>OY728125.1:186711159-189351159 GCA_963277665.1 Viscum album
AACCTCCTGGTTTTGAAAATTCTCAAAAACCAGATTCTGTTTTCAAACTTACTAAAGCTCTTTATGGCCTTAAACAAGCACCTAGAGCATGGTATGAAAGACTAAGTTCTTTTCTTTTGAAAAATGATTTTACTGTTGGACTAGCAGATCCAACACTCTTTAAGAAAACTATGAAAAATAATGTTTTGTTGGTTCAAATTTATGTTGATGATGTAATTTTTGGATCGACCAATAAAATTCTTTGTCAGGAATTTTCAGAATTAATGCAAAAAGAATTTGAAATGAGTATGATGGGAGAATTAAATTTCTTTTTGGGTCTTCAAATATTTCAAAAAGATTTTGGAAATATTTTAAATCAATGCAAATACATTACTGATTTACTTAAGAAATTTGGACTTGAAAACAGCAAGACATTTACAACTCCTATGTGTACTAATATAAAACTTGATTTGGATGAAACTGGAAAATCAGTGGACAACAAGTTATATAGAGGTATGATTGGTAGTTTGTTATAACTTACTGCTAGTAGACCAGATATAATGTATTCAGTATATCTTTGTGCTCGATTTCAATCAAATTCCAAAGAATCCCACTTAACTGCTGTTAAACGAATTTTTAGATATTTAAAAGGTACTATTTATCAATCTCTGCTTTATCCAAAAACCTCTGATTTTAATTTAATTTCATATTCAGATGCTGACTTTGGAAGATGTAGATTAGATAGGAAGAGTACTTCAGGAACATGTCACTTTTTAGGAAAGTCTTTAGTATCATGGTCTTGTAAGAAACAACACTCTGTTGCCCTGTCAACAGCCGAGGCAGAATATGTGTCTGCAGGTAGTTGCTGTGCACAGGTGTTGTGGATGAAAAACACTCTTATAGACTTTGGATTAAATTTCAATAATACACCTATTTTATGTGATAATACTAGTGCAATTAATATTTCAAAAAATCCTATTAGTCATTCTAGAACTAAGCACATTGATATAAGACATCACTTTTTAAGAGATCATGTGTTTAAAAAGGATATATTTTTAGAATTTGTAAATACAGAAAATCAATTAGCATATATTTTTACTAAACCACTTCCCATGGCAAGGTTTGAATTTATTAAGGGGGAGTTAGGTTTATTTAATTTTAAATAGTTTTTTTTAATCTTATTCTGTTTTCGAATTCTGCTTAATTTCTGTTTCCCGCTATAAGTAATTTTATTTTGTTTTAAATAAAAGTAATGATTAGTGATTACACGGGAATCAAGGCTGTCAGAACCGTTTCACCTTCTAAACTGTTTCACCTTTTTCGGAAACCCTTTCGAAAACCTAAAACCGCACATCTGCTCCAAAACCCTTTTCTGAATCTTCAAACCCTAATCTTACGAACCTTCAGAAATCGTTGTTGAAATGGCAAAGACTAAGCGTCCAGATGAAGCTGAGAGCAGTGCTACAAAGAAACCTAAAGTAGTTGGTCGGAAAATACTGCAAGGTAAAGTCATAGATTTAGAATGGCTGTTTGAAACTAATTTACTGTTGAAGCAAGCGTTGTCGTTTCAAAGCCTTGAGCAAGCTTCTAATAGTGAAAACTCTGAGTTCATATATGAGGCAGAAATGAGACATTTCTTTAGAACTGTTCAGTTTAGCCTTGGAGATACGGAGGATAGTTTATTGGCTCAAATAGAGGATAAGGACTTTTCCATATCATCTGTAGAGATAAGTCAAATTCTTAACTGCCCTCATGAAGGAGTTTTTCATTTCGATTTATGGAATATTGGAGATTCTGTACATAAGTCTGAAGACATTATGCCTTTTCTGTTTGGAACCAGAGTGATAAAGAAAATGTTTATTAAAGATTTGGAGCCCGATCAGAAAATCGTGGTAAAATTTGTTCAGACTGGTTTAGCACCAAGGATGGCTGAGATGGAGAAAATCCTATACCCTGACATGTACATAATGTATCTTCTGATGTGTGATATTAAGTTTAATTTTCCTCAGTTTATGATATGATATCTGAGATACTGCTGTCATAGTGAAGCAAGAATGACCTTTTTCCCTTATGGAAGGTTCATTTCTTTGTTTTTGTTTAAAAGAGGAATGATCAGATTGGTAGATGCTGGGGTGAAATGTCACCACAGTAATGTTTTTAATGCTGGAACTTTGAGGAAAGTAGGATACTTCTGGAGCACAATTAAAAGGAAAACTCTTACCTGTTGGAGCTGAGGAAGACTCGGAGAGTGCTCAGACTCAACCGGCTAAGTCCAAGGAGGGACAAGCAGAATCAAGGGTTAGTACAGTGGCAAGGAGAATTCGCTTTGAGATGGAGGAAGTTGAGGAAGAGAGAAGTCAAGAAGGACTTCAATCTAGAAGGAAGAGGTCAATTGATGAAGAAATTATCTCTCCTGCCTTGAAATCCTCTGAACCGGTAATTTCTTATTCATTTGTGAAAGAAGCTGTTGTGGAGAAGACTGCACCGATAGAGGAACCAGCAGCTCAATCGGAAATCCAAAAAGAACCTCAATCTGCTGCTATAGCTGTTGAAAAAGCAATTCCACAAGAACAACTTATGGAGGCAGTGCCTGGTGAAGAAGTGGCCCGACCTCAAGATTTACATGAAAATATTGTTCTTGACCATTCAGTAGAAGTCAGAGAGACTACTGTTCATGATGAACGTACTTCTGAAGCTAATACAGAGGTACTTTAGGAAGATTTTTCAGTAGAAGAGTTTCAGGCTTCAAAAGCTAGTTCAGTGGATCAACCTTGTCAGGACAAGGACAAAGAACAGTCAGATGCATATTCTTTACCACTTGCCCTTCCTCATCAACCTATTTCTGGACATGAGAATTGAGCACAGGGTGCCCCTGATTTGAGAAAAGAAGAAGTTGTTGAGTTGTACAAGCGTATCTCACAATTAGAATCTGAGAATGTTAGTCTCAGAAATTCTCTGAACTTAGAACAGTTGAAGTTTCAGAAGCTGAAAGAATCTACTGTTTCAATACAGGAAGTAGATTTGTTTAAGACTGATATGCTGCATGCTGTTGATCAGTTAAAATCAGAGATGGTAAAGAAAGATGATTTGTCTGAGATGAAGATTTACATGGAGAATAAATTTGAGTCTGTTGCAAACAATGTTGTGAGTGGATCAGGCTCTTCACCTGATTTGATTCGGAGATTTCAATCAATTACTGCAGCAATGAGCAATATGAGTGACAAATTACACGATCTTCAGTGTAATAGTGCCCCTTTGTCAGTTTTGCTAGATAATCAGAAATTTTTAGTGGATCGGTTGACATCTGGAGAGAAACCGATTAGGATTCTTTTGAATCAGTTATCAGAGAAACTGGCTCTTTTTGTTGAAAAAGAAGAAAGAATGCATGAGTTTTTCAGAGTTAATTTGATTGAAGATATTCATATGACTCAAGAGAACAGAGATCTTATCATCAAGTTAGGAGATGGGATGATGAAGAGGCTCAGAGAACAGTTTACAGAGATCAAGACCGCGATTCAAAGGAGATAGACACCCTTTTTTTCCCTGTCTTATCCATGAACCTTTATTCCTCTGTATATCACAATCGTTTATATATAACAGCTTGTGAATGAAAATTCTTTTCTTACTTTTTTTTGTTGTTTATTGATTTATGATTAAGTTAGCCAGTATAACAAATTCACTTATTCATACACAGTTAATTATAGCATTTACTTATAGTTCAGTGCAATATTGAATGTGTTCAAATCCGTAATTTTTCATTCTTTTTTGATATCACAAAAAGGGGGAGAATTTGGATAAACACAACATTTAAATTCATTTGTTTCCTATGACGAAATTTGGATATATAGAAGAAGACATTTATCTTTTATCTATTTTTTAGCTGAAAATTTATCTTTATGGGGGAGAAATTTTATTATAGTTAAATATTGTTTTAATCCTTTCAGAATTCTAAAATTTTATAAAACTAATTTTTCAATAAAGATTGCAATTAAATTAGTTCTATTATTTTATGGGTTTTGTGATCATCAAAAAGGGGGAGATTGTTGAGCAATGTATTGTTTTCAAACAATTCAAAATAATGTTTTTTAAAAGGGGGAGATTATTTCAAATAATACTCTGTCTCTTTATGATGATTTTGATGCTCACAAATACCCTTAATTATTTACTAATTATTTCGTTGAGTATTTTGCAGGAATTTATTTTATTTATTTATTTCATACAACGAGATTTCATACTTCATTTATTCCGAGATCAATTTTAGCGTGTTCTGGAATCACTGTAGCGCAAGATCAATTTTAGCGTGTTCTGGAACCACTGTAGCGCGAGATCAATTTTAGCGCGTACTGGAATCACTGTTCATACCCTACGTTGATGAACGTAACGTATGGATGAAAAGTTTACTTTTTATGTTAAAAGAAACGTATGGTTAAGGAACCTTACGTTATTTTGAAACGTATGGTCAATGAATCTTACGTTGTTTAAACGTATGGAAGAAGAACATTACGTTTGGAAGGAACCTTACGTTTTCGTTGTTGGACAATTATGGAAGAGAAACCGTACGTTAGTTTTCAGTGTTGAGTTTGTTTCTCAAAAGTATGGATCATCAACCTTACTTTTATAATCAACCGTACGTTCTTTGGAGAGTTGAAGCGAGACAATGTAGGGATGATCAACCCTACGTTTGAATGCTGAAGAGAAAGTATGTACGTTCTGAACCTTACGTTTGTGAACCTTATATTTGTGAACCCTACGTTTGGAGCCACGTCATCATCCCTACGTTTGGCGTCGGGATATTTTTGACAGACGATTTTTCCTTTTGCATTGGTCAAACAAGCGGATTATTAAGCGGATTTCGAGCCGATTCTTAAGTACGACTTTGACTGAATCAAAGACGATTTTCAACGGATTACTGATTGATTTAAACGGAGCTTTTTATGCCGATTCCTCAGGGGAGTTACAACGGCTCTGTTATTTCATTTAATATCGCGAATCTAAAGGAGATTTTCATGGATCTATTTATGCGGAAGATTTTCTCAGATTTGAATATATATGTTCTATCTTGGAAACTTCGGATATATATATATACACAGAAAAGTGTGTGAAAGATATAGATTGATCTTTTAACGAGCAAGAAACAGAGACTTTGTAAAGGCGTTCTTTTCTGGTGATCGAGAAGAAGTGTAAAACCTTTATTACCGAAGGAAGATCTTGATAGCAGATTCACGTGTTCTACATCGACTATCTGTTGTGAATCTATTGCTGCTGAAGTTGTGAAGTTTCTGGTAATATCTATTGCAACTGGATCGACTCAGAACTGTTTTGATTACAGATTTTTATTTTCTGAAGACAACGATCTATCTACTGTCAATTGCATTCTGTTGCAATTGTGAAGAACAACCGGAGAAGTGTTTTCTTTATCGAAACCCTTTTTATTTTTTGAGTGATCAGCTTCTCGTTCTAAGCTGTGTGGGTTCGTGTTTGAACCAGGAAGGCTGTGTTTGCCTGAATCTTGTAAAGGTGTCAACTGCCTGTACTCAGTTGTGAACAGGTCTGTGGAAACGAGGACCAGATAGTGAAAATCGCCAAGCTCGTGGATTTGAGCGTTGGTGGAGTAGACTAGGGGCCTTCTGTTCCCCGAACCACTATACATCCTTGTGTTCATGCTTTTACTTTTTCCGCTGCATATTTAATCGTGCAAAAGCATAGTGGACAGAATTTGTCTAAATTGAAGAGATTGTAATAATTTTAAAAAGACACAATTCACCCCCCCTCTTGTGTGTAATCCGTAGATTCCGATCCAACAAATTAGTCCAATAATGATATAAATATCATGATATAAGTCTCTTGTCCGAACCTTAGATTTTGAGGAATTTAATATCAATTAATAATATAATATTTGTTTTAAAAACTCTTTTATGTCAATTTTGACACTATTCAATAGTTGATTTTTGTGAAACACATAACAGAATGATTACTTCGAAAAAGGTTAATTAAATCAATCATAATATGTCATAGTAACCTAGAACATTAGTGTAATTCACCAAAAGTCTCAAATTATATTTATTTGGGTATTTATAATATCAATTATTCTAATTTTTCACTATTATGGTAATTACTAAATCACCATTTTGTCATAAATAAATTAACTTATATAATGTCTAAAAATTATAAATAAAATATCATTATGTAGGAAATCTTTTTAGCGTTCTAATTAATATTTATAGTCTAAACTCCAACATATATAACCCTATGTAACAATTGTTTGGCTAAAAGATATATGCTTGTGTCATTTTTTATTTATTTTAACTTAATTAAAATAAAGTGTCATTATCACGTACAAGTGGATCCATGGGGTCCCAAAATCGACCCATAGATACCCATGGTCGACAATGTATTAAAAAATAGTGTTAAGACACTTTTTAAGGTAATTTAATATTATTATAATATTATTTTTTAACCCTTGTTTACTGGATTTACCCTTTAACCATGGTAAATAAAATATTTACCGAAGTAATTATCCAAAATGTCTAAAAGTAAAAGTTACCTATTTACACAATTTGGACATCCTGATTCCAAATATGGAATCCATTTTTCCAAATTCAAAACACAGAAGTGGATGAAATTAATTTAAAATTAATTGTCGTTGTTAAAACAAAAAGCATGTTTTTAAGAGATAATAACTATCCAAAGATTGGCACTTGTTTATGTCTGGTTTAAATGTGAAATTATGTTCAATGACCCAAATTGTATTACATGGTAAAAATATATTCTAAATATACTTTAAAACCTCTCAAATTCATAATTTATTACTATTAATTATTTTGATTAAAAAAGTTGTTTTTAATTAAAATTTAGTAATTTTCACTATTCATCAAAATATGAAAGTTATCCGAAAAGTACCAAAATTTCACCCTAGCCTATTTTAGATATTCCAAATCCAAAAATGAAGTCCATTTTGAGAGATATAATTTATAAAATTTCAAAAAGTAGGTATTACTATTCATAACGGCTAGTTTGATTGGTTGTGGTGTGTTAAAATCTCGAAGTTGCGTACAATGCACGCCATTGCATTATTCGAAGGGAAACGTACCATGGAAGCTTGGGGTGTTACAATATTATTTATGTATTATCTAGTTATATAAATGTAAATCATGATTACTTAATTACCTTTAATTATATATTCCGTCATTATTACTTCTATTGCATTCACCCTTACAGAGCATTTGAGCTCTGCCTTGTTATGTTTCTTTCCCCTAGGTTATAAAGAAGAGATATTTTATTATGATTTCAAAGATGCAATTTCTTTCAGTTTATTGTGAAACATGTTTTATTTTTCCCTATTGTATTATGGATATCATGTATGTAATCTTTCTTTCCAATAATGCTAAACTAATCAGTCCTTTTGGATTTGATTCCTTGTAGTAATTAAAATGTAATAAAATAATTCACCAGCTTCAGGCTTCTGTTGTTAGGGAATTATAGTTGGTATCATAGGAAGTTTATCATCAAGATTGTAAACTTTATTGAGAAAAATTAGATTAGGAAGAACAACCCTAAGATATAAATTGATCATAAATATACAAGAAAATCTTAGAAGTTTGGTAAGGTAGAGATAATGCGGTTATTTCTTTAAATACATCCCTGTATAGATGCTAAAAGTTGATGTGGTTCTATAAAAAATGTACCTACAAGTAATAACTCGGAAAACATGTTCCGGTCCTGATTCGAGTTGACCTGGTACATGATAATGATCCTTACTTCACACCTATTTTGACACTTTTGGGGGATACGCTTAGGATAATTCACATTTTCTTTACAAACTAATTTTAAGGATTTAAAAGTAAATATATCCAAAAAAACCCATGTTTACAATTTGGAGATTAGTTTTTTCAATTCATGTCATGATTTTCAATAGTTTTGGGATTATACATTATGTTATGCTTTAATATAATATATTCCTTCATTTATAAATGGATTTAGTGGAAGGAATGATAACTCCACCAATGCACCCGATCCAAAGAGTAATAAGAATCATACCTTTCATTTTATTAAACCAATATTTAGAAGGGAATTGTCTATCAAATATTTTAATCATATGAATAAATAGTATCATGTGCTAACCTAATAAGTAAAAAATTATACAAGTTCCATGGATTTGAATGGACTAAAGAGAATAAGATGATGGGAGAGAGAATGTCAGATAAAGGGAAGAAGGGAAATAAGGATTTTCCCACATGTGATAAATGTGGAAAGAGTCACCCAGGCAAATTATTCAAGGGAATAACAGTGTGTTATAAGTGTGAAGATAAGGGTCACCATGCTAAATAATGCAAAGGGAAAAATAAAAAGGATACTATTCAGTGATATAATTGTATGGAGATGGGACACTATGAAAATGAATGCCCCAAGAATCAAAGGAATATACCCCAAATTATGTTATTGGATAATGATCATGTTATTATACTGCCATAGATTAAGAGGAATGATTAATGTTCCTATTAAATAATTATTTCATATGAATATTTTATTAGAAATGTACTGATTATAATAATTATGGAATACATGAGGATTGTATTGTAGTAATTTTCTATTAAGGATTTGAGATCATATATTCAATGGTACTTTGAAAAGTGATTTCGTATAAAGGTAACCTTTTCAGAATACACATTATTGAGGTAAATACAACCCTTAATGTGTTCCTACTATTAAGATAATGATGAATACATGATTTATTTGGGTACGTGTTGAATACCATGGAACTGATTAAATAATTGTCAACTAGTAGTCTATTATATTATTGATGGAGTTTGTAGAAGGACCTCAGAACACCCTGAGAGGGGAGGGGTGAATCAGGGTGTTGAGTTTTTCTTTTAAAATGATGGATCCTGTTCCCACAATAATATGATCATGTCAAACATGTCTGATGTGAAAATGCAGAAAACAAACATTCCCGTGAAAAGCGAGGATATAAAAATTTTTCTTGGTTCACAACTAAGGGCTACATCCGAAGAGAATACACTAACAAGTTTTCGGTCATACCAACATCCACTAATCATCACTAGTTGTGGAGTACAAAAGTTTAGAACAATCACTCAGTTCCAAGTGCACTGCCTTTACTAGGTTTTAGAGATAATACACTATGTCCCTCATATCACTTATGTTGACTCCCCCTTGCTCACTGCATTTGGAAGAATCTAATCTATGTTTATCAACTTGAATGTAACTTCCATTGTTCATAAATAAATCATGAATACTTAACTATAGATAGATTCTATATTGAAGTCTTGTTTTCCCCCGTGGATGTGATCTACATTTCTATGTAATATTAGTATTGATAACTTTTCCTCTATGAACTAGACTTATTCCTCTGTTCATTGCAATTCTATACATACCACCTCTACATACCACCTTCATGTACTGCTTATTCAATCTTTGACAGCATACCTCCTTCGAAATCCGTATTCACATACGTTGTTTTATTATAATCTCAGGTACCTCTTCTTCACCGCGGACCAAAATCTCCTTCGCAAACCATCTTTTTCAAACATAATTTCTTTGTGTACTACCTTGATCAACATACCACCTCACTTTCTATACATACTACAAGATCACTATAGATTGAGTTATCCCTCTGCATACAATCTATCCTATATGGACGTGCCTTCCCTTTACAGACTACAGAAAACCCTTCGACAAAAAAATTATGTGCGAAACTCTTTCGAACATATCCAAATTCTAAGAGTTATAAAATATTATAATGAAATCCACTCCTCATATTGAAAGTGGTATCGGCGCTCCATATATAGGATCCTCATAATCCACTAATCCCATATTTACCAAATCTTTGATACAGAATCACCTTCATCGCGTATTGTGCACCTCTCATGAACCATTTCCCTATGTGGTCCGCATACCACCACTCATCTCTTCATGTTGACTGAACTCTTCCGCAAACTGATCTCCGCCTCATTTTTTCCAATGAAGATCCATCCCATGTACCTCCTCTTCTATAAACCTCTGCACCTCATTTTCACGAATGAAACACCATCCAATGAGCTATCACTCCTTTCGTATTCTGGGATCCTTCCTTCAAACCAAACGTTTTCACATAAAACCATTCCTGCAACATGGTTCATGGTATGCCATTCCACATACCATATATCATGATCTATGAATTGTTCCCACTATTCTGTTCATGGTAAGATTCCATTTCTGAAACTCTTCCTTTTCCAAAAAAACACCCGATTTTGAATCCCAAAAATTTAGAAAACACTGGGAAACCGCACAACATTAATACTACTTTTATCCTCAATTGTAATACCACATTACATAAAAACTCCTTGATCACACCAATGTGGATTGTACACAAACACAAACCATACTTCATTTCTATAAAGAACACACTTGGTTACAACAATCTCCCCCTTTTGGTTTGTTGGAAATCCACAAATAAATTAAATGAAGCACCTACAACAAACAATACATGATACGCAAGAAACAACTCATCCAACAACACTCTAAGTCAACATGAGTAATAATCCTTATAGAAATCAAATTGGTAAGAATGAAATGGGATCTACTGAAACTAAATTCTGTATTGTTTTATCTATTCTCATTGTCTACAAACATTTTCCCCTTTATAACTCATCATTTTCCACCATTGTATCATTTTTGAATTCCTTATTATCCATTGTATTTTCATCTGAAAAGAATTTCATATTTCATCCTCCTTTTTTGAATAATAAAACATTGAATTTATCCTATCTCCCCCATTATAAATAATCCCCAATAACCAAGATTTTCACTTTTAGAGCTTAAAGAACACTCCCCCTAGATCGTATCTCCCCATAAAAATGCAATACATTAGTAAATAAATTAAAATAGTTTAACAAAACTGGGAAGATAGGAACGTTCATAACCTCCTCATGTATGAGGAGGTGGCTAAACATCGATGTTCAACTGATGCTTCTAAAACACATGTGCTGACAATGTCTTGGTCAGTATGTCATCCACTTGATCATCAGTTCTAACATGATCCATTTTAATCATTCCTTGTTTCAATTTTTCCTTGATGATGAGATATCTAATTTCAATGTGTTTCTTATAACAATGTTGTACATGATTTTTTATAAGGTCAATTTCACTCTTATTATCATAGTGAGACACCATTGGTTGTTTCACCTAATCACCAATATCATTCAGTTGTTTCTTCATCCATAGTACCTAAGTGCAAAACTTTATAGTGGAGATAAACTCAACTTAAGTAGTACTAAGAGAAATAATTTATTATTTCTTAATCAACCAACCCACACATTTTTTTCTAATAAAAAATGATCCATCAGTTTTGGACTTTCTATCAACAACATCTCTAGCCCAGTTAGCATCAGAAAATGCTAATAGTTCACAATCTCTTCCTACATCAAAGTATAATCCATAATTGTGAGTTCCTTGAATGTACCTCATGATTATTTTCACTACTTCCATATGTTCTTCTTTCAGATTACATTGAAAGTGGTCTGCTAATCATGTTGCAAGGATAATATCTGGTTGTGTCATAGTCAAGTATAATAAGATCCCAATCATTCTTTTGTATGGTGTGGTATCTACATAAGTCCCATCCTCACATTTTACAAGTTTAGTTCCAACCACAATCAGATCCGATATTGGTTTGGATTCATGCATATTGAATTTATTCAGAAACAGTCCTGTATTCATTTCTCACGAAATGAGAGTGTAGTATTTCCTTTGAATCACACAACTAAAAAACTAGGCTATTATGATAGTTCAAAACCATGGAAATAGGGACAAAAACTATGGTTGTAGGGTATGGCCATGGTTTTTCTCAACCATGGGCACTATCGCTGTGGTAGTGGGGTCTGACATATGGCCACCGTTTTAACCATGGCTCTTGGTGGCCTATTTCCAAGGTTTTCAAAACCATGGAAATTGGTGTCTCCTTTGACAATCGTGGCAGTTGACCTATAGCCACAATTTTAACCATGGCATTAGGGACCTATTTCCATAGTTTTAACCATTTCTATAGCCCAAGAAAATTGTGGCATTATCCTAAAAATAATGTGTTCCCAACCGTATTTTATCGCAGCACCTTCCCATCACGTTTCGGCACCCTAACTACTGCACCACCAAGGATGGTGTGTATATATATATATAATATGTTATATATATTATTAAAAACTGTGGAAATATCCTCAAAACGATGACAATAGCTCTTCCCACCATTTTTTTAGCGGGAATGTTTTTCTCCCTCGCAAGGGTGGGAGACCTATTTCCACTGTTTTCAAAACCATGGCAATAGATCTTCGAAAAAATATTTTATAGCCATGGTTTTGAAAACCGTGGCTATATTCCACATAACAATGGCTATAGATTTGGTATATAGCCACAATTTTGAAAACTGTGGCTATAACCCATGGAAAAAAGTCATATAGCCACGGTTTTAAAACTGTGGCTATAGGCCACATAATCGTGATCATAGGCACCTACAACCACAGATTTAAAACCGCAGCTCTAGGTCCACGACCCTAGCCTATTTTTATATTAGTTTCACATGTAGAACCATGAATTATGTGATATCACTAATCATAGAAATTTAAAATTATGATTTATTGGGATTGGGAAATTTATCCATTGATCCCTACCTGCATCCTCCAAATATAATACCATCAATTTACACCAAAAACATGACCTGGTATTACTGATACATCTTCACATAAAGATTATTATCCACTCCTCTTTTAAATTCAAGATTATTTAGATAATAATCTATCAGAGAGTTTCATTCCCTTGGTGCCCATTTTAGACGATATAGATCCTTCTTTAATCTGAAAACATTCTTTTAAGCATTACCATGAATAAAGCCTAGTGGTTTTTCAATATATACGTCTTATTAAAGAACACCATTTAATATATATGTTTTGACATCCATTTGATACACTTTGTATCTTCTTTGAATTTCTATAGTAAGGAACAATCTGATTGAATCCAGTCTAGACATAGGAGAAAATTTTTCTTCAACATCAACATCTTCAATCATTAAAAATATCCTTTAGACACCAACTATGCCTTACTTTTTTTTATCAAATTTCCATGGTCATAAAATTTATTTTTGAAAATCCTCTTTATACTAATAAAATTTTGTTTTTTGGGTCTCTTAACTAGATCCCACTATTTGTTCTTGTTGATCTGATCCAACTCTTTATTCATGTATGTAACACATGATTCATCCTCTACAGCTTCCTCAAATGAGGATGGTTCCACAAATGATAGGAATGCAGAATATGTATTATTACTCATTATCCTTATCTAAGTGGGAGAAGTCCAAACCCTAAAAATTTTAGATTGATCAATTTCTTATCTTTGATTCCTCTTATGAGATTTAGGAGAATTTTCTTTAACCATGGTTCCCTCTTCCGATTATTCATTTGAGTAAACTTCATGACGTGACTTCTAGATTTTTTTTCATTCCTTCATCTACTTCTGTATCAACTCCCATGTCATATCCACTAGGCTTCTCAGCAGATCATCTAGAAAAATTCTGTAAAGATCCATTTCCTTAGGGGTGGCACGTTTTTATTATAATGAGGTAAAAGTCTTCTAAAGATTTTCTTTACAATATCAATGTATTTTATTTCTTAACCTTGTCATTGTATTTACCCAACAACTTTAGTAATTTGATTGAAAAAAGTATCGGCATTTTTATTAGGATGTATATTTAGATAATCAAATGTATTGTGAAAAACATATAGTTTCACATCATTCACTTTTCTATCACATTAATAAATATTCTCTAATTTTTCCTTCATAAACTTTACTAACATGAATATCATCACCTTTAGATATATCTGATCAGAAATAGCTACATTGAGGGAATTCTTTTCTTTGGAATCTACATCAATAATTTTCCTTTCTGTATTAGTCATAGAAATACCAGTTGGATCACAGACCTATATTCCTTATGTAGTGGAAAAAAAGTCTTCCATTCCAAGATATATTTGATAAGATCTCACCCTATTATTCTAGATATGAATGTTACTTATATCAAATAGGTGTACTCCCCTGACATTTCCTATATTTTCTATCGTAAAAATGAAGGGAAGATTTAACAAAAACAACCTTTATTCTCTGATACCACTTGAAGGACCCTGGAACACCCTGAGAGGGGAGGGGCGAATCATGGTGTCAATATTTTCTTTTAAATTTATGGATCTTGTTTAGAAGGTGATAGGAGCCTGTTAATCCTATCTAATGAGAAATTCCATAAAGAAAAAAATAACATGAAAAGAGTGCACACAACAATTTTAATTTGTTCACCACTAAGGGGTACGTCTAAGGAGTATACCCTAATAGGTTTTCGATCGTAAAAAATTCCACTAATATTCACTAGTTTCGGAATACTAAATTTTATCATAGTCACTCTATTCTAGGCACACTGTCTTTACAAGGTTTTATGTATAGCACACTGCCTCCCTCGGATCACTTTCGTTGACTACACCTTTCTCATTGCGTTGGGTAGAATATGAACTCAGTTTATTGACATGATTGATGTTTCAATTGGTTGGAATTAAATCATGAATCCTTAACTATAGATAGATTCTCTCTTGAAGTCTTATTTTTCCCTGTGGGTGTGATATACTTTTCCACGTACTGATAGTTTCACAAACTTGTCCTCCGCGATCTGGCCTTCTCCCTCCGCATACTACATTTCTTAGTGTAACACCTCTATATACCACCTCCATGTACTGCCTTTGAAAACTGTGATTGTGTACTGCCTTTACAAGCCATGTTCACAAACTTCCTTCACTTCTGATTATGCGTTTTGTTTCTTCACTACTGAATAACTTATCATTCATGAACCATATTTCGCATACTACCTTCATTTCCGTACTGCCTTGCTCTACGTACCGCCTCACTTTCTCCACGTACTATAAGAACACCACGGACCGAGTTCCTCCTCTTTGTACAAAATCTCATACATGGACCTCTCATTCATGAACGAATAACCATCCCTCAAATTATCACACGTTCTGTATACTGCGAGCCTTCATAAAAACTGCATGTCTTCACCACGACCATTCCTACAACATGGTTTGTGGTCTGCCATTCTGTGTGCCATATTTTATGATCTACAAAATGTTCCATCTATGTGGTTTACAGTTTACTTCCTTTTTCAAAACTATTCATTTTTCCAAAATAATCTCATGATTTTGGGGCCCAAATTTTTTGAAAATAGTAAGAAACAATGCCACATTAAATACTACCTTTAGCCTCTAGCATAAGACCAAATTCATTGAAAACTCCTTGATCTACCTAATACAGATTGACAAAAAACACAAACCAAACACTATTTATATCAAAGAACAACCTTGGTCCCAACATTTACAAAACTTTTGATCTTAAGGAATATATCCACTAACATTTTTCTCACATAACACATAAAGAATAATTTATGTTTCCAATAAGGTTTTATGGTTATTAGAATTATTACTATATTTTAAAAAGATAAATTATGAAGTTATTATCATGTTTGTAATGTGATAATTTTTATCTTCTTTATGTTTATTAAAGGCTAACGATAACTTAATCATCGAAATTCAGTGAATTTATTTCTAATGTATTGATTTATAATATTTTTGAAAATTTAACCATTTATAAAATCATTTGATTTGATCATTGGATGAGATTTTTATAGGTTAATTTGTTACTTAACTATATGATGTATCACGTGATAATAAGTGAAGTTGAAATAGTTCAAGGATTAATAAAATGAAAAGATTATACCTATAAAAATGTATATTCTTAGGGAGTTAATGAATTCCATGGCCTTAATAAAAGTGTTTTGAAAAAAATATTTTTCGCTATTATCATTATTTTTTCTGACATCAAAGACATTTATTCACACCAATGGATCATGGTTTTGTTATCTACAAGTTTAATCTGGACATGTTCTCTAGAACTCTCCATCGAAACTTGATAGCTTTATTTTTCTTCTGTATCCTTGTTTTTATTTCCCTCTTATGTCTCATAATAGGGGACCTAGTTATGTGACAATTTTAATTTCCTTTCTCTATTATTAAGAATTTGTGATATTAACCCTTTTTGATGTGGGTCTTTCAAAAAAAGTTCATTTTTAATCCCTAAATCACAAATATAAATTTTAAATTATGAGCACAAAATTTATTTAAGGTGGGGAGAATGTAACACCCCAAAATTATAAAGTAAGAACCTTATATTCGATAGCATACATGACATGCGACACCAGGAATGTAAGGGGATATAATACCCTGATACGTTAAAATATATTAACTATTTTAAATAGATTTGGTATATTGTATATTTTTTAGTTCATGGCACACTAAGTTAGCTTACATTATATGAAAGAGATACATTATTTGAAATCTTACATTACACACAAGGCTGAGTTTTACCGAAAAATAATATATTATTAAAATATTATTATTTAATATAATAAGATGTAAACTAGCCTTTAAATTAGTGGTTATAAAAAGTATTAACGAATTTATGAATATATATGATTTACAAAAATATAAAATCAATTAATATGTTTCTAATTAATTATAAATGACAACATAAACCAATTGAATATAAAGGAGAAATCATTTTTTTTATACTCACAAAGGTATTTTTTCATAATAAATTAAATTAATTATAATTAGTGATAGATATTAATGAAATATATATGTTATATATTTATTCAAATATTTTTGATAGTAATCCAATAGATTCGTTAATCCTTTCGAATCTTTTATTCAATAAAATGTGCTTTGGTCTTTGACCAAGGCACCACTTTTCCAAAAACAAAATCCAATAGATTCGATACATTTAAGATAAGAATAAACTCAGTATTGCACATAAAAACCTATATTTTTATTAAGGACCTTTTACGACATTTAAATAGAGAACCCATTTTAAATAAAATTTTGAACCTTTAATAAATTTAATATGTCAAAATAAAATTTTTATTTGGAATTTAAACATAAATTTTTTTTTAGGGTGAATTGTTTATATTTTTCTGCGTGGATTCATTTTTAATAAATAATGAAAAACACTATAATTTAATTCAAATTTTTTTCATTTACTTAATTTATTAGTTTAAATTGAAATTTTAATTGGTTTTAATATTTAATTATACCATTTTTATGTAAGTTAATTCAATTTAGGTTCTTAGGATCTATTTTACTTTGAAATTTACTATAAAAACATATCATACTTTAGGATGTTTTTATTTTAACAACCCGCATTTTCGTCCTGTATGTGTGATTAATTATAATTTAATTTCTAAAACTTATGTGTTTGGAATTTGTAAAAATGGATTACCTATTTTTAATATTCATATTTTATAATGTATATTAATTTTAACAATGTTTTTTAACAAAAATATCAGTGAAAGTAAATAAAATTAATTATAACAATTAAGGTTAAATTAAAATTAATAAGGGACTAAACCATAAACTTAAGGACCAAAATGAAATATACATGTGTAAAAAAGCCATTAGATAACCATATATTGACCGTATACTCCCTTTTATATACTTGGAACCATTGGAGATCCACTTTCAATAAAAAACATGGTCGGGGTTTCTTTTTTTTTAAATATTACAAGAGTGCCACTCCTCCCCCATTATAAAGGCCTCATTTACTCTTACTTACTCAAACATCTCAAGCCACATAAGTTTGAACTAAATCTACACAAATATCTCCCCAAAATACTTCACTTTCTCCTTTAGTCCTCCATTTTTAAGGAAAGAAAATAAAGGAAGCTTCTTGGTGAAAACCAAAAGGAGTTACTCGATTAAGAGGTAACATATTTTGTAAAGTTGATTAATTTTATTTACATTATCGACCCCCTCAATTCTACTTATTCCATGAAAATATAAAAAATCATTATCCTAAATATAATTGGATTTTTTATGTTATATATTTTAATTTCACTTTTGCACACTTCTATATAATTGGTAACAAACATATTGTTTACATGTGTGACGAACTATCCCATCACTAAACGATGATAGTTCAATTTTCCTTTAGTTCTTCTCATGGTGGACATTATGAAGGGTACTATATTTATATATTTATATAATAAATATTATGTCTTTAATTTTTTGTAATTATTTTACAACACATATCCTTATACTTTCCAATTTTGGAAAAAATCATTACATCGATTGTGGAAGTGCGGACAACTGCCCCCTCAAAATGATATGATTCACTCACACTAAAAAAGGAACATATTATGGATAAATTTAAAAAAAACATTAAATGAAATATATTAATTAAATAGGTTAATGTAATTATAAAATGTTTTTATATACCAAGCATTTACTTTTTATTCTTTTAAAATATGACAATGAAATGAAGGTAGTGTTCATGCGTACGTACAGACTACCATCTCTATGAATGATGGATTCCATCTCTTATAATAAAAATTATATATTATTATAGATATATATATTCTGGATATATATGATATTAATATCATGGTATATATTCAATAGATGATGAAACCATGAATAATTTAATAAGATCAACAAAGAACATGTTAAAACTTACTCGACAAACTTGGAAGTTAACACCCGATATTGTTAAATTAATGAAGTTTTATTAAAAAACATGTAATGAGACATGATAAAAAGTTAATATATGGTATTATAAACATGAGTATGGTTATGATATTTATTAGTAACATATTTTAAACCTCTATACAGAAGGATAAATACTACAAAAAATGATAGATAAGGTAAGGGAATTTCATCCCAAATTATATTCCATTGAGACTTATTTATTATTATGTGCCAATTCACTTTTATTTGGCATATATACTACCTTTTAACATGTTATATCATGAATATAATTACTCTCATATATTTATATATTTTATTTAAATATTATACCTTCATGGTGAATATTATTTAAATGTTTCGAAGTGGTATGAGACACTTTGGAATATTAAAATATTATTCTCATCAAGAATGTTCTTAATTCTTATCTTTGGAATCTCACTTATTTTTGTGATTTTTAACATTATATTGAAACAATCACTTCATTGTAATAATTTTTCATTGGAAATATACTTGAATATCCATATTATTATATAATATATATTAGTATTTCCTAAATCGTATACCATTTTTAATACGGTTTTTACTTTCAATGTTATTTTACTAATTGGGGAATTATCAATAAAACCATAATTCTCATTCAAAATTTTAATTTGATAAGTAATATTATTTATTTTTATTACACAAAATGAGGAATGGTTTTTAATGGTAATTAAGGGTGGAGCCATAATATTATATTGCTCCTCGATGTGTCGAGAGGTTCTTATGAGACAAATAAGTTGACCAAATTAAACATGTTTATATCCATACTATTAACCATATTATGAAAGGTATTGATAGTATAGGTTTTCATGTTCCATAGACACGCCATCCTTTAATAAATCATTCCCATTATTTACTTTTAGATATTATTTATCCGTGAGATTTTGCATCGATAAATCTATTGATGTAATTCATTCTCAGTTTATTGATTTATGGAATGCATTTTAATTTCATTCCTTGACATATTATTTATTCCTTATCTAGTTGTCAAAATGGAAATTTTTCTTTTTTATTTACCATTCTAGGTAGATGGATTAATTATTTCTTCTATTTTATTCACCCTAACTAATCATTTGAGATCACCCTTATTATATTTTATTCCCCTAGGTTATGAACAAGTGAACTCTGATTAAGCATTAAAGGATGCAGTTTTTTTCAGTTTATTATGTAGAAAGTATTATTTTATTTTCACATTGTATTATGGGTATGGTTTAGGTAATATGGGATTCCAAGACTGCTAAACTGATTGGTCCATTGGGATTTGATTCCCTATAATAATACCAATATATGAAAATAATTCATCACATATGGGCTTCTGGGGTAGGGGCATTACACTCTATAATAAATTATTTAGAATAAAATTAGGGAATAAATATTCTCACTCTTATTAAAATATATCTATCAATTTTTTGTGGGTTAATTATATTTACCCACATATTTTTTTAGAGAAAAATTTGTTTTATACGGTAATTTTTATGTTGACAATATTACTAAAAATATAGTCTTCTTGAACAAGGGTTTTATATTATATATGGATTATAGTGTATTGATCATTAGATGTTATTAATCCTCTCTTTAATTTAATAGAATAAAATTTAAAAGTAATACTCTTATAAAAATACTTCATTGTAATAAATAATCTTCTAGTAGTTTGTGGGGTTTTAGGTTGATCCTCTTCAGGATTTCTTAAAATAACTAAAAAGCCATTTCAGTTCAGGTTGAGTTTCTATTTCTCAACCTAAAATAATATTTCTATATGTTTCCATTACCTTTCTATATTCTAAATTAAATATCCATGCCTCATCCAAGATACATTCAAATATTTTTTAAGCACCTTTAACATGTTGTATTTAATCTCTAAAAAATCATTCTTGACCCAAATTGTAACACCTTGAGATTTTATAATATGAAAATTTTATTTTATAGAATATGTGACACACACAACCAATATTATAATAAAATATAAGACCCCAAGAAATTAAAATATATTTAGTTTTAAAAATTTCAATCACTTGAATAGCTTGAATTACATGAAATGCTGAATTTAGATTACCCTCCATGCATTATTAACTAAAATTTAACTTTTTATTTAGGAATATAAAATATGAAACAATAAAAAAGAGTTACCTACTCTCAAGGTGGATAGAAGTAATGATATACAGGATGATCATTCCTAATAATATTAATACATTCATTGGGTAGGGAACCTATACTGGTGAAGAGAATCATCCTATCTCCCAGAATCGCTTTGCTGGATAACACATCAGCTACAAAATTACCTTCTCCGTATATATGAAAGGCACAAAAATTTTGATTGAGTTAATTTCAATAATACCTAAAAATATAATTAATCACCCAAGGTATCTCAACCCACTCATTGATATATTAGACCAAAACAGTATAGTCAGATTCCAATTTTGAAATTTGGAGGTTGAAACACTTGAAAAATGTGAGACTAGTGGACAATGCTCTGGCCTCCACACCAAGGTAATTACCTTCACCAAAATGGAACTCAAACCCATTATCATTGAACCCTAATTATCCATACCCAAACCACACCCACTCATGTCACTATCCAAATAATATCCATTGATATTCAATTTTAACCCCAAACCGGGATGTTTCCATTTTACCCACAAAACCAGGTTACCAAATGTGGTTTCCATGGGCATGAAAAGTCTAGGAATAAATTTCCTGAGAGGGAAATAATGTATTTCACCATTAATCAAGGACCATATATCCTCCAAAAGAAACATTACATTAACATGATTGTAAATGGTGTAATTCCTTGTATATTCACTTTACATATGTCTTGAATCCTAAGTAATAGAGTATATAGTCGCAAACACCATACCACGAGCCTTCATCATTATCCCTTGATAGTTAGAACCTCGGAAAAATTCCACAATAATTTACTACATGGAATCTGCACTAGAATTTAATTTCATCCCCTATTGTATGAGATCCCAGACCCCCACAACCACTCTCCTTGAAAAAATAGATTCCAAATTCTTTCCTGTGGAGATAGTATACCAAAAATAAAATCACGAGTCTAGATCCATAATTCTTTTTGGAATGTTCTCAGTAGTCAATATTACCTTATTTATTAACCTAAAAACTATGAAAATCATTTTACCTGTGATCTCTTTGCACCAAAATTTCAGAAACCAATCATCCATGCCATTTTGAGTGTGAATTATTTTTCCAAAATCCCAACCACTCAACCATCCATAATTGGATCCCACAAAATCACACATTTCTGGTTCATCAAATAACCTAATGATATCATAAATATCTTTATAATTATAGTTCAAAATGAATTTCATGAGGGTCAGAAAAAAGACTAGGCTTCCTGAATAAGATGGTTAGAATGGGGATTCTTAGGAGATCTAGGGGTTCACCTAACTAGTTCATATCCCATAGGTTCATGTATACACCACCCACAATCTGGTGAACTTCCCCTAACACATCCTTTATCTGATCAAATATGCACCAAACCAATCTTGATAGTCTCTTATTTCCCTTAGAACACTCTCTCCAGTGTTCCCCATATATATTTTTTTAATAAAAATTTCCTATAACTATTCCCAATAAATATTTCCCATGAAAAGATCATTTCCGGGCACACATGGCCTCCTCCGCATTAAGTAATCTAATTCTACCTTTATCAATTGGATTGGAAATTAATTTCAAAGAACCCCAATGATGTTGGATGGATTGATTTTTATCCAATACTAATGTATCCATAACATTTTCCATATTTGTGATTTTCCTCTTTAGTGGTTTAATAATTGATTACACATGTATATGAATTTTTTTAAGTACATTGTTGATCAGTTTAACCCTTGTATGAAAAAATAATAATTTTTTCTTCCAATTAAAAATTCTCTACATTTCCCAGGTGATGATATATTCAAAAAACACAATTTTGATCCACTCATTAAAATAGGAGCACAAAGATAATGATTTTGAAGATGTCACTGTTTCATTACCATCTTGTTAAGGATATCCTAGTTTTGTCTCCCTAAGAATTTATTAGTGAAGAAAACACTAATCCTTATTTGATTGATTCTATGACCACTCCGATTGATATATGTTGACAGGATTTTAGTAAATCCATAAAATCAACATATCTTATCATAAATGAAAATATCATGGCTTCATCAAACATGATATGAGATACATGGCCACTCTTAAACTTATTATTATTTGGAATGATATTTGTATCATCTAGGATTTGATGAGTATTCATTGTAAGTGCCTCTTAATCCATGATGAATGGAGTGGTAAGGAGGGGTTCTCATCTCCTCACATCATGATATGATTTATGAAAACCAAAATCCTTTCCATTTAGAGACATAAAAATCCATGGATAAGTGTTACAAATAAAACACGAGTTGGAAAACCATTCACGACTTCCAAATCTCCTAATTACCCTTAATATTAATCTCCATTTTATTTTATCATATATTTTTTCCATACCAACCATTATAATTATGTTGGATCCAACATCAATTTTATTCATGTACCCATCCATTTCATTGGAAATAAAAATTTCCCCCCAAATACCTCTCCCTTGCACAAATCCATGCATCTCTTCTTAAAATAGTATTGTAATAAAGTTAAAAATTATCATATTGATGAGAATGGGAAGGATACTATAAGAAGTGTTGTACCAACATATGGGTCTATATTGATTTATCTAAAGGGGTTCTTTAACTTTAGTGATGGTCACATATTTGTAAACACCACTGGACCTATTCAATGATTCACCTCTAAAAAGTCTTACACCAACTCCCTCAGTTTCACATCAACAATATCCCATACTTAAATCTAAAAATCACTCGGGAGCCATTAGGGCTAGAGGAAATTTCCTAATTTATACTGAGCACTAATTTCTTAATCTATTGTTCATCTGTTATTGACATAAAAGACCATTATCCAGGTCTTATAACTATCTTGGTAAATAGTTCATGAAATATTCCTTTTCAACTTGAATGTTTTTTGTATTCCCATTAATGTTATTCGGTCTATCCAGTGGTCCTTTAAAATAATTGAGCACCAATTTCCCATAAAATTTCACATCTGAAATGAAGTTCAAATCATCTAATTTTAAATTAATACTCTTAATAGTACTCTTATACTTCATGAAATCCAAAAAAAAATTACGTATTTCTTTCCCCTTCCTTATACTTAAAGGCTATGTTCCTTTTCTTACAAACCCTTTCAACATCGGATAATTTCACAAATAGTAAAATTTACTTTTTAACCCGCGAGACAAATTTTTTCCCATCCCATTCAACTACTATACTATCATATAAATTTTCTAGTTCATTATTTAGTCCTTATAGGATGGATTCGACATCATTTGAGAACGAGGTGCACTCTTTTATGTCCCCCCTCAAACACTAAAGTTTCTTCATGTGACCAAACATTTAAAAACCATTCTCTTTATTACACTTTCGTACATGGTATATTAGATAAAATTTCACTTAATACAAACCAACATATCAATAAGTGTATTGTATTTGGAAATTAGGTACAAACCATAACATCTTGAACATGGGATACAATAACATTATTGAAAACTTCCTTAACTTGTTTCTAAAATTCAATGAATTTTTAAAACTACATGAGATATCCTTGAGAAAAACATAAGAAATGGGCGAGATATAAATCTTGGTAATGTAATATAAATGGAATAACATGAATAATATAATAAATTTTATAAAATAGTCATATTAATGGGTTATAAAAAAGTAGGATTCATGAACATGAGTAATGATACATGATATAACATGATAATCATAAAGGAAACATGGGAAATTTGGAAACAACTTAATATAATTCATCATAAACATAGTTCATGGATAAACCCATGAAGACATACTGGTGAACGAAATACTATAAAATAATAAGGTTTACTCCCTATCATGACATGACATACCATGATACTAAACATTACCCAATGTATTGGAGAACTATCTAGCAACACCAATCATATTAAATTCATTCTCATGCTTATGTGTTCCACATAGATCCTTAAACCTAGATTAAATAATCATAATAATTTATTCCATGATTAAGGATTGTTGAATGATCCTTTCTATTTCCAAAATAAAAAATTATATTTGCATAAATGTGAACACCTTTGATTGGAAATAGGTTTCATAGTCACTGTACATTTTTTTGGCATGGAGAATCATGGTAAACTTTTAGTAGAAAAATAGAGTCACTAAAATATTTTTAAAAATGTGTTTATGAGAGGTAAATGGGTTATAATTACATATAAATCAAATTATTAGTAATAGGGAAATGGAAATTCAAATCATGACATTGGAAATTTGTAAATATAAGGAATAAGTTAACGAAGAAAATTTAATAAATAATTGAATCCTAACTATATTTCATCATTATAACAACTGTACAAAAATGATCATGGGAGGATTAAGGTGATTAAGTTGGGACTATAAAAATTTGTACAATATTTAGAATGTAAGGGGAATATGGAAGAACATATTACAACATAAGAAAATGAAATTTAAGTGACATAACATAAATAAAGTTCTTAAAAGGAAGTGATAATAGAGAAATCACATTAAACATTTTGGTATGGTAATGGGTGTACATAAAGGATAATGGGAGGATTATTGGAAGTGAAAGGGTCCCATCATATATTTATATAAATTAAAGTATGTTTTGTAACACCCCAAACCCAGAAGCCAAGAGTGGGTGCATTATTTTACTACATTGGCATGATTCCAAGAAATCATGTCCCGAAAGACCGATCAGTTTAGCAGTCTTGGAAAATAGATTACATACATGAATGTTACATTAAAAATTAGAAAATAAAACAAAACATAAATGATCCTTTGATAACGCCATTAATACCCCATATTAACCCTTCTTATCAATCATAATACACTTCTTTGAATCCTAAGAAAATTAAAACATAGAAATGGGTGAGCTCAGTTGCTCAGTAAGGATACCAATATAGCAAAAACTTTCATAAATAGTCATAAATATTTAAGGCAATGTATAAGACTAAAAAAATCCTTTTAAACTTAAACTTCAGTATAATATGGAAAATATACATTAAAATAATTCCACTTACTTATTCATATGGATATTCTACTAGTCGAATAATCACATGCAATATCAATAGCCACTTTTATAATGATGGAATTCATAATGCCAGACTTTCATAACCACATAGTCAAGGACTTGTGCCAAGACTACAAATAATATTTTGTCAAGGCCTTATTCCAAGACACTAGTTTGTCTCATGGGACCTACTGATGCATCGAGGAGCTATATAGGGCCCCACCTGTCACTTACTAAGTCCAATTCATTCCTCATATGAAAAGGTTTAAACATAACATAAACATTCGTACTAAAACTGGCATATGAAATGTCAATACATTAACCATAAACCATGAATGGTATAAAAATAACACATCCAAAGTAAAAAATATGACAAAACCTTCAATACAATATGTAAGATTTGTATCATAATAAATCAACTTGAAACAAGTTTGAAATCCATTAAAGGATTTTGACATAGATGAAAATGATTTGTAAAACTCTTTGAGAGAAATATCCCTTTTTCATGAAAACATTTAAAAGTCACACAATTTATAAAAGAAGAATTTAAAATTCAATTTTTAATTAAAATTTACCATACCAATTTGATACTTTTTAATGTAATTAACATGTTAAAAAAATTTATGTCCATATAGATAAATCCTTAAAAACCATTTTTAATACATAGTCATTAATGAGAATGATTTTGAAGAATAAACATTTAAAACATTTGAAATGATGTTTTAGTAAAAAAAGACCCTTAAAATAATACACTTGAAAACTATTTCCTGAAACATGGATGTGGATAATAATTATGTCCCAGTAGATACTTATGTAAAAACAACCTCAAATAATAAAGAGATTTTGAAATTAACCCTTACCGTGCACTTTCTATTAGTCGAGGGTACGTTTAACCTCCTGTATAAAGACCATAGTATGTTATTAAATTATAACAGAACCATATTAATATTTATTATATCATTCATGATTCATTTATGACTTTATACTACCCATTTAATTATAATTTAAATGTTAAATTAACATTTCAGGTAATAATCACTTTCTTTATCGTATGTATTTTAACTTGTTATTCTTGATCGTATCATTTATATAATGATTTAAATACTTAAAAAATATAAAAACTATTTATATATCATATATATTTAGAATTTAATTATTTATAACAGATAGATATATGAAATGGAAAACACCGTTTATGGAGATGGTAGGTCGTACGTACGCATAAACGCTATTTCTGTTTCCATATCGTATTGAACGAAATCTAGTGAATAAGATATATATAAGTAAGTAAATACATACATAAATATATATAAATTTATATATATCTCCATTATCATTATTATGACATATATTACATACTTATTAGTAATATATATTTTTATAATCGTCGATGAATGGTGAACTTGGAAATGAATCTCATCACGTTGTGGAGACGGTAATCAGTACGCACGCACGAGAGACAATATCATTTCCTTAAAGGTGTGTAATTGGACGGTATATTTATTTTAAAGAGACATTATCATGTTATTTTTATTATTTATATACATATTACTCATCATTATATCCATCCAAATAACATAGTGTGGAATAACAAATTACACCACGACGTGGAGACGGTAAGCCGTATGTACGCACGCATGGTGTCATTATCATTCATAGGATGGATAGAATATTGAATATGGTTGTTAAATATTTATAATATCCTCAATGTATATATAACATACTGGATTTATTATTTTGGTATGGTAATAACAAAGAAAGTGTAAGTGGAAGAAGAAAAGAACTTGAAAGAGGGTGGTGAAATCATTACATCTTCGTCGGGTTATTCTTTTTGATTTGATCAAAAGGGATCCTTAGGTTGGATTTTTTACCAAAGTAAGGTCTCTAAGATGAAGGGAGGATATTTGATAGGGTATTTTCGAAGGGTTTTTCTGAGTCAAATGGCTTTGAAGGTGTGAATTAGAGAGAAGGGGGAGTGCCCTTTTATAAGAGGGGTGAGGGTCACCTTAGGAAAAGTTAGAAATGTTATTTTATAATAAATTAATTTTCAATTTATAATGGCCCCAAAATGAATTATTTAAAGTATATGGTGTGGATGGGTTGAAAAAAAATCAACCAATAGGTTTTAGTTAGGTTTGGGTCACTATATTTACTCGATCTTTTAGATTTAACTCTTAGTTAAATAGTTTGACATTTACCATGTCTCTTTGTATTTTTATATTATATAGTTAATAAACATACTATATAATTACAAGAGAACCCCAAGTGGTTAATTAATGATAAAAATATCATTATATAAGTATTTTTACCGAACCTAATATTTTTAAGAATACAATATCAATTAATAATATAATTTTTGTTTGAAAAACTATTTTATGTCAATTTTGACACTATTTGGTATTTGGTTTTTTCTAAATTCATAACAACTTTATTACTAAGAACGATATTCATTTAACCAACCCTAACGTGTCATATTGACCTAATAAATTATTGTAATCCATAAAAATTCTCAAATTACATTTATGGGGATATTTACAATATCAATTATTTTTAATATTTCATTAATTAGGTAATCACTGAATCATCATTGTGTCATAAATAAATTAAATTATTTAATGTCTAAAAAAATATAAATAAAATAAAATTATGTTGGAAATATTTTTATATCACTAATTAATAATTATAGTCTAAAATATGACTTATATAACCCGATGTAAAAATTTATTTATGAAAAGATATTTGTTTATGTTATTTTTTCCTTTACATTAAGTTAATTAAAATAAAGTGTCATTATCATTCAAAAGTGGCTCCAGGGGTCCCTAATTGTCCTAAGGATTCTCATGGTTGGCCATGCCTCATCCAATAAGGTTAGGAAAAGTGTTAAAGTAATTTTTTATTATTATAATTTTCTTTTTAACTAGAATTACCCTATTTACCTTTAACTACGGTAAATAAAAGTCAAAAGTTCCAATCCACCAAAAAATATTTTCATATTATTAAACCAGAGTTTACTTACTAAGGTTAACCATGTCTCTCTTATTTTTGAAATTCAACTCACAGAAGTGGTATAATTAAGTTTTATGCAAATTTACAAATTCTCCTAGGAGGTTGGTAAAATACGGTAAAAGTTCAAAAAAAAATTATATATCTAAACTTATTATAAAATTAATACAATTAATTTTATTGAACTTATATAGATATTATGTATCTATTTTAACCTAAAAGAAATTAAAATAAAATAAATAATTATTTAAATAAAAAGTCAGTTTGAATCAATTACTTAGTGTTTTTCACTATTCATCAAAAACTGAAAGTTTTTAGAAAAATACCAAAATTTCACCCTAAGATAATTTTGATATTTTGAATTAAAAAATTAAGTCTATTTTACCAAATTAAAAACATAGAAGTTTCATTTTTTAATTTAAAATTAATTCCCGTTTTCAAAACCAAAAAGCATGTTTTAAGAAATAACAACTAACAAAAGATTGATACTTGTTTACGTTCAGTTTCAAAGTGATATTATTTCCAATGAATAAAATTGGATTAAATGGTAAAAAAATAATCTATTTGTGCTTCCAAACCATTAAAATTTATAATATAAGACTACAAATTATTTTTATTAAAAATGTTGTTTTCAGTTAAAATATAGCATTTTTCACTATTCACCCAAATATGAAAGTTATCAGAAAAACACAAAATATTTATTGAACCTAAATTATTATTTCATGACTCTAAATAAGAATTTTATTTTGTCAAATTGAATATATAAAAGTTCCAAATATTGGATTTAAAAAGTGTTCTCAATTAAAAGGCGGTAAAATTTCATTTTTTTTAATACTACTTTTATCTAAAAAAATGAATTTTTTCATTATGTTTAAGAAACTAATAATATGGATTCTCAAATTATAAGGATTATATAATGTTCAAAATTTGTTTAATACTATTCATAACCTCTTTTGAACAGATAGTTTGGTAAGTCTTAGTGCGCTTGAACTCTGTGCTGCGTGTAGTGAAAGTTATTGAATTACTTTGAAGAAATAACATACTATGAAATCTTGGGGTGTTACATTCTTTCCTCCTTAAATAAATCATGTCCTCATAATTTAAAATTGTTCATCGAAAATAAGAGGTTGGAAATAGAAAATTCATTTTTTTGAAAAACCCACATCAAGAAATTGGGTTAATAAAAGTTAGTCTTAATAAGAGGAAAAGGGAAATGAAAGAATCACCACATAATTATGATATCAATTAGGGGAACATTGGTGGAAATTAGAGACACATAATTGGAGGAAAACTTAAATATTTATAGTGAGTGATTTAGGTCGATAATCACAAACAAGTGTAAAATTGAGGTCCTCAAATCCATCAGTCTATGATGATTTAAAATACCATCGGTTCAACAAAACATAAGGTATTAGGATAACACATTTTTGGTTTTTAGATCCCTTCCATAAAGATTAAAAATTAATGTATCCATAGAATAATAGAAATATATATATATATATATACTTGACAAATAGAGTTTCATCCTTCAACTAATTCCTACCACAAACTCATATTTCACTCTAAAAGATTTCAAAATATATATTCTATTTATAAAAATCGTATAGGGTTCCAAAAATAATGAATTTATAATTCACTTATCTGACCTTTTAAAAAAACTATATTATACAATCCAGGAAATCACGTAGGCCAGTGGTTGGTGATGCGCCCTTATCTCCCTTCAGTTGCAAATTCATGTCTCACGGCCTTGCCTGACGTGACAGGTTGCCGCCCGACCTCCAGGTTGTTCTTTTTATGAACATCAAAAAATAATCTCAAAGTTAATCGATTCCAACCTTTAGACGTATCAAAAGTACTTTTCTCCAAATTCACAGTCCAAAATTTATAAGGAAGGTAAACACAATGAAGATCTTTTTTTCCACATATTAACATGTGAACACCTTCACCGTTTATTATTTTAAAACACTGAAACATCCTGAATTACTATAAAACCTTATTGATTACATTTATTCTACCTCATTCTTTATAGAATACTGGATATACTCCTTCTATCAAAAAATGTTTTAAACTTCAACAATGATGGAATATACAAATCATTAATAAATTTCAAGGTATTCAATAATATCCAATACAATTCAACCAAATCAAACATGTATTATTCCAAAATCACTACCTCAGTATCAGAGCCATATTATGGTTTATCTTTCTCTCAGCCATATATTTTCAAAAAAATCAACCTGCAATTGAGTCATTTTTTGTGGTTCCACACAATCTCAAGTCCTTAATAAAATGGTACTGCAGTACAATCCATATATACTCTATAATTCTTATAACATGTACATCATTAATATAATAATAAAATGAAACAATTTTTTAATAACAACATAAGAACTTTTAATAATTCCTCTTCATATTTGGTAGTATCATAACTTCATTATTGTCCAATAGCAGCATTTGGGGAATACTCCGATGATTTGGACATTGATTCGTGTAGTGTCACAACTCATTACAGATGAAGCATTGTACATTTGAAATCTTTTTCTTACACTTGATATCACGTACTTGGTTACCTTTTTCTCCACACTTATAACAAACTCTCATTCCCTTAAAATATTTACCAAGGTGATTCTTTCCACAATTATTAAATATTGTAAAATCCTTCTTTCCCCTATTCTCTTTATCCATATTTCTTTCAACTATTATTTTCTTTTCTGGATTCCCTTCAAATCCATAGGACTCAGAAAATTATTTACTTATCTAATTAACACATGATAATATTTCTTCATATGATGATAATACATGGGAGACTATTTAAATTATATATATTGGCTTAATTACATGAAAGATATATTCCTTTTTAATATTTCAATCATGAATATTGTTGGAATTATCATTCCTTCTACTAGAAGGCATTTCTAAACAATGGCATACACTAGGTTAGTTTATGAATCCAAATGCATAATTCCAAACATGTAAAATACCTAACATAATTGGAAAATATTATACATATAATCTACAATCATAAAATTCTTTCATTGGGGAATTATTTATTCCAAAATCCTTCATAATGGATTGTAATGAAAATTTGAATTATCCTAAGCATATCCCTCGAGAGTGTCGTAACCAAGATTTTAGCAAGGCCTATTGTCGTGCACTAGTTCATGTTCGAGTCTAGCTCAAAGTAGTGTTTTCTTGTTTTACCCATAGGTACATATGTGTCAGATCCTCCTCTACCTTCTTGTATCCAAACAGAGATTTATTTCATGGAAAACTCACAAAATCTCTACAGTACCAAAATTTTAGGAAGTTCTTCTATACTAATACTCAAATTCTATCTTAGGGTAACGTTCTCGAATCGGAGTTTATCTAAATCCAGTTTCCAAGGTTTGTACTAAACTTCTTCTGATACCAACTATAACACCTCGACCCCAGAATCCCAGTGTCGGTGCATTATTTTAATACATTGGCATGACTACAAGGAATAAAGTCTCAAAAGACCAATCAGTTTAGCAGTCTTGGAAAATAGATTACATACATGAACGTTACATTAAACATTAGAAAATAAAACCCAACATAAATGATCCTTTGAGAATTCCATTGATCCTCTAGCTTAACCTTTCTTATCAATCATAATACACTTCTTGGAATCCTGAGAAAATTAAAACATGGAAAGTGCTGAGCTCAGATGCTCATTAAGGATAACAATATATCCAAAACATTCATAAATAAGCATAAACATTTAAGACATTGTATTAGAATAAAAAATTCCTTTTAAAATTAAATTTTAGTATAATATGGAAGATATACAATAAAATAATTCCACTTACTTATTCACAGGGATATTCTGATAGTCTAATAATCACATGAAATATCAATAGCCGCTTTCATAATGATGGAATGCATAATGCTAGACTTTCATAACCACATAGTAAAGGCCTTGTGCCAAGACACTAGTTTTCCTCATGAGACGTACCGATGCATCAAGGAGATATAGTGGGATCCACCTGTCACTTACTATGTCCAGTGCATTCCTCATATGAAAAGGTTTAAACATAACATAAAAATTCATATTAAAACTGTCATAAGAAATGTCAATACATTACCCATAAACCATGAATGGTATAAAAATAACACATCCACAGTCAAATATATCACAACTCATTTAATAAAATATTGAAGATTTTATTTATAATAAATCAACCTCAATCAAGAATAATATCCAAAAAGGATGTTGACATAGTTGAAAATAATCATTAAAAACATTTGAGAAAAATATAATTTTTTGTGATATCATTTAAATGTAACGCATTTATAAAGGAAGTAATTTAAAAGATATTTTTGAATCAAAGTGTCCCATACCACTTTGAAACTTTTTAAAAGAATTAAAATTTTCAAAACATTTATGTCCATATAGATAAATCCTTAAAACCCATTTTTAAAACATGGACATTAATGAGAATAATTTAGAAGAATAAATATTTAAAATAATTAAAATGAAATTTTATTAAAACAAGTACCTTAAAATATTAAATTTTAAAAATATTTCATGAAACATGGACATGGATAATAAATATGTCCCAGTATATACTTACATAAATACAACCTCGGATAAAAATGAGATTGTGAAATTAACCCTTACCTTGCACTATCCTTTAGTCGAGGGTATGTTTAACCTCCTGTATAAAGACTATATTATGTTATTAAATTACACCAAAACCATATTAATATTTATGATATCATAAATGATTCATTTATGAATTTATACTACCCATTTAATAATAATTTCCATGTTAAATTAACATTTTTGGTATTAATCGCTTTCTTTATCGTACGTATTTTAACTTGTTATTCTTGATCGTATAATTTAGATCATGATTTAAATACTTCCAGAATATAAAACATGATTTATATTAAATATATATTTAGAATATAATTATTCATAATAGATATATATATATGAAATTGAAAACACCGTTTATGGAGACGGTAGGTTGTACGTATGCATAAACGTTGTTTCTGTTTTCATATCGTATTGAATAAAAGTAAGTGAATAAGATATATGTAAGTACCTAAATACATACCTACACACACATATATATATATCTAGTATCATTATTATTTCATATATTACATACTTATTAGTAATATATATTTTTATAATCGTCGATGAATGGTGAACGTAGAAATGAATCTCATCACGTCGTGGAGATGGTAATCCGTACGTACGCGCGAGCGAAATTATCATTTCCTTAAAGGTGTGGTATTGGATGGTATATTTATTTTAAAGAGACATTATCATGTTATTTTTATTATTTATATACATATTACTTATCATTATATCCATCCAAAAAACATAGTTTTGAATAACAAATTACACAACGACGTGGAGACGGTAAGCCGTATGTACGCACCGATGGTGAAATTATCATTCATAAGATGGATAAGATAATGAATATGGTTGTGAAATATTTATAATAACATCATAGTATATATAATATACTGGATTTATTAATTTTTTATGGTAATAACAAAGAAAGAGTAAGTGGAAGAAGAAAAGAACTTGAAAGAGGGTGGTGAAACATTACCTCTTCTACGGGTTCTTCCTTTTGATTTGATCAAAAGGACTCCGTAGATTGGATTTATGACCCAATTAATGCCTCTAAGATGAAGGGAGTATATTTTAGAGGGTATTTGGTCAGGGTTTTTTCAAGCCAAATGGCTTTGAAGGTGTGAATTAGAGAGAAGGGGGAGTTCCCTTTTATAAGAGGGGTGAGGGGCACCTTAAGAAAAGTTAGAAATATTATTTTATAATAAAATAATTTTCGGTTTCTAATGGCTCAAAAAATGAATTATTTGATGGATAAGGTGTGAATGAGTCAAAAAACACTCAACAAATAGGTTTTAGAATGGGTTGGGTCACTATATTAACTTTATCATTTATATTTAACTCTTAGTTAAATAGTTTGACATTCACCATGTCTCTTTGTATTTTTATATTATATGGTTAATAAATATACTCTATACTTTCAGGATAACCCCAAGTGGTTAATTAATGATACAACTATCATTATATAAGTATTTTTATCAAACATTAGATTTTTAGGAATAGAATATAAATTAATAATATCATTTTTTTTAAAAAAACTCTTTTATGTCCATTTTGAAACTATTTGGTATTTTGTTTTTTCTAAATTCCTAACATCATTATTGCTTAGAAACAATTCATCTATCCAACCCCAACATGTTATGTTAACCTATAAAATTAGTGTATTTCATTAAAAGTCTCAAATTACATGTATTTGGATATTTATAATATCAATTATTTTAATATTTCATTAATTAAGTAAATACTGTGTCATCATTGTGTCATAAATAAATTAAATTATTTAATGTCTAAAAAATATAAATAAAATACAATTATGTAGGAAATCGTTTTATCTTTCCAATTAATATTTATAGTTGAAAATATTACTTAAATAACCCCATGTAAAAATTGATTTACTAAAATATATTTGTTTATGTCATTTTTGCCTTTACATTAAGTTAATTAAAATAAAGTCTCATTATCATTCATAAGTGGCTCTATGGGGTCCCAAAAATCATCCCAAGGATTACCATGGTCGTCCATGGCTCATCCAATTAGGTTAGGACAAGTGTTAAGGTAATTTAGTATTATTATAATATTATTTTTACCTTGAATTACCCTATTTACCTTTAACCACGGAAAATAAAAGTCAAAAAGGTACTATTCAACAAATATTATTTTGCTCTTATTGAACCAAATTTTAATTAATGAGGTTAACCGTGTCTCTATAATTTTTGAAATTCAACTCACAGATGTGGTAAAATTATGTTTTAGGCAAATTTGCAAAATCTCCTAGGAAGTGGGTAAAATACGATAAAAGTTCAATAAAATTTTTATATATCTAAACTTATTATAAAATCACTCCAATTAATTATATTGAACTTATATAGGTATTATGTATCTATTTTTACCAAAAATTAATTTAATTAAAATAAATACTTATTTAAATAAAAATTTGGTTTTAACCAAATAACTCAGTGTTTTCACTATTCATCAAAAATTGAAAGATTTCAAAAAAATACCAAAATTTTACCCTAAGATAATTTTTATATTCTGAATTCAAAAATTTAGTCTATTTTACCAAATTCAAAACATATAATTAGCTTTTATTAATTTAAAATTAATTCCCATTGTCAAAACCAAAAGCGTGTTTTTAAGAAATAATAACTAACAAAACATTGATAGTTGTTTATGTTCAATTTCAAAGTGAAATTATTTCCATTGAATAAAATTTTATTAAATGGTTAAAATATAATCTAGTTATACTTCCAAACCATTAAAATGTATAATTTTACACTACAAATATTTTTTATTAAAAAAAAAATTCAGTTAAAATATAGTATTTTTCACTATTCACCCAAATATAAAAGTTATCAGAAAAACACCAAAAATTTATTCATACTAAATTATTATATCTTGATTCTAAATAAGAAGTTTATTTTGTCAAATTGAATATATAAAAGTTCCAAATATTGGATTTAAAAAGGGTTCGCCATTCAAGGTGGTAAAATTTCATTTTTTTTAAATACTTCTTTTATATGAAAAAATGAATTCATTTTTTTCATTATGTCCAAGAAACTCATAATATGGATTCTAAAACTATAAGGATTATATAAAGTTATAATTTTAGTTAATACTATTCATAAACTCTTTTGAACAGTTAGTTTGGTAAGTCATGGTACGCTTGAACTCGGTGTTGCGTGTAGTGAAAGTTGTTGAATTACATTGAAGAAATAACGTACTATGAAATCTTGGGGTGTTACATGTATGATATGTCTGAACATATACTAACATGAAAAAATGGAAATTAACAAATCATAACATAAAAGAAGAGCTTGAATAAAAAGGAGTGTGAAAGATCCATTACTTGAATGTGTGACTCCAAAGTATTGGTAAGTGCTTCTTGAGAGCTTGGGGGAACATTGGGTAGAATATATGGATTCTATGTATGATTTCAGACATTATAAAAGGAGTTTGAGTGAAGTTAAATTGGATATTAGGAAGATTTATATAGGAAACTGAGGAAGATTTCTTTATTATTTCGGTTTTTGACTCTACATTAGTAAATATCAAAAAACAAAAACCATATTGTGGTTTTTACCAATGGTTTTTCAAAATTTGTGGTGTTATAAATTATTTTACATGTCCAAGGTCCAATAATATTAAAATATTACCCTTGGTAACTTGGAGGTGAGTCATACTCTTAAAGAAATGATTTTAAAACCATAGAATATATCATAGGTTTTGGAGGATTCACAAATGAATTATAACATAAATCAAATAAATATAAAATCAAATTATTTTAAAGAGAAAACATAGATTTGGTCATGGATCCCATTTATAGTAATTATTACATTACATTTAGTTTAGTAGATATCATAATACACAATGTATATTTATACATTATTTAACTATTACCTGAAAATTCAATTGTATCATTAAATTGCGAAAAATTTACCATTTGATAACTTTTATATTATTATTCCAAAAAAATTATAAATTTTATTTAAATAAGTTTCTAAATATGTGAATTTTCACTCATAAAATAAAATCAACATTTATTTAAAAATACTGGGTTTTTAATCTGACTTCATAAAAATTATAAGATAATTTATATTTAATGAAAATTATTTAATAAAATATTTTTTAAAATATTTTTTATTTTTAGAATCCAATATTTAATCAAATTAAATTCAAAAAATGAATTTTAATATTACCAAAAAATACTATATGTTTTTTATTTAATCAAAATAAAAATAATTTACAAATTAATAATAATAGGGAAAAAATGAATTCATTATTTTATAAAAAAACTTGTATATACTCATATTGCAAGGGTCTTGATACATATCTGTTTAATATACCAGAAAACACACTAAGGGTTATGTGTGTGATGAGGGACTTTTATGGGTAGGTTCAACAAACAAGGTTTGGGTCATCTCGATGAGATTTAACTGATCTTGTAAATGTTTTCATTGATGCTTATGTTGGTATATCTCAAATTTTTCTTGGTCTAGGTCAAGGCCCATTGATGTCATCTCCCTTATAAGATCCAATAATTGTGCTTTATAAGTTATGATCCTACTGGTTGAGTCCATAAATTCCTTTATCACTTTCAATGGTATTTTTCAAAACCCTAAATTTATTCAAATCATGTGTCCACCATTCAATGACCATTTTATCTATATTAATGATAATTAATGGTAATTTAAATACAATTGGATATAATAAAACAAAAAAAAATTCATTTGTTTTATATGACCATTGAGAATTTAATTAAATTGGATGGGTAATTTTATTTATAATCATTTAGATCACTATAATCTCCCCCACTTAAGAAATTTCACCTTCAAATTTTTCTTTTACCATAATAAAATAGATGAGGGTAACTCTTCTTCATTACCTCCTCTAGTTCCAACATTTCTACTTCAAACATTTGTTTTATCCACAAAAATTTGAGAAGGTGCCTTGTCTTATTTCATAGAACTTTGTCTCTATTGTCACGACTTGCCTTCACCAAGAAGAGGGAAGCGATAACAGATTTCTAGACCCCTCCTTCTTCATGTTGAAGGGGAGATAATGACCCATGAGACCAGCCTTCAATTGGTCCAAGAGTGGCGACTAGCACCAAGGGTATAGAATCACACATAAAATAGAAGTTATTACCCTTTTTATTTAGTAATATTGGGAGATAAGATAGTAAGTCCCAAACAAAAACAAAAGTGGAAGTAAAAGTAAATACAAAACAATCCATTCCCATATGCATGTTCCAATAATAAAGTTCTACAATTAGAAGAAAAATCCAAAGGGAAGTACCAAAAGAAAATAAAAACAACAGTGTCAATGGTCCCAGCGTCCATGATAATAGGCTCTAGCACGGTCCTTGAAGTCATTCTGGAAACCTGGAAGCAGTTTTATATACGTAAGGTGAGCATACTGGTATACTCAGTAGGGAAAACCAAAATCTCTCATGCACAAGTGGGGATACATTCTAATGCCCTGTGAGAAAAGGAGATAACCAAAAAACCTAGTAAGGAAAATATCCATCCAAACCTCACCAAGGCACAATACCCAAATAACGCAAGTCAAGTAAAGTAATAGTAATAACACATTGATGTTTTGGTACCCCTCACCACTTTCCCACTGGTTATTGAATACATACTTCATATCATACCTCCCCCACCATTCTCACCGTAGCCCCACTACCATACCCTTTCTGCACACAACTGGGCGACCACAACCTCACATCCTACCCGCAAAAATCTGGGCCATAATAAACACACATAATAATGCCAGCAAACACCTCGTCCAGAACAACTACCACCGCTCCTGAAGACACCAGGGCCCGAACAACTACTACCACACCTGAAGACACATGGACCTCATCCCAAAGAAACTTGGGAAACAACCTACCCACACACACCTGGGACAACCATGAAAACTACCCTACCTGAAGAATATTGGGGTATAATGGACTTCAGGCCATCACAGCCTACCTAAATAATCTTGGGCTACTTGGGAAAGGGAGTAGAAAAAGAGATAATAACCAGCCACTCATAGGAGTGTTGTGAAAAAACACCCTCCCCCATGAAATAAGGGTGTTCTGCACAAAGTTATCAACTTGGTGGGATGTGAATAAGAAACATAATAACTGAATTATAAATATAGGTAAAAAACACTCATCCCAACCTAGGGGTTCCAAAACCAGCCCAAACAAAAACACCAACACTAATATTGTTTCATTAAAAGAAAAACTGCCACAACTAAGTCAAAACTCATTCTTGATAAAAAAAATCCCATTTTAACCCATTCAGGTTTTCATGTTCATGTTATTCCAATTAAAAAAACAATTCTTCACTACCGGGAAACTAACAGTCTTATCCACAAGCTAAGGAAGGGAAAACAGCCAAGCAGCAATTTAAGCATTCACACTCAGTTCTCTTGTAAGGCCACAATAACAAAAGAAATCTGTGAGATCCCTCGATTTACTAGAACCAAACCATTCCCCAACATATGGCCTCAAACGACCTTAGATTCACAAACCAAAAACTGCACAACAGTAGGGGATCCCATCCCCATCCACGTCACCCCACAAGCATCAAGTAGAACAACCACACATGTTACCATGATTGAGCAAGGGGGTTTTCAGATTTAATCACACCTTCATTAATTTTCCATCTACCATTTGGTTAACCAGGGTGAACATATAAGTATTCTTAATCAATTGGGAATTCATTTAATCAACTGAGTTTACGTGATTAACCAGTTTCTATGTTGCATCCATTCAATCATAGAGTTTTCCAGAAAACAAAGGTTCATTTGTGTAAAATAAAAGAACACCTATGGCCACCATTTCAGTGGGCATAAGCCCATACAATTCACATTATATAATCAATGGTAAAAGAGTACCATGACATCATAAAACACACCCCTTAATTCATTAAAATCCATGTATTATCTTCGTTAAGGTTTTGTTTCATCAATCCTCATATGAATATTATCATACCCACCCCGCGTGATACACAGTAAAGAGAGACGAAGGAAGAAACCAACCTGTATGATCAACAATCAATGTTTTTATCCTCATTCCAATAATTGGTAAAGCATGACTTGGAGGGGAAGAACTCTGAGGACTCCTTGAACGAGTAGGAAAGGATCCAGCATAGGCTCACCACTAGCGTGGGGAAGGGGGACTCCAAACACACTAAGGAAAGGAAAGAGACAAGCCAATAAGAAGGAGGAATCCCCGTGTGATAAAAGGTGAGATCCTAGAGTGACATAATATGAATTTTCAATGACTTTAGAGGCAGATCGTGGTTTTACTACACGGTTGGATGGTTACACACGATGTAATTAATCGTTATTTAATAATTCTCATTGGAGAGGTGGATATAAAAGCTATGCATTAAAGGATTTCATTTAATGAGATGCTAACAGGTATGTTGAGGGTCTTCCTACTCTTAGGGGTTTTAAAACATTGTTTATGGGCTAAAAATGGCGTTAAACAACTTTAAAAAGGAAGAAAGACTCTTAAATGGTGTTACGGGAAAACTGGGGAAAGAAAACCCGAAAATCCAATGTGGCACCAATTGGTGACTCACCGATCGGTGACACAACGATTTGTGGAATCCTTCCACTAATACACCACCCATCAGATATGGAATACTGATTGGGTCCAGGGTGTCCCAAACACCAAAAATTGGAAAAGTAATGGACCAGGAGGGTCTGGGCCATTACATTAGATACCTCTCAAACTATTCTCATTCTCGAGAATTAAAACTAAAACCGGTTCTAAAGAGACGGGTTCGATCAACCACCTCAAAATATACCTCTCACAGCCAAACCACCCAAGACATCTAGGAACCACTCTCCCTCAAGTGACCACACAACTTATAATGTTCACACCATCCAGTCATATGGATTAGGGAGTCCCTTCCCCCATGTCAAGAAACTATCTTCTTTTGTCGTCACTGGCTCCCCCGTATGGGTTCAATTGCATCCACTTTAATGCGTCTTGATTATGGATTAGTTTCTACCCTTTTCCATAGTTAGGACTATTTACACACATTCAGAGAACAAGGAAACAACACATTTCATTGTTAACAAGGTCAACCACTACATCACAAACAAGTATGAAACTAAATAGAAGAAAACTAAAAAAGATCTAGGTACTGGGCACACATCTATGCCTCCCATTCCCAGGTACTCTCCTCAAGGCCACCATGCCTCCAAAACACACAAACCAAGGGAATAGTTCATCTATGATGCACATTCTCCTCACAATCATTGATCCTCACTGGTTTCTCTACGAAATTCATGTCGTCCTTGATATCCAGCATTCCCTATTCAAGGACGTGTGAATCATCATGTAGATACTGACGAAGCTGAGACACATGGAAGACGTCATGCTCCCTCAGTAGTAGCGGTGGTAGCGCTAGCTGATAAGGCACTGCACCAACCCGTCACACACCTTGAAGGGTCCAATGAACCTAGGAGAAAGCTTACTGCCTATATCGAACCTCTGTTTCCCATGTTGAGGGGAGACCTTCAAGAACACGTGGTCTCCGACCTCAAAATCCAAGGGACTCCTCCTACGATCGACTTATGACATATGACGGTCATGGTCTACCTTAATCATCTCACAGACAAGGTGGACCTTCTCCATTGTGCTCTGCACTACCTCTAGGCCAAGAACATGTGCCTCCACAACCTCAATCCATGACACGGGCGAATGAAACGACCTCCTATACAAAGCATCAAACGGTTCCATTCCAATAGTAGAGTGATATCTATTATTGTATTCAAACTCTAATAAGGTAAAATATCATTACCATGATCCCCCAATTTCTAAAACACATGCCCGCAGCATACCCTCTAATGTGTGGATGGTTTGCTCTGTCTGTCATCTGTCAGGGTGTTGAAAGCAGTGCTAAGACGTAGTTGGGTTCCAAAACAATACTATAATCCCCTCCAAACTCGTGAGGTAAACCATACATCCATATATAAGACTATGGAACATGGAAATCCATGCAACTAAACAACCTCATCCACGTATCTCCATTCTAAGGAATCCACCACACTCGACTCCTTGATCGCGAGGACGTGAGCTGATTTCGTCAGCCGGTCTACCACTACCCAGATAGCATCACAACCTCCTTGAAACCTGGGTAGACCTATGACTAAATCTATCTATATGGAATCCCAGTTCCACTAGAGGACATTTAAAGGATGTAGAAACCTCTTGGGACATGATGTTTATCCTTCACCTGCTGGCACACCAGACACCTTGCCACAAACTCCACCACTGCCCTTTTCACCCCAGGCCACCAAAAATATTCCCTCAGGCCTCGGTACATCTTGTAAACTCTTTGGTTTACCTATAAAAGTTAGATATGGAACTCATAGAGAACCCCCTCATGCATCGTCTCTGGTACAAATGATTTTCCTCAAAAAAATAATCTAATTCGGACCATCATCTGACCACCCTTCCAGAGCATTGCCTTGGTTAACCCGATCACGCTTCACTTCACTGTATAAGTCTCCCCACTGAGACTCCTCCACCTCCCGAAATAGAGAAGAATGCACTCTCATATGAAATATAAAACCTATACCACCATTCATTATTGCATCTAGGTGTAGGGAAGCAGACATCTCCATTTCCTTCCAAGCATCCTCAGATTCCTAAACAGCTTCACTCATTTACTTCCAGCTAAAGGCATTAGCCACAACATTCCCCTTACATTCAGTGTAAGATATCTCTAAGTTTCATTCCTTAAGATACTCCAACCACATTCATTTTCACATGTTTTGGTCCTATTGGGTAAAGATATGCCTCAAAATCTTATGATCTGTGAAGAACAAAAAGTTCTCCCCGATGAGGTAATGCCTCCACAACTTCAATGCGAACACTACTACTGTAAGCTCTAGGTCATGTGTGGCATAGTTACACTCATGATTACATAACTACCTAGACCCATAAGTGATCACTCCCCACTGATGCATCATCACACACCCCTGGCCAAGTCTAGAAGCATTAAAAAACACCTCATACAACACCCCTTCCTCTAAAAACTTGAGCACTGGAGCACTGACCAACCGTTCCTTCAGATAGCCGAAAGCTTGTTGACACTACTCACTCCACACGAAGGCCTGGTCCTTTCTATTCAAAGCTGTTGAAGGAGATGAAACTTGAGAGAAGTCGGGTACGAACCTCCGATAATAGCCTTCCAGACCCAGAAAACTACGAAGCTCCGTCACATTGTTTGGTTCTTCTCAAGAAAACACTTCTTAAACCTTTGACAGATCAACCGCTACCCCTTGCTGAGACACCATGTGTCTAATAAAATGCATTTTTGTATCAATAGCTTTCACTTGGACAATTTCACATAGAGCTCGTGATGTTGGAGGATCTCTAATACCATTCTAAGGTGCTTAGTATATTCCTCCTCTGATATTGAGTAGATCAAAATTTCATCGATGAACACAATGATGAACCATTCCAAAATCTTGTAGAAAACAGATTTCATGAGCCTGATGAACACAGAAGGTGGGTTTGTAACACCAAATGACATGACTACGAACTCAAAGTGCCCATACATGTACCTGAAAACAGTCTTCAGGATATAATTGTCCTTCACCCTTAAATGGTTATATCCAGACCACAGATCGATCATAGAGAACCAACCTACTCCCCAAAGATGATCTAAGAGATCGCCTATCATCTGGAGAGGGTAAAGGTTCTTGACTGTTACCTGATTCAGTCTCCGTTAGTCTATGCATATCCTGAGACCACTGTTTTCCTTCTTCACAAACAAGACTAGAGCACCCCATGGTGAAAAACTGGGTCATACAAAACCCTTCTTCATCAGATCGTCAATCAGAATCCTCAACTCCCGCAATTTAGAAGGCTCCATCCGATAAGGAGGAATCGAAATCGGACGGACACCGGGTTGTAAGTCTATCCCAAACTCAACATCACATCAAGGGGGGAGAGTCACAGACTCCTTGGAAAAAATATCCAGGAACTCTCTGATAACTCTCAGAACATCCATCATCTCGTCATCCACTGATTCTGCTGAAATCTCAGCCAACTTAGAAAAAATAGGCTGCACACGCCGTCTCCCCACTTGAATACACCTTTCACGAAAAAAAGACACACGCTGGCCATCCTCATCGGGGAACATGACTCTTGTCTGGAAGAAGTCGATAACCACATGCATAGAAAATATCCAGTCGATGCTTAGGATGAAATCATATGGCCTCATTTGCAGTATAGGGAGATCACCACTAGGCTGATGTGGCCCCAACATCAGTTTACATTCCCAACAAACATGAAAAATGCTAGTATGACCCCCCAACTGGCATACATAGAACCAGGGGAATGGAGAGTCTTTCTATGTCTATTCCCAAGGCATGGACTAGACCAGGTGTAAAAAAGGAGTAGGAATATTTTGAATTAATTAAGGAACATGCACGAGTTTTGAATAATCTGATTGTACCTCAAACGACTTTTGGCCCTAATGGAACAGCTACCTCTACGATGTGCATCTTCCCCGGACCATATCCTATTCCACTCATCTATTAGCCACCTCCTCGACCATTCTCTGGTCGAGGACCCTGAGGAGCACCCTGGGGCCGGCCTCCTCCTGCAATGGCTACTCTTGGACAAGCGAGAGCTCACTCTCCCTGCTGCTGTTGCTGAAAGGGACTAGCTGGAAACTATTTCTCCTGAGGTGGCTGCTAAACCTTTCCAACCCCATTGTAATTCACCCGATTCAGGCACTGATTCCAAATATTCTGATAGATTCCATAGATGAAGTGCCTTAGTCCTGGTCCCACAAGGAAAGGGTGAGGACCGGGAGATCAAAACTGGAACTGATGGGGTGTGCTCCCCACTAGCTAAAACTTAGAAGGACCTAATGTTGTAGTAATATTGCTGACGAACTTCCCCTTTGATGAGCCCAATAGATCCCCTCTCATAGAACAACACCCAATGTGTGCATCCTTTCCACCACTTAAGTCTTCTTTTAGACTTCCAAGTACATTGGTCAGGTGGAGGGAGTAACAACATACAGAAGAGAAGGTTGAAGTGCCTCCTCTAAACATCTCACCTGAGACTCCTCATTCAGAAAACGTTCTAGAGAAAAGTGAAGGAGATCCCTCAACATGATCCCCAACTCTATTTCTGACATGCTCCCTTACTACAGGGAGAGTAGCTCCTATGTCTTATATACCTTCATCGTGGTAGAGAGTAATTCCACCCTGAACTCCCTCTCAAAGACTGTCCACAAAACCTCAACCTCCCTCTTCTCCTCGAGATAGATCATCCACCACCGATGTGCCACTCTACACTTTTGAATTACAGCCAAAGGAACCCAGTACTCTGTCGGATCCCGGATCAAGCTAAAATAGGTCACCAGATCCTCGAGCCAGCTCTCTGTCTCCATGTCCGAGATGCTTCCCTCGTACTTCCTGAGGGTCTACTGCTGAAAGGCACAAAGAATCCTCTACCACTGGTCATCCTCCTCCTACCGATAAGCCCTATACTGCTCAGCCAAATCAGCCTCCTGGGCCTCGATCGCCCACACTACCCATGGTCGCCGTCCGAGTTCCATAGCTGCAATGTAAACAACGAATTTCTAATCCCAGGTAGTGTAGAATATTTATTTTATTTTTTTTTAATATTTTCATTTATTTAAATTCCGAGAACACCCAGAAAATACAAGAACACAATTCATTATTATTAATGTACCTTTCCAAGGTTATCTACCCTATAATAAGTGTAACGTCACTTGGTTGTTCGGTAGGTCCCGATTCCTTACATCAGATCATGGGGGGCCCTAAAATTCCATGTCCTAGCTGGTCTTCCCTAGCCTATTTCGTGAACCAAGATTTCCTAACACTATTTACCAACCATCCCATGAAATCATCGTTATGCCTAACCTCGAGCTCCATCCTATATCTCAACCAATCTTCTCATACAATTCTGTCACGGACCTCCTTCACAAGATGAGGGAAGGGATATCAGATTCCCAAACCCTTCCTTCTTCAAGTAGAAGGAGAGATAATGACCCCTGAGACCCACCTTCAACATGTCCCGGAGTGGTGTCTAGTACCAAGGGTATAGAATCTCACAAAAAATTGAAGACGACCCTTTTCATTTAGTTGGACCGGGAGATAAGATAGTAAGTCCCAAACAACACAAAAACTGGAAGTAAAATTAAATCCAAAACAATCCATTCCCATATGCATGTTGCAATAATAAAGTGCTTTAAGTAAAAGAAAACTCCAAAGGGAAGTACCAAAAAAAAGAAAAACCGATGTGTCAACTGTCCCAGCATCCATGCTAGTAGGGTCCAACTTGATCCTCGATGTCCTCCTTGATACTTGAATGTAGTTTTATATGCATAGGGTGAGCATACAGGTATACTCAGTAGGGAAAACCAAAAGATCTATTGCAAAGTGTGGAGAAATTATAATTCCCTGTGAGAAAAAGTGATAACCAAATCACCTAGCAAGGAAACTATCCACCTAAACCTCACCAAGGAACACTCCCCAAATAACGCCAGTCAAGTAATGTAATAGTAATAAAACATTGGTGTTTGGGTACCCCGTACCACTTTCCCACTAGTTATTGAAGATATCCTACACATCAGACCTCCCCCGCCATTATCACCGTAGTCCCATTCCCATACATCGCCCACACACACCTGGGCTACCACAACCTCACATCCCACCCGCAAACACCTAGAACACAAAAAACACACGTAACCACACCCACAGACACTTGGGCCAGAACAACTACCACAATGCCCGAAGGCACCTCAGCCTGACCATCTACTTCCACACCCGAAGACACCTGGGCCTCATCCCAAAAATGCTTGGGAAACAATCTACCCTCACAAACCAACCACCACAACTACCCTTCCCAAATAATCTTAGGCTATAATAGACCTCAAGCCGTAACAACCTGCCCGATAAATCTTGGCCTACTCGGGAAAGGGAGAAGAAAAGGAGCCAATAACCATCCACTCATAGGAGTGTTGGGAAAAAACACCCTCCCCTATGAAATGGTGGTGTTCAGAACAAAGTGGTCATATTGGGTCGGGTGAGAATAAGAAACATAAGAACTAAATTATACATATAGTTAATCAAGAACTCATCCAAACCTAGGGGTTCCAAAACCAGCCTAAACACCAACACCCTCATTACAATTCATTCATAAAAAGAAAAACAGCCACAACTGAGTCACAACTCATTACCGGAAAAAATATCTTTTAAACCCATTATTGTTTTAATATTCATGTGATTCCAATTAAAAAAATAATTCTTCACTATCGGGAAACTAATAGGAAGAGCCACAAGCTAAGGGAGGTAAAACAACCATGCAGCAATTTAAGCATTCACACTCAGTTCTCTTGTAAGGTCACAATAATAAACGGGATCCGTGAGATCCCTCGATGTACTGGAACCGAACCATTCCCAAAAATACAGCCCCACATGGCCTCAGATTCCCAAATCAACAACTACATAACAACATGGGATCCTATCCCCATCCAGGTCACCCCACAAGCATCAAGAAGAAAAACCACAGATGTTACCCAGAAAGTGCAAGGGAGTTTTCAGATTAAAACACTCATTTCATTAATTTTCCTTCTACTCTTTGGTTAACCAAGGTGACCAAACAAGGATTATTATTCATTTGGGCATCGAGTTAATCAACTCAGTTCATGTGATTAACCAATTTCCATGTTACAACCATTCAATCATAGAATTTTCAGAAAACTGAGTTTCATTAGTGCATAATAAAAGACCACCAACGTCCAAAATTTATAGTGGAAATAAGACTATTCAATTCATAACATAAAAGAAATGGTAAAAGAGTACTTCTACATCGTCAAACACACCCATTCATTCAATATAACACATTTATTATATTTTGTAATGTTTGGTTTCATCCATCCCAATAGGAACTTTATCATACCCACCCCGCATGATACACAGTAAAGAGAGATGAAGGAAGAACCCTACTTGGATGATCATTGATCAAAGTTTTTATCCACGCTCCAACAATTGGGGATGCATGAATTGTAGGGGAATAACTCCAAGGACTATAAGAATGAGAAGGAAAGGCTCTAGCATAGGCACACCACTATCATCAGAAAGGGAGACTCCAAATGCACCAAGAAAAGGAAAGAGAATAGCTGAGAAGAATGAGGAATACCCGTGAGATAAAATGTGAGATCCTGGAGTTACAGGATATAAATTTTGAATGGATTTAAAGTAGGATCTTGGTTTCACTACGTGGTTGGATGGTTACACACGATGTAATTAATTTTTATTTATTAATTCTCATTAGAGAGGTGGCCATAACAGATGTTCGTTAACATATTTCAGTTAAGGAGTCAAAAAATGGTATGTTGAGGGTCTCCCCGCTATTAGTGGATTTAAAACATTGTTTATGGGGGCAGAAAATGGCTATAAACCACTTTAAAAATGTTAAAAGATTCAAAAGTGGTGTTATAGGAAAACTGGGGAAAGAAAACTTGAAAATCCCTTGTGGCCCCGATCAGTGCCACACTGATCGGCATCACTGATGGGTGACAACACGGTGACATCCTTCCACCGATACTCCACCCTTCCTATCTAGACATACTAATGGGGTCCAGGGCATCCTAAACCTCAGATTTTGGAATTATAATGGACCACGAGGGACCGGACCATTACATCTATGATATAAGATTTTCACCAGATGCTCCACATAGGAAAGGTCATTCTCCATTGGTAAAATCTCTTGATTGATTACATATGTGGGTTTGTTCTTTACTTTTCCAAGAGGGATAGATATAATACATCATGTAATTAATATATGTTCGGTGGGTGTGTTAGTCGATAGGCCATCGCTCTGATGCGATCAAGGATCTAAAAGGGGATGATGTATTATGGACTAATCTTTTACTTCATCCCAAATATCATCACCTTATTCTATGGAGATAAGTAGAGGAATACCATATCTCTAACATCAATCTCTTGGGCCCATCGATGATTGTCATCATAGATCTTCTATCAACTTTGAGATGCCTTGATGTGCTACTAAATGGTCTTAACCTTTTCCACAATTTTCTCTACAATTTTAGAACCTTGTAGTTTTCATTCCCCAACATAATCCCAACATTTCAAGGGTTTTCAACTCTTCCCATAATGGGATTCAATGGGAGACATTTGGATCCTTGAGTGGAAATTGTTGTTGTAATAGAACTCAATTGAAGGACAATGTTGGTCTCATCCTCATTTGAAGTCCATATAACATGTGTGCCACATTTATTCCACTTTCTTAATAGTCTAATCAGATTTTTCATCCATTTGAGGATAATAGGCCTTACTAAATTTCAGATCAATGTATATAGAATGTTAGATACATTTCTAGAACATAGAGGTGAATTTCAGATCTCGATAAGATACAATTGAAAGTGGTACTCCATGCATCCTTACAACTTATCTGATGTATATCAAAACTAGTTTATTTATTGATAATTCCTACTATATTTTTAAAAATTGGGATTTAATGGTAAGATAATCCACAAAAATTCCTAAAGAATTTTTTACCCTGAATGTCTTTAGAAGTCTGGTGACAAAGTCTACTATGATGTTCTCCCACATCTATGTTGGTTTGGGTAATGGTTGAATCATTCCCTTAGACTTCTTCCTTTCATAATTCAGTTGTGGAATACCATGCACTTTGACATGTATTCAATTATATCCTTCTTCATATTTTACCACCAATAGGGCCCAGACAGATCTTGATATATCTTTGTGCTTCCTAGATGAATGGAGAATGTCGAACTATGTGCATCATTCAAAATTTACTTCTTCAACTAAATATTTTATGGAACACAAATTCTTGACCCAAATCACACAATTCTATTATCATTAATAATGAACTATGATAATTTACCATTCCTTATAGTTTCCACTTACTTTAAAATTCACACATCATTTCTCTGAGAATCCTTTATCATTTCCAAAATAGATGGTTGAGATATTATTTTTTAAGGATTGATGATGTTACTTTCCTTATGATTTCCATGTCCATCATTTTCACATATAAGAAAATTGGATCCTTCTCAATTATCAATAGTGATAAAGATGCAGGATCCATTCTACATAAAGCATCATCCACTTTATTTTCATTATCAGGATGGTAATTCGTTGAGCAGTCACAATATTTGATGATATCTATCCATCTTCACTGGAAAATATTAATCTATTTATATGTGAATATATATTTGAGGCTCTTTTTATTTGTATATATCTTACACCTCTCCACATAGCGATATTAATGCCTTATTTTCAATGCAATGATCATAGATGCCAAATCCATATCATGAATGGGATAGTTTTTATCAGGAATTTTCAACTGACTTGAGGTGTAGGATATCACATTGTAATTTTTCATCAGCACACAACCTAATACATTCTTTGAAGTATCGTAATATACCACATATATTTCCCCACATGTTGGTAGTGTGAGAACTGATATAGTGATAAGCCTCTTTTTGAGCTCCTCAATGATTTACTCACATTCTTCTTTCCATTAAGACCTCAAACCTTTACGATTTATATTTGTAACAGGGTTTGAAAATCATGATAATGTTCTAAAAAATAAGCAATAATACCCATCTATCACAATGAAAATACAGATAACTATCACATATGTTGAAATTTTCCAACTTTTAGTTGATTTCCTCTTTGGAGGGTCCATAATGGTCTAGTTTATTTTGATGGTATGGTCCAAAAATGAGACTTCCTTAAATAATAACTCAAATTTGTTGTACATGGAATAAATAATTTCATTTCATAGGTTCTTTAGAATATTTTTCTGATGCTCCTAATGATTCTATTTGGTTTTAGATTATATGATAATATCATCTATAAATACTAACACAAATTTTTTGAGGTAATCTCTAATGACTATATACATCAAGTCCATGATTATTCTTGGAGAATTAGTGAGTCTGAATAGAATCAATATGAACTCATTTTTCCCATAACTTGTACAAAAAGAATCCTTGGGGAAATTTTCCTTATTCAACCTTACTTGATAATATCCCGACTAAAGATCCACCTTGGAGAAGTATTGTAATCCACATAGTAGATCGAATAAGTCATAAATTTGAGGTAGAGGATACTTGTTCATTATCATGATATTGTTGAACTCATAATAATCAATGAAAATTCACATAGACCCATCCATCTTCTTGATAAAGAGTACCAATACACCCCATGGTGATGAACTGGGGCGTATGAACCCTTTATCTATATTCTAAAGTAGTTGTTTCTTCAGATCCTCATGTTCAACAAAAACCATTCTATACAGATTATTGTATAATGGTAACTCACTAGGTATAATCTCGATTAAAAATTTAACAACTCAGATATGAGGAAGACCGGTCAATTCCTCAGGATATACATCACTGTATTCCTTCACAATAAGAATTTTATTAAGGACGGTTCATTCCTTAGACTCAATCATTCGAGCTTGGTAATCTTACTCATCGGGAAAAAATATAAATTCTTAAGATGGTGGTGATAAAGAAGACTCATACTCCTCCTTGAACTTGTATATAATCGATTGTAAATTCATAATACAAAGAGTGATTTCATTATCAAAGAATATTTTTTAACTCTATATAGGTAAATCCAATCCATTCCCATAATTGCATCAAATTACACCAAAGGTATTATAACAAATTTTGATAGGAAGTTAATCTAAAACAAATTTTATTGGAGGGGTGGGGGTTATATACATTGGATACAATAATTTCCCCTTTTTACATTTTCATCGAGATATCTACTTACTGGCTTTGTGGTGGTGTTTGGATAGTTTTACTAAAACTATTTGATATAAAGGAATGTGTAGAACCAGAATCAAAATGTATATTATCCTATTGAAAATTTATTGGTAGGTGTTATTCCTTCATGCACTACAAGAATTTATTTTGTCCCATTAGGTGTAGAGACCCGAATCTTGATGTACACGGACAATACATTACTTTTTCAGAATACTTAATACATAAAAAAAACCAAAACACAAGTATCGTAATAGTTTAGTGTCTTTGAAAACTCTGAATATAATCTTCTAATCTTGGTGAAATATCTTCAAAAACTCCCATAAAGATCTTCCCCTTTTGTTTTCTTACCTAAAACCTTTCCTGAAATTCTAGGGAAAAGAAAACATATTAAGGGTGAGCGCAAATTCTCAGTAAGGGTAAGCATGGAGAAAATAAAACAAACCATATACCATTGAACTTAAAAACATGAAAATAATGTTTAAACATCAAAATCTTGAGCAAAGACATAAATCATGGAAGTATCTAAGGCTTGTATCATAATGGAACATCAATCTTGATAAAATAGAATGGGAATAAAACATTTAAGTGTGGCAACCATTCAGCACTTGTTATGATTTCCATAGTAGCCAAGGCATTGCTGCCAAGACCATCTTAGTGGATAAAGTCCCTTTCTGAATCGAGTTCACTACTCGTTCCAGTCCTGTATCAATGATCCATATTAACTTACCATTCCAACCATGTATATCTCATGATATATAAATACTTACCCAATGCAATGGAGGGAGATATAGGTCCAACACATCTCATAATGAAATCATTCTTTCGTGTGCCACAAAATCATAAATCATACATCATAGCATAACCCATGTAATAGAATGGGATTCTTAATCATCATGTCATCATAACATAATCCATATAAATAAATGGATATCATTTAATCATAATAATAATCAAACCATGTAAATAATGGACACATTATACTAGAAACATAAACATATTAAATAATGTAATTTTAGATGGGAAATATTTTTGATAAAACACTAGAAATGAAATCTTGAAAAAATATCATTTCTTCTTCAAAATAATTTCCTTTTCATAAAATGCCATGAAATTTTAAAAGAAAAGGGTTTTTTAGAAAATAATCATAAAATCTTGTGTAGAAAGCTTCATGAAAATGAGGAGTTATGAAACCGTAAAAATCTGTTCACATCGTATAAGTTAAAAATAACATTCTCCTCATACATTTGTCGGAAAAGTTAAAAAGTACCTCGTGTGGTAAAAAAAACAAATATTCCTTACATACCATGTAGTAAAAGTCAAAAATGGTTTAAAAGGACTTTAAACATACATGAAAACAATTTTAGAAAACATTGACATGGATGATAACAATAACCCCAGTAAATACTTACGAAAAAACAATCTGAGATAAAAACAAGATTGAAAAAGTTATCGCTTACCTTAGGTCTGATATGCTTCGTACATATCCGATCCTCATGTATAATGATTGAAATAATGTCATTGACTTATTACAGAATCATATTCATTGTTATGATGTCATATATGATTTACTTATAACATTATATTACCCATTCTTTTGTAAATTGGATGTAAAAGCAGCAATTTGGGAAAAATCATTTCATTTATTGTACGTGTTTCGACTTGTTGTTCTGGATATTATTACTTATATCCTGATTTAATTAATTACAGAATGTAAAACATGATTTATATATAATATATATTCATCATATACATATATATTATTTATTGATAAATGTAATGAAATACACCGTTCATGGAGACGGTAGGCCGTACGTACGCATGAACGCTGTTTTCGTTTCCTTATTGGATTGAATGGAATTAAGTAGATGACATACATATATATATATATATATATACATAATTCCAGTATAATTATTATGTCATATATTTCATTATTATTCATTATATATACTTTATAATCATTCATGAATGGTTAACATGGAGAATGAATCTCATCGCGTCGTGGAGACGGTAGTCCGTACGTACGCACGAGCGATGATATCATACCCATGATCTTGGAATTGTATTGAAGTGTATGTATAATATTTCAGAATAAATATCAATTTAAAATAATCATATATAGTTATTTATTTACATCATTATACCCATCCAAGTATGGTGGTGGTTGAAAATAGATTACACCACAGCGTGGAGACGGTATTCTGTACGTACGCACGTGCGGTGATTTTGTTTTCAGTAAGATGGATAGACTGTGAAATAAGGTTGTTTCATATTTATAATAACATATCAGTATATAAGTAATACTGATGTTATTAATTTATAATGAGACAACAAAAGAAGAATAAGTAGTAGAAGAAAGAAACTTCAGAGAATCAGAAGAAGAGATTACCTCTTCTTTGACGCACCTCCTTTAAGTTTCCTTTTGAGGAAGTAGAGTTGGTCTTTTGAGAATACTAGAAACACCAAAATATTTCTAGGGAAGTGGATAAGGTAAATGGGAAGGGGTTGGACAAGATTCAAGTCTCAATAGGGTGTGAAGATAAGAGGGAAGGGGTGCCCTTTTTATAAGGGAGGAGAGGGGCACCTTTGGAAAAACTTAAAATATTTTTTTATAATAAAGTCATATTCGGTTTTTAATAGTTCCAAATTGATTTATTTCGAAGCTAAGGTGGGGATGGGTCTAAATCCTCTCAACCAATAGATATTATACAGGTTTTTGTCATTATATTAACCTTATCGTTTAGTTTTAACTCTTAGTTAATTCGATTGACATTTACCATGTCACTTTGTATTTTTATATTATATAGTTAATAAACATACCATATACATCCAAGAAACCTCCAAGTGGTCCATTAATGATACACCTATAATGATAAAAGTATCTAGGCCGAAACTTAGATTTTTAGGAATATAATAACAAATAATAATATAATATTTGTTTTAAAAAGTATTTTATGTTAATTTTGACATATTTGGTAATAAATTTTTGGGAAAATCATAACAGCGTGATTATTTCGAAAAAAAGTTAATTAATTCAATAATAACAAGTCATATTAACATATAAAAGTAGTGTAAATGATAAAAAGTTTCAAATTACATTTATTTGGGTATTTATAACATCGATTATTTTAATATTTCATTATTTAGGTAATTATTGCATCACCATTGTGTCATAAATAACTTAATTTATTTAATGTCTAAAAATGATAAATAAAATACCATTAGGTAGGAAATCTTTTTATATTTCTAATTAATATTTATAGTTGAATTTATCTTATGTATAACCCTATATTGAAAATTATTTAGTTATTAAACATTGATTTTAATTATTTTAACCTTTCTTTAAATTAATTAATAATAAATGTCCTAATCTAATCCAAGTGGACATAAATGGTCATATTTTATTCCTAAGGTTTTTTTTGGTCGAATTAAACTTATCCAATAGAATTATGACATGTGTTAGGGTAATAATAATATCATTTTTACCCTTAATTACCCTATTTACTTTTAACCGTGATAAATAAAACTAAAAAGTTACTATTCACCCAAAATTATTTTCAACTCATTGAACCACATTTAGTCCTTGATATTAACCATGTCACTCAGATTTTCTGAATTCCACTCACAGAAGTGGTAAAATTATGTTTTTTGTGAATTTCTAAATTCTCATAGGAGGTGGGTAAAAGACGGTGAAATGTTCAATAAATTTTTATATATCAAAAATTATTATAAAATGAATCCAATTAATTATATTGAACTTATATAGGTATTATGTATCAATTTTGACCTAAAATATTTTTAAATAAAATAAATAATTATTTAAATAAAAAGTCAGTTTTTAAATAGTAACCTAGTGTTTTCACTATTCATCAAAAATTGAAAGTTTTCAGAAAAATACCAAAAATTCACCCTAGGCTAATTTCGATATTCTGAATCCAAAAATAAAGTCCATTTTGAATGATAAAATTTATATAATTTCAAAAAGTGGGTATTACTATTCATAATGGGTAGTATATATAATATTTTAATAACATATCATTGTTTAGTAAAACTCGGTATTGCGTATAACACAGGCTATTGTGGAAGGTTGAGATTGCGTGTAAAGAAAGCCAAGTCAGGGTTGCGAGTAGTGAAATATTACTTTGTTGTTGTGTATAATATAATCCAACCATATTTCATTTATACATTGAATATATATATATATATACACACAGTCAATGTTGCGTAGAATAACTTCTATCAAACGAACATGAAATTTTGTGTAACACGGTCCAATAATGGTGTTGCGTATACTTCAAGCTAATACAGTGTTGCATATAGAAAAATCTAATTTTGGTGGAGCATAAAACACAAGATATCAATGAAATTTAAATGAATAATTCTCATAAAATATCGGGTTGTTACATTCTACCCCCCTTAAAATTAATTTCACCCTCGAAATTCGTCGGGTTTATAAATGGTTTTCTACTTGAAAGTTTTTTAATAGAAACCCACATTGTAAAAAGGAATAACAAAACATAAATTTAAAAACTAAAGTACAAAATGTAACGGTTACCCAAATTAACTAATCATTGGGTTTACACATATGACAACATAAGTGAAAATATGGATATGGAAGAGAAATATAACCATCATCTTCTGATTAAGAGAGGTAGAGGACATGGCTATGAAGAATACAACAATCACAAAACCATAAATTTGTGATGATCTAAGGTACCATCCGATTCATTAGATATGAGAGCACTAGGACAACATTTTTTGTTTTCAAGATCATTTCCTTAAATTTGAAGAAAAATTAAAAGAAATAATTTCTTGATTTTTGTATAATCTCACTGTTGTTTGTGCCTTGAACAATTTCCACATCATATCTAAAAGAAATGATGTTTAATTTGTCTTTCGTGAAGTGTTAAAAGATCATGAGATAGAATGATGGGTCATTCCATCTGTCTCAAACAAAAGGTTAGTAAAAGTTATCAAATATACATAAGTCCAATTATGGAGAGGTTAATCATATATGATTGATAAAATTTACTTATACTTCAGCTATCATAGTTCTTAATAAAATAAAAATAGTTTCTACTAACCAGGGACTTCTTGTAGGCTACTAATAGGCGATAAAGTCCTGTCACACTTCATTTTTTGGTTTTATTCCCGCATCCTTGTCCGATGCGACAGGTTGTCGCCCGTCCTACAGGTTGTCCTTTTTCTAAAACAATACTATTATAACATTCTATCAATAATATCAAAAAAAATTCTAGCCTTAAACAATACTAACCCATGTTAAACATAATCCATTCGAATCTTTAGGCTTATCCAAAATACTTATTTCCAAACTCATAGTATAAAGAGAACGATTACTAAAAAGGTCATATAACAAGAATGTGAATACAATCATTTATCCCTCATATAGCTTGTTGGTCACATTCCAATCAGGTTAATACTTTAATCGTGTATTGTCTTGAAAAATGAATACCCATTGAACCATATTGAAAACCTGAATGAAGTAAAAAGTTAACACTTTTCACATAGTAAAATCCAAAAAATTCTATATAATCAAACCATGATATCACTTAGTCCTTATATCAATCATGAGCTCATGAATATTGTCAAACATTTAATTTTCTCCTTATCCCTTCATTATGCGCATATCATCTTCTTTTCAAAAATATCTCAATCACTTTCCATGGTTACCGGTACCATAAAATTTTTAAAAACCACAATAGACTAAAAATATATATTCCAATATACCATAAAAGTAACTCAACAACAATATTCATGAATACCAATACATAAACACTTCAATCCATCCTCTTCAATGATTGTCATGGAATAATTCCTTCTTTGATTTAGAAGTAACCTATTAGGTCAGGGCATTGAGTTGGGTAATTCCAATGTTCTCCACAAATAAGACATTGAGCTCCATAACAGTCTGTCACTCTATGACCCTTTTCTCCACACATATAACATCTTCCCCTCCATTTGATGTATTCCTCAAGGTTCTTCTTCCCTTCTTTAGAAATATCAATCTATCTTTCTCTATGCTCCTCACCATGCGAACATGCATAAAATTCCATCTTCATCTTATTTAATGACTTAGGAATACCACCAAAGTTCACCTTGTTAATCATATATCATGATGATTGATTCGGCATAATCACAATATCTTTCTCTCTAGGCATTACACAATTTTTTTGGTCACAGTCACCAATTTGTCCATCGTAATCAATGTTAACTTAATTCCTTCTTGTTCCCTCCATTGACTAAAACCAGAAACCATAGTGTAAGAAATAGTTAAAATAATGAGGAACCACATAATCATTAAAAGTCACTTATGGGATGTCTAACTTACACACATTCTTTAATCCAAGACACCTTATGTTCACCCTAGGTTATTCATGATTGTCAAAATAACTCTAGGACTATAACCTATAATTATACTAAACCTTAGGGACATCCCTAGACATACCTTATAAATATATCTAGGGATCTCACTAAAGTTCTTTCATCCTTGTTTCCAAAGGTTAACTAAACCTCCCTCTGATACCAGCTGTACAGACCCAAATCTTGATGTACATGGAGAATATATTACTTTTGCAGAATACTTAATACATAACAAAAAACAAAACTCAAGGATCGTAATAGTTTAGTGTCTTTGGAAACTCGGAATATAATCTTCTAATCTTGGTGAAAGATCTTCAACAACTCCAATAAAGATATTCCCCATTTGTTTTCTTACCTAAAAGTTTTCTTGAAATCATGGGGAAAAGAAAACATATAAAGGGTGAACTCAAATGCTCAATAAGGGTAAGCAGGGAGAAAATAAAACAAACCATATACCATGGAACTTAAAAACATGAACATAATGTTTAAACATCAAAATATTGAGCAAAGACATATATCTTGGAAGTACATAAGGCATGTATCATAATTGAACATTAATCTTTATAAAATAGAAAGGGAATAAAACATGTAATTGTGGAAACCATTCAGTACTTGGTATGATTTCCATAGTAGCCAAGGCATTGCTTCCAAGACCATCTTAGTGGACAAAGTCCCTTTCTCAATCGACTTCACTCCTCGTTCCAGTACGATATCACTGAACCAGATTAACTTACCATTCCAGACATGTCTATCTCATGAGATATAAATCTTTACCCAATGCTTTGGAGGGAGATATAGGTCCCACCCATCTCATAATGAAATCATTTTTTCGTGTGCCACAAAATCATAAATCATACATAATAGCATAACCCATGTAATAGAATGGGATTCTCAAACATCATGCCATCATAACATAATCCATATATAAAAATGGATATCATTTCATCATAAGAATAATCAAAACATGTGAATAATGGAGACATTATACTTGAAACATAAACATATTAAATAATGTCAATTTAGATGGAAAATATTTTTGATAAAACACTTGAAATGAAATCTTGAGGAAAATATCCTTTCTTCTTCAAAATAATTTTATTTTCACAAAATTCCATGAAATTTTAAAAGAAAAGGGTTCTGTTGAAAATAATCATGCAATATTTTATTAGAAGCTCCATGAAAATGAGGCGTTATGAAACCTTAAAAATCCATTCACGCCGTATAAGTTAAAAATAACATTCTCCTCATACTTTTGTCGGAAAAGTCAAAAAGTACCTCGTATGGTAAACAAGAAATATTCCTTACATACCATGTAGTAAAAGTAAAAAATGGTTTAAAAGTACTTTAAACATACATGAAAACAATTTTAGAAAACCTTGACATGGATGATAATAATAACCCCAGTAAATACTTACGAAAAACAATCTCGAATAAAAACAAGATTGGAAAATTATCCCTTACCTTAGGTTTGATATGCTTCATACTTATCCAAAACTCCTGTATAATGATCTAAATAATTTCATTGACTTATTAAAGAATCCTATTCATTGTTATGATGTCATATATAGCTTACTTATGACTTTATATTACCCGTACTTTTGTAAATTCGATGTAAAAGCAGCGATTTGGGTAAAATCGTTTCATTTATTGTACGTGTTTCGACTTGTTGTTCTTGAAATTATTACTTATATCCTGATTTACTTAATTCAAGAATGTAAAACATTATTTATATATAATATATATTCATCATATACATATATATATATATATATTATAGATCGATAAATGGAAGGAAATAAACCGTTCATGGAGATGGTAGGTCGTACGTACGCATGAACGCTGTTTTCGTTTCCTTATTGAATTGAATGGAATTAAGTAGATGACATACATATATATATATAAATACAGTATCATTATTATGTCATATATTTCATTATTATTCATTATATATACTTTATAATCATTCATGAATGGTTAACATGGACAATGAATCTCATCGCGTCTTGGAGACGGTAGTCCGTACGTACGCACGCGCGATGATATCATTCCCATGATCGTGAAATTGTATTGACGTGTGTGTATAATATTTTAGAATCAATATCACTTTACAAGAATCATATATAGTTATTTATTAACACCATTATACCCATCCATGTAAGGTGGTGGTTGAAAACAGATTACACCACGGTGTGGAGACGGTATTCCGTACGTACGCACGCGCGGTGATTTCATTTTACATAGGATGGATAGAAGATGAAATAAAGTTTTTTCATATTTATATTAACATATCAATATATAATTAATACTGATGTTATTACTTTATAATGAGACAACTAAAGAAGAATAAGTATAAGAAGAATGAAACTTGAGAGAATCAGAAGAAGAGATTGTCTCTTCTTCGACGCACCTCCTTTAAGCTTCCTTTTAAGGAAGTATAGATGGTATTTTGAGAAGACCAAAAGCTCCAGAATATTTCTAGGGAAGTGGAGAAGAGAAATGGGCAGGGGTTGGCAGAGCTTCAAGGCTTAAAAGGGTGTTAAGAGAAGAGGTAAGGGGTGCCCTTTTTATAAGGGAGGAGAGGGGCACCTTTGGAAAAACTGAAAATATTATTTTATAATAAAGTCATATTCGGTTTTTAAAAGCTAAAATTGATTTATTTCGAATCTAAGGTGGGGATGGGTCTAAATACTCCCAACCAATATATTTTAGAGAGGTTAGGGTCATTATATTAACCTTATCTGTTAGTTTTAACTTTTAGTTAATTAGATTAACATTTACCATGTCACTTTGTATTTTTATATTATATAGTTAATAAACATACCATATACATTCAAGAGACCCCCAAGTGGTCCATTAATGATACACCTATCATGATATAAGTATTTTGGCCGAACCGTAGATTTTTAGGAATATAATAACAATTAATAATATAGTATTTGTTTTAAAAACTATTTTATGTCAATTTTGACACTATTTGGTAATGTATTTTTTTGAAAATCATAACAGAATTATTAGTTCGAAAACAGTTAATTAATTCAATAATAACATGTCTTACTAACGTATAAAATAATTGTAATTCATAAAAAGTTTCAAATTACATTTATTTGGGTATTTATAACATCAATTATTTTAATATTCTATTATTTAGGTAATTACTACATCACAATTCTGTCATAAATAACTTAACTTATTTAATGTCTAAAAATTATAAATAAAATACCATTAGGTGGAAAATAGTTTTATATTTCTAATTTATATTTATAGTATAATTTATCTTATGTATAATTCTATATTAAAAATGATTTATTTATTAAACATTTATTTTAACTATTTTAACCCTTCTTTAAATAAAGTAATAATAAATGTCCTAATCTAATCCAACTGGACCTAAATGGTCATATTTTATTACTAAGGTTGTTTTGGTTGAATTAGACTTATCCAACAAAATTAGGACATGTGTTAGGGTAATAATAATATCATTTTTACTCTTAATTACCCTATTTACTTTTAACTGTGGTAAATAAAAGTAAAAAGTTACTATTCACCAAAATTTAATTTCATATCATTGAACCACATTTTAGTCTTTTATATTAACCGTGTCTCTCATATTTTTGAAATTCCACTCACAGATGTGGTAAAATTAAGTTTTATGTGAATTTCCAAATTTTCCTAGGAGGTGGATAAAAGACGGTGAAATGTTCAATAAAATTTTTATATATCTAAAATTTTTATAAAATGACTCCAAATAATTACATTGAACTTATATAGGTATTATGTATCAATTTTGACCTAAAATAAATTTAAATAAGATAAATAATTATTTAAATAAAAATTCGGATTTTAAATAGTAACCTAGTGTTTTCACTATTCATCAAAAATTGAAAGTTTTCAGAAAAATTCTGAAAATTCACCCTAGGCTAATTTCTATATTCCGAATCCAAAAATGATGTCCATTTTGAAAGATAAAATTTATAAAATTTCAAAAAGTGGGTATTACTATTCATAATGGGTAGTTTATATAATATTTTAATAACATATCATTGTTTAGTAAAACTCGGTATTGCTTACAACACATTCTATTGTGGAAGGTTGCGATTGCGTGTAAAGAAAGCCAAGTCAGGGTTACGAGTAGTGCAAGATTCCTTTGTTGTTGTGTATAATATAATCCAACCATATTTTAATTATACATTGAATATATATATATACACTCAATCTTGCATAGAATAACTTCTATCAAATGAACTTGAAATTTTGTGTAACACGATCCAAGAATAGTGTTTCATATACTGCATGCTAATACAGTGTTGCGTATAGAACAAGATAATTTTGTTGTAGCATAAAACACAAGATATCAATGAAATTAAAAGGAACAATTCTCATAAAATCTCGGGTTGTTACATTAGGTAATTACAAAGGTTCCACTTCCTACATCTTTGACAATTGGGATGTTGAAATTTTTTGGAACTGTTTGATTTCTCCATCAAACCGTTAGAATTAAACTCCACTTTATGATTCTTATCCCCATGATATCCTTGGGAGTATCTGATCTCTATTTCATCTATGAGGGAACAACATAAAATTTTATCATATCTATCAATGACATGGATCACTAGAAATTTTCACGGAAAAAATTATTTTCATTTTTCATAAAAATCACTTTTTGGTTTAATGAGAATCGAATAAAAACACCAAAAAAAACAATGAAAATGAGGTTCCTAGTCCTACATCAGAACCGCTCCAAAAGAAGGAAAAAGAAGAAAGACACATTGGAAACCACCCAGCCCCCCACAATCCCATGTCACCCATCAACCTGCACATTTAGACATATCACCTCAAAGACACCAACCTCAAGTCATTCCCCTTTCGCTCCAAAACCACCCCTAAGGCCGAACATCATCAATGATCGCTGGAGACCCATTCCTTTAAAAAAAAACCAAAGAATCCACCACCATTGGAGACCACCGCCGGGGGCTAGCACCACAGAACTAAAACCCCACCTAGCACCTTCATAGTTCTGAACTAAAACATAGGAAGCAATGGGATAAAAATCCAATAAAAAATAAGATAAAAATGATGCTATAATGATAACAAGAAAACAAAAAATCATACCAATAGTCTCCAAGATCAGAACTATCGTCATCAGATACACCAAAACCATCCTAATTTTCTAAATAAACCTTCGAACCAGTCCATAGTGGGGGCGTTTGTGAAGGGTTAGGTGAAAAGAGAAGAGTAGAATCAAATAATTATGAAACCAGACCCTGGATCACTAGATATTTTCATAGAATAGGTTTTATCACACTAAAGAAGTGGAAAACTATGAATTCATGGGTAACAAAACAGTTTTTGGCATATCATGCATGTCCTAGGATTCTTTCATCATACTCCCTGATAGATTCTTTCAATTTTTTCTTGAGGTTGAAGAAATAAATATCCTTTTTAATTATGATAATGTGAGTAAAATATTTATCAAAAAACATTTTCTGGAATCCCATTAACTCCATTGCATGGATATCTTCCTTAGGATATGTATTCTTGATCAATATCTACCACTGATTAGATTCTCCATCCATAAGATAAATATCCAACAGAAAAATATCTTTCTCAAAACATTGAAGGATAGATAAGATCTTCTCAATGGGGTTGATCCACTGTTCTGTGACCATGGGATTAGATGATCTTTTGAATATAATAGGGTTTTGTCGCATGAATATCTCAATTGCATATTGTTCTTTCTTAGGGGTTTTGGGCACTTCTCTTTATCCAAATTTCTACTAAAAACTTGTGTCTTCTGATAGAGTACCTTCATATATTTTGTGATTCTTTCTCCCATCCGGTTGGGAATATCATTGGGGAAGTCATCGCATTGCCTATTGCACTGATTGATTACCCAATTCTGTCTATTTCTGGCCATTGGATATAATAAATATAAAATTACAATAGTGTATTTTTAAATTATTAAAAAAATAAAAGGGAATCCAATGAAATTAAATGGATGACTTATAAATTACATTTATTTCCATAACTTATTAATTTCTAGGCTTTGGTCTACATTATCCACGATCTATTTCATTACACATATTCATATGAGAATTTTATTTATTCCCTTATTAATTGTACTTAATGAGATTATGAATTTACCAAATAATATCCCACTTGAGTTTCAAAATAGATGAATAGTTAGGGTATTTTTGATGTACGATGATACCCCATGTCAAGCCTATGACACCTTGTAAGAGTTGTTACCCCTAGGTACATCTATTCCAGAATGACGTCCAATTGCATTATCCATACAAGGACATATTTTATGAATAAACAACATACTCTATACTTAACAAAATTTTGGGATGTTCTATTTTACATAGTCTTATCCCTAAGTATTTGACTTGTTTTTTCTAATCCTAATCCAACACATATCTATATTTTTCTGATACCAACTATAAAAAACCTTTGATTTATTATATGTTAATACATGATTTATTAAATAAAATAACACTTAATAAAACCAAAAATATCAATAAAGATAGTTTTATTGGTAATTAGGTATATAAAATAAAATCAGGAACATGTGATACAATAACATTACTAAAAACATTCTTAACATGCTTCTAAAATACCATGGATTTCTAAAACTTCACGGGATATCCTGGGGACAAACATAAGAAAGGGGTGAGCTATAAAGCCCGATGAAGGAATAAAAATGGAAAAACATGATGAAGATGATACATTTTAGACAATAGGCATATAGATAGGTTATAAAAATAGTAGTATTCATAACGATGAACAATGATCCATGATATAACATGATAATCATAAAGGACACATGGGAAATGTGGAAACAACATAAAACATTAAATCATAAACATTGTCCAAGGATAAACCCGCAAAGACATTATGGTGGAAATATTACCATAAAGTAAGTATGTTCATTTTCTATCCCAACATGGAATATCATGATACTAACTATTACCCAATTCATTGGAATGTTATCTTGGTTGACCCATTATATTTATTTAATTATCATGATTAAGTATGCCATGTAGATCAGAAAACATGGATTCCTTCATCATAATAATTTATTAAATTATTAAGTAGTGTGGAATTCATATATATATGTCCCAAATCAAAAAGTATATGTTCATAAATGTGAACAACCTTGATAGGAAAAAGTAATTGTATTCACTAGACAATTGGTTTCACATGGAAAATCATGGAAAAATTTCAGAATCATAACGACGTCACATAAAGATACATAAAAATAGATGTATGTGCGTGAAATGGGTATATCATCACATATAATTAAAATGGGTAGTAATAGGTCCACATAAAATCATATCCCAACATTATAAGTTGAAAATTGATTGTATAAGGTAATGACTAAACATGAATAAGGAAAATAATCCAAACTATATTTCGGCATGGTAATGAACATACATAAAGGATCATGGGATTATTAATGATGGTGAAATGGGGATATCATAAATTATAAATTAAATTGAAATTAATGGGAATATAGATGAAAATGTTTCAAATTAAGAAAATGTATTTTATGAGACATAACACCAAATAATTCATGAATGTAAATGAGAAGAGATAAATCCCTTTCAAAATTTTAGCATGGTAACAGGTGTACAAAAAGGATCATGGTACACTTAATGAGAGTGAAAGAGGTCCCTAATCATGTATAAATAAAAATAAATGTATGTTGGATATGGTATAACATATCCCAATAAGAAAAAATTTTAATTAATAAGAATAACATTAACTAAGTGAATGAATAAAAAGAAGAGTGGGAGATCCCTTATATGATTGTGTGACTTAAAAAGATTCAGAATGGATTCTTGTGAGATTTAGGGATCCTTGGGAGGACTCTATAGAGTGGATTTCATAGTATAGACGTACTCTAAGGATTTTTAATGAAGATAAATAAGATATTTTGTAGGATTATATATTAAATGAGGGGTTTTGTTTTAATATTTCGATTTTGGAATCAATATAATAAAATATTAAAAAACATGAACCATCCCATGGTTTTTCCCCATGGTTTATGAGAAATTGGAGTGGGTTAAATTATATTAAAAGGAAATGGTGTGAAATTATTAAAGTAGTACACATGGTAATGTGGATGCGAGTCACACTCTTAATGAAATGATTTAAAAACCCTAAAATATATGATATGTTTTGAAGGATTCAAAAAGGATTCATAAAATAAATAAAATTAAAATAAAATAAAATTATTTTAAATGGAAAACATAAATTTTGTCGTTTATACCATTTATAGTAATTATTATATCACTTTTAGGTCATTATGATGTCATAATATAAAAATTATATTTATATGGTATTTTATTTTTTCCAGAAAAATCATCTGTCTCAAAAAATTATGAAATATTCACCATCGAATAATTTATACATTATAATTCTTAAAATAATATTTATTTTATAAAAATTATTTTATAAATAATTTAATTTGCAATTTTATAATAAAATCCACATTTGTTATGAAAAGAAGGTTTTTTTAACAATAACAGTTTTCAAACCCTTATAAAAATTACATTTGAATTCAAAAAAATTATATGATAATTTAAATTTATTAAAAAATATTTCATAATAATATTTTACTAAAAAATTATTTATTTCAAAAATCCATTAATTCATCAATGTGAATTTAGTAATTCAATTTTAATATTACTAAAAAATAATATTTGGGTTTCATTGTATCAAAATAAAATCTATTTAAAATTAAAAAAAAATTGGATTAAAATATATTAATTATTAGATAAAAAATAATGTACACACGCATATTTTTAGGGTCTTGATACATATCCTTTTAATACACCAGAAGCTTCCCTAAAGGTATGGTGTGTGATGGTGGGACTTTCATGGGGTGGTTCGAAAACATGTTTTGGGCCATCGTCTCGAGGATCTTTAAATTCTCCCATAAATAGTTCCACTCATGCATAAGTTGTTGGATCTCATCTTGGGGTTGGCCAACAGTGAACCCTAGTGTTTCTATCTCCCTCATAATCTCCTATAAAATGGAATCATAGTGTACAATCCCATTGGTTGAGGCCATTTTTTCCTTTTTCTATTTCCATTATATTTTTCAAAAACCTATATTTATACCAATCATGTGATCAATGATCAAAAACTATATTATCAATGGAAATGATACTTAAAAATCCTTTAAACTAATTATATATAATAAACCAAAATAAGTTCTTGTGTTTTTTACAACAATAATACATTTAATTAAATTTGATGAGGAATTTTATTTGTAAAAATTTGTGTCTTTAGAAAACCAATATGTAACCCTCTATATTATTTCCCATGATTCCGTTACCAATTACAGAAAACCATACATATAATTCCAACTAGTGGAATAAAATAAATGAATATATTCCAAATCCACCTTATTGAGAGTCATTAGTATTGTTTAGTGATCATACTAGGATCTAGTAATATGAGTTACTAAAGCCATGGAAATTGTATCAATGACTTGAATATTATAAAGGAACCTATAAATCCTACTCAAAATCCACCTCGAATAGTGGAGGTTATTACAACAAGTGAATTTTTTCATAGAGAAACCCATGTTCCCATGGAATGTAGAGGCCATGGACTCCTTAATTTACATCATTAAATGTATATAAGAACCATCACCTCCTATTTTTATAGAATCCTCCATTTCTATGTTAAATTCCCATCCATTAATCTATTGTAGGTCCCCTTTATGAAATGAATGCATATTCTACCAAAAACCACTTTTCTCAGATACCCCCACAACATGTGTAAACGATGTAAAAGTAAAACGCATAGCCCAGGTATGAATATTTTTTGTAGTAGATCATGTATAATCCTGTATAAAATTAAATTAAATACAATGTTCCTAGAAAATATAAATATTCCCGTTGCATGTCAATTCATGAATTGTACTAGAAAATCCCATGCTCTTGGTAAAAAATAAAAAATGGTATGGCCCTTGTTTTCTGAAAAACATTATTTTCTAAAATACAGATTACTCATGATTTTTTTACCTAATATAAAAATACTTTTTCCACTTAAATAATATTTAATTGAAAAAATAAAATTTATTTTGGAAACAATATTACCAAAATTATCATAGGGTGTTTTTTTGGAATTTTTTTGAGAAGTTCCTATTTTTGATTAATAGTGAGAAATAATGAATTTTAAATGAAAATATTCATTTTGATTAAATTATTTTTAATGATAAATTATATTTTTTATTTTTTTGAAGTAAATTAATTTCAATTATATATGAAATAATACAATTTAGGTTCAAAAGATAAGGGCAAAAAACCCTATAAAATTGCCTAAAAACTTTTATATGGCCATTTTTAGAACCTAAAACCAATAAGGTTCAATAATGACCCATTTTTGTCTTTTTTGACTTATAAAAACATCGGAGAACTGATTTATTTTCAAAAATACCATGTGTGTCCTCTCCACAAATTATAAAAAACCACCACCTCTCCTCTCTTCTTTACACATTCAAACTTATTTAGATTAGCCATTCCCTGACCAGATCACATAAAAAATTCTCTTCCCTCATACTGTAATCCTTATTTAGGGAGTTAATAAAACATATTAAGGATTTACTGCAAGATTAATTAGGATACTCAAATAATAGGTGACGTTATTTAATGACCATCATTATTTAATTTTATTATCCATCTCCTAAAATTATTATTAAATCACGATTATATAACAACATCATTATTTTTCTTATATATGGGTTTTTAAAAAAAATAATTACATAAAGCCATCCCAACTTCCATAAAATATGATACAATTTCTTCATCCATGTGTACGGTGGACTACTGACTCTTGAACAAATGTCATTTGTTTTTCCATTACCACCTCCCATAGTTGATAATGATAATGGATATAAATTATATATATGATATATATATATATATCATATTTATAAATATTTCTTAATTATACGAAATATATATATATTTACTATCCCTTCTATTGGGGAAAAGTTAACAACACTCGTTTTTATTGTGGACTATCGCCTCAAAAAGTGATATGATTTGTATTTCACTATAATTTTTCATATAATGTAACAAGGTTAAAGTTAATAAATATATTTTAATTAAACTGAATAATTATTATTTTCATAATATATTTATCATGCTGAAAATATAATATATATTGTTTTATTTATTACCTTTCCACTCACTTAAATATGACAACATCATTCATGTACGTGTGAACTACCGCCTTCACGAAGCAATGTAACTCTATTTTAATCACCACATCACATGGATGATATATATAAGTACATAATATGGTCTATATTATATTATTATCATTCTGTATGGATTATATACTAAATAACTTATTTCCATAACATCATTGGAAAATGTAAACGTTACTCATGTGTACATATCAGCTACCATCACCGATATCATAACATACATCAATTTTCATAATAATTATTCAATTTTTTTATAATTTATAAAAAAATTAAAAATATGATAATTATGTAATGATTGTAATTCTAGAGGTTATGATATTATAGAATATTCACTAGAACCATAAATTTCACAATAAAGTATGGATGGGAAAATAATTCCTTTAACGCATGATATAGTGACAATAATGAAATATAATTATGAAAAGGTGGTAAAATATTATAATTAGTTCATATATGATATTATAAATATGATTATAGTTTTTTATAAGTTAATAATATTTTAAAACCATGATATATGAGGTTAATTAATGTTTAATGAAAAGGAAGCATGAGGTTAGGGAATTCTTAATTAAATTTCCACTCATTAGTATAAACTTCTACTTTGTTGATTATTTCATGATAAGATTATGTGTGTATTGACTATTGAGTATATTTTGTTTTATTTAAACATTTTTATGTGTTTTTATATTTTATACAGTTAATTAATTCATATATTACTTCTCACTTCAACATTATGATCATTTTAAGGGTTTATTTCACAATCTCATTCTAATCAAGATTGTTTATTCTCGAAGATCAATTGATGTAAATTACTCAACAATTTACTAATAAACCCATTTAATTTAATATACTCTAGTTATTCATGAAATTTTAATGTAGTATTACCATTTTTCAAATATTTTTCAATAAAATAATTTACAAAATGTTTTAAGAAAATCCATCTTTATTTCACTTTTTTTCCAGAAATATATTTTATTTTAAAATAATGGTTTTTAAATATGATTTAATTTTTTTTTATAATTTTAGAAAAGATTTTATAAAAGTAATTTTTTCAAATTTTGACTCTAAAAACAATTAAATGGAATCTTTTATCAATTTTAACACAATTCCTCTTTGGATTTTATTGAAAAAGTTGAAATAAATCTTCTTGTTGTTTTCCAAACAAGGAACATTCCTAAATTTGTTTTAGTTAAAATAGATTGTTATTTTTAACTTGTAATGAATTTATGGATTTACACTCCACCATGAACCTAATTTCATTTAATCTTTCTTTGTAAATTTAAATAGGTTGATTTTAAATAAATGTTTTCTCTAAAGATATTTTTGATAAAAATCATTTTCAAAATATTTTATATTTTAAAAATTAAGTGATTTTCAAAATGAAAATGTTAGGGTATTTCTATTTAATACATACATAAAACCACTATTTTAAAAATGATCCACTAGGTACATGTTGTTTTGATGTTATCTTTATTATTTATTTGGATTCATTATGATCAGTTTGATTGTGGATGTGATATTTTTATACCATATTCTATATTAATTTGGATAGTTTATGTTTATTCTTGTTGATTAGTAATTGTATTAGAATTTAAAATTTCATTTTCCCAATATGATTTTTTATGTATTCAAATTTATATAAATAATTAAATGAACTTAGAATGTCATGGGTGGGGACCAAATATTATGTAGCCCCTAGATACTTTGACAGGTATCATGAGACAAATTAGTTATCCAAAACAGATGGGTTTATACCTACATATTTATAATATATTGAGGAAGGATCATGATAGTAACTATGTATAAGATATATCATGATATTTTATACATATGAAAGTATTAATTCCATCATTATGAATTCAGTTATTGATATTACATGTGTTTATTCAATTAGTTTTAATATTCATGTCTAGTTTTTCAAGATCATGTGATTATGTATATGGAATTACATGATAATCCTTTATTGTTGCCATATTATTCTCAAGTTATTGAATAAATGGTATGTGATTCAATTATATAAATTTCCATGTTGATTTAACTTATTGATTCATGATAGCTTCCACTATAGGTTTCCCTTACTGAGAAATAGAGATCACCCTTATTTTGATTCATTTCCATATAAACCCTTGATGTGTACTATGTATGATATGTAAGGATATTCTAGAGTGGAAAATTTTATTTTTGAATAAAATTATTCTGTATTTGTTTTTTCAAATGTAATATAAGACTCAAGTATATATATAATTCACCAAGACTACGTAACTATTCCATCCATCGGGTTTTGATTCCTTGTATCTAATTATAATATAACCATTAAGGCATTGACTCTGGGCTATTGGGGTAAGGTTCATTATACATGGTATCAACGAATTCTTAGTAGAAATCATAGAATCTAGATTTAGGAAAACGAAATATCATGGTCCATTACTTTATGATAGACTTTGAGGAAAAATATTGAATACCATCATAATGTTTTGGTATGTTAGATATTATGTGGTTTTCCCTTAAAATACCTGCCTAGATAGATACTCCACATAGATGAGGTTTTGGTATAAATATACATGGGGTTAATAACACCAAAAATGGTTCATTGGGCTTCTCCTGGTCATCACCCAAAGTATGGAAACTGGCCTTAATGCACACATGGTTTTAAACTCCTGGGGGATATGCCTAGGATTATTAAAATTTCAGTTACAGACCATTATGAATGATTTTAAAATAATTATATCCCCAAATAAACCAAATGGTATGATTACAGGATTAAAAGTGCATATATTTCAATTTATAATATGTGTTACACCATATTCAGAAATATAAATTGTGATTTAAAATTCATAATTTTTTCATTTAATCTAGTATATTAAATTTTATAGAACTATAACTAGGAAGGAAAAAGGGTAACAATAATCTTGGACAATATATAGATTTACCTTATGTGGAATCCAATATAGTTAGTATTAGAACTGATCATGTCATGGATACATTAGGGAAACATAAATAGGTTTTGAAAAATAACCATTCAGGTATAGAGAAACCTATTTCACAATGATATTCTATTTTGTTGGGTTGCTTTATGAAACATATCCCCTCATAACTTAGTAGTGATTCTGATCCAATGGAATCTTAGTAATGGATTAATCTTGTGGATATAATATTTATGGGTTTTTGTTTTGGTGAAAATTAGAATATTAAACTTGTAATGCATTATTTCAAAGGTGATGTTGATAAATAGAGATCTTTGATCCAGAGTACAAGGGATGAAGAGAAAATAGATCTCATGGAACATAAATATTTTAAGGAGAAATTATATGATAAACATTTCCCTCATTAAAAAACTAATATGAAGAGAAAGATTCTTATCATATGAAAAAGGTATAATAAATTATTTTAGAGTACGAAGATTCCTTTACAAGGTTATCTTGTTATGGTATATAATATATATGAAACACAGATTGAAAGATTTACCATTTCTTTAAAGGTATTAATCTAAGTCTAAAAATGGTGTTGGGGTTGCGGACGTTGGTGAAGCTCACCTTCGTTTCGGATAATTCAGTTCCCCTTCTGTTCTCTGGTGGGCGTGATGAGTAGTGTGGCATGGGTGGTGGTAGTCTGTCACCAGTGATGCTCACTAGTGAGGAGTTGTTTGTCCTCCGGTGTTAATGTCTGCGGTGGCGCGGCGGGGTTGTTCGTCGGCGGGGTTGTCTGATCACGCTGATGGGGTGTGGCTCGAGGTGGCGACCTGTTCGAGACGACCCGGTAATCGAGACTCATGATGGTCTTCTTATTTCAATTTGAAAATTGAATTTGCGGATGGTGGTTTGTGGTTGTAAGCCTGGTTGCCAGGTTTCATTAAACCGACTTTGGAGAAAATATAAAAAATGATTTGTAGGCAGGAATGAACATCATGGGAAATTTATAAAAGGATTGGGGTTTTTTTATAACTATAGAGAAAAGGGTCACCAGGAAAAATAATGAAAAGTAATGAAATAAAATACATCTATTCAGTTTTTCAGCTACAGGTGAATGGGGAACTACACAAATAAATTCACCAATTGTAATGGGAATATACCACAAAAGAAGATATGGGATCATGGTCAAACTTATGTTATTAAAACAACATAAGTGGAATGATTAATGTTCTTGTATATTTCGATTAAATATTTTTTTAAATTTTTTATTGATCCTATTCTCATCATATGTATAATGAAATATATTAAAATTTTAATTCTATACTTATTAATTAATGATTTTAGACCATACGTCTAATGGTACAGATGACCAAGAAAAAGGATTTAGTGAGATGATGATCTTCTTGGAAAAAAATAATTCAAGGATAAGTAAACTTAAATATATCTTGGATGCTGAGATAATGATTTTTATGAAAATAATATTAGTATGGATAATGTAAATTTTTTATAACTAACTACCAAGGAAGTGATTAATGAATTATTCACAAATTACTTTATGATATCATTGATGGAGGTAAAAAAAATTAGATTTAAGGATTATATCAAATAATATGGTTGTTATTTAAGTAATGATGAGGCAAGAAAGTCAATAAGGTTTTAATGGGATTTTAGGGTATTACCATGCATCAAGAGAATACATGATGACAGTATTAATAAGTTTTGTATGTGACGATTGAGAGTGACTTCATGTTCTTGAGAGATTAATGATAAGTTCATTTTGGAAATTCAGATACATTCTTTTAAAAGTTATGTAACTTAATATTTTTGAAGGGCCATGTAGTTGGAAATTTATGAAATGGTTTAAGTTTAAATTTTTTGTAGGTTTTGACAATTAATGTATTACTTCACTATATGAAGATTTATGAATATTGGATAACTTGTATTAACTATATATGTTTTGGAAAAAAGTTAGACACATAATGATATACTTTTCACTTATTTTTTCTATCATATGATCGTTTAAAAGGGAATTTTAGTGCTCTGAGAATAAAAAATTTATTTTATGATATTCATTTATTGGAGTAAGGGATGAATTTGAATTTGGTTGAAGAAAAAAATAAAGGATGGAATTATTCTTATGAAATAAAAATGTATGAAGTATATTTCCTTATATTCTTATATAGTAAAATAATTCATCAACATTATGAAAATGATCTTAAAACAAAACATTTATCATATAACATTCATATATAATGATTTAGATGGTCTTTTAAGTGAACATAGGTTTATGGTTTTGAGTATATTGTCTTTTTATTGATGATTGAAATGATTTTTATAAATTACCTCAATCACTCTCTATATTTATTTTCTCTTTTCATCTGAGTCTATACATTCATTTTCCACCAATATTCTTTTACATGGAAACATAGTTATGTATTATTCTACATGACCTTTGTATATTCATATCTCTCTTAAGAAGAGGATATTTTATCAAACATTTTAAAAAGATTTTTATTTTTCAAAAACATTATTTACCAATATAAATAATTTTAATAACAAAATCATGTTTAAATAGTGAGGATGCAATTTAGTTAAGGTGGGGAGAATGTAACACCCAAAGATTTTAAAACAAGAACATTGTATTTGATACTGTATGTAATACACAAAACCATGAATATAAGAAAATATAACTCAAAGATACTTCAATATATATAAACTATTTAATAAATTAAATATTTTTAATATATTTCATTACACATTATGATTATTTTTTCTTGCATTATACACAACACTCAGTTTATATTACGTTACACCCAACACTATTTTTAAAGAAATTGTGAAATATTTTTAAGATATTATTAATTAATATAATAGTTCTAACCTAGATATTAAATTTCAAGGTGTTAATATTACTATAATAATTATTAAAAATATGGTTATTTTTATATTAGTAATAAAATAAAAATAATTTAGATGAAAAGTTAATTCTTTTTTGAAAAACTATACCTTAAAAAAAAGGATTAGTCACACATTGCAGACATAAAAAAATAAATTTTAAAAATTTTAGGAAAATTATTTTAAAAAATAAACTTCATTTTAAAAATTGAATTACAAAAATTATATAAGTGTTAATTTTTGGTTTTTTTCTATGAGGTTTTACTTTTTGATAAATAGTGAAAAGTAATTAATTTTAACTGAAAAATTACTTTTTGTTTAAATTATTTACATTGTTAAGTAATATTTTTAATTGGATTTAAAGTAAAATTAATTATAAAATATATAAATTAAACCAATTTAGGTCATTTAAATCATTTTATAGATAATTTTGGATATAAACACACTATAAAATATTAAATATTTTCACTTTTAAAGCCCCGCATTCTTATCACATCTGTTAGAATAATTTTAAATTAAATTTTTCCACTTTTAAGAATTTAATTTGGTAAAATATATTTCTTATTTCTACTTATAATATTTTTTAATGACTAGTAAGGTATAATTCATTTTTTTTCAAAGTGATTATTGAATGTAGTATAAATTAATGAATGTGGTTACTATAAAAATTGGTTTACCCTGAGGTTAAATTATAAAATATGGGTAAAAAAGACTTATAAATTTGTATAAAATTGTTGTAAAAATATATTTCAACCATTACACCTATAAGGATTGATAATTTACAATTTTGGACCACTTTAAATTATGAAAAATGTGGGATTACTCAATACTTTTCAAAAAATACCAAGTGTGTCATCTGCCCAACTTATAAATGGCCACTCATTTTCTCTATTATATAGACCTTCACACCACATTTTTTCATCCAATCCCTGAAAAAATTAGTTACCATCTTCAATACCCTCATCTTATAAGCCTTATGTTATGTAGAAATCCATCATAGGAAGTATTTAGTGGAATCCTAAGGAGGATACCTAAAGAAGAGGTAATGTTCTTCAATGAGCATCTTTAATTTATTTATTTCTCCACCTACTTGAATTCTTATTATACTATTATTATATAATAAAATCAGTATATACGATGTGATTTAATTTTTATATAATAATTTCCTGACCTAAAACCATCACCACTTCTATCAAATTGGTTACAAATTCACCCTTCATGTGTATAATTATCTATCACATCTCGAACCAATGTCATTCATTTTTCCATTACTGCCTCTCACGACTAGGTATAATGATGAATATATATATATAATACTAGTAAATTATTTATACCTCTAGGTTAATTATATTATATATATATATTTTAATTCCCATTATATAGGGTACACTATAACATCACTCATATGTATGGTGAACTACTACCTCACGAAGTGATACGATTCGTCTTTTACATACATTTTACATGGAATGTAATAAAGATGATGTTAATAAATATATGTGATATAAATAAAAGATTTATTATATTCATGAAATATTTACCATTATTCATGATTATATATATCATTTTCATTTTACCTTTCTACTCAATTAATGATGATAACATCATTTTCATAGGTGTGGACTACCGCCTTTATGAAGTCATGTGACTCACTTTTCATTAAAAAAACCCACATAGATGTTATATATAGATATATAATATGAAATATGTAATATTAGGATCATTATGGAAAAACTTTATATTACTTACCTTATATAATGATCATTGTAAAATGGAAATGTTACTAATGCGTACGTATGACCCACTGTCTCCATAATCGTAATGTACTTCACCTTTCATAACCACATTTCAAGATTTTGTTTTTTAAAATTAAAATTGATGTAAAAATAAGAAAATTATTTAATTATTATTATTTAGTTTATAAAACTACATAATATTCATAACAATAATATCTTTCAAAACAAATCACAAATAGTAAAACAAGGCAATTAACACCCAAAATAGTGAAAATAATGAAATATTATTATCAAACGAGTGGTACAATGTTATAAGAAGATTATATATGATATTATAAATATCATCATAGTTCTTGTATAAGTTACTAAAATGTTTAAATATTCTATATATGAGGTTTAATAATGTTCAATCTAAATGAAGAATGAGGTAAGGGGCTTTATAACTCAATCTCTACTTATAGGTTAAACTACTACTTCGTTGATTATGTCATTCTATGATTATGTGTGTAATGAAATTTTTTATATCCACTTTTATATATACCTATTTATTTTTATTTAAATTTGATATGTATAATTAATTCATTGATCAATTCTCACTTTAATGTTATTATCAATTTAAGGGTTTATTTTACAATCTAATTCTAATCGAGATTATTTATTATTGATCATCAGTGAAGGAAATTGAACGACTTTTTCATAATAAAAAAACTTAATTTTATTATACTATTTTTATTCATGATTTTTTCAACAATAGAACAGGTTTTATAATATTTTTTACATTAATTAATTAATAAAATATTTTAATAAAATCAGACTTCATTTCTATCTTAGGTTGAAAATATGTTTTCATCCAAAACCGTGTTTTCTAAAAAAATAAGATTTTTTTTATTTAAAAAGTATTAATTAAATTATATTTATTCATTTTTACTCTTTATAATTTTTTTTAAATTTTCTTAGTTTATTTTCAAGATAATTCTTATTTATCTTTTATCGAAATGTCAATGGATGTTTCTTGTAGTTTTCCTAACAATACACTTTCCTCCCCTTTTTACAGAGTAAAAGGAATGAACTTTTTTACATATACAACATGTATGAAGTTAATAAACGTCATTAATATTATTTCCTTAAGGATTATTTTTTTAAAGTTTAAGAGGTTATTTTTAAATAATTTTTTTACAAGTGGCTTCCCATGAAAAGTATTTTCAAAATATTTTATGTTTGAAAAAATTGATTTTCAAAATGATAAAGACATTTTCATCAATATTTTTTTAATGAAATATTTATTTAATTTCAATAAATCCATTAAATCAAAAATTTATTATACTTATTATTCACTCATGAAATTTTTTATTGATATCATCCATAGAAATTCTTTCAATGGGTTATGATAAGTTTGTATGTGGATGTGCTATTTGGATTCCATTATCTATAATACTCTAGATGGTTTATGGTTATGTTTATTGAAGGTTGAAAGTATTCACATTTTTTATTTATGTTTTTAATTATATTTTTTTTTTATTCTCCTTACCATCATATGAATAATTCAACGAACTTAATATGTGGTGGTTGTGACCTAAAAATTATATAACCCCACGATGCATCAACAAGTATCATGAGAAAAATTGTTATCCAAATTATACAGGTTTCTAACCATATATTTAAACTATATTGAGGAAATATCATGATAGTAATTATCCTCAGGATAGATCTTGACTGTTCATAATTCCTTCATTTTTCATTCCATAATTATTAATTATGTTATTAATATTCAATATGATTATTCAATTAGTTAGAAAATCTATGGCTATCTTTTCACAATCATGTGATTATTTATATCACATTAGTTGATCATAATTTATTCCTTCTATATTATGATCAAGTTATTGATTAAATGGAATGTGTTTCAGTAACATTATATTCCATGTTGATTGTGGTAATATATTCACGATATATTCTGATGTACCTAAAACTTACTGCACAAGACAATTAGGGTTAGGGTCGTTAAACAAATAATATTTTCGAATACATATATCATCTCCCCATAATATTTTCTTCTCTAAAATTTATAATCAAATACTTTTTCCCATGTATTAATCATCCTAGAATTATTGTTCCTTTTATAACCAGAAAATATGTTCCTTGGATTCTAAAATCATTAATGAGTGTTTATAAATTTTCTGATATTTATTCTAAAACAATTTCCATAATTTCATTATCTAATAGATGTTTTGATTTTTTATCCTATATCCCATTGAAAAACAAAATAATATATTTGTTAACATAAATAGGGAAGTTTTTAATATAATCCTTTATAAGGGAGTAAAAACCAAAAAGTTATTTATTATGCTTATAATATTCATAGCAATAACTAGATTATTCAAGAGGGTGATTATAAGTTGATTTAAATCATAAAATACCATATTAACAACTATAACCTATTTTGGGGACCACTATATCTTATTTAAATTGTTTATAACATTATTGCCTCTTACTTTTTCCATTTCTAAATTTTATTGTTTTTATAGTGACCTAGCCCCAGATACCCCAAGCCGATGTGTGATACTATATACATTAGCATGATTACAAAGAATCAATCCTCAAAGGACTGATCAGTTTAGTATTCTTGGTAGATTAGATACATAAATGAGTATTGCATTACAAATGGATACACTAATTACGACATATTTGTTTATTCTAAACAAATAAACAGATTGAGGATAACTCTAATCCATATAGTATATTCATACATTTCTTTAATAGTATGCTTCTTGGATTCCTGGGGAAAGAAACATAATAAGGGTGAGATCAAAGTATCAGCAAGGGAAAAATATTTCAGATACAATAATGAATCAATGTGAATAGTTAATATGGAAAGGTAAATAACGAAACACACATGTCATGTAATAAATAAACTGAATGAAAGTTCATAAGAAATATGGAAATGTAATATCTAGAAACACATGCCATTAAAATAACTAGATAAGGAAAAATAAATATGGAAAGGTATGAAACTAAAACACATGCTATTAATCAAGGAACTGAAATGAAATGTATCCATAAATATATCAACAGAAAATAACATGGATGAATAATAATAGAAACTACTATGATGTAAATTTATTTATTTATGGAATTCATGTCTCAGAAACATGACAACAAATTGCTGTCATGAGCCTTCACAAGATAGTTTAAAACTAAGGGTAGAAATCCATTTTTTTCAATTATTTGTCTCAGGAAAACATTTCAATGCATCGAGGAGCTATATAATGTCTGGGTTCCACCATTAATTTCCAGTCGAAAGTATTCCTCATGTTGAATAATCAAAATAATTAATATTCCTTATCAAATAACCGTATTGGATGTGAAATACTTTTCCTATAAAAAATTCATCATTTAATAAAATAACTATCAATTTAGGCATCATATGTAAAATGGTATATAGATTAGGATATAGTAATATTTTTGAAAAAAAATGAAATGGATAATAAGGGGAAATTCAATGTTCAATGATCATAGGAAATTGAATACTTCATGGTGACTAAAAAAATCAAGTAAGTTAATGTGAATACTACCCTTATCCAAATCAATAATAAACCATCTAGAAGAAGAATAAAGATGGAATCAATACAAAAAACCCATGTGAAGTAAAATAGAGGGTTGTTGTCGATGATGAAATAAAAGATTAACTTTTAAAAATATTCTTTTGGAAAATATCCTTTTCTTTTGAAAAAACTTTTTGAAATATTTTTATTTAAAAATAAACCTTATAAACATGAAAAGGAGGCTTCAATGAAATGAAAATAGATTAATTTGTACATGTCGTACGACGTAAATATAATGTTCCCTTTTTATGGAAAAAGGTTAGAAAATACCTCATTAGGAAAGAAAGAAGAAAATTACTTTTAGACATTGTTAACAGAAAGAGGGTAAAAATTTCTTCACCAAATCACTTAAAAAGATTTTTGAAAACATTTTAAAAAATAATTATTTTTATAATTTAATATGTTCTCTGACTAAAGAGAGATATAATATCAGGTTTTCTGAAAAACATTTTCCAAAAACATATTAGTACCAAAGATTGCAAAATGGTATTAACACTTTGAAATGGCCATTAATGACCAGATAATAATGAATGTTTTTGTTGGAAAATGGTTTTATAATTTCCTTGAATAGAATTTCCATTTAGATATCATTATGATTGGTCTTAATGGAAATAATATTTAAACATTCCAAAGTGTCCCATGACACTTTGAAACAGTTTTAAATCCTAAACATCATGAAAAAATAATCTTGAATAAAAGTATTAAATACCATGAAGGGAAAAGGATTTCATGATATAATATAAAAATTATTGTAGATACACCATACAAAATATTTATGTGGTGAACATGACATTTATCTAATGGACGTAAAAAGTGAGATGAGAATCCCTTACTAATGTAGTAACAAATGGATTAGAAAACCAAAAGGTAATAATAATTAAATAAAACATTTAAATACCATTAAGATAATATAATTCAGGATATGATATTTCAACATGGCTGTATTTACACCATATTTAAGAAATTAGATTTACAAAAATTAAGTAAGCCTTACATATTGAAAATGAGACAATAATCCCTTGCCAATGTGGTAACAAATGAATTGGATAACCCAAAGGTATTAAATAAAAATTTTAAATTCCATTAGGATAATAGGGTTAATGATATTATATGTCAATGTGGAAGTAAGTACACCATATATAAGAGATTTTGTGTACAACAATTAAGTATTCCTCAGAAAATGAAAATGAGAAAAAAATCCCTTACCAATGTAATAACAAAAGAATTGGATAAAAAAAGGTATTAAATAAATAATTTAAATATATTGAATACAATAAGGTTCATGATATTATGTGTTAATTTGGAATTACGTACACTATATATAAGAAATTTGGTGAACAAAAATTAAGTATGCCTCACGCAATGAAAATGAGCCAAGAATCACTTACCTATGTGGTAAAAAAATTGAATAACCCAAATTTATTAAATAAAACATTCAAATAGCATTAATCCAATAGGCTTCATGATATTATTTTTCAATGTGGTATTAATTACACCATATATAATATATTAGGTATATAACAGTTAAGTATGCCCGACGTAATGAAAATGAGACAAGAATCTCTTAACTTGTGTTTCATTTCTGGTGAACATTCTTTAACTTCGTATATAATAAACATATAGTAATTTTCTACATTATTTAAAAAAAATCATTTTTATAATTACTTTTATTTAAGTTATTACCATGTTCTGTACAACCACTAAAACAATCAAGTTTACATCAGGTGTTTTTTTACCAAATTCGGTTTATGTGTCAAAACAACTATTGTTGGTCAAATATTGTCAAATGGTTCACTATATATAATATTAGAAATGATAAACGTGAAATAATTATCATATTTTTATATAAATTAAAATTTTATAATAAATAATTAAACATGGTAATAAAAATGAGAATATGTTATAATCATGGAGATGATAGGCCATATGTACGCATGAGTAACATTCCCATTTTTAAGTGATCATTGTAGAAAGAAGGTAAGTAAATCCAGTCATTACAGAATGATAAATATATAATAAATATCATATTATTTAATTATATATACTTATATTTAAAATTATGTAGTGTAAATGGAATCACATCATGTCGAGGAGGTGGTAGTCCACATGTCCACGAACAACATTATCTATTTTAATGTGTGTGAAGGGGTAATAAGTAAAATGATATATATATATATATATATATATATTTAAAAAATGGTAATTATTTCATGAATATCATATATATGTTTTTATGTCTCATATTTTTCATTATAACCATCATTTATACATTATATGTTTCGTGTGAATGAATCACATCGCTTTGAGGGGGCAGTAATGCACACTTCCTCAAATGGTTTTACCGTATTAACATAAAATGGAATGTACTAAAAGTATGTATTATAATAGGTTTATAGAATTAAAATACACAATAAATATCGTACATATAATATATAAACAATTCTTACATCATAATGGACACCATGAGAGGTGGTAATGGAAGAATGAACAATCATCGTTTCGTGAGGCAGTAGTTCACCATCCATAGAAACAATATGTTCCTTACCCATTAAATGGTGGTGTGTTTATTGTAGGTTAAAATAATAGAATAAAAACATTATATTATATTTATGATACTAGTTTTGTTATACAAGAATATGATAATGAGATTTTAAGGGTTGGAGAATTGAAATTAAATTAGAGTGATTGAGAAAAAATATTACCTTTTAACTGGGTAACTTATTTTGGATTCAACCAAAAAGATTTTTTGGAAGGGTTTCTTCTAGAAGGGATGATTCTTGGTAAAGTATTAGAATGATGGGAGACTATTCGGGAAGGTCTTGGCCAATCGTAATAGGTTTGAGAGGTGTGAGTAATTGGTAGAGGTGGTGTCCTTTTATGGGGAAGGAAAATGAATCACTTGGTATTCTTAAAAACAAGTTAGGTGTGCACAGGTTCTTACATAATAAAAGTCATAAAAACCACCAAAACTCATGAATGGAAATTTTATGGCCTAAATATGTATAGATAATTGGTGTTAGATGCTGGATAGATCTTTTCAGCCCTTAAACATAGGGTTTAGTCTAATTTTAAGCCTAATTATAACTTAATCACTATAATTAATTTGAATCACTTCCACAAATCATTTATGTAAAAAATTATGTTTATCTTATTAGACAAATAATATTATCTTCCCAACAATTTTTTATGTGATATTATCAAAATTCAAATTAGGGGAGAAAAAAAATTATTATTAATACTAATCTCATAGACAGATGGATTAAATGACTGAAAGAAAATTGACTATTTATTGAAACATAGGTCCAAGAAACAACCCACTCCAAATCATGGAGGAAGAAAATGGTGATAAATGAAGGAATCCCAGGTTACAAAAACTATAAAATCCATAGGAAGATAGCCTATAAAATAATATAAAATAATTCAAACCCTCGAAGATCCTTTGTTGTCAAGAGCATCTGCGGTGAAGTTCACTTCCCCATATGTGTATTTGACCTGAATGCCTTGGTTTATGTAGAATAATAAAATTCTAACAAATTATTCCAAATACCAAGGGGCCCTACCTTGGTCATGGATCATGTGGAACTGAATGGACGAGTTGGATTTGATTTTATAGATCTGTAAGTTTGAGTTCCTACACAATATAAAACTGGGGTCTATGGCCATTGTCTTCACTCCCAAAGAGGTACTTTTACCCCAAATGCTCTAAAATCCAAAACGTCAGAGCCCCGATAATCTCTCACTAGAAATACACCCCTCATCACCCCAGAAAAATATAATCCATCCATGTTAATCTTTAAACCAGAGGCCGGGGGAATCCATTTAACTTAGATCCTCTAATTGCTTATATTCCTCTCCTCGGTACTGAAAAATACTCAAAAGTAATCTTGATAAGGAAGATGCTAACAACCCAAATTTAAGAAGTGCCATCAATTTAGAGATGAGGGATAAGGTAAAAACTTGTGTAAGTTATTCTGTCTACAATATACATTATTTTATTGTATTCCTCTCATGCTAAATGATCAAACAACATGCAACAAAGATCCTCGCTCGGGCCCTTGAATCCACACCTGGCTTCATCGCATCATGAAACAAATTTTCCAGAACCTCATAAACAAAATCAACAGTGCATCAAAAAATCATTCTATTACACAAGAAACTCTATATTCCCTTATCCAAATCCCTCGTGAAGAACACATGCCACAAAGACTCTGGCTTGGGAGAAATACAACATTGAAAACGAGAATACATCAACACACATTCCCTTTGTATGTTTTCATCACTAGGAAACACATTATTTTTAAGAATCCAAACCAAGAAGTTTATCTTACCAGTTATCTACTTACACAATATTCTGGAATCCGATTCATCATTGTCAATTCTCTAATGCAACATAAGATTGAAATCCCTACTGATGAAAACCCCCTATGATAAACCAGAGAGGACCCATCTATTTGGTTTATCAACAAGTTGAATGCTCCTGTTGAGATATTTTTGTTCCTAGTTCAAGATTGCATCACTAAAATCTGAGTGTAATCTTTCCTCCATGAAGGATATGTTGGGAATTGGATAACCTAGAAGAAATAGATTATCCCCAAACCAGTTGGAGTTCTAGAAATTGATGTCCCCGCATCCCACCACCCAACACCCCTTATCTTGATGCTCCTCAAGGTAGCCCAACATACATCAAGAATGGTAATATAAACTCTTGTGGAACTTAAAAAAATCTTCCCATTGTTCCCATATCAATATTTCCTGAATTTTCCCCAAAGGGAACATCCCTCCATGATCTCCCATGACTTACAGGAATGCATTGCATGAATAGTTCCCTCAAAACTGCAAAGATCGATGCCTCGCTCATCAAAAGGTCTAGACAACCGATACCAAGCTACCCGGTGACATTTTATTGTATGATTCTCATCCCATATGAACTTATTCATTTATTTATCCTACCTTTTTAATGTACCTTTAGGAGGTTTGATGATGGACATAACATGCGTAGGGACCGAGGAAAGCACACTATCGATCAAAGTAATACATCTTATGAATGAAATAAATTTATTTTTCAAGATTCCAATTCATCCAGTAATCCTAATGATTATATATCCAAACATGGATCTTTTAATTATTCCATTGGATATGGGTGCACCATGATATTCCATAGGGAGTTGACACCTCTGTATGCCAAGAAACTCCTAAAATTTGTTGCTATAACCTCTAAATTTTTTTTCTAATATGAACACATTTCTTTTCACCTTAATAATACATTGTCCACTAAACTTCCCATATATATAAAATATGTCCATGAGACCGGGAATTGTTTAACATTTTTCGTTTATGAAAATGAGAATATCATCGACGAACATTAGATATGAAATCATACCACTACCGAATCTATTTTTGTTGGGCATCAAGGACCCATTTTCCAAGACCCTCATGATATTCTGAGGCAAAGACTTCGGATCCATGATGAAGAGAAATTATGATAGGGGGAATCCTTTTCTCAAACGACACACTGTTTTAAAGAGCCCGTAACCTTTCCCCATCAAAGATATTGAGATCCATGGAGTAGCATAACACCTGAAGCAAAGGCCGTTGAACTATTCATGAATGAGAAAAAATTACCATTACTTTGATAATACACCTCCATTAGAGCATGTAATAAACATTTCTAATATCTATCTTGATCATAATATTGGAACCCATCACTCTATGATTCAATTCATCAACCATTTCTTTATAAATTATTATTTTCCCTTGGATGTGTCTACCCTGCAAAAAACCATGTTTCTTCTATGATATAAGCCTGGGTATAAGATGACTTAGACGTCTATTTAGTAAATTAGAGAGAATTTTGAATGTGAATTAACATAGACATATGGGTCTAAACTGGTTCAAATCCATATGGTCTTTAAACTTGGGTAAGAGAACAAAACTAGAGGCACAAACCTCCCAGGGAAGTTGACCTCCTATAGAAAATTACTAAACCGCCTCAAGCCCTCGATCTTTGATAATACTTCATGTCACTATGAAGAAAGACCTAGGGAAACCGTCAGGGCCAGGGGAACTCACCTATTTCAATTGGAACACTGGTTCCTTGATTTTTTTTCTTCTGGCACCATGATTAACGAATTTTTTTTTTCTCATCCCACCATATTTGGGAGGCAACAAAAAAATATTTTTTCTTGTGAATGATCCCAATGGACATCATCAAAAACATCCATCGGGCCCTCCAAAATCTCCTACAAATAATTCACAGCCATATTACCTACCACTTCCACATCAAAAATGAAAGTACGATCCTCGCATATCATATTGATCCTCCTTGGAACCATCATCTCTCTAGTACATGATTGAAAAAGATAAGTATTCTGGTCTCCCAACCTAAGCCATAGAGCTCTAGAGTTTTCCATGAAAATCCACTCAATTTTAAGCATCGATTCTACAATAAGATTTTTTTCTCTCAATCAGAATCATGAGAACATACTCATCCCATCTATTTTATAATTCATCCTCAAGGTTATCTATTTTCAGCTTAATATCCTCTATATTTGAATCCACCTTGGTCCTAGAAATCCAGACCATGAGATCACTTTTAATGCACCATAGGCACTGGGCAAGACCCATCCAAGCATAACCACTCACCATTTGTCCCCAAGAATCATTAACCAGCTAAAGTAAAACATCGAAATGACGTCAGGTAGCTACGTAATGAAATATTTTATATCTCCTATACTCTATTTTCAATTTAACCAAAAGTGGAGTATGATCCAAATGAGTTCTGGTAAGACGTGAAACAAATGACCTTGTGAAAGAATCCATCCCCTGTAAGTTTGGGAGGCACCTGTCCAGCCTGAACCATATTATTTCATTGTCTTTCCTATTTTTGCACCAAATTAATTTATTCTCATTAAATACCATCTTAATGAGACCATTTGAGGATAAGAATTTATTAATGTCTTGCATTCATTAGCTCACAATATGTATTCCGCCAATTTTATACAAGGTATCAGCAATGAAGTTAATGTTTCCACCTATAAACCAATGTAACAAACCATATTGGAAGACTGAAATCCACTTCCAATGGTTCATTAATTATATGTCCTTACATTTTAAATTAAAAAAAATTAGAAGAAAACTTATGGGACCCCTTCCCTGATATGTTGTGCCAAACTATCCATCGATTCAACTGGAACATTTTTTTCTAACATATCCAAATATGGGGAGTTGAGTTGAATTCCATGCATGAAATTACAGATGCCCATATGATTGGAGAAAAAATAAAAATGTTCAATCCTTTGTTTGGGTTCCAGAATAACAACCATAGAATAATTCATTTCCTGTGACTCCATCTTAACGAATGTTTTCTTTGCACGAGCATCGAGCTCACAAACGTTCCAAATCATGACATAAAACATTAAAATATAAGGCAAGATGCATTGAGGCCTATGGAGAAGGACATGAATATTGGATTGACAGTGGGAATAACTCTTTCCTTGGACCCGGTGATGTTTCCACAATCCACAGAGTAGGGGAACTTTTGAGCATCGTTACCCTTATTTATTGTCATAATGGGATGATCCGAAGGAGAGTCAGAGGGCTCTAAAACCACAAACCTGTAGTTGGATATAACATCCACTTTAGGGGAAGTTTTCACCACACAACCTGGTAAATATAGACTAGAGCCTGGTGTTCTGGAGAGGACCGAGCCATATGAATTGCATCGGATACACCCTTCAGGAATGGTTTGTTCTGAAAGAAAACCACCGAAACAGGCACATTCCATGAGTCTGCAAGAGGAGGAACCATATTAAGGAGAGAAAATATAGAAGGAGTGAAATATGAAGACGCCTGTAGATTAACAACACCGCTATAGGAAGGAAGCATCAGGAAAAAATGTGTCATAAATCGATATAGGTATGCCGAATCGAAGCAGGCTGGAAGGAGATCAGGAGATGAGAGTAACGAGGAGGCAACTCACCCATAGAGGTCGCCGGAGGAAGCTTTGCAGAATCAGATCAGGCAGGAAGGAGATCATAAGATGAGAGTTCCATATTCCTCCTCTAATTCCCCTATTGAAAAAAAATTCAAAATTCCATAACAATGATTACTATACACTATAAACTGATCAAATGGATTAACGAGGTTTAGTTGAAAATGTTCAAAATATTATTATGTTTCTATATTCAATTTAAAATTAACATTGATCGTAATGAACTAAATTATATTAATAGATGTATGATAGATCTAATGTGACTTTAAAAAAAATTTATAATATAAATTAACATTAATAATTATTTAAAAGAAAAGACAGTTTTAACTAAAACGCAATATTCTTCACTATTCAATAAAAAATTAGTTTTTTCAAAAAAATCCCAAAAATTCGTCGTAAGCTAATTTTGACATTCTGAATTCTAAAATGATGTTTATTTTATCATAAAAAATTCATAAAGGTTTCAAAATTAATATTTAATATAGGTTCTCCATAATTTGGTGATTAAAAATGCATAAATATAGGTTTTATGTGAAATATTGGGTTTGATCCTATCTTATTATTACCAATTCTATTGGGTTAATATAAAAAATAATTGATTGAATATATAACATATTTATTTCAATAATATCACTCATTATTTTTAGTTAATTAACTATATTAGTGTAAAATAGATTCGTGATAAAAAAATAGTTTTATCTAAAAATATGCTTTTAATATTAAATTTGTTCTTATATTCATTTCTAATTTATTTTTAAACAATGATTTAGTTTTTTAAACCATGTATTTTCATAAGTTAGTTAATACTATTCATAATAGATTGTCTATATCTTATTATATTAAATAATAATGTTTTAATTTTAGATTGTTTCTTGGTAAGACTCAATATTGTGTATAGCACAATCCTTCAAAGATGGTTACTTTTCCGTGTAACACAAGCTATAGAGGATGTTCGTTATTGCGTATGATGTACGCAAACCTAGTGTCGCGTGCATTTCAAGCCAAATCGGCACTTCATGCGTTGAAATATATAGATTATATTATAAATAATAAATATACTATAAAGTTTATGAATATTATATTACCTTAGGCTCTTTTTGTCATGTGTCATATACACTCTCAAATACAAGGTTCTTTTGTTTTTTGGGGCATCTAATTCTCCCCACCTTATTTAAATTGCATTCTCACAATTTAAAACTGATTAGGGTGATAGATATTTTTTGATACTTCCTATGTTTGAAATCCCACATCTTGAGAATGGTTTATAAGCACTCTTCTATAAAAAGGAGAATTGAAAGTACAAAGGTCACTTGGAATACCATGTAACATGGTCTCTAAGTAAGAGGGATTCAATGGAAAGTAGAGATACATACTTGGAGGAAAAAATGTAAATATTTACAAAGAGTGAATGATGTCATCAATCACAAACAACTGAATGACCAATGGAATTTTTAGGGCCTCAAATCCATAAACCTTTGATTATTTGCAAGGCCATTGGTTCAAGATAAATTTAGGTATTAGGAAAACATTTTATTTCTATGTCATTTTTCTATTGTTGGGAAATAATTTTACTTACCAAGAATATAACAAAATATTCTTAAATTATAGGTTTAAATTTCATATGAACAATCCTAATGTTTGGTTGTTCTTTGATAAAATTATAATTTACCACTTTTCTCCAAACAAATAATTACCAACAATGGATTTTTTAATTCTTGAAGCACTAAAAGATACTTTTAAAGTCTCATAAGGCCTATAAAAGAGTGAAAATTATAACTATTTGTCCTTAAATATCTCCCAATATAGATATGGTTAATATATTAATTTATAGTAATCAAAAATTTACTAGTAGTTCATCATTAATATTTATTCATCAAATTATTTAACTAAAATCCATGAAAATTAACAAGGACATTGTGTAAGTCAGTGGTTGGCATGAAACCCATATCATCCTTTGGTCATGGGTTCATGAATGATGGCCTTACAAGATTTGATTGGTTATCAACCGGCTTATAGGTTTTCCTTTTCCAAAACCATAATAATATAATTTCAAAAATATATAAGATGCACATCCTTTAAATTAGGTTAATCACTAAATAGAATTTTAACTATGGTTTTGAATACAACCTCAATTCATATGTACCTCGTCTAATTTATTTCCACATTACATGGTACATTCAATGATAAATTTAAAATTCAATAGTCATCTAATATGGAATGGAGTACCATTATAATGGAAAACCTCAAACACACCTCAACAGCGGCTCAAAAATTTCAGAACACAAAAAACCCCATTATGGTATAAAACGTTAAATGTGGTGGTTGAAGTTGTGAATATAACCACCAACATTATTGAATTTCATATATGGAATGGTACTTAGAATATAGTCCCAATGACTATAAAAATGACATATAAATTAAATATATGACGCTCGATGAAATCAGCGCGATGGTACATCAGTTAAAAAAAGACGAAATTTAGGGGATGAGTTATAAACCACCTACCTCATACTTGTAAAACTCTCCTTTGCCAATATCAGCATCTTGATTATCCATGATTGGTGTAAAACTGAATATTGGACCAATTATTTGAAATTGGGGAATATGACCCATCATCTAAATAGCGTCCTTGATAGGAAGAAGAATGAAAAAGGATTAAAAAGGAATTGAGAACATACCAGGGAAGATCCAATGAGATAAAAAATGATGGATTATGACGTTGGATGGATGGTAGATCTCAAAAGATAAAATAGGGATCCAAAATCGCAAAAATAGGAGAAAGGGAGGCCTTTGTCTACTAGAAAAACAAAGGGTGGGATATGTTATTTTAAAACATTATTTAAGGGGAAAATGGAAATTTTGAACATTTTTAGCCTTCATTGGTTTGTCCGCATGGTTTGGAAAAATTGTGCACAATATATGTATGTGAAGATATAAGAAGGGGAATCCACCTAGTTTTGTTGCGTTGGTAGATAAACCATGTGCCAATAGTGTGAAACATTATTGTTAAAAACTACAAAACATTAGCACATTGGTGATTCACAACTCCCACGGGTAGATCAAACTATGTGCCCCATATCACCCCACTCTCCATCCTTTCATGGTAAAAACTAACCATGCGGCCTTACATGCATGGTTTAATCTAACAATGTGACAAACCTTTTTCTCTCAAAAAATAATTGTTTCAAGCTCTAGAGAAGCCTCAAAAACCCTAGGGGGACTTCACTAACTAATTATGAATTTTTATTAGTTCTATGAAAGAGAATTATAAAAAGATTGAAGGTTATATACTTGAGTGAGAACTAGGTTCTTACAGTCTTCCCCCACAAAGGAAATCATCCCAATATTATCATTCCAAGGGTTGTGAAACACTTTCTGAGAACAACTCTACCCACTAGGCATGTACATCAGCCTCCCGCTCCCAATTCTCATTCTGTACATGGTCATGCTGCTATAGAACCTATTCTATAGGGAATTATTATCTTTTAAGTACCTTCATTCTCTATTAAATGATCCATATAGGATACTCCTCAAAATAATCATCGGTATCTAGGTCAACATCCTCAGTATAAAAAGTGTGAGATAGGTCAGCATGATAACGGTGATGCTATGGAACATGGATGATGTCGTTCATGGTATGGTAACTATGAGGTAAAAGGAATTAATAGGCCATCAGCCCAACTCTCTCCCGAATAAAAAATGGATTTAAAAATATTATTTACATATTCCTTTGATTCTATATTCATCTATTCCATAAGCTAGATAATACTCGTAGGATAATAAGGCCCCCAAACCCACACTCTACAGGACATCGATGGCGATCGACATAATATTTCTATATATAATGTGAAGTGTAAATATGATTTATAATCATTTAAAACTTCCCCAAAGTCTCTTGAATGATAGGAGAACCTAGTAGGACTACCTCACATACCTCTTTCCAGCACATGGGTGAATGGAACGACCTACCATACATGTCCTCAAAAGGATCCATTTGAATTGTCACCCTAAAGCTATTATGATAAGCTAACTCTATGATAGGGATATGATTATCAAAAAACCCAATAAAATCAAGGATTCATACCCAAATAATGTCCTATAGAACTTGTATCATATGTTTAGATTTTCCATTGGCCAGAGGGTTAAAGGTTGTGCTTATAATCACCCGGGTACCCATATCCTTCTGCAACCGCTACCAGATCAATGATGTGAAACGAGAATTCCTATCTAAAATGATAGGAAGAGGGACTCTGTATAGTCCTATGATCTCATAGAAATACCATATTCCAAGATCATTAATTGAAAATTCTCCCAGATTGGAAGTAAGTGGGATAATTTCGTTAGTCTATCAATGACAACCCGTACAACATCGCTACCTCTTGGAAACCTAGGTAAGCCAAATACAAAATCAATGGAAAAATATTCATATTTCTATTCTAGGATTGGAAGAAATTTTAACAAGAGTATAGGTCTATGGTTCTCTTCATTCACCTGCTAATAGGTGCCACAGCTAGGGATAAAGCTTGATATCTCACGTTTCATCCCAGGCCACCATTACTGGCGTCACATATCTCGATATATCTTGGAGATTCTCTGATGAACTACCCACTGAGAATCATGGGAATATTGAATAAAATCCTATATCATATATGAAGGATCCTATAACCTTCTATGTATAGGTAGGATATCATCTCTTCACACAGACCAATATAGAGGCGGGTTATCTCCTGCAATTGTCTCACATAGAACCAAGCCCTCAGGATCTGAGAATTTCCTTCTCTTCACCTTCTCAAGGAGGGAATACGCAATTGGAATTTCTTAGAGATAAGAAATATTGTTACTATCATTAATATTTATATGCCACTCAAAAAAGGACCATCAATTTCCATTCATCACCAGCGATCCATACGGCCTTTTCCATAGGTTTCTGACTCAGTAAATCTATTGCAGCATTGCTTTTTCCAGGTGTTTAAGAAAGATCAAAATCAAAGGAATGAAGAAATTTGACACATAATAATTGTATGAGGTTAAATTAATGATGTTTAATGATATATTCGGGGATATTATGGTCTGTATACACCACAATTCACAAACCCAATAGATAGTGTCTTTAGCAATGTATGTCCTAGACAACTACTGCTAGCTTAAGGTCGAGTGTTGGGAAGTCTCTATCATGATGCCTCAAATACCGAGATCCATACACAACAACAATATCCTCTTTCATCATCATTGCACCTTGGATGATGCTGGTTGGTTCAAAGAACACTATATATACTTTTTTAGGATCTGGAATAATCAAAACATGTTTTTATACAAGCCTCTCTTTTAGCTCTTGAAAGGATTTATTACACGATTCTGACCAAAAGAACTCAACAAACTTCATTGTAAGACCTATAATAGGTGAATCATGGTGTAATAAGTCATATATAACACACTTATAAAAATAATACATCCCAAATAAACTCCATATATCAAACATTTTCTTCGGATGCTTCTAGGAAACCACAACACTAACCTTCTCTAAGCCATCGAAAGCTCTTATTTTTGAGATTATATGACCCATAAAGTGAAATTTATCAATATATAAGTCGAAAAAAGAAATACTATCATAAATATGAGTATCAATCAATGTACTCAAAATGATTTCAATGTGATTAGCATGGTTTCTCGAGTGTGAGAATACACCAAGATGTCATCAACAAATACTACAACAATGGAATCTAGATATAGATGAAAAAACTATTCATCATATCCATGAAAACCAAAGGAATGTTTTTATGAATGAAAAACTTAAATAGGTAATCATATGTCCAATACCAACAACAAAAATCTATACAAGGTATGCCTAATGTCTTAACTCACACCTGATGATAGCCCGATCTCAGATTAATCTTAGAAAAAAACCTAGATCCTTTAAGCTAGTCAATGAGATCATGTATGCAAGGAAGTGGATACCAATTCTTAACCATATGGTGGTTCAACCATCAATATTCCATGAATAGATGAAGGGTTCTATCCACCTTGATGGAAAATAACATGGGAGAAACCCAAGAGGAAGTAATGGTTCGTATAAAAACATTAGCCTCTAAATCCACAATCTGCCACTGGAGATCCTAGATCTTAGTATGTGACATCGTTTATGGAGGAAATGACACTAAATATATTCCCAAAATGAGATAAATCATAAAATATACTTCACTCTCACGAGGTAAGTCAAAAAATTCATCGAGAAAGATGTCCCTGAAATGATCTACTATTGGGGGAATTCATCTGGATGTAAACCCTGATCCTCTATAAAGGGATTGGAAATATGGGTGGTCACAACACTTATCCCATGATTCTCTAGTCCAACACTACTAGCCTGGGCTTCCCACTCACCCTTATGTGGATAATTATTTCCCTGTGCAAATGTATCTATACCCTATTGTGATATCAGTCTACAAAAGCATGATACGGAATCAACCAATCCATATTGATAAAGACATAGAATATCATCGTCTCAAGAAAAATGAGGTCACAAAATAAAGGGTAACTTCCTAACATAAGGGTAAAATCCCTATAATAGATTTTTTTCCCTATGATCCTAGTCCCAACAGTGTATCCTTGGTCATTACAACATAGTAATACTATATATCCGTCCCATGTCTTTCCAAGAGAGATATGGAGATGAATGATTCTAAATAACCTATTTAAAATAAAGCATACACTATAGTGGAGGGTACTAGAATAGTACCCCGTACATTGACAGTCTTGGAATCAAATCCTTAGGTATTAGGTGTAATGTCCAGAAAAAATCAATAGATATTCCTCATACAAACACAATTCTGACACTCTAGTGGATCTATATTATACTGAGGCTTCAAATTCCCTTATCATCCACACCGGTGACACACCATGGAGTGACTAGTACAAGTACTCTGGCTTCCACTACCCTGATGAGAAGCCTCTATGGAATGTTTCCTACGTCTAGAAGAACAAATGACCTACCTCATCACTTACCCTTTATTCACGTTACAATCACCATCCCCCAGGATATGTGGAGTGATAAGAACTTGATTGACTATTTTGGAAAACTTATGTAGGTGAAATACAACAACCAAAGTATGAATCACATACATGATCACATCCTCAAAAAATCTAGCACCAAAAATCTCATTATAGCATCCCGCCTTTTTATCACATAAACTTTCATTAAATTATACAAAACTGAGTATCTTTAAGGTTTAGTGTCTTGGAAACCAGGAACTTAAAACATGAAAACATAAAACATTCTTCTAAAAGACTTGAAAGGCTTCTCCTCATGTTCATCCTAGGTTCATTACGGCATCACATAACCTGGGATCATACATCAAAAGAAAGGGTGAGCAGAAGGCCCAGTAAGGGAAACAAGGGAAACATTTAACATGTGAACTTGAGATACATCAACTATGTCATGAACAAGAACTTTAAGGCATGATAAAAAAAATCATGTGGCATATCATAATAAAAATAACATTTTCATAACTTGAAGATGTGGCTACATCATTTAACATAGACAATCATGAACATATCACCAAGGTCCATCCCCAAGGTGTCATTTGAAAATTACCAAGGTTATTCACCAAGGTATCGTGAAAATTGTAATCTCTAGTGGTTACATCATTACCCAATGCATTGGAGCGCTATCAGGGCGCAACCTTAAATTTTCCTTTATTATCATGTGAGCCACATATATCATCATCAAACATTTCATAAATAACCCACATATCATAAAATAAATGGGTTTCATTTCATAATCATAACATTTTAAAAACTGCTTTAAAGACATGATCTTTATATCACTTTAAAACCCACAGAAAAGGAAGGTGGGTCTCATGTATGTAAATCCCAGAATTTAAAATAGAACATTTTGGTATATATGTGAATACCCCTTTAGAAGAAAGAGCTTTGAGTATTCACTTAATAAAATAAAAGGACTTTAGAAAAAGAGATAGACATTTTGAGACATAAATTCTACAGCATAACGGCAATGTTCCAAGGTTTTAGAAGACATTAAAAGAGAGGTAAAATGGGTCAAACATTCATAAATGACCTATAAAATAGTACATGGACAGAATAAGAAGGATACATGATCATGGTAATGATATTTCAAGTACATACCATATGAAATTAAAAACATGGAAGGAAGAAAAAAAAAAGATTTCTCTTATGAAAGTTCGGCAGCCTAACGGCGTTACTTAAACCTCAACAAAAATGATTTGAAAAGATAAAATAGGATCTCTCATCATGTGAACAGAAGAGTTCAGTATGATAGATATAGAGATAATTCCCCAACATAACAAAAAGGAACTTGAAAGAATTGAAATGAAAGTAGAACTTCAAAATGAGAAAGGTGAAGAACCACTTAAAAATTCGGCAGCCTAACGGCGCCACTTAAAACATCAAAATACTGAATTGAAGAGATCAAATGGGGTCTCTCATCATATGAACATAAGAGTACAGTATGATATATATAGATATCATACCCCAATATAACAAAAAGGAACATGAAAGGCTTGAATGAAAATAGAACTTGAAAAGGAGGAAGGTGAAAGAATCCCTTAAAAATTCGGCAGCCTAACAGCGCCACTTAAACATTATTAAAATGAATTGATGAGAGAAAGGGGGGGTCTCTCATCATATGAACATGAAATAGGCAGTAGGATGAATATAAAATAACATCCTCCCACATAAGAACATGGAGTATAAAAGAAAAGACATAAAAGAGATTACTTGAAATGAAAGAGAGAGGTGAGATCCCTTACCTTAAAATGTAACTCTTAAACCTCAAAGGTTGGGACCTTGAGGGCTTGGGGGAACCTTGGGAGGACTCCTTGGGAGGTAATGAGACCATAAATTCGTTGGGAATGAGTGGGGAGTCGAATGGATGAGAGGATGGATTGGTATTTATAGGGAAAGTGAGGGGACGAGGCATTAATGGCCAAGGGACACCTCACATGTGCTTTTCTCAAACCCATGTGCTCTCCCTTGGCATTTATCATGGAGTTAGGCCACATGGGGACCCCAAAACAATATTTCATCACCCTTGGCCAGACAACCCTTAAAATATCTCATGACATCATCATGACACAATTATGATGTCATTAAACATACCGAAACCCTAAAACTGCATTTTTACTATTCACTGAAAAACTCATCTTTCTCAGAAAAATCCCAAACTTTCGCCTTAACTAAATATCAATGCTCCGATTTCAAAAATGAACTCCATTTTATAAAAATAATTTTCTAAATATTTTTAATTTTATTTTAAAATAAAACACTATTCACCGAAAATTCATTTTTTTCAGAAAAAACACCAAAAATTACCATAACATAATATCGATGCTTTGAGTTCAAAAATAAAGTCATTTTTATAAAAATAATTTTCTAATTATTTTTAATTAAATTTTTAATTAAAAAACACTATTCATCCGAAAAAACTAATACTTGAATAATAATTTATGAAACCGTTATTTAACCATTTTATTGAATCACATTACTTAATCAAAGTGCCTAGCTTATTTTAATACTTTCTTTAAGTGAGATTACTAATCCATTTGGACACATTATTAATCCTAATCATAAAATCACTATTCATAATTTACTATTCATCAAAAATCATGTTGATCTTATTAGACTCTAAATTTAGTACTGAACATAATTGCAGAAGTCCATTTTTTGAAAATCATTACACATTTTTAATTATTTAGGGTTTACATAAACATTTTTAAAATATCCTTTTACTAAAATTCATCAAAAATATGCATACTATATTTATCCGGTCATTTCAAAATTCATAAACTTCATCATAAGAAGAAATCCCAATTTTTATTTAAAACAAGGATTACACAAGGTAGTTACGGTCTCGTTACATAGCCCCTTATAATACCAGCATAGGACCTAAGAGTAAGGTGTGCTAGGGTGATAGAAGCTTGGGGCGGCTCAGTAAACATTGCCCGAGTAGTAATTTCTATCAGTTTGAACTTCTCACGAAGGCGATTCCGTTCCAGCTTCACATGATGAAGTTCGGCTTGGATTTGATCCAGAGCAAAGCCCAATGGTGCTACCTCCTTCCCAAGCTCTGTTAGATGGGCTTCGATCGGTCCAAGACTACTAGGTGAGGCCATCGAATCTTCTTTCTATAATAATTAACCAAGATTACTTATATTTAGAGACAATAATCAAAACATTTTGTTCACAGCGGTCATATTGACCGATGGTTATATAATAGTCAAAACCCACTGATGTCATTTTAATTATAATCATGTTTATCAAATAAAACATTTTTGTTGAGTATAAAAATAAAATAAAATAACACATGAAATTAGTAAACAAGATTTATTCAAAATTTCAGGTCGTTACAATCTTCCCCCCTTAAGAAATTGTGTCCTCGCAATTTTAAAAAATTTTGGGTTTTGAAATTTCATTGAAGGTCCCACATCGGAAAAGGAGTCAGTAAAATTATTACTTTAAAATAAAGAAAGGGAAGTACAAAGGTCACCCGAGTTAACCCACACTAGGGTTCCATGTAGGAAAACATGGACATGGAGGAGAAAACAAAGGGTCAAGTTCTGAGGGAGAGTGATAGAGAACATGATTAGGAGAAAGTTAACCATGAGAAAATCCCAAACTTACGATGTGTGTAAACGGTCTTTGATTACCTAGTAAGAAACGTAAACCAACAACATTTTTGTTTTACATTTCTTTTCATAATTTTGAGGATTTCATTTACTACATAGAACAAAAACATAAGAAAATATACTTACCTTCAAGTAGAGTTTCATCCTTTAACAAGTCCCTACCAACACTAATCTTTTCTCCAAATGATGAGAATTCAAAAACACTTGGTCTCATAAAAGCACAAGAATCATCTTCTATTGAATCACATAATCTACAAAAGATTAACTATCTATTCCTTCTATCTTTAAACATTATCCCAAAAACAGAAAGGTTAAGGTAAAACAACTCTTCAAAAAGAAAGAATCCCATAGGAATGGAAACTACTTTTAAATCATCAAATTCCATGGTACTACCCAAAGTTCATCACAGTCCATTCCATAAATAATGGTCCTTAAGATTCCTCAAAATAAACCAAACTAAGATTGAAACCCAAATACAAGAAAGATTTGATAACATAGTCTTCCAAAATAAACTTCATTGTTTATCTCCAAACAACATCAACCACTCCTAACATCTTATAACAAAAGTAGCTAACCTAAACATATTTTACCCAAGATAGGTTAATCATTCCTGTAAGTAACCTAAATTACTATAAGTCCACCTTAAATTCATCGACTCTTCAAAATATAAGTCAACCTTACTCCTCAATGAAAATACTGTTGTAATCTATTTACCTCGATCATATAGGGTCCCCAAAATAGTGAACGTCTTCCAAAATAAAAATCATATTTTAATCCCCTAATCATCTCTGTCATCTTAATACGGCAATCGTAGAATTTCCTATCACATTGGTTGTTGAGACATGTTCTTCTATTTCCCTCCATTAACTATGAAAAGAAACTATAATTAGGGGCTTAAGTACTTAGCTAATAATCATGAAAAGGAACTGAAAGCATATAATGATAACTTGTATATGAAAGGTATACCCTAACTTGTGATCTCCTAGGTTCCCATCTAGGTTATGAATGATCATATATTCTTATGTGAACCTTTATTTTATTTTATCTTTGTTCCTTTAACAATGGTTCATACCAAGCTTATGAATTTACCAAAGCATATCCCCCGGGAGTGTCGTAACCAAGAGTGCAGCAAGGCCCGTTGTCGTGTACCAGTTCCCGTTCGAGTCTAGCTCAAAGCAGTGTTTTCGGGTTTTACCCCTATGTACATCTATGCCAGAGCAACCTCTACCTGCTCGTATCCAGACAGGGATGTATTTTCTTGGCAACCCCTTACTCAATACTCACCAAAATACCAGGAAGATTTCCTATATTAAACTTTTCTATAGAGTTCATCCTAGAGTTTTCATATCCTAATTTCCACAAATAACTAAACCATCCTTTGATACCAACTATAGCATCCCGCATTTTTATCACATAAACATTCATTACATTATACAAAACTGAGGATCTTTAAGGTTTAGTGTCTTGGAAACCAGGAACTTAAAACATGAAAACATAAAACATTCTTCTAAAAGACTTGAAAGGCTTCTCCTCATGTTCATCCTAGGTTCATTACAGCATCACATAACCTGGGATCATACATCAAAAGAAAGGGTGAGCAGAAGGCCCAGTAAGGGAAACAAAGGAAACATTTAACATGTGAACTTTAGATACATCAACTATGTCATGAACAAGAACTTTAAGGAATGATAAAAAAAATCATGTGGCATATCATAATAAAAATTACATTTTAATAACTTGAAGATGTGGCTACATCATTTAACATAGACAATCATGAACATATCACCAAGGTCCATCCCCAAGGTGTCCTTTGAAAATTACCAAGGTTATTCACCAAGGTATCGTGAAAATTGTAATCTCTAGTGGTTACATCATTACCCAATGCATTGGAGATCTATCAGGGAGCACACTTAAATTTGCCTTTATTATCATGTGAGCCACATATATCATCATCAAACATTTCATAAATAACCCAAATAGCATAAAATAAATGGGTTTCATTTCATAATCATAACGTTTTAAAAACTGCTTTAAAGACATGATCTTTATATCACTTTAAAACCCACAGAAAAGGAAGGTGGGTCTCATGTATGTAAATCCCAGAATTTAAAATAGAACATTTTGGTATATATGTGAATACCCCTTTAGAATAAAGAGCTTTGAGTATTCACTTAATAAAATAAAAGGACTTTAGAAAAAGAGATAGACAATTTGAGACAGAAATTCTACAGCATAACGGCAATGTTCTGAGGTTTTAGAAGACATTAAAAGAGAGGTAAAATGGGTAAAACATTCATAAATGACCCATAAAATACAACATGGACAGAATAAGAAGGATACATGATCATGGTAATGAGATTTCAAGGACATACCATTTGAAATGAAAAACATGGAAGGAAGAAAAAAAAATTCTCTTATGAAAGTTCGGCAGCCTAACGGCGTTACTTAAACCTCAACAAAAATGATTTGAAAAGATCAAATAGGATCTCTCATCATGTGAACATAAGAGTTAAGTATGATAGATATAGAGATAATTCCCGAACATAACAAAAAGGAACATGAAAGAATTGACATGAAAGTAGAACTTCAAAATGAGAAGGGTGAAGAACCACTTAAAAATTCGGCAGCCTAAGGGCGCCACTTAAAACATCAAAATACTGAATTGAAGAGATCAAATGGGGTCTCTCATCATATGAAAATAAGAGTCTATTATGATATATATAGAGATCATACCCCAATATAACAAAAAGGAACATGAAAGACTTGAATGAAAATAGAACTTGAAAACGAGGAAGGTGAAAGAATCCCTTAAAAATTCGGCAGCCTAACGGCGCCACTTAAACATTCTTAAAACGAATTGATGAGAGAAAGGTGGGGTCTCTCATCATATGAACATGAAATAGGAAGTAGGATGAATATAAAATAACATCCTCCAACATAATAACATGGAGTATAAAAGAAAGGACATAAAAGAGATTACTTGAAAAGAAAGAGAGAGGTCGGATCCCTTACCTTAAAATGTAACTCTTAAACCTCTATGGTTGGGACCTTGAGGGCTTGGGGGCACCTTGGGAGGACTCCTTGGGAGGTAATGAGACCATAAATTCGTTGGGAATGAGTGGGGAGTCGAATGGATGATTGGAGGGCTTGGTATTTATAGGGAAAGTGAGGGGACAAGGCATTAATGGCCAAGGGACACCTCACATGTGCTTTTCTCAAACCCATGTGCTCTCCCTTGGCATTTATCATGGAGTTAGGCCACATGGGGCCCCCAAAACAATAATTCATCACCCTTGGCCGGCGAACCCTTAAATTATCTCATGACATCATCATGACACAATTATGATGTCATTAAACATACTGAAACCCTAAAACTGCATTTTTACTATTCACTGAAAAATTCATCTTTCTCAGAAAAATCCCAAACTTTCACCTTAACTAAATATCAATGCTCCGATTTCAAAAATGAACTCCATTTTATAAAAATAATTTTCTAAATATTTTTAATTTTATTTTTAAATAAAAACACTATTCACCGAAAATTCATTTTTTTTTCAGAAAAAACCCCAAAAATTACCAGAACATAATACCGATGCTTTGAGTTCAAAAATAAAGTCATTTTTATAAAAAAAAATTTCTAATTATTTTTAATTAAATTTTTAATTAAAAAACACTATTCATCTGAAAAAACTAATACTTGAATAATAATTTATGAAACCGTTATTTAACCATTTTATTGAATCACATTACTTAATCAAAGTGCCTAGCTTATTTTAATACTTTCTTTATGTGAGATTACTAATCCATTTGAACACATTATTAATCCTAATCATAAAATCACTATTCATAATTTACTATTCATCAAAAATCAAGTTGATCTTATTAGACTCTAAATTTAGTACTGAACATAATTGCAGAAGACCATTTTTTGAAAATCATTACACATTTTTAATTATTTAGGGTTTACATAAACATTTTTAAAATATCCTTTTACTAAAATTCATCAAAAATATGCATACTATATTTATCCGGTCATTTCAAAATTCATAAACTTCATCATAAGAAGAAATCCCAATTTTTATTTAAAACAAGGATTACACAAGGTAGTTACGGTCTCGTTACATAGCCCCTTATAATACCAGCATAGGACCTAAGAGTAAGGTGTTCTAGGGTGATAGAAGCTTGGGGCGGCTCAGTCAACATTGCCCGAGTAGTAATTTCTATCAGTTTGAACTTCTCACGAAGGCGATTCCGTTCCAGCTTCACATGATGAAGTTCGGCTTGGATTTGATCCAGAGAAAAGCCCAATGGTGCTACCTCCTTCCCAAGCTCTGTTAGATGGGCTTCGATCGGTACAAGACTACTAGGTGAGGCCATAGAATCTTCTTTCTATAATAATTAACCAAGATTACTTATATTTAGAGACAATAATCAAAACATTTTGTTCACAGCGGTCATATTGACCGATGGTTATATAATAGTCAAAACCCACTGATCTCATTTTAATTATAATCATGTTTATCAAATAAAACATTTTTGTTGAGTATAAAAATAAAATAAAATAACACATGAAATTAGTAAACAAGATTTATTCAAAATTTCAGGTCGTTACACTCATCACCCTCAAGAAGTGGTAAAAAGCGATGTAACTTAGTATTGTGCATTGAATATTCCATAACTGACATAAAACCCTACTTGAGATGCATGAACTCTATGGATCTATCATCTCTTAGTGTCTGAGGAAAGAACTAACTGTAGAAGGTAGTATAGAAATCATCCCATATGATGCCCTAATGGTGACAAGCCTGGGTAACTACATACAACCAATGATTGGCTAAATCATGCAGCATGTTAAGAGAAAGCTTGACCCTCTACTCTGGAGGCATCTAATGATGCTCAAATATAGAAATGGTTGCCTCTATCCAAGACTCATCATCCTATGAACAATCATCCCCTGAGAAGTTGGGAGGATGATGCTATTGGGAATCATGGGTCAGATCAACCATCATAGGTGCGGGACATAAAACCCCATTCAATGACTTCACCAGATATAGAAAATTATCACAAAATTGGGCATATGTTCCCAAATGACGTACAATAGGTGGTTCTTTAAGTGGAACTCCAAGATGTATGACTGACACCTCAGGGGGCCACTATGTCTAGAGCATGTTCATCACCACCTTCACGGCGTATGACAAAAGGAATCCAGGGAGGCCTTGGTATAAAAATGTCAAGAACACACCTAAGCACAATCTTATAATCATATAGATAAAAACAATAATGTTGGTTGAGAAAAAATAAAGAGCTCACTAATAATGGTAAACTACCCCAACTACCCTCTTAGAAGTTCAATTATTGGCATGTGCTGAAGTATTAGTTACATGGGTTCTAGTATATGAAAGGTTAACAACACCTTGCGTCGTTATTTACTAGAAACCAATTCATTTTACAAGTTATAATTCAATTTTTAGTTTCATTTTTTTATTTCAATATATGAATTGTCATATATAATGGATCTACATTCCAAGTGAATTAGGGCCCATAACCTTATCACATAAAATTATATCCATTTTATATTAATCTAGTAGATTGAATGAAAACATTACCAATTCCAACCCATGGGACCCCATAAAGCCTTATGAATTGAAACCAGCAATCAATCAATCACAAGCACAACATTGCCTAAAAATGAGCTAACTATCATAGAATCACTCAACAATCATATAAATCTAAAGAAAAAAAGAGTGAAATGTACATATATGGAATGAAAATATGCATGAAAAGTGAAAACTATGTGACTACAATGATTCATCTAACAATGACCCCTTTCGGTCATATAATTAGTCCACGGATGTAATGAAATTCTGAATCAGAGTAATAATCAACAACACAACATAGCATGTGCATCACCCAACATGGAAATGATATCAATAATAATAGGAAAAAGAAGAACAATAACTATAATTCAAAACACCCAGGGTTTAACCAATAAATGGGTTCAAGATGCCCAAGAAAGACTGTTGATGCTCCTTCCCCTCATAGAGTTTAAAAAATCAAAAAAGGGCATACCTCAAGCAAAGAAGATTCATCCTTTGAAGAAACATCAAAAAATTGACAAAGGAATGAACAAGGAGATCTTCTCACATGGGTTGCGCAACCTATTCAATAGTCACGCAAGTACACTTGCGCGCTGCATTTTGGTCACATAGGTGACTTGTGCACCCTATGTGATTTTCACCCAAAGCCTTCAGAAGCCTATAAATACCCCTAGTGGGCCCCCCATTGAGGGGACAAAAAACATTCCAAAGGTCAGATTGAAGCTCCTGGTGACCTAGTCTCTACTTGAAGTCTTCTGAACATTTCTATGGTAATTTATTACCTAGAATGGAATATATAAAAAAGGAGAACAAGGACTAAGGGTTGAAATTCATCAACACTTGCGCGACTAGGTATTTAACCCTTAAGGTAAATGAGCACACTTGCGCGCCGCCCAATCCTCTCAACAGAACTTGCGCGCCACCCTTTTGGAAGCCTTTAGGGATAATTCTATGGGCATGGATCACGTGTCACCCAAATTTTACCTTACTGGTTAGCCGTTTCCCAAGTGCACATGTGTCGTGCAATTATACTTGCATGACCAGGACTTGCGCGCCCGAAGAAGACTTGTGTGCCTACCTCTTTTTGGGTGCCCTTCCTGCTTATGCACCTCTCCTCCTCAAGATTTAGCCTTCAAGACCCTATTCAAAGCCATTCATGGCATGGTTTCTTAGTTGGCTTCCTTATTCGAAAGCATTTCTGTGGAACATCTCTCAAAACCTTGTGATTTATACATCCTTATATCACTATAGTTAGAGGTTACCTTCATTCAACCTCATCCTTTAAAGATGAGATGTTCTTTAACCTTGGGCTTCCTCCTTAGGAGAAAGCCCCAAGTCCTCCCTTTAAATCTGTGTTTCCTTCCCAGGAGTAAATCACAAGTTTCAAGTCCCTTTATTTGGGCCTCCTTTTCAGGAATAAGCCCTAGTTATATTTCCTTTGGATTCGGTCTTCCTTTTCAGGAATAAAACCCAATCATGAGTCCCCTAACTTGGGTCTCCTTCTCAGTAATAATCCCCATGTTAGAGTATCCAAATATCCATAAATCACATATACTTTTATGGATCATGTTCCTAAGATTCTTTCCCAAAGTAAGTCCTAGTCTTCATCATTGGGAATTCATACATACATAAGCCCCATATCATTCCTCGTGTCCACATCTTTCATGGCATAATCATCAGGATTACTGATACCTATTGTTTCTCACAACAAGCATTAATCATGTGAGCTTATAGTGTAAAAGTAACCACAATACATCTTCACGGGCCATCAATCATACTTAAGCCCCATATTTCTCAAACTGAACTACATGGCCTTTGATCTCTATCTTAAAAGTAGAGTACATAGGAAGCCTTTATAAGGTTCAAACCCATAATTCATTAATTATCATCTGTCCCATATGAAGATAAACTATATCTTAATTCCTTGACTATGTGGGTACTGATTTGTTTTTAATAAGGGTAAATAGGTAGCCCATCTGCGGGTACGATCCCAACACTAAAATAATCCCTGTCCTTCTGAACGAAAATAAACTTCAAGTGCCCCACTGAGTTTCTTTAAAACCAGTACGGTAATCATAACGACCAAGAGATTTCTACATAAAGTATTAAAGTACACCATTGACCAAGAATCCTTAAACATATAAAGATGATTCTCTATCGATGAAGAACCTCAAATACATATAAAAGATTCTCTAATTCCCTTACATATCAATTATTGATTGCTAAAAATAAAGGAAAACACATTCTTATACTTGGTAATTTTATAAGGATTTGTGAATATAACTTAATTCTATAAGAGAGTCCCAGAATAAGAAATAATTCCCCCCAAAATAGTGTGATGAGCCTGACCTCCCATCCTCTCGACCAATGAAAATTCTTAAAACTCATCGGTCCACGACTAATGAGTACCTAACTTTGGAAAGTAGGTCCAAATGGATATAGAATCATTGGCTATTTCTGGTTCTACGAACAAACCCGTTAGAAACCAATTGGAAAAGTTTTAACCTTAAACAAACGTGGTCATCCCCATTTCCAAGGAGGAAAAAAAATGGTGAACTCGATGTGAATCCTTAACCAAGTTAAAATGATGTTTTACTTATTTGTTAGGACCCTATTAAAACTCAATGTGAGGTCCAACAAAGAAATCAATAACATATGTGTTCATCCAAAAGATGTAGTGACCAAACTTATCTTGATTATGACTATTATGTCAAAGAGGCACTCATTTCCAAGATCTCTTTACATTACAGAAATGGCTTCACTCAAGTTCAAGTCTGTGAATACCTCTGCTACTACTCCTGCTGGATCTTCATTCACTCCGAGGATGACATCACCTACTAAGCGTCTTCAACGATGGTTCTGAAATGCACTGGTTAGGGAGTACCATCAACATGGTACTATCCCGACTTTGGAGCTTACTCGAAAATCCCTCCAAGTGAACAACTCACACCGGTTGTCCGGACAACGACGACCAGTGATCAAGAAGCAGACAGTGCTAACCACCGTCTCTAACTATTTAGGTTCATTATCCCCAAAACACAACAACAAGTCCCTCCCATGCTATTGGGAGGTGGATCAGGAGATCACTCAGGGCCTTGGTTCAAGCAGACAAGAGTCCTTCTCAAGGACTCCCATCAACAATCACAGCCAGACTCGTGCGGTAGTGCACCCTCAACATGAGGAGGGTGTCCCCTCCAGGCATTCGGATCAGGTCCCTTAGACCCGAGCACACAACATGAACAACCAGAGGTGACGAACGGTCATCAGGGAGCAGGTTCTCACCTCTTCCCCCTATGGAGAAGTCCATAAACCTAACTTGATGGTAAGTAACGAGCGAGCACATACACCCATCCGTTCTAATCCCGCTGTCTAGCAGACTCGTCTGGAAGCATCTCACCAATACCATCAGGCAATTCTGACGGAGTATTATTGACAAGCACATACACCTATCTATAATTCATCAGCCAGTCAACAGGCTCATCTGACTGCATCTAATATGGTGGCAACTGGTAAGAAGACATATACACCTGTTTACGATCAACAATTCTGTCAGCAGTCTCACCTGCCAGCATTGAAGGGAATTCATCAACCATACTTGATGAAGGATACACAGCAGGCACATATACCTTCCAATGTTCGTCAGGCCTACCAACAGTCTCATTTGGTAGCGCCCAGAGAATTCAGTCAGAAATCCCTGATGAAAAATTTGGAGAAGACTAAACTATATTCTCTTATGCATAAGTACTGTCAGAATCCATTGACAGGAAAAGGAGGATAGGAGTAGGCGCATACACCTACTCCAGACACAGAATGGACATATATTCCCGTTCTAGCAGCTGTAGTCACCAAAAACATTCTAATAATGGGGTAAGAGCAGATGAAAATACCTACTCATATCTTGGATGCTTGTCAGGATATTATAACAACTTCAGCAGCATCATAGGGAAAGACACATAAATTTGTCCCTATCACTGGAGTGACTCATCATCATATCACTCTGGAGCAGACACAGACCTCTGTTGCTGTCCAAGAGGGTCGTGGGGCATACTCCCCCATGTCATATGGACAATCAAGACATGCACATACACATGATTCAAATGAGGATTATCGGCCTAACCTGACCATTTCTCCTGAGCAGGCACATACACCTTCCCATGATAACCACATTCGTCATCAATTGGTTTCCAAGGCGAGTAAGAAGGCGTCTAAGAAGAATACTCATTGAGCACAATCGAGATATCAAGAGCCAATCTGTAGTAAGGCCTTGCTCGATGCTGGAGTTCTTGATGCACTCAGACAATTATCTTTTGCAACTCAATATTCTACTCTCTCATTTCCCAATAGTAGGAACATTAATTTTGAAGGTCTCCATTAGACACTTCCTCATGACGTATTTATTCATAAAAATTCAGTTGAGCGCGAAGTTTTATCTTTAGATGAGAGATGCAATAACCCTCTATGTAGCCATAAGACCAAGGAGAAAGAGGTTTCATCTCTTGCTGTAACCCACCATGGTGGTCTCCCCCACATTGATGAATTTCACTGTGAAAGGACTCTCTGCAGTAGTGATTCGCATTGCCTGGAAGGTTCTCCAATGTAAAATTTTGTGATGAGAAAGACCTCTTATCATGAGGAACTTTAAAATTTGAAGCCAGTCATGTATGATGCTTTACCACTAGTTGGTGAAATACTTTCTCAAACAGAAGATAGCCCTGGGTGTAGGTCATTCTTCGTACCACCCCTAGGTCAGTCATCTTCTAATTTGGAAAATGAACACTCTACCAATATTGTTGAATCTTATGAAGAAATAAGGTAGCACCTACTTTGGTCTAACCAGGTAGAAGAATCCTCATTAAATGACAAAGAAGAAGTACTGAATATTAGAAAACAACTAGAAATAGGTGAAATACAAGTTATGTTTTGGCCTTTGGATGAATCTCAGTACAATATTCTAGGGATGTTGACCGAAGATTGTATTCATGACATTCGTTTCAACATATGGAAAAATCATTTTTAGTTAAAAGTGAAAATATTATCTTATGATGAATATCTAAATCATGTAAAGATAATAGAAGGTTTGCAACGCCAAATTGTCTTGGCTTCTCTCTTAATTTCCCGAAATCCGAGGGTTGAAAAAAAGAAAAGAACCCTTCAACATTTATGCCTTGGCACACTAAAAATATTTCTCTAGTTAATTGCTAATTCCCCATCTGGTATTCATATCAGAGGATGGGGTGTTCATGGAGAATGGCATTTCACTATGCTATCCACTCAACAAATCTCACCAAAAGTAGTTTCATGAAATGTTATTGCCCATGGCCGGCCACTGCCAATTGGTTTTAAGTGTAACCAAAGGCTTGCTCAGTAACATACCTCAAATAGTTCTTCCCAAAGTCAGAAATACAAAGAACATGTTGTCGAATTAATCATGAATCAGGAAAACGAGAATATTGACCAAGCTTCTCATTTAGAGCATCCACACCGTCAAGTGACGGAAGTGTCAGAAATCATCCAATGGTCATATGGGCTAGGTGATTTTACTGGATGTAGGCTGATGCATCCAGCCAATTTCCAGACTAAGGTACACAAAATCAAGATATCTTTTAAGAAGATCTCAGATATAACATCTCAAGAGCCACCCTATCTTTCTAGACTGGGGACTCTTTTAACCCAACCCTCAGAATCAACAAATAGGATTCGAGGATTTGAACAAGAACAATAGGAATGGCCCCAGTCAACTGGACTTGGGACTTTTTTAAATCCTCAATCTCTTCCTCAGTGAAATTCAGTCTTCTCTTGATTAGGGAAGAAGACACAAGAGGAATGAATAGACGAATTATCAGGAGATTCCCTCCAAATTACGGTTCATCAAGAAGTTTCTAAGGGACCAACGCAACCAAAGGCAATGTCTCATCAAGGACAAAGAAGAAGGCAGTACCGCAGAAACACTGACAGAAACACTACAGTGCATTATGCATCAATAAATGTCATTGATGCCGTTGTTACTATTCCATTCAGAACAGGAGGCTCATTCAAAGAAATCAGATGAAGAAATTCCTGTTCAAGAGGCCATACGAACAGAGACAAGTGAAGCTGTGCATACTCGAAATCAAAGGGTTACCCAGAATTTGGGTATTCCTTCAAACAACCAACTCCCTCCTCTTCGAAAGACTTCCAACAAGGGGAAAAGAAAAAAGTCAGGTTACATTCCACCATACTTCTGGAGAAGTCCAATCACTCTAATTATAGGAAAGGTATATACGTCAAGAAGAGGAAATGAGGGAGTAAAGGAGGTTGAATGTAGAACTACTTCAAAGTAGTATTCCTCCTAAGAAAGATGGAGTCAGTCTATCAAGGGATTTTTTTGCAGCTACTAGGACAGATGAAGAATATCCTCCTTTACCAGTAAACCCTCACAGGTCTAATCCTATCGGTCATGCACAACAACAATCGGTGGTGCTACAATCAGTTGTAGTACCAGCCACCATACCCATCCAAACTCCAGTTACTGCACCTGTTCAAGTCCAAGATCAACCAGATGCTTCTCAAAAGTTAATAACTACCATCGAGTCATTAACAGCTCGATTGGATGCTATAGAAGGAAATCATGCACAGGTTCAACAAGAAAAGAAGGCTTATCTTGAATGGGTAGATACAATATCTCCCCCACCAAGTTTTGGGAGCCCTGTATTCCCTATTTTCAATGGATCAGGCGATCCATAATTGCATATGATGCACTACATGTCTTATTGAGACCCTATGATGGGAACTCCAGAACAACAAGAAGAAATGAAACTCAGATGCTTTGTACGGGCCTTGCAAAGACCTGCCTTTTTCTGGTATACAAGTTTACCATATCGGTCAATTACTAGGTAGGAGGATCTCCGTCATATGTTCCTTCTTCATTTTAGCTCAACTTTACCAAAGACGATAGTATTTGATCTTACTAATTGTAAGAAAAGGGAGAATGAAAGTGTGTTAGCTTTCATTGATCGCTGGAAGGGATTAACATATTCCATAAGATAAGCGCTCCCTCAAGAAGAGTTGTTGCCGATTTGTGTGGAAAATTTGCGTTATGAACTATGAACACCATTGATTCATGCGAAATACACAGGAGGGTTTTGAGACCTTACATCAATTGCTCAGTAGATTGAAGATTATTTAATAGAGACTAAGGATAAAACTCATGTAATTCCACCAGTTCTAGTAAGGAGAATGGGTAATGTAGAGACTGCTACATTTACGCTTAAACAGAAACTTGTACCTGCTTCAACTTCAAAACCTCCATCATATCGAAGGGCTATACCTCTTGAGAATCAACAAAAAAGACCGCCTCGTCAAGATGATCAAAGAGATCAAAGGCGGAAGCAGTTTGATGACTTAAAGAACAAATTTTATTCTTTCCGAAATGAAAAAGTTCTTGGTTTCATCATCTCGGCTCTGGAAAACAACCTAGTTTAGTTTCCAAGGCCCAAAAGGCCAAACAATGAAGGATATGAAGATCGTCCTAACTATTTACCGTTTCATCAGATGTTGGGGCATCCTATCAAGGAGTGTTTTGTCTTCAAAGACCTCATGAAAAAGATGGTGGAATCTGGATAGGTAAAACTGAAAGGCTATTCATCCCAGGTAGCATGTGTTACTACTACTGATCTAGGGAAAGAAGGCGAGTTTCAAGAAGAAAAAAGTAAAACTGCGCAGAAATATGATGATTGGATGGTCAGGAAAACGATCAACCGAACTCATGCCATTTTATGAACACAGTTGAATCAACCAATTGTGTCTTCTGCTATGAATGCCAAAGGAAAATCTTTGAAGAAAGAGAATGATTAGAAGAAAGAAGAGAAATCAGAAGACGATGAAATCATGTCAAAGCCTAAATTGTCTTTGACCCTAGAAGATTTTATGCCATCTACTCTGAAAGCGCCGGCACCATCCCACCAAGAGGAACAGCCTGAACGGGATAGTGAGGAAAAATCTTTAACAAAGGAATATTTGATCTTTGGTTTTGTTAATATGATTCACTTAACGGATCCATATGCCATTCGCGGTTTTGATTTCGTTGAGCCTGAATTCCCTGTATCAAACAGAGGGATTAGAGGGAGTTCCAGAGTTCGGGGATACAGAGGAAGATGTGGATATACCAGAAACCACTATTCCAATCTTACCCCTGCTAGAACTGTATATGCAGTAGAAAATGATGGTAGAGCCCTTCAGCGGGCTCAACATGAACAAGGATGTTCTTCCACACATGGAAGATATAGTCCTGGAACAGTTGTTTTGGAAGATCGGTTGGAGGTTTCACCTTCTTATTCTCAGCAAGTAAATAGACATGGTCGGTTTAATCTTCCAAATCTAGGAGTATTTTCAACTCTTACCCCGGTACAAGATGCATCTACTTCCAAAGAATCTACTTATAAGGCACCTACGAAACCACATGTTCCTGTTGGGAAACTCAGACCCTTGGATCAAAATTATGATGTATTAAAACATTTGGCCGAAGTACCAGATAAGTTATCAATTCTAGATTCCTTGAATCTATCTAAGGATCTTCGAGAGGCACTCATTGAGGCTTTGTCATGTCCTCAGGAATTCAAAACTGAAATTGCGGCAGCTGAAGTCTACTATATAGAGAATGATCCTGCAGAATTCCATGCAGTGATATCTTTTACAGATAAAGATGTAGACGATGTTGTGCATGGACATATCAGATACTTCTATATTTCTGGAAAGTTCAATGATATAGACATCAGAAGTGCTTTCATCGATAATGGATCAGGAGTTAACCTGATCCCTATTTGTATACTTCATCGATTGGGCCTCTCAGAATCTGATTTATCTTCTTCTACTTTAATGTTGCAAGGTTATGATAAGAATGAACAAGAACCTATGGGTGAGATCACACTCAGAACATAGTTCGGAGACCTTGTATCCAATTCAGATTTCATGATTGTTCATCATGACGCATCTTTCAACATTTTTCGTGGAAGACCTTGGCTACATCAACATGCAGTTATCCCTTCATCATACCATCAATGTCTCAAATATTGTTTCAATGGTAAAATTGAGACATTGTATGTTGATAATGCCTCGTTCAAAACATGTGAATCTAAACACATTGAGGCATATTTCTATCACATGAAGGGAAAGGGGAAGCCCATGGCAAAGGAGGTTACCAAAATCAATGCTCCATATGGTTTGGAAAAGATTCCAGTAAACCCATTCACACATGTTAGTATAGATTATGTTTTTCCTATCGGTCAAATTGACTGGATAGACCCAAATCCAAGTACTCTTATGGAAACTTACATTATTTCAATTACGGCAACATAGCTAGACAACATGGGAGAAATTGAGGATTCACCCAGCAATGATGAAAGCTCAAATGGAGATGTCTTCATTTCATCCGCTAAAATCTAGCAATTCTATACTTTATCAACCAGCCTAGAAGAAGTTATAGCTATATCAGAGATGAATGATGATGTTGATTCTCAATCCATCTTCTCCTCTTCAATCCAAGAGGGCCCTTCATCAACAATAGGGTCAGAAATGAGAGCTTCTTCCTCAAGATATTCAAATTTTAACTCTTTTCCTAACTATGGAAAGTTTTCTTTGTCATCTACTATGAAAGTAGAAGTAGAATAAGTAATACATACTGAAGAAGAAGAGGAAGATCTTAGGGATGCTCTTACAGGATTTGAGGTGGGTATCTCTACAACTGTGGATGGACTCAGAGAAATAAATCCGGGTACAAAATAAGATCCAAGCCCCACTTTAATTAGTGCATCCATGGATCTTGAGGAACAAGAAATATATATTTCATTCTTAAAGAAAAATCGAATTATATTTTCTAGGAATTAAACTGAAATACCAGGGCTTGATCCTGATGTTTCCACACATCACTTGGGTTTTCCAGAAAAACATTGAGGATTCAAACAAACCGCAAGGAGAACACACCCGACCTATCCTTCAAAAATTGAAGCTGAAGTGGATAATCTTATCAAAGCTAACTTTGTCAAAGAAGTTCAATATCCAAACTAGTTGGCTAATATTGTCCCTGTGAAAAAGAAGAATGGAAAAATTAGAGTTTGCATTGATTTTAGAGATCTTAATCAGAACTGTCCTAAGGATGATTTTCCTGTTCCGATCACAGAACTCTTGATTGATGCAACAGCTGGCTTTGAAGCTCTTTCATTCATAGATGGATACTCTAGGTATAATCAAATCTGAATGGCCCTAGAAGATGAGGAATCTATAGCCTTCAGATCCCCTCAAGGTGTGTTCTGCTATCGGGTAATGCCCTTTGGCCTAATGAATGCAGGTGCAATGTATCAACATGCCATGCACGGAATCTTCAAACCTTTTTGGGTAATTTTTTGAATGTTATGTGGACTATTTGGTGGTTAAATCCAAAACAAATTCTAATCACTTGGATGATTATGAAATCATATTCCACAAATATCGACAACAGAATTTGAAGATGAACCCCTTGAAATGTGCTTTTGAGGTAACCTCAGGAAAATTTATTGTCTTTTTTGTATGCCATCATGGCATCGAATTAGATCTTGAGAAGACAAAGTCAATCCTTGGTATGTCACCCCCTAAAAATTTAAATGAATTGAGAGGACTTCAAGGACACATGGCCTATATTCGGCGTTTCATCACTAATTTGGCAAGAAAATGTCTACCCTTCACCAAATTAATGAACAAGGGAGTCACTTACCAGTGGAATGAATATTTCCAAGAGGAATTTGATATTCTTAAGAAATACCTTTTGAGTCCACTGGTATTAATGCCACCTGTTGAAGGAAGACCACTTATTATCTATGTGATGGCTTTAGAGCGATCACTAGGCACCTTCCTTGACTAGAAGAATGATGATGGGAATGAAAACAGCCTTTACTACCTCTGCCAGATATTGATTGAGGCAGAAACTCAATATTCGAGTATCGAAAAGTGATTCCTGGCTTTAATCTTTGCGGTTCAGAAATTGATACACTATCTGCAACATCATGAGGTCTAACTGTTATCTCTCAATAACCCGCTCAAGTTTATCCTTTGTCGTCCAATGCTTACAGGAAATCTGGCAAGGTGGGCAGTTATTTTGAAGCAATTTTATATCTAGTACGTGTCTCAAAAGGAAATAAAAAAACAAGCTTTGGCTGATTTCCTTGCTGAAAACCAATCTTTTGAAGATACATCGTTAGAGGTTGAACTTCCTATTTAAGAGGTCTTCTCTATTAAAGATAATTCTAAAACATGGGAGATGTATTTTGATGGACCCTCCAGAAGTCCAACAGGGAATAGGATGGAAAATTCTAAATTCAACAAAGTTGGATTAGGAATCTTACTTATTTCCCTAGAAAAGGTAGTGCTACCCTATTCCTTCTTATTGTTGAGAGGCGGCACAAACAATGAAGCAAATATCATGCTCTCATAACAGGCTTGGAATTGGCACTTCAGGCACAGGTGAATCAATTCAAGGTTAAAGGTGATTCAAACTTGGTAATGAAACCATTCAATGAGGATTATTCCATGAGAAAGGAAGAGTTAGTCCCTTTGTGTGATTACGTTAGAGAATTAATGGAGTAATTTCCTTCAGAACTAGTATTTTCTTATATCTCGTGATCACAAAATTCCCAAGATGATGCACTAGATAGTGTAGCCACAACCTTTGATGATCCAAATCGGGATGAGACAATTATCAGTATTTCCCACCGTTGTGTGGTTTCACCTTATATTCAAGTTGTAACAGAGGAAATAAATGAAATCAGTCCCATTCCGAAACCATATGGTCATACTACAGGATGGATGACACCTATCAGGGAGTACCTTGAAAATGGTACACTGGCACCTGATAGAGCCGAGAAAGAAAAAGTTCAACGACGTGTGGCCAATTTCAATCTTTATGATAGCCGATATCACAATAAAAAAGTATCTACAAGAGAGGTTTTGATGGAATTCTCTACAGATGTATTGATGGTGAAGAGACAATGGCTTTCATGAAAGAAGTACATGCAAGAGTCTGTTGTAACACCCCAAGCTTCCATGGTACGTTTCCCTTCGAATAATGCAATGGTGTACATTGTACGCAACTTCGAGATTTTAACACACCACAACCAATCAAACGAGCCGTTATGAATAGTAATACCTACTTTTTGAAATTTTATAAATTTTATCTCTCAAAATGGACTTCCTTTTTGGATTCGGAATATTGAAATTATCCTAGGGTGAAATTTTGGTACTTTTCGGATAACATTCATATTTTGATTATTAGTGAAAATTACTAAATTTTAATTAAAAACAACTTTTTTAATCAAAATAATTAATAGTGATAAATTATGAATTTTTGTGGTTTTAAATTATATTTAGAATATATTTTTACCATGTAATAAAATGTGGGTCATTGAACATAATTTCACATTTAAACCAGACATAAAAAAGTGCCAATCTTTTGATAGTTATTATCTCTTAAAAACACGCTTTTTGTTTTAACAACGGGAATTAATTTTAAATTAATTTCTGCCACTTATGTGTTTTGAATTTAGAAAAATGGATTCCATATTTGGAATCAGTATGTTCAAATTGTGTAAATAGATAACTTTTATTTTTAGACATTTTGGATAATTACTTCGGTAAATATTTTATTTACCATGGTTAAAGGGTAAATCCGGTAAACAAGGGTTAAAAAATAGTATTATAATAATACTAAATTACCTTAAAACGTGTCTTAACACTATTGGTTAATACATGGTCGACCATGGGTATCTTTGGGTCGATTTTGGGACCCCATGGATCCACTTGTAAGTGATAATGACACTTTATTTTAATTAAGTTAAAATAAATACAAAAAAGACACAAGCATATATCTTTTAGAAAAACAATTCTTACATAACGTTATATATGTTGGATTTTAGACTATAAATATTCATTAGAAATATAAAACTATTTCCTACATAATGATATTTTATTTATAATTTTTAGACATTATATAAGTTAATTTATTTATGACACAATGGTGATCCAGTAATTACCATAATAGTGAAAAATTAGAATAACTGATATTATAAATACCCAAATAAATATAATTTGAGGCTTTTGTTGAATTAAACTAATGTTCTTGGTTACTATGACATATTAGGATTGATTTAATTAACGTTTTTTGAAGTAATCGTTCTGTTATGTGTTTCAAAAAAATCAACTTTTGAATAGTGTCAAAATTGACATAAAAGAGTTTTTAAAACAAATATTATATTATTAATTGACATTAAATTCCTAAAAATCTAAGGTTCTTCCAAGAGACTTATATCATGATATTTATATCATTAATGGACCAATTTGGGGTCTCTTGAACGTATATAGTATGTTTATTAACTATATAATATAAAAATACAAAGTGACATGGTAAATGTCAAACTAATTAACTAAGAGTTAAAACTAAAAGATAAGGTTATTATAGTAACCCAAACCTTTCTAAATTCTATTGGATGAATGGTTTTAGACCTATCCCCACCTTAAACTTTGAATAATCAACATTGGATCCATTAGAAACCTAATATGAATTTATTATAAATTAATATTTCTAGCTTTTCCAAAGGTGCCCCTCACCACTCTTATATAAGGGCACTCCAACTTCTCATTTCCTCACACCTTAAAAGCCTTTTGGTTCGGCCAACCCCTACCCGAATACTCTCTCAACTTCCTTCACTACAACATATAGGCCTTATTTTGATCAGAAAGCCAACCTAAGGATCCCTTTTGATGAAATCAAAAGGAAGAACCCGAAGAAGAGGTAATGTTTTCACCACCCCTTTTCAAGTTCCTTTCTTCTTCCTCTTCTTATTTCTTTGTTATTTCCATTATAAAATAATAACTCCAGTGTAATATATATACTCTGATTTTATTATAAATATGGTACAACCATATTCAGTATTCTATCCATCAATTGAATAACATGTCACCATACGTGCGTACGTACGACTTACCGTCTCCACGTCGTGGTGTAATTGTTATTCAATTTATTATTATTTGGATGGGTATAATAATGATGTGTAACTCACGTAAATAATAAATATAGTATGATAATGATTCCTTATATATGATATACCATCCAATTATATATTATTTTAATATCAAAAGAATGATATTCTCGCTCGTGCGTACGTACGGACTATCGTCTCCACGAACGCGATGAGATTCATTCTCCATCATATCCATTCAAGTATAATTATAATTTTATGATTTAAAAATAGTATCTAAGGACTTGATATAATTATGTATATGAATAATATACATCCCATTAATAATGAATATGGCTCACATAACAGAGAATATAAAGTAAAATGAACCCGTTAACACCCGAAATGATGATAATTCTAAGATATTATTAACAAATCAATGATAAAAGATCATATATGATATCATATTAAAGTAAATTATTCCTGTATAATTCAATAACAATTATTTGACCATTATACAGGAGGTTAACCTACCGTCGACCAAGGAAAAAGTACAAATTAAGGGATTTTCTTATCTCACTTTCAATTCCGTGAGATTTCCATTGTTCACCACTAAATTATTGAAAGTGGTGTATTGTGTACTGAAATTTGATATATATTATCATGATTCTCTTTATATTCATTTTATTCTATAAATCATTTGGTGGTTATTAACTTTTGGCCATATTACTCAGTTGATTAACGTGGTAAGGGGTTTCTTAACTCACTCTTAATTTCGTGAGAATTCCATTGTTCACCACTTAATTATTGCATGTGGTGTATGTGTACTGCCCATGATTGTATTCATTGTGTAATATAATTTAATTTATGGGTATTTACATCATCATGGTATGATCCTTCTTTCATGGGTGTATGTTTCGTAAGTTATCTAATCGATAAGGGAATTTGAAATTTTAATTTCCACTCATTTGGCTTTATGCATACTTCATTGATTATATTACCCCAAGATTATGTGTGGAATCAATATTCATTTGATTATGTCATAATTTCCACTCCCCTTCCTGTGGATATACTTTTTATACACATAATCACTCCATTGATAATTTCTCAAGTCATTGATATGAATTTGATAAGAGTAATTTTAACTCATTCTCCATTTGTTGAGTTAAACATCCAATTCGTTGGTGTTGTTTTTACAAGAATATGTGTGAATTCCCTTGATTGTTTTACACTGAATATCCAATCATATTTAGTGTATTTATATTTTTCACACATAAATATGTCGTTGATTTATCCTTATCATAACGGTACGTCCTTTATGAGAGATTTCATCTCCATTTACATTCCATTGAGACTTTTTTGTTGATATACACCAAATCGCTTTTATGTGGTGTATATAATGTACTTTGACATAGTATATCATGAATCCCTTTATTCTCATGATATTAAAATGTTTTGATTACCTCAATTATTTGTATTCAAGTGTCTCTATTTTGGTTAGAAACTCTAACTAAAATACCATTTTTAAATGTTTTAAAGACTTATTCTTCTAAATCTTGCTCATTAATGTCCATGTTTTAAAAAATGGTTTTAAGTATTTATTTATATAGACATTAAAGTTTTAAAATTAAAACTCCTTTTAAAAAGTTTCAAAGTGGTATGGCACACTTTGATTCAAAAATCTATTTTTAAATGGCTTCTTGACAAATAGTGTGACTTTTAAATGTTTTCAAGAAAAGGGGGATATTTCTCTCAAATAGTTTTGATGATTATTTTCATCTATGTCAACATCCTTCATTATTCTTGATTGAGGTTAATGTGATACAATACAATCTTCCATATTGTATCGAATGAGTTATGTTTGACTGTGGATGTGCTATTTTTATACCATTCATGGTTTGTGGTAAAAGTATTGACATTACGTATGCTAGTTTTAATACGAATGTTTATGTTATGTTTAAACCTATTCATATGAGGAATGCACTGGACTTAATAAGTGACGGTTGGAGCCCGCTATAGCTCCTCGATGCATCGGTAGGTCTCATGAGACAAACTAGTGTCTTGGCACAAGGCCTTGGCAAAAGCTTATTTGTAGTCTTGGCACGAGGCCTTGTCTATGTGGTTATGATAGTCTGGAATTATGCATTCCATCATTATGAAAGTGGTTATTGATATTTCATGTGATTGTTTGATTAGTATAATATCCATGTGAATAAGTAAATGGAATTATATCATTTTATTTTTTCCATACTATGTTAAAGTTCAAGTTTAAAAGGATTTTGTTTTAGTTATACATTGCCTTAAATGTTTATTCTTATTTATAAAAGTTTCCGCTATATTGTTATCCTTACTAGGCATTTGAGCTCACCCCTTTTCTATGTTTTATTTTTCCCAGGATGTGAAGAAGTAAATTATGAATGACCTGCAGGGATATTATGAGGGGATAATAGTTTGGATTATGGAGACAATATGTTGTTGTAGTAGTTTTTCACTTCATGATGTAATGTAAAACGTTATGAATATATCTAGTGCTTCCAAGGATACTAAACCAATTGGTCGTTCGAGATTTGATATTTCTTGTGATCATTCCAATGTTAAGTAATAATGCACCGACTCTGGGTAACTGGGGTCGGGGCGTTACAGTTGGTATCAGAGGATGTTTAGTACAAACCTTGGAATCTAGATTTAGATAAACTTTGATTAGAGCACATAGACCTAAGATGAAATTTGAGGATTAGTATAGAAGAACTTCCTAGAATTTTGGTATTGTAGAGATTTTTTGAGTTTTCCGAGCAATACATCCCTGTCTGGATACGAGCAGGTAGAGGCGTCTCTGGCACAGATGTACCTAGGGGTAAAACCCGAAAACACCGCTTTGAGCTAAACTCAAACGGGAACTGGTGCACGACAACGAGCCTTGCTGCACTCTTTGTTACGACACTCCCAGAGGATATGCTTAGGATAATTTACATTTTCTTTACAAAACGATTTAAGTAATATATATATAAGATTAGAGTAAATGACCTTGGTTAATCCTAATATGTTTGAAATTGAGAATATGGTGACATGTTAATCTCTAAATGATTTTAAGACTATTGTTACTCACACAATGCTTTCTGTTTTTAGTCAATGGCTGGATTCCAAGGAAGTCATAATGACTTTGAGAATGATGTACAAGGTGGGAATAGTGGTGGAAATGAGCAACAAAATGGAATGTTGATAGTTGTAAAAGATATCGCCTTTATGACAAATTAGTTTTCCAAAAATATGATCAACAACAGATATATTAACCCACTCCCAGACTCAACAAGGAAGAGAAAGGTGATGAATGATAAGAGCTCCAGCAAAGGAGACCATGGAGAAAAGAACCCTCAATTTTCATCATGCAGGAAATGTGGAAGGATACACCCAGGAAAGTGTCTCAATGGGATAATGAAATGCATTACATGCGGGAAGGAAGGACATAAAGTGAAGAATTTCTGAAGAAAAATGAAGAGTACTATGGAAGATGATAAAAATGGTCCCAAGAGTCCATTTACAGTCCTTTGCCGTAAATGTAGGGGAATTGGCCATTACCCGAGTGAATGTCCTATTCTATAGGATATTTTCTTGGTCAAAGAAGAAGCTATGTGGAAATAAATGGTTGGAGAAATGTTAAAAAAATTATTAGCGCTCCTTGTTGATGGGTTTACTTTGGAATAATTTTCTCTTATATTTGTAACCCCGCAGTTTGCCATGTGAGAATGATATTTGAGGAAGAATTGTCTCTTATCTTGTGGATATAGGTATAAATAACCATTTGGTTTTATATAATCATTGGGGTTTGAGAAAATTATAAGTTATTATAATTTGGGATGAAAATGCAAGGTATGATATAACATTTGTGGTTAAATTATGAAGAATTTATCTCATTTTAGTAATATTATAAAATATAGTTTTTGAAAAAGGACAACACGTAGACCGTGTGACAACCCGTCACGTCAGACAAAGCTGTGGGAATCGAACCCACAACCAAAGTGTGATTGGTATTTATCGCCTACCACTAGAATACATGAAGTCCTTGGTTAGTGTGAATATTATTTTTAGTTAAATGATTTTATTGATCAATAATAAGTTGATTTGGGTTCTTATGTCTTATCAAATGAGTACCCTCCGTATAGGAAAATGATTTGGTGATTCATTGATAAATGTTATTTTGGAAGATGTTCACTTTGTTGGGAACACTATATGTCCTAGGAAAATAGAATACTATGGGATTTCATTAGAGGAGTAATGGTGGATTTTTATCTATGTTTTTATTGTGGATTTATAGTGATTTGGGTTATTTATGGAAATGATTAACCTATAATAAAGAATATGTGATTAGGTTAATTACTTTTAAGTATGTGACTTTAAGAGTAGATGATGTAATTTGGAGATACAATTTAACGTGGAAGACTACATTCTTATATGTTTTGGGTTTCAATATTAGTTTGGATTATAATGAAGGATTTTAAGGAAAATTTATTATTGAATGGTATTTATTTAACTTTGGGGTATTGTTGGTTTAATTTTAGAAATTAAGATTAGTATTTTCTTCTAATGGAATATACATTTGGGGGATCATCAGATCTTATACTAACCATTTTGGTTTTTTTTAATCTCTAAAGACAAGTTAAATATATAGTTTGTCCTACATGGATCATGTATTTCTATAGAAGATTATTCTAGCTCTTTTATTGTGACCAAGTCTTCTTGAATACTCATTGTTCAAAAAAAAAATAAGTTAGTGGTAAAAAGTTATTAAATAATGAAACTCTACTTAAAAAGTAAGTATATCTCTTTATGTTCTTAGTCAATATCATAAATTAATTCCTCTTCCTTATGTAATTTAACTTAAAACAAAAAAAATGTTGTCCGTTTACTTTCCTACTAGGAGACTAATGGCCATTTTTTCCAACACAAGTTTTTGGTTTTCTTGTTGTTAACTTTCTCCTGATCATGATTTCTATCCCTCTCCATCAGAACTTGACACTTAGTTTATCATCCATATTCATGTTTTCCTACATGGAATTCGAGTATGGGTTATCTTGGATGACCTTTATACCTCTCTTTCTTTCTTTTAAAGTGATAGTTTTATTGACTCTTTTTCCGATGTGGGACTTTCCATTATATTACCAAGAACAATTTTAAAAATTGCGAGGACACAATTTATTGAAGGAGGGAAGAATGTAACACCCCAAGCTTCCATGGTACGTTTCCCTTCGAATAATGCAATGGTGTGCATTGTACGCAACTTCGAGATTTTAACACACCACAACCAATCAAACTAGCCATTATGAATATTAATACCTAATTTTTGAAATTTAATAAATTCTATCTCTCAAAATGGACTTCATTTTTGGATTCGGAATATCAAAATTATCCTAGGGTGAAATTTTGGTACTTTTCGGATAACCTTCATATTTTGATGAATAGTGAAAATTACTAAATTTTAATTAAAAACAACTTTTTTAATCAAAATAATTAATAGTGATAAATTATGAATTTGAGTGGTTTTAAAGAATATTTAGAATATATTTTTACCATGTAATACAATGTGGGTCATTGAACATAATTTCACCTTTAAACCAGACATAAACAAGTGCCAATCTTTTGATAGTTATATCTCTTAAAAACACGCTTTTTGTTTTAACAACAGGAATTAATTTAAATTAATTTATGGAACTTATGTGTTTTGAATTTATAAAAATGGATTCCATATTTGGAATCAGGATGTTAAAATTTTGTAAATAGGTAACTTTTATTTTTAGACATTTTGGATAATTACCTCGGTAAATATTTTATTTACCATGGTTAAAGGGTAAATCCGGTAAACAAGGGTTAAAAAATAATATTATAATAACACTAAATTACCTTAAAACGTGTCTTAACACTATTGGTTAATACATGGTCGACCATGGGTATCTTTGGGTCCATTTTGGGACCTCATAGATCCACTTGTAAGTGATAATGACACTTTATTTTAATTAAGTTAAAATAAATACAAAAATGACACAAGCATATATATTTTAGACAATAAATTGTTACATAGGGTTATATATGTTGGATTTTAGACTATAAATATTAAGTAGAAATCTAAAAAGATTTAATACATAATGATATTTTATTTATAATTTTTAGACATTATATAAGTTAATTTATTTATGACACAATGGTGATGCAGTAATTACCATAATAGTGAAAAACTAGAATAATTGATATTATAAATACCCAAATAAATATAATTTGAGACTTTTTTTTGAATTTCACTGATGTTATATGTTACTATGACATATTAGGATTGATGTAATTAACGTTTTTTGAAGTAATAATTCTGTTATGTGTTTCAAAAAAATCAACTATTGAATAGTGTCAAAATTGACATAAAAGAGTTTTTAAAACAAATATTATATTATTAATTGCTATTAAATTCCTAAAAATCTAAGGTTCAGAGAAGATACATATATCATGATATTTATATCATTAATGGACCACTTGGTGGTCTCTTGGATGTATATAGTAAGTTTATTAACTATATAATATAAAAATACAAAGTGACATGTTAAATGTCAAACTAATTAACTAAGAGTTAAAACTAAAAGATAAGGTTAATATAGTGCCCCAAAACTATCTAAATTCTATTGGATTAATGGTTTTCGACCTATCCCCACCTTAACCTTTGAATAATAAACTTTGGAGCCATTAGAAACTGAATATGAATTTATTATAAATTAATATTTTTTACTTTTCCAAAGGTTCCCCTCACCCCTCTTATAAAAGGGAAATCATCCTTCTCATTTCTTTGCACCTTAAAAGCCTTTTGGTTCGGCCAACCCCTACCCGAATACTCTCTCAACTTCCCTTACTACATCCTAGAGGCCTTAGTTTGATCGGAAAGCCAACCTAACGATCCCTTTTGATCAAATCAAAAGAAAGAACCCGAAGAAGAGGTAATGTTTTCACCACCCCTTTTCAAGTTTCTTTCTTCTTCCACTTCTTATTTCATTGTTATTACCATTATAAAATAATAAATCCAGTGTAATATATATACTTTTATGTCATTATAAATATGGTACAACCATATTCAGTATTCTATCCATCCATTGAATAACTTGTCACCATACGTGCGTACGTACGACTTACCGTCTCCACGTCGTGGTGTAATTGTTATTCAATTTATTATTATTTGGATAGGTATAATAATGATGTGTAACTCATGTAAATAATAAATATAGCATGATACTTATTCTTTATATATGATATACCATCCAATTATATATTATTTTAATATCAAAAGAATGATATTGTCGCTCGTGCGTACGTACGGACTATCGTCTCCACGAACGCGATGAGATTCATTCTCCATCATATCCATTCAAGTATAATTATAATTTTATGATTTAAAAATATTATCTAAGGACTTTATATCATTCTGTATATGAATAATATACATCCCATTAATAATGAATTTGGCTCACATAACAGAGAATATAAAGTAAAATGAACCCGTTAACACCCGAAATGACGATAATTCTAAAATATTATTAACAAATCAATGTTAAAAGATCATATAAGATATCATATTAAAGGAAATTATTCCTGTATAATTCAATAACAATTATTTGACCATTATACAGGAAGTTAACCTACCGTTGACCAAGGAAAATCTACAAAGTAAGGGATTTTCTTATCTCACTTTCAATTCCATGAGATTTCCATTGTTCACCACTAAATTATTGAAAGTGGTGTATTGTGTACTTCCATTTGATATATATTATCATGATTCTCTTAATATTCATGTTATTATGTAAATACTTTGGTGGTTATTAACTTTTTTCCATATGACTCATTTGATTAACGTGGTAAGGGGTTTCTTAACTCACTCTTAATTTCGTGAGAATTCCATTGTTCACCACTTAATTATGGCATGTGGTGTATGTGTACTACCCATTGTTGTATTAATTGTGTAATATACTTTAATTTATGGGTATTTACATCATCATGGTATGATCCTTCTTTCATGGGTGTATGTTTCGTAAGTTATCTAATCGATAAGGGAATTTAAAATTTCAATTTTTACTCATTTGGCTTTACGCATAATTCATTGATTATATTACCCCAAGATTATGTGTGGAATCAATATTAATTTGATTATGTCATAATTTCCACTACCTTTCCTTTGGATATACTTTTGATACACAAAATCACTCCATTGATAATTTCTCAAGTCATTGATATGAATTTAATAAGAGTAATTTTAACTCATTCTCCATTTGGAGAGTTAAACATCCAATTCATTGGCGTTGTTTTTACAAGAATATGTGTGAATTTCCTTGATTTTTATACACTGAATATCCAATTATATTTAGTGTGTTTATATTTTTCACACATAACAATGTTGTTGATTTATCCTTATCCTAACGGTACGGCCTTTATGAGATATTTCATCTCAATTTACATTCCATTGAGACTTCATTGTTGATATACACCAAATCGCTTTTATGTGGTGTATATAATGTACTTTGACATAGTATATCATGAATCCGTTTATTCTCACGATATTACAATGTTTTGATTACCTCAATTATTTGTATTCAAGTGTCTCTCTTTTGGTTAGAAACTCTAACTAAAATACCATTTTTAAATGTTTTAAAGACTTATTCTTCTAAATCTTGCTCATTAATGTCAATGTTTTAATAAATGGTTTTAAGGATTTATTTATATGGAAATTATAGTTTTAAAATTAAAACTCCTTTTAAAAAGTTTCAAAGTGGTATGGGACACTTTGATTCAAAAATCTATTTTTAAATGGCTTCTTGACAAATATTGTGACTTTTAAATGTTTTCATGAAAATGGTGGATATTTCTCTCAAATAGTTTTGATGATTATTTTCATCTATGTCAACATCCTTCATTATTATTGATTGAGGTTAATGTGATACAATACAATCTTCCATATTGTATCGAATGAGTTATGTTTGACTGTAGATGTGTTATTTTTATACCATTCATGGTTTGTGGTAAAAGTATTGACATTTCGTATGCTAGTATTAATAAAAATGTTTAGGTTATGTTTAAACCTGTTCATATGAGGAATGAATTGGACTTAATAAGTGACGGTTGGAGCCCTCTATAGATCCTCGATGCATCGGTAGGTCTCATGAGACAAACTAGTGTCTTGGCACAAGGCCTTGGCAAAATATTATTTGTAGTCTTGGAACGAGGCATTGGATATGTGGTTATGATAGTCTGGCATTATGCATTCCATCATTATGAATGTGGTTATTGATATTGCATGTGATTGTTCGATTAGTAGAATATCCATGTGAATAAGTAAATGGCATTATTTCATTTTATTTTTTCCATACAATGTTGAAGTTCAAGTTTAAAAGGCTTTTGTTTTAGTTATACATTTCCTTAAATGTTTATTCTTATTTATAAAAGTTTCCGCTATATTGTTATCCTTACTGGGCATTTGAGCTCACCCCTTTTCTATGTTTTATTTTTCCCAGTAAGTGAAGAAGTAAATTATGAATGACCTGCAGGGATATTATGAGGGGATAATAGTGTGGATTATGGAGACAATATGTTGTTATAGTAGTTTTTCACTTTATGATGAAATCTAAAACTTTATGAATACATCTAGTGCTTACAAGGCTACTAAACCAATCGGTCTTTCGAGATTTGATCATTCTTGTGATCATGCCAATGTTAAGTAATAATGCACCGACTCTGGGTAACTGGGGTCGGGGCGTTACATCTGTGGTGTCCACCAGTCTGGACATAGACTTTCTAATCAGATTCGAATACTTTGATACTTCTGGCCTTCAATGACACATGATTGTGTTGATTTCACTAAGAAGTGTCATTCTTTCCAATTACATGCCAACTTCATTCATCAACCGCCAGAGTTTCTTCAAACCGCTAAATACTCGTGGCCATTTTCCACATGGGGAATGGATGTAGTAGGACCATATCCTTCAGCTACATCCAAGAAGTTTAAGTACATTCTTACTGCTACTGACTTCTTCTCCAAATGGGCAGAGGCAATACCTATGAAAGTAGTTAGTTCTAAATGCATTGTTAGCTTCTTCAAGTCTAACATCATTACCAGATTTGGTGTCCCTCATACCATATTACGAACAATGACACCATCTTCTGTTTATCTGAGGTAAGGAAATTGTATCAAGAATCCAACATAAAATCCAACAATTCATCTTGGTATAATGCAGCGGCCAATGGCCAAATAGAGGATTTCAAAAAGACTCTTTCAAACATACTGAAAAAGATGGTGGATAAAGATAAGAAATCATGGCCGGATAAATGTTTTCATGCTTTATGGGATTATCTGACCACCACCCGTATTGCCACGCAGTCAACTTCATATTCATTGGTTTATGTAACAGAAGCATTATTTCCCATTGATGTTCATATCCATTTGTGATCAGTTATCCACAGATGAACAATCTCAGAAGTGATTTGATGAATTGGAATGTTTGGATGAGAAAAGATTATGCACCTTGCACCACATGGATGTCTACCAGAATCGAATAGCATGGGCTTTCAACAAGAAAGTTCTTCTTTGTTCATTTATTCAAGGAGAATTGGTATTGGTCCTTAGAACTCCAATGATACCAGGAAATAAACCTCCAATTCTTGAGGAAAAGTGGGAAGGACCTTATTCAATACATAAGGTCTACTCCAATGAAGCTTATTCCTTAATCTCAATGGATGGAGAACTCATTAAAACTCCAACGAATGCCAGATTTTTTACGAAGTATTTTGTGTAACACAAATACATCCCCTTTGTGAATTGTTCTTGCTGTAGGACATTAAACTGCATAACAACACGTCCCACATGACATCAAACTGTTCCATGTCCTAGCTACATGACACTAAACTATGCAGCACTAGTCCATACATATGACCTTAAACTATTCTTAGTCCTGAAAGACTTTAAACTGCACGATCCCCTAAAAAAGAGAGGGAAGAAAAGTCCCTAATGTCCTACATGACATTAAATTGTGGTTACCTTAATGTGTCCAATATGATGTTAAACTAAAAAAGCCCCTAATTAGTCCTTCAAGACTTTAAACTATATAATCCCCCTAATACGTCCAACGTGACGTTAAACTGTACATTGTTAGGTTTGTTGTTACCTCTTGTTTCTCACACCGAGCATGACTCACGTGAGCTTAGAGTAAGATTCAACCATAACACCCTTTCTGGGATGCTAACCGTGCATAATTCCCAACATTATTTTTGGGTTTTCCTCAAATACAACTTGACTACTAATTAATTTTTCAATTGAACTACGAGGACTTTGATCCTTTCCTTCTAAGATGGGTACGTAGGAAACCTCCCGAGTTTCAAGCCCAAAACCAATCTCTTCACATCGGATCACCTTCGTCTCACACGATGTTGGTCCGTGAAGATTCCCTCTGAAAACAATATCTTTATGTTGGTTCACCTTCATCCTACATGATGGTAAACTGTGTACGCCCCTTTTGACCTTGATACATGTCACTAAACTGTGCAGCATCATCGTCCTTGATATATGACGTTAAACTATACAGTTCCCCTTTTTCCATCACCTAAGAGGGAATCATTATAGACATTGATATCTAATCATTTCATGTTCTAAGGATTATGTGTATACATGGTAATGCCTAAAACTTTAATCTTAGGTTCAAACATCATTGTACTAATGTCCCCTTTCACCCTTCACATGTATGAACTAAATCTGTACAGAGGGTATTTCAAGAACTACATGCGGATTAATTCCAATCATTATGGGACACGTAGGAACGTTCATACCTCCATCGAACCCAGCCCCACGTATTTGGGCCTAACCCCAAACTCCTCTTCCAATCCTCTGGCTGAAAATTCCCCCTTCTAGCCACAACATGATTATGGTCAACATTGGTCTATGTGTCTTCTTCATACATTGAACAATACCCATTTTCCTGTGTCATACTCCTAACATTAAATACATATAGATCTCCACAGCCCTTTACTTGACTTCTTGTCATAAAATGTTTGATAGACGAGAGTTCTTTTACCTGACCATGTAGTACGTTCCCTTAGGCAGCCTTGCATAAACAAGTCTACATAACGGACCAGTTATCCAAAAGATGCTATTATTTGACTATGTAGCTAGTGCCCTTAGGTGGACCTACATAATTCAACCCCCTATCGGGTTTTTCAAATAGTAGTAAATTCATTCATGGGGAGAAAAACCACTTTTGTCCCTATTTGTCTCAATGAAGATGTATAGGGATCTGCAAAAATAGCCACCCTTAACATATTTCTCTCATTATCTTTTTCATGATCTGGAAGTATTCAAGTCTATGGTTTATATTTCTCTTCCCTATGTTTGGGTCAAACCTTAATAGGAGTGACATTCATCTAACTCTTTGATAATCTTGATTGGGAATATCCTCTCCATATTCAAGTACCTCTCTTCATACAGTAGACTCTATGCTTTGGAAAATTTGAAAACCCCATAAAATTTCACTAGATGTTGGCAATAGAAAAGTAAAATTTCTGAGAGTTCTTTTTCTTGACTATGTAGAACGTTCCCTTAGGTGGCCTTCCGTAAGTAGTCTACATAACAGACCTGTCAGCCAAAAGATGATATTATTTGACTATGCAATCAATTCCTTTAAGTGGCCCTGCATAATTCAACCCCCTAACGGGTTTGTCAAAATAATGGTAACTTCATTCTTAGGAAATAATTTATCTATATCCTTTTAGCCCTTTTCCCATGTCATTCCTCAGATTCAAAATTTCTTAAGTCACAGTTTACAATTTTCCCCTTCATACTTTAATGTGGTTGTATTTTTTCAAACAAATTATCAAGGGATTGAGTTAATTTTAATCCATTTTTTCAAAGCTATTCAACCATAAACATTAGCCTTTTTATGTCCGACATGAACGACTTTAAACTGCCAATAAGCAAATACAAGTACAAATGATTGAAAAGAAAAGTTTTTTTCATTGATGCACAAGATTTATAAGGACATCCATAGATTGGATTCTCTTCTCTTTCTCAAATATTAAAAGATACTTTCAACATAACTCTTTCTTTACAACATCCTGAGCTTCATCGGCAGTCTTTTGAAGTTCATGCACTCGAACTGCTTCACTATTTTCAGCTTGATGGAGTGATTTCTTGCCATCTACAATGGATTTCATACCATCTGTTTGAACTCCTTCCATTGAAGTGTTAGGTAGGTCAAGTTCCCCAGTAATAGCATCTAACTGTTGCTGGAGGTGAATCTACTAGACAAATTTCTCCTTGATCTTATGCTTCAAATCCTTCAGCTTAGCAGCATGATCAGCCTCTGTTCGGGACACCACAACCTCAAATTTTCCAAGATTAATCTACAGCCTTGCTCTGATCAAATATTTACGGAACTTTTCTTCCTGATCCCTCTATAAAATGACTTGTTTCACCACGGTATGGATCTCTTGATATCCAAAAACCGCCAAGTCCTAGCATGACAAACAGGGATGACAGTAGCGGGATCATCAAAGGAAACTCTTCAAAAGGAACTTCAGATATGATCTTCCATATATTGTTCCATGTCTGGTGTCATGAGAAGAAGAGCTCCTTCAGCACCTCTGGGTCTGATTCAACATCATCATCATCGGGGGGGAAGTAGTCTGGGATTAATGCACTTAGAGAAGTGACCTATTTTGCTCCTTCCCCCTGACCCTGGTTGCTTCACCTTCTTCTACTGTTTGGGCGGTGGCTGAGGCTTCACCTCAAGATATGGCCATTGAAGTTGACAACACTATTTGATCAATTAAAACTATGGTTAGTTTCAAAGTACAATGAAAGTTGATTGTTTGTCCTGTAGATTCAGTACAATCATTACCTAACAGTAGATCAACATCTTGAGAAGACTCCTCCCCATCTTTCTTAGTTTCAACAGGACCTTCACGATGGGTCTCAGAAGGGTCTATCAGGTTAAGATCCAATTGAGCTAGCATTTCTGCAATGGCAGGGTTTGCATCATTGTCCATACCCTCTTCAAGCATTATTGGAGAAACAACTTCTTTGGATGGAACTCCACATTATTTTCAACCATGATTAGAAGTGTAAATCATAAGAAAATTTACAGGATGTAGGATAAAACTCACATCCAAAATCTTTAAAAGCACATGATAAATTAGCATGATCTAGAATTATTTGAAAGACACACCAAGGTCCATCATTTCATCCAATTATATCGTAGATTCTTGTTTAGTCTCACCAATAGGAGAATTTGGTATGTCTTCTTGACACCCCTCCTCCTGCATCCTCTGGCCCTGGACAACTTCTTCAGATAAAATGGAAGTTTCAGTTTCTATAGCCGCTAATTGTTCTGGTGTAGGTGTTGAACCTAAAGTATCACAGAATGGAATTCATTTGATATTTTTTATTCGAAATTTTATGAATCATTGTGAAATTATCAGAAGTAGGTTCTTCTCACCTTGTAGCAACAACAAGAGCAGTACCGGGAACAGATGATGGCTCCTCTTCTCTCCTCGTTTCTTAAGAGGTAGCCAAATCAGCATGAGTTTTCAACTGTTCACCAGCACCCTCCGTTGTCCTTGGAGGAGGGTCCGTCCTCTCCCTTAGAGTAGAAATTGAAGAGACCCCTACAATCCACAAAAGTATGAGTAATCTTTTCAAGGTTTAAGACTTATGACTATATGAAAGACTTACCACAACTGATAAAGCATTTAGCTACAGACTTCTTCCTTAGATGCCTTTTCTTCTTTGGTTTTTTTGGGAGTGTTGGCATCATCAGCACCAAATAAAAGAATTGGATAATGAAGAGACCTTCTCAACTCCTTATCTTTAGCTTGCTGGCCTGGAGATACCTCACCTGGCTCGCGAGGAGAGTCAGTATCTCCAATAGCAGTACCACCAGGGCTATACCTTGGTGAAAGAACTTCAGCAGTTTCTTTCCCTACAATCTATAGGATGAAGAAAGTAATTTTCTTAAGTAACAAAACTTTAACTAAAGCCAAGTTATGAATCAAGTGTAAGGAAAGAAACTTACACTTCAGGATCCACATAATCATGCCACTCCTCATTAGTTCCCTTAGTGGTTCCATGATCCATCATTTCCTTCACCCGCTTGGTGATAGGTATGGAATCATTAGTGGAATATATATATACATCTCCAGCTCTCTGATGTAGGATTTCACTTCATCGGGGTTATCCTTGAAATGGATGTCAGTAGAAGACTAAAGAGTCCCTAATCCGATGAGGTGTATCCCTTCGCATAGATCCAGCCATACGGTTTCAGCATCACAGTATATATTCCACCATGTCTGGATAGCCTCTGGTCATAGATATAAATGTGTACCAGAAGGCTGTAAAGAGGGTCCTACAACTTTGGACTTTAATTTATTTCCATCAACTATAAATATATATAGAGAATAATAAAATAACAACATGTTGCTCTATAAAGTTAATGGCGATTAAATTGCCTCAATGAAGTAACTCACCAGGATTTGATGCAATGGCTCTCTTAATTCTGATAGGAGGATTATATACAGCACGAGGCTACTTTAATGTAGGTTGTTCCTCATCATAATCCCCATCTTGGGAATCCGGTGAATCAGACCTGGGTGAGGAACCTGGTGAATCAGCTCCGGGTGTGGAAGAATCACCTGCCACCTCAATGGTTTAGTTCTCAACAGTTCTCTTCTTCTTCCCCGCCTGATAAAAAGGTTGATTCAATACCCCTCTTGGGTATGATTCTATCCAGTTATCGGCATACCATGTGGTCAAGTTACTTGTCGCTTTAGCAACTGGTATATCAAATACCGCCCTGTTCCTCTCCATAGCTCTCAATAACCATAGTTTCCAGGAAACCATTGGATGCTTCTCTGACCTGACATGCATAGGAGGGGATACAATAGTTTTCTACAGACACTTGAATTGGCATGAAAATCGATATGGATCATAGGCCTCGCATATAATTTCTCCATCAATTTTGGTGTCTAGTACAATATCTCTACATGCCAGCATGTAAGAACTATGTTCAAGGCTGGCTGATCCATCGTCAAAAAAATGTCTGGTTGGTGGGTTTCCATAAGCAAAGAAGTGGAATTCCTTGAACATGATCAGCCTCAGCCTGATATCTTAGGCGTTGAGGGATAAAGGATAAACTCTAGAAAAGGCCTAAACAATGGCCTGAATGAACTTCTAGGAATCTGTACTACATTCTTCACAACATACATCTTAAAGTGAGTGGCGACCCATCCCCATAAAACATGGAATGTACCCACTAATATCAAAGTATACTTACCCATATAGACATGGAGTAAGGTCCTGTGAATCTTTTCCAAAACTGGGGTAGCCAACCCCACTATTTTCCTCTCAGCCAACTTGGTTGCAATAACAAAGGTCCCTGGCCTGACCCCTCCCTTGGAATATCTGACTGGAAAAATATAAACACTAAGACATAGGGCTAAGAAGCCCGCTAGACGGGTCATCTTTGGGATTCTTGGATCCACTTTATACCCCAATTTTTCAAATTCTCCCGCTTCCAGAGTCGGCCAGAATGTGCCAAGAGCACCCCTCTTATTTTTTATGGGGAAGTTGGTAGGACGAGTACAGGTGGGACCCTTCTCCTTCATCTTGATAAATATATCCATCCACTCCTCTGAATTAATATCCCTTCTTGAATGAGTCTTTGAAGTCCTTGAAATTTTGAGCTTGTGGAAAAGATTCAATAATTCTCAAGCCAAAGCTGGAGTCTTCTCCGGATCATTCAACGTTGCCTTTGGGGGGATGAATTCATCATATATATCACCCAGAATTGGAAAACCTGGGATCTTGTAGACATCCCACAGACTGATGCCTACTTCTCTAGGAGTCAGATGGAATGAATTGGTTTCTGTGCTCCAGTGGCTATGAAACTCCGATACAAAATCATCATTCCTATAAACATATGTCTTCCCAGCCCAGACAGCTTCATAAATTACAGCTCCTTTCAGATCCTCGACAAAATATTCACAAGTTTGTCACACTAAATAATCCCACATCCAAGTTGGATTCACACATCCTCCAGAACGGAATTCCCAAATCTTCTTCCAGCCCTTAGATTGATCCATCTGAGAATTTCGGATGATTGAAGGATAAAAATGTGGTTGCATCTCGGGTTTGTGAGGTTTCAGATCTGGGGAACACCGACTATGATGCATTATGTAGGATTTCATTATAGTTCCAGCACTACAAAATGATCATAAGACTGAGAAATTTGTTTAAGAAAAGTTGGTATAAGACTGAAACCAGGAATGCGGGAGATAGTTTTTTTCCTCTGGAATATTGACGTCTTGCAAATGACCATAGCCATACAGAAGAAGGTAGATTCTACATGGGAAATTGACATGATACTTCTTCACATACTTGGCCAATTCTAGGAGTGTACTTTCACATATGGTATTATAGTTTTGTCCAATGATGTTCATCATATCATCAATTCGCTTACTGGTAAGCTCATCAGCTGTTCCAATTCTCTTAGGAGCCATTTAATCTACAAAAAGGACGAATAATTAACTCCTAAGTAAGTTTATTTTTCATAAATTTTTTTGAATAAAAGTAAAAAAATGGCTATGGAAATAAGGAATGAAAGTCTCATTAAGGCTTGCAAGTATCCTTCGGTCGCGCAAGTTGTTGGCGCGTAGGTATCACCACGCAAGTCCAAATACCTCTATAGAAGCACGAAACAAGAATCTTAAGCGCGGACAAGAGAAATCTGAGTCACATGCGCTAACGGGAGTCTACATACATGAAGGGAGAGAAAGACAAGTGAAATCTAGGTGATTTGTGCGAACTGGGGTCACCTATATATAGACGAGGTCGTACCCTTGTGCGCCGGACCCTGCGCGCCCAAATCTCACATGTGTGCCGTACCCTGCGCATCTCAATTTCCTTTTGTTTCTCATTTTCCTCAGAGTAAAATCCTCCTTCCTTTTGGATCCAACTCGGAGGGGGGACTTTTGTTGATGCTCCTTTCTGTCACAGAGTTTAACAAATGGAAAAAGGGCATACCTCAAGCAAAGAAGATTCATCCTTTGAAGAAACATAAAAAATTGACAAAGGAATGAACAAGGAGAACTTCGCACATGGGTCGCGCAACTTCTTCCATAGTCATGAAAGCACACTTGGGTACCACATTTTGGTAACTTAGGTGACTTGTACGCCCTATTTTATTTTCCCCCAAAGACTTCAGAAGCCTATAAATACCCCCGGTGGGGCCCCCATTGAGGGGATGAAAAAAATTCCAAAGGTCAGATTGAAGCTCCCGGTGGCCTAGTCTCTACTTGAGGTCTTTCGAACATTTCTAAGGTAATTTCATACCTATAATGGAAGATATAAAGAAGTGGGACAAGGCGCAAGGGTTTAAATTCATCAACACTTGCACGCCTGGGTGATTAACCCTTAAGGGAAATGAGCACACTTGCGCGCCGCCTAATCCTCTGAACAGAACTTGCGCGGAGCCCTTTTGGAAGCCTTTGGGGATAATTATAAGGGCCTGGATCATGTGTCGCCAAAGGTTTACGTTACTGGTTAGCCATTTCCCATGTTCACATGTGTGACGCATGTATACTTGCTTGACCAGGACTTGTATGCCCAAAGAAGACTTGCACGCCTGCCTTTTTTTGGGTGCCCTTCCTGATTATGCACCTCTCCTCCTAAAGATTTAGCCTTCAAGACCCTATTCAAATCCATTCATGGAATGGTTTCTTATATGGATTCCTTATTTGAAAAGAGTTATGTGAAACATCTCTCAAACCCTTTTGATTTATATAGATTTATATATCTATGGTTAGAGGTTCCCTTCATTCAACCTCATCCTTTAAAGATGACATGATCCTTAACCTTGGGAATCATCCTTAGGAGTAATCCCCAAGTCCTCCCTTTAATTCTGTGTTTCCTTCTCAGGAGTAAATCCCAAGTTACAAGTCCCTTAATTTGGGCCTCCTTCTTAGGAATAAGCCGCAGTTCTATTTCCTTTTGATTCAGGATTCCTTTTCAGGAATAAAACCCAATCATGAGTCCCATAATTTGGGTCTCCTTCTCAAGAAAAATCCCCATGTTAGAGTATCTAAATCTCCATAAAGCACATATACCATTATAGACCTTGTTCCTAGGATTCTTTCCCAAAGTAAGTCCTAGTCTTCATCATTGGGCAGTCATACATACATAAGCCCCGTATCATTCCTCATATCCACATCTTTCATGACACAATCATCAGGATTACTGATAGCTCTTGTTTCTCGCAATGATCATTAATCATGTGAGATTAGAGTGTAAAAGTAACCACAATACATCTTCACGGGTCATCAATCATACGTAAGCCCCATATTTCTCCAACCAAACTACATGGACATTGATCTTTTCCTTAAAAGTAGAGTACGTAGGAAGCCTTTATAAGGTTCAATCCCATCATTCATTAATTATAATCCATCCCATATGACATTAAACTATATCTTAATTCCCAAACTACGTGGATTCTGATTTCTTTTTAATAAGGATACGTAGGTATCCCATCTATGGGTATGATCCCAACTCTAAAATAATCCCTATCCTCCTGAACGAAAATAAACTTCAAGTGCCCCACTGAGTGGCTTTAAAACCAGTATGGTCATCATAATGACCAACAGATTTATGCATAATGTATTAAAGGATACCATTGACCAAGAATCCTTAAACATATAAGTATGATTCTCTATTGATGAAGAACCCCAAATACATATATAAGATTCTCTAATTCCATTACATATCAATTATTGATTGCTAAAAATAAATGAAAACTCATTCTTATACTTGGTAATTTAATAAGGAATCGTGAACATAACTTAAATCTATAATAGAGTCCTGGAATAAGCAATAATTCCCCCAAAAAGGGTGTGATGAGCCTGACCTCCCATCCCCTCGACCAATGAAAATTCTTAAAACTCATCGGTCCACGACTAATGAGTACCTACCATTGGAAAGTAGGTCCAAATGGATATAGAATCATTGGAGGTTTCCAGTTCTATGAAAAAACCCGTGAGAAACCGATTGGAAAAGTTTGAACCTTAAACCAACGAGGTCATCCCCATTTCCAAGGTTGAAACAAAGGTTTATAACCAAGTCCCATAGGGTTCCTATTCTCTATAATATTGTCACAAAATATTAAGGCCAGAAAGGAACCACTCTGATACCACTTTGTGACATTCCATACCAAGATTCTACTAAAGGTTCCCCAAACCTAGTTTTCCACATATTGTCAAGAAGATCTCCCCAAATGACAGAGGATGCTGACTAATAGTATGGGCATAGGGTGTTTCTATGGGGAGACTATTCCATCATTATCAGAGTATAGCACAATGAATAAATATCAAACTTAGGTAAATAGCTGAAGCAATAAAAAATATGAAATAACATAAGAAGAAAGAATTACAATAACATAACATATGGTCAAAATATACGAAAGATGGTGTTGATATATCATGTATCTAAAAAGATGGAAAAAATAGTACAAATTAGTAGCTAACAAATGATATAAAAAAGTATAAAAAAGGAATCGAAAAACAATCCCATGAATCGGGATCCCTTTCTTGGTCATTTTCAACTATCTCCATCCTAAAATAACAAGAAATTAAATGTCTAAATCTAGAAGCTTCCCTTTGTAAAAACCTGCATTCATATAGTCTACTCAGGTACCGTAAACCACCAGATACAGTGTGAGATAAATATTAGTGGTTCACCACACACTAAATTTATAGAATTCATTCCATGAAATATGAACTATAATAGTGTGCAAGCATGCATATATAATAGTAAACCAGTATAGTAATATAAAAACCAATGTATCAAATTCATCCCTCGACTGGTGTCTGAACTTGTAAAAAATCATTAATTTATCACGTTCTACTTTATATGTTTATGTCATGTGAGGCATGTCTAAAACTAACATCACATTGAGATAGAATTAGTAACAGTTCCAGGATGATACGAGGAAACATGTGTTGACCATTAATAATGAAAGGGTTCCATGTTTATAACAAAGGAAACCAAAAACTCAAGCGTCTCTAACTTAGTAGTAACTATAGCTTGGCTAAGGTATAGAGTGGAATCCATGGAGCATCATCTAATGAATTCCATAATAGCATATTCTAATAGAGTCCAAGTAATACATCCAACATAAAATGGGATAAGATATTGATAGGCCTAAGGATGTAACCATGGATCCTTAGTCAATAAAAGACATGTTAGATCCAAGGATTACATTCAAGGTATCCTATAATAGTAAATTAGGTATTCTCAAATTTCATATAGGGCATCCACTAATAGATGATCTCTGGGTTCCGAGGTGGGTCTTAACCAAGGAAACTTGTATCCCTAAATCAGAATGGAATCCTCAAGTGCTCAAGGAATTCTGTCAATAATCCTAGGTGATCTTGAGTCAAAAACATTCCAATAATTATTTCATTGTCCATATATATAATTAAGAACTTTACATTATTCTTTTAATTAATTAATCCAAGTGATAATTATATCATTTTAAAAATTGAAAATGTTCAAGAAATTCCTTTCATTTGCGTGATAATGCCAAGGGGAATACAACCACTTATTCCATTTCATATATAAAATAATTGGTTCATCCTTTAAATTTGACAACCTTTAAGAAAATACTATAAAATAGGAACCCCTGGTAATTAATTTAATGTATAGTAAGACAAGTCATTTTCATATTATATACGACCCATTTCATTTAACATTTAATAATCATTTCAGGCACTTACCTTAGGCAGGTCAAGTGGTTACCATATATGGTACATAACATGATCAATTAACAATTCAATTTTCATTTAATATGGAATGACTTACTATTATAATGGACAATCTCAAACACACCTAAATAGTTTCTCAAACATGTCAAAACACCAAAGGCCCAATTATGGAATAACACCCTTCATAAGGTGGTTGAATTTTTTGATATAACAAATAACATTGAATGACATATTTGGAATGGGTCTTAGAATACAATCCTAACAACTATAAGAATGAAAAATAAATTCAACTGATGATGCCTGGTGAATTCGTTGCGATGATACAACAATTTATAAAATGATAAAACATGAGTGATGAGTTATAGACCACCATACCCATAAATGTATGACTCTCTACATCTTGTATCAACCTCTAGTTCGGCCTGGATTGAAGTAGATCTAATGAATGGATCAATGCTCAAATATTGGGGCATATGAGCCTATATTGAAATAAATTTTATGATGGGAAGAAGAACAACAAGATATTAAAATGGAATAAAGAACATACCAGTGTTGATCCAATGAGATGAATGATGATCGATTCAGACTACAGATAGATGGTACATTTCAAAATCTAGACTAGGAATCAAAAATATCTAAATTAGGAGAAAGGTAGGCCTCTTTCTGCAAGAAAACCAAATGAGAGGATAGGTTATTTTAAAACTTTATTTAAGGAAAAAATGGAATGTTTTACCATTCTTAGTCTTTTCATGGTTTGGCCGCATGTTTTGGCAAAACCATGAACAAACTATGAATGGGTAGTTATTAGAAGGATAAACCACATTGTTAGGCCACACGACTAGGGAAACCATGAAACAAATGTGAAAAATATCTCTATTAACAACTAAAAATCTTTCGCAAGGCCATGTGGCCCAACTCACATGTTTAGATCAAACCATGCACCCCATATCACCCCACATTCCATCCTCACATGGTTAAAACTGACTATATGGTCTACCTCACAGGGTTTAAACTAATTGTTCGATATTCCTTTTTATCTAAAAAAGCAAGGTTTTAGGATCCGAACAATCACTGGATACCCCTATTTCCTCCTCAATCACATCATGTATCCATATTAGGTCCATAAAAGAGAATTAGACCAAAATTTAAAGGATACATAAATGATTGAAAAATGGGTTCTTACAGCATAGCTCACATAGGATTAGGGAGTTTCAATGATCATGTCATTTGAATCATAATACTCTAGAATTATATGGGAAATGTTAGTGTGAAGACCCAATCATAAGGGAAACATCATTGTGTAATCCATGATTATAAGGGAAATATGAGTGTGTATGCCCCAATCATAATTGAAACATTAGTGTGTAATACCATATTGTAAAGGGAGTGTTAGTGTGTAAGCCACAATCATAAGGAAAATGTCAGTGTGTATGACTTGATAATAAGGGAAGAGTAAGTTTGTAAGCCTTTATTATATAGGAAATGTCATTGTGAAAGCCCCGATCATAATGGAAACAGAAGTGTGTAAGCCTAGATTATAAGCGAAATGTCAGTGTGTAATCCTCAATCATAAGTGAAACATTGGCGTGAAATACCTTACCATAAGGGTAATGTCAGTGTTTAAGCCCCGATTATACGGGAAACATTAACTTTTTATGCCTCAATAAACTAAACTATGATGAATCTTATCCCCGAAATAGCCATGATACACAGGATTCCATTCTAAGGATAGAGAAAAATTTAAATATTTATCCATCTCAGTTTAAGCCTCATATTTTATCCAACATTGCAACCATAGATACCTGATCATTCCCATAGGGTGATCATCCTTCCTAATCCCTCAGGAGATTGATAAATCAATTGAACTATTATTACTTTGATTCTTGCAACAACTAGGATATGTTGGAAACCTTATTATTGCCCAAGATCCTTATTAAATATCTCATGGGCTATCACAGTACAGAAGTATCATGTCCATATGCAATGAGTATTATCACACTCCATAACATGTTTATTTCACTTAGAATAGCTCACATGGGCGTTGGGAGTCACGATGAAGACACCATTGTCAACATGAGTCTCCACCAGCTAGGGCAATTTTGGAATATAATCCCCAATGAGTCGCATGATATAACTGTACCCTACATGAGTAAATACACCTTTGGATGAGTCCTAATAGATTGAACAAAATACGTGTGTTTTGAATCCTATGATATATAGGATATGTAGGATGCCTCATAATGGCTCAATACCATCCTCAAAATATTAACCATCTCTCTCGATGGAATCCAATTATAAAGTGTCTAGTTTTATAGCTTCAATATATAAGAAGTAGTTCAGTAACAAAAAAAGGATGAAGAACCTTGGATACATATATATGGATTCAATAAAGAGATTCCCCTTTCTTTAGAGTATAAAAATTATTTAACATATAATTGTTTTCTTAGGGAAATGAGTCCCATATTGTAATTTGGAAGAGATTAATGAATATATATTAAATATATAATAGATTCCCAGATTAGGAAACAAGTACCATCAATATAGTGTCATGAGCCTGACCTACCATCCTCTTGATCTATGCAAGTCCCTAAGTAGCATTGGGTCGGAAACCTCAGTGGATCACCATCCACTGGGAAGTAGGTCCTCACCCAGTTATGGATAGGGGAACCATTCAATTTTTCCATTATGAACAAGTCTGGTCACCTAGTGTTAAAGATTTTGAATGAAATGATGCCCCCACAATCAACCATCATCCAAACCAAACCCACATTGATAAAAGGGTTTCTCAATCATATCATTCCACATTGAGAAAATTCTGTTTCAAGAATGGTTAATGATACTGAACCTTTTCATAATATCAAGTAAACTTGTACACCGAGATTTGAATACTGAAACCAAACCATATTTTTACCATGAAATGTTCAAGAAATCCCTCAAATATGAGATTCTTACTGATACATATTCAACAGTTATCTTGATATTTTTTTAAGAAACAAAGAATAATTTGGTTAGAATATATTTCATAGAGTAAGGGTACATTATATTCAACTGATGATATTGGACATGTAGAACATAGATTTTTTTTTGATGCCATAAGGGGGGTCCCACAATCACTTTATCTCTCTATATTATATTTCTCTAATATTTTTATTACGCTTCATATAAGGGAATAAATCTTAGGCATGGAATCAACTTTTACTCATGCAACCCTGTTATAGGTTTTCATCTTTAGCATCTTTTAGATCGTATATTCTATTGTTGTAGTCTATGGAATTTAGGAACATACCTTCTATTTCTGTATTTTGGGGTCTTTTATCTCATACATTCTATTTTTGTTGTTTAGGGTCATTTAGTTCATACCATGTACCACTTTAGTTTAGGGACTTTTTGGTTGAACCTTATATTGTTATTTTTTATGGAATTTTATCTTGAACACTCAATTTTTTTATTTTAAGTTCTTTTAATATAAACTTTTATAGTTATAGTTTAGGATCTATTATCTTGAAGATTCCATTTATTTCATTTATAGTATTTTAGCAAAGACCTTATATTTCTATAGTTTATCATCTTTTAGTATGGACTTTTTAATACTGTAGTTTAAGATGTTTTATCTTGGACATTCTATTGTTGTTGTTTAGGGTCTCCTAGATCATACTTTTTGTTGTTGTAGTTAAGGTTATTTTTTCTCAAAACCTTAGATTCTATAGAGTTTAAATTCTTTATTATAAGACTATATTGATGAATATAAAACATGGGGAAGACATGTTAATGATGATTAAAAACACCCTAAGGTTTTGAGTTTGTCCATAGTGTTTCTAGGGATCCATAGGATTAGTGTTCTTTTCCAGAAAGGAGGTGATTCAACTGGTTAGTAGGTCAAAGCCCTTATGTGTTGGTAGAATTTAAAAAAAAAAGATGTATCCACTCTTTTACAAGGGCAATAGAATATTAATGGGGGTAATATTGGTTAAGGGAGAAATATTAGAGATGATTCGTCCTCCTGTAAAATTGGAATATGGGTTGTGTAAATCTTGTATTTCGGGGCTTGAATCGATGAATCATGGAATGTGGCATACAATAAACAAAAATATCCAATGTTTTTGATTTCCTCCATGGTGTCACCAGGCCTCATGAGGATTAAAATTATTTTCCTCCAAGGAGAATATTACTATAATTGGTAGTTCAATAACCTTTTTCTTGTGTCTATAGGGATGACATGAATGGTAAGTTCGAGTTGATCCTACTATTTATTGGGGGATATAAAATATTTATGAAGACTCAATCATCAGTTAAATGATGTTGGGAATGGGGAAAAGAATTATCTAGGAATGTTTCTAGCACCCTAGGAAATCTTTTATTTTTAGTATGGAAATATTGGGACCTACACCTTGTGGTTTCAAATCAGGTGGTATAGGCCATTAAAAGGATCGATAAGGGAGTTTCACATCAATGTTTTGAGGTAGGGTATAATATACGGTGATGTAACATAGAGGATATAAAATCCTCTTAAACATTCTTGTTAAAGGTATTTTAAGTCATGGTCAAGTAATATATGAGTTATTTTTTGGTGGGAACCAGTGGTTTTAGGTCAACCAATGGTAATGGAGTGAGCCTCTAATGTTCCACACCTCTAGTAAAATAACTCCTTGTTCTAAGGGGGTCCTTCCCAAGTTCTAACAGTCCAGTTGGAGGAGAAAGTCACCATTACTAGTATTTTATGGGGAAGATACATTAGGAAGGAATCTAAAGGTGCATGGGTCTCCAATAGAAGTTTAAAAACTCAAGGAACTGGATGTGTTAGCTCAGAATTCAAATCCATAATGGTGGTTTATGAAAAATTTAATTTTCAAGATTTTTTCAGGAACACTATAAGTCATGTCCCCAACAAGTTAACATGTTATCGATGTATGGATATGTAAAAAACATTAATATATCTTTTTCCTAGACTAAGGGGGTCTAACAATCACAAAATGGATTTTACCGGGGTTACAAAATAGGCTTTATGAGATTTAATCCTTATTTATTTTCGATCTAATTTTTCCTAAACATTTGAACTAAAATATTTAGTGAGTGGTGAGTTGTGTTCCAATCAGGTTTACTTTTTCAATTTTTTGACCTGAAAATTTTTATGCATCTTTTACTAAACGTTTTGGGTCTTTCAATTTGAACAATCACAGGGTAAAAGTTTTAGACCGTACATATTTAACAAAATTGTAGGAATTTTAATGTCATGACACACATGGATATAATATTTGTGATATTTTTACACAAGATCCATATTATGATATCCATGGTAAATAATAGAAGATCATCTGTCCTAGTGGGAGATGAAAATGTTATAACTCACGTCTCTAGGTTCTCAAGTCATGAGTAATGATATGAGACAACTGTATCATGGATGGACCAAAACACCCTCTAGTGCCGAGTTATTCTATGATAACGTAAGGTTGCCAATAATAATAATGACATTATATTAGATCAAGATGTCTCTAGTTGGTAGTTCTATAGCCTTATGAATCAATATCATGGTTAAAAAGAGAGATAACATTTCCTTCTAAAGGGTTATGAATAGTTTGTGGAAACCCAAGGAACTCAAGAAATACATAGTGGTGAATCAATTAAAGTTCATAAAAAATGATGAGAGAACCATATAATTAGGGTTACTAGGAGAAGGATCATGAGGTCCTTTGACAAGGGTTTATGATGGGTGATTTATTGTATATTTTAACGTCTGTATTGGGATGTATTTGTCTTGATGTTTTAATGTGATGTGATCAGGACATTTTCAATCAATTTTAGCATCATGTAGTATGAAAATTTCTCTTTCCTTGTTGTTTCACATAATTTCAAAGGATTTTGGAACCAATGTGAGAATTTTTAGGGACATCCTCAGGGAAAATATTCACTAGTCAGGGGAATTTGAATGCATGGTGAATCTTTTATCCATGCACATGCTTATTGGTGAGTTTAAGTATTCCATATTCCTTATTACAGAGATCTGTCACGCACTCAAGCATGACATATGTAGATATTACTCATGAAAAGGAAACGTGAACTTTTATGACTGACCTCATTCTGGAAAAGGGGTATATAGTATTTTTTTCATTTAGTTTAATTCAATGCGGATAAGACACCTAATACATGGTCCATACCGTATGCAGTTAAGGGTTAATTTTTATATTGATTGTTGCAGTTATAACCAAGATCATAGATTCATGCATAAATACATGTCCTGTGAGGACAGAAATTAACCCATACATAGTTCTTAGAAGAAAAAATGTCTACATAGATCTGACACACATGAAGTGGGGGTCACTATTCCCATTTATTTTTGTAGCTGCACCTAGGATTGGAGATTAAGGAATCACTACATACACTATGATATAAGTAATCAAGGTACCAATAGTTATTGAATGACAAACTCTCTACGCAGGCCTACCTTATACGTAGAGGAGGGAATTGTTCATGTTGATTATTGTAGAAGGACCAAGGGTTGGAGATATGGGTGTGAATTCATACCCTATGATGACAAGAATTAAGACACACTGAGTTCTTGAAGAACCATACTATTTAATCTCACGTGTTAAGGACATAGATTCCCCAACATGAAAAGGTAATAGTCTGACTGTGACTAGGAATGGATATCCAACCGTAACAATGTATATTTTGGTGAAAAGAATCCATCCACATGTAGTTATTGAATTGGAAACTTTCTACAGTGGTATGACCCATACATATAGGGGGAATTTTTTCCATTGATATTATAACTAGACCCATGATTTGATATTTGGGAATCACTACATATCCTGTGAATATATGAATCAAACCACATGTAGTTATTTAATAGAGGTGTGGTTGGAGACCAAGACCAATGATAATGGTCCTATTAAGAGAGTTCAACAATTATGTTGAGTTTTTTATCATGAAAATGACATCAACCATGAATTTTAACATCACATAGAGATGACTCACGATGTTAATTTTTCCAGGACCATAATGACAACATTGCAAACCGATATGTGTTGGTCATGTGGGGAAGCCTCTTAAAAAATTACTAATTTCACTTGATCTATGATATATGTAGGATAAAATAAATTTTAAAGGTTCCTTTCACGATATAGAGGTAGTTAGAGAAAGTAAAAGATAATTTTTTATCACATAGTAGCTAGTACGAGATATTGGATATATACATCCCTACATGTATCATTGGAATGAAAATCAATTCAGATGTATTTATTGGAACCCATGAAGTTTATTAACATGAGAAAACTACATCAGACGTATAGGTTAACATCACATGTAAGGAACAAGGTGACTTGATGTTGAAGAAAACGTGTTTTAAATTTTCGTACAGTTTTATGTTCTGCAATCATGATTTTTTATTTTAGTTTAACGTCATGTGAGTAGGAAAAGAGATGTTGCACAGTTTAAGGGATTTCATTATGGACACCTCCTATATAGATTAATGTCATGTGGTTAGGACATTCTCCATTATATTTAATGTCATGTGGATAGGACATGATCCCTAAAGTTTAATGTCTAGTGGTCAAATGAGAGTCAGTTGATGGAATATTCAAAATGCATTTCTTAATAAACCTTGCATCTGTGGGGGTGTGTCACCATCCCCATCCACTATGTCTAGTGAATAGACTCCATTATTATAGACATTATATATGAGATAATTCCCTTTGGATTTTTCCTCTACTTTAGGAGGCAACTTACCTAGTAGCATTGAGGTTCTCATAACCCATACTAGTTCTAATTGAAGGAATGGAAAGAGGGGTAATTTTTTATTAAAGGCTTGTGTGATCCAATTATGATGAACATGGAGGCTATGAAATTTACAAAACCTTCTATCATCGATCATCTCTAACTCATCTAGTCACTTTTATGATTTCTCATCATCTAATAGTTATCAAAAAATGTCTATTTGAATCAAGGGTAACAAGAATTATATGTGAAAAAATTCCTCAGTCTCATATACAAATTAATATGGACATTATGGTTTAGAAATATATGTGGTGGTATGGTAGTCCCTTAAAGCATGGAGGAGCTTGTCTATCCCAAAACTATTTTCCTCATTCATCATCTTCTGGAGTATATTTGAAGTATTCTTATTGAAGGATTATATTAATCAATTTTCCACTACATGATATATGGGTGAGGGATGGGAATCAATGTTACACTCCAAGTAAAATTTCATAATATTTGTAGAAAAGAAGATGGTGTTGTTGTCCAACAGTATCATGTAAGGGCATCTAAATTTGGTGATGATATGTGACTTCAAGTGGTTTATTGTTTTATTCATTGAATTCTTTGAGGGGTATTTCCTTATCAAATTTTTAGAAGTAGTTAGTATGAGTAATTATGTACATGAAATTCTTAGTCGTGGCTGGGGGATATGGCCCCACAACACCCATAACCCATATGCAAATCACCCATAATATTAACTGTATTTAGAAATTTATATTGATGATGGATGAATTTTTCATGATTTTGGAATGCATGAAAATTACAGGTGAATTACACATGGTCATGTATCATGGGTTTCTAGTAGTAACCCAACCTCCTAATTTAGTGGGAGAGTCAAGTCCCATAATGACAAGTGAGGAAATAATCTACACAGACTCCTTATATGATTTCAATAATCTCTCTTTATGATATGAATATGAGGAAGATTCTATCAAATCCACACTGGTAGAGGGATTTATACTCATTTTGACGATCCCATAGGATAATGGTCCTCACTCTCCATCACATATGTTCCCTTCTGTATAAATCTTTTACAAGGATCCCATTTTGGAGATAAAACATTTTGGTCTCCATCAATCCATGGGAATATTTGTTTTTATCATGTTCTGAGTGATAATGAAATGATTGATATCTTTCATGTCACATATGGTTATAAATGAGATCATTATTTGATTCATAATGAAGAATATTACTTGCTTTTGATTAGGGTCACCCAAGACTATGGATGCATTATCCAATGTGTCGATAGAATAATTTTAAGGTTGGTAGACATGATGGAACATGGGTTCAAAAGGGAACTCCACCATTAGTCCGCTGGCATGGACGATGAGAGGTTCCAATTAATCATGTTTGATGAAATATTCACCATTCATATTCTTTATCACTACATCTGAATCGCTTTTGATGTTCACGTAGGTTATCTATAACTTCATGTCTATTTACATGCTAGTGTTGAGGGAATGGTATTTAGCACCATTATTTTTCCAGCATTCTGATTTTGATAGAGTTGGGAAATATTTATTTATTTGGATAGAAAAATAAAATACCTAATCTAACCTAATTTAATTTCAGGTTTTCCAATCTCATGTTGATTGGAATTCTAGACGTCGGATAAAATACCTCAAAAATTTATGGGGAGTTTCAAGGGAATAGAAAACCTCCTCATATTGATGTTCAGTGTCCAATGGTATGATTTCTAGGGCATGATTCTCACCAATAAAATCATTCTAGGAACCCCCTTTTCACAGTCATTTGTGACACAAACCATATGTCACACTATTACAAAATAACCACCCATTGGTCCATCTTCATACTCATAATGGAAAGTCTAGTGATGTAATTGAGTAGATTAATACAAAAGACATAGTGGATTCATGTTTCTGGAAGTAATACCTCATATTATTCACTACATATATGAGTGTTAAGAAGTTATTATCGAAATTAGAATATAATGTATTAGTACCTATCATCATTTTAATTAGTTATTAGAGATTTTTATCATTCATCATATCATTTTTCTATGGGAGGAGAGAGACAATATATCATTTCATGGAATCCATAGATATGATGAGTGTCATTTATTCTAACTATATCATCCAGGATTGTGGATGAAGATGGTACAACTTTAGACTCAAGAAATATTGTTGGTAGTCATTGTCCCATTGATAGGATATCCCCCTTACTCATTATATTGGTGAAGGGGATATATTTTCTTAAAAGGCTGGCTATGAAACGATGAATTTAAATGTGGTTACCTTAGAGCCCCATTAGTTCCTTTATATTCATAGGGGTGACATTTCTAGAATATAACTAATATTTTTTTGGGTAAACCAGGATGTCATGTTATCATACCATAAAGCCAAGTAACATCCCTGATGTTTCCCCAAATTTTCATTTCAATGGATTCATCATTACATTGTTCTACCATCACTTCTTGAAGAATATTTGAGTATTAGTGAGGTGATCATATAATTGTTTGGATTTGAATGCTAGGTCCTCAACATAACATTCATATATTCACCCAAATAAATAATTAATGACATAATGGATGGGGAAATGATATGTAGCACTAAAATTATTTAATCCATAGGGAAAAGACAGATAGAAAATGATATCTTGTGGTTCTATAAAGTTAGTGGTGTTCTCATCATCAGGGTCTATATTAATTTGATTGTAACCTAAATACCCATCCATGGTGGAATGGTATTGGAAGTCATAATTTGAATCAACTAAGAGTTCTATGATCTAAAATGGGAAGTCTTGCTTTAGTAAGTGTGGACTATGGTCTCTAAAATCGATTGATACCCAAATCTACCGATTCTATTTATTGTCAGAGATGGTTTTGATGAGAGATCTAAGGTATTTAACTTCTTGGAAAAAATTAGATTTGATTATTTTGTCAACATCATCCCCTAAATTGGAACCATGAGAGGGGGAATCCTCCTAGATTCCTACAAGAAACCATGATGTCCATTGGGTCATTCGAGATGGGGAATATACACATCTGGATTTAGTCTCGGAATTTCTGTATAATTTCATGAAAACACGTATCGATGTTACTTTATAAACGAAATATACATATCTTTATCTTTGGGGGCATGGAAAGACAAATCAATATTGACCAAAAAAATTATTCCATCCCCAATTTTACCTTTCTGATCTCATCATTAGTGGTGGAGATTCCCTCCCAAAATGTTGGTGGGGTATTCTTGAGTTTATCCTCTTATTCTTCCACATATGAGTTTGTGGAATCATCCTATATTGGGTGGAATGGATGGGATATCGACCATTGATATTTACTTCCCAACCAAGAGAAGAATGATTCCCTCTGTGGTGATGATGATGATGAAAATTTACCCTACCTTAAGGGATGGGGGAAATTTGGGGAAACCATTGGAATTATTTGCTCCTTTTGTAAACGATATGATGTTCTCAGTAAAATATTTAACTACTAATGGTACATGGATTCAGATATAAATTCCCCCATCCCAGGGGGTTAGGGTTGATCTGGAATCACCATTGATTTCCCCATTACCCTTTCAAGGGATGATGAACATGGTGACGTGGATTTTGAAAAAACATTCCCTAACCAATTGGGATGGGTTTTTTATCTGGTGTTGTTATGTCCCGGATCCTCTCAAGGACTAATGATTTGAGAGGTAGAGGCAATGGTATATACTCCCCTAATATAATGGAATGGGTTTTCTAATGGTTGGAAACTATGGAATATTACACTATGACCTATTCGATATGGAACCATTATGCTCGTGATTGAGATAGGAATGATGGTACCCTATGATGAGAGTAATTAATTAAGAGAAGTTGTCTTTTTAGAAAAAATTCATCTTCTATGTCTGAAATAAATTCTTAATTCTTTGAGGGATCCAATTTAAAGAAATTTCAGATATCCCTTCCCTTCATTTGTGATGTATTGAAACAGTTGATGTAGGGTCATCTCGTTGGAGTGACCAACTAGTTTTCATGTTACCCATTACCCAGATTTCAATGGTGGCTAAGAAATTATATGGAACTACATCTATGGAGTTCTATTATTCTATGGGTGCTGTAAAATATAAAGCTCCATAATTTCCCCATACTCGAATATATATGCATGAAGAGTCTTTGTTGGTCCATTTTTGAAGTGTTGTGATGCAATAGTAGCTGTTGTGCTTTATATTTTCATTATTCTTTTCCATTTTTTGGCCGCAGTCCATGGTGATAGCAGTCAGTTTCAGTTGACATCAATGCATCTTGATGGTTTGAAAGTGAACCTCAAATCCTGGATAAGTGATGTGTCTATCCTTCAATATAAAATGACTTTTAAAAATATTTTTTAATATATAAGGCATTAAATACTCCCATAACTCATCTAGGATATCACATTTATAAGTAGAAATAGGCCAAGACACGGTGCAATGTTTTCTTCTAGATAAATATCATATATAGTGCATTTTTAGATTCCTATTATTTCGAATTCCATGCCTTCATCTGGTCACACAACATGAGGTTATTCTTATGGTCACATGATTACCATTGTGGAGTGTTAATAGAATTTGATGTAAAAATATATATGGTTGAACTTGATTTGTTGATCACATCTCTGTACAAAGGCTTCTGAGTGTTAAACACCTCTCTATACATAGGTGTTTTGGAAATGGTTGATTTCCTTATCTGTGGTAGATATCACCATGTGGAGGTTCACCATGGATAATTTCATGAGCAGATACCCTATAATCCATCAACACACTACCATGATAAGTTCTATCATGTTAATGGTCTCATTAAGATTCATTTTAACAGTTTATATACCATTGGGATGTCGATAATGTGACTCGAACAACCACATGGACTCTGGAATCAACCTAATTAGGAATATGATAATTATTCTAAGTCAATAATGGAATACTCTGACATTCCTTTTGGGATTTTTTATTTATATAAGGATTCAATATGAGAAAGTTTAGAAAATATTGATAATCGTTAGGCTTTGTGGGAATATGTTTCCAATACTGTTATGATTCTGGAATATTACAAAGAAAATAATTTTTAGGAATAAGAGTTTGTCCCATGTAATTTCCCACTCTCAAATTGTGAGTATCGGTTAGAGTAGGGATATCAGACTGATCCTAAGCTATTGGAGTATTATTTTGTTCAATTTTGATAGGAAAATGAGCCTGCCTTGAGTCTTGTTCTGCTCTCACTTGGTGATCCCTGTTTGGAATAGGAGTATGATCCTGTTATGAATATGAATTCCCCATCAAAATATATCTAAGTAAATTTGTAATGGGATAAATGAGAAGATCCTCCTTCTGTATAGCCTTATAAGGAATCTGGTGGAGTTATTCATCGGCAAAAGTAGGGATATGAGCTGGCCTTCCTTGAGTCGCTAAAATTTGACTAGTCACTTCATTAACTTGAATATGATCATGTCCCAATGAATTCACCAATAGCACTTGATGTTCCTTAGTTAGAATAGGGATATGATCCCAATCCCAAGCCTTTGGAGTATTCTTCTAGTTATTTTAAATCGGAATGTGTTCTCACCCAAAGGAATGATCTTCTCTCAATTGGTGATCCTAAACTAGAACATGGATAAGAGCATGATCCAATGTGTTTGAGATATGTCATTGGTATTTTTAAATAGGAATGTGTAGATTTCTTGAGACATGTTCCACTCTCACTTGGTGATCCCTTTTTGGAATGGGAATATGTTCCCAGTCTCATGCCTCTTTCTTTACCAAAGTATACCAATAATCATCCTAGATGGGAGCTATATTTATTTGTTCTTTAAAGAAACCACCTATTCAAACTAATCATTATGTTGTTCTACCTTGGATGTAGAGATGATTTTTTTCTATCACTATATCTACATCAGTTCCAAAATATGTTGGAAGAGTCCTTCAATCGTTTCTATGATGTAGTGATACATTATCACGGTGTATCCAAGAATATAAGACTTGAAATTTTTTATCACTACTATATATTGTAAGATATCATCATTTAGAGTGGGTATGATCCCAACTATGTCCTCTATTTACCATCATAATATTCTAATGGACTTAATTCATGAGGGGATGAATATGAACCTCCCCATGTTTTATGTTGAAACTTTCATGAAGACTTGTTCCGAGTGTGAAAGGATATGAGATTACTTTATGGATACTGTTAGAATATATCAGTGGGGTTCGTTATTGGGAGAAGGGATATTGTGTCATCCCTGCACAGTTGCCATGATAATCTTCTCTGTATCGTTCCAATTTTATCGGATGTCTTCGAAGAGACTTGGGAGAAAGGATATAATCCCACTAAAGGTCATCCAGAGCAGTCCACATCTGTTGTGTCTTCCTTGGTACCCATTCATGGGTGCTATAGGTGGTAGTGTTTTGGGTGGTACCCTCAAAAAAATAATGAAGTTCAACATCAGGATAGCATTGTCTATAGTTGCTGACATGGGCCCTTCTCAGGGGCCCCTAAACTAGAAGGGGTCCATAGTTGACTCCTTGGTACTCCATTACTATTTATCTAAGGGGGATACTTTTATATTATGATGATAATATTTCAAAGAGGTTGGCTATGGAAATAAACTCCAGTAGCTTTACTACAGCTTTCATTGGATGATGCAGACTGTTAGGTTTCAGATTTGGGAGACCCTCACATGTAACCATAATGGTTGGGATTATACCATGTTTATGGTGTTACTATACAGGTGAATTATCCACATAATTTTTAAGATTTCTAGAAGGTTATGTCATTATGTGACCCCACAGGTGTTTCATCCATAGTAGATTTTCAAGAACATTCACTGGATAAAGAAATTTTCTTTGGTCTGGTGTTGTTTTTGAGATCAGTATCTCATGTAAAAAGGAAAAAAAGTAACAACATCACTTATTAGTGCACTATCTACAGTGTAATAATTTATCAATAAGAAATTAATGTGTAACAAAACTACCATTTCCTATCCCAGTCTGGCCATTATTCTCCTGTGGGATTATCATAACTAGGATGGAATTATTTCACAATAAACCCAAATTCATTCGAGAGATTCATGTCAAGATCTCTAGGTTTTATTGTGTAGGATATGAATAAAAAATTTCCCAATTCATAGTAAGATGATCATTATATAATTTTAGAGATTGATATTGGATTCACCATTTCTGTTTCATCAAAAAAGATACAACTACGGTGAATTTGGTTTCTCCTGACCTTTCATTGTGGGGGGTTTAATGTATTGTGAAATAATTAATGCTTCTTTTTACCATTTTTGTTCTTAATGGAGACTCCTAACTATTTACACATCCATAATTGGGTACAGACCATATTTCTAAAAGAAGGTGTCTAGTTGGGGTTTTCAGACCCAATGGAACATCGGAACTCACATTGGTCGAGAGAATGGATGGTCGGGCTCATCGCACCCTTTGGAGAGAATGTTTTTTCTACTCTAGGAATCTATTAAAGATTTATGATATGTTTGTGAATATCATTATAATTCATATATAGAAACCATTACCCAAACAAAAATATCATTATTTAAATCACTATATATGTAAAGGGAGGACTAACAATGATTCCATCTTAATATATCTAAGATTATTCTTCCATTTCTCCTTCATGGGTTGCTGTTTATATATTGAATCCATATAACTGGGTGATCTAATGTTTTTTTCATCCAAGGAGGAAATTAATATTTTGATATTGGGATTGACTAGTAATGAGGAATCCTACGTATCCTACATACAATAGGATTCAAAACCCATATAGTTCATTAAACTCAAGTAGTTAGACATCATGCAGAATGTATATATATGAGGGTACATAAGCACCATATATTTTAGTTCGATCCTCGAAGAGGCTTCATACATATCTTGGTTATACCAGGAATTAGAGTCATCATTATTCCAAAAATCTCTTGGGAATTACCCTGAGGTGGAATTCCTTATATAGGGGAAGTCATATCATGCCATTGATCAGGGCATACACACTAATGTTTTTTTGGATGGTGGAGATTCATGCTGTGAATGATATGATCATTGAAACCCCCTAATCCCACATAAACCATGACTGGTGTGATAAAAAAGGTACATAAATTAATTAGTCTCACTGCATATAGATGTGGGATATATATACAGGGATAGCCCGTTGGATGTTTCATATGGATCATATGCCTTAGAAAGGAGTCATATGATTCATAGTTATATTGGTAATCAGATCCATCATAGTTTAGTATAATTGGGGATTACACACTGAGGTTTCCATTTGGGTGTTTCAATATGGGACTCGAGCCTTGGGAAGGTATTGTAAGTATCATGGTTATGGAAGAAATAAGAGTTATCATAGTTTAGTTTGATTAGGTATTACTAACTGAGGATTCCCTTGGGATGTTTTAATATGGAGATCGGGCCACAGGAAGTCGTCCTACATATATTTGTTCTGGATTGAATCAGTGTCATCATAGATAAGTTTTATTGGTGATTAAACATTATAGTTTCCATAATATGGGGGCAGTCGTATCATGCCACTGATCGAGGGTTACACTGAGAGGATACCTTTATATGCACACCAGATATGTTTTTCATGTCCTTGGGTGTCTTCATGACATGGACTAGTTATCTTCCTAGCTATATTGATTGTCTTATTTACCCCTGATTATCTTCCTGACATGTCATATGATTTATAGACATGTTTGGTTGTATAGATGACATGTCCAAAGAAAATATCACGACCTTATTGACTTGTCGGTTGGGCTTAATACAATTTAAATGGCATGCCTAGAGGCCATTACATGATTTGGGAGGACATGTGAAGAGGACATTACATGATATGACTGTCTTGGCCTAGTCATCTTCATGATATGTCTGGGGATATCCAGACATGCTTGAAGAAAAACAAATGATCAAGGATGACATGTCTAGAGAAGGTCACATGAGCAACACTGGCATGTCTGGAGGATGTTTCATGATATGAATGACTTGTCCTAGTGTCAAATAAATACATGGATAAAATTTCTGGAGGGTTCTACAACATCTAGATTATAAGAAAAAAGGGCTTCACGAGACTTAGGTGGAATTCCCAAAGGGCATTTTGTGAAATTCTGAACATGTCTGGATTATATATTATAATCCAATTGTATTTTCTAGGGGAAATCACATGGCTTGGGAAACAATTACATGTACTTTTAGATGATCTAGATCAGTCTTTTAAAGATAAAAAAGATAAAAAAAATATCCCTTCACATTAGTATCCCATATCTTTTAGTATTTATTCAAGATTTTTGTTTCATTTGCTTTTGTATTTTACCAACAAAATCTTGTTTAGGTTTCACATTATCCAGAAAATATGTGGATCCTATTTCTTATAACCTAGATGACATACCTAATTCATTCATGTGATCCATCATGAGATCATGATATGTGACTATGCATTCCATGTGACCCATTAAGATTATCCTCGAGGTTTTCATGATGGATGAACTTGGGGCTCACATGACTGGTCGCTTTGAGAAGTTTTCTCTAGCGCTCTTGTGTGCAATTGATCTATCTGTCTTCTCTAGGTGGTGGTAGTTTTTTATTCTTAGGGGGAGGGATTTATTGGCCTCACTTACCTCTTCATACATTTCCTTGGGTGGAATGAATCTTCCACATTCATGCTAGTGTAGATGGAGGGATTTGGTGTTACACACATCTCATGATCGTGACGAGGGTCATTTGGGGGGAATCACATGATGATTGATGACCATGGGAATGTTCCTAATTTTTCCACTTTTATTGGTCCCGGGAGGATCAAAGGGATTTTTCATGAAAATTATGGCATGTTAAAGGACTTAAAAAAGGCCAGAAAGACAAATATATATATATGTCTTTGTGAGATCAGGATGTCTGTTGTAATACTTTCGTGAGATTAAATATGACATTTCTGGGGTCTTCTATGAGATAAAGGCGGCTTTATATGGTGTTTTTTTTGAGAAAAAGCTAACATAACAAGGAGTCTTGTGGGACCATACATTCTTTAAGAGTGTGGACTCATGTTATCAATTGAGATTTCCCGGGGCTTATAAGCCCATTCACATATAGACCATCATATCCTCTCTCTACAAGAAACTTTTATCATTTCTCAGTTATTTCCTTCTTTATTTTAAAAAGTCCGCAGATATATCGAATCTACATGAGTGTTGTCGAAGAAAAACAATTTCCTCATATAATATGCCTCACATAACCAATAATGAGTATTGTGGTGAAGCACAATCATTATCATGGAAAACCCCTCTGTTTCTCTCTGGATCTAGTAGTGGCTACCCATATTCGAATGAACATGTCTCAGATCCTTCATATGTTGTAAGTGGAATTCCAACGGGCTCTTGAGTGACATGGTGTAAATGTTTCCAGGGCATCCATAGTGTCTTGAAAACCACATGGGTGCATGACATGAAGATTAATAACCACATAAGGTCTCTTTTTTTTATATTATTCTTACCCTTCATTTTATTATAGTTTTGGATTATTGTCTGGAATCCGCTGATTGAAAAGTCACATGATGTAGAGGAGTTAACTTTCCAACAACCACATTATTAGAAAATTCGTTGGTTACCTATGAAAGAACAATCATATTGTCCAAGGGGATCCACTTGATCAGAAGCAAGTTAGTCTCTATGCATAAATCATTCGCTTGAAATTCTGATGGTCATGCAATCATGTTTCCTTTAGAGGCATACATGATCCACTAGTTTTGGAAACATTATATTACTTTTCATTATAGAGAAAACAATAGCCATTAACTGTGTATTTATTACCTTGTAAAATTTTTGATTCTCATATGGAGGTAACCAAAAATCATAAAATGTCAATATACAACGAACAAGTAATATAAACCCATGAAAAAATTGGGTTATGAAAATCTTTACCTCTGGTTAACATTAAATTAGTTTCCATATGGGTGTAATAATTTTAATTTCAAAATAAAATACCATGTTGTATAGAGTATTCATGATTTTACATATAAATTGGAATGTTTTTACAATACTCAAATACATATGTGATGAATATAGCGTATTTATCATAGAAATAAAAAGTGAGATTTGAAACCCTTACATCAAATCCAGAAGTTCCTTTTATGTCATTTTATTACCGTTTAATAATCCCAAATAAATGATTTTATTTCTTAATGAAATTTTATAGTTTAAATAAATTATAATTAAATCAAATATATTATTTATTTTTAATTAAAAATTAAAATAAATAATCATGCATGACTACATCCGGTGTTTTGAGGATGTTCAGTTCATTATTTCAAAATGGATATGGCGTGTTGAATATGGTCAAAGTGGTCATTATCTAAACATATCAAAAATAGTAATCATGAAATAATTATCATATTTATTCATCAATTATAGTTTTAAAATAAACAATGAAAAATAATTATGAAAAATGAACTAGTCTTTGTTCTTGGATAGGGTAGCTCATGCAAACTCATAAGTAACATTTCAATTTACCGATGATCATTACAGAAAGAGGATATATATTATTTAATATTTTCAAAATAATAATAATATAATAAATAAAATATTATATATTCTTATACACACGTATATATATATATATGTATATATCATTCTTGTTATGTGGTGATAAAAAAGAAGAATCACATCACTTTGTGGAGGTGCTAGTCTACACATACACGAACGATGTTATCATTTGTTAGTATAAGAATGAATATAATATATTATAATATAAAAATGATAAATATTTAATTAAAATCTTTATAATATCATTAATATCACATATATTCCTTAAAATTATCATTATTACATTCCATGACAAGCATTAGTGAAAAACTAATCACATCACATTGTGAGGCAGTAGTCCACTGTACACACATGTTACGTTATCATATCACCAAGAGAATGGAAAGTAAGATGGTATATGTGATACAATAACCCATAATGTATAAAAATATTATAAATATCATATATATATATAATTTTAATCCATATATACAACATCCCATGAGTGGAAATGATGGAAAATGAATGGCATTTGTTCGCATGGCTATAGCCCACTATTCACATGAATGTTGGGGTTGTATCTCGTTTGATGGAATAGGATATGGATTTAAGTTATTGCATTATCACAATGACATATTAGTATATGGGATATATTTGTGTTATTATATAATAATAATTTTATTTTAATTTAAGGATGTTAAAATAGAAGCAAAGAATTATTTTATAAAAATGATGCCTCTTCTTCGGACAACCTCCTTAGGCTAGAACCAATATAATAAGTAGTTTGGATTTAAGAAAAAAATAAGGGATTAAGAATTAGTTAGGGGAATTATGAATACATTTGTGTTATTATTCTACAAAACCAAGGGCATTTAAGGTGTTAATAGGAAAGTATAGGGGTGAACTTTTATAAGTGAGGCGAGGGGTAGACATGTATTTTTTGAAAATAAAAAGTTGTGACCCGATTTTCCACATCCCAAAAGGTTCTAAAATAGACCTTTTTGAATAATTTAATATTTTATGGTAAAAAATGTCTATGAAATGTATTTTAGACAATGTTTTGGTCATATTCAGACTTGTATTTTTTGTTTAACCCCCATAGTAAACCTGTTTCACCATAATCGCGGTAATTAAATTTTAATATATTCAAAAATAATCATTCAAAAAAATCAAGTTGGAATTATTATTTGATATTAAATTTACATATATATAATCCATTTTACCAAATTCAATTCACATTAGTGGGAAGATTAATTTTAAAACAAAACATGTAGACACGATGAAATAGTCTGTTTTCAAGAATTATATTTTTCAACCAATAGATGATTTTATATTAACTCTATGACCTATAATAATAATTTTATGCGTATAAAATAGTATTTTTTGATATATAATCTCTAAAATTAATTTAAAAAATACCTCTCAATAGTTTTTTAAATTATTTAAAAAATAAAAATAGTATGCACTTTAAAAGAGTTTTCATAAAATCTTTTTTAAAACATAAAGGTAAATTTATACTAAAATAAATTATATTGTTCACTAAAAAGTAATTTTGTTTATTAATATAAATTATGAATAATAATTTTTACTAAAATAATTTTCAAAAAATAATGGGCCTTTAAATTACATAATTTATTGAAATAAAATTAATTATTTTACAAAAATCAGTATTTTTAACAATTCACTGAAAAATAAATATTTTCTGAAACATAAAAAAAATTAAAAATAACTAATTTTTTTTTTATCATTTCAAAATATTTTTTCATTTATTGAAAAAAAAATTCTAAAATTTTTAAACATTAATTACAATAATTTTTTCAGGAAAATAAATAATGTCGTATTTGAAGAAAACATTTGATTAAAGAATAAAATTACATTACTAAAACATTATTTATTATTTACTATGAATTGATCAATAATTTATATTAATTAGGTCACTTATATCTATATATATATTAATAATGTAGTTAATACTTTTCATACCTAGAAATTTCACTACTAGGTTATAACAGTTATATATATCTTTTTTCCACTTAAACATGGTGTTCTATGTATAATATGAAATTAAATATTACACACTTCTCTTAAAATTTTAGGGTGTAACAGTTAGGGCATGTGCAGTAACCATAATTCTCTTCATCTCATTTAAATTATCTTCACATTCATCCAGGAAAAGGAACATGAATTCTCTCTAAGTTAACTTTGGTTGTGTATTAGAGAGCTGTGGAACAATTCTCGCAAAAGACTTGATAATATCTCACCAAATCAAGAAATCTATGGCTTTCAATCACCATGGATGGTATGAGATAACATTCAATAACATCCTTCATTGGTGGATCAACTAAAATACCTTCCCATGAGATTATATTTCCCATTAATTAAACATTACAAAGAAAAAATTATCAGTTGGTAAAATTTTCATACATATTTTACTTCCTTAGGGTCTTCAAAGCTATCCTCAAATGATCTTCATGCACTTCCTTATATTTTTATTAAAAAATAATATAATCTATATTTACTAATACAAATAGATCAAGTTAATCTATAAATACTATATTCATTAATTCCATGATGATTTTAAGGGAATTTTTAAGATAAATTGAAATCACAATAAATTCATATTTTCCATAACTCATATGAAAAGTTTCCTTGTGTATGTTTTCAGATTTTACCTCTTACTGATAGTACCCAAATTAAAGATCATTCATTCAAATGAATTTTCCTCCTCGTAATTGGTTAATAAAATTATCAAAATGGGGCAGTAGATAATTTTTCTTAATATTGATCTTGTTAGGATAGAAATAATCACCGAAAAGAATATTTTATCCATATTTTTGTTTAATAAATAGAATAGTTATAACCCATGGAGATGCACTAGTGTATATAAATCCTTTATCAAAATTTTTCTGGAGTTTATTATTCAATAATTGAAACTCATTTTGGTCCATTATATATGGATTCTTCAAAATATGTAAAAGAAGTATGAGTTCTATTGTGAAATAGACTTTATAACACAATTGATGAAAAATAAATTCCTCTAGAAATAAATCATAAAACTCACAAATAATATTAATTTATTTGATCTATGTATCTCCCCAACAATCTGAGATAAACATCATTCACATATAAGAATTAAAACCCACAAGTTTGATATAATTTCCATTTGTAAGTTTTTATTTGTCATAGGGAAGCTAAATGGGACTGGGTTCATTCGGAATTTGAAACACAACTTCTCTAACATGGAAGTTAATATATTCTCCATATAAAAAATCCAATCCATTCTAATAATCACATGAAATTATACTAAAGGGAGAATCATATGATATTTTGGAATCACTTTCCTAGAAATGTAATTCAGAGAGGAACTAAAGACTTATGATGTGTCCATCATATGATTAGTAGTTTTCACAAAAAAATATAATTTTTGAGGTAGTAATTAACTACCCTTTTCTAATCCATTTCATATAAATGATTGGTTATATCTATAATTAAATAATACATTAGCTATTCTAGGGTTTACGATTAGTGTAAATTTCACCACATCATTTTCATAACCAACTTCAGTTATCATGATCACCTAAGATATCCCTTTTACATTGGGGTTATATGGATTTTAACACATATCATAAAATACATTCATATTTGGTAATTGGTTGGAAAAATACCATACTCATTGAATATGAATAATTGGATCATGGGTGTTTCATTAGTTGGCGTCATATCCTCCTCTATTCCATTAATCAAACCATTAATCACATTTCAAAATTTACAAGAATCTTGACCTACCGCTCCAAATAAAAATAAAAAAAACATTTCCATTAAATAAATTCCCTTTGATGCCGCTTCTCATATTTTTGGAATTTAGAGGGCATGATTTCTTTTCCACTATGTGATTTACTTGATTTTTCATGAGACTTGATCTTCTATTTTTATGAAATTAATTATAGTAGTGGGAATCTCCAATATCCATTACAACCATGATTGAAAAAAAATGATTTTTTTGTATCTACTAATGTCTTTAATAGACAATTATAGAGACATGGTCTTAATAATCTAAAAAATTGAAAGTTTTTTATCATTGGAATAATTTATAAACAATAAGCATACCCTGGAAGCCATTTAAAATTAACTTCATAGGTAAAAATAACATCATAATTCTTCTAATAATTCTAAATTAATTCTTTATAAATCATTCTGTGTATAATTTAAGGGATGAAATTACTAAAACATATCCTCATGAACTAATTGAATTACATGGATTCAATTCATTCCCCTTTAGTCATATTAATAATAATGTTCCACCACGGATATATTTATCCTTCCAAAAAATAAATATATAAGAAATCATTTTCATGTTTTGAGCACCATATAATAGAAAATATCTTTTTAATGGTGTTGATCCAACACAAATATAAAAGTATATCTAAATTCTCAATAAAAAAGGTGTAAATTTTATGATAAATGATTCAGCTGAATGTTGTTTCATCCTATGATTTTTCTCAAAATCAGAATGGTTCATGGATTGAGAAAGTTGGATGATAATAATAATAATGTTCTGTAACACAAATCCCACAAGAATTTGGTTTCTTATGTGAAAAATAATTTCAAATTCCATAAAATTCATCATTAACACAATTAAATTGGTCTAGATCAATTAACTAAAATAAAAAAAATACTTTGAGGAACAGTAATCACTGTGGAATACTAAGAAATCATGAAAGAAAATTTATTGGATGTATAAATCAGGAAACATTCTTTCAATCTATGAAACCTTACGTTTAACCTATGTCTTACATGATCATTGTTAGCTCAAATCCTTTATAAAGGTTCATAAAGAAAATGTGGATTAATTAAAGAATACCCCAAAGGAATATCAAACTAGGTGCATAGTAAAGATAAATTTTATATACAAGGTAATTATTGAGTCAATATTGATGTGAATGTTTCGATTTTGTTACCCATAGGCGCCCCTGTTCCCAAAAAACATACACATATAGTATCAAGATAAGGATTTATTTCTAAAAGAGCAATTAAATCACATTCTTAAAAAATATATTAGGAATTTATTCTATATGTAGACTTATCCCTAAGGTTTTCAGTATAGTTTTTCTATTACTGATCTAAAAATAATGACTGAAACATTCCTCTAATACCTACTATAAGGACACATGATTTTCATACATAAATATCACATCTCTATAAATTAATATTCAATACATTTAATAAACACACACCCAAGTAATGTAATAGTTTGTTTGTTTGGAGACTAGAAACACAATATTCATATTTCATAAAAGATCTTCAACATATCCAAGAATGATCTTATCACATATTAATCCCCTTAAGCATACCCTACCAAAAACAATTCTTCACAACATATAGATAAAAACATAATAAAGTTTTAACTCATGTTTTCTATAAGAGGAAGAATATGAGATATTAATATATTATATTATGATTTCATAAGTTAAGAATATGTATATGTGAACATGAGAAAAACATGGAAGGTTCATTTGAAACCTATCATATGTAATAAAAAGATTCATTTAATAAAAAAATATCATTTCTAGAAACATGGTCATTAAGAATAAGAAATAATAATAAATCAATCACGAACTATAGGATAATTTCATAAAATTGTGGAACCATCATGAATATAGAATACTATTTAATATGTCACATTTAACTACCAAGACCATCCATATAGTGGATCATGACTCATCACTTGTTTCCCATTATGAATTAGGATAAACCTGTATACCATAGTGGATTTGGAATAACATTTTTCTTATAGTGGAACAATACCATTGACTTTTTTTACCATTGTTATCTCATGAGAAATAATGATTTACCCAATAAATTGGACAAAAAAATTGGTCCCACTAGTATTATAATGAAATCCATTTTATCTGTTCCACCATATCATATCAAATTAGTCAAATCATCACATAATAATTTGTGTGAAGAAAATGGGTATCATAAAAAGTTTCTCAATTCACCAGAGAATAAACCCAGAAAAATAAATTGGTTCTTTGTTGTCGTTAGGAAGTACGGGATATCAGAAACTTTTATAAAAATTTCCAATACAATTTTCACATTTTTCAATATTGTTCATTCTCATCAATGGATCCCCAAGGGGATTATTTCAATGCACAATAGGGGTTAAATCGGGGGACACTCTCTCAAGGGTTTTGTTTATAAATGTTGAACATTATATGAGAATATGCATAAAATGATCAATCACAATTTGGACTGTACTAAATAATTATAGATGGGAGAGGGGGATTTACACTATCACATCATTTATATAAATATGAAATCCTCCTCTTTGTTCAAGATTATCAAGGTACTATTTCAATGAATAAATCCATCTTTACACATTATGAGGAGGTGGTAGGGTGGGATATAAGTTATAATGAATCATTTATATTTTAGTGATGGAATTAATGTTGGAATACAAATAAGGAAATTTACATGTATTGGAGTGAGGATGGTATCTATTCCATTTCACTATATTGGTGTCACATTATTTTGGGGAATGGTGTAGAGTTAGTATTATGGGAATATTTTATGTATAATTATCAATAAAATTGAAAATTGGAAACTAAAATCCATATATAAACCTCCAACGTATTTCCTTCTCAAATTATTGATTACATCTATTTTTTACACATCCTCTCTTCATAGGTGGCAAAGATGTATTATCAATGAACTACAAGGTTTTATAAGTAACATCATAAGGTCCATATCCATGTATGAAATTCAGTTTATAATTATTTCATGGAATGAATGTACCGAGCTTGTTGAAATGGGAGGAGTTGTTATTAATGATTTACAGATTTTCAATGATGGGCCTATTAGAAAATTCACATGTAATCTTCGTAGTTCTAATGAATAGATTTGCTAATTTTCTCAAAATGTATCAAAATAAAGTTTTTGAATGGATAAAATTATCACCTTACTTCCTCATTTTGGACATCAATTAGGAATTCCATTAACCAAATTATACAGAATACATTCTCAATGGTGAAAAAATAGTCTCGTATCAATTATTGGAGAAACTTATAGCTAACTAACCCAATCAATTTCACCATAATTGTTCCAATAGACCATTCTAATATTTCTATTGATGATATCCCGATGCATGTTAAAAGACCGGATTGTATTGTTCCTCCTCATATTTGGATGAATATTTAGAATTACTCTTTTATGTATGTGGAAACCCTAGTATAGAGACCAAATAGTAATTGAAATTTCAATATTATTGAATTTTACAAGACCAATTGTGATGGATCTTCACTTTTACGAAGATGGCTTTAAAAATTTAAGGTACATTTTATTGAACCCTCAAGAATTTGTATTATTTGGATGATATAGAAGAACATGTTTCCTATGAATGATCAGTTCTAGAGGGATTGACAACATATTATCTCATCATGTCATTTACTCTTTAGGGATGAAGAAAATACACAACACCACTTTATGAAATGCGTATTTTCACAGGACCTCGGGAGGTATGTTGGTAGTGTATTTGCATTGCAACTATGCACTGACATGCATATGGAGAAACTCGTACTATAAATTGGATTATATGGAAAAACAAAGAATGTATGCAACTTATTGTTGGAAGTAGATGTATCACTTTTTACAAATGTGTGCAAGGAAAGAAATGCAAGGGTTTTTAAAAAAATTCCACCCTCATTGCACAATTATATTATTGTAATTCATAGGGAAATTTTATATGATTACAAAAACAACTAGAACAATGATTAATATTATTTATATCCTAAATATCTTGATAGAAGTAGGTGTTATGGGTGTAACACCCCAAGATTCCATGATACGCTTCTCTTTCAATAATGTAGTAGCTTGTATTGTACGCAAGTTCGAGATTTTTACACACCGTGACCAATCGAAGTAGCCGTTATGAATAGTAATACCCATATTTTGAAATTATATAAATTTTATATTTCAAAATGGACTTCATTTTTGGATTTTGAATATCTAATTTAGCCTAGGGTGAAATTTTGTAACTTTTTAGATAACTTTTATATTTTGATGAATAGTGAAAATTACTAAATTTTAATTAAAACAAATTTTTTAATAAAAACAATTAATAGTGATAAATTATATTATTGAGTGGTTTTAAAGTATAATTAGAATATATTTTTACCATTTTATCCAATGGTGGTCTTGAGAATTAATTTCACATTGAAATTGGACATAAACAATTGTCAATCTTTTGATATATATTGTTTCTTAAAAACATGCTATTTGTTGTGACAGCGGGAATTAATTATTAAAATAATTAACTAAAATTATATGTTTTGAATTTTTTAAAATATAAATAATTTTTTAATTTGGAATATCAAATAAATCTTAGAGTGAATTTTTGGTATTTTCCTGAAAAACTTCAATTTTTGAGGAATAGTGAAACCACTAAGTGGTAGTTTAAAACATAATTTTTCGTGTAAATGAAACATTACCACTTCTGTGATTTGATTTTCAAAAATCCAACATACAAGGTTTTCATTAGGAAGTAAAATGTGGTTCAATGGGATTAATATAATTTTTGGTGAATAGTAACTTTTAAGTTCTATTAATCGCAATTAAAGGTAATTTGTGAAATTTAAGGTAAAAATGATATTATAAAAATATGAAAATATCTTAACACCTATCCAACCCTTACAGGATGAGTCATGGCAGACCAAGAAAATCCATGGGTCAACTTGGAGACCCCATGGACCCACTTGGGTAAGAAAATTACATTAATAACTTTTTATTTAAACTAAAAAAAAAATTTTCACAAACATGTGTTGTTTTACTAAAATAATTATTACATGGGTTTATATAAGTTAAATATTTTACTATAAATATCCATTGGAAAGATAAAAATATTTCCTACATCATGGTAATTTTATTATAATTTTTAGACATTAAATAAATTTAATTTTTTATGACACAATGATGATGCAACGATTACCTCATTAATTAACGATTTAAATAAAATGAAAAGATAATATAAAATCTAATAATTACACTAGTCAAAAACCTATTGGATGGGTATATTTATAACCCTTATCACCTTATCCTAGAAATATATAATTTTGGGACCTTTGAAATCCGAAAATCTCTTCATAATAATGTAACATTTCATTACTTTCCAAGAGTGCCCCTCCTCTCCTCTTATAAAAACCCCCAACCTCTACCACCTTATTCACAACATAAAAGCAATTTGGATCGGGAAACCTCTGCCAAAATACTCTCTCAACTTCCTTCTATTACTCCTAGAAGCCTCACCTTGGGCATAGTTCTTCCAAAGGAAGCCTTTGGCTCAAATCAAAAAGAGTTGCCCGATTTTAAGGTAATTTCTTCTCTTATGTTATTTTGTTTTATTATGCTTCTCCAACCCCTTAAACTCTTTTTATTACATTATTTTCTAAAACAACAGTATCTTCCATATACTAGGATGTTTTTATGAGAATTATTTTATTTAAACTTACACACACCTTCATCTAATGGTTAAAGAACATACTGTTTCTGTGGTTGGCGAATTTCTGCCTCACGAAATGATGATTGTTCAATCTTCTTTTAACACCTCTCATGGTGGCCATTAAGATGTCACTATATTTATATATGATATATATTATGTTTATGTTTTCCTTATGCTTCTGTATTTATCATTTATGGCATACCTGTATGATTTCCATTATGGGTAAACGCGATAATTTCATTTTAGGATGTGCGGACTACCGCCCCCTCAAAGTGATTTGAATCGTTAATGCCATATGTGGGATGTATAAAGGATGGATTAAATGATATTATATATTATATTATACTGGAATTATAATATAAATTTATATAATTATGATTTCATTCCATTAAGTATGAAATATAAATTAAAGTAGTGTTCATGCGTACGTACGGATTACCGTCTCCAAGAACGGTGCATTTCATTTCTTAACTCTAAATGTTACGTAATATAATGAATGAATGTATATACTGGATGTATATGATATATATGATATATACATCATGAATATAATTCCATAGATAATGGATATTCTACCACATAAAGAACTTGTAATTATAAGAAATTTATTGTTGACTCAAGTACCAAAGATCGATAAAACGACCGTTATTAACATAAATGACTACATAATTTTCGTAACATTGTAATAAGTGATATAAAAGGGATAGTGAACTTGAACAAATTTCTTAAGCATGTAGAGATTAAATATAGTTTATTATTCAGGAGATTAAGTAATGGTCGAGTGAAGTCGTACACGAGGTAAGGGAACTTCTTAACCCAATTTCCATTCTTTGGGTTAATCTCCAACTTTCAAATTATGTCATGATATTATTATGTCCTAACTTGTATGTGTACTTTCTTTATGTGTTATTATTGGGAATAGACATAATAGATCTATTTTATTTAAACAAATTATCTTTTTAAGGGACTTCGTCTCAATCTCCTTTCATAGAGGCATATTTTGTTTAATACACAACTTTATTTTATACGGTGTATAAACCCCTTTGACTTTTACGTTTATTCAAAAGGGATTTTTTTTATACGAATAATTTTACTAAATGACAAAAGGGAATGTTTTTTTGTCATACGTATGCGGAGAAAATGACTTCTCCTCCGTTGTGACCATTATTTGAGTTTCGGCTTCCTCTACAAGCTATAACTTTTTTTAAATGAAAAATAAATACAATGTTTTAATTTTCTTTTATTTTGGTATTGAAAATGGTTTTGAAAGTGTTTTTATTATATCAATGTGTGGTATTGATATCTTTTGATTGAAATATGGAAATGTTATGTTTCATTTATTCATGTTTTATGTGATACGATTATGTTATGGTTTATGATATGTTTAAACCTATTCATATAAGGAATACTTGGACTTAATAAGTGACAGGTGGAGCCCGTTATAGCTCCTTGATGCATCGGTAGGTCTCATGAGACAAACTAGTGTCTTGGCATGAGGCCTTGACAAAATCTTATTTGTATTCTTGGAATGAGTCTTTGTCTACGTGGTTATGATAGTCTAGCATTATACATTCTATCATTATGAAAGTGGTTATTGATATTTCATGTGATTATTTTACCAGTAGAATATCCAGGTGAATTAGTAAATGGAATTATTTCATTTTAATTTTTCCATATTATGCTGAAGTTCATGTTTAAAAGGATTTTGTTTAGTTATACATTTCCTTAAATGTTTATGTTTATTCATGAAAGATTCCGATATATTGTTATCCTTACTGAGCATCTGAGCTCACCCCATTCGATGTTTTTATTTTTTCTAGGATGTGAAGAAGTATTTTATGAATGACCTGAAGGGATAATATGAGGGGATATGAAGATAAGATGTTGTTGTAGTTTTGTATTACTTTATGATGTAATGTAAAACTTATGAATGTATCTAGTGTTTCATGGATACTAAACTAATTGGTCTTTCGAGACTTGATATTTGTGATCATGCAAATGTTACGTAATAATGCACAGAATCTGGGTAACTTGGGTTGGGGCGTTACAATGGGAAGTTCTAGAGATCTGATTGTACTCAAATGTTTTCATTGTATTCCTCCTCTTAACATGTAGATCCAAGTTAATGTTGATGGTGCTACATTTGGTATGACAGGGAACTCATATTGTGAAGGTGTAATTCACACCCCCTAAGAGTTTGTAAAGTTATACATTTTATAATTTTATTGGAATAAGATTTTTTTATGATTATGAATTGTGTGATTTGTTATATGTTATTAAATATACTGTCATGAATAACTAGAATTATTTATGGATAGAGTCTGAATCTAAAATTTCAGTGATATAGTTAAGTCAAAGAATCATGGATATTTTTTGGAGGATCATTCATAATTGGATTTAATTCATTTAAAATTTAAATCACCTCAACATTATTATTTCACATGTCTACAAGGAACCCAATCAGGTGGAAGATGCTTTTTAAAAGAGGGTGATCATGGATATGAGAAACACTTTGTCATTCATATCCTTGAATTATATCCCAGCATATTTTGAGGTAGAAATGCGAGTGATTATTTATGTATTTTTAAAACCTCTTATAATGACTAAACAATATTTATTTTTAATTAATAAATTTTAGCAAATGACATTAATCGTATCATGAACTTTCATCATCAATTAACTTTATTTCCTATCGGATGAAAAGAAATATTTCCTTATGTATAATAATTAAATATATAATATAAATATTTTACAAGAATATAGTAAAATATATAATATCATATATGATTTACATATAATTTTTTATTACCCATTTAGTAGCAATTCATTGTTAAAATTGCTTTTTAGGTAATAACTACATCATTTTTTAACATATGTGTTGGTTTAGTATTTTTAGTCATTTTACATTGCTTCCAGTTGAATCATTTCCTAAATTTTAACAATGGTTTTAGTATCATATATATTCATTATATATTTATTTATATTATTTAATTAATTTCATAGATAGAAAATTAATTACATCTTTTATTGATATGGTTGTCCATACGTATGCATAAATGATGTTTTCATTTCCTCAAAGGATAAAAAAGGGATATAAATAATAATTAATTCTCTATAAAAATTATGATTTAGTATAAATCACATATAATCATAAAATTTATCCCTTATTACCTTCCGTGTAAAATGAAAGTGAAAAATGAGTCGCATCACTTCGTGAGACGGTAGTCCTCCAAACACACGATTGACGTTATTATATGCCCCAAGGAATTGAAAGTAAAAAGGTATATATGATAGTATTTTTTCTATAAGTATATTAAGTATTCTGATATCATATATATATTTTATATCCATCATTATACCAAACCGTGAGTGGTTTTAGAGGAAATTTAGTTTCATTGGTTCTTAAGTCGGTATTACACCATACACACAAGCAGAATTTTCATTTTCCATTTGAGTGAATAGAAGAATGATGTAGGTCATTCCAATAACATAATAAAATCTCAGTATATTTAATTTACTAAGGTTATTATAATATCATAGTTTAATTAAATTTTATGTAGTTTTTGGAAAAAATAAAATAAAGACTTCCATTGAATAACGTTACCTCTTCCTCGGGTAACCAACGTAGCATTGTAACAAAATTCTATATAGGAAGGATTTATGATAAATAAAAGAATTTTCGGATGATATTGGGGATGTGAGGATGTGATTTTGTTAGGGATGTTCTAAGACAAATATTATTGGATGTGTGAAGAGTATAGGGGAGTGGGTGACCTTTTATAAGTTGGAGAGATTCCACACATGGAATTTATGATGAGAAACAAAAGTACCAGCCTTTTTCAAATACCACAAGGATCCCATATAGTCTATTATCATGGAAAAAAGTTGTATGTTTTAAACATGTCCATAAAATGGTTTTTAGAAACTTTTCTCGGTCATTTATTCACCTTATCTTTTTATTTTAACTCAGATAAACCAATTTCAACCATAACTGTGACAATTAATTTATATTTATTTTACAACTCATAATGGTAAGATATTTAGTTAACCTTATTTGAAATTACAAATTTTTATCACCCAAAATTTTTAATCAATTCCTCTGAATTAAATTCACAAAATTGGTATATTTTATTTTAAAATATTACCCATAACCGAGATGAGAATGTAGTCTTCCAAAAATAAAATTCGTATATGTATAGAATATTATAATATCCCAATTCAATATTAAATTTATGATAATGAACTAAATTAAATTAGTCATAATATAATTGGTTTTTTATTTTTAATACATCTTAAAATAAATTGGATATTTGAAAATACTAAAAAAATAATTCTTAATACATAATACTATGTTTCACTATTCCATGAAAAATTTTTCTTTTAGAAAATTATCAAAAAATCAATCAAATATAAATTTTACATACATATTTCAAAAATGAAGTTTTTATTATCAGATAAATTTTATCAATTTATTAATAATTACTTTTATTATTTTTTATCAAAATGAAATAAACACATTTTTTGTGAAAATATTATTTTTGAGACATATAAAGGCATTTCTAAAATATTTGTACATTTTATCAATAAGTTTTCATTATATAAATAATTACACTTTATATTTAAAGAAAGTATATTTCTATTCATTTTCCATAGTTTTATTTCTAGGGTTTCTAGTTTTGTTTAAATAATAATATTAATAATATATTATAGTTTTTTAAAAATTAGTGCCGCATATAACACAAGACAACACCGTGTTACATGTACCAAAAGATTTTAAAAAACATTAATTTATTTGATGATAATAATTAATAAAAACTTATGGTGTTATAGGGTAATAATATGAATTATAATTTTTTAAATGACTCAGTGGATGATGTTGAATATCCTTCATGAAATACAAAAATTTATATAGTCTCTAAAAAACTAAACCATTATGGTCCTTCGATGTGTATTATTTTGAAATGCAGTGAACATCTATAAAAAATGATGCAATATTTATGAACATATATATTGGGTCTCTATTAATAGTATCCTGAAATTTTTTAGTTAATATTAAATATTATAATTATAATAGTGTTGTGATAACCCTTAAGTTAATCTTATGTATAGGAGAATGTACAATGTTATGGTGTATGAAGAAGTGTGGTTTTAATTAAAAGTACATCCATTTATAAATACTAGCATATGTATTTGGCTATGAAATATATTAACATAGGGGTAAAAAGGGAATGGGGAAGATTGGTTATTAACTCAATCATCCTTGGTGCATGATGAGTGGGAATAAGACTATACACTTGACTAGACACTCCTAAGGGATATGCAAGGGTTAATTCAAATTTTATTTTTGAACCATTATGAAGGATTTGGATGGAAAACGACCATGGAATAATGAGTTTATAACTAAGGTGTCATATATTATGTATTCAGAGTCATGAATCTAATATAATATAATATATTTTCATGAATATATGTTTTCTTAGTCTGATTAATGAATCTCACATTATGCATTTTGGTTTTAGTTAATGTATGTAACTAAGAGGAATCATGATAATGCTTAATTTGAGGAATGATAGATAGATTTTACTCATTATAAAAAACTGAAATATGAGATGTAATTTGAAATCTTATAATTATGACTAACCATTTTATTAAATATATAAATGAGGATAAAAACATATGAGTGTTTCTGAATGAACCAATTAATAGAAAAAAATAGATTCACGAAGACAATAATGGAAGGAATATTCAACTTCCTAACTGTTATAAATGTTTAATATAAGAATCAAGGGAATTCCAAAAAGGACCATGAAAATGTTTTATGTTTTTAAAAAATTTCATAATGTGGTAAATTTACAAGAAAAAAATGAATAGTTTTGTTAATGTTTGTGATTTGAATAATGGTCTCTAAAATTTATCACACAAGTTTGAATATTTCAACTCTGGAAAGTATGGACATTATGAAAACCAATTTTATTGGGGGAAATCATCGGAAAATAATTATTATGGTTGTATGACTAATGGTTTTACTATTTATGATAAAGTGACTATGAATTACATAACAATGGTAAGAATTATTTTTAAATTATTAATTATATTAAAAGAAAATAAATGATTAAATTGAGTCTTGTGAATCTTAAAACATAATTCATATACCATATTTATTGAAGTTTATACTGAGGAATAATCTAATGAATCCTCGTTAATGGTTTAAGAAGGAAGTGAAAAGATTTATTTATTTAGATTCATGAAATATTTTGTAAGAATGGTTTATTAATGATATTATAGGTTATATAACCAAGAAAAACCAAACTATTGTTTTTATTAGTTTCGAATTAAGTTTTTTCACTAATATATATAATGGTAAGGACAAACCTAGATAGTTTTTTAGGGGTAAGGTGATATTTTTGGAAAATACATTATTAAAATGTATGAAAACTTTAATATATACCTTTCCTTGTGATAATATTTTATATATTGGATATATAGAGGATTGATATTAATAATATAAAATGGATAGTTTTGGTGACCATTATATTAATTATTTGGTGATAAATTGATTTGTCTTATCTTTTTTAAAGTTTATTACATTCTTAGATCTATATATATTATTTCATTGTTTCTGATTTTATTTTTTGAATAAGAACTGAGTTAATATTCAGAATAATATATGTTTTCATTGAGTTTTTATGGTCATTCATGTTATAATCATTTTTTAGGATAATATGTGATCATGGGTTTCATAAGTTTGGTTTGTGACATTATCAGTTATGTTATATTGTTTGGGGACAAATGTTAATGTTTATCATGGAAAAAATATGTGAGAAAATATTATATTTTTTTGTGTTTTGTATTTGATAAAACATATATTGGTTGAGTTTTAAGAATACTTATTAATGGAATTATTTGTGTTATAATTTTATTATTATTGTTGACATTATATTTATTAATGTATTATTAATTCATATGATGATTAATATATATTAGATAAAATGTACAAACCATTTTGATTTTGGTAAATATATAGAGATTGATGGAATGAATTTTCAAAATTTTATGAATCTTATGACATGATCAAACGAAATTTTAGTTATTTAGGCCCGATAAAAATGATCTCCCATATTTTTTTCATAGAGTAAGAGATGAGGTAGAAGTGGGAATTGATCATAACACAACTAAAGGTTGAAATTATTATTATGAAATGAAAATAAACCATGTAAATAAATTTTATCATGTTATATGTCATCATAGTAAAATAATCTGTCAGCTCTAGGAATTGGATCTTGTAAATGAATATTTATTCTTCTTATAGTAATTTTGGTTGAATTGCAAGTCTTTTCAACCCTTGTTGTTATACAGTTTTTTGTTGATTATCTTTTTCAGGATCATGAAATCTATCACTATCTATTATTCTATAGACATGTTAATATTCATCCATGTATCTATAATTACTTCTACCTCATTTTATTCTAATTTGGGAAACTAATAATGTTTTATTTCATATATTCTTTATGTTTTTCACTCCCCCTTTTCAAAAGAAGTTTTACTATATCTTTTTATGATGTAGGTTTTCAAAAGAGAAATTTTCAAATATTTAACCTATGATTAATAAAGAAAAAAATTTGGATGTAATTTATTTATTGGGGATAATTTAACTCCCATAAGTTTATTTTAAAATCAAAATATTATCGAAAAAAAGATTAAAAATTACACCAATATTTACGCGAACTATGACATGCAATAAGAATAATATTATTTAAACTTGACCATTATAAAATTATTTCTAAATTTTTGGTAAAAAGAGGAATAAACAAAATATGAAAAATATTTATAAAGGATTTATATAATTCATGTGTGTTCATTAATTCATAATAGACGAGTCTATAATTTTCAGTAAAGTCATTTTGTGCATTGAAAATAAAATCTCTTCAAAAATAATTTTTAGTGAATTTTGTGAACATAATTATATTTAATTAATACCATTTTCCGAAATTCAACGAGTGAATTAATATAATTTTATAAATAATAATTTAACTACTATATCATTGAGAATATTTTTATTTTTCTAAAAGGAATTATTTTTCAGTGAATAATGGAAATATATTGATTTATATAAAACTGTTATTTCCATTCATTAATGATTGTAAATTAAATTCCCCATTATGTTTTTAATTTGATATTTTAGAAACATACATCTCTATTGATTTCAGAGCATCTAATTAACTACATAGTTTTCATAATTTCAATTTATTTTGATATAAGTTAATTTTTGTGCTTAAGTCATCATTTTTTAGAAAACTATTATTATTCGTTAAAATTTTTAATTCAATAATTCAATTTATAATAATAGTGTTAAATATGTTTATTGATTAAATATTCAATCATATATTTTCAAATCCATCTTATATATTTTTCAATTCATGGAATTGGAGTAAATTCAATTTTATGCTTAATAAATAATTTTCTAGAACAAATTTCCATTGCATTTTGTGTACATAATTTAAATTATATTATTTTAAATATAGAAATTGAATCTAGAAAAACTAATTAAATATTTATAATAATCATAAATAATATAATTTAATAGTTTGGACTTATTTTTTTTACCAAAATGAATATTAAAGGTAGGACTTTTTTTATCTCTACTAAGGATAAAAAAAGGATTACTTGGGGTTAAACTACGAGATAAGCACAAGAGCGCCATATAAACATTATAATTTTGTATTTTTGGGGTTTATTTAAGATTAATTTTAATTTATCGTACATTAATTGGGATTTTTCAACATTCACATGAAATGGACCATATATTATTGAAATATGCTAAATTCTTTATTATTCTTTCCCTCCCCTCCCCATCAAAAGGTCACCTTTTAATATCCCTTATTGAAAACAATTACTCCATCTGGATTAGCCATGAACTAATTAAAAACCTTTCACGATTCTATCCCTTAAACCTGTAACTTATTTTACTCTCTTAAGAAAAATCATTCAAGGTGTAGGATTTATGACAAAAAGGTCTCTCAAAAAAGTGGTATAAATCTTAATAATACTCTTTCAATTTTTTCCTCTTCTGCCACCTAAATGAATTTCATATCCCTAAAAACACAAATAATATATTTTTATCAAAATTATATGATGTTATTATGATTTTGGTATTACCATTTCCCACATCTTCATCTCCAAATGAGAAACTATTATACCAGTCATGCGTATGTTTGGACTACCACCTCTACGTAGCAATATGATTAGTTTTCCATCCCCATCATTAATGATATGATAATTAAATTTATTTAATTATTATATATGAACATTAATATAAAATATGCTTTTATAATTATAATTTCTTATCAGCCTTCATATTATCCAATCCATTGGAAAATGATAATGTTTCTCGTGTATATGTGTGGACTACCACCTGCATGAAGAGATGTGATTTGTATTTTAATTTTTTACAAGAATTATAATCAGGATATATTTAATGAATATATATGAAAAATATTATATAATAATTATTTTTTATTTTTATATTATTAATTAACATTTATTCAATACAACCATTGAAAATTGGAAATTTCAATCCTGCGTACATACGGTCCACCATCACCATGAAGAGATACAATTAATATTTCATCTTCACTCTAAATTAATTGTTATTAAAGTTAATATATTTATTAACTATAATAATTATTACATGATTAATAATTATGATATTATAGGAAAAATATAAATTGGCATGGAACATAATTTTTAACTAAAAATTACATGAAAAACAAAATTGGTAAAAACCATGGAAATTATATTTTAATAAATATTTCATCATAAAAGGGTGTTTGAAAGTTATAATTATTACATAAATTATATTATAATAATTTATATGTTTTTTAATTGAATTATAATAAATATATAATTATTATACTAGTTGTTATAGTGATTACGATCCAGGTCGGACATAATTGAAGGTTTCTTCATCTCAATTTTTTTCATTGAGACATGTAGGATGTTATACACCAATTTAAATTTATAAGGTTTATATAATGATCCTTTTAAATTATATATCATGGGACATTCATAATTAATTGTATCTAAAAGCTATAATTAAAATTACATTATCCAAGGGAATTTTATTTGAATATTGTTGATGTGTTAAGAGCTTACAGTATGAAATTGTATTCTTTGGGACATATGTTATGTTATAAACCTCCCTATATTTATTAGGTGTATCTACTACCCCGTTTAACAAAATTAATCATGAATATCCAAAGATTAAATATATTTTATGTACAATTTTATTTTATTTATTACTTATTTATTATTAATATATAGATATCAATGTAGCAATGTTTTTTTGTTATAATTTCATTTTAAATCGGGATAGTTAATACATAAATTTTAAAGGATTTAATTATAATATCTATGTCTCAAAAATATTATTTACTTACCTAAAATCATTTTATTTATAGAGACTTATTTTTTTCCACTCATTTTCATCTCTTTAATTACCTATGAGACCTAAGGAATGTCATTATAGAAATAAGACATTGTTTTTCTATTTGATTAGGAATGATTTTATTCAATGTAGATATTTTCATTACGATGTTTTCCCAAATGATTTTATTATCCTCCAGGTATTATATAAAGTCATTTTTATCCATGTTTTAATTTCTATAAATTTTTCAAAAAGTAACAATCATTTCATATTCTGATTGAGTTACTTATTAATTTTTTTTCAAAATGTGAATGAAATCTTTTTTTAAGATACACCACATGAATGGATTATTCAACCTTAATGAGATTTCATTACAGTATTCTTTAAAAGTTATTTTCATCTATAAAAAAAATCCTTTGATGTTTTCCATGATTTACTAGGGATACGATCTAATATTACAATCATATCCATTCTCTGAATCATTTATGATTATGATTATGATTTATCGATGAAATCCATTTTCTTATCCATGGTTGAATAATTCATGAAATGGTAAATGATTTCACAATTTTTTTCATAGTAAAAATGAATGTATTATGATTATGTGATAATTGGGTGTGTTATAGATTTATAATTGTTTGGGTAAAGATTATAATTTTATGAGAACAAATGGTATGTATGAGATTACCCCAAGACAAAAATATGATATAAAGGATGTTGATCTTAGATTCACTTATTATTCGTGTATTATAAACTACCAATAAAATTTTCAATGATTATATTTGAAGATATTTGAATTTTGGGGTATGGTTTTCAAATTTTATAATCAGGATCTCATTATTTTATGGTTATATTATACTCACATATAATCATTTAGTTATGTCACCCATGTTTTCCCCTAGTAATTACATTATCTCACACATTTTTATTTTTCCTCTCCACAGTTTATGAATAAATGTTTTACATATGGTGTTAATAAGAAGCGTATAATGTGATAAGAATTTGGGGGAGATATTAAATACTTTTCATGACATAAAATGATTTTGAATCTAGTCTCAATATACATTAAACCATTAAGGTCCCCAATAATGTATTATTGGGAAATGTAAATAATATTTATATAAAATGATTTATAATTTATGTATCTAATTTATAGATATGTAGAGAAATAATATGAGGATTTATATGTTCCATTCTGAAGATGAGAGACTTCTCTTTATTTTGTTGGATTTTCCTCTCAAGAACCAAATTTATTCTCATAGAAAATTATAGCTATGGGTAATAGTTATATATTGAAAAAATTTAATAGGTAATGTAATGAATTTTCTGATAACATGTGAACGAATTTTCCTCTTCCAAATGGGTTCATTATACAGGATCCCTATATAGTGAGTTTAGTCATCCACACTCCAATGAACAAAACATTGACTCCCACTATTGACTAGAGGAGTGGTTTTTCATCCATGTTCTCTTCTCATTTTTTCCACTTGGTCTTGTGTGGGATCTTTAGTCTTTATAAACATATTTTCCTAATAATATTACGATATCATAGGTTATTATAAGAGGTTTATACAACTCATATTATATAACAATATATTTGTTGGGATCCATTATTTTACCCCTTCATCGATGAAAATGTATCTTATTGATGAAAACAAATTATTTTCCTTTGATTCTATTAAGTATTTTCTATTGAAAACAATATAATAGTTTATTTTTTACCTATTCCTCATAATGTTTGTATATAATGATCATGAATAGTTTATCATTAATATTTCCTTAATAGAAATTGAAACTCATATTTAAACTTGATAGGATCATGTCATTTTGAATATCATTTTATCTCGGTTAAGCTTTTCATTTTAACAAACATGAAGGCCCTGATTATTCATTCCTCTTGATATATTTGTATATCATAGTCTCCTCATATTCTAGAAAATCTATAGGTTTTATATTAATTTAAATTTACTTCCACATATAAATGGAATCATCCATTGTCATTTGGAGTATATTTTATATTGTGAGATCATAAAATATAGCATCCCCTATGACTGGTTGTTATTAAATTTCAAATGTATTACATAAATATTATCTTTAGTTGAAAAAAATAATATTCAAATTAATGAAAAGTTGATCATGAATCATATGAATTAATCATTCTTCATAAAAAATTATTTATGATTCTTTCAGTATTTCTAAAGTATTTCAATATTACATAATGTAAGGATAATAATATAATATAAAAATAATAATTCTGAATTCCTATGGAATACATTTTATTTTTTTATTTTTAAAAAATTAAATATCGTTCTGCAGTTGTAAATTCATATGAATAATGTTGAGGATTCATCTTTAGGATGTATTTCCGTGACCCTTATAGAGATCATAAATAATCGTTATACATACTGAATCAAACGACAAATATTATTAAATGAACCATATTGTGTTCCATCGCAAGGATAAATGATCTTTATGTCCATATAAATGATCTAATCATTGTATCCATGAAACAACTTCATTTACATCTTAGGGATGAATGGATACTATAATCAATAGGATGTTTCAATCCTAAAATATTTTCTTATTTAAATGGTCAATATGACCAATGAAAACCTTCCAGTTGTTCTTATAGAGTCTATAAGACATTATAAATCTTCTACAATCCTAATCCAAATTCATTTAGTTTTCAAACAATAATAGAAGTTATTTTAATGATACCATTCATCATAAAACACATCAAATAATCCAAAAACATCTCAAAAAATATCAAATGATTTAAAAAAAATCCCACGAATTTTCCTTAAATGAATAGATTCTCCAAAATCCAAGATATATTTTCTTTTTAAAAATAAAATATTCAATTAATCATATAACTAGAATCCTTTAAACTCACAAAAAAATTAAAACATATCAAATGGGATTGATACATTGATTATTTCCCCCTTATTTAATTTTATAACACACCTTACATTTATATATATAATGAAAACCTCTCACACACCATCTAACACATATTGATTTCTTCATCATAATCATCATCATCACAATCATTATTTATGATAACAAATACATCTTATGTTTTGTTCTTTTCAAAGGGAGATATGTAACCCTACCTCTAATATATGCATGAAATAAGATATTGCTAATATAATGCTGAGGAAAATTGTGATTTGACTAAATTATGGGAGATTAAAAAATAAAATTTATTATGTCGACTTTTATAAGACATGTAAAACCCCAAGCTTCCCTGGTACATTTCCCTTCGAATAATGCAATGGCGTGCATTGTACGCAACTTCGAGATTTTAACACACCGCAACCAATCAAACTAGCCGTTATGAATAGTAACACCTAATTTTTGAAATTTTATAAATTATATCTCTCAAAATGGACTTCATTTTTGGATTCGTAATATCGAAATTAGCCTAGGGTGAAATTTTGGTACTTTTTGGATAACTTTCATATTTTGATGAATAGTTAAAATTACTAAATTTTAATTAAAAACAAATTTTTTAATCAAAATAATTAATAGTGATAAATTATGTATTTGAGTGGTTTTAAATTATATTTAGAATATATTTTTACCATGTAATACAATGTGGGTCATTGAACATAATTTCACATTTAAACCAGACATAAACAAGTGACAATCTTTTTATAGTTATTATCTCTTAAAAACACCCTTTTTGTTTTAACAACGGGAATTAATTTTAAATTAATTTCTGCCACTTATGTGTTTTGAATTTAGAAAAATGGGTTCCATATTTGGAATCAGGATGTTCAAATTTTGTAAATAGGTAACTTTTATTTTTAGACATTTTGGATAATTACTTCGGTAAATATTTTATTTACCATGGTCAAACGGTAAATCCGGTAAATAAGGGTTAAAAAATAATATTATAATAATACTAAATTACCTTAAAACGTGTCTTAACACTATTTGTTAATACATGGTCTACCATGGGTATATTTGGGTCGATTTTGGGACCCCATGGATCCACTTGTAAGTGATAATGACACTTTATTTTAATTAAGTTAAAATAAATACAAAAATGACACAAGCATATATCTTTTAGAAAAACAATTGTTACATAGGGTTATATATGTTGGATTTTAGACTATAAATATTAATTATAAATCTAAAAATATTTCCTACATAATGATATTTTATTTATAATTTTTAGACATTATATAAGTTAATTTATTTATGACACAATTGTGATACAGTAATTACCATAATAGTGAAAAATTAGAATAATTGATATTATAAATACCCAAATAAATATAATTTGAGACTTTTGTTTAATTAAACTAATGTAATAGGTTACTATGACATATTAGGATTTATTTAATTAACTTTTTTCTAAGTAATCATTCTGTTATGTGTTTCATAAAAATCAACTATTGAATAGTGTCAAAATTGACATAAAAGAGTTTTTAAAACAAATATTATATTATTAATTGATATTAAATTCCTAAAAATATAAGGTTCGGCCAAGAGACTTATATAATTATATTTATATCATTAATGGACCACTTGGGGGTCTCTTGGATGTATATAGTATGTTTATTAACTATATAATATAAAAATACAAAGTGACATGGAAAATGTCAAACTAATTAACTAAGAGTTAAAACTAAACGATAAGGTTAAAATAGTGCCCCAAACCTGTCTAAATTATATTGGATGAATTTGTTTCGACCTATTCCCACCTTAAACTTTGAATAATCAACTTTGGAGCAATTAGAAATCGAATATGAATTTATTATTAATTAATATTTCTAGCTTTTCTAAAGGTGCCCCTCACCCCTCTTATAAAAGGGAACTCCTCCTTCTCATTTCTTCACACCTTCAAATCCTTTTAGTTCAGCCAAACCCTGCCCAAATACTCTCTAAAATTACCTCACTACAACCTAGAGGCCTTAGTTTGATCAGAAAGCCAACCTAAGGATCCCTTTTGATCAAATCAAAAGGAAGAACCCGAAGAAGAGGTAATGTTTTCACCACCCCTTTTCAAGTTCCTTTCTTCTTCCACTTCTTCTTTCTTTGTTATTACGATTATAAAATAATAAATCCAGTTTCATATATATACTGTGATGTTATTATAAATATGGTACAACCATATTCAGTATTCTATCCATAAATTGAATAAATGTCACCATACGTGCGTACGTACGACTTACCGTCTCCACATCGTGGTGTAATTGTTATTCAATTTATTATTATTTGTATGGGTATAATAATGATGTGTAACTCATGAAAATAATAAATATAGCATTATAATGATTCTTTATATATGATATACCATCCAATTATATATTATTTTAATATCAAAAGAATGATATTGTCGCTCGTGCGTACGTACAGACTATCGTCTCTACGAACGCGATGAGATTCATTCTCCATCATATACATTAAATTATAATTATAATTTTATGATTTAAAAATATTATCTAAGGAGTTTATATCATTCTGGATATGAATAATATACATCCCATTAATAATGAATATCGCTCACATAACAGAGAATATAAAGTAAAATGAACCTGTTAACACCTGAAATGACGATAATTCTATGATATTATTAACAAATCAATGTTAAAAGATCATATATGATATCATATTAAAGTAAATTATTCTTTTATAATTCAATAACAATTATTTCACCATTATACAGGAGGTTAACCTATCGTCGACCAAGGAAAAAGTACAAAGTAAGGGATTTTCTTATCTCACATTCAATTCCGTGAGATTTCCATTGTTCACCACTAAATTATTGAAAGTGGTGTATTGTGTACTTCCATTTGATATATATTATCATGATTATATTTATATTAATGTTATTTTGTAAATAATTTGGTGGTTATTAACTTTTGGCCATACGACTCAGTTGATTAACGTGGTAAGGGGTTTCTTAACTCACTCTTAATTTCGTGAGAATTCCATTGTTCACCACTTAATTATTGCATGTGGTGTATGTGTACTGCCCATGATTGTATTCATTGTGTAATATAATATAATTTATGGGTATTTACATCATCATGGTATGATCCTTCTTTCATGGGTTTATGTTTCGTAAGTTATATAATCGATAAGGGAATTTGAAATATCAATTTGCACTCATTTGGCTTTACGCATACTTCATTGATTATATTACCCCAAGATTATGTGTGGAATCAATATTCATTTGATTATGTCATAATTTATACTCCCCTTCCTGTGGATATACTTTTGATACACATAATCACTCTATTGATAATTTCTGAAGTCATTGATATGAATTTGATAAGAGTAATTTTAACTCATTCTCTATTTGTTGAGTTAAACATCCAATTCATTGGTGTTGTTTTTACAAGAATATGTGTCAATTTACTTGATTGTTTTACACTGAATATCCAATCATATTTAGTGTATTTATAGTTTTCACACATAAATATGTCATTGATTTATCCTTATCCAAACAGTATGGCCTTTATGAGAGATTTCATCTCAATTTACATTCCATTGAGACGTCTTTGTTGATATACACCAAATCGCTTTTATGTGGTGTATATAATGTAATTTGACATAGTATATCATGAATCCCTTTATTCTCATGATATTAAAATGTTTTGATTACCTCAATTATTTGTATTGAAGTGTCTCTCTTTTGGTTAGAAACTCTAACTAAAATACCATTTTTAAATGTTTTAAAGACTTATTCTTCTAAATCTTGCTCATTAATGTCCATGTTTTAAAAAATGGTTTTAAGGATTTATTTATATGGACATTAATGTTTTAAAATTAAAACTCCTTTTAAAAAGTTTCAAAGTGGTATGGGACACTTTGATTCAAAAATCTATTTTTAAATGGCTTCTTGACAAATAGTGTGACTTTTAAATGTTTTCAAGAAAAGGGGGATATTTCTCTCAAATAGTTTTGATGATTATTTTCATCTATGTCAACATCCTTCATTATTCTTGATTGAGGTTAATGTGATAAAATAAAATTTTCCATATTGTATCGAATGAGTTATGTTTGACTGTGGATGTTCTACTTTTATACCATTCCTGGTTTGTGGTAAAAGTATTGACATTTCGTATGCTAGTTTTAATACGAATGTTTATGTTATGTTTAAACCTGTTCATATGAGGAATGCATTGGACTTAATAAGTGACGGGTGGAGCCCGCTATAGCTCCTCGATGCATCGGTAGGTCTCATGAGACAAACTAGTGTCTTGGCACAAGGCCTTGGAAAAATCTTATATGTAGTCTTGGCACGAGGACTTGGCTATGTGGTTATGATAGTCTGGCATTATGCATTCAATCATTATGAAAGTGGTTATTGATATTGCATGTGATTGTTCAATTAGTAGAATATCCATGTTAATAAGTAAATGGCATTATTTCATTTTATTTTTTCCATACTATGTTGAAGTTCAAGTTTAAAAGGCTTTTGTTTTAGTTATACATTGCCTTAAATGTTTATTCTTATTTATAAAAGTTTCCGCTATATTTTTATCCTTACTGGGCATTTGAGCTCACCCCTTTTCTATGTTTTATTTTTCCCATTAAGAGAATAAGTAAATTATGAATGACCTGCAGGGATATTATGAGGGGATAATAGTGTGGATTTTGGAGACAATATGTTGTTGTAGTAGTTTTTCACTTCATGATGTAATGTAAAACTTTATGAATATATCTAGTGCGTCAAAGGCTACTAATCCAATCGGTCTTTCGAGATTTGATCTTTCTTGTGATCATGCCAATGTTAAGTAATAATGCACTGACTCTAGGTAACTGGGGTCGGGGTGTTACAGTTGGTATCAGAGAAAGTGAAGTACAAACCTTGGAAGCTGGATTTAGATAAACTCTGATTAGAGCACATAGACCTAATATGAACTTTGAGGATTAGTATAGAAGAAATTCTTAGAATTTTGGTATTGTAGAGATTTTGTGAGTTTTCCGAGAAATACATCCCTGTCTGGATACGAGAATGTAGAGGCGGCTCTGGCACAGATGTACCTAGGGGTAAAACCCAAAAACACCACTTTGATCTAGACTCAAACGGGAACTGGTACACGACAACGGGCATTGCTGCACTCTTGGTTACGACACTGCCGGGGGATATTCTTAGGATAATTTACATTTTCTTTACAAAACTATTTCAGTAATATATATATAAGATGAGAGTAAATGACCTTGGTTAATCCTAATATGTTTCAAATTGAGAATATGGTGACATGTTAATCTCTAAATGATTTTACAACTATTGTTACTCACACAATGCTTTCTGGTTTTAGTCAATGGCTGGATTCCAAGGAAGTCATAGTGACTTTGAGAATGATGTACAAGGTGGGAATGGTGGTGGCAATGAGAAACAAAATGGAATGTTGATAGGCATAAAAGAAACCGTCTTTATGTCAAATCAGTTTTCCAAAAATATGATCAACAACATATATATTAACCCACTCCCAGACTCAACAAGGAAGAGAAAGGTGATGAATGATTAGAGCTCTCGCAATAGAGACCATGGAGAAAAGAACCCTCAATTTTCATCATGCAGGAAATGTGGAAGGAGACACCCATGAAAGTGTCTCAATGGGACAAAGAAATGCTTTACGTGCGGGAAGGAAGGACATAAAGTGAAGAATTGCCAAAGAAAAATGAAGAGTACTATGGAAGAAGATAAAAATGGTCCCAAGAGTCCATTTACAGTCATTTGCCGTAAATGTAGGGGACCTGGCCATTACCTGAGTGAATGTCCTATTCTATAGGATATTTTCTTGGTCAAAGAAGAAGCTATGTGGAAATAAATGGTTTGAGAAATGTTTAAAAAGTATTAGTGCTCCTTGTTGATGGGTTTACTTTGGATTAATTTTCTCTTGTATTTGTAACCCCACAGTTTTCCATGTGAGAATGATATTTGGGGAAGAATTGTCTCTTCTCTTGTGGATATAGGTATAAATAACCATTTGGTTTTATATGATCATTGGGGTTTGAGAGAATTATAAGTTATTATAATTTGGGATGAAAATTCAAGGTATGATATAACATTTGTGGTTAAATTATGAAGAATTTATCTCATTTTGGTAATATTATAAAATATAGTTTTTGAAAAAGGACAACATGTAGACCGTGTGACAACCCGTCGTGTCGGACAAAGCTGTGGGAATCGAACCCACAACCAAAGTGTGATTGGTATTTATCGCCTACCACTGGACTACGTGAAGTCCCTGGTTAGTGTGAATATTATTTTTAGTTAAATGATTTTATTGATCAATAATAAGTTGATTTAGGTTCTTATTTCTTATCAAATGAATACCCTCAGTATAGGAAAATGATTTGGTGATTAAGTGATAAATGTTATTTTGGAAGATGTTCACTTTGTTGGGAACACTATATGTCCAAGGAAAATAGAATACTATGGGATTTCATTAGAGGAGTAATGGTGTATTTTTATCTATGTTTTTATTGTGGATTTATAGTGATTTGGGTTATTTATGGAAATGATTAACTTATAATAAAGAATATGTGATTAGGTTAATTACTTTTAAGTATGTGACTTTACGAGTAGATGATGTAATTTGGAGATACAATTTAACGTGGAAGACTACATTATTATAAGTTTTGGGTTTCAATATTAGTTTGGATTATATTGAAGGATTTTAAGGAAAATTTATTATTGAATTGTATTTATTTAACTTTGGGGTATTGTTGGTTTAATTTTACAAATTAAGATTAGTATCTTTTTTTATAATGGAATATACATTTGGGGGATCATCAGATCTTATACTAATAATTTTGGTTTTTATTAATCTCCAAAGAAAAGATAATATATAGTTTATCCTACCTGGATCAGGTATTTATATAAAGTTTATTCTAGCTCTTTTATTATGACCAAGTCTTCTTGAATACTCATTGTTCAAGAAAAAATAAGTTATTGGTAAGAAGTTATTAAATAATTAAACTATTATTAAAAAGTAAGTATATCTCTTTATGGTCTTAGTCAATATCATAAATTAATTCCTCTTCCTTATGTAATGTAACTTAAAACAAAAAAAATGTTGTCCGTTTACTTTCCTACTAGGAGACTAATGACTGTTTGTCCCAACACAAGTTTGTGGTTTTCTTATTGTTAACTTTTTCCTGATCATGAATTCTATCCCTCTCCATCAGAACTTGACACTTAGTTTATCATCCATATCCATGTTTTCCTACATGGAATCCGAGTATGGGTTATCTTAGATGACCTTTATACCTCTCTTTCTATCTTTTAAAGTGATAGTTTTATTGACTATTTTCCCGATGTGGGACATTCCATTATATTCCCAAGCACAATTTGAAAAATTTCGAGGATGCAATTTATTGAAGGAGGGGAGAATGTAACACCCCAAGCTTCCATGGTACGTTTCCCTTCGAATAATGCAATGGCGTACATTGTACACAACTTTGAGATTTTAACACACCACAACCAATCAAACTAGCCATTATGAATAGTAATACCTACTTTTTTAAATTTTATAAATTATATCTCTCAAAATGGACTTCAATTTTGGATTCGGAATATTGAAATTAGCCTAGGGTGAAATTTTGGTACTTTTCGGATAACTTTCATATTTTGACGAATAGTGAAAATTACTAAATTTTAATTAAAAACAACTTTTTTAATCAAAATAATTAATAGTGATAAATTATGAATTTTAGTGGTTTTAAAGTATATTTTGAATATATTTTTACCATGCAATACAATGTGGGTCATTGAAGATAATTTCACATTTAAAACAGACATAAACAAGTGCCAATCTTTTGATAGTTATTATCTCTTAAAAACACGTTTTTTGTTTTAACAGCGGGAATTAATTTTAAATTAATTTCGGCCACTTATGTGTTTTGAATTTTGAAAAATGGATTCCATATTTGGAATCAGGATGAATAAATTTTGTAAATAGATAACTTTTATTTTTAGACATTTTGGATAATTACTTCGGTAAATATTTTATTTACCATGGTTAAAGGGTAAATCCTGTAAACAAGGGTTAAACAATAATATTATAATAATACTAAATTACCTTAAAACGTGTCCTAACACTATTGGTTAATACATGGTCGACCATGGGTATCTTTGGGTCGATTTGGGGACCTCATGGATCCACTTGTAAGTGATAATGACACTTTATTTTAATTAAGTTAAAATAATGACAAAAATGACACAAGCATATATCTTTTAGAAAAACAATTGTTACATAGGGTTATATATGTTGGAATTTAGACTATAAATATTCATTAGAAAACTAGAAATATTTCCTACATAATTGTTATTTATTTATAATTTTTAGACATTATATAAGTTAATTTATTTATGACACAATGGTGATGCAGTAATTACCATAATAGTGAAAAATTAGAATAATTGATATTATAAATACCCAAATAAATATAATTTGAGACTTTTGTTGAATTAAACTAATGTTATATGTTACTATGACATATTAGGATTGATTTAATTAACCTTTTTCGAAGTAATCATTCTGTTATGTGTTTCACAAAAATCAACTATTGAATAGTGTCAAAATTGACATAAAAGAGTTTTTAAAACAAATATTATATTATTAATTGATATTAAATTACTAAAAATCTAAGATTCGGCCAAGAGACTTATATCATGATATTTATATCATTAATGGACCACTTGGGGGTCTCTTGGATGTATATTGTATTTTTATTAACTATATAATATAAAAATACAAAGTGACATGGTAAATGTCAAACTAATTAACTAAGAGTTAAAACTAAATTATAAGGTTAATATAGTGACCCAAACCTGTCTAAATTCTATTTTCTGAATGGTTTTCGACCTATCCACACCTTAAAAGTTTAATAATCAACTTTGGAGCCATTAGAAACTGTATATGAATTTATTATAAATTAATATTTCTAGCTTTTCCAAAGGTTCCCCTCTCCCCTCTTATAAAAGGGCACTCATCCTTCTCATTTCTTCACACCTTAAAAACCTTTTGGATCGGTCAAACCCTGCCCAAATAATCTCTAAACTTCCATAAATAAAACCTAGAGGCCTTAGTTTGATCAGAAATCAAACCTAAGGATTCCTTTTGATCAAATCAAAAGGAAGAACCTGAAGAAGAGGTAATATTTTCACCACCCCTTTTCAAGTTCATTTCTTCTTCCACTTCTTCTTTCTTTGTTATTACCATTATAAAATAATAACTCTAGTGTCATATATATACTGTGATGTTATTATAAATATGGTACAACCATATTCAGTATTCTATCCATCCATTGAATAACATGTCACCATACATGCGTACGTACGACTTACCGTCTCGACGTCGTGGTGTAATTGTTATTCAATTTATTATTATTTGGATGGGTATAGTAATGATGTGTAACTCATGTAAATAATAAATATAGCATGATAATTATTCTTTATATATGATATACCATCCAATTATATTTTATCTTAATATCAAAAGAATGATATTGTCGCTCGTGCGTATGTACGGACTATCGTCTCCACGAACGTGATGAGATTCATTCTCCATCATATCCATTAAATTATAATTATAATTATATGATTTAAAAATAGTATCTAAGGACTTGATATCATACTGGATATAAATAATATACATCCCATTAATAATGATTATGGCTCACATAACAGAGAATATAAAGTAAAATGAACCCGATAACACCCGAAATGACGATAATTCTAAGATATTATTAACAAATAAATGTTAAAAGATCATATATGATATCATATTAAAGTAAATGATTCTTGTATAAATTAATAAAAATTATTTCACCATTATACAGGAGGTTAACCTACCGTCGACCAAGGAAAAAGTACAAAGTAAGGGATTTTCTTATCTCACTTTCAATTCCGTGAGATTTCCATTGTTCGCCACTAAATTATTGAAAGTGGTGTATTGTGTACTTCCATTTGATATATATTATCATGATTCTCTTTATATTCATGTTATTCTGTAAATCATTTGGTGGTTATTAAATTTTGGCCATACGACTCAGTTGATTAACGTGGTAAGGGGTTTCTTTAACTCACTCTTAATTTCGTGAGAATTCCATTGTTCACCACTTAATTATTGCATGTGGTGTTTTTGTACTGCCCATGATTGTATTAATTGTGTAATATACATTAATTTATGGGTATTTACATCATCATGGTATGATCCTTCTTTCATGGGTGTATGTTTCTTAAGTTATCTAATCGATAAGGGAATTTGAAATTTCAATTTCCACTCATTTGGCTTTACACATACATCATTGATTATATTACCCCAAGATTATGTGTGGAATAAATATTCATTTGATTATGTCATAATTTCCACTCCCCTTCCTGTGGATATACTTTTGATACACATAATCACTCCATTGATAATTTCTCAAGTCATTGATATGAATTTGATAAGAGTAATTTTAACTCATTCTCCATTTGTTGAGTTAAACATCCAATTCGTTGGTGTTGTTTTTACAAGAATATGTGTGAATTTACTTGATTGTTTTACACTAAATATCCAATCATATTTAGTGTATTTATATTTTTCACACATAACTATGTTTTTGATTTATCCTTATCCTAACGGTACGACCTTTATGAGAGATTTCATCTCAATTTACATTACATTGAGACTTCTTTGTTGATATACACCAAATCACTTTTATGTGGTGTATATAACGTACTTTGACATAGTATATCATGAATCCCTTTATTCTCGTGATATTACAATGTTTTGATTACCTCAATTATTTGTATTCAAGTGTCTCTCTTTTGGTTAGAAACTCTAACTAAAATACCATTTTTAAATGTTTTAAAGACTTATTCTTCTAAATCTTTCTCATTAATGTCCATGTTTTAAAAAATGGTTTTAAGGATTTATTTATATGGACATTAAAGTTTTAAAATTAAAACTCCTTTTAAAAAGTTTCAAAGTGGTATGAGACACTTTGATTCAAAAATCTATTTTTAAAAGGCTTCTTGACAAATAGTGTGACTTTTAAATGTTTTCAAGAAAAGGGGGATATTTCTCTCAAATAGATTTGATGATTATTTTCATATATGTCAACATCCTTCATTATTCTTGATTGAGGTTATTGTGATACAATACAATCTTCCATATTGTATTGAATGAGTTATGTTTGACTGTGGATGTGCTATTTTTATACCATTCATGGTTTGTGGTAAAAGTATTGACATTTCTTATGCTAGTTTTAATACGAATGTTTATGTTATGTTTAAACCTGTTCATATGAGGAATGCATTGGACTTAATAAGTGACGGGTGGAGCCCGCTATAGCTCCTCGATGCATCGGTAGGTCTCATGATACAAACTAGTGTCTTGGCACAAGGCCTTGGCAAAATCTTATTTGTAGTCTTGGCACGAGGCCTTGGCTATTTGGTTATGATAGTCTAGCATTATGCATTCCGTCATTATGAAAGTGGTTATTGATATTGCATGTGATTGTTTGATTGGTAGAATATCCATGTGAATAAGTAAATGGTATTATTTCATTTTATTTTTTCCATACTATGTTGATGTTCAAGTTTAAACGGCTTTTGTTTTAGTTATACATTGCCTTAATTGTTTATTCTTATTTAAAAAAGTTTTTGCTAGATTGTTATCCTTACTGGGCATTTGAGCTCACCCCTTTTCTATGTTTTATTTTTCCCAGGAAGTGAAGAAGTAAATTATGAATGACCTCCCGGGATATTATGAGGGGATAATAGTGTGGATTATGGAGACAATATGTTGTTGTAGTAGTTTTTCATTTCATGATGTAATGTAAAACTTTATGAATATATCTAGTGCTTCCAAGGCTACTAAACCAATCGTTCTTTCGAGATTTGATCTTTCTTGTGATCATGCCAATGTTAAGTAATAATACCCCAACTCTGGGTAACTGGGGTCGGGGCGTTACAAGAAAAACAATGTAATATAAAATAAATTATACATTCTTTAAAAAAATTTCTTGTAATATGCACTTATTTTTATCATTATTACTAATATTGGGGACAAATAACATCCTTAATGTTTCAAACATCTTGGAGTGATTAAGGAACATGAACATTAGGAATTTAAATGAGTGTATATTTGACATGTTGGAGTCCCATATTCAATGTAAAGAACCATATAAGGATTACATTGAGAAGAAAAAATTATTTTTTGGAATAATATATATAATACATTGGTTGTTCTAGGACAAATGTTATATTCCATGTGTAAAGAGGTCCATAAGTTATACAATGACCTGGATTCATAAAATTTATTATCCCATATTTTTTCCATTATCCGGAGAAAGAAAGACAACAAAATTATGATATATCTAGTGAAAATTTCACATGAAATTTTAGATAAATTTCTCTAGTTTTACTTCATGTAATTATGATGATTGGATATATAATGTCCTCATACATCTTGGAATTCATACTACTTAATAGGATGTTCACCGATCTTCTGTTTTCCTCACTACATAATAGCCTATATTAAATTATTGTGATGTTTAGTATGAATTATATTGAGCATACTAATAGAGAACTCCTCACTCTAATTCGATAATCTAAAAAAGTTATAAGGAATGAAAAACATGGATTCCATATAATGAAGAAGAGAAAGAGAAATGTAAAACACCAAAACACTACTTATATATATAAGGTTTCATCACATTATCCTTCCAAAAATAGGAGGATTATTATGTAGGAAGGATAATAAGAGGGATAAAACTTTTCAAGAGTCAAGGAAGTCCACTTTAAGAGGAACTACAAAACTATAAAATAATATGTAATCTTCAGTTTTGTTTTTTATCAATTTATATATTTCTATATCAACTAATTTCTATTAGATACAGTTTATGGTTCCCACAATGGTATCCAATAATAGAAACCTAATATATTCCTGATGTTTTATAGAAGTGAGTTTGATTTATGGGCTTTAAAAAATTAAGAATTAGCCACCCAATATGTATAATTCTACATCCTTACAATTACAATGGTATTGATTTTAGTTTTAATGAAAAATTATCACATACTGTGTTTTCAATATAATTATATCTTAGTTTAGTTTGGATATAGATGTAGTGGTATTAAAGATTTGAAATAAAAGCTACTAATTTTACAAATATTATATTTTCCGTGGTATGAAACACTTCAATAATGGTTTTTAAGAACTAGAATTTAAAAACCAAGTTTTATCAAATGATAATGAATCAATTTCATGAAACTTATTTCACAACCTATTGTGGCATCACTCACAAGGTCGTTTAAATGAGATGAACATGAAAATTGTATATCAATATGAATATTTAGATTATTTTGATGTAAAAAAACTTGATATATGTCTTTCCAATTTGTAAGTGAAAATTAAAAAATGAACATTTGGTGGAAAGAGTGAAAAAGAAAGTGATGTTCTCGAATTTTTTCATTCTGAAATTTGAAGACCCATTGAAGTTGAAGCTAGAGATAAATACTACAAACTATTTAGTTTATTGATAAATTTTGTAGATATAGATATGTCTTTAAAATTATTTGCATTTCTTAAACCTATGAGTAATTTATTAAGTTCAATATTAATTTACATAATCATCATGGTAAAAAATAGAAAGAATCATCTATTAGAACATGATGAAGAATAACTAAATAAGAGTACATTTGAAATTTGAGTGAGTTTTGGATACTATCACAACTCACTACTCCTTAAACACTATATTTTTATAATTTTAATTATAGGAGGAAGTACACATTATTATACATTCTGAGGTTGATGATGTGTCATACAGATATTCCATTGTCCTATTGGGGATCTGCATTCAAAATATTGAATATGGACTATTCCATGTTTTCACTAATTTATAAAAGGTTATTAAATACAAAAATTGGTTATAAATAATCCTATTCTGTCATAGATATGATAATAGGTATGTGATGTGGTTCTAAGGCTACTTTTGGAAATAAAATTTCACCCCAACGAGCAAATTGTATCTTTATCTGAAATACTAATGAATCTAAATGATGTCATCTATAAAACCCTTGAGTTAAAATAATTTTAGTTTCCCATTGATCCAAATTTAAAGGGAGGGGAATATATTTAAAAGATATATTGTGAGCATGATTGACCTTATTAAAATTTATGCTCAATATAAAAATCATTCTTTATAGGAAAAGCTTCAACAATATCCCATGAAGAGGGTTTTCATAGGGAGACTCGAACAATTTTGGTGTACTAGAGTAGTTAGAAAACATGATAGATAGGGTTATTTAGTCACAAGGGATGATAAGTAATTACTAACTGATAAGAATTAACATGTGTCTTTTAATGATTAAGTATAAAAATAATAATTTATAAGATGGTAGGAAGCCATGAATTCGAAGTTGGATTCCTTATATGAGATCCATGATTGGGTTCTGGTCAATGTACAAGTTGATGTAATGATTATTGTATGAAAATGTTACAGATGATAAAAATTAGTCACGAAAGGTTAATATTTTTTATATAATTCATGTTTAGTGGATAATGGTTTTAATAAAAATCTATTCATATAATATTAAGAAACCTTTTCACTATATGTAACATCCCAGATCCGAGTGCCTCCAAAAGGTGCCCTAAACCCGGTTGGTCACATAACATCAAGAGAATTTTCCCAAATTCTAGATGCCTCTGACTAGTAGTGATATCCATGGTGTGATAATGGGGAAACTACGCCCTCATTGGCAGAGTATGCACAACAAAAAACAAATAGTAAACAATAGCGGAAGCAGTAATACCATACAACAGAAGTAAATAGCAGAAGAATAATAGTAATAAAACAACTGGGGAATGTATATATATAAATGAATAATGTTACAAGTGTTTAGGAATGTATCCAAATAGATCACAATGGAAGAAACAAAATACATAAACCATATATAGAAAATAATGTAAAATCTAATAGCATCACAAGCCTCATATTAGTCCCATGATCTCCATCTCTAACAATAATCAAGTACCTAATGAAGAAGGGAATTTTCCATTATCTATAGCAGCAATCATATAATCTATTTGGGTCCACAAGCATGGCCCAAATAGAGTGTGATATGAATCCCAGTAGGCGACCATCAAATGATCTATTCCTAACTGTCAGTGAATATATATAATAGTTAATATGAATAATGAAGCATTAAACTAGTAAGTACTCAAAAGTAAACAATCCTACAGTCTTCAATTACATTCATTTATATTTATTATTAACCATTTTAACCATATATTCTTAGGATACAAGCTAATCTCTATATCCCCGTATCTAATAGTAACAAACAGGTGACTCAGAAGACCATCTAACCAATCAAGTAAGACTGAGTCCAAGCTTGTGCTTTACCTTGGAAGACTCATCACCATCATTCATAAACAACCCTTCGTGAAAGCTCTCAGGGTGTAACCCCTTTGGTTCCACATAGTATAGATCAATTACAAATGACCACATAGGTAGCTATCATGATCAATACCCCTTGTTCAATATAGAACTCATGAAGTTACAAATGACCACCTATGTACCTCTTATGGACAATACCCCTTGGTCAACATAACATCAGTGAATTATAAATGAACTCCCAGGTAGTTCACATGATCAATACCCCTAGGTAAACACCTACACCAAGGCTCTCACGGTCCTATGTAAAAACATCACACATATCATATCAAAATAGATCATGTAATTTATAACTACTATATGGATAAACATTGACAAGCATATGACATGCATTTCATACAATCAATCAAACTACATCCTAATAAACCAAGGCATGGAAAACAAGGTATTACTCAAGGAAACCTTGAGAAAATGGCCATAACTATAAATCAAGGGAAACAGACCCATGCGGTGTCCTATAAACAAGGTATCTAACCTTACATATAAGCAACAACCCCTTTATAATCAAACAATCCACATAACATCATAAAAATTGTTAAATTCCAAATCAAACAATACCCCATTCATGGGTATGTGGAAATTTTAGCATATATAATCAAAATATTAACAATAAATGGTACAAAACACCTACCTCAATATCATATGATTGATATACTTGAACGTCGACCCTTGAATCATCCTAGATCTACGTAGATCAATAATAAAGTGGAAAAAAGACAAACATGAATAACTCAAAAGAGATTAATAATTATAAAGAAAATCTATAGGGGTTTTGATAAACCACTGGTGGGATTCTAACACACCTGAAGAAATTATTATCAGAGCTCAGACAGAGAACTGAGAGGGGTTCTAAGTATGTCGACAATTCCATCACTCTCTTATATGAACCATAGGTAGAAGAATATGTTTATGAACATAAGATGTGACCCCTCTCAGATATATCAAATAAAAATAAAACTACTTGGATTGTTCATTAAATGTACACTTTGTGTAGTATCCTTAACCGGACCCTGAATTAAGTGGTCTTCCAGGTCACTACACATCCATGTACTCGGCCATTACACAACTAGTATGAAACTATATGCAGAAACTGGGTCCACGAAATATACTCAGAAATACAAAGCGTGTACTTAGAAAAAACCCAATTCTTCCTTTTTCATAAAAATAAAATATCAATATCCATACCTAAAACATAGATTATGGTTCTTACAAAATTCCCCCCAAAATGAAATTTGTCCCCGAATTTCCCTTCCAAGGGTGATGTAGAAGATAATTCAAACAACTCTGGCCACTGTGATTGTACTTCGGCCTCCCTCTCCCATGTATCGTCATAAACCCGACCGTGCTACCATAGAACCCATAAAAAAAGAACATACCGGGCATGGAGAACCATCATGCTTCAATTCAAAATCCAAATAGGGTGCTCCTAGAAGAATACATCCACCTCCATCTTAACCTCCTTGGGTTGAAAAAATATGAGATGTGTCGGAAAAGTAATTCCATAGATGAGAAAAATAAATGACGTCGTACATAGCCCGATACCTCTAAGTCAACTTCAACTGATAGGAAACCATCCCGAATCTCTCTGAAACCTAAAATATCCCAAAATATATTAGTGGAAGATTTTCCAATCTCTAAATCCTTTTGTGTCCCAACGTCGATGTGACACGTCGGAAAACATGATCTCCTACCTCAAAATCCAGAGGTCATCTCCATTAATCAACATAAGATTTCTGGTGAGACTGTGTAGTAACCGTCCTCTGCTAAATGAACTCCACCTGCTCAGTGGTCTCTTGGACATCTATGAGGTCTGACAATTGCTTCCTCTCCTACCTCCATCCAACATCGGTGTGATCAGAAAGGCATACTATACAATGCCTCATAAGGTTCCATATGAATCATTGGCTGAAAACTCTTATTGTAGGAAATCTCCACCAAGGATCTGCATCTCTCCCAAGAGCCATCAAAATCCAAGAATCATGCTTAAATAATGTCCTCCAAAAGTTGAATCATGCGCCTGGACTGGCCATATGTATGGGGATGGTATGCTATTCTCAAAAGTACCAGTATATGAAAATCCCTCTGTAGTCCCTTCCATACATTAGAAGTAAACCGAGCATCCATATATGAAATGATATAGTGAGAAACCCCACGTAAATATACAATCTCAAGGATGTACAACTTTCCAAACTCCTAAACACTAAGGGTTTCCTAGATCGGCAGGAAATGTGTAACCTTCATGATACTATCGATAATAACCCAAATTGACTCATTCCCTTGAGGTGATCCTAGTAAACCTGTCAAAAAATACATCAAGACATCATTCCACTTCCACTTGAGAATGGATAACTTCTATAAAAGACCTTCCAGTCATTGATCCTCCACCTTTAACTATTGATAGCTGGAACATCTCATAATAAAACCAGCTACATCATTTTTAATACCTGGCCACCAATACTGAAGATGTAAATCTCGATACATCTTGGTGGCACCAGGATACACCACCCATACTGAGGCATGAAAATATCACAAAATTTCCTCATTTATGTCTGTTGACACCCATACGCACCCATGAAAACTCGAATACTCACCCTCATGAACGGTCCATCTAGGAGTAGGGTCCTCACCTAACACACTCTTCCTTAGGAAGAGGACTTCGAAATATAATAGCTTCTTCATTCGCACTCGATCCAGTAGTGTAGAGGTAATAGCTATAGAAGAAAGAAACATTATCCCCTTTTTTTCGTACACTTCCAAATGCATATTAGAGAATAGAGCCATGAGATGCCACTCAATATTGGACTCCTGAACTTTCTGTATCTGAGTCCTCCTGCTCAACACATCATCAACTACATTTCCTTTTCCAAGAATGTAAGCAAGCTCAATGTCAAAGGACTGAAGGTACTCAACCCACATTCACCGTCTCAAATTAATATCATGCTGAGTAAATATGTACTTGAGGATTTTGTGGTCAATATACACCAAAACATTTCTCTCCCAATATGTAATGTCTCCAACATCGTAAAGAATGAAAAACTACAGACAAATCGATATCGTACATCGGGTAAGTGCTCTCATGTGGCCTCAAATTCCAAGACTCATACACAATGACTCCTTCCCCCTTCATAAGAATTGCTCCCAACTCAATAACTGATGCATTGCAGTAAACTGTGTAACTCTTTCCTGACTCCTACAAATTCATTATCGGTGCTGAAATAAATCTCCCATTCATCTCTTGAAAGGATGAATTTCAAGAATCTGTCCAAAAGTACTTCGCACCCTTCTTAGTCAGGCTCATTAGTGGTGCTGCTAAGTGTGATAAGTCCTAAATAAAGCATTTGTAGTATCTATCCATCATTAGAAAACTCTGTACCTCAAAGACGTTCTGTGGATTCCCCCAAGAAACTACAACTTTCACTTTCTATGGGTCTAATGATTATCCAGTCTTTGAGATGAAATGACCCATGAAGTGAATCTGATCCATCCAAAGGTGGAAATTTGAGAGCTTTAAATACAACTGATTCTCTCTCTCTGTACTCAATATGATCTCACGATGGTCAGAATTATCATGTCAAGTGTGAGAGTGCACCAAGATTTCATTCACAAATACTACCACAAAATAATCCAAGTATGTATAGTACACTCGGTTCATCTATCCCATGAGAACTGTCAGCACATTTGTGAGACCGAACGACATAGCCAAATAATTTTATAGATCATACCTTCTCTGAAATGTTGGAAGAGGTATATCAGCTGGTATAATGCACAAATGTTTATAACTGGATCTCAGGTTAATCTTTGAGAACACTCAGCCTCCTCGAAGATGATCAAATAGATCATAAATCCTCAGAAAATGATATTGGTTCTTTACCGTCGGCTGGTTCAGCTTCTGATAATCAACACAATGTCTGAAGGTACCATCTGCCTTCTTTTCAAAAAGAATAGGCGAACCCCAAGGAGAAGTTCTAGGTTGGATGAAACCCTTTTTCATGTAACTCCTGTAACTACTTCTTGAGCACTTGTAACTATATTGTAACCATACTATATAGAGTAATGGAAACCTGTTCCACCCCTAGAACAAGCTCAATAGAAAAATCCACCTCTCACGTTATAGGTAAACATGAAAAGTCATTTTGAAAGATATATCTGAAACAATCCACCACTGGAGGAAATACCATATATGAATTCTTCTAGTCATCCAGATATGAACTAGAAAACTATGATGTGATTCCTCCAAACCCATGATTCTGGGGTCCATCTCGTCTCACCTAGACATACCATTCACCCTTGTGTAGAAAGGATCCACCCTCAAGTGATGTGAAACTCACCCTACAACGATAGTAGTCAACAATGGGCTGAAAGGACACCAACTAGTCCATTCCATGAATGACATCAAAACTTTTCATTTATAATATATAGAGGACCCATACGAAGTGACACCGACCAACCTCAAGAGGGAACTCCTTTCACTTATGTGTACTAGCCATCCTAATCCCCAATGGAGTATCTAGCATCATAATATCATCTAAAGTAATGATACAGTGCCCAAGGATCTCCTGAATAAAAATAGATATAAAACGATTAGAATCCCCTATATCAAAAAGAAATGAAGCTAAAACTGAGGAAAATAGAATCGTATCTATAACTGTAGAGGGTTTGGGATCCAGCTCATTCTAGGTATGTTTCATCGTAGAATTTTGGCCTTTACCGCGGCCCTGTGACCCTACCTGGATACCCTGAGCTGATCCACCCTAGTGTCATTGAGAACCTATCATCTAGATACCATGACCACGAACACCTCCTCATCCTAACAAACCCCAATTCTCTAACTAATGATAAATTAGAAGCCTTGCTCCTGTACGTGGTGTCATAACATATCCCCTCTCACTCGCTTCTAGTGAGAAAATATGCAAAATGCTAAAGAAGACCCATATTTCCATAAGATCAAAACCCAACTGGGTCTTTCGAGTAATGTGGACTCATATTCCTACTCTTCCTGCACTGGTAACAAACCACTGGGCTACCTAAAGAGACATACCATGAATGCTCCATGTCTAACTTCCTATTATCGGTCGAATGTTTACCAACCGTGGATGTTGAAAAACCATAGTTCGTATCTCCTAAGTACCTCAGATTTCACTCCGTAATTAGAGCCTAATTTACTATAGAATTTTCTTAAGTTAGACTAAAAACATTCACCTATGATCAGATGTCATACCTGAGACCATCCTCAAACCACCTTGTAATTGATAACTCGTCACCTCCCAAAACAGGTGCGCAACGCTGAAGCTCTGTAAAGCGAGAAGAGTAATCCATCACTGAAAGAGAGACCTACTCCAAATACATGAACTACCCAGCTTGATCATCCCTCAAAGTCTCATGGTAGAATTAATCATAGAAGGTCCTCTAAAACTATTCCCCAGAAATATCCAAATGACCTCCTCCATGTGGGATAAAATCCCACTATCTGTTGGAGGAATCACATAGCATGTAATTCGTGAGCTTTACCCTCCTCTCTGGAGGCATCTCCAGATTCTCGAAGATTGAAAGCATGTAATCTGACCCTGACTCTATAACCTGTGGTCCTCCATCCCCTAAAAATGTGGGAGGATTCTACCGTTTGAACTCCCATGTTAACTCTACCATGGTCGGCGTAGAATGTTGTGATCTCTGAAAAGTCTGCATCATCCGCATAAAGCACTGAAAGAACTGTGAATTAGTACCTTCATCCTGTATAATAGATGGTTACAAGATAGGGATGATAGGTGGATATGATTGCATTCCATAATATACAATTTCCATTTTATGATAATCGCCCTGTACCTGGCATAAAACCATAGGAAGTCTTGGTGGAACGACACTGTAAGGTCAATCACACACCTCAGTACAAGATTATCAAGGACTGTAACTTAGAAGTGAAAGATTGGAACATGAAGAGGAAAGAATTCATATTTTTCAAAACAGGGTCACACTGTGTGTATAACTACTACACAGAGTCTTCCCATAAGATTTTAACATGGGTATGTACCTCTTCCAACTTGGTCTTATAACACCCCATACGCATGATGTGTTCCTAGTGAGACATGGTGTGTACTTCAATATTCCATTCGTCCCAAATTCTTCTACATGGATAGAACTACACGGTTCATTCCTGGTGTAACACTACTCATCATGCACACTCTAGACCCAGTGTGTACCACATAAGTTCTATCCACCCATGTCGTTAGTCACACGTCCGAATACAGGGTCAATTACTACATAGAGTGTATAAGATAGACACAGTGTGTACAACCCATGTTTCATCCACCCATGTCATTAGTCACACGACTAGACACATGGTCTTTTACAACAAGAAATGTACTCCGAGTACACAATGTGTTATCCCAAACGTTTATCAACCCTGTGTCTCTACTCACACAGTCAATCACACAGCCAAAAACTACACAGTGTGTACATACTGTACAAAACATGTACCTAATAAATGTAATTTCTTCCAGAATAGAACAACACAAGATGTGTGTTCATAACAGTACAATCCATGTTGTCTAGGATTTCCAAATAATAATCCTCTAAAACATCACTGGAACCCCCGAAATATTAATATTTTGGCCAAGGCAGGCCAAATTCTGATCCCTGAGAGCCCACACTCCCCACGAAACAATGTTTGAAATCCTTAATCATATTATTTTGATATAATTAAATTAATGTTCAAACCTGATCCACCAAATTCCAATACAATATAGAACATAACTCCTTAGGGAAAAAAACTTAGCATACATCCATATGAAAATTTACATATACCAATACCCTTTAAAAATATAAGGAATTTCTATCACCAAATATATCAAAACAATATGCATATCTTTCATAACGTCAATCACAACAACATGAAATCAGTAATGAACCCTAAATGAAATGACAAAAATGCATGACATGTGATCTCTAGAAAGTTCCTATATGATGAATGAGATGGAATACCCTCAACTCATCAGGTTACAATATAAATAATACCACAATGATAGAAATAATAACATCAAAAAAACAAGTGAATCACCCAACGGTGAAATCAAATCAACTATAAGAATTTCCAAAACAGAAAAAAATCAATAATCAAGGTAACTTGGGTTTTCCCTATACACGGGGTGGATGATCCCAAGTACAACGTATTACCATCTATATATTTCTTTCTATCCTAGCCTATAGGCTCTAAAAAGTAAAGCAAAGTAAAAAATAAAATCTTCTGATACTACTTTGTAATATCTAGGATCCAGGTGTTGCGCAAGGTTCCCCAAACCTGGTTGGTCACATAACCTCAAACACATTTCCCCACACACCAAAGGATTTAGACTAGAAGTGAGGTCCAAGGTGTGATAATGGTGAAATTATTCCCTCATTGGAAGAGTATACAAAATGGAAAACAATGAGTAAACAATACCATAAGCAGTACTACTAAAAAATAGAAGTAAATAGTGGAAGACTATTAGTAATAAAACTACTAGGGAATATATATAAATGATACATGTCATATGTGTTTCGGAAAGAATCCAAGCAAGTTATAATACTGAAAATACAATATAGAAACCAAATTGTAGAAAAGAAAGTAAACTCCAAATGCATCACAAGCCTCATCTTAGTCCCATTATCTCTTGCTCCAACAACAATCAAGTACCTTATGAAGAAGGTCACTTTCCCTTATCTATACCTACAATCATATAATCCATTTGAGTCCAAAATCATAACCCAAACAGGGTGTGAGATGAATCCAGATAGAAAACCTCCAAAAGATATCATCCAAACTATCAGTGAATATATATATAGTAGGTAATATTCAAAATGAAGAAATAAACTTGGAAGTACTAAAAAGTAAAAAATCATACAGTTTTCAATTACATTCAATTACATTAAATTACATTTATTATTCATCCATTGAATAAGGTAATATCAGGATATTTCCTAAGTTCTATATCCCCATGTGTAATAGTAACAAATTGGTGTCTTAGAAGACAAGTTGACCAATCAAGTAAGACTAAGTCCAAGCTTGTTCTTTGGCTTGGCAGACTCATCACAATCATTCATAAAAAACCTCTGAGATATCTTTCCCAGTATAACCCCTTTGGTTCTACATAGTATAGATCATGTGATAGTATAGGTCTCATGTTCAATACCCCTTAGTCAACATAACACTAAATCAATTACAAAATACCACCTATTTATCGCTCACGGTCAATACCCCTTGGTCAACATAGCATTGGTAAATTATAAATGACCTCCTAGGTAGCTCTCATAGTCAATACCCTTCGGTTAACATCACACCAAGGATCTCATGGTTCTGTGTAAAAATAGCATCCATATCATATCAAAACTGGTCATGTAATCTATGAAAACTACATCGATAAACATTCACAAGAATATCACATGACTTTTATATAATCAATCAAAATCCATCCTAATCAACCAAGTCATAGAAAATAATGTACGACTCAAGGAAAACTGGAACAAACAACCATAACTATCAATCAAGGGTAACTCACCCTAGGGGTGTCCCGTAAATAAGGTATCCAACCTTATGTAGAAAAAAACCCATTTTTAATCAAAGAAACCATAGAAAATCATAAGAAGGGTTAAATTCCAAGTCATGAAATACCCCATTTGTCGGTATGCAGAACATTTAGCATATATAATCCAAAGACAAACAACTAAATTCACAAACCACCAACCTCGATATCATATGATCGATATACATGAACTTCAACCCATGAATCAGTCTGGATCAGCATAGATCTACAAAAAAGTGAAAAAATACCAACCATCAATAAATCATGAGAGAGAATGAATCAGGAAGAAAGGCTACAGGGGTTTTGAGAACTCATCGGTGGGATTCCAATTCACCCAACAGAGTCTCAATCGGAGCTCAAATGTAGAATCAGGAGGGGTTCAAAGTTCTTCGACCATTCCGTCTCTCTCCTATATGAACCACGAGGAGAAGAATATGTTAACGAACAAAATATGTAACCCCATTATGATATATCAAATAAAAAATAAAACTACAATGAGTGTTCATTAAATGTATATAATGTGTAATAGCCTTAAATAACCCACGAATTTAGTGGCCTTCTAGGTCACCACACAACCATATACTCTCCCATTACACGACCAGTACGCGGCTGCACATGATAATCGAGTATACAACGTGTACTGAATAATACAATTTCTTCCTTTTCCCTAAAAACCAAATTGAAATTAATATTCATACCTAAAATGAAGATCTAGGTTATTACACCATCTTCTAATTTTAAATTCATAAGAATATTTCTTTCCCTATAATATTTCCAGCATTATTTAATTTGGGGGATGGATAGAAATATCACTTTCTTTAATAGAAACAATATGTAAAATAACTATATGAGACAACCAAATGGGTTTTTGAATACAAGAGATACGAATAAGATAATCTCGTTATAGATATCAAATTATAGATGGATTAAATTATAAAGATCATAGAAAATTTCATTTTTTTATTTCCATAAGTAAATGTGATTTCAAGAATAATAAATCTTGTTATGTGTCATTATGTAATTTAGTGGGAGTGGAATATTTCCACATATTATATTTTGATGATATATTAGTTATTAAAAATTAGATAATAGTGTTTCAGTTAGTTAATAAATGGATGAATACATTCTTCTCCATGAATAACTTAGCCTCTTTAGATATTTTTCTAGGGATCATGATCAATTGTGATAGATATAAGAGCATCCTTGGACTAATCCAAAATACACACATTGAACATTTACTAAATACATTCTGTATGAATAAATCCAAAAGGGATTGTAAAATATGGCTAGTGGCATACATCTCTCTAGGAAAATGATGCCTCAACCATAAGTATAGAGATAGCTAATAAAATAAATTTATTATGCATCATGTAACAAATATATTTTTTCCATGGAATACTTTGGCATATTTTAAATATTATTTTTGAATTTATGCTTTGTGTTATTGTGGAATTTTGGGGCTGAAACAACCTTTATGTGGTTATAATAAAAAAAAATATTGTATCACATTAGCATAGTTTATTAGATATACTGAAATAACTCTTAATTAGTGTCGATGTAAAATTTGAGATAACCATTGAATACCAAATATGATTTTTACCATACGAGTGACATAACCTCGGGGGATGCTATATGTTTTTCCTAAGTGATATCATGGGTGAATTAATAAATTTAATTATTTTTTTGATCCACCATGAAAAAGATACCCATTATTTAAAAATAGTTATGGGAAAATCCTAGGGTTAGCCACATAACCCAATGGATTTTCAGATAGAATGCTGGAGAACTTTGGGAGATTTCAAACTAGTTGTGGATGGATGATTAGCACTAATTAGTTTATATTCTCTAGTTCTGATTGTGGATATTGATAATGACAATTCTGTGGAATCTTTAATCATCATCAATAAATAAAACCTAAATGTAAGGAATTCTATTTTCATTGGTTTAATCCCTATTTTATTATCTAATGATGAATATGAATCAAATGCACTAATGGATTTATTCATAGGTTGATCATGTTTTTGGGAATTGATTTCCCTTTATATGGTTCATAATTGATGGAATTTGATTGTTTTAAGTTTATTGTTTCTTCGTTCATAAGTTTTATGGTCATGAATCATGTATAATAGAGTTTATGTTTTTTCTATCCTATTGTGTTTCATGTTATTCCACACCTTTAATCATGTCCTCATCATCCGCTTTCTATTTTATTGGTGTTTCGAGAAATACCTGGGGGAAGATCATGACACAATAATTATTTAATGAAATATATCATCATAAAAAATTCGATATTGGGATTGATGACATGATAGATGTGTAGTGATGACCACAAGTGATCAAGGTTCATTTTGGATATATGTGGTTCACAGTTTGATGTGGCGATGAAGTTATGGTGCAGGGAGATTCATTAACTATGATAATGGATGGATAGAATCCAGTCACCAGTGAAAACCAAAGTTGTCCAATCCTAGATCAATGTAAATAATTGGGTATTATAGTGGAGTCAGTGGTGATATATGTGTGGGTGAGACATGAATAATTCTCTGCATATTCTATAAAAATCCTAACTACAAAGTGTGTACTCCAAAATAAAAAACATTGTGTAATCCCCTCTTTATTACTTATAGGGTTTATATGTGGAGATAAATGTTACACACCTTGTGTTGGTTACACATATTGAGTAACACTTATCCAATAAGCTCAGCATGTGCATGGAGTAAACAATTGATAATCCTTACAGTGACACACGATGTCTGTGTCTCGTCACACACCATGTAACTCTTGGTGAATGTATGGACATGTACAAGGATTACAGTCCCAAGAGATCAAGTGGTCCCACACTTCTTGTATAGTAGGGTACACATCCTACAAATTAGAAGGGACATAGACATGGGAAGAAAATACACATCGATTTCATTCACAATGCCGATATGCAATGTGAAATCAGATATTGTGTACTTTAGAAAGTACTTAGTTAAGTTCAATAAATTGAACATGATCGTAGTACATGGTAATTCCATAAGTGCATGGGTAGGGTTCAGAATGAATAGTCTTTCTTATATGGTACACTATGTTCCAGCGAAAAATAAATATTATTTTTACCTATAGTGATACTCCATATGTTTTGAGAAAGAAATTTAATATGTACACTAGACTTGGGAAGTGCCAGGATTAATAAGACACACTCTACACCACTATAGGACATTTCATGTACTATTTAAAGGTAAATATGGATCTCGTGTTCTTCTTAGTTCATCTCTTATGTTATATTCGTAGTTCCCTTAAACAATTAAATGTGGGTGCATTCTCTTGGTCCATCCCTATGAGGGTACAACGAGGCATTACGTCCTAACCATTTGATGAGATCCCCCCTATATGATTAGTCTCAGATAGAGTTTATGAATCCCTCAATGTGACCAAGGATGTGAACCTATATAAATAATCCTACTTCCCTTGGTGGGTTGTGAGGAATCATTATGACCAATATTCATGGTTATATGATCCCCCACATATTGGGTTATTCCATATAGTTTTTGGTTTTTCCCAGTGGCCCTGGGTGAGATCCCCTATCCGAGTGTCCAAAATTTTAGAGTTTTGGTAATAATTCATGGAATGACCATGTGGAGAATGTTCTCTAAGATTAGTACCATTAATATTGTAAGACTAAATGAGTGATACCTCACATATGTGTTACATTAGGTAATACATGTCTAGAGAGTAAAGTTTACACATATGAAAGTTATCTTGAAATATTCTTGTGGAATACTAAAATGGAAGTACGGTTGTAACATTAAATAGATACATGGTTTCTATATTAAGTATTTGTAAGTTATTTTTGTAATATAATGTTATTTTTCATAATATGATTCATAAAATTTGACTACCCTTTTAATGTATGTGTTTAGTGATTCCATGGTGCCTTATAGGGTATTTTTATATTCACACATTCATGGCTCAACCTGCGGATGTTTTTTCTTATATAGTTAACAGGATTATTGTTGGAGTCCCATCTAGACCATGAGGTAGTTCATCTTAGTTAGAGAATATATTTTCATGAAATCCATTATATGGATCCTGAAGTTCATTTTGGGTAGCATCCTTCACATTTTCATTAGGTTGGGATATTTTGAATTATTTTTGGGCTTGTATTTTCCCAATTACTTCTGTTATACTATTTGTTGATCCCTAATGTTTCATAGATGTCATAAATTTATTTAAAATATTATTATTTACCTTTTTCACTATACTATTGTTTGGAGGTGTATGTGTGTTTATAGTTACATTAATATAACAAATCCAATGTGTGTGATGTCCCTACTCGATACTAGTTTCCATTCCTAGGCCTATTTGAGGTGGGATTGGTGTGTAATTCTCATATTATCTACAACTAGCTAGATCTCGGTGGGTCGGGTAATGAATGAGTGGTATCATAATTGGTTATATTATGAATAGTGTTTAGATATTTTCTGGTTGTGAGGTCTGTTTTGGGAACTAAGGAAACAATGTTAAAATTTATTGAGTTTAACATTTAGGCCACGGAACTATGTGGTCATGTTATGGATTATGTATCCATTCACCAAGAACCTAATAACATTATTGATAACCATGAACAAGTATACACATGTTATATTGAAAATAATTTTATATTCCTCATGTAGTAGGGGTTATTGTTTCCATGTCAATATTCAGTCAAGAACCCCATATATTCTTTTTTGACCATGTTTTGTCCCAATATTCAATAGATGATTAGATTATTGAATCCAACTTGGATTCTATGTAAGGATTGTGGATAGAATATGATTGGTTAAGAGGCTTCAATTAAGGATCTATATATGAGTATGTTCTTCTAGGTTTATTGAGAGTTATGTCTCCACCAGTTCAGTAGTATTCAAACTCACCTCTAATCATTCTTGTGGATGCTCCCAATCAAGTTGAATCGTAGTTTGCTCCATTAATTCTACTAGATCACAAAATGTCTCTGAATGTGTTTCATGGGTTGTCAAGATGGATATTTCCCAGGATTTTTTATGCATACCCCCTTTTGTTGTGGTGGAGGATTAACAAGAGGTTGTTGTGTGAATGCCCCACTCGGATATTATCCCTCTTGATGGTGATACTTCTATAAAAATATTCCATATGGATATAGGGTGTCAGTAGATCTTAGTGGTGGTGGTTTTTGATGTGGACTTGTAAATTATTGGAAAATGGATACATCCACAACCAAGAAACATTCTTTTGAAATGTTTTAAAACCATACAGGTGTGTCAGTGTAACCTAGAGAAGACATTTTAGATTTGTGGTGGATAAGTTCCCTTGACTTATACATTTGAGTTTGATTTTAATTTGATAAGATATTAGATAAATCCCTAGTTGTGGATTATATTAGGGAAAAGGGAAATTATTACATCCAGGGGAAGATATTTGGACCCAGAGGGTATTCGTGTGGTTTAAGGTTTGTCATGTGTCTTCTCAACCCAACTATAGTTTCAGTGTAGTGTTGAAAACCATGTTTCTCTAAAATTATCCTTGGTTAAATATCCAACAATACATGTTAACCATTATATCTTGACCCTGATGTTTAAAATCACATGCAGAGAAGGTTCAGTGATTAGACACTTTACATGATAATACGGCATATCTCTAAGAGAAGAGAGATCGTAGAATGTAATCATTTGAAAGTAGTGATGATTCCCTATTATTTGTTCCTCAGTTTAGACTGGTTGCATATTGTCCATGATCATATGAATACTAACAGTGTGTCTTTGTTTAACAATGTTAACGGGACATAATTTTTTCTTCTTGGGTAAGAAAAAGTACAATACATTATAGGTTGAGCCCGTGTATATTTGGATACAACATATTCCTTATTAGTCGGCCGATATGATTAATGGATTATTGGATTTTATGAGAATTTAGTTTCCTATGGTGACATAGAAATATATAGACAACTTCATTGAGGATTTTCTATTATTACTTCATATAACAATTTTTTCCCATTATAGAATTCTGGTAGGGTATATCTGATACCTTTTGTAGCATACCATATGAACCTATGTAGATGCGAGATATCAGTGTGTGGTTAGAGAAATATATAATTAAAGGACATGGTTGACCAATATAATTTCTATCGTAATCTTATTGTTCTTCTCATAGAAGTTGAAAGTGTTATGGATGTTAGGAATGGATTAACATCTCATGAATAGGGTAACCCAAGAAGGATTTTCCACTCTCATAAATTGATGAATTTGTCAACCAGTGGATAGAGGAGAAGTGGTTTTCATATATTTCTATCTGAAAATGAAATTAATAGCTCCATGTTTGAGTGGAGTTTGTATAAAATGTGTCATTCCAAAGCTACTAAAATAACTTTGAGTTATGGTTTTACTTTTCCACATATTGGATTCCATATATTTTTTGTTAGACTTATGAATTGGGTTCATAAACCATTCTTAGATAATATCATGTATGTCTTCATCAATTATATCATGTTGTACTTAGTTTCATAGGTGGATCACCTGATACACATGAGGACAGTTCTGGACATGTTTTTAGAGTAAAAACTATGCAGGAATTGGTCAATGTGTCAGATCAATATTCATGATGTCCACTACATGGTATATCTCCTCTCTTAAATTGGAGTGATAGTAGACCTAGAAAATTATTATTTAGTTCAAGAATTATGGAATCCCATGGTCATGACTATAGTAGAATATACACAAAAGTATTTTTTCTATCCACTATTGTTGAGAGAGGTGGAAGGGTAGTTGAATTGTTTGAAGTTGACACTTGAGGATGAGGATGGTGTAGTTTACCCACATTCGATGGTTTTATCCCCATCAATTTAGTAGTATTTTGAAGGATGAGAAACAATAGGATAATGATTGTGAGATCTTGTGTGACTATATATCAACATGGAATTTTCTTAATGGATTTTATAATGGTAAGGATCATGTCATCCTTCTTTGGATTGAAGATGATACCAGTCACTCTATGTGAGGATGTGAAGAGGAGGGGTTTCCCACATTTTTACATCCCTTAGAGGTGAGTATGTGTCAAGACACCTTATAATCAGCTGTGTATCCTTGGAGGTTATAACATTTTATTGAGTTTAACTCTCAATGTCTCACCTATTAGTAAGTGAATGTTGAGATTTTGGAATGATTGTGGAAATGGGATGGTATCACTTTTGTTCTTGTGATAGGGATTATAAAAATAGTGATATATCACTAACCTATACAATAGATCATAGACAAAATCACATTGTTGAATAACTTCAAAAACATCTGAGATTAGAGCTTAGTTAAGAGTTTGAGATACCTACACATGATAGAAGTAATCTAGATTCATGGAATTTGTTTGAAGATCATTTCACACAATGTTCTTCACTTCACATCCAAATTATATAGAGGATAGAAGATACCCTAGGGAAAAATTATTTTTTGAACCCCAATGTTTCTATGATAGACTAATGGCTAGGTAGAGCAGACTATTCTGGTTCTAGTGAACATGATTTGGGTTTACATGTCATTTACAAGCTATAGTTAAGAGTATCATCAAAAATTGGTGTATTTATCATCTCACAGTAGTTATTAATCTTTCATCTATGTAAATCCATTCGAGTCCTCATATAATATAATTTTTAGGTAACCATTATACATACCTGATTTAGTGGGAGAAAATACTATTGGGTCCATTTTTTGTGTAATAAATGGTTGTAAATAAGTTCAGTTCATCTCTCGGAAGATAAAGACTTCTAGGAGACATCAGGAGTCCAATGTGGACCAATTAATGAGGTATTTTTTGTTCAAACATAGAGATAACCTATTTTAGGGACGCCCCCCTATCACAGGTTACAAATATTTGGCTGGGGTGTCATGTTGACTCATGGATTCATAAGTCATTTTTCCTAAACATTGTGTTGGGTTAGTGAGGTTGTGTACCACTTGAACATAAGATCGCATTTATATTTATTGCATGATGCATTACTCATATCCATCCGGAGGGGTACATTCATGACTATTTTCATGAACTAAATCCTGGTGAGATTGAAATTTTGGATGGAGTTACCTTTTTTGAGGATTTGGTGGTGTTTGGGATATGAAGGAGAATATCCTCTATGGGAAGGTGTTTCCCTTCAGTGTCTATTTTTTAAAAAACATGTGATACTTAAAGAGATCACATTGGAGTATTAAACCCAGTTGATATATTTCTATACTCAAATATTACTAGGCTTTTTATTTTATACATGAATAATTGGAAGGTAGGGAGATTTAAAAAAATAGTTTTTACATGTAAGACTTTGGAATATATAATGTAATATTTTCACAACTATGTTCCTTGTCAACATGGAATTATGATACATAGAGATACTTATTTTGGTGATATTAAAAATATTAAAAATATTATATGAAACACATGAATTTTTGGAAATAATGGAATAAAAGTTTATCAATTCATGCTATAGGAAATATGTTATCTCCATTAATTCTAAAACATAGGTTTTACCCTACGCATGATATAACCATTTTTCACATCAGGTGTTTAGAATAAGTATAATCATGGGTGGATTAATAAATAAATAAATATATTTATTTATTTAATCCCCTTGACCTATAACCTCTCTATTGAATTTTGGTTGTGGGAATATCCAAGGGTTAACAATATAACCATAGGGATTTGAATAGAGTATAGCGGATTGGTTTGGAAAACATCAACCACATCATGGATTGATGATTGATACGAAGGATTTCATCTTTATCAATATATTTCTTGGAACTTTTCAATGATAGTGATGTTGATTCTTTCTTCTTCAATGGTCAATCTAAACCCATATTAGTTTTTTTTGGGTTTTTAATGGTTTAATATACATTTTATTATCCCATGGTTATTTTTGAATAAACTTCTATAATGAATTTATTCATGGGTAGATCATGTTTTATATGTAGTGATTTCTATTTCTATGTTATTAAATTGATGATATTTGATTATTTTTTATTGGTTTACTATTAACCATTCTAATATAAATTATCAAGGATATCCAAAACAATGGCTTAGGTTATTTCATCTTGATGTGTTTCATTATTTTCCCCCACCACTAATCATTGGTTCATCATCTACATTCCATTTGGTTGGTGGTTCCATAAATACCCAATGCATGATTTTTTCATAATTATTCTTTGGAATAAAACATCATACTTATGGGATTTGGAATGGGTTCAATGACACTATTGAGGTATGATGATGATCATAGGTGATCATGATACATATTGTAGAATCGTGGTTTACATTTTGTTGTACAAACAATATTGTGGTGTGATAGAGATTGTTGCCCAAGATGATTGGATGGATTTAATCTGGTCATCAGTTACAATCAAGCTGGGTTGATACTAGATCCATGTTCATCGGTGGTTCTAGTGGTGGAATATATTATGGTGGGAGAATGGGTGAGACATGTTGAACTATCTATATTTTCAGTGATATTACTGACTACGCCGCCTATAATCTAGAAGAACACATGACATGTATTCCCCTCCGTGCGATGACTATGTATTACACATGGTGATAAATATGGCATGTCATGAGGTGGGTCAACAATCTATACAACCCCTATCCATCTAGATCTATATGTATTGGGAGAACATGCCCATGAATCCATGTACAAATACATTCTATATCTGTATGGATACATCCATAGTAGCATTAGGAGAATGGATTTACATGTATAGATCGTACAAAAAAAAGATACCACGTAGCCCCACATGCCGGGTATGGTTTTGAAACGCACCACTAATTTTCGCCTATCAACTGGTCAATGTTCCGGTGCTCTGCTACTGTGTATAGAAGCTCTTGGGTCGAATCCTCGACGATGATACTTTGTAATAGTCGTTTGTTTTTAGTTGATTTTATTCTGATTGGGTGGTTTTTTGTAGAGATTAATTGAAATGACTATTTGATTATGATTGATTTAACAAATTTATAATGATTGGGGTGAGTTCATCATTAGGTTAGTTAATCTTGTGATATCCTTTTGCTTTGCATTATATTGCTTTTAAATTAACACCCATGTCACAAGATGACGTTGATTTGAATTCCCAAGTGTTGAGGCTTTAATACAAGCCTTAACATAACTTAGGGTTCTAATATTGATCATATTTTGTTTATGGTAGTGTATTTATGGTACCAATAATCCAAGGAAACCACACATTAAACAAAACAAGTCATTAATCCAAGGCATGCTATGTCCAACATACACAATGTTAATTCAACGAATGCTCATCGAGCGAAAGATCTCAAACGCTTAACATACATAAATTAAAACTCACCCAAATGAGAGATTTACTCATCCATTAAGATGGTTATTAATATGGTAATATATTTTTATGGTGATTAATTATAAAGAGAAGAAAAAGAAAGGGACAAGATAAGAGTAGTGCACCGAACACACACACAAACGATGAAGAAAATTAAAAACGGATTTTCCATTGAATGAGGAAGAAAAATAAGGGAAGGGGATTCAACTGAATTTTATCTATTTTAAGAACATAAATATTAAACTAAAAAAGGTGGATGAGAATAAGAGATATTGAATAAGTAAATTTCATTAAAATATAATTACAAAGAAAGAGACTTACAAGATTACAAAAACAAAGAACATGAAAGTAAGTGAAAACAAAGAGAGGAGGAAAGGTTTCTCAAGTGAAAACATGAGTATGTAAGGTCCTCCCAAGCCTTTGGAACGGATTTGGTCATTCTAATATGATCTTCTCTCTTCTGAAATGCCAACCCTTTTGAAAGGAGAGGAGGAAATGTATTTATAGCCCAAGGAAAGGACTGTTTGCATTCCAAAACTATCCCTCCACTTGAACCACATATTTACCAATCTAGACAGATGAATCACGAGATGGTGTCTTCCTCAAAGATGTATATATGTATGTCTTATGTCCACCCTGAATATTGGGCCACCTATAGAATTTTTTAGCCAATGTTATGGCTGTTTGATTAAACAAATGTAAATTGTCCATTTCAATCCATAATTTTTCGATGCTCATAATGTGAATGGGTTTTGGAATAGGATGATGCCCTCAAATAAAAATCATTTCTTCAAAAGAGTTTTCCGAACATATCTCCTATTTCACACAGAAATTGATCAGCTCGAATTGATGTCCACATCAGGAGAAATGTCAATATTTGTGTGATGATTTCATTTCTCAGCCAGAATGGTGGTCTTGATTTAAATGAATCAGTTAGGCACCTTGTACTCGGATTTGGGCCTTCAAATTTTTATCCAAGATGACATGTAGTGTCCCCCAAATTATGGTAGTGATTTAATGTTTTTGGACTTCTATACTGAGCCCATTAAATCAATCTTCAAGGCTGGTACAGTTTGTTCACGGATTCTTTGGGCCTTCTTGTGTGGTCTATATGACCCTTCAAATGGAAGAATTGTCTCTTGATCCATTCTAAGGAAATGTTTTATATTGAACTAGAAATCCTACAAATCAAGATCCAAACAATTAGGATTATCATGGGATAGTTATAAATAATATAGTAAAGTGATTCAACTGGACTACTTCAAAAAATTCTCAAAAATTATACTTAGTATTAAAACATTAATATTTCACACAAATTATGCACATTTCATATAAAATAAGTAAATGGAGTATATAATAAGTCATAAAAATATTAATAACACCAGGTGTTGAATACACCGTGTAATTAGGAAGGTACAAGGTCATACAGAGATAACAAAAACTGAGTGTCAATCTAGAACCTACAAACCATGTGACATTGATTACATTCCCATGTAATTTAGAAAGTACTTAGATATGTTCAATTATGTAGACAAGACCTTACAATTGGGAACACCCTTAGTTAATGGGAATCATAAAGACTACACAGGCATGAGAAGAGGACACCCTTAGTGCCAGTCTGACATCTACAACGTGTATACCCCTGGGGAACACCTTGTTTTTTTATAAATTCATGTCTTATGAGCACAAGACAAGGAATATCCATGACTAGTGATATAGTTCATGTACCCATATTCGACACATTTTGTACTCCATATAGGGAATTCTAGGGTACTTGTTCTTCTTGTGTTAGAATTAGTGTGATGTTGGGAGAGTTTCCTTGGACCATTCATTGTTGGTTTGATATCTTGTTCTATCCCTATGTGGATACAATAAGGGATCATAGCCTGAGCATAGGATTTGATTCCTTATATGGGATTAGTCTTAGATAGTGTCCAAGAATCACTCTTTGGGACTCGGGCTATGATCCGCTATTATTCCTTATTCTTATCTATGTGGAGTTTTAGGAATTTTCATCACCAAAATACATGGGAGTAAAATCTACTACTTGTTGGGTTATTCTATATAGGGTCTGGTGTACCCCATTGGACCTAGGTGAGTTCCCCCATCATAGTTTCTAGATCTTGTGATTTTCAGTGAGTACTTATTCATGGTAATACCCAATGATAAAATTATAGAGAATCAGTTCCATTAGTATTGTAGTACCCAATATGTGATACCTCTTAGATGAGAACTATAATAGATGGAAAGGTTCTTGGAATGATTTCACATGGATCAAAATTATCTTTAAACAATCGAGTGAAATCCTAGGACAATAGTATAGTTTTAATTTACATTAATACATGGTGTATTTATTGAATGTACATGGGTTGTTTTTTTATAAGATGTTATTTATCATATCTTCATTAAAATTCCTTCAATGTGATGATCCTACTACACTATTAATGTTATGTATTTAGTTATATTGGGGTTTCTTATTAGGTATGTTAATACTCACACCTATATGATCTCTTTTTATACCTGTCATGTCTTATCCAGATGAAAAGTTTATCATCGGAGTCCTTTGTGGACTAAGATAATGTGGATATTAAAAGACCCTTAGTTGTGATAGAAGTTCCTCATAAGGCTCTAGGATATTATATATGTAGATACCCCTATGATTTTAATAGGTTTGGATTTTTTTAGTTCTGGTGGGCTTGTATTTGGAGCTTTGCATCTATTATACTATATTCTATTTTCTAATATGGATAGATGTTAGGTATGAATGTTTTATATTATTTTTTTACATTTCAATACTAAACTAGTGAATTAAAATTAGTGTGTGTATGTGTGTGAAGGTAGTTTGTGATAAGTCCCCCAATATGTAGGATATTCATACTCGATGCCAATTTTTTGGCTTAATCCAATTAAAGGAGGGTCTATGGTTTTATTCTTATATTATCACTATATTAGAGGGAGACATTAGGTTGGTCATGAAACATCATCAATATGAGTGGTCATATATTTTTTTATATATAATAGCCTTGGTGTTTCCAATTTCAGGAAGATGGAAAAAATATCATATAGATAATTTATCAAAGGCATAAAAGGTTATGATCTAATTTAATAGAGGCGATGATGAGAGATTAATAAGTGGATGTAGAGATATTATATTCTAGTCATAACATGATAATTTTATATCATAAACACGATATAGTTTTACCCTCGGAAGATGATCTATGATATGGAAGATCTCAAGTACTGTAGAGGTCTCTAAATATACATCAGATTCTAAGTATATTGTTGCATCTTTTTCCCCTGAAGAAGTTTTCAAAATATTCAACATCATCTATGATCATACGACTATGAATATAATTGAACACAAGATAACATGTTATTGTAATAATACTACAAATGTTATACCTCTCTAAGGATCCAAGGTCACATCAATAGAGAAATCATATCCTTCATAAGTACCATTTGATTGTTGATTTTTCTTAGTGGAGCGAGGTCAAAAAAATAAGTTTTTACGCATATGATAACATAGTAGACCTATTGATTAAAGAATTATCTTATAATATTATTGGATATCATTGAATATATAGTGGATTTAACGTCATTAGTTGTTTGTTCTAGTCTAAATGGGAGTATGATCATATTATTTCACTATAAAAAAGAACATTTTAAATTTGATTACCTGAATATTATTAGGTTTAAAAATTATTTAATATCACATCACATGATGAGTTTCATAATCTATTATATTACTCTTATAATATTTTGAGTATTTCTCACATAGAAAGGTCATTTTAGGTCCCTTCATTGATGATAAAATTGAATATCAATGTATATTTTCTTTAATTCGTTTTATTTGGCCATATGTCATCATTTGAATTCACATAGATGGTACATGATATTATGGGTAGCATTCTCATAAGACGTTGATATATCTTCTCATTAATTTCTCTATTGTTAATTTCTAATAATGGAGGTTTTGAGTAAAAACACTCCCATAGGAATTCCAGATTTTATTTTTTCCATTGAATATACTAGAGGATGTGTGTATTGGTTCATATACATGACATTATTTTTAAATAATATCATGTATCACAAACTGAGATATATTTTTTGAAACTGTGATGTCATTCTATAACAAATTTGATTTCATTTGGTGTGTAATAAGTGATATAACGTTAATAAATAATCCATGAAAGGATTTTTCAAATATTTGTTAATGGATCTTATCGTATTTAGACATTTCATTACTATATAAATTTATAATTATGTTCATGACCATGATAGTTTTGTCAAAAAGTTCATTTCTGGAAGTTCAATGATTGATATAACGAAAAAATTGTTTGAGGAGAAAAGTATGTAACAATCATGATTATATATTGATATGAAAGTTTTATGTAACATAATGACCTTCTGAAGAAGGTTTTTTAATGACATTAACAAAATTCTCTACGGGTTCAATGATTTGTTTATAGAAATTTAACTTACAAACCATGAAAGTTAGCGTAACTCCATAGAGAATGATTCTGATAGTGTAACACACTATGTTTATCTAGAATATATTTTAAATATTAAATTTATTTAATATCAAAATAACCATTACTATCATGTTCTGAGTAATTATAATTATAATGTTTACATTGATCACATAATTGTTTACGAAATGACTAATGTAGTGATATTTATTTATTTAAATTAATATTAACTATTCAAAGTTCTAAAAATTATGAGTATTATTGAACCCTTGAGTTAATAATATTTTTTGAATTATAAATTTAATATTCATGATTTAAATAGTTATTTATTTATTTTGTAAATTTTTCCAAAATAATTCATGAGATTTCCACATGGTAAGGAAATAATGATAAAATAATTAATATTATTAGAAAAGGGTTTCTTAAGGATTAAAGAATTATATAAGGTATAATTGAAAATAAACAATTCTATATGATAATTATATAATTTGTTTTCCTTTATAGGTGATATTTGTTTCTTCACAAAAAATACCCTCTATAAACTTCACTCAACCGTATATAATAATTTTCTAGAGCACTATTATGAAAATAAAGTGGCACTACTCCCCCTCTTTTATATTTCTTATGACAACTTTATAAATCCTTCAGAATTTTATGGGATAATTATTATATTTAAATTTAATTAATCTATGGAAGAATTCATCAATGCTATAATGAAATTATTTAATGAATATGTTTTACGGTTTTTTAGGGTATGAGTGGAATACCACTAGAGTGATTATATCATTTGATCCTTACTAAAAATGATACAATGAAAATAATGGCCAATGGAATAAATAAATGATGAAAAAATTTCAAATAATCGCAATTCCATTATATAATTTAATTATATATTATATGTTAATGAAATATCTTGTAGATTCTAGGGGGTTTATTTCTTTTATTTTGGGAGAAATATAATGAAAATGATAAAATCCCATTACTTGGTGTGAGACCAATTGTCTTAGACAACTCCATTGAACATTCTCCCGAGGTGTCCTGTAAAGAATTTAATAAAATAAATAATTTGTTATTTTTCAAACCATTTTCATGATACCATTATTTAAAAAAACTTATCACACTCTACTAATATTACAATAAGAATTATATACAAGTGAGACATGTGAATTAACGTAAGAAATAAAAAATTTTGTAATAAAAAAATATTTAAATAGGATAGCCTTAATTTTCTATAAAATTATATATTAAATTTTTACAAACATTTCATGATAAGTCAAAATGATTTATTTTATGAAAACATACATAGTTATTTAGTGTTAAATATTAATTGGAATTTGGATAAACACTATTATTACCCCAATTGATGAAGAATTTTTGAGATGAAGAATGATGAATAAGTTCGGATATGGACTTTTTATGCTCCTAGGGAGTTTTTTGATACACATATTGAATTTTATTCAGAGAGAAGAAAATTAAAATAATTTGGAAAATATGAAAGGATGAATTTCTTCTTCTTTTTTCTTTTTTACACATTAATCATGTTCGAACATAGGAGTTACATGTTGTTTGATTTTGGGTGTTGTTGATGCAATGATTTTAGAGTGATTTTAGAAACATGGAAGGAGTTGTGTTGTTAAAGAGAGATGATTACAACAGTTTATGTGAAAATAAGTGTTTTATATTATTGAAGAATTTGACAAATGAATCATTACATAGGATTCATTTTTTAACCATATTTTAAAGTATAAATGTACCTATCAAATGATTCTAGATACCTATGGGTCACATGGTGTTGATTAGACGAGGTCTATAAAATTAGTAAATTACTCAGTATTTATGGGTTACTCATTCCTATAAGGGTTATTAGTAAGGTTAATTCCCTATAGGTTGAGATAAACAATTGGTAAATTATATTATATGTAATTATTAAAATAAATTTACTTATTAAATGAAAGGCTTACTTATAGATTATATATGTTACATATGTATCAATCTCTAATATATTATGATAAGTAAGGTTTAATATATAAAAAATGGTTCCATACATTTCTAGAAATTTAGTATGATAGACTGGTGAAGAAGTTCAAAATAACCACCGATAAACTAACTCATTGAAATTTTGAAGACAAATCGGGGATAATAACCCCTAAAAATATCTCTTAAATAAACAAAATAATGATTAGGAAAGATGGTGTTATGAATGGGGTCATATTTTAATGGGATTATATTATAAGGTAGTTAAATGTTTTAATTTTCAATATTAAATTCAAATTTGAAGAGGGAAATGATATGGCTTCATTGTATGAATGGGAACAAAGGACTTAAATGAATTTTAATGGAGCATAAAACATATAATCATGGAATATAGTGGAATTAAATATTCTTATGAAGGTGAATATTAATACACATGATGTTTTTCTATTGCAAGAGTGTTCATCACAACATTTTTTGGCGTGTGTTGAATAATTATGGAATAAGTCACACATATTTTACATTTATAATTTTTATGATAAAAATAAACTATAATGGGAATGTGAAATCTGAATAAGAATATTAATCCCTACATCATCATGGTATATGACTATAATGAAACATTTTAAGAGACTAGGATATTAATATTACTATATTCTGAGTCATATATTTACCACTCTCATTATATCCATAATGGTGATTATTATGGACAATGTGATCTAAAATTTTAAAATATAATTTGAATAAGTAGATAATAATTATAAGAATTAAACCTTATGTATTATGTTATACTTTTTTATTTTATTTCTTTAATGTGTATGCGTTTATTGGTGAGGTCATTCCCTATAATATGTAACATGGTCATATTTTCTAAGAAATCAAAAAAATATTGGATAATTGTTCTCTAATTCACCCACATCATAGTAAAATAATTTCATATACTATGGTGACTACTTGTGGTATAAAATCACTCAATGATTCCTCTAATAATCAAGAACTTTTAAGTTTTCTATAATAATGTTTATTGAACTCAATTGGAATTTAATATTTTACATGTCTTCTAAAATCATAAAACTATCTATGTTTATTTATTGAAACTATTCAGTGAAGTAATATTTTTGATATACAATTATATTGATATTATGTACAAAATAAATTTTTTGAAAAATTAAGGTGTTCCATTATTCAATGGTAAAAATGAAAATTTATGGAAGGATAAAAATATAACCTATATAATTTCATTCAATATAGATGTTATAGACATTGCGATAGATGGATTTACATATATTATAATCATAAGATCATAAACATGGTATGCAATAAAAAATTAGTGATTGATGTGCATGTGATAAACTCGATATTAATCTCAAATTTGGCGAGTCATTTTTACATGTTATTGGGATCTGAACACAAAAATGAATTTGGAACATGACAAATTATATATAAAAATACCATTAAAGAGTAAAGTAATTATTAATTTTCACATATACCAATTTATGTTTGAACATATTTGACGTAATTATAGAAAAACGTTTGATTAATTCTTTAAAATAGCTAATTATGTGGTGATAATTTTTATAGGATTTAGTGAGACTCTTAAATATTCAATGGGGGTCAATAAGTAACTTCATATCTTTAAATATAGATTTCATTCCAAATGTTTAACTACAGAGGATCAAGATCCTAACATAGTTGATTTGGATTCCTTGCACACCACAATTGATTAATGTTAGACATTAAAGGTATATAATTCCAATAAGAAGTGTGTTGATGAGAACAAATATATATATACAATCTATAATGATGAATGGACCACAAATAATAATATGGAAGAAGTTGTTGATGATGTTAAAAGTTAATTTTTAGATGAATATTATGATATTAAATTCAATAAGATCATATCACTAATCTCAACAGGTGTTCTAATAAAAAATATTAAATTTCATTAATGTTACCTTTTTTTGTTTCATATGTGGGTGGATTATATTTTTTAATTTTTCTAAAGCTGAAAGAAGAAGAATATAGTATGGATAAGGTTTTTGAATACAAGGCGATTGAAAAATAATAAAAGTCAAATTTTTTTTTGAAAAAATCATTAAAATATATTAGTAATATCTTCTCGAAACCAAATAGAACAATTTCTTATCATAATTTGCAGATGAAGTTACTAATTAGGAATAATATGAAGTAGGGACATCATGTGAAGTTGAAAACAATTTTATAATTTCAAAATTGAATAGGGAAGAGTTAATTAGTGATAAAATTAAATACATACATAGATCAATTAGAAGAAATAAAATAAGAAACATCTTACAAAGATCTCGAAATAAGAGAAAGAAAACACAAATTTGTGTAAATATAATCAATCATCTACCAATAATGACTCCATTAAATATAAAAAGATACAAATATGATGAATGAGATTAATAGATTTAATATGTTTCCATCTTAAGTGAATAAATTAAATGAATAAATATATAATAATTTTATATAATTTTATAATTATCTATAAAATAAAACAAAATGATAAATTTGGAAAAAGAATAGAACAAGATAAAAATAAAAAATAAATCATTCGTGTATGAAGTTATAGAAATATAAAAGGAGATAATTTTGGAAAGTGTTTATGTTTTAATGAGATATGAAATTGAAATGGTTTTAAAATGATCATATTCAATGGATTAAAAAGACATTTAATTATTTTGTAAAAATGTTGATTAAATGATGGATGTGAAGAAATTATAATTTTTTTTGAAATCAAGATGATTCTCCAATGTATGAATTTTTTTAAAAGGATACATGAATGTAAAAAATTATAAAAAATGGTTTCCTTAAAAACTTCAAAGAATAAATATTGAGTGAAGTGATGAATTTTGATATCTTATTTAAATATTTTTGTAAAACGATCCAAATTTGATGATCATAAGATGAAAGAGGTAAAAGTCTATGCATTTTGACAAGAAACTATTTCACAAGAAAGTAATAATTTTATGGATGTTGGTAGAATTTTGGTTGATATGGTTATGTGGAATGGATATTTTTTTCATTAACAATATTATTATGAAACAATAATAATTTTTAGAGAAATATTTATGGGGGTGTAAACCACCTAAAAGAATAAATGTTTAGAAACTATCCGAAAATTATGGGCTAATGGCTGTGATCATGATTCAATAATTAAAACAAATTTGTAAGTGGTTATCAAGTGGACCATATAGATATATATTGTTTCACTTTTTAAAATTTATTAGTTAGTATTAATTTTAATAATAAAATATATCTTAATAAGAAATAAAATTAAAAGGTGAAGTCTTTAGTAGTTGATTTGGAGTCATCTCCTGATGATTAATGGACTTATTTCATAAACATCAGAAGAGGTATGTAATTCAGAAAAATGTTAGGAATAAATTATACATTCAAAAAAATAAATAGTTATTAATTAAAAAAATTAATGATTCATCTTTTGAGAGATTTTAGAGTACCATTATATGAGGTGACATATATTGGAATTCATTCTATTCAATAACAGATGATAAGGTGTCAAGCATTGAGGTTGAATCAAGGAAAGAATAAGTCAATTAATAAAGAATTGAAATGCACTGTCATAAATCTCAAATATAGTTATTTAAGAAAAATGAATTTAATTAGAGAATATAGATGGTTTTTTTGTTAGGAAAGTAAAATTTGAAAAAAAATAGATATGTTTTTAAAATTCTAGGAATATAATTGGGGATTTCATGAGGAAAGTTAAGTTTGTTGTTGTAGAAGTAAGGCATGAAGATTTTTCTTCCTATGTAATAATATATATAAATATTTCACATTGATAATATGGTCACTATATAAAATGTTTAATCATAATAAAAAGTGAGAGAATTGAAGTGAAATAGCTAATAAATTTCAATTCAATGTCAAATTTATTTGTAAATTTGATAAGAAAATTCACATATAATATTATATATAAATATAAAAATCAAGAAAAATATCTAATACTAATTTGAACATGTTTAAGGTGTCCTATAGTATTTTTTTTAAATAGTGTTCATTATGGAATTTGAAATCATGAATATTTTAAAATTACTACAGTTGTACAGACTTACAGTTTTAAAAGGAGATTGTAATTTTATATTAACTATTAATTTTAGAGAGGATATTAGAATTTTATGATATGATAAAAGATTACAAGAATAATATTTTATTCCATTGTGTATAATGTAATAAAAACATGTAGGGGATATAACCATTGAGAAAAAATCCAATTAGCATGAAATTATAAAATAATATTTGATGTTGAAGAACCATTTTAAATAAATTACTTTAGTGTGTGAAAGATGTAATAAATAGGGTCGTATAATTGTATATTTTCTAATTATTCTATTTTTACTATAGACTCAACAACATGAATGTACCTCATTTTTGAAAATTAACTAGTGAAAAATGATACAGAAAAGAAGATTCCACATAAAAATGAAAAAAATATATTTGGAAGTCATTAGATAATTTCTTTCACTTATAACAGTGGATAAATAATCCTACTCAACAAAAAGGATAAAATATTTATATTTGGAGGACTAAATAAGAAAAATATTGAATATTTAGTTACTATAGTTTCAATTTATCATTGAAAATGAACTTAAAGCTGTTGATGTGAAAATAATGACGTATAATGAGTATCTGTAATGTCGTATCACTAATGTGGATATGAATAAGAGTAATCAGAATATAATATATTCGATAAATTTTTTTTTTCAATAATAATATATGTTTTACGCTAAAGGGGGAGTTTATTACCAATCTATATATATTGAATAATAAATGTCATCCATCATTCATCAAATGCTAGGTTTTGGTAAAAACATCTCATAACCCACTTTTTATTAAAGTTATTTTTTCAAAAGGGGTGAAATGCAATATAAATCCATTTTTATATCTTAATTTAATAAAAAATAAGGATTAAAACAAAAAAATATGATATAATACATAGATTTAGGTTTTACCTAATTAGGGAGAGGTATCTTAATTAAATTAACTATATATTCATAGAATACTTTTAAATGGGGAGAGTGTTATTATTTCATGTTCCATTAAGTGAGTTATAATATATTATAATATGTTTTTTGAGTATATAAATAGTACCATGGAACATACAATTTTAGATAAATCTTTTTTTAGGCGGTAGGAGAGTTAAAGAAGTAGATTTATGTCATATTAATGGAAAACATCATATTATTGATCAATGTTTTTTTCTTCTAAATTAATTCCACTAATGTAGGATTTTAATTATTTGAATATGATTTATTATTTTGTTTTATATATTTTAACATTTATTTATGATCAATGGATTAAAAAAACCAATTTTAGTGATTTTTGAGGCCATAAATGATAATTATTTTGAGATATAAAGTAGTACAACCATTGGGGAGGATGTTGGGCCCTGAAGAGAGTATATTATGATTAAAATTAGAACAAGAAAAATAATAATAATAATAATAACAACAATAATAATAATTTTAGAGGACAAGATGTATAAATGGTTCTTATGATAACAATTTTTTGACATATAAATCATGTTAAAACATTAGTGTTACATGGGTTTTCATTTTTAGTGAATTTCATTCCAATATTTTAAACTGATAAAAGGAAAATTTTATGGGATTCGATTTTTATCAGAGATTATTAAAATATTTATAGAAAAATTCAGAGCTGTATCTTATAAATGAATTTTTGAAAGGAAATTGCAAATAAGAGTCATTTTGGTGGTCATTGGAATATATATAAGTACATCTGTAATTAATCTCGTTTTGTAAAGTTCATTTTTTTTTGAGTTTAATGGGTTTGTAGAATTAGAAATTTACTTAGTATATAACAGTTATATTGATATGTAAGGAATATCCATGGGGACATATTGGGCAGGTTGGGGAAGTCAAAATGATAATATATATGGTATGATAGGGTAACATGAATTTTCCCTAGGAAAAAAGTGTTGCATGTAGATTCCATATGATTTGTATGGGAAAATATATAATATATTTTTATTGATAAGGTTTATTCAATAATGGTTCTCGAATTTTTTAAAAATTCATTGTTATAGATTGTATAATTAGTTTAAAATTAACAACATGGAAACTACTACAGTATGATCTGGATTGCACAAGGTGTATCTAAACACATCTAAAATGTATTTTATGATTTGAAAGCCATATTATATGGGATAATTTCTAGATCTAGTCACTTGTATTAATTTTAAATTTTAAGATGGAAAATATGTTTTTATTATATAAGTCTATGAGAATATATCATGAAAAAAAATGAATATGAAAAAATAAATAACTTCACGGAAGATATTGGCAGAGATTTTGTTGATGAATAAAAAGAGTACACATAATGTTCCTGTGTTTTATGATTTTTCATCAAAAAAAAATTTTGTGTGTATTAAAAAATTATGGAATAAGTCAAATATATTATTAATTTAAGAAGTATAGGAGAACTATAAAATTTCATGAGATAATAAAATTAGAGGAATAACGTTAACCACATCATCATTGAGGTATTGGATAAAAAATGATACTTTTTTAGAGTCATCATTGTTTGTATTCTTATATTAAGAATCATAGATTTATGATGATAATTTTAAATAATACACTTTTTATCTAACTACTTTCCAATATTATTTACATTTGATCAGTTACATCATTCACTTTAATAAACTATGGTGTTTGATTTCATATGAAATCATTAAAGGTATAAAATATTATTCATTAATTCATCCCCACTTAGTGAACTTACACCTTATGCTGGGACCATCATAAAAGCTACACTATAACTTGTAATGAATAACTTTACATAAAAAATAGAAGACAACATGAGAAAATTTTACACATCCTATATGATTTCTAGAAATTCATTCCATAAAAAATAATATTGGTTAATAATGTACAGATCCAACCCATTATATCCAAACCCAATACCAAAGATTCTATACATCATTTCCTAATGTTCAATGTAGATAACCTTGGAATGGAAACATGAGAATTTTGGTCAAATTTTAAGTTTTTGGATTGATTAACCATATATGTATCATTTTGTGATTTTTGAATAGTTACAAGAAGGTTAACACAATGCACACATACATTGGAATACCAAAAAAATCAATATTAAATAACAATTAATTTCAAAACAAGGAAAACAAAAATAGAATTTGTAACTAGAATTTAAATATAATACATAAAATGGGTACATATATTTTGTAACCATAAAAGAAACCACTATAACATAATAACCAAATTGCTCGATACACGAACACCTCGATGGAAGCATTATAGGATATAGTTCCCTAAAACTAACTAAATTGAATTTTTCTCCCATTATAATCATATATTTGCATATTGAGAAATAAATTATCACATATTGACCATTATGTATAACCAAAAACTTATAATGAATAGATATTACATCTTTTGTGTGAATATTATTTATACTACACAAACACAATCATTATGATAATAAAGATATCATGACTTTGGAATCATAGAAACAAACTACAGGTTCATCAGAGTTCTACATCATCTCCCACATAGATCCTCGTATCTAAGACCCTTCTAAGAAATATCACACATAATATTTAACATTATAAACAAATGAAAATAATCATAATAAAGGGTGAGAGAAGATACACAACATGGGTTACCAGGGGAAATACGTAAACATAACATGAGAATACGGGTATGAAAACATGATAATAACATATGAAATCATTACACTACTTATAAAATATCAATATTTTGAGTCATTTAATAGTTACGGGAAAGTTCATAGGACAAGAATAATAATGGAATAAATGAACATGATCCATTAGATATTATCATTGGAATATGTCATAGAGTTGTGGAAAACATAGAAGAAAAGAGAACCTTTTGTCAATGCTACCCACCATAACATTCAAAACATGTTAGTATTAAGATAAAAACCCTTATACACACATCATTATTAGGATAACATCCAGTTTAAGACATGATTGGGATAACCACTCATGTTCCATATTAAAATAGTTATATAACCTCACTTGTATGCTTTTATCTCATATATCATTAACCATAACCCAATGTGTTAGAGGGATATATTTGTCCCACCCATCACATAACACATACATTTATGTACCAAAGGATCACAAAACATTCCTCTTATCTTAATCAATGAAAATAAATTTGTTTCAAAACACATTTCATCATAACATAACTTGTGGAAAATAAATGGGGTTTATAATAAGTTTTTCATCATAAAAATAAACAATTCAAAGAAAAAATAAGAATATTATCCCTGGTAAAAAATATGTTACATCAAAGGATGTAATTTTATAAGGAAAATGTTTTTGAAAGATCACTTGGAACATTTATTTAGGAAAATATCCTTTTTCACTTTTTAAAAAAGTTATAACATAAATGATTTTCAAAATAATTTTATTTTAAAACAACAATGATTTATTTTAAAATATTCATTAAATTTTATTTAATAAAATTACATAGGGAAGAAATACTTTCCAATTTAAAAAATATATTTTTAAAATAATAAATATTTTATAAAATAGTTTTAAGATAAACTTTAGAGATTAAAAAGGATTCTTTAAAACATTGGGTGGTCATGATGGAGTGAAAATGTACTCATGTTATACACGATACAATAAAGACACCTTTCACATTTTCAATAAAAGACTAATTGAATTTTTATGGAAGATGACATGAATATTCCATTTAAAATGTTTTTTTAATAATAATTCATGGGTAAAAATTTATTTTATAAATCATTTATAGAATAAAAAAAAATTGAAAAAAACTTCTGGAAAATAAGAATATAAAATAAAATGGGTTTTTGATCGATGAATCAAATAATGATGTTTTTTACTATAATTATTACTATGCACTATTAAGTTCATAAAGATTGGAAAATAAAATGAACGTGATTATTTTTAATTATATATAAATATGAGAATAAAATCCCTCAGTATCTTTTGAGATATTTTATATGATTTCACTATCGAAAGAAGAAACATAAACAACGATGATGGAAAATGATAATTTATCATAAAACCGATACCAATTTAGTAAAATTGAATCATATAACCCATGAAAGAATAAAATTAAATGGAATATAAAATATCATGAGAATAAATAATTTTCTTATATTAAATGTAAAATGAGATGTATATAAACCTTAAAAAATAATATAGGCACATAACATAATATTTTTTCGAAAGTAGAAAAATTAAGATTAAAATCCTTTACTGCTTTTGGTAAATTTCGAAACATATACCCCATGAAAGAGAGATACAAATATGGATATTTAAATAGCAATTACGGTTTGTATAATCCTCATAAAATGAATTCATGGGTAACATATACACCATAAAAAATAAACACACGGTGAATATATAATGTGTCTCATTGTAAAAAAAGGTGAGAAAAAAATCCATTTCCCTATGTCTCAACATCACATTTGAATTTATTTTATAATAAATATAATTTTATTATATATATATTATATATGTAATTATATATATCACATCATATATTATTTTATTATGACATTTTATTACACATTTATCTATAACTCCATGATCAAACCACATTTTGGGTAATAACTGCTTTGTTTTTTATTTATGTTTTGAGAAGTTATTTTCCAAACTAAATAGTTTTGTATCTATGAATAGGGGTGGATAGGTGGTGGCCTTTTATAAGCGGGGAGAGGACATACATTCAATTTTTGAAATGAATAAATTGTTCCTTTGATTGTTTCATGGAAAAGGGATCAAAACTAGATATTTTAGAACTATAGAGGTGACAAGGTAAAATATGTCCATAAAAATTGGTACTGGACATGTTTATATTTAATTTTATCCTTTATCATTTTAGTTTAACACCAAGTAAACTCATTTGAACCTTGATGTCAGTAATTAATTTTTAATTACTTCACAATTAATTTTCAGAAAAAATAATGTGACCATATTATATAATATTAATTATTTTGATTCCAAATATTGAATCCATTTTTCCAAATTCCATTCATGAAATTGGAATAATTTATTTAAATTAATCCCATATATGCAATGAGAATGGTATATTCCAAAAATAAAAATGTTTAGAAGATAAAAAATTATTTATAAAAAAATTAAACATGAAATTGATTCCAATATCCTCAATTGGATTAATATATTTATAATTTTGATAATTTTATTTTTAATTAAATACAAAATAAAATTTATCTTCTAACTGATATGAATAAAAAATAAATTTTTATTAAAAAATAGTGTTTTCACTATTCAATAAAAATATATATTTAGTAAACTACATAAAATTAACTCGAAGAAACTTTTCGGATTTTTTTTCAAAAATAAATTTATTTTATAAAATATATTTTCTAGAAGGTTAATAATTTACTTTTAAACGTAATTTTACATTATGAGATACAACTATTTGTCAGAAAAATATTATTTTTACTGAAAAACTGGATCTATTCTTATCTCCTACATAGAAAACACATAAGAGGAATGATAAAAAAATTTATAGAATATAAACTATATAAATTTCATTAAAATCATTCACTAAAAGTTATTAAACTTTTTTTCACATAAAAATAGTTTTTTAGCATTAATTTATCTTCAATTGGTTTTATTTATTTTTATATTTAACTACGTTAATCACCAAATAATTAATTTTATAGAATATTTTAATCCATGTTAATTCATAATATATTTAATAATACTCTTACACACCATTCAAATGTCTAGGTGATAACAATCATATTAAATAATAACATTTTAAAAGTATGGTGTGGTTCATTAAAACCCATGGTTATGTGTAACTCAATCTATAAATTAAATTAATTTTGTTATAAAACAATATATCCAAAACATTTATGGTGTCACATTATATTCCCCTTAAAATAAATTTTACCATAAAAATTCATCACTATGATAGAAAAATTGGGGTTAATTCTATTCATTATATCTTCAGGTTCATATATAGCTTCCTCAAGCTGGTGGATTTTTAAAAAAACATTTACTCGGTTAGTTTTAATATCTAATAAAAATTTATATATATCATTAAAAATCATAACTAGTTAATCCTCATAATAAATATTATGCTATTGAGGTATGACCGATGAGTTTAGCAATTTCCAAGGCTCAAGTATGTACTTCCTCAAGAAATATTCTTGAAATGCATAATTAACATGAGAGTGTTTCGATGGAATTAACAATTAGTAGGATACCATCTTAATATGATCATTGATTTTAAATGTAAATATATACATATGGATTATCTATCCATTATATCATAAGAAAAACATTATCCATTTTTTTGTGCTTCTATCATATTACACTTTATCTCTTACTCCAAGAAATGATGATAAATGTTTTATTTATGAAGAAATAATAGATCACAATATATATAATAGTTTGATAAGTCACTCCTTATATATTTAGTAATCATCATTTCTAAAAGTTTATCATAGGTTATCAAATATCCATAAATTTTTATATAGTGAATTAATACATTAATCTCTAAAAACTCATACAAATTTTAACTTAATCCCTTCCATAAATGTTTGACCTTATAAACCTTCCATGATTCAAAATTTATAAATAAGGGTACTAAATTTTCCAAAATCTACTTATCATTATTCCCCAAAATATCATTATTTATCTCTTAATGGTCACATACCAAATATTTAAATAACTTAGTCATATATTCCCCAAAGCATGGTAATAACCATAATTACCCTAAAACTAAAATTCAAACATATATTCCTACACATTCCTTAAATAAAACCACGTATTATTGAATATATTCCATAATTCAAAAAATGTTGTAAACTACATCAACGATAGAATATATCACTTTGTTAAGAAACCATTAATCAGTTCTAAGATCATTAATTCTATGAATTTTACTTTATCCATATCAATCATATCTTTATCCTAATAACATTTTATCAACATCATTACTATATTAAGTGTTATAGTTCCCCAAATCATGTGTTTTTCAATAAATATCACCTTCCAATTAAATAATATTTTTAGATCATCAGTACCATTCAACTTATGGTTTCAACTACACAGTGAAAAAAATATATAATGAATTTATTATATATTTCATACTTTAATGATTCCAATATGTGAACACATTAATCATTCCACATCAATATTAAACTAGTTACTATTCTTTATCATTTTATTTCTTAATACCTCCTTTCTTTCATATTTTATTGGTAGTCTCTTTCTAATGATGTAAAAATACACTGGTAAGAACGTACTGATCCTATTGATTATATTCCCCCATTGGACATAGATTTTGGTAATTTATATCTTTTCCACATTTATAACATTTAACCGTTGATTATTATTTTTACAAACCATTATTTTCATCCACTAAGTTGACATAAATTTTCGTTTTTCCTTGGAAATAAACTAATCTTTTCCCTTCGTTTCCATACATAAATCGTCATCTAATTCTTGTGAGACACACCTTAGAGTTATTATTCCTAAATTAATGATATATAGGAAACTAAATCTACTTTATTCTATAGTATCGACCAACCAAACTCTCAAAAAATCACCATCCTTCCCTTTTTTGGTGAGTCCTATAGATTTTTAATGTGAATGTTTTTTATTAATATATCATGACAACTGATTATTAATAATCAAAATATACTTCAATCCATATATCATCCCAATTTATATTCCATCAACACATTTTATATCACATTCAATGTTAAACCAGATCCTCTAGGTTCCCTGCATTGACTAAAACTAAAAAAACATAGTGTGGAAAAAATTATTCATATTGGAAAACATTATAATCATGAAAAATCACTTATAATATTCTTAAAATAGGAATCCTACATTTAAATATATTAACCCTTTGGTTTAATATTTATTCTCTATGTTTATTTTTCAAATCCTTCATGGTGGTTCATAAATAGTTTGTGAATTTTCATATAATACCCCATGGGAGTGTCAAACCATTTTTCTAGAAGGTCCTATTGTTAAGAACCATGTGATGTTCTAGTTGAGATATACGTTCCCTTTTTAGAGTTATTAACACTAGGAATCATAGTTCTAGAACCACATACACATATAGTATGCATACATGGATGTAATTTCATGGAAACCACACACTATATAATTTTCAGAAATTATAGTAAATTTTCCTATACATTGAATCATCCATAAAAATATCCTTATACTTATCCCTTGAAATAAAATTCAAATTATCCTTATGGATATCACTAAAATTTTCTCATCCTATCTTACAAACGTGAAATGAACCGAAACATGATACCAACTATAAAAACCAAAACATATCATTAGGAAAAATTAAATCATTATAGATGATTATTCATTACATTTCACTAACACACAAATGAGGATAATAAAGATATTGTTCCTTTTCAGTGATGAAGACATAAAAAACTAGAACATATGTTTTCTACATCATCTCCCAATATATATTAATAAAAATAAACCTTCTAATTAATATCACACATAAGACATATCATCATAACCTAGATAAAAGAAACATATAAAAGGATGAGATCATATTTTTCGTAAGGGAAAATAATGGAAATTTTTTAAATAGTAGATGAGAATAAGGGTATGAGAACTTGATAATAACATATGAAAACCATACCATTCATATAAAAGATAAAATCATGAATCGTTAAATCAGGATTGGAAGTTCAAATGACATGAATAAAAAGGGAAAAATAACATGATCCATGAGAGAATAATAATGGAACAATACATAGAGTTACTGAAATCACATAAGAATAGAAATCCTTAATTCATGGATACCACCATGTAATTAACAATATCTTAGGCTTGGGCCAAAAACCCATGTACCTGATTTGGGATAGAGATAATATATTGTCTACCATATTTTAGTCTTTTTATAATAACCCTTGTACACTCTTTTTGTCATGGGATAACATACCATAAACCGTTTGATCCAATATAAAATTAATCATTACCTAATGAATTGGAGGGAGCTATACATCTCACTGATCAAAAAAACCATATATTAATGTGAAAAAAAGTATAAGACATTTCTTATTTCTTAACACATGAAAATAAATAGTTTTTATAAAACATTTCATATTAATATAACCCATGGAAAAGAATAAGGGATCATTAATTTCATCATAAACATAAAATATTTAGTGAAATAATAATAATGGTAACCTTGATTATATCCCCAATAAATAATAAGCTACATTAAAGGATTTCATCTTTGATGGAAAATGATTTTGAAGGATAAAATGGAGAATTTCACGAGTAATATAGTTTTTCCACTTAAAAAAACATTTTAAAACATAAAATATTTTCAAATTCATTTTCCTGAAAATAACCTTGGAACATTACCAAGGATTAATTAAAGATTGTTTAAAACATTTATTGAATAAAATATTCTTTCCACTTTGAATTAAAAAAATAAAACATTTAAAAAAATACTTTTATTTGAAAATAAAATTTTAATATTACAAAGGATTTATTAAAATATTAGGAGGTCTTGATGGAAGGAAATTCCATTCATTCCATACATGTTAAAACATATATTCCTTTCAAATTTTTGATAAAATAAAAATGGGTATTGTTTGGAAAATGAAAGGAATATTAATTTTATATACTTTTTAAAAATTAATAAACTGGTAAAAATAAATTCAATATATGATTTGGATAATATAAAATCATTTTTAATTTTTTTTAGAAAACACGTATTTGGAAGAAAACATGTTTTTGACCTAAGAGAGAAATAAAAATGATATTTCCTAGAAGAATTATTTTAAACTCTTGAGTACATAAAGAGATGAAAAAGAAAAGGACACAATTATTTTCATGGAATAACCGTAGTCTTATAAAAATAATGTTATTTATATATAGATAATAATATTTCATTATGAGAAGCATAACCATAAACAATCTATGATTTTGTCATAAGACATCTAAAACTTTGGTAATATTGAATGACACTCTCCATTATAGAATAAAACATGATGAGTCTTAAAATATCTTAAAATAAATATATTCTTAATATTACAAGTCAAAGGGGATTCTTATTCACCGCATAAAAGAATATAGGTGCATAACAAAACATATGTCCTTAAGAAGAAAAGCATGATAAAAATTCCTAACCGCTTTGGTAACTTTTGAACCCTAAAATCCATAAAAGTGTGATCCTAAAATGGATATTAAATACCATTAATTATAATGATATAACTAAAACATTAATTCATATGTATAATATACACTATATAAATGTAATATGTGGTGAATGTGGCTTGTGTCTCATAGAAAATTAAAGTGTGATGAAAATACATCACCTTAAGTCATGAATTCATTAATATAAATTTTAACCTCCTACAAATTAAATATGGGTTCATTATAATTATATAATAAAATAGTAATTATATTTATCATACCATATGTTATTTAATTATGACCTTTTTAACTCATTTATTAAAAATTACTTGTTTAAATCATGTTTTGGGTAATAACTGTTTTTTTTGTATACCTCAAATTTTTAATTTCATTCAAATTACATTGATCATAGTTCCATAATATTTATAATTTTAACCATAACATATCTATATTAATTATAAATTATATTTTAATTTATTTTTATCCATTAATTTTAGAGATATAAAATGAAATACCCCATTCAGGGAGACAGTAAGCCATAGATACGCATGAACGATGTTTCCATTATCTTGACAGATGAAAATAAATAAATGTAAATAATAAACTACCTTTTCAGTATCATTTTTTTCAAATATATATTATTTAAATTTTCTATAATTCAATTCCAAGAAAAGTTTTATAGAAAAATCAAGCACATCGCTTCATGAGGTGGTAGTATACCGTGCAAAAAAATGACATTATCATAACCCATATGGAACTTAATGTACGAAGTATTATGTGATATAAATTTTATAGAATAAATTTTATGTTTTAAATATCACATAAATTCCTTTAATCTATCCCTTATTACTATCCATGTGAAATATAAATGAAAAAAACATCATATCGATTCGCGGGGTGACAATCCATTGTACACATGAGTGACGTTATAGTTCTCCAAATGGTTGGTAGGTATGAAAATAGTTGTAGTATTATAATTAATTAGGTATAATAACAGCACAAATATATTATTTAATCATAAAATTCGTTATAATAGCCATCCATTAGAGGTTGTTATGGGATAAAAATAAAATCATTTCATGATGCGGTAGTCCATCGTACACACAATCGACAATTAATTTTACCATTTAAAGGAAGTAGAGATAGATATTGGATATGAAATTAACTTGTTGGAATTTGAAACATAAAAGATATACTGGTGTTATTATATTAAAATATTTTAATTTTTTTAAAATGAGTTAGTAGAATAAGTAAAATAAATCATAGTTAAAAATATTAAGTCTTCTTCAGAAAATCTCTTTATATTTAATGTAAAGGCTTCCTAGATTGGCCTTCTCATCTCACCAATGACTCTATGAAATATGGAGGAGTTAAGTAATACATTTGTCTTGTTCATTTAATAAGAAAAGGTTTTTGGTTGTGTGTTGAGTATAGGAAATGTGGTATCATTTTATAAGTGGGGGATAGGACCCACATGGAATTTTTGAAAATTATAATGTGTTCACAAATTTCTTACCTCAGAAAAGGAAAAAAAATTGTTCATTATAGAACATTATAGGTCATAATATCAAAATATTTCTATATAATTGTATTTTTACAATTCTATAGGTTATTTTTCAACTTATCATTTTAGTTTATCCCTTGTTCATTGAAATAATTTTAATTTCAAAAACATATAGAAAATTATCTTTTAAATAATTTGAATGAAAATTCAATATTTAATTGATACCATTATTTTCAAATATTCCCTAAAAATTTTATATATAGAAAATTAACATTAAATCATTACAAGATAATTTTCACATTATTATTTTAAAATGGTAATCTATTTTTTAAAATAAATTTTAAAAAATATTTGAATATTAATTTTAAAAAAAAATGCAATAAATGCAATAAAACTATTTTTTTCAAAATTATTTATTTTATAATTAAATTAGATATATTATAATCCCAAACCCAGAAAACACATATGATTAATTATAAAACATTTTATTGAATATATAATTTATATATTTCATTAAAATAAATCACTAATGGTGATGTATTTAATTTTTCAAAATAAAACACATTTGTGCGTAAATTTTTTTTTCCAGAAATATTTATTTTATCTTCAAATGTTTTATGTTTTTTAATTTATAATTAAAATTTTCACCCACAAATTCATTTTATATATAACTATAAACTATATTTTTTCATAATTTTTTTAATTGTATTTGTGCTCATCATTACAATATCAAAGTGATAACTATCATGTCAAATAATAATATTTTAATTGTATATTGTGTTTTTTTAAATAGAGTATCTCGTGGAATTCATGTTAAATAATAAATTAAATATGTTTGAAAAAAAAATATTTCCAAAATTATTTGAGTGTTGCACATTATTGTTAAAATTAAGGTTTTAATTTCATTAAAAAAGTTTAATATTGAAAATTTTATATACATATTTATACTATGATGGAAAACATGATATGAAATGATTATTTTAATAAAATTAGTAATACAATGGGATACCATTATCTATTGGGTGACATTGTGTGTTTATTATCAATTGTGATTACTCATAAGATTATGAAATTTCATCTTCTGAAGTTCACACTTTTTAATATTCATTATGGGAGACTGTAAAAAAACCCAATTGGAATTTAATATGTTTTCATGTCATTGGATATTCTCATGTGTGTTTGTAATGATACTTAGTAATTAAAATTATCATTAATTCATGTAATGACTGGTGTACCTTAATATAATATCCAAGAATGTGATGCTATATCTTTTCTGGAATTATTCTCCCATGGGTACATTACATATTATATATTATTAATGAATAATTCAATAATGAATTTTCCCTTATATATTTACAGAAGTTGACATGGAAAACCTTTAATTGAAATATAACAATCATATTATATTCAATGGACATGGAATAACTATGATTTTATTTTAGATACTCAATGAATGTCATATCAAGAATATAGGTTGATGAAATATGTGTGAGACTTGTGAGATGTGATATCATGAAAATTTATTATTGTAATTAGTTATTGTTCATATGTGGTTGTATCCATTATGAAATATTTTCATCGCCTATAGGTTCCTTAACCTAGAACAATATAATAATTATGAAACTTAAGAAATCCTGCAAAAATACACTAAGAAATAATCCTAGAGGGTCACAAACAAAGTGACTACGTTGATCTAAATTTAATATAATTTATATTTAAGAGTTTGAAAAAACAATATTCAATAAGAAAGGAAGTAATATTTATTTTAGATTAATTGATAATAAATTTTAAATAAAATATTTATTAATACATTTTAATTTTCAAAATAATAAATAACTTATTTTATTATGATAAAATTAAAATTAATATTGTATTCACCAAACGTTGATTAAAATACCTTTATATATTTTTTATTATATATTATTTTTATTTTATATTTACATGGTAATAAATAATAAATCAATAAAAATTTAAATATTTTATCATTCTTATTTTAAAATAATGATTTTATTTTCTATACAATGGATATAATATTTATTTATGATATATAAATATATATTTGTGTATTTAATAAATTTCATAGAGGATAAGAAGACCCACTTATTGGTTTGGTAAAAAAATATTTTGTAACTAGCCAATAAATAATATTTTTCATTCCTTAGGTTAGAACACAACATGGAAAATAATAATAATAATTTTATTTTATACGGAATGGGGTTTATTATAGGTATATAATATTTTTAAGGGACTTTGTGAAATTGATTAATATATCACCCTTACACCGGGTAAAAACTTAAACAATTAGGAGAGTTTTGATGGTGTTGGAATAAAACAATTAAAACCATGTAATTACACGTAAAAACATTATGAAATCCATACATATACAAGACACATAGATTTTTTTTTGATAACATAACTCCAAGTATGAAGACCGAGAAATTTGGATTTCCATGTACTATAAGATTTACCCCGCACCAAGGGATATAGATACCTCAAAAACACTATCTAATCTTATGATGTGGTGCTAAGAACCTACCTCCTAGAGTAGGTTAATGGTTTCATTGATTTCTAATAAAGACGCTCATCAATAATGAAACCCCATTTTTTAGGGTATTACTTTTTGTCCCCAAAAAACATCTTATAAGGGTGTATATTTAACACACCATGATTATAGAATATATTTGTCATTAATAAATAAAGACTCCAAAAAGCTTCTGAATCACGCAACCATGAACTTATCTAAATGATTTATTTTTTCTTATGGGAAATATTCCTTAGAAGCATTCATTTCCCGTAGGCTTCAAACATTACATACAACAAAAACTAACAACATGGAACTGCTCCTCCCTAGTATCTTCATCGTGAAATCAACTCTCCACCTTCGCATAGCTGTTCGGCTAGGCATTCCTCTGCATGCACGGGCTTGTCCCGATGGTAGGTGTCATACCCTCTAATTGTTTCAATCCGATTAGCTTCTACTATGGTGAAAGTACCTTTCCCATCCTCTTTGTAGAGCTTGTTCCTTGTAGGTTGTTTGGTTTTCATCTTCACATAAGGTGGCCCAAAGGCCTTGAGGTGGCCCGAAGACCTTACTGACCTGAAGGCCTGGGTGGCCCGAAGGCCTAAATGACTCGGGGACCAAATCAGTGGCCCGAATGCCCAAACGGGGGCATATTCCCGGATGCTATATTGTCAAACAGTGCCTGCTAGAGTTCCTGCTACAATAACTGCTATAGTATTGCATAGTTCTTGCTATAGTATTGCTACACTACCAGAAATAATGCCTCCCCCTAGATTTGAGTATATTGTTTTTAAGAAATGTTTTTTATATATGTTTTATTTAACAATTAATTTAGGGTATTTATCTAATGAATAATGATGTTTTACACATGTATAAAATGAATCCAATGTTTATCAATTTTTTTTATAAATGAAAATAAACACATTTTAAAGTTAAAAAAGATATGTTTTTTCCTGAGAAACTACTTTTATTCTAGCAATGATATTTTAAAGAAAAACTAAATTAAAAAATATTGATAAAAGTTTTTAATAAAATGTGTAGATAATATATTCAATAAAAAAATTTGAATTCATTTGACGATTATTAATAAGAATTGAATTGGATTAAATTCAGTTGTATGATTAAATTTTAATTTTCTCTAAGATGGTTTTCATTTCATTTTTAATGCATATTTTGATATGAATTTATACCACTTTTAAAAATTGAATACAATAAAATGGATTTAATATTTTTAAACATAATGTTAATTTTTATTAATTTTATCCATAGCATTTTTGGTTATTTTGAATAGTAACCATGGTAAAACTAAGTCCCCGCAGTAAAGGTTAACAAGGGTTAACAAGGGGTTATTATTAAAAGATAAAGGGTTAAAATGACCTAAAAAATTATCTGAGTTCATTTTGTTGAATAGATTTTCACCCACACATAACCTCTCATCTAATTTGGGCTCCATTGGTTCCACCTTTAGTTGAAATTGACTGTATTATATTTAACATTTTTTATATATTTACAGGGGTTCCACCATCCTTGGTTATAAAATGGAACCTCCTATTTGAATTATTCAAAATGATTTATCCCTATAAATTAAAATAAAACTACCCAAATATATTTATATCATCCATCCCCATATCCCAGTGCATCAGGGCTTCTGAAAAAACCATCTTTTGAATGCATAATGTGTATGAAAAAGTTAGGTTCTAAAACAATATATAATTGTGTTTACAAAACTATTTTGATATTTATTCATCCTTAACATCCAATAAATCCTTTATATCCATATTAACTTGATTTCATCATTCTAATTAATTTCTTGAATTTTTTTATTTTTATTGTATAAGAATTTTTACCTCATTTTAATCCTATGAGAAAGGAAAATAAAGTTCATGCATATGTTCAGACTACCACCTCCACTAAGTAATGTGATTCATTTTTCATTTCCTCTATACATGGTGTAACAGCCCAAGATTTTATAGTGTGTTTTGTTAAATAAATTTAATAGCTTGTGTTGCATGAAACACCAAGTTCAAATGCACTGTAATCTGTTGACTTTTATAATGTAGCTGTTAAATTAGTTGGAATAAATAGTATTAAACACATTGTGAGATTTATACATTTAATGTTTTGACATTAATCGAAAATATTCTATATGAATAACATAAGAATTAATCCATTTTTAGGAATTAAGAGGCTATATTTTTCTAAAGGTATTTTTACCACTTTTTGATGGTGCACTTGTTGTAAATATAGTTTTTCAAAATATAATAAATTCAAAATGAAAAAACAAAATTATTATTTGAAAACAGATTACAAAAAAGTTACATTGGTTTTATTTCATGGATTTTTTTGGATAAGTTTCACATTTTGATGAATAGTTAAAAATAGTGGATTTTAATTTTAAAACATATTTTTTCATATAAATAAATTATGGTGTTAAATTTTATTTTTGATGTGTTTTAATGTCCAATTGGATCCATTTTATATCATTTAATCCATTTTATAAAATTTTAATCAATTTCAATTTGAATTTGGATATAAATACATTTCAATATTTTCAACATTTTCACTTTAAAAAATCATTTTTTCTTTCCATTAAAGGGGTTAATTATAAAACAATTATTCCAACTTCAATGATTTGAATTTTTTAAAATGTATTTCATTTTTAGAATCAGTGGTTATAAATTATTTAAATAGTTTTCTTTCATTTTTGGACATTTGAATAGTGTCTTTTCAAATTTTTATTTACATGGTAAAAACAAAATTGAGGAGTTAAGGGTAAAATAATATTATAAATATTAGAAAATTACCTTGACACTATTATAAATTTCATTATATGATATATTTTAGATAAAATAAATTCTTGTGATGATAATTTTACCCTTGGAAGCCACTTGGATGAGATTATGACATTTATTATATGTTATTTAATGAAATGTCAATGATGTCACACTCATATTTTTAATAACTATATAATTTTTAATAGAGGGTTATACCAAAGATAAATATGATTATAAATTGTAATTGGATAGATAACATTTTTATCTACATCACGATAAACTATTTTTAAATTTTAGGGAATCATTAATTAATTTAATTTCTTGCTAGATTTTGATGCAATAAATATTTTATTAATTAACATATCTAATAGGTGATATCAACAATGTTGAAATAAATATAATATGATATAATTAATGCAATCCACGAATTTAATAGATGAACTAGTAATATTAGGGATTTATTAAAGGTTTTTTTAATATATCATGTTTTTATGACATCTTAAAAAATTCATGTAATGAATAGTATCAAAGTTGACAGTAATGTTATATTAGAATAAATAATATTTTATTAAATTAAATAAATTTCAAAGAAAACAGAAATTCTGATATAAGATTGGGGTAAATATTATAATTTTATCCTTGGAGTATTTAAGGTTCATTTTTCATTTTATATAACTATATTAACCTTCAATAAGTAAAAACACTAGTTGTCTTTGTAAGACTTAGAGAGTTTAAATAATGGTTAAAACCAAATGATATGGGTAATAATGAAATATAAAGTTGTCTAAAAATTGTTGGTTGAGAGTATTGAGACCCATAATCATCTTATAATATAAATAACTCACATTGTATCCTATTCAGTTGAAAATAAATTCATATTAAATTAATATTTTGAGAGTTTCCAAAAGTTCCCTTCAACTCAATTATAAAAGAGAACATCCAACCTCAGTTATTCTCACCACATTGAGCGTTCTATATCAACAAAAACCTACCCAATTATCCTCCAAACATCATTATACAGGTTCTAGAGTTTTTCATTATCCAAAAACACCCAACCTACACCCCTTAAGAATATATCTAAATGGAATTCAATGAAGAAGAGGAAATTGTTTTTACCAACTCGTCTGAGTTAATTTCTAATTATAATTCCTATTCATAGGTTGTTTCCATGGTAAAAAAATTTATAATATATAATATATATTCTTAGTTGTTATTATGATTATTTTATAACCATATTCCATTATTTATTCATCATATTAAAAATGTAATCACCACACATGCGTATGTACGACTTACTGTCTCCACACCATGGTGTAATTTATTTTCCATCACAATATTATATAGATGTCATTAACGATGGTCATAATATATATTAATAATAAATTTGTAATTATATTTATTCTTTATAATTAATAAACCATAATATTCTTTACCCTCTCACTATTGAGGGAATGATATTATCGCTCGTGCGTAAGTATGACCTACTATATCCCTGACATGATATGGTAAATTTTCAAAGTTAACCATTCAAAAATGATTATAAAATTTATAAAATGAGTTAATATAATATGTAGGAACATAATATAATTTTTGATACATAATAAATATTTCATATTCATAAGAAAAATTACTTACATGATAAAATATGCATAGGAAAATGAAGTAGTTAACACCCGAACCATGGGAAATAATGAATTGTTATTAATAAAATTATATAATAAGATCATATATGATATCCTAAATCTGGATATGGTTTTGGTATAAATTAAATACTTTTTAAACCCTTATATAGAGGTTAAATCACGTTCAACTAAAGAAAATTACAAGGCATGGTTTATCTTTACAATCTCATTATTATTCAGGATAGTTTATACATAACTATCCACTGAGGAATATTTATCATCAATGTTCATGTTTGTCAAAAAAATTACAAAATATTTTTGTTATTATCATAAAAAAATTTAAAATAGTTTTACCCATGTAAAAATATTTATAAAATGGATTGAAAGGAATCTTTTTTCATTTTCCCAACAAGGGACATTATTATATTTTCATAAAAAATATAAATGAGGTGTTTTTTAAACTTATACGACATTAGTGGATTTTTTTTCCATCAGGAAAACATAATGTATTGATGATTCCTTTACATTTTTACAGGATTGTTTTCAATGAATTTTTTTTCTTTTAAAAAATTTCAACCTTTTATATAATTGATTTCAAAGTAAAATAGGGGTATTTATCTCAATTTGTTTTTATGATGTTATTAGTATATTTTATTAGTTAGTTGAATATTATTCTTGATTGAGGTTTATTTCTTATTATACCATCTACCATATTTTTTTGAAGGGGTTTTGAACAGTTTGATTGTGGATGTGCTATATTGATAGTATTCATTATTTATTGTTAATCTAATCGCATTTCATATTCTATAGTGTTCTTGTAGTTTTTATGTTTCACCCCTTTCATATGAGTAATGCATTGGACTTAATAAGTTATGGTTGGGGCCTACTATAGTTCCTCGATGCATCAATATGTCTCACTTGATAAACTAATTAAGGTATTGGTTGATCCCTTACCTATTTAAGTATGGGTTCTTGTCCAAATCCTTTATGATATGTTAATGATGTCCAATATTATGAATTCCCTCACAATGATAATAGTTATTGATATTCCATGTAATTATTCAATTAATATAAAATCCATGTGATTTTTTTATATGTAATTTTTTTATTTTCATTTATTATTTCCATTTTATGATCAGGATTATGTTTAAATGGACTGGGTTTTAGTTATACACCATACCATGGTGTTTATTCTAATTTATTCATAATAAATTATATTATATTATTAACCTTATTGGGAATCTAATATCACGTTGTTCTTATGTTTTATTTTTTCCCAGATGTTAAGATGTATATTATGATTGACATTTTAGGTTAAGATAGGATAATATTTTTTCTCTCAACGGATTGACTATGTTGTATTTTATATTTAAAATTGTAATGTAAGGTTCATGTATATAATTTTTATAAAAAACTACTAAACTGGTCAGTCCTCTATGATTCAAATCTTATATCTATTCCAGTATTATATTGTGATGCAATGACTCTAGGATACTTCATTTGAGGCCTTCGATGTTGGTATCATAGAATTTTCAGTAGAATTTTTGGAAATAATCTTATAATAATAAATATTAGAGAAACAAAACCCAAGAACGGACATTGTGAATATTCCAAAATTAACTAAGATTATGATTTTGTGATTAGTTGTACATAAATTTTCGATTTACATTGAGTGTTTTACAGGTTTGAAATTGTAATGCCCTGACCCTTGTTACCCAGAGTTGGTGCATTATTACATAACATTGGCATGACCACAAGAAAGATCAAATCTCGAAAGACCGATTCGTTTAGTAGCCTTGGAAACACTAGATATATTCATAAAGTTTTACATTACATCATAAAGTGAAAAACTACTACAACAACATGGTCTCCATATTCCAAACTCATATCCCCACATAAAATCCCTGCAGGTCATTCATAACTTACTTCTTCACATCCTGGGAAAAACAAATCATAGAAAAGGGGTGAGCTCAAATGCCCAGTAAGGATAACAATATAGTGGAACTTTCAAAAATAACCATAAACAATTAAATCAATGCATTACTAAGACAGAAGCCTTTTAAACTTGAACTTCAACATAGTATGGAAAAAGTAAAATGAAATAATTCCATTTACTTATTCACATGGATATTCTACTAATCGAATAATCACATGCAATATCAATAACCACTTTCATAATGTTGGAATGCATAATGTCGGACTATCATAACCACATAGCCAAGGCCTCGCGCCAAGACTACAAATAAGATATTGTCAAGGCCTTGTGCCAAGACACTAGTTTGTCTCATGAGACCTACCGATGCATCTAGGAGCTATAGCGGGCTCCACCCGTCATATATTAAGTCAAATGCATTCCCATATGATAAGGTTTAAACATAACATAAACATTCGTATTAAAACTAGCATACGAAATGTCAATAATTTCACCATAAACTCTGAATGGTATAAAATAGCACATCCATAGTCAAACATATCACAAAACCTTCAATACAATATAGAAGTTTTGTATCATAATAAATCAACTTCAAATAAGCGTAAAATCCATCAAAGGATGTTGACATAGATGAAATCAAAACACTTTTTAGAGAAATATCTCTTTCTATTTTTGAAATCATTTAAGATCCATATAAAATAAAAAAATTTCTTGAAAATATTCTTATAATCTTGTATGGAAATCTTTGAAGATTTTATAATGGCGGAAAATAACCGCACCCGCCATAAAAGTTAAAAAAACATTCTTACCTTAATTCTGTCGAAAAGGTTAAAAAGGACCTTGTTTTGAAAACGACCAAAAGATTCCTCTTATAAAAAGTCAAACAAGGGTATAAATGACTTTAACCCATATTCTTGTAAATAATAAAAATGTTTTGAAATACATTTTTATGATACATGGATGTGGATGATAAAGAGATCCCAGTATATTATTACGTATAAACAACCTCGGATAATTAAGAGATTGTGAAATAACCCTTACCTTTTACTTTTCCTTGGTTGGGGTAGGCTAACCTCCTGTATAATGGTGAAATAATTTTTATTAAATTATACAATAATCATATACATTAATATGATATCATATATGATCTTTTAATATTGATTTGATAATAATATCTTAGTATTATCGTTGTTTCGAGTGTTAAATTACTTGTTTTCTTTTATATGTTTTTCTACGTAAGATATGTTTGTAAAGGATAGGTTGTATATTATTCATATCCAGAATGATATCAAGTCCTTAAACATCATTTTTTTAAATCATAAAATGATAATTATACTTGAAAGGATACGATGGAGAATGAATCTCATCGCGTTCGTGGAGACGGTAGTCCGTACGTACGCACAAGCGACAATATCATTCTTTTGATATTAAAATAATATATAAATGGATGTTATATCATATATAATGAATCATTAACATGTTATATTTATTATTTACATGAGTTACACATAATTATTATACCCATCCAAATAATATTATATTGAATAACAATTACACCACGACGTGGAGACGGTAAGCCGTACGTACGCACGTATGGTGACATGTTATTCAAAGGGTGGATAAAATACTGAATATGGTTGTACCATATTTATAATAACATCACAGTATATATATATGATACTGAAGTTATTATTTTAGAATGGTAACAATAAAGGAAGAAGAAGTGGAAGAAGAAATGAACTTGGAAAAGGGTGGTGAAATCATTACCTCTTCTTCGGTTTCTTCCTTTTGATTTGCTCAAAAGGGCTCCATAGGATGGCTTTCTGATAAAACTAAGGCCTCTAGGTTGTATGGAGGGAAGTTGGGAGAGTATTTGGGAAGAGTTTGGCCGAACCAAAAGGCTTTTAAGGTGTGAAGAAATGAGAAGGAGGAGTGCCCTTTTATAAGAGGGGTGAGGGGCACCGTTGGAAAAGCTAGAAATATTAATTTATAATAAATTCATATTCGGTTTCTAATGGCAAAAAAGTTGATTATTTAAATGTTAAGGTAGGTATGGGTCGAAAACAACTCAACAAATATAATTTATACAGGTTTTGGTACTTATATTAACCTTATCTTTAAGTATTAACTCTATGTTAATTAGTTTCACTTTTACAATGTCTCTTTGTATTTTTATATAATATGGTTAATAAACTTACTATATACATCCAAGAGACCCCCAAGTGGTCCATTAATGATTAACCTATCATGATATAAGTCTCTTGGCCGATCCTTAGATTTTTAGAAATTTATTATCAATTAATAATATAATATTTGTTTTAAGAACTCTTTTATGTCAATTTTGACACTATTCAATAGTTGATTTTTTTGAAACTCATAACAGATTGATTACTTCGAAAAAAGTCAATTAAATAAATCCTAATATATCATATTATCCTAGAAAATTAGTTTAATTCATTAAAAGTTTAATATTATATTTATTTGGGTATTTATAATATCAATTATTTTAATTTTTCACTATTATAGTAATTACTACATCATCATTGTGTCATAAATTATTTAATGTCTAAAAATTATAAAGAAAATATAATTATGTATGAAATCTTTTTATCTTTATAATAAATATTTATAATCTAAAATACAACATATATAACCTTATGTAATAATTGTTTTGCTAAAAGATATATGCTTGTGTCATTTTTGTATTCATTTTAACTTAATTAAAAAAGAGTGTCCCTATCACCTACAAGTGGCACCATGGGGTCCCAAAATCGACCCAAAGATGCCTATGGTCGAACATAGATCAACCAATAAGGCTATGACACGTTTTAGGGTAATTTAGTAATATTATAATATTATTTTTTAACCCTTATTTACCGGATTTACCCTTAACCATGGTAAATAAAATATTTACCGCAGTAATTATTCAAAATGTATAAAAATAAAAGTTACCTATTTACACAATTTGGACATCCTGATTCCAAATTTGGAATACATTTTTCTAAATTCAAAACACAGAAGTGTCAGAAATTAATTTAAAATTAATTCCCGCTGTCAAAACAAAAAGCGTGTTTTTAAGAGATAATAACTATCAAAAGATTGACACTTGTTTATGTTCGGTTTAATTGTAAAATTATGTCCAATGACCAAAATTATATTAAATGGTAAAAATATATTCTAAATAAACTTTAAACCATTAAAATTCATAATTTATCACTATTAATTATTTTTATTAAAAAAGTTGTTTTTAATTAAAATTTAGTAATTTTCACTATTCATCAAAATATTAAAGTTATCCGAAAAGTACTAAAATTTCACCTTAGGCTAAATTCGATATTCCAAATCCAAAAATGAAGTCCATTTTGAAATATAAAATATATATAATTTCAAAAATTAGGTATTACTATTCATAACGGCTAGTTTAATTGGTTATGGTGTGTTAGAACTCGGTGTTGCGTACAACACAAGCTATCACATTATTCAAAGAGAAGTGTACCATAGAAGCTTGGGGTGTTACATTCTCCCCTCCTTCAAATAATTTCGTCCTCGAAATTTCTAGAATACTTATCACATGAAAAGACTCGGGTGGTTCATCATCATAAGTTGCACGAGTTCCCACGTTTCTTCTTCCATCTTATGGTTTCTCCACAAAACTTTTACCAGACGCGTCGTCCGGTTTCTTAGTACTTGTTCTCTCGTATCAAGAATCCTGACGGGCTCTTCACAATAGGAAATATCGGGTTCTAGTTCTAATTCCTCATAGGTGAGTACATGCGTTGGGTAAGGCATGTATTTCCTCAATAGAGATACGTGGAACACATCGTGAACTTTGGAGAGACTTGGTGGAATTGGCAATCGGTAAGCCACAACCCCAATTCGTTCTAGAATTTCGAAAGGTCCGATGTACCTGGGACTCAATTTACCTTTCTTACCAAAAGGTATGACTCCCTTACATGGTGATACTTTTAGGAAAACATGATCACCGACTTGAAATTCTAAATCCTTCCTTCGATTATCGGCATAGCTCTTCTGCCTACTTTGAGCTACTTTGATGTGATTTTGGATTACCTTCACCTTTTCCACCATTTCCTCCACCAATTCTGGGCCTACAAGTTTTCTTTCACCAACATCATCCCAACAGGTTGGTGTACGAAATCTCTTCCCGTATAACGCTTCATATGGTTCCATCTGAATACTCGAATGGAAGCTATTGTTATAGGAAAATTCTACCAGTGGTAAATTTTGATCCCACATACCTTGAAAGTCAAGTGAGCAAGATCTCAACATGTCTTCTAAGGTCTGAATAGTCCGTTCTGATTGTCCGTCTGTCTGAGGGTGGTAAGCAGTGCTCTAATGAAGTTCAGTATCCCGGGATTTCTGAAGACTTTTCCAAAATCTTGAAGTAAAATAGGGATCACGATCAGAAACAATCGATAGGGGTACTCCATGAAGTCTCACAACTTCATTAATATATAGTCCATCTAGACGTTCCAGGGGTAGATCTTCTCTTATAGCAAGAAAATGTGCTGACTTGGTAAGACGATCAACAATAACCCATATTGCATCCTTCCTTCTAGGAGTATTTGGTATCCCTATGACAAAGTCCATCATAATATTGTCCCATTTCCACTCCGGTATGGGAAGAGGTTGCATGACTCCTCCAGGCTGTTTCCTTCCAGCATTCACTTGTTGACAAACCATACATCTTGACACAAAATCAGCAATATCCCTCTTCATGTTGTCCCACCAAAAATGTTCCTTCAAATCTTTATTCATTTTGGGGCTCCCAGTGTGTACAGAGAAATTGGAACTATGAGCATCGTCCAAAAATTCCCTTTTTAGATCAGGTATATCGGGAACACAAAATCTCTTCCTGAATTTCAAAATTCCATCTTCATACACAAAGTCTCTCAATCTCCCATCATTCACAGCTTTAATCTTCTTTTGAAATTCTTCATCATCAGTATGAGAACTCTTAATCCTTTATAGTAAAGATGGTTTGGCAACCATCTGAAAAAGCATTGATGTTTCACCTTCCTTGGTTATTCCCATGTCCATCTTCACTAGATCCATGAAAATTGATTCCCTTTCAATTCTCATATTATTCAAAACTCCATGGTCTTTTCTACTCAAAGAATCTTCCACCTTGTTTGCCTTCCCTAGGTGGTAGTGTATCATGAAATCATAATCCTTGAGTAATTCAAGCCATCTCCTTTGCCTCATGTTGAGTTCTTTTTGTGAGAAAATATACTTCAAACTCTTGTGATCAGTATAAATCTTACATTTTTTCACCATAGAGGTAGTTCCTCCATATCTTCAAAGAAAAGATCACAGCTTCTAACTCGAGATAATGAGTATGATAGTTTTGTTCATGAATTTTCAACTGTCGTGATGCATAGGCAATAACTCTATCATTCTGCATAAGGACACAACCAAGTACATTCTTTGATGCATCACTATAAATAACGAACCCATCATTCCCCGATGGTAGAGTCAATATAGGAGCATTTATTAATCTTCTCTTAAGTTCTTCGAAACATTCTTCACACTCTTTTGTCCAAAAAAATTGAACCCCTTTACGTGTGAGCTTCGTTAATGGGTTATCCAATCGGGAAAAATTATGGATGAAACGTCGATAATAACCTGCCAGACCAATAAAACTACGTACCTCAGTTATACTCGAGGGTGATGTCCATTCTTGGATTGCCTTGGTCTTAGAAGGATCAATAGAGATTCCATCTTTAGAGACAATATGGCCAAGAAAAGAAATCTCATGAAGCCGGAATTCACACTTGCTAAAATTCCCATATAATTCATGCCTCCTCAGAGTCTTCAAGATAATGCGCAAGTGATTTTCATGATCTTCGTAGATTTTAGAGTATACTATTATATCATCAATAAATACCACCACAAATTCATCGAGATACTCCTTGAAAACTCTATTCATCAGATCCATGAATACACAGGGTGCATTAGTCAATCCAAATGGCATTACAGTAAACTCGTAATGCCCGTACCTAGTTTGAAATGCTGTCTTTGGAATGTATTCCTTCTTCACACACAACTGATGGTATCCAGATCGAAGGTCAATATTTGAAAAGTATTGAGCTCCATGCATTTGTTCAAATAAATCATCAATGCGAGGTAGGGGATACTTGTTCTTTATCGTTATAGCATTGATCTCCCTGTAGTCGATACATAACCTCATAGATCCATATTTCTTTTTAACAAAAAGAACAGGGGCTCCCCATGGAGAAACACTGGGGTGAATAAATCCTTTATTACTCAATTCCTCTAGTTGTTTCTTTAGTTCAACTAATTCTACAGTGGCCATTCTATAAGGGGTCTTCGATATAGGCCTTGATCTAGGAATTAAATCAATGGAAAACTCAACTTCTCATTCTGGAGGATGTCCTGGTAAATCTTCCGGAAATACATCTACAAATTCTTTCACAACAGGTACATCCTCTATTTGAACATTCCTTTCCTCACCGACAGTTATTTCATTCTCTTCCTCCCCAATAATTGAATTAAGATGAGCTATTGGGGGTGGATCTAAATAAGAATTAGGTGGTGACGATTCTGCTCTAAAGATAAGGTCTTCTTTATCATTATCATCAAGAATCGTAAACTCTTTCTTCTTACAATAAATCTTCGCATCATAGTCCAAAATCCAGTCCATATCGATAATTATATCAAACTCAATCATAGGTATGACGATGAGATCAGCAGATAAAGAATATTTATGTTCTCTAATGGGGACTGATTCACAAAACTTTGTTGCAATGATACTTCCCTTGGGGATTTTAACTGACAACACCCTTATTAAATCAAATTGGAAATATATAATTTTCTTAGAAAACTGGGAAGATATGAAACAATGAAATGATCCAGATTCAAATAATGCATTTGCTAAACTTGAGGAAACCATTAAATTACCTGCCACCACGTCTTTCAGAGCTTCTACCTCAGCAGTAGTGATAGCATAATCCTGGACTTGATCCCTTGGCCTTTTCTGAGGTAAGTTCTCTTGACGCATAGTACATTCATTTGCATAATGGCCCCTCTCCCTGCAATTGTAGCACTGAACGTTGGTAGCTTCCTTCTTCCCCTTGCAATCACGAGCTTGGTGGCCTTTTTCACCACACTTGTAATAGACTCCCATTCCCTTCAAGAAAGTACCAGGATGTTTCTTCCCACATTTACCACAAGATGGATATTCAACATTTCCCTTCTTCCCCTTATTTCCTTTCCCAGATTGATCAGCAGGTCTCTTCTTCTCTTGCTTTGCTTTAAAGTCATAAGACTTAGAGAATTCCTTTTTGGTCTTGATAGCACATGAGACAATGTCTTCGTACGACGAAAAGGATTGTGAGACTAATTCTCGAAGAAGAAATGGTTTTAACCCATCAAAGAAACGATCAATATTACTTCTTGGGTTACGTATATAATCTCCAGCATACCTTGATATCCTTGTAAAGTTAGCCTCATACTTTGTGACATTTCATCCTCCTTTTGTCTCAGACTCAGAAATTGCCTTTCCATATCTGCTCGATGGTCGCGAGGAAAGTATTTTTCTAAAAACAGAACTTTGAACTCCCTCCATTCCATATTTGATACTTCATAATCTTCCTTCATGTTTTGAATCAATGACCACCATTGGTCAGCATCTCCAGTGAGGCGGTAAACTACCATGATAACTTTTTCCCTTTTACTGCTCCCCAAAGCCTGAAATATTTTCTCTAGGGAATTTATCCATTTCTCAGATACTAAGGGATTTGTATTCCCATTGAACGTTGGTTGTTGTTGCCTCATGAATCAATCTAACATTGAGCCTCCACGTTGTGGATCAGGGTGCTCCATACGGGTAAGGTTATTATTCATAACCTGAGTGAGTTGTCCTAGTATGGTGATTAGCTGATCGGCACCAGTTGCATCACCAGCTCCACTATAATTATCTTGAACAGGAGGGAAATCCCTACATGGAGTGAGTGCATTGATATGGTTTCCATTTCTTCCACTAGGCACCATTTCTAAACAATGGCATAAACTAGATCAGTTTATGAATCAAAATACATAATCCCATACTTATAAAACACTTAACATAAATTGAACTATTTATAGATATAATCCATAATCATAAAAATGTTTTCTTTGAGGAATTATATACTCATAAACCCTTCATAATGATTTGTAAAGAAAATGAGATTTATCCTAAGAATATCCCCTGGGAGTGTCGTAACCAAGAGTGCAGCAAGGCCCATTGTCGTGCACCAGTTCCCGTTCGAGTCTAACTCAAAGCGGTGTTTTCGGGTTTTACCCCTAGGTACATCTGTGCCAGAGCCGCCTCTACCTGCTCGTATCCAGACAGGGATGTATTGCTCAGAAAACTCACAAAATCTCTACAATACCAAAATTTTAAGAAGTTCTTCTATACTAATCCTCAAAGTTCATCTTAGGTCTACGTACTCAAATCAGAGTTTATCTAAATCTAGCTTCCAAGGTTTGTACTAAACTTCCTCTAATACCAACTGTAACACCCTGACCCCAGTTACCCAGAGTCGGTGCATTATTACATAACAATGGCATGATCACAAGAAAGATAAAATCTTGAAAGACCGATTGGTTTAGTAGCCTTGGAAACACTAGATATATTAATAAAGTTTTACATTACATCATAAAGTGAAAAACTACTACAACAACATAGTCTCCATATTCCAAACTCATATCCCCACATAAAATCCCTGCAGGTCATTCATAACTTACTTCTTCACATCCTGGGAAAAACAAAACATAGAAAAGGGGTGAGCTCAAATGCCCAGTAAGGATAACAATATAGCGGAACTTTCAAAAATAACCATAAACACTTAAGGCAATGAATTACTAAAACAGAAGCCTTTTAAACTTGAACTTCAACATAGTATGGAAAAAGTAAAATGAAATAATTCCATTTACTTATTCACATGGATATTCTACTAATCGAATAATCACATACAATATCAATAACCACTTTCATAATGTTGGAATGCATAATTCCAGACTATCATAACCACATAGCCAAGGCCTCGTGCCAAGAATAAAAATAAGATTTTGTCAAGGCCTTGTGCCAAGACACTAGTTTGTCTCGTGAGACCTACCGATGCATTGAGGAGCTATAGCGGGCTCCACCTGTCACATATTAAGTCCAATTCATTCCTATATGAAAAGGTTTAAACATAACATAATCAGTCGTATTAAAACTAGCATACGAAATGTCAATAATTTCACCATAAACTATGAATGGTATAAAAATAGAACATCCACAGTCAAACATATCACAAAACCTTCAATACAATATAGAAGTTTTGTATCATAATAAATCAACTTCAAATAAGCGTAAAATCCATCAAAGGATGTTGACATAGATGAAATCAAAACACTTTTTATAGAAATATTTCTTTCTATTTTTGAAATCATTTAACAGCCATATAAAATAAAAAAATTCTCTTGAAAATATTCTTATTAGCTTGTAAGGAAAGCTTTGAAGATTTTATAACGGCGGAAAATGACCGCACCCGCCGTATAAGTTAAAAAAAACATTGTTACCTGAATTCTGTCGAAAAGGTTAAAAAGGACCTTGTTTTGAAAATGACGGAAAGATTGCTCTTATAAATAGTCAAACAAGGGTATAAATGACTTTAAACCATATTCCTGTAAATAATAAAAATGTTTTGAAATACATTTTGAAGAAACATGGATGTGGATAATAAAGAGATCCCAGTAGATTATTACGTATAAACAACCTCGGATAATGAAGAGATTGTGAAATAACCCTTACCTTGTACTTTTCCTTGGTTGGGGTAGGCTAACCTCCTGTATAATGGTGAAATAATTGTTATTGAATTATTCAATAATCATATACATTAATATGATATCATATATGATCTTTTAATATTTATTTGATAATAATATCTTAGTATTATCGTTGTTTCAGGTGTTAACTTAATTGTTTTCTTTTATATGTTTTGCTATGTAAGACATGTTTGTAAAGGATAGGTTGTATATTATTCATATCCATAATGATATCAAGTCCTTATACATCATTGTTTTTAAATCATCAAATGATAATTATACTTGAATGGATACGATGGAGAATGAATCTCATCGCGTTCGTGGAGACGGTAGTCCGTACGTACGCACGAGCGACAATATCATTCTTTTGATATTAAAATAATATATAAATGGATAGTATATCATATATACTGAATCATTAACATGTTATATTTATTATTTACATGAGTTACACGTCATTATTATACCCATCCAAATAATATTATATTGAATAACAATTACACCACGATGTGGAGACGGTAAGCCGTACGTACGCACGTATGGTGACATGTTATTCAAAGGTTGGATAGAATACTGAATATGGTTGTACCATATTAATAATAACATCATATTATATATATATGATACGGGATTTATTATTTTAGAATGGTAACAACAAAGGAAGAAGAAGTGGAAGAAGAAATGAACTTGGAAAAGGGTGGTGAAATCATTACCTCTTCTTCGGTTTCTTCCTTTTGATTTGATCAAAAGGGCTCCTTAGGTTGGCTTTCCGATCAAACTAAGGCCTCTAGGTTGTAGTGAGGGAATTTGGGAGAGTATTTGGGCAGAGTTTGGCTGAATCAAAAGGCTTTGATGGTGTGAAGAAATGAGAAGGAGGAGTTCCCTTTTATAAGAGGGGTGAGGGGCACCTTTGGAAAAGCTAGAAATATTAATTTATAATAAATTCATATTCGGTTTCTAATGGCTCCAAAGTTGATTATTTAAATTTTAAGGTAGGGATGGGTCGAAAACAACTCAACCAATAGAATTTAGACAGGTTTGGGTACTTATATTAACCTTATCTTTAAGTATTAACTCTAAGTTAATTAGTTTCACTTTTACAATGTCTCTTTGCATTTTTATATAATATGGTTAATAAACATACTATATACATCCAAGAGACCCCCAAGTGGTCCATTAATAATGAACCTATCATGATATAAGTCTCTTGTCCGAACCTTAGATTTTTAGGAATTTAATATCAATTAATAATATAATATTTGTTTTAAGAACTCTTTTATGTCAATTTTGACACTATTCAATAGTTGATTTTTTTGAAACTCATAAAAGATTGATTACTTCGAAAAAAGTCAATTAAATAAATCCTAATATATCATATTATCCTATAAAATTAGTTTAATTCATTAAAAGTTTCATATTATATTTATTTGGGTATTTATAATATCAATTATTTTAATTTTTCACTATTATATTAATTACTACATCGTCATTGTGTCATAAATTATTTAATGTCTAAAACTTATAAATAAAATATCATTATGTAGTAAATATTTTTATCTTTATAATAAATATTTATAATCTAAAATCCAATATAAATAACCTTATGTAATAATTGTTTTGCTAAAAGATATATGCTTGTGTCATTTTTGTATTCATTTTAACTTAATTAAAAAAAGTGTCCCTATCACCTACAAGTGGAACCATGGGGTCCCAAAATCGACCCAGAGATGCCTATGGTCGAACATGTATCAACCAATAAGTCTAGTACACGTTTTAGGGTAATTTAGTATTATTATAATATTATTTTTTAACCCTTATTTACCGGATTTACCCTTAACCATGGTAAATAAAATATTTACCGTAGTAATTATTCAAAATGTCTAAAAATAAAAGTTACCTATTTACACAATTTTGACATCCTGATTCCAAATATTGAATCCATTTTTCTAAATTCAAAACACAGAATTGGCAGAAATTAATTTAAAATTAATTCCCGCTGTCAAAACAAAAAGCGTGTTTTTAAGAGATAATAACTATCAAAAGATTGACACTTGTTTATGTTCGTTTTAATTGTAAAATTATGTCCAATGACCAAAATTATATTAAATGTTAAAAAAATATTCTAAATATACTTTGAAACCACTCAAATTCATAATTTATCACAATTAATTATTTTGATTAAAAAAGATGTTTTTAATTAAAATATAGTAATTTTCACTATTCATCAAAATATTAAAGTTATCTGAAAAGTACTAAAATTTCACCTTAGGATAAATTCGATATTCCAAATCCAAAAATGAAGTCCATTTTGAAATATAAAATATATATAATTTCAGAAATTAGGTATTACTATTCATAACGGCTAGTTTGATTGGTTATGGTGTGTTAGAACTCGGTGTTGCGTACAACACACGCTATCACATTATTCAAAGAGAAGTGTACCGTAGAAGCTTGGGGTGTTATAGAAATAATGCATTATTATTCATAATTTAATATAATATATGACGTTTTCTTGGAATAGATATTATTATAAGGAATGTAAACCTTATCAATACACATAATCCAAAGTGGGATTTCCCAATAATGAAAGATAATGATGTTGGATCTGGAGATAAAACATGTGCTGAATAACTTATAAATATACTAGGATAGATGAACCATGTTATAAAAAATAACCTTACCCATATGAGGATTCCTGATCCATAACAAGGATGAACAATGTTTGACAGCTTCATGGTAAAAAAACTATCATCATTTAATTAGAAAAAATATCCATTTATACTTAAACAAAGGATAAGTCCCTTATAGAATATATTTACTTCTTTGGGAAGTAATGAAAGGGAAAAGGTTGTCATGGAAATTTTTCATCTCTCAAGAGATTCGAATCAATAGTGTTCATTAACTCCAAAAACTAAGGAGGAGGAATAAATAGAAAATGTGGAATGGATGGATTTTAATGAATTTTTGTAAAAGAAAATTTTCCTGAAAAACATCATGTGGATATATAGAGGAAATTTCAGAGTCTGAGGAAAAAGTATGATTATATTGCTTCTATATATGAATCCATGTTTACAAGGTTAGAAATCCATGATGTAGATTACATACGCAATAAAAATAGAAATATTGATTAATTTTTTATGGGTTAAAACCATTCCTCTAAAGTGAAATGGTCTCCTAAAATTTCCCATAATATTTAGATATAGTCTGATGTACTATCAAGATAGAGATAGAATTATATATGTATTATAAATTTTAGGGGAAACTAAGAGAAGAAGGGTGATACTAAACACTCTATAAAAGTAAATAAGGAAAATGGGAAGAATGTAATAGTTGACTTTCCTTCCCGCAATTACTGTGGAAAAACACTTCATGGAACATGCCTATCGAAAAATGGGAGTTTTTTTCAAGTGTATAGAAAACTTCCACCAATCCTGTGATATAAAATCCAAGAAAGACGTTAGAAAACTGAAGTGTTTTAATTGTAAGGATATGGGACACTATGTAAATGATTATCCTAAGTGTCATGTAAATATTACCTAGAAAAGGACAGGGGACAAAGGACTAGCTTATGCAATCACAACTGCTGAGGTTGAAGTCCCTAATGAGGTGGTGGAAGGTACATTAATCTTATTTCTAAACATAAAAAATTCTTTATTTTATTATGGACCATAACAATCATTTATATCCTCTCATTTTCCATGAAAATTAGTCAGTTACATTTTGATTTAATAATGGATTTTTCAGTTAAAACCCTTAAGGGATGTATCATTGTAACAAAGGTTTGTCACTCAGTCCTCTTTATAGAACATAAATATGATTTACTTTCTGTTATTGTCATCATACCTAGGAATTATTTTGATATAATCCTCGGTATGGACTATAATTCCAAATATAATTCAAAATTTTATTTCAAGAAAATAGAAATCACAATTTTTTGGGAAAAAGAAGAATTAAATTTCTTTAGAGTAGAAAATTTATCAATTAATTCTTATGTAGACCCACCCCTAATAGATCTATAAATGAAATTCTTGGAGAGGAAGAGAAAATTACATCTATGGACGAATAAGGTAATCATAAAATTGAGGATTTACTTATTTTAAATAAATGAAATGATTTATTTCTAGTGGAATTACTTAGAAACCCTCTAGAGTGTGGATTTGAGTTTTAAATTTATTTTATCCTTGATTGGAGACAAATATAAAAGGCTCCCTATATAAAGGATGTAGTGGAATTAGTAGAGATGAAGAAAAATTTATAGGAGTTGGGTAAAAGGGATTTATTCTCCCACTTGTTTCTCAATGGGGATCCCATATTCTCTTTTTTAATAATAAATATGAATCTATGTCCATTGTCATTGATTATAGGGAAATCAATGCTATTACAATAAAGAAAAAATATCTTATGCCTATAATTGATGATTTATTTGGTTAAATCCATAGATCTAAATTTGTTTTGATAATGGACCTTGGTTCTGGATATAATCTACTATTAATAAATAAAGAAGTCAATCTAAATATAGATTTTTGGATAACATATAGAAATTAATAGTTTACAATAATTCCATTCATATTGACTGATGAATCCTCAGTTTTTAGGGTTCTACTGAACAAATTATTGAAGGAATATTTTGATTATTTGTTGTTGTTTTTAATTGATGATATTCTGGTGTATTCTATAATCAATAAATACCATGATAATCACATGTCAATGATTCATGATGATCTCCGAAGGAAAGAGCAATATAGTAAATTTAGTATGTTTGAATTACAGATTCATAAAATTTATTTTCTTTGCAATATTTTCTCCAAGGATGGAATCTATGTTGATCTTGTAATGAAAAAGTCAATCTAAGAATGGCCTGCACCATTTATCATAACTTAGGTAAATAGGTTCATTGGTTTATCACATAACTATCAGTGTTTTATTCATAATTTTTCTTGATTGAATTACCAATTTACCAAGATCACAGGTAAATGGGTTATGTTTGTATAGAAAATATAATGTGGTCAATTTTTTTGAAGAATTAATGAGAAGATTATTCAATGCTCCGATCATGAAATTGACATTGGGAAATTGTGTCTTTGTGATTTATAGTGATTAATTAAGTAATGGAAAATGTTGTGTCCTTATGAAGAATGAGAGAGTTATTTTATATGCATCCATGCATTTAAAAACTCATGAATAGTACTATCTAACTCATGATCTTGAGTCAGTAGCTATATTCATTTATTTGATGATATAATGACATTATATCTATGGTATTAGATGTGATATATATACATATCACAATATCTTGAAATATATATTATATTAAAAAGATCATAACATGATGCAAAGGATATGGCTCTAGTTACTCACAAATTGTGATTGTTCAAATATGCCACCACAAAAGGAAAGAAACTAAGGTAACAGATGAATTGAACCAGAAAGATCAAAGAGTTCCAAATCAAATGAGGATTAACTAGTATCATGTTTTCATGATTCTATTAAAGATGTATATTGGAATTACTAATTATGGGGAAACATTACTTCACTATCAAACGGTTTCCAACACATCTTTATTGGAAGATATAAAATGTTATCGGTCTAATGATTAGTATTTCCAAAGAAAATTAACTATATGAATGATGGAAAATTTACATAATATATATATGAAAATGGTTTTTTAAAATATGGAAAAAATACTTATGTTCCCTATATACCTAAGCTGAAAAGGTAATTATTTGATGATTCTCATAGAGATAATTTCTCTATACAACCTGGTATCACTATTACATATAGAGTGTTTAAATAACATTTTTGGTAGGATAATATGAAGTGAGAAATTTATAATTATATGTCAAGATTTATAGTTTTCAAATAAGTGAATAACGAGAAACAACATCCAACAAGAGTCATGCAACCACTTTTTATACCAATGTGGAAATGGGAAGACATTATGATGGACATTGTCACTAAACTATTTAGGACTCCTAGAAGGAATGATACAATATGGGTTATTGTTGAACACCTTACCAAATTAAAACATTTTCATGAAATAATAGAAGATTTACAACATGAACTCTTATAAATACTTAATATTAATTAGGTTTTAAGAATTCATGGTGCACCTGTATCAATTGGCTGTAATTGAGATCCCAGTCTACATGAAAATTCAAGAAAAATCATCAGAAAGATCTAGATACTGAGATTTATTTCAGCACCTCCTACCACCATAAAACTGATGGATAGTCTAAAAGGACTATTAAAACATTTGAATATATGTTTATATCGTGATCACATTACATTCAAGGTATCTGGGATCGGTTTTTAACTTTGGATGAATATTCCTATAATAATAGTTTGTATCCATGTATTCAAATGGAACCGTATGAGGCATTATATGGAAAAATATTTCATACTCCAAATTATTAGGACAAGGTTAGCGAAAGGAATTTTATAGGCCCAAAACATATTTAGGAGACAACGAAATAGGTAAAATCTATTCAAACCTATATGAAACTAGCTCAAAGTAGGAATAAGTTCTATGCTGATAACTAAAGAAATGGTTTGTAATTTAGTGTGGGAGATCATGTTTTCATAAAGGTATCTTCAGGGAATGGTGTTATCATATTTTAAAATAAAGGTAAATAAATCCCTAGGTACATCATACATTTTGAAATGTTGGAACAAATTGTAACTATGTCATATCGTGTAGAAATTCCACCTAGTTACTCCAAAGTTTATGACGTGTTCCACGTATCATTGATAAGGAAATACATTCCATACCCAACACATGTACTCGTCTATGAATACAAATAATTGAAACCTTTTCTATATTATTTTGAAGATCCTATTGAGATTCTTAACACTAGAGAGAAAGTTTTGAGGAATCAAAAGACTCGGGTGGGAAAGGTAAAATAGAAAAATCATATTATTGTAGAGGCAATGTAGGAACATGAGGAAATTATAATGAAGAACTACCCAAATATTTTTACCATTTCTTTTGGAAACTTAAAGGGAATTATTTTTTTAGGTGGGAATAATTTAACACCCCAATACTTTATGGTATGTTTTCTTATAAAAAATTAATATCTCATGTTTCACTCAACTCAAAGTTCAAATGCACTGCAATATATTAAATATTATAAAACAGCGGTTAAAATAATAGGAATGAATAGTATTAAACAAATTATGAATTTTATATATTAATTTTTTTTACTTTCATCCAAAATATTTTATATCCATAATATAATAATGAATCCAATTTTACAGATTAAAAGGATGTGTTTTTCTAAAGGTAGTTTTAGCACCTTTTAATAGCGTATGAGATTTAAATCTATTTTGTTACACTTTTAAAAATTATGTTTCAAAATATAAACTTATTATGTTAATTTATAAAATTATTAGTTAAATTGGATTTAATTTTTAGCATTTTTATGATAAGTTTCATATTTTGATGAATAGTGGAAAACATGCCATTAATTGAAAACTGTTGTTTCATATAAATAATTTGTAGTGATAAATTGTATTTTTTAATTGTTTTAAATTATAATTAGATCATTTTTATAAATTTTAATCTATTTTATTTCATTGTAATAAATTCCCCATTGAATTTGGATATAAAAATATTTCAATCTTTTTCACTTTTTCACTTTAACATATTGTTTATATTTCCTTCAAAGAGATTATTTTTAAATAAATTACTGCAACTGCTATGTTTTGAATTTTAAAAAATGGATTCCATATTTTTAATCAATGGTTCTATATTATTATAATATTTTTCTTTAATTTTTATGTATTGTAAATAGTATCATTAGTAATTTTATATTAACATGGTTAAGGGTAAATCGAGTAATTAAGGATACATATAATTATATAAATATAAGAAAATTATATTAACACTTGTATAAATTTCATTATACAAGTGTGTGTTGACCAAGATAATCCTTGGGATGAGATTATACCCTTTGTAATCCACTTGGATGAGAGTATTATATTTTATTTAATGAAATGTCAAAGATTTCATACTCCTATTTTTAATAACTATATCATTTTAATATAGGCTTATACAGATGCTCAATTTGACTATAAATAATGAATTGAAATATAAAGTATTTATCTTAATCATAAAAAGTTATTTTAATTTTTTAGGGAATCAATAATTAAATTAAATTCTTTCACAATGATGATGTAGTAATTATTTAATTATGGAGGTATCAAATAAATGTTATTAAAAATATGAAAATAAATATAATTTAATATAATTAATTTCATCCATGATTTTTTTAGATTATCTAGACATATTAGGGATGTATTAAGGGTTTTTCAAAGATATAATGTTTATGTTATTTTATAAAATTCATGTAATGAGTAGTGTGAAATTGACATTAATGTTATATTAAAATGGATAATATTTTATTAAATTATATAAAATTAATAAAACCTAAATTTGGATAAAATATTAGGATAATGTTTAAAATTTCATCCATGATTTATTTAAAGTTATTTTGTAATTTTATATTAAATATGTTATCCTTCAAAGAGTAAAAACACATGTTGTAAAGGTAAGAGTTATGTAATTTAAATAGGGGTTTAAACCTAAAGTCAAGGGTAAGAATGAGACATAAAATTGGTTAAAAATTATTGGATGAGAGGATTTATACCCATAATTGTATTAAATTTTAAATAAATCACCTTTGAGAAAATAATAATTTAAAATTAATATATATTATTTTAATATTGTGAAAATTTCCAAAAGTTCCCCTCCCCTCGATTATAAAAGGGTACCTCCTATATCACATCCTCTTAAAATTATGATCCATCTTGCTAAACCAAACCCTTTCTATGTGTCATAAAAACATCCTTATCAATATTCTTGAATTCCTAATCTTCCAAAAAATATAAAACCTATATCTCTTAAGAAGATATCTAAAGAGATTCCACCGAAGAAGATGTAATCCTTTTTACCAACTCATCCAAGTTTATATCTTTTACTACTTCTTCTTCCTCAGTTTTTTCTTTGAAAAAGTAAATATATAGTGTCATATATATATATATATATATATTATTATATGTTATTATTATTATAAAAACATATTATATGATTTATGCATCCAAGTAAAAACAAAATCACCGCATGTGGGTACTTACAACATACCATCTCCACGTCGTGTTGTAATTTGTTTTTCGTCACCATATTACAGGGATGGGTATAATGATGTTTATAATAGATATAAATAATAAATTTAAATTGATATACATTATTTATAATTAATATACACTCCAATTCTTTACCCTTTCACCATTAATGGAATGATAATGCCACTCATGAGTACGTACGACCTACCGTCTCTACAACGCGATGTGATTCATTTTCATTGTAAACCATTAAATGATTATTTTAAAAATGTATATAATGAGGGAATATAATATCTATTAATTTAATATTATTCTAGAGATGAAATAAAAATATCATATTCATAATAAACAAGATTAACATGATGAACCGTGCATAGGAAAGAAATGCAGTTGACACCCGAAACAAGGGTAATAAAGAATTATTATTAACAAAATGATATAAGAAGATAATATATGATATCATAAATATTTATATGGTTTTTTATTAATTAATGACATTATTTAAACCCATATACAATAGGATAATTCAACATCAACTAATGTAATGTTATAGGTAAGTATTAATTCCACAATCTCATTATTATTTGAGATTTTTTATACATAAGTATATATTGGGGAATATTTATCATACATGTCCATGTCTTTTAAAAATACTACCAATTTTTTTTATTATATTAAAAATATTTAAATTATTTTTACCTAGGTTTTTCTTTTTATAATGTAGTTTGAAATTAATATTGTTTTGTATTCCAAATGAGGTACATTATGACGTTTTTGAAAAAAATGGAAGGAATGTTTTTTAACTTATACAACATGATATTATTTTTCCACCTTCATGAAAAATCAATATATTAGAGAATAATTTTCATGTTTAAAATATTATATTCTATGAAAATTTTTATTTTGAAAAATTTCAACATTTTAAATAAAGGATTTCAAAGTAAAAAAGTAGTATTTCTCTCAATAAACTTTTAATGGTTTTATTAGAGTACTTCCATCCTTAGTTGTATATTATTCATGGTTGTGGTTAATCTATTATTCTACCATATAACATAATTTATTTAAAAGGATTATGATTAGTGTGACTATGGATGTGTTATTTTGATACCAGTCATGGTTTATGGATAAATTATTCACAATTCATATTATAGAGTGTTTATGTTATTTATGTTTCACCCATTTCATATGTGGAATGAACTAAACATAGTAAGTGACAGGAAAAGCCAAATATATCCCCTCGATGAATCGATAAGTCTCATGAGAAAAAACTATTTTTTGTATTGGTCGTGGCCTTGACTATTTATTTATGGTGTCTTGGACAAAGCCTTGATGGTATGTTTATGATTTCCAACATTATTCATTTACTCATTATAAGATTAGATATTGATATTCCATGTTATTATTTGGTTATAAGAGTATCCATGTTTTTATTTATATATAATTTTTGACACCAAATAAATTTACCATATTTTTCTTTTCAAATAAATTTAATATATTCTATATCATATAATATATGAACCACTGATTTTTTCTATGATACATGAAATTCGAAAATTGTTCTATAATGTTTGTTATATCAAAGACCATTTTTTACCAAACAATTATATATTACTAAAATTTTATTATTATATATAACCTTTTAGTTAAATTGATAGTTAGAAATAATATTAACCCCATTGTGAAATATATATATATTCCATATAATTTTAAAATTAATCTTATGTGTTTTCTAGATAATTATATAAGAACGCATCCAATTTTATACATTAAAACTATATTATTAAAGAGGGTAATTTTACCATCTTTTAATGGCGCACCTATTTTAAAAATGAAAATTTGGAAATTTTATAAATTCTTATTTTCCTAATAGACTAAATTTTTTAATTTATAATGTAAAAATTATCTAGGAGTAAATTTATTCTATTTTTATGAAAAGATTAATTTTTTGATGAATATTGAAAAATAAGGAATTGTAATTAAAAAGTTTCTTTTTGGTTAAATTATTATTATATTTTAATTTTATATAGAAATAAATGATAAATTATAAATATATTAATCTGGTTTATGTCATTGGAGTCATTTTTATTTAAAATTTTATATTATTACTTATTGAACTTTTGAACATTTTATTTTACCATCCATATCGCCATGATTGTGAGATTAGTATTAAAATTAATTTAGTCACTTCTATAAACTAAATTTGGAGAAAAGGACACACATTGTTGTAATTATTATTATATTTAGATTCGAATAGTTTCAACATTTTTTTATAGTATGAATAATAACATTATGAAATGTTTATTTAAAATATTGAAGGGTAAATCATGTAAATAAAGGTGAAAATAATATTATAACATTACAATGTTACCCTAAATCTGGTACTAATTTCATTGGATGAATATTTTTGAAAAAAATAATCCTTGTGCCACAATTGTATCTTTTTTACAATACATAGGTGAGAATATGACATTTATTATATTTTAATTAATGACAATTTAAAAATGTCTTAAAAATATATTTAATAAATAAATCGTTTTTAACATTGGGAAATAGCAAAAGTGTATTTAACTATAAATAGTCATTTAAAATATAATAAATTTATCTTCATCATGATAATTTGATTTAATATTTAGAGAAAAAATAATTTAACTAAAGGCTTTCATAATAATGATGCATCATATTCATTAATCAATGGAAATATCATATAAATGATATTAAAAATGTTAAAATAAATATATTTTTCCATAATTAATAACATAAACTAATTTTATTGATAACATAGAGATTTTATTGATATATTAGATTTGTTTTTTTCAGTTCTCATTTGTTATGATATTCTAACAAAGAAAAATAATGAATATTTTCAAAATTGACATAAAAGATACTTTAAAATAAATAATAATTTATTAAATGATATAAAATTAAAAATATATGAAATTATGTGAACTAATAGTTATATATTTTTATATGTCATCATTGATCCAATTTGGGATGTTTTTTTTCATTGTATAGTAACTATACAAACCCTAAAAATAAAAACACAAAGTTGTCACAGTACGAGTTAAAGGGTTTACCAAAGGGTTACAACTAAAAAATAAGGTTAATATTTTTCTCTTAACATGTCTAAATATTCTTAATTGGGAATATTTATACCTATAACTATATTTTATTCAAAATAACTCAATTTGGAGTTATTCTAATTGTGAATCAATGTATATAAATTTAATACTTTAAAGGTTTTCAAGAGTGTCCCTCCCATCTCTTATAAAAGGGAACCTTCTCCTTCATTTTCTCACACCACATTCAGCCTTATAGATTTACCAAAACCTGCCCATTTATCCTCCCAACATTCTTAGATATGTTATGGAGGGATTGGTATTTAAAAATACCACCCCTTGTGTCCCTCAGATGAGATCAACTGGATGTCCATCGAAGAAGAGGTAATTATTTTACCAACTCATTCATGTTCTTATATTCTTCTACTTCCTATTCCTATGTTTTTTACATACTTAAGTAACAAATCAAGTTTCATATATATATGGAAAATTTATTGTGATTATGGGCTAATCATATTTCTCCTTTTATCTATCCTTTGAAAGATAATATCACCATGTGTGCATACGTATGACATACCATCTCCATAATATAGTGTAATTTGTTTATCATCACTACATGGTTTGGTTTGATATAATATTGAATATAATGGATATAAATAAAAATATGACATGATATTCATTATCTATAATTAATATCCCATCCAATTAATTACCCCTTTACAATTACAGGATGATTTTATCCCTCGTACGTACGTACGGACTATCATCTCCATTACGTGATGACATTCATCCTCCGTGATAAAAATTTCAGAATGATTATAAAAATAATTATGATGAATAAATATAATATCTATGAACTTAATATACTTCATGATATTAATAAAATATATCATGTTCATAAGAAATGAGACTTACATTAAAAAACGTGTATAGGAAAGGAAACAATTAACACTCAAAACAATGGTAATAATGGAATACTATTTACAAAATTATATAATAGGATCATATATGATGTCATAAATAATTGTTATGGTTAATGTATTATTCAAAAACATTATTTAACCATTATACATGAGTTTAAAACACCCTCAACTAAAGTAAAGTATGAGTTAATGTTTAATTTCACAATCTCATTATTATCCAGGATTGCTTGTATGTAAGTATTTACTAGGGAATATATATCTTACATGTCCATGTTTCCTAAAAATATATTTCAAAATATTATTATTATTATTATTAAATTATTTATAGTAATTTTTACCCTTGTTTTATTATTTATAATACAATTTGAATGGAATATTTTTTTTCATTTTCCAAACAAGGTACTTTATGAACTTTTCAAAGAAAATTCAGAAGGAATGTCTTTTTTTAACCTATATGACATGAGAAAAGATTCCTTTACAATATTACAATATTCGTTTCACTGAATATGTTTTATTATAAAATTTTTAACAACTTCTAAAATTATTTAAATATAAAAAGTTTATTTCTCAAAAAAATTGAAGATTTTAATGACTATTTTCAAATAACTCAACATTCTTTCTTAGATTTTATGCTTAATTGAAGTTGGTTTATTATGATATAATCTAACACACTTTAGTGATGGGTTTATGATATGTTTGACTATAGATGTGATATTTTAATACCAATTTGGGTTTATGGTTAATGTATTAACATTTAATAAAGAAGTTTTAATATAAATGTTTATGTTGGTTATGTTTTACCCTTTTCATATTAAGAATGCATTAAACATCGTAAGTGATGGGTGGGCCTCACTATAGCCCCACAATGTATCAATAGGTCACACAAGAGAAACAAGTTTGTGTTTTTACCCATTTTTGTATGGTGTATTGGCCAAAGAACAAATTTTCTGTTTATTATTTCTAACATTATTTATTACCTCATTATGAGATTATATATTGATATTATATGTGATTATTCAACTAGTGGAATATCAATATCAAGGTTTTTATGGAATTATTTGATTTATTTTTTAATATAATGATCATGATTATATTTATGTGGATTATGATTCAATTATTCAAATTTCCTTAAGGTTTGGGTTTATTATTCATAATATTTTTTTTGTACACTTACCCATAAAAAGAATCAGAGCTCACCACTTTTTTATGTTTTATTCATCCAGGATGCCAAGATATGTATTATAATTGATATGCTGGATTAATCTAGGTGATTAAATTAATTTTTAATTTATTATATATGTTGATGTTTTCAATTATCATGCAATGTTCTTTTATGAAATCTATTTTCCAAGACTAATAAACAAACCAGTCTGTTGGGATTTGACACTTGTATATATGCCAGTGTAATAAAGTAATGCACCGACTCCGGACTACTGTGATATGGGTCATTGTATTTGGTATCAGAGAATTTTTGAAGAAAATCTTAGAAATTAGATTTATAAAACATAGATTAGGGGATATAAACCTACGATATACATTGAGGAAAAGCATAGATGAACGTCAAAGAATTTTGGTAAGGTAGAGATTATGAGGGTCTTCTTAGAAATAAATCCTTATCTAGTTACTATAAGTGTATGGTGTTATGGAATAAATGTACCTAGGGTAAAGAAGTCCAACATGGTGCATCAGGCCTAACTTGACGTAACCTGGTACATTACAACATGACTTACTATGCACATGGTCTGATACTCCATAGGGATAGGATTAACATAATTCATAATTTTCTTTACAAACAATTATGAAGGTTTTAAAAGTAAATATGTCCCTAAAGGAACCATGTTTATGATTATGAGACTAGATACACATAAATATTTCAATTTTTATTAATTATTTTTCTTGTTTTTGGATTATAAATTTTTATATGATCTAACCTAGAGAATGTCATCATTTAGAACTATACCCTATTATAATGAATGTAAACCTTATCGATGCACATGATCTAAAGGTAATAAGGATCATATATTTCTTGGTAATAATACAATATTTTGAAGGTAAATATTCTCCCAATAATTCTCATTATATGAGGACATGATACGGTGTGATAACAAGATAGTAAAAAATGACTCTATTTATTATGAAATTGGAAGGAAACATGATAAGAAGGGGGCAGAAGGGAAATAGGTGGATACATGGAATAAGGGAAATAAATATTTTTACACATGTGCTAATTTTTGAAGGGGACACCATGGTATATTCTTAAGTGGAAAAATATTTCAAGGAATGTGTGGAAAAATGGACACCATACCCTTGATTTTAATGGGAGGGAATAATTTTCCGATCATTAATGCTTCAACTATATTGATATGGGGAACTATGCTTGATAATTTCCCATGAATGAAGGACTATACTCTAATAGAGGATAATGGATCATGGAAAATATTATGATACTACCACAGACGAAGAGGAAAGATTAATGTTCTAATGTTGGGATTTAAGAATTATGTTACTTCAGTATTTTATTAATTATATAATAGTTTTATGAATTGTGGAATATATACAGATTTTAATGTAGTACTATTTCATTATGGATTTGAGATTTTATGTTGAATGGTACTGATGAACAAGATAAGGGACTTAGTAACAAGTTAAAATTTTTAGAAACCATATGGTTGAGGGAATGATAACCCTTAATATATTTATGATACTAATATAATGATGTGATAATAAATAGAATATTGATTTGGATATAGTGAATTTGATAGTACTGACTACAATGTAACTGATTAATGGTTTGCAGAGAAAGTTGTTTATACTATAATTGATGGCGTTCACAACTTTTTTGGATTTAAGGAGTATCCCTAACAATATATGTTCTATTTAATGAATAAGTAAACATGATTTTTTTCAATACTACTTTATGTTTCAAGGGAATACATAATTAAGGTGTTCAAATATTTAGAAGGTGAAAAATATGCATGTCATAATGTTGTTTAACGATTAATGATATGTTCATTTTAAATAAATTAACCATTTATGAAATGGTTTCAGTTGATCTTCGGAAAATGTTCTACAGTTTAATGTATTACTTTACTATATGAGGAATTTGGTTCTATGAAATAATGTATAAATAGTTTAAGGTACCACAGAAGGATAAGATTGTGTTTATAAAAAACACATCAATTTATTATATATTGTTAAATTATTATAGAGATAAATAATTACTCAACTAAATGAAAAGGATTTAAAAACAAAAAAAATTATAATTTTTGTCGAACAGATGGTATTTTAAATTAACATAGATTAATGTACTTGTGGACCTCAAATTTATTATTCATCATTCCGTTATTTTTGGTTGATGACTTCAATAACTTCCTACAAATAGTTACATTTTTCCTCCATGTACATTTTTCTATATTCCACAAATGTTCTCATATTCGAAAACCTTGTTTTGTGGTTAATTTCACATTTACCATTACTACTTGTAATGAAAATGTGTTATTAACCCTGTTTATGACATGGGTTCTTCAATAATAGTAATTTCAAATATGAAACTCTTGAATTAAGAGTTCATGTTTATATATCGAGGATGTAATTTAATTAATATGGAGGGAATGTGACACCCCAATAATTTACAATATTTATCTTTGATACATATTTAATATATTCTATAGATTTTAATCAAATCAATACTGAGTTTTCTTGTATTACACACAAGAGATATTTTCTTCCGTATCTTGGGTTATACGCAAGACCGAATTTTACCAAACAATAGTATATTATTAAAATTCTATTATACAATATAACCAACCATTAAACAAGAAGTTATGAATATTATTAACAACACTATGAAATTTATATATTTTCCACACAATTTTTAAAATCATCGTATTTGTTTTCAAGTTAATTATATAAAAATAAATCAAATTTTACGCATAAAAATTGTATTCTTCAAGAAGTTAATTTTACCGCCTTTTAATGGAGGACCTATTTTAAAAGAAAAATTTGGATACTTTTTAAATTTTATTTTTAAAAATAAATTTGAGGTTATAATTTTTAATTTAAAAATTATCTTAGGGCGAATTGTTGGTATTTTTTTGATAAGTTTTATTTTGTGATGAATAGTGAAAATATTGCATTGTAGTTAAAAACTTCCTTTTTGATAAAATAATTATTATATTTTAAAATTATTTTTAAAGAGACAATAGATAATTTATACATATATTAATCTAATTTGTATTATTGGGATCATTTTTCTATTGAAATTGGATGTAAAGACTTATTGAACTATTAAACATTTTTTACCTGCCTTCTCACAACTACTGCGGGATTAGTTTGAAACATAATTTAGCCACTTATAGTCATTTAATTTGGGAAAAAATACATAAAAAGGTAGTAATAAGTATTATATTAATTTATAATAGGATAAAAATATTTTTTTAGACATTATAAATAGTAAATTTTGTAATTTGTTTTTACCACGATTAGGGGTAAATATGGTAATTAAAGGTAAAAATAATATTATAATAATATAATGTTACCATAAAACTTTTAATAATTTATTTTTATGATTGTTTTTAGAAATATATCATCATTGGGATAAAATTCAATCCTTTTTAAGCCACTTGGGAGGGAATATGACGATAATTATATTTTCTTTAAAGATAAGTAAAATATGTCAAACTCATATTTTTAATCACTTGATAATTTTTAATGTAGGGTAAAACAAATGATAAAATCTACCATAAATATTCATTTGAAATAGGATAAATTTATTTTTCATAATGATAATTATTTTAATTTTTAGAGAAGAAATAATTTAATTAAAGGCTTGTATTATATTGACGCCTCAATTATTTAATCAATTGAAGTATAAAATAAAAGATATTAAAAATATTTAAATGAATATAATTTGATATAATTAATGACAGAAAAGAAAGTTTTAGATACCTTAGATATGTTAGTGACATATTATATGTGTTGGTTTCAACTTCTAATATTTTATGATATTTTGAAAAGCACAAACAATGAATAGTATCAAAATTGATATAAATTATACATTAAAATAAATAATATTTTATTATTCCATAAACATGTATAATAATATATTTTTTAGATTAGTTTGAACCATCCTCATATTACCTAACAAAAAAATCACTTTGGAGTAATTTGAAAATGAAAATCAATTTATATTAATTTAATATTAAAAAGGATTCCCAGAGTGCCTCTCTCCTCTCTTATGAAAGAGAACTTCCTCCCTCACTTCCGCAACCATCTTTGACCCTTATAACATGACCGAAACCTTACCTATTATCCAAAAGACATTCTAATTTATGTTTTGGAGGTCCCAATATTCTAAAATGCCCACCCCTAGTGTCCCTATGTTGATATCCAGAGGAAGTCTATTTAAGAAGAATTAATTATTTTAGAAAGTCAGTCAGGTTCTTTTATTATTCTACATCCTCTTACTACATTGTTTCCATACAGAATAAATAACTAATGTATCATATATATTATAAGATTTTATTGTAATTTTTTGAAAACCATATTCCTCCATTAATCAATCCTATAAAAAACAATTTCACCACGTGTGCATACATACAACTTACCGTCTCTATGGTGTGTTGTAATTTTTTCATCAACACATTATTTTTATTGGTATAATGATGAATATGATGGGTATAAATAATAAATATGATATTATATTGATTATTTATAACTAATATACCATCAAATTCCTTTCCCCTTAACTATTACTGGATCATACCATCGCTTTTGTGTACGTACGGTCTACCATCTCCAAGACGCATTGAAGTTCATACTCCATGGTGAACCTTGAAGAATGATTAAAAAATTGTATATGATAAATAAATAAAATATTTATGAAAATAGTATCATTATTTATATGATTAATATATTTCATATTCATACAAAATAGGAATTACATGAAAAAACATGCAAAGGAAAAAAGAAAGAGTTGACTACCGAAACAATGGTAATACTGAAATATTATTAAAAAATGATATAAGAGGATCATATATAATATCATAAAGAATGGATATGGTTTTGGAATAATTTAATAAAATTATTTAACGATATTATTGGAGGTTAATTCACAATCAACAAAATTAATGTATGAGTTAAGGGTTAATTCTACAATCTCATTATTATGAGAGATTATTTATACGTAAGTATATACTGGGACATATTTATCATCCATATCCATGTCACATGAAAATGTACTTCAAAATATCCTTACTATTATTATAAAATATTTTAAAGTCATATTTAATCGTGTTTGAATTTGTATAATTTTTTTCAAATTAATTTTTTCAATTGTCCAAATGAGGTAGTTTATAACCATTTTGAAATAATACAGAAGGAATGTTCTTTTTTTTAACTTATACGACATGAGAAAAGATTCCTTTACAAGCTTACAATATTTTTTCAATGAAAATGTTTTCTTTTAGAATTGTGAAACCCATTAAAAATAATTTCTATATATAAGTTTTATTTCTGTCAATAAAATTTTAATGATTTTTTTAGATTATTTTCGACTAATTCAACAACCTTGGTTGGGTTTTATGCTTAATTGCAATTGATTTATTATGATTCAATATATAGTACTATATTGAAGGTTTTGTGATATGTTTTACTATTGATTTTCTATTTGGATATAATTAATGGTTTATAGTTAATGTATTAACATTTTGTATGCTGTTTTTAATAAGAGTCATTATCATAGTTATGTTCCACAATTTTCGTTCGAGGAATGAATTTGAAATAGTAAGTGAGGGACGATGCCCAGTATAGATTCCCGATGTATCAATAGGTCTCATGAGAAAAGATAGTTTTGTTTTATTAACATTTTACTTATGGTATCTTAGAATAAGTCTTGATGATATGTTTATTATGTCCAGTATTATGCATTTCCTCATTATGATATTAGTTATTGATATTACATGTGATTATTCAACTAGTAGTATATCAATGTGAATGTTTATTTGGAATTATTTAATTTATTCTTTCTATATATAACACTCAAGATTATGTTTAATTTGTTAATTATTCAATCATACACCATTCCTTAAGGTTTATTCTTATTATTCATAATTTATTCTGATCCACACATACCATTACTTAGCATCTTAGGTAACCCATTTATTATGTTTAATTTTCCCAGGATTCAAAGTAGTATATTATAAATGATATGCATGGATAAGCTAGGATATTAATAGAATTATGAATATATTATCTATCTTTTATCTTATTTTTTGAATTTTAATTCAAGGTTCTTGTATGTAATATATTTCCTAAGACTGCTAAACTGGTCGGTCCTTTGGGAATTGACACTTGTATCTATACTAATTTAATAAATTAAGGCCCCAACTCCGAGCTACAGGAGTTGAGGTTGTTACAAAAATATTTTATTTTGATTTCTTAATTCCCTATTAGGCTCATGATTATTTTTAAATGGATTATCTTTAAATTATATCCCATTAAAAATAAATTATTCTTATTTATTAATAATAGAATCTATTGTACACTTTACCTTACTTTGAATATGAGTCACCACTTTCTTATGTTTTATTTTTCCCATGATTCCTAGATATATATTATGATTGATATGTAGGGTTAATATAGAATAATATTGGTGCTATCAAAGGCTGAATTTTGATGTATTTTTTATTTTAAAATGTAATTTAAGGTTCATGTATGTAATATAGACTCCAAAACATCTTAACTGGTCCATACATTGGGATTCAAATCTTGTGTCAATGCTAACATAATAATGTGATGAACTGGCACCGGGCTACTGGGGTCGGGGTCTTTATACTTGGATTTTCATAAAAATAGATTTAATGACTATATATGATATTTATCTTATAATTATTATTATATAAATTTTTATTTTTATTTACAATACTTTTATTCCATCCATCAAAAAGTTGAATCATCATTCGTGCGACATTTGAACCACATATTCTATGAAGTGATATAATTCCTTATTAATCACATATTCATGTGAATGACTAAAAAAGTGTATATAATGAATTAATAAGATACTTATGACATTATAAGGATACTATATGTTACTAAACCATGAAAATGTTCATGTTTTGGAATCATTGTATAGAAACATGCATGGGAAACTGAATCGTTAACACCCAATTATTGATTTTAATGAATAATTGTTAATAAATGGATAATTAATAATTATAAGGTAATATTATAATGTATGAGAAATATTAATATGGTTATTTTATATATTTATAACAAATCTATATTTACTCTAAGGGTTCTTAATAACACATATGAATATATATAAGAACTAAGGAGTTGGTTATGTAGCAATCTAATTTCTAATTGGGATTTTATATGCTTGAATATCATTTAGAGAATTTATATGATATTTATCTATTAAAACAAATATATATTCATACACTCTACCTATTTCTATGGGTTCTTATTTATTCTATTCGTTATCCTATCATTGATAATTAATGTGAATTAGAAAATTCATTTAATAATAGTTGACCTTATTTCCTTTTTTCGATAAACATTTTCCTACATATCCATGTTATTTAAAAACAATTTAAGAATTTTATTTTATATGATAAAATTTGTATATAATATAATATTAAATTCTATATAAATTTCTTTTAAATGTTTTAAAAAGAGACATATATTCATTTTTCTGAATGAAGTTCTTTTAGACGTTTTACTAAATTGGGTGATGTTAATATTTTTTTAACATTCACTGAATGATCAGATTTTCCAGAAAAATATTACTATTATTGGATTTGAAGAATAAATTTCATGTTAATTGTATTATTTTAATAGAAACCAATTTTACTAATTTTATTGTATTTTTTAAAAGTTTTATCAATATAAATTGATATTTTTCTAATGTTTTCAAGATTTTTTTTAAAGATATTTTAGAGGTATTCCTTATCTATTACATCATACTATAACATTGTTAATGTTGCATAGGATATATGATCTTATAGAACCATCCACTTTATCTCTAATGATGGATTAGGATTACGTAATTTAAAAAATTTATGAAATCTATTTTTTCCATTAGTTGTTCTTTGTTGGAATGATTGATGTTTCTATAGTCTTAGGACACACATATGTATTGATTTCATTATGTCATGGGTTAGAAAAGAATTTTATATCCCTCCAATACATTTTTTATTAACTGATATCTCGTTATATAATATGAAACCATGGCAAGGATGAAAAGAGATTTTGGAGCGAACCCAAACAATTATAGGACATTGTACACTATGTATTGATGGTAATGTTAATGATTCATGACTACTGAAACCATTTTAAAGGATTATGATTGTATCTAAATTCCTATTAAATATTATTATTCTCGTGATGTTCACTCATGGGTTAGGAATGAGTGAAGACGATTCCTCTTACTTATGAAAAATGTATTTTGAAATGGAAATTCATTATGCCATTGAACATGATTTATGATATATAAGAGACTGGGTATGAAAATCATAATATGTTATCAACCTATCATGCTTTATTACTAATATTATTATTTTATATGATAAGTGATAGACGTCTCCCATGTTTACTATTACTATGAATCTAAAATCACCCTATCATATGTTTCCGTTTTCCATAGGTTATGAATAAATTTATTAATTATAAAATGTTTAAGAAGGGAACTGTGGGAGACAAACATCATAAGATATATTGAATATCAGTAATTTAATATGTTGATCATTTATTTAGTCATCAATGAAACTGAACCATTATAGTTATGGTATGTTTTTAAGGACCCAAATTATCATACTTGGAGATTATCTCTGTTAGATAAATATTCATTACATTACAACAACATTTGGCTGAGGATCGTAAATTTATAGTGCCTTTGGTAATTTAAACACATAAAAAAATGGTCCCTAAGTGATCTACATTATATCCCACTATGTTTTTGAAAACTAAAACCCTTATAAGACATTTCATACATAATAAGATTCATCCAAACCTCTAGGAATGAAATATGGTACTAGGTGAGCTCTCATTCTCAATAAGGATAAACAAAAAAAGATATCAATATGTCATGATAATAAGTGTATAAGAATTTCAGGATAACATTTGGAAACAATAACCTTCATATCATGGATCATAAACATCAATAATTGAATTAATCACGGAATTTAATAAGAAATTAATCATAATGGAATAAAAGAACCTGAGCCATGGGAGAATAAAATTGGTATATATTTGTGTAATTCACCATAGTATAGAAAATCCCTTCATTATTAGTTAAAGGTTAATTTCATAGACTATAATAGTGGATTGAGTTCACTCCCCAAACCATTATAGAAGTCAAGGTTCACACCCAATACTATTATAGAGGACAAAGACCCGTAATAAATTGGTTTCACTCCGCATTCTAGTCCTATTTATCTCATGAGATAACAATAATTACAAAATTCATTAGAAATAGATATATACCCAACCCATCGCTTAATTAAAATCATAAATATGTGTTCCACAAGATCATAAAAAATTCATAATATCATATCCTATAAGTTGAAATGGATTTCCAAAAAAAATCATAACATAACTCATGTAAAATAAACCTCTTTCAAAATCAATTCATCATTTCATCAAAGAATAACCAATAGAAAAAATAAGTGTGTTACATAATAATTTTATCATGGTATAACACGTAGAAGAGAAAGGGGTTGCATAAGCATGTTTTTATCCAAAAAATAAAATATTTAGAGAAATAATAAAAATTATATCCTTGGGTCAAATCCCTAGTAAATAATAGGTAACATAAATGGATGTAATCATATATGGGAAGTGGTTTTTAATAAAAAATTTCATCGCACATTCCATGAGGAAAATATTTTTTCGATTAAAATATATTTTTTAAATGACAAATTTAAAAAAAAATTAGAAAAGTATTTCATTTAAAATAGAAATGAAAGGAATATTATGGAAGATTCAATGAAAATAATGGTCATGAGATTATAAAATTTCAATTCAGATCATACAAGTTAAAAAAATATTTTTTTTTCAATTTATATAAAAGAAAAATGGCCCTTGTTTGAAAAAGTACATAATGATTATTTTGAAATGTTTTTTATAAAAAAAAAAATGGGTAAAATTTTAATTAATAAATAATTTTAAGAAGGTTAATTTTTTTTATAGAAAACATGGATTTTTACAAAAGAAGGTTTTTTACCGATGAGAGAAACAAAGTAAATTTTTCATAAAGATATTATTTTGAACTCTTGAGTATATAAAGTGAGTAAAATTAATTGAAAACGTTTATTCTCTATAAATAATACTAATATATGAAAATAAATGATTTTCCCGAGGGATATATAATATAATTTCATCATCAAAACCATAATCAGGAACCATCCACATTAATGGTGATATCGTAACATAACAGACATATTACATTGGTAAGAATGGATCATAAACTCTAGAAAAGAATAGTGTAAAATGAAACTTATAATATAATGAGAATAAATAAATTCATGATATTACAATTCAAAGGGTCTATATACACACCTCATAAAATAATATTGGTGTATAACATAACGTACACCTCAAAGAAGTCATATTGAGAAAAAATAATTACCTTATGTCTCAAATTTGTTCATACACATTCAAAACACTTGTAAAATAAATATAATTTAGTTATAAATATATTAAATAACCTTATATATATATCATAAAATATATGATTTACTTATGACCTTTTGTTGACTATTTATTAACAAATCCATGTTAAATTCTTATTTCGTGCAATATTTTCTTTGTTATTCTTATATTTTATTCATTTGTTATTTTTTTGTCCCTATTACATTAGATATGGTTCCATAATCTCTATATTGTTTTCTATGATATAAATATCATATATATATATATACATATTTTATTTTTATTAATAGTAATCAATAATATTTGGAGATCAAAAATGAAATACACCATTAATGGAGACGGTAGGTTGTACATACACCTGAATGTTGATACCATTTTCTTGATAGATTTAAAGGAATAAATTTAAATAAAATATTACCAAAACATAATAATTTTATTTAATATAAATTTCAAATGTTCATTAAAACCATACTTATTATATTCCATTCACAGGGTGATAGTCTTTTTAAAAAATGAGCGACATTATCGTATTCCCACATAATGGAATAAAAAAAGGGACATGGTATATAATAATAAAAAGAATAATAATATAATACATATCATATATTTATATTTAATCTATCATTGTATATATCTATGAGATGTTGTGATGGAAGAATAATATCATCAGTTTGTGTGGTGGTAGTCTACCATACAATTGTATGATGATTTTGTATATCATTTGAGGGAGGTGATGATGTTTGTAGATCATGACCATAAAATAATAAAAATATTATTATATGGAAGATTATCATATTTTTTTGTCATCATGTTTTAATAATAATTTATGGATGTGATCGATAGAATAATATAAAAATTATTTTTGAAGAACGTTATCTCTTCTTTGGGTAAACTTCTTATCTTTGCACGAAAATCCATCCTAAGCCAGATTTCTAAACAAGAAAACAGTTTCTTGGATGAAAATAGAGAATTTAGGAAGATATTTTGGTAGGTATAAGATGAAATAAATGGTTTTTTAATTGTGAATAGTATAATAGAATTGGTGACCTTTAATAAGAGAGGTGGGTGGCACAATTGTAATTTTGGTATGACAATATGAGTACACAAGTTTATTACTATCCACAAGGCTCCAAAATAGACCATTATCAACTCAATGATATTATGTGGTTTAAATATGTCCCATAAATGGTTGTGTGATATGTTTTGGTTAATTTATAACCCATATCTTTTCAGTTTAACCCTCTGGTAAACACATTTTTAACTTAACTAGTATAAATATATTTTACTATTTTTACTATTCATTATCGTAAAAAATTAGGTTGAACATATTAGATAATAAAAATTATGAAAAATATACATATGGAATTAGTTTTTCATAATTATATTTATATAATTGTAAAATATTAATTTAAAATTAAACCCGTAGAGTCGATGAGAAAGTGGTTTTCCAAAGATAAAATATTGAAAAGATTAAAACGTTATTATATAATAATTCAAAATGAAAATGATGCCATTGAACTAAATAAAATTAAATGAAATATAATTTAATCAATTTTACATTTATACCCATTTTGAAAAAACATTTAACCTTAAAAATTCACTGAATTAAAAGATAGTTTATAATAAAAACTAGTATTATCAATATTCCTAAAAAATACGTTTTTTCATAAAAAAAATATCAATCCTAATATAATTTTTAATTGATGACTTAAAAAACTTATTTTAATTATAAATATAAATTTATAAAAGTGTAAAATTTTAATAATATTCCATCACAAAAATAAATAAAAAATATATTTTTTAAAATTGTATTTCCGAAACATATAATGACTTCACTAAAAATTATTTATTTTTTACCTATGTGATTTCTTTATCTAAAACCATTATATAAAAAATTTAAAACATTTTATTTCTAATCATTCAACCTTGTTTATCTTCTGTGTGATAATACTCAAATTTAAATATTTATATTTAGAGTTTGTCACAGTTTGTTAAAACCTAATATAGTATGTAATGAAAACTATAAAATAAATTTAATTTATTTAAAATAATAATAATTCCTAAAAACCCTAGGGGTTTCATTCTAACCCCATTAAAATTTATTGCAGACTTATTATTTTTCCACTCATATACAAATAGATTAGGATACTTCTACCTCATTATATCCTCAAGTTCCCTTGTAGCTTCCTCAATCTAGTGGTTTAACCAAATTTGTTTTACTAATGGAGTGGTCTTGTTTTGTATAAATTTAGTTATATGATAAAAAATATCTACTGGTTTCTACAGATATGAATGATCATACTCCAATGTTAAGAACTTTGAGTCCATTTTATTTGAATGTCCAGGTATGTTCTTTCTCAATAGTGATACATGGAACACATCATAAACATGAGAGAGGATTAGTGATAGCACCAACTGAAATAATATCATCTTCATACTATCATGAATTTAAAAGGTACATATATATCAAGGGATTTGTTCTCCACTCTCTTTAAATATAATTAACTTCATCCATGGAAAAATTATAAGAAACTCTTGTGAACCAACTTCAAATTTTAAATCATTACGATGATTATAATCATATATCTCTATCGAATTTGTGAATAACATAAGTGTTTTTCAATAAATTTTATCTTATATACCATTAAATTATCTATTTCAAGCCCAATTATATTTCTTCATCCAACTGACTTCCAAATTGTTTGGCTTCTATAATTCTTTCATTTGAGGGTTTCAAAAGGATCAATATGAATGATAAACTGAAATCTATTGTTGTATGAAATATGAACTAGTCGGAGGTGTTGATCCACTCTACCACCAACATCTAGAGAACATGATCCTAAAATATCCACTAGGGTTTTGATTATTATCTTTAACCAACCATCTATTTGAGGATGCTATGTAGTGATGATGCTCTATATTGTATCAAGATAATGTTTATGTTTCTGAACATTGAGGTAAACCTCCGATCCTGATCAGACACAATTGAATGTGGTAAACCATAACAAACACCACTCCTCTAATGTATATCATGGAAATCTAAACCAGAGTGAAATATTCTCTTATAGAAATAAAGTGTGATGACTTTGGAAGGAGATTGAATATAACCAATTGTTTTTACCCTTTAGTCTTTTTGGGGAGTTCAATGAAAAAAATCTTTTTTGATGATTTCCCATTTCAAATTTGGTATTGGAAGGGTATTTAACATAAAAATATACTTTTTTTTCTTAGACATAACTTGATGACATACCCAGAACTGAGATTCAAAATCTGTGATATCACTCTCCATTCTATTGCACCATAAATACTCATTCAAATCTTTATACATATTCTTACTTTGAGGATGAATAGAGAACAAATAACATTTAGAATCATCTAAAAACTCATTAAAATATTGTATAGATGGATAAAATACATGGTTCTAGAATCAAGTCAGTCCATCTTGATCATGGATATACCCAGGAATATTTATGTCCTTCTTTTGCATCTCCAAATATTCTTTATAGGCATTTTAATCTTCACGTGGATAGATGGGGCATCATTCTAATGATAAAGAAAAGACTTATAACCTTCCTTCAAGATTTTCAAATATATCATTTTTAAATTGAAAAACATTGGATATTTGTTATCATCATCATAGATAATATTGAAATATCATTTTTTCTTGGGGTTACCTCATTCGTTTTTCCAAGGTGGCAATGTATTGAGGATTCATACTCTTCAAACAGCTCTAACTATCATCCCTATAACATATTAAACTCTTTCTATGTTAGAACAATATAAGCTTTTGTGATCAATATATATATATATCACACTTTTCATAATAATTGAAATATCACCATCTCTTTAATGTAAAAACTATCACAACTAACTCCATATATTGATTTGGGTAATTCTGTTAATGAACCATAAATTTTCATGAGGCATTTGATATAAAAAAGTTATTCTACATAATAAAACAAGAAAATTCCATCTTGGATTAAACACTATATATCCAAAACACTTCTCCAATACATGGAAATGTAAGAATAGTTCACTTACTAATCTTCTCTTCAGTTCCTTGATATTTTCTTTACATTCCTTTTTCTAGAGGATCTTGGATCCCTTTTGCGCTAATGTGGTGATTGGTTTAGATATTCATGATAAATTCTCAAAAACCTTTGATAATAAGATGAGAATAAAAAAAACTATATATATATAAGTCATTGTGGTTAGTCTAGTCCAACATTCAATAGCCTCATCATTTGATAGAATTACTGATATATCCTCGAATTAGATTATATGACCTAAAAATTGAATTATTTTTGTAGAAAAAATCAAATATCATTAATATTATATGTATTTTATCCATTATTAGGATCCTTAGTAGAATTCTCAAGATATCCTGATGATATTTGTTTCTGAATGAATAGATAATAATACCAATGATAAAGACTACGAAAAATTGATCAATGTAATCTATAAATAATATATACATTAAATCTAAGAAGATAACAAAGGAATTTGTAAGACTTAATTACATCATTATATATTCATAGTGTCTATAAATTTTATAGAATGTTGTCTTGGGTATATCCTTATTCATTACTGAAAATTGATGATATTAAGAGTGAAATTAAATTTTGGGAAATTATAGATCTCCACATAGTTAATAAAACAAGTCATAAATAAATCGAAGAGGATAATTGTTCTTAATTTTGATCAAATTAAACTCATAATAACAAATAAACTTTCTCATTGATCCATATTTATTTTAAAAAAACGACTAGTGCATCCCATGGTGATACACATGGTAGAATGAACCCCTTTTCATGGTTCTCTATGTTGTTATTCTTCAATTCCTGAAACTTAATCGGAGCCTTTCTATATAGATTCTTTGAAATTAGTGTGTCACCATGTATGCGTTATGTTGAAACAAACTTCATTATTCAGTGGAAGGCTATGAAATTATTATATAAAGACATAAAAAATTTTCTTAATGGTAATCATATCATTGATGTTGATTTTCCATTCAACTATATCAGATAAAAACCACTTTTAAATGAGAATCAAGACCCATTCAATTGATGTGATATCTATTGGGTGTTCATAATTATCACCACATTGATATATGATCATTGGTTGGTTTAAAATATCAAACCAAAATTACCTTCCTTGAAAATTTATGTAGGATTTATATTAAGAATCCTAATCCATTACAAGAAAAACAAAAAATTCAAATAGATGAAGAACCAAAAAATTTGTAAGAACCACATTCCCAAAAAAAATCAAAATACAAGAATCATATAATTAAGATGAAATCATTATATAATTAGGGATTTTCACTACTAGTTATACATCTATTTATTTGGGTGTAATATTACTACCCTTATAAAATTCATCAGATAAAAATGAATGGGTTAATCCAGAGACAAATAAATCATTAGTAGTTCTAGATTGTATAGTAAGTGCACATTTCATGATGTTGTTCTCTCTCAAATTGTATGAAATAGTGATCATGGGATATTTTCTATTTTACCTTAGTGTAAGAGTTTTTTATGTCTATCAGCATCCTTAACCTTGAGGTTTGGTAACTAGTTAGAATAGTACCCATACTCCTTTTATTTGAAACACTAGAGTGTGGTTGGTGCATTTTGTGACTCTTTCTCATTATTATCACCATTACCTAACTTTATCTCATAACATTTGTAATAAAGAATTCAATGGACTTACATAAAAAACTTAAAAAATTTACCAGTCCCTGTAAGAAAATTTACACCATGTTTCCATCTATACATTGAGCATAAAAGAATGCTCATATGATTTTCTCCTTTTTTAGAGTTTCTTTTGAACTAAGTATTATATTTATTTAAAAGTAAATGATATTGATGGGTAAATATGATACCCATTTAAACCATAAGTGAAAATAAAATGATTTATTTATATCTTTTAAAGTTCCTTATAGCTATGTCCCTTCTCATATTAGGTTTTTTTCCTGAATATATTGATCATCCTCATATTCTGGTTGGATGATAATTCTAGAAGTGTGCATTTAATGTATTGTAAATTTATCTTTATAGGCATTAAAATATTTATCGTCCTTATATTTTAGTGTAGGGAAATAATCCCCTATTTTTTATGATAAATATCAGGAATTTACTTGATAAAAAATAATCTCTTAAATTTATTGTATACCATTGATTAAATTTCATCATGTTCTATTGTATTATTGATGACGTTCCACCATTTATCCACTTCTCCTTCCAAGTGATAGATCGAAAAAAATGAATTTTTCATTTTTTGAAATTTAAAGAACAGAAAATAACATTTTAGTGGTACTAATATTTTATTCAAAAACTAAAGGATCAACATAACCACAAAAAATGTGGGTGTTGTCTCATGAAGGAATCAATGAATCATGGTTCCCTCCTTTTCTTGTTTGGATGTTCTATATGATTCATAGCTTGAAAATGTTTTGGTAACATAAACGTATTATTTGTCATTATAGATCCCATAATGTTTGGATTCTAATTATTAAAATCATTTCATTTTTTTTTCAAACACGGTATTAACAGGGTTCCTTCAGGTTCAATCTGTTGAATAAACCCAAAAATCAATGTGTAAGAAACATTAATCATAGGGGACAATAAAATAATCATAAAAAATAAATTATTGGTTTTATAAATCATGGAATCATATTTTTAATCCACAACACCATAGTGTTCTCTGAGTTCGTTCAATGTCTTCATCTATTTAAATACATCTTGACAATTCATAAATATTTTTTGAATCTTCCAAATAATACCCTCATGGAGTATCAAAAAGATGTCTGCAGCAATTACCATTTTTGTAAAACGAGTGATGATTTATTCAATATCAATGAGTCCTTTTTAGCTTTATTACCACATATAAACCTATGTACTATAGACACATCCACTTGTAGTGTCTAGACATGGATGTAATTTCTTGGAATCTACTCTCTCTATACTTTACCATGATTCAAGGAAATTTTCCTATAAATTGGACCATCCTTAGAGTTATCCTCAGAAATTTCTTGAGAGATCTCAATAACATTATGGTATAATAGTTTCGAATGGTTATCCAAACCTACCCTTTAATACTAACTATTAAAACCAAAACATTTCATACATAGATATTACACCATTTTATATGAGTATTAATTACACTGAAGAACCATATTCCTAGGGATAAAAAAGATATAGTGCCTTTATAAACATAGACACATAAACAGTAGGTACATTATTGATCCATGTCATCTCTCACAGTGTTCTTATAAAATGAACCCTTCTTATACAAATCATTCAAAATAAAATTCGTCATGTATTAGGGAAATGAAACATAATAAAGGGTAAATTCAGATGCTCAATATGGGTAAATAAGTGTGATATCAACATATCATGAGAATAAGATTATATTAACACGAGGATAACATTTGAAATATATATATTTTATTTCATGGATCAAAATCTTGAGTATTGGAATAAATCATTTTAGTTTATAATACATGAATCATAATGGAATCAAAAAACATAAAAAAGGAGAGAATAACATTAGCCTAGGTTTTTGCAATACACATAATCATAGAAAACAATTTCTTTAGTAGATCTTAGAACATTTACAAGAATATCATAGTGTATTGAAATAACATACCAAACCATATTATTAGTTAATTTTCACTACCATGACTATCAAAGTCGAAATAATCCTTTACTGAACTTGCTTCACTCCCCATTCTAGTCCAAGTTATCTATAAAACCCTAAACTTTTATAAGAAACAAATTGTCTTTGATAGAGTATCTAACATGAAACATCAATATTAAACATCTCTCAAAATATAATCTCTTAAATCCAATCTCTTTGATAGCTTATGGAAAACTCTACCCTAAGTCTAAATGAACCATCATATAGTAGACCAATAAAAAATAGCTATTAAATTGGTAGATATGAATAGTAGAAACTAGATTATGAAACTTATATTGTTTATACATGTATAAAATAAATTAAAAGGATAAATATTTATTTAATATAAAATATGAATCATTTTTTATAAAAATAAACATTTTATGAAATAAGTTTTTACAAAAAAAAAATTTATCACTTCTTTTGAAATTATGATAAAATTAATTTTATGAAATTTTAGAACATTTATTTAATATAATTATCTTCATTTTTGAAATCATAATATCATCATTATCATTGGATGATTTTTTTAAATTTTTCTAAAAAATATATTTTTTGGATGAATTGTAAAAAATACAGATTTCAATTTGAAAACTACGTTTTCATTTTAACTATTTATAAAGGAAAATTATTTTTAGAATTATTTTTAATGTATAATTACATAAGTTATATTATAATAAATACAATTTTGTTCTTTGGAATGAATTTCATAGGGAATTTTTATCTTAAAACCTTCCACATATATGTAATTTTTCTTCTTGAAAACCCACTTTGTCAATGACTTTGGGGGTTTTGTTTAAAATTTAAATTTTAAAATTATATAAATTAAATTTGGTAAAATTCATTCAATATTTAGAATAATAATAATTTATATTTCCTAATATGTTCAATTTAATTTTTTACAATAATGAATTATGAGAATAGTAAAATTTAATTAACACCATTAAGGTAAAAATGGGTTTACTAGGGGTTAAACGTAATTGATAAGGCTTACAATTAACTGAAAGATTGTATAAAAAATAATATATTTTCTAATTTTTATCTTATAATGTAAAATGATCGATAATAATTTATTTTTTACTCTTTTGGAATTTGAAAAACATGGGTACGCCTCTTTGTTTTCAGAAAATAAAATCATGCCACTCATCTCACTTATAAAATCCACCCCATATCCTCACTTATTAACACCGTAAACTCTTTTTATTCCTGAAATTAAATTCCCAAATCCCTTAAAAAATTCCATATATTCATCTTACAAGGTTTTTATTTGTCATAAATCATGTCTATGAATACTTTTAGAATAATCTTTAATAGGTGGTCTTAGAAGAGGTAAAATTACTAACTATGTTTTTTAGTTTGTATTAGTATTTTACCTATAGAAAATATATATAATTTATGATTATAAAATAAAATAAACATAAAAAATATACACATATGATATTGTAATATTTTTAAGACATGTATTCGTATTCTCTTCCATCAAATGGGAAACATCAACGTCGCTTGTGTGTGTTGAAGACTACCACCTCACGAACCAATGTCACACAGTTTCCATAAACACCTCTGACTATTGGGTATTATGATGGATCTAAAGTATATATATATATATATATAATTTTTTAAATACTTATACATATTTATTCATTATATCATATATAATTATTTAACTTACCATTCATTAGGGGATACGATATTATCACTCATGTGTACGAAAGACTATAGTCTCACAAAGAAATGTGATTCATTTTTCACTAACACTTTACATGGAAAGTAAAAATTGATAAAGATAATGAATTTATTTAATATAAATAAAATAACTAAAATATTAATTAAATATTTATCTTTATTAAATTATAAAAAATATTTTACTTTCTTACCTATTTACGCACTGAAAGAAGATGATGGTGTTCACATACATGTTGACTACCACCATCACAAAGTGATGTGATTATTTCTTAGTCACAACATCACATGGATGATATATATCAGTAAATTTAAATAAATAATATTTTATTTATGAAATTATGATCATTATTCAATGATATAATATTAATTACCACCTTTGAATACTAATTATTGAAAAATGGAAATGTTACCCATGCGTACATATGGCTTACCATCTCCATGATCATAACGTACTAAATTTTTGAAAACCATATTTAATGAATGGTATTAAAATTATAATTGAGGTATAAATATGAAAATTATTTCATCAATATTATAATTTTATAGATTATGAAACTATATAATAATCACAAGAACATCATCTTTCATGATAAAAAATGAGAAAACATGGAAATTAACACCCTAAATAATAAAAATAATGAATGAATATTAATGAATAGGTGATAATATTATATAAAATTATCATATATGATATTATAAATGTTAATATGGTACTTTTATAAGTTATTAATTTGTTTTAAAATAACTATAAAATAGGTTACAATACATCAACAAAAGTGAGGCATGAGCTGAAGGACTACATCTAAATTTCCCTTCACTGAGGAATATTGTAATGTTATGCCCCAAATATCATTTATATGGTGAATATAATACCCCTATAATATTTAATATCAATATTAATAAATAAATAATGGTATTTTAATTTTACATTTGGAATTATTCAATAATATGTGATTTCAAATAAAAGTTACCAAGTTGTAATAAATTTAATTGCATGGTTTTTTCATTGGGTTATATTGATTAATCTTTACATTTGACATTGTAGGATTATATGTGAAATCAATATTGATTATATTATATTTTCTTTACTCTTTTATTATGTGTATGTAAAATTTATACACATAAAAAATTCAATGATTAGTTCTTAGATAAATCTTATGTTCATTATAAGGGTTTAAATCAAAATATCATTATATTCAAGATTCTTTATTCTTCAATTTAAGATAAAGTAAATTATATGATAATGTTATAATAAACCCATATATTTTATTATCCTTAGGTTACTAATGATATTTTAGGGTAATATTACCATTATTCCACTTTTTCATCTTAAAATAATTGAGAATTGTTTTAATAAAATATGACTTATTTTCAATCTTCAGTTGGAAACCCATTTTCATCCAAATAATTTTTTTCTAAAAATGTTTTCAAAATTTTTAACCTTTTAAAAAAAATTTATTAAATAAAATTTACCCCTTTTAATTTTAAATATTATATTGAAAGGAATTCTCATTTCATTTTTTAACCATCATTCATTTTGATTTTATAAAAAAAAGGAATCATTGTTTTAACATATATGGAATGAATGTATTTCCAAGAAATGATGACCACTCAGATAGTTTAATTATTATTTTATATCTTTCATGGTATATTTATGAATAAAATTTTTCAATATTTTTATGAAATTTTTGTTTTAAAATTTTATTTTGAAAGATAAAACTTTATTTTTTCAAGAATGTTTTAAAAGAAATTTTCATGGAAGTTTTATTCATTAGTGACACAAATCCTTATTCTACATATACTCTACTAGTTATATGTTTTTCTGATACCAAACTAATTCATTATATGTATTTCTTATTATTATTTTGGTCAAGGATAATATTGACATTCAATTTCTTGATTCATTTATTAGTCATTGAAATTCCATTTATATATTCAATATAATGTGATCATTGGAAAATGAATTTCCCTTTAAATATTATTATAATTTATTATGGATATAATTATTTCATAAAACATATATCTTTATTACATAGGTTCTTTCTCTAAAATATATTTATTCTTTTTATCATTTGTATTATTATTTCCTAAATTGTATCCCATTTGTAAATATTGTTTTTACTTTTATTGTTATTTGACTAACTAGGGAATATTGATAAATAAGTATTCTTTACTGAATATGTATATTTTTTGATATGTCCTATTGATTCGTATATTAAATAAATCATTCAATATATGAGGAAAGTTATGGTCCTATGGTGATGGGTTGGGCATGAAATTATTTAGCCCCTTGATGCATCGGTAATCTCATGAGGCAAATCAATCTGCTAGAATTAAACAAGTTTCTACCTATAGTGTTAAACCAACTTCAGAATGGTCATGATGGTAGATGTATCATAATCCTAAGAAAATGACATCTAATGAGTAATAATTTTCTTCCTTATGAATTTAGTTATTACTATTGATGACATTTTTGCACTGATAATATCTCTGGATGCATTTCATTCTCATTGATTAAATGTAATTTTTTTAGTTATTTACCTTTTCTATACTGATTATGACTTATCTAGTGATTATAGACATATTATCGATTAAATGTAATATTGTTTTATTTATTTATCACATATATCTATTATTCTAGTTAAATTATTTAAATGGCTTGTCTATTCAGTTATTTACCTTTCCATATTGCTTATAATTATTTATTCATGATATATTCTGCTATACTTAACCTTTATTGAGTATTTGAGCTCACACTTATTTTTTCCCTTTACTAGGGTTCCATGAGGTGCACTATGATTGATATGAAAGGATATACTTGATGTAATAATGTTATTTTCAAAAAAAATATGAAATATTTTGTGTTTTTAAATTAAATATGGTAATATTATGTTTAGATACTTTATTAGGGATACTAAACTATTCCGCCACTCCAGATGTGATTACATGTAGCTAATGATAATTTAATAAAGATGACAAAATATTTAGGTTACCAGGGTTAGTGTCCCTACATTTATTTTTATAGTAATCTCATTAGAGTCCTTGGAAACTAGATTTATGAAAATATATATTAGGTATCATAACCCAATGATATACATTGAGGATAGGTATGTAAAAACATCCTATAGTTTTAGTAAGAAAGATACTACTTAGATTTTCTATTAAATACATCCATTTTTAGATTATATAAGTGGAATTGGTACTAGAATAGTTGTACCTAGGATTAATAACACCAAAAGGTGCGCATTAGACTTGACACGATAGTCACCTGGTGCAAAAAAAATAGTTTTTATTGTACATATTGTTTTATACTCATAGGGGATATTCTTATGATAATTCAAATTTCATTATAAACTATTATGAAGGATTTAAAAATATTGTTACACTTAATTACTTAGGATACACAAAAGGTTTATTATATTAAGAATACAGTTTTATGATTTAAACACCTGATAAATGATTATTTGTCTTTAGGCCTACAATTATTGTTTCTCTCCATAGGCTTGTTAGTTAATTATGGGATGAAAAGAGAATTATGTTAATATTTAACATGAAGAAAAATGTTGTGACTATGAGAAACCATGTGGTATGATGACATGAGTGAAAGATATCTTAATTATTTTAAATAATTTATCTAAAAATATGATTAATAACATATAACTTAGCTAAATGTAAGAATTAGTAATGAAGACAATACTCGATTTTTCTATGATCTCAAGTGACAAAAGAAAATGTCGGAAATATGACTTGATTTATTTCATGTTATAAATATAGAAATTTTATTGAAAATATGATTATAATCAATTATCTGGGTTCAAACTAAGGTTTCTTAGAATTAAAATAAGTTATTGGTATTTCAATATTATATTAATGATTATTTGGTTTTACCACTACAATTATTATTTTTCACATTATGCCATTTGGTTTTATTTCATGACGGGAAGCTAAAGGAATCATGTTAACATTGAACATGAAGGAAAATGTTGTGATAATGTGGAACCATGTAGGATGATGACACAATAGAAATATATCTTAATTAATAAAAATAATTTATCTAAAAATATGATTAATAACATATAACTTAACCAACTCTCAGACTAAATAATGAAGATAAGAATGGATTTCTATTAGATCTTGAGCGATAGAAGAAATAGAGGGAATAAGATTTGACTTACTTCATGTCATAAATACCGAATGAGACACCTAGAAGGATATCTTAAAGGAGATATAAAATGTTTTATGTGTGGAAAATAAGTTCATAAAGTAATGAATTACTGAATAAAAGTGAAGATAATCATGGGAGGAAATAATTTTCTTTCTAGGGGTCCATTTATAGTTTGTTGTCTTAAATATTTGGAACCTTTGAATTACCTATGTAAATTCCCTCTTCATATGGTTAAAACCTATACCAAGGATATACTTATTATAGAGAACCTTCTTTTTATTACATTAGTATTACATCAGTTTAAAGATAAACAATAAAAAATCATTAAAAAAATAGGACAAAAAGGTTTAGTGTATTGGTAAAACTAGAACCTGTCACGACCCATCCTTGGGGCCCGTGTCGTGACTACCCCAAGCTTGCCTTCCATAGGCCAGGGGCTGGCGACTAGCACCAAGGTGTAAATCCTAGAAAAAGGGAAGGCATTGCCTTTGAAAAGTAAACAAGCACCACAGAGTAAGCAAGCGGAAAAGTAAACACTAAGTAAAAACTGTAACAAGCTGTGCTGAAAGTAAAAAGGGGTCGGAAATACAAGCCCAACTGTAAAGTACAACTAAAAGGGAAAAACAACAACTGAAAAGAAAAGTCACAGCGTCAAGCTGTTCTCTAGAAGTCCCACCTGAAGGGTGGGTAAAGATAGCCTTCACTGCTCCTCGGGTCCACCTGACCGCTCCGAGTGCGTCCCGCCCAGTGGTCCACCTCCAGGTACCGTCCTGCTCCGGAAGCCTCCACCACGATCAGCGTTGTCCGTCGTCTGCATCCAACACAACGAAGTGCGGGCATAGCCAATGCAGGGGTTAGTATAAGCTACTCAGTAGGGACCCCAAGACCCCCGAGTGTCTCCCAAAATCCACAAAGGATAAACCACAAAGGAAAGATACAATCACGAATTGACAACCGAAACTGCTTAGGTATATGCCCATACATATACCTAAGTCAACAATTCTAATAAGCTCCAACCTCTGAGCCCAAGTACAACTCAGTCCACGTAGGAAAGTATACGTATTCCACACAAGAAAGAAAAATGTAATCCACATAGGATAGCACAACACAATCCACACAGGAAAGAAAACAGCATTCAGCACACACAGGTTCGATCATAAAGTGGAACCCAAAGCTATTGGGAAACTCCTTCTCCATCAAGTGCAGTGGTTATGCCGCAACAACCAAGAGCTTCCCTCTTACCTTGGACTGCTGTAGTTCTCCATCTATCGGGTACTTTGGGCCTGCTTCTACCACCAAGAGCTCCCCCGTGCCGTTACAACCAAGCGCTCATCTGTCGTGGGTCTGCCGCTACAACCAAGCGCTCCCCTGTGCTGCTACAACCAAGTGCACCTCTGCCATGGTCTTCCGCTACAACCAAGCGCTCCCCTGTGCCGCTACAACCAAGGCAACCTCTGCCGTGGGTCTTCCGCTACAACCAAGTGCTCCACTGTGCCGCTACAACCAAGCGCACCTCTGTCGTGGGTCTGCCGCTACAACCAAGCGCTCCCATGTGCCGCTACAACCAAGTGCACCTCTGTCGTGGGTCTGCCGCTACAACCAAGCACTCCCCTGTGCCGCTACAACCAAGCGCACCTCTTTTGTGGGTCTGACGCTACAACTAAGCGCTCCCATGTGCCGCTTCAACCAAGTGCACCTCTGTCATGGGTATGCCGCTACAACCAAGCACTCCCCTGTGCCTCTACAACCAAGCGCACCTCTGTCGTGGGTCTGCCGCTACAACCAAGCGCTGCCCTGTGCCGCTACAACCAAGCGCACCTCTGTCGTGGGTCTCCCGCTACAACCAAGTGCTCCAATATTCCGCTACAACAAAGCGCTCCCCCGCCAGGCTATCCGTAACACCCCGAGTCATTCGATCAGCAGTGGTCAAGTCTCAACCGGCTCTAGGGTTTCCGCACACATCATGCTCGTTTCGGGAGGGTCCACTCCACGAGCTAAGAGGTCAATGCATCAACTGACATGTAGTCCGGAGTTGATGTATCCCAAGATGTACCGTAGTGGTCACTGCCGAAAACACGGAGGATTCCCATACGGTTTTCATCATCGTCGCAGTCGAACCCACTGAGGATCTCCGTACAGTCATCGCCGTCACAGCAGCAGTAGCAGCCATCTTTAAGGTTCCCGCACACAGAAAGCTCGTTCGGGAGGGTCCGCTCCACGAGCCAAGAGGCTGATACATAAACTGACTTAAAGTCCAGAGTTGATGTATCCAAAAGTTTCGTATCGTCAACATGAACTCAACGTCGCAGACGACACGTCAATCGGACGCCCGGTCTTGAGAGTTATTGGCTTTTTCGTCCGAGGGGCCCGGTTGGTTTTTAAGTAAATACCAACCCAACCGTACTCCACCTGCATCCAAACCTCAGGCGGAGTATGCCAAATGATCTGTCTCACTTAGAGGAATCCACCAAAGCCGACAGCACGTCAATCGGACGTCCGTAGCTCAAGATATGAGTGTTTCCGCTCCGAGGGCCCGGTTGGTTTCGTGTACGAACCAACCCGGCCGAACCCAAAGTATTCCAAAACATTGAGTGCGATATAGAGAAACGACCGTCTCGAACCAAGGATCGTGTTGCCACTGACGGTGCATCGTTCGGAGGCTCGTAGCTCAAGTTACGGGCAAAATACCAAACACGGTCCGAAGACGGGGGGTCCGGGCCCGGGCCGACCCGACCCGTTCCCCCCCCCCCCCCCCCCGGGGTCAGGAAAACTGGGTCGACCTGACCCGATCTGACCCGGAAGTACCCAGTCCGGTCCGGCCAGGGCGCGACCCGGACGGTCAGACCGGCCTGGCTCGGCTCGGCCGAGCAGCTGGACGCCGCGGGGCGCTGCCCCCGCGGATTGGAGGTGTCGCGGCCCCGCGTGGGGCCGTGCTGGATCGATCAGACGCGGCATGTCGCCGCGTCCCGTGCGGGCGAGCCGGACCCGCGCGGCCGCAGGTCTGCTGGTCGCCGCCGTCGAGGATGAAGTCGCGGTGGCTCTGTCCGGTGGCGCGCCGGGCCACCGGAGTTGCTCTGGTGGTCCGTTTTCCTTCCTGTCTACGCCATTGTTTCTCCCGGGTTCCATTATTCACTGCAAGATCGTCAAATCGCCCTTGAGTCATGTTTTTTCATCACCCGCCAAATCCGCACAACCACAAAGAATGGCGAAGGGTTGTCGGGCCGTGTTTGTTTGGCCCGCACCCTCCGCGTTAGATAAAAACAATGGGAGAATTATTCAACACATGAAACAACAATTTTAATAAATTGAAATTGTTCATATGAATCTGGTTCTTTAATTTTAAAGAAACATTCATGGGAATATAAAAAGGGGTATTTCCAAAATAAAAATCCCTACTTCGTCAAGTCGTCGCACGCGGGTTCTTCGCGTAATTGGTCACCGCAGAAGGAGGCGATCGTCGCGTCGTTGCGGTATCCGGCGTCGCGTCATCGCGGAAGGGTGTCGCGTCGACGAACTCCGAGGTTCAAGAACAAAAAGATATAATTAATAATCATTAAATCCTTCTTGAGTCAAAAACCACAATGGAAAATTAAAAGAAAAATATGAGATCTCTTACCTCAAACAGAAGATCGAAGATTTCGTCATGGAGGAAGGAACGCCACAGAAGAACGTCGTGGGAGAGGAAACGTCGGCGTCGCGGCACACGGCGTCGCATCGTCGATTTCCGTGGGTTCGGCATTCTTCGTCGGAGGCCGGCATTCTTCACGTTCTTCGCGTTCTTCGCGTTCTTCATGTTCTTCGCGAAGGAGGATGAAGGCACAAAACTTATCAAAACCTCTCAACGAGCATTTTTCCAGAAGTTGTGCGTTGGTATTATTTTATTATTACGCCAACGGTTTTCAAACAAATAAGAAACGAATATATTAATTCATAGAATTAATTCAACGAAGAAAACCGCCCAATTAATTGTTGTGTTAAGAAATTAAGAAAACGCGTCAGTTGACTTTAATAATGACGGGTTTTCGCGGGTGCGTTACTTAGCGGAAAAGAAAAGGTGGGGCTCGTGCGGGCCCCACCCCCACAAATATTTTACCAAGAGGGTAGGATATTTTTGGATAGAACCCTATCTGCAACAACTCATCTTAAGTAGCTTTAAGTGGTTTTCAAGCGGCTTTAAGTGAAATATAAATAAAATTTTCGCACAACTTTATTTTATTTCTTAACTTAAAACCCAAAAATTAAAATCCACAACCAAGAAAATGCAACTCCAGAAGAGACGTTTCTAAGCAAATACAGGCGCTATGATTTCATCGGTGCCCTCAGAATTCGATTCTGAGCACCGGTTCAAAAGTTAGAAAAACTCTCTCGTTCGTTCACTGAACGTACCCGAGCCAAAATTCGAAAATTAATTCCGTACACACCGGGACTCAGAATCAGGCGCCTTCAGAAACTGTGTTCTTGTAAAATTCCAAAGAAAATTAAGAAAAAAAAATTTTCCTTGAAATTTCCGTGTCTTTACATTACTCCCACGACAGGGCTTTACGTCCCCGTAAAACTTCAACACAAACTAGGGATAAAAAGGCGGTAGAGCTAGGCAGTAAGCCACCTTTCCAATCCTGTTGAGGACCTGAAAGGGTCCGATGAAGAATGGAGACAACTTGCCACCTTGGCCAAAATTCCATAGTCTACGTCGAGGTGAGACCCGCATGAAAACGTGGTCTCCATCCTCAAACTCCAGCGGCCTCCTCCTCCTGAATGACCTGGACCTTCTCTATCGTGGCCTAGACCACCTCTGGTCCACAAGAGCTGCTATTATTTCTTCCTTGCCAATAAGAGAAATCTGGTATCATCCCCTGGATGAACCACGTTCTTTTCCTAATACAGTCAATCCCTACATGGATGATACTAACCCATACCAAGTATGACGTCGTAAGGCCTCGATGCTACTACCAAGAGATCCAACTATTACTCTCGCCTCCAAGGGTTGAGTCACACTGTCGACATCAGTGTGTGGTAACTGGGTCTCCTCTAGTAGGTATCTCTCAAGTGAGGGTCAAGTCAACAGTCTAAACCAGATCCTCTTAGTAACAACACAAGAGAGGAAAGGAAAGTAAAGGCCACATGAAAAGGTGTCTTTTATTACTGCAACTCAAGTACAAAGACACAAAGCATCTAAAAACATACATCAACAAAACTAGAAGAAACATGAACAAAAGTCTCAAGGTATAGAGCTAGTCCCGCTCCTGTCCACCTACTCCCGGAGCTCCATGATCATAGGCCTCAGCTGCCTGAAGCTGAGCTCTCCCATGTCCTCCTGTCCCCTGTGGTCGGGGTGGACCTCCTGGTGGTGGTGGTGGCAACACCCCGAAGCGTCGTCCACCTCCAGCTGCACGGACAGCTCCCCTGCCGTGGCCGCCTGCTCCTTGCGGCCCGCCCTGATCAAACCTCTGCCTCTGCCTGGGGGGTCCTTCATCCATTTGTTGGTCATCTGTATGGCAGGTAGGACAGTCATGAGCCATGTGACCAATCCCTCCGCAGGAGTAACACTGCCCTCTCATGGAAAGTCTTTTTCCACCCTGAGTGCCTCGCACAAACGATCCAGAGTCATGCTATCGACCACCTGTAGGTCTAGTCCTCTTGGACCCCTGCGTCATTGTTTCGCGCGGAATCCGGGGATGACCTCCTGGACGGGAGATTCAAACGTTCCGATCGGTTTCTAACGGGTTTGTTCGTAGAACCGGAAACATCCAATGATTCCACATCCGTTTGGACCTACTTTCCAAAGGCAGGCGCTCATTAGCTTGTGGGCTAATGAGGCTTAGGAATTTGCATTGGTCGAGAGGATGGGAGGTCGGACTCATCACACCTTTTTGAGGGGAATTATTGTCTACTCCGGGACTCTCTTTATAGATTTAAGTTAAGTTCGTGAATCCTTATTACATTACCAAGTATAAAATGAGTTTTCCTTTAGTTTTAACAATCAATGATTAAATATGCAAGAAATTTAGAGAATCTTTTATATGTATTTGAAGTTCTTCATCAATATAGAATCATCTATATTTGTTTAGAGATTCTTGGTCAATGGTATCCTTCAAAACATTTATATAAAAGTCTCTTGGTCATTTTGATGACCAGGCTGGTTTTAAAGCCACTCAGTGGGGCACTTGAAGTTTATCGTCATTCAGAAGGACAGAGATTATTTCAATGTTGGGATCGAACCCATAAATGGGCTACCTACGTATCCTTTGTTTTGAAAAAGGAATCAGAACCCACGTAGTTCGAGGAATGGGATATGATGTTTTATGATTGATGGCTCAAAGATGAATGTCATAATTACTTTTACACTCTAAGCTCACGTGAGTCATGCTCGGTGTGAGAAACAAGAGGTATTGGTAAAATTCAGACAATTGTGCCATAAAAGATGCAATCATAAGAATTTGTTTTGGGGCTTATGTATAGATGACTGCCCAGATAGACGAAAGTTTAGGATTTACTTTTAGGGAGAAAATCCAAGAACAGGGTCCACAAAGTTATATGTGCTTCATGGAGATTTGAATACTCTAATCTTGGGGCTTACTCCTAAGGAGGATGCCCAAGTTATGAGGGGACTTATGATTGGGTTTTATTCCTAAAGAGGAAACCCAAATCAAAGGAAATTTATGACTGGTTAAGAGAAATTTTAAGAGACTTGGGGCTTACTCTTAAGAAGGATGCCCAAGATTTATGACTAGGACTTATTCCTGAGAAGGAAGCCTAGGTTAGGGGACTTGGGGCTTACTCCTGAAAAGGAAGCCCAAGGTTATGACTGAGTCTTATTCCTGAAAAGGAGACCCAGGTTAGGATTCTCTCATCTTAAAGGATGAGGTTGAAATGAATGAACTCTCAATCTTTGGTGACATAAAGATGTTTAAATCACTGGGTGTTTGAGAGGTATTTCACAGAATTCCTTTCAGATAAGGATGTCAAATCAAGAAATCATGCCATAAATGGCTTTTGAAGAGTATCCTGAAGACTGAATCTTGAATAGGAAGGGTGAAATGGCTTAAGAGGGGTAAAAATGGGCAAGATGGGCACCCAAAAAGCTAGGGGCGCGCAAGTCTTGAAGGTCGCGCAAGTCCTGCGTCGGCGCGCAAGTGTTGGTCGCGCAAGTATACTTGCGCGACATGAGGGATACTTGCGCGATTTTCAACCAGAGTTGAATTACTTGAGCGACTCTTTATTAAACCCTTTCCCATCCTCTTGAGGTTCTTCCAGAGAAGGGACGCGCAAGTTATATTGAAGGAATTAAGTTGGCGCGCAAGTGTTTGATAAGTTTCAACACTTGGGCCTTCCTTCTTCTCTTTAGATCTTCCATTCTAGGTAAGAAATTACCTTAGAAGTGTTCCGGAAGCTTTGAGAAGAGACTTGAGCGTCGGGAGCTTTGATCCGAGTTTCTGGAAAGAGATCCTCTCGAATGGGGGGCCCACAGGGTCTATTTATAGGCAAAAGAAGACCCTGGGCGTTAACTGGGCGGTTACCAGATATGTCGCGCAAGTACCTTGCACGACCATGAGGGGCCGCGCAAGTGTTGAGGGGTCGCGCAAGTGTACTTGCGCGACCAAGAGGGAACTTGCGCGATACATGGGCAATGTTCTCCTTTTTTACCCCTTTGTCGATTTTTGATGTATCTTCAAAGGATTAATCACTTTGAGCTCAGATATTCCCTTTTCTGAACTTTAGATTCCGTGACGAAAGGAGCGTCAACAAAAGTCCCCCCTCAGAGTTGGATCCGGAGAGAAAACGAGGATTTGACTCTGAGGAAATCGAATCCCTCGAAAGCAAAAGGGCGGCGCGCAAGTCTTCAATGCACAGAAGTCGGCGCGCAAGTCTTCGTCGCGCAAGCATTGAGCACTCTGGATGCGGCGCGCAGATAGGCCCCCTGGCCTATAAATACACGGCTTCCGGCCGTACAAGTATCCGGATTTCCGGACATCATCCCTTCTCGAGCTCTCGCCGCGCAGGTCACCCTGACCGCGCAAGTTGCTCTGTTTTCTAGGGTTTCCTCGATGTCGCGCCACTGTAAAGGTATTTGTACTTGCGCGGTTTATACTTGCGCGTCAAAAACTAGCGCGGTACACAAGACACTTGCGCGACATCTCCATACTTGCGCGCTTTAATGCCTTAGCCATTTTTTCCGAATTCTTTCACAAATTTTATGAAAAATAAACCCATTTAAGAGTTTAATTTGTTCAACTTTTGTGCAGATTCAATGGTTCCCAAGGGAATTGGAACGGCTGATGAACTGGCTAGCAAGCGGATTGATGACATGATGAACATTATTGGCCATGATTATTATGATATCTGCGACAGCACTCTCCCAGATTTGGCTAAGTACTTGAAGAAATATCATCCTATTTTTCCACAGAGCATCCATCTGCTTCTGTGTGGTCATGGTCATCTGCAAGGAGTCAATGTTCCAAATGCAAACAATTATACACCTGAGATGCAGCTGCACTGCTACTTCTCTATTTCGGTTATACTGTGCATTAAGAGTAACAACAATGGTGTGAACTTTCAAATTCTTCCTCCATGTCATTCCCTTGCAGATATGAAAATGGCAAACCCATGGGCTGAAATGTTTTCCACTGCCGGTTGGTGGAGAGAAGACAAACATGGTATTAGAGCAATATCTGAAAAGAGTACTCTCTCCAAATGGCTCTTTACTTCCAATGCTCCATTCTCAAATCCACGTATCCATCTTCCAAGTCTCTTGGACAGAAACAGAGTCACTGTTTGATCAGCAGATAATTTTCTCAAACCGCACTCAAGAACATCCTTTTACAATTGTTCCAAGAAGAGCTGGTATCACTGCATCTCTTATTGTATCCAGTTGAATGAATGAATTCTAGGTGGTTGCTAATGAAGATCGGGATGCCGTAAATCAAATGAAGTGTTATGTTGAAAGCCTCTTGTAATTCTTGAAAGAAAAGAAGAGACTCCAGTCTGTGGATGTCCTTCTAACTCTTGTGTATCAATGAAAAACACTTTTGTCTTCAATCATTTGTACTTGCATTCTTCCATTACCTGCTTCAAATTTACTTAAGCCAATGGGCTTAGTAAGCATAGTTTGATTTTTACTAGGATTATTACAAATAACCCTACAAACTTTGAACCTTTTAACTGCTCAATATTACCTAAATCATACAAAAAAATGTATATTTAGTGATTTGGAACTTGACTTTTATTCAGAGATCCTTTGTCTTTTGTGCGGGCAGTTTAAAGTCATGCAAGCCGGACATAAAGGGGCTAATGTTTAAGGTCGAAATAGCTTTGACCGAAAAATGGATTAAAATGGATTCAATTCCTTGATAATTTATGTGAAAACAAATTACCATACTCAAGTATGAGAGAAAATATGTAAACTATGACTTAAGAATATTTGAATCTGAGGAATGATATGAAAAAGAGCTAAATAGCATTAGAAGAAGTAGTTTCCAAGAATGAAGTTACTATTATTTAACAAAACCCGTTAGGGGGTTGAAATATGCAGGGCCACCTATGGGCATTGGCTGCATAGTCAAATAAAATAGCATCTTTTGGCTGACAAGTCTGTTATGTGGACTGTTTATGCAAGGCCACCTATGGGCACGTGCTGCATAGTTAGGCAAAAGAACTCTCAGAAATTTACTTTCCTAGTGCTAAAAGCCAGTGAAAGTTTATGGAGATTCAAATTTTCTAAAGCATAGAGTTTGTTGTATGGAAAGAGGTACTTGAATATGGAGAAGATATTTTCAAACAAGAATATCGAAGAACTGGATGAATATCACTCCTACGAAGGTCTAACCCAAACGTAGGGAAGAAGAATAAACCATAGACTTGAATACTTTCAGATCATGAAAAAGGATATGGGACAAATACGTTAAGGATGGCTATTTTTGCGGATCCCTACATACTGTCGTTTAAGACAAATAAGGACAAAAGAGGCATTCTTCCCAAGAATGAAGTTACTATTATTTAACAAACCCGTTAGGGGGTTGAAAACATGCAGGGCCACCTATGGGCATTGGCTGCATGGTCAAATAAATAGCATCTCTTGGCTGACAAGTCTGTTATGTGGACTGTTTATGCAAGGCCACCTATGGGCACGTGCTGCATAGTCAGGCAAAAGAATTCTCAGAAGTTTGACATTTTTGTGACCATAAGTCATGAAAAAGGGTTATGAAGATCTGAAAATATTTAAGGTTAGGATTATAATACATAAAGATGGGTATTTTCCAATGTATATAGAGATACATAGGTCAATGAAAACCATAATCATGTTGTGGCTGGGTCCTGAATTGAAACTTGGACTTCACTACGTATCTCATAAGAATGAGAATCAAGCCATACGTAGTTCTTGAAATGCAGTTTAACGTCGTGTAGGACGAAAGTATGAGTGATCTTAGTTTAGGGTCATAGAATTCGGACCATAATAATGAATACACAGTGTGTGTTTTCATGAAGACTTTTCAGCCAAGGGACTGAAAGTGAAATTTGGGGTTAGGCCCAAAAGATTCGGGACTGGATTCGAGGGACACTCGAATGTTCCTACGTATCCCATAAGGATGGGAATCAAGTCCACGTAGTTCTAGAAACTACCCTTTGTACAAATTTGGTTCGTACATGTGAAGGGTGAAAAGGGACTTTAGTGCAATGATGGTTTTAACCTAAGATAAAAAGTTTAGGTATTACCATGTATGTACGTAGTCTTTTGAAAAAAATGAAAACCATGATTGAAAAAAGAATCAATGTTAATAATGGTTCCTTCTCAAATGAGGAAATCAAAGAATATTGTAGTTTATTGTCGTACCGGACAAAAGTGTTGTATAGTTTAACGTCATATAACAAGGACAAAAGTGAATCAATGTAAAGATATTGATTCCAAGGGTGGTTTCACAAATCATCATCATATGAGATTGTGGTGAACCAATGTGAAAAGATTGTTTTTGGGCTTGAACCTTTGGGAGGTTGCCTACATACCCAGCCTGGAGGGCAAGGATCAAAGTCTGTGTAGTTCAATTAAAGAATGAATTAATGATCAAGTTGTTCTTGTGGACAATGATCTAAAAAAAATGTTGTTGGGACTTACACATGGTTAGTGGCCCAAAGGGAGTGTTATGGTTGATGTTCGCTCTAAGCTCACGTGAGTCATACTCGGTGTGAGAAACAAGAGGTAATAACAACCTTAACGATGTACAGTTTAATGTCATGTAGGACATAAAAAAGGGACTTTCTGTACAGTTTAGCGTCATGTAGTTAAGACGATGGGGACAATATAGTTTAACGTCATATTGGACGAAAGGGGGATTGTGCAGTTTTAATGTCATGCTGGACTTTTGATGATTATATAGTTTAACGTCTTTCCGGACGTGAGGGACTTTTATACAGTTTAGCGTCATGTAGTTAGGACGTCACAGTTTAACGTCTTGCTGGACATATTTGCAAATAGTTTATGGTCGTATACATGGACCAGGAATGATGCAGTTTTAAGGTCATGCTGGACTGTTTATGGAACTTTTTCACAGTTTAATGTCGTGTGGGACGAAGTTGCAGTTTAAAGTCATACTGGACCATTGCTGTATAGTTTTAGCGTCATATAGCAAGGACGAACTGATGCTGTACAGTTTAAAGTCATGTAGCTAAGACTAAGGTGAATCAATATGAGGATATCAGTTCTGATCTTTTTACAGTTTATCGTCATGCTGGACGTTGGAAGTGCCACACAGTTTAATGTCATGTTGCTAGGACACAATATAGTTTAATGTCATCTCGGACAGAATACAGTTTAGTGTCATGTAGGACAATAAGGGACTTAACACAGTTTAACGTCATGCTGGACGATGAAAGTGCCACACAGTTTAATGTCATGTCGCTAGGACAAAATATAGTTTAATGTCATCTCGGACAAAATATAGGAACTTCTATACAGTTTATTGTCATGTAGGACAAAATCAGGGACTATGCAGTTTAAAGTCTTGCAGTTAGGACTATTGGTGCTGCACAGTTTAATGTCATGTTGCAGGGACAAAATTTAGTTTAATGTCATCTCGGACATTGAAGGTGACACAGTTTAACGTCATGTTGGACGAAGTTGTAGTTTAAGGTCATACCGGACCTTGGTGTAGTTTAAGGTCATACCGGACCTTTGTGTAGTTTAAGGTCATACCGGACCTTTGTGTAGTTTAAGGTCATACCGGACCTTGGTGTAGTTTAAGGTCATACCGGACCTTTGTGTAGTTTAAGGTCATACCGGACCTTGGTGTAGTTTAAGGTCATACCGGACCTTGGTGTAGTTTAAGGTCATACCGGACCTTTGTGTAGTTTAAGGTCATACAAGACCTTGGTGTAGTTTAAGGTCATACCGGACCTTGGTGTAGTTTAAGGTCATACCGGACCTTGGTGTAGTTTAAGGTCATACCGGACCTTTGTGTAGTTTAAGGTCATACCGGACCTTGGTGTAGTTTAAGGTCATACCGGACCTTGGTGTAGTTTAAGGTCATACCGGACCTTTGTGTATGAACCAATTGTAAGTCTTGGTTCTAGGAACAATATTTTGTGTTTATACAAAATACTTCTTCAGAAATCTGGCATTAGTTGGAGTCGTGATGTGTTCTCCATCCATTGAAATCAGAGAATACACTCCATTAGAGTAGACCTTATGTACTGAATAAGGTCCTTCCCATTTTGGTTCAAGATTGGGAGGTTTCTTTCCTGGTATCATTGGTGTTCTGAGAACCAATACCAATTCTCCCTGAATGAATGAACGAAGACGAACTTTTTTGTTAAAAGCTCGTGCTATTCGATTCTGATAGATTTCCAAGTGGTGCAAAGTGCACAATCTTTTCTCATCTAACTGTTCCAATTCATTCAAACGCTTTTGGGATTGCTCATCTGTTGATAACTGATCACAAATGGCTATTCTGAGTGAGGGCAATTGAACTTCAATTGTCAAGACTGCTTCTGTTCCATATACCAATGAATATGGAGTAGACCGCGTTGCATTGCGAGTGGTAGTCCGATAAGCCCATAAAGCATGATAGAGTTTATCAGGCCATGACCTCTTATCTTTATCCACCATCTTTTGCAGTATATTTGAAAGAGTCTTGTTGAAGGCCTCTATCTGGCCATTAGCTGCTGCATGATATCGAGATGAATGGTTGGACTTAATGTTGTATTCTTGATACAATCTCTTTATCTCAGAAGAACAGAAGTTGGTGCCGTTGTCTGTCAATATGGTATGAGGGACACCAAATCTAGTAATGATGTTAGACTTGATGAAGCTAACAATGCATTTAGAACTGACTTCTTTGAGAGGTACTGCCTCTGCCCATTTGGAAAAGAAATCAGTAGCAGTAAGAATGTACTTAAACTGCTTGGCCGTAGCTAAAGGGTAAGGTCCCACCACATCCATTCCCCATGTGGAAAATGGCCATGAGTATTTAGCTGTATGAAGCAACTCTGGAGGTTGATGAATGAAATTGGCATATACTTGGCATGAATGACACTTCTTTGTGAAATTAACACAATCTTGTATCATTGAAGGCCATAAGTATCCAAGTCTTCGAATTTGATCAGACAATCTATGTCCAGACTGGTGGGCACCACAGACTCCTGCATGCACTTCTTTTATGACAGCCATTGTCTCTTCACCATCAATACATCTGAAGAGAACTCCATCAAAACCACGTTTGTAGAGAATTTTCTCGAGGTGGTTTGGACCATCATAAAGAGTAAAATTGACCACACGTCGCCGAATTTGTTCTCTCTCGGCTCTATCAGGTGGAAGTGTTCCATTTTGAAGGTATTCCCTGATAGGTGACATCCATCCTGTAGTATGACCATATGGTTCAGGAATGGGACTAATTTCATTAATTTCCTCTGTTCTGACTTGAACATAAGGTGAAATTGCACGACGGTGGGCAATACCGATGGTTGTCTCGTCCCGATTTGGATCTGCTAAAGCTGTGGCTATATTAGCCAGTGCATCAGCTTGAGCATTTTGTGATCTTGGGACATAAGAAAATGTCGGTTCTGAAGGGAATTCCGACATTAACTCTCTGACGTAATCATACAAAGGGATTAATTCTTCTTTTCTGATGGCATAATCCCCATTGACTTGTTTGATTACCAGGTCTGAATCACCTTTCACCTTTAAGTGATTCACTTGTGCTTGAAGTGCTAACTCCAAGCCTGTAATGAGAGCTTGGTATTCAGCTTCATTATTGGTACCACCTTCCCACAACAAAAAGGAATAAGGTAACACTGCCTTTTCTGGAGAAATGAGCACAATTCCTAAACCAACTTTGTTGAATTTAGGATTTTCCATTTTCTTCCCTGTTGGACTTCTAGAAGCACCATCAAAATACATTTCCCATGTTTGAGGATTCTCTTGAATAGAAAAAACTTCCTCATCAGGGAGTTCGATATCTGAATATGTGTCTTCCACTGAAGGGTGTTCAGCCAGGAAATCAGCCAGAGCTTGGCCCTTAATTGCCTTTTGAGACACATACTGAATGTCGAACTGCTGTAGAATAACCGCCCACCTTGCCAGACGTCCTGTAAGCATTGGACGACTAAGGATGAATTTGAGTGGATTATTACGAGATACCAATTGGACCTCGTGATGTTGCAGGTAGTGTCTCAGTTTCTGAACTGCAAAGATTAATGCTAGGCAGCATTTTTCAATACTCGAATACCGGGTTTCTGCTTCAAGCATAGTTCTACTGAGATAGTAGAGACTATTTTCATTCCCAGCATCATTCTTTTGAGCGAGAAAGGCACCCAATGATCGCTCTAAAGCTGTCACATAGAGGATAAGAGGTCTACCCTCAACAGGTGGCATGAGTACTGGTGGACTTAAGAGGTATTTCTTGAGAACATCAAATGCTTCTTGACATTCTTTAGTCCACTGGTAAGTGACTCCTTTCTTCAATAATTTGGTAAAAGGTAAACTTTTGCCTGCCAAATTGGCGATGAAACGCCGAATATAGGCTAAGTGTCCTTGAAGTCCTCTTAATTCTTTCAAATTCTGAGGAGGTGACATACCAAGGATTGATTTGTTCTTCTCAGGATCGACTTCAATACCACGATGGCGTACAACAAAGCCGAGGAATTTTCCTGAGGTTACCCCAAAAGCACATTTTAAGGGGTTCATCTTCAAATTATGTTGTCGAAGCTTGTGGAATATGATTTCCAAATCAGCCAAGTGATCAAAACGTTGTTTGGATTTAACCACCAAATCATCTACATAGCATTCAACAAATTTCCCTAGAAAAGGTTTGAAGATACGATGCATGGCGCGTTGATATGTTGCACCTGCATTCTTTAAACCAAAGGGCATCACCCGGTAACAAAACACACCTTGAGGAGCTCTGAAGGCTGTATATTCCTCATCTTCTGGGGCCATTCGGATCTGATTATATCCAGAATATCCATCCATGAAAGAAAGTACTTCATAGCCAGCCGTCGCATCAATTAAGAGTTCTGTAATCGGAACTGGAAAATCATCTTTGGGACAATACCGATTAAGATCTCTGAAATCGATGCAAACCCTAATTTGTCCGTTCTTTTTCTTTACTGGGACAGTATTAGCCAACCACTTGGGATATTGAACTTCTCTGACGAAGTTAGCTTTGATAAGCTTATCCACTTCAGCCTCGATTTTGGAAGCATAGGTTGGGTGTGTTCTTCTCGCGGCTTGCTTGAATCCTCGATGTTCTTTTGGCAAACCCAAATGATGGGTGGCAACATCAGGATCAAGGCCAGGCATCTCTGTATAATTCCAAGCAAAAATATCTTTATTTTTCTTTAGAAAAGAAATATACATCTCTTGTTCTTCAAGGGTCATGGCCGCACTAATTAAAGTGGGGCGTGGATCTTTCTCTGTACCCAGATTTACTTCTCTGAGTTCATCCACAGTGGTAGAGATACCCTCTTCAAATGCTGGAGGAGCATCTCTAAGATCTTCCTCTTCCTCTTCATCATGTGTTATATCTTCCGTTTCTACTTGCAAAGTAGATGAAAAAACGAAATTCTCATGATCATAAGAGATGTCAAAATTTTCACATTTTGAAGAAGAAGCTTCCATTTCCGTCCCTATTGATGAAAAAGGGTCTTCTTTGGGAAATAAAGAGGAGATGATGGATTGAGAATCGACATCAACATTCACCTCTGGTGTTGCTATAACTTCTTCTGGCCTGATTAGCGAAGTATAGACTTGTTGGATTTCAGCAGACGAAATGAAAACGTCACCACTTATGCTTTCATCATTGCTTGGTAAGTTACCAATTTCTCCCATGTTGTCTGGCTCGATTGCCGTAATTGACATTATGGATCTTTCCATAAAAGTATTTTGATTTGGGCCTATTTTGTCAATTTGACTGATAGGTAACACATAATCTGTACTCACATGTGAAAATGGATTTATTGGAATTTTTTTCAAACCATATGGAGCATTAACTTTGGTAATTTCCTTCATTGTAGATTTTTCTCTTCCCTTCATGTGATAAAATTCCGCCTCAATGTATTGAGACTCACATGTTTTGAACGGGGCCTTATCACCATATAATGTTCCAACTTGACCATCGAAACAGTATTTGAGACATTGATGGTATGATGACGGAATAGCTGCATGCTGATGTAACCAGGGTCTTCCAAGCAAAATATTGAAAGCTGAGTCTTGATCAACAATCATGAAATCTGAATTGGAAACAAGATCTCCAAACTGAGTTCTGAGCGTAACTTCTCCCAGTGGTTCTTGTTCATTTTTATCATATCCTTGCAACATCATGGTAGAAGGAGATAAATCAGATTCCGTGAGGCCCAATCGACGAAGTGTGCGAATGGGCATGAGGTTGACTCCTGAACCATTGTCAATAAAAGCTCTTCGAACATCTATACCATTGACTTTGCCAGATAAGTACAAAGGTTTTATGTGCCCATGCACAACATCATCTTCATCTTTATCAGTAAAAGATATCACTGCATGGCATTCTGCAGGATTATTCTCTATGTGATAAATTTCAGCTGCAGCAATTTCAGCTTCAAACTCCTGAGGACTTGACAAAGCTTCGATGAGTGCTTTCCAAAGATCTTTTGATAGATTCAAAGCATCCAAAATTGATAATTTGGCTGGTACTTGGGCCAAGTGTTTCAATATATCATACTTTTGATCTAGAGGACTGCGTTTCCCAATAGGAATATGTGGTTTAGCAGGTATCTTGGAAGCAGATGCTTTGGAAGCTGATGCCTCTTGTATTGAAGTTGGCAACATCTTTGGTTTTGGAAAATTAGACTGATTAGATCCATTTACTTGCTGAGATAAAGAAGATGGAACATTTAATCGGTCTTCCAAAATAACTGTACCGAAGCTGAGTTGGCCATTGGCAGAAGAACTTGCTTGTTCATTTTGAACTCGCTGAAGGGCTCTACCACAAGTTTCTGCTGCATATACAGTGCTAGTAGGGGTAGAATTAGAGTAGTGGCTTCGGAAAGATCCACGTCTTCCCCTATATCCTGAACCTCTAGAACTTCCTCGGGTTCCTTTATTTGATATAGGGAATTCAGGCTCATCAAGACTGGAATATGAATCTGTTAATTGAATCATATTAACAGAACCAAAGATCAATTCTTCGTCTGATAAAGACTCTACCAAGTTAGCCTGTTTAGGCTGTGCCGTTTTGTGGGACGGTGCCCGTTGCTTTAAAGTAGATGGCATGAAATCTGCCAGAGTCAAAGGCAATTTAGGCTTTGATACATACTCATCTTCTCCTGATTCCTCTTTCTTCTTTGAATTGCTCTGCCCTTTTGAGGATTTGTCTTTTGATGGAGGCTTTACTGCAGCTTTTGTAGGAGACACAATTGGCTTCTTCAATTGTGTTCGCAAAATGGAATGGGTCCGATTGATTGTCTTTCTGACCATCCAATCATCATATTTTTTCGCAGTTTTGCTTTTGACTTCCTGCCACTCGCCTCCTTCCTCTGGATCTGTAGCGGTAATACACGCTACATGAGCTGAAGAACCCTTCAATTTGACTTGTCCCAAGTCGACCATCTTTTGTAGGAGGTCTTTAAAGACAAAACACTCCTGGATGGGATGCCCCAACATTTGATGAAAGGGACAATAATTGGGACGGTCTTCATCTCCTTCCTTGTTTGGTCTCTTCGGCACTGGTAATTGAACCAAATTATTCTCCAGAGCTGAAATGAAGTAACCAGGAACTTGCTCACTTCGGAAAGAGTATGTTTTACTCTTCATATCCTCAAATTGTTTTCGTCGTTGATCTTTTTGATCATTTGGACGAAACAGCCTTTGTTGTTGGCGTTCAGGAGGTGGAGCCCTTCGAGAAGATGAAGGTTTTGAAGTAGAAATAGGTACAGGTGCCTGTTTAAGCATAACTGTAGCAGTTTCTGCTTTACCCATTCTTCTTCCTGGAGCTGATGGAATTACACGAGATTTAACCTTAGCCTGCATAAGGGAATCTTCAATCTGTTGAGAGATTGAAGTAAGGTCTCGAAACCCTCCTGTGTATTTCACAGGGATCAATGGCGTGCGTAATTCGTCACGCAAATTTTCCACACAGATTGGCAACAATTCCTCCTGAGGGAGTGATAAACTCAAGGAATATGTTAATCCCTTCCAACGAGCAATGAAATCAGAGACTCTTTCATTCTCCCTTTGCTTGCAGTTTGTAAGATCGAAAACTGTCGTTTTTGGCAAAGTTGAGCTAAACTGAAGAAGGAATTTTTGACGAAGATCCTCCCATCCGATGACTGTCCGGGATTTCAAGCTTGTATACCAGACAAAAGCTGGTCCTTGCAAGGTTCGCACGAAGCATCTGAGTTTCACTGCTTCTTGCTGCTCTGGAGTTCCCATCATAGGATCACAACAAGACACGTAATGCGTCAAATGTTGTTCAGGGTCACCTGATCCATTGAAAGTAGGGAAAATAGGGTTTCCAAAACTGGATGGAGGAGAAATTGAATCTACCCATTCAGGGTAAACTTTCTTTTCAGGTTGAACTTGCGCCCGTTTCCCTTCCATAGTTTCTAACCGAGCTGTTAATGACTCAATAGTGGTTATTAACTTTTGAGAAACGTCAGGTTGAACTTGGTTTTGGGTAGGTGCAATGAATGGATCTTGGACAGATGCGGTGGTTGGTGCTGCAACTGATGGTAGTGCTGCCAACCGTTGTTGCGTTTGACTCGTAGGATTAGACCTATGTGGGTGTACTGAAAAAGGAGGATATTCTCGATCCATCTCAGTAGTTACAACAAATTCCTTCGGCTGTCGAACTTCAGCATTCTTAAGAAGAAGACTACTCTGAAGTAGTTCTGCATTCAACCTTCTTAATTCTTTCATTTCTTCCTCCTGTTGTGCAAACCTTTGCTCTAATGAAAGCGATTGACCTTCTTCAGAGGAAGGGTGAGAAGTAACCTGATTCTTTCCTTTCCCCTTATTGGATCCTTTTCGGAGAGGGGGAAGTGGGTTACTTGAAGGAATACCCAGATTTTGGGTAAGCCTTTGATTACGTGTACGCACACCTTCTTCATTTAGGTATGTGTGCGCAACTTCTTGAGCAGGAACCTCTTCGTCTGATCCCTCTGATTGAGCCTCATCTGGTGAATCAGCAGCAACGACATTGATGACATTAATGGATGCATATTGCATGGAATCCTTTTTATCAGCATTTCTGTGATATTGTCTTCTTCCATGCCCATGATGAGACATGGAATTCCGTTGACTTGATCCCTCAGGAACTTCTTGGAAAACTATCACTTGGAGAGAATCTCCTGATAGCTTGGCTCTTCGTTCCTCTTGAGGCTTATTCCCTAATCGAGAGAATACTGACTTTCTATGAGGGAGGGATTGAAGATTTGAAAAAGTCCCCAGTCCGGTGGACTGGGGGTGTTCCTGCTGCTTCCGCTCAACTCCTCGAATCCCATTTGTTGACTCTAAGGGTTGGGTTAGAGAAGTCCCCAGTCTGGCAAGCTGGGGTGTCTCTTGACATGCTATGTCTGAGATCTTCTTGAAATCTCTTTTGATCTTTCGAATCTTAGTTCGAAAATTAGCTGGATGCATTAACCTGTATCCACTTTTATCACCTGGTTCAACAGACCGTTGGATGATTTCCGAAACTTCTGTCATTTGATGATGTGTTTGCTCCAGACGAGAGGTTTGTGCAATATTCTCGCCTGCTTGATTTAGGAGCAATTCAACAACTTGTTCTCTATAAACTTGATTTTGAGAGGAACTAGTTGAAGCTTGATCTCGAGCAAACTTTTGATTATGAACAAAGCCCATTGACTGTGGCCGGCCATGGGCAATAACATTGCATGAGACCATTTTCGGCGGGCTTTGCTGACCGGAAAGCACTGTGAAATGTAGTGCTCCGTGAACACCCCATCCTCTGATATGAACATTAGATGGAGCATTGGAAATTAACTGACGCAATCTTCTTAGTGCGCCAAGGCATGAACGTTGAAGGGTTCTCTGTTGCTTTTCAGCCTTCGGATACCGAGAGACTGATAGAGATGCCAAATCAATCTGGCGTTGTAACCCTTCTATTATCTTAAGATGATTTTCATATTCATCGTAAGATAATACCTTCTTCTTTAATTGACAATGAGTTTTCCATATGTTGAGACGAATATCATGGATTCCATCATCCGTCAACATCTTTGGAATGTCATACTGTGAATCAGCCAAAGGCCAAAACATGACTGGTACTTCACCTTTTGCCAGTTTTTTCCTCATGTTTAGCATTTCCTCTTTATCATTAAATGAAGATTCTTCTACCTGTTTGGACCAGAGTTGGTGTTTCCTTGTTGTTTCATCGGATTCAACAAGATTAGTAGAGATTTCACTATTCATGCTGGAAGATGAATGACCCAGGGATGGTTCGGAGAATAACCTGAACCCCAGGCTATCTTTTGATGGAGAAAGAGTTTCACCTGCCGATAGTAAAGCATCAGACATGACTGGTTTTACGTTTGCAAGTGCCTCAAGATAAGAGGGCTTTCTCGGTACTACATTGTCTGCTGGAGTATTCTCCAGGCAATGTGAATCACTACTGCGGAGAGGACTTTCGCAGCGAAGTTCATCACCATGAGGAGGACCATCATGATGGGTTACAGCAAAAGATGAGATCTCTTGCTCCTTAGTCTTCTGACCACACAGAGGGTTCATGTGGCTCTCATCTGAAGAAGAAACTTCAAGATTGACCGAATTTTCATGAAGCAAGTCTTCATGAGGAAGTGTCTGTTGAAGACCTTCGGGATTAATGTTCCTGTTATTGGGAACTGAGGGAGTAGAATCTTGAACTCCGACAGATAAATGTCTGAGGGCTTCAAGAACTCCAGCATCGAGCAAGGCCTTGTTGCAGATTGGCCTTTGATCTCCTGACTGTGCTGGGCGGATCTTTTTCTTAGATTCCTTCTTACTCGCTTTAGAAATCACTTGATGACGAAAGTGATTGCTCTGAGCAGGTGTATGTGCCTGATCAGGAAAGATGGTCAGGTTAGGCTGACAATCATCGCTCAAATCAGGTGTATGTGCCTGACTTGGTTGTCCGTATGATATGGGGGAGTATGCCCCATAACCCTCTTGGACTGGAACAGATGTGTGTGTCTGTTCCGGAGTGAATTGTTGATGTGTCACTCCACTGCTAGGGATAGATTTATGTGTCTGTCCCTGAGATGATGCTGAAGCTGTTATGATATCCTGGCAAGCATCCAGAATATGAGCAGGAATTTGCTTCTGCTCTTTCACCATTGACAAAATATGTTTGGTGACTTCAGCCGCCGGAACAGGGATATACGTCCATTCCGGGCTTGGAGTAGGTGTATGTGCCTGCTCCTGTCCTCCTTTTCCTGTCAGTGAATTCTGACAGTACTCAAGTGTGGAGGTAGAGAGTTTAGTCTGCCTCCTGTTTGTCGTCGGGACTTTCCGACTGACTTCTCTGTGCGCTACCAAGCGAGACTGTTGGTAGGCTTGATTAGTATTAGCAGGTGTATGTGCCTGCTGATTACACTTCGCCAAACGCGGTTGACGAGATTCATCATATGTAGTCAGACGAGCCTGCTGACTAACTGCTGATGTATAAGCAGGTGTATGTTCCTGCCTATGGTACTCCGCCGGAATTGCCTGGCGGGATCGGCTTGATGCTGCCAGACGAGTCTGCTGGACAGCGGGATTAAAACGAACAGGTGTGTATGCCTGCTCGTTATTTGCCACCAAGTTAGGTTGGTGGACTTCTCCGGAGATGGCAGGGATGACAACCTGCCTATTATTAACCGGATTCCGTCTCTGGTGATTCATCTTGCCTGCTCGGGTTTGAGGAACCTGAGCTGAATGCCTGGAGCCGGTACCCTCATCATGTTGAGGGCGCACTACCGCACGAGTCTGGCGGCAATTGTTGATGGGAGCCCTTGAGAAGGACTCCTGTCTTTTTGAATTAAGGTCCTGCGGGACCTGCTCATTCACTTCCTCGGAGTAAGGGAGTGAATGGAAATTGCGTTCCGGGGATAACGACCCGAAACGGTTGGAGACGGTAGTCAGCACCGCCTGCTTCTTGATTGCTGGTCGCCGTTGTCCGGACGACCAGGTAGAATTGTTAACTTGGAGGGCTTGACGAGCGGCCTCCAGAGTTGGGATAGTACCGTTGCGACGGTACTCCTTAACCAGTGCATTAGAAACACAGCGTTGAAGACGCTGAGTTGGTGATGTCATCCTCAGAGCGGATGACGTTCCAGCAGGAGTAGCAGCATTGGTTTTCACAGCAGCAGACCTCACAGTAGAGGTGTTCCCAGCAGCAGTATTCACAGGGGTGAATTTAAGGAAAGCCATTTTTGTAGAAGATCTTGAAAAAAAGAGTGCCTTTTCCATGTAACAGACATAATCAAGATGAATCCGGCCACTGCATCTTTTGGATGAGCACATGTCAATGATTGCCTTGTTGGCCCAAAGGGCCTAACAGATAAGAAGAATCATCACTTTAACTTGGTTAAGGATTCACGTCGGGTTCACCATTTTTGTTTCGCGCGGAATCCGGGGATGACCTCCTGGACGGGAGATTCAAACGTTCCGATCGGTTTCTAACGGGTTTGTTCGTAGAACCGGAAACATCCAATGATTCCACATCCGTTTGGACCTACTTTCCAAAGGCAGGCACTCATTAGCTTGTGGGCTAATGAGGCTTAAGAATTTGCATTGGTCGAGAGGATGGGAGGTCGGACTCATCACACCTTTTTGAGGGGAATTATTGTCTACTCCGGGACTCTCTTTATAGATTTAAGTTAAGTTCGTGAATCCTTATTACATTACCAAGTATAAAATGAGCTTTCCTTTAGTTTTAACAATCAATGATTAAATATGCAAGAAATTTAGAGAATCTTTTATATGTATTTGAGGTTCTTCATCAATATAGAATCATCTATATTTGTTTAGAGATTCTTGGTCAATGGTATCCTTCAAAACATTTATATAAAAGTCTCTTGGTCATTTTGATGACCAGGCTGGTTTTAAAGCCACTCAGTGGGGCACTTGAAGTTTATCGTCATTCAGAAGGACAGAGATTATTTCAATGTTGGGATCGAACCCATAAATGGGCTACCTACGTATCCTTTGTTTTGAAAAAGGAATCAGAACCCACGTAGTTCGAGGAATGGGATATGATGTTTTATGATTGATGGCTCAAAGATGAATGTCATAATTACTTTTACACTCTAAGCTCACGTGAGTCATGCTCGGTGTGAGAAACAAGAGGTATTGGTAAAATTCAGACAATTGTGCCATAAAAGATGCAATCATAAGAATTTGTTTTGGGGCTTATGTATAGATGACTGCCCAGATAGACGAAAGTTTTGGATTTACTTTTAGGGAGAAAATCCAAGAACAGGGTCCACAAATTTATATGTGCTTCATGGAGATTTGAATACTCTAATCTTGGGGCTTACTCCTAAGGAGGATGCCCATGTTAGGAGGGGACTTATGATTGGGTTTTATTCCTAAAGAGGAAACCCAAATCAAAGGAAATTTATGACTGGTTAAGAGAAATTTTAAGAGACTTGGGGCTTACTCTTAAGAAGGATGCCCAAGATTTATGACTAGGACTTATTCCTGAGAAGGAAGCCTAGGTTAGGGGACTTGGGGCTTACTCCTGAAAAGGAAGCCCAAGGTTATGACTGAGTCTTATTCCTGAAAAGGAGACCCAGGTTAGGATTCTCTCATCTTAAAGGATGAGGTTGAAATGAATGAACTCTCAATCTTTGGTGACATAAAGATGTTTAAATCACTGGGTGTTTGAGAGGTATTTCACAGAATTCCTTTCAGATAAGGATGTCAAATCAAGAAATCATGCCATAAATGGCTTTTGAAGAGTATCCTGAAGACTGAATCTTGAATAGGAAGGGTGAAATGGCTTAAGAGGGGTAAAAATGGGCAAGATGGGCACCCAAAAAGCTAGGGGCGCGCAAGTCTTGAAGGTCGCGCAAGTCCTGCGTCGGCGCGCAAGTGTTGGTCGCGCAAGTATACTTGCGCGACATGAGGGATACTTGCGCGATTTTCAACCAGAGTTGAATTACTTGAGCGACTCTTTATTAAACCCTTTCCCATCCTCTTGAGGTTCTTCCAGAGAAGGGACGCGCAAGATATATTGAAGGAATTAAGTTGGCGCGCAAGTGTTTGATAAGTTTCAACACTTGGGCCTTCCTTCTTCTCTTTAGATCTTCCATTCTAGGTAAGAAATTACCTTAGAAGTGTTCCAGAATCTTTGAGAAGAGACTTGAGCGTCGGGAGCTTTGATCCGAGTTTCTGGAAAGAGATCCTCTCGAATGGGGGGCCCACAGGGTCTATTTATAGGCAAAAGAAGACCCTGGGCGGTTACTGGGCGGTTACCAGATCTGTCGCGCAAGTACCTTGCACGACCATGAGGGGTCGCGCAAGTGTTGAGGGGTCGCGCAAGTGTACTTGCGCGACCAAGAGGGAACTTGCGCGATACATGGGCAATGTTCTCCTTTTTATCCCTTTGTCGATTTTTGATGTTTCTTCAAAGGATTAATCACTTTGAGCTCAGATATTCCCTTTTCCGAACTTTAGATTCCGTGACGAAAGGAGCGTCAACAGTCATCTGTCTACTGCCCACTGCAGAAGACTCTGTCGCATGCTGGAAAGTGGTGCATCCTACTGCTAGAGACTGCTCAGCAAGGAAACTCTTCACTAAGAGGGGTCGCTCCAACACCCCTGCCTAAGTCGGAATGTTGAGGGAGACCATCGAAGCCCTGATCTCGTGCCTCAGTCCCTGTTCGAAGGTCCAGGCCCGGAAGAACGGGTCTCGTACCATATCTGTGGAGTAGCGTGAGAGATCAGTAAATCTCGCCGAGTACTGGGCCACTGTCATGCTGCCATGCGGCAGCTGTAGTAGATCCTTGATGTGCACCGCTCGAAGGGTGGCTGGGACGAACTCAGAGCGAAAGATGCTCTCAAAGTCCGTCCAGAGGAGAGATGTCTCTTCGTGCACCTGGAGCATCAAGCTCCACCATCTGTCTACTCCCGCGTGCAGGAGGCTCGCTGTGAGGATCACCATGAGGTCTGCTGGTGTCCTCACTAGCCTGAAAACTCGAACGACCGCCTCCAGCCAGTCCCCGGCTGCCTGGGGGTCCGTCTCCCCACAAAACCTGGGCGGTTGCTGGCGCTAGAACTCATGGAGTGCACTAAGGCAACGTGCATCGTCAGCGGATGGGGCTGGTAGCATCGGTGGCTTGGCGGGTATAGGTACCGCCGGTGCCTCAGCTGTCAAAGGGCCCTGTACCGAGTCCTCGACGCTCGGTGGGCTCTCGCCACGCACATCGCTCAGAACCCTAGCTGGCTGCCGTTGTGGGGCCATACTGAAAAGGAAACAAGTGCGCCACGGTCAGAACAGTATACCTGGTGAGATGACACAAGTAATCACAAAGAAAATGTGAAACACACATGCAATCAATGTTTTCGTTCATTAAGTCGGAAATCAGAAGTCAGGGTCCGGGTGTACGGATACGTCGGCCGCCGCACCTACACTAGACTCCCTGGACTGATAACCACACCCAATACGCTAAACACTATTTCATCACATAGAAGAAAGATCAGAGTCTGTGGTAGAACCGACCACCTCTGATACCAATTTGTCACGACCCGTCCTCGGGGCCCGTGCCTTGACTACCCCAAGCCCGCCTTCCATAGGCCAGGGGCTGGCGACTAGCACCAAGGCGTAAATCCCAGAAAAAGGGAAGGCATTGCCTTTGTAAATTAATCAAGAACCATAGAGTAAGCAAGCAGAAAAGTAAACACTAAGTAAAAACCATAACAAGCTCTGATGAAAGTAAAAAGGGGCCGGAAATACAAACCCAACTGTAAAGTACAACTAAAAGGGAAAAAACAACAACTGAAAGGAAAATCCGCAGCGTCGAGCCTTCCTTTGGAAGTCCCACCTGAAGGGTGGGTACAGATAGCCTCCACTGCTATTTGGGTCCACCTGACTGCTCAGAGTGTGTCCCACCCAGTGGTCCACCTCCAGTTACCGTCCTGCTCCGCAAGCCTCCACCACGATCAGTGCTGTGTGTCGTCTGCATCCAACACAACGAAGTGCGGGCATAGCCCGTGAAGGGGTGAGTATAAGCTACTTAGTAGGGACCCCAAGACCCCCAAGGGTCTCCCAAAATCCACAATGGATAAACCACAATGGAAAGATACAATCATGAAGTAACAACCGACACTGCTTAAGTATATGCCCATACATATACCTAAGTCAACAATTCCAATACGCTCCAACATCCGAGCCTAAGTACAACTCAGTACACACAGGAAATTATACGTATTCCACACAGGAAAGAAAAATGTAATCCACAAAGGATAGCACAACACAATCCACACAGGAAAGCAAATAGGATTCATCTCACACAGGTTCGATCATGAAGTGGAACCCAAAGCTATTGGGAAACTCCTTCTCCATCAAGTGCAGTGTTTATGCCGCTACAACCAAGCGATTCCCTCTTACCTTGGACTGCTGTAGTTCTCCATCAATCGGGTACTGTGGGCCTGCTGCTACCACCAAGCGCTCCCCCGTGCCGTTACAACCAAGCGCTCCTCTCTCGTGGGTCTGCCACTACAACCAAGCGCTCCCCTGTGACGCTACAACCAAGCGCACCTCTGTCGTGGGTCTACCGCTACAACCAAGCGCTCCCCTGTGCCGCTACAACCAAGGGAACCTCTGTCGTGGGTCTGCTGCTACAACCAAGCGCTCCCCTGTGCCGCTACAACCAAACGCACCTCTGTCGTGGGTCTGCCGCTACAACCAAGAACTCCCCTATGCCGCTACAAACAAGCGCACCTCTGTCGTGGGTCTACCGCTACAACCAATCTCTCCCCTGTTCCGCTACAACCAAGCGCACCTCTGTCGTGGGTCTTCCGCTACAACCAAGCGCTCCCATGTGCCACTACAACCAAGCGCACCTCTGTCGTGGGTCTGCCGCTACAACCAAGCGCTCCCCTGTGCCGCTACAACCAAGCGCACCTCTGTCGAGGGTCTGCCGCTACAACCAAGCACTCCCATATGCCGCTAAAACCAAGCGCTACACCGCCGGGCTATCCGTAACACACCGAGTCGTTCGATCAGCAGTCGTCAAGTCTAAACCGGCTCTTGGGTTTCTGCACACAGCATGCTCGTTTCGGGAGGGTCCACTCCACGAGCTAAGAGGTCGATGCATCAACTGACATGTAGTCAGGAGTTGATGTATCCCAAGATGTACTTTAGTGGTCACTGCCGAAAACACGAAGGATTCCCGTACGGTTTTCATCATCGTCGTAGTCGAACCCACTGAGGATCTCCATACAGTCATCGCCGTCATAGCAGCAGTAGCAGCCAGCTCTAATGTTCTCGCACACAGCAAGCTCGTTCGGGAGGGTCCGCTCCACGAGCCGAGAGGCTGATACATCAACTGACTTAAAGTACAGAGTTGATGTATCCAAAAGTTCCGTATCGTCAACAGGAACTCAACGTCGCAGACGGCGCGTCAATCGGACGCTCGGTCTGAGAGTTATTGGCTTTTTCGTCCCAGGGGCCCGGTTTGTTTTTAAGGAAAAACCAACCCAACCGTACTCCACCTGAGTGCAAACCTCGGGAAGAGTATGCCAAAATATCATTCTCACTTATAGAAATCCACCGAAGCCGATGGCACGTCAATCGGACGTCCGTAGCTCAAGATATGAGCGTTTCTGCTCCGAGGGCCCGGTTGGTTTCGTGTACGAACCAACCCGGCCGAACCCAAAGTATTTAGAAACCTTGAGTGCGATATACCGAAACAGCCGTCTCGATCCAAGGATCGTGTTTCCACTGACGGAGCGTTGTTCGGAGGCCCGTAGCTCATGTTAAGGGAAAAAGACCGAAAACAGTCCGAAGATGTGGGGTCCGGGCCCGGGCCGACCCGGCCCGACCCCCCCCCCCCCCCCCCCCCGGGGTCGGCCGCACCGGGTAGACCCGAACCGGGTCGACCCGACCCAGTTCGACCCGGCTGGACCCGGTCCGGTCCAGCCAGGGTGCGGCCCGGCCGGTCGGACCGGCCTGGCTCGGCTCGGCCGAGCGGCCGAGCAGCTGGACGCCGCGGGGTGCTGCCCCCGCGGATTGGAGGTGTCGCAGCCCCGCGTGGGGCCGCGCTAGATCGATCGGACGCGGCATGTCACCGAGTCCCATGCGGGCGAGCGGGACCCACGCGGCCGCGGGTCTGCGGGCCTCCGCCGCCGCGGCTGAAGCCGCCTTGGCTCTGTTCGGCGGCACGCCGGGCCACCGGAGTTGCTCTGGTGGTCCGTTTTCCTTCCCGTCTGCGCCGTTGTTTCTCCCGAGTTCCGTTCTTCCCTGCAAGATCATCAAATCGCCCTTGCGTCACATTTTGTCGTCGCCCGCCAAATCCGCACAACCACGAAGAACTGCGGAGGGTTGTTGGGCCGTGTTCGTTTGGCCCGCACCCTCCGCGTTAGATAAAAACAATGGGAGAATTATTCAACACATGAAACAACAATTTTAATAAATTAAAATTGTTCATATGAATCCGGTTATTTAATTTTAATGAAACGTTCACAGGAATATAAAAATGGGTATTTCAAAAATAAAAATCCCTACTTCGTTAAGTCGTCTCACGCGGGTTCTTCCTGGAGTTGGTCGCCGTGGAAGGAGGTGATCGTCGCGTCGTCGCAGTATCCGGCGTCGCGTCGTCGCGGAAGGGTGTCGCGTCGACGAACTCCGAGGTTCAAGAACAAAAAGATTTAATTAATAATAATTAAATCCTTCTTGAGTCAAAAACCACAAAGAAAAATTAAAAGAAAAATACAAGATCTCTTACCTCAAACAGAATATCGAAGATTTCGTCGCGGAGGAAGGAACGCCACAGAAGAACGTCACGAGAGAGGAAACGTCGGCGTCGCGGCACACGGCATCACGTCGTCGATTTCCGCGGGTTCGACATTCTTCGTCGGAGGCCGGCGTTCTTCACGTTCTTCGCGTTCTTCACGTTCTTCGTGTTCTTCGCGAAGGAGGATGAAGGCACAAAACTTGTCAAAACCTCTCAACGAGCATTTTTCCAGAAGTTGTGCATTGGTGTTATTTTATTACTACGCCAACAGATTTCAAACAAATAAGAAACGAATAAATTAATTCGTAGAATTAATTCAACGAAGAAAACCACCCAATTAATTGGTGCGTTAATAAATTAAGAAAATGCGTCAGTTGACTTTCATAATGACGGGTTTTCCTGGGTGCGTTACTTAGCGGAAAAGAAACGGTGGGGCTCATGCGGGCCCCACCCCACAAATATCCTACCAAGAGGGAAGGATATTTTTTGATAGAACCCTATCTGCAACAACTCAGCTTAAGTAGCTTTAAGTGGTCTTCGAGCGGCTTTAAGTGAAATAAAAATAAAATTGTCGCACAACTTTATTTTATTTCATAACTTAAAACCCAAAAATTAAAAACCACAACCGTGCAAACGCAACTCTGGAAGAGGCGTTTCTAAGAAAATACCGGCACTACGATTCCATTGGTGCCCTCGGAATTGGATTCCAAGCACCGGTTCAAAAGTTAGAAAAACCCGCTCGTTCGTTCACTGAACGTACCCGAGCCAAACTTCGGAAATTAATTCCGGACACATCGGGCCTCGGAATCAGGTGCCATTAGAAACTGCGTTCTTGTAAAATTCCAAAGAAAATTAAGAAAAAAAAATTTCCTTGAAATTTCCAGGTCTTTACAGAACCATATATAAATTTTACAACCGAAGAATAAAAAATTATGTAATTCCTTCTTCTCTGGCTTCTTAATGTCCCTTGAATTCTCCTTAGTACAAGTAGTCACATGAGGATATACATCAAAAATGGGTGTGCTAAGAGCCTAGAAAGAGGATAGATAAGATCATGAAACAATTTAACATGGGATGATCATAATCATTATCATTATAACATAATCATTGGATTATTATCATATGAGTAATCATTAAGAAAAGACTTGGAATGTGGCAATGCCTAAAAATAAAACATCATGTATCAGTGGTAAACTATAACACATAGTTATGAAAAAATCTAGAATCACGTTCACACATATTTCACTTAAACTCATGAGATTCATCACATTACCCAATGGATCATAGAAATATATAATTACAGGTTCACCCATCACATTATAACATTCACATTGTGCTATATAATTTTAGGCGCACTCATCACATTATAACATTTACAATATCATGCAATCCACATAGAACATATATCAATTCTGAATATATATAATCCCATGGAAAAGAATGTATTTCATTTAATAATCACAAATTCATAAAATTTTGGTTCCAAAATGAAATAGGGAATAATGTACTCGATATAAGAATCATCAACCTTGACTTATGGAAACAATCTTAAGATATAAATGGTGTGTTTTTTTGAAAGAAGAGATCTTTTGGAAAACCATGTGTTTATCATAAACAAAATTTTTAAAAATTTCTATCCCAGAAAAGGTAATATAATAATTATTAATGATTTTTATGGAATAACCATACTAAAAATGTATTGAAAGACTAAAAACCCCAACAAAGAGTGTGGGGTTCAAGAATTCCCCATATTTTTTGTCTGAAAGCATCCTTCATATTTATATCCTATATAATCTCAATATACTAATTAATTAACAATTTAAGAAAATTTTATACATTAATATGATTAATTATGGAGTTATTATTTTCTTTTATGGGATTTTTTATGTGTTATAGAGGTTAATTTCATTGTTTGGGAGCATTGATTTTCACAGTTTCTATGATCGGTTCTCTTTGTATTCATGAATGGAATATCATTTATAATGAGGATGAACATCCAAAATAGTTATTCTATGTTAAAAATTATATTACAGAATTTTAAATTATCTTACAAAGTGTTTTTTTATAAACCATGAGAATGATTCATTAGATTAATGTTAATGATTATTGTTTTAGGTTATTTTTGGTGGTTTTTTGAACACTACAAACTAGTTTTGTTTGATCATTTAGTATTATGAGTACAAGTAATATAGAAAACATAAAATGGTTATAACATACACATTAAAATATTTTTTGAACCATTTAATTTTATTTTTAATAGACTTTAATATGTCTACATAAAATGAAAGTGAATCACCCACGATGTTGGTAAATTGACACTTCATTGGCGAAGATTTCATTTTTAAGATAAAAGAAAGATATTGATGAGTTTAATTATTTAGATTACATTAAAAGTAAATAAATCTATTATATGTAAGGTACTATAGTTATCATGACATTTGGATGAATAGAGTTGAGGAAATAATAAAAAAATAAATTTAAATTGAAAGGAAATTAAAAAAGAGAGAGAGGGTTTACCTCTTTATTTCTCCTTTTGAGATCCTACTCAAGGAACCTAGGATTTGTCTTTGGATGAGTCCAAGATCTCCTAGGTATGGTGGAGGGAGTCAGAAAATGTATTGGGAGGAATTTAGACAAGGCTCAAGGGTTTAGAGATGTGAGCATATGAGGGTGTGAGGGGTGATATTTATAGTCATGGAGAGGGGTGTTTTCTTAATATTTTAATCATTAGTTTATTATTTTACACAAGACAAGACATTTTGAGGATTTTTTTGACTAAAAAAGTAATTAGATCATATGATTTTGAACCAATGGTACTTACATCCTCAATAGCTCACTAAATAGTTCTTTTATCTTATAATATATATATTGTAAATTACTATATTTTATTATTCAACCAAAATTCAAGTATTTAAAAAAATATCAAAAATTTAATTTAACCATTTTCGATGTGTAGAATTCAAATATATACACTATTTTAGAAAAATAATTTCTTAAAAATGAATAATTTAATTATAATCATCATTTACTTGGAAAATACCGATTTTAAAATTATGAGTCATTTTATAATACATTGAAAATTTACATAAGGTCTCATAAAATTATATTAAACCACAAGACATAAAAATGTTAATATATGAATTTATTTTATGAAATTAAACATTCATTTAAATTATTAATTATAAAATTTTAATTAAATAATTAAGACTTACAAAAATACCAATCACTTAATTAATAAATTTAAAACATTTATTTACATTGTCTATTAAACCATTATTTTATTTATTAGATGCTGAAATTTTATTTATACATTCACAGGTGAGGTTACTATTCATTTTTCAATTTACTATTCATAAGTGTCATATTACTATTCACATGGGTGAAACTACTATTCATAAAGCTAAGTTACTATTCTCCAAAAATTATGTTTGTCCTACTGGACTCTAAATATCCTATTGATCAGAACCATGTATGTCCGATTTTTAAAATTCAAATAATAGAAGTGAAAAAATCAGGTTTAACAGCTATTCTATAAAAGTCACATACTATTTAGTAGCGTGATGTGACATTGTGTTTCCTAATGTGACATAATTATAAGAGGGTAAATTCCATTGATAAATCATTGGTTCATTACATTCTTCCCCCTTTTGAAATTTCACCCTTGAAATTTCATTTTACATAGAGGTGATGGTAATTATCCTTTATCGCCTCCTCTGGTTCCTAGTTTATTCTTCATACTTATGGTTCCTCTACAACACTTTGACGAGGTGTGTTGTCTTTTTGTGTAGAAAATTATCTCTCTGGTCTAGAATCTTTACTGGATAATCCTAATAAGAGAGACCATCTTCCAGTTGTACCACCTATGAGTTCAGTATATGTGAAGGATCTGGTATGTAATTCCTCATTAGTGTTATGTGGAACACATCATGAACTCATGCCTTATTTAGTTGAAGTGAAAGATGATATAATACAACTCCTATGTGAGCAAGGATCTCAAAGGGGGTAGTGCACCTTGAGCTTAGCCTCCCTTTCTTTCAAAATCGCATGACTCTCTTCCATGGGGATATCAAATGGGGGATTTTATTTCCAACATCGAACTCCATGTCCTTCGTATGGCTCTCAACATAGCTCTTTTTCTGAATATGAGAGGCTTTCATATGTTTCTAAAAGGTTTAATCCTTCTCTATCATCTCTTTTAGAAGATCGTGTCCGTGTAGCTTTCTTTCCCCAACATCATCCCATCATGTTAGAGTTCTACATCACATTCCATATAGAACTTCATGTGGAGCCATATGAATACTCTAGTGGAAGATATTATTGTATGAGAACTCAATAAATTGGAGATGTTGATCCCATCCACCATTGAATTCTAATGAGAAGGATCTTAGCATATATTCGAGCATCTAAATAGACATTTCATATTGGCCATCATTTTTTGGTTGATTGGTCATGCTGAAATTCAATTCAATACTCAAGGAATGTTGAAGAATCCTCTATAATTTAGATGTGAACATGAGATCATAATCAGATACATTTGAGAGTGTAACCCCATATAGTCTCACCAATTCCTTAAAATATTTTAACAAGTAGATCAAGTGAGAGATCTTCCTGAATAGCGATAAAGTGGGAAGTATTGGAGAGTCGGTCCACCATAATCCATATCACATTATTTCCTTTGGATGTATTTGGGAGACCCGTGAGAAATTCGATGGTGAAATTATCATATATCCAAATTGGTATAGGCAATGTTTGCATCATACCTTTGGACTTTTTCACTATTCATTAACTTTCTGACATATCAAACACCTTGAGATATATTCTGCAGTCTCTTTCTTCATTTTGTCCCACAAAAAGTGTTCTCCGAGATCAAAATATATCTTAGTGCTACCAGGATGGACAGATAATAATGAGCTACGTGAATTATCCAATATCTCTATTATCTCAGGTGAACAAGGAACACAAAGCCTTGTTCAAAACCTAATTACACCATCATCATCGATATATAACTCTTGTAGCATCCCTTCTATTAAAACATTCAACCTATTTTGAAACTCTATATCATACCTTTGGGGAACCTTAATATTCACTGGGATAAATGGTTGGAAATCATTTGGGAAATTAAGGATGTATTCCCTATGTTTATGATTTCCAAATCTATCCTTTTCATATCCATGAAGATAGGGTCTTTCTTAATCCACAACATGGATAAAGGATAAGTTTCTTCTCTGCTACGAGCATCATATACATTATTTTCTTTTCCATGATGATAGTGAATAGAGAAATCACAGTCTTTGTTTAGTTCTAACCAGGTCCATTGATGCATGTTGATCTCTTTTTGCATGAATATCTACATTAAGATCATAGAATCAGTATATATATCCCACTTCTCACCATAGAGGTAATTCCTCTAGATTTTTAATGACCAAATCACAACTTACAGTTCAAGATCATGTATATGATTGTTCTTCTCATGGATCTTCAAATGTTGTGAGGAGAAGGCTACCACGTTATCATTTTACATGAGTACATAAACCAAGACTTTCTTGGAAGAATAACTGTATATCAAAAAACTTTCTCTACATTTTGGTAATGTGAGTACCAGTGTAGTGATAAGCCTTCTCTTTAACTCCTTGAATCTTTCCTCACATTAACCTGTCTAGATATACATTACCCCTTTCTTTGTTAACTTAGTTATCTTTCTTGAAAATTCTGATAAATTTCTCACAAAAATTTGATAGTACCTTGTAAATCATAGAAAACTACATATTTCTATGATAGTATAGGGTCTTGTCCATTTTTCAATTTCCATGGATTTTAAGGGTCCGCAAAAATTCCCTCACTTGTGATCACATGTCCTAAGAACGTGACTTGTTGCATTCAAAAGTAACACTTAATGAACATGGAATAGAAATTATCCTTCCTCAATGTTTCCAACATAAGTCGTAGATGTTCTTAATGTTCCTCATTTCTCTTGGAGTATATGAGAATATCATCAATAAACAATACCAAAAATTTGACGATGTAATTTCTAACCACTCTATTCATCAAATCCATGAATATTGTAGTGGAATTAGTAATCATGAAGGGTATCACAAAAAACTCATAGTGTCCATGCCTTGTACAAAAGGAAATCATTTGAATATCATCCTTATTCACCTTTATCTAATTATATCCAAAATAGAGATCCACCTTTGAGAAGTACTGATCTCCTACTAACTAATAAAATAAATCATCAATCCTCAAAAGATGATACTTTTTCTTTATTGTAATCTTGTTGAGTTCCCGATAATCGATACACATACATATTTTTCCATCCTTAATATTGACAATGAGTACTGGTGCACCCCATAGTGATACACTAGGGTGTATGAAACATTTATCTAAATGGTCTTGTAGATTTTTCTTTAACTCCTCTAGATCAATAGGATCCATCCTTTTGGGACACTTTGAGATAAGACTAGCTCTAGGTACGAGTTCTCTTCAGAACTCTACCTCATAATCAGGGGTAGTATGGGTCAACATTTTGGAAATACATTATTGTATTCCCTAATGGTGGGGATTTCCCTAGATGTATAACTTCCATTGATTCATCCATTTTAGTGAGGTATGACTCTTCATGAGGAATCAACACTCACACCATTGAAGGATTTTAAAATGAGATTCACGACCTTCCTTATATTTGTAGAGGATAATAGGATTGTTTAGAATATGAAAAGATATTTCATTTTCCTGATAGTTTATATGCTCTCAATATGAAGATACTCAGTCCATCCTTAGTATAGAATCAAATTACACCAAGGAAATTATCACGAGATTTTCAAAAATAATTTTCCCACATACGCCAATAGGTGAAGTGTCCAACACTTGGGTTGAAATGATTTCATTACTCTATTTTTTATAGATATATCTACTTCAAGGTTTTGGGACTTCTATTCAATATTTCTATCATACATTTTTGATATAAAGGAATTCATTGAACCAAAATAAAATAAGTATTTTTATATTCTTGAGTGAATAAAAAGTTTACCTTGTACGAATCTATTATCTTGATCCACTTTTGTAGTACTGATGGCATAAAACATCACTTGATAATTTGGTTTTTGTGAATGATGACACATATTACCCTCAAGGAATCGAGGTTTAGTGCACCAGTTTTTATAGTGCCCTTTCTCCATATAATTTTAGCATTGGACCCGGGGTGGTGCTCTCCTTCCCTCCCCCACATTTTCCCACCTTCTCATGTCGTTTTGACATTCATGAGCTTGGTGGCCTTCTCTCCCACACTTGAAGAATTTCCCATTCCCTTGGAAGAAATTCCCATGATGCTTCTTCCAAAATTTTTGAAATGTGGCTGGTTGAGTTTTCTTTCCACGTTTATCATTAGATTTGTCGGCTAGGAACTCCATCTGTTGTTTCTTATCACCATATCCATGGGACAATATGCTAAACTCCTTCTCCACTTTGAGATCACATCAAAAAACTTATTCATAAATCCCAATGTATCTAATTGCAAGATCCTTTTTAAGGTGCTTTTTTAAACCACTAAAAAATTTATCAATTTTTCTATCACAATTGATAAAAAAATCCTAAAGCGTACCTTGAAAGCCCTGTAAAATTTTCTTCATAGGCCAGGAAGGAGTCTCATTCCTTTTTCTCCAGATCTATTAATTCTCTCTCCATTGTTTTACAAAGAGTTAAAGTGAAATACTTGTTAAGAAGCATTATCATAAATTCTTCTCACTCCATATATTCTATTTCGTCCCTCAGTATAGTGTTCTTAATCAAATCCCACCATTGATCGGCCTCTCCATATAGACGATAAACAACAAGATTCACCTTCTCTATGTCAAAATAGTGATGAATAATAAAGGTATTCACCTTTGAGTTTTCCCACTTCTCCGCAACTAGTGGATAAGAAGATCCAATACACATCGATGGTCATTTCCACATAAAAAATTCGACAGCTAGTTTATCTCTCTTTGGTGAAGGATGAAATTTCTCATTATTCAAGTTATTATTCATAACTTGAGAGGTCTGGTTAAGAATCACCGTGCAATTTTAAACTCTACCTCCAAAATCATTGGGGGTTTTATTAGGGAAATCATTACATTGTCTCTCACACAGGTTGTGGGACTAGTTTCTCCTAGTTCCCACTTTTTTACTAAAATAGAAATTCTTAGAACAAAACATATGTCAATAAGTCAAAAATATATAATTTATTCCTTTCTAAAATTACGTCTAAATTCATATCGTGCGAGATAAATATTTATTATAATGAATATTTTGTGCTTACTTATACTTAGTATCATACTAAAAGATTTCACCAAGGTTCTATAATCCTAATCCCCAAATTAATAAAACATTCCTCCATTACCAACTATAGAGACCATGCTTTTTATTAAATTACTATTACATCATTTTAATGGTAAAATAAAAAAATCGTTACACAAATAGGATAAAAAGACTATGTTTCTTAGGAAACATGGACCATACATAACTTTTAAAATATAAACATAAACGATATTTAATTGCTTCTTCTCTATATTCTTAATGGCCCAAGAATTCTCCTTAGTACAAGTAGTCACGTGAGGATATACATCAAAAAGTGGTGATCTAAAAGATTAGTAAAAGGATAGATATGTACATGAAACAATATAAAATGGGGTGTTCATAATAATTTTCATCATAAAATTGTCTTGAGATCATAATCATGATACGTAACATTAGGAATGTGGCAATGTACAAAAATAAAACATCCTATCTTAGTGGCTAACTACCACGCATAATTTTCAAAAACGCTAGCATCATGTTCACAAATATTTCCCTTTAGGTAATGAGATTCATAACATTACCCAATGCATTAGAGAACTATATAATTATGGGTGCACCCATCACATTGTAACATTCACATTTCACTATATAATTCTGGGCACACCCAGCACATCATAACATTGACATTATCATAGATTCCACATAGAACATATATCATTATTGAACATAAAAAAATAATGGAAAGGAATGGGTTTTATTTCATAAGAACACATTCATAAAATTTTGTTTCCAAAATTAAAGAGGGGATAATAAAAATGATATAAGAATCATCAACCTTGACTGAAGGAAACAATCAAGATATGTAAAAGATGTTTTTTTAAAGAATAACTCTTTGGGAAAACAATGTGTTTGCCATAAACTCAATTAGAGAAAATCTATATCTGAGAAAATGTATGATAATGATGAATAAATTATTTTTAAATAATAAATATACTGAAAATGGAGTGAAAGATGGAAAACCCAAAGGAAGAGAGTTGGGTTCACGAATTCCCCTTACCTTTTTTCTGAAGGCATTCTTCACGTTAATATCCTATATAATCACATTAGATTAATTAATTAGAAATTAAATAAAATTTTATAAATGAATATAATTAATCATGGTGTTATTATTTTATTTTATGGGCTTTCAGATGAGTTATATAATTTAATTTCATAGTTTGGAAGTTTTCATTTTCATGGTTTCCATGATTAGTTCACATTGTATTGGTGAATGGTAGTTCGTTTATAAAAGGGATGAATATCTATAATTTTTATTATAAATTTTATTAATGATATTAAATAATATTAAATGACTTAAAATAATTTTTTATATACTATGAGGATGATTCATTAGATAAATGTTAATGATGATCATTTTAGTTTAATTTTGGCTATTTTTCAATCACTACGAACTCATTTTGTTTTATCATTTAATATTATTAGTATAATTTATTTCCTGAACATAAAAAAGGGTTATAATGTACGCTTTAAAATATTTGATGAACCATTTAATGGTATTTTTAGAATAATTGAATATTTTTATGAAAAATAAAAGTGAATCTCCCATTATGATGGTAAATGGACACTTTACAGAAGACAATTTCATTTTTAAGTTAAAATAGAAAGAGATAGAGGATGTTAGTGTTGGATCTTCCATAAACATGATGTGATTAAATTATATTTAAGGTAATGGAGTTATAATTTCATTTTTATGATGGGAGGTGAGGAAATAATAAGAAAATAAAATGAAATTGAAATGAAATTAATAGAAAATAAATAGGATTTTCCTCTTGAATTTTCCTCCTAAGATATTCCTCAAGGCGCCTAGGTTTTGTCTTCAGATGAGACCAAGAGCTCATGTATATCCAAGAAGGAATTTGGAAGAGTATAATGTAGAATTTATTCAAGTATCAAGGCTTTATAGGTGGGAGTAGAACAACTTTTGAGGGGTTGTATTTATAGTGGTGGGCAGGGGTGTTTTCTTATTATTTTAATCATTAGATTATTATTTTTCTCAAGACAAGAAATAATGAGGTTTATTATGACTAAAAATAGTAATTAAATCACGAGAGTTAAAACTAATGGTTATTACATAAGTAATTATTCAATTAATAGTTCTTTTAGCTTATAATATATATATATATACTATAAATTAGCATATTTTACTATTTATCAAAAATTCAAGTATTTCAAAAAAATCCCAAAAATCCACCCTACATATTTTTAAACATTTATAATTAAAAAACAAAGTTAATTTTATGAAAAAAAAAATATATGTATTAGTAATTTAATTAAAAAAATTATTTACTTGGAAAATGTAGATTTTAAAATTATAACTGATTTTATAATACTTTGAAAAATTACATTATAACTAATAATATTCTCTTAAATCACAAGACATAAAAATATCAATCTTTGAATATATAATATGATGATAAATTTTGTTTTTAAATTGATAATTATGAACTTTTAATTAAATAATGATGACTTGAAAAATACCAAACACTTAATTAATAATTTAAACCTGTTATTTACTTTTTCTATCATACGATTATTTTATTTATAAGATGCCTGAATTTTATTTATATTTTCTTGGGTGAGGTAATAATTAAATTTTTTAGTTTAATATTATTAAGGTTCATGTTAATATTCAAACAAATTATGTTTGTCCTACCACACTCCAAATATCCTACCAATCCCAACCGTGTATGTTTTATTTTTGAAATTCAAATATTAAAACTGGAAAAATTAAGTTTAACAACAAGTCTATAAAAGTCACATACTATTTAGTAGCATGATGTGGCACTATGTTTCCAAATGTGATTTTATGTGACATAATTATAATAATTGAATTTATATTGATAAAACATTGGGCTGTTACACCTATAATGAAATTTAAGAGGTGAAGTTTTTATGTACCGAGATTCAATATCTGAATTATAGAATAATTTTTACCAATGGTCTTTTCATTAAAATAATTACGGAACATCAAATGAATGTGTTAAATTTTAGAATCATATTTTTATTTATTAATATAAGAGGCATGGATACCATTATGGGTTATGAGTTTAAGGGTTATCATATATTCAAAGTTTTAAACACCCATTTTATATGTTTTATGTAATTGGAGTTTAAAAATATTAAGAATGTTGAATTTGTTTGAAAACATTTATATGAATATAAGCCATTGGTGTATTATATATTATATAAAACAAGTTAATTAATAAATATTAAACTTAAATTTTGTGGTAATGTGTTTAATGGTATTTGAGAACTTTATGGTAAATCTTATCTTGATATTCTAGAAATAACAGGTCCTAAATTTTTTTTAATGTTATAGGAATTAGATTAATACAATTTTAGAAAAATTACATCCGGTTGCATCAAGAAAAGGACACGTGGATTAATCCCACAACTGAATGACGATAAGTGTTTAAGGCCTAACACTAGTCTATATGATTTCCCAGTTCACATTTAATGGATTTTCATTCAACATATTGAGGAATAATTATTCACGATGAACGAATGTTGTTACTATTGAGGATTAAGGAATAATGTATTATAATAGACACTTTTTTTTACCCATATTGGTTTTGGAAAATTATTAAAGTCAGAAACAATAGCCTTTTAACTATTTTATAGATGTTATGATATGTTAATATATAATTTTAGTGATTCTGGAATAGGAAATTAAATTTTGGATATTCAATTCATTGAGTAGGATATGAATTGAAAATTAATTAAATCATAACCATATATTGAATTTTTGTATGAATTAGAAATGTATAATGTATGAATATTTATATATATACATTTATAGTAAAATAAAATATCAAAATTAGGAAAATGATATTGAAAAAAGTATATCATATTACCTTCATATTTGATGAATAAATTTGTATTTTAAATCATCACAAATTTAAGGTTTTGGGGTTTTTAAATTTCCATTTATAATTCACTTAACAGTGATCAATGGCCTATATAACTATTTATATTTATTTATGTTTTTCTTCAATATCTATATATTCACTTGATACTGACTTTATATTACATAGAAATCTTGTTATGTTTTACTACATATAAACATTATAAATCACTTTCCCTCTTATCAAGCGGATATTTTATTAACCCTTTTACATTGTGGGTTTTAAATAAATGAATTTTCAAATACAAAGCCCTTGATTTCTGAGCACGAGATAAAATTATGTGGAAGCATTTTATTTTAGGTGGGAAGAAAGTAAAATCCCAAATTTATAAAATAAGAATATTTTATTCAATAGTTTATGTGACACAGAACACCAATATTAAACAACCCATGAAAGATAATCCTTTAAATTTAATATCTTTGATATCTTATCAAACATGAAACCCAGATTCTAAATGAACCATATTATAGTGTACTATTATGACCTATATATTAAATTTGAGGGTATGAATTTTACTAATTAAATTATAAATATTATAGGGTTTATACATTAATAAATTAAATTAAATGAATATCTAGTTATTATTAATTAAATAATAATCATTTGATAGAAAAAGAAATGTTTTATGGAAAACTTTAAAAAAAACAGTTTCATCACTGCTTGTGAACATATGATAATATTAATATTTATCACTTTTATAAAATATATTATAGAAAATTAAATTAATTTTTAAATCATAATATCAAAATTATTTTTTTTAACTTGTGGGATTTTTTCAGAAATGAATAATTTTTCGATAAATAGTGGAAAATAATGAGTTTTTTTGAAAATGAGCTTTTATTTTAAATTAATTAAAAAACTAAAATATATTTTAAATTATGATTAAAGTAAAATTAGTAAAACTATTTTGTAATAAAGAAATTAATTTCTTTTTAATAAATTTTATATTGAATTTTGATATTGAAACCTTCTATACGTAAGAGAACTTTCTACTTAAAACACATTTTTTTATCGAATCTGTCAATTTGGTTTTAAATTTAATTTTTAAAATTCCATGAATTTGATTTGGTAAAATAAATTCCATATTTTGAATAATAATAAATTATCTATTATTTAATGTTAAAATTAATTTCATACCACAATTAATAGTGAAAATAGAAGAAACAAAATTTACCCTAGTTATGGTAATGATGGGTTTATCGACTGGTAAAACTAAAGAGATAATGGTTAAGATGTACTAAAAACATGTATACATTATATTTTAAAGACATGTATAAACCATATAATGACAAATTAGGGTAAATAATACATTTTGGACCCTTTGGATATATGAAAAACTAGGGTAAAACTTTTTATTTTCAAATAATTACAAGTGTACCACTGAACTCACTTAAGGCCAACACTCTCCTATATTATTCACACAATCATTCCATTTTAGTTTGAACCACACGAACCCAAATCACTTCCCAAATTCCATAATCTCATCGTAGATTCTTTTTTTATGGAAATTAATTTTATGAATACATTCGGTATAATCCTAAAGAGGTGGTCTAAGAAAAGGTAAAATTACAAACTATAGATTTTTTTTATTTTTTCTTCCAACTCATTAAAATATTAATAATTTATTCATATTTTATAACAATAGTATCTCATATAAACTAAGATCCTATTATATTAGTGGAAAGATCTATATCTATATCCTCTTCTGTAACATCATGGATAATTATAAAATAAGACATTTTCATATATATTAATATTTATGAATTAGATATTAATTTTACCTTAAAGGGGATTCTTTGACCAATAGTTTACCCAAAATACAACGATGGGTTTCTTCAAAAGTTTATGATGCACACAAGACTGAGTTATACCAAATAAAATACATTATTAATATTATTGTTTTAAATGGTAGTTATCACCTAGCTGTTGTATTGGAATAAATGAATTTAACTAACTATATTATGTTTACAAAAGATTATTAAATATTTTTACATTTTCCAATTAAATTTAATGTGATTGAAATAAGAATAAATCAAATTTTAAGCATAAAAAGCTCTAATATTTTTAAATGGTAGTTTTACCGCCTTTTAATGGTGAACCCTTTTTAAATATGGGTTTCAACTTTTATATGTTCTATTTGAAAAAATAAACTTTTTTTGTAAATGGGACGTCAATAATTACTTTGTTTTAATTTTTTGTATTTTTCTGATTAAATTCATAATTTAATGAATATTTAAAATACCACATTTTAACTCAAAACTGTATTTTCATATAATTTATTTATATTTTCAGATTAACCTTTCTACTGGTTTTAAGGTATAATTATATTAAGTTTTTATCATTTAATCAAAATTAGTTCAATGGATTCAATTTCAAATTAAAATTAAATGGAAAAATAATGTGAAATTTTGAACATTTTGCTTAAAAAATTGGTTTTCCCGATCCGTTAACAGGATTAGTGTTAAATAAAATTTAACCACTTATGTGAATTGAATTTTGAAAAAATGGCATACATGATTGTGATCTATAAAAAAATATCATCTAATTGGATCAAAATAAATTTTGGTGAATAGTAACTTTAGTATTTTATTTAGCATGGCTAAAGAAAAATAGGTTAATTAAAGGTAAAATTAATTTTACAATATTATAAACTTACACTCACACGTTTCCTAAGATTATTGGATGAGTTATTTTCTACCATGACTATCCTTCTGAGGAAATTGTGACCTTTGGTAGCCACTTGTGTGTGATTATGACATTTATAAAATTTAATTCAATGTAAATCCAAATATTTCATAAATATTTCTCTCCCTAATAATTTTTTTAATATTTCGTTATATAAGTTATATATTCAAAAATGAATAATACATAGAAATATAAAAATATCACTTACATCATGGTAATTTATTTATAATTTTTAGAAAATAAATAATAAAATAAAATAGTGACACAATAATGTTGTAGTAAATTATTTGTAAATAAATAATCACATAAATGATATTAATAATATTGAAAGAAATATAATTTTAAATATTTAATGTCATACAAAATTTTTATGGATGACTATGAAATGTTTGGACTGAGTTAATATAGTTTTTTAAGGAATCATGTTGTTGTGATTGTTTTTAAAAGTCGTGTAATGAATACTGTCAAAATTAATACAATTCATATTTTCAAATATAAATTACTTAATTAAATGATATAAAATTTCTAGAAAAACAATATTCAGATTTTTTTAAAATAAATCTAAAACTTTAATTAATGACGCATTCATTGGTCATTTGGTATGATTTGGTAATTATTTTAATTCTAAAATTGTAAATTACATGATAAAATAGTAATAGTTAAAAATGGTTAAAACAAAAAAGATAAGGATTAAAAAGTATTCAAAGCATATCTAATTCACATTTTATGATTATATTTAGATCCCTACTCATTATATATTTGAAAGAAATCAACTTTGATCTATTTGTAATAGAAATTGAAATTATATTAATTTAATATATTAAATAATTCTAAGGGTTCCCCTCTCCTATCCTATAAAGAAACCATTACTATCTATTAATGACACTTAAAAAAAATTATTTTATTCAATATCTACCTAAAATAATATTTCGAATAATTCCCCACATTATTGAGGAATTAGTTTAGGAAAAACACCATGCTTAGAGGTGTTAAGGACTCATGATAGGTGATCATCCGAAGGAAAGGTAATGTTTTTATTTATGTGTTTCTAATTTATTTATTCAAATTTCATTAAATCTCATTCATCCATGAAGAACTAATTAATCCATTAACCTCAAGATAATAAAATTTTATTATGTTAATATCATCACCCAAATCCATCTACAATTTCATCAAATGGGAAGTGAGCATTTCATTCGTGTGTTTGGTGGACTACCACCTTGGTAACCAATATAGTCCATTTTCATTACCGTCTCTCAATACTTCTCATAATGATGTAATTAATGTTTTTATATTATTTTTGTGACATATATATCATTATAAGTGAATAATATATCAATTTTCCTTACATTCCATGCATATTAAAATGATAACGTCCTTCGTGTGTACGTTTGAACTATCACATCCTCGAAGTAATGTGAATTGTTTATATTCACCGCATAATATGTAGAATATATATAAGTATATTTAAATTATTATTATTATGATTTTAATTATATAATGATCATTATAGAAAGATAAAATAATAATTACCTTATTTTCATTATGATCAATAACAAATGGAAACATTACTCATGCGTACGTAGGACCTACCATCTCCATAGTTATAATGTTGTTAATTTTTCATACCATAAATAAATGGATTTTTTTAAAAGTATAATTAATGTATAAATTTTATTGTTGTGTCATGGATTTTATTCTATTGATGATGGATTTATGACCACATAGCCTATTAACACCATACCAAGTTAATTTTCAACTCAAGTATTGAATATCGACAGAATGACCGATATGAACATAATAGTTTTGTAATTTTTATAACATGATAATTAGTGACATAAAAGACATAATAAACATGAATAAGGTTCTATATAATGTATGAAATAACATTATTATATTATTCTAGAATATAAATATTGTATATGTCAAGTCATACTCAAGGTAATGGACTTCATATCAATATCCTTTCCTTGAGTCATATTTTTATAATATACACCACCTTCATTTATATGATGTATGATTAACCCCTTTGAATTTTAATTTCATTCATAGTTTTTCTAAAGAATAATTTTCAATGAATATTTTTACTAAATTACAAAATAAATGTTTTTTAACGTATGTGGCAAAAATGATTTTTTACCGTTGTGTCTATTATTTGATTTTTGGATTCCCCTCTAAGCCTTAATGTTTTTAAAAGGAATATAAATACCATAGACCATTTTCATGTATTTTGGTATTGAAAATGGTTTTTATAATGGATTGATTATGTGAATATCCTGAAATGATATCTTATTATTGCAATATGGAAATGTTATTTTTCTTTTATGTTTTTTAGTGTGTTATGATTATGTTATAGTTCACGGGAATTTCTTATGTAGACAAGAGGTTTCGTGATAAACCGAGGGATAGTGAGCCCGTGATATCTATCCAATTCATTAGCTAATTATATGGAGTAAAATGATATGATTTCTTATAACAAATTTAGGGAATATACTGTGATGGGTATTCCAAACATAACCTTGAAGGTTACTCCCTTTGTTGGTATAAAATCTACAAAGTAATTATGATATGGATTCCACAAGTTACCTTTATAATTTCTGATTGAAAAAAGGTTTTTCAAGAATCATATCATATCAGGGGTTATGTGAATGAACCTATGATTTAAGGGTAAAAAACATGATTTGGTGAAAATGATTTCAGAAGATTCAAATATGCATGAACTAATAGTTTCATTATTTATTTATATCCATTATTGATATTTTTGTTCTCATTCCATGTTTTTTAAATGTTTTACATAGGGTAAAATGATGTTTAAGAGAATTGAATAAGACAATAAGAATTCTATGAAGAATGTTATCAAAAAATAATAATGCATTTTTAATTTTAAAATACATTAGATTGTGAAAAAATAGATAGCATATATAATTGTATACTTTATAATATTTGAGATGTTATGTAATAGTTATGGCCTAATTGTATAAAATTATAAACATATAAAGATCCTCAATGTGAATGAATGTAAATTGTTGACTCAACTCAAGATTATGTAATGTTTAAGGATAAGACCATATAGTTGGTATCAAAGGTCAGTTTAGATAAATTTATGAGTTAGAATATTGTTAATAGAATATCCAAAAATGAATTTTAATTTTTGGAAAAATTTAAACGATACAATATTTTAATATTACCATGTTGCTTCATCTAAGATATCCATGTTCAAAATGATTTTCCGTAGATGAAACAGGTTAGTTGTGATGGGAAGACATAAATAGGATTGTAACCTTCCAAATTTGCATCCTGAGGTGGTCAGAATTGGAACTGAACAGTTTGTGTTAGGGATTGATCTATTGAATCAGGAAATAAATGGTACCTTTATTCATTCACAAGATCTGTAAGATCAACCATATAGGAAAATTTCGGTTGTGGGGAATTTCATAGGGCAACATCCCCCATTAGTTAGAGGATCATATGACCCTGTACTAGTTGAAGGGTGGATAAAAGGACTAGAAAATATTTTTGATGTCATGGGGTGTGTAGAAAATATAAAGTTTAAGCTTGCTTCTTACCATTTTTAAGGTGAATCCAATAAATGGTGGTTGATGGTTATGAATATCAGGGTCTACAAAGAGATTTATTCTCTTGAGTGTGATAAATTAAAAAATATGTTTCTTGATAAATATTTTCCTAAGACAGTTTGACTTAGGAGAATTTTTTTTTTCATAATTGAGGAAAGATGTCGATTCTGTGGCTACATACAAATAAAAATTCCCTCGACTTCAAAGGTACACTCCAAATTTCATCTGGGATATTTATGGTAAAATCAATTATTTTTTACTTAGGATTAAAGACAAAGTATAAATGGGAATTAGTTTCTTGTGAGTTTAAAAGTTAATAAAAACTATTTTTATGTGTGCAGAAGGTGGAAATGTAGTTTCAATGATCATGTGTTCTTTGAAAAATAATAGAATAAGATGTTGATGTGGTAAGAGAGATGGAATAATTCTCCAATAAAGTATTATGGTATGAAAATTAAGATTATAGTTTTGAAAATTGCGGTAAAAACACACTGTATAATTCCTTCTGAATTCTGTTATGTGAATCCGATGTGTTAAAATTGAATATAAGGCACGTAAATCCACAAAAAAAGATCAAGGTAGGGGTAAAAAAATCTAATTTATACTTAATAAAAAAATTTAATTGCAATGAGATGGTTCATTATGAAAAAGAGGGTCTAATGATGAATTTGAATAATGGGAAGAAACCAGACTATAACTATAAAGGTTTGTTTAAATCCTTTGAAACTAATTCAGTATATGTTGGGACATCAGATGAATTGGTATATGGTATGTTATTTTTTATTCATAATGTTCCACTCTGTTGTTTTAATCGGGGTATACGCATTATTTCATTTCGATGAAATTTTCGGGTAAATTGGAAATTCCACCTCAAGAAATGTATCCAGAACATATGGTAAAAACAATTGGGAGAAATATTGAGGTAAAAAAATTAATAAAATTCTTATCCTTGTCTATTAATTTATTTACCTAAAACATTGTTTTTTCCTTTGGTAGAGTATGAATTTATTCTAGGTATGGATTAGATTTCTGTTTACCATGCTAAGATTGACTATGGACCTAAAAGGGTTTATTTTCAAAAATTCATTCATCTTTTTTACAAGAATTAACCCTTACCACTGATAACATATCAATAGGATAAGAAACTACTAAAATATTGAAATGAATATTACCAAGAACATATTTTAAAAAACAAAAGAACTGTTTAAATAAATGATTTTTCAGTGGTAAATGTGTATCTTGATGTCTTTCAAAATGAGTTGGTTGGTGTTATACCTAATCGATAAGTTAAATTTACGTCTGACTTAATTCCTCATTCTAAGAAAATTTAAAACCCCCCTTATTTAATATTTTATATTGAACTTTTAGAGTTGAAGAATCAATTTTAGGAGTTATTAGATAATGGTTTTATTTGACCTTGTACATCACAATGGGGTACTCCTATAATTATTTTAAACAAAAAGATGATTAAATGATACATTTAAAATATTATAAAGCCTTTAATAACATCACTATTAAGTACAAGTATCCTTTTCCTCATATCGATTATATTTTTGATCTGCTCCTCGAAGCAAAACATTTTTTTGAAGGTTCACTAGAGGTTGAGGTACCAGCGGTTGAAAGTAAAGGAAGAAGATATTCCGAAGACTTTGTTTCATACAAGATATGGACATTATGAATTTGTAGTTATTAAATTTGGATTAACTAATAAAGATACTATAATCAATTTATCTTATGAATAGAATAATCCATGAATTCTGGGATAATTTTGTGTTTGTGTTTATATATGACATTTTGGTATATTCTAAACGTAAAGAGTAGCATGAAATTTATCTATGGTTTATTTTAAATTCATAAATGAAAATAAATTGTAATGGAAATTCCTAAAGAGTGAATTTTGGTTACAAAAAATTACATTATTTGGAAAATAATTATAATTATTGAAAAACCGTTGATCCTGCGAAAATGAAATTTGTTAAAGAATGGTCATGACCCACAAATATTACTGGTATTAATAGTTTTTTGGGATTAGTAGGATAATACTAGTGGTTTGTTGAAACTTTTGAATTTTCATATATCCCACTGGATCAATTAACTTGAAAAGGTGTTATGATCATTTGGAAAAAATAATATAATGATTATTTTAAGGAATAGATAAGAAGACTAGTGAATGGCCCAGTTTTGTCCATGCGTTCCAGAAATGGTAAATTTTCTACCTATAATGATGCCTCTTTGAAAGGACTTGGTTCTATCCGAATGTATAATGATCAGGTAATTTATTATTCCTCATGTCAATTTAAACCTAATGATTTAAATTACCCTACAAATTATTTGGAATTAGATACTGTTGTTTTTATTGAAAAATTTGGAGGCATCATCTTTATGGAGTAAAATCTTAAATATATACTGACCATGAATGTTTGAAGTATATATTCACCCAGAAAGAATTGAAAATGAGACAAAGAAGATGGTTGGAACTAATCAAGGATTATTATTTCAAGTTTCACTACCATACTAGAAAATAAAATAAGGAGTCTGATTCTTTGAGTTAGATAATTCATGATATATTAACAATGTTATGTATAGAACATTATAATTTTATTAATGATTTGATGAAATTTAGCTTGGAAGCTGTTAGTCCAAGAATTTACACTATTTTGTTTTAGATTTCTGTGAAATCATCTCTGTCAGACATAATTATGAATGTATAGAATAAAAAAAGTGATTTGCAGAAAAAGTAAAACTTAGTTCAAAAGGGTAATATTCTAGAATTTAAAATTAATAAAGATTTTTTATATTTGGGAAGACAGTATGTGTGTCTTGTGTTTCAAAGTTGAAGAAAGTGTTATTATTTAAACCTCATATTTCTGTGTTATTAATTTATCCTGTAATTACTAACATATACAAAGACACATTATTGTATTAATAGTGGGGTGGAACAAAAAGTGATATTGCTGACATTACTATGAAGTGGTTGACTTGTCAGAAGGTTAAAGTAGAGAAAAAGTTTCTGAAAGGGGTGATTTGACCTTTTCTAATACTAGAGTAGAAATGGAAAAATATATCTCTATATTTTTTAGTGGTATTAACAAAGACATCTCAAGGTAGCAATGAGATTTGTGTTATTGTTAATAGATTAACTAATTCTTCTCATTTTTATACTATTCGAGATACACTATCTCTAGATCAACATTCTCAGTCGTATATTAAACAGATAGTTAGGTTACCTAGAGTTAATATCTCCATTGTATCTGATCATGATCCAAGGTTCACCTCTAACTTTTGGAAAGGCCGTCAGAATTCATTGGGAACTAAATAAAATTTCATTACAGCTTTTCATCCACAATCAGATGGGAAGACAAAATGTACAATTCAAACCACATAGTATTTCATACATGGTTGTTCAAGGGATTACCATGGAAGTTGGGATCAACATCATTATTTTTTGTTTATTCTAAAAATAATATCTTTCATTTTAGTGTATATATGGAACCATTTGAGGCATTATGTGGAATGTGGTTCCGAACTGCAGTTTTTTATGGATGATTTCAGAAAAAGGAAGGTGATAGGACTAGAGTTTGTAGAAGGGATAAAAGAAAAATTTTAGTTGATTCAATAACACTTGAGTACAACTCGGAGGAGGTATAAAAGTTATGTGGACAACTAGATGATGGATATTTTGTTTTAGGTAGGTGATCATGTGTTTCTAAAAGTTTCTCTATGGAAAGTTGTGATGTGTTTTTGTAAAAAGGGGAAGTTGAATATACGGTTCATTTGAACTTATGAAATCCTAGAGAAAGTTGGATTGGTTTCCTAGAGAGTGTCTTTACCTCTGATTTTATCCAAGGTACGTAGTTTTTTTCATGTTTCAATGTTAAGAAAGTATTTTCCAGATCCATCTCATTTTTTGAGTCCACAAGTAGTTTAGTTGGAATAGATTTTTTCTTATGAAGAACAACCAATCTAGATTCTTGACTACTAAGATCATGTGTGGAGAAAAAAGGTGATTCATCAAGTTATGGTTTTTAAAAAAACATATTGATGAAAAAGAGACAAGGGAATATCAAAATTCTATAAAGGAGAAATACCTCCACTTATTTGACATGTAAATAAAATTGTGCGGTTGCAATTTCCAATAGGGTAAAAGGATGTTAAATTCTAAGTAATTTTAAAATAATAATTTTTAATATCTACTAATACTTATGAAATAAGTATTAATTTTAGATTAAAGGGTACACTTTTTCTGATAGCATACCTGACAAAGAACAATTGGTTTCTCCGAAATCTTACAGTTCACACAAGACTCAGTTATACCAACAAATAATATATTGTTAATATTATTATTTTAAATGGTAATTATCACATAGTTGTTGTATCAGAAGGAATGAAATAGACTAACTATATGTTGATTATACATGTTTATTAAAAAACATTCATTCTTATAATAATATTTATGGGCTCAAAATAAGATTAAATCCAATGTTAACCATAAAAAGATCTAATATTTTTAAAAGGTTGTTTTACTGCGTTTTGATGGAGAACCCTTTAAAAATATTGTTTTTGTCACTTTTATATGTTCTATTTGAAAAAAAATGAACTTATTATTTGGAATAATCACATCAAAATTAACTTTTTTTAATTCTTGTTATTTTTCTGATTAAATTCAAATTATAATGAATATTGAAAAATACTACATTTTAACTCAAAAACTACCTTTTAATATAATTTATTTATATTTTTATATTACCATTTTACATTTTTAAGTTATAATTAGATGCTTTTTTATCATTTAATCAATTTTATTTCATTGGTTGCAATTTCAAATTTAAAAGTAAATCGAAAAATAATGTGAACTTTTGAAAATTTTACTTAAAAAACCCATTTTCTCGATCCATCAATGGAGTTAGTATTAAACATAATTTAACCACATCTGTAAATTGATTTTTCAATAACTAACATACATGGTTATAATCAGTATGAAAAATTTGGTCTAATAGGACCAAAATAATATTTAGTGAATAATAACTTTAGTATTTTATTTACCACAATTAAATGTAAATAGGGTAATTAAAGATAAAATTGATATTATAATATTATAAACATACCCTAAATTTTTTTCTAATATTATTTGATGAGTTATTATCGACCATTACCATCGTTGGGCTTAAATTATGTCCTTTGGAAGCCACATGGGTGTGGTTATGACATTTATATAATTTAATTCCAACTAAAGGAAAATATGTAAAAAATATATCTATTCTTACTAAAAAAAATTAGTATGTGGTTATATATGTGATATCTTTAACTATGAATTTTACTTATAAAGATAAAAATATTACCTACATCATCGTAATTTATTTATAATTTTTAGAAAATGAAGAATAAAATTAAAAATTGACACAATGATGATGTCTTATCTGATTTATTAAAGAAGGGATCAAAAACATTATATTAATAATATTAAAATAAATATAATTTGAAATATTTTAGGCCATAAAATAATTTTATAGATGATTATAACATGATAGGATTGAATTAATGTGGGTTTTTAAGTAATAATGTTGTTATGCTTTTTTCAAAAGACATGCAAGAATAGTGTTAGAATTGACATAATTCATATTTTAAAATATAATATATTTAATTAAATTATATAAAATTTATAAAAACCTAATATTCTGCCAAAAAGTTTAAATTACTCTAACAATGTTGTTAATGACTCATTAATTGGTCGTTTTGCATGATTTGATAATTATTCTAACTCTTAATGTGTAAATTACTTGATAAAACGATATGAGTTAAAAAAATGTAAAAACAAAAAGATATGGATTAAAAATAATTCAAAACGTGTCTAATTCTCATTATATGATTATATTTACAACTATAACCGTCATAGGTTTGAACAAAATCAACATGGACCCATTTGGAATGAAAATTTAATTTATATTAATTAAATATTTTTTTTACAATTCCAAGGGCACCCCTCCTCCCTCATATAAAAAGGCAGACATTCATATCTGTTACACACACTTAAAAAACCTTTTGTATCCATAAATATCTACAAAATACCTTAATATAATACCTACCCACATTCTTGTGGTTTTATTTAATCCATAAGACCCATCTTAGAGGTGTTAAGGTGTTATAAAAGGTGGTCATCAAAATAAAATTTAATTTTTTTATATAACTATTTCAATTTTATTTCTTCTTACACATTCTCAAAATCTATTTCATACATGAGGAACTGATAACACCAGTATACTCAATATAATGAGTTTTTTATGTTAATATAAACGCCCAACTCCATCTCCAATTTTATCAATTAGGAAATGAACATTTCATTCATATGTACGGCGGACTGCTGCCTCATGAACTGATATATATCATTTTTCATTACCGACTCTCAAGACTTTTCATAATGATGGAATTAATATTTTTATACGATTTTTATGAACTATTTACCATTATAAAGAAATAATATATCAATTAGTTTATTACTTTCCATGCACATAAAAATGATAACGTCGTTTATGCGTATTTGTGAACTATCACCTCCACTAAGCATTGTGAATAATTTTTATTCACAACATAACTTGTATGATATATATATATATATTTAAATTACTATTATGATTTTAATTATATTACTTTTATTATTTAAAGTTAAAATAATAATTACCTTATTTCAATAATGATCACTGAAAAATCGAAATGTTAGTCGTGCATACGTACGACCTAGCATATCCATGATTATAACATTGTTCATTTTTCTTACCATAAATAAATATTTTGATTTAAAAGTATAATGAATTTATAAAAGGGACTATTATGTAATGAACTTTATTTTTTTATATGATGGACTTATGACCACAAGGACTATTAACATTATACCAGGATCATTTTCCTCTCAAGTCTCGTATATCGATAGAACGTCCAATTTAAAATTAAATAATTATTTAATTTTTATAACATGGTAGTAATTAATTGAAAAGGAATAATAAACTTGAAAATGGTTCTCAAGAAATTATAAATTAACCTAAGTTTATTATTCAGGAATATAAGTATTGTACATGACATTTCAGATTGATGTTAAGAGACTTAATCTTAATGTCATTTCATTAAAGCATATTTCAATAATATAAAACACCTTATTTTATACAGCGAATAATTAAATCATTTTATTATTAATTTAATTAAATGGTTTTATAAATGAATATTTTTATATGAATTGTTTTACTAAATGACATAATATTTTTTTTTAACATACGCGATGAAAACAACATTTCTGCCACTGTGACCATTATTTTATATTTGGATTCCTCTATAATCCATACTATTTTTAGGTTAAAATAAATAACATATTACATTTTGATGTATTTTAGTACTAAAAATGGTATTGATAATGGATTTATTGTGTCAATATCTTGAAATGATATCTCGTGATTCCAACGTGGAGATGTTATTTTTCCTTTAAGCTTATTAGTGTGTTATGATTATGTTACAGTTCATAGTCATTACTGATGTATATGGATGGTTCTGTGATAAAATTAGGGTGGGTGGTCTCATGATATCTCTCCAATACACTGGGTAATTATAAAGAGTTATGTGATAAGGGTTATCCTAATAAATTTATGAAATATACTATGATGGGTATTCCAAACGTAACCATGATGTTTACTTCCTATGAAGCTATAAATCCAAAATTTATGTATTATATAGATTCCAAAAGTTACCATTATGATTTACTTTTGATAATATGTTTTTTAAAAATCTTATGATTTCATGAGGTATGTTAATGAACTTATGATTTATGGGAGAAAGTTTCATTATGTCAAAATGTTTTGATGAATTTAAAATATTCATAGAATAATGGTTTCATTATTTATTTATATCCCTTAATATGTTTTATTATAATCTTGAGTTTTTGAAATGTTTTCCATAGGGTATAACGATGGATAAGAGAAAGGTAGAAGAAAATATGAATGCAATTAATAATTTTATCAAGAAAAATAATTTATGTTTTATTTTAAAAGGATTCAGACTATGAAAAAATGGATTGAATGTATACTTGTATAAATTTTAATATTTGAGATTATATGTAATAGTTAAAGACTAATTATATAAAAATATACAATTGAAAAGATCCTCAATGTGAATTAATGTAAATTATTTACTAAACTCAAGATTATTTAATGTTTAATTTTGGGGCCAAATTATTGGTATCAGGGGTCAGTTTAGAAAACATCAGGAGTTAGAATATTGTTAGTAAAATATAAATAAATTATTTTTCACTTTATGTTCAAATAGAAATGATATATCATTTTAATACTACCATGTTCCATTGTGTATGATATTTCTATTCATAATGGATTTATATAGAGTAAGCATCACTGTTGTGCTGAGAAGGAATACAGAGAAAAAAAACCTTCCAAATCAGCATCCTGAGATGGTCAGAATCAAATTTGAACAATTTATTATAGTAATGGATATGTTGAATGATGAATTAAATGGTGGTGGTATCTATGCATGAGATTATCCCGATCAACCATTGAGGAACATTTTAGTAGTGGAGCATCTCATGATGTAACTTCCCCCATTATTCAGAGGATCATCTAACACCATGCTATCTGAAGGGTGGATTAATGAAATAGAAAAAAAAATTGATGTCATGGGGTGTTCAGAAAATAAAAAATTTAACCTTGTTGTTTACGATTTTAAGGTGAATCTGATCAGTGGTGGTAGATAGTCATGAATAATAGGTAAAATAACGAGAATGATGCTCTTGAGTATGATGAATTAAAAAATATGTTTCTTGAGAAATATTTTCCTAATGAGGTTTGAATTAGTATATAAATAAAAATTATTGGAATTGAGTCTAGATGAGGATTATGTGGCTTCATATGAAGAAAAATTCACTCGACTGTAATAGTACACTCCAAATTTCATTCTGTATCTTGATCGTAAAATAAATATTTTTTACTTAGGATTAAATCCAATGTATCTAATGCTATTGGATTCTTATGAGTTCAAAAGTGATGGAAAACTATTTTGATATACAGAGAAGCTGGAAATAGAGTTTGTTGATTATCATTTGTTTTTTGTAAAATAGAAGAATAAGAGGTGTATGTGGCAAGTGAAAGGGAATAATTCTTCAAAAAGTTTGATGGTAAGAAAATTAAGTTTGTAGTTTCTAAAAATTCTGGTAAAAACACACTATTGAATGCCTTTTGAATTCTGGTAAGTGCTTATGATGTGGTAAAATGGGAAATAAGGCACATAGATGCACTGAAAATGATCGAGGTAGTGGTAAGAAAAAAATAATATTTACTGTTAGTAAAATTTTTTATGTACAAGGATATGGGTCACTATGCAAACAATTATCCAATGAAGAATTTTAATAATGGGAAGAAGCCAGATTATAAGCAGAATGGTGTGGGAAAATCCTTTAGAACTACTTCAGTAGATATTGGTCCATCAAATGAATTTCTATAATGTACATTTTTTATTCATTTTATGCCAATGTATTGTTGGATTTTGGGTTTACACATTCTTTCAATTCTGAGAAATTTTCTAGTGAATTAGAAATTCCACAGTAAGAAATGAATCTAAAACCTATGGTAAAAACACTCGGTGGAAATTTTGATGAAAAAAAAATTATAATAATATTCTTATCCTTATTTTTCAAAATAATTTACCAAATAAAATTATTGTTTTTTTATCTAGTAGAGTTTGAAGTTATTATGTGTATGGATTAGATTTCTTTTTACCATGCTAATATTGACTGTAGAGCTAAAAAAATTGCTTTTAAAAAATAATTTTAGTTTGTGTACAAGAATGAACCCTTACAATTTTTAACATAATAGGAAGCTGAGAAACTATTACAATATGGAAAAGAAAGTTTCCTTTCACATATTATTGAGAAAAAAAATCTATTCAGATAAATGATGTTCTAGTGGTAAAGGAGTATTTTGAAGTTATTCCTGATGAGTTGTCTAGTATTATACATGATTGAGAAGTTTAATTAACTATTTAATTAATTCATGATTTTAGTCCAATTTCAAACCCCCCTTATAAAATAGATCAAACTAATCGTATTGATTTGAATAAGAAATTGAAGGAGTTATTGAAAAAGATTTATTTCAACCTAGTACATCACCATGGGGTACTCCTACCTTGTTTGTTAAAAATAAAGATGGTTCAATGAAACCATTCATTTATTATAGATCTTTGAATAACATATCCATTAAGAAAAATTATCATTTTCTTCATATTAATGATTTGTTTGATCATCTTCAGGGAGCACAATATTTTTCAAAGATTTAATTGAGGTTGGGGTACCATTAATTGAATGTAAAGGAAGAAGATATTCTAAATATTGTGTTTCTAAAAGATATGGACATTATGAATTTATAGTTATTCTATTTTTATTAACTAATGCACATATTTTATTAATGGATCTTCAAAATAAAATATATTCTATAAGTTATTGGATAAGTTTTTGGTTTTATTTATTTACGATATTTTGGTCTATTATAAAAGAAAAGAGGATCATGAATGACATATAAGGGTTATTTTGAAAACCATAAAATACAATAAATTGTATGTGAAATTCCTCAAGAGTTATTTTTTGTTCCAATAATTTCTTTCCATCGTAACAGTTTTACTAAATTTGGAATAACCGTTGATCGTGCTAAAATGAAAGTTGGTAAGGATTGGCCAAGACCCATGAATATAATGGGTATTTTTAGTTTTTTGGGTTTATAAGGCTATAACCAGAGCTTTGTTGAAAATATTTCAAGGTAATATATCCCACTAACCTAGTTAACTCGAATAGGTATTAAGTTCATCTGAAAAAACAATGTGATGATTGTTTTCAGGAATTGAAAAGAATATTGGTGAATGATCTAGTTCTGGCACTACCTTCTAGAAATGATGAATTTGTTATCTATAGTGACACTTCATTGAAAAGACTTGGTTGTGTCTTAAAGTATAATGATCTGGTAATTTATTATGATTCACGTCAATTTAAACCTAATGAGTTAAATTACCCAACACATGATTTGGAAATAACTATAGTTACTTTTGATTTAAAAATATGGAGGCATCATCTGTATGGAGTAAAATGTGAAATATATAATGACAAAAAATGTTTGAAGTATATATTCTGTCAGAAATAATTGAAAATGATACTTTGAATATTTTTGGAATTAATCAAGGATAATAATTTCATGATTCATTACCATCTTGGAAAAGTAAATAAGGTGGATGATTCTTTGAGTCTGAAAATTAATCCTATATTAACCATGTTACATTTAGAATTTGATCTTTTGATTAATGATTTGATGAAATTTGGCTAGGAATTTGATGGTGGAAAAAATTCCTATTTTTTTATATTTTAGTAAAATCATCTATATGAGACAGAATTAAGAAATCACATTAGAAAGAAAATAAATTGCATAAAAAGGTAGAATTGGATCAGAATGGTAGGATTCCTAAATTTAACATTGATCAAGGTTTTGTTTTGAGATTTGGGAAGAGATTATGTGTTCCTTGGTATTCCAAGTTGAAGAATGAGTTTTTATATGAAGATCATAGTTATTAATTTTTAGTTCATTCTAGAATTACTAAGATGTACAAAGATCATCAGGAGTATTACTGGTGGGATGGAATGAAAAGAGATATCACTGACTTTGCTGTGAAGTGTTTGATTTTACGGGAAGTTAAAGATGAGTTGTAGTTTCCAAAAATGGATGCTTCAACTATTTCCAATACCAAAGTGGAAATGGAAAATATATCAATGGATTTTTTAGTGGTATTACCAAATTATTATTGAGGTAACGATGCAATTTGTTTTATTGTTGACAAATTTAATAAATGTGATCATTTTAATCTTATTCGAGATACATTGTATCTAGATCAACAGTCTCAGTTTTATTTTAAAGAGATAGTCAAGTTACATGGAGTTACTCTCTTAATTATATCTTATTGTGATCCCAGTATCACTTATATCTTTTGGAAAGACTGTTAGAAGTGGTTGCGTATCAAATTAAATTTTAGTACATCTTTTCATCCATAATCCGATGAGAATACAAAACGAACAATTCAAAACTTATAGGATATGATTACCAGGGATGTTGGGATCAACATATTTATTTGGTTGAGTTTTCATATAATAACAGTTTTCATTCTAGCATTCTTACTCCATTTGAATCATTATATAGAAATTGGCGCCAAACTGTAGCTTTTGGGATGATGTGACAAAAAGGAAGTTGATGGGACTAGAGTTGGTAGAACGGAAGGAAGAAAAACTACAGTTGATTCAAAAATAGATGAGGAAAGCTTAGAGAAGGTATAAAAGTTTTGTGGATAACCTAATAAAGGATCTTTAATTTGAGGTAGGTGATCAAGTATTTTTCAAAATTTCTCTATAGAAAAGTATGATGCATTTTGGTAAGAAGGGGAAGGTGAGTCAACGGTTCATTGGACCCTATAAAATATTGGACAAAGTTGGATCAGTTGTGTTAAAAGTATATTTTCCTCTGATTTTATCCCATGTACAAAATTTGTTTCATGTTTCAATGTTAATAAAGGATATTCGAGATCTATATCATGTTTTGAGTCCAGAAGTAGTTATGTTGGAAGAGAACATTTATTATGAAGAACATCAATCTAAATTCTTGACCACATAGATCATGTGTTTTAGAAAAAGGTGATTCATCAGGTTAATATTTTTTTAAAAAATTATATGGTTTAAGAGGCAACATGTGAATATTAAAATTCTATGATGTATAAATACCACCACTTATTTGATAAATAAATAAAATTGTGAGGACACAATTTCCAAAAGGGGGAAGGATGTAACATCCCAGGTAATTGAAAAATAATTCCTTTTAATATCTATTAATTTTATAAATTAGATATTAATTTTATTTTAATGGGGATTATTTGTCTGATATCATACCCGAAATGAAATAATGTGTTTCTCTGAAATCTTACATTGCACAAAAGACTCTATTATACTGAAAGATAATATATTATTAATATTATTATTTTAAATGGTAGTTATCATCTAACTGTTGTATTAGAGAGAATAAAATAAACTAACTATATTATGATTACACATTTTTATTAAATATTTTTTACTTTCTCCTAATATATTTTATGTAATTAAAAAATAATAAATCCAATTTTAGGAATATAAGGATCTAAAATTTGTAAAAGGTAGTTTCACCTCCTTTTTATGGAGAACCCTTTTTAAATATAGTTATTTTTCATTTTTATATGTTGTATTTCAAAAAATAAACATTTTATTTGGAATTTAGACATCCACATTTTCTTTGATTGAATTTTTGGTCTTTTTCTTAGTAAATTCATATTTTAAGGAATAGTGAGAAATACTAAAATATAACTCAAAACTACCTTTTCATCTAATTTATTTATATTGTTAGATTATAATTTTACATGGTCTCAAGGTATTATTAAATGAATTTTTTATCAGTTAATTAAATTTAGTTCATTGGATGCAATTTTAATTTTAAATTAAATAGAAATATAATGTGAACTTTTGAACGTGTTACTTAAAAAACTTGTTTTCTTGATCCATCAATGGGATTAGTGTTAAACCTAATTTAGCAACTTTTGCGAATTGAATATTCAAAAACAAACATACATGGTTGTAATCAATATGAAAAATTTGGCCTAATAGGATCAAAATAATTTTTTATGAATAGTAACATTATTATTTTATTTTAAAGGGTGAAGGTAAATAAGGAAATTAAAGGTAAATTTAATATTATAATATTTCAAACTTACCCTAATAATTGTAGTAACATTATTGGATAAATTATTATTTACCAGGACAGTCATTGGGACAAAATGTGACCTCTGGAATCCACTTGGGTGTGATTAATAAATTTTTAACATTTATGTTAATGTAAAGGAAAATATGTCAAAAATATGCCTCTATTTAATAAAAAAATTTAATAGTGTCACAACCAGTTCTAGTGGGGCCCGCGCTACATCTCCCCAAGCCCGCTTCCAATATCCCAGGGGCTAGTGACTAGAACCAAGTAGGAATATTACAAACATGGGTTGAATTGCCTATGTACATGTACACACACACTCATCTCTAAGCCTACAAGTGCTGAAATGAAAAAACCACTAAGTAACAAAATGTGTGAATACAACTAAACCCACCCAAAAGAGTACAAAGATAGAAAATTATGAAAATTAAACTAATCCAGAATACAAGCCCATAAAAACAAGAGTCTGCAAACTAAGAAGTCCAAATTGCAAGAAAAATAAGGTACTAGGACATCTGCTCGTAACCGTAGGAACACCTCGTCTAGAAGAGAACTCAGAAAGCCCGATCCGGTCAAGGTCCACCCTGGACTCCATCAAAAGGACGCTTATCTGTGCAAGACGTGACATGTGTGGGAAAATCTCGTGTAGGGGTGAGTATAACAATACTCAGTAGAGGACCCCAAAAAACACAAAGCCATACACAATGTAACGTTATAGTCATCTCTACACAATATATGTCTACTGAACATATAGTAAGAGAAACACAATCCCGATATACACAAAACGTAGACCCAGAGCCTATAGGAAAGTCAAACAACCACATACCCACGCTAGGGATTAAGTTCAGAGATTCCACAAAGCACTTGACTGGGAGAACTCAATCAATGAGTCTGATAGCTCTGATGTCATCCGTCATATAAGTAATGTTAGTAAGGTAAAGGCATGAGAGATAGACACACTCATTCTGAGATAACACACACCTTAGTGGGGAAAGATCACGATACACAGATGAGGATTATTGTCACGGCCTTGGATGATACCACGACTCATCCAGAATTCACCTACTAGGTAGGGGATCAACGCCCTGTAGAAATTGTCACATAGATACCTGACCCTACCAAGGGTCAAGAATGGATAGAGGATCTCACTCCAGGACTCTCGGAGGGATACCTCACTCTATGTCAGAGAGTCCTGCTGAAGGGAAATACTCTTGTGAATGGAAACGATACCTGACATTCAGAGGAATGAGAAAATGGGGCACTAACCCAAATGAAACAAATCCAAGGGATGGTGGACAAGAAAATAAAGCCATGTACTGAGAAGTACATGTCGTGTAGAAGTCTCAAATGCCATTTCTTCTGACCCCGGGTACTGTCCGTGTGGAATGGTCTGTGTCACGAAGCTTCACATGTAAAACTCAACTACAAGACATGTAGGAAGGATAACACACCCTTTAAATGTATCTGGGGTCCACTCCATGTACGCTAGCCATGTGCCCTTATGCTACCTCATCCCATGCATGCCAACCTGTGTAATCGGTACACGAGGTAACCCACGTTACTAGCCTCATATGGTCGTGTGGTGGAGTACATGATGTGTAGTTCATCTTGTTCCCACATATCGTCCACGATACATGTCGAGCACCATGTAAGGACTCACATGTCATGTGATAGTGGTCACATGTCATGTGTATGCTTTCAGTCGCATGGAACTCCAGCCACTGCTGGGTGGGGTCCACCTATTTTGTCTCCCTGGAGTCACATCGTGTTCTTCATCGCGTGTAGCACACAAACCCTAGCTCTCAACGCCGGTCCACCCGGAGTGTTCATCAGGATACACGTCATGTGTTCCAGAAATTTCCAAAAAGGATTCTCTTCACTACTGCGCCTCTCGTGATGCTCTATTCTTCGATCCAGTCATCCGATCACAACGAAACTCATGGTTTTAGGTTTCCCCATATTCACAAAGCTGATTCTGTCTGTTTTGGGCCTCTGATCAACCCCAAAAAATATTCTGATTCTCCCGCACAAAGAACGACTGAAGAACAGTTATTCTTGAACCGCGTCGATTCCTCCAGCGCTATCATCTTTGCACCTACGTTGAGTCGTTGAAATGTCAGATCTCAAATTTTGGATCGTTGCATTGCAAAACTGATGCACAATGATCTTTTTTTCATAACCCCATGAAGATCATGAATAACACGGGGAAAATGGAAGAAGAGATCAATAAAAAAGAGGAACACACATCTTCTATCATTTGTAATGGTGTAGTTTCGATCCCGTTAGAAGGATTAAATAGTAAGAATCAAATGATAATCCAACAATTATCATGAATCAATTTCCCAGATAAAACCCCAAAAGAAAAAAAAATAACGCCCTCCCTCAAGAAGGCACGATACACGGGTTAACCTATTTGGGGGTTGATCCATGTTCTTCATTTAATCCAAGAACATGGATAAAAAGAATAAAAAAACAACCCCTACCTCGATTCGGCTGAAGAATGATCACTATGTCGCATTCATTGGTGAGGTTCGTCGAATCTGAAATGTGTCGATCGATCACATTGTCGTCATCTGCCAACGGGTTCTCCTTTAATGCTCCAATGGAAAAATTCTAAATTCATAGGGTTATGTAGATAACCTCGCGAACTTGCCTTAGGCATGTATTTAAAGGGTAGGATTAAGTCGTTGTGCCAAAAATAAACTTTTAAAATAAATTAACTGTCAATTTATTTTATTTCCTTCAAAAAGTTCAAAATATAACTTTTGCATCTGACCCGCGCTGATGGATGTTATGACCCGCCAAAGGTAAATTCTTTCCTCTGAAAGCAACGATACCCTCATATTTCTGATCTGTGCACCTATTCAAAAGTGATTCCACTTTTTTAGGAAAACCACTCATGCGAGCTGTTTAAATGTTTAATATATTTCATACATTTATTCTGGGAACTATGGGCCTCAGAATCGTATTCCATTGAAAATCATGTTGTCAAAATAATTCCATAAGATATTTAAAAATAATAAATGGAAAATTCGAGACATTACATTCTCTCAAACTTAGGGCTTTATGTCCTGGAAAGACAAAACAAAAGGCTACTCAAAAATATGTGGGTACCAGGCATGGATTATACCATCTCGCTCCCACGTGCTCTCATTAAGATTCTTGTGCTACCACCGGATGTGCACCAAGGGTATTTATTTCCCACGAAGGATCCTCTCATGATGGTACTTTATCTTCACCAGGTACTTAGAAAAGGTCACTCCATCCTCGATGTCCAGATCACCCCAGTCGATGACATGCGATGGGTCATGCACAAACCTCCTCAGCTGCAACATGTGGAAAACATCATGTACCTGATGAAATTTTGGAGGTAGATGTAGGAGGTATGACAACATTCCAACTCTTCCCAGTATATGAAAAGGGCCGATGAAACTCATATACAATTTTCCACCCCTATCAAATATCTGCAATCCTCGTCTAGGTGATACCCTAAGGAAGACATTTTCCCCCTCCTCGAACTCCAGAGGTCGTAGTCGTCTGTCAGCATAAGACTTCTGCCAGCTCTGTGAAGTCTTTATCCACTTCTTGGTGATCTAAACTTTCTCGTTGGTAGCTCTCACCAAATCTGGACCTATAAGTGCTAACTCTCGATGGTTGGTCCGACAAAGTGGTGACTGACATGGTCTCCCATATAAATCCATAAAATGTGCCATACCAATGGTGGATTTGTAGCTATTTTTTATGAAAACTCCACCCGTGGTAGGTGGTCCTCCCAACTAAGAACAAATTCCAATATACAGGCCTGCAACATATCATCCAGAACCTGAATGGTCTTCTCCATTTGACCTTCTGTCTGAGGATGGAATGCTACTCTCAAGCGTAGCTGGGTCCTGAAAGCCTCCTGCAATCCCTTCCACAACCGGGATGTGAATTGGGCATCTTGATCCGATAATGTTTTCGAAGGGGAACCATGAATGTGAATTATCTCCTACACGTAGAGGAGTCCCAAGATCTATACAAAATACATCTACCTAATAGCTAGGAAGTGCGCTGACTTCGTGGGTCAGTCAACAGTCACCCAGATGGAATCATGCCACTTGGCCGTTCGTGGTATGCCCATCATGAACTCCAACGATATTCCATCCCACTTCCACTCTGGATCTTCCAGGGGTGAGGTAATCCTACTGGAACCTGGTGCTCGACCTTCACTTTATGGCAAGTAAGGCATCAAGAAACAAACTATTCTACTGCCTTCTTCATGCCTGACCACTAGAACTATCGTCAAAGATCTAGGCACATCTTCTCCACTACAGGATGTACTGCCAAGGGGGATGTATGAAACTCCATTAGGAACTCCTCACACAATTTCACTTGTACAACAGCGCGTCCTCTAAAATGAACTACAGGCTCCCCACCTTGCGAATATCCATCAGGAGCACGTTATTTGGATAAATGAACATGTAAAACCTCACAGTCGACATCTCCAAGTTGTGCCCTATAACTATCTATAAGAGTGGAGGTGTTAAAACCATATAATTAAGGTAAGATTCATCCTCTCTGTCCATAAAGGATAACTGTAACAAGGCCAACTGTTCTGTGGCCTCACTCAACAGTTGCGAGCTCGATTTTTTGTTAAGAGAATTTTCCACCATGTTCCCCTTCCCAAAAGTATAAATGGTCTCGAAACTCTATTCTTGGAGGAACTCTAGCAAATTCATCTATCACAAATTCAAATCCTTCTATGAGAAGATTTTTTTATGAATCTTGTGGTTAGAGTAGATGATGAACTGCACGCCTATAAGGTAGTGTCGCCACGTCTTCAATGTGAAGACTACCACTTCCAAATTGAGATCATGGGTTGCATAGTTATGATCATGTGTTCTAAGCTGTTCTGAATCATAAGAAATAAATTCTTGTCTCTACATCATGACACATCCATGCCTGATCACTGATGCGTTGCATAAACCTTCGTACTCGACACCCTTCTCCGGTAATCTCAAAATTGGGGTGATCTTTAAACTCTACCTCAATTGCTCGAAATCCTTTTGGAACTTCTATATCCACATGAAGGGTTTCCCACTCTTGGTCAAGGATATCATCGGTGTTGATATCCAAGAGAAATCTGGAATGAATATCTGGTAATAACCTACCAACCCTAGGAAGCTCCTCACCTCTATCATGCTCTAGGGTGGCTATTATGCCAACACTGCCTCCACCTTGGCTGAGTCCACAACAACTCCATATTTTGAGATGACATGTTCTACAAAGTGGACCTCTTGAATCCAAAATTTTCATTTCAAGATCTTCCCATAATGATGGTGCTCTCAGAGTACATTAAGAACCATCCATAGGTGTCTCTCTTGCTCCTCCTCTGATGCCGAGTACACAAGGATGTCGTTGATGAAGACCACTATGAACTGGTCAAAATACGGCTCGATGATCTAGTTCATAAGTTCCATGAACACTGTAGGGGCATTATTCATGCCAAAAGGCATCACCAAGTACTCATAGTGACCGTAGCGACACTTGAATGCCGTCTTCAGTATATCCGCATCCCATACTTGTAACTGGTGGTAACCTGACCGAAGGTCAACCTTCGAGAACCACTGTGCCCCTCTCAACTGATTGAAGAGGTCGTCGATAAATGAATGTGGATACTTTTTCTTCATCATCACCTGGATAAAGCACCGATAATCCACACAAAACATCAAACTCCCATCTTCCTTCCTGGAAAAAAAATTGGGGCTGCCCAGGGTGAAACATTGGGTCTTACGAAACCCCTTATCTACATATCCTCCAACTCCACCATCCGCATGCGAAGCTCTGTAGGAGCCATCCAATATGCTGGTGAGGAAATTGGTGCAATACTGGGGTGTAATTCAATGCATAAGTCGGCCTCTAGACAAAGAGGTAGTCCTGGATCATCTTTGGGAAAGACGTCCTCATATTCAGCCACTACTACTGGGAACTAGAAGCTCACAACATCTATTTATCTAAGGGTAAGGCCAATCAACTCATGAGTTATCGACTGCACCCTCTTATGCATGATCCCATTTTGTTCTTCTTCAGTCTCCTTTTCACCATCAATGAAAAACCTTGTCCCATTACTGCGGATACACCGCACTCTTCGCCTAAAGCAGTCAATCTGAGCATTAATCGAAAATAGCCAATCCATACCAAGAATGACGTCGTAAGGCCTCAACGCTGCCACCAAGCTGTTCCAATTGAAACTCTCACCTCCAAGGTAAGATCACAATGTTTGAAAAGGTGTGTGATCATCAAGTATCCTCTCATAGGTGTCTCCATGAGTAAGGGTCGAGTCAACAGCTCTACAAGAATCTCAAGGATTCGCACAAGACATGTTGCGAGGAAGGAATGACTGACACCTATGTCTATAAGTACAAAAGCTAATTTAGAGAAGAAAAAAATCACACCTCAGCTCATCCCTAGAGTCCCTCGGTCGTATACATCAAATGAATTCATCTTTCCCTACCCATGTCCCACATCTCACGGAGCTTGGTGCGGACCTCCTGGGGGTGGGTTTGGGAGTAGATCGAAGCATCTATCACCACCTGCAGCTATCCCTGCTCCTCTGCCATGTCTGTTTCCTGGCGGGTATATATGCTCCACTATCTGCCTCTACCTAGATGGACCATCCACCACCTCTATGTCCTCAGCTCGACGATTCAGGCAGTCTCTCGGGTTATTTCACCTACCGTTTCATGAGTAGCATCAACTCTCCCTAGGCTGGATAGATCGATCCTGAGAGACCTGTAATACCAAACTCCTATATCAGGTCCTCCTATGATGTATCCCACATTATGATCCTTGTGCCTGATCTCATCTCCCTACTGTAGAGGTCTCTACACAAATATGCCTACTGCAGACTGCCATCGGCTGTCTCTGCTCCGCCAAGAAGATCTTGATCACTAAGGCCCGCTCGATCACTCCAACATAAGTCAAAATGTATAGAGGTACAGTACTAGATCTTATATACCATAGTAGACCTCGCTCTAAGGTCTGAGCACTGAAGTACTGATCCTTTAACATATCCATTGAGTACCAGGAGATGTTGGTGAACCTCGATGAATAGTCGGCCACTATCAAACTGCCCTACTAGAGCTAAAGCAGCTCCTGGATACACACTGCTCTTAGTGTAAATAATGAGAACTCCTACCTAAAGATTCACTCAAACTCCATCCAAAAAATAGTCTCCTCATCACGAGTATGTGTGTTTCGACTCCACCATCGTCCCGCAGAACCTGGAAGAAGGATCCTCCTACGATCACCATCTGTTCCGCCGGTGTCCTCACTAGATGAAAAACTCTGGTCGCTGCCTCAACCCATTCCCTAGCCACCTGAGGGTCATGCTTTACTCAGAACCTGAGGGGTATCTATCTCTAGAACTCATGGAGAACTCTCATCCTGTTCCCCTCATCTATTGGTACTTTAGGTAACACAGCCTACTCCACTGGTGGTGTTATATCAGGTGCACCAATAGGAGGTAATGCCTGGGGAACTGGTCCCTATATCTAATCCTCATCACTGAGGGGCTAATCCTCATGATCGCGTTGCCGAATCCAAGTGGGTATGCATCACAGAGGCTTCCTGTAATGAAAAAAGATTTACCATGGTTGATGAGTATATATGGATAGATGACACAAAGTACATGGAAACCAAAACCCATTCCAATATGATTCATGTACCATTCTTTTACATCCCCCTAATTATTATTTTCGTGTACCTAGTCCAAAATCTGGTTATCAGAGTATTGGTGTATGGATACTTCATCTGTGCACACTAACACTGAAGTCTCTGGCCCGAACGCTGAGCTCAAGACACTTAACAATGTTGACCCAGAACCAATCTCATAGACTCTTGGTCTTAAGGTATAACCTGCTCTGATAACACTCTATCATGACACGTCCCAATGGGGCTTTCACCGCATCTCCCCAAGCCCGACTCCAATAGGATAGTGGATGGTGACTAGCACCGAGATGGCATATTACTAACATTAGAGGCATTTCCTATGTATCTGTACACACAGACATATCTCTAACCCAAAAAGTGATTAAATGAAAAAACCACTAAGGAACAAAATGCATGCATACAACTAAACCCACTCAAAAAAGTACAACGAAAGAAAAGCATAGAAAGTAAACTAGGCCAGAATACAATCCCACAAAAACAAGAGTCTGCAAACTACAAAGTCTTACTTGTAAGATAAAGGAGGAACTGGGACTACTGCTCATACTGTAGGAACAGTTCATCTATATGGGAACTCAGAAAGCTCAGTCTGGTCCTGGTCCACCCAGGACTCCGTCTAAAGGCTTCCCGTCTGCACATGACACGACACGTGCAGGAAAATCCCGTGTAGGGGTGAGTATAAAAATACTCAGTAGTGGACCTCGAAAACAAAAATGAAATACACAAAGTAAAGGTAGAGTAATCTTTATGCAATATATGTCTATTGAACATATTATAAGAGAAAAAAAATCCATATATACTCAAAACTCAGACCCGTAGTCTAGAGGCATATCACACAACTGCATACCCACGCTAGGGATTCACTTTGAAGATTCCACGAACCAATCATCCGGGAGAACTCACTCCATGAGTCTGATAGATTTGTTGTCATCCTTCCGAGAAGTACTGTTCCTCAGGAAAAGCCAAGATAGATACGTACACTCATTCTGGGAGAACACACTCCTGAGTGGGGAAAGATCATGATACATAGATAAGGATCACTTATAGGGAATTGGAGGATTCCAAGAATCATCCATATTCACCTATTAGGTAGAGGATCAATGCCTTGATAAAATAGTCACGTCGATACCTGACTCTACCTAGGGTCAAGAATTGATAGAGGATCTTGCTCTGGGCCTCTCGGAGGGATACCTAACTCTATCTCGGAAAGTCTTGCTGAAGGGATCACACTCCTATGAGTGGAAATGATACCAGAACTTTAGAGGAATGAGAAAAGGAGGAACTAACCCAAACAGAACTTGTCTAAGGGACGATGGACAAGAAGATAAATCCATGTACTGAGAAGTACACATCGTGTAGAAGTGTCACACGCCATGTTTTCTTACCCCAGGTACTGTCCGTGTGCAATAGCCTGTGTCATAATGTTTACCATGTAAAACGAAACTACATGATATGTAGGAAGGATCACACGCCATGTCACGACCCATCCTCGGGGCCCGTGCCGTGACTACCCCAAGGCCGCCTTCCATAGGCCAGGGGCTAGCGACTCGCACCAAAGGCGTAATCCCGATAACTGGGAAGGAATTGCCTTTGTAAAAGTAAACAAAACACCACAGAGTACAAGTGGAAGTAAAACACTAAGTACAAAAAGGAAGTGATGAAAAGTAAATGAGCTAGAATACAAACACAATCGAAAGTACAACTACAACTGAACAAAAGTACAACAGAAAAGACAACCAGCTGGAAGAATGGAAGAAGCTCCTGGGTCGTCCTCCTCGGATCCTACCTGGAGGGTAGGTACAGATAGCGCATCTCCTGGATCGTCCACCACAGATCCTACCTAAAGGGTGGGTACAGATAGCCTCCACAACGCTCTCACCCGTCAACCTCCTCCGAGTGTCGTCTCGTCGTGAAGTCCACCACCGAATACTATCTCTTCATGAGGTCCACCTCTGGGTACCATCCAGTCCTTGAACACTCAGCCTCTGTCTGTGTTGCCCGTCTTCTACAACCAACACAATGAGTTGCGGGCATAGCCCGTGTAGGGGTGAGTATAACGATACTCAGTAGGGACCCCGAGACCCTCAAGGTCTCACTAAATCCAACAAGGTTAACCACAAAGAAGATCTAAATAGATAACCTCTACTTAGGTATATGCCCATACATATACCCATGTTATCAAGTAACCCATCTCAATCATGAGGAAACACAAAGATTATGAAATCAACGAAAAACCACTACCCAGATATATTCCCATACAGATACCTAAGTTATCAAGTGACCCATCTCAGTCATGAGGTAAACACAAGATCATAGACTCAGCTCAAACCAGGATTTAAATTATTGAAACCATAACTGCTGAAGAGCCCCGTCTCTGGAGTGTACAATGGTCCTGTCACGACTCCGAGGTACTGCTCACTAACCTAAGACTGCTGAGGTACTCCTCCTGTCGAGTACCACGGGTCAGCCACCCAAACACAGTAGTGCTTCCCGCCGTGGTATGCCACCCAAACATAGTATTGCACACCCCCTAATAGCCTGCAGAGGTACTCTTCGGATGAGAACCGCGGGTCTGCACCTAAACTCAGTAGTGCTCCATCCTCCATGGGTCTGCACCCAAACAAGGTAGTGCTCCGTCCACTGGTCTAGTCGACTCACTCCAAGTCGAGTCAGTCAAGCAGTCGTCAGGTCTCAGCCGGCTACACGGTCTCCGTACTCCGTACGCTCGTCTCTGGGAGGGTCTGCTGCACGAGCTACTGGTCGATACTCCAAGTATCACAAAGTCCCACGAATAAGTATCTCAAAGGACCGCCTCATCATAGGGGTATCAACGCAACAGACGACGCGTCAATCAGACGCCCGGTCAGTGAGTTATTAGCCTATTCGTCCCAGGGGCCCGGTTGTTTTCGTGTGCGAACCAACCCGGCCATATCCCAACTGTACCCGAACTCTCATAGGGTATAATCATAGGGACTGTTTTTCAATGTGATCACCAACGCCACTGACGGTTCGTCAAACGGACGTCCGGTCTGAAAGTTATCAGCTTTTTCGTTCCAGGGGCCCGGTTGGATTTCGGGTACAATCCAACCAGGCCACTATCCAACTGCAACCAAAACTCAGGAAAATTATTCTAAAAGTTCCGTCTCATCAAGAGGAATCCAACAAAGTCGACGGCCCGTCAATCGGACGTCCGAAACTCAAGATAAAAGTGTTTCCGCTCCGTGGGCCCGGTTGGTTTCGTGTTCGAACCAACCCGGCCGTACCCAAAGATCTCCGAAACCCAGAGTGTAATATACAGAAACGATCTCCTCGATCCAAGGATCACATCGCAGTTGACGGTGCGTCGATTGGAGGTCTTTGGACCATGATATGGGCGTTTGAACGGAAACTGGCCGAAAATAGCGGGTTCGGGTCCAGTCCGACCCGGCCCGAGACCCCCTGGGTCGGCCAGAACTAGGTCCTGATCCGGCCCAATAGGGCGCGGCCCGGCCGGTTGGCCAGCCGCGCTGGCGCGGCTGCGTGGCAGCTCGGCTGTCCGGCTGAGCGGAACAGGGGGTGCGGTTGCCCCCCGTGAAAGAAGTTGCGGCCCCCACGTGGGGGCCGCTCCCTGCCAGAGACATGGCGACCCACCACGTCTCCCCTCTAGATCCCGCGCGGCCGTAGGATCCCTCCTCCGCCGCGGCTTCAACCGTGAAGGCTCCTGCCGGCAGCGCGCCGGCAGCACCTTCCCCGGACCACCAGAGTTGCTACGGTGGTCCGTTTCCAATTCTGTCTTCTCCTGCGGTCCTCCTGAGACCTACCCTTCGCTACAAAGTCTTCAAATTTACCCTTCGGCTCGTTCTTCCATGGACCAGCGATCCGTACGCCAAATAAACAAACCGCGTCTCTTCGTGGTTTTCCGGCGCGGCGCGACGGCGCCACGGCTTTGTTCGGCTTCAACGGCGCAACGCGACAGCGTCGCACATCCTTGTCGCATGATCCCGCGTGGTGCGACGGCACCGTGCCCTCCCCATTCCAAACCACAAAAAGGTCAAAAAAAATTAGGGAGGAGTGTTGGTCGTGTTTGTGCGGTCTGGCCATCTCCCGTTAATCGATAGCAAGCTGTCCAATTTGAAATGAGGAACGACGACGGAAGAAATCACAAACAACAACAACAAAATCCCCTACCTCGAGTGTTGTCGTTGAACATGGTTTATCGTTGAAAGGGGCGTCGTGGAATTTATCATCGCGGAAGAAGAGGATCGTTGGCATTTATCGATCTCCGATGAAGGTTTCTTTTGCCGTCGTCCTTCGTCGGAGGTCGACGTTCCTCGTCGGTGGCGGTGCGTTCTTCGCGTTCTTCGACGAAGAACGAAGAACTTCAATACTTCTCTTATTCTCCCCAAAAACTCAACACAACAACCCAAAAATAATAAAATAATCCACCTCTTATTTTATTACTCAATCCTTAAGTTTGAAATTCAAAAATTGAATCAATCAATTAATTTAATTAATTGAGGAGTTTAAACCACCCAATTAATTAGGCATTTATTATTCAAAATAAACGCAAGAGTTGACTTACATTAAAAAGGGGGGTGCTGGTGCGTTAACTAATTAAAGGTGGGGGTTTCGTGGAAGTTAAAAAGGTGGGGCTCATGTGGGCTCCACCCCACAAATATCCTACCTAGTGGAGTAGGATATAGTGGGTCCCACTTTAACCACTTATCTTAGGTTAAACAACTTAAAATAAAATAAATTGATAGCCCCATTTATTTTATTCATTTACTTAACCCAAAAAATTTTAAAACCATACCCGAGCAAACACAACTCTGGAAAAGGTGTTCCTAAGCAATTACTAGCGCTGTGATTACATCAGTGCCCTCGGATTTCGATTCCGAGCACCGGTTCAAAAGTTATGAAAACCCGTTCGTTAGTTCACTGAATGTACCCATGCCCAACTTCGGAAAATGATTCTGGGCACACCGGGCCTAGGAATCAGGTGCCGTCAGAAACTGCGCTCTTGTAAAATTCCAAACAAAATTTGAAAAAAAATTCCCTTGAATTTTACGGGTCTTTACATTAGTCCAAGCTCAGGGCTTTACAACTTCGTAAAGCTTTAACACAAACTAGGGATACAAAAGCGGTATTGAGCACACACCTGAGCCTTCCGCTCCTATGTCCTCACTTGTAGGTTCCCGTACTGCCAGTGAAAGCGCACCCAAGGAATCGACCATCCTCATAGGATCCACTTCTGTCGATCCTCAACCTCTACTGGAACCCCACAAAAGTCACCCCATCGCCAAAGTTCAGTTCCCCATGGTCGATGACATGCGTTGGGTCAAGCATGTATCTCCTCAGTTGAGATACATGGAAGTCTTCGTGCACGTGGTGCAATTGATGTGGATGGGTCAAGCGGTAAACCACCTCCCCTACCCAGCTGAAGACCTAGAAAGGTCCGCTGAACCTTGGAGATTACATGCTACCTTGGCCACATCTCCGTAAACCTCGTCGAGGTGAGACCCGTATAAGGACGTGGTCGTCATCCTTGAACTCTAGAGGCTTCCTATCAGCTCTGTGCAGTCTCATCTGCCGTGATCCAAAGGCGATCAGTGACCACTCCTATATCAGGACACACCCGAGTCTGTTCCCTAATGCGTCATAGTGAACTATGTAACCAACACCCACAGGTTGGGCGTACCGGTCAACCCAGCTCCTGAAAGCTCTGCTGGAAGTGGTGCCGCAACTCTGGATTATTCTAGCAGAAAAGTATGTTTGGCTATATCTTGAGTGATCGAATTCACCCTCTTATGCATGATTGCATCCTGTGCTGCCTGGGTTTTCCTTTTCTCCGACCAAGGAAAACCCCATCCCAACGTTGTAGATAAATAACAACATTTCTGCCTAATACAGTCAATCTGTGTATGAACTGTGGATCCAATCTATACTCAGACCAACATCATAAGGCCTCGACTATACCACCAAGAGATTCCAACCGAAACTCGTGCCTCGTGGGTCAGATCAAACTGTCGGCATAAGTGTTATTATCGAGTCTCCTCCCAAGGTATCTCCAGACATGAGGGTCAAGTCTACGACTTACCGAAAACTCTAGTTCTGGGAGAAGATTCGTGGAAAGAAGGAATGATTCGTATCAACGTATGTTACTACGACATCTATTAGTGGACACAGACTGCCCCTCGAATCATTCATAGAGCCATTGGTTCACTCTCCTTGACCACATGCAGCTACTCTCTCCCCCTTCTATCCAGCTTCCTGAGCCTGGAGGGGACAACAAAGGCTGGTGGTTGTAGCATGTTGAAATGTACACCACCACATGCTGCTCTCCTAGCTCTGCATCCATGTCCCCTGCTCTACAGATTCATTTTTCCTTGACACTTCCTCTTCTTGAAACATTTTACACATCCAAGTCTCTGAGACTGACACCAGTTCGCATCTTCCCACTGTTAACATTCACTGGCTAACACAGATCAGCCGAAAAACATTCAACAACAACGGTTCTTTCTAGCACCATAACATAAGTAGGAATGCAAAGAGAAAAGATTTCTTACTCAGATATCAATTAAACACACATTTCTCTGAGGTCCAAGATCTAAATCACTGATTATATTGTAGTCATCAAGTACCAAGAATGATCGGTATGCTCCGATGATTACTCATCTACTGAAACATCATCCTGCCAAAGCTGTATAAGCTCTAGAAAAACTCTCAGCCACCTCCTCAAGCCAATTCTCACTTGCCTGTGCATCGGGCTCACCTCAGAACATGAGGGTATCTGATGTTGGAACACGTGTAAGGCAGTAAGCCTACATTTGTCACCTACTGGTACCGTCGGTTGTAACTGCAGACCAACAAGTAGTGATGTATACCTGACACACTACCCAAAGGCACTATCTCAGGCATCAGTCCACATACCGAAGCCTCATCACTATGTGGACTATCCTCATGGTAACTCACTGGAAAACACTAGTAGCCAAGTCCACCGTCCACTCTACTAATGTTTCAACTAGGCAGAAAACTCTAGCAATCGCCTCAAGACAGTGCTCTGCTGTCTGGGAATCTGCCTCGCCTCGTAACCTTGGAGGTCGCTGCTGCTTGAACTTGTGCAATGCGCTCTGTCAGCGTGCACAGTCCGCTAGTAAGGCTGGTGGCATCTGCTGCCCAATAGGTGGTGGTGCTGCTGGTACACCTCCTGAGGGTGCCAACATAGTAAAAAGGGCCCCGCACTGGATCCTCGCTGCTCGGTGGGCCGTCATCGAGTAATCTCTCGGAACTCCAATTGATTGTCTGCATGGAGACATCCTGAACAGATGTGACACGGTCAATGATTTATACCTGGTGAGCTGACCAGGTTTGAGATGACTTTAAAACTCTTGGAAACACACATGCAATCAGTGTTTTTCATGCACAAAGTCGGAAATTAGTAATCAGGGTCCTGGTGTATGGATACGTCGGCCGTTGCACCAACACTGGACTCCCAGAACTAAAGAACACACTCGGTACCCTTAACACTATTTCTTCATAGAAAGGGAATATCAGAGTTATAAGTTCTGCGGTAGAACCGACTGCCTCTGATACCAATTTGTCATGACCCGTCCTCAGGGCCCGTGCTGTGACTACCCCAAGCCCGCTTTCCATAGGCCAGGGGCTGGGGACTAGTACCAAAGGAATAATCCCGATAACTAGGAAGGTATTGCCTTTATAAAAGTAAACAAAACACCACATAGTACAACCGGAAGTAAAACACTAAGTACAAAAAGGAAGTGCTGAAAAGTAAATGGGCCAGAATACAAACCAAATAGAAAGTAAAACTACAACTGAACAAAAGTACAACAGAAAAGACAAACAGCTGGAAGAATGGAAGAAGCTCCTGGTTCGTCATCCTCGGATCCTACCTGAAGGGTAGGTACAGATAGCGCAGCTCCTGGATCATCCACCACGGATCCTACCTGAATTGTAGGTACAGATAGCCTCCACAACGCTCTCACTCGTCATCCTTATTCGAGTGTCATCTCGTCGTGAAGTCCACCACCGGATACTGTCTCGTTGTGAGGTCCACCTCCGGGTACCGTCCAGTCCTCGAACACTCAGCCTCTGTCTGCGCTGCCCGTCATCTGCAAACAACACAATGAGGTGCAGGCATAGCCCGTGCAGGGGTGAGTATAACGATACTCAGTAGTGACCCCGAGACCCTCATGGTCTCACTAAATCCAACAAGGTTAACCACAAAAAATATCTCAAAAGATAACCTCTACTTAGGTATATGCCAATACATATACCCAAGTTATCAAGTAACTCATCTAAATCTTGAGGAAACACAAATATTATGAAATCAATGGATAACCACAATCTAGGTATATGCCCATACATATACCTAAGTTATCAAGTGACAAATCTAAATCATGAGGTAAACACAAGATCATAGACTCAGCTCAAACCAGGATTTTCATTATCGAAACCGTAACTGCTGAAGAGCCCCGTATCTGGAGTGTACACTGGTCCTGTCACGACTCCGAGGTACTGCTCACTAACCTAAGACTGCTGAGGTACTCCTCTTGTCGAGTACCGCGGGTCAGCCACCAAAACACAGTAGTGCTTCCCGCCGGGGAATGCCACCCAAACATAGTAGTGCACACCCCCTAATAGCCTGTAGAGGTACTCTACGGATGAGTACCGCGGGTCTACACCGAAACTCAGTAGTGCTCCATATTCCTTGGTAATGCAACCATACAAAGTAGTGCTCCATCCACTGGGCTAGTCGACTCACTCAAAGTCAAGTCGGTCAAGCAGTCGTCAGGTCTCAGCCGGCTACACAGTCTCCGTACTCTGTACGCTCATCTCCGGGACGGTCCGCTCCACGAGCTACTGGTCGATACTCCAAGTATCACAAAGTCTAATGTAGAATTATCTCAAAGGACTACCTCATCATAGGGGTCTCAATGCAACAGACAACGCGTCAATCAGACGCCCGATCTGTGAGTTATTAGCGTTTTCGTCCTTGGGGCCCAATTGGTTTCATGTGGGAACCAACCTGGTCATATATCAACTGTACCCCCGAACACTCATAGGTTATACTCATAGGGATTTTCTTTTTCAATGTGATCACAAACACCGCTGACGGTTTGTTAAACGGACGTTTGGTCTGAAAGTTATCAGCTTTTCCGTTCTAGGGGCCCGGTTGGATTTCAGGTACAATCCAACCCTTCCACTATCCAACTGCAACCAAAACTCAGGATAAGTATGCCAAAATTTCCGTCTCATCAAGAGGAATCCAACAAAGTCGATGCCACATCAATCGGACGTCCAGAACTCAAGATAAAAGCGTTTCCGCTCCGTGGGCCCGGTTGGTTTCATGTTCGAACCAACCCGGTTATACCCAAAGTTCTTAGAAAACCGGAGTGTAATATACCGAAACGATCATCTCGATCCAAGAATCGCATCGCAACAGACGGTGCGTTGATCGGAGGTCCATGGCCCCTGATATGGGCATTTGAACTGAAACTGCCCGAAAATAGGGGGTTCGGGCCAGGTCTGAACCGGCCCGAGACCCCTTGGGTCGGCCCGAACCGGGTCTGGGTGCAGACCAATAGGGCGCGGCCCAGCCCGACCAGTTGGCCTATCACACTGGCGCGGCCATGTGGCCTCTCGGCTGTCTGGCTGAGCGGAACAGGGGGTGCGATTTCCCACCGTGAAAGAAGTCGCTGCCCCCACGTGGGGGCCGCTCCCTGCCAGCGACACGACAACCCGCCACGTCCCCCCTCCGGAACCCGCGCGGCCGCCGAACCCCTCCTCCGCCGCGCCGGTGAGGTGCACCGATAGCCCCTTCTGCGGATAACTAGAGTTTCTCTAGTGGTCCGTTTCCAATTCCATCTTCATCTGCGGTCCTCTCGGGACCTGACCTTCGCTGAAAAGTCTTCAAATCTCCCATGCGGCTCGTTCTTCCATGGCCTGTCGATCAGTACGCCAAATAAACAAACCTCGTCTCTTTGTGTTTTTCCGGCACGGCGCGACGGCACCGTGGCTTTGCTCGGGTTCAACGGTGCGGCACGATGGCGCCGCGCATCCTTGCTGCATGATACCGCGCGGTGCGATGACACCACGCCATCCCCATTCCAAACCATAACGAGGTCAACAACCAAATTAAGGGAGGAGGGTCGGACGTGTTTGTGCGGTCTGGCCCCCTCGCATTAATCGATAACAAGCATTCCAATTTTAAACGAGGAACGACGACAGAAAAAATCGCGAACAACAACAACAAAATCCCCTGCCTCAAGCATTTTCGTCGCACAAGGTTTCTCGCGGAAAGGGACGTCACAGATTTGATCTTCGTGGAAGAAGAGGATCGTTGGCGTTTGTTGATCACCGAGGAAGGTGTCTTTTTCCGTCGTCCATCGTCGGAGGTCGGCGTTCCTCGTCGGCGGCAGTGCATTCTTCGCTTTATTTGACGAAGAACGAAGAACTTCAAGACTTCTCTTATTCTCCCCAAAAACTCAACACAACAACCCAACAATAATAAAATAAGCCACCTCTTATTTTATTAGTCAATCCTTAAGTTTGAAATTCAAAAATTGAATCTATAAATTAATTTAATTAATTGAGGAGTATAAACCGCCTAATTAATGAGGCGTTTATTATTCAAAATAAACGCAAGAGTTGACTTACATTAAAAGGGGGGGTGCGGGTGCGTTACCTAATTAAAGGTGGGGGTTTCGTGGAAGTTAAAAAGGTGGGGCTCATATGGGCCCCACCCCAAAAATATCCTACCTAGTGGAGTAGGATATAGTGGGTCCCACTTTAACCACTTAGCTTAGGTTAAACAACTTAAAATAAAATAAATTGGTTGCCCCATTTATTTTATTCATTTACTTAACTTAAAAAAATTTAGAACCAGACCCGAGAAAACACAACTCTGGAAAAGGTGTTCCTAAGCAATTACCAGTCTTGCGATTACATCAGTGCCCTCAGATTTCGATTCCGAGCACCGGTTCAAAAGTTAGGAAAACCCGCTCGTTCGTTCACTGAACGTACCCGAGCCAAACTTCGGAAAATGATTCCGGGTACACCGGGCCTCGGAATCAGCTGTCGTCAGAAACTGCGCTCTTGTAAAATCCCAAATAAAATTTAAAAAAAATTCCCTTGAATTTTACGGTTCTTTACATGCCATGTCATGGTATTTGGGGTCCGGTCCGTGTATTCTATCCATGTGCTTGTACAAGGCCTCAACCCATATACACAAACCCATGTAATCAGTACAAATGGTACCTGCATTACTGGCCTCGTGTGGTCGTGTGGTGGAGTACATGGGGTGTACTCCACTCCGTGTCTGCGTATCATCTGAGATACACACTGATCCCTATGTAAGGACCAACAGAACTTGTGACAGTGGTCACAAGCCTTGTCTACGCTTCTGTCACATGGAACTGAAGCCACCACCATGTGGGGTCCACAAACCATGTCTCCCTGGAAGCACGCCATGTTATTCATTGTGTGTAGCATGAAAACCCTAGTTTCCGCCACTGGTCCGCACAAAGGGTTCATCAGAATACATGTCGTGTGTTCCTAAAATTTCTAGAAGCGCTTCTCTTCACTGGTGCACCTCCCGCGATGCTCCGTTCTTCGATCTTTCCATCTGATCGACACGAAACTCAAGGGTTTAGGTCACCCCGACAACAAAAAGCTGATTCCATCAGTTCCGGGCCTCTGATCAGCCCCCAAAACACCTTTTGATGCACCCGCATGAAGAATTACCGAAGACTAGTTTCTCCTGAACTAAGTCAATTCCTCTGTTTCTATCATTGTCGCACATTCGTTGAGTCGTCGTGATGTGAGATCTCAATTTTGGGATCGTTGCATCGCAAAATAGACGCACAAGGATCCACTATTCATAACCCCACGAAGAATACAAAGAACATTGGGAAAACGAGAAGAAGAAATAAAAAAAGAGGAATGTACCTCCTCCATCATTCGTCATGGTGTCGATTCGTTCCCATTAGAAAGATTAAACAGGAAGAATAAAAAGATATTCTGTAAATTATCATGAATCAATTTCCCAAATCATACACCAACAGACATGGAAAACAACACCCTCCTGCAAGAATGAGCAATCCACGGGTCAACCTGTTTGTGGGTTGATCCGCGTTTGTCGTTAAATCGAAGAACGAGAAAAATAAAAATTAAAAATAAAACCACTACCTCGATTCGATTGATGAAAAATTAGCACGTCATGTTTGTTGGTGAGGTTCATCAAATCCTAAATGTGTTGATTGATCGTTTCATCATTGTCTGCCAATGGAATCTCCTCCAACGCTCCAATGGAAAAATTCTAAATTCACAGGGTTATGTGGATAACCATTCACACTTTCCATAAGCATGTATTTAAAGGGTAGGAATTAGGTCGCTGCACAAAAAGAAAACTTCTAAAATAAATTAATTGTCTATTTATTTAATTTCCTTCAGAATGCTTAAAAAATGACTTCTACAGCTGACCCACTAGTCTTTGTTGGGCCCTGCCCAAGGTAAAGTCACTACTATGAACGCAATGATGCCCTAGAATTTATGATTCGGACACCCATTTAAAATTTATTCCACTTTTTTCAGGAAAAACACTCGCCCACACTGTTTAAAACTTTAATTTATTTCAAACATTTATTCCAGGCTCTCCGGACCATTGAATCGTATGCCGTCGAAAATCATGGTGTCGAAATAACTCAATGTAATATTTAAAAATAATACATAAAAAATCCGAGACATTACAAATATGGGGTTATATAAGTGATATATTTTACTATGAATATTCCTTAGAAATAGAAAAAAATTAAGTACATCATGGTAATATATCTATTATTTTTATAGAATAAATAATTAAATTAAATAGTGACACAATGATACATAGTAATTAATTTATCAAAGAAAAAACCAAATAAATGATCATATTAATGATAAAATAAATAGAATTTGCATTATTCAATGCCATCGATGAATTTTATAGATGAATTTGACATGTTAAAATTGTTTTAGTTTAGTTTTTTTAAATGAATCATGTTTTTAATTTATTAAAAATTCATGTAATTAATAGGGTAAAAATTGTCCTAATTAATATTTTAAAATATAAAATATTTAATTAAAGCATAAAAAATTTGTAAAAATATATGATTCGGCCAAAAAGTCTAGATAAATCTAAAAATATCATTAATGATTCATTAATTCTCCATTTGGAATGATTTGTTAATTATATTAACATAGAGACTGTAAATTACTTAGTGAAATAGTAAGAGTTAAAAAAGATAAAATAATAAGATAAGTATTAAAAATTATTAAAAACATGTCAAATTCCCATTGGATAATTATATTTGTACTAACCCGCATTCTATATTATAAATAAATCAAATTGTAAAAATTTTTAATCGAAATTGAATTTATATTATTTTAATAATTTTTATAATTCCAAGGGTGCCCCTCCCCTCTCCAATAAAAATAAACTGATTTCGCTCTATTACTCACACTTCAAAAAAAATTGGTTCAGACATGATCCTCACAACCCCTTCCTCAAATCCCTACACACATTATTGTGGCCTTATATTAGGTAGAACACCCTTCTTAGAGGTGTTATGGAGTTATGAAATATGTTCATCGAAAGGAAAGGAAATGTTTTTATTTAAGTGTTTCTATTTTTTTATTCATACACATACTTTAAATATCATTCATCCAAGAGAAACTAATAAATATAGTATTCTAAATATACATAGATTCTATTATGTTAATATCATAACCCAAATCCATCTCTAATTTCATCAAATGGGAAATGAATATTTTGTTTGTGTGTACGACAGACTATCACCTTGTGAACCAATATAGTTTGTTTTTCATTAACATCTCTCAAGGTTGGTCATAATTATGGAATTAATGTTTTTATATTAATATAATGACATATTTATCATTATAATAGAATAATATAACTATTATTTTCTTACTTTACATGCACATAAAACTGATAACATCATTCGTGCGTACGTGTGAACTATCATCTCCATAAAGCAATGTGAATCGTTTTTATTAACCATATTAGATGTATGATATATATAAGTATATTTAAATGATTATTAGGATTTAAATTATATTATTATCATTATATAAAGATAAAATAATAATTAATTTATTTACATAACGATCAATGAAAAATGAAAATGTTACTCTTGCGTACATATGACCTACTGTCTCCATTATTATAACATTGTTCATTTTTAATAACATAATTAAATGGTTTTATTTAAAATTATATTTATTGTATAAAATTGATTATAATTTCATTAATTTGATCCCAAAGATGATTGAATTATGACGACATAGACTATTGACGTCATACACATTCCATTTTTGACTGAAGTCTCGAATATCGACAGAATGTCAGATATGAACTTAAATAATTATGTAATTGTTGTAACATTGTAATAAGTGTTATAAAAAGAATAATAAAATTGAAAAAACATCTTATGAAATTTTAATCCAACCAAATATTATTAATCACGAATATATAGGTTGTACTTAACAAGTCAGAATCAATGTAATGGACTTCGTCAGAATCTCCTTTTTATGGAGGCTTATTTCAAAAATATACATCACCTTATTTAATATGATTTATAATTAACCCATTTGAGTTCTAATTTTATTCCAAGTTTTTCTAAATTAATCATTTTTAATGAAGAGTTTTACTAAATGAAAAAAGTGATGTTTTTTAACGCACGTGGTGATAATGACTTTTCCACCACTATGACTTTTATTTGATATTTTTCATCCTCTATAAGGATTAGTTTTTTTAAAAGGAAAATAAATATCATATTCCATTTTCATTTATTTTGGTACTTAAAATGGTTTTGATAATAAAATTATTATATCAATATTTTTAAATGATATCTTTTGATTGAAATGTGGAAATGTTATTTTTCTTTTTTGCTTGTCAGTGTGTTATGATTATGTTATAGTTCATGGGAATTGCATATGTATATAGGTGGTTCCATGATAAACAAGGGGTTGGTGAGCCCATGATATCTGTCCAATGTTTTGGGTAATGAGATGGTGTTAAATAATAATTTTTATCATAATATATTTTCAGAATATATTGTTATGGGTATTAAAAATGTAACCATGAAATTACTCTATATGTTGTTGTGAAAACAATAATGTAAGTATGATATGGATGTCACAAGTTACCTTTATGATTTATGATTTCTAATAATTTTTTCAGGAATCTTATGATTTCTTGATGTATATTAAAGAACTTATGATTTATGGTTGAAAATTATGATTTTGAGAATATTTTTCAATGAGTTTTAAAATATTCATGGACTAACAGTTTCATTCCTTATTTATATCCACTACTGTAATTTTTTAGCTCATTCCATGTTTTCAACATTTTTTCCCTAGGGTATAAGGACAGCACATAGAAAATAAGAATACAATATTAATTTTATGAATTATTTTATCATGAAAAATAATTCACATTTTTTTGAAAATGTTTTGGATAAAGAAAAAATGTATAGCATGTAGACTTTTCTACTTTGTAATATTTCAGATGTTATGAAATAATTATGGCCTAATTATCTAAAACTATAAACATGAAAAAAATACTGAATTTTAATGAATTTAAATTCTTTACTCTACTCAATATTATAAAATTTTAAGTCTGGGGCCTTATATATTCCCTCAAATGGAAATGATAATGTCTTTTTTGTGTGTGGTAGACCACCACCTTACGAACTGATGCGACAAGTTTTCCGTCAACACCTCCCCTGGTTGGGAATAAATTCAGATATAATATATGAATTTGTTATTTATAACATAATTACACATTTTTAGTCATTATATAATATATACCTTTTATTACTTTCCATTCTATATGGGATATGATAATGTCACTCATGCGTACGACGAACTACCACCCCACGAAGTGATGTGGTTTATTTTTCACTAATGCTTTACATTGAAGGTAATAAAAATAATTTTAATGAATATATATGACATGAATGATGTAAATAAAATATTCTTGAAATATTTATCAATCCAATAAGATTATATTTCATTTTAATTCTTATGTTTTCACCCACATAATGATGATAAAGTCATTTTTGTACATTTGGACTACCTCCATCATGAGGAGATGTGATGATATTTTAATCACCACACCACATGGAATCACTACTGGAAACATGATCTTTCCCAACACTTCTATACCAACGGTTTGTAAAAACCGTTGGTATAGCTACTCTTTCCCAACGGTTCAGCAAAACCGTTGGGAAAGGGCCTAAAAACACACCCTTTCCCAACGGTTTTGGTGAACCGTTGGGAAAGAGTGACCTTTCCCAACGGTTCACCAAAACCGTTGAGAAAGGGTGTGTTTTTGAGGCCCTTTCCCAACGGTTTTGGTGAACCGTTGGGAAAGGGTGTGTTTTTAGGCCCTTTCCCAACGGTTTTGATGAACCGTTGGGAAAGGTTACTCTTTCCCAACGGTTCTCAAGAACCGTTGGGAAAAAGAGGGAAAAATCCAGCATTCCACAACTAAAAATACACCCACCCAGAACCTATCCCAACGGTTTTGACAACCGTTGGGATATGTTCATTGATTTTTTTCCAGATCTACTAACGGAGAACATTATATAAATCAAAAATTTAAATAATTATGATAATACATATATATATTTATGAAATTATGTTTACAAAGTGATTTTAGCCTAGTGGTTAAGTCGTTCGATTATAAACGAGGGGTCCTGGGATCAAATCCCAGCGGTGATTTTATTTTTGGAATTTATATACCAACGGTTCCATTACCGTTGGTATAGATTTCATATTACCTATACCAACGGTTTCCAAAACCGTTGGTATAGGTCTATACCAACGGTTTTTGGAGAACCGTTGGTATAGACCTATCCCAACGGCTTACTTGGCTACGGTTCTCCAAACCGTTGGTATAGGCTATACCAACGGTTTGGAGGCCTATACCAACGGTTCCAAACCGTTGGTAAAGGTTAGTTTTCCATTAGTGAATATATATATATAATTATTTTTAAAGAAATAATATTGTAAATATTATATTATGATAATTCATTAGAGGTAAAATATTAATTATCTTCATTCTAAAATGATCGTTGAATAAGGAAAATGTTACCCATGTGTGCTTACCAGCTACATTCACCATGATTGTAACATACTTCATTCCTCAAAAACATATTTGACGATTTTTATTAAAAGTATATTTGATTAATAAATATGATAAAATTTTTATCAGTTTTATTATTCTTGATATTTTTTAAGAATAATATGCACAATAACCACAACATTCATGACAGATAATGAATGAGAAAACAAGGAATTTAACACCCAAAAAATGAAATAATGAAATATTATTAACGAATAATTGATAAGATGTTTTAAAAGGACCATATATGATGTTATAAATATTAATATGGTCATTTTATAAGTTAATAAAATATTTTAAAACACTATACATGATGTTAAATAACATTCAGTCAAAACAGAGTATGAGATATAGGATTTCCTCTCAATTTCCCTTCATTGAAGGATATTGTAATATTATACACCAAATTACTTTTATATAGTGTAAATACTAAACATTTTAAATGTAATTTAATTATTAATTAATATTTCATTTAATTTTATGTTTCAATTTCAATTATTTAATTGAACGGGATTTGAAAAAAATGTTATCAAGTGGTATAGAATTTAATAACTCCATTTCTATTCACTAGGTTATATTACGTAATCTTCTTTGACATTCTAAGATTTTATTTATGAATATTTTTTATTATATTCGGTTTTATTTCCACCTAATTTATGTGTACTTACATTTGATACACATAATCAATAAATTTATAAATTCTCACTTTAACATTATGATCATTTAAAGGGTTTATTTTCTAATTTAATTCTAATCAAGATTGTATATTCCTGAATTTTAGTTGAAGGTAATTATTTGATAATAATATAGTAAACCCATTTAATTTTCTCAACCTATGTTTATTAATTATATTTTCATGTAATTTTTTTATTTCCATATTGTTTTACTTATCATTATTGGGAATAGTTTTTTAAGAATATTTAACTTCATTTATCCCTTCTTTCAAAAATCTTTTTTCTTTCAAAATGATGTTTTAAAAAAATGTTTTCGGGCATGTATTTAACATTTAAAAATTTATTTATTATATATTTTTCCCATTTGTACTTTTTACAATGTATTTTGGAATTAATCTTAATTTTCTTCCAAAATTAGGCTCGTTTAGTATTTATTAATTTTTTTAAAGGAATCATTATTTTAATCAGTATAACATTAACTTAATTTATAGACATATAGACCACTAAAATGTTTTATTTAATAATTTATATGTTTCATAGGTTATTTTCAAAGAAAATAAATCTATTTTTTTGTGAGATTGTAGATTAAAAAGGATATTATCAAAGTGAAAATGTTATTTTCCTAATGAATGTTTTAAATTTTCTTTCATTTAGTTTTGATTAAAAATGGAAAACAATTATACTAATGTTATAGTGGGTATATGTTGTATTGATACCAAACATATTCATTACAAGGATGGAACATGATCATTCCATCCAAGGAAATTATTGAAATTTTCATTTTGGATTCATTTTTTTATTAACCTACTTTCCCTTGAAATATTCATTTTACTAGGATCATTGGACATAAAATTTCCACTAAATATCCATATTATTTATTATATATATTATTATTTACTGAAAAATATTTCATATTTACATATAGTGTTTCTATTAGATAAATAGATTTTTTGTATCATGGATATGATTGATTTAAAAAACATATTCCATTGTTTACATTCAATGTTTACTTTGAAGCTTATTTGATTGACTAGGAAATATTGATATGTCTTTATTCTTTTCTCAATATGGATATTTTTTGCTAAGTCATATTTATTTATGGATTAAATAAATCATGTGATATATGAGTCATTCTTGGGACCTGTAGTTCTAGGTGGGGACTAGAATTATATAGACCCTCGATGAATCTATAGTCTCATGAGGTAAATCAATATTCTAGAATTAAATGGATTTCTACAAATAGTTTTAAACCATATTTTGAAAATTATTGTTGGTAGAGGTATTCTATTTCGGGGAATATAATTTCAAGTTTTTAATCATTTCCTTCTTTATAAATTTAGTTATTATTATCCATGATATTTTGACAATGGTATTATCTCTAGAGTCATTTCATTCTAGGTTTATTGATTAAATGGAATGTGTTGTCATTAGATTAATTTTCCATATTTACTATGACTTATCATGTTATAATGGTCATGTTATTTATTAAATGGAATGTGTTTTCAAATATTTACAATTATATGTTGATTATTCTAATCAAATTATTTAAATAGAATTTGTGTCCAATTATTTATTCTTTAATGTTATTTATGCTTATTGATTCATGATGGCTTCTTTTGTACTTAATCCTTAATGTGAACATAGTCCAACAATTATTTTTTTCATCATCTAGGAATCCACGATGTACATTATAATTTATATGTAAGGATATTGTATAGGGAATAATGTTATCCTTGAAAAAAAATTCTTGTAATTTATGTTTTCCAATTTATTATGATAATCAATTATGTATCTTGTTTAACAAGACTATTAAATTATTCAACATTTCGAGAATAAATTCCATGTATCTATTTATATAGTAATAATTAGGAAAATGACTCTTAGTTACATGGAATGTGGTCTATACATTATAACATAACAAATCAATCTCTCTTCGATGCATTAGATGTAGATATATTCCCCACTAGTTATATAAAGGGAATCATACATATGTATTCCACAAGATCATAAATAATTAACTATATCAGAACCAATTAAATTCAATGGGTATAATTAATATTTAATATTAACATAATATATGAAAACAGAGTAGGTTTCATAATCACTTCATTACTTCATCAATGCATAACTAGGGGGAAATGAAGTGGGTTTCCGAAGAATTTTGTCATGGTATAACCCACGAAAGATAAAAAAGATTCATAAAAAAACTTGTGTTCATAAATATAAACATTTTAAATAAATAATAATAATAGTATCCTTGTATAATATAATAAGTAAATCATATGAAACATCAATGGATGATCTCTCATATAGAAAATGAATTTGATTGAAAAATGACTCGGAAAATTTCATGAGGAAAATATACATTCCTTGAAAATAAAATTTTTAAAATTTGAAATTAATAAAAGATTTGGGAAATAATTTTCATATAAAATAAACATGAGAAACTTATAAAGTATTATTTAATGAAAATAATGGTCATGGCATTGGGAAATTTCAACTCATGTCGTACACATTAAAACAAATATTCCTTTCACGTTTCCCATAAAATAAGAATGAGCTTTGTCTGGAAAAAGATATGAAGATTCTTTTAAAATAAATTAAAAAAATAAAATAGGGGTAAAAATTTAATTAATAAATCATTTGAAGGATGGTATTTGTTTTTTGAAAATATGGTTTTTGGAAGAAAATGTGTTTTCCACTGAAGAGAGAAATAAATATCATTTTTAATAAAAACATTATTTTGAACACTTGGGTACATAAATAGAGAAAGGTTATGTGAAATAAATATTCTCAAAAAATAACCATTTGTGTTCAAAATAAATTAGTTTCATGAGAGATAAATCATACAATTTTATTATTTGATGCTTAAACATGATCAATCTTAATAAATGATGAGATTTTATCATAAAACCCTCGACACATTGGTAACATTGAATCATAATACCCACAAAATAATTATGTTAAATTAAACATAGAATATAATGAGAATAAATAAATTCATGATATTATATGTTAGTGTGTATTTATATACACCTCATAAATTAGATAGGTGCATAACATAACATATGTCTCATGAATGAAAAATAGGTGAAAAAATTCCACACCTTAAGTCACGATATCCTTCATACATGTTAAAACCTCCTGTATAATAAATATAAAGTTATTATAAATCTATTATATATATATATATCAAAAATTGATTTAATTGTTACCTTTTAATACTTTTTTATAAACAATGGAATGTTATGTCATGTTTCATGCAATAGCTACATTTTTCATGTAAGATTTGATTTGTAATTTTTTTCCTATTAATGTTATCATGGATATGAAATATACATAATTTTAATGATGATATAATTATTATATATATAATACATATTTATTTAGAGTAATCTAAAAAATTTAGATATAAAAAATGAATTTTACCATTCATGTAGATTGTAGGTTGTACGTATTCACGAACATTGTATCCATTTTCTTGAATGATTGAAAAAGATAATGTTAAATAATATATTTCCATTAAGAAATATTTTTTTATGTAATATATGTCACATATTTTTGTTAAAACCATCCTTATTAACTTCAATTTAAATCATTAATAAACCACATCCATTCACGAGGTGGTAGAAGGTCAAACACATGAGCAGTGTCATATTATTCCCATAAAATGGAATGTAATAAGGAATGTTGGATATAATAAATTATGAAGTATAATTATATCATAAATATGATATATATGTACAATTAATCTGTCCTTATATAAAACCTCTATAGGTTGCGATGGATAAAAAATAACATCGGTTCACGAGGTGATGGTTCATCGTATAAACAAATTATGACATCATATCACATTTTATGGAAGTGGATATGGTTTTAGGTCATTCAATTAACATAAAAATATATAGGTATATAGAATATACAATGTTTTTTATATCACCCTGGATTAATAATAATTTAATTTAACTCCACAGCCCCTGTTGTCTAGAGTTAGTGCATTATGTTAATACATTATCATGATAACAAGAAAATCAAATCCTGAAGGATTTATCACTTTAGTAGTCTTGTAAAATAGATTACATTCGTGAACTTTAAATTGCAAATTGAAATGAAAAATATATATTGTCTCCTTCAAACACACACACATACCATAGAATATAACTATAGGTTAGTTATAATATACTTCTTAATATCCTAGGGAAAAATGAAACATAAGAAAGCGGTCAGCTCAAATACATAGTTAGGATAAACAATATAGAAAAAATATCCTAAGGTATAAAACAAAATTATAAGACTTTTATTCATAATATTCTACATAATATGAAAATAATAAATCTAATAATTCCATTTAATTCTTTACATGGATATTCAACTAGTCGAATAATCACATGCAATATCAATAACAAATCTCATAATGATGAAATAAATAATGAGGGAAATCATAACCATACCATCAAGGCATCATGCCAAGAAACTATTTTGTCTCATAAGACCTAAAGATTCCTTGAGGGGATATAGTAGTCCCCTCCCAAAACATATTAATTATAATGAAATCCTCTTATGAAAATAGTGAAACATAATAGAAACATTCATATTAAAACAATCATATAAAATGTTAGTAATATAACTATAACCCATGAATGGTATAAACATAGCAAATCCAGATTAAAATATATCATAAAACCTTGAATACAATATGGAATATTGTATCATAACAAATCATCCTCAATCAAGTATAAAATCCAAAAAAGGATGTTGATATAGGTTAAATTCATCTAATAAATTTTTTAAAACTCTTTGAGTGAAATATCCTTTTTTTACATTGAAATCAGTTAGAATCTGCACAATCATAAAAGAAAACATTTCCTTTGAAAATAAACTTATAATATTGTAAGTAAAGATTAAAAATGTTAATTAATCATAATTGTGATCAATATCTTCTTTCTCCATATAAGTTAAAAAACATTATTTTCTTAATTTGTTGAAAAGGTTATAAAGTACCTCATTTTGGAAAATGACAGAATGATTCCTTTCAAAACATTTTGTAAAAATTCAAACATGGGTAAAAAGTACATTAATTTTTTTTGATAATATTTTGATTTATATTTTAAGAAATATGGACATGGATGATAAATATGTATTAGTAGATACTTACTTATAAGCAATCTCGGTTAATAAAGGGATTTTGAAATTAAACCTTACCATGGGATTTCCTTTAGTCCAGAGTTAGTTAACCTCATGTATTATGGTTAAATAATTTTATTAAATAATACCAGGATAGTATCCATATTTATTTTATTATATATGTTCCTCTTATATCATTTTGTTAATAATATTTTAGTATCAACATTGTTTCAGGTGTTAACCGCTTCATTTTCCTATGCATGCGTTGTCATGAATGTCATGTTTCTTAGGAATATGACTAATTGTATTCATATAAAAAAATTAAATTAAGTTCATAAATATTATATTTACTCATCATATTAATGTTATAATCATTCTTTAATGGTTAATGAGGATAATGAATCTCATCGCGTTGTAGAGATAGTAGGTCGTACGTACGCATGAGCGATGATATCATTATTTTAATGGTTAAATAGTATGGAATTGGGTGGAATGTGAATTATACAGAAACATTATCATGTCATATTTATTATTTAAATAATTTATATTGATCATTATACCCATTTATATAAATAATAGATGGAAACATTTTACACCACGGTGTGATTACAGTTATACGTACATACGCATGCACAATGATACTGTTTTTTGTAGGATTGGTAAAAGCTGGAATATGGTTGTCCCATAATCATAATTAAATTTTAGTATATTTATGAAACTTGAGTTATTATAATATTATGAAAACAAAATAGAATTAACAAGTTGTAGAAGAAAATATATTGAATTGAATTGGTAAAGAAATCACCACTTCTTCATTGGACTTCCTTTGGATCCCCTATTAAGGAAACTACGGATAGTTTTATTGGAAAACCGGGACATCCAGAAGTTACCTAATAATTTTTATAGGAGAATTGGGTAGCGTTTGGTTGAGATATAAGACTCAATTAGGTGTGAGACAGTGCGTTAGGATATTCCTTTTTATTATAAAGGGTAGGGGTACTTTAAGAATCTTAAAAAATACTAAAATATATTATGACTCTTGTAGATCTATATAATTACACATTGTTTCGTAGTTCCTTGAAACATGTGTTCTAGATTTAAGAATCATTGTTTTCAGGAGGTTTCCATTGTATTTATTCATGAAACCGAAAACTTCCAACAGTTTTTTATCCAAAGAGGACCTAATTTCCAAAGGCAGACATTCGTTAAGTTTTGAACATTACGGTACTTAAGAACATGCGTTTGTTGAGAGGATGGGAGGTCGTACTCATCACACCCTTTTTGGGGGGAATTATTGTCTACTCCGGGATTCTCTTTGTAAAATTAAAATATTTTCATAAATCCTTATTAATATACCAAGTATATCAAAAGAATCCCTCTGAATCAATGATCACTTATTAACATGTGTAAAATTTCATAATTATCAATATGCATTTGAGGTTCTTAATTAATGGAAATATCTATTTGTATTCGAGGATTTCCATCAAGGGCATCCTCTAATATACTACTTAATGATTTTTTTAATCATCATTATGATGATACTGGTTTGTAAGACACTAAGTATGGAACTATGGGATTTTATTGTCATCTTAGGAGACGAAGGTTTAGTTTGATTTTGGGATCGTTCCCATAAGACAAGCTACTTACGTATCCTTGTGAAAGGAATTAGAACCCTATTAGTTTAGTGACACTAAATTGGACACATCATACCTTTTAAGGTCATGTTATAAGGACCTCTAAGCAGAAGGTTCTTAGTTCAAACTTAGTGTGGCACTTATATGGAACCAGCCCAAGGAACATGGAAAGGATATGGATTTCCAAGTAGGATCAGACCGTATTGGGAATATGGCCCAAGGAGAACAGGGTTGATTTTAAGTGTTGGGTTTGAACCTCATGGAGGCTTCCTAAGTATCCCATATGGATGGGAATCAAATCCCACGTAGTTCGATAAATCCCATAGGAGAGTATGGTTCTCTCAGAGAGATGAGTTTGGACTTACTTCCTAAAAAGGATGCCTTGATGATTTGAGGATTTTGGGGCTAATTTCTTGAAGAGGATGCCCAAATTGTGGGAATTATGGTTGGATTCTTGAGGAGGATATCCATTGCTCTCGATCCCATAAATGGCTTCCTACATATCCTTGTTTGAACAAGAATCATCCTAGTTCCTTGAAATGGGTGTTTGGGAACATGTTGTAACTAGAACGTATATCTAAACCCACATGAGCCATGATCGGTGTGATAAAAAAGAGGATGTGAAATATTCAACAAATGAATTTTCTTACTTTTCCTCTACTACAGATGGAATAGGGGGGATCAACTATGGTAGAGGATGAGGCGAAGAGCTTTCCCTCTATTTCTATTTACATTGGACAAGGGTCCAATGTAAGGATGAAGGGGAGAAGGTGGGGGTCTTATACTAGGATGACTACCCTTTTTAGATTTGATGGGGATTACTCATAAGGAGGATGCCCATTTGAGATTTAACCTGATATAAGAGTCAGGTGACGTGGTTTTAATAGTTTCTTTAGGAGTGTATCGACTCAAGGTACTCGAGGAAACCATAAAGAGAGTCCATACTCGTGACATGTGAAAGGAACCAAGAGGACTAAGCTAACTTAAGGAACATTATTGATTGTTATGGGGTGTCTCATATCATGGAATTCCAAGTTTGGGAGTTGGACCATATGAAGGATGCAATGGAAAATGTCATCGACCGGATCTAAAAAGTTTGTGGTGCGACTCTCTATTTTTCTCGGTGGACTGTGACGGAATTGAAGGGACCTGCCCAAAGGTCTGGGACTGTAGCTCGACAGTGTGCCTAAGAAGCAGTGCGGGGGTGCAGCTACCGCAGTATAGACCAATGGGGTCATATAGGTACTCTGGTAAGGTGCCTCACGAAGGTTCTCTGTGTAGCTCCCCCGCATAGGTACTCCGCACAGGTGCTCCGTGTAGCTGCGACGCGTAGGTTCTCCTCGTAGCTCCATAAGTTCTAGACCCTGATGGGACATTGAACCACTTTTTATCTTTAATTATCTTCTCTATCATGTTTTATAGTGCTACCTAAGAAAAACTGAGGGTTCTTGGTGAAAGAGCTATGCAATGGGAGCTTTGCGTCTTCTTCCATCTTTTTTCCATCTATGAAATGAGGAGCCCAAGGGTCCAATTTATAGGCATGGAGGGGACCTGGTCGAGGGGCAGTTTCTTGCACAAGTACTCCATATAGTTCCTCAGTGTAGTTCCTTCACGTAGGTGTGAAAACAATATACCACAACATAGGTCCTCTGCGTAGGTCCACCGCGTAGCTCTTCCGGATAAAATTTTTCCGTCTTCCGAGTTCCATAACATTTGATCTGTAAGTCCGTTTGGGCTCTGCGACCAGTCAAATAAAAGGTCTTGAAGAGGTATAATCTTATAGATATTGTAAATTCAAGAATTATTCTTGAATGAAACTCATAAATTTAATTTAATGTGTTGAAACCTTTTCTTCATCGATCTTGGAAATCAACTACCTCCAACTTCTTCCTTCAAGGTAAAAACATCTTTACTCATACTTTTCACTCTACAAAAAAGTGCATGCAACACATTTCATGGTTTCAACACACATGGACCATAAATGAATATTATAATACATGTTAGACCTTATCTTATCCCTTTGAGATTATTTCACATTTTTTTATTTTTAAGTAATTTAATAATAAATTAATTCAATAAGATATTATTATTTCCAAATTTACTACTATTCATCTAGTTTGACATAACATATAATAAAAAAAAGTGGTAATTCAAATATAATTCCATAAAACATATATAATATATCATATAGATCTTGAAAATATGTTAGACACATTAAATAATCTAAAATATAATAAAAATAATATTATTAAAACCATTTAAAATATTTTTATATTAATTTATTCAATACTCTTTTATAATTAAATAACCATTTATGGTAATTATATAACTTCTAATTATTCAAAAAAAAATTATATAATTAAACTAATTTTATTTATATCAAAATAGGTATTTATATTCATTCATATCTTGATTTTGGCCCTATATGGTCTCATAAAAGATATCAAAATATAGGATAATATTGTTTTCTAACTATCATTGATTTAAATAATATATAATTTATTTTCATATAAAAGGGTCCATTAAATAACTCAAAATATACAATAATGTGACTATTCTTGAATCTAAGTCATCCAATAAATTTTTGGACATATTTTGTTTTATTTTAAACCATATAATTCTGATTTACCATTAATTAATTTCTTTAACTCTTACCATGGAAACCTGCATTTTTATTACTAAGTGTTAATATATTTAGTCTAAAATGTCAGAGGATCCACAAATAGACCACTGGTGACATATTTAACTTCACACCCATTATTTTTCTGAGTTTTTTATTTTTATGAATTTTATATAATTTAATATACTATATTATATTTTATGATATGAATTATATCAATCTTGACACTATTCATACTTGGTTTTTAAAAAAATTATTAATAACTTAATTACTTGGAAAAAATATATATTAAATAAATTAAAAAATGTAATATCCATCCAGAATATATTTATATTACTTAAAATATTTAAAACAATATTTATTTTAACCATTATAATATGATTTATTTTATTCATTCATTAAGAAAACTATTATTTCATCATCATTGTATCATAAATAAATTTCATTATATAATTCATAAAAATTATAAATAAATAAAAATGATGTGGGTAATATTTTTTTCTTTATAAAAACTTTTTATAGTCGAATATATCAGTAATATAACCCCATATAAAAATTGATTTATTAAGTAGTTACACGTATAACATGTTTTCATTTACTTTAAATTAAAAGTTATAAGTGTCCTAATCACACCCAAGTGGAATATAAAATTCCAATTTGTATCCCAAGGGTTGTATTGGTTTCCCATAAATCATTAAATTGGATTATAACAAGTTTTAGGATAGTTCTATATTATTATAATACCATTTTTACCATTTGTTTACATGATTTACCCTTTAATTGTGGTAATACAAATACTTACTAAAGTTATTATTCACAATGTAAAAAAATAAAAGCCAACATTTACATAATATGGACCGTCAGATTCCAAATATGGAATCCATTTTTTAAAATTAATATCATAGAATTTGCAGTAATTAATTTAAAATAAATTTCTATTGAAAAAATGAGAAAACAAATTTTTAAACGTAAGAAGTCATCAAAATATTGATATGTGTTTATATCTAATTTTAATGTGAAAATAATTAAAATGAAAAACGTTATACTAAATTATAAAAACATAATCTAACTATACTTTAAATACAATTAAAATTATAACATAACAATATATAAAATTTATATGAAAAGGTAGTTTTGAATTAAAATTGTGTATTTTTTCAATATTCATTAAAATGTAATACTTTTCATAAATTTAACACAATTTTTCCAAAACAAATTTCTATGTCTTGATTTAAAATAGGAAGTTTATTTTTAAAATTTTAATATATAAAAGTTTCAAATATTTAATTCAAATTGGGTGCTCCATCGAAAGGCAGAAAAATTACATTTACTGAAAAATACTTCATTTTTTCAAAGAAATTGAATTTATTCCTCTATAATTTCTAGAAAATACATCATATTAATGTAAAAATTATATGGAATATAAAAATGTAAAATGTGGTTAATACTATTCATAACTCCTAATTTAACATCTAGGTTATATATTCCAAAAATATTTTACTAGTATATTGTTTTTCATTAAAACTGGGCCTTGAGTGTAACACAAGCCAACTCATTATAATGTGTAGTGTTAGCTTAACACTAGGTTACATAAAAAGAGATAAATAAAACATATTAAATTTACTTATAAATATTACAATGTATTGAGATTTTACATTCTCCCCTCCTTCAATAAATTGTGTCCTTACAATTTTAACTCGATATTGCAAACTAGGGGTTTGACAATTCAAAATATCTTTGTTGAAATCCCACAATAGAAAATGGATTACTGTGACCACCATTTTTTAAAAAAACTAAGGTATGTATGAAGGTCACTATGTATAAAACATTCTAGGGTTCCATTTAAAAAAATATAGACATGAAAGAAAAATACAATCACCATGTTTTGATAGAGAGTGATAGAGAACACGATGGGGATAAGGTTAAAAATGACAAAGCTATAAATCTACGATGATCTTAGGGACCATTTGATTAATTGGAAAAATAAGTAGAATATAATTTTTGGTTTCAAGATCTTTTCCCTATATATTAATAATTATTTTTGTATTTAGAAAAGAACCTATTGATTTTTTTCCATTTCATAAATTTTATAAAATTATTTGGTTATGCTTCGATCTATTTTCAATTCATCCCTTACACCTAGAAATGAATTTTCAAAATTTATTTTTTACACCATAATCACTTTTGAAAATACATAACGCTCACATGTATTTCCATAATACTAAAAAATATTTTTCTGAAACAAAAAATGTTAGAACAAATTGTATAATAAATCATACTTTAACCACAAAAAATAATTTCCAACATTCAACTTACTCCATTCCAACCTTAAGACTTGACCAAAATACTTCCATCCTAATTCACTGTAAAAAAATCACTAAATTTAAAAAATCATGATTAACATTATATTTCCCAAAAAATGTAATTTAGCTCTTATTTTCACTCACCAAATATTTTATCACTATTAAATCTTTAATGAGAACTCTTATTCTTACAAATCTTTAATGAAGAAGTACTGTAGTACAATCCATATATATCCCATTAATATTATAACTGTAGAACCATTGACTAATAATTATTTTATAAAAGTGAAAATTAACCTTAATCATTACACTTTACATTTTATTCATTAACTACACTACAAAATCTTATTCCTTAATACATAATTCATCTCATTATTCTTTTGTAATAACAATATCACCAACAATATAACCATTACATGTATAACCTTGATGATTGTAACCATTGATAAAAAATCAAATCATAAAGTGAGGAACACTAATAATAAAGATATAGTCATGAGGAATAATTTATAGGATCTATTATATGTTCCATATTCTTCTTAATAAATAAGTATATAAGATTAACATTGGTTATCCATTACCAAATCTAAAGGATGATATCCAACACATAGACTTATCCTCAATGTCAATCATAAGGTTATTTTTTATAATCTATGTTTTCTAAATCTAATTTCAAGGGTTGTTTCTAAACTTCCTTTGATACCAACTGTATCTCCTTAACCCCAGTTTTCTAGATCCAGTGCAATATTTAAATACACTGGCATGATCATAAGAAAATAAAATCCCGAAGGAGCGATCAGTTTAGCAGTCTTGGAAAATAGATTACATACATCAACAGTAAATTACATCATGAAATAAAAAACTACATATTTTCTTCTTTAAACACACACATATCACTAAGAATATCCCTATAGGTCAGTCATAATATAATTATTCACATCTTTGGGAAAATGAAACATTAGAAATGGGTGAGATCAGATGCTGAGTAAGGATAAACCATATAGCAGAAGCTATCATAAATGAGAATAAACTTTTAAGGAAGGTAACTGAATCCTAAGACTTTTAAACATAATATTCAACATAATATAAAAATAATAAATCAAATAATTATATTTAAACTTTCACAGGGACATTCTACTAATAGAATAATCACATGTAATATCAATAACTAATCTCATAATGAGGAAATTCATTATTCTAGACAACAAAATCATACCATCCAGGCGTCATGCCAAGAACATTACCATAACATCAAGGCCTTGTGAAAGTACAATAGTTTGTCTCATGAGACCTAAAAATTAATTGATGGGCTACATTGGTCCTATCCCATCACTTATTATGTACAATGCATTCCTCTTATGAAAATGGTGAAACATGATATTAACATTTGTATTAAAACTAGCATACAAAATGATAATGATTTAACCATAAACCATGAATTCTATAAACATAGAACATCCATAGTCAAATATATCATAAACAATTGAATACAATATGGAATATTGTATCATAATAAGACAAACTCTATCAAGTTTAAAATCCAATAAATTATTTTGACATAGATGAAAATAATCTAATAAATTTATTAAAACAATTTAAGAGAAATATCCAATTTTACATTGAAATCATTTAGAATCCATACAATTTTAAAGAAAATATTTCTTTTGAAAATAAAATTATAACATTTTATGGAAGTATTTAAAAATTTAAGGTGTCATAATGGCGGAAAACATCCAATTTCACCTTATAAGTTAAAAAATTATTATTTCCCTAATTTTTCAAAAATCATATAACGTTCCTCATTTTGGAAAAAGATAGAAAGATTCCTTTCAAAACATTTTGTAAAAATTAAAAGAGGGGTAAAATGAATTAAAAAAATTCGATAATATTTTTGAATTACATTTTAATAAATATAGACATGTATGATATATATTCCCTAGTAGATACTTATGTATAAGCAATCTTAGATAATAAAGAAATTATGAAATTAACCCTTACCTTGGACTTTCCTTGAGTCTAGAGTGTATTAACCTTCTGTATGATGTTAAAATCATGTTACTAAATTATTCTAGAACTATATCCATATTTTTGATATCATATATGATCATATTATATCATTTTGTTAATAATATTTCTATATTACCATTGTTTCGGGTGATAACTGCCTTATTTTCTTATACATGTTTTTTCATGTAAGTTGGGTTTCTTATGAATAGTAGATATTATATTCATATCTAAAATGGTATTAAGTTCAAAAATATTATATTTACTTATCATATTAATTTTATAATCATTCTTTAATGGTTAATGTGGAGAATTAATCTCAACGCGTAGTGGAAATGGTATGCCATACATACACACAAGCGACGATATCATTACATTTATGGTCAAATGGTATGGAATTGGGTGGAATGAGAATTATAAAGAAATATAATGATGTCATATTTATTATTTAAATTTTTTATACTCATTGTGATAACCATTTATATATAGTATGTATGAAAAATAATTTACACTGCGGTGTTGAGACGACAAGAGATACAAACATACACATGATGAAATTATTTTTTGTAGGATGGGTAAAAGTAGGAATATGGTTGTCCCATAATAAAATTTACATCTCATTATATTCAGGATACTTTAGTTATTAAATTGTTATGGAAACAACATATAATTATGATGAAGAAGAAGAAAGGAAATTGAATTGAATTGGTAATGCAATTACCTCTTTTTCGTTGGACTTCCATTGGATTCCCTCAAAGGGACACTAGGGATGGTATTTTTGGTAAAACAATAACCTCAAAAAGTTAACTAAGAATGTTTATAGGATAATTTGGATGGCTTTTGTCGATCTATAAGGCTAAAGGAGGTGTAACGAAGTGTGAGAGGAGATTATTTTTTATAAGTGGGGTCACTTTAGGAAACTCTGAAAATATTAAAATATAATAAGACTATTCTAGATCTAAATAATTAAAATTGGAACAATAAAAAAAATTAATGTTCATTTTCTACCATATAATATCCCTTTGTTATTATTTAACATGTTTTTTGATTTTTTATTAATTTAATAATAAATTAATTCAATAAGTTATTATTATTTTCAAATTTATTACTATTCATCTAGTTTGACATATAATACAATAAAAAAACTCGTAATTTGAATAAAATGATTTCAAACATATATAATATATCCTATAGTTCTATGAAATTTGTTAGACACATTAAATAATCCAAAATATAATAAAATTATTATTATTAAAATCATATATTCTATTTTTATGTTAATTTAATATATATATTTTTTAGAAATAAAGTGGATTTTAAGGTAACTATATAACTTGAAAAAATCAAAATAAATTTTTATATTGAATCTAAATAGATATTTGTATTTTTCAATATCTTTATTTTGTCCCTATGTGGTCTCATAAAAGATATTAAAATACAAGATAGTGATATTTTGCAACTATCATTGATTTAAATAATATATAATTTATTTCTATATAAAATTTTCCATTAAACAACTCAAAATTTATCATAATGAAGTAATTATTGAATATTATACACATAATAATTTTTAGGACTTATTTTTGTATTATTATAATCCTTATAATGTTTATTTACCGTTAATTAACTCCATTAATGCTTACTGTAGCAACATTTGTTTTTATTACTAAGGGTTAATATATTAACTCTAAAATGTCAAATGATCCACAAATAGACCATTTATGACATATTTAACATCATCCAAATTATTTTTCAGACATTTAGATTTTTATGATTCTTATATAATTTTAAAAAATATTTTATATTTTAAGTTATGAATTATGACAATTTTTTCACTATTCATACATGACATTTTAAAATATTCCTTACAACTTTGTTCCTTCTAAAAAATAAATTAACATAATACTAACATTTCATTGTCATCCCAAAAATTCATGGATGGAAACTAATATTTAAAAAAATATTTATTTTAACATTTATAATATTATTTATTTGATTCTTTCATTAATAAATCTTTTATTGCATCTTCATTGTGTCATAAATATTTTTTATTATTTAATTCAAAAAAACTATTAATAAATGAAAATTATGTAGGTAATTGTTTTATATTTATAATTAATATTTATAGAAAAATAGATAACTAATATAACACCAGATAAAAATTGGTTTTTTAAGAATTACATGTTTATAACATATTTTCTTTTATATTGAATAAAAATTTATAAGTGTCATAATCACACCCAAGTGGCTTTCAAAGGACAAAATTTAATCCCAAGGGTTTTTTTGGTCTCCCATAACTCATCCAATATGATTAGGACAAATTTTAGGGTACGTTTATATTATTATAATATTATTTTTACCCTTTTTACTTGATTTACTATTTAATCTTGGTGTATAAAAATAAATACTAGTTACTATTCACATTATCAAAAAATAAAAGGGACTTATTTACATAATTTGAAGCTTTTGATTCCAAAAATGGATTATATTTCTAATAATTTTAAGCAAATAAGTTTTAGTAGATAATTTAAAATTTATTCCTCTTGTTAAAATGAGAAAACATGTTTTAAAAGTAAAAAACATTAAAAGATTTACAAGTTTTTATATCCAATTTTAAAAAGAAAAAATTAAAAAAAAGTAATTATATTAAATTATAAATACATAATCTTGTTATAATATAAACAAATTAAAATGATAATATTAGAATATAAATAATTTAGATGAAAAGGCAGTTTTGAATTAAAATGAGGTATTTTTCACAATTTTTTAAAATGTGATAATTTTTAGAAAATTGCCAAAATTTTTACAAACATAATTTTAATTTCCAAAATATAAAATGGAATTTTATGTTTTCAATTTTAATATAAAAAAGTGTAAAATATTGAATATTAATTGGGTGTTCCATCAAAAGGCGGTAAAACTACATTTTCTAGAAAATACTTCTTTTGTAAAAAAATTGATTTTTTTCTTATATCATGTCTATAAATTACAAAATATGAATCTTGAAATTATAAAGAAAATAAAAATTTAAAATTTTGTTAATACTATTCATAATATATAATTTAACATCTAGGTTATATATTATAATAAAAAATTTATAATATATTATAGTTCGTTAAAACTGGGTCATGCGTGTAATGCAAGCCAAATCATTATAGTGTGTAGCGTAAGATTAACATGGGGTTGCGTAAAAATAAACCAAGAAATAAAATTAAATTTTTTATTAAATATTATAAATACTTTGGGAGTTAAATTTAAGTTTGTGGATAAATAAATAAAATAGAAATAATTATTGAATAAAGTTTTCTCCTATACGGGTAATCTACTTAGGTGTGAACCAAAAGAATTCTAAGGGTGTATTTATGAAAACATTAATAAATCTTGTATGAGATTGTCGAATTAAGGAATATTTTTTTCCATTACTAGTTTATCAAAATGATTTTCATGTGTGTATAGTAGATAAGAAGGCCTGTCTCTTTATAAGAGAGGTGAGTGGCACACTTGAAAATTTGGGAAAGAAAAAGGTGTACCCTTGTATTTCATTGGAAACAATGCTAAAAAATGAAAAATTACATATCTTTAGAAATTATAAGCTCTAAATATCTCTATACAATGATTTTTGACTAGTATTTTTTCATTTTTAACCCTTATTGTTTTAGTTAAACCCCAGATAAATCCATTTTTACATTAACAACGGTAATTAATTTTTAATCAATTTATAATTAAACATTATCTAAAATTAGGCTGAACTAGCTATATAATATAAATTATTTTTATTCAAAATAATAAATTCATTTTCTAAAACTACAATCACAAAAGTGAGAAAATTTAATTTAAAATTAAACCGATAGACTCAATAATAATGTTGTTTTCCAAATAAAAAATGTTTGAATCTTTAAAAAATTTATATTAAAAAATAAAGATGAAAATTATTACAATAGCCTAAATTGAATTAATTGTTATATCATTGAACATATTTTATATTTAAACTCATTTTGAAGAAAAAATTTTGAATAGAAATTATTTAAATGGAAATATAGTGTTCAATAAAAACCATTATTATTCACTATTAATTGAAAAATAAAAATTCTCAAATAAAAACAAAACAATTCTCCCTAAAAAACCTCAACATAAAAAAATTTTGATATTATTATTTAGAAAAATTATTTTATTATTGATCACAAAAATAAATAAAAAATGTTTTTTTTTCGAGAATAGTGTTTTCAAAACATATAAATATTTTTCAAAAAATCAATTTAATATCTTAATAATATATTTTATTTATATAAAATAAATATAATTAATAACTAAAATGTTATTATTTATATTCATTATTGTATGTTTAATGTATATTTAATAATTTTCATATTTAAATAATAGTATAAATAGCTTTTCATGGTTTGTTAAAACTCGGTGTTGCATGTAATTTAAGCTATTAAAGAAAATTAATTTATTCAAAAGAATTCATATGAAATTCAGGTGTTATACATGAATAGTTTTAAAATTTAAGTGATATGAATCTAAAATGAATAAATGTTTATGTATATAATACTCAAGACACATCAATTAGTGTTAGAGAAAGGTTTTTTCATTTTTAGAGATTATGTTATGATGATTATGTTGAATGTACTAATGAAAACCAATTATTAACATAATATGATATAGGGTGAAAATAAATTTTTCATTATTTGATTGTAATGTTTTTTAATTTGGGATATATTTGGAAAAAAATAATTATTATGTGGTTTGTTACTCTAATTAATGATTATGGTAAGGGGATGAATATATAATGGTGAAGTTGAGGTGGTAACATGAACACTCAAATATTGAAGTATCTTATTATAGTTTAGTCATATAAATTACTTTATATAATTTAAGGTCTCTTGGAATATTCATTCAAATCCTCAATATTTATATATTAAATTTCCAGTTAAAAACTTTAATGGTATGCTAATCGTATCTGAAGTCTATAGTCCGAGTTCGATAGAGATATTTAAGAAAGTTATTCTAAAAAATAATTTCATTATTACTATAAATTAATTTTATTTTATTTGGAAAATGAATATGATTTATTAATATATATCCCTTATCAATTTTTATGGAAGGGATTTTAGATTTCAAATTTTCAGTTAATCAATGATTTTATTTCAAGGGATGGATAAATTTGAACATCAAATGGATATTGTTTCCACTATATGGGTATTATTACCTGTTCATGAGTAGAACTTCTCTAAAATCGTTGGGGATAAACACATACATTAATATATAATTATTTTGTGTGAGTATATCATTATATTTCATAATTATTTTCCTAGTAATCAACTAAATCCTGATGATGAGTTTTTAATAGAACTTATACCCAGTGATAAAAATATATTGAAATTTAGATATAAAATAGCCCATATTGTGTCACAAGAATTGAAGAATAATATCATTGAGAATATAGATAATGTATTTTCATTCCCCAGTACATCACCCTGGGGTACGAGTTTTATTATTAGTAAGAATATTGATGGTTCAATGCATCTTTTCACTGATTATTCAGAACATAACGAGATCATTGTTAAGAACAAGTATCATATACCATATTTCAATTATATGTTTCATAAATTATAAAGATCTCAATAATTTTACAGTATTGATCTTAGATTAATATATCATTAGAAAATATTCAAAATATTAGATATATCAAAGGAAAATTTTTTTATGAGGTATGGAAATTTTAAATTTTTAGGGATTCCATTTACACATTCCATTCCCCTTATATAATCACAGATATAATGAATATAAGTCATTAGTTTGTTTAAAGTATTGATAGAATAAATTCTTATATATTTGAAGGGAAATGTTGATCTTGATGATAATTTTATGATTTTTTTGAGGAAATTAAGGAAGATGAATATTCATTACAAAATATTTAAATGTGAATTCTGGATAAATAAAATATTGTTCATGTTTAGTGTAACTATAAGTGACTATATATTTGTAGATCCCTAAATGATGGAAGTGACATGACATTTTACTAGACAAAATATGGGGATTGACATATGGTGTTTTATATGGTTGGAAATCCACTATTGAGGATTTTTGAGAAATTACTCATGACTATTAAATACCATATCTATGTCGATGTGTAGGGAAACCAATTTCCATTAGAATGATGAATATGATAAAAATATCATGGAACTAAAGATATTGTTTTTCGATACACCCATTATCACTTTTCCCTATAGTAGAGAAGGTTTTTTTATATCTAATAATTCATGAAAAATGTATTGTCATGTATTCCCTTGTAGAATGACATGGTTATAGATTGTGAAATATGCCGATTCAAAATTTTAGAGAACAAATACACGACCCAGTATATGGATCTGGAAGTGGTAATTTTGGGATTAATATATGTTGGCAATATATCTATAGTGAATTTTATAATATATATATATATATATTTATATATATATACTGATCATTATAATTTTACGTATATATACACACATAAATAGTTGAATATTCACCAAAGGATATGGTTGGAGTATATTAAAGAGTATGATTACTCAATACATTACCATAGAGGGAAGGAGAACCTTGTGGATTAGCCTCTATGTCAAAATGACAATGTTAGTTTATTCATTTTTTAGGATTTATAGAGATACAATACTTATGTATTTCGTGATATGGATGCTGAAATCATGAAGGAAAGGGACAAAAAATACTTTTTTTATGAATTTTTAACAATCCATCCTTTTGGTTAGTAAAGTGGCACACCCAGAAGATGTTGAACTACATTCAATGGAATTTAATATTCACACGTTCAACCATTATAGTAATAGGATAATAAGATTCATAAACAATTTTTATGTCTCCCTAATATAATAATTGAAGAAGGATTTGTTAGAAGAATCTATAATTTATCATTCTAAATTCATCTTGGAAATATGATGTTTCATTGAGCTGTTATAAGGAATTTCGTGAGATATATCATGAAGATAGACATCACATTGTTCTTAACATAATTCACGGTTTTATAGTATGTTAAGAGAGAGTGGAAATAATTAAAGGAAATTTTACAACCATTACCCATATATTACTAGAAATCGATAGTATCACTACAGATTTCATCATGTGAGTCCCCATCACATCTAAATGCAAAATTTATTTTTAGGTTATAGTAAATAAACTTTTGAAAATAAAACATCTTATATCAATCAAATAAGGTTTATCTGTTGATCAACTCACCATGATATAATTTAAATAAGTTGTAAGGATTAATGGATTTCTACTCTATATCATATATGATAGATATATGAGGGCTACATCAAGGATCTTTAGAATTTTAGAGGAATATTTGAATATAAAATTGGTATTTAAAATACAATATGACCCACATTTAAATTTGAACTATAATTTGACGATTACATCCCTAGAAGATATACCTATAGCTTTAATTTCAAATTTTTGATGATTTTTCAATAAACACCATCCACTAGTTTAATTTTAGTAAAAAAATAGATTTCAACTGAGAATTCTAATGGCTCTTAATAAATCCATGCATGGATTGATTTGATTGATTCCGTCATAATATGATGAAGATGGGGGAAATTTGAATTACGATATATTCAAGATGAATAATTTCAATGGAAGGTTAGAGACATTCAAAATCACATCATAGAGACTTATATTGGATAGAATATTTTTTATAATAATAATCAATGGTATTTAGAGTAAAACTTTAGCGATAAAGTGTTGATATGGATATCTCCTTGGGATAATGTTATGAGAATTGGAATGAGGGAAATTTTATGCCCCATATAATTATTTTCTTGTGATATTTTTGATCATATAATTATAGAATTTTATTTCCAAGAGATTCCTCCAAAAAAACTCAATATTAGGATGTGTTCTATGTATCACTTTTCAGAAATTTTATTCCAGTTCCTTCACACATCTTGAAATTAGAGTTCAAAATAGTTTTTGAGGATCATTCTTATAATGAGTACCTAGTATAAATATTGTTTCATAAAGAAAAATATCTATGAATCATGAATAATTAATTAATTATAGTTTTTTAGAGGAATCAAAAAAAGAAGAAGCAATTTTGGAACACAAGGATGTTATGAGGTAGAGGTATGATCAGATTTTTGTGTCATAGTGATATAATTTCTATTTATGAATTCTTTTTATATTAGAAGAATTTAATAGCATAGGAATTTAGAATATATTTCAATTTAACAAATAAATTTATCTAACTTCTTGGGATGACCGAAACCCCAAAATTATGTTAGTGGTGCTTATAAATTTAAAAATTAATCACATTAAATGGAATTTAAATTCAATATAATTGTTGAAAATAATTTATAATTGATTTAGAAAACATAATTGGACCTAAATAAATACATTGAAATTATTTTTTAAAATTATTATTTCATATATGTTTTATATATAAAAATACAGTCTTGAACTTATAAACTTTTTTTCACATTTATAAAATTAATCCGCAATTTATCAATTGTTTAAAAATTAAAATAAATGCATCTGAAAGGAAAAAAGTGATTTTTTAATGAAAAACAACTTTTATGTGTGTAATTTATTTTAATAATAATAAATTAAATTATAAAATATTTATGAATTAATTTAAAGAAAAATATAGATACTATATTTAGTAAAATGATTTAACATTTTCTAATGGTTTTTAATAGTATTTGAATTTTATTTAATTCAATTTTATTCTTATAAATGAATTTTTTACTAAAAACAAATTTTATTATATTTTTCACACTCATTTCAAAATTTATTTCTTATATATATCGAAAACAAATATGGTGTGATTTATTGATATTTTAATTAGAATTTTGAAATTTATTAATGATTCCAATTTATTTTACATTATGAGTTTGAACCATGGTAATCATTTTTCACCACGGTAAGTTTTCAAAAGTTGTTAAACTAAAAATATAAGGTATCAATTAACCTAAATCATTTCCCAAAACATGTTATTCTAATATATTTAGACCTAATATTATTTTTTATTATTATTTAGGTTTCTATGGTTCCACTTTAACTTGAATATGAATTTATTATAATTTAATTTTCTATGTATTTATAAGAGTTTCATCCACATGAAATTTAAAATGGAACCTAATCTATGAAATAATTCAAACACATTCAGAAATCTAGTACAACCAATATATAGACTAATATCATAATATCACCACTTCCCACTTTGTATAGTATATGTTCTCCCCATGAAACAAACCTTTGGCAGCTTGAGGTGTAATACAAAGTGTGATTCCAAAAGAAGAGAAAATTCAATTTATCAATCAATTTCAAGTATTATTTATTCTATTTATACATAAAAATATTAAATATTATTATAAAAATCATGAAATATATATCAGTACTATAGAATATATTTAAATTTTTATAGTATAATACTTTTCATCATCCCTTCCATCCAACGATAAATGATAATGAACTTCATTGTGTACTTGTGGAATATCAACTCCATGAAGTGATGTAATATGTTCTTCATTTAATCTATATGGATGATCAAAATGATTGATTGAATGAATATATATGAAATTTATGATATTATATTAATTTTATTAATATGATATATTATTTATCTATATTTCATTCCACCCATAAAAAAATGGAAGGATCACTTATGTGTACATTTGGACTAATGTCCATATAAAGTGTTATAATTTAATCATTATAAAGAACTATATGAACTATTATTAAAGTAAATATAATTAAATATTATTATAATTATTATATGATTAAGATTATATATATTATAAAACCATTAATTTTTTTAAGGACCAAAACTATTGCGTTGAATCATGAATGGGAAACAAAATAGTTAATACCCAAATATTTATTTTAATGAAGAATTGTCAATAAATGGGTAATGGAAATTATATGGGAATTCAATATTGTATTATAAGAATGAATATTATTATAGTATAAAATTATGGAACTTCTAAATTTATTATGTAGGAGCTTAAGAACATGTATGGAGAAAGTCATGACTAGAGGTAAGGGTTTATGTGGTGATCTAATTTTTAATTAAAATTGTTTACACTTCAATATATATTTGGGTTATTATATTCTATTTATCTCTTAAACCCAATATAAATTCATCTACTATAGTTTTTTATTGGTATTCAAGTTTTTTTCATTGTCATCTATTTTTTTAAAACAATCATGAAAATGTTATTAAGAAATATTGACCTTATTTGAACATTTCTTGATGAACATTTTCTTGCATATACACATTATTTAAATTTTTTTCATGAATTTTAATTTATATAAAACAATTATTATGTAAAATAATTTTCATCTATATTATACATTTATTTCAATTTTTTAAAAGTATGAATCTTTTCATTTATTAAAACAGTTACATTTGGACTTTTCGAAAATTGTGTAAAATAAATAATTGAATGAATAGATTTTTCTACCATCATATATATTATTTCTTTTACAAATTCCATCAAACTATTAAAATGGTATTTTTTAAGAAAAAAAATTTCAATGTTTTTTTATTCTATTTTCTAAAAAAATATAAAGATATATATGTTATTTATAATATTTTTAAATAACTGTTAGAATGTTCTTTTAAATTTATTTTTCATCTATTATAATATACTATTATTTTTATTATAATTAATTTGAGTTATGATATATTGATAGAATATATTATTTTCTTATAGATGGTCTATAATCTTTTGAATTGAAAAACATAATCAAAACCATTTATTTCTACAGGATATTATATAATAGAATGATGAATGTCTACATGATTTTGTGGTAAACAAATACAATTGGTTTTGTTATGTTAAATATCATACAAGAACTACATATCTCAATAATTAATTTATTAATGATTTATATCTCTTGAGTTAGTATGATGGGGAATGGAGCGTGAACCCATTTAAGTAATAAAATGTGGTCGGGGAGTGAATCCAATTCATTATGGGACATTATCTAATTTTTGATGACAATATTGGAAGTAATGATTTACTAATGAAATTATTTTCTATGATTATGATTGTGGTACAATTCCTATTAAATATTCTGAGTATCATGATATACCCACATGGATTACGACTGATTATTTTTTATTCCCAGTAATTTTGGATATAATATTTTGAATTTCTAAAGCATTAATCTACGAAAAATGATTTATGATTTATGAATGATTACATATGAAAATTTGAAGTTATGATCATATTATCATTACCTTATTATTATATTATTCTTATATATCATCATTAATTGATATCAATCATGTTTACCCATATTGATAATTTGAGATAAGCCTTTATTATATTTTAATTTTAGTTTTTTAAGGAAGAGAGTCATTGAATATGAAATGTATAAGAATGGTAATATGATAGAACAACATTGTTGAAGATGTTGGTTATAATTCAAGAAATAATATGATTATGTTTATAGTTTTAAAAGGTACTGAAATTTTATTGCTATAGAGAAAATATTTTTTTGGAACTCATTGAATATTCATCTGAATTTATTCTATATTTATGTATAAAATATATAGATTTATTTAGTATAAACCATAACCCTTAGAGAATTTCACATTGTAAGATTATATTTTACTAGTTTTTGAGCCAAAATTTATATACAAAAAAATATTTTGACCATTTTAATAGGGTATTATTTCTATAATGAATGGTCATTTGTTAAGGAAAAATACCGGAGTGATATTCCAGTGGTAAGACTAGTTTTCATTAGGCCATGAGATATCAACTTCATTTAGAGTTTGTAGGTAGAATTATCACATGACCAGAAGATATGCTCATATTACATGGGTCATTGATGGATGTCTCATAATATTGTGGTATACCCTTATCTTATTCATACCTATCATAAATCCTCCTGATACAACCATCTTACATGGTCCACTGAATGAACTCTCATAATGGAAGATATTTTGGTTTGCTTTTTACCCACCACTACGTATAAATAATCAATACCTATCATAAATTAGGGTGTGAAAACATAGACATTGATATGTTCTTTGTGGAATAATCATGTAATTTCAATGAACTAAAGTAAATCATATTGAGATAGTCATATATAAAAACATATTCCATGTATGGAATCACATAAAAGCTCTCATGCAGAGGATATCAAATAAAGTACCTCCTATGAATCCCTCACATAGTGGCCCTCAAATAGAGACACTCACACATTTCCTATTACGTTGATGGAATCACGCAAAGGCCTATTACGAAGACACTAATCTCACAGTATCCTATTATGTGAATTCTTATTGAACATGTATATATCATGCATAGGTTTGTTGAAATGAAACTTATCCAATAGATTAATAATATATTGAAACCTATTTTGATGACAAATATTACTCATTCACTCCTCTAAATCATAAGGAAGATCCATCCCCACATGTATGGTTATGTTCCATGAAATCATGTGGTCCTAGGACTCTGACCTGATCCCTTATCACACATAGTCGACCCCTATGAAAAAATGGAGTTTCAGCATGAAATTATTATTTTGGGTGAGATATATTTTCATTTTCAAAACTTTTCATTACACCATTGATCCTACATATTTCCTTAAGTTGATACAGTCTTAATAGATATCCAAAATCAAACTTGAATGAGGATAAACCACATGGTCTGATTATAAAAATTCAGTTGAGATACTCCTCTAGGTTTCCTTTTTTGGGCCTCCACATGGGTTTAAGTGCTTGAATTACACCAATGGGTTGCCCATGCATAATCCACACTCAGTTAACTTTTTCACCCTTTATTTTCCACAATCATTTCACATGGACTTCCTCCTAGTTGTATTCCGCATGAAATACCTTCACCAACCTCACCAATATTTTTAGGTATCTCGATAAAGTATACATGAATAATCTCCTAAAAATCGTTTTTATATGAGATACCACTCATCATTATATATAGCCCTCCTCCTTAGTGGAAGCTCCAAACTTATGGAAAAGGGATGCTAATAAGTAATCCCTTCTTATTGAACCCTTTCACTGCATTATGGAACATGTATCCAACATGGGATGCCTCTTAGGTGTAGTCACTAATGAATATCTTCACCTAACACACCTACTTGGTCCGATATTTTTGGATATCAAACATTCAAAAACACAACATAATCACTTTGATATGAGATATTCGTCTTGATGATCATATATCATCCTTTTGTTAACTATGTGGAAAAACGTCACCCAGAATAGAAGATATTTCATTTTTCCTGACTAGTTTCAGGTTCCCCCGTATTTTGATATAGTAATCCCACATGGGCCTCCTCATAAGTATAATCTTAAAAACATACCTTTACGTGAGTCACCTAATATGTCAATTATTATAGGGATAGATACATATATAATCTCTACAAAATCATCATGAGTGGAGATACACCTCTTGCATATCACATATGATCCTCATACTTTGTGTAATCCCAAACAGTACCCTAGCAGGCTGTTCATGCATAAGCCCCGATTATTTTATGGTGTAACCCATTTTATAACATAGGCAATGCATATTGGCCTCCTAGTACGTGAAATACCCAATAAATATATAAACCATAATCACATACAAGATTATATGTCTTAAGGAATAATGAATGTGTATTCCCCACACAATATCATTGCGATACTCTTCATGTTTATCATATTTGGGACTCCTTTTGTAAGGCACAACATTTCCCCAAAGGGAAGCTCATGTATAATAGTTTCATAGATTGAACTTTCTCCCATTTTATGGTATAATCATTTAAAATGGGCCTCTATATAGGTGTAATACCCAATAAATACATTCACCTAACTCACCCACTAGATCAGGTATCCCTAGACAACACCAATATAGGATTCTCACATAGTATTCTGGTCACACCCCTTTTGCAATGGAGGTACCCAAATTTGGAATAATCAACTCACTGTCCCAACTCAATCCTCTATTTTTTCAATCCAAATAAACATGAATAATTTAAAATAACTATATTCTCACAATGATGTTGAATCAAATTGCCACAATGGATTAGCTGATACTTTCTTTTCTATAATTTATAAGTGTCGAAAGGTTCAATTAGTAGTCCTTGATGAATGTCTATAAACTGTATAGAATTAGCCTATATCACACATAATTAAATTGTATAGAATGGTTATTCCACATGGCCATGAACTATATAATTAAAAATATGTGGGTTTTGATTCCTATTGAATTGGATATGTAGGACCATCCTTGAGGATCAATCCAACTATCCTCAATAATAACTTTTCTCAATTATGATGAGAATAAGGTGACCCACTCTCTCTACTTACCTTGAGTCAATATAATCCTCTTGGATTCTTCATAAACTTTGAGTTGATATTACTATCAGAGTTCACTAACATAGATTGAATCTATATTCACATATTTTATCTCTAATATACCTTTAGTTGGGATAATCCTCTAGGTTCCCTAATATTCTTTGAGTTAATATACTACACTTGTTTTATACATACCAGCCTCTTATTTAGTGCGATCCCCAAAATGTGCAAGTTTTCTCATATGTGATGCATATACGACTTCCTTATAGTGATGAGTATAAATAGAATCATCATTATTTGATATGGATATAGGGATACCTCTAGTAATGATACAGTAATCGAAACTATCTATTTAGTCATTAACAAATAGGAAATTATAGAGTATTCATCTATTTTATAATTCCCACATCAATCATTGTAATACACTTATCACCTTGTCGTTAACTCCATAAAAAAAATAAGATTCTAGTAATTGGTCTGTATCTAATGAAAATAAATTTTGTAATATGTCTAATTAATTTTCATGAAACCACTTTCATTACGAAATATTATAAAATTATATATTGGAATTTAATCTAAATTCAAAATCACTTATTGACTCTTGGGATTTTAGTAAAATATAATATTCCTAACTGAATATTTAAAAAATATAATCATTAAAATATGAGGATGATGAATGAAATTAAATATATATAGATATTCGCATTTATGTGTGTATTATATATGATCATTAGAATATGGATAACATATTCCATACTGGGATATGTAAAGGTTTCATGAACATGAATTAAATCAAAAGGAGAGTCCTTGAGTTGAAAATAATGACCTCAAAAAGGTGAGATATGCCTAACATCCCAAACTCTAAAAATATACACATTCTACAGTGTCACTAGAAAATGTTTAATGACTGACTTCTTTTGGGAATCATTTCCTCTAAACTAGAAACAAGTGATGAATTATCATGTGTTATAATTTCCTCATCCTAATCATATGGGTTATCCATTGTGTGATATATTCTCCTCCCTATAGAATTATCTTTCGATAAATAATGTCTCTATAGTTTTCTCTCAAGACCTATATATACTTTCTTCATGATTCCCTTATTCTCATTATAGTGAGATCATGGGATGGTACTTATAGACTGAATAGATCATTGTAGTGATCATACAAGTGATAAAAGATGACTAGTAACACTGTTTTAGCATCCATAATAACATCTTAGATGTTACAATGTCAAAAGAGAACGTTTATATAACTAAAATAAGGTCAATGCATTATATTATCATCAATGAAATTAAAATAACCCCAAAAACATTAATATAATCAACACCCATATCTTTGAAACAACATTATCCTAGGTAAATTATTATTTATATTAAATTAAATACAATATAATTTGAAATAGTTTCTTCTCTCATAGATTTACGGGAAAAAAACTTTTCCATAATCATCCAAAAATTTTGTTTTTCATGATGTTCACATGATGCACATTACTGATTATCCATTCATTAAGAAAATACATGGGTTATCCAAGGGATAAAATGTTATTATATGGTGTATAGAACAAACAAATAGTATCGAATTTTGTTACATTTAATTTACAATTATATACATATTTTTGATTGTTTACATGTTAAAATGTTACTTTTCATTTAAATAAATACATTAATCTAATCCAATCAACAAAATATTTTTATTCCAATATTTTTTCCTAACTAATATAACCTTCATCATTTTATTAATTAATGAATAATATATATAGATCCCATCTAGAGGTGATGCCGGATTAGGATGATTAGTACATTAGTAAATGGTGTGTAACCCAATGGAACAAAACGTGTATCCTATTATATTCTACCTTGAATAATGATATATTCTATAGGTATTAATAAAATAAATAATCATGAATGTATTAAATATTCTATTCATTTTAATAGTGATATGAAGGAACATGGAATGAAGAATTATATACCATATAAGTGGGTTTCAGACCAATCAGTCCACATTTTTCCATGGTGTAAAATATATGGTAATATATGCATAGTGTATAAATTACTCAACGTATAAGGATAGTTATCCATGTAACATGGTGGTTTCCTAAAATTTAATTAGAGTACACATTGTGTACCAAAAATATTTCTTTGATGAAATATGCTCCTAGGACTTAAAAATGTGTCACAAATATATGAAAAGTAAGATACACATTTTGTAGTTGGGTTTACATGTTGTGAAAATAACATGAATAAGAAGAAAATTATTAATTAGTTTATTATTTAATAGGACCTGATCATTATGTGTTCCATCAATCATTTATTATAATTATACAACATGTAATATGTTTTAAATTATATCAAATTGTTAAGATTATTCTTTATAATATACTAAACTGTAAGTCATGAATGGTCGTTAAATATTGTATACTCTATGTGTATTATGTCATTATATGTTATGAAATATTATAGTGCTATGTTTTTATTTTTTTAATAGTACATACTATGAAATTTATTATATATTTTTTATGTGATATGTTATGTGGGTTCACTATATAAAACAAATTCCACACTGGGAATTACTTATAGGTACTCACCGAGTTTCTTCTATGTACATACTATGTAGTTATTTTATTCTATTTAAAATGAAATTAATTGATTTAATGTATTTAAAATCAGATTGAATAGGTTTCTCATTGATGTAATGGATGGATATTAATATAAAATTAATGAAATTTTTAATAAAATAATTAATGAGATTAAATCATTCAAATATTATTTTAAAAATGAACGAATCAAAAAAAAGATATATATTTAATTTAAATAAGATTTTATTGCAAAATTAAGTGAAAATGTGCATAGATAGAACCTTTTTTGTGTTTGGTTAAATTTTATTTAGTTATTTCATCGGGTTTTTAAATTTTTATGATTAAATTAGAATCAGTACTATTGATTCATACCCGCCTTATTATTAGGTAAAAAAACCGACATGTCCCCTTAATATGAATATAATGTAAATAAACTAAAATCACGGGTCTCATAGGTATATTATGTTATTTCATGATAAATTAAATACAAATCCAAACCTAGGAGATACAAGGGACTTGAGTATACTGCTACATCTTAAGCCCAGACAAACTTAATGTAATTATTCCCAAGGGTCCATTATTTTATTATTTTTCACTCAATAAAAAAATAGATAGTTAAAGATAATGATTTTTCATTTTTTCATTTTTTTCTATATATTTCATGATTTATTTTATGGTTACTAGATCATGATTACATATATAAATTGAATATAGTTTAAATATAGAGTTAAAATAAAACGATTATTTGTCAATATTTTATCAACATATTGTTAAACACATAATTTTAATCCAATTAATATTAAAAAGACACATAGATAGATAAAAACATTATTCATAATAATAAAATCCATCAATCAAATATAAATTTATGCTACACATTCTATTAGTATATTTATAATAAAACAATTGAACTGTGTGTTTGATTGACCCTGGTCAAGACACTGTGTTTTATCTGTTCATTTTAATGATGTAATTTTGTCGAAATAACCATGATGGAATCAAGAGTAGTATCCCTTTATAGACATTCTGTAACATGGTAGAATATGTTGAGGAATTCATAATAAATATTTCATAATTGGGGATTCTATTCAAAAGAGCTCAGAGATGCTAGTCTACTATTCATACAACCTTTTACTGAAATATCTTTGAATAATTAACCAAACCCTTATTGTAGTTTTGAGAAGTAAAAATGGGTTTTATCCAAATGAATTTCCACATGATAGGGAATTCATAGTTCAATAGTGAGGTTCATTAGGACATGAAAAAATTGTGGGAGAATTAATTAAACTACTAAATAGTAATAACTCACTTATTTTTAAATCAAGTAATGTATTAATCATTTTTACTATTTATTTTAATGGACAGTGTTTAGATAAAAACTAAAAATTTTACCATTATTTAAGATAGATATTTTCCAAAAAATTACAAATTTTCTAGAGTTATAGTGATATTTTACACTAATTTACTATCATTAAAATTTTACTACTTGTTGGAATCCATATTTGTGATCTTCTATCATAGAATGAGTGTGATGGTGAGAAGGATGACTATAAAGTTTCATAAAGGATGGTTCTTATTATCATTGTATCAAATTATTAGTTATTTTCATATAGATTTTTATTAAACATAATAAAATGATTGATTACACTATTATACCTAATTTATATAGTCCATAATAAAAGGATATACTTCATGTATGTAAGAATTTCACTATATCTCATCAATATAAAATGGAATAAGGAAAGATAAATATTGATCAAAACATTTTACTTTTCAAGTGAATTGATAAGTAATTATGATTAAGATTTCTCTTTAATAATAATTTTTTGTAAATATTATATTATCATCCTCACTAAATAAATCATCCTTATTTATTCAATACTACATGAACAGTATGGATAAATATTTTAGTAATCGTTTCAATCTACTTCAGTAGAAAACTACATTTTTAATTAAACCTATTTTTCACATCCCTAATGAAGAAAAGGAAAATTTCAATAAGCCTATTTCCATTTATAAGCCAATGGTTTCACAATGATTTTATTCTATGATAAAAATTTAAATGGAGAAAGTAATAAATTAGAATATATTTTATTCATGAATAATAATAAATTTAATTGTATGAATTATTATGATTGGAGAATAAATTAGAATGATATTCATGTTTCATATTAATCAGTACATGTTATTCTTCCAAAATAATTTTTGTTTATATATTTTAATATATATATATATATATATATTTGAAAAACATGAACCAAGTATGTATAGAAATATTACAACAAGTAAATTACATTATCAACTGAACTGAATAAGGGTGATTCCTAGATCAGAAATGATTACCAAATAGCTTATGGATTTCCTAATATTATTAATATTGTTAAACTGTTTTTTATGGATTACACCAAAAATAACAATTTAGTGACTATTTTATACATAATGAGATATTATTTCATGTTTGAAATATTTTTTGTTATGGTGTTTCATACAAAACTATTAGTTTATTATTTTAAGATTCATAAATATTAAAAAAAATAAATAATTAAAAACATGATTCATGATTTCCTAATGTATGTAAGGTAACTATTTTTAAAGAAAAAATATATTATTTGACCTATTTATGACTAGATAAGTATTTTTGACTTAGATAACATACTAGTTACACTAAAAAAGATATCATGTTTTAGAAAAATAAACCATTAAAATAGAGGTATTCTAGAGGGCTTTCAGTGTTATATCATCAAGGAAATGTGAACTCCTTTAATGATAGAGATAAATTTATATACATAATGATATTACTTTAATAAATTCAATAAATTACTAGCTAAGTAAAGGAGTGTGATTTGTAATGATAGATGAACCTTATAGATGTATTTTAGAGAATTCATAACCACATAGTTATTTATCATATACATATAGATTATAGTTATTCCTAAACTCATATTTCCTTTTATATATCATTATATTGATTTTGGGAAGAGGAAAATTAATAAAGAGTCTTATATGTAATAAATGTATTCTACAATTTCTTATGATATTTTTTTTAAAATAATAGTACATTAAACTAGCAATATACCATTAATAATGACTAATATATATCATAATTTTAATATGGTAATAATATAGTAGGTAACAACAAAATTTTAATATTTCTAACTATTTATTAAATTAATTTTTACCTAAAAAAAATAATATAAACACAATACATCTCAATTGAATATAATATTTGTTAGATACTATTATATTCTAGGTATTTACCTCATTATGTTTTTGGTTGGCCCTAATTATGTTTTATAAAACCATTTTAACTGCTCCAAATCAACATCATTCTTATCTAAAATAAAAAATTCATAGGTTTTTTTAGACTTAATGAATCTAGGGTAGCATAAGAAAAATTCCTCTGGATATGGTTTTTAGTTTGTAGAAAAATAAAGGACCACTAGCTGGAGGGTCAGACCCACTAGGCATATTGTGGGATTAAAAAGAGTGGGTATCTTATAACAGATCCAACATCTATCTGGTGGCACCCACTGGCTACCAAGTGGTGTTCGTACTGTCTATGCTAACCTATGGTAGAATCATATTTTAGACCCCTAGAACCCCATTTTAAACTTTTAAAACCCCTATTACACCCCTAATTCATGATTTATTTCCCTTGAAATCCCCTATTATATTATATCTTATCCAAAACCACTCCATTGAATTTTAAGAAATTGGTCAATTAGTATCCAAATAAATTGATTTCACTTTGGAATTGATGATTTCCATTTACCATCATATTTAATCCACATCTTCTATCCTTGAATTTTTTTGTTAATTTCAACCCATCCAATACTGATTTTTTTATTTTTAATGGAAGAAAACCACAATAAAAAAGGTCTTGGAAAGGCCATGCAAGAAATTTTTAACATGTTCTAAAATAATGGAGGCCAATCTAGTCTCCCCTAACCATGATTAACCCTTCCAGATTGATTTTAAAAGAACTAGAGATATAATTGATGTTGATACCTTGATCAGCCACAACCATGGAATCTAGATAATTTGTTTCCTTGTTGTCTTCATTCCATCTGTGAGAAAATTGGGTGTTTCTATTGTCGAGGTTACCTATACACTTCCTGATAATATAATTAATCTACCCAAACATTTATAAATGAAATTGTCTTTTTATAGATTAAACAAAATATATTTGTAGAAAAAACATGCACTGATTTTGTTATTTTGTACCGTTATAATATATATAATTTTCTAATTAAAATTCTTTTAGGAATCAAAACCATTGATAATATATCTATTTTATAGTGTTTTTTATGTTTAATTTATATTAATGTTTTTGATAAAGTTGAACTAACACAAATGGAAAAAGTGATGGCCAATACCAGTAGGATCATACCCTATGAACCCCATTTATCGATTATTATGAGGGAGATATAATCATATGGATGTTCCCTTAACCAAGACCTAGCTGATATTCAACATTAAAACATGAGAAAAACCATTCACATGATATGTTCAAGCTTATCAACCTCATGATCTAAACCATGTTTACTGAACCATCCCAAGAAAGTGCCACATTTACAAACCTTACCATTAGGGAATAAATTGGTATAATAAGTGGTATGTATCTATACTCTAGAAATAAATTTTTTTTTATTTTATTCTAAAAAATAATTATTATATTGATCTCAATTTATAATTACATTTTCAAGGATTATAAAATTAATTTGATAAAAATAACATTTTTTCATCAAGAAATCAATTTTGCATTTTTTGGTAAATATTTATTTAATCCAGATAAATTTTTCCAAAATTAATTAATTTTAGTAATTATTTATATTTAAATAAAATATTATTAATTTATTATGATTATTTAAATAAAAATGAAAATATAATTTATTGAATACAAAGGTAAATTTTATAAGGGTTAGAACATTTTTAATATCATAAAACAAGTTGTTTATAGTAAATAGTGATTTTTATTTAAATGTTAAACTATTCTTATTTATAAAATTATTTTTATAAAATAAATATTATTTTTTAAATCAGTCATATAAATTTAAATTTTTTATTTTTTAACAATTTTCTGAGATAGTTGATTTTTTTATAAATATTAAATATGATATAAAAAAACGGTAAGTATTATGTCATCAGAATAAACCAAAATTAATGTAATAAATAATGTAACTAGAATCTATTAAAAATATATATTTAACTTTAAAATTATTTTTTTATGTTATTTAATTAATTTTATAATCCTTTATAGAATCCTCAAAAAACTATATAAAATTTAATTTCATTCCATAAATTATTTTTTTACATTAATCACATCCACATCACCAATATTATTATATTAAAATATTTGATTCTAGGACTTATAAATTTTTAAAACAACTTTTATGGTTGAAAGCATTCCAAAAAACCATGGTATGGTTTTGTGTCTCTTTTATCATGTCATACATAATTTAGAATCGATTTTTAGAAATTAATACTGAAATTCCATCACTTTTCCTATAAATACCCACCAGGCCTCCCAATCCTATTCACTAAAAACCCATTGATTATGAATTTAATCACTCTATATCTCTACAAATCCATCCAATGGTTTTCCAAAGTTCATAATAAGATCATTCCATGCTTTTAGAATCACCCTCTCATGGTAAGGGATTCCCCCGCCTATTTATTCCAGTAATTTCTTTGTATGATACAATTTAATTTCAAATTTTTTATACTGTAAGTTATTTTTATACGTACCTTTTAACATCTTTATTTAATTAATGCAATGTGATACAACCTTTCTATCTCATTAAACCCTTCTATAAATTGTTTTGTACACCCATTATACTGCCAAAATTATCATGTGATTTTTCCATACCATACATTTTTATAGTTAATACCCATACCAATTTCCACTCAAGGGTATCCACCCTAATGTAACTATTCATAATTTATTAGGTAATTATATGTTTTTAGTACGCACATTATAATCATCGTATTAGTCTTGATTAATGGAATTATTATGTTTTATGGTCTATTTGGCACACTAACATATGTACATAATTTAAATCCTCTTGGTGAGTCCAAAATTTAGGCCCCTCTAATGAGTTGGGTATTGTTTTTATCTCATGTGATTCCATTTAGGGTGAATATTAGGTTATCCAAATTAAACTATGTTATGGTGTCTTGGTAGTTATCCTTGCCTTAGGCTTATGATTCCATTTTTTTTGTTACCACATTGATATGTTTTTAGGATATCATCAACTTATATTTAGCATCAACGTTCATGTTTACAAATCTTATTATTGTATATGAACTATATACTCCTCTTGAATCACATATATTACCTTCATTATTTTATTCTTCTATTATTCCCTTACTAGGATTTTATAGAACACCCATTTATTATTTACTGCCCCAAGTTATCTTGTGCAGTGTTAGAAGATCAATGAATTTTAATTACATGTTATGGAGTTACAAATATTATTTTTATATCTCATTTTCATGTTATGATGTTATAATATAAATAACCAAATAAACTAGGCTTCACTATCTTTTTGGATTGTATTGTGTTAATATTTATGTAAAAAATCATTAATAATTTTTTATTATAGATATGAGTTATCATAGTTGGTATCAAAGAATGTCCTGGTTATATTTAGGGATTAGGTTTAGAATAATATATTGAAATCAATTGTGAGAAGACTAAACATAGGAAAAAATAACTATATTATGGTAAATTAAACTGTTATTTTTTTAGGAAATAAAATCCATTATTGGGTATTATAGTGTTATTTAGTGATGGAACATTTGTAATTAAGTGTAGTAACCACTAAAATGAAGCATTCGGTTTTATATGGATCTTCAACTAGTGCACAAAAATGTTCCCTTTTTCACACATAGTTTGATTATCTTAAGGGATATTCTTTAGTAACTTCATATCCTCCTTATGAAATATCATAATGTTGGAAACAATTACCATAAAATTTATATTAGAAAATAGATAATGGATAAGATATATAGAAACAAAAAAATTCATTGGTTATGTAATGCAGGTAATTTATGAGTTATCCTTAAATGTTCATAATATTATCTTTTATATATCAAATGTATTGAAAATTATGATCCTTAATAATTCCTTTATTTTAGTATATTTCTAGAAATGCGAGGAATTGATTCGATATCAACCATGATGGGAAATTTTATAACTTCCCAAATGATTTTCATATCAGGACGGGATCTAAAGGAAGACTTATTGTGATAATTATAAACTAGATATCATAAATTATATTTATATTTGGGACATAGTTTATACTCCATAAAAATAAAATATGTTTAGGAAAACATATCAGGTATTTTGATGAGATAAAGGTTATAATGGAATGAAGAACCAATTTTCAATGTGTCAAAAATTGAGAATTAGAAACCTATGAAAATTTCACGAAAGAACTAGATGATGTTTTATGTGTGGGATGATAGAGAAATAAAAATATAATTTACATGTATAAATGAATAATTATATTAATACCATGGAGATAAATATTGTAAAAAATATGGTACAATTAATAGTTATATGTCACTAATATGGCAAACATTTGAATTATCTAAAACATGTTAAATTCTATGAACATACATGAACGAAGGGAACAAACAATCTTTAGGTCCAATAGAACATGAAAGGTCCTATGATATTAAAATCACCATGATGGATCAAAATTATTAATGTAAAATTAAAATCTAATCTAGATTTGTGTATATCTTCTTTTATTTAAATTCATTCCATAGTATCATATCTATTATGTTTTTTCAGAAAATCAAGCCTCTTCCCAAAATTATTTGATATCATTTGGGAAAAAATTAATTATTATTACATCAAAATTTGTTTTTTTGGAAATTATCATCTGTAAAATGTTATCATTATAATTTTAGAATAAATTTATGTTATCTAATGTATGAGTTTTTTCTTTGAATATAGCGAACATAGATTAAGGGTTGAAAAATTCACCGACTATATCATGAATCGCCGTCTTATTCTATAAAATTGTAAGGATTTGGATAGATATATGTTATAATCATTATATCACAAATGAATATTATATCCTTAAGGTAATGTTTATCAATGTATAATTAATGAGACTATAAAAAATATCATCCATGATTAAATGCCTAGTGTGAGAGAATATGGTCCTCAAATAATTGAATGGTATTTCTTATAAAATAGAGGTTTAGTTCTCAATTCCTATTTGAAGAATTATTTATGGCCTATGAGATCAAAAATAAATGGATATTTCTAGATCATTTTATGATTCATGAAATAAAAATATGGGGTAGACCATTATCTATGATAGAGGTCCAGATTTTCATTGGAATATCTTGGTATTAGATTTGATTTTTGAGAAAATGCTCACATGTTTTCAATCTCAATAAACATGAAAACTCAGAAGTGAAAGAAGATATTATATATTAATGACGTTAAGGAGAGATTTATAGATTTAATAAGAGGATAATCAATGTACATGTGCTCATATTATCCACCATTGGGGAATGTTTTTTGCACTATAGTGATGTTTCAAAAAATGGCATGGGTTGTGTACTCATGAAATATAAAAACATGATAGCCTTTCACTCCAACTTTTTAATGATAAAAAAGTATAATTACACATCAAATGAAATATTGATTGAATAAAATAATCTTAAAAATGATGATTTTGTGACACTATCTGTATTTCTGAGGCTTTCATCGGGCCGCACCCTCCGTGCCCACAACATGGTTTGCGTGTGTTTGACTACAGTTGTTACACCACATTACAAAATTAAAAAGTATTATATATTTCATCAATTTCAAAAGATATGTATTCTCCTTGATCAAAATGGGATGATGGGATTTTGTTTTCTCCTTAAATGATTCATCCTTATAACTTGTCACATGTTCCGTGTCTCCTTCATAGATTTAAGTTTTGTTTGTGGAACTCATTATTGGTTCCATCTCTTTGTGGATTCCAGTTAATTAAACTACCTATTTCATGAAATTCCAAGGGTTATTGAAAGGGAAGAAACATTTTGTTCATTTTATTAGTCATGTTGGGAATCAATGGCATGTATGGATGTTAGAACATTTTCACCTATATTCCTCCCCATACGAGGTCCTCTAATGGCATGTATGGATGTTAGAACATTTTGCATGTGCTCATATTATCCACCATTAGGAAGGTACATCCCTTGGAGGGAACGCATAATAAGTTTTTGTTGGATTATAGATGATGTTGGACATTATCTCTTACTAAAAGTTTTAATTATCTAAAATCATGTCATATATTAACATATTTCTTATATAATGATACATATTATCTTATGTCACAACATTATCATGAATATTAGATCATGCAATTATTATAACTATTTATGTGTGGTTATGTCTAAAAAGGGTTTTAACTATTTATCTCTATTTAATTAAGAGGATTACCAGTTTCTAACATTGTTAAATTAAAATATAGATCATCTAAAATTTTCTATGTATAAGTTCCTGACACTGAAATGCTGATGACTCACCATCAGACATATGTCTTACTAACAGTCAGATCAAACATACATATTTTGTAAGTATGTAAAGAAGATAACATAACAATGAACTCACTATTAGACTGGAAACTGACAAATAGATGACTCACCATTTCACATTCTATTGATGAAAATGACCTGCCATTAGTTCAAGTGACATACCTTTTCATGATGCTAATGATGCAAGGACTTGCTGTCAGTTCAATTGAGTCATTGTTGGCTCAACTGTCTCACCGATAGAAGGAAAGGCTCACCATTCATATGAGTCACTGTTAGTCAATTTTTCTCACAGTTGATCAGTCGCACCAATAGTTTAAGAGAGTCACCGATGGGCGTCACACTGATAAATTTAAATAAGTCACTGATACCAATGGAAAGGACTCACAGATAAATGGAGTCACTGATGTTGACTGAACAATGATGACAGACCAATGAAAATTAGTCACCGATACTTATGAATCAATGATAGTCATATTTTTTTATATTATTAATTAAAATTTATATATAATGGTCATATTTATATAAATTAATGTTTCTGAAATTATTTAATTTTTTCTATAGGACATTCACTATACAGTACGAGGAACATACACATAGGGCAATCTTCGTTCCTACTAGATAATGAAGTATAAAATATTTATATACTAGATTGGTTAAAATATTTTGAGGAATAATCTTAAAAGAAAAAGAAGGAACAAAAGAACTGAAAATACATGTGCAACACTTGAGCTTTCTTAAAAGTCCCAATAACTCAAATAAAGAACATACGGGAACATCAATAAGATGAGAAATACCTACTGAACTACACTAAAAAACTTTCCACCAAAGTGATGAACACTTCACACTCCTTCAAAAACAAAACCACAATGTTTGTGATACTCTGTTTTGAAGCTGACATTCAGAAGATCACTCAAACTTCATTTTATCTTCATCAGATGAGTTCAAAATATCATTGCATAGAACACAAAGACTTCAAAACTATATTCTACACCATTATCTTTTTTATGCTATTTTGTTTACATTTTTGAGTAGTGTGTGTATCTATCTATTACACACACACATTGAATCCTATGCATTACTAGAGGATGCCTGATATCCTGAATATCACTCTCTTTATTATCTTTTGTATCACACGTAGAATGGTGGAAGAGGTCAAGTGTGACATGTTTGTTGTTTTTCCCATGAATAAATATGATAGAGGTCGGGTGGGACATGGACAGCCTTGTGTGCTATTGTGAACCCCGATCCAGGGTATGGATCAAACATTTTATTTATGTAAACTGATTAGTGGTATCCGATCACCAAGTGGAGAGGACTAAGTCTAATCATGAGACTGAACCACTTCTTTATTTCTGATGTGTTTTTACTTTGTAGTTTTACTCTATTTTATCACCATTTCATAAAAATAAATTGAAATTTGATAGTTATATTAGAAAGTTTTTATATTTACTTTGATCCAGTAAGTTTGTTTCAAAAGTTATACCAATCTTCAGATTAGTATAGCTGAGAACTAATCAATATTTTGAGAAATTAATTGAACATTAAAGACATTTATAAATTAACTACAAACTGACGTTGATTATATTTTAAATGGGGTAAATTTCTCAAAGAACCAATTTTAACATAAATTTGTATATATATTAAATTCACCAACCTCTTGAGTTATATACTCCGACCAAAATTTGGTATCAAATGTTGTTTTAAAAAAAATCAATTTTCAAATCTCATCAAATTTTTTTCAACTATGATTTTAGTTTTGATTCAAAGATCATAAAATTTCTATTTTTTCTAAAGTTTTTTCTCTTTTAACTCCATTTACAATTCATATTATGAAAAATCGTGTATAAGGAGCATCTATTAATAGACCACCATTTTTCAATGGAACTAACTATCCTCAGTGGAATCTTAAAATGGAAATACACCAGAAAGCATGGGATTTGAAATATGGACTACTATTGAAAGTAAATATGCAATTCCTAAAACTGTTAGGTGCACTTGGGATGAACCTACCAAGATTTCATATAACAATAATTGTAAAGAAATGAATTCTCTATACTGTGCTTTAGGATATGAAGTGTTTAATAGTATTTATGCTTGTAAAACTGCCCATGAAATTTGGGACACTTTTTTTGTTTCCCATGAGGTACCATCTAATTTTAAACAAATGATATGAAATACTTATACTATTAAATATTATAATTTTAGAATGAATCCTGATGAATCTATTTTCGATATGTATCTCAGATTCAACGAAATTTTCAAAAAAATGGTTTATCATAGACGAGAAGTCACAACTAGAGAAAAAATCATGAGGATTCTCAGATGTTTACCAGATATATGGAGATGAACCTATGTCTCAATTATATAACCATGTCAAATCATCTAATTAACTATCAAAGAACTCATTATAAAGATTATGATATATGGATAATAACTGAAATTCTAAAAAGAGGAGGATGATGAACCTAAGAGGAAGTTTGTATCCTTTAAGACTAATGCCTCTATAAAATACAAATATAATGTTCGTGCTACTGTTGAAAGCAACATAAGTGAAGAATCAGCTTTAGAAAGTGATGAAGAAATTTCCCAATTGTCCAAGAGATTCAAGAAATTTAATTGGAAAAAGATGTTCTCTAGAAAGCCCAATTACAAAGGATGGTATGATAACATTGGAAATTGGAAAAAGGATTTGAGGTGAAATGATGAATCAGAAGAGATAGTGTGCTAAGAATGTAAAAGGAAAGGATATGTCAAAGCTAACTGTACAAAGCTCAAAAAATTGATGTTAGATAACAAGGATAGAAAATATAATAAATCAATGAAGGTAACTTGGAGTGCCTCTGAGGACAACTCATGTGAATCTTCTTCTTCTCATTATGATAAGGAAGATATGGGAAATATGTGTATTATGGAAAACACATCTGAGGTAATCTTAGAATCTCCAATTCCAATTTATTACTAGTATGAAAATGAATGTGAGTCTGATAATATGTCAAGTGAAGAATTATTTGAATAGTGTGATATGTTAGAAGGGTCACGTAATGAACTAATGGATAAGTATAAATCTTTAAAGAAACAACATGACATTACTATAACTATGAAATCTGATATTACTACTAAAAAAGATAATAATGCTCAACTTCTTAAGGAAAATAATGTATTAAAGCTATCTAATGAGCTATTGAAGATGGATCTTGATTCTTTTACCAATGGATAGAACACACTTACACAAATTATTGGTAAACAGATAGATCTTATGTACACTTATGGAAAAGGATATCAACCAGGAAAAAGAAAATTATCAAAAAAACATTTTATGACTAAATCTAGAAAATCTTCTTCTTTATGCAAAAACTAGAATTTTACTACAAGCTCCAGTTCTAAAAATTCTTTTTACTACATCTAATTCTTAAAAACAAAATAGATTGTATTTTTCAAATAGTTTATATTCTGCATATAGAAAACCCATAAGACAAGTGTAGGTTCAAAAATATTTTATTACTAATGTTTTTGGACCTAGAAAAATATGGGTACCAAAATCATTTCTTGGATAAATTGTTTTGTAGGTAAACTGCCTAAAGAGTTACTATAGAAATATGTGGTATTTAGAAACTGGGTGATCAAGGCACATGATAGAGGAATACTCAATCTTCAAAAGCCTTATCAAAATTGATGGAGGACAATTCACATTTGGTGATAATGTTAACGTAAAAATCATCAGTCTTGGACAAATTGGTATCCCTAACTCTCTTCCAATTTCCAATATACTTTATGTTGATAGAATAAAGTATAATAGGTTTTTTATATCTCAAAATTGTGATGATGGATTTAATGTTAAATTTAAAAATTATTCATTCCATGTTTTTTATGACAATAATGACTTTGTACTTACAGATCTTAGAAATGATAATGTATATGCAATAAATTTAGATACACTAGCCTCATATAATGTATTTTATCTAATTTCCTTTCAAAAAGAGTCCTGGATCTGGCATAGAATATTAAGATATTGAAATGTACACTCACTTAGAAAAAATACGAAAAAAGTACAACTAAAGGATCTACCCAAATTAGAGTTTTTAGGAAACAAAGTGTTCAATCCTTATCAAAAACGAAAGAAACATAAAATCTTCTTCAAATCAAAGAAAGAAGTGTCAACTTCTCAACCTTTATATTTGGTTCACATGGATTTGTTTGTACCATATTGAGTCTCTAGTTTAAATGGGAATAACTATGTCTATATTCTAGTGGATGGCTATTCTTGGTATACTTGGACTTATTTCTTAGCTCAAAAAAGTGAATCATGTACTTACTTTACCAAATATGCTAAAACAATGGAAAATATTAGTGGACTTAAAATTATATCTCTAATAAGTGATCATGGTAGTGAGTTTAGAAATCAATACTTTGAATCATTTTTCTCACACAATGTCTATAATCATAACTTCTCTTCCCCTAGGACATCTCAACGTAATGGAGTTTGAGAAAGAAGAAATAGGACCATGTAAGAAATTTACTAAACAATTCTGAATTAATATGACCTACAAATTTATTTCTGGGTTGAAGTTGTTAATATATATTTTTATATAATAAACATATTTTTAGTCAAACATATCTTTAAGAAGACTCCCTATGAGTTATGGAATAGTAGGAAACCCAAGGTAAGTTATTTTAAATTATTTTGATGTAATCTTTATATTTTGAATAATAAATAAAATCTACCCAAATTATCATTCGAAAGTGGTGAAGTAATCTTTCTAGGTTACTCGACCTCTAGTAAATCTTATAGAGTCTTTAACAAAAGAACCAAGTGTATGGAAGAATCTGTGCATATCAAATTTGATGAAGTAGATTCACATGATCCTAATACATTTCTAGAAAACCTTGAAGATGATATATCAAATCTAGACATAAATGAAAAATCATCTAATCCTTGTGCCATGAAATCTATGAAATCAAACAATTCTGGAAATTCTATAGAATCTAGCCATAATGAACCACATCAAAATTATGAATCTGAAATAACCAATCCTACCTTTACTATACAAACTAGAATACTTAAAAACCATCCCCTAGATGCTATTGTTGGAGACTCAGATAAAGGAACACAATCTAGAGATTCTCCCTAAAATCGAGTTGAACATCAAGCCTTCTTGTCACTACTTGAACCTAAAAAATATCAATGATGCAATCAATGATGAATTTTTGGTTATGTATATGCAATAAGAAATCAATAAATTTGAAGGAAATAATGTTTGGAAACTTATGGATATACCCAAATACACCTTGATCATAAGAAATAAGTGGGTGTTTAGAAATAAAGTAGATGAAGCTGGAAATATTATTAGAAACAATTCTAGATTTGTTTGCACAAGGATATATTCAAGAGGAAGGCATTGACTGTGATGAAACCTTTGCAACTGTTTCTAGACTTGAAGCCATCAGAATCCTACTTTTTTATGCTGCCCATATTAATTTCAAACTGTATCAAATGGATGTTAAGAGTTCATTCTTAAATGGTTATGTAGTTTAGGATTTTTTGTTGAATAAATCCATGGTTTTACAAATCCTTATTTTCAAAATCATGTTTTCAAATTAAATAATTCTTTATATGGTTTCAAACAATCTCAAAGTGCTTGGTATGATAGATTGAGAAATTTTCTTATTTCAAATTATTTTATAAAAGGAATTTTTCATCCTACTCTTTTAATAAATTGAATGTGAAAAGATGTTTTAGTGGTCTAAATGTATGTTGATGAAATTATTTTTGGATCTTCAAAAAATTATTTATGTATTTAATTTTCTAAAATGATAAAAAATGAATTTGAAATGAATTTAATGGGTGAACTCAAATTATTTCTTGGATTTCAAAATTTTTAAAATATAGAATGTATCACATTAAATCCAAGTATGTATACAAAATATCTTTTTAAAAGATTTGTATTTGATATCATTTAAATAGTGACACTCCCATGAGTACTACAGTAAGTCAGATCATGATGAAGATGGTAAATTTGATGATCAATCCACTTATAGAGGAATGATTGGAAGCTTGATCTACTTGAATTCTAGTAGGTCAGATATAATGTTTAGAGTGTGTGCCAATTTTCAAGATAATCCCAAATAATATCACATAAATGTTGTTATTTTTTTTTCAAATACCTCGAACATACTATCAATTTAGGCTTGTTGTACCCCAAAGGAAAATCATTTGATATAGTGAGTTATTATAATGCTAATTTTGGTTCAAGTATGTTAGATAGAAATAGAACGTCTGGGATATGACACTTGTTGGGAATATCATTGGTTTCATGGTGTAGTATGAAGAAAAATTTTGTTTCACTATCTACTTCCGAAGCTAAATACATAGATGCTACTAGCTATTGTGCACAAATTTTGTGGATAAAACACCCTATTCTAGAATGTGGGTATAAATTTAGACATGTACCTATAAAATGTGACAACACAAATGCTATTAAAATCTATAAGAATCTCATTTCTCACTCTAGAAGAAAACATATTGATGTAATACATCTTTTTTTGAGAGATCATTATCAAAAGGATGATATTAATTTAGAATTTATTTGGAACTAATTGTCAAATTTCTGATATATTTACTAAGCCATTAAACAAGAAAAGGATAAATTACATCATACATGATCTAGGAACGATCAATCAGTAAGACCTTGTGTTTATCTATCCTTTAATCTTTTTCTGTGAAGTTGTCATGCAGACACTATTGTCATGCCGACACAGTTGTCATGCCAACACTATTGTCATGCCGACACCATTGTCGTACCAACAATTTGTCATGTCGAAATTGTTGTCATGCCCACACTATTGTCATGCCGACACCGTTTCCAATCCAACATCATTTTTGTTTTTTATAGTCTATCATACTTACATCAATGTATCAATGTTTTTATACGTTGTATGTTTTTATCAAAACAACACTATTTCATTAATTCTAGTAAACCTAGTTCAGGATTTTGTAATTCTAAAATCTTAAAAGCACTAAATTTTATAAATTTGAATCGATCCACTCTACTATCATTATTGCTACTCTCTCTATCTATTTCCACCTTTCTCTTTCCCTACTCACGACCGATCACCTTTTGACCTTCGAACAGAAATGATTAGAAGAGCACGATTAAAGTGAGCTCTGAAATATGGTGAGTCCTGTCCATCCAAGAAACAGAAAGGGGAGTCAAGAAAATTGTTAGGTCATGTGATTCCCAATCTAGTAAACTGTGTTGAAACTTCGGAGAAGGATGTTTTAGTTGAAAGGCTCTTGTAGAGTAAATCTTTGTTGTTGAAATTGATGAAAGATCATGGATGGTTTGAATAGTTATCCAATAATGATATATTCTTTTATCAAAATTTGTTTTATGAGTTTTATATGAATCTGGAAATGATGGTGGAAGGAAGTGATTTTTCATGGTTGAAGTCGATTTTGGAATGGAAGAAAATCTCATTCACTTTAAATCATTTTTCTAAGTGTCTTAAGGTACCTCATAAAGGATTTTTGATGATTTTCAAGGTATCTCACCTCTTGAGAGTGAATTTTTCTGTTATGATACTACTTTAAAAGAGATAAATGGAAATGAAGAACTCACGAGACCCATATCCTCAGAATTGAATAGTGAGTGAGAAATTATTTTTAAGCTTATTCAACATCAGATATGTCCCATGAATGGGGACTTTTCTTCACTCAAGTATCAATATGTATAGTTGATATATTTAGATCATAGAAATGTTAAGTAGAATCTTTGTAGATATCTGATGGTGCACATCAATGAAATGATAAATCATGGGTGTAAATCAAATTCTCTCTTTTACTCAAGAATGGTTTCAACTATGGTGAAGGAGAAGGGATTTGTAAATGAAGTTGAGGATGTAGTAGTTCGTGAATGAAGTAGAATCTACTTAAGATCTGACATCAGGAAAAAGATGAAAATAATTTGTAATCCTTGGAAGAAATAATGGGTTGGCGATGAAGACAGATTGTATGAGAAGTTATATCCCAAATATCATCCTATTAGACCAAAGGATCTAGTGAATCCTGGTCTCGGTCCAGATGAACAAGTAACCTATTATTTAGATGACGAAGAAGAACATGTTACCCCTATTAGATATGTGTGATCACTAATTGATGATTGAAATCACCCAGAAACTACTAGACCATAAAAAGGAATCTCTATTGGACCTCTAAGTCCACCTTTGGATTTACCCTCTCATGAAAATATTCTCAAATCCACTAATAGTGAAGAAACTAAAGTTGAAGGTAGTGTGGAGTATGTTATTGAATCCCATGATGAATATAAAGAAGTATATGAAGAGGATAAAACTGGAAGTGGTAAAAATGGTTCAGAATTAGGAAGTTAATAAGGATAAGAACAAGTTGAAGATGAGTATAATGAATATGGTAATAATGAAGAAAGCATTGAATGTGAAAGTGATAGTGAATCCGGTCACCCTGATGAAAATACAAATGTTGTGAGTATGGAGGTTACTAAAGCTAATACTAGAATCTCTATTGAGGGTGTTTCTCAAGAAGAAAACCCTTCTCTAGATGAACCTATTACTCATGTTGTGTACACTAGGAAAATAACTCTTCTTATAAAATAGAAACATATCCAGGACACCTTGAATGAGGGGGTTCCATCGAACCTAAGAGTTGACATTGAGGGGGAGACTCTAGTACCAGTTGGTCAAGATGATGAAGAGTATCAAACAGGAAGAGTAAGGCTTGATACTATTTCTCATTTGGATTCTGATGTTCTTGCTAAATGGATAAGGAATCCTAGTTATGTAGCTTTGGGTCCAGATTATGAAGATTCTGATGATGAGATTGTTTCCCTTGATGAAAAGGAACTAGTGGATGAGACCACTTCAAGGTGACTATGTCACTAAAGACGATTTTGACCATTTCAAGGAAGAAATATGTGCCTCCATAAGACACTCTGTGAAATTTCAAATGAGGTATGAGATTGATGAATCTAGGAGACCGAATACTGAGCTGAATGAGAATTTGAAATTAATCAGATATGTGGTTGATGGTATAAATCACACTGATGCTTCTATCTCTTCTCCTACATCAACTAGTCTCTCTAATGCAGATGATGCATCTGTTTCAATGTTAGTGATAAAAGATCTTCAGCCAAATATAATCACAACTGTAGAGACAATTGTGATAATAAATACCATGATTAGAAATGATATCAAGAAGTTGACAACTGGGATCAATGCTTTGACAATACAGTATAATACTAAGATTGAAATAGTCATGAAAGGAATTGATAACCTAGTTTTTTATTTTAAATATATTTAGTTTTCCAAGCTATGTAATGAAGTTCTTGATCTCACCTCTTAGGATCTAGATTCAAGTTCTACTCAACCTGCTCAGTCCTCTAAATCTACAGATCTTGATACTGTTAGTTCAATTCTCAAAGAGGAGCAGAAAGATTTGATTGCATGTATGGCCAAACTTGATGATACTTCAGATAAAGTGCACGATCAAGTTAAGTATTACACTCAGAGTGCTTCTCGCACTCAAGAAGATTTGACAAAAAGTCTTAATGAGTTTTTCTCCAAACTCATCATAAAGAACCAAATGAATAGTCGGTTAAATTACCTATCCAAAAATATTACTCTTCCTCTGGGAACAAAATACTTTTAGGATAAAATTAAGAAACTCATATAATTTACTCCTTTGTCGGATAAGTTTATAGAAAACAAGGATAATTTTGAGAGGGCCATGAAATATGGTGTAGAGATCTTTGAAAACATCATCAAGATGCTAAAACTGTATCTTCTTGTCCTGAGTGAAGCAATTCTAGTACCTCCTGATGGAACACTTGGTCTTGTTAGTTCTGTGTCTTCTCATCATCAAATTTCATTTTTAGGCCTTATCTCATATCAGACTAGTAATCACTATAAATGTTCCATCTTGAGTTCTTTCACAACAAAAACCAACCCTTTTTCTACAGTTCCTGAAGGAGTTCCTCTACCTCATCTCACAATCCATTCAGAGCCTACTACTCCTCAACCTACCCCTCCTGATCAACTATCCATTGATCCTTCAGATAAGGGGAACACACCCCTTAACCATTCCTCTTGATCCTTTAGTGTGGACTATTTTAATTTGATAGATCTACATTTTTTTATTTATTTTTGAAGCACTTAGTTTTTGAATTATATTTCATTGCTTATACTTTAGTATTTTTCCTATTATTTTCTCCAATTTTTTTTAATCCCAAAAGGGGGAGAACTTTATGAAATTCGATAATTCCATGATTTCTGATTATCAAAAAGGGAGATATTGTTAGACACTATCTCGAACTAAATGTTTTAATTATAACAAATCATGTCATATATTAACAAATATATTATTTCATGTTAAATCTTATATTATGACACAACATTATCTCGAATATTAGATGATGCCATTTATATAAATATTTATGTGTACTTAAGTCTCAACAAGATTTTAATTGATTATCTAAGTGTAATTATGAGGATTTATAGTTTTTCACATTGGTAAATTACAAGATTGGTCATCTAATATTGTATATGTATAAGTCTCTAACACTGAAAAGCTGATGACTCACTGTCAGACATATTTCTTACTCACAGACTGAACAAGAAAGAATATTTTATAAGTATGTGAATCTAACACCATTATAAAGGACTCACCATTGGATGTGAAACCGACAAACAAAGGAATCAGTGTTTCACATGCTACCAATGCAAATGACCTACCGTTAGTTCAAGTGACCAATTGTTGCATGATGCTACTGACTTAAAGACACACCATCCGTTAAATGGAGTCATCGTTGGATAAACTATCTCACCGACAGGGGGAAGGAATCACTGTTCATATGAGTCACCGTTAGTTCATCTGTCTCACCATTGATCGGACACACCAATAGTTCAAGCGAGTCATCGATGGGCATCACAATGATAGTTATAAATGAGTCACTAATACAGATGGAAAGGACTCACTAATATATGGATTCACTGATGTTGATTGACCAATGATGATAGACTGATGAAAATGAGTCACCGATACTTGTGACTCACCAATAGTCATAAAATCTATTTTTATATTATTAATTCAAATTTATATCTAATGGTTATATTTAGACAAATTATTGTTTCTAACATTATTTAATGTTGTCTTTAGGACATTAAGTTGATATTATGAAGTGCATAAACATGGGGAGATCTTCATTCATGCTAGATCGTGATGTATAAAAGATTTACATACTATATTGTTTAAAAGACGTTGAGGAATATGCTGAAAATAGAAATATGTAAAAGAAGAACTGAAAATACTTTGGAATCACTCGATCATTCTAAAAATTCCCAAGAAGTCAAATCAAGAACACATAGGAACATCAATAAGATGACGAAGACCTTCTGAACTACACCGAACATCTTTCCACCAAAGTGATGAACACATCACACTCCTTCAAAAACCAATCCACAGAGTCTGTGATACTGTATTTTGAATCCAACTTCTATAAGAAGAATCGAAATTCATTTCCTCATCATTAGACGAGTCCATAACTTCATTGAATAGAACACATACACTTCTAAAATATATTCTACATCTTTAGATCTATTGTGTTCTTTTTTACATTTTTGAGCAGTGTGTGTATCTGTCTGTTACCCACACACACACTAACTCTTGTGCATAAGTGGAGGGTACCTAATATCCTCAATATCAATTTCTTTATAATCTTATATATACCATATAGAATAGTGGGAGAGGTCAAGTGTGACCTGTTTTTTGTTTTTTCCATGATTAAATGTGGTAGAGGTCAGGTGTTACTTGGACAACCGTGTGTTCTGTTGTGAACCCCGATTCAGGGTGTGGATCAAACTATTTATTTATATAAACTTATTAGTGGAAGGTGATCACAAAGTAGATAGGACTAAGTCTCAGCTTGAGATTGAACCTCTTATTTATTTCCATTTTTTTACTCTTCAGTTTTACTCTATTTTATCACCATTTTATAAAACTAAATTGAAGATTGAACATTAGTTTAGAATGTGTTTGTATCTATTTTGAACCAGTAAGTTGGTTTCAAAAGTTATACCAATCATTTGATTTGTATAGCTAAGAACGAATCAATATTATGAGAAAATAATTTATCATTTAGGAATTTTATAAATTAACTACAAACATACTTTCATTATATTTTAATTGGAGAAAATTTTTCAAAGAACCAATTTCAACAGAAATTTTTATAGATACTCAATTCACCCCTATTGAGTAATATAATCTAATAAATAGTTTTCTATTGGATGTATTACAATATCCCATGGTGGAGGATTTGAGATGTGTTTATTAGGAAGGGAAGGTGTCACACTTTGAATGGGTATGCCCAAAGGAGGTAGGCACCAAGATTTACCTGATGGATGGATGAAAACCCACGTAGTTTGATGTATGTTGTGGGTCTTACGCATGGAATATTCCCTTCGCAAGAGGATTTTTCTTGGTTGTATTATTTTGGATCATGTTGGTAATATTCCTAGGATCTTCCCAGGTACTTCTAAGAGAGGCGATGGTGTGGATGGGGCTTGCATATAGGAAAAACCCATATGGTTTGTGTGATCTCCCTTGGATGTGGTGGCCTAGATAAAACTAGGATGGATTGTGGATGTTCTGGGTGAAATGGATGGAATGTATGGGATGGTTTAAATGTCGGCCTTGAACCCTAGGGAGGTTTCTTATGTATCCTATTTATTTGGGAATTAATGTCCACATTGTTCTAAAAGGGGAGTTGGGGATTATAACTAAGGAGGAGGCCTGTGAAAATGGAGTGTATAGTTGGTTCTTACTCAAGGAGGGATGAACATGAGGATAAATTGGTTTCATGATCACTAATAACCTTTAAAACTACTTTAGTCATGCTCAGTGCGAGAAATAAGATGTAGTGGACCTGACTATCCTAATGTGAAACTGCACCGATAAGAGATGATGTGAGGCTTACGCATAGAAGATGCATGAGGAGGAACTTATTCCCAATGATGAGGAAATAATTCCACATGATTGGTTCTTAATCATGGAACTATTCAATGGAAACAAAGACCAATGAGAGATATATGAGAGGTTTCTAGTGCACATCCCTTCTCTGGCCTGGTGGTGAAGGGGGTGAGGAGGATTAGAGATTACGCCTCTTCAGATAAATACTTGGGTCTTACCTCAGGATGAGTGCCAAGGAAAATTTTGTTCCCTTTTGATATGATCTAATTCTATGAGAGGAGGATCTCATTACCACTAAGGTAAGGAGGTAAAAAGACTATCCAATGTCACAAATTCACGATGTATCCTATACTTACTCCACATGTTAGGGCCGTAGTTTAATTCCATGCACCAAGGATGATGGTGCTATGAAGTTTTACTTCATTCACCTTGGAAATGGGGGACTCACTCCTCACCCCTTATACATACATAACTATCTCACATCAACCTTTTTTACAGGGATTGATTTAGTAATTCCATGATGGATTGATGTGGTGGATTGGTGGATCACAAGGTCTTCATTATTATACCTATTCTAAAAATAAAAGAATGTTAGAATACATATTTTGAATATCAAGATGTAAATGGGAATATCATTCCACACTTAATGTGGAGTGGGTCATAGGAATGGATAGAAGAGGTCACTTATAGACATTATGTGTAGATTAACCAATCCTGGATGGGTATGGGGGATTTGGGAAATCAACTATCATGAAGAGTTTCCAATAAAAGGGAGTAAACATTGTGAGGCATATGATAAGTGTTTCGCAAAGTAGGGGGTCATGGTAAGGGGTTCCTAGTGAAGCTCAGGTGATTCAATAAGGTTAATGTCTTCATGATGGAATGGTATTCATGAAACATTGTGACCCTACCTTGTAATGATGTCATGATTTGGTATAGGAGTGCTTCACAAAGGATTAATGCTTCGCGAATCCTCAAGTACCCCAAAAGTCCATCCTTCTCTGTGAATGTCATAGGCCTTTTCGAAAGGCATCCCCACCTAATGTAGAGGTATTTAAGAACATGGGAAAGGGATTTTCATGGTACTCCAATACCATGAATAATTCATTCTCAGTTTGGTTCGTGCTTCTCTGGTGCTTCATGAATTGGGAATCAAGAATTCGAATAGTCGGGGTAGCCATCCCTTGATAGTGTAATGAGATATTTATTTATAGATAGAGGGGTCTCATGATTCTAGGAAGTGAACTATGAAGAAAAGGGGGGATCCATGAATGTTCATGGCTCAGTATGACTCCTAGAGCCATCTGTCAATCATTTACCGCTATAGCGGGGCGTCTTCAGACATGCAGAACCTTATTTCTTGGAATCATAAGATCTGTGAGTATTATACATCTCCATGAAATAGGATTCTTGAAGTATACACTTAGTATGGTTTTTGGTTCCATTAGATTTTGGATTAAAATGTACATGGATATGGATTCCAAGAATAATCACATGGCATGTATTTCAGAAGAAAATTCCCCCCCCCACTGAATGGGAGCCATTGGAAAAAAGTGTGTTAGACTTCGAGGGAAAATTATAGAAAACTTTTGTTGACCTTATTTATTTGGTGAAGCTATATTGTGAAGAAAATATCATGATGTGGGTGGACAAAAATATCACCATGAAACCTAGGTAGCTTCATGCCTATAAATAGCCCCCTGGTCCCTTCAATCATACAACATCTCTGTGAAATGAGCATCCAATTCACTCTTTTAATGATGTTCTTTTCCTCCAAAAATATCACTCCATAATTTCATTCTTCGAGAACCTAAATATTAAAATATTTACTCCACAAACACCTATTTTTGAAAATTGGGCATTATAATCTATTGTTAACTTTGTAATCCTATAAAATCCTATGGCAGTTCACAATCCATTGCTCTAGGGACACCCTTCACAAATTACCTTCGTGAGATAGGCTCAAAAATCCAACCAATGTCTTGGATCCAAGGGTCTCTCATGAAGATTCTCATGAAATTTAATCAAATGCTTCCCAAAAATAACAAATGGAGAATAGCATAATGATTGGGGATTACATTTGAATAAATTAGAACCATGAATCTCTACTCAAGATACTAACGGAATCTCAGAAGGAGTATCCCTATGAAAAGTGTTTCCTCTGTATAGATTTGTTATAAGAGATAAAATCATCATCCTACCTACCAGTAGGAATGAACAACTATTGGATTGGGGGGTACCAAGATAAAACCATTGGTGTATGGCCACAACATGCCATATTGAGGACCACACACCAATCACAACCAATTCTATTTACAACCATATCAAAAATATCCATGGGATAAGGATGGAGGCTGAGGAGTGTCTACCAAAATACTATATAATCATCAACGTGGGTTGGTAAATCTAGAGAATGGATGGAACAGTGATTTGGATCAGCACCAAGGAGGTAACTTCACTAATGAATGGGCCTAAGCCTACTGGGCTTGTGTGTTGTGTGCTAAATTTGGGGTAGAGATGAGGTAGATATACCTCTACAAAGTAGGATGGGATTCTTAGTTCCATTTCTTCCTTCCACAAGTGATCATGTAATAGCAGTTGAGAAGATGTTCTCCAGGGACCCACACATTTCATTTACATCAAAAAGAGATAAAAATAAGCCTCTGTGACCTTAATCATATTTTTGGGATTCCCAACATATGGGAAATTTATGACGAGTTCCTCCCGGAGAAGAATGTGGGAGATGACTGAGAGCAGATTCCAATTTAGGAAAATGTGCTATTGGATCTAGAGTCGATCACTGGTAAAAAAATTAGGGGATATGGGACATCCAATTCAATAAATGGTTCATTCATTTTATAAATTTTAGCGTGGAAAATCCTACCGACTGTGAGGATCCAGCTAATAAAATATCAATGAGGCACTGCACCTATACAAGAGTATCATAGAGAGGAATGGATTGATCTTAATGGAAGATCCTGGAGGACAACTAATGGATGTTATGAGGCTACAACATTAAGATTGGGTATCAAACCATAATAAGGTTTTATGGATTCATTAAGGAAATAATCTATTGGTGGATTATTTTGGTGATGTATGCCCACATGGGGGTGTGGTCAAGGACATATATAATGGCGGAGATGATGAAAATAGGGAAGAACATAAATTTTTTAATAATAAATCTATAAAATTTGTATATTATCAAGGGAAATAAATAATTACAAGTGTGCAGACCATTCCATTTTTTATATAGGTGGGTAGCTGCACACATGGGGGGGTACGAATATGCAGACCTGATTTCCCCTCTAAAGACAAGCATCTGGATGACAGTTATGAATATCACAGGAAGTTTCCCATTCAAACTGGGTTTGAATGCTTTGATGAATATGGTAAGGTTGGATTATCATTTTACCTTGCACATGTTCCCCCTACCAACATGAAAAAAATTATGGCACTAGGACCGAGGAACAATGATCGTATCTAATAGTATTCTGAGGCAGAGTGTTGGTGTCAATGGTTGATTGTAAGCCCACATGTGAACCATAATACCCCCCATAAATTCACAAGGAAGTTCAATTCCTTGCAGAGGAAAAATATGAAGGTGTACTCATAGGTACGTCTTGAAAACCACCCGTCGTCGATGAGGCATCTCTACCTCATGTTCATGCATGCATATGGAATGATTTGGAATTATTTAAATCATCTATTTCTACCTATAGGATGATCTATGAATATATGAAGAGATGAGAATACATCTATTTGGGGGTAATGTTGAGGAATCTGACCATCTGATCCAACAAATGAGTGGTAACTCTACACTGGGGATGAGGCCAAAAAGTGGCGAGAGAGAGTCTCGATGGTAGAGAAGGTACACATCATGGTGATGGAGCAGTAGCAGCAGAGCCTATAGTTCTGGAGTTTGGACCGTAAATTAGTGAATGAAGAGGAGAAACACGGCTAGGAACAACGCTCCTAGTTAGGAAGACACGAGAAGAAGTTCAACCAACTAGGGGCTTCTATATAACACATTCTCAGGTTCCTAGGAAGTAGTTGTTACATGTGAACATCCCTAATGATGGATTATTTCTAGAGGATTAGGGAAAATGGGACATGAAAATGATGTTACAAGGTCATCAGAATATGTATATGAACCTAAAAAGGTATGGGATGTACCTTTCTAATAATGTTCATGCCACGGTCTGCTTCCTATCATCTACAAAAGTGGGGGATTAGTTTGTAACTGAGTTGGTAGATCTAGTTAATTCTTGGGGAACTTAATTCCCATTAACCAACTAAGTAATGGTGGCGTTGGGAAAGACCACTCCTCCACAATTGACAGCTATTGAGTTGGTGGAACATTTTACCATACTTGAATAATTAAATGAATCATGGGAGGAAGACGGTAATGAAGGGATCTATCAAGAGAGTGGAGAGGCCAGATCCTCCATGGATGAATATTGAGAAAATATTAGGGTATGTTTTAACTCATTTTTTCATGTTTTATATCCTATCACCCTTTATCTAGACTTCCCAACTTAATTATTTTTGTTCAAATGCATATTTTAGGGGGGGTAATCCTAATGATAGGGATGGAAGTACATTAATAGGTGAAAAGAAGCATGCTTTGAATCCTATGCCTTGGTAAGAAATGGCTGATGAGCCGACAAAAGTTTGGGAAGTTAGGATAGAAACTTTAGAATCCTCAGAGCCTAAATTCGTCTGTGGGTTGGAAACCCTAGTATTCCAATGATTATATCCCAAGATCCTAATATTACACCACTTGGCTTCTGTATTTTTTATTCATTACAACTTCATATTCAATGTTTTCTTTACTAGGTTGATTGAAATGCATCTTGTATGAATATTAGTGGATAGTAGCATGTTCTCTACTACCAAAAATGGATGGAGGACATAGAATCTCCTTTTAAACAGGGGTGTCATTCCATGTGTATTCAGTCATTTGAGGTGACCAAGCCATGGAATCTAGTGAAGAGTCATTTGTACCTAGAGTTACGCTATTGGTGGGGTGGAACATGGGGTTGGAAGGGAAAAAATTGTTAAGGTGGGGTCAATTTATGATTACCAACCTCACAAAATTGACCTCATTTCATATGAATGGATGTCGTAGGAGGATCATTTTGCTGATCGTTTAGCAATGTTCATGAAGTATAAGACTGTCGATCCTAAAAAGATGGATGAATATGAACCTGATGAGGTCATGGATAGTGATATCATCTGGCACTAGTCATAGAAGATAATCAACTATTTCGTTGACCAACCTCCATAACCACATTGGGTTAGCCACATAGGGTAACATCGCTAATGGCTATGCACACTATGTACTGAAGGGTAAGATTCTCAAGGACATAATTCCCTGATTCATGACTACCTCCCCAAAAAGACACATGAAAGAATCCAACAACTCGATGTCACCTTGTGTCATGAGAAGTCAGATATTATCATGTTTCTTCAAGAGGATAATCAAGATATTCGGTGCCTGAAATAAAAATCGGATTAGTGTTCCTCCTTTATCCTTACTCAATCAAACTCATCATCTAAATGAAGGCTCACATAGAGGTGGTCGTGGAGAAGATAAGTATAGTGGAACTTCAAGTGGCCGATCATAGGGCTGAGTGGGACTATGAACAGATCTTGGAAAATGATCTTAGTCTAATGGATGATGAGGAAACAATAGTTCTCAGGTGGCGAGAGAAGACACTGGAGTACACATTCCAAAGGATAATAGAACTAATACACTCTGTAGAGTAAACGTTTATATGATTCATAAGAGAATATATGTTGTGGATTTTCCTTTTTTACTTCCACATCTTTTTGGACCTTTATCAACACATTTCTATGTTCATGGAATCAATATTTTTCCAAATCTAATTATCACACTTAAATTATATTTTTTATATAGTGACAGATTTATCACTAAGCTCACATGGTTCATGCCAAGTGTGGGAAAAACGGGATGACCACATAATTTCTCACTTTAATTGAAAATGTTAGATAAGTATCAAACACTCAAGGTCTTCTATTGTTCACTGTCTACTGGGATTTTTTTGGACTGAGAGTGGTTGTGGCTAGAGAATAGGGTTCTCTAAGAATGCATCTTTCTTTTCCAATGTGCACTAGTGCATGACTGGGATAACACCAGGGGCATTGGAATCAACCTGAATTAGGGGAATGAGATTAGTGAGTCATGATGCCCAAGAATAAGAACACAATGGGAGTGGTGTCAAAATATAAGAAAACTATTGATAATATTTGAAACATAGTATCCATTTCTCTTATCCTGAATAGGGAAAAATGAGGGTTGGCTGATGACCATGTTCGAAAAAAAAGACCATTATTGAAATTTCGTCTAAGGTATTCGGGAACATTGGACAAAGACAGTAGGTGAGCCAAAGTGTCATGAGACCAAACCATTAGGGGGTACCTTTGGATGTGTAAGAGGATGAGGATAAAAATAAGGGGGGAGAAATGTGTGGAAATGGAGTGGTGTAATGTCTAAATGGATTCTAAAACTCTTGGAACAATGCCACCATAGCTTAGAACATAGTGGAATAAAAATAATGGTCTGAAAAAAGATAAATCCTATCTTTTAGGGGAACATCATCTTGGATTCCAAGTGATAGTTGAAGATACAAATCAATGTGGAGATAACCTCTCAGGTTAGAGCATCGGATGTTTTTCAGTTTTAAGTCATGTGAATGAGGATGATGAACACACAATTTTAACATCGTACAGTGAGGGTGATGCACGGTATAGCTTAACATTGTGTGATCATGATGGGTTATATTGTTTAATTTCATTTGAACAGTTTTTTTCATACATTTTAGGGTAATAATTACAAGACCCTGGAAAGAAATTTAAATTCATGTTTCATGGTATTTTGTGATTTCTATTCCTAATACATGTGTGTGGCACATCATAAATAAACCCGACGTGAATGAACCCTAGAAGGATACGCACCAAACAGAGTAAAAAAACAGATAGGCATCAATGTAAATGAAGGACATGGGGCATATTATGAATCAAATATTATTAGTGAGGCTCTATGTTTTATTTCATGATGTATGGACTAAAGGGAAGAAGTATTCCTAAGACAAGTATGTGTGTTTTGGTGGGTTGATACACCAAACTTTAATGAGGCCTAAAGGGGACCAGGCCTATAACACACATTCCCTATAGTGATTTAAGTTTAATTTCATAGAGTTTTTACCATAAAGGGATCATGTGAGGCTTGACCACATCAGTACACAGCCCACCAAAATTCATAAGCCCACATGATCCATGCTCATTGTAGGAAATAATGAATGATATATGGGGTATAACCATCATGGGAAAGATCACATTTGAGTGGATGCTAAGGGTGTATTTACCACATGGTATAGGGGGGTATAAAAGATGTAAGTAAATACATTCAAGGTTGGATAAAGGGATGACTAGTGTGTAAGTGTCAAATGGTGAACATGTTTGAAACATAGAGACCATGATGACATTGACAAGTAATGGGGTGAGAAAGAATATAATAAATTGTGAACCAAGTTCGAAACACATGATTTATCATTTTCTGTCAAATAACCATTAGATAATTAGCCTGACACGATTGGTGAGCCATAATTTCATGAGACCGTTACCATTAGGGGGTCCTTATGAACTCGAATGAGGATGAAAATCCAAATTGATAAAGTATTTGATTGTGGAATGATGAATATAAGAAATTGGAATTCCAGAATAGATAGATAAAAAACAATAATGTTTTATTTCTTATACTATGTAAAATAGTTTAAAGTCATGTTTCTTGTACTATAATTATGGCCAAGGGGATGAATGTTGAAAAATTAATGGATGGGATCGAATAAGAAATATTTGGGCGTCACTATATATCCCATATGTATGGGAATAAAGTCAAATGTAGTTATTTAAACATAGTCTGATAAAATATCAACACTGTTAAGGGAAATCTTGTATGGAAAGGGAACTGAAGAAACCCATGATTTTTATGGTTCATCCAAAACTTTTCTAGGGTATGGTTTTAGTTTAATGTCTCATATTGATGATGTTGACTCCTAGTTTGTGTTCATAGAGTTTTGACCAAAGAGGAGGGTATATCAAGTGGATATGTGTAATGTAGTGTGATGAAAAACCTGACATAAATGAGGCCATGAAGTCTCAACACTACATAAGGTATCCCAAAAGAGACCTGCACATATATTATAGTCACAATTCATAGAATACAGGTTCTCAATTTTAGATTATGGAGTTCAAACCATGGAAAGAAGGCCCCCAAAAAGGGTTTATGCGGTACAAAGTGGTAATAAATTTGACTTGAATAAAGTCTTAATAAGTCCAATGAACCAACAAATTTTGAGGTTGTAATTTTTAAATTGAATTTATATATATCATTATGGAATGGATTTGCGGAATACCCATTATAAATGAGCCATGAAGGCCTGTGTACAATAAATCTGTCCTGGGGAAAAAAATAAAATAGGAGAATGGAATTGCAGCTTTGACAAATTATAAATGTATGAGATTCACTACATATCCCATAAGGATGGGAATCAATCCACACATTTTTCTATAATCCCATGAAATTTAATGAAATGCGGTTAGGACCAAGGTGAATTAATGTGAAAGTGGGAAAATTTTCCATCTGGACCAATGATTGATAATCTAGGTTTCACTACTTATCCTGTGTAGAAAGTAATCAATCCACACATATTCCTTGATGGGAATATCTATCTGCGTAGGTCCAATCAATACACATGGATGGGGAGTTTTTTTAATTTTTTGTTTTTCTTCTTCTTATTTTAGTGGTAGAATAGGATATAAAATCTAGGCTTTACTACATATCACTTCTAGATAGGAATCAAACCATATGTAGTTCTTGACATGGGGCATGTTAGATGAAAAATCCCAAAGGTGATGTATTCTCAGGAAAGAACACTATGATTGTTTGTCATTTTTTATAATGTGGACAAGATGATGATGTCGTAGTTTAAGGTAATGTGATGGTATATGTACATGTATTTTAACATCATGTGTTGAGGACATTGGTTACTATGTAGTTTATCATCGTTCGGGTTGGAAACTGATTATAAATAGTTTATTGTTTTTCAACTAGGATATCGGTGGGAGAGGTGTTCCAAAGGGAATATTTATGGTGCAACAACTATAACCTGACATGAAGGAGGACCATGGAGGCCCACACCACACTAATCTATCCCACCATTAACACATACAGAGTTTAATTTCCTCAAGCCTGGACTCTGGCATCAAATTTATCATCATGTTCCTAGGATGTCAAATACTTTCCTTTTAATATCATACTGATAGGACCATCATAGTTTTGTGGTTTAGAATGGTGTGGAAAAGATGTTTGTAAGAACCTGGATCTTATTTTCAGGTATGTTCTTCGTTTTTGGAAGTTTTTTTTTGAGAAAAAGAGGAAAATCTGGAAATTTTCAGAGTACACGTAGTGTACTTTATGAGTACACTCCCTGTACTCTGATGCCACTGGAAGATGTGTGTTGGCTGTGTCATGGACACACACACACGGTCGTGTAAGGGTGACTTAGATGCCGACTAATGCGGAGTATGGAAAAGGTGAGTACACGCCATGTACTCTAGAAGTACCCGCTGGGTACTTTTATTTTTATTTTGTTAAACGGACCGGGGACACGTCTAATCCCGATTTCCATATTCTTCTTTGCCTAATTCAGTCCAGAGCATCCGAGGAGGCTAAATATTTTCCGAGCCACCAATCCATCACTGGTTATCCTAATCGAACACTGTCAGTTTCAATAGAATCACAACAGTGAGTTCTTTGTTCTTCTTTTGCCACGTTTCCTAATTCTTTCTCTTATGAGAGTAATTGTATGTTGAACGTTTTAGACGTTTTTGCAGATCTACTTCGTTCTAGGACGATTCACGGGCCGAGGTTCACGTATATCAGTCACCTAGGATCAAGGTAGGTGTTTTGATTCCTTACATTGAATTTCATTGAGTTTTTGTGAAAAAGTGTCGGATATCCATGTATCGGGTATCTTGGGTTTGGGTTTTGATCCTGTATTATTATCTTCCTTAGATTTCATGTGTTCATGAGGCTATTATATGAATAATGATTGCTTTTTTTCATGTTTGAGGATCCCCCAAGGGTGTTTCCCTTGTTTTGATTGTTTATCTCCATTTGGCTTAGGTTATCTGTGGGGAATACCTTGTTGCATTGATAGCCTGCATTGATATAATTGATTGCTTATATCACCTATTGTTTATATGCTTTGATGCATTTTAGCTATTAGCCAAGTAGTTTGTTGAACTTACTTAGGGCTGCTGACAGTCGATTATGCCCGACTAGACTGCTCAGGGCTGTGTAAACCTGGTGTGGTAGACTAAAGGGGGAATTGATGATTAAGGGCTTCCCTAGAGAGTCCGTTATATTTGTATCATTCGCAGGATCTACAGGAATTGGACTTTTTGCTTCCTCAGAGTGTCGGTAGTTACGTATCGAGACAACAGGTGGAATTAGTCATAAGTGCTTCCTGAGAGAGTCTATAGCTATCATCACAAGACCGCAGGGGAATTGACGGTGACTGCTTCCCAAAGGTTATGTGCTTTTTTATGATTACATGACTATAGGGGTATGCTAGTTGAGCCACCCAGAGAGTTAGTGTGAATATTTTTTGGTTGGTTGTAATGAGTCCACCAAGCCAAAGAACAGGCTTGGGTTTTGTACTGCTTGTTGTCTAGGTAGTCTGCTGAGATACCTATTGTGTTACTTGCTATGCCTTGCGAATATAGAGATGTTGCTAGATTCCTTGGTTGATAAATAAATGATAGAATTAAATTAATAAATAAATATGAATGGAGTTGTGTAGGATTTTTTTACTTTAGTGTAATCCTCTTTCTATACTGAATTTATTTCCATTACCTTTTCTATATTGCTCACTAACAGTAGGGCACAGATCTTGTGGTGGTTGCCTAATAGGATTAGTCGGACACCCTGTTTGGGTCCTTCTTTTCAGTCGAAATAGGTTATATGGTTGCAGGTGTGGATAGAGACTGTGGCCCTTCTACTTCAGGTACATGATTGATGGTTGGAGCTGGAGATCATAGGACTAAGCTTAGGCTTGCGATGCAGCTAGAGTTACTGTTTACTTTTCATACTTTGTTTCTCAGTAGTATTTCAGCACGTTGTTGTGTTTGCTTCTTTCCTTAGATACTTGTACCTGCTGCATCATTATCATCATTACTATATATTCATTTCTTCCGCTATTTTGATTTAGTTATTGTATGTTGTTTACTTCTTCTGCTATTGATTGTTATTTCCTTTTTCCTTGTATACCTTACCAAATGAGGGCATAGTTTCACCAATGACTCACCAAGGCCCTCGCTGCTAGTCGGAAGCCTCTGGCATTTGGGGAAATGGGCGTGAGGTTATGTGGAAAACTGGGTACGGGGGTTCCAGTTGAGTGGTTTCAGATTCGGGTCGTTATAATTTTGGTTCTATGTAGTCTAATGTTGTACAGCTCCAAATGTATGGTTCTTATTTTATGGTCATATAATTTGAACCATTGACTCCAATTTCGTGAAATTTACTTCTTGAGAAACATGGAATTTTTTAGAAGAGTGATGTGCTCCCCATCCATGGTGACCATAGAGTATTTATCATTGGGATAAACCATTTGAATTATATGTTTTCCCTCCCACTTTAGTTTCAACTTTTCTGGCATCCTACCTATTATCATCGGTGTTCGGAGATCCAACACTGTGTCACTTTTGAGAAAAGAACAAAGGAAAAATTTATTATTGAACGCCCTATGTATCGTGTTCTGGTGCCTCTCTAGAAGGTGGATGAATTAGAAACTATTCTCTTTGATTGATTTTAGTTCATATAGATGTACCCCAGCTGTTAAATTTGATGTATATTGATCATTTATGGCTGTTGAAAGTGGTGGAAACTCGACATTTATGGGAAATACTACATTTTTTCGATACACTAGGGAATAAGGAGTCACCTAGGTGGAATTGAGGGTGTTCACCTGATATTCCCAGAGAGCATTGGGGAGCTTGTTCGGCCATCATTTCTTTTTCTGGTCCACCATCTTCTACAAAATTTTTGAGGGGGTTTTGTTAAATGCCTCGATCATTCCATTTTCCTATGAGTGGTAGTGGGAAGTATGGTTGGACCTCATGTTGTATTTGTAATCCAACTTCTTCATATCAGAAGACCAGAAGTTATTATCGTTTCCACTTAACACAATGTGATGGATTCTAAATCAAAAAATTATGTGGGAGCCCATGAATTATACCACTTACCATGACATGGAATCTTTGAGTGGAATCACTTCTCAGACATAGAGAAGAAATCTATTATGATAAGAATGAACCTTTATAGAAAAGATATTTCTAGTGGATATGGTCCCTCAGTATTCTTCTCCCAAAATAGAAATGGGAAATAATAATATCTAGTATAGATAGGCTCAGGCAGTTGATTCACAAAGTTTTCATGGACTTGACATGCATGGAACCTCTTGCGTAACTCAAACAGTCATGGACTATGGTTGGCTATAATTAGTCTACCCTATGAATTTGGATGCTTGATTAGCACAAAAGTACATGGAATGTACCTCGTTCATAACCTAAGGAATCTATTATCCTTGAATTAATTAGATTATAATTACATCGAAACAATGTTTATAGATTTTATTCTTGATGTTGGGTCAATTATGGAGGGTGAACTAAGTGGAACACTGACGAATCCACTCACGTTTGGATTGATCTGACAAGAGGACACTTTGCTGGATATACTCAATAAAGGGACTTATCCAATCATATATTTCTTCAACATCAAGGTTACCTAAAGGTCTAAATGTAGATAAATCAATAGTCAAGCTGTTTACCTGATGGTTATCATCACCATCTAGAATGATGGGGGTGATAACCCTTTAGTGAACCACATGGATGAATAGGTCATCTTGGTTAAGATCTTCATGGTATGCGACTATACTCAATAAGGTGTCGGGTCAACCATTCTATGACTGGGGAACACGAGTCACCTTTAGATGGGAAGGGATGTGATATATCAAATGGTGAGAATTATTTAGAAATGGTATGATTTTGTGAATCTTAACTACATAGTCCCCATTGATCTTCTAGATGACTAACTCGGAGTCTCCCTTAACTTGAAAGAGGGTTACATCAATCTTGAGATCTAGATCGATAATAGTAATGAGATCCTGATACTATGACTCATTAGTACTGAAACCTTCTAATATAATGAACGTGTCGTGTAGGACAACATGTGTCTGGGTGATGAAGTCAATCCCCATGTCTACCCTGTTGATCATGGGATCTTTGAGAATTATTCTGGTTAGACACTGAGAGGCACCATCGAAATGAATCTAACCTCAAAGAATATCTTGGTTCACTAAGATTATGGCCTCATCTAGGATGTAAAAATCTATGGACTTCCATAACAAGGACAGATGAGTGGTCGTGAAGTATACCAACTCCTTACCCTTGATGGATTTCTATAGAACAAACCCGATGTCGAACTACTGTAGAATCAACACCAAGTGTGCCAAATTTCTGGTAAACCTAGGGTGGTTCAAGATATAATTTAGTGGATCCACCTAGGATATCATCTATATCTCGTGATGTTGCAAATAGTTCCAAAACTTCTACATTGTGAGGACCAACACAAGGAATCTCTTCCCAATAAGAGAGTATATAGTATCTGGGTCTAAGAGCATACAACCGAGTTAGTATAAAATTATCTTTGTCCCTCAATTTTTCTTTTGGTTGATAATGGTGTTGAGGTATCATTCTGGGGTGATCATGTAATGGACCAAGGACTTCCTTCAGATAGGTTGAATCAGAACAAAATGTTGTATTAGTTACTGCTTTGTTTTTTCAAATGTGGTCTGGAACTCTTCATCCCATTGGTAAATAATACATTTCATAATGATCCTAGAGAAGGGATTACATTTTCCTACCAAATTTTCAATGAATCGGCATATTAGGGCTAAATAACCTTGAATACCTTGGAGTTCCTAGTGGTTTCTTAGAGGAGTTATCTGGCTGATGGACTTGATTTTATCTAGATCGATATCAATGCCTATATATCTGACTAAGAATCTGAGAAACAACCTATTGGTAGCCCTAAAGTCACACTTTAAGGGGTTTATTATTAGATTTTGGGATCTAAGGAATCCAAACCCCATCTCAATATCTTTGATATGGTTCTGATGATGGAGGTATTTGACCATCGAATCACCCACATTGCAATCCAATAGAATCCTGGGGATTGGTTTGAATATATAGTAGATGAAACCGTAATAATTGTCTCCTTAATTATTTATACTAAAGGGAATTATGTTATAGAAGAAGGTTTCTTCCGGTGATCTGAATGTGGAAGACAGATAGCTTAGAACCGAGTTGTGGCATTGATTAAATGCTCTGTCATAGGAAGGGTAAATCATCCTTCAAACATTGGTTTTTGAGGTCCCAAACATTGATACATACTTTGATCCATTTTTTCTTCATACGGATGGGAACGGTTTTGGTTATCCACTTGTGGTATTAAACATTCTTGAGGGAGTCAGATTTTTTAATCTTATAAACATTGGTCATGAATATGGAACAATGTGAGGGATTCATTTCTCTTGGAGGCTTCTTGATCTCATGATGCTTTACTGGGAGACCAAGTTGATGGAAAAAGACATAAGGTTTTTTCCACATCATCTATTCCTAACTCCAGGAAAACACATCATGATGTTTCAGTAGGAAATCCACATACTGATAATGTTCATCGACATTAATTTTTGTGATTAATAGAATTGGTCTTAGATTTATCTCACTGCTGAGATTCAACCACACAAGCTCATCAATAGTGTGGGAGACATCCTTTTCAAATTCAAGAGGGGTGTCCTCCAAATCCGCTACGTGGTCTGAGATAGGAGAATCAACTTGTGGGTATGGATCATTTGGGCTATCTAATTTTAGGGGAAAACAATTTTCTTCTTGGGAGATGGATTTGGAATCCTTACTAGGAGAATATTTTTCTATAGAAACCATAACATTGGTAGGTGCCTACCCAATTCAATCATGCATTCGACCACTATGTCCATGCCTGATGTCAAAGTAGTAGTGGCAGGTTGGCTTTTGGGGATTTAACCAAGACCCCCACAACATATGAATGTGTCATGGATTGGTGTCCATTGGGAAAACATCTCGACACATTATAAGAGAATGGGTCCCCAGAATCATATGAGCTTTCCTAATATTTGATTATGAGGTAATCATTCATTGTTACATGTAACCGGGAAAAAATATTCCATTCTTCTCGGAAATGATGAAGCAATTTTAAAGGTCTTCTACCATGGAATCTAACTGGTAAATCAAGTGGATAAAATCATCATCCATGTTTGTCCATAGATTAACTATAGTTCTCATTATCTTGACCTTGTTGTTCAGAACATGTTTGTCTGTGCTCAAATAATAGCTGACATCCTTATAGAGCACTTCACATGTGTTGAAGGGAGGTGCACCACCTTGGAGCATGCCTATTAGACCATTGAGGGAGAACATGACTTATTGGTGATAATAGGAGGGGATTGATGCATGTAAATGGAGTCAGGGTCTACCCATCAGTGCATTAGAAGTGGTATCCTTCAAGACAACCATGAATTCACTATTTTTTGAAATCCACCATACTTGGTATTCAACCAAATCCTTACACACTATAACTTCTCGGTCCTATCATAACCCTATATATTCAAGTCATTGGGACTCATATATGATTTAGTCAATCCCAGTCTATGGAGCACCTGGGTAGGGATGATATTAATCTTCGAACCTATGTAACTTAGATAACAATGGATTTCCACACCATGTAACTAGCTGGTGATGTGCATAGGGTGGATGTAACCTTTCACAAGATTTCCTTCATCTTCTCTTCGGAACTAGATTATGGATTGATATTACTCTCATTCTAAATCTTCATCATTGAAGGTATCTATGGCTGCTGCCTAATTTCAAAACATTAGGGGTAATTTTAAGGAATATGTTAGGGATTCACGCATATCATCTGATAGGAAGATGTACTCAAGGATCGAGATATTTATAGGAATGATAGATTGGTTCTTGAGCACATCATACATCCTTGTAAAGAGCACATTTCTACCTGTAGGGTTTTCCTCTTTGGTAGGAGGCCTGACAGGTGGTGCATGTCGAATTGGTGGATTTTGAATGGTTATCCCAATGTCCTGATGGTAATTATACAACCTAACCAAAATCAAAACTTGCTGATTTTCAACTCACTAAGGCCTTGCCATAACTGGACGCAGTTGATCATGATACAGTCACTACTGTTCTTCCTAGTTGAGTAGCATGATTAGTGGTGACGAAGAATCTACAAAAACATGTAGAGGGGACTGCTCCTAGTGAGTTCTGTACAATGATTACTATATGGCCTTTGTATCAAGCACATCATGGCTTGAGGCCCCAGCCTGAGCATTTTTTCAATTTTCATATCCTTGGATTCTCTAACGGTGACATTGATTGGAGAAATTCATAGGCATTCCTGATACTCATTGTCATCAGGAACCACATAAGGATACACCATCTCGATATTATTCATGGATGCATACTCATTCTCATTTTATGATTAGTATTACAATGTTGGATAAACTCTGGGGGTGATTCCCATCTTCAGATCCATGAATTCAGCAAGAGTACAGGATGACTTTGGCGCTGGGAGGGGACACTACTTTCCCATGGGCCTTCATTACCTACTCATATGAGGTGCTGATAGATATGATTTGGAAGAAGAATCATTGATCAGAAAAGATGGGTAAAATTTAGGAATATTATGTCGGTCTAAGAGGAAATATATGATTCTATGTGAAACATATACTACTTTACGATCCAAATACCCATTATACATGTAATTTTCATGAATAGAGACCTGCCTCCATTCACCAAAACATTCATTTTCACTGTCAATCTCAATAAGGACTCACATCCCATGTGCCAAGATTGGGCCCAATCTGACAACACCATTTTTGAATAGGTCCAAGAGCCAATATTTCGACACATATAATTTCTTGACGGTACTTACAAGGATTATTTGGAAGGTGAGTGGTCAGGGTGATTAGTGTGCTCACTTCATGTGGCTTTCTGCACTCAGATTGTTTAAAGACCCCCTATTCAAAGGAAATGTGGAAATAATTGTGGACATGTGCATCTATGAAAGAATATTTCTAGATTCTATTGTATGAGAAGGTAGCTCTAGGTGATTGGACCTGACAAGGGGATAGATCCTGATTAGTTTCTAGAGGGAAAATGTCCCACCAATGAGGTTGTGCTTGGAGGGGTGGTTCGATACAATTGTGCAATGGGTGAATCTAAACATGAGGATGCTGCACTTAGAGAGGCTACCGTTGTTGACATTGTGTTGTGTGAGGCTTGACTTGTTATATCTCTATAGTATTTGGGACCTCTAACTATAGGGTGGTGGTATTATCTACCTTGGATGTCTTTATTTCATGATATGGGAGAGGTAATGGACATGCTTTGTTAGCCTACTACAAGGATTCCTCTAGGCATTGATCCTTATAAGAGAAATCATGAAATATTTATGGCATGTTCTGAGTGATAAGTGAAGGAACAGTATTATTATTTACTTTTCCCGTGAACATCGTTAATAGCTTCACTTGAGTTAGTGGTATGTCAAGCGAATATATGAGACCCTTCCACCGGGTGACAAAGTCCGCAACACACTCATCTGGTATTTATTTTCACTTTAAGAGGTCAGCAATACTATTATTACATTTAGTGAAGATGAAATGGTAAAGAAAATACCTACAGAGTTCTTCAAATATAGTAATGGACCCAATTGGGTAACTGGATGTACCAGTCGAACACTATTCCTTCCAATGTATGAACAAGAAATGGATATTGGATGCATCTTATTACTATGAATTTCCCAACATGGGTTTTCACCTTGAGATGAACTGGTCCATATTCTATAGTGGTTCGATCATTCCATTAAAGGGGGATAAGGAGGGATTATCAAAATCTAGGATGCTTTCATGTCATCCACCAATGATGGATATGACTTACCATCAGTTGGGATCGCCACCTCTCATGTTTACAAAACTTTGAGATGTATAGTGAGAGGGGCCATAAAATATTCTTAGAGGGTATTCGTATATTTAGGAGGACTACTAGACACCAATTCATTGAGATGATCATCGACATGAGAGGTAGCCTAAATATTTTGTGGGTGGGATGTGGAGAGGGAAACATAGATACTTTTGGGGAGTCTTGATCCAAATCCTGAGGGTGGTTATCACCCTGATCGGGTGGATTTGGGGACACATACCATAGTTTTTTTCCATATTCAATAGTTTCAACCATACTAGGAAGCATGAGATTGCAAATATCAAAGGCTTAAGATGGGAAATAAGGATTTTTGGATACCTTAACTTCCACATTATAAGAGTAACACAATCATTCTGAGGATTACCATAGTCTGGGCCCGAAACTTCAAGGAACTTATTGAGGAGTTCATCAATGTTTCTCCCATGATCTGTGATCTGCTGGAGAACAGATTTCATAGGGGGATTGACCTATGTATTTTTCAAGGCATCAGATTGATCAGAGGGATTAGATGTTTTAATCTTCCCTTTATCCTTCTTGGTTTTTCAATCGACAGGAAATGATGAATAGGGCTCTCAATGGATAATTTCCTAACTTATCTAGATGGTGAGATCACCCGTATGAGGGTCCACCTAATACTACACCACTCCATGGGGACGTTCCTCTTCATTAGATCATATTTCAGTGACCTTATCTTTGAATAAACTAAGATCAAACATATTTTCTATGAATGTACTGAGAGAATATCCTCAATATCACCATGAGAGTCAGGATATTGTAGGATAGTATTGAAGTAGAGAGTACCATACTTTTCCTAACCTTGGATCTACACATGCAAGGATGCCTCTTCAATAATCTTTTAGAGCACCATGATTCTTTGAATGCATATTTTTTTGGAAGGTCTTATGGAATCTGAGTGACATAGGGTGTTGATTCACTAGGAGTGCCACCAACTCAACCATGAAAAACTGATGGTCGATGGTATCTAAATGAACATGACTCATTGTGTAGAACAACTGATGGTCATGGAGACAAAATTTCATTGCCCGAATGTTTTGGTAGGAGCATGTAACCTCATCATGGGTGAGATTATTTCGAATGTCGTTGTCGAGAACTGAATTTAGAAAAAATACTTCTCAAAGATGATTAGTGGCCAGAGTGTACCATGGGACTCCATATTCATACACAGGGTCTAACTCTTCGTTTTCCCAAGCTCTGACTGTTTCTAGATGAGGAAATGGAAGGGACACCATTTTGTACTGGTGCGATGGTGAACTGGACGGCGAATAAGTAGCTGTTTGGGATGATAGATCACCATACACTAGGAAATCTCTTGAAGGGGCTACCAACCACATCATCATGTCCTGGTAGAACATGGTATTTACCAATACGTCATGTTTGAGGGAAGCATCATTTGGTGTTGACTCTGGAGGGTGCCCATCGTCTACCAAACTTTAGAACAAATCATTGTGATCTCAAGTGGAGGAAGGGGAAGAATCATGTGATAATAAGGATGATTACACTAAAATACCTAGAAAGTGATCCAAATATTCCTCTTCTTAAATGTACATGTGAAGGAATTAGGTAATCTTATAGAACTCACTATCCAAGATGAATAGTTTCACCCATGGTCCCTGGCCCAAGAATATGATTCAGATGATATGGGTGAAGTATCTATCAAGGAATCATATTTAGGTTCATAAACTGAGAAGCTAACATGAGTGAAAATTACTTGGTTCCTCCCAATGTTTTTCCCTCATGAGTGGCAGTTATCCCTTCAACTTAAGGATGGTTCATTTGGGTAGGTCATTTCTTTGGCAAGGGGAGGATCACCATGAAAGTTGGTCTTGGAGCAGGGAGGACCTCTACATGGATTGTTGTGATATTAGGGAGGGCCTACACTCTTGATGTTTTTGAATCATGAAGTAACTGTAACACCCCAAGCTTCCACGGTACGCTTCACTTTGAATAATACAATAGCGTGTGTTTTACGCTACTTAGAGTTCTAACACACCGCGACCAATCAAAGTAGCCGTTATGAATAGTAATACCTACTTTTTGAAATTTTATAAATTTTATCTCTCAAAATGGAATTCATTTTTTGATTCAGAATATTTAATTTAGCCTAGGGTGAAATTTTGGTACTTTTCGGATAACTTTTATATTTTGATGAATATTGAAAATTAATAAATTTTAATTAAAAACAACTTTTTTAATCGAAATAATTAACAGTGGTAAATTAGGAATTTGAGTGGTTTTAAAGTATATTTAGAATATAGTTTTACCATTTAATACAATTTTGGTCAATGAAAATAATTTCACAATTAAACCAGACAAAAAAAAGTGTCAATCTTTTGATAGATATTATATCTTAAAAACACGCTTTTTGTTTTGACAGCGGGAATTAATTTTAAATTAATTTCTTCCACTTCTGTGTTTTGAATTTTAAAAAATGGATTCCATATTTGGAATCAGGATGTCCAAATTGGGTAAATAGGTAACTTTTATTTTTAGACATTTTGAATAATTACTTTGGTAAATATTTTATTTACCATGGTTAAATGGTAAGTCCGGTAAATAAGGGTTAAAAATAATAGTATAATAATAATAAATTACCTTAAAACGTGTCCTAACCTTATTTGTGGACAAATATCCGACCATGGGAATCTTTGGGTCGATTTTGGGACCCCATGGAGCCACTTGTAGGTGATATGGACAATTTATATTAATTAAGTTAAAGTGAATACAAAAATGACATAAGCTAATATCTTTTAGCAAAAAAATTTTTACATAGGGTTATATATGTTATATTTTCGATTATAAATATTAATTATAAATATAGAACTATTTCCTACATAACGGTATTTTATTTTTAATTTTTAGACATTAAAAAATTAAATATAGATATGACACAATAATGATGCAGTATTTTCCTTATTAATGAAAGAATCAAATAATTGATATTATAAATGTTAAAATAAATATAATTTGAAAGTTTTGATGACATAAAATAATTTTATTGGTTAATATGACATGTTATTATTTCTTAAATGAATTTGGTTCTAATTAAGAAAGTTTTTAAGACATTAACAAAATTCAATTATTGAGTTGTGTCAAAATTGACATAAATGAGTTTTTAAAACAAATATTATATTATTAATTTATATTATATTCCTCAAAATCTAATGTTCATCCAAGAGACTTATACCATGATATATGTATCATTAATGGACCTCATGGGTGTCTCTTGGAGGTATATAGTAAGTTTATTAACTATATAATATTAAAATACAAAGAGACATGGTAATTGTCAAACTATTTAACTAAGAGTTAAATCTAAAATATAAGGTTACTATTGTGACCCAAACCTATTTAAAATCTATTTTTTGATTGGTTTTCGACACATCCCCACCTTATACTTCTAATTATCCACTTTGGGGCTATTTTTAAATGAATATTATTTTATTATAAAATAATACTTTAAGTTTTTTCTAAAGAGCCCCTCCTCCCCCTTATAAAAGGACACCACTTCTAACCAATTATTCACACCATCAAAGCCTTTTTGTTCGGCCAACCCCTGCCCAAATACTCTCTAATTTTCCCTCACTTAAACATAGATTCTTTACTTTGATCATAAATCCATCCTAAAGATCCCTTTTGATCAAATCAAAAAGAAGAACCCGAAGAAGAGGTAATGTTTTCAACACGCTTTTTCAAGTTCATTTCTTCTTCAACTTCTTCTTTCTTTGTTATTACATTTCTAAAATAATAATTATAGTATCTACTATATACTGTGTTGTTATTATAAATATGGTACAACCATATTCATAATTCTATCCATCCTTTGAATGACATGTCACCATATGTGCGTGTGTACGGCTTATCGTCTCCACGTCGTGGTGTAATTGATATTCATTATATTATTATTTGGATGGGTATAATAATGATGTGTAATTCATGTAAATAATAAATATAACATGGTAATTATTCTTTATATATGATATACCACCCAATTATATATTATTTTAATATCAAAAGAATGATATTGTCGCTCGTGCGTACGTACGGACTACCGTCTCCACGAACGCGATGAGATTCATTCCGCATCGTATCCATTCAAGACTAATTCTCATATGATGATTAATAGTACTGTTTATGAACTTTATATAATTCTGGATATGAATAAGATAAAATCTATCCATAACAAACATGAATTATGTAACAAAACATATAAATGAAAATGAGTAAGTTAACACCCGAAACGACGATAATACTAAAGTATTATTAACAAAGCATTATTAGAAGATCATATATGATATCATAATTATGTATATGGTTCTGGTATAATTTAATAAAAATGTTTTAACTATTATACAGGATGTTAACATAACATCTACTAAGGAAAATTACAAAGTAAGGGGTTTTCATCTCACTCCTTATTCATGTGAGATTCATGTCATATTACAACTATTACCTTTTGTGTGGTGTATGTACTGCCCATAATTTTATTATTTATGTAATAAACTTTAATTTATGTTTATTTACATATTCATTGTATGATACATATTTCATGGGGTGTATATTTCGTAAGTTACCAATTTGGTAAGGGGTTTCTTATCTCACTTTTAATTCCGTGAGAATTCCATTGTTCACCACTTATTTATTACATGTGGTGTGTGTACTGCCCATGTTTGTATTCATTGTGTAATATAAATTAATTCATGTTTATTTAAATCATCATTTTATGATCCTTATTTCATGGTTGTATGTTTTGTAAGTTACCAAATCAATAATGGAATTTGAAATTTCAATTTCCACTCATTTGGCATTACGCATACTTCATTGATTATTTTACACAAAGATTATGTGTAGAATCACTATTCATTTGATTATGTCATAATTTACACTCCCCTTTCGGTGGATATAATTTTGATAAACAAAATCACTACATTGATAAATTATCAGGTCATTGGTATGAACTTGATAAGAGTAATTTTTACTCAATCTCGATTTCTTGAGATAAACATCCAATTCATTGGTGTTGTTTTTACAAGAATATGTGTGAATGTCCTTTGATTGTTTTACACTGAATATCCAACCATATTGAGTGTATTTATATTTTTCACACATAATTGTGTCATTGATTTATCCTTGAACTAAGGATACAGCCTTTATGAGAGATTTCATCTCAATTTACATTCCATTGAGACTCCTTTATTGTTATAAACCAAATCACTTTTATATGGTGTATAAAATGTACTTTGACATAATATATCATGAATCCTTTTATTCTCATGATATTACAAAGTTTTTATTTCCTCAATTATTTGTATTCAAGTGTCTCTCTTTTGGTTAGGAACTCTAACTAAAATATCATTTTAAAATGTTTTAAAGATTGATTATTCTAAATCTTTCTCATTAATGTCCATGTTTTAAAAATGGTTTTAAGGATTTATTTATATGGACATTAAAGTTTTCAAATAAAAATTTCTCTTAATAGATTAAATGTGGTATGGGACACTTTGATTCTAAAATCAATTTTAAATGGTTTCTTGACAAATAGTGTGATTTTTAAATGATTTCAAGAAAAAGGGGGATATTTCACTCTAATAGTTTTGATGATTATTTTCATCTATATCAATATCCTTAATCATTCTCGATTGTGGTTAATTTTATACAATACAGTCTTCTATATTGTATCAAATGAGTTATGTTTGACTGTGGATGTGTTATTTTGATACCATTCATGTTTTGTGGATAAAGTATTGACATTTCGTATGCTAGTTTTAAAACAAATGTTTATGTTATGTTTAAAACTTTTCATATGAGGAATGCATTGGACTTAGTAAGTGACGGGTGGAGCCCGCTATAGCTCCTCAATGCATCGGTAGGTCCCATGAGACAAACTTGTGTCTTGGCACGAGGCCTTGACAAAATCTTATTTGTAGTCTTGGCACGAGGCCTTGGCTACGTGGTTATGATAGTCTGGAATTATGCCTTCCATCATTATGAAAGTAGTTATTGATATTTCATGTGATTATTTGACTAGTAGAATATCCATGTGAATAAGTAAATGGAATTATTTCATTTTATCTTTGCCATATTATGCGTAAGTTGAAGTTTAAAAGGCTTTTGTTTTAGTTATACATTTCATTAAGTGTTTATACTTATCTATGAATGTTTTTGCTATATTGTTATCCTTACTGAGCATCTGAGCTCACCCATTTAAATGTTTTATTTTTCCCACGATGTGAAGAATAAATTTATGAATGACCTGCAGGGATAGTATGAGGGGATATGATGAGAATATTTTGTTGTAGTTTTTACCTTATGATGTAATGTAAGACTTATTAATATATCTAGTGTTTCCAAGAATAGTAAACTAATCGGTCATTCGAGACTTGATCATTTGTGATCATGCCAATGTTATGTAATAATGAACCGACTCTGGGTAACTGGGTCTGGGCGTTACAGTTGGTATTAGAGAAAGTTTATCAATAACCTTGGAAGCTAGATTTAGATAAACTCTGATTAGAGCGCATAACCCTAAGATATACTTTGAGGATTAGTATATATGAACTTCCTAGAATTTTGATATTGCAGAGGTTTTGTGAATTTTCTAAGCAATACATCCCTGTCTGGATACGAGCAGGTAGAGGCGGATCTGGCACAGATGTACCTAGGGGTAAAACCCGAAAACACCGCTTTGAGCTAGACTCGAATATGAACTGGTGCATGACAATGGGCCTTGCTGCACTCTTAGTTGCGACACTCCCAGGGAATATGCTTAGGATAATTCTCATTTTCTTTACGAACCATTATGAAGGGTTATGAGTATAAATATCCTCAAATAAAACATTTTTATGATTATGGATTATATCCATAAACTGTTCAATTTTATTTAAGTGTGTTACAAGTATGGAATTATGTATTATGATTCATAAAATGATCTAGTTTATGCCATTGTTTAGAAATGTAGCCTAGTAGAAGGAATGAGAACTCCAGCAATACGCATGATCCAAAGAGTAAGAAATATCACATCTTTTATGGTCATAAGCCATAATTTAGAAGGTAAATAGTCTCCCACGTATTATCATCATATGAAGAAATAGTATCATGTGTTGATATGATAAGTAAAGAATTCTCAAAGTTCTATGGATTTGAAGGGAAGCTAGAGAAGGAAAGTATGGTAGAGAGAAAGAAAAAATAAAAGGAATAAGGTAAGGTAGGATTTTCCCATATGTGATAACGGTAGAAAGAATAACCTTGGAAAATTCTTGAAGGTAATGGGAGTATGTTATAAGTGTGGAGAAAAAGGACACCAAGTACGTGACTACAAGGGTAAGAAAAAGGTTTCAAATGTACAATGCTTCATCTGCAAGGAGTTTGGACACTATGCAAACCAATGTCCAAATCAACAGACTATGCCTCAAATGATGATATTGGATAATAATCAAGTTATGATACTCCCATAGATGAAGATGAATGACTAGTGTAATTATGTTTTTATTTTGTAATTATTTCATTGAAGTGTTGTATCAATGATGTACTGGAAATAAATAAGGATTGTACTGTAGTACTATTTCATTGAGGATTTGAGATTTTATGGTACTAAGAAGAGTGACTCTACAAGGAGTTAAACTTTTTGGAAATTACATAGTTGAAGGAAAGATAAACCTAAATATAGTCCTAATATTGAGGTACATATTTTGGAATAAGATATGGTTTATTTGGGTAAATTATATTGGATATTCTTGACTTCCTTGAAACTGATTAAAAATTATATATTCCATCATTATTGGAGTTTATAACATTTTTGGATGGATGAAGTATATCCAGTATTCTATAAGGAATAAGGGATCATGAAGGTAATCAATAAGGTTTTATGGTAATTCAGGATGTTTCATTGTTTTAAAAGAATACATGATGAAGGTATTCACATGCTATTACGGGGTTAAAAGGATATACATTATGTTTACCTTTCATATAAATTTTGGACTGAGAGTTTAAAGAAGAATTTTGGATAAGTATAATGGTTAGAAGGGATTTAGTTTGAAACGTTATTTTTGGATTTTTATAAAAGGACAACCGGGAGGTTGGGCGACAACCTGTCACGTCTGGCAAAGCCACAAGACTTGAACCCACAACCGAAGGGCGACAAGGGTGTATCACCTACCACTAGCCCACGTGATGTCCTGGATTGAATAATGTAGTTTTTTAAAGGGTCTGATATTTAAATTATAAATTAATTATTTTTGGAACCCTATACGATTAAGATAAATAGAATATATATATATTGATATATTTTAAATCTTTTAGAGTAAAAGATGAGTTTTTAGTAGGAATTAGTTGAAGGATAAAACTCTACTTGTCAAGTATATATAAATACATACATATATATATTTATATTTCCTCTTATTTTACGGATAAATCAATTATTAAACATTAGGTAAGGGATCTTAAAATAAAAAATGTCTTATCCAAATACCTTGCTTTTTGTTGAACCGATGGTATTTTAAATCATCATAAATTGGTGGCTTTGAGGCCCAAAATTCTACAATTGTTTGTGATTGATGACCTCAATAAGTCTCTATTAATATTTACATTTTTCCTCTAATTACATGTCTCTAATTTCGGCCAATGTTCTTCTAATCAAGATCATAATTTGGGGGTGACCCTTTTATTTCTCTTTTCCTCTTATTAAGACTAAATTTTATTAACCCAATTTCCGATGTGGGTTTTCCCAAAAAGATACTTTCTAATTTCAACATTTTATTTTTGAAGATCAATTTAAAATTGTGAGGATGCAATTTATTGAAGGAGGGGAGAATGTAACACCCCAATCTTTAATGGTACGCTTCACTTTGAATAATACAGTAGCGTGTGTTGTACACAACTTCGAGTTCTAACATACTGCGACCAATCAAAGTAGCCGTTATGAATAGTAATACATAATTTTTCAAATTTTATAAATTTTTTATCTCAAAATGGACTTCATTTTTGGATTAGGAATATTGAATTTATCCTAGGGTGAAATTTTGGTACTTGTCGGATAACTTTTATATTTTGATGAATAGTGAAAATTACTAAATTTTAATTAAAAACAACTTTCTTAATCAAAACAATTAACATTGGTAAATTATGAATTTGAGTGGTTTTAAATTATATTTAGAATATATTTTTACCATTTAATACAATTTTTTTCATTGGACATAATTTCACAATTAAACCAGACATAAACAAGTGTCAATCTTTTGATAGATATTATATCTTAAAAACACGCTTTTTTGTTTTGACAGTGGGAATTAATTTTAAATTAATTTCTGCCACTTCTGTATTTTGAATTTGAAAAATGGATTCTATATTTGGAATCAGGATTTCCAAATTGTGTAAATAGGTAACTTTTATTTTTAGACATTTTGAATAATTACTTCGGTAAATATTTTATTTACCACGGTTAAAGGGTAAATCCGGTAAATAAGGGTTAAAAATATTATTATTATTATAATAAATTACCCTAAAACGTGTCCTGACCTTATTGGCGGATACTTGTCCGACCATGGAAATATTTAGGTACATTTTGGGACCCCATGGAGCCACTTGTAGGTGATAGGGACACTTTATATTAATTAAGTTAAAGTGAATACAAAAAATGACATAAGCTTATATCTTTTAGAAACAAAAATTTTACATATAGTTATATATGTTATATTTTCAATTATTAATAGTAATTATAAATCTGAAAATATTTCCTACATAATTTTATTTTATTTATAATTTTTAGACTTTGAAAAAGTAAAAATATATATGACACAATAATGATGCAATATTTTCCTTATTAATGAAATAATCAAATAATTGATAATATAAATGTTAAAATAAATATAATTTGAATGTTTTAATGACATAAACGAATTTTATTGGTTAATATGACATATTAGGATTGCTTAAATGAATTTGTATCTAATTAATAATGTTTTTAAGACTTTAACAAAAATCAATTATCGGGTAGTGTCAAAATTGACATTAATGTGTTTTGAAAACAAATATTATATTATTAATTTATATTCTATTCCTAAAAATATAAGGTTCAGCCAAGAGACTTATATCATAATAGTTGTATCATTAATGGACCACTTTGGGGTCTCTTGGAGGTATATAGTATGTTTATTAACTATATAATATAAAAATACAAAGAGACATGGTAAATGTCAAACTATTTAACTAAGAGTTAAATCGAAAAGATAAGGTTACTATTGTGACCCAAACCTGTCTAAAATCTATTGGTTGAGTATTTTTTCGACCCATCCCCACCATAGACTTTGAAAAATCCACTTTGTATCCATTTTAAACCTAATATAAATTTATTATAAAATAATACATTTTGTTTTTGCTAAAGAGCCCCTCCTCCCCCTTATAAGAGGACACCACTTATAACCAATTATTACCACCTTAAAAGCCTTTGGTTCATCCAAACCCTTCCCAAATACTCTTTTAACTTCCCTAAATTTAACCTAGAGGCCTTAGTTTTATCAGAAAGCCAACCTAAAGATCCCTTTTGATCAAATCAAAAGGAAGAACCTGAAGAAGAGGTAGTGTTTTCACCACCCTTTTTCAAGATCATTTCTTCTTCAACTTATTCTTTATTTTTTATTACCATTATAAAATAATAAATCCAGTATCTCCTATATACTGTTATGTTATTATAAATATGTCACAACCAGATTCAGTATTCTATTCATCCTTTGAATGACATGTCACCATACGTGCGTATGTACGGCTTACCGTCTCCACGTCGTGGTGTAATTGTTATTCAATATATTATTATTTGGATGGGTATAATAATGATGTGTAATTAATGTAAATAATAAATATAACATGATAATTATTCTTTATATATGATATACTATCCAATTATATATTATTTTAAAATGAAAGGAATGATATTGTCGCTCGTACGTACGTACAGACTACCGTCTCCACGAACGCGATGAAATTCATTCCCCATCGTATCCATTCAAGAGTAATTCTAATTTTATGATTAAAAGTAATTTTTAAGAACATTATATCATTATTGATATGAATAAGATACAATCTTTCTATAACAAACACGACTTATGTAACAAAAAATATAAAATAAAACGAGTAAGTTAACACCCGAAGCGACGGTAATACTAAAGTATTATTAACAATGAATTATTAGAAGATCATATATGATATAATAATTATTTATATGGTTATATTATAATTTAATAAAAAAAATTAACTATTATACAGGAGTTTAACATACCATCTACTAATGAAAAGTACAACGTAAGGGGTTTTCATCTCACTCCTTATTCCCGTGAGATTCATGTCATATTGCCACTATTACCTTATTTGTGGTGTATTTACTGACCGTAATTGTATTCTTTATGTAATAAACTTTATGTTTTGTGTATTTACATATTCATTTATGATACCACTTTCATGGGGTGTATGTTTCATAAGTTACCAAATTGGTAAGGGGTTTCTTATATCACTTTTAACTTCGTCAGAATTCCATTGTTCACCACTTATTTATTATATGTGGTGTGTGTACTTACCATGTTTGTATTCATTGTGTAATATAATTTAATTAATTTATATTTACATCATCATTGTATGATCATTCTTTCATGGGTGTATGTTTTGTAAGTTACCAAATCAATTAGGGAATTTGAAATTTCAATTTCCACTCATTCAGCTTTACGCATACTTCATTGATTATTTTACTCCAAGATTATGTGTAGAATCACTATTCATTTGATTATGTCATAATTTCCACTCCCCTTTCTGTGGATATAATTTTTATACACATAATCATTCCATTGATAAATTATCAGGTCATCAGTATGAACTTGATAAGAGTAATTTTTACTCAATCTCGATTTTTTGAGTTAAACATCCAATTCATTGGTGATGTTTTTACAAGAATATGTGTGAATGTAATTTGATTTTTTTACACTGAATATCCCAGAATATTGAGTTTATTCATATTTTACCCACATAATTATGTCGTTGATTTATCCTTAACCTAAGGATACGGCCTTTATGACAGATTTCATCTCAATTTACATTCCATTGAGACTCCTTTATTGTTATACACCAAATCACTTTTGTATGGTGTATATAATGTACTTTGACATAATATATCATGAATCCCTTTATTCTCATGATATTACAAGGTTTTTATTTCCTCAATTATTTTTATTCAAGTGTCTTTCTTTTGGTTAGGAACTCTAACTAAAATATCATTTTAAAATGTTTTAAAGATTGATTATTCTAAATCTTTCTCATTAATTTCCATGTTTTAAATTTTTTTTAAGGATTTATTTATATGGAAATTAAAGTTTTCAAATCAAAATTCCTTTTAAAAGTTTCAATGTGGTATGGGACATTTTGATTCTAAAATCTATTTTAAATGGCTTCTTGACAAATAGTGTGACTTTTAAAAGATTTCAAGAAAAAGGGGGATATTTCAATTTAATAGTTTTGATGATTATTTTCATCTATGTCAATATCCTTTATCATTCTCTATTGAGGTTAATCTGATACAATACAATCTTCCATATTGTATCGAAGGAGTTATGATTGACTGTGGATGTACTATTTTTATACCATTCATGGTTTGTTGATAATGTTTTGACATTTCGTATGCTAGTTTTAATACGAATGTTTATGTTATGTTTAAAAAATTTCATATGAGGAATTCATTGGACATAGTAAGTGACGGGTGAAGACCGCTATAGCTCCTCGATGCATCGGTAGGTCTAATGAGACAAACTAGTGTCTTGGCATGAGGCCTTGACAAAATCTTATTTTTAGTCTTGGTACGAGGTCTTCTCTATGTGGTTATGATAGTCTAGAATTATGCATTCCATCATTATGAAAGAGGTTAATGATATTGCATGTGATTATTTGACTAGTAGAATATCTATGTGAATAAGAAAATGGTATTATTTCATTTTATATTTTCCATATTATGCGTATGTTCAAGTTTAAAAGGCTTTTGTTTTAGTTATACATTGATTTAAGTGTTTATACATATCTATGTATGTTTCTGCTATATTTTAATCCTTACTGAGCATTTGAGCTCAAGCCTTTCAATGTTTTATTTTTACCAGGATGTGACGATGTAATTTATGAATGACCTACAGGGATAGTATGAGGGGATATGATGACAAGATGTTGTTGTAGTTTTATTTTACCTTATGATGTAATATAAGACTTATGAATATATCTAGTTTTTCCAATACTACTAAACTAATCAGTCTTTCGAGACTTGATCCTTTGTGATCATGCCACTGTTATGTAATAATGCACCGACTCTAGGTAACTGGGGTCGGGGCATTACAGTAACACTGCTTTAATTAATTGAGGTATGAGGAGGTCCTTCACACTAATCATATTAGACAAAGGAATTACCTTCATACCATTTTCCAGAAACCTAGGTATGAACTCTGTGGTGGTGAGTTCTGGAGTAGGGAGGACCTCCTCTTGAGTTCGGGATGGCATGAGTGGGACATTCATATTTATGGAATGTGACATGGGGATGGCTTCTATATTGAAAACCATATTCATGGGGAGGACCTCCATGATGGATGTCAACAAGACGGGGTGGACCTCTTCATGGATTGATACTGGGAACATGGAGAAGATATCAATACTAAGCATGAGAGATAGGAGGACCTCCATTCAAGATGGTTCCTACAAGGGGAGGAGCTTCATATTGAATCTCATAACCACATTCCAACATGTGAGGGATGATGGTTGTGTCCGAGATGAAATTATTCAACCCATCCTTCTTGTGGTTCGGATGGGATCTCAATTATGATTGATCATTAATGAGTCCTTGTTCTATAGTGGTAGGGATATTTTGGAATGCACTTGTTCTAGAAGTATCCATGAGAGATTTGTAGGATGATTCCTACTCATGGTTATCCTCATGATCGTTCACTTGACACTAGTATTGGGTCATTTGGAGAGGTACGAAAAAGCAAGGGTGTAGACAACTTTCTATTCTTCTTGAAGGACTAGTCATTGGTTGCAATGATGAGCCCTAGTGGGAGCCTTCATTTGTAGCTCCTTGGAAATAGTTTTTGTTAGTACGACTTGGAAATCCACTACCTCCTCAGTGTAGGGGAGTGATATTTAGGAAATCTCTGAGGAGAGGTTCCCAAAGTGGTTGGTTATTGGAGCGGGAAGAAGTGTCTCCCTATGCTACCCCTGGGGGCGGCAGTATCATCAAGGCGCAAAATCCTCTAGGTCCTAGAGGTCCATGTCCATTGTGGGAATGACCCCCTCATTCTCAAACAATCGTATGTGGTTTCCCATCACCCTCCTCTCAATAATCTCTAAGGGTGAGATGTGGTGAGGACTCCTGATTGCCAGAGTTGTGGCTGAAGTCGTGGAAGAGGTGGATTCATGCAGGATTTTCACCTCAAAATTTCTCCTGCACCTATGTATATGGGTAGATGGAAATTGGTTTCTTAAAGAATGGGTCATGAAAATAAGGATGTTTTAGCTATAAATATTAATACAATGAATATAATTCCCAATTCCCCAAAATCATCCAATCTTCAAGGGATAGAGATGGAGATCCATGCTAATGATATATCAGACCATAATTCCCAAAAATTAACTAATAAAATTTTTGGAGAGTTCCATGTTGGGGCCATTGTTTTCTTATTGGACCCCAGTATCGAAAATATCAATCATATGGAATTATCATATACATATCTCTTGATCACTACTAGTCCCCATTTTTAGGAGAAGAGTTTCACGTAAGGTTATCAATTTCTATTTTGATGCTTCATTCCTGGAGTTCCTTCCATGTCCACAAAATGGATTATGCCTGATGGACTGATGGTTTTAACCCTCATTCCTACTTTCCAAAGGAATTTGGATTTTATCACTTAAAACGGAGATGTATTCTCATTGATCAAAACTAGAGGATTGGATTTCGGTTTTGACTTCCTTGTATTCCTCTTTAGAATTGATCGCCTCATCTTTTACTCTTTAATAGATTTTAGTTATGTGTGTGGAACTCATTCCTAATGCCATATCATTGCGGATTCTGTATAATTATGCTTCTACTATTTATACATTACAAGGGATCTTGACAGGTTAGAAACCTTTGTTCAGGGGAGTATTTAGGTTTTCCATTGCTGGCATGTCTGGAAGTTGGAACATTGGTCACCTATATTCTTTCTTATATGATGGATTCTCATGGGTGTCGAACCCAAGCCTTCTCATGGCAATCATGAGGTATTTGTTCCAAAGGGATATTGTCTGAGGTTTTCCTAAATAATCCCATGTTTATCTTGAGGTAGAAGTGTTGTAGGTCATGGGTTTATCATCTTGTGGAGAGGGAGTGAATTGATCAACATGCTATAGAGGGTGGATCAGGAAGGTGCATCCCTAGGGGTAACACCTAAAATATGTATAGATAGAAGGATAATAACATCCAGCTTAGGGGAACCCAAGAGGTGTCTCCCATTAATGGATGATGTAACACATTAAAGGGGTACATCCATAAGATGGAGGAATAAAGATTTACTAGATGGATGGGTCAAAACATCCTATGAGATGGGACATGTGGTAGCATGTCCCCGGAAGGGAAGGTGTCACACAATGAATTCTAGTCATAACACCCATGGTGGTAGACCAGTGTGGTGAACCGATATGAGGGGGCAACTAAATTTTAACATTATTGGGATTGAACCTCAAAGTGGCTTCAAACATACACTACTTAGGGGAATGGGATCAAAACCCATGTAGTTTGATGGATTGTGTGGGGCTTACTCATGGAATATTTCCTTCACAATAGGGTTTATATTGGTTGGATTGTGTTGGATCATGTGTGACTTATGCATCGGATCTTCTAGAGTGCCTATAGGATAATAAATTATGTAGATGGGGATCCAATGTAGGTACATCCATCATGGATTTCACTATCTCATTGGGATGTTGTGGCCTAGAAAAAATAAGGATAGATTATGAGTGGTGTGGATGAAATGGATGGAATGGATAGGGTGGTTGAAGTGTTGGGATTGAACATCATTGAGGTTTCCTATGTATCCCAGTTAGTTTTGAATAAAAGTCGACATAGTTATGAAAAGTTCATTGTAGATTACACCTAAAGAGGTGGCTCATGAAAATCGATTGTATGGTTGGGTATTACTCCAAGAGGGATTCCTAAGAGGATGGAATCGTGTCATGGCCTCTTCAAGCCTCTAATCCCATGTGAGTAATGCTCGGTGTGAGAAACAAGAGGAAGCAGTATAACAAACAGTTGAGCCACAAAAAGTGTGCTGATGATAGTTGATGGGGGGATTATATAGAGAAGCAACCCAAAAAGGATCTCATTCCATTTGAGGATGGTTTCATTCCATATGAATCGTTATTACATGTGGAAGTGTCCCATTGAGACAAATTCCAAAGCGATAGAGATTATAGTTTTCTAGTGACCGTCCATTATCTGAACCAGTGGATGAGGGGGTGAGGAGGAGTAAAGGTGCTGACCCCTACATGAAAGGCTAGGGGATTACCTCAGGATGAGTTCCCAAGATGATATCATTCCCTGTGGAGAGAATCTAATTCTGAGTAAAGAGGATGTCATTCCTTGTGAGGGTAGGCAGTAAAAATATCATCTTGTGTCACTCATAAATGGAGTATCCTACACATACTCCATTGTTTTGGGCTTCAGTTTAACATCGTTAGGTAATGATGATGGTTCTATATTTTTTATAGCATGCATCTCGGATGTGGGGGACTCACTCCTTACTCCTTGTACTTATAAAACGTTCACACATCATCCCATTAGAGGGAGAAGATTCATCAATGCCATATTATAATGATGTAGAGGAGTGTTTGATCACAAGGTATAAATTAGCATACCTATAATGAAATGTAAAATTAATTAGCTTACCTATGATGAAAATAAATCAATAAATTTGAATATTGGAAGACACATGAAGCGGAGTGGGCCAATATAATTGATACCATAGGTCACAAAAGGACATGAAGTGCATATGAGCCAATCTTGTATGGTTTGGAAGGCTTTGGGATCTCATACTTTGTGGTGAGGTGTCAGTATAAGTGAGAAACCATTTTGAGGAACACGATAAGGGTTTCAAAAAGTAGGTGGCCTCATTTAGAGGTTTATCACAAATTTTAGGTGATTTTCGGTGTTCTAGAGATTCATGAAACATGGCCACCCTTGCTTGGAATGAAGGAAATATTTGGTACATGAGTTCCTCATGAAGTATTAATGCTCTGAGAATCCTTAATTACCCTAGAGGGTATTCCTTGTATGCAAAGGTCATAGGCATTTAATAAAGGCATCCCCACCTTAGGTGGGGGTGTTTAGGAACTCATGAAAGGGGTTTTTGAAGTTCTCTAAAACCATGAATGATTCATTTTCCATTTGGTTTCCAATGATCGGGTGCTTCAAAAATAAGAAATATAGAAGTAAAATTGTCTTGGTAGTCATCACATGAATCTAGAATGAGCCTGGTATTTATAGCCAAAGGTGAATAATGATTCTAGGAAGAGTGTTGCGAAGCACAATAGGGCTATACGAAAGGATGGAGCATGTTCGGGCTCCGGGAGCCATTCTTCAATCATTTAGCATGGTCATAGGGTGGAATTGGACTTGTGAATCATTCCATATTCGACTTTCATTCTCATAGGGGTTGAGAAGTATCCCTTAAAGTGATTCATGAAGAATACCCTAAATATGGTTTTTCAGGCCATTTGAGATTAGATTCAACTCCGCATGGCTATAGATCCATTGAATTATCCTAGGGAACTTATTTTGTGTCCAACAATCGTTATGTGAATAAAAGTAACAAATAAATTGAGAATAGAAGCCTCATGTGTATATTTACAAAATAAATCTCAACAAACCTAAACAATGGTTGTCATATCTGGTTATGGATTACGATTATTCAATGTATTACCATCCTGGTAAGGTGAACAAAGTGGTAGATGATCTGATTAGAAGTGATCGTAGAATCATATACATGATGACGATTGAATGGGATTTAACATTATATGTGATGGAATAGACGGAAATAAACATAATAAGAGGATCTTAATCCTAAAATTCCAAAAAAAAATAAAATATCTCTTATTGATACAATAATCGTGGCTATAAAATGATAATGAGGAGCTAAGAAAATGGTTTATAATATTCAAGATTTCAACTTTTCCAATTACGGAGTCACAATTTTTGGGACATGGAAATGTGTCTAATCAATACTATAACTGTGAATTGAACTTATGGATGATAATATTAGCTAATACTTCCCTATTAATCCCAAAATAACTAATATTTCTTCAGATATGAAGCAAATAATATAGTGGTAAAACATGAAAAGGGAGATAAAAGAATTTGTATCTTGATTCATAGTTTTTAAACATGTCAAGGGCTAATGATATTTTCCTAGGAGTATGATGAAAAAATTTCCCATAATGGTATATAAATGAGAAAAAATAATATTGGATTTCATCATAATACTCCCCATTAAATCTATGGAAGTAAATCCATCTGGGTGGTATACAATCACAATACAATGTAGGTTCCTATCATTATTATCAATGATTATTTATCTATTGACCTAATAATTGTTATATACTTAAGGGAAGTTGTTATACTATATGGATTTACACTCTTCATTGTATGTCACTAAGATTTAAGGTTTACCTCAACGATTTGAAGAAGTTTTAAGAAAACCCTTGATACATAGTTGAGTTTAAAAACTATTTACAATCCAAAAAATTAATTATTTTATGAGGGAACATTTCAAACTCAATAGGATATGTTGAGACCATGTTCAATGGATTCTGAAGGATTTAGTATAGGTACCTTCCCTACATGGGTTCTCATATAAGAATAGATTATATTATAGAATTCAATTATCATCTTATGAGGCTCTATATGGGAATTAGTTTTGGGAACCAATATTTAGGATGATGTTGGATAGAATAGGATTATGGGAAATGATATTATCCAAGTGATGATAGGGAAGGTCCAAAACATTCAACATCATATGAAATCTTCACAATTTTGAGAGAAAATATATGATGATAGCATCAATGAGACCTATAGCCTGGGGTGAGAGAAAATGAGTTTCGTTTTATATCACCATGGAATAAATTCATGAGTTTTCTGCATAAGGAATTGTTTAGTCCTAGATACACCATCCCCTATAAAATCCTTTATTACATCAGAGTAGTGGCATATCTAGTGACACTCCAACCTAACCTATCACAAGTACATGATGTTTCCGTGTGTCCGTCACAAGGATGTATATATCAAACCCCTAACATGTACTAAATCCAAATTTCATACCCTTTGAGTACGATCTTTCAAATGAGGAGGTGGGGGTGAAGTTCATATATCATAGAGACAAATTTCTCTGAAACAAGAAAACTAACATGGTTAATGTGATGTGGAAAATCCATGGATTAGAGAAAGAAACATTGGAACTTGAATAGGTGGTGGAACATACATACCCTCTTCTATTTTAATATTTGATAGAAAATTTCATTGAAAATTTTTATAAAGGGGGTAGAATGTAATGACCTAAACATTTATCAATAAAAGTACATTTTTATTGAGTGTAATCCTTATAGTTACAGGAAAAACATGAAATGAATCTTTTATATTGGACCATTATAAAATATATCTTATCAGATTTAAAAAACTATTAATCATATGCACTATTGGTGGTGTGGTTGTTAGGGCTTTGGGTGAGCAGCAAGTTGTGGGGTCAAGTCCCCCAGCTTGTGTGTTTACTGCAATTTCCTTATTTTTTGTTCCATAGTGGAGGATGTAATCAACCTTATATAAAATATCATTTTTAATCATAGAAATATATAATATAGCCTCTATAAAGTGATCATTAATATTAGTGTATGTTTATGATTTTTATAAAGTTCCATTTACATTTATGGGAGAATATATAGCCTTGACCACTATGATTGAACCCTACAAAGCCCTTTTGTTAGAGATTTCAAGGAACATGGAGTCACTGTGCTTTTTTCCACGACCAATACCAAGCTAAGATTCAATAATTGATACTTGAGTGGAAGTATTTATAAGATAAGTTCATGCTTATCAAGATCATAACCCAAACCATGTTCATAAAAGGACCCTAGGAAAGAACCCCTATTACAAACCTTAACCTTAGAACATACAATTTTGTAATAATTGATTATGTATATCAACCCTGTTAATAAAAATTTATATATATGAATTTAGTATAATAATGATTGTATTTATCCCTTTTTATTATGACTTTTTCATGTATTATATAATGAGATTTCTAAGAACTAGATTTTGACATTATTAAATAAAAATAGTATTTTGAGGAAATATATAGTTCCCATAGTGAAACTTTTTGATAACATAATTTTTTTAAATAACATATATTTTAACGAAATTTTCTTATTATATGTTAATTATTTAAATCTAAATGATACTATAATTTAATGAAGTCCAATGTAATTTTTATATGGGCTAGAATGTGGTTAATATCATAAAAACATGTATATTCACATAAATTGGGTTTTTTATGTTAAATTGAAAGGTTTCATTTTTGGAACTATTTTTATAAATAAAATACAATTTATGTAATAATATAGTAGAAATTAATAATGATTAATTTTTCATAATTTTCTCTTCCAGTTAATTTTTTTGTTAAAAATAAATAAGTTATTAATATACTATAAATATTATGACATAATAATAGCCCAAAATGTATTTATTAATTTCATTGATTGTAATACAAGATAAAATATAGATTTCCAATTTAAAATAAACTATTTTTTAGTTATTTTATGAATTTTTTATTCCATTAATGAATCCTCCAAAACTGATATTATATTTAATGGTTCTAAAATATAATGTTTATGAACATGACTAACCTCAACATCACTGATGGTGTTATTTAAATATTTTTTGTTATTGTACTTATAAAATATTGAAAATAAATCATATTTGTTAGACTTTTTTGGGAGAAACATTTTTATGGTCGATGGTTTTTATTGTATTATCATATAGATTCTAAAATGTGAGTTTATAAATTAATGATGAAATCCACCCATTTTAGTAAATACCTACCCATCCACCTACTCTTATTCACTAAAAACACATTAATCATGAATTTATTCACTCTATACCCCTATGAAGACCTCCAAAGGTTTTCCCATTCTTATAAAATTCTCCTCAAAATCTTTTGAATATCCCTGTATAGGTAATGTATTCTCTCATTCTCCAACATATTCAAGAGCTATCGCGAACCGTCCCCCAAGGTCCATGTCATGAATACCCCAATCCCACCTCCAATTGGATAGGGGATGGTGACTAACACCAAGTTATAATATCCATAAAATGTGAGGCGTTGTTCTAAGTACATGTAAACATGAAAAAATCTCCAGGAAAAAGTGATGATATGATCAAATTAGTAAACATGCATATAGACCAATAAAATACCCACAACAAGTAACAATACAAAACTAAAAATTAAACTGGTCAAGAATAAAAACCCAACCAAAATGGAAAGTCTAAGCTCTTTAAATTTATCCACAGAAAACCCTACCTTAAGGTTAGGTATAGAAACAACTATCGGGAGTCACTGAAGCACACCAAATCTACTAAGACTCACTCTAAGAACCACCTAACCCTGGTCCACCAAGGACTCTTTCAAAGCATCGATTATCTGCAAAAGACATGACATGTTCAGGCATAGGACATGCAAGGGTGAGAAAGGAATACGTAGTAGGATACCCCAAAACCAATAAGGAATACACCAAGTATATACCAAAAGGTAAAGTAATAAGGAATGTACCATGTACCAAAAAGAAGAACACATGAAGTACAATCAATATAGTTAGCTCACACAAGTATAAGTATAAAGAAAAAAGAGAGTTATTATCAGTTGTAGTCCATATAACCACCAATTGTAATTTCATTTCATGAAATGTTGATAGAATACAAAGTGTCGATGTCGGCACATGGAGCATTGATGTTGGCTCACCGAGTGTCGAAGGTGTACAGAGCATCAGTGTCAGTGCACATAGTGTTGATGTTAGTGCATGAACCATCAACAGCACACAAAGAGTCATTATCGTCACATGGAACATTGATGTCGGTGCACATAGTTTTGATGGTATATTAAGAATTAGTGTTTGTTCACAAATTATTTATGTTATTTCACAGAGCGTTGTGGGTCATGAATCCCCCAAGTCACATAGTCAGCAAGTCATAGACAGCCACATGATTTTCATTCATAGCACTCTTATTCTGGGAAAACATACTCCTCAATCCATGATGTCACATGTAAAAATACACAAAAATTCACTTAGAGTATCTCAAAAGGACCACTTTATTGTGAGGGTACCAACCCCTCAGATGGATCATCAAATAGACACATGGTTTGAATGTTATGACCAATTTTCTAAAAATGTTAGACCAGATTTCGACCCGACCTGCCCAATACTGTCCCGCTGACCTGACCTAACCCGAACCATTTTGGCCCATTGGGTTCGGCTTTCTGGGTCATGGGGTCCATCCCATTATGTTGTTGGAGGGGTCCAGCTTCTTTGGTATGTCCGACTACATTTGAGCCGGTGTGTGCGCTCTAGATACAGCCCACTCAGACCATCTCTGTTTGGTTGACATGGTGTCGAACCACATTTTACGTGGCTGTCCCATCTTCCTCGCATGAACCCATGACATAGTAGCGGTTCCCTCCTCCGATGGAGCATTGAGATGCGTCTATGCTCTACCGCAGCCCCCTACCATGGACCTCCGATTTTCTCCCGCAGCTTCGGCTGCTACAAGTCCTATAAGGTCTGGCTACACCGCTTACGCAATCCAATCGCCTCTAGAGCGACCGCTACACCATCATGTGGAGACCGTCACCTGGAATCAGGTGATTCCCTATAATACTGGTGGCCCTAGTTCTTTGGGTCATCTACACTGCTCTAGTGCTCTGTTTTTTGAAATGGATCCACTTCTGTGATCCTCAGGACATAGCCTTCACTGCACTGGGATTTGATCTTCCTTTCTTGCACTCTGAGGGTCTTATTGCATTCATAAACTCCCAAAAAATTGTGTCGTGACCAAGAGGGTCATACTGTACAGAAATCCAGGAATGGGGCAAGATGTTTCACATAGAACACATGATGAATGGATCATAAACTTGGGTGTGTTGGCTTTGATGCGTTCATCTTAGTAGAATCACAAAGAAACCAGCAATAGAATAAGCACTAGGATCTATTCTCTTTAAACCCATAATAATTATCCCTCCCATAAGAATGATCAAACAGTGGATCAACCATTTCATGGGATGGTCCATGTTCATCATTTGATTCTATGAAGGGGAAAAGAAATCATGAAGTTATCGACATCCAACTTCAAGGTTGGATCAGTCATTAATGCAGAATGGGGTTCCATGTCATCATTGATCCTTGATCATCTGGATTTCATCATCATTCATTGGAGGGGATTCCATATCCTTACCTCATAGGGATTTCTAGGGTTATTGTGATAACCTTGGATTCCTAACAATAGGACTTAATTTAAAAGAAACCAACATAACCTCAAATAAAATATTTTTACTAAAATATTTTAATGATGGTTACATCCAATTTGGAACATTCACAATCGACCCGCGCCAATCAATTTTATGACCGTCTTATGGTAAAGTCACTACTCTAAATGCAATAGTTCCCTCATATTACTAATCTGGTCACCCATTTAAATGTTATTCCCATTTTAATAAGAAGCCACCCATACTCTTTATTAAAAACATAAAATCTTTTACCATATCATTTCTGGCACACCAGGCCATGAAATTTCACGCCGTCTCGGCTTCTATTCTTGTAATTTTCGCAATTAATTTATAAAAATAAAATAGGAAAAAAATTTAGATATTACATTCTACCCACCTTAGGTATTTAACTCTGTAAAGTCTAAAACAAATTCTAATAAAAAATATTAGCATTATATGAATGTGTTTGTGCCTTATACTCCCAATTTTTATCCCGATGATTCCAATGCTTCCACCGAATTATCACAAGAGGAATCAACCACCCCAAAAGGATCCACTAATTTCAATCCTCTATCTCCACCGGATACTCTAAAAATGTCACCCCATCATTAATGTCTAGCTCATTCTAGTCGATTACATGTGATGGATCATGTATGTACCTCCTTAACTATGACACGTGGAATATATCATACACATGGTGCCACTACAGGGGTAGAGCTAGGTGGTACACCACCTTTCCAACTCTACTTAGAATCTGAAAAGCGCTGATTTATCTTAGATATAACTTGACTCCCAGTCCAAATCTCTACAATCCCTGTCATGGTGTGACATGAAGGAACACATGGTCTCCCTTATCAAAATCCAATGTCCTTTGCCTCCTTTCAGCATACGAATTCTACTGGCCTTGTGTGGTCCTCATTCTCCCTTGGATGATCTCTAACTTCTTGGTGGTACTGCGTACCAACTCTATAGCCATGATTGATGACTCTCCTGGGTCTCTCCAGCATAGTGGTGACCTTTATGGTTGCCTGTACAAGGCATTAAATGGTTCCATTCCAATGGTGTAGTGTTATATATTGTTAGACACAAAATTCACCATATGTTTGTGATCCTCCAAACTGTGACCATAGTCTAGGATGAAAGTATGTAGCCGGCCCTCTAGAACGAAGATGGTCCTCTCCATCTGGCCATATTTCGGGGGATAAAAACCCATGGTCAAGAGAAAATGATTCCCAAACACCTCTTATAATCCCTTCCATAAATGGAATTTGAAAGGAGCATCTCTATATGAGAAGAAAATTGATGTAACTTTGTCAATCTAAACTATCTCATGCACATAGAGAAGTCTCATGCTCTCTTATAAACTCTGATCGTGGATTGGTATGAAGTGGTCCAACTTGGTGAGTCAATCAACAATCACCCAGATGGTATCATGTACCCAGGACATTTGTGGTAAAACCATCATGAATTCCATCAATATCCAATCCCACTTCCACTTTTTCACATCAAGTGGTTTCAAAAACCCTACTAGAACCTAGTTCTCATCCTTCACATGCTGGAAATTGAGGAATCTAGAAATGAAATTTGTCAACACCTTCTTCATCCCTGGACACCAGAACTAACATCAGAAGTCATGATACCACTTTTCCACTCCTATATGTACTAACAAAGGTTAAGTATGGAACCCCCTAAAGGCCTCCTCCTACAATGTCACTAATACTACTGTGAATCCTTTAAAGAGAATGAAATGATCTCCACCATTAAAATATCCATCAAGGATATGCCCTTTGGACATCTGAGCATGTAAAGTCTCATACTAGGTATCTTTGAGTTATGCCTCCCTTACTCACTGTAACAGTGTCGGGGTAACTACCATTGATTTGATATAAGTTGCATTATCTCTATCCAAAAAGGATATCTGCAACATGGATAAACGCTCTGATGGATCATTCAGTAGATGTGAACTCGATCTCTAACTGAGACCATATTCAACCATGTTCCCCTTCCAAGGAGTATGGGCTATCTCGAAGTCATAGTCCTAGAGGAACTCTAGAAAAAACCCATGTATCATGTTCAAATCCTTTTTGAGAGAATATATACTTGAAACTCTTGTGGTCAGAGTAGAAGGTAAACCAATCATCCATCAGGTAGTTTTGGCACATCATCGATACAATTTCTACCGCTACCAACTCCATGTAATTGGTCACGTATTCTTGTTCATGATTCCTCAAATGGCGTGAACCATAGAAAATCGTCACTCGCCCCTACATCAGGACACAACCAAGCTTGGTCCCTGATGCATAACAGAACACCATGTACTCAACACCATCCTCCGGTAAGATTTTAATGGGAGTGGTAATAAATCTCTACCTCAGATGTGAAAACTCTCTTGGCACATCTCCATCCACACGAAAGGATGTATCTTTCCTGTCAGATCTATCATGGATGCTGATACTCTGGAAAGTCAGGTATGAACCTCCGATAGTACCCATCCAAGACATGGAAACTCTTCAACTCAGTAACACTCTTGGGTAGCTCCCAATTAATCATGACCTCTATCTTCACTGGATCTACTACCACTCCAGCATTTGAAATGAAATGTCCCAGAAAGTGGACCTACTGAATTAAGAACTGACACTTTGAGATCTTACCATAAATATGGTTCTCTGGGAGAGTGTCTAGGACCATCCTAAAGGGTATCATGTTCTCCTCCAGGGATTTTGAGTAAACTAGGATATCATCAATAAAGACCATAACAAACCAGTCTAAGTAAGGCTATAATATCCCATTCATGAGTCCCATAGACACTTCCATGGAATTTTTCCTTCTAAAAAACATCATTATGTACTCATAGTTGTTATACCAACATCTGAAGTTTGTATTCGAGATGTCCTCAATCTATACACAATGTAAATGATTTCCAGATCTGAGGTCTATCTTTGAGAACCACCTCAATCCCTTCTTTTAATTTAATAGGTATTCAATCCTCGGAAGTAGATAATTATTCTTCACGGTCACCTGGTTCAGGAACTAGAAGTCTACATATAATCTCAAGCTCTCATCTTTATTCTTGTAAAAAAACTGGGGCCGCCCATGGTGAAACATTCAGTCTCATGAAGTCCTTCCTCTGCAAGTCCTCCAGCTGTACCCTCAACTCACAAAGCTCCACGAGATCCATCTGGTATGCAGGTGTAGATATCAAGGTCATCCAGAGGTAAAAATAAATTCATAAGAAAACCAATCTATGGGGAGTTAATCTAGGGATATCCTCATGAAATACTCCCTTATACTCATCCACCACTGCAATAAATTGGGGACTCATCTTATACACTGCACTAATAGTCATTCTAGGTAACTGGTGTGTGATTGGCTACACCCTCCTATGTGTGAGTCCATATTGTACTTATTGGGATTCTTTTTTCATCGATAAAGTAAAACATAGTCCCTCTATCGCTGATACATCGTATTGTGCACCTAAAACAGTCAATATGGGAATAGAATCTGGAAATGAATTCCATATCAAGGATGCTATTGTAAGACCTGAATGATACCACCAAGAGATCCCAACTGAAACTATCACCCCCAAGAATAAGGGTAAACTATTAGAACCAATCTATTATCATTGAATATTCTTCTGTACGAGTCACTAAATGTAGGGACGGAGTGAATGATTTCACTGGAACCTCTATGTCTCAAACAAGGGTCATGGCAATAAAGGATTGGTTAACACCAATGTCTATCAAAACTGTAGCTAGTGTGAAAAAGATATAGATCATACATATAATCCTATATGGAGCACCAGGGTCGTAATATTTCATTTACTCTAGCTAGCCTCATCCCTATCCACCAGCTCCATAATCCTATGGTGGACCACCTGGGGTGGTGGTGGTAGTACTTCAAATCTCCTCCCACCTCCTGCTGCCCATCCCTCTCCTCCTTCATGTCAACCTTATGGAAAAATACCCTATTTATGCATTCTCATCTACCTCATTAGTCCCTCAAACATCTCTTATTCAGTCATATGATGGGTCAAAGAATATCTATCCATATGTCCTTGACTGCTGCATGTGTAACATAACTTGTCCTTATGCAGACTTGCTCTGCCCTGGGTGCCTCGCACAGCTGACCCCATGTCATGCAGTCCTCCTGTGAACTATTTGATCCTCTTGGGTCCCAAAATTAGTTTTTGTATACCTACTACTAAAGATTCAACTACATGATTCCTAGTGGTAGCTTCTACATCTGGTGTCTTCTCTGCTAGAAATCTCTATACTAGTATAATTCACTCAAATAAACCAAAATGTGTAAGAATTCCAAGGGATATCATGGATGTAATGATCTCTCAGAGTAGTCCCTGCTCTATGGTCCATTACTTGAAGAAGAGGTCTCACATAATATCCGTGGAGTATCGAGAAAGATCTAAAAATTTCAACGAGTACTCTGCTACTATCTGACTGCCCTGTTGTAGATGCAATATCTCTTGTATGAACACCGAGTGTAACATTTCTGGAAATAACTCATCCTTGATAAGGAACTCAATGTATTCCCAATTTATATTTTCTCCTCATGCATCTGGATCACTAACCTCCACCTTCTCCCCCACTGATTCATGTAGTAGACAGGCGGCTTGGTCTACCACCTGGTCGAGAGGCATCCTCACTAGGCGGATGACACACGTAACCACCTACAGCCAATCCTTAGCCACCTGGGGTTCTGAATCACCCCTGATCTAGAGGGGTCTTTACCATTGGGACTCATGAAACACTCTCAACATATGCTAATCCACTACCAGTAGCACTGGTAGTAATTGCTTCTCTCCCAATGGTGGTATCACTAGTACACCACCAGGGGTTCAAGATCCGGTATTGGTCCCTATACCATCACCACATCATTAGATGTATCATCCTCATGATCACGCATGGGAGTGCTGGTTGTCTATCTATGTGAAGGAATCCTGAAATAGATCAAGGTATACCCCAGTCAATAGAGTATACATGGTTATCTAACACTATCTTAAGGAGGACATGAAAAACACTCAATCCTACATTATGCATGTACAATTTATTTTTTCTTACAACTAGTGCTTTAATGTACCAAGTCAAAAATCATAATTCAGAGTCTTGGTGCATGGATATTTCATTTTTCACACCAACACTAGGGTCCCTCGTCTAAAATCCGAACTCAATACATTTAACATTGTTGGATCAAACAACCTCATAGAGTATTGGTTCTTCAGATAGAACCGACCCCTATGATACCATTCTATCATGACACATACCAAAGGGCCCATTCCATGACTACCCCAAGCCATCCACCAATAGGGCAGGGGCTGGAGACTAGCACTGAGTAGGCATATACCAGAAATGGGTGGAATTTTACTAATTACCTACACACATGCACACGCCTCCAAGAAAAAGTGCTGAACTAGAAACACATAGTAAAAAATCATAAAAACCACTAAAATACCCACAAAAAGTAATAGTTAAAAACTAGAAAGTTAACAAGGCAAGAATACAATCCCAACCAAAATGGAAAGTATGAGATCTAGAAATTCATCTGCAGAAAACCTTAACTGAAGGGTAGGTATATAAACAGCTGTCTGAAGTCGCTGAAGCACACCTTGTCTGTCATGATCCTCTCTAAGAACAACCTATGCTTGGCCCACTAAGGACTATATCAAATCATTGCTCTTCTACACAAGACATGATATGTGTGGGCATATACCTTGTAGGGGTGAGTAAAACAATACTCACTAGGACACCCCAAAAACACAAAGTAAACCACTAAGGAAATAATCCAAGTATATACCACAAGTTAAAGTATTAAGGAATGCACCAAATATACCAAAAAGGAAAACACATGAAGTACAGTCAATACAGTCAGCTGACACAGGTATAAGTTTAAAGAACAAAGATAAGGGTTATTAGTTGTAGTTAAAATAACTCCCAATTTAAATGTTGGCACACAGAGTGTCGATGGATCATAGAGTGTCTATGTCGGCGCATGGAGCATCGATTTCGGCACACATAGCCTCAATGGCGCATGGAGATTTAGTGTTGGTGCACAGAGCAATAATTCCAGCACATGGAGCATCGATTTCGGCACTTGGAGAATCGATGGAGCACAGAGCATTAGTTTTGGTGCATAGAGCATTTATGATGGTGCATAGAGAATCGATGGTTCATGCATCCTCCATGTAACGTAGTAAGAAAGTCATATCCAGCCATAGGATTTCCATTTTGAGCTGATTGTTCCAAGAGAAAAAACTTTTCCAGCCACTAGTTTGCATTCCAAATTCAAAAAAAAAACCACTTAGTGTATCCTAAAATAACTTCCTCATCATAAGGGTCCCAACGTCATAGACAACTTGTCAAATGAACACGCGGTTTGAATGTAACTAGATTTTTTTTAAAAAAAAAATTCCTCCAAGTATGATCTGACCCTCTGGACCCAACCGACCTAGCCTGAATGGTGTAATCCCATTGGGACATGAGGTCCAGACCACTATGTGTGGTCCGTGGTCTACGTGTAGGATATGTCCCATCCTGGCAATGTTTGTTCGGTCAACGCGACCAACCCACCTTCCCTGCAAGCACCCAAAACTCAGCCGCGGGTCCCTCCTCCGATGCAACTTTGAGTTGTGTCCATACTCTTCCATGACCATCATACCTTGACCTTTGGTCAACACCCATGGCTTGCACCACCATGGGGCCAATGCGGTCTGGATGCTGCCACTTCTTTGGTCACCTCTAGGGCGACTGCCTTCCACAACCGCACCTGTACACAATCGCCAGCTAGGAGAGGCCCTTGTTTTGTGGGTCTCTTCTACTGCTCTGGTGCTCCCTTTTTTGAAACAGATCCAATTTATCAAATCAGGGGTCACAAACTTCACTTCAATGGGCCTTTATCCACATTGCTAGCACTTTGAGGGTACGATATCATTTGGAGCCTCCCGATGAATTGTGTCATGACCAGGAGGGTCCAACGGTGAGGAACTCTAAGAACAAGGATTAAAGGACCACATAGAACACCCAAATAATGGATCGTATCATTGTTAATGTTGGTATTGATCCATTATTGTTAGAAGAATCATATAGAGACCAACAACAAAATAATCAAAAGATTTATTCCCTTTAATCTCGCAAAGAATATCCCTCTTAGAAAAATGATCGAATCGTACATCAACGAGTTCATGGCTTGGTCTGTGTTAATAATTTTATTATAATAGGGGGGAAAGAAATCATGAAGAGATCGACACCCTAACTCGAGGTTGGATCAATCGTTGATGAAGAACGATGTTCCAAGTCATCGTTGATCCTTGATCTGACAACGTTATTTGTCATTAGTTAGAGATGATTCCATTTTCTTACCTCAGAGGGATTTCCAAGAACATGGAAATAACCCTAGATTCCTGAAAATAGACCATAATTTAAAAGAAACCAACTCAACATCAAATAAATTATATTTTTTAAAATATTTCAATTAAAGTTACATCCACTTTACAACTTTCACAGTCATCTCATGTCAGTCGATGTTAGGCCTCACTTAAGGTAATGTCGATGCTATGAATGAAGCGGTGCCCTCATATTTCTGATCTGGGAACCCATTTAAAAGTTATTACCATTTAATGAAGATGTATCCCACACTCTTTATAAAAAACATAACATTTTTCACCGTATCATTCCATGCACATCAGGGCTCGAAATTTCACACCGTCTCAATGCCTGGTCTCGTAATTTTCCCAATTAATTTATAAAAATAAAACTAGAGAAAATATAACTCAATAAAATAGTGTTCTATTTTATTATTACATTTTATTTCAAATTTTTCATGTGGGAAGTTATTTTTAAAAAATTCCTTTTACTATCACTAGGTTGTAAAATTAAAAAAATTCCACCTTTCACTTTCATTATACATGTCAATGAATCATTATATACACCCATTCTTCCACCGCCGTTATCATGAAAATTTTCACTGATTAAATTTGTTGTAGTAAATATCCATCCTTATTCCAATAAAGGGTATTCACCTAGAAATAATTATAATTATTGATTTTTAAAATATATATATATTATCCATAATCACTAATCATGGGATTAAAAGTGAAGTATGACATTCTTATGTTGTTTGATCTATGTGGAAAACTAATTTACGTACAAGATATTAATGTCACAGGTGGTCCATGGATTATATAGTCCTTAAATTCATTGGGTAGTGATTTTATCTGATAATATACCATGTGTGGTGCACTATAGGTAATCATATGAATACTTTTTTATGATATCTATCTTGTTAGACACGACTTATTCATATGATGTCATGTTTTATTTGGTTTCCACATTATTATTTTGACATGATGTTATCAACATATATCATGATTTTATGTTCATTTTTATGGAAATATCCCGTGTATGTCTCCTTGATATGGATTTTAATGCAATTGTATTACTTTCATTGTCTTATTATTTTCTATTAGATTTTATGGCTATATATCTCACCCATTTCTTTTGTATATCCCTATATTATCCCATATAGTATTAGAAGACTGATGTATTTTCAGATCTTGTTATGGAGTTCTAAATAATGGTATCATATTCAAATTTTATATTATGTTTTTCTTTATCTAACGACCTAAAGACAACCGGCCTCATGAAATTTTGGTATTTTATAAGGTGTATCATTATATAGGAAAAATTGAATTATGGATTATTAAAGGTAAGGGTTGTCATACTTATATTTGTTGTCTTCTCCTACATTATTAAAGTGTGTGGAATAAAACATCTCCCTCATGTTTGTTTCATTACTTTAGTTAGTTCAATATGTCTGATAGATATGGTACATCTTTCATGTTTCATCTTCATATTTTTCATCCCACTGAAATTGATAAATACATATTCTTGGACCTCCCTCGGATCCCCTATATCTATTATCATAAAAACAAGGAATTACAACCACCAAAGTGGTGTGAAAACCCTTGACCCAAGCCTTGAACATGGAATATTTAAACCATGATACCTTATTTAAATTTTAAGTTGTTTATAAAGGGACTAAAAGTTTAAATATGCTAACGTGTGGTTTTTTTAATCAAATTCATAATAAATATATTGGATTGGAAGTTGTTAATTGACATGAATATTGGAAATTTCATGATATTATAATGTAATATGGTTATAATGGAATGAAAATAGTAATTGGTATTAATTTATAAGTGAAACAAATTTGATAAAATTATTAAGATAATTTTTTTCACGGATTAATGGAATTCAATTATCGATAGTTCGTAATTTGGGTAAATTAACCGATATGGATTATAAAAAAATATTGAACATGTTCGATGATTAGTATTATACATGAATTTTAGGGCATATTGTCCTCTTATGATTCATTTTATATGGTTGATTAATGGGCGTGATAAGTTTATTGCTTGACGGTTTGGTACGTGGCTATGTACTACATGATGGATAGATGCATTGTAAAATACCACTTGGGAGATATATATATATATATATATATATATATAAGGGATCATACATTCTAAGTGCTAGATAAATTGTTACTTGACTGCACAAGGGTCGAAATGAGTGATTAGTCTAGATGTAAGAGAATCCAAAACTTCATACAGATAATTCACCAAATAAATGAATAATTTTCCATGGGAACATGTACAAAGCTCCGGAATTAGATTTATTATTTATCTAGTATTGATGGACAAGGGGAAAATGATTGGTTACATGACATGTGTCATGGTTGATTGATGCTGATATAAGATAATCATCCTTGGGATTGAGATATCTCACATCATACCAAAGATGGTTTTTCTAACACTGGGTGTCTACTTAGATCTCATGGGTTATCAAGATTAATTATTGCTGCACATTAATTTGTAAATTAATTCCCCTAAATATCATAATATTTCCTGCACTATTAATTCAGACTGAATGTTTTAGACACTGTGTGTATTAGCCAACTTAATTCTGATCACACCCTATTCGATCTTCCATTTAGGAACATGGAAGAATCCATGGATAAAAGTATGGAAAAGGGAAAGGTTCCATATATATTTTTGGTTATTGAATGAATGGGATTAGTTTATGTAGACGGGATCAGGAATGGTTTTCATGATCGGGGTTTATAGATCCATTTTATTAGTGTTTGTTTATAGTTTATTTTATTGGATGAATTTTAAAATAACTTTTAGTTTTTTCTAATACATTTTTTTATTGTTATTTCGATTATTGGTTTTTATCATTCATTGATTCAGCAATTTTTGTTGATTGACTTATCTTATTTCCATTAAGATTTTTACTCTTTTCTAAAGGGTATAGTCTTGCCACTATATTTCTGAGATCCTCCCTACTATACAATCACCTATCGCATATGGGGGATTCATGCTTTATGTCATGTAACTACCCATCTCTATCACATGAGGGAGAAGTGGTTCAAGTATGCTAAATATTTTATCCTAGGGAATGTACTAATAAATCTTCAATTTATGATCATTCTTGGTCTGTTATATTATTTACAGTATTTAATCCAGGACTTCTTCTATTTGGATGTGTAGATGTTCTGGCTTATGAAGAAAGGGGTGTTGTATGTTTTTTCAGATTCTTTTGATGATTTTTTCATATAATTTAAGATTTTTTTTGTTGGCAGTATCAATACTCACCTTACATGTTTTAATTTACTAATATATCATGTTCTATGATGCCTCATGAGTTAGGCTTGGAAAACATATGATACATCGGAATCAAGTGGTTTTTAATGGATCCAGATAGTTGAGGCCACATGGGTGTAATTATAATATTCATGATCTATAGTTACTTGTGGAGGTATATTCCCTGAGGTCTGGTGGAATTATCAGTTAGGATAGAGGTTCATAGTGTACATAGATCTAAAGAGCCTAAAATATAAATTATCTTGAAAGGATATAAAACTTTATTAGAGTGTGTGGGTCATGTATGAACCATATTTTTAATTTGAGTTTTCTACACTCTAAGAAAGGTAACCATAATTTACATTTTCTTGTGTTGTAATACATAGGTAGTTGAAGTGAATGGGACTTGTGATGACTGAAAATGATGAAACTCTTTCAGAAATGTATCTGGACATTCAATATTAATACATTTGAATGAATATGAGATCAACATATATTATGTCAAATAAAGAGGGGTATGTTATCTTATTTGGAGGTTTTATCTCTGAGGGATGACATATATGGATGGAATCTACCATCATGTTGGTCTCTCTAAAGTGAAATGATTGTTTATATCCATGGAAGTATTTGGGTTATTATGGGTGAACACGAGGAGATGATAAGATAATTACATAATTCTAAATAGGAGGTACCTCCCAATTTGAAAAATATCTCCCATTATATCAATAGGCATTACTAGTTGTCAAAGATGGATAAGAAGATAAAGGGAATTTTTGTGTGACATTTCATCTATCATCAGGTGAAGACCAAGTATCAATGGACTTATGGATTGTTGTATCCCTTTCATATTATTGAATTGAATCTTTATAATGTTACCCTGATCTTTATGAAATTTATAACTAGGATAACAAAAAAATGATGTAGTATGGTAAAATGTGGATTTAGTGGTAATGGTGGCCCACTTCATGCATATTTAGGAGACACTCATTACTGATGATTTAGCTAACCACTATATTTAGGAGATAGATTTAATTTACACTGTTCTATAGAGTGTAATTTCATACTAAGATCCTCATTTCGCACCATGGTTATAGGTTATTTACAAGTCCTTGGTATTTTAGGTTTATTTATGTACAACCTATAATGCTTATATTGATGGAAAATCTGATTGGATGATTTTGATTTCGGAGAATATGTTTTTAACCTATGTTTTTTACATCAATGTTTCTTGGGGTTATCATATGTAACTTTTGGAACTATATTATAATAATATCAACCATGAATTGATCGTAGTGGATCCATTGGAGTCCTTTTATTTATGGTCATGTCGATCACCTTTGTGTGGGTAAGAGGTTAGTGAGATAAAAATCGATGGACCTAGTCTCGTACATGTGATTTCTGAGAAAATTTAGTTACTCATGAATCATTTTTTGACCAAGAAGCGATGGATGAAATTGTACCCTAACCATCAGATATAACCTCTAGGGTTTAAGTATTGCCATCAAAATTTTCAATGGTTGTAGCCTAAGATAGTAAAACATCATATATGTATGAATTGAAATATAGTGTTGTGGTTCATCAATCCATTTGATATGGTATATATTTTCTATCTAGTGACATATCGATTATCCCCTACAAATCTCTACTGTGGGATGAAAAATATATTCCAAATGTCATTTATTCTGATATATCACCCTAACCCATTTTACATGGTAGGTTTTAATGATTTTTAGCTTGATGTAGATGCATCCTTTGGAGGAGAATATTATCCATATCATGTACTATATTGACATAAATCTGTGATGAAATATTTTTCCTTGAATGTGAGTGTTCTTGGAGCATGGGACTGTGCATGTGGAGACCTATTATACATAGTCTGACATGCTGGAATAGTGGCTCAATATGTTCACCACAAAATAATTGTGATTATTAAGAGAATATCTGGATGATGTGTTTTTTTATTATGGGATGATTATAAGATCCCATCATTTTATGGTATATATCACTTTATTTTTTCATTTGGACCCCTATGAGTATTTTTTTAAAAAAATTAATCTATCTAAAATGAGCCCCTTTATTATCTTAAATCATGGATTCCTAGGTGTTAAGGGGCTCTGATATGACATATTAATCAAGGATATAGGTGGATATTAGTGTTTTTTATAATGGAGAATTTTTTAGTATAACTTGATAATCGATGGGTTGTGAAAAAGTGTACAAGTCCTACAAGAGCCTCACAAGCTAACTGATGAGACCCACCAATAAGACAGTGGGCTTAGGAATAGTGGATATCCTATAAGAAGACCATCAACTAGATACTGTGATACCATAAACCAATCAATGAGGTTCTTAACTAAGCATTGGCTCATTCAAACTCCATTATCTACCCAATGGTGCTTGAATGATATGGAATAAGAAAGGTAAAATTAATATATTTTACCCACAAACCCAACATTTATACCTTTTAATTCCCTTTTATGAACCTAATTCAAGATTTTCAATTTGTGTGGTCTCCAAAAATATTATTTGGATTCTCAAACATATCTCATTTGGCATTGGATCGATCATTAAATATAATGATTTGGCATTGGTGATCTTTTCATTGAATTAGTGATTTCTTAATATTCTCTACCTCGATCATCTTCTTCCTAAAATGGAATAGTGTTTCAATCATTTTCCATTTTTGATCATGTTTTTTTCATTGATAATTAATCTTGATCGTTGTAATCTTCTTCTCTACCTTGAAGTTGGTGTTCTAAAATAACTCCTTAATGTACATTTCATTCCTATAGTATGTGAAATATGTGCCATTACATGGGTATGTCATGCATAAAACATATTTTAATTTGTTAGACATTTATGTTAATAAATACATAATGTTGGCCCACCAATGGACCTTGTTGTGTTCATTGGCATTGATACTGTGGATAGAGGGCACTACAATGGTTTTCCAACCCCTAACCATAAACTGGAACATAGAATGTTTGAACCTTTACCCCAGAGTTGAATATTAAATTCTTAAAATATTTTATTAAATTCTTAATTTCATTAACATGTCAATTGTATTTATTCACTTCACAATAAATCACTTGTCTTGGATGTGGTTATTTAGATTTTAAATGGGAAAATGAATTGTAATACGATGGAATATGGTTATAATAGATTATAAACGATAATTATATTTAATTGATAAGTCAAACATAAGTGTTACAATTGTTATAATAATTGTTAAAACTTTATTATAGGGATGTAATGGTTGAAAATTGGTACATTATGTAAATTTACCAATATAGATTAAAATAACATGTTTAGCACGATCGTTTTGGTATTACCAATCCCTTTATTGGACTATTATCTTATTATAAATCTTTGACTATGCTTGATTCTAAAGGAAAAAATGAGGGATTCATGAGGGCCATGTGAATGGATACATACCACCTAAGGGTTAAGTGCATTGTTACAGACAACCTATGGATTACAAGCATGGATACATACTTTTTTAGGATATGATGCATGATTACATGATTTCTTAATGGCCAAAATGGTTTATTCATATTTATGCTAGAGAATACACTACTTGAGATATATTATTCACCCTTGGAATAGGTAATTCATAAAGGGAATAAATACGTGGATATAGAATTAGAATCTTCATATATCAAATATTGATTCTTCAGGGTAAAATTATATTTTACATGAAACACTATATGGGGGTTTCATCTTGATATAGGATAACCCACCAAGGTAAACAATTTCTAGAATGATGAAAATGTATATTTGGATGACCATGGGTGTCAACCTAGAGATTGAGGGTTGGTGGGACTAATTTTTCCCCAATAATTTATCAATTAATTCCCATGTTTATAATAATACTTTTTGGATGATTTTTAAGCATATATTGTTTAGACATTGTGGGTGTTTTCCAATGAAGTTTTATTAAAACCTTGTTTGGTCCTCCATTTGGTACCCGAGAAGACCTCATGAATGTGTGTCTCAGTAAGTGTAAGGGTCCAAGTACATGATTGGTTTCTTTTTGAATGAGATTAGATCATGCATATAGAATTGGGAGTCATGTTTACGAATTAGTTTTATGGAGACATTATTTTAGAGTATTTTTTTAGTTATTTTCTTGTATGATTTTCAATATGACATTTAGTTTTTCATGATATGTTTATTGTTAGTATTTTTTTTGGTATTAATATTTCTTCTGTTGATTTGAATGTTGTGATTAATTTATGTTATTTTTTTTATGATTTATATAATATTCCATATGTTATAGTGTCCCCACTATATTGGGTATACCCTTGCGTCTCATCAATATACATTAGCATATATGGAGGAATGATTGAAGTTACGTGACTACTTATCTCATTCATGTGATGGATTGTTACGTCGGTGATGTTACACTATAACTACTAATGAATTATAATTAATTAAAAATTAGGAATGTTTCTATAAGTGAAATCAATATCTTTATGTATTGTTAGATCAGACTTATCATCTATGGGTGAAGTCTCTAGATAAAAATGAGTTGGAATTACAATGTCAAACCCCACTATACTCTGTTGGTGGAGTATTTATAGAGAAATATACTGAATAAAATTTCACAGATAAAGATTTGATTTATGTTTACACTATATTGAGACATATGTTATTCTTTTTAATTAATTATTCCTTTAAAGAAGCAGTAAATGTAAGCATTATAATATTGAAATGTATATGTGAATTCTAAAATGGATTCTATGTTCCAAAATTTGAGAACTCTATATAAAGGATGTTATAAAATGATACTACTATTGGTGAGTAGTCAAGAAAAACTAGACATATATTCTAAAATCCATAACCAATAATGTATGGTTTATTATTAAATGTTTCAGTATATGAGAGAACCAACACACCAATCTACATTACTGAGATAATTTTGATTTCATCTTTATGAAGAATAATTATCTGAAAATCATATGTGGTATTGACATTCATGTCCACCCCATTGGGATGAAAAATTATAGAATAATATTATATGACAAGGAAAAAATGAGACCCTATTTTATACATATAATTGGAATAACTAGAAACGGAAGTAGAAATCAATAAATTATAATAATATATGTAAATTACATAAATTCATTATTAAATATTGTATCGTGATCATAAAATAATCATTTTAAAATTATGTAGTTCACTTTGTCCTTAGTAGGATAGTGGGAGTGCTATAAGTTTCATGATAGATACATTGATAAAATATTTAAAACAAAATTTTTAACATTCGATTTTGTTAAGACTAAGGAATGAATTTATATAAGAACTACATAATGAAGCCACCATGTTCTAAAGAAAATGATCGACAAAAATATATCAATGTGTTTGGAAGAATTGGTCATTGTTTATAAATTAACCTAGAATTTTAAAAATTAAATTTCTAATAGTTCAAGACTGAATTATTGTTGACATACAAAATATCTAGTAAAACATCTATGGGAATACAAATATATTATTGGGATTAAAAAATGTCACAAGATTAAGTGCTATAAATTTGTCTCATATTACATGATATTTATTGAAAATTGGTATTATGAATGCATGAGTCATGGTAGTTTATGTTTAGAATATCCAACCTAACTGCACTCCCATGAGGTTACATCTTTCTGATAGAAAGAGACGAAGTAGAATTAGAAGAGTTCATAGTGGCTGGAGAAGTCCGAATACTAGTGAACAATGTATTTGAACACATTTATTCATTTTATTCAATATTATATAGTCTCACGGAAAAGTGAATGTAATATAGAAGAAGAAAACATTACATATTTTTTTCCCACATATACAACATCCATGTATATTTCAGCTTCAGATGTAACATATAATGATCTTTAGAAATATAATTTTTCTATTTTGGGTTATATATAGGACAATTTTTTCATCATTATTATTATAATATTTAGCTACGTATTTAGTAAAATGTCTAATTATTTGGAAAGGGAAAAATGTTAGATACTCAGTTATATTATTAAATGATATATTTTCTCACCATATGGATCATATAGTTTGAATATTAGCCACACAATCATAGGTCTCTAAAAACCCTATCCAGAAAAACATTTTTGGACCAACAGTTGTATCGACATTCTGCAAAATCATGCATAGCCTGTGAACTAACTAAACATAATCAGTTATTTTTAGTTAAATTGGGATTCTATTAGAGTTAGTGGATAATAACCAAAAACTTTTTAATTTATATTTACTATTAAATTATGGATTGAAAAATTAATAACTAAATTATAATTTTTATTATTATTATTCTATGTACCATTTATGTGATATTGTTTTAGAATATTAGTCAAAGTGAAAATTACATATCCATTCCCCCTCTATGCTGAGTACCTTGATCAAAAATTAATATATTCATAAACTTATTTCTCTATAAGGATGATATTATATGACAAGACACCAAATATGTTTTCTTTCTTGTATGCTCATTCAAAATAAGATGATACCTCATCTCATGGTGTTCTTACTTTTTAATAATTATGACATTAGATTATGAGAAGCAACATCCTAGTAATAATTCGTCCTATTTAAATACATGTAAATATCCCTATACATTAATATTATTATTAATTCCCTCCATGAATCTTGTATGTTGATTTACTTACCAAAACTGTGATACCTTATGGTCATGGGATGTTGGGTGTATTTAGTGGATTAGAGTTGATATTTTTTTAATTAACATGTTGAGGAAGGATTTCTCCATTTTATCATTACATAAGTTGATATCTTGACCACTTATTGAAATAAAGAAATATTATTAAATATTATGTTATTTTTTGTAACAATGTGTTTTTTTCAAATATTTAAATAAAGAATTATCAGGTATATAGTTTTATGACATGTGTGTATAGAAAACTTCATGAAATATCATGAAAAAGGATTACATTAAACAATGATAATTTAGATGTGGTTGTTATCATTGTGACATATTTTTATCCTTTGTGGGTTTCTTTTACCAATAGAGATAGTAATCTTAGACAATATAAGATACCACGTAATGAAACTATGGAATAATACTATAGTGGAACACATTATTTGTTTATGTTTATCTCAATTGAATGTTATTTGTATTTAATAATTATAATAAATATTATTCTCCAAACCCATAACTAATATTTATTCATGATTAATTGATCACTAATATTATATATAATATTTACATATCTATTATCATTTGCAAGTTATTAGAGATGTATTTATTTATTAATAATTGGTTTATTTAGTTGTGAGAATATTATATTAAATTTTTTATTCTCTTGAATTTTCATATAATTCATATATATATATATATATATTTAATCTATAATACTTAACAATTTTATTTATAGGGTAACAAATTGATATTTATTAATAATGAATTATAACATTATGTAATAATAGAAGTAAATATTTTATTTTCCAAATATTAAATTTTATATATAATTATTATTTACTCTTGAATTCCATAAATGGAATGAAGGATGAGAAAACCTCATTATTGGTCTATTCATAAATATTTTTTAACATACATTTTATATTATTTATCATTATTCTTGATTACACACTCCATGGAATTGAATAACATTTTTATTATTTAAAATGTTATACTGTACATGATTCTAATACCCCAGACCGACACTCCTTAAATCTAGTGTGAATAATTATATTCTTTTACATATCTACTTAAAACTAAACCAGATCGGGCCAATTTTAGAAATAAATAATTACAATATCCCTAAACAGTATTGACTCACATACATTCCATGGACCTTTTATGTTTAGATTTTAGAGAATTATAATAAAATTTTACTAATAATTCCAATACAATTCTAATAAAATTTAATTATTTTCAAAATATTTAAGAGGATAATCAATCCATAATAATTATTCTATATATCCAATAAATTATCCCCACATGATTCCCCTATAGACATATCATGTGTAATGTGTTTCCTCATAACCTAGGGAAATCGAACCATAATAAGGGTGATTTAAAATGATCAATAAGGGAAAGATTATATAAAAAGTATATCATTCAATTAATAATACAGACTGAATAAATTTGAATCAAATAATTCAATCTAACTGGAAACATGATCCTAAAATAAATACGTTACCGACATAACAATACAAACAACACATGGATACAAATAACTAAATTGGAATTTATATAATGAATTATTCTATATATATTGATCATTACAATAAATTCCTCATCCATGAATTTGTTCTTTCCATCATGGGTGATGTTAATAGATTATTTTTTGTAACATATGAAACCAAGAAATCATACTTGAATTGGATATATATATAAAAAATACCCAAACCTTTTGACTCATGTGACCAAAAATTGTATTGCGGGTCTATATAATTCGGATCCCCACTTGTCAGATCTTTAAGTCTAGTGGATTCACCAAATGAATGATATGAATAAAAATAAAATTATTAATAAAAATTCCTTTGTAATCCATAAAAATTATAATGAAGATACAATCATATATAATTTCAATACATTCCTCATAAATAAATCCAATAACATACTCATAATATCTCTACATAATGAATGAGGATTATTAGATAATAATCTATCAACATTAATTATTATCCCATAAACATCGATATTGAAATAACTAGTATATAAATTTTTAATATTTATCATATAAATAAATGAAATATCCTTATATATAACAATCCAAAAAACTAACAAATTATAGGGGAATGGAAATAAACTTATGTCAATAATATCCCTAATCAATCAATGTGGGGAATCTTAGTGAACACAAATCAATCAAATGAATTAAATATATTGTGTTTACATAGTAAAGGAATATGAAGAAAATTTCTTTATATACATTCAATGATTAGAAAATAAAAGGCAACAGTGATTAATTTCATTGATTGAAAATAAAATTTCATAAGCTCCAAAATATAACCATGGAGAATAAAATAATTTGGGGTTTTATGAGGAATTATAAAAAAAATCCATATATGAATTTTAAATAAAAAATAGTCTCTATTTTAAATTGATGTTGATAAAGAAAACCATATGATGATGTTAACATAACAATCAAAATCATAAAAGAGAGTTTCTGATATGGGAACATTCCAATATTAGGAAATTGATTATATTCATTATACTTGATTTTTATAGGGTAGTGAATACACAATAAAAAATAAATTATGATCCAAGATATAAAAAATTACTCATGATATGGATAATAGATACAAATTACCCTTAAAAATAGCATCCTTTGAATCGAAGGCCCCTCAACAAAAGAATACAATAATGGTATTCAAACCCATTATTTACATTATTATGATAAAATGAAATAATTTGTTATTAATCAGACCATATCAATTATATCATGGTAAACAATATTAAATATGCCAAATAAGTAAAATTTGAGACTAAGATCCTCCTACATAATTTTACATCCTAATCGAATGAACTCTAAACTATAGTATAATAAACCTAAAAACCATATTCACTTATTCTATAACATTAATCATATATATTTAAATTTTTTAATTTCATTTATAAGCATTAGTTTGAAATATGTTAGTAGATTATGGTTTATTTACATTATCACATCCTGGAAACTCAAATTTATTGTTTCATTCATGTTTTCTAATGGGGTTTTCAATTTATTTTTTAAAAAAAATTCATTATTCCAATGTGGTAAAACTGACACAAACAAAATTATGTTTCAATGATTTTATAATAAATCACATGTTTTTGTATAATATTAATAAAAAATTTATAGAATATTAATCAATTCATAAATATAATTTAAATTTATGAAATTATTTCATAGAAAAATCCATTTATGGTTGTAACGCCTTGACCCCAAAAGCCTAGAGTCGGGGCATTATTTTAATACATTGGCAGGATTAAATGTAACCAAGTCTCGAAGGACCGATCAGTTTAACAGTCTTGGAAAATAGATTACATACAAGAACATAACATTACAATTTCTAACATAAAACACAACAAAAAAATCCTTTTAGGACACCATTATTAAACATTCTTAACCCTACATATCAATCAAAATACACTTCTTGGCATCCTGGGAAAATAAAACGTAAGAAAGGGGTGATCTCAGATGCACAGTAAGGGTAAATAATTTAGCAGATGATATAAACTTTTAAGGTACGATATATAATAAAAACAAAAGCCTTTTAAACATAATCTTGAAGATAATATGGAGAAAATAAGTCAAACATTACCATATAAACATGCACATGGATATTCTACTAGTCAAATAATAATATGTAATAACTAATTTCATAATGAGGGAATTTATAATGTCAGAAATAATAACTTCTATGTCAAGTCCTTGTGCCAAGACCATTCAAAAATATTCTGTCAAGGCCTTGTGCCAAGAAACTAGTTTGTCTCTTGATAACTACCGATGCCCCAAGGGGATATAGTAGGCCTCGATCATCACTTACTAAGACCAATGCATTCCTCATATAAAAAGGTTTAAACAAAACATAAACATTCATATTAAATCTAGTATATAAAATTTCAATACTTTAACCATAAATGATGAATCGTATAAGAAAATCACATCAACTATAAAACATATCATAACTCATTGAATACAATAATGATGATTGTATTATAATAAATCATCCTCAATCAAGAATAATATCCAGTAAAAGAAATTTTGACAAAGTCGAAAATTATTAGTAAAACTCTTCGAGAGAAATATCGATTTTTTATGAAATCATTTAAAAGTCAAAAAAATTATAAAGGAATTCATTTAAATAAGATTTTTGAATCAAAGTGTCCCATACCACTTTGAAACATTTGAAAGGAATTAACATTTTAAAATAATCATGTCCATATAAATAAATCCTTAAAATCAATTTGAAAATATGGATATTAATTAAATAGATTTAGAAAAATAAATCTTTAAAACATTTAAAATGATGATCTAGTTAAAGATTACCTTATGTAAAAAAATAAAATATTCCTTTTGAAAACATTTTTTGAAATATGGAAATGGATGATAAATATGTTCCAATAAATATTTACACATAAACAATCTCGAATAATAATGAGATTGGAGAATTAACCCTTACCTAGTTCATTCCTTTAGTTGAGGGTATGACTAACCTCCTGTATAATGACCATAGTATGTTATTAAATTATACCAGAACCATACTAATATTTATGATATCATATATTATTCATTTATGACTTTATACTACCCATTTAATAATAATTTCCATGTTAAAGTAACATTTCGGGTAATAAATGCTTTCTTTATCGTACATGTTTTAACTTGTTATTATTGATCGTATCACTTATATCATGATTTACATACTTCCAAAATATAAAACATTATTTATATATAATATATATTCAGAATTTAAATATTTATAATATATAGACATATTAAATGGAAACATCGTTCATGGATACGGTAGTACATACGTATGCATGAACGTTGTTTCCGTTTTCTTATCATATAGTGTGGAAGTAATTAAACGAAATATATTTATCTAAATAAATATATATTATACCAGTATAAAAATTATTTCATATATCTCATACTTAATCAATATATATCTTTTAATAAAAATTCTTGAAGGGTGATCGTTGAAGATAAATCTCATTGCGTCGTGGAGAAGGTAAGTCGTACATACGCACGAGTGAAAATATCATTCTCTTGATGGTGAAACGGTGTTTAATTTGATGGTATATTATATATAAATAGTATTTATGATTTTATATTCATTATTTACATTAATTAAACTCATTATTATACCCATCAAAATAATGTAGTGTTGAATAACAAACTACACCACGATGTGGAGACGGTGAGTCGTACGTACACATGCATGGTGACTTTGTCATTCATAGGATGGATATAATAATGAATATGGTTGTACCATATTTATAATAACATCTCAAAATTTATGATGTACTGGAGTTACTATTTTAGTATGGTAACAACAATGAAAGATGGAGAAGTAGAAGAAAATAACTTTGAAAGAGTTTATAAAATAATTATCTCTTCTTTAGGTGTTTCCCTTTGATTTGAACAAAAGGGCTCCATGGGTTGGATTTATGCTAAAGGTATGGAATATAGGTTGAATTGAGGGAATTTAGGAGGGGATTTGGGAAGGGTTTTCCTAATCCAAATAGCTTTGAAGGTGTGAATTTAAGAGAATGGGAAGTACCCTTTTATAAGAGATGTGAGGGGAACATTAGAAAAGACATCAAATATTGATTTATTATAAATTTATTTTCGGTTTATAATAGCACCAATTGGATTTATTTGTCACATAATATGGTTATGGGTCTATGTACCATCAACAAAATAGGTTTTATACAAATTTAGTTCAACATATTAACCTTATCCTTTAGACGTAACCTTTAGTTATGTAATTTAACTTTTACCATGTCTTCTTATATTTTTAAACCATATTGTTAATATAGTTACTATAAAATTCCAATATAATCTAAAGTGGTTAATTAATTACATATAAAATATTATATAATTCATTTGGATGAGTCTTAGATTTTTAAGGCTATTATATAATTTAATAAAACAGTATTTGTTTTAAAAACTCGTTTATGTCAATTTTGACACTATTTAGTATTTGGTTTTTGTGAAAGTCATAACAATTTTATTTCGTAGAACAGAATAAATTGCATCTACCCTATCTTATTATATAAACCTATAAAATTCATTTATGGCATCAAAAGCCTCAATATACATTTATTTTAATATTTATAATATTAATTATTTTAATCATTCATTAATAAGGTAATTATTGCATCATCATTGTGTCATAAATAATTTTAATTATTTAATGTATAAAAATTATAAATAAAATACTATGATGTAGGAAATATTTTTATATTTATAATTAATATTTATAGTCTAATTTATATTATGTATAACAATAAATTATAAAATGGTTTATTTATTAAAATTTCTATTTATCACTTTTAACACTTCATTAAATAAAATATAAGAAATGTCTTAATCTAATCCAAGTGTATAAAAAAGGATCATATTTTTTCCTAGGGTTGGTTTTTTACAAAATAAACTTTATCCAATAGAATTAGGAAATTTTTTGGGTACTTTTATATTATTATAATATTATTTTTACCTTTAATTACCCTATTTACTTTTAACCGTGGTAAATAAAATTCAAAAGAAACTATTCACAAAAAAATATTTGCATCCTATTGAACTATATTTTACATACTGATTAAAAAATTTTGTATCAGTTTTTTGAAATTGATTTCAAAGAAGTGGTATAATTCATTTTTATGCAAATTTGCAAATGTGCCTAGAAGGTGGGTAAAAGGCGTTAAAAAGTTCAATAAAATATTATATGTCTAATCTTATTATAAAATTAATGAAACGAATTAAATTGGACTAATATATGTATTATGTATTTATTATGAATTTAAGATAAATTTTATTTAAAAATAATTATTTAAATGAAAAAGTCGGTTTTTCGGTACTATGCAATATTTTTCACTATTCATCAAAAATTGAATATTTTCAGAAAAAACAAGAAATTCACCCTAAGATAATTTTTATATTCTTAATTCTAAAATGAAGTATATTTTAACAAATTAAATTTCTAGGAGTGACTAAAATTAATTTTATTTTTGGTCACAAAAGGACATAAAAAGTTGTTCTTTTATGAAAATAGTTTTTCTCAAAAAAATAACTATTTTGACAAAACATATACATCTCATTATATATATGTTTTATTTATGTGATAACATTATAAATAAAACTTAAAATTTATTTTTTACTAATCATATTAAAATATTTAATTGATAAATAAATATATCGTTAAAATAATTATAATACTAATGTCTTGTTTCGCAGAAACTAAATATTTCATATAACGCAATCCAAGTCAGTGATGCATGAAATATAATCTATAAAACTACTATAAAAAGATAACATACTATGAAATCATGGGGTGTTACAATGGTGGTGATGAAAAATGATATTTGTTGTTCGTTTAGGCATTAGTCAGCATAAATATAAAATTATTGTTTTCATTTCTCAATGAATGGGTGGATTGAATTATTATTAAAAAATTGTTATTTCAGAATCCTAATATTGAAATTTTAAACATATCATTTGATAAAATAAATGATTTTCACTAGCTATGAGGGGAGATGATAAAAAATAGAGAACATAATTTTCTGGTGGGTGTGGTCTGCACCTATACATGATCGATGCTAATTTATTTTCTTATTGCATTGAAGTGATTGAATAATATTTGAAACATTAATATAATAGCATTAAATTATATTAATAATAAATTTTTCCTTCCATTAATGCGTCTAAAAAGAGATTGGTTGGTAAATATTAATAAGAAAAGCATAAGGTGTATGAAATACTCATCTTTGGAACACAATATATTCCTTAGAAATATCCTTACAAATAGATTTCTTAAGCTCTGTAAATGAGATTTGATTATTATGAACATGATAGAGTATTATAAGAGTATCAAAAAAATTTATTTTCAGAATGAAATTAAATTTTATAGGTGAGGGATATAGTGGTGGTCGGGATATACATTTTATATATGTAGATAGGGTTAAATCTAGAAGTACTCATTGTATTTCAATAATGGTATGACAATATTCAAGGATTAAAGGAAAAAAGTGAAAAATCATTATTTTATTGGGTTATATAATTAAAATAAAAAAATAAATTATACTTTAAAAAAAACATCAAATATTTTTAAGTTAATTTTTATTATATGTTTAATTTTAGATTTTTTGTTTTTTAGTATACTAATTAATTTTTACCCAATTAATTTACTTTTGATGAGAGAAAATAAAATATTTAAAATTTTATTATTTAGACCTAATGAATAGAAATATTAAATCAATTTTATCCAATGAAATTTATTTTGGATTGATTAATTAATTTTATTGTTAGTTCACATAACTCATGAAAACCAATTTTTAGAAAAAGTGTTTTTTATGAGTAAAAATAATGTATCGGATTGAGTTATTAGTTTTCTTAATTTTGTAATAGAAATTCTGTTATAATGAAATAAATTAATTTTATATGGTTTTAAAATATCAAAAAAACTAATTTTACCAAAAAAATAATTAAATGAAAAGAGAAAAATCCATTTCTTTTATTGAAAATTATAAATTTTGATTTTAAATTTTTCAATAGAGATTTTAAAATTTTATAATAATATTTGCAAATAAATATTTCTCCTCTTAAAATAAAAATTTCATTATGAATAATATATTATCATTATTTTTTTTTACTTTTTCTTGATATACTCATAAAGAATATGGTTTTATAAAAAAAATGAATTTCAATATTTGTGGAAAACAATTATTTCAAAAAAACAAAAAACAATAATCCCAACATAACATTGGTTTTGAAAACCCATAAATGAATTTAATTTTATCAAATTAAAATAATCATATTGATAAAATTTATTTTTAAATGAAAATATAAAATATAATGAGAAGTTTCTCTTATAGAAAAATAACTTTTTAAAAATTCAATGTTATAAATGTTATTTCAAATTAACAATTGAATACATAGTTATAATTTATATCATAATAATTCATCATTTTTACTATATTTATGTAGAAATAATTCTATGATTATTTTCATATCATTCGATTATAATATTAGTTATCACATTAAAATATTTAAAATAACACACTTTAATAAAATATTATGCCTCTTTTTATTATTTATTATTTATAAAACATGTTATTAAAAAAAATTAGAAGAAACAATTATTCTACCTAATGAAGACATGTATATACCATGGCCATATTTCCAAAAAATCATATTCCAAGTGAGCTTATTTTTAATGGTTAAGTACAATTCCGATATATAGCCTTACTAAATCCTTAAATCATTTCATTACCATTCAATAGGAATGGTCCTTATTTAATGTCATTTTGTTCATAATTATTTCCCCAATCATGGTATTCTTCATCATTATAGTTCTTTTTTATATTATTGATGGCTAGAACTGAATTTGATCAAATTAATTTCATATTAATAAATATTTAATTATTTTCCATTTATCGTCACTTATTAATTTATTCACTTTTAATGGATGTATTCGTCAATGGTGTGAAACAATCCATGATGTGTAATGTAACACCCCGACCCCAGTTACCCAGAGTCGGTGCATTATTACATAACATTGTCATGATAATAAAAGATCAAGTCTCGAAAGACCGATTATTTTAGTAGCCTTGGAAACACAAGATACATTCATAAGTCTTACATTACATCATAAAGTGAAAAACTACTACAACATAGTCTCCATAGACCACACTCATATCCCCTCTAACTATCCCTTCAGGTTAATCATAAAATACTTCTTCATATCCTGAGAAAAACAAAAAACAGAAAGGGGTGAGCTCAGATGCTCAGTAAGGATAACAATATAGCGGAAACATTCATAAATAAGCATAAGCATTTAAGGAAATGTATAACTAAAACAAAATCCTTTTAAACTTCAACTTCAGCATAATATGGAAAAAGATAAAATGAAATAATGCTATTTACTTATTCTCATGGATATTCTACTAGTCGAATAATCACATGCAATATCAATAACCACTTTCATAATGAAGGAATGCATAATGCCAGACTATCATAACCACATGGTCAAGGCCTTATTCCAAGACTATAATTAAGATTTTTTCAAGGCCTTGTGCCAAGACACTAGTTTGTCACATGAGACCTACCGATGCATCGAGGAGCTATAGCGAGCTCCACCCGTCACTTACTAAGTCTGATGCATTCCTCATATGAAAAGTTAAAACATAACATAAACATTCGTATTAAAACTAGAATACGAAATGTCAATACTTTATCCATAAACCATGAATGGTATAAAAATAGCATATCCATAGTCAAACATAACTCTTTCAATACAACATGGAAGATTTTTTTGTAACATATTAATCTAAATCGAGAATAATGAAGGATATTGACATATATGAAAATAATCATCAAATCTATTTGAGAGAAATAACCCCCTTTTTCTTTAAAACATTTAAAAGTCACACTATTTGTCAAGAATCCATTTAAAAATAGATTTTTGAATCAAAGTGTCCCATACCACTTTGAAACTTTTAAAATGAATTTTAATTTGAAAACTTTAATTTCCATATAAATAAATCCTTAAAACCATTTTTAAAACATGGTCATTAATGAGAAAGATTTAGAATAATAAATCTTTAAAACATTTAAAATGATATTTTAGTTAGAGTTACAATCAAAAAGAGAGACACTTGAATAGAAATAATTGAGGTAATCAAAACTGTATAATATCATGAGAATAATTGATTCATGATATAATATGTCAAAGAACATTATATACACCATATAAAAGTGATTTGGTGTATAACAACAAAGAAGTCCCAATGGATTGTAATTTGCGATGCAATCTCTTATAAAGACTGTATACTTAGGTTAAGGATAATTCAACGACGTAATTATCTGTGAAAAATATATATACAATTATTATGATTGGATATTCAGTGTAAATTAATCAGAGGACATTCACACATATTCTTGTAAAGACAACACCAATTAATTGGATATTTAACTCAACAAATGTACATTGAGTTAAAATTACTCTTATCAAGTTCATATCTATGTCTTGAGAAATTATCAAGGGAGTGATTATTTGAATCAAAAGTATATCCACAGAAAGGGGAGTGTAAATTATGACATAAGAATATGAATATTTATTCCACACATAATCTTAGAGTAAAATAATCAATGATGTATGCATAAAGGCGAATGAATGTAAATTGAAATTTCAAATTCCCTTATCGATTTGGTAACTTACGAAACATACACCCATGAATGAAGGACAATAAAATTATGATGTAAATATCCATAAATTAAATTATATTACATAATGAATACAATCATGGGTAGTACACACACCACATGCAATAAATAAATGGTGAACAATGGAAATCTCACGGAATTAAAAGTGAGATAAGAAACCCCTTTGTAATTTTTCTTTGGTCAAGGGTAGTTTAACCTCCTGTATAATGGAGAAATAATTGTTATTGAATTATAAAATATTTATATACGTTAATATAATATCAAATAGGATCTTTTAACTTTGATTTGTTAATAATATCTTAGTATTATCATCATTTCGGGTGTTAATAGATTAATTTTACTTTATATTCTTTGTTATGTGAGCCATATTTTTTATGGATGGGATGTATATTATTCATATGCATAATAATATAATGTCTCTAAACATTATTCCTAATCATAAAATGAAATTTAGTCTTTAATGGATACGATGTGGAATGAATCTCATTGCGTTTGTGGAGACGGTATTCCGTACGTAAGCACGAGCAAAAATATCATTCTTTTCATATTAAAATAGTATATAATTGAATGGTATATCATATATAAATAATCATTATAAAGTTATATTTATTATTTTCCTAAATTACACATCATTATCATACCCATCCAATTAATAATGTTTTGAAAAACAGTTACACCACGATGTGGAGACGGTAAGCCGTACGTACGCACGTATGGTGACATGTCATTAAAAGGACGGATAGAATAATGAATATGGTTGTACCATATTTATAATAACATCAAAGTATATATAAGATACTGGAGTTATTATTTTATAATGGAAATAACAAAGAAAGAAGAAGTGGAAGAAGAAAGGAACTTGAAAGAGGGCCGAGAAATTATTACCTCTTCTTCGGGTGTTTCTTTTTGAGTTGATCAAAATGGCTCCATAGGTTGGATTTCTGACCAAACTAAGGCCTATAGGTTTAATTGAAGGAATTTGGAAGGATATTTGGGCAGGGGTTGGCGAAAAAAATGGCTTGAAGGTGTGAATTAGAGAGAAGGGGGAGTGACCTTTTATAAGAGGGGTGAGGGGCATCTTAGGAAAAGCTAGAAATATTATTTTATAATTAATTTATATTCGGTTTATAATGGATCCTAACTGATTTATTTAGATGATAAGGTGGGTAGGGGTCAAAATAAATTCAACCAATATATTTTAGACAGGTTTGGTTCACTATATAAACCTTATCATTTATATTTAACTCTTAGTTAACTAGTTTGACATTTACCATGTCTCTTTGTATTTTTATATTATATGTGTGATAAACTTATTATATAAATCAAAGAGAACCCCAAGTGGTTCATTAATGATACACCTATATTCATAAAAGTATTTTGGACGAACCTGATATATTTAGGAATATAATATCAATTAATAATATAATACTTTTTTAAAAACTCTTTTATGTCAATTTTGACACAATTTGGGAATTGATTTTTATGAAACTCATAACAGCATGATTACTTCGAAAAAAGTTAATTAAATCAATACTAACATGTTATATTGTCCTATAAAATTAGTGTAATTCATTAAAGTCTCCAATTACATTTTTTTATATATTTATAATATCAATTATGTTAGTATTTCAATAATTAGGTAATTACTGCATCATCACTATGTCATAAATAAATTAATTCATTTAGAGTATAAAAAATATAAATAAAATACCATTATTTTGGAAATATTTTTATCTTTCTAATGAATATTTATAATATAATTTATCTTATGTGTAACCCTATATTAAAAATGTTTTAGTTATTAAACTTTGATTTTAACTCTTTTAACTCTTCATTGAATTAAATAATAACAAATGTCCTAATCTAATCCAAGTTGACCAAATAGGATCATATTATATTACTATGTTTTTTTTGATCGAATTATAATTATCCAATAGAATTAGAACATATGTTAGGGTAATAATAATATCATTTTTACCCTTAATTAACATATTTACTTTTAACCGTGGTAAATAAAAGTAACAAGATACTATTCACCAAAAATTATTTTTATCTTATTGAACCAAGTTTTACTTACTGATATCAACCATGTCTCTTAAATTTTTGAAATTCCATTCATAGAAGTGGTAAAATTGTGTTTTATGTAATTTTGCAAATTCTCCAAGGAGGTGGGTAAAAGACGGTGAAAAGTTCAATGATATTTTTATATATATCTAAAATTATTATAAAATGACTCCAATTAATTACATTGAACATATATAAGTATTATGTATCTATTTTTACCTAAAATAATTTTAAATGAAATAAATAATTATTAAAATAAAAAGTCGGTTTTAACCAATAACTCAGTGTTTTTCACTATTCATCAAAAATTGAAAGTTTTCAGAAAAATAACAAAAATTCACCCTAGGCTAATTTTGATATTCTGAATCCAAAAATGAAGTCCATTTTGAAAAATAAAATTTATAAAATTTCAAAAAGTGGGTATTACTATTCATAATGGCTAGTTTGATTGGATGTGGTGTGTTAGAACTCGAAGTTGCATACAACACACGCTATTGTATTATTCAAAGGGAAATATACAGTTGAAGCTTGGGGTGTTACATTATCCCCTCATTCAAATAATTTTTTCCTCTAAATTTGAAATTGTTCTTCGAAAATAAAAGGTTAAAAATAGAAAAATACTTTTGTGGAAAACCCACATCGGAAATTGGGTTAACAAAATTTAGTCTTAATAAGAAGGAGAGGGAGATGAAAAAGTCACTACCAAATTATGATCTCAATTAGGAGAACATTGATGGAAATTATAGAAACATAGTAAGAGGACACAACTAAATATTTATAGGGAGTGATTGAGGTCATCAATCACAAATAATTGTAAAATTGAGGGCCTCAAAGCCATTAATTTATGACGATTTAAAATATTATCGGTTCAACAAAACATAAAGCATTGGGATAACACATTTTTGATTTTAAGATCCCTTTCCTAAATTTTAATAGTTAATTTATTCATAGAATAAGAAAACAAAAATATACTTGACAAGTACGGTTTCATCCTTCATATAATTCTTACCTAAAACTCATATTTCACTCAAAATGATGATTATTAATGATGACTTGGTCACACCTGATGCAATAGAATCAACATACAGAGAATCATATAAGCTTCAATGGATGAAATATATATTTTCCTTTTATTTATAGATTAACCATAACCTAAATGGTTAGTAAAAGATCAGATGACCCCAAAAGGATAATACTTTAGAGAAAGAAATATTAATCATAATTTCTAAAATTAAACCAACTATACCCAAATTTAAATAAATACCATTCAATAAACAATTATCCTTAAAATCCTTCTATATAATCCAAAAAAATATTGATATCCAAAACACAGAATAATTTGGTTATGTAGTCTTCCATGTTTAATTATATCTCCAAATGACATCAACTACTCTTAAAGTCAAATACTTAAAAGTAATTAACCTAATCCCATATTCTCAATTATAGGTTAATCATTTCCTTAAATACCCCAAATCACAAAAAATCCACAATAAAAACATTGATAAAAATCCACCATTACTCCTCAAATTAAATCCCATGGTATTCTATTTTCCTTGGGCATATACTTTTTCCAACAAAGAAAATATCTTCCAAAATTACATTTATCACTTAATCACCCAATCATTTTCCAACACTAATGGTATTCATCTGATAAGACAAAATCTCCCAAATCAACTTATTATTGTTCAATAAAATCATTTAACTAAAAATAATTAGTGACACTAACGAGGGACTTCACGTAGTCCAGCGGTAGGCGATAAATCCAAATCACACTTTGGTTGTGGGTTCAATTCGTACAACTTTTTCCGACGCGACGAGTTATTACACGGCCTGCGTATTGTCTTTTTTCAAAAACTATATTTTGTAACATTACCAAAATGAGATAAATTCTTCAAAATAACCATATCATAATTTAACCACTAATGTTATCTCATACCTTGCATTTTGATCCCAAAATATAATAAATTGTAATTTCCTCAAACCCAAAGATCATATAACACCAAATGGTTATTTATAACTAAATCCACAAGAGAAAAGATAAGTCTTCCTCAAATATCATTCTCACATGGAAAACTACAGGGTTACACATACAATAGAAAATTATTCCAAAGTAATCCCACCAATAAGGAGCACTAATACTTTTAAACATTTCTCCAACCATTTATTTCAACATAGCTTCTTCTTTGTCCAAGAAAATATCCTATAGAATATGGAATTCACTCGGGTAATGGCCAGGTCCCCTAAATTTATGCAAAATGATTATAAATAGATTCTTGGGTCCATTTTTATTTTCATCCATAGTACTCTTTATTTTTCCTTGGAAATTATTAATTTTATGTGCTTTTTTCCTGTACGTAAAGAATTTCTTTGTTCCATTGAGAAACTTTTCTGGGTGTCGCCTTCCACATTTCCTACATGATGGAAACTGAGTATTCTTTTCTCCATTGTCTCCAATGCTATATCTCTTATCATTCATCACCTTTTTCTTATTTGTTGAGTCAAGGAATTGGTTAATATATATGTTGTTGGACATATTTTTAGAAAACTGATTTGGCCTGAACACAATATCTTTTACGCCTATCAACATTCCATTTGGTTGCTCATTTCCACCACCATTCCCACCTTGTAAATCATTCTCGAAGTTACTATGACTTCCTTGGAATCCATCCATTGTCTAAATCCAGAGATCATTGTGTGGGTAACAGTAGTCATAAAATTATTTAGAGAATATCATGACACCATATTCTTAATTTGAATCACCTTGGGATTAACCTAGGTCATTTATTATCATCTTATATTAAAATACTTCAAATCGGTTTGTAAATAAAATGTAAATTATCTTATGCATATCCCCCAGGAGTTTCGTAACCAGGAGTGTCGTAAGGCTGATTGTCGTGCACCAGTTCCCATTCGATTCTAGCTCAAAGCAGTGTTTTCATGTTTTACCCCTAGGTATTTCAATTCCAGAGCTGCCTCTATCTACTCATATCCAGACCGGGATGTACTGCTTGGAAAACTCACAAAATCTATACAATACCAAATTTCTAGGGATTTCTTCTATAATAATCCTTAAAGTCTATGTTAGGGCTATGTGCTCTAATCAGAGTTTATCTAAATCTAGTTTACAAGGTTTTTACTAAACTTCCTCTGATACCAACTGTAACACCCCGACCCCAGTTACTAGGAGTCAGTGCATTATTACATAACATTTTCATGATAATAAAAGATCAAGTATCAAAATACCGATTACATTAGTAGCCTTGGAAACACTAGATAAATTCATAAGTCTTACATTACGTCATAAAGTGATAAACTACAACAACATAGTCTCCATAGACCACACTCATATCCCCTCTGACTATCCCTACAGGTTAGTCATAAAATACTTCTTCATATCCTAGGAAAAATAAAAAATAGAAAGAGGTCAGCTCAAATTCTCAGTAAGGATAACAATGTAGAGAAAACATTCATAAATAAACATAAGCATTTAAGGCAATGTATAACTACAAAAAAGCCTTTTAAACATCAACTTCAAAATAATATGTAAAAAGATAAAATGAAATAATGTCATTTACTTATTCACATGGATATTCTACTAGTCGAATAATCACATGCAATATCAATAACAACTTTCATAATGAAGGAGTCCATAATGCCAGAATATCATAACCACATAGTCAAGGCCTCGTGCCAAGACTACAAATAAGATTTTGTCAAGGCCATTTGCCAAGACACTAGTTTGTCTCATGAGACCTACCGATGCAATGAGGAGCTATTGCAGGCTCCACCTGTCACTTACTTAGTCCAATTCATTCCTCATATGAAAAGTTAAAACATAATATAAACATTCGTATTAAAACTAGCATACGAAATTTCAATACTTTATCCACAAACCATGAATGGTATAAAAATAGCACATCCACAGTCAAACACAACTCATTCAATACAACATGGAAGATTTTATTGTACCATATTAACCTCAATAAATAATAATTAAGGATATTGACATAGATTAAAATAATCATCAAAACTATTTGAGAGAAATATCCCCTTTTTTCTTGAAAACATTTAAAAGTCACACTATTTGTCAAGAATCCATTTAAAAATTGATTGTTGAATAAAAGTGTCCAATACCACATTGAAACTTTTAAAAGGAATTTTAATTTGAAAACGTTAATTTCCATATAAATAAATCCTTAAAACCATTTTTAAAACATGGACATTAATGAGAAAGATTTAGAATAATAAATCTTTAAAGCATTTAAAATGATATTTTAGTTAGAGTTCCTAACCAAAATAATGACACTTAAATACAAATAATTGAGGTAATAAAAACTATATAATATAGTGATAATAAAGGGATGCATGATATACTATGTCAAAGTACATTATATACACCATATAAAAGTGATTTGGTGTATAACAACAAAGAAGTCCCAATGGATTGTAATTTGAGATGCAATCCCTTTTAAAGACTGTATCATTATGTTAAGGATAAATCAACGACATAATTATGTGTGAAAAATATATATACACTCAATATGATTTGATATTCAGTGTAAATCGATTAGAGTACATTCACACATATTCTTGTAAAGACAACACTAATGAATTGGATATTTAACTCAACAGATGTAGATTGAGTTAAAATTACTCTTATCAAGTTCATATCGATGACTTGAGAAATTATCAATGGAGTTATTATGTGTATCAAAATTATATCCAAAGAATGGGGAGTGGAAATTATGACATAAGAAAATGAATAGTGATTCCACACATAATCTTGGATTAAAATAATCAATGAAGTGTGTGTAATGCCAAATGAATGGAAATTGAAATTTCAAATTCCCTTATCAATTTGGTAACTTACGAAACATACACCCATGATAGAAGGATAATAAAATGATAATTTAAATATCCATAAATTAAATTATATTACACAATGAATACAATCATGGGCAGTACACACACCACATGCAATAAAACAAATGGCGAACAATGGAAATCTCAAAGAATTAAAAGTGAGATAAGAAACCCCTTACTTTGTACCTTTTCCTTGGTTGATGGTAGGTTAACCTAATGAATAATGGTGAAATAATTTTTATTTAATTATAAATGAATTATATACATTACTATAATATCTTATATGATCTTTTAACTATGATTTGTTAATAATATCTTAGTATTATCATCATTTCAAGTGTTAACAGATTCTTTTCCTTTATATTCATTATTATGTGAGCCATATTTGTTATGGATTGGATGCATATTATTCATATACATAATTATATGATGTCTCTAAAAATTATTCTTAATCATAAAATGAAATTTAGTCTTGAATAGATATGATGGGGAATGAATCTCATCGCCTTCGTGGAGACGGTATTCTGTACGTACACACAAGCGACAATATCATTCTTTTGATATTAAAATATTATATAATTGAATGGTATATCATATATACAGAATCATTATATTGTAACATTTATTATTTACCTCAATTACACATCATAATCATTCCTATCCAAATAATAATGTTTTGAATAACAGTTGCACCACGACGTGGAGATGGTATGCCGTACGTACGCACGTATGGTGACATGTCATTAAAAAGATGGATAGAATTCTGAATATGGTTGTAAAATATTTATAAATACATAAAATTATATAGAAGATAATGTATTTATTATTTTGTAATGGAAATAACAAAGAAAGAAGAAGTGGAAGAAGAATGGAACATGAAAGAGGGTGGTGAAATTATTACCTCTTCTTTGGTTGTTTCCTTTTGAGTTGATCAAATTGGCTCCTTAAGTTCGCTTTATGACCAAATTAATGCCACTAGGATGAAGTGATAGAAGTTTGTAGTATATTTTGGCAGGTGTTGGCCGATCCAAATGGCTTGAAGGTGTGAATTAGATATAAGGGGGAGTGCCCTTTTATAAGAGGGGTGAGGGCACCTTAGGAAAAGCTATAAATATTATTTTATAATAAATTCATATTCGGTTTATAATGGCTGAAAAAGGATTTATTTAGAGGATAAGGTGGGGATGTATCGAAATACATTTAACCAATATATTTTAGATAGATTTTGGTCACTATATTAACTTTGTCATTTATATTTAATTCTTAGTTAACAAGTTTGTCATTTACCATGTCTCTTTGTATTTTTATATTACATGGTTAATAAACATACTATATACATCCATGAAAACCCCAAGTGGTTCATTAATGATACAAATATAATCATATAATTCTTTTTTCCAAACCTTATATTTTTAGGAACATAATATCAATTAATAATATAATATTTGTTTTAAAAACTCTTTTTTGTCAGCTTTGACACTATTTTGGAATTGATTTTTTTAAAATTCATAACAGCATTATTAATTGAAAATGAGTTAATTAGATCAATCCTAACATGTCATATTAACCTATAAAATTAGTTTAATTCATAAAAAGTCTCAAATTACATTTATTTGGATATTTATAATATCAATTATTTTAGTATTTCAATAATTAGGTAATTACTGCATCATCACTGTGTCATAAATAAATAAATTAATTTAATGTCTATAAACTATAAATAAAATACCATTATTTATTAAATATTTTTTTCTTTCTAATGAATATTTATAGTTGATATATAGTATTTCTAACCCTATATTAGAAATGTTTTAGTTATTAAACCTTGATTTTAACTCTTTTAACTGTTCTTTGAGTTAAATAATAATAAATGTACTATTCTAATTCAAGTGGACCAAATAGGTTCAAATTATATTTAATAAGGTTGTTTTTAGTCGAATTATACTTTTCAGATAGAATTAGGACATGTGTTATGGTAATAATAATATCATTTTTACCCTAATTACCCTATTTACATTTAACCGTGGTAAATAAAAGTAAAAAGATACTATTTACCAAAAATTATTTTTATCTTATTGAACCAAATTTTACTTACTGATATCAACCATGTATCTAGGATTTTTGAAATTCCATTCACAGAAGCAGTAAAATTATGTTTTATGTAAATTTTAAAATTCTCCTAGGAGGTTGGTAAAAGACGGTGAAAAGTTCAATGAAATATATATATATATATTGAATTATTATAAAATGACTCCAATGAATTAAATTGAACTTATATAGGTATTGTGTATATATTTTTACCTAAAATAAATTTAAATAAAATAAATAATTATTTAAATAAAAAGTCGGTTTTAACCAATAACTCAGTGTTTTTCACTATTCACCAAAAATTAAAAGTTTTCAAGAAAATACAAAAAATTCACCATAGGCTAATTTCAATATTCCGAAACCAAAAATGAATTGTATTTTGAAAAATAAAATCTATAAAATTTCAAAAAGTGGGTATTACTATTCATGACGACTAGTTTGATTGGTTGTGGGGTGTTAGAACTTGAAGTTGCGTACAACACACACTATTGTATTATTCAAAGGGAAATGTACTGTAGAAGCTTGAGGTGTTACATGTAAAATTATTTTCATGTGATGTTTATATGGTGTTTAATCATTGGAAATTTTATCAGGGTTTGATATAATTTTTTGTCACATGTTAGAGTATATACTATAAAATTAATATAATATGACTTACAGGGTGTTACAATCTCACCCTTAAATGAATAACATCCTCAAAATTTTAATGATTACTCACTAATGAAAATGGATATGGGTATCGATAATATCATCTTGGATCAATATATAATATCAACCTAACTATTGTAAGTTAAAATGTGAAACTCGTATATTTCATCATAATGAAAAATATTGTAAGTTTTAATAATTTTTTACAAATATTCCCTTGTTTTCTAGTCACAAGTCTTAGAAATGTTCAAAGACATGCCTTTTATATCTTTATTTTCAAGATCATGTCTGAAAGAATAAAATAAAACAATTTTTCATTATATAAAAAATATTATAGTAAATAGGAATATGAATAATAAAAATAAATCCTAAAATCTATTCTATGATAAAACTATAACATTTACCTAAAATACATTTGGTTTATTCTAATTTGTAATAAATTTTGTTATCCTAAAATAACCTCCCCAAAATTAGCATGAAAATTCCAAAATATTTCTAAAAAATCCATTATTGAAATATATTTTCTCAAAATTAAACATACACATTATCCATAAAAAAATTCTAGAATAATATATACATTAAAATATGACTATAAAAATATGTTGTCTTAGATATTCATGATCTTTTGAATATTTGATCTCTTACCAATATATTTAACTCCTTAATAATTTTTTTTAAGGTTTATGTGAAGTGAAAAAATAATTCCTTTAATTAATTTTTATTTCAACATATATTGTCCTTAAAATTATATTTATAAATTGAATGTTCCTCACAATAATCTAAATTCAAATTAATAACTTTGATTTATTATTAATATTAAATATGAAAATTAAAACAATGTCATCAAATTTTCCTTTATATATTGAAGTATCCTCAATAAATACTATAATATAAAATGATATCCTGATGTGGAAACATTCCATATGGATACCATTATTTCAACTATATATTGGTGGTATCTTCACTAGGGTTTTTCCTTGATGAAGACCAAGCAAAACTCATGAAATTAAAGTTTCAAAACAATTATATTCAAGATATGTTCATGCTTGTAGATAATAACACAAGATCCATGTTAGTTGAATCGTCACTTGAAATAGAAAATAGATCTCATCTAATGCTTATGTCTTACCTATAGATAATAATATTTTATGTACGTGGATATTAGGAGTGTTTTTTAAAATGTAATAAAATATTTTTATGTATGTGTATACCATGAACATTTATACTTTTCGAAATATATTTTTTTTAACTTCTATTTACAGATAACAATGTATTTATTTATAAAATTTTCATTTTATTTTAAAGAAATAAGCTCATTTTTATTCAATAATAACAAGATATATTAACACTATATTAATTAGTAATTTATTAAGAAATATACTTAATACACAAAAATTTTATTTTATATAATAATAATACATTGATAAATCTTATATTTAAAGATAATAATAATACTAATAATAATTTTTAGAATGTGAATTTAAAAATTGGAAAAAATATTTTTTATGATTAATTTCAATATTCTCTTAATAATTAGTTAATATATTCTTCTAAAATAAATGACTTTGAGCTGAATATTTAAAAAAAAAATTATAATTAAACATTAATTTATAAAATTATTAGTATTTAAGTATGAATTTTAAATTTATCAAACCATTTTATTATGATAATTATGAAATTCATGGAAGAATTTAAATATTTAAGTACTTTGGAATTATTTTATAAACCTATGATGACAATTTTGAATTTTATTTATATTAAAAAAGAAGATTTGTTTTCAAATATAATACATTTAGTATACTCAAATTTATATTTACCACCATTAAAAATTGAATAAAAATTTTATTTCAAATTTTGAATCATTAGGTCAAAATTAAATAATAAGGTCCATTTTTTGGGATTAAATAATAAATTACCTTGGTAAAAAATAGTTACCATAGTGAAAGTTTAAAAAGTAAAAAAATAGTAGCCTTAGATGTAAATTTCTTAACATGATTAAAAATGATAAAATTTTATTTTTGGATGTGTGAATCAATATTATCTTCTGTATAATACATTATTTATCAATTATTTATCCTATTTTCATTTGAGTGGCTTACCAATTTTTCAATATTTTGGATATTTATTAAAATTCCACTCTATTCACTTTAAAAATGGGCCCTCATATCATCAATTAACTCACCCAAAATGGATAAACAAAATCCAAAATTCTATGCAAAAATTGCATTCACAATATTTGACACCTGAAGGGGTTCTTTTCTTCTAAAAATACAATATGTCAGTTGTTTAATTCCTTTTTCAATGAAGATAATCCAAGTGTTGAGGTATAAGTTCCAAACCTATTTCTATTTTATATTTCATTAAGTTATTTTCATCTTGTATTTTTTTCATAATCTGAAAATTGTAATATCAGTGTCCTTATTATACTACTATTTTATTGTAATGATGTTACAATAATTAACCACTCTCTTCAATATCATTAATAAAAATAAAAACGTGGGTCTTGTGTTGTGTTGACTACAACCCCCATTATAAATGCATTTTGTTTTACTTCCCCATGTCTTAGTGATGATAATTATATAAAATTTAATATAAATTTATTATATTTATGGTATATTTAGGATCCTTAAATGATACACCATATATCTTCCTTTCCCCACTCTTGGGGAAATAAAATCTCTATCCCTTCATACATATAAGTCACCACCTCAATATGATGATTTTCCATTTTTCATTTTAAAATTTCATTACATGGATGGTCATGAGAATGGTTTCAAAGGATAAATATTATATTTATTATATAAATCATATTATTTCATAAAAATCAGAGATTCATTTAATAATATGATAGAAATATTATTATAAAAAATTCAATCGTTTAAAACAAGTGTACTAAGAGGAAAATGGTTAATTAAAATTATGTAATATTTTAATTTCCAATAAATAATCTTGAAATTCATTTTTAATTATAAAATATTACACTAATAGAAAATTATTAATATCATAATTTAAATTTAGTAACCATGTTACAAAAAATAGTCTCAAAATTCTCGATAATCATGGGATGTTCGTGTTGGGGTGTAATTAACCACCTACAAGAACAATACAAAGATGTTATATCAGGGTTGAGTACGAAAACATTATTATTATTATTATATCATGATATAGATATATAAACATATATAAATAATGATTAATTTTTTTCTCTATAAAATACACCTCGTCATTTAACTTGTTAATTAAGAAAACAACATTCATATGATGAAAATCATCAAATAATATTCATTGTTGATTTCAAACTCTATGATATAGGATAAATTAATTTTGAATGAAATTTACACATAATAAATAAATATAAATCATAAATTTTAAAAACATAAATAAATAATGAAATGTGAATTTTTATGAATAATTAATTCCAACAATTATCCAATGAAAAAACTATAAAAATACAAAACTATGAACACCCGGTATGGGAAAATAGGGAAAAATATTAAATAATATATATATAGATAATGATTATAAATAGAAATTGTGAAAAATTATAGTTATTAATATGTTTTTTAATTTATTTTTTAATATATTTATTTTTTTTATATTTTTTTAGTACATTCGTCTAATTAGGGAAAATGCTATGTGTTTCTTTTTCTCACATTGGAATCCCTTGAGACATGATTATCATATACACCATGGTTCGTTTTTAACGGTGTAAATATATCCCTATTTTGATTTTATGTCATTATCCTCTAATATTTTATTATATTCAATGTTCAATTTCATTTTTCATATAATTTAGTTTTGATTTAAATGTTACGAAGGCTTTAATGTTTTTTCATGAGACTAATCTTTTCCTTGGTTAATAATAACTATCCATTAACTATTATATTTCACGATGGATATATTTTAACTATTGATGATTTTATGTTTTATTTAAAACATATTTTTATTGGGAAAATCACATTTCCCACTAAATTATTCAACATTTATTATTCTATTCATTTGTAAGAATGCATTTTATTGAGATATAATCAATATATCTTTTAATGGATTTTCATTCATATATATGATTCTCTTTCCTACCAATGTTAACCTATATATTTTGGATATATAATTTCTTTTATTTTAAATTATTATCAAAATTCAAATTACCTATATTTAATGGTAATGTTTGATACTCTTTATAATAATATGGTCTTTTATGAATATTTATTTAAAAATGTTCTTGAAAAATATTTTTTCATCGATTATGAAAATTAAAAATTGATATATTCCACTTCAAATTTTTTTAGATAACCATTAAGAATTTATATTATGTAATATTTGGATCTATATATAATAAGTTTTTCAAAACATATTCCCCATATCTTCAAAAAATTGTGTTTCTAAATATAATTCACACATTATAATTTATAATAATGCTGAAATGGTTTCTGAATACTTTGTATTTTCACATCCTTTTTACATTATTTTTAATCCCTTATGAGGTTATGTTTTTATCATCCTTTATATGCTGTTATGTTATGATTAATTTTCTAAAATGATATTTTTATATCTATGGTTTTTTAATTTCATGTTATTTCAAAAACACATTCATTATCCATTGGTTCATTAAGATATGTTTATGATTAATTTTATGTGGCACACATATGTATGAATGATGATAGGTGGGGTTGTATACTGAACTCTAATGCATTGGATTATTTTTATATCTCATGAGGTAATCGGGATTAGTAATAATTATTTGTTCACACATTCATGGGTATGATGGGTTTTATCAGATTTTTTTGGTGTGGACATAATGAGTTTGTTCACATGGGTATGGGAATGATGGGTTTTATAACATTTTCAAATGTGGTAATAATTATTTTCTTGAAATAATCATTTAAATAATGAATTTTCACATATTGTTTCATTTCCTTATGGGTTTGATACATTTTCTTGTTTTTATAATGCTAAAACAAATTCTCATGTTTCTTATAATTTTGATTATATCTCTAGTTTCTATGATTATGTATTATTTTTAAGGTATTCCAAACATTAATTTTATGCTCAAATTTTGTATGATTTAATATTTTATTAGATCCATGTCATATATCTTATAATTACCTTAGGACATTTAAAAAAAATATTTTTCTATTTCATGTTTTCTTGATTATCGTCTCTATACTTCTGATCTTTTATTATGATAGTTTTGTCTCACTAATTTTCTCTTTTCTGTTATGATATATTTTTCCCATACTCAACATCTGATCTCACCCCATTCTTATGAAAGAAATCCACATTTTATAAACATTATTAGGTCATGTTAGACATCCCAAAAAGGTATTAGATGAAAAAAAAATTGGAATAATTTAAAAGATTTATAAAATAATGTGTTTATGTAGTTAATCTTCAAGTCACTAAACCATTAAGTATTTGGATTATGTGGTTGTCTTTGAGGTATATTATTTATTTCATTATATTAATGAAATATTTATGATATGTTTAATTTGGGTCTATTTAGTTGGTATAATTTGAGGTTATATTTATTTTAGAGAATAGTTTAGTTAACTTTGGTGTTAGGGTTATAGAACATTATTAAAAATCTTAGAAATGACAATATCTATGGAATTATATCCTAAAATATTGTTAAATCCTCAAGTATATAGTTTTCCTTAGTAATATATTCTTGTACGGATACTAAAGTTGTATGAAAGATTTGGCATAGATGTACCATTTTTTAATTACCCAAAAATGGGAATGTTGGATAGTAACTAAATCATCACATGGTGCCTGAAAAAATGTCCTAACAAGAAACCTAATTTGACACACCCATGTGATATATTTTGGATCATCATATTCTCTTTATGATTTTCTATAAAGGATTTATTTCAAATTTATATTCAGTAATTATGATAAAAAATTTCCTATACACAAAAACATACCCAAGGTAAATTTATGTTCTATATAGGTTAGAAAAAATGAAATATTGGATATTGAGTTAACATAAATGAAAAATGAATTTTATAGTTTAAATTACCTTAATTATTATAATAATTCCCTTGTATAATTAATGTTTTTTAACCCATTTTAAATATTTTTCTCTTAATAATGGAAGGAATAAGAAGAAAAAAAGGTTTCAATGAATTGAAATAAAACTACATTATTGAAAACTCCATTTAAATGTGATCTACATTGGGAAACCAAGGGATCATTCCAAAATAGAAATTTATTTTTTTAAAAAAAATGTTAACATAGTCTATCTTACAAACAGACCATAAAAAGGAGGGATTTTTTTCTTCCCTAATTGTTCCATGAGTGGCTAGAATAGAATTTTGTGGTATCGATGGAAAATACTTTATTCCAAACATAGATCCATGTCTTTTTCAAGAGGTTCCCAATGGGTATTATTTGTGGAATCAAAAACACACAATGATTTTATATATTTGAGGAATTGGATTTCTAAAGGACAACACTCATTGGGGAGTTTTACAAATTATATTTTAGAACAAACCTTTGTTGAGAGGATGGGATTTTTGGCACATTATATAATTTTTTGGTGGAATTATATCCTACTTCAGGACACTATTATTTATTTAGGATATGTTTTTGAATCCTTTATTAAATACCACAAATGACAAGGGTCAACATTTAATTAAAATTCAATTATTATAATACATAGATTTTAAAATGATATATTTATAACTATTGTTTTTAATCAATTGAGATATATGTATGTATTACAGGTTCTCCATCAATGGAATCCTCTGATGTATTGATTATAGATTCCTTGGTCGTTATTAGAATGCTACTGGTTTTCGTCCACATACTATGGGTGATTTGGAGTGTATAATCATCTAGGAAGATGTTTGTTGTTTTGATGCTGGGATAGGACCCATGAGTGGGCATCCTACGTATCATTGTGAAAATAATAACAAGACACATAGTTCCATTATAATTAATTGACATATCATTCCTTTTAGGGCTATATTATAAGGATCAAGTTGTATAGGTAAACACTGTGTACTACATATTTCTAGGAGAAAGATGCATATTCAATGTTTTGTATAAGAATTATACCCAATAAACCCAGGGAACATGGAAGGGATATGGATTCTCATGTTGAATAAAAATCTACTATGAATGTGGCCGAGAGAGAATAGAGTTGACTTGGGGTGTTCTATTTAGACCTCAGGGAGGATTCCAATGTATCCTATTTAGATGGGAATATAATACCACATGGTTCAGTTGTGAGGAGCCACACCTATGGAGGTCATCAGTATGGTCTTACAGGGGTTTATATCCCTTTTAGAGTATAAATTTGTGTCTTATTCCTAAGGATAATTCCCTAGTTATGTGGAATATATTTGGGGATTATAGAAAGTAGTAGGCCCATGGATTTAGTTGTTTCTTACACATGGAATGATTCCCATAGATTTGAATTTGGTGATTATTCCTAAGGAGGATTCCGTTATAATATTGGGGATAGTATTTATTCCATGATTATCGCCAACCTCTAATCCCATGTGAGTCATGCGCAATGCGAGAAACAATATGGAGAGGTAAATCTGGAAGACTGCAAAATCTTCTCTCTCTAATAATGGACAGGTTATAGGGAAAAAGGGAGTGAGAATGGGAATTTATGTTCCCTTATCATCACTTGTTTTCACAACCTAGGAAGGAATATATGATCAAGAGTCTCACCTCCAACAGAAAGATTTGTGTCTTACTCCATGAGGGATTCTCTATTGGTGGTTGTGTGTATTCCACAATCACAACTAACCTTTAATCCCACATGATTCATTAATGAATTTGAGAAAAAAAATATGAAATGCATGATATGGAAAACTACACCATCAATCTACCACTGGTTTAGTATAGTGGGGTGCTGAAAGAAGAAGAAAGGGATTTGATATGCACCTTCCCTCCAATCTTTGCACCCTGGAATTTCAAAGGAGGAACCAATGAAGCAGGAGAGGTCCTGTAAGAAAGGCTAGGTCCTTACTCTAGGATGGATTCCCTAATATTATTTCAAATAGAAGAGGGAAGGATCTCATTCCATGTCGAAGGGAATGGAAATCATGATCCTCACCCCTCACCGCCTAGAACTATAGTCTCTATGTCTTAGAGAAAACTAGGGAAAGAAATTATCCTAACCGTAGTATCCCACACCTAGAGTTACATGAAAACTCCCCAAGGGTTTAGTCCCTTGTGAACATGGGAATGCATATGCATATGCACCATAAGGATCCAAACTGTTAGGTTGGAAAAGTGTAGGAAACCTCTGACTAAAGGAATGCATATCCAAATGAGAGGCACTCTAGATTTAAATTTAGTCCCTCTTGGATAAGTGATCCAAAAGAAAATATTCCCTACCATTGGTTAATTAGAATAGGGATCAAAAAAAGGATGAAAAAAGTCTAGGGATGAAGTTAAATGGTTCCTCTGACATAAACTTGGAGGAGTTGGAAGTGCTTCTCAAATGGGTGGAAGTCTTGTGGAAGTTTTAGATCCCATTTGTAATGGATATCCTGGGAAACAACAATTGGGAAAGGATTTTGCCAAAGCACCATGAGTCTCCTCACGTTCCTTTTTATGGGTCTTGCACATGTCCTTAATTAGGGATGGTGCCTCACGTAGGGAGTTATCCACTAGGGGGAAGAGGTCCTCACATAGGTGCCTTTATGTTCCATATACTGGATGGAATTTTTATTCCACTATCCCACTTAATTAACTCATTCCTTAGGTAGTAGAGTGCTACTTGAGGGTTTTTTGGAGGACCTAGGCTATGGGACTATACGATCAGAGAATCAGGGATTCTTCTGATTTTAAATTTGTAAAAATGAGGATCTATGTGGTCCAATAAATAGAAAAATATGTATCCATGGTTGAAAGAGGATGTCCTCTTAGGTCCTTGGAACAGGTGTCTGACATATGTGACTTGCACAGTGGTGTCCTAACATTCTGTGCTGAGCAGGTTGTGTGTGTATTTTTGTTATGTAGGGGGTGTGGGTATATGCATTCTGGGAAATGTAGGTGTGTCTGGTGCCATCATCCTGTCATAAAGAATGTGTGGGTGAAAGTATACCTGGTCGAACAACCTGGGTGAACCTTCTTCTTCATACTGTGGGGACTGTGACCCTTCAACCCTTCTTGGGATCAATACCGAGATTCTGTCTATACCATTTAGGGTGGTCCCTTCACTACTAACACTAACACCCATTAAAAATTTAAAATTACACGGTGAACTTTTCAGGTCATGTCCAAGATGTACTGGGTATCGACACATGGATATCCAATATTCTTCTTATTCTGGTATAAAGATGAATTTCTACTCAAACATAACATTTGATGTCTAAGTGGAGATCACATAATTAATTTTCTAGAAAAGTGCAAGTGACACATTTCATAGTGTCAAAATAAATCCCCCTTATAAATATGTTCATTTGGAATGAGAATAATATGGTTCTAAGGTAACTATAGGTAACTTTGATGCATTCCAGAATCATTTTGTTGGATTTACTGATATCTTTACTTTTCGATGATGCTCTGAATTTTTACTAACCTGTGGGCCCTAGAGATTGTAGTTTGACTGCTCTAGGGTTATTAGACATTCCTGCAAACATTATTTTTTTGGGGCGTCACCCTATTTTTTTGCTTAATTCCAATATGAGGAGAACCATCAAAGTGAGGGTTGTCTTTTAATTTTGATACCATCTATATATTTTCAGCATAAAAAGTTGTGTCCCTTTTATCCTTTTATTTCTCAATTCTTTCTTAATCCATGAAAAGTGTAAGTCTAGTGAGATGAGACTCAAATTTTTTCCAAGGAACCCTTTTTTTTCAACTTGGTGAGTACTGTTTATTTTTTCATGGTAATTTTAATTTCATGAAAGAAGAAATAATGTTACTGGTGTTTTAGGACAACTATCCTAGACTAAAAGTTTGGAAATGATGCCCCAAACAAGGATTATGGTAAAATAATGTTGTGAAAATATTCAGATATCTGATGGGTAATTTTTAACCATGATTTTGTGGTTTTAGATTCTCAATAATATTAATGAATATAAGGGGTTTCTCTTGAGGATGATGTTATAACTAGTTAAAAAACTCATTATGTTGGAGACTCTATTAGAATCCAACTTATTTGTGCTACTGTATAGTCAAATAGTTTTATTTTGTGGTTGAAACCCCTAGTTTCTTTGATAAACTTATGATAATCCAACTAGGGCATGTTATGACATTGTCAAGAGAAGGAGTTCTTTGGAATTATTACATTCTATTTCTAATGACTAAAGGAAGTATATGAATATTCATATTTCTCAAGACCATGATGGGTGGTTTTTCCATGTGAAGATGTTTGATAATGATGAGAGCATTTGTATTACCATTTCTGATGAATAGGAAAACACTCCTACATGAATTTGGAATGCGTTAATGATGAAACATTTATTAGATGACAGATGTTAGGGGGAAGTAACCTTTCTATAAAGGGATTATGCATCATGTTGTTTAATTTCATGGGACTACGACATTGAAAATGTAGTTTAACGTCTTACGGTAAGGATTTTGTTGTATAAATTAACATCTTGTGACTAAGACATTTTTTATATAGTTTAATGTTATAAAATAAGGACATTATGCTATGTAAATTAATATCATACCAAAAGGACATTAGGAGGGGATATGTTTAATGACATTAGAATTGACATAAATGTAAATAATTTTCTACCTTCATAGAAATATGTCTTAGAATGTGCTATCAAATTAAGGTATTTGGGGTTTAATGTTGTAAGATGTAATATTAGGATCTCTTGATCCAAAGAGTGATATGGAAAAATATATTATGAAAATAGATTAGGAATTCTTGAGGATGTAGTTATTACTGGATGAAAACCCTAATTGTGTGATAGTTTATTCAAAGCTAACTTGGGCTTGTTATTGTATAGTAAAATAGTTAAATACATCAGCTTAAATGCCCATTTTGACAGAGAATTATGTAATTCCAATTGAGACATGTCACATCATTATCATAAAAATGACTTATAATGAATTATAACATTTTATTAATGGTGTCTGGAGGATTTTTGTGGATATTTTAATTTCCCCATGCATAGAGATTGGTTTATGAAAGGAAAGTACCTAAATATGGGAGGATCATTTTAAATCAAAACTACCTGAGAGTGTAGAAAAAGGTTTCCTATGTAGGTCTTACCCAAATGCATGAAAAAAAGGTTCATGTAGTTATAGGTTTTATTATTAATAGCATAGAATAAGTGAAATGATATATGATATGTGTCCTATCAAACCAAGGTCATCCTGATATACATCGAACCTGAGGGAGGAAATTGTAAACTATAGTCTTGGGGACTCTCAGATTGGTAGAAAGTATGTGGGAAAAATATTTGTATTTAAGATAGTGGGTATTTTTTACCCCATATATGGGACTAGTAAATGAGTCCTATGGGTCACTACATATCTCAATGGAAGGATCATGAAACTATAATTAGTTCTCAAGTTACTTTTCATTTTAAATTCATGCGGTCAAGACATCAGCCTTTCTATTTAACTTTTTTTGGAAAGAATGAAGGTAACTTGACATGATGAAGAAATATCATATCTAGACCTATGTATAGAACCCAAGAATCATTGAATATATTTTTAGAGTAATAATAAATACACATGTAGATCTATAAAGGATTCCCCATATATATTGAATCCAATTTTGGAGGAAAAGGGATTTTTTTTAATATGGGATCATGAATCGTGTGAGACACCATATTGAATATTCTTATTTATATCATTCTTGTAAATTGGAGAGTGAAAGAATTTAACATATTATGTTGTTGTTGGGTGATGTACTAAAGACCTAGATGTCAATATGTATCTCATTAGAATGAGTATCAAGCCACACGTACTTCTTGAGAAAATCATCTTGTTTATTATCATGCGACGGGTACATCTCATGGGCCTTTTATGGTATTGTATCTAAGACCATGATAAACATGATGGAAATTTATATTCCTTACTCATGTTGGGGACTTCATTACCATAACTCATAATCCTAGGTTGTCTATGCTCGGTTTGAGAAACAATCAGTGGTAAAATCTTTTTCCATGATACAAAGGAAACAAAGGTGAAGGATATGGGCATTTAAATTTTTATGGTGGATGATCTATGAGGTATGATCCAGGAATTACTAAATATACTATAAATGGAAGAATAAAAAAACTTTTTCATGAAAGATTCCCATTACAGGTTTGAATCATTTACAGGGATAGGTAATTTTTTAAATTTTCTGTTGCATGGACCATGATTTGAGATCTAGTTGTCATTACGTATCTCATTTACAAGAGAATCAACCCCCATGTAGTTCTCATAAATATTGTGAAGTTTTTGATCATTAAAAGTTAAATTCAGTGACATTGTTCATCATCTTATGGTAAGGATGTGGGTTACCCAACATGGAAGGGAATACTATGGATGGACCATGTTATAAGACCCATGTGTTACTTCATATCATGTTATAGGAGGAATCAAGCCCCACGTAGTTCTTGAAGTAATTTTCCCGACATCGATCAGGGTTTGATGTAGGTAGAAGGGGGATTTTATATTTTCCATATTTTTTTGTGTTCAAGACATGAATTCTAGACGTCCCTACATATCTATTAGAGATGAAAATCAACAGACACATAATTCATGAATGATTCCCTATACAGGTCTAACCCTTACATAGGGAGGTTTAATTTCACAATTTTTTATGATGGGCCTAGGAATGGTGATATTGGTATCACTATATATCTCATAAACATGAGAATCAATACAAATATTGTTCTCATAAATATCGTTAATTTTATTTTCATGAACCAATGACGTTAGTCATACAGTTTAACACCTTATGGTAAGGATGTGGGTCACCCAATGTGGAAAGTAATATGCTCTGGTTGGTCCTAATACTGGAAATATGTGTGTCATTACATATTCTATGATGGCTGGAATCAATCCACATGTATTTATTTAAAATTTCTCTATGTAGGTATGACTTGTACATAGGGATTAAAAGGGGTTTTTCATGGATGGATATCTATGCGAGGTGCGGGTGTCACTACGTATCTCATTAGAATGAGAATAAGGATAAACATAGTTATAGAATAAAGGCGTGGTGGTGTATAATCACTAAATATTGTGATCCACTCAAAAATTATTCAAAATATTTCCATGTTTTTACGTCATTCTACTAAAACATAAACCATGCAGTTTAGTTTCATATGGTTAGGATGATATACTACTCATTTTAGAGTCTTTCATCTTGGACTATATATGGTTCTATACATTTTAACTTTTTTCTTATTGGATTATAGGTCATTCCATTTAAGGTCATGAGAAAAATACCAACTATGGAGTTTAATGTATATTGTCTGAGATTCTCATTGTGTGATTACATGAAATATTTATTAGGAACCGTTCATTGGTTGTGGTTGTAATGATCTCTCTATAAATTGATATCAAATTATAATCTTTGTTAGAGTGGACCTTGTGTACGGAGTAAGGCCCCTCACACATTGGTTCAAGAATAGGAGGCTCATTTCCTGATATCATTGGACTCTTAAGGACAATAACAATTCTCCTTTGAGGAATGAATAGAGGGAGACCTTCTTGTTAAGATCTCACAATATTTGATTTTTTGTACCACCAAGTGACTTATGGTATTAAATAGTTTCTCATTCTGTCATTCCAATTAATCTAGTCATTTATAAGATTTTTCATCTGTGGATATATGATCACATATGGTAACATGGGGTGATGGAAATTAAACCAAAATGGGAAGGACTCCTTCTATTCTATATACTAGTGGTATGGAGTATCCCTTGTGGAAGTATGAGTTATAGTCTAGTAAGCCCATAATTCATGGAACAGATTTTAAGGGAAATTCTTTTTAGATTTATCCCCAACATAATTTTGGAAGTAATGGTTGGATTTTATATAGTACTCTTGATATATTTTTTCTCCTTAGTTAATAAGAAATTGGTGTCATTTTCCATTAAGATTGTATGTGTGACACTAAATACATAAATTATGTCGGATTTTATGAATCTAAAAATGATTTTGTATTTGATTTATTTGAGGGGTATGTCGTCATCCCATTTGGAGAAGAAATTAGTTACAAACAAGATTTATATGAACTACATGGTTGTAGGGGGGGTGGCCTCATGAAATTAATTCCCCATATTTTAAATGGAAAGGGTATTTCTTTGTATATAGAAACTCTAGGGGTTTATGGATGAAGTTGGAATGAACATGGCAGAAATGTCACTTATTTGTAAATTCATTGAAATCATGTGTCATTGTGGGTCAGTAGTACCCCATGTCTTCATATTTTATTGGAACGAATAATCCCATAATGGTGGGTGCACCATTCTCAATTTTTCACTTCATTCATGAAAACATCAGTCTCGTCTCCTTCAATACATCTGTCATAGAATCCTTCAAATCCTTGTTTATAATATCTTTTCTGGTTATTTTCCCTACCATAAAGAGTAATTTTATCAACTCACCATCATATTTTCTCTTCCCCCTCTCTATCTGGGGGGATTACACCATCATGAAGGTAGTACACAACTAGAATCATCAACACAGTGATAAAACCATGTGGATTAGGTATGGTACTGACTTCGTTAATCTCTTCTATAATGATTTGAAAAAACATGATAGAACATTATACAGTGGTAAATGATGGTGATTGTTTCATCCTTGTTTGGATCTGCCAAAGTCATAGATTCATTTTCCAACACATCTTCCTTGGTATCATGTGATCATTGGACATGAGTCTACGTTTTCTTTTATTGAAAATATTCCATCAAACCTTGGACACAGTCAATCTGGGGGATTATATCATATTTTCTGATGGTTTAATTCTTGTTAACATGGTTCATTACCATATCTGAATCACCTTTTAACTCTAGATGGTCCACTAGTATTTTGAGTTCCAGTTCCAAGAAAATAATGAGTGCATGATATTATGCCTCATTTTTTTGGTACAACCCTTTGATAATAGAAATGATTAAGTTACTAATTCCTTTATTTGGGAGAGTATCAAGATCCATAAACCAACTTTTTTGATTTTTTATCTTCCATTCCATTTCATATTTGGATCCTAGATTCTCCTTCAAAATTCATATCCCAAGTTTGGGGGAATCCTTGAATAGAGAATATACATTCCTCTATAAATTCAATATTTAATAACACCACATCTACAAATGGGTGTTCTTGAAGGAAGTTTTCCAAGGCCTAACATTTAACGACTTTCTTTTGCATGAATTTTATATCAAACTGTTGTAGGATAACAGAAAATCACATCAAATATCCCATTAACATAGGATATATTTCAGGGGCTTATTTTTATATACCAATTGGGCCTCATGGTGCTATAGGTATTTCCCCACATTATGAACTATGAATATTAATTTAAGGTATCTCTTCACGATATTTGAATAATGATTCTCATAATTGAGCATTGTTTGATGGAGATAGTAAATGTTGTTTTGATTCCCAACATCATTCTTGGGCATAATGAAGCCTCCCATCAATCATTATAGGGACATGACATATAGAATGATAATATTTACATCAATAAGTGGCATTTATTTTTGTGTGATAATGTTTTATTACTTTATTTTGTCGAATTATTTCATAAATTTGCTTGTCCATGGGTATGTAACCCCCTTCTACATCAGTTTAGTGAAGGGAAGATATTTTCTTAAAAGGTTGGATATGAAGTGATGGGTGTAGGCCAAGGGTCCTTGAAGTCCTATAATATCATTATGTTATTGATGAGATGAAATTCTAACAATACCATTTGTTTTCTCATGGTCAACATTGATGCCATGATGGAATACGATGAAGTCGATAAACATTCATGAGGTTACTTTGAAAGAACATTTTAAGGGGTTAATTTTTATTCTATGTTATCAATGATTATTAAAGATGGTCTCTAGGTAATACATGTGGTTAGAACATTTTTAGGACTTAACTACTAGATCATCAATGTAGAAATATACAAATATCCCCATGAAGGGATTCAAGATGTGGTGCATGGAACATTGTCATGTGGGTCCAATGTTCTTCAAAAAAAGGGAATTATCCAAATGAAGAATACTCTAGGGAAGATAGAGGAGTCATATTATTCCTCTTATGAGGTGATCTATATTTTTTTGTACCTTGAATATCCATTCATGATTAATTTGGATTGATAGCTAGCCATTAAATCAATCTGGTTTTCTATTATTGGAACCGAGAATTCATCTTTCACATAGTTTCAATTAAGCTCTCTCATGTTGATGAAGACTCTAATTTTACCATTCTTAATTTTCATTGGGAAAACATTGTTCAAACATTCCAGAAACTAATCTTCTAGAATGAATTATTCCTTCATGATTTTATCCACCTCAGCATTGATTTTGGAGGTGTATTTTGGGTGTGTAAATCTGGATGTCTGTTTGTATCCATAATGGTCTTATGAAAAACCCAAGTGATAGGTGGCCACAACAGGATTGAGGAATGGAATATCAATGTAATTATTGTAAAACATTTCCCGATGTTACTTCTGGAATAAGTTACATACCTATTTATCTCCAGCATTCATGGACACAGAGATCAAAGTGGGTCGAGGATATTCTTATATACCACATTATATTTTCTTGTATTCATCAATAGTGGTGGAAAAAACTTACTCAAATTATGGAGGGGAATCTATAAGGTATTCATTTCATCCTTTTTCATCTTGCTTTACCTTCTCTACATCATCCTGAAGTGGGTGATAAAGCATGTTTCTCGGAGTTAGGGGGAGTCAATATTTGGGAATTTTGAAGATTAAGAAACCATTTCTCGATTTATTTCTAGTGTGAGGAATTTTAGATCTCGGAATGGGATTGAGGGACTATGACTGTTAATATTAATTTCCTACCATTGATATGAAATTATATCCCATCCTAGCAGAAATAACATGGATTTTTTTAATCTTGGGGGATAAAACAAAGAAATTTTCATCTAGGATTTCATTACTTCTCAGGGAGTTGACAACTTCTCTAGTGTTGTTGGATTTAGTTTTCATGACTGAAATCATGGAATTCATGGATGTGTGATCAAATTTGGACCCATCTCATGGATTTAGCTGATGGGTATCACGTACTCATCCTAAATCTGTATAAACGGGTTATCTAGAATCTTATCTAGACCATTTGTGGCATTTATTTGAAAAACATCATATGTTGTGGACCATTTCTCTACCCTTTAATATAATCCTGCATTAATTTATTGTGATTCAAACAATTTAAATGGGGATTTTAGACTATTAATGGTCTAAATTTGACCACTGAGAAAATATTTTAGGATTTGGTGGTTTGTCTAGAGGATAGATGCATGATTATGTAGACATAGTATTTCCAGTAGGATGTTGAAGGATGTATACTACCAAAAAATCAGGAATTCTGAGTTAGAAATGAGACCCCCAAACTCATTTTTTAGTTTGATTTCTCTAAGTGGATTTTCCCCATTGTTTTCATAACTCTGTAACATTAATGAGGATGGGGAAAAGTTAGATTCATCAAAACCCAGTAGAAGAAATGTTCTAATTATAATGATGTTGACTCTTGAGCCATATTCAATGAATTATTGTATTATATTGTTTCGTAGTTCCTTGATATGTGTATTATAGTTTTAAGAATCAATGATTACAGGTTGTTTCGATTGGATTTATTTATGGAACAAAAAGCTTCCAATAGTTCTTTATATAAAAGGGACCATCTTTCCAAAGGCATGCATCTGTTAGGTTTGAACTTTAAGATACTTTAGAATGTGCATTGGTTGAGAGGATGGGAGGTCAGACTCAACACACCCTTTTGGGGGGAATTATTTTATACTCTAGGACTCTTTATAAATTTTAGATATTTTCATGAATCCTTATTAATTCACCAAGTATGAAATAAGTTTCCCTTTGAATTTTTAATCACTTATTAACATGTGTAAAATTTAGAATCATCAGTATGTATTCATGGTTCTTCATCAATGGAGATATCCATATGTATTAGAGGTTCTCTGTCAATGGTATCATCTAATATACTATTTCAAGATTATTTTAATCATCATTATAATGATACTGGTTTTTAAGCCACTCAGTGAGGCCCTATGGAATTTATTGTCATCCAAGGAGACAATGGTTTGTTTTTTTTCTTGGGATCGTACCCATAAAATGGGTTACCTACGTATCCTTGTGAAAGGAATCACAACCCTCATCCTTCACTGTCTCTTTACAAGACACATCATACCTTTTAAGGTCATGTGATAAGCACCCCAAAGAAAAAGATGATTAGTCAAATCATGGTATGGGGGTTATGTCAAAGCAACCCAAGGAACTTGGAAAGGATATGGGTTTCCAAGTAGGATTAGACCCTATTAAGAATATGGACCAAGGAGAACATGGTTGATTTAAGGTATTTTGTTTGAATCTCAAGGAGGCTTCCTACATATCCCATATATATGGGAATCAAAGCCTACGTAGTTCTATTCGGTTTCATAAGAGAGTATAGTCCTTTCAGAGAAATGACTTTTGGGCTTACTTCATTAAAATGATGCCTTGATGATTTGAGGGTTTAATTTTTGGATTATTCCGAAGGAGGATTCCTAGATTAGAGAAATTACAGTTGGATTCTTGAAGAGGATATCTGGTGAGATCGGGCCCGGAGAAGGCTTCCTACGTATCCTGATTTTGATAGGAATCATAGTTCTCACAATTCATTCAATTGTGAAAATGTTCTGACCGTGAAAAATATATAAGCCCACACGAGTCATGTTCGGTGTGAGAAACAAGAAGAGGTCAAATATTCAGCAAATAAATTCACACTTTCAAAATTTTCCTCTTAGACTGGTGGTAGAGGGTGAACATATGGTGGCCAAGGAGAATGAGGTCGAGGCGACCGGGGAAGAGGTAAAGGAGACGATGCCTCCCTCTATTATCTTAACATTGGACAAGGATCTAATGGGAGGAAGAAGGGATGAAGTTTAGGGGCTTAAACCAAGATGGTTTCTCATGGTTAAAAAGCCCAATGGGAGAGGGAAAGGGTAACAAAAGTCCTTATAACCATATCCCATATGGTCATTGGAACTGAAGAAGAAAGGAGGGGAAATGATGCTACATCCTGAAAGAAAAGCTAGGTTATTGTGCCAAGATGGTTTCCCTAAAAATGATCCTGGTAGGGGAGGGAGAATTATTTTTTTCATTCGGGTAAAATAAAGTGTGAAATGTACCTTCCGTACCAGAGACCTGATGTTTCGGGTCATCTCTTTGAGAAATGGGATTCTAGAACCCAAACCCTCCTCCTGACTAGGAACTTCCTAACACTATTTCTGGAAGAAAGGTCTATGTGACTGTGGATATACAAACCAACAGACACTCCATGAATCATAACCCCATTATGAATCAAATGTGAGAAACCTCTGGCTATGGAAAGACAAACCCAAATAAGAGACACACTATGTTTCCTTTCCCAAAGGTTTGATAAATTAGGAGGTTTTTGTGGAGTTTTCAACATAGTCTCTTTCAGATAATGGAACCAAGGAAGGAGATACCCTACCAGGAATAGATTTTAAAGATTGTAGATGAGTTGGTATGTAGTATTCATACCAAGATCTTCTGCATAGGTACATCGTGATGATATGTTGCATAGGTACCCCATGTTGATGTAGCACATTGGTACATTGCACAGGTATGTCGCGCAGATGTGGCATGTAGTTATGCTGCACATATGTGAAAGATGACTGAAGAGTGTATTTCACATCGGAGAACCAAACCTATGTAAAAAAAATTGTAAAATACTTTCAAAACACGCTATTCCTTTTAATTATCTCTTCTCTCTAGTTTTTTAGAGCTACCTAAGACAATTTGAGGGATCTAAGCGAAAGAGCTATGCAATGGGAGCTGCAGAGATTCTTTCAACCTTTTCATTATTTGAAATGGGGAGCCCAAGGGTCCTATTTATAGGCATGGAGGGGACCTGGATGAAGGGAAGTAGTCTGCATATGCCCTCTATATAGGTCCTCCATGAAGGTCCTTCATGTAGATGTGATAGAATTATACTACAACTTAGGTATTCTACGTAGGTCCTATGCGTAGGTCCCCGGTGTAGGTCCTCCACGTAGATCTTCAGGATAAAATTCTTTCCATTTTCTGAGTTCCATAACTTTTGATCCGTATGTCCGTTTTGGGCTCTGAAACCAATCAAATCTAATGTCTTGAAGATATTTACATTTCCTGGGATGGGAAATATACCAGGTCTTCTCGAAAAAATCTGGGATATTGAATGTAATGTGTTGACACCTTTTCATCATGGATCGAGGAAATCCACTTTCTACTCCTGGATGAGGTAATGATTACACTTATCCATCGGTATGGAATATTATTTTCGAAAATAAAAATCTGGCCTGAATCTTCTTTCTTTATTGAGAATACAAATTTATTCATACTTGACATTTTTTGTCTTTGTGAGAATCATATCTTCACTCTTCCAAAAAGTGCATGGAACACATTTTATGGAGTCTACAAAATTCCCCCCCTAGAATTTGATTTTTTCGGAATGAAATGAATCTTGTTATAAGGTGAAAGTAGAGAACTTTCAGGCATTACGACATCATTTGGTAAGATTTGGAGTTACATCATGTTTTCAAGGATGATCAATTTTTTACCTAAGTAATAAGACTTAGAGATCATAGTTTGACTCTTACTAGAGTATTGTGGAAAACCCTACAAACTATTTTTTTTTTGACTTTTTATTTCTCAATAGTACCTAAATCATAAAAAATATACGTTTAGTGAGAAGGGACTCGACTTTTTTTAGAGTTCCCTTTGCGGGTTTTCAATATAATGAGTACCAAGTCTTTTGGTGTCGGTAGTGTAGAGTCATGCATGTTGGACAATAAAGGTCCAGTTTCTAAGTTCGAATATCTTTGACCATAAATTTTGAAATTAAATCCCAAACAAGACTCTGTGGATAATAATTACTTTAAGATTCTTTAAATATTTCCAAGGGGAATCATGAGCCATGATTTTTCTGGTCACCAAATTTAAAACTTGTATCAACAAATGGGGGAGTCTTCTTTAAAGAACAAAGTTACCATTATTTTACAAACTTGTTATGGTGGTTGTGTTAGGCAGGGCCAACTGGGGAATATGATGCATAGCCAATTGATGGCATCTTTTGGATGACAGGCCATTATTCAGGCAACTTATGCAAGGCTACCTATGGGCACGTACTACATAGTCAAGAAAAACATCTCTTTGAAGTTTAAAATTTTAATGAAGATAGAAAGGGGAAAATAATATTTAGATGACTCAAGACCACAATGGGTGGGTTTTCCAAGAAAAATAATTTTAAGAATACGGAGCTATTTTATTCCAACATATTTCATGAAAATTAAAACAACTTCTATACAAATTTGGTGTATGGAGAATGGTAAAAATTTATCATAAAGTGGAATTTATGATAACATATTGTGCAGTTTTAAGTCATCACTACTGGAAATATAATACTTCCCAACGGTTCACAACCGTTGGGAAAGCCCCTCTAACCGTTGGTATATGATATACCAACGGTTCTGATAACCATGGGGAAGTAAGCCTTTGGGAAAAGGTTTTCCCAACGGTTTACTGGAAACCATTGGTATAGGCTCACAAAAGCCACCCTATCCCAACAGTTCTGCCAAACCGTTGGGATAGTTTTTCCCAACAGTTTGGGAGAACCGTTGGGAAATATCAGTTTTGGGATAGTTTTCCCAATGGTTCTCCCCAAACCGTTGGGATATCCCCATGGATGAACTCTTTCCCAACAGTTTAGAACCGTTGGGAAAAGAGATATTTACCAACGGTTCAATGAACCGTTGGTAAAAACTTCTTTAGGATTATATGCCAACGGTTTTAAACCGTTGGCATATCCTATGCTGCAAATTGCAGCAGCCTGCAATTTGCACAGCCCCTGTCCATCAGGCCCCTCTCAATCAGGCCTCATTTTGACCTCATTTTCAATCCAATTATTGTACCTGCAATAAAATAAAACATACATATACAATTACGAACAAATTCATACACATTTAACATATAATGGATCCTGAAACTATACACATCCATAATTAAATTAGAATTCATAACGTAATTATAAACGTACATAATTCATATAGAATTCAATTTAAAATTTAGATGACAATTATATGTGGAATCTGAAATTCAATTCATAATTTGATCGGTTTTTTCTATACCATATATTTTTACCTCAAATGATGTCCATTTTAAACAAAATACATACACCTGAAGTGATACCGGCCACACCGCACCTCATATTGAGGCGTGGTTGACTCATACACATAACATTTGACCCATGGATTGTTGTGCTAAAGTATCAACACAATCCGAATGCGTTTGGTCGGTTTTCCGTATGCCAGTTGATGTTTTTCACTTAAAGTGACGTCCTTTTGAAACAAAAGACGGACACTATGAGTGGTGCTGACCACACCGCGTCTCCAATTGAGGCGGGGTTGATTCGTACATGTCCCATATGACCCATGGATCATTCTCCTAACGTTTAAATGGAAACCGAATGCGTTTGTTCGGTTTTCCGTATGTACTTAAAATGTTGTCCATTTTAAACAAAAAAGTGACACTTAGACTAATCCTGACCACACCGCGACTCAAATTCATCCCGGGTTGGCTCTTACATGTCACATATGACCCATGGATCATTTTGATAAATTATCAAAAGGTTCCGAATGCGTTTAGTCGGTTTTGCGTATGCCAGTTGTTCTTTTCATTTATAATCATGTCCATTTTAAACAAAAGAGACAGAGTTAGAGCGGTGTCGGCCACACCGCGTCTCGGATTAAGACAGGGTTGACTTGTACACGTCACATATGACTCATGGATCGTTGTTCTAAAGTATCAATAGAATCCGAATGCGTTTGGTCGTTCTTCCGTATGTTAGTTGACGCCTTTCACTTAAAATGACGTCCTTTTGAAACAAAAGACGGACAATTTGAGTGGTGTCAAATGCACCTCATGTCGGATTGAGGTGGGGATGATTCGTACACGTCACATATGACCCATGGATCGTTCTCCTAAAGTTTCAACGGAAACCGAATCCGTTTGGTCATTTTTCCGTATGTACTTAAAATGGTGTCCATTTTAAACAAAAGAGAACCACTTAGACTTATCCTGGCCACACCGCGACTCAGATTCATCCCGGGTTGGCTAGTACACGTCACATATGACCCATGAATTGTTGAGATAAATTATCAACAGATTCGGAATGTGTTTGGTTGGGTTTCCGTATGTCAGTTGATGCTTTTCACTTAAAATGACGTCCTTTTGAAACAAAAGACGGACACTTTGAGTGGTGTTGACCATACCACATCTTCGGATTGAGCTGAAACCACCGTTCAACATTCTAATTATTATTCGTGACGTGTACGAGTAGACGGCACGTCAATCGGACGTGCGGTTTGCACGGTACGACTCAATATTCATGTTTTATGTGATGTGTGTGCTTCGTAAACGCGCGTGAGGGGGGTCCAAACAGGCCGAACGAAGTCGGAATGGCTTGAAATCAGACGAAAAATACGGGAGAGTGATTTATGAAGTGTTCGAGCAGACGGCACGTCAATCGGACGTGTTGTGTGCCCTCGGTGACCGACAAGACAGTTCTGGTGTCATAAACGGCCAAAACGGGCGTCCAACGGTCAAATTCATAGAGGACGACCTCAGATTGAGCTGAAACCACCGTGAAACATTCTAATTATTATTCGTGACGTGTACGCGCAGACGTCACGTCAATCGGACATGTGGTTTGCACTGTACGGCTCAATATTCGTATTTTAAGTGATGTGCGCGCTTCGTAAATGCGCGTGAGGGGGGTCCAAACGGGCCGAACGAAGTCGGAATGGCCTGAAATCAGACGAAAAATATGGGTGAGTGCTTTCTGAAGTGGTCGAGCAGACGGCACGTCAATTGGACGTGCCCATGTGCCCGCGGTGACCGACAACGCAGTTCTGGTGTCATAAACGGCCAAAACGGGCGTCAAACGGTCAAATTCATAGCGGAAAACATCGGATTGAGCTCAAACCCCCGTGAAACATTCTAATTATTATTCGTGACATGTACGCGCAGACGGCATGTCAATCGGATGTGCGGTTTGCATGGTACGACTCAATATTCATGTTTAAAGTGATGTGCGCGCTTCGTAAACGCGCGTGCGGGTGGTCCAAACAGGCCGAACGATTTTGGAATGGCCTGAAATCAGAGGAAAAATACGGGTGAGTGATTTATGAAGTGTTCGAGCAGACGACACGTCAATCGGACGTTCTGTGTTCCCGCGGTGACCGACAACGCAGTTCTGGTGTCATAAACGGCCAAAACGGGCGTCAAATGGTCAAATTCATAGCGGACGACCTCGGATTGACCTGAAACCACCGTGCAACATTCTAATTATTATTCGTGACGTGTACGCGTAGACGTCACATCAATCGGACGTGCGGTTTGCGCGGTACGACTCAATATTCGTGTTTTAAGTGATGTGTGTGCTTCGTAAACGCGTGTGAGGGGGGTCCAAACGGGCCGAACGAAGTCGGAATAGCCTAAAATCAGACTACAAATATGGGAGAGTGATTTATGAAGTGGTCAAGTAGACGACACGTCAATCAGACATGTCGTGTGCCCGCGGTGACCGACAACGCAGTTCTGCTGTCAGAAAAGGCCAAAACGTGCGTCCAACGGTCAAATTCATTGCAGACGACATCAGATTGAGCTGAAACCACCGTGAAACATTCTAATTATTCTTCTTGACGTGTACGCGCAGACGGGACGTCAATTAGACATGCGGTTTGCGCGGTACGGCTCAATATTCGTGTTTTAAGTGATGTGCGCGCTTCGTAAACGCGCGTGAGGGGGTCCAAACGGGCCGAACGAAGTCGGAATGGCCTGAAATCAGACGAAAAATACGGGAGAGTGATTTCTGAAGTGGTCGAGCAGACGGCATGTCAATCGGACGTGCCGTGTGCCCGCGGTGACCGACAACGCAGTTCTGGTGTCATAAACGGCCAAAACGGGCGTCAAACGGTCAAATTCATAGCGGACGACCTCAGATTGAGCTGAGACCACCGTGAATCATTCTAATTATTATTCTTGACGTGTACGCACAGACGGAATGTCAATCAGATGTGCGGTTTGCACGGTACGGCTCAATATTCGTGTTTTAAGTGATAAGCGCGCTTCGTAAACGCGCGTGAGGGGGGTCCAAACGGGCCGAACGAAGTCGGAATGTCCTGAAATCAGACGAAAAATACGGGAGTGTGATTTCTGAAGTGGTTGAGCAGACGAAACGTCAATCGGACGTGCCGTGTGCCCGCGGTGATCGACAACGCAGTTCTGCTGTCATAAACGGCCAAAACGTGCGTCAAACGGTCAAATTCATAGCAGACGACCTCAGATTGAGCTGAAATCACCGTGAAACATTTTAATTATTCTTCGTGACATGTAAGCGTAGACGGTACGTCAATCAGACATGAGGTTTGTGCGGTACGGCTCAATATTCGTGTTTTAAGTGATGTGCGCGCTTCGTAAACGCGCGTGAGGGGGGTCCAAACGGGCCGAACGAAGTCGGAATGGCCTTAAATCAAACAAAAAATACGGGAGAGTGATTTCTGAAGTGGTCGAGCAGACGGAACGTCAATCGGACGTTCCGTGTGCCTGCGGTGACCGACAACGCAGTTCTGGTGTCATAAACGGCCAAAACGGGCGTCAAATGGTCAAATTCATAGCGGACGACCTCAGATTGAGCTGAAACCACCGTGAAACATTCTAATTATTATTCTTGACGTGTACGCGCAGACGGCAGATCAATCGGACATGCGGTTTGCGCGGTACGGCTCAATATTCGTATTTTAAGTGATGTGCGCTCTTCGTAAACGCGCGTGAGGGGGGTCCAAACGGGCCAAATGAAGTCGGAATGGCCTGAAATCAGACGAAAAATAGGGGAGAGTGATTTATGAAGTGGTCGAGAAGACGGCCCATCAATCGGACGTGTCGTGTGCCCGCGGTGACCGACAACACAGTTCTGGTGTCATAAACGGCCAAAACGGGCGTCAAACGGTCAAATTCATAGCGGACGACCTCGGATTGAGCCGAAACCACTGTGAAACATTCTAATTATTATTCATGATGTGTACGCACAGACGGCATGTCAATCGGACGTGCGGTTTGCGCGGTACGGCTCAATATTTGTGTTTTAAGTGATGCGCGCGCTTCGTAAACGCGCGTGAGGGGGGTCCAAATGGGCCGAACGAAGTCGGAATGGCATGAAATCAGTCGAAAAATACGAGAGAGTGATTTCTGAAGTGTTAGAGTAGACGGCACGTCAATCGGACGTGTCGTGTGCCCGCGGTGACCGACAACGCAGTTCTGGTGTCATAAACGGGCAAAACCGGCGTCAAACGGTCAAATTCATAGCGGACGACCTCGGATTGAGCTGAAACCGCCGTGAAACATTATAATTGTAATTCGTGACATGTACGCACAGACGGCACGTCAATCGGACGTGCGGTTTACGCGGTACGGCTCAATATTCGTGTTTTAAGTGATGTACGTGCTTCGTAAACGCGCGTGAGGGTGGTCCAAACGGGCCGAACAATTTAGGAATGGCCTGAAATCAGACGAAATATATGGGTGAGTGATTTATGAAGTGTTCGAGCAAACATCACATCAATCGGATGTGTTGTGTGCCCGCGGTAACCGACAACGCAGTTCTGGTGTCATAAACGGCCAAAACGGGCGTCAAACGGTCAAATTCATAGCGGATGTCCTCAGATTGACCTGAAACCACCATGCAACATTTCTAATTATTATTATTAACGTGTACGCACAGACGGCACGTCAATCGGATGTGCGGTTTGCGCGGTACGGCTCAATATCCGTGTTTTAAGTGATGTGTGCGCTTCGTAAACGCGCGTGAGGGTGGTCTCGACCACACCGCATCTCGGATTTAGGCGGTGTTGACTCGTACACGTCTCAAATGACCCATGGATCATTGTCTTAAAGTATAAACACAATCCGAATGCGTTTGACCGGTTTTCCGTACGCCAGTTGATGTTTTTCACTTAAAATGATGCCCTTTTGAAACAAAATACATACACTTTGAGTTGTTCCGACCACACCGCGCCTCGGATTGAGGCGGGGTTGATTCGTACACGTCACATATGACCCATGGATCGTTGTCCTAAAGCATCAACACATTTTGAATGCATTTGGTCAGTTTTTCGTATGTCACTTTTTGTTTTCACTTAAAATCTTATGAAAATTCATATAGAATATTTTTATAGCATATTTAGTATGGATTAGATTTTAGTTGATCGTGCTATGAAACATTTCAGAGATAATGAAATTAAGGAAGGTGGAGGGGCTGTCCGGGGGGCTGTCCAGGGGGCTGTCCGGTGGGTGTCCGGGGGGCTGTCCGGGGACCAAGGAGGAGGGTGGGGGGGCTCTGCGGGGTCTGTCCGGGGGGTGTTTGGGGGTTGTTCAGGGGGTTGTCCGGGGTTGTTCAGGGGGCTGTCCGGGGGTTGTTCAGGGGTTTGTTCAGGGGTTGTTCAGGGGTTGTTCAGGGGTTGTTCAGGGGGCTGTTCGGGGATGTTCGGGGGGCTGTTCGGGGGGTGTTTGGGGGGTTGTCCGGGTTCCAAGGGGGAGGGTGGGGGGCTGTCCGGGGGGCTATCCGGGGGGCTATCCGGACAGACCCACCCACCCCCGTGGACACCCCGTCCACCCCCGTGGACAACCCCGCCCACCCCCGTGGACACCCCCTACCCCCTAGACAGCCCACCCACCCCCCTCGACACCCCTTCTCCCTATGGACAGCCCCCCACCCCCTTGGATAGCCCGCCCACCCCCCAGGACACCCCTACCCCCTGTGGCCAGCCCACCAACCCCCCTGGACAGCCCTCCCACCCCTCCTTGATAGCCCGGCCACCCCCGTGGACCGCCCGTCCACCCTTGTGGACAGCCCGCCCACCCCCGTACCCCCCTGGACACCCCGTACCCCCCCCCCCCCCCCCCCGGGATAGCCCCGCACACCCTCCCAAACAACCCACACCCCCCTCCCCTACAACCACACCACCACCACCACCTAGACATACCAACCCCCCTGGACACCCCACACACCCCTCCCCCACCAGGACACCCCACCCAGACCCCCAGGACAGCCCACACCCCCTGGACAGCCCCGCCCACCCCCGTGGACATCCTTTCCCACCCCCGTGGGCAGCCCCGCCCACCCCCGTGGACAACCCACCCACCCCCGTAGACGCCCCCTACCCCCTAGACAGCCCAACCACCCTCGTGGACATCCCACCCACCCCCCTCGACACCCCTTCTCCCTATGGACAGCCCCCCACCCCCTTGGATAGCCTGCCCACCCCCTGGACACCCCTACCCCCTGGGGCCAGCCCACCCACCCTCCATGGATAGCCCGCCCACCCCTCCTTGACAGCCCGACCACCCCCGTGGACAGCCCGTCCACCCTTGTGGACAGCCCGCCCACCCCCGTACCCCCCTGGACACCCCGTACCCCCCCTGGATAGCCCCGCCCACCCTCCCAAACAGCCCACACCCCCCTTCCCTGCAACCCCACCACCACCACCTAGACATACCACCCCACCTGGATACCCCACACACCCCTCCCCCACCAGAACACCCCACCCCGATCCCCAGGACAGCCCACACCCCCTGGATAGCCCCGCCCACCCCCGTGGACACCCCCTACCCCCTAGACAGGCCAACCACCCCCATGGACAGCCCACCCACCCCCCTCGACACACCTTCTCCCTATGGACAGGCCCCCACCCCCTTGGATATCCTGCCCACCCCCCTGGACACCCCTACCCCCCGTGGCCAGCCCACCCACCCCCCCTGGACAGCCCGCCCACCCCTCCTTGACAGCCCGACCACCCCCATGGACAGCCCGTCCACCCTTGTGGACAACCCGCCCACCCCCATACCCCCTGGACACCCCGTACCCCCCTGGATAGCCCCGCCCACCCTCCCAAATAGCCCACACCCCCATCCCCTGCAACCCCACCACCACCACCTAGACATACCACCCCCCTGGACACCCCACACACCCCTCCCCCACAAGGACACCCCACCCAGTCCCCTAGGACAGCCCACACCCCCTAGACAGCCCCGCCCACCCCTGTGGACAGCCTTTCCCACCCCCGTAGACACCCCCGACCACCCCCGTGGACAACCCACCCACCCCCGTGGACACCCCCTACCCCCACAATCCATTATCCAAAACATATCAAATTGGTTTGAACACAATCCATAATTACCACAATCCATTATCCAAAACATGTAAACGTTCACGAAAGCCTCCCCCAACTCTGATTTACATGTTTTGAACACTCTCCTTCCAAACATAGAATGCAAAAACATTAAAGAAGTCTTCACAAACACAAACAATAACCTATTTAGATATTAATTTCAATAATCAATTAAACCACCAACACCTGGAAAAAATATATTCATTAAAACAACTACAACAATATGGTTGAGATCAAATTTTACCTATTCGTATGGGGGTGTACCTATTGGGATGGGGGGTGCTGGTGTTCGGATTCACGAGAGCAGTGGAGTCGGATGGGGTTCGCTAGAGCAGCGGAGCGAATAGATTAGGGCTCTGTCCGAATGGGGAGAGGAGATGGCGATCTGGAATTTGGGGTAAACCTTTGCCAACGGTTTATAAAAACCGTTGCCAAAGGCACACATTTCCCAAAGGTTCACTGAAACCGTTGGGAAATGTGTGAGTTTAGCACCCCTTTCCCAATGGTTCCAGTGAACCGTTGGGAAAGGGTCCACATTTCCCAACGGTTCCATTGAACCGTTGGGAAATGTCTGAGTTTAGCACCCCTTTCCCAACAGTTCCAGTGAACCGTTGGGAAAGGGTCCACCGAAATTCCCTCTGCCAACGGTTTTGTTAAACCGTTGGCAAAGGCTCACTATACCAACGGTTTAAGTAAACTGTTGGTATACTAACATTGGGAAAAGACCAAATTCTGGTAGTGCATGCAGTGAGGACATTGGTAATGTGCAGTTTTAACTCATGTAGTGAGGACATTGGTACTGTGAAATTTTAAGTCATGCAGTGGGGACATTGTGTGGATTTAATTTCAAGTATTTAGTCTTGCCCAAAGGTATGAAACTCTCATAATTTCATGATAACTTATTTAGAAATATTCTACCATATCCAGGTATGGAATGAAAAATTGTAAACTGTGATTTAATAATTTCGGAATCCAAAGGAAGATATGGGAAAAGAGATAAAAACATTAGCAGAAATCTTTTCCAAGATCAAAGTTACCATTATTTGACAATCCCGTTATGGGGATTGTGTTATGTAGGGCCAACTAGGGAATATGCTGCATAGCCAAATAGTGGAATCTTTTAACTGATAGTCCCATTATGTGGGAAACTTATGCAAGGCCACCTAAGGGGATGCGCTGCATAGTCAGGAAAAAGAGATCTCAAAAATCTGACATTCTACTGCTAAAAGCCGAAGAAATTTTATGGACGTTCAGATTTTCTGAAGCACAGAGTTTGGTTATGCTGAAATGTACCTGAATATTGAAAGGGTATTTCCAACCAAGATTTCCAAAGAATTAAAGGAATAGTAGTTCTACAAAGGTATGAACTAGATATAGGAGGAATTGGGTCTGTAGTTTTAGGTCAGACAACTAGGATAAAAAATGTAAATAGTATATGATATGTGGCCAATTCGTTCCAAGGTTATTTCATATTGTATTTAACACATGGTATGGGAAATGTGTAAACTATGGACTTTAAGTCTTTCATATTGGGAGAAAGATATTGGAAAAGTATACATGAATGGATGTTTTACAATACAAATTCTTGTATATTTTCATCAAAGCATGAAGGGAACAAAGACACTATAACCAAGAAAGAAATTTCCATTAGTTAACAAACTAGTTATGCGGCTTGTATTATGCAGGGCCAACTAGGGAATATTATTCATTGCAAAATAGAGGCATATTTTTTCTTATATTCCTGTTTTGTATGTATCTTATGCAAGGCCACCTAAGGGAATGTAGTGCATAGTCAATAAAAAGAGTTCTCAGGTATTAGAAACTTTTCACCAGAAACCATAAGAAAGATTATGAATATATGGAAACATTCAAGATTAAGAGTGAGAAATATGGAAGGGGGTTATGCCAAATGAATATGATAAATATGGGAACCAATACTGTTCATGAGTTTTATGTCCTTTACATAGATCTGAGTCATTTGTAAAATGGAGACTTTATTTTTTTCCTATGAATTAATATTATGATGTGTTATTTTAAGTCATGAAGTGAGTACATTTGCACTCCCATAATGAATTGAAACACCTCACTTATATAAAGAATCCTTTGACATAATTCCTAATCCCACGTGTGCTATGATCGTTGTGAGAACAAGGAGTAGTAAGGGTTTCTTCTATAATACAAAGGTGACAGAAATGAATAATGGGGGTGTTAGATTTCCATGTAGTTTAACGTCATGCGGTAAAGATGAAGATGAAGTGATGCGAAAAATAATACATATTGTAACCAGATCAGGGATAAGACCCAAGTGTCACTTTGTGTCTTCCAGAAGGCAAGAATCAAGTCATACATAGTTCTTACAACATTTCATATGCAGGTTTGATTCTTATACATGGAATAAAGGGTTTTTTATTGATGTTGGGCCCAAGATTAGAGATCTAGTCGTCTTTATGTATCTAATTTAAAATGAAAATAAAGCCATACTTAGTTCTTGAAACAATCATTTCTCATGCAAATTGAGTTTGACATGAATAATGGGCGATTTTAACACGTTCTGAGAGAACCGTAAATCTTAAGACCTAAAACGGTATAAGGAAAAAATCATATATCTTAAGGAAACACTATGTATAGATCAGATTCATATACAGGAGGAGAAAAGAAAATAAGGAGATTTTGTGATTGTGGTTGGGCCCAAAATAGGAGATTTAGGCATCTATATGTATCTCATTAGAAAAATGAGAATCAACCCATAAAATGTTCTTCAAAGAATATCTCAATGAAGATCTAACTCAGTCATAGGAAAGAGAGGGACTCATGTGATACTATTTAGTAACTATTATGTAAATGATGTCTACTTTTGGAAGGTTCTAATGTCAAATAGAGAAAATGTTAGTCGTACAGTTTAATGTCGTGAAACGTGGACAAATGATGTCATGTAGTTTAACTTCATGAAACGAGGAAGAATATGCTATGCATTTTAATGTCTTACAACATGGAAGATTATGGTTGTTATGTAGTTTAATTTCATGCAACTAGGATGTTGTATTGTGCAGTTTTCAGTCTTGTAGCTAGGACCATGGGGGTTGTGCATTTTTTAGTCTTTTAGTAAGGACATGTGATGTACAACTACCCAAAGTATTTCTTTTAAGAATCTTTCATTGGTTGGAGTTTTATTACTCTCTTCATCCATTGTGATTATGGAATAAGCTCTATTTGAATAGACCATATGTATGGAATAAGGTCCTTCCCATTTTGGCTAAATATTTTGAGGTTTCTTTCCTGGTATCATTGGAGTCCTAAAAACCAATACCAATTCTTCTTGAAGAAAATAATAGCGGAGAAAGTTCTTGTTAAAATATCACGTTATTCTTCTCTGATAGACTTCCAATTTATGCAAAGTATGCAATCATTTTTTGTCTAATCATTCAAGCTCATTGACCCATTTCTGAGACCTCTCATCTATAAAAAACTGATCACAGATTACAACACTAAGTGAAAGCGGTTTCATTTCATTTAGAAAACCTTCTTCTATTCAATATACCAATAAATAAAAAGTTTCTTAGGTTGAAGTATGGGTAGTGGTATGATAATCCCATAAAGCATTCAAAATTTTATCATTCCATGATTTATTATCTTTATCCACCATATTCTAGAGTATATTTGATAGGGTCTTCTTGAAATCCTCTATCTATCCATTGGCCACTAAATGATAGTGAGATGAATGGTAGGATTTGATATTATGCTCCTGATATAACTTCTTTACCTCAATCGAACAAAAACTAGTGCCATTGTCCATCAAAATAGTATGAGGGACACCAAATATGGTGATGATATTAGTTTTGAAAAAACTAACAATGCTTTTGGCTCCAAATTATTTGAGAGGTATTGCCTCATCCCATTTAGAAAATAAGTCAATAGTAGTAAGGATATACTTGAACTTCTTAGTTTTGTCTGGAGGATAAGGCCCTACTACATCCATTCCCTGTGTGAAAAATGGTCAAGAGTATTTAGATATATATAGTAACTCTAGGGGTTAATTAATGAAGCAAGAATGCAATTGATAGAGATGACATTTCATATTGTAATCTGTGCAATCCTGCGTCATTGAAGGCCAAAAGTATCCAAGACTTCAGATTAGATCAGAGAGTCTTTACCCAGACTGGTGGGCACCACAACCTCATGAATGTAATTCTTTCATAACTGATGTATTCACTTCTCCGTCAATACAGCTAAAAATATTTCTTTCAAAGTCTCACTTGTACAGGATCTTTTGCTGGTCTAGGCTATCATAAAGAGTAAAATTGTCTTGTCATCACCAGATCTATTCTTTTTCATCCCTATTCGGTGGAAGTACTCTATTTTGAAGATATTCCATGATTGATGTTCTCTATCCCATCCTATGACCATGTGGTTCATAAATAGGGTTAATTTAATTAATTTCCTCCATTATTGTTTAACAAAAGGTAACACAATATAACGATGAGCTACGCTAATGGTTGTCTCATCCCGATTTGGATCTGCAAAGGTTGTAGCTGCATTAGCCAGTGCATCTTCTTGGGCATTTTGTGATCACAGGAAATAAGACAATGTCGATTCTGATGGAAATTAAGACATAAAAACTCTGACGTAATCAGACAAAGGGTTTAACTCTTCTTTTATGATAGAATATATACCATTTATTTTCTTGATTACCAGTTCTGAATCACCTCTCACTTTTAAGTGATTCACTTGCACCTGAAGGTCTAATCCCAAAACTGCGATGAGAGCTTGATATTCAGCCTCATTGTTGGAACCACCTTCCGATAATAGAAAGGAATAAGGCAATACTTCCTTTTTTGGGGAAATAAGGACAATTTCTAACCTAACTTTGTTGAGTTTAGGATTTTCCAGTCTCTTCCCTATTGTACTTCTGGAAGCACCATCAAAGTACATTTCCAATGTTTGGGAATTATCTTGAATAGAGACGACCTCTTCGTAAGGAGTCTTAGTATTTAATGTTGTATTTTCTGTATAAGGATGCTCATCAAGAAAGTTGGCTAGAGCTTGGCCTTTTATTTCTTTGTTGAGGTACAAAATAGATATCAAACTGTTTAAAAATAACTGCCCACTGTGCCAAACGCCCTATAAGAAAATGAAAACTGAGGATAAATTTGAGTGGGTTATTGCGAGATACAGATTGGACCTCATGATGATGCAGGTAGTGCCTCAATTTCTGAACTGTAAATATTAATTCTAGACCTCACTTTTCAATACTTGAATATTGAGTTTCTGTATCATGTATAGCTTGAATGTGATAGAAAAGGCTGTTTTCATTCCAAGAATTGTTCTTTTGAGCAAGGAAGGAACCCAGTGATTTCTCTAAGCCTATCACATAAAGAATAAGTGGCCTTCCTTCAACAGGTGTCATTAATACTGATAGACTCAAGAGATATTTCTTGAGAGTATCAATTTCTTCTTGGTAGTCTTCAGTCCATTGGTAGGTGTCTCCCTTATTCATTAATAGGGTGATGGGCAAACAATTTCTTTCCAAATTGGTGATAAAGCGCCAAATATAGGCCAAGTTTCCTCGGAGTCCTTTTAATTCATTCAAAATTTTAGGATGTGACATACCAAGGATTGATTTTGTTTTCTAAGGATAAACTTTGATACCACGATGGAGTACAATGAAGACAAGGAACTTTCTTGAAGTTACCCTGAATGAAACTTTCAAGGGGTTCATCTTCAAACTGTGTTGAAAAAGGTTAAGGAATATGGTCTCCAAATCAACCAAGTGAATGGAATGTTTTCTGGATTTGACCAGAAAATCCTCCACAAAACATTCATCAAATTTCCCTAAGAAGGGTTCGAATATATGGTGCATGGAACGTTGGTCTGTTGCGTCTGCATTCTGTATACCAAAGGGAACTACCTGATAGAAAAATACACCTTTAGGGGCTCTGTAGGCTGTATATTCTTCATCCTCTAGATCCATACAGATTTTATTGTACCCAGAGTATCCTCCCCAGAATGAAAGAGCTTCATAACTAGTCGTTTCATCAATTAAAAACACTGTAATCAGAATTGGAAAATCATCTTTAGGACAACGCCGGTTAAGAACTCTGAAATCAATGAAAACTCTAATTATACCATTCTTATTTTTCACTAGTACAATGTTGTACAACCATTTGGGATATTGAACTCCTTCAAAAAAGTTAGCATTTATATTCTTATCAACTTCAGCTTCAATTTTAGAGGAATGAATTGGGTGTGTTCTTCTTACTTCTTTCTTGAATCCACGATGTTCTTTTGAAAAAACCAAATGATGGGTGTCTATATCAGGATTAATTCCTAACATTTCTGTACAATTCATAACAAATATATCACTATGTTTCTTTATAAATGAAGTATACACCTCTTGCTCTTCAGATGTCATGTCCGCAATAATTAGAGTGGGGTGTGGATCTTTTTCTGTACCTAGATTTGTTTTCCTGAGCTCATCCACGGTGGTAGAGACACCTTCCTCAAATGCTGGAGGAGCATCTCCAAGATCTTCCTCTTCTAATTTATTATGTGTTACCTGTTCTGTTTCCAATGGCATAGTAGATGATGAGGCAAAACTCCCAAAGTTAGAGGGGGATTCAGTATTTGAATATCCTAAAAAAGATGCTACTATATCTGACCCTACTGATAACGAAGGTTTTTTCAATGGTAATAAAGAGGTAATGATGGATCAAGAATCAACATTTCTGTCTTCCTCTATAATTGCTAAAATTTCTTCTACTCTGACTGAAGAAGTAGAGGCTTGTTGTAGTTCATCATGTGAAACAAAAATTTCTCCCTTTAGGCTTCCATCATTGCTTGGTGGATCAACAATTTCTCCCATGTTTTCAGGCTCAATTGCCGAAATTGACATTAGGGAAGTTATTGGATGAGTGTTTGGATTTGGTTTTAACCTTTCAATTTGATTAATGGGTAACACATAATCTGTACTCAAATGTATGAATGGATTTTCTGGGATCTTTTTCAATCCATTCGGAGCATTAACTCTGATTATTTATTTTTTCCTGGATTTCATTTCTTTTGTGTGATAATACTCTGCCTTGATGTATTGTGATTCAATGTTTTGAAAGGAGACTTGTCACCATACAATGTCCCGATTTGACCATTGAAATAGTACTTATGAAAGGTATGACTGCATATTGATGTAGCCAAGGCCTTCCAAGAATAATATTGAATGTTGTGTCATGATGAACAACCATGGAGTCTAAATTTGATACAAGATATCCATACTAGGTTCTGAATGTAATTTATTCTAGAGGTTCTTGATCATTCATATAATACTCTTGCAACATTAATGTCGAAGAAGATAAATCATTTTCAGTCAGGCCCAATCGACAAAGTGTATGAACTTGAATGGGATTGAATCTAGAGCCATTATCAATGAGGGCTCATTGGATGTCTATGTCATTGACACTACTAGACAAATACAACATTATAATATATCCATGTACAACATCATCTTCATCTTCATATTTAAAAGATATAACTGCGTGACATTCTACCTGATCATGATTTATACGGTAAACCTCAGTTGTAGAAACATCAATTTCAATATTGTGAGGACTTGACAAAGCCTCAATGATTGCTTGTCAAAGATCCTTAAATAGATTAAAAGCATCCAGAGTTGATAACTTGGCTAGTAATTAGGACAATTGCTTCAAGATATCATAATTTTTGTTCAAAGGTTTGTGTTTCCCAACATGGAGATACAGTTTTTTAGTTGATTTGGAAGTTGATCCTTCTTATGCAGCTATATCTTGTGTCGGAGTAGAAATCGGAAACACTCTTGGATTTGGTATATTAGATTGACTAGATCTATTCACTTGCTGAGATGAACACGATGTGACTTATAATCAGTCTTTCAAGATAATTGTGTCAGAACCGAACCTGTCTTTCATGGGAGATACTCCTTGTTCCTGTTGATCCCGCTGAAGGGATCTTCCATTAGTTTTTGCTGCATATAATGTTCGAGCAGGGATAGAGTTAAAATGGCGGTTCATATAATTCCCATGTCCTCCCAAGTAACCTCGACCCTGGCCTCTTCCTATGGTTCCCCAATTTGGTACAAGGAATTCCGGCTCATTATAATCAGAATCACCATCATCATAAGGATCCGTTAAGTGGATAACGTTGACGAAACCAAAGATAAACTCATCATCTGATGAAGATTCTTATTGATGATTTAATTCTGGTTGATCCATTTGGCGGGGTGGTTCCCGTTCTTTTCAAATAGATTTCATAAAATTTTCCATGGTCAAGGAAAACATTCTCCTTAATGTGAGTTCACCTTCTTCTAACTGCAGTTTGTCCTTATAATCACTTCGCTTCTTTGAGGAACGAACTTTTGATGAATATGTTTTTTCTATGGATAAAGTGGAAGAAGACACAATCAGTTGTTTCAACTATATTTGTAAAATGGAATGAGTCCAGTTGATTGTTTTTCAGATCATCCAATCATCATGTTTCTGCATATTTTTTACTTTTGACTTTTTTCCATTCGCATTTTTCCTCTGTATCAGTAGTAGTAACACTGATACTTGAGCTAACAAACATTTCAGTTTCACTTGTCCAAAATCTACCATCTTTTTCAAGAGTTCCTTCAAAAAAACATTCCTGGATGAGATGCCCTAACATCAGGTGAAAGGGACAATAATTTGGAATATGTTCCTATCCTATTTATTTGGTTTCTTCGACCTTGGTAACTGAAACATAAAATTGGATTAGGAGAAACAATCTTTCTCAGGAATTCAAATTGGTTGTATATTGTTTTTTGGAACCCACACCATCATTTGAATTAATCCTACAAGTATCTTGTTTGAGATAAAAATTCTATTTTAAATCATAACAAAGTTTTATAAAAAATATCAAATGGGGGGAGTGACATAGCACTTGTTGAGTTTGATTCCATGGTGTGGATAGATTCATATATAATATTCTATAGAAATAGTGATGAAACCTGCTATTTTATTGGAAACCAACCATCCCCAAGCATGGACTTTGCTATTGAAAACATTGATTTTACTTTACCAAGGTATCTGAAGGTGAAGGGATCTATTGTCTTGTATAAGAATCTATATTGCATCATGGTATATTTTTTTTGTATTTTTATTTTTCTTATATCACTTTATGTTAATTTTCTATTGGTGCATTCTCATTGCACTTCATGTAAGAATTTTACTTTTTTTGTTTTAATAAATTCTTGAGAATTGCGGGATGAGTTTCTATACAACACTTCAATATATTAAAAAAACAACAACAACAAAACTAGATACTCGTCTTATGTTTAAATGTTATTCCCAACAAGATCTTCCATTTGTTTCCCCTTGACCAAGAAAATATACCCCATTTATTTTGAGACAAACAACACATCATCATAATTAAAAGAAATTGGGTGAAATGTGGAAATTAATTTGAAAAAATGAATGGTATTGGGCTTAGGATATGATTGTAAACCTATATTTTGTGAAATTATTTTGATTGGTTTCATGATTGTTAAACATGATGTATTTTGGTGAGCATTTTATGTTAAAATGTTTTTCAAAAAGCAAATTTAGTGTCATATTATTGAGGTACTTTTTTCATGGGAATAGAAAAAATAAAGTTGGGTGATGTTATTAGCCACTGAAAGGGGATAATATTAATTTATTATATCTTAATATTCATGTGTTTTAAATTTCATAAATTTTTTTATAGTGAATTATATAAATTGAACTTCATATCCCATCACAAGTGCAATTCATGTTTAAAATGAAAATTTGGTCCAAATAAATAATCAATTTTTGGAGAACATTATAATCATTTTTTGAATTTTTATTTTGGTATATTATTGACTACATTTTTTAGAACATTTTATCATTCAAGATCAATGAATGAATCCCAAGGAAAGATGGAGTGTTTTGGAAAAGAAGGCTGAAATTATTGGACATAGCTTAATGGTCTGTTGGCTCATCAAACAAAAGTGAGGACCACAATAAAAGCCCAATGTAGCTCAAATTTTAACTGTATAAATAGAAAATTATGGGTATAATTTCATTCATATAAATTAAAATCTTTTTCTATTGTTTTCATGGAGATTCAAGGAGCTGAAGTTGACAATTAATTTGTGGGCCAGATCTAAAGGCCCGTAAAAACACCTCACCATATTGAGCATAACATCTGAATGGATAAACCAAATGGAATGATATTTTGAAATATATTAGAGGAATATTGTTATAATATATTTATATTTTATGACCATCCATTATTCATCCATATTTATTTTCAAATTCACACTCCAAAAGGGGGATGACTCTGGCCAAATTTTCTGGTAAACTATGAAAAGTCCAAATTCCTTTGATTCCATCACCCTCCTTTTGAATCTCCAAATTATTGGAAAGGTAATGGATTGTTTGGGGTTAACATAAGCCTAATAATATTAATATATAAGGATATTTTGGTTAGGGTAATTGGAATACAGATTTTTTCTTTCAATTGTATTGTTAAGATTTCATTTTGTAATTTCTTATTCGTTTTTTCCATGTAAGATATTTCAATCACATTAGTCTATTAATAAAATTTCTTCTTCTTATTAATCTTCTTATTAATTTATTATTTAATATTATATAACTCATTGATAATTTTTCCCAAGGGAGTGAATCTATTCACATCATTTTTGTGAAATTTTCCACACAACGGTGGATTGATCGTCTTTTCAATGTTTTTCTTCATCAATTTCACCATTATGAGTCTTTATCCAATTGCCATTGATAGAATAGAATCATTGGAGGGATAACCCTATAATGGGTTGATCCTAGGGAGTATTAAGGGGATGGATTGAATTTTATTTCATGGACTTTAATAATTAAATCTGATTGTTGTTTTAATATTTTCATTCAATAAGTTACGTTCTTCTTAATCTTTACTCACTTTAAAGATGAAACATTTCGAGTTCTAGTATGATCTATTTTCTTTTTGGTTTCACTAAATTGATCCTCAATATGAATTTTTTATTATCCTTGGAATTTTTTAGGGATTATGTTGTTGAATTATTTTGGATTATTATCTCATTGTTTGGATAAGTATTGAATTAATGAAATGAAATTTTATATGAAAATAAATTTTTCCAATCCAACCCAAGTAAAATACTAGGATCCTATAATCATAAATAAATGTTTCTTTATTTTTTATTTAAATTATATAATTATTTTTCTAATTTAAATCACCCTAAATATTTTCAATTAAAATCCAAACATCTCAAAAAAATTTGAGTGTCTAAATGTTTCTTCTTCGGTCCCAATGGATTCGATCTTTACTTGTACTATAATAACCAAATATACCTGTATAGAATAATTGGTTACAACCATACAAAAAGTGATGAATATAATGATGGTGAAATATGTTAACTTCATTATATGTAAAAAATTTGGAAATAAAAACAAATATAATTACCTTAATTGGACTACAAAATACTTTTATTTTGCTGAAGGAGGCCATAAAAAATAAATTATTGAGTGAACATAAAGAGTAAAGTTACCAAGTAGAGAGAAGATAAAACACAGAATAGGGAAAAACTAACAATTTAATGTCTTATGTAAAGATAAATTAGGAACTTACTAATTCAATACCTAAATCTATAGTCTGTTGTAGATGGTTGGAATCCATAACCTCCAAGACTAAGGGAGGAAAGATGGACCTCAGAAATAACTATCGATGAAGAGGATAAGGGTAATTTGGTTTCAATAACCCTCCATTATAAATTATTGGATTTATTCTAGTTTATTCATCTCTATGGTATCTAGGATGTTTTATAAGAACATCATGTCACAACCATTACGAATATTTTATTCGAATATAGGAATTTACTTGTAAGATTATTATGTATCTTGACATATAATTTCTAAATATTATAGTATCCTATATAAAAATATTATTAGATATTAAATATATAATTTATAACATAATATTATATAATAATTTGTTTCTAAAATAGGTAAAAAATAATGGAAAATCAATAGTGACCATCTATTTTTGCAGGTCTAACTATTTATTATTTAAGAAGAAAACTGGATCCTTTCCATGGTCTTAATACATTGTTAAAGGATAAATTTCCTTGATGTGGTTATGGAAAATAATTATTTCCAAATCATAAATATGGTATTGAGTTTTAAATATCAATATATAAAACAAGAGTTTAACATCTCTATTTTTAAAAATATTACTACCTTTAAATAATCTAAAATGTTTTCTCGTTCCATACGAATCACCAAAGTAAATTAAAACTGCAATATTTTTCATCTATCAAAAACTACCAATTAAATTATCATTAAATAATAGTAGTAACAATGTAATTCAACATTATAATAATGAAAATAAATTCAACTTTAAATACTAATAAAATTCAAATTGTATAGTTAAAACAACAATGAAAACCAATTTGTGGTTAAAAATATATTTTTTAATGATTTTTTATTTTTAAAAGGAACAATTTATTTTATGATAATAAAATATATTGATAACATGAATAATATATTAATAATTTATTATTTATTAATTTATAGGAAATAATATAAATAATAATTATCATTTTAAAAATAAAGTTTCTAATATGAAAAGTTTTACACTATATTTAGGGAATTTATATAAATTTTAAATTATTAAATTTTAGAAATTTAATATGAAAAATGAAAACTATTATATTAATAATAATATAATAAAATATTATTTAATGCTATTTTTCAAAAAATATTGACTTTTTAATGATTAGAAAAAAATAATTTTCTTTATAAATAACACGAATTTGATAAAAATAATATATATGAATAAAATTTAAATTCATAAACCAGTTTATATGGAAATATATTTACTTTATATGTGATTTTATAAGTTTCAAAATGTTTGTTTCAATTTATTGTCCCAGATATGATAATTTAGAGTATAATTATCATTTTCTAAAAGATTGTTTTCAATAAATTTCAATATTTTATTTTAATATTACTTTTTATCTACTATGTAAACATAATAAAATTAAATTTAATATTTTCTTCAAAATTATATAATAAAGAAAATTTTAGTATGTAGTATAATTGATAAGTAAGCTTTGGTAAAAACTAGTTATGAATATATAAGATAAAATGAGAAATTCAAATAATATAATAGAAAATGAACCAAATATGTGTAAAATATGTGTATGAATGTGTAGATGGTTTCTTTATTGACCTTTTAATTTCTATCATATATTATTTTTAAATTATAGAACCACATTCCTTAATATTGGACTTCTATTAGATAAATATCATAGAAATTTCCTAAAATTCCATCCCTTTTCAATTATAATAGGGTTTCTTTTCTACTCACATCCACTCACACAAAAACCTTATTATTTTGGAAAAAATACACTCCAATATATTCATCCACACTCCTTTCCACCATGACATGGTTTTTCTATTATCAAAAGGGAATCACCCAAAATCATAACCCCCTTTATAAAAGACAGGCCATGAAGCAGGGTATAAGTTCTTAACTTTTATTTCTCTTTCATATTACATTATTTGATTCTTATTCCTCAAATTTATTTTCATTAAATTAAAATTATAACAACAATATCATTAGTATAATGGTATTTTATTATAATAAATGTAAAGTCATTGACCACCTACCCCTTTTCTATTAAGAAAAACAATATTTTAAGACATAATTTTCTACGGACTACTGCCCCATGATGAAATATATAACATCCCATACTTTACATATAGATATTAACTCAACATTGAGGAAAATGTATTTTATAACATAACAAAAACCACACCAGGACTATATAGATTTAGTGTCTTTAGAAACTATGAAATATAAAAAACTAGCTTATAAAACATCAACATTGTCTCCCACTTATTTCTTTATAACGAGACTCATTTTGACATATCATACTTAATACCCTTCTTCATGACCTGGGGAAAAGAAACATGTGAAAGGGTGATCTCAAATTCTCAGTAAGGGTAAACAAGGGAAATATCAATCATATCATAATCATAAGAACATAACATTTGAAAATATTACCCTACATATAAAAGATCATAATATCATGTCATGGGATAAATAATAAAAGTGATATATAATCCCAATAGTCATAAAATAAGACATGATATTTGTGTCATACACACATAATCATAAAAAACATTTCTTATTAGTCAAGGCTCACTGCCGAGACCATCATAGTGGGCAAAGTTCATTACTGAACCAAGTTCACTTGTAGTTCCATCCCAATATTACTAAACTAGATTTACTTTCTATTCCAGTCATGTCTATCTCATGAGATATAATTCTTTACCCAATGCATTGGATGTAGATATAGGTCTCATTTCTCTAATAATTAAACTACTCTAACATGTTCCACAAAAATAAAAATATTCACCATATCAAAACCAATGAAAGAAAATGGGTTTGTTAAACATCATACAATCATAATTGATTCAAAAAAATGGATTTCATAAATAGAACACAATAAATTAATATTAATAAAAGGGTTTGAAATATAACCCTATTTAAAGATTGTTATCTTAAATGGAAGATAATTTTGAGAAAACACTTGAAATTAATTCTTAAGGAAAATATCATTTCTTATTCAAAATGTCTTCCTTCCTCAAAATGACACACTAATTTAGAAGAAATAATTTTATGTGAAAATAACCTTGTAATTTTGTTGGGGAAGCTTCATAGAAATAAGGTGTCATGAAATTGTAAAAATCCATTCATATCGTATATGTTAAATAAACAGTCTCCTCGTACTTTTTCAGAAAAAGTAAAACAGAACCTCAAATCGAATAATGAAAAAATGTTTCTTTCATACCATTTAGTAAATATCCACCAATGGGTAAACTTATAGAGGGATATAAATAATATTTTTTAATACATATTTAGGAATCATGGATACAGATGATAAATATATAAACCCATAAATACTTAGGAATAAATAGTCTCGAATAAAAATAAAAATTTGAAAAGTTATCCCATACCTTAGGTCCGATATGCTTAATATATATCTGAAACTCATGTTTAATGATTTAAATCATGTTAATAATTTGTTAAAAAATAATAATAATTCTTATTATTACTTTTATGATCATATTTTCATCTATTTGTTAGTAACATTTCATTGTTACTCATTATTCCGGTATTAACCACTTTGTGTTATTATGAATGTTTGTCAGATAAGTTATTATTCCTCATTTTAAGTTACAGATATATAATTTAAACAATGATATTATTATAATATATATCACATTTATTCATTCAATTAATCTATATAATCATTTTTTAATTAAGATCATGTAGAATGAATCACAATACATTGTGGAGACGGTAGGTCGTACGTATGCACGCGCAATGATATCATTCCAAAAATCATTGAATGGTATTGAATTCAATGGTGTATGATATTTCCGAATTAGTGTAATTTTATAATAATAATATATAGTTATTATTTCCATCATTATACCCATCCATGTTAGGGGTTGTTGAAAAATATATGACACCATGAAATTTAGATGGTATGTCGTACGTACACAGGCACAATGATTTTGTTCTTTGTAGGATGGATAGAAGGTGAAATATGGTTGTTTCATGTTTTAATTACATATTGGTATAATAGTGATACTTATGTTATAACATTATATTGAAACAACTACTGAATAAGAAGTAGAAGAAGAAATAATATTTAAATAATCGGTAGAAGAGATTACCTCTTCCTTGACGTGTTTCCTCTAAATATCTTCTTAGAGCACAAGAGTTAGTCTTTGAAGATAACAAGAACCACAAAAATGAAAAGAGGGAAGTTTATAAGGAAATATTTAATTGTATGTTTGGGCATGAAGGCTCAAAATGAAGTGAATGGGTGGGGGAGGAGGTTCTATTTTATAATTGAGGTGAAGAGTACTTTTGGAAACTCAATAAATAATAATTTATAATAAACTAAAAAACTACCCAAAAAATCATCCCAAATGTCCACATGTATATGATTATATGAGATAATGTTTTAATATATTCATCCAATAAATTTTGGACAATTAATTTTGATAATTTTGACTATATATTTTTAATTGACACATATTTATTCTATTTCATTTTAGTTTTGGTAATAACATTCTAAATTTGTAATGATTATTAATATTTAATTATATGGTGTTATTTGAAAAAAATTTAATATTTTATAAAATTTTTGATATAATAATTATCACTTTGTAATTTTTATATATGTTTTTGAATTTTAAAAAATTTAATAAAATATTAGTTTTTTAAAATATCAATGTTGTCAATTCTGACACTATTTATTTGATTGACTTTAAAAAAATCCACAAAGAAGATAAATACTAAAAAATATAAAATATACTCTTAAAATTTTATAGGAACCTATAAAATTCTTGTATCATATTAATTAGTTCATATGATATTCCTTTTTATATTTTTAAAAAAGTTTTTAGATATTTCTATTAATAAAATATTTTTTACATCACTATTGTGTCATCCTTAATGGAAATTATTTAATAAATAATCATTATAAATAAATTTTTATGATGTAGGTAATTGTTTTATCATTGAAGATACTATCTATAGTCGATATTATATCCTAGTTATTCATATATTAAAATTAATATACTTATATAAAATGAGATTGTGATATCTTGTCAAATTCGTTAGTTTTTATTACATTCATGACATATTCATAGGTTAGTGGCCATCAAGTGATTCCATTTCGAAAAAATAGATGATAATGGTTGAATTCAGTCATTTAATTAGATTTTTGACATGTGTTAAGATAATTTTATAAAATTATTTTTACCATTAATTACTTGATTTACCTTTAATAATGGTAATAAAAATAATTACCAAAGTAACTATTCATAATGCCCAAAAATAAAATAATCCTATAAAAATAATTTGGACCTAAAGATATAATATATGGAATCAGTTTTTAAAAATTCAAAACACATAAGTTCTGGTAATTAATTTAAAATCAATATCGTTGTCAGAATGATAGAAATGGGTTTTTTAGGTTAAAACATTTAAAAACATTTAAATGTTTTTACATCTTAATTTAATGTAAAATTAATTCCAATGACGTATATTATATTTAATGGTAAAAATATATCCAATTTATAATTTAAAATATTAAATTTTATAATTTATCCATATAAATTATTTTAATGAAAAAACTTATTTTCAATTAAAATTTAGCGTATTTTTAATATTCATCAAAATATGAAAGTTATCAGAAAAATATCAAAAATTCATCCAAAGTAAATATTTATATACCACTTCAAAATAAGATTTTTATTTTTTCATATAAAATTTATTAATGTGTCAAAATCTTAATTTAAAAGTGGTTCATCATTCAAAGTTGTAAAATTAAACTTTTTTAAAAAATAGGTTTTATACATCAAATAGGGTTTTATTCATTGCCTCTGATAAAAATATCCATTGCATAAATATCAAAAAAAATTAGTATTTAGCACATATTTATCTCATTAATTTCATCACCAAATGTTATTCACTAAGAAATAAAAATATCTAATTTTAAAATTTTCATAAATAATTGATAGCGAGAGAATTCACTATGAATTTTTATAAGTAAGTTATAATTATTATTATTAATATAATAGATAGGATATAATGGTAATTTTATAATAAGGAAATATAATAGTTCATTTAAACTCACAATTTCAGTCAACACAAGATACTGAAGAATAAAATTTATTTAAAGAAATTATTTAATAAAAAACATCTGGGTGTTACATTCTACCCCCTTAAACTGAATTTCTCCATTGAATCTCATCAATTGGAAGCAATCATATGAGGATACATCTCCCTCATCATACCCTCAAGTTCCCATGTTGCTTCCTAAAATTCGTGGTTACTCTATAAAACGTTTTCCAAGCGAGTGGTCTTGTTTCATAGAACTTGTTCACTATGATCCAAAATCTCTATCAGTTGTTCTTCAAAAGAAAGATATTTCTCCAAAATTGCGACTTCTGAGCTCAGTAGATGTGAAGGATCGGGTGTGTACTTTCTATGGAGGGATACCTAGGACATATCATGATCATTAGAGAGATTCGGTGGAAGTGGAAATCGCTAATCTACCTTCCCAACATGATCTATAACTTCAAAAGGACCAATATACCTTGGGTATAGCTTACCCTTATTTAGAAATATAATTACTCTATTATAGGGAGATATTAGTAGAAACACTTTATCACCCACTTCAAACTCTATGTCTTTTATTCAGTTGTCATCATAACTTTTTTTCGACTCTAAGCTGATCTTATCTGTTGTTGAATAGACGTAACCTTTTATGTTATTTCATCAACAAGATCAGGTACTAATAGATTTATTAACCCAAATTAATCCCAACAATTTGGAGTTATGCACTTTATTCCATAGAGGGATTCATAAGGATCCATCTAATAACTAGACTGAAATCTATTATTATAAGAAAATTCCACCAATGGTAGATGTTGATCCCAACCACCATTGAAATCAATAGAGTAAGCTCTCAACATGTCTTCCAGAGTTTGAATTTTCCTATCATACTGACCATCTGTCTGAAGATGATAATCAGTGCTAAAACTTATCTCTATATCCAAAAAATGCTAAAGACTTCTCTAGAACATCGACGAAAAATTTGGATCCCGATCGGATATAATGGAAAGTGGTACTCCATGCAATCTTACCACTTCCATTACATATATCCTAGAAAGTTGATCAATATGGAAATCCTCTCTAATAGAAATTAAGTGTGCCGACTTCGTAAGGCGATCAACAATAAACCATATAGAATTATTTACTATAGATGTTTTGTGAAGTCTGAAATCAAATACAATAGTGATGTTTTCCCATTTCGATTCTGGTGAAGGAAATGGTTGTAACATCCAATTATACTTTTGTCTCATAGCCTTAACTTTATGACAAACCAAGCACTAAGAGTCATATTCAGCAATATCTCTTTTCATACCATCCTACTAGGAATACTCTTTATGGTCCTTGTACATTTTTGTGCTTACAAGATGAATAGATAATGAATAAATATAAGCCTCATCCAACAAATTCTTCATTAATTCCTATATGGGAGGAATAAAAATGCTATTCCTAAACCTTATTATACAATTAAAAAATGTTGAATCCAAGAACATGTCTCACAATCTTTTTGTAACTCTACATCTCCCATAACATCATCGTTAATCATCAATTATATATATGGTTGAACATTAATTTGAGAAAGATATGATTTCTCCCCTTCCATTAAAATTTTCAGATCAATCCTTTGAAAATCCATAAATATTAATTCTTTCTAGATCCTCATCATGGATAATCTAGCATGATCTTTTTGACTGAAAGCATATGCCACAATGTTCTCTTTCCTAGGGTGGTCATGTATTGAGAAGTCATAATCTTTATTCAAATCCAACAATCTTCTTTGGTGCATGTTCATCTCTTTTTGTATGAAAAAATACATTAAACTTTTATGATCAGTATTAATATCACACCTTCCCCCATAAAGATAATGTCTTCATATCTTTAATGTAAAGATTATTGGAACTAACCTCAAATCATGAGTAGGGTAATTTTTATTATGAATTTTCTACTATTGAGAGGCATAAACTATCACCATATAAATTTTCATGAGAAAATATCCCATCACTTTCATGGATGCATCACAATATATCAGAAAACATTCTCCATAACAAGTTAGTGTGAGCACAGGTTCATTGGAAAACCATATTTTTAGCTCTTTGAAATTTTCTTCACATTCCTCCATACAAAAGAAAATAACACCTTTCCAAGCCAACTTCGGGTGTAGATTAGATAATCGAGAAAAATATTTCAAAAAGAATCAATAATATCCATTCAATCCAAGAAAACCTCTGTAACACCCCAAGATTTTATGAGAAAAATTATTATTTTTAATTTCCTTTATGTCTTGTGTTGTACGCTACACCAAGATTAGTTTGCGCTATACGCAACACCGTATTATCTTACATTATACGCAAACACTATTCTAATCTTGTGTTACACGACAGAGCAACCTTCCTCGATAGCGTGTGTTGTACGCAATACCGAGTTTCACTAAATGAGATATTATTATAATATTATTATGAAATAGTCGTTATGAATAGTAATACACACTTTTTGAAATTTTATAAATTTTACCTTTCAAAATGGACTTCATTTTTGGATTTGGAATATCAAAATTAGCCTAGGGTGAATTTTTGGTATTTTTCTGAAAACTTTTAATTTTTGATGTATAGTGAAAACACTAAGTTACTATTTAAAAAGTGAATTTTTATTTAAATAATTATATATTTTATTTAAATTTATTTTAGGTAAAAATCGATACATAATACCTATATAAGTTCAATGTAATTTATTCGAGTCATGTTATAATAATTTTAGATATATAAAAACTTTATTGGAGTTTTCACCGCCTTTTACCCACCTCCTAGGAGAATTTGAAAATTTACATAAAACATAATTTTACCTCTTCTGTGAGTAGAATTTTGAAAATCCGAGAGACACGGTTAATATCAAGGAGTAAAATGTGGTTCAATAAGATAAAAATAATTTTCGGTCAATAGTAACTTTTTACTTTTATTTACCACGGTTAAAAGTAAATAGGGTAATTAAGGGTAAAAATGATATTATTATTACCCTAACATATGTACCAATTCTATTGGATAAGTGTATATCGACAAAAAACAACCTTAGGAATAAAATATTACCCTTTAGGTCCACTTGGATTAGATTAGGACATTTATTATTATTTTATTTATAGAAAAGGTAAAATAGTTAAAATCAATGTATAATAACTATAAAATTTTTAATATAGGGTTATAAATAAAATAAATTCAACAATAAATATTAATTAGAAATTTAAAAATATTTCCTTCATAATTGTATTATATTTATAATTTTTAGACTTTAAATAATTTAATTTACTTATGACACAATGTTGATGCAGTAATTACCTTATTAAGGAAATATTAACATAATTGATATTATAAATACCCGAAAAAATGTAATTTGAGACTTTTTAAGAATTAAAATATTTTTATAGGTTAATATGACATATTAGTATTGATTAAATTAACTTTTTGTTAACTAATAATTCTGTTATCATTTTCACAAAAATCAATTACCAAATAGTGTCAAAACTGACATAAAATAGTTTTTAAAACAAATATTATATTATTAATTGTTATTTTATTCCTAAATATCTATGGTTCGGAAAAATGAATTATATAAGGTTTTATATATTAATAATTAACCACTTGGGGTTCGTTTGGCTAGTTATAATAAGTTTATTAACCATATAGTGTAAGAAAACAATAAGACACGGTAAAAGATAAATTATTTAACTTGGAGTTAAATCTAAACTACAAGGTTAAAATAGTAACATAAACTTGTCTAAAATCTATTGGTTGAGAGTATTTCGACCCATACCCACATTAGATTTTAAATAGTTCAATTTTAATCTATTCAAAGCTGAATATGACTTTATAATAAAATAATATTTTAAGTTTTCCCAAAGTTGCCCCTCTCCTCCCTTATAAAAGGACACCTCCTCCCTCTCCTCCTCACACCACAATGAGCCTTCATGCTCGGCCAAAACCTGCCAATTTCTATTCTCCAATTCCCTAAAAACATCCTAGAGGTCCTGGTCTTCTTCAAAGACCATCTATATTGCCCTAAGAGGAGGTTAAGAAGAGGCACTTCAAAGAAGGGGTAATGTCTGTTACCGATTGTTACAAATTTATTTCTTCTTCTACATACTCTTCTTTAGTTCTTTCATTATGAAGTAATAACATTAGTATCACTCATATATTGATATGTTATTATAATTATGAAACAACCAAATTTCACCTTCTATCCATCCTACAGAAAATGAAATCACTGTGCGTGCGTACGTATGGAATATCGTCTCCACGCCATGGTGTAATCTATTTTCCACCACCACCTTACTTGGATGGGTATAATGGTGTAAAAAATAACTATATATGGTTATTATAACATCATACAGATTCTTAAATATTATATCATCCACTCCAATTCCATTCAATAATTATGGGAATGATATCATCGCTCGTGTGTACGTACGGATTACCGTCTCCACGACGCGATGAGATTCATTCTCCATGATAACCATTCAATAATGATTAAAAATTATATATAATGAATAATATTGAAATATATGACATAATTAAGCTACTGGATTTATGTATACATATATATATATATATATTTCATCTACTTACTTCCATTCCAGTCAATAAGGAAAGGAAAACAGTGTTCATGCGTACGTACGGCCTACCGTCTCCATGAACGGTGTATTTCATTTCATTTATCTATCTATTATGTATATATATACTGAATATATATGATATATAAATCATGATTTACATTCTTTGAGTAAGTAAATATTGATATAAGTAATAATAATATCAAGAACAACAAATCCAAACACATATGATAAATTAAATGATTTTACCCAAAACGATGCTTTAACATGGAATTTACAATAAAAAAGATAATATAAAGTTATAAGTGAACCAGATATGATATCATAACAATGAATATGATTCATTAATAAGTAAATGACATTATATAAGTCATTATACAGGAGGTTCAGATTTATATGAAGCATATCGGACCTAAGGTAAGGGATAATTTTGCAAATCTCATTTTTTTCAGAGATTGCTTATACGTAAGTATTTACTGGGGTTATATTTTTCATCCATGTCTATAAAAATATTTTTCCTAAAGTTTTTAATATTCTTCCATGTATTTCTAAATTCATTTTTACCCTATTTGACTTTTACATTGTGTTATGGAAGGAATCTTTCTTTTGTTTACCATACGAGGAACTTTTTGACTTTTCCGACAATTGTACGAGGAGAATGTTTTTTAACTCATATGGCATGAACGGATTTTTACGGTTTTCATAACGCATTATTTTCATGAAGCATACTCTACAATATTTCATGATTATTTTCAACAAAATCGTTTTATTTCAAAATTGAATGGCATTTTGTGAAAAGAAGATGATTTTGAAAATGAAAGGATATTTTCCTCAAGAATTCATGACAAGTGTTTTATCAAAATTATTTTCCATATAAGATAATATAGGGTTCTGTTTCTATCAAAATTATTACATTGATTTGATTATGTTGTGATGGAATTATTTTTATGATCTCCTTTATCTTATATGAATTTTTTTATGATATCACGATATTTAAGAACCCCATTTTTATTACATGAGTTTTGCTATGATGTATGATTTATGATTTTGTGGCACACATAAGAATGGTTTCATTATGAGATGGGTGGGACCTATATCTACCTCTAATGCATTGGGAAAAGATGTATATCTCATGATATAGACATGGCTGGAATGGAATGATAATCCAGTTCAGTGATACAGGACTGGAACAAAGAGTGAACTCGATTCCGAAATGGACTTTGTCCACTAAGATGGTCTTGGAAGCAATGCCTTGGATACTATGTAAATCATAACATGTGCTTAATGGTTTCCAAAATTACATGTGTTATTACCATGACATTTTATCATTATTAATTTTTCTTTATGATCTATTTCATAGGTACGTCCATTTTTTATGTCATTGTTCAAGGTTTTGATTTTTAAATATTATGTTCATGTTTTGAAGTTCAAATGTATATGGTTTGTTTTATTTTCTCCATGCTTACCCTTACTAATAATTTGAGCTCACCCTTTATATTTTTTCTTTCCCCCAGGATATAAATAAAGGTCTTAGGTAAGAAAAAAAAAGAGGAAGATCTTTATGGGATATGTTGAAGATCTTTCACCATGATTAGAAGATTATATTCCGAGTTTCCAAAGACACTAAACAATTATGGTCCTTATGTGTCTATTTTTGTTATGAATTAAGTATTCCGAAAAAGTAATGTAATGTCCATGTACGTCAAGCTTTGGGTCTCTATAGTTGGTATCAGAGGCAAAGGAGGTAGGAATGAATCTGATCCTTGGGAACTATAACATGTGAGCGTTGGACGAAGCATGGCTCTCCGCCCAAGGGCTTCATGAAGAAATGGCTGCCATTGGGGATGGAGGTGTGTCCCACCCAGGGGGTGTCGCCGCCCATGGAGTGCCCTGATAGGTATCAATTATAGTCTACTGGAAGTAATTCTAGACCGCTACAGTTGGTATCAGAGGAAAGGATTAGTCAACCTTTGGAAACTAGGATGCAAAAACATTAGTGAGCTCCTTAGAGATATTTCTAAGGTATGTCTAGGGATGTCCCTAAGGTTTAGTATAACTATAGTTTACAGTCCTAGAATTATGTTGACGATCATGAATAACCTAGGGTGAACCTAAGGTGTCATGGATTAAAGAATGTGTGATAATTTAGACATCTCATAAGTGACTTTTTATGATTATCTGTTTCCCTGTTATATTAACTGTTTCTTACACCATGGATTTTGGTTTTAGTCAATGTAGGGAAGCAGAAGGAATTGGGTCAACATTGAATCCAATATAAAAATTGGTGACTATGAGCAATGAAATTGCTTAATGCCTAGAAGGAATGATTTTGTGATTATGTCGAATCAGTTATCGCGATATATGATTAACACGGTGAACTTTAGTGGTATTCCTAATTCATCAATTAAGAGAAAGATGGACTTTTATGTATGTTCACATGTTGAGGAGCATAGAGAAAGGAAGATTGAAATTTCTAAATAATGGAAGAATAACCTTGATGAATACATTAAATGGAGGGGAAGATGTTATATGTGTGGATAGAGGGGTCATAGAGTGACAGTCTGTTATGGAGTTCAATGTCTTATCTGTGGAGAACATGGGCATTACCCAACTCAATGCGCTAAACTAAGAGGCTACTTCTAAATCAAGGAAGGTCTTATTCCATGACAATCATTGAAGAGGATGGATTGAAGTGTTTATGTATTGGTATTCAAGAATAATGTTGTTGAGGTAATTTTATGGTATATTAGAATATCTATGTATTGGTCCATTGTGGTTTTCCATAAGAATATGTCATCTATAACCATGAAAAGTGATTGAAATATTTTTGGAAAGCAAATGATATGCGCATAATGAAGGGATAAAGAGAAAAAAATATTTTGGATAGTATTCATGAGCTCATGACTAATATAAGGACAAAGTGATATCATGGTTTGAGTATAAAGATTTTTTGGGATTTTGGTATGTGGAAAGAGATAACTTTTGACTGCTTTCATCTTTTCACTAAGGTTCAATGGTTATTCATTTTTCAATAGAATACATGATTAAGTTATTCACATGTTTGGAATGTGACCAACAAGATATATCGTATGATATATGGGGAATAAATTATGGTATTCACATGCTCGGTAGATGACATCTCTAGTAATTACTTTCTTTATACTATGAGCTTGGATAGAAGTATTTTGGATAAGACTAAAGATTGGTATGGATTATGTTGGAAATAAGTTTGTATTATATAAGGCTAGAACTTTTTTTAAGTATTATTTGATGGGATGTTATAATAATGTAGTTTTATAAAAAAAAGGACAACCTGTAGGACAGGTGACAACCCATCGCGTCAGACAAGGCTATGGGAATCGAACGCACAACCGAAGTGTGATAGGCCTTTATCGCATACCACTGGCCTACAGGATGTCCCTCTTTAGTATAAATTAGTTTCAATTTTATATGTGGTATGATATATGAAGTATATGTCTATTTTAGGAACCATATATAATTAATCTTACCATAGATGGACTTATGTTTATTTAATAACTTTTTCTAACATTTTATTTGAGATTGATAGAATGACCCACCGTTCTATCACATGATCTGATAACGCTTCACAAATGACAAATTAACCTTCACTTCTTTAAGAGATGAAGTGGAAATTATTCAAGGCATGAAAAACGATGATATTGTACCAAAATAAAGTAAGTATTTATTTTAATTCAACAATTCTTCAACTTTAGGGAAATGATCTTGAAAATAAAAAAACATTGTCCTCGTGTCCTTATATCTGATGAATCACATGGTACCTTAGATCATCACAAATTTATGGATTTGTGATTGTTGGATTTTTCATAGCCATGTTCTCTACCACTCTCCTTCAGACCTTGATGGATAGATTTCTCTTCCATATCCATATTTTCACCTATGTTCTCTTATGTGGAAACCCAGTGATGAGTTAATTTGGGTAACCGTTATGTTTCATACTACAATTTTTAAAATTAAGTTCTAGTATTCTAGTTTACGTTCTGGGTTTCTGTAAAAGAAACTTTCATGTAGTAAACCGTTTATAACCCCGACGAATTTCGAGGGTGAAATTCATTTTAAGGGGGGTAGAATGTAACACCCTGAGATTTTACGAGAAAAATTATTTTTTTTAATTTCTTTGATGTCTTGTGTTGTACGCTACACCGAGATTAGATTGTGCTATACACAACACCGTATTAGCATAAATTATACACAAACACTATTCTAATATTGTGTTTCACTCTAGATAATCCTTCCTCGATAGTGTGTGTTGTACGCAATACCGAGTTTCACTAAACAAGATATTGTTATAATATTATTATGAACTAGCCATTATGAAGAGTATTAACCACCTTTTGAAATTATATAAATTTTATCTTTTAAAATGAACTTCATTTTTTGATTTGTAATATCGAAATTAGCCTAGGGTGAATTTTTGGTATTTTTCTGAAAACTTTCAATTTTTGATGAATAGTGAAAATACTAGGTTACTATTTAAAAACTGAATTTTTATTTAAATAATTATTTATTTTATTTAAATTTATTTTAGGTATAAATTGATACATAATACCTATATAAGTTCAATGTAATTCATTGGAGTCATTTTATAATAATTTTAGATATATAAAATTTTTATTGAACTTTTCACCGTCTTTTACCCACCTCCTAGGAGAATTTGAAAATTTACATAAAACATAATTTTACCGCTTCTGTGAGTGGAATTTTGAAAATCCGAGAGACATAGATAATATCAAGGATTCAAATGTGGTTCAATAAGATAAAAAAAATTTATGATGAATATTAACTTTTTACTTTTATTTACCTCGATTAAAAGTAAATAGGGTAATTAAGGGTAAAAACGATATTATTGTTACCCTAAAGCATGTCCTAATTCTATTGGATAATTTTAATTCGACCAAAAACAACCTTAGGAATAAAATATTACCCTTTAGGTTCTCATGGATTAGATTAGGACATTTAGTATTATTTTATTTAAAGAATAGTTACAATAATTAAAATCAATGTTTAATAACTAAAACATTTTTAATATAGGGTTATAAATAAGATAAATTTGAATATAAATATTCATTAGAAATATAAAAATATTTCCAACATAATGGTATTTTATTTATAATTTTTATACTTTAAATAACTTAATTTAATTATGACACAATGATGATGCAATAATTACTTCACTAAAGAAAAATTTACATAATTGATATTATAAATACCCCAATAAATGTAATTTGAGACTTTTTAAGAATTAAAGTAATTTTATAGGTTAATATGACATATTAGTATTTCTTTAATTAACTTTTTTCGAACTAATAATGATGTTATGATTTTCAAAAAAAAATCAATTACCAAATAGTGTCAAATTGACATAAAATAGTTTTTAAAACAAATACTATATTATTAATTGTTATTTTATTCCTAAATATCTATGGTTCAGACAAATGACTTAGATAAGGTTATATATATTAATACTGAACCACTTTGGGTTATTTTGGCTTGTTATGGTAAGTTTATTAACCATATAGTGTAGGAAAACAAGAAGACATGGTAAAAGTTAAATTATTTAACTTAGAGTTATATCCAAATGATAAGGTTAAAATAATAACCTAAACTTGTCTAAAATATATTGGTTGAAAGTATTTCTACCCTTATCCACCTTTTCTTCTAAATAAATCAATTTTGAGGTATTAAAAACCTAATATGACTTTATAATAAAATAATATTTTAAGTTATTCTTAAGGTGCCCCTCTCCTCCATTATAAAAGGGAACCTCCTCCCTCTACTCATCACACAACATTGATCCTTAAAGCTCATCCAACCCCTACCAATGTCTCTTCTAAAGTTCCCTAGAAACATCCTAGAGGTCCTGGTCTACTTTAAATACCATCTTCAGTGCCCTAAGAGGAGGTTAAGAAGAGGCGCTCCAAAGAAGAGGTAATGTCCGTTAACGATTGTTTCAAATTTATTTCTTCTTCTACTTCCTCTTATTTAGTTGTTTAATTATGAAGTAATAACATCAGTATCACTAATATACTGATATTTTATTATAAATATTAAATAACCTCGTTTCACCTTCTATCCATCCTACGGAAAACAAAATCACCGCGCGTGCGTACGTACGGAATATCGTCTCCACGCCGTGGTGTAATATGTTTTCCAACACCACCTTACATTGATTGGTATAATGGTGTAAATAATAACAATATATGGTTATTATAACATCATACTGATTCTGAAATATTATATCATCCACTCCAATTCCATTCAATAATTATTGGAACGATATCATCACTCGTGCGTACGTACGGATTACCATCTCCACGACGTGATGAGATTCATTCTCCATGATAACCATTCAAGAATGATTATAAAGTATATATAATGAATAAAAATGAAATATATGACATAATGAAGCTAATTTATTTATGTATACATATATATATATTTCATCTACTTAATTCCATTCAATTCAATAAGAAAAGGAAAATAGCGTTCATGCGTACGTACGGGGTACCGTCGCCATGAACGGTGTATTTCATTTCATTTATCTACCAATTATGTATATATATATACTGAATATATATGATATATAAATCATGATTTACATTTTTTAAGTAATTAAATAATGATATAACTAATAATAATATCAAGAATAAAAAGTCCAAACATGTATGATAAATAAAACAATTTTACCCAAAACGCTGCTTTAACATGGAATTTCAAAAAGAACGGGTAATATAAAGTCATAAGTGAACCATATATAATATCATAACAATTAATATGATTCTGTAATAAGTAAATGACATTATTTAAATCATTATACATTAGATTCGGATACATACTAAGCCTATCGGACCTAAGGTAAGGGGTAATTTTGCAAATCTCATTTTTTTCCGAGATTTCTTATACGTAAGTATTTACTGGGGTTATATTTTTCATCCATGTCCATAAAAATGTTTTTCCTAAATTTTTTAATATTATTCCATGTATTTTTAAAGTAAATTTTACCCCTCTTTGACTTTTACATTGTGTTATGGAAGGAATCTTTCTTTTTTTACCATACGAGGAACGTTTTGACTTTTCTGGCAAAAGTACGAGGAGAATGTTTTTTTAACTCATACGGCATGAACGGATTTTTACGGTTTTCATAATGCCTTATTTTCAGGAAGATTACTCTACAAGATTTCAAGATTATTTTCAACAAAATCCTTTTATTTTAAAATGGAATGGCATTTTGTGACAACAAAATGATTTTGAAAAAGAAAGGATATTTTCCTCAAGAATTAATTTCAAGTGTTTTATCAAAATTATTTTCCATCTAAGATAATATAGGGTTATATTCCTATCCCTATTATTACATTGATTTTATTATATTGTGATGGAATTATTTTTATGAAGTCCTTTATCTCATATGAATTGTTTTATGATGTCACGTTGTCTAAGAACCCCATTTTTATTTCATTGGTTATGCTATTATGTATGATTTATGATTTTGTGGCACACATAAGAATGGTTGCATTATGAGATGGGTGGGACCTATATCTACCTCCAATTCATTGGGTAAAGATTTATATCTCATCAGATAGACATGGATGGAATGGAAATTTAATCCGGTTCAGTGATACCGGATTGGAACGAGGAGTAAACGTGATTCAGAAAGGGACTTTGCCACTAAGATGGTCTTGGAAGCAATGTCTTGGCTAATATGGAAATAATAACATGTTCTTAATGGTTTCCACAATTACATGTTTTATTCCCATGCTATATTATCATGATTAATGTTTCTTTATGATCTATGACTTAATTACTGCCATTTTTTATGTCTTTTCTCAAGATTTTTATGTTTAAATATTATGTTCATTTTTTGAAGTTAAAATGTATATGGTTTGTAGTATTTTCTCCATGCTTACCCTTATTCTGTATTTGAGATCACCTTTTATTTGTTTTATTTTCCCCAGGATATAAAGAAAGGTTTTATTTAAGAAAAAAAAGATAGGAAGATCTTTATGGGAGATTTTGAAGATCTTTCACCAAGATTAGAAGATTATATTATGAGTTTCCAAAGACACTAAACTATTACGGTCCTTGTGTGTCTATTTTTGTTCTGTATTCAGTATTCTACAAAAGTAATGTAATGTTCATGTACGTCAAGCTTTGGGTCTCTACAACCTCGGGTCTCAATTATCATTGTTGGTCTCGACCATCTTTCAATAACCTCAGTTTTTTCTACATCCATATATATCCCCTCTATTGAGATTATTTGACCCAATAAATGAAAATTTCTAACGAAAAACTTTACACTTGGTAAATTTGTACTAAAGCATCTCCTATCTCAGGGTCTTTAGTACAATTATTAAGTGATCTTCATGTTATTCCTTTCTTTTTGAATAGACAATAATATTGTCTATAAAGACTACCAAAAAATGATCAAGATAGTCTCTAAGGACTCCATTCAAGATATCCATGCTGATAGTGGGGGAATTAGTCAAACCAAAAGGCATCACTATAAATTCATAGTTTCTATTCCTTGTATGGAATTTCATCATTGGTATGTACTCATTTTTTACCCTTAATCGATGATATCCTGAAATATTATCAGTCTTGGAAAATTATTGAGCTCTGCGTAGTTGGTCGAATAAGTCATCAATGCAGGGAAGAAGATATTTTTTCTTGATAGTGATATTGTAATATTCCCGATAATCAATGTAGAGTCTCATTGATCAATATTTCTTCATAAAAATACAATATATTCTCTCCAAGATGATTCAATAGGGAGTATGAGTCCCTAATAAATATTCTAGTTGAGTTGCTTCTTCAATTCATTAAACTAAATTGGTCATTCTATAATATGTCTTTGAAATAGTAATAACACCCAGTATGAGTTATATTGAAAACTCAATTAAAAATTTTTTTGGAAGTCTTAGAAATTCCTCCAGAAAGACTTCATCAAACTCTTGTATAATGGGTGTATTATTAATCATGAGTTTCTCCCCTACCATTGAAGATAAATAACCTTCATTTATAGAACTCAACACCCATATGATGGAAGAAATTTTTACTGGAAGGTTATATTCATGATTTCATTGAAATATAATCATAGATTGATCTGGAATAGGAAATATGACTTCCAGTCATTGTATATTGACATGATATCCATATAGAGAAACCAAATCCATGCCAAGAATCATATCAAATTCATCTATAGCAAGGATCATAAGATTTATAGGAATCACTTTCCCAAAAACTTCAACATGTGAAGAATTATAATATATTTATGTGACTTTGTATCCATTTGGAGTTGTTAAAGAAAAATCAACATATAATTAATAAGGTAATATAATAATACCATAAGAAAATTCTTCAAAAATGAAAGGGTGGGTGGATCAAAAATCGAATAAAAAAATTTCTACTTAAAACTGGATGGAAAGTGTACCTCTCACCACTTCATTATCGTGATCAATATTACTGAGAGTGATTACATGTGACTTTCATTTTTATTTTCCCCTAAAAGTTTGTTGACGTCGATCATTATCAATAATCCTTAGATTAAGGAATTGATTTTCATAATGACCCATTACCTTGCATTTGTAACATTGAAGTGTAGTAGGTGCATTCTATGTAGCCTTTTTGTTGTTCACATCATTAGACATCTTTTCACCATCACATCGGCATTCAACTGCCCGATAACCTTCTTTTCCACACTTAAAAAAATTTGAAGTCCAATTTAGAAAATTCCCTCCATGTTTCATTACACACATTGATCATAAGGGAAAACTTGTATTCTTTTCATTGTGTTCTTTATATTTTCCATTGAATTCTATTTTTATATTCTTATCAAACCCATATAACTACTCGGTTACTCCAATCACTACCTAAAATTTGAGAGAACATCAAACAATATCCACATAGTTATTGATGTCCCTTATGTATATATCCCTTCGGAGACTTTTTTTTAATCCACTAAATAATCGATCAATGTTACTATTAGGTTGGATAATAATTCCAGTGGAATTTATTTTAAGTCTTGTAAACTTTTCCATGTAGTTACCAACATATACATCATCATTTTTTAAGTACAAGGAACTCATTATCTATTTTCTTTCAAAGAATATGAGGAATGTAATTGTTTAAAAATAAGTTCTCAAACTCATCTCATTCCATAAACTCAATTTCATCTCTTTTCATCGTATTCTTGATAAGATTACACCATTGATCAACATCACATTCAAAATGATATACTGATAAGATGAAATTATCATGTTCAGAACATTGTAGAACTGAAAAAATCTTTTTAGTGGTATTGATCCATTTTTCATCCACCAATGGATTAGAAATCCCACTGAAAGAAGGTGTTTACTGCCTCAAGAAGGATTCAACAGAATGTTTCTCCCTCCATTTCTTGTTTGGAAGACCTACATGATTCATATCTTGAAATATTTGTGTGGGAGTTGATATAAATTTTTTCATTCTATCTCCCATAATATTTGGTTGCTTATGGGGACAATCATTGAATTACTCATTGCATTCATCATTAATGAGGTTCCCTTAGGTTCTAGTCATTGACTAAAACCAAGAATCATAGAGTGAGAAGCACCAATCATAATTGGAAAACCACATAATTCAAGAATAATATTTCAATTTAACACACCATAGGTTTTATCCTAGGTTATTCATTAACATATCTAAAACACTAGGATAAGATTATAACCTATACCTAGACATATGCTTAGGGTTCTTACTAAGGTTCCCCCATCCTAGTTTTTAAAGTATAACAATACCTTTTCTCTAATACCAAATATAATGGCCCATACATAACATATAGATATTAATTCAATACTGAAGAATTTTTATTACATAACATAACAAAAACCATGGTAGGACCGTATAGGTTTACTTTCTTAGAAACTGTGAAACATAAAAAACAATTTCATAAAACGACCACATCATCTCTCGCTTATTTCTTCATAACTAGACTCCTTTTTTACATATATTACTTAATACCCTTATTCATGACCTAGGGAAAAGAAACATATGAAAGGGTGAGCTCAAATTCTCAGTAAGGGTAAGTAAGGGAAATGTCAATCATATAATAATCATAAGAGCATAACATTTTAAAATAATATCCTGCACATAAAAGATCATTATATCATGTCATGGGATAAAAAATAAAACTTTAATGTAATACTAGTAGTTATAACATGAGACATTAAATTTCATGTCATACACACATAATCATAGAAAATCATTGCATATTAGTCAAGGAACATTTCTAAGACTATCATAACAGACAAAGTCAATTACTGAACCGAGTTCACTCCTCCTTCTGGTCCTATATTTCTAAACCATATTAACTTGATATTATAGTGATGTCTATATCATGAGATATAATTCATTAACCAATGAATTTAAGGGAGATATAGGTCCCACACATATCATAATTAAACCATTCTTACTTGTGCCAAAAAAATAAAATTATTTACTATAGCATAACCCATGAAATAAAATGGGTTTCTTAAACATCATTCTATAATAATTGATATAAAACAAATGAATTTACAAAATAACACAAAATCAAATAAATATAATAATAGGGTTTGAAATATAACACTATTTAAATAGTGTTATCTTAGATGGAAAATAATTTTGAGAAAAAACATGAAATCAATTCGTGAGGAAAATATCTTTTCTTCTTCAAAAACATTTTCCTTCTTCAAAATGCCACAAAATTTTAGAAGAAATAATTTTATGTGAAAATAAACTTGTAAGATGGTTGGGGATTCTTCAAGGAAATAAGGTTTCATGAAACCATAAAAATACATTCATATCGTATAAGTTAAAAAAACATTCTCCTCATACTTTTACTATAAATTTCAAAAAGTACCTCAAATAAAATAAAGACAAAAGATTCCTTTCATACCATTTATTAAAAATTCACAAATGGGAAAATTATATAAGGATATAAAGAATATTTTGTAATAAATATTTAGAAACATGGACATGGATGATAAATATACACACATTAAATACTAAGGAATAAACAATCTTGAATAAAAATGAGATTTCAAAAGTTATCACTTACCTTAGGTCTGATATGATTTGTAGGTATCCAAACCTAATGTATAATAACTTTGTTAAAAATTTATTACTGAATCATAAACATTTTTATGATTACATTTATGATCATATTTTTATCTTTTTGTCAGTTACATTTCATTATTACTCATTATTCAAGTATTAACTTCTTTATGTTATTATGCATGTTTTGTCATATAAGTTCTTATTACTCTTTTCATTTATAGTTATATCATTTACAACATGGTATAATTACATTATATATAATAATTATTCATTAAATTCAGGTATTTAATTATTGTTTAGTGAATGTCATGTAGAATGAATCACATCATTGCATGGAGATGACAGGCCTTACGTACTCACACAAGATGGTATCATTCCCAAAATTATTGAATGGTTTTGAAGTGGATGGTGTATGATATTTCAGAATTTGTATCATGTTATAATAATCATATATAGTTATTTTTTCCATCATTATAGACATCCTTGATCGGTGTTGGTGAAAAACAGATTACACAACGACGTGGAGACGGTAAGTCATACGTACGCATGCATGATGATTTTGTTTTTCATCGGATGCATAAAAGGTAGAATATGTTGTTTCTTAATTATAATAACATATAATTATATGAGTTATATTTTTGTTATTAATTTTTAATGAAACTAATAATGAAGAGGATGTAGAAGAAGAAAGAAGTTTGAAATAATCGGCTGAAGTTATTTCCTCTTCCTTGGCATGCTTCCTCTAAAATGAATCATATTTCACTAGCTTTGGCCACTAAATATGACAGAAACCTCTAGAATTAAAATAGGTAAGTTGGTAAGGGAAATTGGTAGGGCATATTTGAGCTTGAAGGCTCAAAATGAATTGAAGAGGAGATGGAGGTGGATCCCTTTTACAATTGAGGTGAGGGGCACTTTTGGAAACTCAATAAATAATAATTTACAATAAAATCAAACCCTTCCCAAGAAACCTACAAAATGTCAAAATATCAAAGACTATATGAGATATAGTTTTAATATAATCAACCAAAAATTTTTATAAAAGCTAATTTTTCATGTTGAACCGTATCTTTTTAACTGACACATTGTTATTCTATTTTATTTTAATTGTCATAATTACATTTTAAAAATTTAATTGTTATAAATATTTACTTATATGATTTTAACTAATTATAAATGGATATTTTAAGAAATTATAGATTTTATAATCACCACTTTTTAATTTTTAAATATTTTTATGATTTTTAAATAATATAATAAAATGTAATTTTTATAAAATATTAATAGTGTCAATTTTGACACAATTCATTTATTTTACTTTTAAAAAAATTCCACGTAGAAGAGAAATTCGAAAACAAATATTCAATAGACTCCTAACATGTCATAGTAATGTAGAAAATTTGGGGTGTACATTAATTAGATCATGTAATATTTATTTAATATGTTTAAAACCATTTATTTGATATTTTTATTAATAAAAAAACGTTACATCAATATCGTGTCATCATTAATGGTAACTATTTAATATATAAAAATTATTAATAAATTTATATGATTTAGGTATTCTTTTAGAATCCCATAGACTATTTATAGACAATATTATATTCTATTTATCCATGTATTAAAATTAATATACTTATATAAAATGAGATTGTGATATTTTTCCACATTCATTTGTTTTTATTACATTCATTGTATATTCAAAGGTAAGTGGCCATAAAGTGATTCAATTTTGAAAAATATATTATAAGGGTAAAATTTAGTCATCCAATATGATTTTTATGGGTGTTAAGGTAATTTTATACTATTATATTTACCTTTAATTTCTAGATTTACCTTTAACCGTGGTAATAAAAATAATTTCCAAAGTTACTATTTATAATGCCCAAAACAATTAGCCTACTTATATAATTTCAACCTACTAATTTCAAATATGGATTTCATTTTTAAAAATTTCAAACACAAAAGTTGAAGTAATTAATTTAAAATAAATCTCATTGTCGGAATGAGAGAACTCGTGTTTTTCAAAAGATAAAACATTGCAAAAGATTGAAATTTTTTTACGTCTGAATTTAATGTAAAATTAATTCCAATGACCAAAATTATATTAAATGGAAAAAATATTATATTTATAATTTTAAACCATTCAATAATATAATTTAACCATATAAATTAATTCAATGAAAAAAGTTGTTTTCAATTAAAATTTAGCGTATTTTTACTATTCATCAAAACATTAAAGTTGTCATAAAAATATCAAAAATTTATCCAAAGTATATTTTTATATCCATATTAAATATAAAATGTTTATATTTCCATATAAAAAATTATTAATGTGTCAAAATCTTAATTTAAAGGGGTTCTCCATTCAAATGAGTAAAATTAATCTTTTTAAAAAAATAGGTTTTTATAAATCCAATATGGTTTTATTCATATTATATGTCTAAAATATCCATTGGATGATTATAAAAAAATATTTTATTAATTATATAACATGAATATATATCATTAATTTCATCACCAAAATCAATTCACAAAAAATGAAAATATCTAATTTTTATTTTTCTTAAAAAATTGATAGCTAAAGAATTCACAATGAATTTTCATAAGTTAGTTATTATCATTTAAAAGAACCTAACGGCTAGGATATAATTTTAATTTTATACTAAGTGAATATTGTGGATCATTTAAACTCATGGTTGCGTGCAACACAAGATACAGAAGAATAAAAATTATTTAAAGAAAATATTTTATAAAAACATTCAGGTGTTGCAGAACATGTTTCATTTTCCTTCACTACCATAAAAGGATATTATAAAATGGGAATTAAATAAATAATTATGATATTTATATCATGGTTTTTATTATATAAAAATAATCCATATTACTCCTTTTTTTCTATGAAAAAAGAAATTGTCAACAATGTCTACATATAGACTAGCTCTTCAAGGGAACTATTGATTTTTTTCATTTCATCACCACCTTATATAGATGGACATGAGGATGATATTAATGGATATATTTGACATATAGGATTTCATTAAGGATATTATATGATAATTTTTGGATCATATTAATGATATAATCAACTAACTAGTATCATTAATTCTATCGTTTAAAATGAAAGATATTAGAGGAAAATGATCTATTCTTTCTCATCATTGACTTTATAAAAATTATCTTATATTTAAATATCATTAAAATTAAAATATATTACACTAATGAAAAATAAATTATATAATTATTCTTCTGGTTAAATGATATTATGAATAATCCTCCTCATAATCACCCATTAATCATGGTTGATTCATGTTTGGGACAGTATAACCACCTACTTGAATAAAATTATGAATTTATGTAATGTAGGACTTTGAGAACATAATTAAATTTGTTATATGATATCAATATGAAAAAATAATCTTTTTTCTAGTAACTTTATATTAATATTTAAATCATTTTTTAAGAAATAACACTTTGTTCATAAAGAAACATTGATAAATTCCTATAAATGATTTTAACCTCATAGATCATAACCAAAACTACTATGAAATGAGAAAATGTATGTTTATAAAATATATAGGATAATATATTATAGTACTATATATGATGTAAGAATAATTTTATATGGGAAAATAATTTATACTAATATTATTGTTATGAAACTAGTTAAATGACAAAAATGTTTACTTACACTCACTTTTGAAAATAGATAAAAATCCACTAATATATATATATATATATAATTATTAAAAATTATGAGTATAAATTTTTTTAGAAATGATTTTGGTTATTAAATATATTATTATGATAGGTATTATTTTCTCATGAGGATACAGTCTCATCGACCAATAAAGAAAACAAGGTATGGTTATTCAATCTCAAATTCCAGTTTCTGAGACATATATTGTTTTACGCACCAAATTTCATTTATGGGGTGAATTTAATTAATATTTGAGATATCATATCATGAATTATATTTTAATTGTATTATATAATGTTGAATTAAAATCACACTTTTTCAGTGGTTTTTTATTAAATTGTTACTCAAGTTATAATATTTTTATTTGTCTTAGTTATAATTATTTGATACATGTTACATGTTATGAACCATGTTTCCTTTTTATGGTGTTATATGGATATTCTATCCCATTAAATGTTATATACATTTTTTTTCTAATAAATTAGATTAAAATATCCAAATCATATTTTTTTCTTCAAATGTGTGTTGACTCATTTTTTAGGCGAGTCATAAAAGTAGTTTGTAACTCAATTTCTATTTATTGGGAAATGATCATTCACTTAAAATTATTTCATATAAATTAAATGAATTATTCACATAGATTATATTATTTGGTATTATCCCATGGTTTCAGTTTTTATAATAGAAATAACTTTTTATAGTGTTTCATGGTTCATGGAGTATATTTCCAATAAGGGATATTGATTACACAAGCCTCCCTTATGTGAGTTATATTTTTTTCTTGATATTATCTATACCATCCATTGGTTCTCCCACCATGATATTTTTTATATAGTGTTTTATAATCCTCATTGGGAAAATTATGTTCTAATATTTTATCATTTACAAAATTCTTTAAAATAATGGATTTTATGTTTCTAGATTTATCTTTGAATTTATATTTTTCATTTGGACCATTAAAATCATAGTGAAAACCAATTGGATTATTTATCACATAACTTGTGATTCCATTATATAGAATAATTTTTAAGGGAGTTTTTCATTTATGTGAGAACACTTCTACATTTCTTTATTGAAATAGGTTTATTTTCATTTCAAAACAGCCACCTTATTTCTCAAGGTGGTTTATGATCATGATTATTTTAGTATTAACATTGGTGTAAAATCATTTCTCTATATGATGTGACCGATTTTATATAATTTATATTAAACGTTTTTCAATTATAAGTAATTTTATTATATTGAGATGATGAAGAGCATTGGAATTACATTAGTTGTTATTAAAATGTAGATGATTATCATCATGGTGAAATTTTATTGTTTAACCGTCCACCTTCTCCCTCTCAATATATTATGCTAATATTATCTCTTATGTTAACATGGTTAAATTTATTGGTGTTTCAAATATTATTTTTCAATCTTGGAATACTATTTGAAAGTTCATTATATATTGTTTTACCATGAAAATTATTTACAAGTATGGGACATTATCATATTGTCCCTTTAATTACATAGTGACAATTATTGATATTATTGATTAATATTAACTAATAATTCAGGTTGATTTGTATTATCAATACATATCCTTTACTATATATACAGCTATGCTTTATTCCGTAAGAGTTTCCTTAGGGGATGGTATGAAAATTCTTTCTAACTCTCATGGAGAGTGCATTGGATCGAATAAGGTGAAATTTGTGACCTAAAATCATATAGCATCTCAATGGATTGACATGTATCATGAGAAAAAATAGTTTGATTTTTGGTTTATTCCACTTCCATTAAAAGGATAATATCTTAAAATAAGACCTTGACTCCAGGTTTTTGATGCCTGCCATTATAAATTCCATTAATATGAGATCTTTATCACGGAAATCTGTGTTCTAAATTAACTATTATGGATGTATAATTTTTCCAATTTCATGATGATTATTTATTCAGGTTGTTTAGATATTCCTACCATTATATTTTTTCCAATTTTATGCCATGATTACATTAATAATATATTATCCTTAATGAGTGTTTTATATCAACCACATTTTATGTTTACATTCCATAGGTTAATAAAAAGTTATACACGTGACATATGTAGAAGGATAGAATATATTATATAATTTATGAGAGGTGTTGAATACATATAATGAAATATATAGTTTCACATAGATATATATATATATAATTATAAACATGTATACTATTTGATAAATTCTTGAGATTTATTAGTTATTCATGCTTTATAATTCTTTAAAGCTATATACCTAAAAGGATCATTAAGATGTTAGAGATTAAATAATATTTAACTGATCTTTTTATTAGGTATGGTTATATGATATATTTTATAGATATTATCAAAGAAAATAGGTAATATCTAATTTTATTGAAATGGATCTAGGGGTGTGGGTTTGTGGTGTCACTATTCATATCAAAGGAATGGTCTAGATAACATTGGAGATTAGGATCTTTGTTGAGGTTAGTTTAGGGGTATGTATGTTATGATTGATCATATATTTAAGAGTATACATAACCCATTAGGATAAGTATATTATTTAATGTTAAGGTAATAATGAACCATCTAATGATTATTAGAAGGGAAATATAGTGAAAATCATAAGAATATGTATATTTATAGGACAACATCCTAATGTTTCGGTAAATTCTTGAGTATGTCGTTTTCCTTATAATATATCACATTCTAGATACTATCTAGTGGATGTGGCTATGGAAGCTATGGACATATGGGTAATTACCCTATGTAGTGTTGTTTGAGTATTGACTCAATCATATCATTATAGTACTTGACAACATCAAAGACTAAACTCTTGTATAGAAACTAGAAAGCGGTATAAGTTTTGATTAATATTCTATTTTTGAACACTTATGAAGAATTTAATAAATATATTAAATAAATATGATAAATAACCTAATAGAAAATTGACTATAGATATCCAATGCAGTATGGGTTGATCCAAAAGAATCTTTTGTTAAAAACCCACATGCCCTAAGGGAACACATATACATTTTTTTCACATTCATATTTTTTATGTTATCATAACCATTTTAGTATTAGCACCATGTTTAATCATGATCACAAATATGAAACTGATAATGGTATATATCTAGATATGACTAGGTATTATAACCAATTATATGTGAAAATGAAAATGAAAAATAATTTTATTATATTCCTATTATGAATAAAAATATTTTATTCCCAGTCCAACTGATGGTACTGAGGTTTTAATCATAATATGAATTGATTATAGATACTCTATGTTATTGTAATTAAGTAGGTGATTATTATTGATGAATGTTTTGATATTCAAAATTTTATTAATGATTATGTAAAAAATATAATTATTATTCCTTAGTTTGTTCATCAATGGTTTTAAATCTTCTTATAAATGGTATTGACGACTAAGATAAATGATTTATTTGAAATAATAAATTTTTGGAGATAATGATTTAAGAAGACATATTTAAGGGATGGATATGTCTTAGTTTAGTAATTTTTTTGATATTGAGATAAAAATGGGGTGGGTTATTTCTAAAGTGTAGCTACATTATATCAATATCAGTGGGATTGATTATAAAAATTTGGAAATGATTATCTAATATTTTTTATTACGATATATATTGACTAGTGTGAAACCATATGAACTAGTAGATAACACTATTGATGGGTTCAATATGTATTTAATTTCATAGAGGATTATATTACTTCACTATGATCATTTTCATAGATATTATAATTGTTTGGTAAAGGAATGTTATGGGCAATATAAGATTATTGATGGGTACATGATTGTAAGAATGTATTATTATTTTTTGTGGAAGGATAAGTATCATTATCTAGACTAGGAGAGTATTTTTGAATTCATATTAGAATCTTGAGACCAAAAGATAAATATGTTAATAATACCCTCACAAATATTTATTAGTAAGTGATAAATAAGATTTATATGACTAAATTTATTTTTAAATTGGTGAATTTAAAATCCTAATATTTAAAAATATGATTTCCTTTAAATAAAAAAAAGGTTATTTGGATTTCTCCACACATCATACCAACCTAAAATGAAACCAAGATATGTTTAGACTATTAAAACTGGCAATGAAATTATCTATAATTAATAGGAGTACCATAATTATGAAATTAGGCTTTAATGATTATTAATAATATTTTTAACACTATTGGAATTCATATATTTTGGAAAAAACAAATAAAATCAATTTATATTTAATTTTTTTTTCTAAATTTGTTATTTTGTTTCAAAAAAAATGTATTTTATAAAAATAAATTATAAGGATAATATAAATAATATATTACAAAATAATTAGTTGGTAATTTATAAAAAATGGTAATTAATTATAGTTTAAATTTTAAAAATACATTTTTTAATATGAAAAGTATTTCACAATATTTTGGGACTAAATTTAAATATTGAAGTATTAAATTATAGAAACTTAATTTGAAAAATTGAACATCATTTTTGGATTAGAAATCATAATATGATATTAAAATGAATATTTTTAATCTTTCAAAAAAGAATGCTTTTGTAGTGAATAGTGAAAAATATCATTTTTCAGGACCCAAACACCTCGGGCTATGAACAAGGTCATCTACCCAATGGTTTTGCTATAATAACAATTTTTACTTCCCGTCATACCACATCCTCTTATCATCCATGGTTAATTTTCATACTAATGTATATCCTATATGCCAACACATTTTTTTTAATGTGATTTATTTCTCACAAAAACACATCCTAGGAAGCTTCCCAGGTGGTCACCCCTACTGGTAGTACTCAAAGATAATATTTCCTTACTGTGTAGTTTTAATTAGGCAGGCTCTTGAAAAAATAATGTTTTGGTTTTTGACATGGGTAGTAACATTTAGTCATTTATGTCTCACATTTCCATGGGTGTTACATCCCCAACCCCTTTAAAATAACACAATAGTTGTGGTCCCCACACATCCAACATCGAGAGTCCCTCTCCACTTCGGCTAGGTATTGACTCTGATACAATTTTTCATCACCAAACCACATCGAGTCAGGAAAATTTTCATCTTACCCCATTTATATCCTATAACATCTTGGATATATTCCCACCACATGAGAGGATATTAACAACTTTTGACACTTATCAAAATAATTTATGTCTTTATATGGAAGCCCATTTTATTTTAGTGTAATTTTTCCGCACTCACACACATGATTGAACAAATAATAGGATGTCACTCATCCTGAAACTACTCTAGTAAAATCTCACATAAAGTTTGATTTATGATCATGTAAACTCCAAAAAAGAATGGTGAAAATTGTTAAAATCGGTAGTCACATTTAGGATTCTTAAGTATCAATTTTCCAGGGGTGTTATATTATTGTAATAACCGAACCCAAACCATTGCGTCTAAGATGGAGTGTCACATGACCTCAAATGATCATACTGATATGCTAGAGGCTACTGGATAGCATTACAATTTGTATTTTCATAATTGGGGAAACTATACCCTCCTTATTATAAAATATAACCAATAATAATGAAAAATAAATATAAAAATCCATAGTGAACAAGTATAATGAATATAATGGTAGATATAACACATGTTTTACAAAAAATAAATAAACAGGCTCCCAATGTGTCAAGGAAACCCATTTTATGGTAATACAGGTAAGTAAATAAAACAACAGTACCCCCTAAGTCTACCATAGTCTCACCACCAACTCCAGGGACCATGGATCAACCCTATTATATGGGCTCTCATCCCTTACTTAGATCCCTATAATTGATGTTTGGTTGCATATCAAGATTCATGTTCATGATGTGAGTAATAAAATAAAGTATGAGACCACAAATATATCCTTAATAAATTTTTCCAGGTATAACAAGTGTATTCTATGATAAAAAATAAATATTAGTGAACCATAAACAATCACATAACAAGAATCCACGTTCTTACTAAGCCACCATGAAACCCTACTATACCATCTTCGGCTCTATTATATAATAAGGACCAATAGGTTGTAAATGATCAAGAACTATCCACAATGTCGGTGACATGTCACTCAACATCCTTAAGTAATAGACTGGAAATGCTACTCTGTATGCACAAGGCATTGAGTTCCTATACATTCATTAATATACATGGGGAATACTTTTATATATGTTCCATAAGGATATCATGCTCCTAGACCATGCATGGTTCCACTATCTTCATTGTCATATACCATGTGTTCACCCTATAATGGATAAACACACCACGATCCTAAACCGATTTTGAAACTAAGAATAAAACCCCAATGACATATTAACACACATAATAGGGTGAATAATAAAAATAAAATCTTATAATATCACATTGTGAAATTAACATCAATATAAAATACATGAAATAAACATCAAATATAAACAAATATTCCACAACCTCACTCAGGTGAACATGTTTATTTAATGATTCTAAGGAAATATATATACTTCCAAATTTAAAAAAAAAATCATCCTTGGTCATCACAGTATACCAAAATAATAATTGTAACAAGGAAACATGAGAATACAAGATCCCCAAATTGTGGGTATCTTAATTATTTATGGTTGTTAATGAAAAAACAATATTATTTTTCCAGGAACGATGATTGCATGAAATTTTTCATCAATGGAGAGTGATCATGTAGGTAATAAATGTATAACCTTAGATTCTAGTTATAAGATAGAGTTTTAGAAAGGATACACATGGAGATTTAATTTGAATAAGTTGATTCTAAAAATCACAAACCATACAAATTTCGTCAATGAAATCAATTCTATGGTATGTCAATGAAAGGGATTCCAATTCACTAGATGAAATTTTAGTAGAAGAAATGATCATGAATTCAATATTGATTCTAGAATATATATATTAGTTTATAAAATGAATATAAATCAATTTAAAATTCATCAATATGAAAGAGGTACAGTAATCGGGGAGATTCAAGATGATCGATCCATGGTGACATACACCATAAAATCCACCATTCATGAAGATTCAATCTTCATTTAATGAGATGTTGATGGAAAAGTAAAACCTCATCCAATATATAAAAGGATGATTGAAGGAGTTAGTTCTATCATAATCCACCATGGAAAAGTGTGTAGGGAAAATGATTCATAAGAACATACTTGTATAACAATGGTTTTTATGGTATATCATGATTTGATAATGAAATGATTACAAATCACTAAATATGGAATATATTTATTAATAAATGGACAATCATCATTGTATATTCGTGGAATTATTAGATATTATATGGATCCATGGTCATATCATGAAGTTAAATAATTGTTTTTAAAATATCTATAGAAAACTCACTGATTACGTGTCACGAGATCGATAATTTATTAAAGAGGTAGAGGGAGATTAATAGGAGCGGCCAAGAATCAATAGTGAGTCTATCATACTGAAAATATCATATTATGTTTTGAAATTTGGAATGAAAGGGTTTCAAAATGGAGTAGAATTCAAAACTTGTAGGGTGAATTTAACAAACCCTTATAATATGTACACCAGCGACAAGGTGGGACTCACTAGTTGGCTGGTTACATTGCCAATTTGCTGGTGAATAGCCAAGAGAATTTCAATGATCTCGAAAAACTACATAGGTTTACCCAACACCACCTACCATCCAATTTCACACAATAGGTGAGACAGTGGGGTCTACAGTAACCTTCATACCTACAAAAAATACTCTATATAGTCGATGGATTCTATCAACAATCCTATAAAGGTTTATAGCCAATGTTCGAGTAGGACAACTCTAAATCCTCCCAATTTAAGAAACTATACACAATTTCATTAAAAATTATCTTCTTAAAACAACTATTTTAGAGACTAAAATCATGTTAATTCATAATTTATAAACCATAACATTATATACATTAAAAATAAGAAGGGTCATTACAATTTCCACCCTCTAATTACTTCTCTTCCGCAAGAAATTCCTTTAATGGTTCTGCTCAAACAACTCCATCAACTTATCACGATCATTAGACATTCACTCCCATGTCTCCACATTGATATATCAATCACACCATTAAATCATAGGAAGTGATGCCATAATTACATGAAGAACAATATCCCAACAGTAAACAATTATTACTGGGTTCTCCATATATGATGCATCATACTCAAACTCAAAATAATAATTATTAATGACCTGTATAAGATCATCAATTTACCTCTATAGCTAAGGCATAAGAAAAATGTAATTTAAACCTCGATAGTAAGTAGGAAAATTGAGATGATATGACACTATCCCAAACTTAATGATGATCTTTAATGGTCCAATATAAAGTTGTTGTAGTTTCACTTTCTTCCTCAAATGTTGATTTCATAACTGAGGAGTCACTATCAGAAAAATAAGGTTTCCTACATAGAACTCCATAGGTATCCTCCTATGGTTCGAATAAGACAATCAAATATTCTATACAATGATAAACCTATTCTTAATCAGTCTCACACTCTCATAGGTATCTTGAACCAAACTTGGTTCCATTATAACTTCTATACAAGCCTCATTCTATGAATGTGGTGAACCACAAGCCCTTCCATAGAGATCTTCAAAGGGTTCTGTATGAATTGAATCATGATAACTATTTTTATATGAACTAAACTAATTATATGTGATCATCTCATGCTTAAATAATTTATAGAATGAAATATATGATAATATCCACCAATATATGAATCATCTACTCTAAAATTCTGTATATATGAGGATGGTATGCTATGATCAACCTCCAATGTGTTCCTAAGGACATTTGAAAGCCCTACCAAAACTAGGACTTAAATATTAAACAAATATTTGATATTATTTTAATGGGAACTTTCAGAAATCATATTATCTCATGGAAATATAACATTCCTATCTCATTTATTCAGTGAGTCTCACAAATTAGTAATAAAATGAAAAAAACTATTAGAACATAATCAATCACCCAAAAAGATTCAAGAATCATTAGAGTCCATCGTAACAGATTCACAAATTCCTTAATTAGAACCTCACACTTCCACATAGTAACTACAAGATGATGGAGAAACCCACAAGGATGATGGTTCGAACCCATTATCAACTGGTTGATAAGGATTTGAAAAAAAACTAGAAATGTATCTCTTACTCCATATATATTACAACTAAAACCTAATGTATTTGTACATATTTTTAACCCCATGATTTAACAAAAAAATTATGTCTATGTAATCCTCTCATAAGTTATTCTCTGATGTAGGTTTGGAATACAACTCTCACATGAACATGTATCAGATCATCATTGTCCAATGACCACACCTGTGTATCAAATCACCACTTAATAACTGTTCCAAAAACAGAACACACTCTGGTTCAATGATATCTCTAGACATTACCTATTCTATAAAATACTATTTGGCCACCATTGGTGTAAATAACACCTCCTCAATATCCTAAATATGGTGGTTACATTTTTTAAATTAGTATTAGATAGAAGAAATCACATTCTAAAGGAAATATTAGTGTATTAGACATAGAAAACTTGATAAATAATTTAATCTCACAATAAAATTGAAAAAAAAATATAACATAGTATTTTATTTGAGAACTGCATTATTTCATTTAACATGACCCTATATATAAATTATAATACACTTCCTAGAATCATGGAGAAAGGAATCATAATAAAGGGTTAAATCGGATTCTATGTGAGGTTATGTGTACAATGGAAGATATCTTAAATAAATAAATAAAATGATAATGTTAAATATGTAAAAACAAATTCTATTTAATAAATAACATGATCATATAGAATAATATGATAGGACCAAATAGTAATAATATGATTCAATATAAATAATCACATTAGATGTAAAATAATCCATGTACATCATAAATAATCAAATAATCACATGGTCGTCAATAAATAATCTTATAATTAGTGAATTCATAAATATTGACATCCTTAACATACATTCAAGGACACATTCCAATAAGTCTTATATAAATTTCTAAGGAATTCTTCAAATACCCAAGATAGATTATTTCATGAGACCTACTGATGCATCAAGGGGCTATAGCGGGGTCGTATAGTCTGTTATAATGTCTAATGTATTCCTCATATGAAAGGGGTTACTCATAATCAAAGTAAACATTATTCATGAAAAAACATCATTAAAAATTTAATTAAACACCTCAATAAATAAACAGAATCATAAACCATCTGGATTAATATGGAAAATTATTTCAAATTTGTACATCCCTAGTCAATCTGATCTTGAACCATACATATAAATAATAATTGTGGAATATTTACAAAATATCCTGACTGAAACATAATTAAAATAAGTTTTATTTTAGTTGATTAATAAATAATAAATAAAAATGTCATTAAAAATATTCTGGAGGAAAATACCCTTTTCACATTGAGAATCAGTTTTAAAAACTAAAAAATTACTAAAAATTTGAAAAACTATTATTTGAAAAAAATCATGTATACTTTAAAATGAATTTTCAAATCAGTGAGTTATCTTTATGTTGAAAAATTCCACCCATACAGAGTATGTTAAGATAAATTTTCCTTTCTAATTTTCCGTAAAAATAAAAAATGAAAAAAATTATATATTTTAAATAATTTTATAATTATTAAAATATGGATTAATATGTTTTAGTAAAATATTGATATGGATGAAGAAGATTCCTAGCTGATTAGAAAAAAAAGACACTTTTCATAAAAAAATTATTATTTTGACTAACTGATTCATGTAAAATGCAAGGAGAACATATAAATTCATAAAATACCCATAGGAGAAGAAAATATATATTTTTTAAGTAATAAAAATCAAAAAACATTCCCCAGCGGAAGCTTAAAAATAAAAATTATCAAATAATGTTGACATTATCAAATAAACCCATACCATAGACTTGACATCCTTCACATGTCTATGAAATTCCTATATACTAAATATATATTTCATATAAATATTTTATATAAAAATATATATTTCCCCATATTATTTACTTATAGTATTTTATCACCAATTTATTAACTACACATTGTTAAAATTACTATTCTGTGTAATAATTGATTCCTTTCTCTAGTATGTTTTAGTTCTGTACATTTTATCCTTCTAATCTAACCAGGGATCAATTATATCAATATAGTTATTCATGATTTAAATTTCATATATATATATATATATATATATATATTCATTATATACATATTTATAGTCAACCATAAAATTTAGATAGAGAAATAAATTACACTATCCAAGGAGATGATATGTCATACGTTCACATGAACATTGTTTCCATTTTTTGATGGAAGGAATGAAATAAATGTATATAATAATTAACAAAACCAATTTCATTATAATATCATATATATTAATTAAATATAACCTTATAACCCTCCATGAAAAAAGAAACTAAAAAATATCATTTTGCATCATGGAAGTGGTCATCCACATATACGTTTGAGTGATGTTATTGTTTTGAAATATATTAGAAGTTATGAAGGTAGATGAGATATTATAATTCCATAAATAAAGTTATTTCATAAATATAATATATATATATATTTATACGTTAAATCAATCAATATATCCATCTGTGAGAGATGGTGGTGCAAACAAATACATTAGTTCGGGAGGCAGTAGTCTACTATACACAAGATCAACAGTTTCATTTCACTTTTATGGAAGAAAATATGTATATAGGTAATTAAATTGATTTAATAAAAAATATTTTTATTTAATAATTTATTTTTATTATTATATCAGTGTTGGAGAATATTTCAAGGGGTTACATTATGAAATAAAATGAGGTCTCCTTGTTAATAACTATACCTCTTTTTAAACCAAAACTATTAATTTTTATACCTATTACCTTACTAGGATTATTTTATTATTAAAAATGGAATCTATTTCATTTGGAGGGATTTAGGGAATGAATTTGGGCATGTATAGGTTGATCAGAAAAAAATTCGGGTGTGTGGAGGAGATGATATGGGGTGTTATTTTATAAGTGGTGGAGGGGACCCCATAGAAATTTCTTAAACAATGATAATTTATTTCTAATGGAAATTTTAACATCCAATATAATGATAGAGTAAATTATTTTTATATTTTTTTAATAAAAATTAAATAGTTATATTAGTTATAAAAATATTGTGTTAAAAAAAGAAATTATTTTAATTAAAAACCTTTCTTATATGGTTTTATTAAAATAAATAATTTCTAAATTTTATAATATTAATTGGGTAAAATATTTTTTTTAAAATTAGAATGTAGAATTTTAATTTTGGTGAGATTTTTGGATTTTTGAAAAAATATTGACTATTCAGTAAATACTGGAAAATTCAGATTTTTGTAAAAAAAATAATTTATTTTTTTATATTAAGTGACATAAAATCCTCAATATGTCATGAATATGTTTTCAATTAAAATATTTACTATTTAATTAAATTTAATAAAGTTAATTAATTTCAAGTCAACATTATATTTTCGTTATTATAAGTCTTTTTTTGGGTTTAAGAATGGGTTTTTTCTAAAAACTGGTTTAAAATTCATAATGTTTTAACGTTTTAACTAATGAAAAGAATACCTAAAGGGGAATTTTTTAAATAAAATTTAAATAATATATATTAAAAAAATTATTTTAAATTCATAAAATGATTATTATTATTCATAGAGTAAATATAAAATCATCTTTTTCTATAAAAATAATCTTCTTAATAACTCTGTGACTCACCGCGACTGCAATATTAACATTAAATTAGAATTTTTGTCTTTGGGGAATTCAATTTAAAAAAAATATTCTATATCTTTAATATTTATAATTATTAATTTATAATAAATTAAACTTAATTTTTTTATCAAAGTGATTAGTGGAAGAAATTAAAATTAATCATAGTGATTAAGGTAAAAATGTGTTTACCATGGGACTAAAAATTTATCTTAATGGGAAAAATAACTTTTAAATGTGTAAAAAACCTATTTTATGGACCTATTGATATATTATACCATCTAGGATTTATGTTTTTGAATTATTTAATCCATTTTAGAATGAAAAAAACATGGGTGAAATACACTCTATTTTAAAATTACATGAGTGTCACTCACCTCCCTTATAAAATTCCACCCCTATACTCCTCTCATCATACCTATCAAGCCCATTGTATCGACCAATAACTACCCAAATGACTTTCAAAATTTTACACTGTCATTATATACACCTTAAATTGGTCAAAAATCCAACCATGGTATGACTTTTTGGAAAACCAAAAGTAGATATCCAAGGAATATGTAACATTAACCAATTAGTGTTTTTTTATTTCCTCCTCCACCACATTAAATTCCAATTATAATAAGATTACATAATAACATAATAATTATAAATATACTGAGATGTTATTATGTTAATGTTATAACCTAAACCCGCACACACTTTCATAAAATGGATTATTGAATCATAATTCCTTTGTACGGAAGACTACCACCTCGAGAAACAATATCATTCGTTTTTTAAATAACACATCTCATGGTTGGGAATAATATTGGAAATAATATTTATATATAATATTTATGATATTTATAAAATAATTATAACTTTGTATTAATTATATCGTATTGATCACTTTTTATGTTCCAACACATAATGGATATTATAGTGTTGTTCATGTGTACAATAGACAACTACTTCACGAATCTATGTGATTCGTTTTCATTAATGTGTTACATGAAAGGTAATAACGGTAAAATAAATGAATATATTTGAAATAAATGAAATATTATGATATTACAGAAATATTTATCATTCTGGATGTATAATATATCATTTACTTCCTCACCATTTCACTCACTGATAAAGTGATAACATCATGCATGGATTTGTGGACTAACACCTCCTCGAAGCGATGTAATTTCATTTTTCAACACCACATCTCAAGATTGATATATATAAGCATATATTATTAACTATTATGGTATTTAATAAATAATTTTAATTATAAAAAGATAAAATTTTACATACCATCTTTCTATAGTGATCATTTAAAAACCTAAAATTACTCATGCGTATATACAACCTATTGTCTCCTTAATCATAACTTTAGTTCATTTTTCTTTGAAATATTTAAATATTTGTGTTTCGAGTATAATTTATTTTTAAATATGATACTTATTTCATGATTTTTACTCAATATATGTGACAAAGATAATATTTTATTAATTAATTATATGTTTTTAAATGATTTAATCCATTCCCATTAATAAATTTGAGCTTATTTGCATCATTTCATGATTTTTGGTTAGTTTGAGCTTAAGTTTGAAAATTGGTTAATTATGGACATTTAACAGTTTTATGAGTCCTTTGTATTTAGATCCTAACTCCCAAAATATTCATCCAATCCACCTTATGCCTTTTTTGTAGGATGGAATGGTTCATTGGCTGCATATTATTCTTTTGTACCAAGTTCCAATTCGAATTTCTACATGCCAAAACATTTCGGTCAATGTGAAAAGTTATTCTGGCCAGCAGAATGGACCATCACTCATTCAAAGAATCATATCGGGAACAACCGACCTCAAAATTAAGTGCTTCTAGATAGTTTCTAAATCTTACTATAAGTGTCAGATTACCACAAAATATCAAAAATAATTCATTCACTAAGGTCGCGAATTCAATGGTCAAAGAAGGGTTGGTGGAATAGTGTTTGGCGGCCAGGAAAAGTCTCTTTAATTTAGGCAGTAATAACTCATTCCACACGGCTCAAAATGCAATCAAACATCGTGGGTGGATGCCCAACTCCATTCCTCACCTCCTATAAGAAGGGACCTTGGCCCCATTCATCTAGGAGAGGGTGGAACCGAAGAGAACTTCTGGCATACATATTCTGGAGGATTTATTTTTGAGTTCTTCATTTCTCTCTTTTGTTCTTCAAGTTCCGTAATGCTTTCTTCTTCCCCTTTAATATCAATTACATTTACCATGGTGGGGTAAACATATTAGGTGATTGAGGGAGTGAAGGTTTTATATTTGTAATCCTTTGAGTTCTTACAATTGATTGAATAAAATCTCTCTCTCTTCTGCGGAGTTGTTTTCAAATTCTAAAAACAGAATTTATTATCTTATGCGATAGTATTAAATTTTCTATTATTTTGTTATTATTTCTTTTATAAATGATCATTTTTATCCCTCCATTAGGTTCTGGACTATATTCGATAGAATAAATATCAGGGCTTAGTGGTGATGTACCTAGCGATTGCTAGTACGTGTGGGAGGAGTGGTGAATATTCAGGATTATTTAGGATAAAAAATACCCGATTGGGAATTTCCTTATATAATTGGGGGTGTTCACTACAACTCTATCACACAAAGGAAATAAGTGTATAAAAAAATATAATTTTGTTAAACCATTTAACCAAAGAAGTGAGTTGATGTAATTATGGAATCTCACTTAAATCAACTTAGCAGAAGAGGATTGAATTAAATAGAACAAGGATAGTATTTCAATTAGAAAACCTACCCCGACTTGATCACCCATCTCATAAAATAGTTTTTAAATCAATTGAATTCAATATTTTTCTTAAATCACTTCCTCAATTTCTTCCTTTTGTTTCATTTCTCTCTTTGATTTTAAAACCAAAAATTTCAAAAATACCCAACTTTTTCTCTAAATAAAAAGTGACAATTTATTTTGTGTTCACTCCTCATCGGGAGACAACCTAGGTTAACCACTATATTATATTTTAAATTAGTAAATAAAAGTTTTTTCCACACCCCACGACAGGTGTGCGTCAATATGCTAAAATAATGACCGGATTCACTATATTCGAACTACTAAATCCATTTTTGACACATAATTAGGATATGGTCAAAACATCCGAATTAAACATAATTGATTAAGTACTAATATATAAATTATTAATAAGTGAGAAAAATTTAATAATAAACATCAAGAATTTTCTCAATCATTTAAATAAAAAACATATTTCTATTATTCAAGAAGATAAATACACACATGAAGAATCAAACTCAAGGTAAGGGACCTCGTCTCAATTCTATTTCATTGAGAAAATACATGATGTCATGAATTTTTAGTCATTTATAAGATGTATATAAATAAAATTTTATAATAAATGTCAATAATTTATCTATTAATAATTATACTTAATTTTTTTTAATGTCATTATTCAATTGGATTTGTGATTCAAGTGTTACCTAAGTGATGTGGGGATTTTAATGGAATAAAATCATCTTTTATAGATTTCCTTAAAAATCACTTTCTATTCCATGAACATGTTCATAAAATGATATTTTAACAATTTATAATATGGGAATAAAAGGATTAAAAAATTTATTTAATGTCACCTACTTTATTTCAACAGTTTTCACAAGGAATCATTTTACATGTTTTATAAGTAACAATTATAATAAATTTTCTTGCTTCCATGACTGTTATTTCATTTATAGATTCATTTTCAATATTATATGTATTCTTAAATATAAAACCATCTTTCCCTTGATAGGTATCCAAGTATTAAAATATTCTCTTCAATGTAAAAGTGAATTTTTTTTATTTAATTTTTTAAAATAAAATTCTATTTTAATAACTAAAAGTAATTTACATATGAGTTTAACATAGTTTTACAAATAATGAATTTTTTTCAGGTTATATTTATTGATAATTATATTCTATGTCTACTCCCATATCGATCTGATGGATCCTATTATAGAATAAATGTTTGGTTCACCGAGATAGTGCTCTAATGTATTAGGTAAAGATTATGTCCTATATAGAATTATGTTAGAAGTCGTCCGTATAGTTATTATAATGTTTAAGGGTTCTATAACGGTACTGTAAGGATTGTTTGAGATTATGGAGAAAGGTAACAAGATAAATTTACTATTCTTGTTAATTAGTTTTTATTGAATTCAATTATTTGCAGAGGGTATAATAAATTTTATTTTTAAAGGAATAATGTTTCCCTTTTAGGGTAAAATTTGATGTTTTTAATAATCGGGTTCTCATGGGGTTTAATGATATTAAACAGAATAATCTTTTCATATGTTTTTATCCCTTGTAGAAATTTTTTTATCATCAAAAATTTTAAATTTTTTAATAGGATTTAAAAATGGGAATGGGATTAAAAGTGGATAAGTTAAATGTTGTCTAGACTTTTCATGAACATAAATCATGTTTTGTTTTAAACATTTTATATGATGAGGAAATGGATACTTATTAAAAGTGACCACTTTACATTATTTGGTTTATTTATTTATGAATTATGACATAATTCACGAAAACTCTAAACCTAAAAGGATCTTTAAATTGAAATAAATAAAATTATGGACTAAAACTCATGATTATTTAATATTTAAGGCTAAGAATGTATATTTTGTATCAAATGGAGGATTAGATAACTTTAGATGATGTTATAACAATAATATAATAAGATTTAAATGTTTACCTTATGGTAAAGTAAAAATGATATAGAATTTGAAGATTTTAGTGTTTCTGTTTCTAAAATATTCGTATTCAGAATGGTTTTCTACAAATGAAATGTGGATACCATAGTGAGATTCCATCGAGAATAAAATATCATTCTAAATAAACATCTCGATATGGTTGGAATAAAAATAGAGTAGTTTGTGGAAGAGATGTCTTGATTGAATTAAGTGATAAATGGTGGGGATATCCTTTCAAGATAGAAAATCAATCCTCTTTGATGGAATATTTCTATATTGGACTAGTTTAGGAGGAAAGAACCCCATAATTCAATAGATCATATGACCTTATGGTAGTGGAGGGATGGATCAATGCTTTGGAGAAGATATTTAATGTAATTTGATGTTTATAATTACAAAATACAAGTCTTTCCATTTATCATTTTGAAGGTTAAAATGAACTATGGTGGTCATCAAGTGTTAATACTAGAGATAATTATTATCTTCATGCGATGGAATAAGAAATATTTAAGGGTATTTTTATTTAGAAATATTTCCCTAACATTTTTATAATCTAAATGAAAAAATAGTTCTGAGAATTTACAAAAAAAATGAATATTTTATAGCTTTATATAAATAAAATTTCCCAATATTGTACATTTATGATCCATATTTTATTCAAAACACTAGTAGTAAAATTAACAGGTTTTACTCTGGATTGAAGCGAGGTCCACAAAGAACATTGTCTGTAAAATAAATTAAAATATATGAGAAAGTTTTTTATTGTGTGGAAAATGTTGATATGAGGTATTATTAAACTTATGGTCCTTGTGATAAAAAAAGTAAGTATTAGATGAGATGGAAGGATATAGGAAAAAATACATCCATGAAATATAGAGGTAGAAAATTGAAGTTATAATCTTGTTGGAATTCTGATAAAAAAAAACTATGAAGAATGTCATATGAAGTCATGGAACTATTATCGATGTGAAAACATTGTCCACATATAACCCGGATATATGAAAATTAATCCATAAGAATCATATAATTGGGAAACGGATAGCCATCCAATGGTAAAATGTTTTATTTTCAATTATTTTGGTCACTATTTCAATATATGTCCAATGAAAGTTACAAATTATATTAATAATCATGATAAGAAACTGCAAGGTGTAGACAGTTCATTTTATTCTATTATAAATTATGCTAGGATATCAAATGAAGGGGTGAAACATATGTTACCTGTGTATTCCTATTATACAAAAACCATATTTGAATCTGGATCATCTCATTCCTTCCTATTTTTGAGATTTGTAATTAAATTTTGACTATCACCTCATGAAAGTAAGATAAAACATTTAGTGAAAACTCCTTGTGAAATTATTAAAGCAACCAAGATTTTTAAAAATATTCATGTTTTTAGCAGTGGGATGGTGTTTCATGAAAATATTATTGAACTAACCATCATAGTGTTTGATAGCATTCTTGGTGTTGATTGGATTTAAATATATAATGATATGATAGATTTCAGTGCTAATAAATTTTTGTTCAATGATTTTATTCACATGAAAACGTACATAGAAGAAGAGAAATTGATTAGAGATGTAAGTTAATGTTACAAAGATTATTTTTTAAAAAATAAATAAAAAATTAAAATTACTGATGAGGTAATAGTAAATAAATAAATTTAGATTTTTCTAGAATATTTATCGAGTGTTATTCTTGATTTATTGGTTGATATTATCATTTAATTAGTACATGATTTCAATATTATATCTCAAAATCCTTAACAAATTTCTCAGGTGCAATATTTATAATTAAATATGTAATTGCAAGAGTTATTGGAAAAATGGTTCATTTGAACTAGAACTTCACCATGGTGTTCTCCCATCTTGATTGTAAAAAATAAAAATTGTTCAATGAGACAATGAATTCATTATATATCCCTGAATAAAATTATTTAAATTGACAAGTATACTTTGAATCATATTTCTTCTTTGTTTAATCATCTCCAAGAAGATAAATGTTTCTAGAATGATGATCAATGATCGGTGTACCATCTATTAGAATTGATGGAGGTAGAAATTCTAAAGACTATATTTTGGAAAATATATTAGCACTGTGATTTTTTCATTATTCACTTTGGTTTATATATTGAAGATTTTTTATTTATGGACCATGTCAATAGTGTTTTCGTGAGACCTTAGAAAATATTGTAGATGTATTTATTCACAAAATGTTTCTATATGATAAAATAATATAGGAGCATGAATGAACCAAAAGGGTTATTTTCAAAACCATAAAATAAATTAAAAAATTTGGAATGATTTTTAATTGTGATTTTTGGTTGAAACAAATCTCATTCCCTAGTAATATTATTTCATTGGATGTATTAATTGTTTTCCTTGATAAAAAAATATTTAGTAAGAATGGAAAAGATCCAAAACAATAACAACGTTTCATAATATTATTGAATTATAAGTTTTCTACCAGTGTTTTGCTGAAAACCATTCAAGGTTTTCTTGACCGCTAAAAAGTTAAATAAAAAATGAGTTCTATTCATCTGGAACATATAATATTATGATTTTTTTTGGAGCTGAAAAAAAGATTGGTGATGCACTCGTTTTGGCCATTCCTTCTATAAATGGTGAATTTTTATTTTATAGTTATTATTGATTGAAAGGACATAGTCGTGTATTAATGTATAATGATATGGTAATTGCTTATGGTTCTTATCAGTGGAATCCTCATTTGTTAAATTACCCTACATATTATTTTGAATTAGATTCTATTTTTTATTTAAAAAAAATTGGAATTATTTGTATAGAGTAAAGTGTGAAATATTTATTGATAAAAAATATTGTAGTATATATTTACTCAGAAGAAAATTAATATCAAAAAATGAATATGGTTAAGACTAATCGATGATTATGATTTCAAAATTTCTTATCATCCTTGAATAGAAAACCAAGTGGATGATTCTTTGATTTGAAAAAGAAATGATACATTAATCATGTTACATTTGGAATGTGACCCTTTGGTTAATGATTTGGTGATTTGTTTCCTACAAGTTTTGGATGAAGGTAAATCCTCTATTATCTTTTATATTTTTTTATCATCAACTTTTTCATAAAAAATTAAGCAATCTTAGAAAGTGGATAAATATTTATAGGAAAATTTATACTCTATTAATAACGGTAGGATACATGATTTTAATACTAATAAATAAGGATCTTTATAATTTTGAAAAAGATTATTTTTTCTAGAAGATTCCCATCTGAGTAAATAGTCGTTGATCGAAGCATATAGTTCTTTATTTTCAATTCATCTAGATAACACTATGATGTATGGATACCTTTAAGATTAAAACTGTTGGGACGTAATGAAAATATATATTATTTAATTTACCATGTAGTGTTTGAATTTTTATTAGGTTAAAGTAAAAAACGTTATATAAGGGGATTTATAAAAATTTTCCTATATAAGTGTTGAAATTTGAAAATATATCAAGGTATTGTATGGTAGGATTGTCGAAGTATTCTCAAGGTAATAATGTGATTTTTCTTATTATTGATTGATTAAATAAATATTCACATTTCCTTCACATTCCAGATTAGATGTATTTAGATAAACTTTCTATAATATATCTAAAGAAGTTAGTAACATTACATGGAGTGCCCATCACCATTGTATCAGACCATGATCGAGTGTTTGTATAAAATGTTTTTGAAACAACATCAGAATTCATTAGGTACTAAATTAAATTCCAATACAACATTGCATCCTCAATCTGGATAAATTTTTGAGTAAAAAACTCTAACATTGTAATGTTTCCTTTGTTATTTTTTAATTTATTAACATGTAATTTGGTATCAACATTGTTTTGGTTTAGTTTTATTATAATAATAGTTTCCATTCTAGTATATAGATGGAACCATGTTATGAATTTTGTAGAAAGTTGTGTAAGAAAAAAAATATAGGATGATTTAGGAGAAAGGATATGTATGGGAATATAATGGGTAGAGGAAACAATAGGGAATTATTATTTGATTCAGTAGAAAATAATAAAATCTCAGAACAGACAGAAAAGTTATCTAGATAACTGTGGGAATGATCATCCATGAGTTATCTGTGATCCTGTCTTTCTCAATGATTTTACACAGAAAATAATAATTTATTTTGGTGAGAAGGGTAAAATAACTCCATGGTTAATTAGAACATATAAAATCCTAGGGTCATTTGAATTATTTTCCTACAAAATGGCCTTACATCCAATTTTATCTCAAGTACATAATGTATTTCATATTTCAACGTTAAGTACATATGTACCAGATTTGTATCAAGATTTGGAACCTAAAGTGGTTTAGTTATAAGAGAACCTATATAATTGGGAATAACCATTTCAGGTTCTTGACCATGGATAACGGTTTTTTCATAATCATGTGATTCAACAAAATATGGTTTTAAAGAAAAAACCATATGGTTGAATGGGAAACATGGGAATTTAGAAATTATATGAGGGAAAGGTATCCCCATATGGTTAATAAGTGTATAAATTTTAAAGACTGAAATTCATAATAGGTTTAAGGTTATAAAAACCTAGTTAATTATATAATAAATAATTTTCATATTTATTAATATTAATTATATTGAAATTTTAGTTATAAAATTATCAAGTCAAAAAATAAAAAATTTTGAATTAAGAACATTTGTGACAATGTATAATTTAAAATATTAGTTTTTAAATATTGTAATGTGAATTGAATAAAATTAATATAATTTTTTAAATCGTCATTTTAATATTTACTTTCGGGAAAGTACTTCTGTTTTTTAGAAAATATTGAATTTTCGCTAAATAGCTAAAAACCCGATTTTTATTATAAAAAATAATATATTTTAATAAAATATGTAATTTAAAAGTATGAATTTTTTTTAAATAATTTTTCAATTTACATAAGTATTTTATATATTTATTTAATCCACATAATATATTTTTCAATCAAATTTATTATATATTGTAATATCATTTAGTATTTGGATTTCAAGAAGGGTTTTTATTAAAAAAAATTAAAATGCATAATGTTTCAAATTTTAAATTAATTAAAAATTAATTAATGGAAAATTTTTTAAATGAAATTTCTAAAATATATATAATTAAATATTATTCGATTCTCATACAATTATTATTATTATTATTGATGTAGTTAATATAGAATCATCTTTTTCTTTAAAAATATTCTTCTTCAAACTCCTTTTTCTTACCATGACTTAGGGATTAATATTGTATTACTATTTTATAATTAATTAAATTTAATTTTGGAAAATGGATTCTATATTATTGATAATAATATTTTATAATTTCAAATAAAGATAAATTAAATTTTTTGCATGTGATTATTGAAAAAAATAAAAATTAATCATAGGGATTGAGGTAAAAATGGGTTTGAAAAGAGAGTAAACATTAGAATTAAGGGTCAAAATGACCAATAAAATAGTAAAGAGTCCATTTTATGGCCATATTTCCACCTTAAACCTTCTAATATATTTTTTTGAATTATTGGATCTGATTTACATGGAATAAATGTAACGACCCAAATATTCATTAATGTAAGTTCCTCTTGGTCTATTTAAATGTCTTCTTATGGTTATGTAAAATGTATTAACTTATTTGATTCTATGTTTTCAATTTTAAAATACCGTTATGAATTGTGACCATTTCTAATATATCTGTTGAACAATAATCACATGATTATTATAAATATAGGCCTTTAACAAATCCAATTTATTAGGACAAAGGAACAGAAGGCCTCATCCAGTAGACTTTCCCGGTACAAATACCATTTAGCGGATCTTAGAAATGAGTTGGCATCATTGGTCTTCTCTCTTGACCAATACCAAGTCAAGCTTGATCACGTTAAGTTTGAGTGGAACCGACTATAGGAGAAGTGGAATTTAATAGAGACTTCCACCCGAGTGATGTTATCAGTGCCACCCAAAAAGTCTATCACCATCGCACACCTTACCCTTCGGTCTTTTGGGGGTGTTATAAGGGGTTATGTAACAATACCCTAGTAATATTATTATGTAAATTATTTTTTTTATAATAAAGAATATACTTTCATTTTAGTATTACTTTGTAAATTGTTTTTAAAGCCCAAATAGTATTTTTTGTTAATATTCAACTAAGAAATCGATTTTGATGCATTAATGGATTTTTTAATTAAATAATATTTTATTAAAATATTATTATTATTATTAAATTAATTTCTATTAAATATAAATGATATTATTGTTTTATGATTTCAATTGTAATTTTTGTTAAGGTTTGAAATCCATTTTTTCAAAACCCACGAATTTTTGATAAATGTAAGTTTTATATTAAAAGATAAATTTAACATATTTAAAAAATAATTTAGATAAAATTCATATTATTTCTGGAATAATGACATCGAAATTATCCAACGGTAAATTTTTCATAATTTTCTGAGACAATCAAATTTTTGGGTAAAAATTAAATACCGTTTAAAAATATAATGTGTTTTATGACAACATGTTAACCCAATAGTGATGTAATAAAATACTATAAGCATTATTTTCGTCCAATATATGTTTTACCATTAATATAATGTGATTTTGGGTTTGTTGTATTTATTTTACAAATCTTGAGTGGACCCTTCAAGACTTATAAAACATTTTGTCTTTTTAAATTGTTTTCCTTGAGAGTGTGAGTCACCTCCCCATAAAAAACCCTATTATTTTAAGACGTTCGGAAATTTTCCTTATAAAATATTAATTTCCACTCCCCTTGGTCATAAAACATGTGAAAAAACCATGGGCTGGTTTGTGGTCTTGATTAGTTTAATGTGTGGTATCCCAAACCTAAATAATAATGAATTCCCTCTCCTATACTATATAAACCCACCCAAGGTCCCACTTCCTCTTCACTGAAATAATTTGTATTTTTTCCAAACACTTCCCTCCTCTCTCTAGAATCCTCCCAAGGAACCCCAAGCTCCCAAGAACCCTCTCTCAAGATTCTCCCAAGATCACACTGTTGGGACCACTTTGTGTTTGAAGATTGTATTTGTTACCAAAAGTTTCCAATATCGGTCAAAATGAAATACTCCAATTTTAATGGAGATTGGACGAAGTGAGGATGGCTGTAGAATATTTATGAAATCATATCATTGAATTTCATACTTGGGAAATTATATATCAATTCAATTCAGAAGATTGTTGAGATGATCCTAAGTTCAAAGCATTTGTATCAAAGGTGACACATTTTCTACAAAAATGAAGAATGGTGATTAAACTAGACAATGATTTGCTGATACGTATTTCAAAAATATCATAAGTTATGAGAACTTTTGATGTAAGCCTTATGATGTAATATGGTAGAAATGATGATTCCATTCATATACAGTTTGATTGGATGGAATAATGCTGCTGAAAGATAGGGAAGTTTTAGTAATTTCCATTGTAACTCTGACGATGCTAAATATGGTATATCAAAGGATATATGTCACGATAGTGGAGTTTGTGAAGAAATATAAATAATGGTTATGGTAGTCAGTGAAGAGAGAACTTACAAAGGAATGGAAAATCTGGAGGTGGAAAAAAAGAACAGTTCAAGGTGGCGTTGTTTTCTAGTGTTTACCAAATTTTAGGGCCTAAAAATCGAAAAAATGGAGAGAGTAGTTTTTGGAAAAGGGAGCTGCACGGAAAAAATAAAGTGTTGGGTGAAATATTAGTGGGGTGCGCAAAAAATAAATAGGTGTGAGAAATATTGACATGGTGCACAAAATAGAGGAATGCTGTTTTTCGCGCAAGAGGTGTTTCGAGATCAGAATCTTGAAAATTAGAAAAGGCATGGACTGTGCGAAAAATTGGTCCGAGTTCGTGAAAAAGAGGTTGTGTGAAATATTATTTATTCATTCAGTGTGGAATTGTAACGCCCCGACCCTAATTATCTAGAGTCCGTGCATTATTACATAACATTGGCATGATCACGAGAAAGATCAAGTCTCTAAAGACCGATTATTTTAGTAGCCTTGGAATAACTAGATACATCCATAAATTTTACATTACATCATAAAAAACATCTTGTCTTCATATCCCATCATACTATCCCTACAGGTCATTCATAAATTACTTCTTCATAATCCTGGGAAAAAAATAAAACATTGAAAGGGGTGAGCTCAGATGCTCGGTAAGGATAACATTATAGTAGAAGCTTTCATAAATAATCATAAACACTTAAGGTAATTTATAACTAAAACAAAAGCCTTTTAAACTTGAACTTCAGCGTAAAATGGAAAAGGTAAAATGAAATAATGCCATTTACTTACTCACATGGATATTCTACTAGTCGAATGATCACATGCAATATCAATAACCACTTTCATAATGATGGAATTCATAATGCTAAACTTTAATTTCTTTTCAAGGCCTCGTCCCAAGACCTTGGGGATAACTGTAACCGGAACCCAACCCGGAGTGCCTCTAATAACCGGAGACCAAACCGGAGGGCTTACTTTTACCAGTCCCTAACCTGGAGGGCTTACTTTTACCAGTCCCCAACCTGGAGGTCTTACTTTAACCAGTCCCCAACCTGGAACATACTTGTCCAACACATTCATATGAAGTAAAGGTTGAAATATAACATAAACATTCTTATTGGAACTAGCATACGAAATGTCAATACTTTACTCATAAACCATGAATGCGATATAAATTACACATCTACAGTCAAACATATCACAAAAATTCATTACAATATGGAAGTTTTATATCATAATAAGTCAACTTCAAATAATCTTAAAATCCATCAAAGGATGTTGACATAGATGAAAATGTTTTTTTTAAATTATTGAGAGAAATATCCCTTTTTCATGAAAACATTTTAATGTTACACAATTTAGAAAGTAAGGAATTTAAATACATTTTTGAATCAAAGTGTCCCATACCACTTTGAAACTTTTGAATGGAATTAACACTTTTAAAACATTCATTTTCATATAATAAATCCTTACAAACCATTTTGAAAACGTGGAAATAAATGAGGATGATTTAGAAGAATAAATATTTAAAAAATTTAAAATGATGTTTTAGTAAAAGTTCCCTTAGAAATAATCCCTTTGAAAACTCTTTTATGAAATATGGACATGGATAGTAAATATGTCCCTGTAGATACTTACGTAAAGACAAACTCGGATATTAAAGAGATTGTGAAGTAAACCCTTATCAATTTGGAAACTTATGAAACATACAACCCATGAAAGAAGTATCATACAATGAAAATGTAAATACACATAAGGTAAAGTGTATTACCCAAAGAATACAATTATGGGCAGTACATACCCCACACAAAAGATAATAGTGGAAATATGGCATGAATCTCACGGAAATAATGAGTGAGATGCAAACCCCTTACCACGTTAATCAACTGATTCGTATGGACAAAAGTTAATAACCACCAAATTATTTACAGAATAACATGAATATAAAGATAATCTTGATAATATATATCAAATTCCAGTACACAATACACCACTTTCAATAATTTAGTGGCGAATAATGGAAATCTCACGGAATTGAATGTGAGATAAGAAAATCCCTTACCTTGTACTTTTACTTGGTTGAAGTAGGTTAACCTCCTGTATAATATTGAAATAATTTTAATTAAATTATACAAGAATCATGTATATTAATATCATATCATATATGATCTTTTCACTTTGCTTTGTTAATAATGTCTTAGTATTATCGTTGTTTCGGGTGTTAACTTACTCGTTTTATTTTATATGTTTTATTACGTAAGCCATGTTTGTAATGGATAGGTTGTATATTATTCATATCCAGAATGATATCAAGTCCTTAAACATCATTTTTAAATCAGAAAATGATAATTATACTTGAATGGATATGATGGAGAATGAATCTCATCGCGTTCGTGGAGACGGTAGTCCATACGTACGCACGAGCGACAATATCATTCTTTTGATATTAAAATAATATATAAATGGATGGTATATCATATATACAGAATCATTAACATGTTATATTTATTATTTACATGAGTTACACATCATTATTATACCCATCCAAATAATAATATATTGAATAACAATTACACCAAGACGTGGAGACGGTAAGCCGTACGTACGCACGTATGGTGACATGTTATTCAAAGGGTGGATAGAATAATGAATATGGTTGTACCATATTTATAATAACATCACAGTATATGTGAGATACTGGAGTTATTATTTTAGAATGGTAAGAACAAAGAATGAAGAAGTGGAAGAAGAAAGGAACTTGAAAAGGGGTGGTGAAAACATTACCTCTTCTTCGGGTTCTTCCTTTTGATTTGATCAAAAGGGCTCCTTAGGATGGCTTTCTGATCAAACTAAGGCCTCTAGTTTGTATTGAGGGAAGTTGGGAGAGTATTTTGGCAGAAGTTGGCCGAACCAAAAGGCTTTTATGGTGTGAAGAAATGAGAAGGAGTGGTCTCCTTTTATAAGGGAGAGGAGGGGCTCTTTAGGAAAGAGTGAAAGTATTACTTTATAATATAATTATATTCGGTTTATAATGGTCCAAAAATCATTGAGGTCGAAGATAGGATGACTCATATTCTAAATAACATCAACCAATAAGAATTGGACAGGTTTTAGATAATATTGTAATCATTATAATCTTATTTATTTAAATGATTTATTAATGAGGTAAACATTGCATCATTATTGTGTCATTAATAATTTAAATTATTTGATGTCTAAAAATTATAAATAAAATATCATTATGTAGGAAATAGTTTTAGCTTTCTAATGAATATTTATAATCGAAAATCCAACATGTATAACCCTATGTTAAAATTGTTCTTCTAAAAGATGTAAGCTTATGCCATTTTTATTTTTATTTTAACTTTATTAATATAATGTGTCCCTACCACATAAAAGTGGCTCTAAGGGGTCCCCAAATCGAACCAAGGATGCCCATGGTCGGTTATGTGTCCACAAATAAGGTTAGGACACGTTATAGGGTAATTTTGTATTATTATAATATTATTTTTTAACCCTTATTTACCGGATTTACCCTTTAACCATGGTAATAAAATATTTACCACAGTAATTATTCAAAATGTGTAAAAATAAAAGTTACCTATTTACATAATTTGGACATCCTGATTCCAAATATGTAATCCATTTTTCCAAATTCAAAACACAGAAGTGGCAGAAATTAATTTAAAATTAATTCCCGTTGTTAAAATAAAAGCGTGTTTTTAAGAGATAATAACTATCAAAAGATTGACGCTTGTTTATGTCTGGTTTAATTGTGAAATTATGTCCAATGACAAACATTAAATTAAATGGTAAAAATATATTCTAAATATACTTTAAAACCACTCAAATTCATAATTTATCAATATTAATTATTTTGATTAAAAAAGTTGATTTTAATTAAAATTTAGTAATTTTCACTATTCATCAAAATATAAAAGTTATCCGAAAAGTACCAAAATTTCACCCTAGGCTAATTTCAATATTAAGAATCCAAAAATGAAGTCCATTTTGAAATATAAAATATATATGATTTCAAAAAGTAGGTATTACTATTCACAACGGCTAGTTTGATTGGTTGTGGTGTGTGTTAAAACTCAAGGTTGCGTACAACACACGCTACTGTATTATTCAAAGAAAGCATACCGTGGAAGCTTGGGATGTTTCATTTTAAATTTTTTTTTGATGTCCCCATTTAGTCAAAAAGTTTAAAATATTGTATTTAAAAAGTTTTCACTATTAAAAGTTGATAAAAGTGCAATACTGAAAATGAATCTGTTCTTGTATTATGTCTAAGAAACTCATAATATGGATTCTAAAATTATAAGGATTATATAAAGTTTAAAATTTAGTTAATACTATTTATAACCTCTTTTTAATGGCTTGTTTGGTAAGTCATGGTGTGCTTGAACTTGGTGTTGCGTGTAGTGCAAGTTATTGAATTATTTTGAAGAAATAACACTCTATGAAATCTTGGGGTGTTACATTCTCCCCTCCTTCAATAAATTGAATCCTCGCAATTTGAAATTGTTCTTCGAAAATACAAGGCTGAAAGTAGAAAATATATTTGTGGGAAAACCGACATCAGAAATTGGGTTACTAAAATTAAGTCTTAATATGAGGAAAAGAGAAATCAAAGGGTCACCACCAAATTATGATCTCGATTAGGAGAACATTGGTGGCAATTAGAGACATATAATTGGAGGGAAAACGTAAATATTTATAGGTAGTGATTGAGGTCATCAATTACAAACAAGTGTAAAATTGAGGTCCTTAAATTCATCAATCTATGATGATTTGAAATACCATCGGTTCAACAAAACATAGGGTATTAGGATAACACATTTTTTGACGTTTCAAAATATCTTAGTTGAAATCCCACATCGAAAAATGAATTAATGAGGCCTCTATTTAAAATAAAGAGTCGAAAGTATGAAGATTACCGAAAATAACACATACTAGGGTTCCATGTAGGAAAATATGGATATGGAAGAAAAATCTAACCATCAATTATCTGATGGAGAGTGGTAGAGAACATGGCTATGAAAAGGCCAACAATCCCAAAGCCATAAATTAGTGATCATTTAAGGTACCATCTAGGACAACATTTTTGTTCTAAGTTACTTTTATTAATGTTGAGGAATTTATTTATGAGATTGGATAAGATCATAAGGAGATATAATTACTTTATAATTAGAGTTTTATCCATTAATAAATTCCTACCACAAACTCATCTTTCACTCTAAAAGTTAATAGAATGTAAATTTGTTTTTCTATTTATACTATTCGTACAGGGTTCCAAAATAAATGAATTTATAATTCATCTACCAGATCTTTTAAAAAACTACATTATTTAATCCAGGACATCTCGTGAGCCAGTGGTAGGTGTTACACCCTTGTCGCCCTTCGGTTGCGGGTTCAAGTCTCACAGCCTTGCCGGACGCGACGGGTTGTCGCCCGACCTCTGGGTTGTCCTTTTATGGCAATCCAAAATAATCCAAACTAGAACTATCCAAAATACTGCTGTCCAAACTCATAGTCCAACATTTATAAGGAAGTTAAACATAATGTAGATCCTTTTTACCCCATAATAGCATATGAATACCTTCATCATGTATTCTTTTAATACACTGAAACATCCTGAATTACCATATTTTTTATTGATTACATTCATGCTCCCTTATTCCATATTGAATTCTGGATATACTTCATCAATCCAAAAATGTTTTAAACCCCAACAATAATAGAATATACAAATCATTAATCAGTTCCAAGGTAGTCAAGAATATCCAATATTATTTTTCCAAAATAATCATGTATTATTCGAAAATCACTACCTCGGTATCAGAACTATATTATGGTTTATCATTCTCTCAACCATATATTTTCCAAACATTTATCCTGCTATTGAGTCACTTTTCTTTGTTCCACACAATCTCAAGTCCTTAATGAAATAGTACTGCAGTACAATCCTTATATACTCCATAATCATTATAACAAGTACATTGTTGATACAACACTCAATTGACATAATCAACATAAGAACTCTAATCATTCCTCTTCATCTATGGTAGTATCATAACTTGATTATTATCCAATAGCATCATTTGCGGCATAGCCTGATGACTGGGACATTGGTTTGCGTAGTGTCCAAACTCCTTGCAAATGAAGCATTGTACATTTGAAACCATTTTCTTACCCTTGCAGTCACGTAATTTGTGCCCTTTTCCTCCACACTTATAACAAACTCCTATTCCTTTCAGGCAAGTTCCAGGGTGTTTCTTTCCACAGTTACCACATATGGGAAAATTCTTCTTTTCCCTTTTCCATTTATCCATCTTTCTCTCTTCCATCCTTTTCTTCTCTTGCTTCCCTTCAAAGCCATAGGACTCAGTAAACTCTTTACTTATCTTATCAACACATGATATTATTTCTTCATATGATGATAATACATGGGAGACTATTTCTCATATAAATTCTAGCTTAAGACCATGAAAGATATGATCCTTCCTTCTCTTCGGATCATGTGCATTTATGGAGTTCTCATTCCTTCTACTGGGCGCCATTTCTAAACAATGGCATACACTAGATCAGTTTATGAATCAAAATACATAATCCCATACTTATAAAACACTTAACATAAATTGAAATATTTATGGATAGAATCCATAATCATAAAAATGCCTCCTTTGAGGATGTATATACTCATAAACCCTTCATAATGGTTTTTAAAGAAAATGAGAATTATCCTAAGCATATCCCCTGGGAGTGTCGTAACCAAGAGTACAGCAAGGCCCGTTGTCGTGCACCAGTTCTCGTTCGAGTCTAGCTCAAAGCGGTGTTTTCGGGTTTTACCCCTAGGTACATCTGTGCCAGAGCCGCCTCTACCTGCTCGTATCCAGACATGGATGTATTTCTTGGAAAACTCACAAAATCTATACAATACCAAAATTCTAGGAAGTTCTTCTATACTAATCCTCAAAGTTCATCTTAGGTCTACGTGCTCTAATCAGAGTTTATCTAAATCTAGCTTCCAAGGTTTTTACTAAACTTCCTCTGATACCAACTGTAATGCCCCGACCCTAATTACCTAGAGTCGGTGCATTATTACATAACATTGGCATGATCACGAGAAAGATCAAGTCTCGAAAGACCGATTAGTTTAGTAGCCTTGGAATAACTAGATACATCCATAAATTTTACATTACATCATAAAAAACATCTTGTCTTCATATCCCCTCATACTATCCCTGCAGGTCATTCATAAATTACTTCTTCATAATCCTGGAAAAAAATAAAACATTGAAATGGGTGAGCTCAGATGCTCAGTAAGGATAACATTATAGCAGAAGCTTTCATAAATAATCATAAACACTTAAGGCAATTTATAACTAAAACAAAAGCCTTTTAAACTTGAACTTCAGCATAAAATGGAAAAGGTAAAATGAAATAATGCCATTTACTTACTCACATGGATATTCTACTAGTCGAATGATCACATGCAATATCAATAACCACTTTCATAATGATGGAATGCATAATGCTAAACTTTAATTTCTTTTCAAGGCCTCGTCCCAAGACCTTGGGACTAACTGTAACCGGAACCCAACCCGGAGTGCCTCTAATAACCGGAGACCAAACCGGAGGGCTTACTTTTACCAGTCCCTAACCTGGAGGGCTTACTTTTACCAGTCCCCAACCTGGAGGGCTTACTTTAACCAGTCCCCAACCTGGAACATACTTGTCCAACACATTCATATGAAGTAAAGGTTGAAATATAACATAAACATTCGTATTGGAACTAGCATATGAAATGTCAATACTTTACTCATAAACCATGAATGATATATAAATTACACATCTACAGTCAAACATATCACAAAAATTCATTACAATATGGAAGTTTTATATCATAATAAGTCAACTTCAAATAATCTTAAAATCCATCAAAGGATGTTGACATACATGAAAATGTTTTTTTTAAAAAATTATTGAGAGAAATATCCCTTTTTCATGAAAACATTTTAATGTTACACAATTTAGAAAGTAAGGCATTTAAATACATTTTTGAATCAAAGTGTCCCATACCACTTTGAAACTTTTGAATGGAATTAACACTTTTAAAACATTCATTTTCATATAATAAATCCTTACAAACCATTTTGAAAACGTGGACATAAATGACGATGATTTAGAAGAATAAATTTTTAAAACATTTAAAATTATGTTTTAGTAAAAGTTCCCTTAGAAATAATCCCTTTGAAAACTCTTTTATGAAATATGGACAAGGATAGTAAATATGTCCCAGTAGATACTTACGTAAAGACAACCTCGGATATTAAAGAGATTGTGAAGTAAACCCTTATCAATTTGGTAACTTATGAAACCTACAACCCATGAAAGAAGTATCATACAATGAAAATGTAAATACACATAAGGTAAAGTTTATTACACAAAGAATACAATTATGGGCAGTACATACACCACACAAAAGATAATAGTGGAAATATGGCATGAATCTCACGGAAATAAAGAGTTAGATGCAAACCCCTTACCATGTTAATCAACTGAGTCGTATGGACAAAAGTTAATAACCACCAAATTATTTACAGAATAACATGAATATAAAGATAATCATGATAATATATATCAAATTCCAGTACACAATACACCGCTTTCAATAATTTAGTGGCGAATAATGGAAATCTCACGGAATTGAATGTGAGATAAGAAAATCCCTTACCTTGTACTTTTACTTGGTTGGGGTAGGTTAAACTCCTGTATAATATTGAAATAATTGTTATTAAATTATACAAGAATCATATATATTAATATCATATCATATATGATCTTTTAACTTTGCTTTGTTAATAATGTCTTAGTATTATCGTTGTTTCGGGTGTTAACTTACTCGTTTTATTTTATATGTTTTATTACGTAAGCCATGTTTGTAATGGATAGGTTGTATATTATTCATATCCAGAATGATATAAAGTCCTTAAACATCATTTTTAAATCAGAAAATGATAATTATACTTGAATGGATATGATGGAGAATGAATCTCATCGCGTTCGTGGAGACGGTAGTCCGTACATACGCACGAGCGACAATATCATTCTTTTGATATTAAAATAATATATAAATGGATGGTATATCATATATACAGAATAATTAACATGTTATATTTATTATTTACATGAGTTACACATCATTATTATACCCATCCAAATAATAATATATTGAATAACAATTACACCACGACGTGGAGACGGTAATCCGTACGTACGCACGTATGGGGACATGTTATTCAAAGGGTGGATAGAATACTGAATATGATTGTACCATATTTATAATAACATCACAGTATATGTGAGATACTGGAGTTTTTATTTTAGAATGTTAAGAACAAAGAAAGAAGAAGTGGAAGAAGAAAGGAACTTGAAAAGGGGTGGTGAAAACATTACCTCTTCTTCGGGTTCTTCCTTTTGATTTGATCAAAAGGGCTCCTTAGGTTGGCTTTATGATCCAACTAAGGCCTCTAGGTTGTATTGAGGGAAGTTGGGAGAGTATTTGGGCAGAGTTTGGCAGAACCAAAAGGCTTTTAAGGTGTGAAGAAATGAGAAGGAGTGGTCTCCTTTTATAAGGGAGAGGAGGGGCTCTTTAGGAAAGAGTGAAAGTATTACATTATAATATAATTATATTCGGTTTATAATGGTACAAAAATCATTGCAGTCGATGGTAAGATGACTCATATTCTAAATAACATCAACCAATAAGAATTGGACTGGTTTTAGATAATATTTTAATCATTATAATCTTATTTATTTAAATGATTTATTAATGAGGTAAACATTGCATCATTATTGTGTCATTAATAATTTAAATTATTTGATGTCTAAAAATTATAAATAAAATATAATTATGTAGGAAATCTTTTTATCTTTATAATGAATATTTATAATCGAAAATCCAACATGTATAACCCTATGTAAAAATTGTTCTTCTAAAAGATGTAATCTTATGCCATTTTTATTTTTATTTTAACTTTATTAATATAATGTGTCCCTACCACATACAAGTGGCTCTAAGGGGTCCCCAAATCAACCCAAGGATGCCCATGGTCGGTTATGTGTCCACCAATAAGTTTAGGACACGTTTTAGGGTAATTTTGTATTATTATAATATTATTTTTTAACCCTTATTTACCGGATTTACCCTTTAACCATGGTAAATAAAATATTTACCGCAGTAATTATTCAAAATGTGTAAAAATAAAAGTTACCTATTTACATAATTTAGACATCCTGATTCCAAATATGTAATCCATTTTTCCAAATTCAAAACACAGAAGTGGCAGAAATTAATTTAAAATTAATTCCCGTTGTTAAAATAAAAAGCATGTTTTTAAGAGATAATAACTATCAAAAGATTGACACTTGTTTATGTCTGGTTTAATTGTGAAATTATGTCCAATGACAAATATTAAATTAAATGGTAAAAATATATTCTAAATATACTTTAAAACCACTCAAATTCATAATTTATCAATATTAATTATTTTGATTAAAAAAGTTGATTTTAATTAAAATTTAGTAATTTTCACTATTCATCAAAATATAAAAGTTATCCGAAAAGTACCAAAATTTCACCCTATGCTAATTTCAATATTCTGAATCCAAAAATGAAGTCCATTTTGAAATATAAAATATATATTATTTCAAAAATTAGGTATTACTATTCACAATGGCTAGTTTGATTGGTTGTGGTGTGTGTTAAAACTCAAGGTTGCGTACAACACACGCTACTGTATTATTCAAAGAAAGCTTACCGTGGAAGCTTGGGATGTTTCATTTTAAATTTTTTTTTGATGTCCCCATTTAGTCAAAAAGTTTAAAATATTTTATTTAAAAAGGTTTCACTATTAAAAGTTGATAAAAGTGCAATACTGAAAATGAATCTGTTCTTGTATTATGTCTAAGAAACTCATAATATGGATTCTAAAATTATAAGGATTATATAAAGTTTAAAATTTTGTTAATACTATTTATAACCTCTTTTGAACGGCTTGTTTGGTAACTCATGGTGTGCTTGAACTCGGTGTTGCGTGTAGTGAAAGTTATTGAATTATTTTGAAGAAATAACCCTCTATGAAATCTTGGGGTGTTACAGGAATGCAGTGTGGTATTTTTCAAGAAATTGGTGAGTTGTGATTAGAAATCCAAAAAATGAAAAAGGTAAGAGTTGCGAGAAAAATAGGAGATGTTCATTCAATCTACATGGAACATATGACTTATGTGTGAAATAATTGGTTGTGTGAAAAATGTGGGTTTTATGTTTTATGTGAAAGAGATGATTAATTTTTAGAATGATGAAAAATGGAAACGTCATGAGGTGTGTGAAAAATCCAGGTGGTGCGCTGAAATAAAGGAAGGTGTGCGTAATATAAATAAGCGAGAGACAGTTTTATGCGCAGGAAGGGATTTTACGCATAGGGTCAAATTTTATAGAAATATGAGTTGACCCCCTCTCATTTGTTAAGGCTCCACCCTATGAAAAATCTTGTGCTCTGATAGGAAAAAAAAATTTATGTATAGGGTGGTGCGCGAAAAGAAGAAGTGTTGCACGAAAAAGGAAGTGTTGTGCGAAAAAGGGAAGTTCTGCGTGAAAAAAGAAGAGTTGTGTGAGAAGCATTTTTCACACCAAAAGATATTTTTATGCGCAATGTTTTAATTTTATGCACAAGACACTAAGAAGGATTCACGAAAAATAGGAGGGTCCCACAGGCCTTCGACAGGTGCATAGCACTCTCGATATGACTTTGCGAAGTTGGAGGTTTAATGAACCATTCAGTATCACAACGACAAGTATATCCACACTCAAACAACCAGTGTTTAACACTATCTTTGTGCTTTGCGATGTGAAGAAGAACTAGATGGGAAAATAAATTTATATCTTCACAAAATAAGGGTTATACCCATTCAGGTTTGAAGAAACACGCAGAAACACCCAAACCTAGTGCAATAGGAAGAAAGAAAAGAAAGAGGAGGAAGAGGTCGAGTGTGTGTGTGTTTAAAGAACTATATTCATTAAGAGTATTCAAACAAGAAGAAGAGGAGGATAATTCATGCTTTCATTCATGCACAGGCACATGTGAAGTGACTTAAATAAAGAATCAAAATCAAGTGTGTGCACGTGTATAAATAAGAAGATGAAAGAAAGGGAAGAAAAGGTTCAACTTAATGTCATATGCATGATCACATGAGTACATGAACAAGAAGAAAACAATTGATTCAGATGATGACAAATGAACCGATATTCACTACTTGAATAATCACATTGGTGTATGTGATTCCTAGCCAAGAAGAGGGAAGAAGTATTATTGCAGTTGGTTGTTGCACTAAGAAGAAGAAAGAAGAAGTCTAGTGAAGTTAGTGTTCTAATAGAAAAGAAGATAAGGAAAGAAGGAAGAATTGCTTGCCTACTGCTTTCCAAGTAATCAAGTGAAGAGAACTAAAGAAGACCAAGAGCAGAATGTACCTTTTTAAGAAGTAATAAGACTGTCTCCATAGGCAGTATAAAGAATCAAATTGAGGTTGCAAGTTGGACTTGGCTATCACGAGCCCAGAAAAGAGGATTGTTTCCCAGCCCCTCTAAAGTGTAAAGACTCACACTGGCTAGTAGACTATTTTCATAGTCACTCCACTGTAATGTCATATTACATCATAGTGGAGAATCCATGTAATGGTCATATCCATGCATGTCAAGGACGTAGCTACTCCTATTGAGTGGTGAACCTTGTAAGAATATCGAGTGCATATTTTTACTGCTTTCTATTATTTCATGCGACAGGGAAAATAGAATAAGAGAATCAATATCCTAAAAATTCAAGAGGTACAAGGATAAAAGTTTTAATTTGTTTAAAAATACCCCAACACTGATTCATTCCCCCTCTAAGTGTTAGGTATATCCCAAACTGGTCCTCTCACACACTTCCAAGTATGGGTTTTCTTCCTTTCTCATTTTTTTCCAATTTTATTTATGTTATTATGCCCTTTTAATTTCAATTATAAATTATTGGGTATGGTTTCTCACCTCACCCATAAATCCCTATTCATGTTTGAATTATGGGAGACCCATTTCTCTCTCATTAATTCGTTCTTTGTACACCCTTTACTATGCTGAAATTCCGAAAGTAGTATCTCTCTCAACATTTACATCCAAGAAATTATTTTGTATCATGAATCTAAATTCCATTACAATCATTGGGACATGTATCTATATGACCCCCTTACTGTCCATTTCATGTACATATGATGAGATAAACCTTTATCTCTCATCAACCATTTTTATGAATTCTTATGTCATGCCGTTATGATACCGAAATTGCACTGTGTTTTTTCAAGACAAGAACATAGTGTAGTGAATACCATACCCATGTCTCTTTCAAGGGTATTCACCTTTATTAACATATAAGTATTGAATGGTACTTTTAGGTATTTATTCCACATTCCTTAATTGTGTAATAACTTATGATGTTGATTTATTCCATGTTATATGATCCATGTGGCACACTTATGCATGAAATGAAATGTTTAAGAAGGGTGCACCATAGTAGCTCTTCAATGCATTGGGTAAAGTTTAGTATCATGATACATCATGTGTAATGAGTGTTGACTCATTCTAATTCAAGTGCAATGAGGTGTTAGTCGTGCTTCATGTGCAATGAGGGTTTACTCATTCTCCATGTGAAAGAAGCCTTAGATCATGCTAATTCCATGTTATGTGGTGTTTCCACATTTCAATGTTATGATTATCATGCTTTATCATGCCTTTATTTTCATGTTTCTATTTTCCTCCATTGATATCCCTATTTTATAAAATTTATTATATTCCTTATGTTATTCCATGTTTATTCCCTTACTAGCCTTCATACCTCACCCTTTTCTTATGAATGTCCTCAGGATATCCCATGAAATGTTAAGTAGAAAGGAATAATGTAGTTATATAAAGGATGTTTTCAATAAAGATGCTACATTCTATATTTTATGTTGTTATGTAATGATCATAATGCCCAAAGACACTAGACCTCTCGATCTTCTATGTTGTATCAAATGAATTTTATGAAATAAATCATGTTTAAGTGTGTAATGAATAACTGGGTTGTTATAGTTGGTATCAGAGGATAGGTTTATTTATTTTTGGGATTAAGATTAGAAAACCCTACTGAAGCATTAGACTAGATAGAGTATAATGAATACATCCCAATGTTTTTGTGAGTGTTTATTAAATGGTTTATCAAGAAAATACATCCATGTCTGGATACGAGTAGGTAGAGGTGGCTCTGGAACAGATGTACCCTAGCGGTAAAACCCGAAAACACCGCTTTGAGCTAGACTTGAATAGGAACTGGGGTATGACAACGGGCCTTGCTACACTCTTGGTTACAACACTCTTGGGGGATATGATTTGGTAAAATCACAATATTAGTATGAACCATTGTTAAGGGACTAAAATATTCCCTATGAATATATGTTAGAAATTATATCATGGATAACATGGACTGAAGACAATCGATTCATAAGTTAAGGAAATAAAATCTATTTATATGTTATCCATTTTTTTCTTTGGATTACCCTTTATGTGTTACCCCTCACATTCCTTTTATTCCAGCCAATGGCTAGTGATATGAGTACTTGAGCTAACAACTGATGTGAAGATCGATGTGATGACTATGCTAATGAGATGCCCAATCTTATGGGAGCGAGAATAGTAAACTTTGTCACGATTATGTCTCAAATAAATAAACATATGAATAGAAACATGGTTCAAGAGGAATTTTCAACCCCCCCCCCCCAAGAATGAACAAGTTTCTATCGAGAGATTCTTGAGACAAAGTCCTCTTACTTTTAATGGATCATCTGATCCCTTAATCGTCAAACAATGGATCAACTCCATTGAAAAGATATTATCTATCCTTCAATCTTCCGAACAAGAGAAGGTTCTTCTACCTGCTTATCATATGGAGGGTGAAGTTGATCAATGGTGGACATTGATCAAAAATACAAAGCTTTAGGAGGAGATTGAGTCGTTAGAATGGATGGATTTCCAGAAGATGTTTTTTGGTAAATATTTTCCATGCACCGTCAGACTAAAGATCAAAAGGGACTTCCTTTCCCTCGGGAAAAAAAGATGACAAATCTATTGAAGCATATGATTTATACTTCCCAAGGATTGCACAATACACTTCCAGCTTTGTCCTTACCCCCGAATTCAAGGTTGACCTCTTCTTTGGTGGTCTAAAACCAAGCATGTGGTAAGCCCTGGTGTTCATTGACATCGATAGCTATGAGGAGATTGTCCAATGTGACCTCAAGGTCGAAATAGAGATCGGAGAATATTAGGGGTATGATGGGGATATGAAGTATAAGGTGGACTTCAATTCTGGAGGTCCGTTGGATAAATCTGATGGTGCTAAAATCTAGCACCCCACATGCCAAAGGTGTGGTAATAAGCACCCCATAAATTGCCTGAAGGGGATGAGGAAATACTTTCAGTGTGGAAGATAAAGGAGCCTAGCCATTAACTGCCGACCAGAAAAACCTGTAGCTACAACAGAGAAGAGGAACACTCCATTCGAACCTCATCGCGTTGTTCATTTCTACAACTTTAAAGAACCAGGGCATTGTGAAAATCAGTTCCCTAATCCAAGGGTTTTCGGAGCCAACCAACAACCTTCAAGGAAGCAAGGGAGAGCTTTTTCCATCACTACCACCGAATTGAACCCCGACAATGAAGTGGTGATAGGTACGCTAGTTATTCATTCAATAATAAAGAGATTACTTTTTTATTCTAGTTCTACACATTATTTTATATCCTGAAATTTTAGTTGAACCATACCAACACCACCATAAATGATGTATGTAAAGGTGTTCGTGAGTAAGGAAAATGGGGAAATCAATGAATCCCAGGAATTTAACTCCTCCCATTTCTTATTCAGTGGATTGAACTTTCTAGTGAACCTCATCAAATTCCCTATGGTGAAATTTGATGTCATTCTCATCATGGATTGACTTTACTTATATTGATCCAACATAAATTTTCATGAGAGGGAAATCACTCTCCATGTGGATAATCGACCCTCGATTCTATACAAGTGCAAGGAGGAGGATGAATCTTCTTTAGTTCCATCATTTAAAGCAATAATATTACTTCCCTATGAGCATACGTATCTGGCTCAGATGATTGAGTCTAAGGAAGAAACCATCCTTGAAGACATGCCTATTGTGAGGGAATTCGCTGAAGTGTTTCCCGAGTAATTGACTCGTCTTCCACCAAGAAAAGATGTTGAATTCTTAATTGATCTTATACTTGGGGCATTGCCAATATCCAAGAATCCATATAGAATAGATGTTGTGGAGCTTGAGGAGCTAAATAAATAACTACAGGAGAATCTGGATAAAGGGTTTATGTACCCAAGTGCATCACAATGGGGCGCACCAGTCCTCTTAGTCAAGAAGAAGGATTGGTCAATGTTTCATTGCATTGATTATCATAAGCTTAAAAAATCATGATAAAGAACAAATATCCTCTCCAACTAATTGAGGACTTGTTCGATCAGCTATGTGGAGAACAATACTTCCCCAAAGATGTATTTTTTGTTAGGGTATTATCAAGTATGGGTGAAGAAGAAAGATATCCCCAAGACTGCTTTTTGTACAAGGTACGAGTACTAAAAATTAATAATAATGCCTTTCGGACTCACTAATGCTCCAACAATCTTCACGGACTTAATGAATAGAGACTTTAGAGATTACCTCATCAAATTTTTGGTAGTCTTTATAGATGATATTATAATATACTCCAAAACCAAGAAGGATCATGAGGACCATCTAAGAACTATACTAGAGACCTTGCGAAAGGAGAATATTTATGCAATGAACAACAAGTGTGAGTTCTGGTTGAAGGAGGTATCATTCTTGGGACATATCATCATAAGAAAAGGGATATCTATGGATCCATCCAAGACAGATCCAATAGAGGGATAGCCGAGGCCAACATCGGTAAAGGACATTCATAGCTTCTTAGGGTTAGCTGGATATTATCAATGATTTGTGATAAATTTCTTATGATTGTCCAACCCTCTTACCAAGCTAACTCGGAAGGAAGTAAATTTTTCTTGGAGTGATGAATGTAAAGAAAGCTTCATGGATTTAAAAAGGAGGCTTCTCACTACGCCCGTGCTCATACTACCCACAAGTGGAGAACTTTTTGTTGTATTTAGTGATGCTTTGAAGAAGGTCCTAGGATGTGTGTTGATTAAAAATGACTATGTCATTTCCTATGCTTCAAATCAATTGAAAGTTCATGAGTAGAACAATCCAACACATGACCTCGAGCTGGCTGCAGTGATCATCGCTTTAAAATTTTGGCATCATTATCTCTGTGGGGAGAAGTGTGAGATATATACAGACCACAATAGCCTCAAGTATATATTCACACAGAAAGAGTTGAATATACGCCAATGGTTAGAGCTGATCAAAGACTTTTTCTCCTCAAACCATTACCACCCTGGGAAAGCGAACAAGGTGGTGGATTCTATAAGTATAAAGGAACCATTGATTATATCATTGATGAGAATTTAGAAGGATCCAATCTTCTTAGATTTGCTGAAGATGGACATGGGAATAAAAAAGAATGGAACATCATCAATCCTTTCACAAATGATTGATCAAAAGTATCTTTTGGAAAAGTTAAAGGATGCTCAAAATGATGATTTGGGAATTCAGAAGTAAGTGGAAGATTTCTGAAAGAGAAATATTTAGAGTTCATTGTTATTGAATATGAAATTGTGACATTTTGGAAAAGACTGGGTGTTCCTTCATGTCCAAAGATGAAGAAGGAACTTTTGGATGATACACATAGTTCATATTTATCTATTCACCCAGGAAACACAAAGATGTATCGAGATCTCCGAGAGAATTATTAGTAGGATAATATGAAAAAGGAGATAACTGAGTATACATTAATGTGCCTAGTGTTTCAGCAAGTGAAGGGAGAGAGGAAGAAGTCTAAGGGGATGATTTAATCATTGCCCATACTAGAATGGAAATACTAGAACATCACCATGGATTTTGTCATTTTTCTTCCAAAGACATCCAAAAGAAAAAAATGAAATTTGGGTTGTTGTGGATCGTCTTACAAATTTTGTACGCTTCATTGCAATTTAGGAGGATTTATCATTGGACCAACAAGAACAGATATATATCAGGGAAATGGTAAGGTTTCATGGAGTAACACTATCTATTGTCTCTGATCGAGATCCAAGGTCACCTCTAGGTTTTGGAAGATTCTTCAACATGCTCTGTATACTAAGCTGAACTTCAGTATGGATTATTATCCTCAAACTGATGGCCAATATGAGCAGACTATCCAAACACTTGAAGAAATATTGATAGCGTGTTCAATGGACTTTAAAGTAGGATAGAATCAATATCTTCTTCTTTTTGAGTTCTCATACAATAACAGTTTCCAATCAAGCATCCGAATGGCACCTTATGAATCCCTATATGGGAAGACGTGAAGAACAATGACATGTTGGGATGAAGTCAGTGAGGGTAAGTTTTTAGGACAAAAAATGGTCAATTAAATAATGGAGAAGGTGAAAACCATTCAGCAGCATATCAAGGAATCCCAGAGTTAACAGAAGAGTTATGCTCGTAACTGTCGATGAGACCTTGAGTTTAAAGTTGGAGACATGTTATTTCTATGAATATCTCTATGGAATAAGGTCATGAGGTTTGGAAATAAAGGGAAGTTAAGTCCTTGGTACATCAGCCCCATCAAGATTATTGATCATGTCGGGGTTGTGTCCTATCGACTAGCACTTTAAACTACCATAGAAAAAGTACATGATTTATTTCATGTATTCCTTTTAAAGAAGTACATACCAGAACCTTCACATGTACTCTCTTCAGAGGTAGTATAGTTTGAGGATGATCTTTCTTACGAGGAGAAACCAGTGATGATCTAAGATTGAAGAGAAAAATTGCTACGAAATAAGACAATGCCCCTAGTCAAGGTGTTGTGCTGAAACCACAAGTTTGAAAAAGTGACGTGGGAATCCTAGGAAGTGATGAAGCAGAGTTACCCTTATCTTTTTTAGTGTGGTAAAAGGAAATTTTGAGGGTGAAATTTCTTAAAGGGGTAATATTGTAACGATCCAAAAATTCATTAATGAAAATTCATCTTTCTCTATTTAAATTTATTATTATGTTTATGTAAAATGTATGAACTTATTAGGTTCTATGTTTTTTATTTTAAAATGCCATTATGAATTGTGACCGTTGCTAATATATCCGTTGAACATTGATCACATGATTAGTATAAATACAGGCGTTTAACGAATCCAATTTGCTCAGAAAAAGGAACGGATGGCCTCATCCAATATACTTTCCACGTACGAAGCCCATTTTTTGGAGTTCGGAATAGAGGTGGAATCATTGGGATTCACTCTTAATTAATCCCAAGATGAGGTTGAACAAGTTATTCTTGAGCGGAACCAACTATGGGATAAGTGGAAGTTAATAGAGACTACCACCTGAGCGATGTTATCCGAGCCACCTCAAGAGTCTGTCACCATCACACACCTTATACTTTAGTCTTATGTGGGTGTTATAAGGGGTTATGTAACAACACCCTAGTATTATGATTATGTACATTGTTTTTTTCAATAATAAAGAATATAATTTCATTTTATTATTACATTGTAAATTGTTTTTAAAGCAAAAATATTATTTTTAGTTAAAATTCAACTAAGAAATTGATTTTGATGAATTAATGGATTTTTTAATAAAATTATATTTTAATAAATTATTATTATTGTCATTAAATTACTTTATATTATATATAAAAGATCTTATAGTTTTATGAATTCAATTTTAATTTTTATTAAGGTTTGAAATCTATTTATGTCAAAGCCCATGAATTTTTGATATATGTCGGTTTTTATTTTAAAACTGAAAATTAAAATATTTAGAAAATTATTTAGACAAAATTAATATTATTTCTGGAATCAGGATGTCAAAATTATAGAACAGTAAAAATTTCATATTTTTCTAAGACAGTCGAATTTTTGTGTAAAAATAAAATACTGTTTAAATATATAATGTGTTTTATGACATCATAATGACCCAATAGTGAAGTAATAAAATAGTATAAACATTATTTTAGACCAATATGTGTTTTATCATTAAAATAATGTTATTTTGGGTTTGATTTATTTATTTTACAAAGCTTTAGTGGTCCCTTCAAGACTTATAAAACATTTTGTCTTTTTAAATTATTTTCCTTGACAGTGTGACTGACCTCCTTATAAGGAAACATATTATTTTAAGACTATAGACCATTCTCCTTATGAAATATTATTTTCCAATCCCCTTTCGGGAAAAAATTTGGCAAAAACCATGGGATGGTTTCTGGTTTTGATTAGTTTATCGTGTAGTGTCCCAAACCTAAATAATAAATAATTCCCTATCCTTTCCTATATAAACCCGCTCAAGATCCCACTTCATCTTCACCCAAAGACTTTTGAGTTCATCTAATCTATTCCCTATTCTATCTGAAATCCTCCCAAGGTGGCCTATTCTCCCAAGAGGCCTCTCTCAAGCCTCTCCCAAGATCACACTTCCAAGTAAGGGTTTTCATCCTTTCTAATTTTTTTCCAATTTTATTTCAATTGTTATACCCTTCTAATTTCAATTATAAAAGTTTGTGTATGGTTTCTAACCTCCCTCATACATCTCTCATTATTTTTGACTGATGTGAGACCCCTTTATCTCTCATTAATTCCTTCCATGTACACCCATTACTATGCTGAAATTCCGAAAGAAATATCTCTCTCAACATTTTCATTCTAGAAATTCTTTTGTATCATGAATCTAAATTACATTAAAATAGTTGGGAAGTGTATTTATATGACTCTCTTACTGTCAATTTAATGTAAATATTATGACAAACCCCTTTCTCTCTCATCTACCATTTTTATGAATTCTTTTGTCACGTCGTTATGCTTCTGAAATCGCACTGCATTTTTCCAAGCCAAGAACGTAGTGTAGTGAATACCATATCCATGTCTCTATCATGGGTATTCACTTTTATGCACATATACATATTTAATGGTACTTTCATGTATTTATTCCACATTCCTTAATCGTTGAATGACTTAAGAAGTTCATTGATTCCATTTATATGATCCATGTGGCACACTTATGTATGAAATGAAATGATTAAGAAGGGTGTTCCCTAATAGTTCTCCAATGCATTGGGTAAAGTATAGTATCATGATATGTCATGTTAAATGAGTGTTTACTCACGATAATTCAAGTGTAACAATGGGTTACTCGTGCTTCATGTGAAATGAGTTTTTACTCATGCTCCATGTGCAATGATCCTTGGATCATGATAATTTAATGTAAAGTGTTGTTGCTACATTTCCATGATATGATTATCATGATTTATCATGCCTTTATGTTCATGTTTCTCTTGTGCTCCATTTATATGCCTATTATATAACATTTATTGTATTCCTCATGTTATTCCATGTTTATTCCCTTACTGGGCTTCATAGCTCACCCTGTTCTTATGCAAGTCCTCAGGTTATCCCATGCAATGTTAAGTACGAAGGAATTATGTGGCCATGCAAAGGAAGTTTTCAATAAAGATGTTGTGTCTATTTTTAAGTTGTTATTTAATGATCCTAATCCCTTAATACACTAGACCGCTTGATCTTCTATGTTGTATCAATTGAATTTTATGTAATAAATCATGAATAAGTATGTAATGAAGAAAAGGGTTGTTACAAAAAATGTGGATAGAATTCAATCTCTTAAACAATTACAAGATTGCTTCTCACCTCCCTTATAAAACTCCACCCCCTCTCCTCCCCTCTGAACACCTCACAATCTATTTGGATCAACCAATACCAGAAACTATAACTTCTAAACATACATCCTCTTATCTTATAATCTTCTATTTCTATAGAAACCCAACCAAGGAAGGTCTTTTGTAAAAACCAAAATAAGATACCTGTAGAGGGGGTAACGTTCATCAATAAGTGTTTTTATTTTATTTCCTTATCCACCCCATTAAATTATAATTTTATAATGATTAAATAATAATAATATAACAAAAACATAATTAAATTTTTTTATGTTAAGGTTAAATTCTACACCCACACACACTTCAATAAAATGGGTTAAAAAAGCATCATTCATGTGTACGGTGGACTACCACCTCGCGAAATAATGTCATTTGTTTTTCCATTACCACCTCTCATGGATGAGAATAATTAACTGAATAATATTTATATATACTATTTATGATATTTGAAAACCTAATTATACCACTGGATTCATTATATCATATGTACTCTTTCTATATTCTAATATGTAAGGGATTTACTAACGTCGTTCTTGTGTACGGTGGACTATCGCCTTGCCAATTGATGTGATTAGATTTAACAAATGTGTTACATGAAAGATTATAAATTTACTGATAATTAATAAATGTTATATAGATGACATATAATTATATTAATGGCTTATTTATCATTCTTTATATATAAATTCCACATTATTTAACTCTTTTTCACTCACTGAAAAAGTGATAGCATCATTCGTGAAAGTGTGGACTACCACATCCTCAAAACGATGTGATTCATTTTTACAAAACCACATAAGAAGAATGATATATTTAAGAATATATTATTAAATAATATTTTATTTATTATATAATTATCATTTTATAAAGTTAAAATTTTCTTTAGTATTTTTCCATAATGATAAATGAAAATTTGAAATTTTACCCATTCGTGCGTACACCTTACCGTCTCCAGGATCGTAACATTAGTGATTTTTTCAAAACAACAATTCAATATTACTTGTATAAGTATAAAATATTTATAAATATCATAATTATTTAATGATTATTATTTTGATATGTTTATATAATTACTTCTATGTCCATATTTGACATATCAAATCCATTTCTAACACGAAAGACGAATATAGGGAAAACATCTGACTTAAACTTAATTGATTAAAAAATAACATATAACATGTTAATAAGTGAAATAAAAATTATAATAAACATGGAAAAGTGTATCTATAGTGAAAATTATTATCATTAATTTATTATTTATTAAGATAACGTCACTCTTGATGAATAAAACTTAAGGTAAGGGACATTATCTCATTTTCCTTTCATTGAGTCAATTATGGATGTTATGAACCTTTAATTTTTATAAAGTTTCTATACATCCATTTTGAAATTAAATGTAATTTATTTATTTTTTATAATGATATTTAATTTTTTATAATGTCATTATTTAATGGGTATTATGATTGAAGTGTTTCCCAAGTGATAAGGGGCATTTCATTGAAAAAACTCATAATTTAAGGATATGCTTTGAAATATATTTCTCTTCCATATATATGTTTTTAAAATGATATTTGAATGTTTTTTTAGGAATAAAAGGTTTATAATTTTTAATTAATGTCCCATTTACTTTAATTCAATGGATTTTAAAAGGAATCGTTTACATATATTAAACAGAAGGATGACTACATTTTTTCCTTCCACTAGGAAAATGATTTCATTTCTCGATTCTTCTTTATCCTTACATTTTTTCTTAATAGTAAAACCCTATTTCTTATTTTGTTATTATTGATACATATTTTTTTCAAAATTAATCTGACTTTTTTTATTGAAAATGATATTTTGAATGAAAATGGTATTTTAATATCTGAAAGTGATTTTCATAAGAGTTTAAAAGAGTTTTTTACATTTTGAATTTTTTTTATTCCATGTCTTTGTTCATGGAAATTATATTAGATGAGTGTTCCTAGATTGAATTAAGAAATACAATTATAGCTTAATGGATGGGTGTGCCTAGATGGATCTCTAATATATTGGGTAATGATTATGTTCTCTGAATAATTATATTGGAGTTGGTCATATGGTTATTACAATTTGTAAGGGTTCTGTATGGTTTTTTTGAGATTATGGAAAATTGATTATAAATTAATTTTATATTATTTTTACTGTGATTTCATGGAAATATATTTCCTTCACAGGGTAAAATTAATGATATTTTAGAAGGAATTACATTTACCATTATGAGTAAAATGTTATGTTTTCAAGAAATGGGTTTTCAAGGGTTTTAATGTTTTTCAATAAACTAATAGCTTCCTTATATTTGTATCCCTTACTAATATCTTGGGAACATCCCACATTTTTAAATTGTTTTCACTATATTGAAGGATGGGAAAGGGGTTGTATGATGTCATGTTTAATTTCAGGAAGAGTTCTCTGGAAAATAAATCATATTTTGTTTTAAAAAATTTACATTCTTTGAAAATGTATATTGATTGGAAGTGTCCACTATTTTTATATGGTTTTGTTAATTATGAGGTATAGACTTATTCCCTAATACTTTAAATTTGAAAATATTCACAATGAGTATGAAAGTAAAGTTCTTGAATGAAAATCAGTATTATGTAAGGCTTTGGGATAGGTATTTAAAAAAAATTCCCAAAAATTCCCATATATTAAAAGGTAACAAAAGATAAAATGTACATATTTCTAGACATTGTTATTTATGAACTATTTGTTGAAAAAAATAACCTTTTATTTTTCATTAACTCCATGATAAACCTTTTTTAATCATAATTGTAGTAATTAATTTCATACTATTTTCACTATTCATTTTGAAAAAATTTAGCCGACCATATAAAATAATAATTATTATTACGATTATATAGGATGAAAATGTGGTTTCTTAAAGAAATGTTTTCAGACTAACAAAAAAAATTTATATAAAATTACAATATAAAATTGATTTTAATGAAATAACATGATTTTTTAATAATACTATATAACTAATAATACTATTAAATTAATTCTAAAAAATTAAAACATTCAAATTGTCTAAATGAAAAGGTAGTTTTCAATAAAAATTACACTTTTCAATATTGATCAAAAAATTAATATTTTTAGAAAATTATCAAATAATAACTCTAATATAATTATTATATTTTTATTTATAAAATGAATATAATTTTTTCGCATAAAATTTTTAAATTTAAAAAAAAAGTCAAATTAGTGTGCAAAATGCAATGAAATGACTTATTTAGATAATAATACTTTTAAGCATAAAACATGATATATTCTTATCCTATGATTATAAAAAACTATAAATGAATTATATATTTTTTTTAATAATAATATTTAAATTTCATTAACATTATTCACGCATAGTGATTAATTTAATTTTTTAATAGAAAAGTCCATTGCATTAAAAAAAACATGTTTTTCATAAAACCATATCTTTTACTTTCAAATGTTTTTTATTTTAATTCCTAATCAATTGGTAACCAATGAATTAATTTTATTCCACTGTAATCCATATAATTGTACTAATTTGGTCAAACCTACTAATACCTTCCAAGTAAACATCTGATTTTCAATAGTATATTGCTCATTTATACATGGGGTTTCATGTATCAGAAAATATAAAAAAAATATTAAATTTATTTTGAAATAAATATACCGTAAAATAATTGGGTGTTAAATTATACACTCAAAAAAAATTCATATAATATTTTAGAATTCCACCTCATTAATATATTTTCGTATTTGTTCATAATTATTTTCTTAGTTTCCCTCCTCACCTCTCTGATAGTATGATTCTTCCAAATCACACTTACCAGTGGAGTGGTTCAATTCCAATACACATATTCTCTAAGTGTACAAAATATGTATAGGATCATCACAGTAAGATATATCATATTCCATTAATATTTCCTTATATGTGATCATATGTGTTGGGTATAGCATGCACTTACTTAACAATAATAAATTGAATACATTATTCACATTAGAGAGACTTATTGTCATTTCTAAATAGGGAGAAACAGATCTAATATTTCTAGGATTTTCAAAGGCCTAATGTATATGTGTCTCAGTTTCAATTTCATAATAAATCCAATAACACCCTTCAATGGAGATATTATCAATAAAATGTGGTCTCCCACTTGAAAATAAAAATCATTCCTATGGTTATTTAAATGTAGATTTTTTCCTTCTTTATGATTCTTTGATATGGGGTTAAATACAAAACTAGAAAATACACCTACGACCACAGTTTGGAACTGTGACCGTAGGCCCTAAAACTATGGAAATAGTATATTTCCATAGTATCGAAAAATAGTGGTCTATATCACTGTGGAAGTATGATTTACCTACTGCAACATTTTTAAGTGTGGCAGTAGGCACCTAGTGCCACGGTTTTAGCCATGGTAGTATGGACCAAGTGGTACGGTTTAATTGTGGCACCAGGGGGACCATGACCATGGTGGAAACCATGGGTTGAGGGGGACTATTGCCACGATTTTAACTGTGGCCATAGGGACCTTAGTACCATTGTTTAACAGTGGTAGTAGGCCCCTGCTGCCCCAGTTTAAATCTTGCAGTAGGTCCCTACTACCACAGTTAAAACAGTGGAAATATCATTTACAGGGTTTAAAAAAACTCAATCCACCTAGTCCCCCCACTACAAGTATCCCCTTCCCCCTCCCACTAGGCATCCCCCATGCACCCCATCCCCCCCAGTTCCCCACCCCCACTACCATTGAACCTGCCCTTGTACAACCCCCTTGCACCCCCTAGACAGCCCCATACCCCCCTAGGTAACCCTAATGCCCCATGGATATCCCCATTTCACCCCCTTGAACACCCCATGCACCACCATTCCCCCCTGTACAGACCACTTCCACCCTTTGGACAAACCCTTGCACCCCTTTCCCCCTGGACAGCCCCCTTTCACCTCCTTGAACCCCCCCACCCCCCCCCCCCCCCCCGCACCCCCATGCCCCCCTGGACAACCCCCTTGCACCACTGGACATCCCCCTTGCACCCCCTTGAATACCCACTGCACCCTTGTGCCCCCCTGGACAGCCCCCTTACACCCCCTGCACCCCCATACCCCCCAGACAACCCCTTGAACCCCCTATAATACCCCACATCCATACCTATTCGTGAATCCAATATGGTGGAAGTCTTACCAAAATTTTTGGTGCAATTGTGTGGATCCATAGTAGATATCTACTGTCATGTCATCCAATTAAACTTTTGAAAGGAATCATTACCTATCATGTTCTGTGTTAACCATGTTCGGTTCCATTAAACTCATTAAATTCCTTAAGTTAACCCTTAACTTCCCTGGACAGCCCCCTTGAACACCCCCTACACACCCATTCCCCCTTGAACCCTCCTCCCCATTGCACACCCCCTGCACCCCTCCCCCTTCCCCTTGCACCACCCCCCCCCCCCCCCACCCCTCCCCCCAGCATGCCCCCCTACACCATACCACTGTTGCTTTCAAAATAACCCATCACACCCCACCCCACTAGCTAGTTCCCCCTACTAGTACCCCCACCAAACCTTGTCCACCGCCTTCCGGTCCCCCCTGAACCCCCACCCACCCTACCCCTTGCACCCCTCCCCCTGCCAGTCCCCTCCCCCCATCACCTTCAAGTTCCCCCTCCCCCTGCTAGTCCTTCCCCCCTGCCAGTTCCCCCTCCCCCATGCCCCTACTAGTCCCCCCTTACACCCCCTTCCAGTCACCCCTTGCACCCCCTTCCAGTACCCTCACCCCTGATAGTTTTCCCTCTGCCCAACCCTGCCCCTGTAAGTCCCTCGGCCACCTTGTCCTCCCCCTACCAGTCCCCCCTGCACCCCACCCATCATTCCCCTTGCACCCCCAACCAGTCCCCTCCCCCTCCCCCTAACAGTTCCCCCTCCCTTATGTACCCTAACCTTCCCCTTGTAATAGAGCACAGCACAACCTCCCCCCCACCGCTAATTCCCCATACTAGTCCCCCCACCCCACCTGTCCTCCCCCGGCCTGCCCCCCCCCCCATGCACCCACACCCACTATGTTCCTTGCACCACTTCCCCCTACTAGTCTCCTCCCCCTGCCAGTTCCCCCTCCCCCTACCAGTTCCCCTCTTCCCCTTCTAGTTCGGCCCCCAGCCAGTCTTGCCAATTTCCCCTCCACCTTGCACCTACCAGTCCCCTCCCCCCATCCATCCCCCCTTGAATCCCCTTCCAATCCCCTCCTCCTACCAATTCCCCCTTCTAGTTTCCCCTCCCCCTTCCATTGCCAGTACCCCCACCCCAACTATTCCCCCACCCCTGCTAGTGTCCCCTACCAGTCCCCCACCCCACTTTTTCCTCCCCCAACCAGTCCCCCCTGCACCCCACCCACCCTGCCCCTTGCACCCCTCCCCCTTCTAGTCCCCTCCCCCTTCAAGTTCCCCTGCCCCCGCTAGTCCTACCCCCTACTCCTCTTGTTTCCCCTCCCCTACCGCTGCTAGTCCCACTCCCCCCTTCCAACACCCCTTGCACCCACTGCCAGTCCCCTCCCCCTTCCAGTTCCCCCCTTCCAGCTTACCCTCCCCCTTCCAATCCCTTAACACCCTACTAGTCCACCACCCTGAACGTTTCTCCTCCCCCCATCCCCTTCCAGTCACCATCCACCCATCTCCTACCAGTCCCCCTCGCTAATAACATCCCAACACATTTTCCTCCATCAGGTCAGAGGATCTACTAACAATTGGTGAAATTTCCCAGACACGAAATATATTTCATGGGTTTAAATTTAATGTTAAAAAATGATAATGAGTTAATATATTTATCACATAAAAGGTCATCATGGTAGTCACTGTCCAAATTAAATTATACACTAAATCTACTTACATAAAAATAATTAAACAACTCCAAATATTAAAAAAGAAATAACTTCACTTACATGAGTCTCCCTATAAGGAAAGATATCAAATAATTCTTGGAACCATCTCAGAAGTACCTACAAGACTTGGTAGAACATAGTAGTGCTCATCCCCCAAAATTATGGTAAAACAAAACATATTAGAAAATTCATAATGAATATAACTTGATAAATAAGAATAATGTAGTCATATAACCAACAATAATAGAATAAATGCACAAATTACAGGAAAACCAAACCAGTCTCCAACTGGACTAATGTGCGATAGATAAACAATATTTTATGTGATGATCCATATATCTTCATGCGGTAGGTTCTCATTTGGAGTTCCATTGAAATATTATATAAATATCTACGGTGACGTCATTCTCACAAGGTTCATCCATGGATCATTGGATGAAGTTATAAATCTGAAAATTCCATGTCAAATAATCCTCACGTTTAAAAAATCATGATTGGTTCATCATGAAATAATTTCATACTATAATAAAGGAAACAGACTAGTTTTTTGCATAGAGAAGATGGAGAAGTAACTAGGAAGGCCACACCCATAAAAGAGGTCATTATTATAATCATGATGCAATTATCAAGTTGTTGTGTGAAACAACATGTCTAATATGGTCATGATAGTTTCTATAGTGATCATCTAGAATTATTGTGCAAAGCGTACTAGGCAAAAATTTCCATAGAATACGATCATTGAATATATATTGTATAAGAAGAATGAGATGGGATTTTAAAAAACATAATTTTGTTGTTCTATATTTTTTTTTAGCATGTTATTCTTCTAGAATTTACCTTTATTCTTAGTTTAAATAGGTTTATCAATTTAATAAGTAGATAATTTTTCTTCTTTTTTCCTTACTCAATCCTCTTGAAATTTTCAAACTATTTTGATAATATGATTAGAAAACCCCTATCACCCTCCAACCCCAACCCACATTAGGAGCCCCAACAACCCCCTAAAATATCCCCCCAACCCCCTGCCACCCTACAACCCCCACCCACTATAGTAAACCCCAGAACACACTATTTCAGCCCCCACGCCCCAATGCCACCCCCAACCCACTTCCCCTAGACACCCTCAACCCCCTACAGTAGCCCCCAAACCCCCTGCCACCCACTAACCCCCACCACACCCCCCACTACAACTGCACCCACGCCCCACTACATTAGGCCACACGCCCCATAGCTATAGGCCCCACAACCCCCTGCCACCCCCAACCCCTACCACTGTATGCCCCTTCAACCCCCTACAGCAGCCCTCCTACCTCTGGACACCCCACCCCCCAACACACACAACCCCCTGCCACCCCAACACCCTACAGCATCCCCCCTTCCCCTGGAAACCCCCAACCCTCTGCAGCAGCCCCTTACCCCTGCCCACCCCCACCTTTCCCCCCACCACACTCCACTGCAGTAGAGACCACAGTCATAAAAACATATTCAAATATTATATGGAAAAGGAACTAGTTGGAATACATCATTGAATAGGTTAAATATCCAAAAATGACTTAATGAGAAAATAAAAGTGTTATAGAAATAATAAACAATATATTACAACACTCATAAGAAACACATTGTGATCCACCATAATTTTTTAGAGATTCACCATAATGTTTTAGAGGACAAGGTGGATAATAATGATATAAAAATTAAATTTTTTGGTACTCAAGATAATTTGTTTTATATCTTCACCAAATCATTGGGTTGTGTTTGTTGAATATTATTCTAGATATGTCTCAAAATAAGAGACACAGTCATTAAAATTGCATGAATGAGTTGAATATTTTTTTACCAACTTTATATACTGGGGATAAGTTTCATTGTGATGGCTATGGTCACTCCATAAACTTAATAAGGTACAAGATAATATTTATAGTGGATGGCCTTGGGGAATTTAATTTTGTGATAGAATCCCACAAGTTTTAGGCTGGTATTGTTATTCCATGAATCGGGAATACAAGATTCAATAAATTTAAAATTCCATACTTCATAAGGTTATATGAATTTTCATAAGGGTTACTAAAATTTTTTGTACAATTTATTTTGATGGATAAAAGTCAATATGTGAGTATAATGGCCACTTCATGTATATATTATTTCTAGAATTTAGTGTCACTCCCTACAAGAAGAAATATCCTGAGATGAGAGTGTTACACCGTGAATATTTGATATACAGAATGATGATTTTTTGGGATCATGAAGTCACACTGTGAAGACACATGTGATTCCATGAAGTCACAATGTGAAGACATATGTGATTCCATGAATCAAGGATGAGGAAGATTTATTAGTGCTATCTTTTGGAAGGTGAAAGCACTATGAAGTTAGTGATGCACTGTGATGGGTATTGAAGAGGTATAAGTTGTATTTTTGAAAACATTTCATGAAATGAAGTTAGATATAAAAAAATTATAAAGTTTATATCAATTTACATATCATAGCATGGAGTAAAATATCATTACTCGAGAAATATCTTGATCCACTGAAGATTAAAAGATCCTACTAGATTTTTCAGGGATATAAATATAAGATATTAACCAGATTTCTTGAATCTGTTTGCTAACTCAGAATTAAATGTGAAGAAATAGTTCTCACAGTGAAAGGATGTAATTTGATACATGTTACACCATGAATAAATTTGTCACACTATGAAAAGAATTTTTCTAGAGTCCTATATAAAAATGATCATAGAACAATACAAAGGAAGAGAGACACGATGGAAAAAAGGAAAGACTAAAGTGAAAAGGGGGAGTTCTAGGTCACTACTAGAAATAAAATGAAAATTTAAAATCAAATCAACTACTAATAACATGTATGTTTTTACTTGACCATGTTTTATCTTTTTCATTGGTAAATTCTAATAGAGTTAGGTGTGATGGAATGAGATCAACACACTTCTAGGAGCCAACACCAGTAGAAGAAAAAACCTAACATAACCTTCATCTTCTAACTCTAAAAAATCATTCCGTAGCTTTTTCCAACCAAACAATATAATAAATCGAATAAAAAATCAAATAAAACCTAAATAAAATCACCACCAATAATAAGAATAAACTCCACACAAAGAAATAATTATCAAACACACATGAGAATACAAACTCTTACCTACCAAATAATCAATCCCACCCGACGGTAAACAATATTTCCCAGCCTAAATCTGTTATAATCAAAGACTAAACCATCCTAATAGATGGAATCCACCATGAAATAATAAATCATCCCATAAAACCAACTGAAGATAAATCAAAGAACCATGTATAGGTGATTAAGAACCGAACTACAATGAAGAACGAAAAATTATATTGACAGAAGTCCCCATCAAACACCATCATAATCTTCCCTAAAATCCACAACATTCCTATCCAAATTGGGGTCTATCTAGACAAGTATTATATGATAGTAACCTAAATCTTCATTAATATTTAAGAAAATGTATGGTTCGAACCATCATCTCCTTTGGGTTAAATCTGAATCTATCACCCATCATCTCCACGATATACATATTAAAACATATTAACAACAAATATAACCAATAAAAAACATCAAGAACTTCAGTTTAGGTATAAAACAATTTCTACTGATAAGAAAACATAAATGTAATTTAAGTCAAATTAGATGTAAAATAATAACATGTTTTATTTAGTGTTTCTTTCTATGGATAAAAAATTCATAATTACAAAGTATGGTTTCTAGAATAATCTCAATATGAAAAGAGAAGTATCACAAAATGCATTAAAAAAATATTGAGAACCCAAACATCAAAAAATCCGTAATTAAAATTTTTCCAAAGATTAAAAACAGATGAAATCCTACCCGAATCCAATATCGAACTCACTGACTTTGATGGTGGTGGATAGAACTGGAATCATCATAAGAAACCACCTATAAGAAAAAAATGGGAAAATAAGTGAGATATAATGAATTCTTACATATATGTGATCAGTGTTTCAACTATACATCATAAATGATACATGACTCCATAACCAAAAATGAATAAATAATATTCATATTGTTGTGTAAATCCTAATACTAAATTACATGATCATTAATAAATAATTTTTTTCAAATGATATACAATGTAATTCAATACATACACCATAGATTGAAATACATCAACTCTTCTAAGACAACACTAAACCGTACCAAATTGAAAATATTTGATGAGAATATTGGGATTGGTTTCATAATAATAATTACAAATAAAGAAACAGTGAACAATTATTAATAATCCAATATGTCATGTCTATAAGTTAGACTACCATGAAAGATGAAATGAGTAGTTTAAAATCAAAAGGAAGCCAAAAAACCAAAATTTTTAATAAATTACCATCTCACTTTCAATATAACATAATAGTGATACAATATGTAGAAATATCAATCCCAAAATACTATTTTGGATTAATTGGAAAGAATATACACTAAAAAACAATAAAATCTATAATACTAAACTAGAAATATACTCATAAACCCAATTATTTATCCAAAAACCCCACTTAGTCTAATCCAAGAGTGTCCTAAGGCAAGGATTCCCAAAGGAGCTTATTAGAATCATTATCCTATACTTGAAAAACCCACGAAGTCTAGAAACAATGAGTGGTATATGTAGAGTTCGAGAAACATTTACTTATTTGATTACATAGAGAAGTCATCGAATTCCTTTTTCAAGACATTTTATAAATGCTAGTTTGAAATAAAATAAATAAAATATCGATTTAATTTTAAAAAACAACTCATTGTCATGAAATAATTTTTTCTTTTTAAATCATTTTGTGTATATACATAAATCTCTTCATTTGAAAAACAAATGTTCAAAAAAGCACTTATTTGATGGAAAACAACCATTGAAATCAAATTACCTTCCAAATTTCTATTTCTATACAAGTTTTAAATATTATAAGAAATAATTTCACGTAATATATCAAACAAATATTTGTATAAAACAATATGGAAAATTAATATACAAAGGTAAAAACAAAGTGAGTTATTTACCAAGATGTACTCAAGTATAATAACCTTTCAAACAAAAAAAACCTAATATATAACATCATTGTATTTCTCTAACTAGTCATACCTAGTGGAATTCCCTCTTGATAGATTCACTCAATGCATTAAATGATCCTAACAAGTATATAAACATGACTAGCATAGCTAAAATTTCTCAACATCTCACTTAGATACCCAAAGATCCCATAGAGTTGTCTATTAGAGGTGGAGAATCATTTTATAACACATATCCCACATATATAAAGTAGAATTCATAGAAAGTAATCATAATATCAATACTTTATCCCTTCCCCATACAACATTTTTATGAAAAACACCATTTCATTCCACATAATATCAAATCACTATCACATTCAATTAATAAAATATGTATGATATTATAGAACATAATATAATGTGGGATTAAGCCAAGGGTATAACTAATTAAATTACAAATATTATATAAAAGTTTTCAAACAAGCCTATTGTCTACAAGATAATATAAAAACACTTTTAATCCTTTATAAAAAAATATTTCGAAAAATTATTTTACACAAAACCCTCATTGAAATCAATAGAAACAAAACATTAATCCAATAAGTCCTAATATAATAGTTTTACATTAACACATCATCATTAAAAAACATATGTAACAACATAAACAAAAGTTATTTGTGAGAAATATAATAACATATCAACGAAACACTTAAAATTATAATAGTAATTAAATATTAAATGGTATTGAAAACAAAATAATCACATGGTTTGTGAAGAATATGAAATCACAGGGAAACACCCACCAAAATCATGCGAAAATGGAATGACACCATCAAATACTGGATGAATAGAACCAAAGAAGTAATATGAATACACTCGATATTGATAAACATAAGGTGTGCTAAAAATCATAAACTAGTGTTTAGATATAATTGACCAATTATCAATGTAAGACCTAGTCCAGCAACAATTGGGTGCAAGGAATCCAACAATATAGAAGAAACCCTAGCAGTAAGAAGAACCCACAAAAATCAGACCATATGAGTACCTTAGGACTCGGCTGAACTCACATTGTATCGTTGGAACTACATCGACAGGGAGATTTGGAGTCTGCATTGGAGCCGCATCAGTGGGGAGTTTGGCTGACTGCGACAGAGCTGCATCGAAATTAGAAGATCGTTGAAGGGAAGAGGTGGGATGGCTGCATCAGAATCGCATCAGAAATGCGTCGGAGCCGCATTGGAGGAGGGATATCACCGAAGGTAGGAGGTGGGATTGCTCTGTCGGAGGATGAAGATCACTGTATAGGATGGGCCTCAATAGGAACCACGGACAGAGGAACATCGGCGGGGAGGTGGGGTGACCGCATCATCGGAGGAGAATCATCCCAATGTGGGTGGCCATGTGGAGGAGTAGAATGGAATGCTGGACAAGGAGGTTCATGGGGAGTAGGGAAAAAAGGGAAGGAGGTGGGTATCGTGAGTGAAGAGTAGGGAAGAAATGGGGTGGGCATCGTGAGTGAGCACATGGGAGGAAGGAGGTGGGGGATCACGAACATATAACAAGGACATGGGTAAAGCCACAAGTGTTTTACGGCCCATGGTGTTACCTTAACCTATAGGCATAGTTTTTTTAAACCATGGATATATAAGTGTGGCTAAATCTTCAATTTCTATCTATGAAAGGAGGTTTGATGTCCTTAGTCTTTTCCTACATTTCATTGGATTGAGGGTGATAAGTGATTCTCCAATAAAAATCAACATCAAGAAATTTAAAAATAATTTTCTATAATTTAAATATAAATCATATACCATGATCATACACATTTAAAATTGGTGCACCATGAAGTCTTAAAAAATAATTCATACAGAGGGGTGCAAGGAAACAAAGTGGGGAATATTATCCTATAGAGATTAAATGTTTAGATTTTGTAAGCTAATCAACAATAACAAATATTGCATCATTGTTTCTAGGAATATTTGGTAATATAATGATAAATTACAATTGTAATGTTATACCATTTCCATTTAGGAATATGAAGATGTTGAGTGTATACTCTATGATGATTTCTCTTAGCCTACAATTATTGACAAAAAATACCATTAAGGCTAATTAGCAATTTCCTTCTTCATATTATCCCACCAAAAATATTTATCCAAATCTCTATACATCATGGTATTTCCAGGGTGTATAGAAAAATTGGATCTATGAGCATCATCCAAAAATTTCAACTTAAGCTAATGTACATATGTAACACATAAAATCATTTAAAATATCATACTTATACCCTCACAAATGAAATATTCTAATTTTCCATCATTCATGAATTAACTTTATTTTTTAGACTTCACATCATAATGTTGAGAATATGTTTTCTTTTCTATAAATTATGGATTGGTAGTAAATTGAAAAATGAGTCATTTCTCCCTATCCTTAATAATTCCCAATCTTTAATTACTAGATCATGGAACATATTATACCTACCGATCCTCATTTTCATCAGAACACCATGGTCATTCTTTCTCAATTTATCTAATTCCTTGTTTTAATTCCATAGGTGGTACTATATTGTGAAATAATAATCTTAATGTATCTCAATCCATCATATTCCCCTTATGTTGAGTTACATCATTGAAATTACGTATTTCATAATTTTTTGATTTATATATATCTCATATATTTCTGCATAGAGTTAACATTTTGATATATTCATAATAAATAATTGTACACTCCATGTAAATATGATGGGTTGGATGGTTTTAATCATGAATATTTTACTATGTTGAGGCCTAGAAAATATCTTTATCTTTTTTTTATAAGCAATAAAAAATGTCATATCTTCAATAAATCACTTTATATCACAAGTACATCACTTCATGTTGGTAGATTCAAAGTCACATCATTCACAAATCTTCACATCAATTAAACAAAACATTCTTCATATTTCTTTGTCGTACTTGACTTAATAACATTATGATTATGCTTGGTTAAAAATTCATCCACTCATGAAAGTGTTTTAACATATCACCGATAGTAACCTATACAACAAATTATACTAATTACCTCATTTATGTTCACTATTATATGCCAACATATAAATTCAATTGTCTTTTCAGGATTAATTGATATTCCATCCCTGGAGATAGTATGGAAAGGAAAGGAAACTTTCTTATTCTAGTATTCAAATATGATAAATTTACTATACAAATAGTTTCTTCTAAGAGTCTCGAGAATGATAATCAAGTGATTCTAATGGTCCTTATAGCTCTTAGATTACACCATGATATAATCAATAAATTTTACAAACAAGTTTTAAATATACTCTTTGAATACATTGTTTATTAGATTCATAAAAACAGAGGTTGTATAATTTAATCTAAATAGAAGTACTATAAACTCGTAATGTGCATACATCACTAAAAATTATGTCTTTTTAATATATTCATTAATTAGTCGTGATTGTGATAACTAGAATGGTGGTCAGTCATTGAAAAATATTGATCTCCTTGAAGTTGGTCGAATAAGTCTTCAATACATGGTAGTGGACACTTATTATTTATTGTAATAGAATTGATTTTCCTATAATAAATAATAAATCACAAAGTTACATATTTCTTATATGTAAGAGAACCTGATTTTTCCATGATAAGACAATATGGTATATATAACCCTTATCATACAACTCCTCTAGTTTTTTCTTCAAATCCAATAATTCCCCAATGGCCATTCTATGGGGAGTATTTGATAAAGGACATGTATTATGGATTAAATCAATATAAAAATCAACATAATTATCTATAATATGATCATCTAATTCCTCATTAAATTAATTAATGTATTCCTTTACAATTGTTATATCCAAAATTTGAAGATTACATTTTCCCTCTATAGCTTATCTATGATCTTATTCCGAACAAGGATCATTTATATGGATTGTTGGGGGTGTATCTAGTCTTGAAAAGCTAGTAAAGTCACCTACCTAAATATAAGTAATTCCACATCATCATCATGAATCATATTTTCCTTCCAATTTTCAATAAAAGTTTTACATCATATTTTTAAAGTCACTCCAAACCAAGTATTATATCATAATCAACCAAAATATACTAATTAAGCAACAAATAATGTAGTTTACATGACATAATGTAAATATATTTACACATCCTTATTATGGTGAGACTTCCACTATCACTCTTTCCCATTAACTCCCTTCTTAGGGTGTTAGGGGAATATCTAATTTTCATTGAAAACATTGAAAATATAAGAGTATAAATATAAATTATCAAATAAATCCTTATATAAATGTGAGGATATTATTAATCTACCTGCCACCAAGTATTTATGAACATTAACCTTAGTCTTTTTGAACAAATATGTTTATAATTTCTCCATTTTCCTTTTCAAGGGAAAATTACATTGACAACCAGGAAAGTAATTTTTATAGTTCCCCATGTTCCTATAGTTGAATCATTTCACATTGGAATATTTTTATTTCCCCTGAAATTAAAAGAGTGACATCCTTTCTCATTACACTTGTAGAAAATCCCCATTCAAAAAAATCATGATCCATTATGTTTGTTTCCAAATTTAATAAAAGTTTTAAACTAAGACCACACCGTATTCAATGTTATTGAATTTCCTTTTCCAAATTACTCAGCCACCCTTTTATTGTATTTCATTTCATTTAACTCAATATAAATGTTTATTTCGTTATCTTTTTTATTTCACATGATAAAATATCCTCATATGATGTGGATATTTGGGATACAAGTTCCCTTATATAGCTAGGATTATTCCCATAAAAAATGGTCATTATTTCTCTTTGGATTACGTAACTAGTCTGAAACATTCCTTTATATCCATATAATGTTAGAATAATACATATAAATATTCTCCTTTTCCTCTTATCCCAGACTTAGGAATTGTTTCTCTATATCTTCTCGTTGTTCATTATGACAATATTATTCCAATAAAACATAAATAAAATCATCCCATTCCAGGAATTTAATTTCCTCCATGTCCTTTTTGTTTTGAATAAATAACCAACATTGATCTATATATCCTAAGATATGATAAAATACCATTGAAACCTTCTCCATTTCATTACATCTGAAGGAAATATATATCTTATACAAGTAACATATTCTTTTCTTACTGACAAATTTATTTTTAGTCCCTTTAAATGAAGGAGATTATTGATGTATAATTCCATATAACATTTATTCACCTTTTTTGGATTAGTAGGATTATATTTATGGTCATGTTTATTGGTCATATATTGAGTTAGCTTCCCCAATATATTTATAATTTTTTTAGCTAAAACTACATATATATCTCCATATTCATTATCTTTTTGGTGTGGGAAATCCCTAAATGGGTTACATGACTTTATTCAGTTACCATTCCTTCCCCTAGGATACATTTCAAAATAATTTAATGCATTATATTATATCCCTACATTATGAAACATAATGTATCCTTTAAATAATAGTTAATCAGTTATCATAAATTAGAAAAATGAATATATATTCTCAAAGTCATAAAATTGGTTCTTTGTAATGTTTTAAAATCATAAAAATATTTTCAAATCCTTCATAATATATTATAATTAGAATATTAGTTAGCCTAATAATATACCCAAGAGTGTTAAAATAGGTGGGAAACAAGGCCCATTTTCATAGAGCAGGTGACAATCGAGTCAATGCCCAATGAACCCTTTTCGGAGATGTTACCCTTAGGAAAAACTATTCTATAGGAACATCCACTTGTTATATACAAAAATGTATTTATTTCATTGAAATCCACATCATCATTTCCTTAAAATGACAATATGTTCTCTTATACATAGGCATATAATAAAAGTCATACATATGATTATGTTCTCTAATCTATGTTTTCCTAAATCTAGTTCCCAATGATTCTAAAAAAACTAACTATGATACCAATTATAATACCCTAACCCTAGTATCCAAGATTCACCAGTTACATTTTAAATGGGAAACATATACAGTCGATTACCTACCAACAGATGAAATTTTTCAGTATATTGGGAAAACTAGGCACACACTTGAATCTTACATTAGAATTGAAAAAATTAACAAAAAGATAGTATTATAATGGAAAACACCATTATTCCATTTATCATATCCCTACATGTCAATCATAATACAATTCACGGAATCCTAGGTAATAGAAATATAAGAAAGGGGTGACCTTAGATGATTAGTATGAGTATGGATACATTGGAAGATATAATGAATAAATAAGTCATAGAAAATATGGAAAGTTAAATATCTGAAAACATATACCATTTAACCAATAAATTGAGAGTAATTAATAATATAAAAAACGTAAATGATAATAAAAAAACATCATATAAATATACACATGATATTGAATCTTATCCATGGATGTCATTATTAATAAAATATTCAAATGAAATTAAGAAAAAAATCTCACAATTCCCTAAATCATAAATATATTTTCAATGAAATGTGATATGATATCTTCTGTACATGGGTGAGGACCCAGGTAAATACCAAAGCTAGTTTATCTCATGATACCTAATGATAAATCAGAAGATATAGTAGGTCATGTACATCACTTACTTTGTCCAATTCATTCCCCCATATGATATGGAAGAAACATAATCAAAGTTAACATTATTATTGAAAAACTAGTATAAAAAATATTAATAACTTCTACAATCAATAAAAAAAATTTGAAACCATCCAGAGTGATATAGTGAATTGTAACGCCCCGACCCCAGTTACCCAGAGTCAGTGCATTGTTACTTAACATTGGAATGATCACAAGAAAGATCAAATCTTGAAAGACCGATTGGTTTAGTAGCCTTGGAAGCACTAGATATATTCATAAAGTTTTACATTACATCATGAAGTGAAAAACTACTACAACAACATATTGTCTCCATAATCCACACTATTATCCCCTCATAATATCCTTGCAGGTCATTCATAATTTACTTCTTCATTTCCTGGGAAAAATAAAACATAGAAAATGGGTGAGCTCAAATTCCAAGTAAGGATGACAATATAGCGGAAACTTTTATAAATAAGAATAAACATTTAAGGAAATGTATAACTAAAACAAAAGCCTTTTAAACATGAACTTCAACATATTATGGCAAAAATAAAATGAAATAATTCCATTTACTTATTCACATGGATATTCTACTAATCGAACAATCACATGCAATATCAATAACCACTTTCATAATGATGAAATGCATAATTCCAGACTATCATAACCACATAGCCAAGGCCTCATGCCAAGACTACAAATAAGATTTTTCCAAGGCCTTGTGCCAAGACACTAGTTTGTCTCATGAGACCTACCGATGCATCGAGGATCTATATAGGGCTCCACCTGTCACTTATTAAGTCCAATGAATTCCTCATATGAACAGGTTTAAACATTACATAAACATTCATAGTAAAACTAGCATACGAAATGTCAATACTTTTACCACAAACCATGAATGGTATAAAAATAGCACATCCACAGTCAGACATAACTCATTCGATAGAATATGAAAGATTGTATTGTATCACATTAACCTCAATCAAGAATAATGAAGGATGTTTACAGAGATGAAAATAATCATCAAAACAATTTGAGAGAAATATCCCCCTTTTCTTGAAAACATTTAAAAGTCACACTATTTGTCAAGAAGCCATTTAAAAATAGATTGTTGAATCAAAGTGTCCCATACCACTTTGAAACTTTTTAAAAGGAGTTTTATTTTTAAAACTTTAATGTCCATATAAATAAATCCTTAAAACCATTTTTTAAAACATGGACATTAATGAGCATGATTTAGAAGAATAAGTCTTTAAAACATTTAAAAATGGTATTTTAGTTATAGTTTCTAACCAAAAGAGAGACACTTGAATAAAAATAATTGAGGTAATCAAAACATTGTAATATCATGAAAATAAAGGGATTCATGATATTCTATGTCAAAGTACATTATATACACCACATAAAAGTGATTTGGTGTATATCAACAAAGAAGTCTCAATGGAATGTAAATTGAGATGAAATCTCTCATAAAGGCTGTACCGTTAGGATAAGGATAAATCAACGACATAGTTATGTGTGAAAAATATAAATACACTAAATATGATTGGATATTCAGTGTAAAACAATCAAGGAAATTCACACATATTCTTGTAAAAACAACACCAATGAATTGGATGTTTAACTCAACAAATGGAGAATGAGTTAAAATTAATCTTATGAAATTCATATCAATGACTTGAGAAATTATCAATGGACTGATTATGTGTATCAAAAGTATATCCACAGGAAGGGGAGTGGAAATTATGACATAATCAAATGAATATTGATTCCACACATAATCTTGGGGTAATATAATCAATGAATTATGCGTAAATCCAAATGAGTGGAAATTGAAATTTCAAATCCCCTTATCGATTAGATAACTTACGAAACATACACCCATGAAAGAAGGATCATACCATGATGATGTAAATACCCATAAATTAATGTATATTACACAATGAATACAATCATGGGCAGTACACATACACCACATGCAATAATTAAGTGGTGAACAATGGAATTCTCACGAAATTAAGAGTGAGTTAAGAAACCCCTTACCACGTTAATCAACTGAGTCGTATGGCCAAAAGTTAATAACTACCAAATTATTTACAGAATAACATGAATATAAAGGGAATAATTATAATATATATCAAATGTCAGTACACAATACACCACTCTCAATAATGTAGTGGCGAACAATGGAAATCTCACGGAATTGAAAGTGAGATAAGAAAATCCCTTACTTTGTACCTTTTCCTTGGTCGAAGGTAGGTTAACCTACTGTATAATGGTGAAATAATTGTTATTGAATTATACAAGAATCATTTACTTTAATATGATATCATATATGATCTTTTAACATTTATTTGTTAATAATATCTTAGAATTATCGTCATTTCGGGTGTTAACGGGTTCATTTTACTTTATATTATTGGTTATGTGAGTCATATTCATTATTAATGTGATGTATATTATTCATATCCAGAATGATATCAAGTCCAAATTATAATTATACTTGAATGGATATGATGGAGAATGAATCTCATCGCGTTCGTGGAGACGATAGTCCGTACCTACGCACGAGCGACAATATCATTCTTTTGATATTAAAATAATATATAATTGGATAGTATATCATATATAAAGAATCATTATCATTCTATATTTATTATTTACATGAGTTACAATTCATTATTTTACCCATCCAAATAATAATAAATTGAATAACAATTACACCACGACGTGGAGACGGTAAGTCGTACGTACGCACGTATGGTGACATGTTATTCAATGGATGGATATAATACTGAATATGGTTGTAACATATTTATAATAACATCACAGTATATATATGAAACTGGATTTATTATTTTATAATGGTAATAACAAAGAAAGAAGAAGTGGAAGAAGAAAGGAACTTGAAAAGGGGTGGTGAAAACATTACCTCTTCTTCGGGTTCTTCCTTTTGATTTGATCAAAAGGGATCCTTAGGTTGGATTTATGATCAAAATAAGGCCTCTAGGTTGTAGTGAGAGAATTTTAGAGAGTATTTGGGCAGGGTTTGGCCGAACCAAAAGGCTTTGAAGGTGTGAATAAATGACAAGGAGGAGTGCCCTTTTATAAGAGGGGTGAGGAGCACCTTTGGAAAAGCTAGAAATATTAATTTATAATAAATTCATATTCGGTTTCTAATGGCTCAAAAGTTGATTATTCAAAGGTTAAGGTGGGGATAGGTCGAAAACCATTAATCCAATATAATTTAGACAGGTTTGGGTCACTATATTAACCTTATCTTTTAGTTTTAACTCTTAGTTAATTAGTTTGACATTTACCATGTCACTTTGTATTTTTATATTATATAGTTAATAAACATACTATATACATCCAAGAGACCCCAAGTGGTCCATTAATGATATAACTATCATTATATAAGTCTCTTGGCCGAACCTTAGATTTTTAGGAATTTAATATCAATTAATAATATAATATTTGTTTTAAAAACTCTTTTATGTCAATTTTGACACTATTCAATAGTTGATTTTTGTGAAACACATAACAGAATGATTACTTAGAAAAAAAGTTAATTAAATCAATCCTAATATGTCATAGTAACCTATAACATTAGTTTAATTCAACAAAAGTCTCAAATTATATTTATTTGGGTATTTATAATATCAATTATTCTAATTTTTCACTATTATGGTAATTACTGCATCACCATTGTGTCATAAATAAATTAACTTATATAATGTCTAAAAATTATAAATAAAATATCATTATGTAGGAAATCTTTTTAAATTTCTAATGAATATTTATAGTCTAACATCCAACTTATATAACCCTATGTAACAATTGTGTTTCTAAAAGATATATGCTTGTGTCATTTTTGTATTTATTTTAACTTAATTAAAATAAAGTGTCATTATCTCTTACAAGTGGATCCATGGGGTCCCAAAATCGACCCATAGATACCAATGGTCGACCATGTATTAACCAATAGTGTTAAGACACTTTTTAAGGTAATTATTATTATTATAATATTATTTTTTAACCCTTGTTTACCGGATTTACCCTTTAACCATGGTAAATAAAATATTTACCGAAGTAATTATCCAAAATGTCTAAAAATAAAAGTTACCTATTTACACAATTTGAACATCCTGATTCCAAATATGGAATCCATTTTTCTAAATTCAAAACACAGAAGTGGCAGAAATTAATTTAAAATTAATTCCCGTTTTTAAAACAAAAAGCGTGTTTTTAAGAGATAATAACTATCAAAAGATTGGCACTTGTTTATGTCTGGTTTAAATGTGAAATTATGTTCAATGACCCACATTGTATTACATGGTAAAAATATATTCTAAATATAATTTAAAACCACTCAAATTAATAATTTATCACTATTAAATATTTTGATTTGAAATGTTGTTTTTAATTAAAATTTAGTAATTTTCAATATTCATCAAAATATGAATGTTATCCGAAAAGTACCAAAATTTCACCCTAGGATAATTTCGATATTCCGAATCCAAAAATGAAGTCCATTTTGAGAGATAGAATTTATAAAATTTCAAAAAGTAGGTATTACTATTCATAACGGCTAGTTCGATTGGTTGTGGTGTGTTAAAATCTCGAAGTTGCGTACAATGCACGCTATTGCATTATTCGAAGGGAAACGTACCATGGAAGCTTGGGGTGTTACATTCTCCCCTCCTTCAATAAATTGCATACTCTCAATTTTTAAAATTGTGCTTAGGAATATAATGGAAAGTCCCACATCGGAAAAAGAGTCAATAAAACTATCACTTTAAAAGAAAGAAAGAGAGGTATAAAGGTCATCCAAGATAACCCATACTCGGATTCCATGTAGGAAAACATGGATATGGATGATAAACTATGTGTCATGTTCTGATGGAGGGGGATAGAAATCATGATCAGGAGAAAGAAAACAATAATAAAACCAAAAACTTGTGTTGGGACAAACAGCCATTAGTCTCCTAGTAGGAAAGTAAACGGACAACATTTTTTTTGTTTTAAGTTACATTACATAAGGAAGAGGAATTAATTTATGATATTGACTAAGAACATAAAGATATATACTTACTTTTTAAGTGGAGTTTCATTATTTAATAACTTTTTACCACTAACTTATTTTTTTTGAACAATGAGTATTCAAGAAGACTTGGTCACAATAAATGAGATAGAATAAAATTCTATAGAAATACATGATCCATGTAGGATAAACTATATATTTAACTTGTATTTAGAGATTAATAAAAACCAAAATGGTTAGTATAAGATCTGATGATCCCCCAAATGTATATTCCATTAGAAAAAAAATACTAATCTTAATTTCTAAAATTAAACCAACAATACCCCAAAGTTAAATAAATACCATTCAATAATAAATTTTCCTTAAAATCCTTCAATATAATCCAAAATAATATTGAAACCCAAAACTTATAAGAGTGTAGTCTTCCACGTTAAATTGTATCTCCAAATTACATCATCTACTCTTAAAGTCACATACTTAAAAGTAATTAACCTAATCACATATTCTTTATTATAGGTTAATAATTTCCATAAATAACCCAAATCACTATAAATCCACAATAAAAATGTAGATAAAAATCCACCATTACTCATCTAATGAAATCCCATAGTATTCTATTTTCCTTTGACATATAGTGTTCCCAACAAAGTGAACATCTTCCAAAATAACATTTATCACTTAATCACCAAATCATTTTCCTATACTGAGGGTATTCATTTGATAAGACATAAGAACCCAAATCAACTTATTATTGATCAATAAAATCATTTAACTAAAAATAATATTCACACTAACCAGGGACTTCACGTAGTCCAGTGGTAGAAGATAAATACCAATCACACTTTGGTTGTGGGTTCGATTCCCACAGCTTTGTCCGACGCGATGGGTTGTCACACGGTCTACGTGTTGTCCTTTTTCAAAAACTATATTTTATAATATTACCAAAATGAGATAAATTCTTCATAATTTAACCACAAATGTTATATCATACCTTGCATTTTCATCCCAAATTATAATAACTTATAATTCTCTCAAACCCCAATGATCATATAAAACCAAATGGTTATTTATACCTATATCCACAAGAGAAGAGACAATTCTTCCTCAAATATCATTCTCACATGGCAAACTGCGGGGTTAGAAATACAAGAGAAAATTATTCCAAAGTAAACCCATCAACAAGGAGAGCTAATACTTTTTAAACATTTCTCAAACCATTTATTTCCACATAGCTTCTTCTTTGACCAAGAAAATATCCTATAGAATAGGACATTCACTCGGGTAATGGCCAGGTCCCCTACATTTACGGCAAATGACTGTAAATGGACTCTTGGGACCATTTTTATCTTCTTCCATAGTACTATTCATTTTTCTTCCGCAATTCTTCACTTTATGTCCTTCCTTCCCGCACGTAAAGCATTTTGTTGTCCCATTGAGACACTTTCCTGGGTGTCTCCTTCCACATTTCCTGCATGATGAAAATTGAGGGTTCTTTTCTCCCTGGTCTCCATTGCTGGAGCTCTTATCATTCATCACCTTTCTCTTCCTTGTTGATTCTGGGAGTGGGTTAATATATATGTTGTTGATCATATTTTTGGAAAACTGATTTGGCATAAAGACGATATCTTTTACGCCTATCAACATTCCATTTTGTTTCTCATTGCCACCACCATTCCCACCCTGTACATCATTCTCAAAGTCACTATGACTTCCTTGGAATCCATCCATTGACTAAAACCAGAAATCATTCTGTGAGTAACAATAGTCGTAAAATCATTTAGAGATTAACATGTCACCATATTCTCAATTTGAAACATATTAGGATTAACCAAGGTCATTTACTCTCATCTTATATATATATTACTTAAATCTTTTTGTAAAGAAAATTTAAATTATCCTAAGAATATCCCCCGGGAGTGTCGTAACCAAGAGTCCAGCAAGACCCGTTGTCGTGCACCAGTTCCCGTTTGAGTCTAGCTCAAAGCGGTGTTTTCGGGTTTTACCCCTAGGTACATCTGTGCCAGAGCCGCCTCTACCTGCTCGTATCCAGGTAGGGATGTATTGCTCGGAAAACTCAAAAAATCTCTACAATACCAAAATTCTAGGAAGTTCTTCAATACTAATCCTCAAATTTAATCTTAGGTCTATCTGCTCTAATCAGAGTTTATCTAAATATAGCTTCCAAGGTTTGTACTAAACATCCTCTGATACCAACTGTAACACCCCTACCCCAGTTACCCAGAGTCGGTGCATTATTACTTAACATTGGCATGATCACAAGAAAGATCAAATCTCAAAAGACCGATTTGTTTAGTAGCCTTGGAAGCACTAGATATATTCATAAAGTTTTACATTACATCATGAAGTGAAAAACTACAACAACAACATATTGTCTCCATAATCCCCACTATTATCCCCTCATAATATCCCTGCAGGTCATTCATAACTTACTTCTTCACTTCCTGGGAAAAATAAAACATAGAAAAGGGGTTAGCTCAAATGCCCAGTAAGGATAACAATATAGCGGAAACTTTTATAAATAAGAATAAACATTTAAGGAAATGTATAACTAAAACAAAAGCCTTTTAAACTTGAACTTCAACATATTATGGAAAACATAAAATGAAATAATTCCATTTACTTATTCACATGGATATTATACTAATCGAACAATCACATGCAATATCAATAACCACTTTCATAATGATGGAATGCATAATGCCAGACTATCATAACCACATAGCCAAGGCCTCGTTCCAAGACTACAAATAAGATTTTTCCAAGGCCTTGTTCCAAGACACTAGTTTGTCTCATGAGACCTACCGATGCATCGAGGAGCTATAGAGGGCTCCACCCTTTACTTATTAAGTCCAATGCATTCCTCATATGAATAGGTTTAAACATAACATAAACATTCGTATTAAAACTAGCATACGAAATGTCAATACTTTTACCACAAACCATGAATAGTATAAAAATAGCACATCCCCAGTCAAAAATAACGCATTCGATACAATATAGAAGATTGTATTGTATCACATTAACCTCAATCAAGAATAATGAAGGATGTTGACATAGATGAAAATAATCATCAAAACTATTTGAGAGAAATATCCCCATTTTCTTGAAAACATTTAAAAGTCACACTATTTTTTAAGAAGCCATTTAAAAATAGATTTTTGAATCAAAGTGTCCCATAACACTTTGAAACTTTTTAAAAGGAGTTTTAATTTTAAAACTTTAATGTCCATATAAAGAAATCCTTAAAACCATTTTTTTAAACATGGACATTAATGAGAAAGATTTAGAAGAATAAGTCTTTAAAACATTTAAAAATGGTATTTTAGTTAGAGTTTCTAACCAAAAGAGAGACACTTGAATACAAATAATTGAGGTAATCAAAACATTGTAATATCATGAGAATAAAGGGATTCATGATATAATATGTCAAAGTACATTATATACACCACATAAAAGTGATTTGGTGTATATCAACAAAGAAGTCTCAATGGAATGTAAATTGAGATGAAATCTATCATAAAGGTCGTACTGTTAGGATAATGATAAATCAACGACATAGTTATGTGTGAAAAATATAAATTCACTAAATATGATTGGATATTCAGTGTAAAACAATCAAGGAAATTCACACATATTCTTGTAAAAACAACACCAACGAATTGGATGTTTAACTCAACAAATGGAGAATGAGTTAAAATTACTCTTATCAAATTCATATCAATGACTTGAGAAATTATCAATGGAGTGATTATGTGTATCAAATGTATATCCACAGGAAGGGGAGTGGAAATTATGACATAATCAAATGAATATTTATTCCACACATAATCGTGGGGTAATATAATCAATGAAGTATGCGTAAAGCCAAATGAGTGGAAATTGAAATTTCAAATTCCCTTATCAATTAGATAACTTACGAAACATACACCCATGAAAGAAGGATCATACCATGATTATGTAAATACCCATAAATTAAAGTATATTACACAATGAATACAATCATGGGCAGTACACATACACCACATGCAATAATTAAGTGGTGAACAATGGAATTCTCACGAAATTAAGAGTGAGTTAAGAAACCCCTTACCACGTTAATCAACTGAGTCATATGGACAAGAGCTAATAACCACCAAATTATTTAAGGAATAAAATGAATATAAAGATAAAAATGATAATATATATCAAATTTCAGTACACAATACACCACTTTCAATAATTTAGTGGCGAACAATGGAAATCTCATGGAATTGAAAGTGAGATAAGAAAATCCCTTACTTTGTACTTTTTCCTTGGTCGACGGTAGGTTAACCTCGTGTATAATGGTGAAATAATTTTTATTTAATTATACAAGAATCATTTACTTTAATATTATATCATATATGATCTTTTAACATTGATTTGTTAATAATATCTTAGAATTATCGTCATTTCGGGTGTTAACGGGTTCATTTTACTTTATATTCTCTGTTATGTGAGCCATATTCATTATTAATGGGATGTATATTATTCATATCAATAATGATATCAAGTCCTTAGATACTATTTTTAAATCATAAAATTATAATTATACTTGAATGGATATGATGGAGAATGAATCTCATCGCATTCGTGGAGACGATAGTCCGTACGTACGCACGAGCGACAATATCATTCTTTTGATATTAAAATAATATATAATTGGATGGTATATCATATATAAAGAATCATTATCATGCTATATTTATTATTTAAATGAGTTACACATAATTATTATACTCATCCAAATAATAATAAATTGAATAACAATTACACCAAGACGTGGAGACGGTAAGTTGTACATACGCACGTATGGTGACATGTTATTCAATGGATGGATAGAATACTGAATATGGTTGTACCATATTTATAATAACATCATAGTATATATATGACACTGGAGTTATTATTTTACAATGGTAATAACAAAGAAAGAAGAAGTGGAAGAAGAAAGGAACTTGAAAAGGGGTGGTGAAAACATTACCTCTTCTTTGGGTTCTTCCTTTTGATTTGATCAAAAGGGATCCTTAGGTTGGATTTCTGATCAAACTATGGCCTCCAGGTTGTAGTGAGGGAAGTTGAGAGAGTATTTGGGCAGGGTTTGGCCGAACCAAAAGGCTTTGATGGTGTGAATAAATGAGAAGGAGGAGTGCCCTTTTATAAGAGGGGTGAGGGGCACCTTTGGAAAAGCTAGAAATATTAATTTTTAATAAATTCATATTCGTTTTCTAATGGCTCAAAATTTGATTATTCAAAGGTTAAGGTGGGGATAGGTAGAAAACAATTCATCCAATATAATTTAGACAGGTTTGGGTCACTATATTAACCTTATCGTTTAGTTTTAACTCTTAGTTAATTAGTTTGACATTTACAATGTCACTTTGTATTTTTATATTATATAGTTAATAAACTTACTATATACATCCTAGAGACCCCCAAGTGGTCCATTAAGGATATAAAAATCATGATATAAGTCTCTTGTCCGATCCTTAGATTTTTTGGAATTTAATATCAATTAATAATATAATATTTGTTTTAAAAACTCTTTTATGTCAATTTTGACACTATTCAATAGTTGATTTTTGTGAAACACATAACAGAATGATTACTTCGAAAAAAGTTAATTAAATCAATCCTAATATATCATAGTAACCTATAACATTAGTTTAATTAAACAAAAGTCTCAAATTATATTTATTTGGGTATTTATAATATCAATTATTCTAATTTTTCACTATTATGGTAATTACTACATCACCATTGTGTCATAAATAAATTAAATTATATAATGTCTAAAAATTATAAATAAAATATCATTAAGTAGGAACGTGTTTTAGCTTTATAATTAATATTTATAGTCTAAAATCCAACATATATAACCCTATGTAACAATTATTTTTCTAAAAGATATATGCTTGTGTCATTTTTGTATTTATTTTATCTTAATTAAAATAAAGTGTCATTATCACTTACAAGTGGATCCATGGGGTCCCAAAATCGACCCAAAGATAGCCATGGTCGACCATGTATTAAACAATAGTGTTAAGACACGTTTTAAGGTAATTTAGTATTATTATAATATTATTTTTTAACCCTTGTTTACTGGATTTACCCTTTAACCATGGTAAATAAAATATTTATAGAAGTAATTATCCAAAATGTCTAAAAATAAAAGTTACCTATTTACACAATTTGAAAATTCTGATTCCAAATATGGAATCCATTTTTCTAAATTCAAAACACATAAGTGGCAGAAATTAATTTAAAATTAATTCCTGTTGTTAAAACAAAAAGCGTGTTTTTAAGAGATAATAACTATCAAAAGATTGACACTTGTTTATGTCTGGTTTAAATGTGAAATTATGTTCAATGACCCAAATTGTATTACATGGTAAAAATATATTCTAAATATACTTTAAAACCACTCAAATTCATAATTTTTCACTATAAATTATTTTGATTAAAAAAGTTGTTTTTAATTAAAATTTAGTAATTTTCACTATTTATCAAAATATGAAAGTTATCCGAAAAGTACCAAAATTTCACCCTAGGCTAATTTCAATATTCTGAATCCAAAAATGAAGTCCATTTTGAGAGATAGAATTTATAAAATTTCATAAAGTAGGTATTACTATTCATAACGGCTAGTTTGATTGGTTGTGGTGTGTTAAAATCTCGAAGTTGCGTACAATGCACGCCATTGCATTATTCGAAGGGAAACGTACCATGGATTCTTGGGGTGTTACATGAATGGTATCGAAATAGTACATTCCTGGACAAAATCATCATAATGAATTGATATAAATATTATTGATGGTATTATTTCAACATATCCATTATGTATCACAAGTAAAATAAGGGTTATTATTGATGATGAATAGAAATACCGTAAATCTTTTATTAAAACAGTTATTGATGAAAATATCATTTTAACATTGAAATTTAATATTAAAAACTAAAAACATCCAATGTATTATGAAAAACATTCCATTGAAAATAAGCATGGAAAAATTAATGTATTATTCAGAGTAATGACTGATAATAAAGGAAAGATGTTATGTTCCTAAAGAGTATATTAAAATAATGATTCCTTATTCATTTTCATAAAATGAAAAAAAGTTACATATATAGAAAGTGATAGGAATAATCCTTCTATAAATTTATTTATATTTCAAACATGGGTAAACATTTAATTATTAAATCATTCAATAATCGTAAAAATATTATTTTAAATGTTTTATAGAATATATGGATATAAAAGAAAAATATTACCAAATAAGTAAAAATAAAAAGTCAGTTTTCCATAAAAATATGTTTTTAAGATATTGGGTATTTAAGGAGATTAAAAAGAAATGGAAAAAAGTAATTTATATAAATCAAAATATGAAAAAAAACATATTTTTTAATATAGTAAATTAAAACAATTCACCCAGTAGAGAATTAAACATAAATAATCTCAAATAATGATGAGATCAGGAAATAAACCCTTTCTGGGGGTATGCATTCCTTATTATGTATCTAAAAATACTTTATAATAAATATATATTTATTATTAACATATTTATGAACCATATGATACACATTATATGAATTATATGTAATCTTTTATCACTCATTTGATAACAATTCTGTGTTAAAATCACTGTTTTGGGTAATAATTGCTTTGTTTTTTAGGTATGTTTTAGTTCATTTGTTTTAGGAATGGTACACTAATCATGGTTCCATCATATATAAAATATTAATAATTATCTACATGTTATATATATTCTTTATATACATATTGATAGTCATCCCTAAAAGATAGGGATAGAGAAAAAATGAATTACACCGTTCATGGAGACGGTAGAGTGTAAATAAACAAAAAAAATATTACCTTTTTTGAAAGATCAACCAAAATAAAGGTAAGTAATTATTCCACATTATTGAATAATTATTATATCATATATAACATATATATACTTTAAATCTATCTTTATCCATATACATGTCGATACAAAATAAAAAACGTATCTCATTGCGTAGAGAGTGTATCATAACTTGAACTAGATGAATGTTTTATAGAACTAGGAGTAAAGTATTATTCCTATATTTAGAAATAAAATTAGTTCTTCCAAAATTTCTTTTACCAGGTTGATAGCCAATACCAGTAGTATATTTAGGAGCAATCTTTTTACCTAGAATTTCTTCCAAGGTATCTTTACCATTTGTAAACCTTTCAAGATCCTTTTTCAATTTATCATTAGATAGTTTTAATTCATTGTTCTCTTTTTAGTAATTGATAATTTTTCTCCATTTCTACTATGAGTTCAGTTTTAATAGTAGAGGTAAGAGCATGTTTTTTATTTAAAGACTTTTATTTATCTTTTAGTTCATTACATGTCCCTTCAAGCATATTACAGTACTCAAAACATTCTTCATTAGACATATTTTCATATTCACTCTCATCTCTACAATAATAGGAATTGTGTATAATATATTCCAGTGTTACCTCAGATGTTTTTTTCATAAAACACACATTGGATTTGTTAGCCTATTCATCATATAAAGATTATGAGTTACATGAACTATCCTCAAAAGAACTCTATGTTGCTTACATTTTCTTTTTATACTTTCTATATTTGTCCTTATATTTATATTGGTACTTCATCTTGGGATATTCAGCCTTGATATGTCCCTTCTCGCTTACATTCAAAGCATACAATCTCATCAGACTTGTCACTTCATTTCCAATATTTATTCCAACTCTCTTTTTTATCACATTTTCCCTTGAAGTTTGTCTTTCTGAAAAGTTACTTATTCTTGTATAATCTCTTAAACCTTCTCGCTAATTGAGCCATATCCTCATCACTTTCTGGTGATTATTTTCCACTACTAGAAATTTCTACAAAAACTTTCAATTTTCCTTTCTCTTTGTGTTTAGAAGTGGTGGTCTTAAATGCTATAGATAATATTTTGGGTTCATACTCCTCTTCTTGTTGAATTTTATCTCCTCTTCATACATCATTTATTTCCAAATGAGTTATTTTATAGGTATCTTGATGATGTCGCATGACTCACTAATTGAGATAGATGTTCCTCTCCATCTGTCAGGTAGGCATATGAGAATCCTCATGATCTATTCTTTAGTAGTGACTTCTCTTCCAAGAGAAATAATTGTGTTGAAAATTTCATTGATACTGAGATACATGTTAGAAATATGCTCATCTGGTTTCATTTTAAAGTTATCATATTTAATAGTATAAGTATTAAGTATAATTTCTTTCACACTATAAGTTCCTTCATGTGAAACAGACAAGGTATCCCAAATTTCATGGGCATTTTTACATGCAGAGATTCTAATAAATTTCCCATCTCATAAAGAACTATATAAATAATTCATGGATTTATAATTGATACTGTAGGTAGTTCTGGTTGGATCACCCCAAGTGATTCTATTAGTAGCAAGAATCTGATACTCATTTACAATTGAATACCAAATTTCAAAACTCATACGCTTTAAATGTATTTTAATTTTAATTTTCCATAGAGAATAATTGGTTCAATTAAAGAATGATGGTTTGTTTGTTACAGAACCTTAAAATCTATTATCCATAATAAAGAAATACTTTTAAAGTGATATAAATTTAGAATAAAAAAAATTACAGATCATTAAATTACAACTAAAATCATAGTTGAATAGGGTCCAAAATAGAGTCTTAATAGGAATAACAAACAATCCCTCTAATACCAAATTTTGGTTAGAGTAGAGTACTCAAGAGGGGGTGAATTGAGTATCTATAAAAAAATTAAAAAGTATTCTAAAAAATGATCCCCAATAAATTTAAATATGGACCAATTAATCAAAGTAATACATTTATGAAAGTTTTGTTGTTTAAATAACTTCTCATAAGAATGATTAATTCTCAGTAATCTCAATATCAGTTATTACCATTACTTTTTAATCTATTCTAAAAACAATTATAACTTATTTCTAAGATTAACTACCAAAGTAGATTTAGTTCTTTCTTAATTATACATTAAAAAAGAGTAAACTAAATTAAATAACACAGAGGATATAAAACAAGTTGTTTAGTCTCAAGTCGAGACCTAAACCACTCTACTATGTGATCACCTGCCACCAAGAAGTTTATATAAATAAATGTGATCCACACCCTGGATTGAGGTTAACGATAGTACACAAGACTATCCAGGACATACGACCTCTTCCACAGTTCTTCGTGAGTATTAACTACTAGGTCACACTAGTACCTCTTCTACTCTTATATGTTGGAATATAGAAGCATAAAAAAGATGTATGAGAAAGGTTATCTTGTATACTTCATATTAATAAAGGAGATAGTTCATGTGTTTATAAAGACACACACACACTTCTCAATAGATAAAAATAATACAAAATAGAGAAAAAAGATGAGATGAGGTTAGAAGTTCTCTGATTGTTATTTTATGCAGCTCTAGACTTCTACGATAAAGTAGATGTAGAAATAAAGTCCTCTTATAGAAAACAGAGTATCGCAAGTCATCTAGACCTGGCTCGTGTTCTTTATGGAGTTGATAGTGAAAAACTGTTCTCGACTCTGGGATTTGAGTATGCTTCATGTGTTATTCAGATGTGTCGGGTTGCATGTGTCGGTTCTTCTTTCAAGAATTCTCATGCTTCTTTGTTATTGTGCACACCCGTGTTTCTCTATTGTCATTATTGTTTCACTTTTCTTCTGTCCACGCTGTTCTTTTTATTCTTATAATACTTGTGTTGGACCTAACAAGATTCATGTATTCTGCACCTCGTACCTCGTACTATCAAGTGACATGTCTACAAAAAATATTAATTATGTCAGTGCATTTAAAAGCTTCAAATATTACCGTTAGAAATTAAATTGAAAAATGACAAATAGATTAAGAAATGGTGTCATATTCTGTATGGAAAAAGTGTCTCCATGAAATAGTGTCTCCTTCTTTACCTTTAAGTGGTGACACAGTTATGATGGCATAGTTTTATAGAGATTAGGAACTGGTAGCACATATGTGTTGTCTGATCATAGTGTCTAGTCATGGGGTATGTATGGTCACGGTGTGTGGTCACGGTGTCTGGGTCATTGTGTCTCGGTCATGGTGTCTGGATCACGGTGTCCGGGTCACGGTGTCTGGGTCATGGTGTCTGGGTCACCATGTATGGGTCACGGTGTCTGGGTCCTTTTCGAGAAAAACATAACCGATGGCAGACTCACGGTTTCTCAAACTTAGCCAAATATCTATACACAGACTTAAATAGTGATATTAATAAAATTAATTAAACATAATCATTCATATGATAAATTCATTATAAAAACAAAGTTTACAATAATTATAAAATCCATAAAGATACTAATCATTTGTACACATGATTTTAGATAGATTAAATAGGATTAACAAGATTTACAAAATGTATAGGATTTGTGATCATTAAAACATGATTCACAAATGAGGATTTCAACATGATGCTTCCCATTATCTTGATTGATGAGACATAGATTCTTGGAGTATATTAAATCGGAATAGTTATCTTAATATTAGTCTAGGGTACTTTTTATTTCTTCCAATATGTGAGATCTAATAGATTATTTAGAAAATGGAATCCTTCTTTCAACTATTTATTAAGGAAGTTCCAAGTATGGAACATGTTATTTCTTGTTGTCTTAGTCGAAGAAGATCCAATAATTAGAGATTTTTGATACCTTGGATCTGGTATACTAATCCACCTTCTAATTTAAAACATAATAATTATAATTAATTAGATGTTTTTTGGTAATAATATCCTTTAAGTGGTATCTAAATTTTCATCTAATACTCCACACATTTTTTTTACTTTGCTATTTTTATTGCAATTTTTTTTTACACTTTATTTCATTTATTTAATATTACATCCAAAAGGTTATTTTCCACTACATGTATACTTTGTAAACTCTGGTTGTCTTCGAAATTATAATTTATCATCAACTGAATACTTGAGTAGGAGAAAATTTTATAAATCATATTTTTTATATAGTTTACTCCGCCCTCTTGTATTATCCATATCACTGACCCACTATGAAAACATTTGGAATCAAAACCTATCAATTTTTTGTTTTAGATTTTGAATCCTCCACTTTTATCATAAGATATATTTTATATTTTCCTCACACTAATGTGTATAAGAGATATTATATTTTATTATTGATATATATGTTATTACAATAAAAAACAGGGATAATCTAAATAGTATCCAACCATATATCTTTGATGGTGAAAAATATGAATTCATGTGTGATAGACTGGAAACCTTTTTTATCAATATTGGGGAAGAACACTATAATATTATAATATGAAATTAAAGAATTATAGACAAATAAATCAATGTGTTTACTTAAGAGCGGTATCTATAATACCTATCTAATTATAAAGGCCAAAATAAATTACAATGTTCAATGAATAGAAGCATCTACAGTCAAATTTCTTTAGGTGAGAGAAAAAATAATTTGGAAAAATCATAAAATTACTCATTTTGAGACTTCCAATAGAAACATTAATTGATATGTTGTTAGATGATTATCATACATTTCATTTTATATGTAGTGATATAGTTACTCAAATTCATCAATGTTAAATGATATTATTTAAGGGAAAAATCTACTTATAGAAAAGGAAATTATAAATGAACAGTTGGTGGGTAAGTTTATAGATAATCTTCTGATGGAATGGGAATCTAAGTTGATAGTGAAATAAGATACTGAGAATTAAAAAATCATTGTCTTGATTAACTTTTTGGAACTATGATGCAGTGTGAAAATATATTCAGGATTGATTCTAAAAATTAAATAAATAATGGGGTTCCATTCAAACATCCAGTGCTAAAATATTTGGGGATAAAATTTCAAATATTAACACTATAAAGAATAAAACTAAACCTCATCTGGATTTCATAATTTTAGAAACAAGTAAAGGATAAATAGATTATATTGTGAGTTATATGAAACATATTATTGAAATTATTAAAATTCAGTTTAATTATCAAAAGAACATAAAAGAAAAATTATTTGAAGAATGAATCTTCATATATTTATTTTTTATGAGTGAAAAACAAGGGAACAACATACATGGTTTTCTTAGACTGAAGAAGAAGAAGAAAAAGGGAGGTAAATCATTTTGTAGGGAATATATAAAATCTTTTAGAGAAACTAATGATATTTTGAGTGCCAGTGAGAAACTATTATATGAAATTGGAAGTTATTTGAAGAGTGATTATACTAGTAATATCATTAGTTTTTATGTGAAGTATCCTTTTAATAGTTCATGCTTCATGGGGAAGGTAACTCTTTATTAACATTCATAGTTATCTCTTTATGCGAATTTTTATTTTACCTCAAATGATGAAAATAATACAACATCATTATAAGATGAATATGATATTCCGTAATTTGGAGATATGGTTAGATGTGTTAATTATCAAGAGAAAAAATGTAAATTTAAAGGAAGACCATTATATGGATAAGGAAAAATTTAATACAACTGGTGATAATATTTTTAAATTTACCTCTAAAATTTCTATACTTTCTACTGATTCGAATGCTAAATCTACTCTTGTTTTAATTTGTGATGATTGAAAATTATTATTTAATATAAATATTTTTTTTTACTATATATAATTATTTTTCTAATTTTACTTCTAGTGGGGATAATTTTGATAATATCTTAAGAAAATTGGAACTCAATCAAAAATTTTCCAGAATATGTCTTTCTATAGGAAAGTCACAATTTCCAATAAATTTTTTTTTTCCAAAAAAAACTTGTTTTGTACTAAATTTCAAAGGGGAGGTCATTGAAGAGAAATTATTGTATGAAAAAAATATCCATTAAAAACTCATAAGTCTAATTTCTTCAGATAACTAGCAAGTATTAACTGTTTTCAAGTTTGAATTATGGGGGTTCATAATGTTTTCTTTTTATATATTTCTAGACCGAATCATGTTTCAGTATAAAATAATTAGTTCTATTTATTTTTTGTAAATTATTTTGAGTACCAAAAATTGGAACACTTGAACATAGACATCGGTTATTCTCAGCACATGACCGAAGACAAGTCCAATTTAGGGAACTTATAGAAAGTGAAGGGAGGTTGAGTCACTTTTAGATATAATGTGGAAGGTTCTATTACGGATATTATTGATATATTTTCTTCAATAAGACATTAATTTATAATGTAATTTATTTGTTCTTACTTAAGAATAACCTCATTAGAATTATATAATTATGTGATTAAGGTTACTTCAAGAACTTTGGGGATGATAAATTTTTCATAAACAGTTCGAAAGGATATTACATTTAGTCTATTGATAGGAAATATAAAATTTACAAATTTGTAAAAAAAATTCATTATCTATGAAAAGTAATCATTTGTTAGTGTTATTGCAGATTTATCATTTATTTGGAATATGATTCTAGGATATTGAAATTTTTATAACATAGCTAAAATTTGTAGGAGGGTACTAAAAAAGGATCTAACAGAACATATGTTTAATTCTTCCTAGAATTTGTAACTATTTCCAGTATAGAATGAAACGAAATTCAATATTTTAATATAATATGAAGTATCAACTTTCAGATCATTAATATTAGTAAAAATTGTCTTCTTTTTACATAGATAAACAATGAGTTTTATGGGGAAACACTATGTTTATCTCGTAGTTGATGATTACACTAGGTATAATTAGACCTATTTTTTGTTACTTGAGTCTGAATAACTATCTATTTTAAAAAGTTTTATTAAACTTTTTTACAACCTCAAAACCTACCTTTTATCACTGTCTAGATTGATCAAGATGGTGATTTTGTAAATTCCACATTTTAGACTTCTTGTAATGAAAGAGTTATTGTATAAAATTTTTCATCACCAATAACTCCGCAATATATAGGACTAGTTAAATAAATAAATAGAACTATTTAGGTAATTACATGGTCTATGTTATAATAATATTAATTTGATAAGTATTTTTGGGAAGAATATTATAGTATATCGTGTTAAATTATAAATAACATTTTACATCATTCAGATTTTGGTGTGAAAACTTATGAATTTTGGAATCATGGAAAGCCAAAATTCATCTAAAATATTAAATATAAATTGAATCAAGATAATAGAAAAGGTTATAAGGATTTTTATTTTTACCCCATCAAGCGTAAGGCTTATCATGTTTTCAAAAAATGAACATGTACGATTGTAGAAATAGTTCATTTTGTGTTTTATGGAATAGATCCTTATATGAATATAAAATATCTATAAGATGATCATATATATTTTATTTTTAAAACAACCTCAATTTTATTACCATATGTTAAACCATATTCATTAGTGGTTAACATACCAAATAATAGTTTAATGTAATTCGTTCATCTGAAATATTTCCCAAAAAACATTGACACACTTCTAGATGAAATTCATCCTTACTTTTTAACTTTTAATTAGATAATATTAAGGAATAATCCCAGTTATAATATCATTTTTGATGCAATTCAAATAGTTAAAGAAAATCCTTTATAAGATGAATGTGAGTATCTTGAATCATTATCTCAACTCAACCAAAAATTATAGTTGATTCTTAGGGTGATTAATGTTGGAAAATTTGAATACAATAATATATTAATTAGTTTGAATGAAACAAGGTTTGAACCTTATATAAGTTACTTAAGGATCTTCCAATTATACGAATGAAATGCATCTTTCAGAATAAGTTTTTTGAAAATTGAGTTACTGTTAAAAATAAGGAAATACTAGTTTCTAAGGGTCATAGTTTGGATGACATAATAGATTATAGAGGAAATTTTTCACTAGTATCTCGGATTGAGTCTCTCTATATTTTTTTATCCTTTTAAGCTCACTTTAACATTAACCTATTTCAAAGTGATGTATAGAGTTCCTTATATAATAGATATATTTAGTAGTTTGTTTACATTGAATAACCTCATATTTTGGAATATATATTTACTAGAACATGTATATAAACTTATTAAATCACTCGATGGACTTAAAGAGTCCTAAAGATCCTAATATGTAATATTTTCAATATTTTCACTTCAAAATAATTGAAGGAAAAAAAGATCAAAATATTTTTATTAAGAATGTTATTAAGTACACCATTATTATACAAATATATATCATTGACATTATTATATGATCAACATAAAAACCACATTCAGAGTGTTTTTCAAAACATATGAAATGTTATTTTAACATGAGTATAAATGGTGATCTTAACTAATTTCTTGGATTTAAAATAACTCAAAAATTGGAAGGAACCATATTAACTCAACAAAAGTGTATTAGATATTTAAATATATAGATTTTTTTACTAGGCTTCAAGTATTAGTTCTCTGGTAGGAACCACATAAAATCTTGACCTTTATTAATCTTGGAAATGAGTATATTAAATTATGTTTATAGGGATGATCATAAGTAAACTTTACTAAATAGCTAGTTGAATAGACACTGTGTACTATGCTCTCTTATTTGTAATGTTACAAGATAATCAAAATTAATTCCATCTTAAAGTAGATAAATGTATATTTTATTATCTCAAAGAGACTTTGGAACATTGTATTTTTAAATTCTATGGAAGTGATTGTTTTCTTAAAAGATATTTTTCTACTAATGTTAGTATTTATAGAATGGATTATAAGAAAACTTATAGAACTTTTTACTTTATTGGTAAATATTTATATTCATTCTCAAATAAGAAGAAAAATTTAGTTACATGTTCCCTTATTGAAGCTGAATATGTGGCCACTGAAATTAATTGTGAACAAATATTGTGGATATTACACACTTAGATTGGTTTTCAATGAAATATTGATTCATGATGATATATAAAGTTGCATATCCTTATCTCTGAATCCAATAATTCCTTCATAAGAAAAGTATATAAATATTATCTATCAATTCCTTCCATTACACACACAAAAAGGAAATATTATTCTTGATTTTATCATAACAACAAATAATCTTGCTGAAATTTTCATTAATACGTTAAATTATGATAGATTTGGATATATTAATTATAGATACATTTCATGAATATATTTTAGATATTAAAATACATTGATTTTTTGAATTAAATTGACAATTATTTTCAATATTTTTATGATTTTATTATTAAGTTGGCAAGTGACATGTGAAATGAATTAAAAAGAAAAAAACAACAAAATAAGATCATAATTTAGGATGTGAGATGTCCATGGAAAGATTTCATGGATATAAGTGGAGGTTGGAAGATAAACGAAGTAAAATGGTGTTGGATAGCAACATTCATGGTGTGACACTATATTCTCACTATGAATTTAAAACATTTCATGCCTTGATCCATGATATGATCTAGTCCATGAAGATCAATAAAAGGAGATAGATCCTAATTTTTCGTAGTGTGACACTGCATGTCATGATATTAAACCTTGTGATAGGAATTATGACTATTTTGTTTTGATAATATTTTACCAGGATCTGCATCAAATGGCCTGGTAACCCCTTGATTTGACTTTGATAGATTAAAAGAATGAATTTATTAAATTTATAATGCTTTGGGTTCATTTTATACTTTAAATACAAGGTCATGTTGGTACTATGGTGTCATTGGAGACTGGAGCCTGGGGAATGGTGTTTCACACTACATAGTCCTTCACCAAGCCATCTCCACTAATTTATTTTTCAGTTTTCTTTTATTTAATTTCCTACCCACTCATTTATAGCATGATTGGGTAATTATTTTATGTAAATTATGTAGAGTAAAGAGGAATTTTACTTAATATAGGTATGGTTAATATTTATTTTAAATTTTTCTTTTTTTTTAATTCAATTATTTTAATTACCTTATTTTCAATTTTTTATGAATGGTCGTTGTGTTTAAAAGTGAGGTAAGGTTAATTTAAAATATATTGATATAACTACGACTTTTCCACAACCATTTAGTGAGATGAATTATAATTTTAAAAATGGTTTTAGGTTTTATATTTTATTAATTAACCTACATATCAAGACCATTACGAAAAAGGATGGTTTGTGAGAGAGGGAGAGTGTCTATCCAAACCAAGGGGACTACATAAACTTCAATACAATGAGAGTTTACAAGAATAATGGGATTTACAATTTATTAATTAAATGAACCTGGATCTTCCAAACTTGGTTCAATTTATTTTTATTTTATTACCCCGTATTCTCAAAAATCCATATGCTTTATAGTGTATATTTTGCTGCTATAATTTTTTCATAATTTATGTCTTATTATAAAATAAATTTTATTTCTCTATCCTGACCTTAGGGGATCAATATATGACTTCAAATTTATTATACTAAATAATTTAGAATTTTTTTAAACATTGTTCAAGATATTATAAATTTCTAAATTTTGTATCCCTAGGTAAATTAATGATACCTCATGGGGGTGTCAATTTTTGGTTCCATTTCCAAGGATAGGTATGCATATCATTTTAATTCGATAATTTTCAAAAAAAAATTATCATCTCTTTCTATGTGTTGATATTTTTTTATTTTTTTATTTTATTCGATTTCTGTTATTGGGTGTTTTTGTTCATGTGTGTGTAAGATAAAAATTAAATTAATCCCCATATCTATGTGGAAATACAAAATGTCAACCTCTCTCAAAAAATTAGAATACGTAAGAAGAAGATTCAAAAAACCAATTAATGGGAGAAAAATATACATTCATGGGAACCACATCCACACCTGATAATGGATGAGCTGGTCCTGCAATGAAAGAAGGACATTTTCTAAGAGAGGAGAATAAGGAAGAATATTATGTCAAAGTTGACTCTAAGGTAATTCTTCCTTTTGATTGTAAAACTAAAATTATCACATAGTAGTTCATAGGAGATTCCCAAATAACTACTAACTTATTGTAATAAGAATAACTAGTACAAGTATTCACTGACTCTGCAAAAAGAACAAAAAGAAGTAGTTAAATAAGAATAAGTGGATAATGTTGTAGAACAAGAAGTGATCATTATAGAAGATGAAAAAAATACATCCAATAATTTAAAAATAAGAACATTACTAAGTTTCGACATATCCAAAATTATTTATACTTTCCTTCAAACTATCCCATTTTTTGTTACCTCCTCAGAATTTCAAATAAAATTAAATGAGGAGGATATGGGTTGATTAATATGTGATTCAAAGAAAAAATTGCTTTAAACTAAAAATATTATATATATATCATATTCCCATCAGCTAAAAAAGGTAAGGTCAAGATAAATGAGAATTAAAAAGAGCATCTTTTAGGAAGAAACTTGTATTTTTTATTTATTTATATACCTTTTTATTTACATATTTTCTTAGAGTTAATTTTATATTAGGAATTTTAGTTCCAATTCACCTTATATTTTTTATCTTTAATGAAAGGAAATTGTGATTTGATAAGTTATCTTATTTTTAGCTCCAAAGTCAATGTGCAAGGAAAGTGGATAAAATAAATTTGATAGTTATAAGTCGAATCATACCATAAATTAGTTGATTATGAGTTTTAATTTTAGTAATTTTAGGAAACCCTAAAATATTTCTACTTAAGAAACACTAAATTGAATATGTATTCCCTTCACATGAAATTTTTCATGATTTTATGATTAGGGAGACAAATAATTATTTATGAACATTGGTGAATGAATAATTAGTGATAAACATTGAGATTTTGATTTGATGAATCATGATTCATGAGATTGGAAAATTTTCATAAATGAAATTTTATTAGGTTTTCCACGACTTTAAAATATGAAATTCTAATGGATTGATTTTATTTTTAGTGTGAATTTCCATATGTGATTTTCCTAATTACATGTTCTCATTCTGGAGATATTTTCTAAACCTAATATTTCCATGCTTTCTAGAGTATATTTCTTGAGTGAAACTCTGACAAGTTGTCTTCTGTATATTTATTTGCATCTTGTCGAATCTAGGATTACACAAATTATCTTATAATATGATTGGGGTATATTATTCATTATCTCATAATAATAATACCTATAATTACATTAATCCTTATTATTCCCATAAAATTCATGAATATCCTTATTTGGGAAGATCCATATTACAAGGTTATCTTATCCTTTCCCACACTACTCTATGTATTTTTCATAATTATCCAAAAACATAAGTGTGGTGGAGATGGTTACATAGTGTAAGGGATGTACATTTTGAAATAGATAATATTGGAGTTTTTTCATGGGATATTAAAAAGGATCAAGATTATTTATTCATTTCAATTTATTTCATACTCACTTAAAAAATTCAAAAAAACAAACAAATCTAGAGGGTGTTTCATTTATTAAAGATTAATGATTCATGGACATTATTTAAGGTTGGGGAGAAGTGGGATTACATTTGTTAAGGTAGAAATTTTCTAGGAACCTTTTTTACTATAATGAAATTTACTTTGGAGAATAACATTTTTTTGTATTTTACATGTTTCTTCATTATTTCCTAAAAACCCAAATGCCTTAGAGACATTTGATCCTAAATTTTAATCCCTCCTCATTAATATTTATTATACCTATATAAGGTGGAGAAAGTATATGAACTGCAAGCCTATGGTATGGAGAATGATTTGAGGTATGCATAAAAATCCATTTACATTTGTTACCTTGATGAGGAGTAAAAAGAAGTTAAAGTTAGTTAAATTGAATTTTCTCTACACATTAATTATGAATTAAAAATTTTAAATGGAATAAAGTAAGAGGTATGGTTGATTCAAAGAGAAAAATTAAAATAAATGGTTTACTTATTTCATGGAAAAACAAAGAAATTATTGAAAAATGGGATTATACCAATGGACCTGTAGCAATGGTTTTCGAAAAACATTAGTATAGGTCCCCTAATACCAATGGTTCTCACTAAATGTTGGTATAGATTACTTATGTGAAGGCTATACCAATGGTTTTAGGATACCATTGGTAAAGAGTATTCTATACCAACCGTTTTAAAAAATCATTGGTATAGAGAAAGGATGTACCAATGGTTTTTAAAAACAATTGGTTTATCCTTCACACTTTTACCAATCACTCGAGATTCCCTCCTCCCATCTAATTCGCATTGGAATTCAATGCTAATAGTGTGTAGCCTTTGGTTTTCTTTCCTAATCACAATAATCTTTCTACAGTTCATGTATTAATTCCATTCTTCTAGAAAATTAAATTGGTGAGTTCCAAATAATTCCTCTATTCTATAAACCATCATTTTCATTTTTTTCAAGTTCTAAAACACTAACCTAGATTCTTTTAGTCAGAATTCTTCTATATTCATTGAATGAGGGTTAGTTTTGATTAAATTTTTTATTTTATTTTATATTAAATTTTATTATAGGTGATGTATTTTTTTATTTAGTTTCTCTCAACTTCAATAAAAATTTAATATGAATCCATTATTTTGTGTGACATATATGAGGTAAATATGTAATTATTTATTGTAGTTCTTTTTTTATTTTGTGAAAATATTAGGGGTTTATAAAATTAGTAATTTGAATGTTTTATTTTAAAAATTAAAATTATTCATTTCACATCTTAAACAATTTTTGACTTATTTTACTACTTATATAATCTAGTTATTGACCAACCTCAACTACTTCTATGTTTGGCTTGTAACCTGTGAGCTTTAGACCATAATATATACCATAGTACATGTTTTATATACATTATTTTCATTTATATGATAATTATCAAAGGGAATAGTTTCCCAATTATTTCATACATATATTTATTATGTGGTATTATTTATAGTTATTATTTTTAGAAATACAAAAAAAATATGTTAGAGTTTTATATACATAATAATTTTTCAATTCATGGGATTTAGTTATAAAATTAAGGATATGGGTGATAAATAAATAGTTTCAACTATTTCTAAGTATTTTTTTCCTTTATAAAATTTTATTTTCATGATAAAATAAGTTTTTTTATAATGATGCATTCTATTATGTTAAATTTAGTATTTATGTAAAAATTTGGACAGGGATTTAAAAAGATTTTGATTTCAATATTAGTTTAATATTTTTGTACTGATTAAAATAATATAAATAAGTCTTGTATCCTTAAAAATATTTTTTATTTTACTTTGGTCTTATTTTATTTCTTTTATGACTATACATAAGATTTTTTTTAATAGAATTGGTAGAATTTGGATGTATGAAATAGATCAGATCTCATTATAGTTTAAACAAACGTTTTTTATTTTTTTTTATTTTACATTTATTAATGATTTAAATAAAGGTCTTATACACTACCCATTTTATATGTCTATTATAATACCATGGATAAGTTATGAAGAAGTTAGATACCATATAAAAAAATTCTTTTCAAAAAAACTACCATGTCATGTATCACAATGGGAAGAAAAAGAAATATCAAAATGTTTATGATCTGATTGAGAGAACTAGATTAGAAAATTTATTAGATGATTGGTTTCTATTTATTATTAATCGTGATAAAAAAAGTATTCAAATCCAAGAATAAAATGATACAAATTCACATGATGCATTTAATTAATAAGATGATGTTGACTGGGTGAAAAAAATTAATGATGCTGACATGACTCCAATAAATCATCAATGTGGTAAAAAGAAAAAGCTAGAATTTTTAATATGACTTATTCCAGGGAAACTTATATATACAATTTTTAATACTACCATAAATTATATTCTTATATTTTGGAAGTAATTACTTTTAGATGATGAAGATATAACCGTAAACCATTATATGACCAAAAAATAAGTTTACAAACCTGAATTTTCTAAAAATAAAATTAAAGCTTTACTAAAATATTATGGAATATTCCATTAGGGAACATATGAATGAAATGATTATATAAAATTTGTAACATCTCAATGGATTCCAAATGCTAATGGAACACTAACTTGTGTTCCATATAAAGTAATGTGTAACTTTTTATTGATTCCTATGCTACATAATATTTCGATGTCATATGAAATATCAGTAAATATGTGATGTAATGATATTGATAAAAAAAGGATAATTTTAAATTAATTTATCCTAAATATAAATTAGCATGGCGAACATTTGATGCTTGATATATTCATTTTCTAGCTGACATTTTTAATGTGAGGTTTGGTATATCATGTGATAGTTTTAATTTATTTTCTTATATGATTACTTCACACATCACATGGAAGGTTTTGATTCACATTTATAATATTCCTTCAAGTATTTTTATGAAAAAACATTTCACTTTCATGAATATACTCATATCTTTACCTTATAGTATTGTTAACGATATAGATGTATACATTTAACCTTTAATAAAAGAGTTGAATAATCATTGTAATATAGGTGTGATCATATAGAACGCTTTTTGGAAAGATATATTTCAAATGCATATTTCACTTATCCAAACAATAAATTATTTTCTTCTTATGAAATAATGGTTGGATGTAGCGTGAAGGGAAAACATTCCTATCCTGTTTGTTTGAAGAATACACAATCTAAAATCTTTTAATATCATCATAGTTTTAGTTTTATGGGAAATATATGATTATTTCCAATGTATCATCTATATATGAATAATAATTGATGGTTTGAAAATACCATGGAGACCAAAAATGAACCTCATTATATTTCTACAAATGATTTGATTAATGAATTTCAAGATGTCATTTCATTATTTGGGAAAGTTCAAATGAAAACTAGAAAGAGGAAGAATATTTCCACTAAATCTAATTCCAAATAGAAGAATAAACTTATCTTATTTTATTTTACTTATTGGCCAGCAAATTTTTTATTTCATTGTTTAGACAAAATTCACATTGAAAAGAAAATATGTGAATAGTTTCTTTTAATTCTTTTAAATAATAAGGGGAATACAAAAGGTGATTTATGATATCAGTGTGACTTGGTGGATTTGGTATCAAACCATACTTGCATCTCATGTGTATTAGTGATATTAAATGGAATGTTTCATGTGATTCTTATGTGATGACACCAACAGAAAAAAATAAATTTCTCAAATTATTAGAGACTATCAAGGTTCATGATGTAAATTCAATAAACATGTCAAAATGATTAAAAATTAGAGTTTTGAAGTTGAATTCTTTTAAAGTGCATGAATATCACATCCTTATTAATGATTTGATTCCAATAGAAATATTTCATCTAATTTACAATAATGTATGGGTGGAATTTATTAAATTGTTCCATTTTTATCAATGTATTTATTCTAAAAACTTTTCCAAGTATATATTGCGAAATGTGTAGGAATATGCACTATTAATTTTTTGTGTGGGTTTGAGAAAACATTTCCACTATCATTTTTCACATTCATGTTACAGGGGCTTTCCATTTTACAACTAAAATACATATTATAGGAATTATTTATTTTTATTGGATGTATCCAACTGAAAAAAAATATGTATACATTGAACTCTTATGTCTAGAATAGGAATCATCTAAAAGGTTCCATTTTAAATGGTAAGATGAATCAAGAATGTATGGTTTTCTATTCAATGTATTTTTCTGATGTGACCATAATATAGATCCAACCACTAAGAAATGAAGAATATAAGTATGAGAAAATTGGTCTCAGTTTTCCATCACTTCTCCAAATAAGCGGAATTGTGGGATAATATACATTGACTACATTAATCCTTAAAGAGAGAGAAATGTCACATTGCACAGTTTTTTTTAACTGTGATTAGTTGATGACTAAATAAATTAAGTAAGTTGAACATGTATATCTTATCTCATCCCATGTAATTATAAAATTGTATTGAACTATTTCTATCATTTTTTAGGAAACATAAAAAAATTATAAATAGGTTTCACCATTTTTTATCTTTGAGAAGGAGAGAGACTTTTCATAGTAAAGATTTTTATTATTGGATGAAATTGATGGTATAATTATGACTGTAATAAAATAAAAAATTTAGTATTATGTTAATTTTAATATTCACATATATATTATGTACTTATTTCATCTACTGACCTTCTCTCTGAGGAAATAAGATCTTTGTATTTTGTCCCTAATTCTGTGGTTCGTGAATGTAAATCAATTGTGATCAATTGGTATAAATTAATTATCACGGAGTGAGTAATGATCATGATAACAAAATATGATTTTGTTATGGTAACTTCCACAACAGACTATTATATTAGTGCATTAGATATTATAAAGTGATTTTAAAATGTATCTTATTATTTATTTTTTTTATAAATTACTAATATTAGAGTATTACTTTCACGTTTGAGCTGCTATGATGAAATGAAAGTGGATTTATTCGATGAAAATACTTTTCATGTTTAATAATGATTGTGTATTTTGAGTTATTTTAATGAATCTCATTATTTCTATTGATGATCCATATATATTGGAATTATTGGAAAAAAAAATTATGTGAAATATCATCTGATATATGAATTTGGTGTCATTGTTGAAGTAATCCGAATAAATATTTTTGATGATGGTGGGGACGAAATTTGACATCATCACTACCCCCATTTTCCTTGATCAATTAATTACTTATGATGACTCTAATAGTTTAATTATCAGAGTCAATTCTGAACCAAAATTTGTGATGGGTAAAATATATAATCATTCATATGTATTCTCAGTTCTTTTGGTTTAATTTAACTTGGGTTGTTCATTTTACTACTATTAAAATTGATTTAACATTGATTGAAATATCTTTTATCCATATTGAATTTCATTTGAGTTTTCATTAAAAAATTGTTGCATCATACATATGTGTTCTCAGTTCTTTCAGTTTAGCTCAAATTGAGTTTTTTAGGTTGGTACTATTCAAATTTCTGTATTTTTGATTATTAATATTTTTTATCCAAATTCAAATTCATGTGAATTTTCAGTTGTTGTAATTTTATTTTAGTTGAATTTTATAGTATTTAATTTAACTGTACAAGAAGCTAACAGTCCAAATAAACGGAAACAATCCAATTATAATAAAAAACAAGATGAATTGAACTGAAACCTAATAAAATAATTTTAATGAAAAAAACACAATAAAACAAATAATATAACCAAAAAATTGATAAATAACCTAACACAAAATATGAACCAAATTACCTAAACAATAAAATTGAAAAAATGGGATAATTAATTGACTATGATGAACCAAATGACCTAAAATTGAATAAGATCAAATAAAAAATTTAAGAAGAAAACTATATGTTACCTGGGATAAACACCTTAATTAGTACATATTGATTTTTCAATAACATGTGTTTTATGATTTAGTATTATTATCACTAAATATAGTATGATTATATTATATCACTACACATCCTTTATTTGGATTTACAATTGGTATTTCTTAATTAAGTAATGTTACATATTATTTCTTGTTTGTATTACACATTAGTTATGAATTTTTAATTAAATGAATATTTTTTTAAAATTCAGAAAATGAAAAAAAAAGAGATATGAAGGAAGAGGATGTTTGACAATAATCGACATATGATAGATATGGGAGTTCCTCATATAGTGAATTTGGTAAGTATTATATTTCAAATATATATATATTAATAACATATAATTTCATGTTGTTAATTTTTTTAAAATATTAATTAGGATTCACTACATATGAGATCATTATTCTCTAACCAACTTAGTGGTTGTGGTGATCAACCATGATGCGAGAGAGGTGGTACTAAATCTACTCCAAGCATACATCGTAACTGATTACACCCTTTCTATTCATTATATATACCATCTAGTATACTTTTATATCTCACATTATCATTAGAAGAACCTGAGATATTAATAATGACTATAGTATCGCCACAATTTACATATAATCCTCATATTTTTTTTCCTTATTTGATGACGGCTCCCACTCCCCATCAAAATTATACTTTTCCACATATGCTTATTTCATCTTATTTTCCATCCACCAAATTCTCTATGTTATTATATGTTCATACACCTTTGACTTATATTCCAATAAATTCTGAGCCACACAAGTAGATATTGGACCCCACTACTACTATACAACTTGATGATTATTCAGGGGATAGGGATCCAGTAGTACCCATTAATCATCTTGTCATAGGTATATGCATAGAAAGTTAGTAAATATTTTTTAGCATAATTTATTTTCATTATAAGATGTATTGGTATAATATTCTTCTTTTTTTCATTAATAGTTTGATCTGTGACTATCCGAAATGGGCGTACATGAATGTATAATGTGTGGATCCACTGCACATAGATGATATTTGACGGACAATAATGATAATAAAATGATTGGTAAAACAGAGTGATAGTTCATTACTTTTATGGTGATGATTTAAAAAAACTCTAACATCATTCTCATTAGGCCACTCTCCTAGAGACAACATCAAAATGAATTAAAGGATAATGCATGGGTGAAATTATTGGTAAGAAAATTCATTATATTTTATGTTAAATTTTTATTGTATTTATATGAATTAATATTTTGGTTGAAGACTCGTTATAATTTTTACGATGGTAGGGTTGTGGGGATTACATGGCTTATGGAATTTCGGTGAGTTGTGGTGATAATATAAGCATGAGTTTTGTATATATATTGGTTTCTAATGTTATAGTAAAGTTATAGTCCATTACTATCATGAATGAGTATCAAGATACAGATTATCAGGAAATGATTTATCATTGTAAGAGTATAGAGTTTAAGTTATTAATCAAATTTTATGTTTTTGAATTAAAATTAAGATGATTTATATTATTACACTATTTTTATTATTGAAATTTATTTTTTAAAATCATCAGAAATAAATAAAAAAAAGGATTCTAAGAAATACTTCCACACTTTAGGTCGGACTATGATATCAGAACATGAGAGGAAGCAGGTCTTTTTCTTTGACACTTTATTTTAATTGGGTATAAATTGTGAAAATATGTATTGTATTTCATAATATGTTTCAGTGAATTTTTAGACCCTATAATCTGAAAATTAATAATTGAATATTATTTAATTATATTTAGGTAATTTCATAAACTTTTTAACATAATAATAAACACTTTAACTTGACTTATATGGTGCATGATATCACTAAATAACAATAGAATAAATAATATAGAAAACTGTTGTAGGATAGAAAACATTTCATATTAATGTTTTAAAGGTCATATACATGAATTCAAATAGTGGGATCTTAGTGGCTTTAGATTTGAAGACATTAAGCTACCATTGGTATCTATTTTTATCATTTAGTTCTTCATAATCAAATGGTCCATGCTATATTTTTTATACATGGAGATTTATTATTTCTTATTCATATAATATTTATATTTAAATAAATTATGTAAATTTAAGTTAGTAAATAGTAAAATATATAGATTTTGGAAGAGATCGGTGTCTATGGAAAAGCTTTAGGTTTCTAGCCAATATAATTCTAATTAGGTCAGCTATGGTAATCATTTTTTCATATCATTTGTTTATGTCAAATGTGATGTTGTGGAAAGGTAATCCTTATGTCTTGACTTGGAATCCTTCAATCCAAGGGAGACATCATGGCTAGTTGGGGGGTAACTTTAACAACATCCTAGATTATTCTGAGAAGAAAGGCGGTGGAATTTATCCCTATAAGTCAATTCTTGACTTCTACGAATTCATGTCCATCATGAGGCAGATGGACATGTGTTTCCCGGGTGAAAAATTCACATGGTGTAATAACCAGAAGGGGAGCTGATGAACATAGAGAATGTTGGACCACTTCTTTTCTAACATGAATTTATTATCTTTATTTCCAAATGCTTCTATATATCATCTTATTATATTCTTATCAAACCACTATTAAATCCTTATCAGCCTCAACTCTATAAAAGATATCAGCAACCATTTATTCTTCTACAATTATTGGCCATCCAACCCCAATTTCAATAATGACTTTAGTATGTCATGAAGCAATCTCATGTAATAGAATATATGGGTTGGTTATCAAAATAAACTCAAGAGGTTAAAATAGACTTATATATATGGAGTATTAATTTTCATTCTCGGTTTATGGATTTTTACTCAGTGAAGACTCATATTGAATGAGTTAAGGAATGACTTGAGGAGACTTGGGATGGAGATCTTTATAGTGATCTTGTTGAAAAAAAACAGTTGTTAAAAATGATTTTAGAAGAATAAAGGGTGTCCCATGAACATCCTAGGGCTAGGTGTCTTATAGAAGGGGATAGAAACACATATTATTTTCAAAACTACATTAGATAGAAGAACAAAACATGTATTCACAACATTCAGTAGGAGTATAGATATTTCAATATTGATATAGATACAGTTGTAGTATGTATGCATCCTACATTAAATCTCTTCTGGATGATGTTAATCCTTCTATGTATGATAGTTATTTGAGGGGAAATTCTGATATTATTAAAAATATTTATAGTGTGGTATTTAAACCTATCATTTCATTCATGAGTAGTATTCCATAGGAGGAAGATGTGTGGGAGATTGTCTACACCATTAATATTAAAAACTCACCTGGACCCGTTGGATTTCTGAGATATTTCTATGTGGAATCATGGGATCTTATCTAGAAGGGTCTTTTATATATCACTCAAGACTTCTTTTGTGGTGTAAAACTCCCTAGGTTGGTGTGTGAGACAACTCTGGTTCTCATTTTTAAGGTCAAGGATCCAAATTCCCTTAAGAAATTTTGACCCATAAGTATATAAAATTTTCCATATAATGTTATGTAAAGTATCATCAACATAATACTTATAATCCATTTTCATAAATGGACATTGTAGGAACAGAATGGATTAATCCTAGGAAGATCTACCCAGGATGCAATGTTTTTGTGTCAGGAGATGATTGGTGATATCATCATTAAAACCCTTGGTTCTAACATTAATATCAATGTTGATATGGATAAGGCATATGATAGAATGGAAGGTAGTTTGATTGTCATGGTTGTGAACTATATGGGATATCCATCATGGGTTATAGACCTATTTTTATGTGCTTTAGCTCTCCATGTCAATCCATTACTCTTATGGGAAGGAAATGTGGGTTCTTTAAGTTAGTATGGGGGTTCACGAAGGTTGACCCCTTATCACAAAGTATCTTTATTCTTATTCCTGACACCTTCTAAATAATTATTTGGTGTATCATCGATAGTGGAACCATTTTCCCTTTCTATTGCAGGCATGACCATAATAGAATCTTTCATCGTCTTTTTACTGATGATATGCTTATCCTTTTGAGTGTGAATAGTAGGTCCACTATAAATATTAATAATGCATTGGATAATTATAGTAAATGGTGTAGGAAAAGTTTCTATAGGGATAAAAAGTAGTGTTTTTATTTCAATATTTTTTCCGTAGAGGATAGATAACAATATTGAGAGGATGCTTGGCATTTCTAGAAAGAATACTCCCATGGAGTATTTGGGAACTCTGGTCTCCTCATGTAGAGTGTGTATTCTCCAATTTGATAAAATCTATAACTGCATCAATAATTGTAAAAATTGATTTCTCTCCTTTAGAGTAAGGATTGACCTAGTTATCAGTGTTATTACGTCCATTCCCTTTTATATTTCATCTATTTTAAGAGTTCCCAATACTATAATATGGAACATAGAAAATCTAATTCTTTCATTCATATGGGATGTTCACTCTAATGATCATTTTCACTATGAGTCGTGGGATAGGATGGAGAAATAGGTAGAAGTGGTAGGTATCATATTGAGGAACGTTAAAGCATCCACACACTGCATACAAGTGAAGATGGCATGGGATGCAATGGAGGTTTATTAACTATGGGAAAATTTTATCTAATGTAAATATGGTTCTATCCTAGATATGATGAAGGTTCTATCCTCATGGATTCTTAAAAAAATCTTTGATCATATTTTGAATCTTCATCTTCAATATTGATGGATTATAGTTCATAATGATATAAGTTTTTGGAATCATAACTGGGAAGGGGAACAACATGATTTTCTAGGGTTTATGACTCCTGATGTTTCATTTCATAATATTATCTTGTATTCAACCATCATCTAAGACATTATTAACAAAAAAACTATATCTATTTTAGAATATCACTCTAAATGATGATCAGGATAAACTGGTTTTTATAATCTCATCATCGGTGCTCTTTTAGGATGAGGCTTATTGTTCCTTGACAAATGTGAATCTAGCTAGGGATGAGTGTGGAGTTGTCCTATGGTGCTGAGATATTCATAACAAGTGATTCTTCCTTGTTTTTCTCATCAAATAACATGCCATTTTTATTGATAATAAAGTTATATGTAAATTAATTTCCCTCGCTTCATAAGGAACATGTTTCATTAACTCTAGAAAAAACTCTTCTTATCATTTGTTCTTCAAAAGAGAATGAGAAGTTGAGATTTTAGGGGAATCCTAATGATTTATTTGGTTTTGTTTTTTAGTTATACAATACCGATGATTATTTATGAAATTAGTTTTAGGGAGTTTGAAATAATAAGTATGAATACAAGGTGAGAGATATATTATTGACAGTGGGTTGTCGGTGCATTTTGAATTCCTTAAAAAAGGTTTAGCCTAAGGGGACTCCCAACTATCGGTTGGCTTTGGAGACTCAGTCCCAAAACTTGGAAGAGGATATCGGAGTTCTCATAAGGCTGTAGGATAAGGATCATTCATTGCATATGTGAATGGTTGGTAGATCTTACCCTTTTTAAATTAAGGTTCCTTTTGCGTTAGGAAAATCGGTCAAATGGTTTCCTCTAAGTAGAATTCTAAAACATAACATGGATGTTTCATGTAATAATGTTCTCATGCGGGAAGGAGTAGTTGTCTGTGAATTGAGGGACTTGGTTATCGTGGATTTTTCTATCTTATGTACATGGGGACACACTTCTTATGGAGGCACTCACTCTTCTCAATGGGATCCAGGTTTTCCTTTATAAGAATATCACTCTAGATTTAGATGAAATAGATTATTTGATCATTTACAACTCCTTTTATGTAAATTATTATATCCCATAGTCCATATTTTATCATATTTGGGTAATCAATCTCTTTCTTAAAAATTGGGTGGAGGTATAGCACACATTGCTTGATGGGAACTAAGTCACATTCTTCCTTTCTTCTAGGTACAATCGATATTTACACTTTATTATTTTTTGTAGTATGGGATCCCTTCCCCATGAATGTGTTGATCAAGTGAGGGATTATTCACTTGGGCTTCATTATTTTGATCCTCCCTAAACTTTTATGGCCCATGTGACGTTTTTTCTCTTAATTAAAAGTATCTAATTTTGGTAATATAGATTTATTATAATTTTTTCATAACAACAATATTCATGTACATGTGAATTTATGAACATTACAATATATTTATGGGAAAAAATAGATTATTAATGATTTTTTGGACCATGTAGAGGGAAAAAATTAGTGAAATCATCTACTTAATTTATAATTTTAAAGCCTCAATTATAATTTTTAGCCATTGAAATTCAATAGATTAATTTGACTATTTTTAATTTATTAACGTAGGAATTTGGATTAATATTGATTTCAGTTATTATAATAAAATCAATTTTAGAGAAAACATGTAATATAGAATGATCGAGTATGTATAATGCCTTTCATGTTTAGGATTATATATGTAATGAGTAAATATCATTTATAATTATTGATTATTTTTCACGTGTTATTATATACTACAAGATATATAATTAAATTAATAATATATAACATAAAACAATAACAACATAATTTCAACATAAGAGAATATTGGAATGAGTTACCTTTATGTATATAATGACACAGAATTTCCATGTAATTGTTTTTAAATATATGGGAATTTTACGAGTCCGCGAAAATTGACGGTGTGGGATTCTGAGGCCCGGAGCGCCCGGAATGAATTTCTGAACTTTTGTTCAGGTATGTTTAGTAAACGTGTGAGCGGGATTCTATAACTTTTGAACCGGTGATCAGAATTGAAATATGAGGGGACCGTTGAACTCGCAGCGCTGGTATTCGCTTAAGGAAACCTTCACCTCAACTGTAGTAGGTGGAGGGTGAAAGATAGATTTTGGGATTTTCATGGGAAAATAAAAATAAAATTATTTAACATTTTATTTTTATTCTTGAAACCTCCCATGTGTGGGTTATAGTGGTGGGGACCACCCAAGCATAAACCCCCAATTTTGAATTCTTAGAGGCAGGGACCACTCGACCCCTCTTAATGGAGGAGAAACCTCTCAACTCCCTCTTTAATATGGACGAGCCTCTTGAGCTTCCACCACAATAAATTGTGCCAACACACATACATTAATTTTTCCAACTTGTGTGTGGGTTCCAAAATAATTTTCCCCTTAATTTAATTATATTGGAATCTCATTGTTGGGAGGATTTTTGGGGTTAGCGAAGGAGTTCCTTGGTGGGATAAAGCTCTCCAATGATGAACGCCAACGAAGAACTTATTCCAGGAATAATTCTCCTCCAATGAGGAATGTCGACTTCGACTTCTACCTTGGGACACCCACCAAAGAGGAATGTATTCAACTACGACGAACTGACGCACAATCCTAGGATTGGAGGTGTGTGGAGGATGAGACGAACGTCAACAACTTCACCTTCTTCCCTCCTCGTCGACGTCAATGAACAATCCAAGGTAGGGGTTTATTTCTATACTATTATCACTTCTCATGTTCTTCCCTTCTAATTGTTTTAGGGGATTGAGAATATATATTGGCAAGGGTTTTGGGGATTGATGTTTTTAAATATCTTCCTCGCACATCCATGATTAAATTTGTGAACTACCCACTACCCCTCTAGCGTGGAGGGTGCGGGCCAAATAAACAATGCCCAACCCCTCCGTTGTTCTTCTTTGGTGTATTCTCTGCAATGGACAAAGTTGAAGAAGGCAACGACGATGCCGCCCGCGGCCTCCACGCCTCGTGCTACCCCGTAGGCTTCACACCTCACGTCGCGCCGCAGCCTCCTCCGTTCTGTGTCGTCTATAGCCGAGTCGACCCACGCCCTCGCCACGCCGCCCCGGGCCAAACCAACCTCGCTGCACCGCCCCGGCAAAGCCACCCTCGTCGCGTCGCCCCGGTCGAACCACCCTCGTCGTGCCACCCCGGGCCGAACTGCCCTCCCTGCGCCGCACTGGTCAAACTGTCCACGCCGCTCCTCCACGGGCCGAACCGCCCTCGTTATGCCGCCCCAGCCGAGCAACCCTCACCGCGTTGCCCCATGTCGAAACACCCTCGTCGTGCCTCCCTGACCAAGATGCCCTCCCCGTGCCACCCAGGCCGAACCTCCCTCCCCACGCCACCCCGGGCTGACCGCCCTCGTCGCGTCGCACCGGCTGAGCCGCCCTCGCCGCGTCACCCTGACCGAACCCCCCCCCCCCCCCCCCCCCGGGCCGATCATCCTCGTCGTGAAAACGTGGCCAATCTTCCCTCACCGCGCCGCCCCGGCCATGCTTCCCTCATGCCATTCCATGGCCGATCTGGCCCGCGGTCGAGCATGGAACACCGCCGCGGCCCCTCACGGCCTGCCGAACTGGACCCAGCAGGTCGGGCCTCCCGACAGCCCGGTCCGAATCCAATGGTCTGGGCCGCCCAGCGGGCTGGGCCAGACCCAACAGGTCAGGCCGGGTCATACCAAACCCGAGCCCACTACGATCCATATACATTTTTTTGTCATAACTTTGGCACCAGACGTTTTTTTTTATGAACCTTCATCAGTGATGGAAATCTTAGAGCGAGATGGTCCATTTGAGTATGCCCCACTACAGTTTTGGGTAAAGTTGACATACTGTCGGGTTGGATCAAGCACGAATCCAATCGGGACCCCGAGACTAAAAGGCTAATAACTCACATACCGGACGTCTGATTGACGCACCATCTGTTGCGTTGATACCCCTATGTCATGGTGGACCTTTGAGATATATCTTTGTGGGACTTCGTGGTAGTTGGAGTATCAACCAGTGGATTTTGGAGTGAAACCTCTCAGAGACAAGCGAGCGTTGTGCGGGAACCCAGCAGTTGGTTGTAACGATGTTCTAGGATCCTATGTGGGTCTGATGATGTATTGACGATGTACTAGGATCTTGTGTGGATATGACGATGTACTACCGATCCTGTTTGGGTCAGATCCTAGCGATCCTTTGTGGGTCATCTCCTAGAGATCCTGTGTTGGTGAGCTCCTTATGATCCTGTGTGGGTCATCACCTTGCGATCTTGTGTGGGTCAGCACCTAGCGATCCTTTGTGGGTCAACTCCTAGCGATCCTCTGTGGATCAGCTCCTTTGGATCCTCTGTGTGTCAGCACCTTGTGATACTGTGTGGTTCAGCACCTCGTGATCCTATGTGGGTTAGCTTCTAGTGATCCTGTGTGGGTCAGCTCCTAGAGATCCAATTTCAGGCAGCTTCTATACAGAGTAAGATGATTTAGTTGTTACATCTAATCATCTCTACTGTTGTACTTAAGTTGTACCCGGTGGGATCTGAGTCTATACCTGTGTGGTACTTTCCTTCATGGTAATACCTTAGTGGTATTCTTCTATGCAGTGTACCTGTGTGGTACTTTCCTTAGTGGAGTTGAACTCTGTGTTTTCCTCATGATTGAGATGTGTTTACTTGATAACTTAGGTATATATATGGGAATATACCTAAGTGAGGTTATGAATTATTTTCTCTATTTTAGATTGATCCTTGGTGGATTTTGTTAGACCTTGAGGGTATTGGGGTCCCTACTGAGTATCGTTTTACTCACACCTACACGGGTTATGCATGCACCTTGTTGTGTTGGATGCAGAAGATGGACATCGCTGACTGAGACTGAGAGTACCAGGTCTGGACGGTTCCCAAAGGTGGACTATTCGGCGTGTCGTTACGTAGAGGAGACGGGTGGATGTGGAGTGTTGTGAAGGCGATTTGTACCTACCCTTCAGGTAGGAACCTCAGAGGATGACCCAGTAGCTTCCTTTTCTCTTTCTTCAGTTTTATATTATTTCAGTTGTACTTATACCTTTCCAGTTATGCTTGTATTCCTGCCCCTTTTTAATTACTGTACTCACTCTATTTACTATTCAGTTTACTTTAGGTCATATCTTGTTGTGTGCATGGTTGTGTGTGTTACAGGTTATAAAGGAAATACCTTCCTAGTTTAAGGGGATACGCCTTTAGTGCTAGACTCTAGCCCCTGGCCTATGGAAGGATGGCTTGGGGTAGTCACGGCATGGGCCCCGAGGGACGGGTCATGACAAATTGGTATCAGAGGAGTCGGTTCTGCTGTAGAACATAGGACTCAAATCTTTCTTTTTTAATGAAAATAGTGTAAAGTGTAGTGAGTGTGGTTATCAGTTTAGTGAAACCAGTGTTGGTGTGGCGGCCGACGTATCCATACAGGAGGACCCTGACGTCTAATTTCTGACTCAGTGGACGAAAACACTGATTTCATGTGTGTTTTGAAGAGTTTTATTTGATATCTCTTGATTCAGATCCCCGTGTATAACTTATTGATTGTTGCACACCTGTTTCTTTTTAGGATTCCTCCATGCATATATCCAGCTAGGGTTCTGAGAGTAGCATGCAATGATATCCCACTGAGCGATGAGGCCTCGGTGCAGGGACCTTTTCTAGTAGAGGCACCAGTGGAGGGACCAGTGGTGCCATTACCCGTTTGGCCACCGATTCCATAGGACCTATCAGCAAATGGTGCACGCTTCCTGAGCACATTTCATGAGTTCCATCACTAGAGGACACCCAGGTTCAGGGAAGAGATGGACCCATAGGTATTTGAAGATTTATTGGAGGCTGTAGTAAGATTCTTCTGATTGGTGGTGACACTATCTGATCTCATGGTGATCCTTTCCGCCAGCCTTCTACAGGAAGCAGCAGGCAGATGGTGGAGCTTGATGCTCCAAGTTTATGACGAGGTGATGCTTCTCTGGGTATACATAGAGAGCATGTTTCAGGAAGAGTTTGTCTCAGCGACTCTTCATGCAGTGTGAATATAGGATCTGCTTCATATGCAGCAGGACAACATGACTGTAGCTCAGTATTTAGAGAGGTTCACTAACCTCTCATGATACTCCACATATATGAGGCGGGACCCATTCTTTAGGTCTCAGACCTTCAAGAAGGGGATCAGGCGGGAGATCAGGGCTTCTATGATCTCACTCAGCATCCCGACGTAGGTGGGGGTGTTAAAGAGAGACCTCTTAGTTGAGAGTTTCTTTTCTGAGTAGTCACTAGCTGCGAGACCCACCACTGGACGTCGCATAGCGGAGTCTTCTGCATATAGCAGCAGATAGATGTCACAGAGGTCCAAGAGGACCAGACCTACAGGTAGATGACCATAGGATTCAGAGTCGGTTGTCCGGACACCCGAGGAAGATAAAAACATTCCAGGAGTGGGCAGTGTTACGCATGCGGCGAGCAGGGTCACATGGCTCGTGACTATCTCACCCGTCGTACGGATGATCAACAGAAAATCGAAGGACTTCCTAGGTAGAGACAGACTTGCGACTGAGGAGGTCCACAGGGAGCAAGAGGACGTGGCAGAGGAGCAGGTCATGCAGCTAGCGATGGATGATGATTTGAGATATTACTGCCACCACCACCAGGTGGTCCACCCCAACTACAGGGAGCAGGTGAACATGGGTGAGCTCAGCTCCAGGAAGCTGAGGCCTACGATCACGGTGCTCTAGAGATGAAATGAGGTACAATATGTGTCTATTCTACCTTAGAGGAAGTACTTATAGACACAGGTGTTAGTCATTATTTTATTTCCACTTCCCTTGTTTGGAGCTCTGAGATTACGATGGAGTCGCTGGCTCGATCCTTACGGGTAGAGACTCCTATGGGAACGGATTCGACGATTACGCACCGGCGCCGGCAGTGCGAGCTTACTCTAAGAGGCGAGAGCTTCAACTAGGATCTCCTAGTATCCGCATCGAGTCCTTACAATGTATTATTGGGTATGGAATGGTTATCTATATTCCATGATCATATTGACTGTATTAGGCACAAAGTGAGGTCTGTCTGCACGGATGGGACCAGGTTTACCTTCACCGGCGATAAGGGAGACTTTGCAGTATAGGATGGACTTGATCGGAGAAGAGTGCAGTTGATCACTCATCAGTTGGCTAGTCTTACCCTTAAATCAGTCGATGTGGAGAGTCTAAGTTATCCTGTAGTGGTGGATCAGTACGCATTTGTCTTCCCTGATGATGTTTTAGGTCTACCTCCTCACAGAGAGGTGGACTTTTACATTGACATGTACCTCGGGACGGCACTGATATCTACACCAGCGTATCGGATGGATATCATGGAGGTTCGTGAGTTGTGGGTACAGCTAGATGACTTGGAGGGAAAGGGATTCATTCAGCCTAGTGTTTCACATTGAGCAGACCCGATTTTGTTCACCAAGAAGGAGGACAGGAGCTTGAGACTATGCGTCGACTATCAGCGCCTAAACCAAGTAACTATGAAGAACAAGTATCCACTCCCAAGGATTTACGACCTCTTTTATCATCTTAAGAGAGCACGATGGTTCTTGAAAATAGTCCTCATATCAGGCTATCACCAACTCAGAGTGTGAGATGAGGATGTGCAGAAGACAACATTCAGATGTCGGTACGGCCATTACAAGTTCTTGGTTATGTCATTCGGCGTAACCAACACTACAGTAGTTTTCATGGGACTCATGAACTATATCTTTCAAATGTACCTTGATCACTTTATAGTAGTCTTCATCGACTTCATTCTGATCTACTCGACTACTGAGGAGGAGCATGTCTATCATTTGTGGGTAGTACTAGACACATTCCGAGAGCACCAGCTTTATGGTAAACTCTCGAAGTGCTACTTCTGGATCTGAGAGGTTCACATTCTGGTACATGTCATCTCGGGGGGATGGAGTTGTAGTGAATCTAGCGATGAATGAGGTGGTACCTTCTTGGGATCCACGCAAGAGTGTGACGAAGGTATGGAGTTTTCTGGGTTTGGATGGATACTACCAGATATTTGTGCCAAATTTCTCCAGAGTTTCATCACCACTATCAATGTTGATGAAGAAGGGGAAACCCTTTCTGTGGTTAGAGAGATGCCAACAATGTTTTTAGAAGCTGAGGCAGAGGCTGACTAGTGCTCCCATCTTGAGGCTACTGGAGGAGGACATAGGGTACGTAGTCTACTACGACGCATCAGGGACCGGGCTTGGATATATCCTGATGCATGAGGGAGCAGTGATCGCATATGGATCTCGACAGCTGAGACAGCATGAGTAGACCTATTCTACCAATGACCTGGAGTTAGCAGTAGTGGTATTTTCCTTGAAGATGTGGTGAAACAATCTGATGGGAAAACGTTTTACAGTCTGCTTTGATCACAAGAGTCTCAGATATATCTTCTCTCAGAAGTACTTCAACCTGAGACAGTGATGTTGTCTTGAGTTCCTCTAGGACTATGACTTTGAGATAGTCTAAACTCCTAGAAAGGGGAACGTTGTAGCAGATTCACTCATCAAATGATCTGGTATACAGCTACTTGGGGAGGCAACAAAGCAACTGGCCTCATTGCATATATCCTTTGTGGATCAGGATGGAGCAACTTTTCTACAGTCTCTTATATTCACTCCCCCACTTCTTCAGTGATTCTAAGATGCTTAGTGTGGGGACACTGACTACGAGACTCAACGTGCTCAGATATCCACAGGATAGTCACCTGGTGGATTTTATGAAGGTGGGGAGCACATCATTCTCTTTAGAGGAGGCACCATGGTACCGGTGTCTCTTCAAGAGGAAGTGTTGAGGGAGTTCCACAATTCCCCTCTAGAGGTACATACAGGAGTGGAAAAGATGTACCAGGATCTCTGATGATAGTACTAGTGGCTGGGAATGAAGACAGCAGTAGCAGAGTTTGTCTCAAGATGCCTCACTTTTCAGCAAGTGAAGGCGGAGCATCAGGTACTAGCAGACTTGGCTCAGCCTTTAGAGGTCCCATAGTGGAAGTGGGATGGGATATCCATGGATTTCATGATGAGTCTTCCATGTACATCCATGGGACATGATTTGATTAGGGTGATCGTCGACCAACTCACCAAGTTGGCCCACTTCTTACGGATCAGAGAGCAAGGTTCAGTAGAGATCTTGGGACGCCTCTATGTGTAGGTGATTTTGTGGTTACATGGAGTACCCTCGACGATTATCTCTAATCATGATGCATGTTTTCTTCCCGGATATGGAAGGGGTTGCATGAGGCTTTTGGGATGCAGTTTCATTTGAGTGCAGCCTTCCATCTTAAGACGGATGGCTAGACTGAGCGGACAATTTAGACCCTCGAGTACATGTTGCGTGGTTGTGTCCTCGACTATGGTCACAGTTGGGAGGATAACTTACCTTTGGTGGAGTTTTCATACAACAATAGCTATCACTCCACCATTGGGATTAAACCTTGTGAGTCATTGTACGGGTGACCTTGCAGATCACCTTTGTGCTGGACTGACCGAGGTGAGTCAGCACTAGTGGGACCATAGATGGTACACGCTATCACAGAGAAGGTTCAGATCATCCCGGAGTGGATGAAGACTATCTAGAGAAGGCATAAGTCGTATGCTGATAGGAGACGGAGACCTATGGAGTTCGAGGATGGAAACCACATCTTTCCACGGGTCTCACCTCCATGAGGTTTGCAGAGATTTGTCTGAGACGGCAAGTTATCTCTGATATTCATCAGATCATTCCAGGTCCTCAGTGGAGTTGGAGAGGTAGCTTATCTCTTAGTTCTTCCACCTCAGTTGCACCAGGTGCATGACGTCTTCTACGTATCCCAGATGAGGAGATATGTGTACGACCCTTCCCACATCATCGACCACGGTGAGCTGGACATCGACGATGGGGCGACTTTTTCAGAGCATCCAGTTGAGATTGAGGATCGACAGAAGTGGGTTGTACATTGGTGGTTGATACCTCTAGTGCACATTAGTTGGTAGAACGAGAACCTCCCGAAGAGCACATGAGAGTGGGAGGCTCAAATTCATGCTCAGTACACCCACATGTTCCCTTAGTTTGATTTGTGGCTTACGAGGATGTAAATCCCTGAGGTGGGAAGAATGTAAGGACCCAAAAATTTCCATGCAAATTTTTTTTAAATATATGGGAATTTTACGATCCCGTGAAAATTGACGGCTCGTGATTATGAGGCCCAGAGCACCCTGAATGAATTTCTGAACTTTTGTTTGGGTACGTTTAGTAAACGTGCGAGCAAGATTTTCTAAATTTTTAACCGGTGCTTGGAATTGAAATATGAGAGCACTATTGAACTCTCAGTGACGATATTCGCTTAAAGAGACCTTCAAATCGACCACAGTAGGTTGAGGGTGAACGATAGATTTTGGGATTTTCATGGGAAAATAAAAATAAAAATATGTAACATTTTATTTCTATTCTTGAAACCTCCCATGTGTGGGTTATAGTAGTGGGGAAAACCTGAGGATAAACCCCCAATTTTGAATTCCTAGTGGCAGGGACCTCCCAACCCCTCTTAATGGAGGAGAAACCTATCAACTTCCTCTTTAATGTGGAGGAAGATCAAGAGGCTCCTCCACATTAAATCATTCCAACACACATACATTAAATTTTCCAACTTGTGGGTGTGTGCCAACATAATTTTCCACTTAATTGAATTATATTGGAATCTCATTGATGGGAGGATTCTTGGGGTGAGGAAAGGAGCTCCTTGGTGGGAGAAAGCTCTCCAACGAAGAACGCAAACAAATAACTTCTTCCATGAAGAACTCCCCTCCAACGAAGAACGTCGAGTTCGAATTCTACCTCGTGACACCCTCCAACAAGGAACATTTTTGAATGTGATGAACAGAGGTATGATACTAGGATTGGAGGTGTGCGGCGGATGAGACTAACGTTGACAACTTCATCTTCTTTTCTCCACATTGATGTCAATGAACAATCTAGGGTAAGGGTTTATTTTTATACGATTATCACTTCTCATGTTCTTACCTTCTAGTTATTTTATGGGATTGGGAATAGAGATTGTCAAGGGTTGTGGGGATTGATGTTTTTAAATATCTTCCTTGCAATTCCATGATTAAATTTGTCAACCACCCACTTCCGCTCTAACGTGGAGAGTCCAGTCCAAACAAACATGGACTGACCCCTCCGTTGTTCATCTTTGGTGTATTCTTCTCAATGGAAGAAGGTGAAGAAGGTAATGACGACGACGCCCGCGGCCTCCGTGCCCGTGATGCCCCGGGGCCTCTCCACCCCACCCTTCCCTGTAGCCTCCACCGCTCTGCGCCATCTACAGCCGAGCCGACCCAAGCCCTCGCTGCGCTGCCCGGGGACAAACCCCCCTCTCCACGCTGCCCTGGCCGAGCCTCCCTCGTCGCGCCACCCCAGGCTGAACCGCCCTCACAACACCGCCCCGGCTGAGCCGCCCACATCGTGTAGCCTCGGGCCAAACCACCCTGGCCGCGCTACCCCGGTCGGGCCTCCCTCGTCGCGCTGCCCCGGTCTAACCGCCATTGATGCGCTTCGTCGGGCAGAACCTCCCTCCCCACGCCGCTCCGGTTGAACTAACCTCACAGTGACACCCCAGGCCGAACCGCCCTCATCGTGCTTCCCCGGCCGAGCCTCCCTCATCGTGCTTCCCTGAGCGGAACCACCCTCACTACGCGAACCCAGCCGAGCTACCCTCGTCGCGCCGCCCCGAGCCGAACCACCCTCGCCTCACTGCCCCGACCAAGCTTCCCACCCCGCACCACACCAGACAAACTGCCATCCCCACACCACCCCTGGCCGACCGCCCTCGTCGCGTCACGCCGGCCGATCCACCCTCGTTGCGACACCCCGGCCGAACCCCCCCCCCCCCCCCCGCCCCCCCCCCCCCCTGGGCCGACCACCCTTTTTGCGTAGCCCCGGCCAACCCGCCCTCACCGTGCCGCCCCGGCTAAGCCACCCTCACGCCATTCGTGGCCGAGCTAGCCCGCGGCCGAGCCGCTCCGTGGCCGAGCCACCCTCTCGGCACCCTCTGTGGCCGATCCTCCCTCGCGACACCCCGCCGCGGCCCCTCGCGACCTACCCAGCCGGACCCAGTGGGTCGGGCCGCCCAACGGCTCGGGCCAAACCCAATGGGTCGGGCCGCCCAGCAGGCCGGTCTGGATCCAGCGTGTCTACCGGGTCAGACCGGACCCGGGCCCACTACGATCCATATACATTCTTTGGGTAATAACTTTGGCACCAGACATCTGTTTGACGAACGATTATCAGCGCTAGAAATCTTAGAGTGATATGGTCCATTTGAGTATACCCCACTGGTGTTTTGGGTAAAGATGAGGTATTGTCGGGTTGGATCAAGAACGAATCCAATCGGGATCCCAGGACTAAAAGGCTAATAACTCACATACTGAGCGTCTGATTAACGCATCGTCTATTGCGTTGAGACCCCAATAATGTGTCCGACCTTTGAGATACTTATTATTGGTACTTCATGGTAGTTGGAGTGTCGACCAGTGGATTTTGGAGCCGAACCTCTCTGAGACAAGCGATCGTAGTGCGGGAACCCAACAGCTGGCTATAACAATGTACTAGGATCCTGTGCGGGTCTGAAGACGTACTGACGATGTACTAGGATCATGTGTTGGTGTGAATATGTACTACTGATCCTGTGTGGTTCAGATCCTAGAAACCCTATGTGGGTCAGCTCCTAGCGATCCTGTGTGGGTTAGCTCCTTGTCATCCTGTGTGGGTCAGCACCTTTCAAACCTCTGTGGGTCAGAACCTAGTGATCATGTGTGGGTCAGATCCTAGAAATCATGTGTGGGTCAGCTCCTTACAATCCTATGTGGGTCAGCACCTTGTGATCCTGTGTGGTTCAGCACCTAGTGATCCTGTGTGGGTCAGATTCTAGTGATCTTGTGTGGGTCAGATTCTAGTGATCCTGTGTGGGTCAGCTCTTAGAGATCCTTTGTTGGTCAGCTTCTTTACAGAGTAAGGTGATTCAGTTGTTACATCTAATCATATCTACTGTTGTACTTAAGTTATACCCAGTGTTATCTGAGTCTATACCTTTTTGTTACTTTCCTTCATGATAATACCTTGGTGGTATTCTTCTATGCAGTGTACCTATGTGGTACTTTCCTTAGTGGAGTTGGACTCTATTTTTTCCTCATGATTGAGATGTGTTTACTTGATAACTTAGGTATTTGTATGGGAATATACCTAATTGAAGTTATCAGTTTTTTTCTCTATTTTCGATTGATACTTGTTGGATTTTGTGAGAACTTGGAGGTCTCGGGGTCTATACTGAGTATTGTTTTACTCACCCCTGCACGAGCTATGCCCACACCTTGTTGTGTTGGATTCAGAAGACAGACAACGCTGACGGAGGATGAGAGTACCTGGTCTAGACGGTTCCCAGAGGTAGACCATTCGGCGTGTCATTACGCAGAGGATACAAGTGGACGTGGAGTGCTGTGGAGGCGATCTGTACCTACCCTTCAGGTAGGAACCTCATAAGACGAACCAGTAGCTTCCTTTTCTCTTTATTCAGTTGTATTTTATTTCAGTTGTACTTATACCTTTCCATTTGGGCTTGTATTCCTGTGCCTTTTTACTTACTATACTCACTCTATTTACTATTCAGTTTACTTGAGTTTGTATCTTGTTGTGTGCTTGGTTGTGTGTGTTACAGGTTATAAAGGAAATTCCTTCCAAGTTTAATGGAATATTCCTTTGGTGCTAGTCTCCATCCCCTGGCCTATGGAAGGTGGGCTTGGGGTAGTCACGGCAAGGGCCCTAGGGGACGGGTCATGACAAATTGGTATCAGAGGAGTTGGTTCTACCACAGAACATAGGACTCTGATCTTGCTTTTTTAATGGAAATAGTGTAAAGTGTAGTGTGTGTGGTTATCATTTTAGGGAAACCAGTGTAGGTGTGGCGGCCGATGTATCCATACACCAGGACCCTGACTTCTGATTTCTGACTCAGTGCACGAAAACACTGATTTCATGTGTGTTTTGAAGTGTTTTCTTTGAGATCTCTTGATTCATCTACCCAGTTATAACTTATTGACTGTGGTGCACCTATTTCTTTCTAGGATTCTTCCATGCATACATCCAGCTAGGGTTCTGAGAGTATCATGCACTAATATCCCACCAAGCGATGAGGCCTCAGTGCAGGTCCCTTTTCTAGTAGAGGCACCAATGGATGTACCAGCGGTACCATTACCTGTGGGGCCACCGATGCCACCATCCCTAGCAGCAAACGGTGCATGCTTCCTGAGTGCATTGCATGAGTTCTAGCATTATAGGCCACCCAGGTTCTGGGGAGAGACGGACCCACAGGCAGATGAGGATTGGTTGGAGGCTGTAGTGAGAGTCTTCCGACTGGTAGGGACACCATCTGATCTCATGGTGATCCTTTCCGCCAGCCTTCTACCGAAATAAGTTGACAGATGGTGGAGCTTGATGCTCCAGGTTCATGACGAGGTGACGCTTCTCTAGGAAGACTTCGAGAGCGTGTTTTGGGAAGAGTTTGTCCTAGTGACACTTCGCAAAGTGCGCATACAAGAGCTGCTTCATCTGCAGCAGGGAAGCATGACTATAGCTCAGTATTCTGCGAGGTTTACTGACCTCTCACAATACTCCACAGATATGGTGTGGGACCCATTCTTCAGGTCTCGGACCTTCGAGCAGGGGATCGGGCGGGAGATCAGGGCTTTGATGATCTCACTCAGCATCCCGACACAGGAGAGGGTGTTAGAGAGAGCCCTCTTAGTAGGGAGTTTCTTTTCTGAGAAGTCACTAGCAGTGAGACTGACCACCGAACTTCATGTAGCGGATTCTACTACAGCTAGTAGCAGACAAATGTCACAGATGTACAAGAGAACTAGACCTATAGGTAGACGACCGCAAGATTCATAGGCGGTTGTCCGGGCACCCGAGTCAGAGACAGACATGCCAGGATCGGGCAGTGTTATGCATGCGGTGGGCAGGGTCACATGGCTCATGACTGTCTGACCCACTGTACAGATGATAAGAAGATAGTCAAAGGACTACCCAGACAGAGATAGAGATGTGACTGAGTAGGTCCGCGGGGAGAAAGAGGACGCAGCAGAGGAGAAGGTTGTGTAGCTGGCGATGGGTGATGATTCGAGATGTTATTGTCACCACCCCCAGGTGGTTCACACCGACCATAGAGAGCAGGTTAACATGGGTGAGCTCAGCTCTAGGAAGACGAGGCCTATGATCATGGTGCTCCGGAGAGGATACGAGGTACGATCTGTGTCTATTCTACCTTAGTTGCAGCACTTATAGACATAGATGTAATTCATTCTTTTATTTCAACTTCCCTTGATTAGATCTCGGAGATTACGATGGAGTCGTTGGCTCAATCCTTATGGCTAGAGACTCCTATGGGAGTGGATTCGACGATTATGCACTGATGTCGGTAGTGCGAGCTTACTCTAGGAGGCGATAGCTTCAACTGGGATCTCCAAGTAGCAGTGTCGAGGCTTTAAAATGTCTTCTTGGGTGTGGAATGGTTATCTATAGTTCATTCTCGTATTGATTGTATTAGGAAAAAAGTAAGGTGTGTCTGCACGGATGGGACTAGGTTTACCTTCACCGGCAAGAAGAGAGACTTTGCATCACAGGATGGACTTGCTCGGAGAAGAGTAAAGCTGATCACTCATCAACTGGCTAGTCTTACCCTCGAAGCGGTTGATGTGGAGAGTCCGAGATTTACTGTAGTGGTGGATCAGTACGCAATTGTCTTCCCTGATGATGTTCTGGGTCTACCTCCTCACAGAGAGGTGGACTTTTACATTGAGTTGTACCCCGAGACGGCACCGATATCTACACCAGCGTATCGGATGGCTCTCACGGAGCTTCATGAGATGTAGGTACAGCTAGGGGACTTGCAGGGAAAGGGATTCATTCGGCCTAGTGTTTCACCTTGGGCAGCCCTGATTTTGTTCACCAAGAAGGCGGATGGGAGCTTCAGACTATGTTTTGACTATCAGTGCCTGATCCAGGTAACCTTGAAGAATAGGTATCCACTCCAAAGGATTGACGACCACTTTGACCGGCTTAAGGGAGCATGATGGTTCTCAAAAATAGACCTCATATCTGGCTATCACCAACTCAGAGTGTGAGATGAGGATGTGCAGAAGATGGATTTCAGATGTTGGTGCATCCATTACAAGTTCTTGTTTTTTCCATTCTGCGTAACCAACACTCCATTAGTGTTCATGGGACTCATGATAAATATCATTCAGCTGTACCTTTATCTCTTTGTATTAGTCTTCATTGACAACATTCTGGTCTACTTGACTTCTATGGAGGAGAATTCCTATCATTTGCGGGTAGTATTGGACACACTCCGAGAGCACCAGCTTTATAGTAAACTCTCAAAGTGCCAGTTTTGGATCTGAGAGGTTCACTTTCTGGGACATGTCATCTTAGAGGATGGAGTTGCAGTGGATCCAGTGAAGATTGAGGTGGTACTTGTTTGGGATCCACCCAAGAGTGTGACGAAGGTATGGAGTTTCCTAGTTTTGGATGGATACTACATAATATTTGTGCCAAATTTCTCTAGAGTAGCAGCACCACTATCAATGTTGATGAAGAAGGGGAAATCCTTCGTGTGTTTGGAGAGATGCCAACGGATTTTTTAGGAGCTGATGTAGAGGCTGACTAGTGCTCCCATCTTGAGGCAGCTGGAGGAGGATGTAGGGTACGCAGTCTACTATGATGCATCAGGGACCGGGCTCGGATGCGTCCTGATGCAAGAGAGAGCAGTGATCGCATATGGTTCTCGGAAGCTAAGATAGCATGAGTAGAACTATTCTACCCATGACCTGGAGTTAGCAGTAGAGGTATTCTCCTTGAAGATGTGGTGAAACTATCTCATGGGTAAATGTTTTATAGTCTAATCTGATCACAACAGTCTCAGATATATCTTCTCTCAGAAGTATCAGAACCTGTGATAGCGACGTTGTCTTGAGTTCCTCCAGGATTATGACTTTAGGATAGTCTACATTCCTGGGAAGGGGAACATTGTAGCATATTCACTAAGGAAAAGATATAGTATACAACTACTTGGAGAGGCAATAAAGAAGTTGGCCGCTTTGCAGATATCCTTTTTTGGATCAGGATAGAGTAGCTTTTCTACAGTCTCATACAGTCACTCCCCCAGTTCTTCAGTGAGTCCGGGAGGCTCAGTGTGGGGACACTGACTACGAGACTAGACGTGCTCAGATATCCACAGGATAGTCACCTGATGGATTTTCTGAAGGTGGGGAGCACATCATTCTCTTCAGAGGACGCACCATGGTACCAGTGTCACTTCAGGAGGAAGTGTTGAGGGAGTTCCACACTTCCACTCTAGCAGTACATTCAGGAGTGGCGAATATGTACCAGGATCTCTGACAATAGAACTGGTGGCTGGGAATGAATAAATCAGTAGTAGAGTTTGTCTCAAGATACCTCCCTTTTCAGCAAGTGGAGGCAGAGCATCAGGTACCAGTAGGCTTGCTTTATCCTTTAGAGGTACCAGAGTGGATGTGGGATGAGATATCCATGGACTTCATGATGGGTATTCCACGTACATCTAGAGGACATGATTCAATTTGGTTGATCGTCAAACGACTCACCAAGTCGGTTCACTTCCTACCGATCAGAGAGCAGGGTTCAGTAGAGATCTTGGGACGCCTCTATGTGTAGGTGATTGTGTGGTCACAAGAAGTACCCTCGACAATTGTCTCTGATCGTGATGCATGTTTTAGTTCCCGGCTATGGAAGGGGTTGTAGGAGGATTTTGGGACGCAGCTTTGTTTGAGCACCACCTTCCATCCTAAGACGGATGGCCAGACTGAGCAGACCATTCAGACCCTTGAGTACATGTTGTGTGCTTGTGTCCAAGACTATGGTCGTAGTTGGTAGGATCACTTACCTTTGGTGGAGTTTTCATACAACAATAGCTGTCACTCCACCATTGGCTTGGCACCTTTTGAGGCGTTATATGGGCAACCTTGCAGATCACCTTTGTGCTGGACTAACCCAGGTGAGTCAGAAATAGTGGGACCATAGATGGTATAGACTATCATAGAGGAGGTGCAGATCATCTAGGAGTGGATGAAGACTACATAGAGAAGGAATAAGTCATATGTCAATAAAAGATTGAGACCTCCGGAGTTCGAGGAAGGAAACCGCATCTTTCGATGGGTCTCACCTCGACGAGGTTTACAGAGATTTGTCCGAGGTGTCAAGTTATCTTCAAGATTCATCGGACCCATCCAGGTCCTCGGTAGAGTTGGTGAGGTGGCTTACCGCTTAGCTCTTCCACCTCAATTGCACCGGGTGCATGACGTCTTCCATGTATCCCAGCTGAGGAGATATGTGCACAACCCTTCCCACATCATCGACCGCGACGAGTAGGACATGGACGATGGGGAGACATTTTCGAAGCTTCCAGATGAGATTAAGGATCAACATGAGTGGTCCCTACGTGGGTGATCGATACCTCTAGTGAACATTCGTTGGTAGAACGGGAACCTCTGGGAGAGCACATGAGAGTGGGAGGCTCAGATTCATGCTCTGTACACCCACGTGTTCCCTTAGTTTGAGTTGTGGATTATGGGGACGTAAACCCATGAGGTGGGGAGATTGTAAAGACCCGGAATTTCCATGTAAATGTTTTTTTAAATATATGGAAATTTTACAAGTCCACGAAAATTGATGGAACATGTTTCTGAGGCCCAGAGCGCCCGGAATGAATTTCTGAACTTTTGTTCAGGTACGTTCAATAAACGTGCGAGCGGGATTTTCTAAAATTTGAACCGGTGCTCGGAATTGAAATTTGAGGGCATCGTTGAACTCACAGTGCTGATATTCGCTTAAGGAGACCTTCACCTCTCTCGTAGTAGGTCGAGGGTGAAAGATAGATTTTGGGATTTTCATTGGAAAATAAAAATAAAATTATTTATCATTTTATTTTTATTCTTGAAACCTCCCATGTGTGGGTTATAGTGGTGGGGACCACCAAAGCATCAACCCCCAATTTTGATTTCCTAGAGGTGGGGACCACCCAACCACTCTTAATGGAGGAGAAACCTCTCAACTTCCTCTATAATGTAGAGGAAGTTCAAGAGGCTCCTCCACATTAAATTGTGCCAACACACATACATTAATTTTTCCAACTTGTATGTGTGTGACAATGTAATTTTCCCCTTGATTTAATTATATTGGAATCTCATTTTTGGGAGGATTTATTGGGTGAGAAAAGGAGTTCCTTGGTCAGAGGAATCACCCCAATAAATAACTCCAACGAAGAACCTCTTCCATGAAGAACGCTCTTCCAACAAAGAACACCGAGTTTGACTTCTACCTCAGGACACCCTCCTACGATGAACGTCTTTGACTACGAAAAACAGACACACGAGCCCAAGATTGGAGGTGTGTGGCATATGAGATGAACGTCGACAAATTCACCTTCATTCCTCCTTGTCGACGTCAACGAACAATCCAGGGTAGGGGTTTATTTCTGTATGATTATCACATCTCATGTTCTTCACATCTAATTATTTTGCGGGATTTGGAATATGGATTGATGAGGGTTGTGGGGATTGATGTTTTTAAATATCTTCCTTGAACATCTGTGATTAAATTTTTGAACCATCTGATACCGCACTAACGTGGAGGGTGTGGTCCAAACAAACATGGAATGACCCCTTCATCGTTCTTTTTTGGTGTATTCTTCAAAATGGACGAAGGTGACGAAGGCAATAACCATGCCACACGTGGACTCTGCGCCCCGCGCCACCCCGCGGCCACCGCCGCTCTGCGCCGTCTGCAACCGAGCCGACCCGTGACCTCGAGGCTCCAACCTTGGCCGAACCTCCCTCACTGCTCCACCCCATCTAGGCCGCCCTCTCCGCGCCGCCCCGGGCAGAACAGCCCTCGCCGCATCGAGCCGAACTACCCTTGTCGCGTCGCCCAGGCCAAGCCGTCCTCGTCGCGCCGCCCCGATCAAACTGCCCTCTCTGTGCCACCCCAGGACGACCCGCCCTTATCGTGATGCCCTGACCGAGCTGCCCTCGACGCGCCGCCCTGGGCCAAACTGCCCTCGTCGTGCCGCTCCGTAAAATCCTCCCTCACCGTGTCGCCCCGGGCCGAAACTCCCTCGTCACGCCGTCCCGGCCGAGCCTCCCTCTTTGTTCGGCCCCGGACAAACCACCCTCATTGCGCCGCCGCGGGCCAACCGCCCTCGTCGTTCCGTCTCCGTCGAGCCACCCTCGTCGTGTCGCCCTAGTCGAACCTCCCTCGTCGCGCCACCCCGGGCCGACCTCCCTCGCCACGCTACGCCGGACGAGCCGCACTCACTGCGTCGCCCCATAAGAGTCGCGCTCGTACCATCTGAGGCCGAGCCAGCCCACGGCCAAGCAGCTTCGCGGCCGAGCTACCCTCGTGGCACCCTCTGTGGATGAGTCGTCCTCACGGCACCCCTCCGCGGCCCCTCACGGCCTGCCAGGACGAACCCAACAGGTCAGGCCGCCCAACAGGCCAGGCCGAACACAATTGTCTGGGCCACCCAGCGGGCTAGGCTGGACCCAGCAGGTCGGGCCGGACCCAGTGGGTCAGGCCGGGTCGGACCGGACCCAGGCCCACTACAATCCATATACATTATTTTGGCCATAACTTTGGTACCGAACCTTCATTTGACGAAACATCAACGACACTAGAAATATTAGAGCAAGATGGTCCCTTTGAGTATACCCCACTGGAGTTTTGGATAAAGTTGAGGTATGGTCGGGTTGGATCAAACACGAATCCAATTGGGCCCCCTGGACTAAAAGGCTAATAACTCACAGACTGGGCGTCTGATTGATGCGTCGTCTATTGAGTTGAGACGCCTATGATGTGGAGGACCTTTGAGATGCTTCTTCGTGGGACTTCATGGAAGTTGGAGTATCCGACAGTGGCTTGTGGAGGGGAACCTCCCTGAGACAAGCAAGCATAGTGAGGGAACCTAGTAGCTGGCTGTAACGATGTACTAGGAACCTGTGTGGGTCTGACGATGTACTAGGATCCTATGTGGGACTGACGATGTACTAGAGATCCTGTGTGGTTCAGCTCCTAGTGATCCTGTGTGGGTCATCTCCTAGCGATCCTGTGTGGGTCAGCTCCTTACGATCCTATGTGGTTCATCACCTTGCGATCATGTGTGGGTCAGCACCTAGCGGTCCTGTGTGGATCAGCTCCTAGTGATCCTATGTGGGTCAGCTCCTTGCGATCTTGTGTGGGTCATCACCTTGTGATCTTGTGTGGGTCAGCACCTAGTGATCCTGTGAGGGTCAGCTCCCAGCGATCCTGTGTTGGTTATCTCCTTGCGATCCTGTGTGGGTCAGCTTCTTTACAGAGTAAGATGATTCAGTTCTTACATCTAATCATCTCTACTATTGTACTTAAGTTATACCTAGTGTGAGCTGAGTCTGTACCTATGCGGTACTTTCCTTCATGGTAATACTTTGGTGGTATTCTTCCATGCGGCGTACCTATGTGGTACATGCCTTTGTAAAGTTGGACTCTGTTTTTTCCTCATGATTGAGATGTGTTTACTTGATAACTTAGGTATATGTATGGGTATATACCTAAGTGAGGTTATCCGTTGTTTTCTATATTTGTGATTGATCCTTGGGGAATTTTGTGAGATCTTGAGGGTCTCAGGGTCCCTACTAAGTATCGTTATACTCACCCATGTACAGGTTATTCCCACACCTTGTTGAGTTGGATGCAGAGGAAGGATAGCACTGACTGAGGCTGAGAGTACCAGGTCTGGACGGTGCCCGGAGGTGGACCATTCAGCCTGTTAGTACGTAGAGGAGATGGGTGGACGTGGAGTGATGTGGAGGCGATCTGTACCTACCCTTCAAGTAGGTACCTCGGAGGACGACCCAGTGGCTGCCTTTTTTCTTTGTTCAGTTGTATTTTATTTCAGTTTTACTTATATCTTTCTAGTTGGGCTTGTATTCTGGCCCCTTTTTACTTACTGTACTCACTATGTTTACTATTCACTTTACTTGAGTTTGTATCTTGCTGTGTGTTTGGTTGTGTGTGTTACAGGTTATAAAGGCAATGACTTCCCAGTTTTAGGGAATATGCCTTCGGTGCTAGTCGCCAGCCCATGGCCTATGGAAGACGGGCTTGGGATAGTCATGGGCCCCGGGGGACAGTTTCTGACAAAATTTAACAACTAGGCCCCGCTGACAACATAGACACCCCTCCTTAACATGGTCGTCGGGTCCTGGCCCGCCACCTACCACCATGATCCCCACAGACACATGGGGCCCACCCCAAGGTCCACCAATGTGCCCAAAATGGTCATATAACTAATGATAGTCTCCACAAGCCACCACATGTCCTTTCTTTTGTGTTTTTTCCTCACTCACACACACCCTGTGAAACTTTTCAGAAGGTCACTCATCCTGAACACTACTCCAAGCCAATCATGCATAACTCATGAGTTCTAATCAGGAAGGCTATCGAAAAGGAAGGTGAACCATGTTGACATGAGCCATATCATTTTTCCATTTAACCCTTTATAATTATGAGGTGTTGCAATCACCCCCCCCCCCCCCACACACACACACACAGACATGTTGGGCCCACCCCAGGGTCCACCAATGTGCCCAAAATGGTCATCTGACTAATGATAGTCTCCACAGGCCATCACATGTCCTTTCTAGTGTGTTTTTTCCTCACTCACACACACCCTATGAAACATTTCAGAAGGTCACTCATCCTGAACACTACTCCAATTGTTGGGAAAAAATCCCTCAAGGTAACATTGCAGTATTTTTGGGTTGATTGTGTTTGTTGACAAAGCAGGTGTTTCATGGATATTTGTTGAGTTCCCGAGAAGTTGTTGACAATCCATGTTGACAAAGAACGATGACAAAGGAAAGGACAATCTGGAGGCGGTACAAAAAGAGCAGTACAAGGTGGCGCCGTTTCCCAGTGTTTGCCAAATTTTTGGGGTCCAAAATTTGGAGTTTGGTGAGCATCGCGAAAAGAGGATTTCCATGAAGAGCATAATTTAATATGGCAAAGGAATGAATTTCGCGAAGATAGGATGCGTGGTTTGGAAATCGTGAAGACCAGAAGAATGGAGGCGGTGATGCTTCGCGATTACGTCAAGCTTCACGAACGGCAGAGGCAGAAGCGCATCGCGGCGGAGAAGGGCTTTGCGAGAGAGCTTCGCGGCGAAGGCGCGAAGGAATGTTGGGCTTCGCGAGGGAGCTTCGCGACGAAGGCGCGAGCCGCGAAGGTAAGTTGATGATGATTCTTCGCGATTACGTCAAGCTCCGCGAATGGAAAATTGCCGAGGAGCTTCACGATTTGGACAGGATTCCGGCTGAAACTTTGGAGCTTCACGATTTGAGATGATGTGGCGTTGACTTCGCGCAGAAAGTTCGAGGTTCGGTGGAATCGTCTATAAATAGAGTTCGACCCCTTCTAGCGAAGTAGAGAGAATTTTCATAGAAAATCCATTGCTCTCGGTTCGCAGAGGTGGTTCGCGAAGGCAGTGTGCTTTGCAAAAGAGGAGCTTCGCGGCGGCTATTGTAGCTCCGCTAAAGTTGTGTGCTCCGCGTTGGCTCAGTGAGATTCGTGAGAGAGGTTTCTTTGCAGCGAGTTGAGCATCGCGAGAGAAGTTTCTTTGAAACGAGTTGAGCTTCGCGGGAGTTCTTCGCGAGAGAGCTTCGCGAGAGAGCTTCGCGAGAGAGCTTCGCGAAAAGGCTGGAGCTTCGCGAAGGCTTTTGGAGCTTCGCGAAATTGGGAGCCTAGAGAAGTTGAGTGCTTTGAGAAGGTCTTTCCAAAGGTATTTTGCCCAATGTTCAGAGGCAAAGAGGTATTCATCTACGGATGAAAGTAGAACTTCAACAGAGCATCTACATACAGAGAAAGATGCATTCCTTAATGGAAATGAAGAGACCTACAGGTCTATAAACTGTGATTGGATTCCCTTCACAGAGCAGTGAGATTATGAAGAGGAAGAAGGTGATCCTCTCCACCGGAAGTGAGCCAGAGAGAGAGAAACAGGGAGTGACCCTTGGGAAAGCAGTGAGATGACCCTAAACATTTTAGAGGCAGTGAGCCTGGGCATAGAAGTGATCTAGCCCGAACATTGTAATCCACAGCTAGTGAAGTCTAGTGGAATTTGGTACAAACCGGCAACTTGTCGGCGTATGCTCCTTGGAAGTAGCCCTTAGCAGTGAACCAAGTAAAAATATCTGTGTCTGCCTGATTACTTACCTGCATTGCATTCAAAGCATCATCATCAGGTAAAGGAGACAAGTGATCATAGTAACCACACAAGTGCAAACAAAGTGACCCTTGTAACAAAGAGGTCATGATCCAGTGGGCCAGAAAGAACTTTGTAAAAGAATATCCATACCCTGATTCACCCCCCCCCCCCCTCTCAGGGTATATAGGCCCCTATTGGCCCTAACAATTGGTATCATAGCGTAGGTTTCTTTTATCAGATTTGTTTGCTTCAACTTGGTGTAGTCTATCTGTGTGGTTGAAGATTCAGTTTTCTCTTATCAAAATTTGCCATGGGAAAAGGAAAAGCATCAAAGAAGAATCAGAAGTCTGGTAAAATCCCTCAGTTTGGAAGTGTTTTCGGAAAAAGTGTGATTCAACTAAAAGAATCAAACAGCTTACTGAAGGAAGGTCTGGATGAATTTGATAGGGAAAAGATTGATTCACTCAATCATGATGTTGGAATGAGTGAAGTACATGAGCATCAGAGTGATGCTGAAACAGAAGAAGAAATTGAAGGAAGAATTGATATGCGATCTGGGTTGGAGGCTGCTCTTGAGGAGATAGATGTTTGGAGAGCAAAAACAAAGAAATCCAACAAAGTTGTTCATGATGCCAAACTCTACATGCAGCAGCAGGAAGAAGAGAAGTCTGAGTTGATGGAAGAAATTGAGAAACTCAAGTTATCCACACGAGAGAACTCAGAATCAGTTAGTGAGTATAATATTAATATTGAAGAACAGAAAAGGGAGATCGATGGATTGAATAGAAAAGTGAAAGATCAATTCAAAAGCATCGAAGAACCGAATATTCCAAGTGACGTTGGAAACACTGAAGAATCCAAATCTAAAGATAATCGGATCAAGGGATTGGAGATTGAGGTCAACAAGCTAAAAGGCTTAAATCAAAGTCTTATTGATATAGTTACTGACCTAACAGTGAAGAATGATTCACATGCTGAAGAGCTGCAGAATATGGCTAGAATGAAAGGAAAACAAAAGGCTGGTGATTATGAAGAGAGTCAAAAGTCAGATGAAGCACAGAATCTTAAAGCCAGAAATAATGATCTAGCAGCACAGTTGTCTGCAGAAGTTCAGATAAATCAAAGGCTACAACAAGATAATGCATGTTGCTCTGACTCTGTCACTCAAGAAAAATTGAAGGTAAAGGAGAAAAATGACATGGTTGATAAGATGAAGCATGAACTGGAAGATGAGGTAAGTAGAGGTAAGCTTCTCAAGGAAAAACTTGATGTCCAACTTGAATCAAGGGATATGAAGATTCCAAAATTGGTAGAAGAGCTAGAATCAGTCAAGAAGGAAATAGAGAAGTCTAAATCCAAAGATAAGCCCAAGTTGAAGGATGCACTGTACTTGCTCTTTGATCATCCTTCGACAAGTGATGATAAAATGAAGAACAGATATGCTGCTTCTGAAGAGAAACAACATAATATTTTCTCAGCTCAAAGACCAGCAAGTTTTGGAAAATCTGGTATTGGATATGATAATCCCACTCCTATGGATAATAAGAAAAATGCAGTGAAAAATTACAAAGGTAAGAAAAATATTGTAGGTGCTGGAGATAGGCCTATGAGGATAGTTTCAAGGAGTGATGATATGTGTTATTTCTGCGGAGTTCATGGACACACATCATGCTTCTGTACAGAGGCTCTGGAGTACATTTCAGGCTGTGAAAAGAGAAACATTAATAAATCTGAGAACCGGAAGAAGAATCGTGAGAAATTAGAAAGAAGAGCTTCTCAGAGGAAAGCATATATTAGATGTTATTACTGCAGAAGAATGGGACACACCATGAGCATGTGTCAGGAAGCTCAGGAGAACAATATCAGAGGAAGAACTCAAGGTGCATCAACATCTCAGCAGAGAGATGATAAAATGAGGTATGCCTTTGAGGGAAATTTTTTATATGTTCTCACTATGGGAACATTGCGAGACATTGCAGTAAGAAGAAAGCAGGAAAGGGAAAGGAACAGGAAAAAAGATCTCCACCACAGGAAGTGTACAAGAAAGAAGCCTGTATTGGGAGACAAAGTGGTAAGGAGAAGAATAGGCTTAGAGCCTCGGGGAAATCACATGGAGCTGAACGAAAGGTGTATCAGTCACCTCCTCTATCGTGCTCACAACAGCTCTTAAGAAGAGAATGTGAACAAACCTGGAAGATTAAGGGGAGATCTACTCCAGTTATGATAAAGAAGAATGAACGTTCAGTGGAGGACCCACCACAAATGAAAAATAGGGTGGCGACTCATAAATCAAATAAAAGGAAGATAAGCAAAGAATGCATTGAAAAATTCGCCCCGCAACGAGAAGTGGAAGAAAAAGGCAGATCCCTGCAATGGACAAAGAAGACAGGGAAGATGACAAGAAAGGAGATTCCTTCACCGAGAAACAATCAAGGGAAATGGAATTTCAGTAGAACATCAAAGACCAAAATGTGTACCAGTTGGTCTAAACCCCAGATTGTGAGAAAGGCCAAGTCTGTAGAATCTTCATATCAGAAAAAGGCTCAGAATGTGAGCAAAGAATGCCTAGTCATATGGCCAGAACAGTTGAGGTTGGCCAGGCAGTTGGAGGAAGCAAGAATGGAGTGTGATGCGCTCCATGAAAGAATCAAAGGGTTGACCCATCAGGATCAACCATCATCCTCATATTGAGGATTCTTGAAGAATCCCCTCTCCCTATGTATAAAAATGCTATTAACTGATGATGCTTGTGTTTCAGGTTTTAGGGAGATACGATCCAAGGGGAAGTGGCATCTAATGATGCGAAGTGGAGATCTGATATGCTCTACAGGTTCAATTGATTCAAATCAGGAACTAGGGATGAAGAAGAAAAGATTCAACTGAGCACAATTAAAAGTGATTGTGTTATTAGCTTTATCTCTTGTTTCCTACACCGAGTTCCAACTCAGTAGGCTTAGAGATTTTGTTAATGGCTCAATGAGGAGTGCCAGATTAGTATAAATGTTGCATGTGGAGAAGAATGGTTATGGGTCTCTACCATTGGGCCTAACAGATAGAAGTGTTGTGTAACACAGGGGGAGCATTCAACAACAAAATCAGATGCCAGATTCATAAAGGAAATAATTGGATGACCTAGCTCAAGTGTTGTCTATCGAGAGAAGACATACTATGAGAGAGGCGGAAGTGATCAAGAATTTCATGCTTATTTATTTTGATCTAACATTGTGGTATCAGCTGACTGTTTTCAGGATACCAAGAAGCTGTGAGAAGAAGTTGAAAGGAATGATTTCATTGAACAATGACATAGAGAAAAGTATCTGAAAGAAATGAAGCCACTGAAAAATGAGTCAGAGAGAAATTTCTTGACGAAAGTGTTGAAGAAGAAAGTAACACAGGGGGAGAAGAAGTGGCTAAGGGTGACTCATAAGAAGATACTGATGATGAGTACACGGAAGTAAAATCCTTATCTGCACAAAAGACAAAGAATCGAGCTGAAATTGACAGGCAGAATATCATCAGTGATCCGTGAGCTCCAGTTCAGACAAGCAGAATGAAATCACTACTGCAGACATCATTACTATCATAGGTTGAGTAAAAATGATTTGATGATGCAACTGATGAAGATAACTGGGTTCAGTCCATGAATGAAGAGCTAAATCTGATTGAGAAGAACCATACATGGGTGATTGTTTCGAAGCCAGCAGACAAGAATGTCATTGGGACTAAATGGTTCTATCGCAACAAGATGAATGAATATGGTATAGTGATTCGGAACAAAGCACGACTAGTGTGCAAGGGATACTCCCAGATAGAGGGAATAGATGTTGATGAGACATTTGCACCGGTTGCAAGGCTGGAGACAATCATATTAATTTTTTCCATAGCGGTGCAAAGAAAGTTCAAAGTGTTCCAGATGGATGTCAAATCCGCATTCTTGAATGGGGTTCTGGAATAAGAGGTGTATATTGAGCAGCCAGATGGTTTTCTCATTCATGAGGATGAGGACAAAGTTTGCAGGCTGAAGAAGGCGTTGTATGGGCTGAAACAAGCACCAAGGGCATGGTACTCAAGGCTTGATAAGTACTTGAAGAAGCTTGGTTTCCAGCGTGGAGGAGTTGACTACAACCTCTATTTCAGCAATGACAGTAATCAAAGGATGATGGTGCTAGTGTATGTCGATGACAAAATTTTTAGCAGATCAGATGAATCTCAGTGCAGACAGTTTTCTGAATTCATGAAAAATGAGTTTGAAATGTTAATGATTGGAGAGCTAACGTTTTTCCTTGGTCTACAGGTGACACAAGGAAGGAATGTAACTTTCATTTCTCAATCCAAATATGCCAAGGAGGTTCTAATAAGGTTTGGAATGGATAATTCCGAGGAAATGAAGACTCCGGTTGCTACCCGGATGAAATTATCAAAAGATGAGGATGGCAAGGCATTTAATATCACAGAATATAGGCAAATCATTGGAAGTCTGTTGTACTTAACCGCAACAAGGCCTGACATTGTTTTCACCACATGCCAAGCAAAAAGATATCAGAGCAATCCCAAGGAAAGCCACATGATTGTAGTGAAAAGAATACATTGGTATATATAGGGCACAGTGGATTTTGGCTTGACATATACTGACAAATCTGATACAGAGTTATTTGGATATACTGATGCAGACTGGTCCGGTTCAGCAGATGGTAGAAAATCAACGTCAGGTGGTGAATTCTATCTTGGTGGATTGTGTATTTCTTGGCTAAGCAAGAAACAAGATTGCATTTCATTGATCACCGCAGAAGCTGAGTATATTGCGGCCACTCAAGCATGAACATAATTATTGTGGATGAAGCAGCAGCTTGAAGATATGGGAGTTGAAGTGAAGTCTCTGATCAGAATCCAGTGCAACAACTCAAGTGCTATAAATCATAGCAAAAATCCTATCCATCATACCAGGACAAAGCACATTGAGATCAAGTATCATTTCATCAAGGAGAAGGTTGAGAAGGGCCTCGTGAAGTTGGAGTATGTGCCTACAGAGCTACAGGTTGCAGACATTCTGATATGTGTTCTCTACTATGTTACAGACTACAAAGGTGTGACCTTTGGGTTCGTTGACAAAGGGGGAGAAAATAGTGTTTGTTAAAAGGGGAGAAAATAGTGACTGGGAGACAGTGTGGAGATTTGATAAATCATAATTGATACGGGGAGAAGCTGACAGGTGGAGCAGCCAGAAAGGGGGAGCAATGAGCAAGGGGGAGAGCGTTTTAAATCTGACGATGCTAGAAGTGATCGATCAAAGAATAGAAATCACGACAGCTGAGGATCGTGATAAAAGCAGAACAGTGGTGTTGGAATGGTGTGAGACGGTGTCCAGCTATCAACAATTGGTATCAACTTAAGAATTCACCAATTGGTATCAATGTGGTTCAACAACTGGTTTTATTTTAAGAATTGGTATCAGGGTGGAATCGACAATTGGGGTCTGACATGATGTGATTCACTGATGAAATTTTCATACTACTCTTGTTTCTCACGCCGAGCATTGCTCATTTGGGCTTAGATTACGTGTTAAGTGAATCCTTGAACGCTATCAGAATCGCAGGGGGCGAATGGTGGTAGCGGCTGGAAGAAGACTCAGTGAGGTATCAAAGTGGAGAAAATCATTCTGAGCAGAGTTGTGAAGAGTTATCAACAAACCCAAAGGGGGAGATTGTTGGGCAAAAATCCCTCAAGGTAACATTGCAGTATTTTTGGGTTGATTGTGTTTGTTGAAAAAGCAGGTGTTTCATGGATATTTGTCAAGTTCCCGAGAATTTGTTGACAATCCATGTTGACAAAGAACGATGACAAAGGAAAGGACGATCTGGAGGCGGTACAAAAAGAGCAGTACAAGGTGGCACTGTTTCCCAGTGTTGGCCAAATTTTTGGGGTCCAAAATTTGGAGTTTGGTGAGCATCGCGAAAAGAGGATTTCCATGAAGAGCATAATTTAATATGGCAAAGGCATGAATTTCGCAAAGATAGGATGCATGGTTTGGAAATCGCGAAGACCAGAAGAATGGAGGCGGTGATGCTTCGCGATTACGTCAAGCTTCGCGAACGGCAGAGGCTGAAGCGCATCGCGGTGGAGAAGGGCTTTGCGAGAGAGCTTCGCGGCGAAGGCGCGAAGGAATGTTGGGCTTCGCGAGGGAGCTTCGCGGCGAAGGCGCGAGCCGCGAAGGTAAGTTGACGGTGATTCTTCGCGATTACGTCAAGCTCTGCGAATGGAAAATTGTCGAGGAGATTCACGATTTGGACATAATTCTGGCTGAAACTTTGGAGCTTCGCGATTTGAGATGACGTGGCATTGAATTCACGCGGAAAGTTTGAGGGACGGTGGAATCGTCTATAAATAGAGGCCGACCCCTTCGAGCGAAGTAGAGAGAATTTTCAGAGAAAATACATTGCTCTCGGTTCACGGAGGTGGTTCGCGAAGGCAGTGTGCTTCGCGAAAGAGGAGCTTCGCGGCGGCTATTGTAGATCCGCTAAAGTTGTGTGCTCCACGTTGGCTCAGTGAGCTTCGCGAGAGAAGTTGCTTTGCAGCGAGTTGAGCTTCGCGAGAGAAGTTGCTTTGCAACGAGTTGAGCTTCGTGGGAGTTCTTCGCGAGAGAGCTTCGCGAGAGAGCTTCGCGAGAGAGCTTCGTGAGAGAGCTTCGCGAAAAGGCAGGAGCTTCGCGAAGGCTTTTTGAGCTTCGCGAAATTGGGAGCCTAGAGAAGTTGAGTGCTTTGCGGAGGTCTTTCCAAAGGTATTTTGCCCAGTGTTCAGAGGCAAAGAGGTATTCATCTACGGATGAAAGTAGAACTTCAACAGAGCATCTACATACAGAGAAAGATGCATTCCTTAATGGAAATGAAGAGACCTACAGGTCTATAAACTGTGATTGGATTCCCTTCACAGAGTAGTGAGCTTAGGAAGAGGAAGAAGGTGATCCTCTCCACCAGCAGTGAGCCAGAGAGAGAGAAATAGGGAGTGACCCTTGGAAAAGCAATGAGCTGACCCTAAACATTGTAAAGGCAGTGAGCCTGGGCATAGAAGTGATCTAGCCCGAACATTGTAATCCACAGCTAGTGAAGTCTAGTGGAATTTGGTACGAACCGGCAACTTGTCGGCGTATGCTCCTTGGACGTAGCCCTTAGCGGTGAACCAAGTAAAAATCTTTGTGTCTGCCTGATTACTTACCTTCATTGCATTCAAAGCATCATCATCAGGTAAAAGAGACAAGTGATCACAGTAACCACACATGTGAAAACAAAGTGACCCTTGTAACAAAGAGGTCAAGATCTAGTGGGGCAGAAAGAACTTCGTAAAAGAATATTCATACCCTGATTCACCACCCCCCCCCTCTCAAGGTATATAGGCCCCTATTGGCCCTAACACCAATCCAATCATGCTTAAATCTGGAGTTCTAATCAGGAAGGCTCCCGAAAAAGAAGGTGCACCTTGTTGACATGAGTCATATCATTTTTTCATTTAACCCTTTATCATTTTAGTGTGTTACAATCACCCCCCCCCCCCCCTTTAGAGCACAACTTCCTCATTGTGGGCCCTACATCTCAACCTAGGCAGTGCACCGCACTTAAGGCTGGGTTCCTCCTCTGATACCAATTTGTTAAATGGGCCTCGCTGACAGCACAGACACCCTGCCTTAACATAGTCGTCGGGTCCTGGCCGGGCAGGTAAAACAAGTTTCCCCGTGACACATGGGGCCCACCCCAGGGTCCACCCACATGCCCAAACTGGTCATCTGACTAATGATAGTCCCCACTGGACAACACATGTCATTTCCAATGTGTTTTTTCATCACACACACACACACACCTAGGAAACTTCCCCGAAAGTCACCCATCCTGAACACTACTCCAAGGCAAGCATGCTTAACTATGGAGTTCTAATTAGGCAGGCTCTCGAAAAGTAAGGGGCTCCTTATTTCCATAAGTCATATCATTTATCCATTTAACCATTCATCATTCTGGTGTGTTACAATGTATAATTACGTGTGTAATGGATATTTCCCAATTCTAGAAACTCTTTTCAAAATGAAACTTATATATAAACCTGTTAACTTTAAGTATAACATGGAATGTTCTATACTTTTATATATTTCAAGTTTAAATCAACCATTACATGTTCCCTCTAATTTATTATTATATGTAGGATATTGTAAAAGGTCAAAAATATTCCATGAACTAATTAGATATTTTTTATTTAGTTTTGGATGATTTTACATATTAGACTCTATAAAATTCGGATTTTTTTATGAAATTTAGTCATATGGGAAACTCATAAAGATCTTTTTCATTTTACTTTTTTTGTATTTCACTTCCCCTTATAGAATATACTCTTCTTTAAGATCTAAAAATAATAATTCATTTTATACTAATTCCATCACTATAATTATCAATAAAATCTCACTCATGAATTTAGGACTCTACACTTTGAACCAAATAATTGCATCTAGTGTTTTTATCATAATGATTCAGAGTATTAGTTTCATAAATAATGTTATAAATCTATTTTGAAAATTTATTATTTTTATTTGTTTATAAAATCTCTATTTTAGTAGATTTTTTTCATTAATATATTTATACTTTAATAGTATTTTCATAATTCTAAAATTTCGATCTTGTTTTATTAGAAACATTATCATTTTCTACTTATTTTTCATAATTTTCAACTATAATCAATTCATTACTAACCCTTTCATTCTTCAAAATCAAAATCCTTTATATAGTAACATTTAGAACATCAAAAACATTACTATGTCATCATCCCTAAAAATATCTTAAACCTCAGTCGTATCTTTTACAACATTGATATTTTCTTTAATAATTTCCTAATCAAGTTTTACAGTCCCCTCTTCTTTAGTAGATATTCAAACTTCTTTCATAAAATTACCAATTTAGTCCCTCTAATTATGGGAAATTAAATAAATATTTTTTATTGATTCTTCAATGTTTCATTTATCTTCATTAGTTATCCCCCCTTATTAGAATAATAATCTGATTTAGCTTGAGAAACTAGTAACCTATTCTATGGTACCCTCCTTGTGTAAACATTTACTTGAGAACTCCTCTAGAAATATTATTTTGATTTTTTGGTATATTATTGTCCAATTTAATTAATGATAATTTAATAAACAAACAATGTTAAATTTATTCAAAATATAGATTAGTTCAATATTTTCTACCCATGATAAATGGATATATAAACTTTACCATATATTTAATCAAATTAACATTATTTTCATTGACCAACATGTACATTAAATTCACGTCTTATAATATGACCTTATTAAACTCACTATCATTTCATAACCTTGTGTTATAGATTTAAATAATCCATAAACATATTTTATTTTATAATAGTTAAAAGTTAGAAAAATATCTTATCTAAATCTTTTATTCCATCATCATCCGTTACATTTTTATTAAAAAATCTTACTTCATGAGGAACATGAATAATTAAACTCATTTGAATAGTTGAAAGATAAAAAGACTTCCGATATTCATTTGATTTAAAAATATCATCTATACAACCACACTCAAATGAAATATTAACCTAAGGTTCTTCAAATTCCTTTTATATAATTATTTATCTTTATCAATATAAAAAACTCATATATCTAAAATTTTAGAACATTCTTCAACAAAACATTAATTATTTTTCAACTAATAAAAATCTAAGGCCTTACCCAATAATATATAACTTTTATAAATTTATTTAATTAATTTCATCAATGAATTTTATTAGGATACATAATAAAGCCTATTTTTCTTAGATATATAGATTAGTGTTTTTTTAATAAAAAAATAAATGTACTTTTTTTGTTTTATATTAAAAGTGGAGTTTTTTAAATTAAAATAATTTAATGTGACATAAATTACATATAAAGTATTAATGTGTATAAAAATATTAAAAACATAAAGACTTTTAAATTCAAAAAATTTCATTATAGGATTCCACTTGAATATCTCTAGGGTTAGTAGTGAAACTGATTTTGACCCTTGATGCCCACCTCTAATAGGGTATATAAAATTAAACATGGTGGGATAACACACATTAGTCCTAGGAATGAAATGAATGCATTAATAAACACCTAAACACCACAAATAAAATTATACCAATAATCCAAATATATATAAAATACAGCTAATGTCTCACAAAACTATAAAAAAATATATATACAATAGTCAATATATAAATAATAAATAACTCCCACTGGTAGAAAAAACTCCTCCAACATCCACTGACCACTAATATCATGACCTAGTATGGTCTAACCAAATCACCAACACTATCATGAAAAATATTAAATTAGGGGTGAGAATATAAATATACATAGAAGGTTTCTCTCAAAGGAATATCCTGTTAGTGTGGAAAAAACATATTAAATCTTTTATGAATAAATACTAAAATTGATATATTCTCTTTTTTAGGATAAATCTATAAACCCATATCACCGAAAAGACACTCAACAAAATTTGAGTATATGGTATAAATAAAATTAAATCAAGTAAGTTTAACTATGAAGGTACCACATGACCACTTCCCCACCAATCAAGTCACACTCATTTCAAAATGACACATGTATGGGTATAAACATACTTCTCTAATCCACACACCACATCATACCAAAACCATAATCTCATAATACCATATCCATATCCTACCCCACCTCATACAAAAAACCACATGATCGAATAACCATAACTACAACTAAAGTCATGGTTAGAAAGTAGATAAGGATAGGGAGAGTATTTAATTATCCATATCCACAATATCATGGATGTTTGGGGTTCACCCAATAACCAAAACCTCATATATGTATAGATTGGATTACTCGAATTAAGTGGTTTCATGTACTAACAAAGAAACATACAATGATATATAATTTCAAAAAAGTCTAATCCAATGTTCTATACCCTTTGATTTTAACTTATATAACCATTTCATTGTATACTTTGTCACTGCAACACAAATTCTATCCACACCATTCTCTTCTCTACATAATTTATCACAAAAATTACATAATTTAACTTTATTAATTATTCAAAAAACCCAATTATTTATTAATTACAAGTTACCACATATATTAGAAACCACATAAAATTATTGATTTTATCACTTTGTTTATTAATTTAGTTTATAAACATAATTCCATATCATTATACTTATTTAGTTTATTCATTCATTCATTCCATATCAAACGCAATCTATAATAATCATGATAATTGATTAAACCTAACTAAATGAATTTCTTAATGAAAAAATACTATATACTCAGTACCAAAACACCTTGATATAATATCATATGCAATATACCACGGTTTGGTTTAAGTTCTTCAAGGAAAATCATAAAATCATGATATGTAAATCTCTATATCTTAATATTTTTCATTTTTTTATAGTTTGAAATTTTTTGATAAAAATAATGACATGAAATAATAAATTAAGTTATGGTTTTCTATAATTTCATTTAATCCATTTGATGAAACCAATATGACTTTCACTGGACACTATCATTTTTCTAACCTTGAAAATAAAACATTACATGGTTTTATCCAATTTTAAAAAGTAAATCCACCAAAATAATGGTTAAAACCATAACATGAACCATGGTCCTTTTAAACAAAAAATTTCAAAAAACCTAAACCATGATATAATTTCACTTTTCATGGAATATATTCAAACAGAAATATTTATCTTGCAACCATGACTTTACACCCCACTAAAATATATCAACCATGTAGAATCAAGGAAACCATGATGTATTGAAGAAAAAACCATGATGAAACTACTCTTAGAACATTTATTTACACATCAATATAGTATTACTATTATTAAAAAATATACTCAAATTAAATTTAATTCTAGAAATTAATTATATCCTCTTCTATGAATACTTCTAAAACAAATAAATTTATAAAAAAATTCATTTACACCACCAGAATAAACTTATAAACATTAAAAAATCAATATCTTTATTGCCACTAATATTTATTCTCCTAAAACCTCATAATATATAGAAAAACTCAAATTCCTTGTTTTTATATATCTTGAATAATATAATTGTGGATCCCATGTGTTTGGTAACCATCCACTTCATCCTTGATTCACCACGTCTTCTAATATCATCATACATTTCCTTTTCAATAAATCATACTAATATGTCTTCAAATCCAATATAATAACTCCTTGTTAAAATATTATCCACCTTGTATTTTTTATAATACTACTATAAATAACATGTCCCCTTTTAACGGTAATTTTGAAAAATAATTGTATGGATTTATAGTGAATTCTAATCAATCGTCCTTTGTAAATAAAATGAAATGTTCTTCCTATCCATATATTTCATTTAATTATCTTCCCCTTTAATATTGAATTATTTAGGAAATATATTATTATCTTTACTCCCCCCTTAATTTTGGTTTGATTGATTATAGAATTGTAAAGTTGGGGATAATACAATACATTTATATGAAATTTAATTTAATTGGTTTTGGTTAGTAATTGGTAATTAAATAATTTTTATAATGACTTATTTAAAAAAAATAGTAATCATTGTTTTATACGTTAAATGTAATTTTAGAGGGTTTTATTAAATATTGAAAGATGTGTTCCTTGAGGGAAAAAAATTAGGTCAAGAAGAGAGAAGAAATATAGAATTGTGGTAAATGAACAGACATAGCAGTAGATTGTAGGTTTCAATTTTTTATTTAAAATTTTATTATAGGTTTTATAACTAAATAGATTATTTATATTTTCAAAAGTAATATTAGGGGGGCCTTTATGAGTAGTAACTTGATGAATTTGTGATAAATGATCATTTTTACCAGGTATTAAGATACGAGAACCATGGAAGAGTACGTTGTTAACTAGGGAAGAGGATTGTCCCAAATAGATATCATCCCTTTTCATGTTCCAGTTTTAGTAGGGATGAGTTGGAAAAATCTCTTGTAGAGGAAACACATGGTCTTACAGAGGTATAAAAGGCCAAAAAATATCAATTCATGAGCATGAATGTAGTCAAAAGTCCAATGATAAATTTATTAAATTTATGGAAGCCTTATGTCCATCAATTATACTAAATACCGCCACGGTTTTTGACACATTCATTTTGATGATGCGTTCAATGTATAATACACGGAGTGATAGTGATGTTAGTCATAGTGGTTTTTAGGACAATAAATTTCCTATATTTGGAGATGGTGATGGATATGGTTAAAGTGATGTACATAGTGATATTTATTATGATAGTGGTGGTGAGGATGATAATAATGATGATAGGGAGGATGATGGTGATAGTGGTGGTGGTGATGATGATGATGATGATATTGGTTGTGATGCGAGAGGTTGATCCTTTATATTTTTTATTGATATTTATAATACATGATGTTTGTCGATTTGATGTGAATGTATATATGGTTTTTCTAAATGTGTTTTTCCACTGGTTGAATTATTTAATTTTTTACTCGATTTTTGTATTTTTTCTATCCTTTTTTGGGAGTGTGAATTTGGGTATTTCGGTTTATGGATTCTTCTTGTTTTGTTTCAAGTCAAGAATATATTTTCCACCCTGATGAAGTACTTCAATACCAACGATTTATTAAACCATTAGTATAGAAATATAACAAGGGTTTCACTCAAATGTTGGTATAGGAAAAATTTAAGTCACATATACCAATGATTTATAAAAACAATTGGTATAGAGAAATACCCATGCCTAACTAGATAACATTTTAGAGAACCATTTGTATAGGATATACCAAAATTTTGGAGAACTATTGGTATTGGATATACCAATAATTCTATAGCCTATACCAATAGTTTATAACTATTCCTATACCTCCTTTTTTAGTATTGGGGGTTGATGAAATATTATTATGTGATGTTTGAATATTTAATTCCCCATTTAAAAACTTTAACTTATTAAAAATGATATTTAAATCATGGTATAATTAGTATCCTTCTTAATTTGTTCATATTTCATTATTGAGGACAAGCATGAGTTCATGTGTGGGGGGTTTGATTGGTTCATTTAATGTATATGTTTTTTATATTAAAATATAATGATTTATGGAATTTAATTCATAATTCTTGTCAATATTTTCATTTTTTTGTTATTATGTTTTATTGTAAAGTGTGAAATGAATTCAAAGTAAAAAAAATAAAATAATATTATAATTCATGACGTGATATGTTCTAGGAATGATTTCACAGCTCTAAGTGGATGTTGGAAGAAAAATAAAGAGAAGTAGAGTTGGACATCAACATTCATGGTGAGAAAAAAATATTCATGATGTGAATTTCAAAAATTCCATTCCATGAGTCAAGACATAAGACAAGTCAAGAAAACCAACAAAGGGAGATGGTGTTTTATTTTTTTCCACCATGACATTATATGTCAATACATAAAGCCTTATGATGGAAATTATGACTTCTGGTTTAATGATTTTTTATTAGAGCCCACATTTAATTGATTAGTAACACCTGAAGAAGAATTAAACAAACTCAATGAATGAATTTATTGAATTTATAATTCCTGATGGTTAATTTTTGTTTATAAATACAACATCAAGGAGGTTGTGCTTAGGCACTGGAGACCGAAGCCTGGGGAAAGGTGATGTGTAATGCAGAGTCCTTCACTAGGAGATCTCCACTAGTTTATTTTAGGGTTTTATTTGATTTATTTTATCAACCTCGCATGGATATCATGAGGTGTGATTTAATTCATACTAGTATGTATCCGGAATGTGAATTGTATTTAATAAATGTTTGGTTTATATTTATTTTAAATTGGGTTTTCATTTTTCATCAATTCATTCAATTCACTTTTTTTTCTATTTATGACCATTTTATAATGAAGTGATGGATAGATAATTTAAAATCATTTCATATAACTAGTTCTTATCCATGACTATTGGGTTGGATTAATTCTATAATTAATTTTTTTTTACGTTACCTCTCTTATTAATTAACCAATGTGTCATGAACATTGATAAAATGGATAGTTAGTAAGAGAGTAGGTATCCACCTGGACCAAGGGTCCAACTTAAATGTAATTCTAATGAAACTTTAGAAGAATCATGGGCTTCAAAATTTATTAATTACATAAACCTAAATCATCCATACTTGGTTCACTTTATTTTAATTTTCTTCACCCACTTTCTCAAAAAATCACATTTTCAGTAGTATATATTTATTTTATATAAATAATTCATAATTAGGTCTTATTATTAAATAAATTTTTATTCTTATCCTATCCTAATTTTATTTACATAAAACATGAAATATATTATACTACTTAATTGTAGATTTAGTTAATTTCCATTCATTAACATTTTAAATTTCATAATTTTTTATCCCCAAAAGAATTAACAATGCCTTCAGGAACTACCAATAAAATAGAAGATGGGTGTTATCCATTCCAAATGATCCTAAGTTATGATTCTCATTTCACTATCTTTTGAAATTGAATAACTCCTTGAAGAGATTTTGTGGAAATTCCTTTTTTATAACTATTACATGTTTTTGAGAATATATTTTACAATATCAAAAAGTATATTGAATGTAATTTATCTAATTAAATTTTAACATCCACCGAAAGTATTCTTAATGAATATTACTCTTGATAATTTAATTAAATGGTAATTAACTATTAGAAGGTATTATTTACTTCTTGTTTTATTCATACATGAATTTATTACATATAAAAATCTTATGCATAAAAATATTACATATTCCCTATGATCTGATATTATACTCATATGAATTATGAGTCTTTATTTATACTATTTGATGAGGTTACTCTTACACATTTATAAATTCCACTTATAAAATCTATTTTACTCTTATTCTTGAATTTTATTTTTTCCCTCTTCTGTATGATTTATTCATTAGTTTTTAATTTATTACTTATGAAATTTATTACATATTAAGTTTATTATGTATTTAATCCTATATATAAAGTTTTTTCTTTTTTTTTATTCTTCATATGTCCAATTTTCAACTAACTCCTTGAAAAAGGGAGAGTTTTTTTCTCACTCTTATACAAAGATTCATATTTGTAAAACATTTCAGTAGATGTTAGGACAATATTTTTAATACATTTTCTATAACCATCCTTAATTAAATAAGATCACATTTAGGTATCATAAGCTACCTTTTGTAAGGGTATTTGATTTTTATACTTAAATATTTTTGATTATTTTGATCTAATTAATCTAAAAATGGGAATAATGGTTTTCTTTTACTCATGATGTTATAGTTAAGGAAAAAATATATCCTAATGATATAAAATGAAAATTATGTATTTAAATTTGAAGAAATTTTTACTTAATAGAAGATAAATTCACTCTAATGTATTCATTATAAATACTCAGGTGGAGAGGATGTTTTACAAAAATTATAGGAAGTTACATTAAGTTTTATTCATAACCTATATATCACTTCTTATTATTAATCTTCTTTGTTTTTTTATTTTTGAAAATCACCAAGGGTATGGAAAAATTATGGTAATTTTTACTTTTATTAGTTTCTCTTCTAACAAAGAGGGGAAATTTATTTGAATGGTGTTTTTTTTGTTACAGCGTAAATTTTTTGTTACTAATACTTATTTTTACTAACCCTATATGTTTCTTAAATGATTGATTATATTCTCATGTGTATTATATCCATGGTTAGATTTATGAGAAATTATAAGAATTGTTTTTTAAATTTCAATCAACATTAACTTTTCATTTTCAATCATGATTTTTTTTTAATTATAAATATGATGAGATTGTAGTCTCAAATAAAAAGTCTTATCTTTTTTTTTAAATGAAAATACACTTTAATTTTTAGATAAAATTTATAGTTTGTATAAGTTTTTTATGGATTATAACACCCAAATATTGGATAATTTATAGTTTTATGAACTACACTAGATAATCTAAACTCTAGAACTATAGGGGAGTGTTTTGATATAGAACTGATTACTTTTATTATAATTTATCTCTACCTCATCAATGGATGTTGAAACTTATAAAAGTTTTTTAACTAAACCCAAATATATTTTAATGTTACATTTGTATTTTTTTATTTCATATCTTATAAATAGAGTTTGTTACTTCGAGGAATGGACCATTCAGAAAGAAATTACATAATTTTTATAATATTGATTATGAGTGAAGTTATAAAAAATATCATTACCTTCAAGTTATTCCTCTTGAAATATTTTTTTTAATGCACTTATATCTAGAATTGTATTTTTTTCATTATAAAACACTATATTTTCTTCCTTATATTAGTCCCTGTGATCGGTGAGATTATGATGTGGAATCTGCTACTTCCAATCATCATGATCCATGAAACTATGGGGTTAGAAGTCTGTTAATTCCAAACTATGATGTTCAATGAATTATAGGGTACTTGGATTTTGTTTTAATAGATGATATTAAGAGGTTCTTGAAGTAATAACAACCTAATACTGATCATTGTTTGATGAAGTTTGTGCTATAAAACACGTTTCTAGTGAATATATTAGTCAAATAAGTTCTGGTTAATGGAGCTTGTTGATACCATGGATCTAGTATACTAATCCACAAACCACTTTGGTTAAAAATTGAATACATTATATGAATTGGATGTTACTTGGTTAAAAAATAATTTAATAGTTATCTATATTTACATTTGATACTCCATACATTTTTTTACACAAAATTTTCAATTATCATCTTGTTTGAATTGTTTTTTTGGTTAAGTTGTGTTAGTTATAAAAGGTTATTTTCCCTTGTGTGTGTACTTTAAATAATTTTATTTTATTAAAACATATAATTCCAATCATTTAAATACATGAGTGGGAAAAAATTGTATTTTTTATTTTGACTACAATCCCCCCCCCCCACTCCTGTAGTATTCATAATAACCACCCATTGGATAATAATAAGGTCTTGTTTGATCTATAAAACTATTCTACACATATGTAAAAACAATATGTATAGAAATAAAGGGTACTATATAAATATATACAGCATGATCTTTATTATAAAATCATGAGTCATTGTGGAAATACATACTAAATATTTAGTGAATAAATAGTGAATCCAACACATATATCATCCTAGGTAAATTTATAAACCCATCTCACTATAGGTATAGACTCAAAAATATATGTATATTGTTTTAGTATAATTAAATCATGAATAATTTACAATGAAGGCATCTCACACCCACTTCCCCACTAATCTAATTACCCTCAAATACTGATGATTTTTTCCGGGTTCTCACTTCCCTTCGAATATTCATAGGTCATAGTATAGCATAAACACGACCACATAATACCTATACCAAATCTAACTCCACCTCATATCATAATTAAAACTAAAACCAAAACCAATCCATGTTCATAAGATAGATCATGAGACATTGAGTAGTTGATAATTGTTTCCATAATATACGGAAGTTAGGGGCTTATTTGGTACCCAAAACCTCTTATGGGGTATCAGTTAGGATACCAAAATCATGTGGAGGTTTATATAAATAAAGAAAAATAGAAATATTTATAATATCTCACAATTCTCATCCTAGGTTCTATTAGGACCAATATAGTAATAAGGAGTATCTTTTCTAGGTATTTTCTTTTCTTTTCAAGGAAGTTTGAGAATAAAGGAAATCACTTCACTTTGTATAAGTGGATGAGCGAAGATACGTAAGTGACAATACTTTACATGGTAAATATGATGATGCTATTCTTAGTCTATATTTCACAAAGATCATACATAGTTTGGAGAACTTGTGATGAAAGATTTATGAAGGAAAGGGGGAGAATAATTTTTTTCAATCAAAAATATGGGCTTCATGAAGTATATTTTTCAAATACATGACGAATGTTGACGGTGTTCTCTATGAGTACGAAGAGCTTTGTGAATGAAAGAGGTGAAGATATTTGAAAGAGAGCATTGCAGTGGTGAAAATAATTGTGAGGGGATCATTGTGGAGGTGAAAAAGATTTGATGGAATTCTCTGAGATTATGAAGAGATTTATGATATGAAAAAAACATCATGGAGCTTCACGAAAAATAAAGAATTTCGTCGGAAATTTTGGAGCTCTACAAAATGGGATTACGTGGCACTGATGAGGAAAGGAAGGTTCTATAATTGGTGGTAAATGCCTATAAATAGTCCCATACCCCTTGATAAGAGTATAAAGACTCAATAAAAAATCTATAACTCTCAAATCGTGAAGAAGTTTCACAAAGGCAGTGAACTCTATGAAGGCAGTAAGATCTGCGAAAGGAAGACAATTCACAGCGAGCCGTTGAGCTTTGCGAAAAAAGTGTACATAGAAAAGGTAAAATTTATCTCTATGAAACATTGAGCTTTGAAAACTAGTAAGCTCTGAAAACTAGTGTGCTTTTCCAAGTTTGGGAACTTCACAAAGGATCCTTGTAAAGGATCTCTACGAGTTGTAGAATTGTGTACCCAAAATTAAGTGGGAAGTGCTTTCAAATTGAATCAAGTTTAGACAGGGGTATAAGAATAAGTATCCTTACAAATACCAAGAAGTTGATATCAGCTTATAGGTAGTAAAGAGAATAATTTTTTAAGAGATAATATTTGTGAATGTTTTTTAAGATGAACAGAAACATTTCATTGCCCTATTTGTACTAAGAGGTTGAACACAAAATTTTGGATTGTTTTCCAAGTGCTACATTAGTATAAGGGTATATCCTACTCATTTTTTCCTACATCACAATATTGTTTTCTAGTGTATTTTGTGGTTATGTATTGTTTTTGTACCATACCAAGGATGAAGCTACTCTTGTTGAGTAGTCAACCTTGTAAATCTTGTGTTACTGTAGATGTGTGTTTTGATTATTTTCAGCAGGGAAAGAACTCCTTAAGAGAAGGAAAAGGTAATTTCAAAAATTAGGAAACATAAAATAAAATGATATCATTGATTCAACCCTCCCCCTGTCAGTTATACTTGGATCCTAACTGGGCATCTTCAATTAGTATCAAAGGGACAGGTTCCCTTCCTCTGTTCTTTACTAATGTTTTGAATAGAAGTTGTGATGGAAAATATGAATTTCTTGAACAGTAAAAGGACTATGATATCTTATGTGAATGATTATCATATCTAGAAAGATAGAATGATACCTAATCATATTTCCCTTGGTTATGAAGTTCTTGAAGCTACAACAGATTGATTTCCTTCTATTGATGAAAAGGTTCTTATTACACCTATTGATAACTAGAGTCTTGAGAACGATGGAAGGTATAAAAATGCATTACTATCATCTCTTTCTGAGAGTGATTTTTTAAGAGTGAAAGGTTTCCCTAGAGCTAAAGGAATCTAAGATAAGCTGGAGAACTTCTATGAAGGAAATAAAAAAGTGAAGAAGAAAAAAATGACAAATTTGGAGACTAAAGTATGAAGACTTGAAAATGGGTGAGTCTAAATATGTTGGGACTTCTTTACCAGGGTAAATGAAATTGTCAGTACAATCAGATATCTTGGTGAAAATTTGGACAATTAAACAGTTATTGAAAAGATATTGAGAATTATGCCTGACAAGTTTGATGCTAAAGTTTCATCATTGGAAGACAGAGACCCTGAAACATTATCTATGGATTATTTTCATAGCACTATCATCACTTATGAAATTGGAAGTGATAAGACTATGAAGAGAGAAAAAAATCTGATAGAGAATTTCCTTTCAAGGATGCAATGAAAGAGAAGTTGAAGAAGAAATGTATTGATGATAAATCTAGTGAATCTGATTCTGAAAACGAGGTATGTAAAAATTTTGATGAAATTTTATCCTTGTTTTTTAAGAATTTGAAAAGAGGTACATGGAAATAAAAGGGGAAAATTCCCTTGAAATGTTTTTAATGTATAGCCTTTGGGGATTTTGGGGCTAACTTTCCTCAAAGAAATAAAGAATAAGACAAAGATGAAGATGAAACAAGGTCAATAAGTTGATGGAAGAAATAGCGCAATAAAGATAAATATACTGCCAGAGGGAAGGATAAAAAGTTTTTTAAATCAAAAAGAAAATTATTTTTGTCTGAAGATAATGAAGAATAACATAGTGAAGCTGAGTCCAAAAAATATTTTGACGAGAAATATAGAGATAATACTTTTATTTCATCAGTGAATAATAAATATTATAGGAGCAGCATTTCTAAATGATAAGAAACTCAACTTGAATATCATCTGAAAGAAGTGTTGAAATAATGTTTGAGAAAGATCATAAGGGTGGAGAAAAAAACAGGATTTTGATAAATGAAAATTCATCATCAAACAATCAAGAAGGTTTTACTTATGAGAAAATAAAGTTGGAAAAATAGATTGATTATCTGAAGAATTCTCTTGAGATTTAAAACAATTGTAATGAACATCTCTAAGTAAAGATGATGTAAAAAGGAATAAGATTTTGAACTTTTACAACTGAAACTTTCTAATGATAAAGAAAGTAATATAAGATTCAAATACTCTATCTCTAAAGATAGTTAAATTTATAGTAATAATGAACTAATGAAAAATAAAAAAAAGTTACCTTAAAATGTTTTGAATAAAGATGGAATCGCTTCTATTAAGAACAAAAATGGAAAGGCTATGTTTGTGGCCAAAGTTGCTAATGATGAAAAATCATAAGTATCTAAAAAATATGAGTCCAAAAAATATATCTTCTAATTTTGGTTCGGATAAGTCTGGCCAGAAATCTAATCTAAATAATAAAGTTATAATTTAAAATAGGAAGGTTGATGGTAATTAGAGTTCTATTAAGAAGGTTGTTGAGAAGCATGTTCACAACTTCGTTCAGTATGGAAGTTTCAAAAGGAAATATTCATTTCATGGTTACTGCTTCTATTGTGGTGGATTCAAACACATGGAAAATATGTCTTGTTTCAACCAACAACATTACTAATATTCCAAAAGTTATGGAAGAAAATGTTTTAGGGGGTTTCAATCCTCTCATAAGAAGATGTACGAGAAGGATGTTCGGAAGAAAACTGAGAAGGTTGGTGTGAAAGTTAAGGATAGGTTCCAACCATTGGAAACTATTTGTGAATGATTTTAACAACCTGGACATCTTGATAAGGGGTGTCTTGTTTTTTTATAGCACAATAAAAGGTTCTTAACAAATCTCAAAAGATGGAGGTGAAGAAATAAAGGGAATAACATAAATCTCTTGTTGTCAAAACAACTTTGAAAGCTACAAAAGGAAAACTTCTGTGGATTCTTGATAGTGGTTGTTCTTCTCATATGACAGGAGACATAAATCTATTGAAGAATGTGAAAGTCTTCAAAAAAGGAATGGTGACATTTGGAAATGATGAATCTCTGAGGATCAAAGGTGTTGGATCAACCATTATCGAGAAAGAAACTATAAAATCTTGGAAAACAATATAGGTTGATGGGATAAAACAAAATCTAATAAGTGTTTTTCAATTGTGTGATGAGGGTAAAAAATTTATCTTTAAGAAGGATGGTTTTGTTATTAAAATTTAAGTTTATGGAAAGGTATTCACAATAGGCCAACATACAAAAGGGAACTTTTCCAAGTTGGTGAAATGAAAAACTCTTGTTACATGGGTATGGTGGATGAGAATAATTTGTTTCATAAAGGGATAGAATATATGTGTCAAAGAAACATTAATAAGTTATTGATGTGAAATAGTGTCTGACATATTTCTGATATTTCAAGAATAAGTTACTGGTCTTTCACTACTTGTCAAAAAGGGGATATTACAAATTATGTGCATAATAGAGTTAACATTTTCTCAAAATGACCCCTAGAACATTTTTATTCTGATATTTGTGGGATAATGAGTAAGAAATAAACAAATTAAGATAAGAACTTGGTCACTTTAATTGATGAATTTACTCAAATTACGTGTGTTATCTACATGAGACATAAGTCGTATTCTCTGAAAATGTTTAAGAGTTTTAGGAGGAATGCAAAGAAGGAATGTGAGTATTCAATGAAGAAGTTGAGAACTGATAATAGTGGAGAGTATAATAATGAATATTTTGAAAGATATCTTGAAAATCCTGGAATTAAGTCTGATTTTAGCTCACCATACACACCTCAACAAAATGGGGTTTCTGAAAAAAGAATAGAAGTCTGGTGGAAATGTGGAGAACTATGTTACTTGAACATAGTCTTTATCATTATTGATGGAGGAAATACATGAAAACCACTATGTATATTAAGAATTAGTGTTTCTATAGGACAAATTCAAATATAACCCCTTATGAAATGTTCTATAGAAAAACTCCAAGTCTAAAATACTTAAGATTTTTTAGGATTCCATGCATTATAATGAAGAAAGGTGGAAACCTTGAAAAGTTTGAGCAAAGAGGAGATGATGGAAGTTTTCTTGGTTATGCTCTAGAAGGAACAGTATATGGATTCTTCAATAAATAAATAGGAATAATTTTTTATTTTTCTAATGTAAAAGTTGTTGAGAATATTGTAAAAGAAAATCAGTCTTATGATGATGTCGAAGTTAATCATGAAAAGGTAAGTTTTGTTAACAATTCTGATAATGATTCCAACAGAGGTAATACTATTCAAGAAGAAGAATCAGACTCAACAATTTTTAGTGATGAGGATAAAATTCAAACAAATCATCCCAATATAAAGAAGAAATTAGAGACTTAAACATTATTGGAGATCAACACCATAGGCTTCAAACCATAAGTTCAAAAAATGTTGTTACACATACTTATTTTTATTCAAAAGTAAAGTCTAATGATGTGAATTATGCTTTTGAACTTCCAAAATGTGTTTAGGATATAAATGAAGATCATGATCAGATTGAAAATAATTATACTTTGGAACTTGTTCCCAATTCAAATAATGACAAATTTATTGGTAAAAAATGGGTTTTCCAGAACATGTTAAATGAAGAAGTTTATGTTATAGGGAACATGAAAAGATTAGTGTGAAACTGTTACTCACAAATTGAAGGCATTGATTTAGATGAAATCTTTTCTCAGGTGGAAATATTAGAAACAATCATAATCTTTCTTGCTATTGTTTCACAATGAGGTTACAATATCATTCAAATGGATGTTAAATCTACATTCTTGAATGGTGATCTTGATGAAAAAATCTACATTGAACAAACTTGTGGATTTGTTTTTAAGAAAGATGAAAGTTATGTGTGTAGGTTCAAGAAGGATTTTTATAGACTAAAACAAGACCTTAGGGAATGTTATTCAAAATTGGATACTTTTATGAGGAAGATGAATTTCAAGAAATGTAGAGTTGACAGAAATATTTAGATTAAGTAATGTTAAGAGTTCTCACTGATCATAACTGTTTATGTTGATCAAATTATATTTGTTGGGAATGATGAAATATCTAGTGAATGATTTTCTTAGGAGATGAAGAAGTTGTTCGAGATGTCCATGTTTGGAGAAATGAAATAATTTCTTGGGTTTCAAATCATATAGAAGAATAACCACATTTTTATTTCTCAAGAATATTATGCAAAGGAACTTCTAAATAATTTTGGCATGGAAAATTATAAACCAATGTCCACACCAATTTCTGTGGGAACCAAATTTTCTAAAGATAGATACAGAAAGGATTTAAATTAGAAAGAGTTTTGAAATATGATTGGAAGCTTATTATATTTGACTGCCTCAAGACCCGACATTGTCTATGTTGTTCTCATATGTGAAATATTTCATATAACTCCTAAAGAATTACATTTTATTTCTGGAAAAATAATTATCAAATATATCAAATTCACAAAAAATTTGGAATCAGGTGTGATGGCTCAAAAAATATTGATCCGTTTGGGTATTCAGATGCTGATTGGGAAGGAAATGATGATTATAGTAGATCCCAATCTTTTAGAGTTTTATTTATGGGGAAAAGTTGTGTAAGTTGGTATACAAAGAAAAAGAATTTAGTGACTCTTAGAATGATTGAATATGAGTATGTCTCTTCCAATAAATATTCTACCAAACTTATATGGATGAAGAATCGGTTGGAAGAGCTACTTATTAACGTAATTTTACCCTTGCTCTTGGGTTGTGAAAATCCAAGTGCAATAAATATTACATGGAATCTGGTAAAATATTCTCATTCAAAGCATATTGAAATCAATTACCACTTGATCAAAGAGTATGTGGAGAAGAATGATTTGATGTTGGAGTATGTTTCTACATCAAAACAAGTTGTTGACATTTTCACAAAACCTTTACCAAAGGAAACATTTTATTAATTGAGGTTAAACATGGGAGTACAACCTCTTTATCATCAAGGTTGAGGTATATATTTATATCCCCTATCTCATATTAACTTTGAATAGTGTTATAAATGTGGATAATTTTTTCATAAATATATCCTAATTGGAATGTATAAAAGGGGAGTTTTGGGTAAGCTATAAATCCATCATTTAAGTGAGTGAACTTTTCTAACTATTTGTTGGAGTGGTTTTAGGGAAAAAAATTGTTTTTTAGGAAAGTTGAAGAAGTGGGGAAAGCTGACGAAGAAATGATGGTGAAATTTTATAGTCCCTAAATTAGGACAACATGTTGTTGACTGTCAATAGTTTTTATTTACTACAATAAGTTAGCTCACGTATGCTTAGAATTTTGGATATGTAATCTATTTCATGAGGTTTCATAGTTTAGTGATTTATGAATCATGGTTGAAAACAAAATAAAAAGGGATAGATTGTTAGGACCAAGATGTTAATAAAGAGAATAATTTTCAGGTATTGTCTTTTGTTTTCAGGGATGTTTAATAAGAAATGAAATCACTTCACTTTGTATAAGTGGATGAGGGAAGATAGAGATGTTACAATAATTTTCATGGTAAATCTGACGATGATTTACTGGTCTGTATTTCACAAAGATCATAAGTATTTTAAAGAACTTTTGATATATCCACTATATATACTAAACATGGGTGGTTCCCTGCTTATGTGTCCCCTCCACATTACACCACATCACCCAATTTTCATATCCATTTACCATTCTTCCCTAAACTATCTGCTCGAACACCGCAATACCCCTCACTTCTAGTCTCTATAAAACCCATCCCAGGCATGATTTCATCCATCCCACTCGCGATTTCCCTCTGGTGTTCCTGTGTTTACCGCTGAATACCGACGTCCCCCTTCACAGATCTCGTCTCGAGCAACACCGCATGACACCGCGCATCCCCCTTGGCTTCCAATCTCCTCCCTGACATCTTCTTCAACCACAGTATCTGCATCATCCTAGATTCCACTCCACTGCCATTTCTCTCAAATCTATGACTTCTTACTGATCTGGTTTACCCTCAATGCATCCTCCACTTATCATCTGGTTCGATTTATTTCTTTCTGTTTATTTTCTTCAACGTGATTCGTTTATTCATACTACGGTTTTGCTGAAATACTCTTCATAATCATGAAAATGCTACATTCCATTCAGATCCAAGCTCGAGTGTTCCTTAGGATGTTGGCAGCTCATCTTCATTGAGTTGGTTTGTTGTTTATTTAATTATATCTGGCTGAATGAAAATCATTTTTTTGATCCAGGTTATTAGGTTTCAATTTCGGTTTCAACTTCAATGTGGGCTGATCGTCTACAAACTGTATGCTCACATCCAGTTTCCATTTGACTATGAAGTATATTCAATTTTTTCATACTCTGAAATCTTATTAATTTTTTAGATGTTATGTCTATATTGCTTATTCTTTTTATTTTTTCTATATATTGCTTATTTGTATCACTTTATTCCGAATCCAATTTTATCAATGACTTATAAAATGACTCTACATTCAAATATCAATATAATGTTGCCCAATGATCTTACATTTCTTATTCTATTCAGGTTTATTTATTAGCAACTCTAGTTATTCAATGCAGTATTCACAATGATTCATTGTAATTTTTAATCCGGTATTGATTCTACATTGCATTATCATTATTACTGTCCACTGTGCATAATACGGTTAAATTTCACACATTGACTATTAAATACAATGAAAACCATTACAAACATGCATTGCCAAACAACCTCTAAAGATTCAAGGTTACAGGTGAGATTACTAATGCAAGGTTTCAGATGATATTACTAATGAAGGAATGCCAAAAAAATTGTGAGTTATCTGTTATGTTCACTTTAAAATTCTGTATTTATGATATTTATTTTAGTATATATATACATTACAACTAACACAATAATAGTTTCGAAATATATTGGGAATTATTCAATTATATCTATTCATCTCTCTTGTACTACAATTAGTGGACTGCTGCCAACAAATGGAATCACACATGGAGACACACACATGCCATTAACACCATTACCTATAAATGGTTAGTTTTGTCTAATTTTCCTGTCTAAAGTTATATACTTATAACTACATTACAGACTAACACATATTAGTCACATCAAACATCTTCTATGTCGATAGTGCCTCCAGAATTGGAAGTTGAGACAAAAATATCTACAGGATCAAACAACAAAAAGAAAAGACTGCATGCCTATGGAGAATCTCCACTTCCATTATGTAAGTATTATGTTAATGTTCTTCTAAATAACTAGTAGTTTTTAGTTGAATTTCCATTTTATGAATAACATGTAGACTTGAAGCTCATATCTGTGTTTTCATTGGAAATCTCAGATCGATTGCGGATTGCAATTGTTCTTAACTATTTTGTTTATGCATTTCCAGATTAAAAGGTAAGAGCAATTGCAAATTCTTAACGCCAAGGATTCGTCAGGTTTAATGACTTAGTTATAGCGATGCAGGTTGCACCATGGTTCCTTCAATGCAATTTTCTTCTTTCATTTTATTTCATGGTTTAATACATACCTAGGTTGTATACTATATGTTTCAACCAGCCAATTTCTTTGTCACAAGGAGGATATGAATTGACATCAAATCTCATCAGGTTTTCAGGCAAGCAAATAAATTTTTCTCAAATTTTTCCTTCATTTAAAATTGTTGTCTTATCATCGATGAATTTAGTATTATCACCCTTTTCTCCAAAAATTTAAGTTAGACACATAATTAATATTCTTAGTTTTATATATAGTAGATTCAATTCACTGCTTCACGTTGCATAAGAATCAGATTCTCTTATTTAATAACCTAACCACATCATCAAATGAAGATTAAATATTGATTTGATAGATGATTTGTTCCAATACCATGGCATGTGGAATAGGGACTTCAAAGCCTCCACTAATGGAAGGTGTTGATGCCCTCACTATGGTGAAGGTAAACACTCTGATGAGCTATGTTGAATCTCAATTCAATGGTTAGTTTCTCATCACTCAATAATTAATTGGACACTAGAGTTTCTTGACTGTAAAAAATTACTTTCCGAGACTGTACGGTTGAAGACTTTATACCTTCCAAATAATGTTTTACTTCAAAGTTTCTGAAGCGGGTAAAGTAGGTACTTGTAATTACAACTATATGGAAAAGATCATGGTTTCATATTTTTTATGTTTATATTAGATAACATTAGACGCTGTTACATAAATAATTGATGGGTTGAAAATTTTGAAAATTGGAAAGCTTAAGCCACTGGAAGTTTCCTATCTTTTTAATAATTTAAGATCTCCATTATTGGTAAGTAGATTGAGCACATAATTAATATCTTTCGCTCCACTTATCAATTCTTTCATTTTCATGTGGGCTATATTTTGCCAAGGTTTTAAATTATATGTTGTTTTTGTCTCTACTTATAGAAAAACAGTGATTTCAATTCAAATCCTATGATTAGGTTTCTCGGTCAGTATTCAACTGGAAAAACTACCTATATAAAACACTTTCTTAAGAGTGACTACCCGGGTAAGAAAGCTCATTTTCTACATTTTTTGGGTGTCTTCATTTTTAAAGAATTATTAATTATATGGGTAAAACTAACTATTTCATTCTTTCTTTTAATATGAGCACACATTGGACCGGATCATATCATTGATCAATTTGTTGTTCTTATGGTATCATGATGGTTATTAATAATAATACTCATATTTAGTATTTCTCTTTGCTTATGAAGTTTTCTTATTCTATTATAATGCATCTAAATTTCCAAATTATTAATTACATCATCCATTCCATTCGGTTTTCAAACCATTATGTTTGTTGATTTCATTTGATGATGTCATTATATTTTGGGGTATTTCTTTGAATTTGATTAATTTGACTATTATTTATGAATTCTACAATTTTTACTCATATTCAACTAACAATTATTAAATTTTCCACTACAATAATTAGATCTATTTTTTCCAGATACGTCTTAAGACTCAAATATTAATGATTTGGTGGCATCCACTAAATATATAGTTATGTCCTCATAATTGTTGGTGTCACAATTGCATTTTATCTCCTGTATTCACTCCTATATGGTTTCTATTTCATATTTTCCATTACTCTTTCAAATTTACCTTTTAATTTTTTATTTTAATTTATTACTTGATATACACAGTTTTCAACATAATTTTGTAATCGAACGGATATAGAGTACAACTGATTGTGAGTGATCATAAAGACTCAACTTCATATGTTCTCTTTGATACACAGGGTTTTATAAATACACATATCTTTTATATGCATCGATTTGATTGAACTGTATTCTGAAAAAAAATCATGTCCATTGAGCAATTGATGGATTTTGTAAAGCCTGGAAATCAAAATTTAATGTTACTGAAGTATGAACATCCTTGAAAAAACTACTATAGATTTCTATTTTCTGGTCACAATTCATACTATTCAAGTTGGTTCTCCAAGTATCTTTGAAATTTTGTTCTTTTATGTTTCTTCTTCCTTTTTAATTATTTGTACTATTTCCTTTTAATGATATCCTTAAGATTATACTAGATTTAAAAATTATTATTTTTTAATATGCCCGTAATATCATCTATTTATATTTATATTAATTCTGTTTAATTATTTTTCAATGCAGTCGTAGGATACATCGAAGTTTAATGTACATTTAATTCAGTGTGTATCATTTTACTACTGTTGGAGAGCATCAACACATCAGTATGTGGTTTACTATATGAACTTGAACTCATCTTTTGTGATGTGATTCTAAATTATTCTCTCTAACAAAACAGCTACAAAGTAATTTTCATCAACAATAATGACAACTACATCAGCAGATTTACTAAATGCTTTCAAGACATTCGGGTAAGAGTGTATAAAAATTTCTATTTATATTAGAAAACAAAATACACAAAGTATAAAATTTTTCCCCATTATTGAACAGGGAGATCAAAGTAATGAATCTTCATAAGTATGCAGTGGCATCAAATATGTCCAGGTAAAATTTATTTTGTCTTTAATTTTTTTATTAAAAATTGAAATTATTATTACTGTTGTGTTAATTTTAACAATTCATGATTGGAGCATCAAAATATTAGTTCTTCTCTAGTGACTTCAAGCATTGGCACACGATTTGATACTAGAACCTTGAATATGTCTACTGCTCAGGTATTCAATAGTTATATTTAATGACTACTAACTTAATTTCATTAACATTTCTGCTCATTAGTGTGTTTTTTGAAATACATGTTTAACATTCTCGAGTAGGTAGGTAATTTTTGTAGATTACAAATCAATTACCCATGGCGTTCTGTAACCAAACGTCTATACATTTTATTTACAAACACGTTTACGATTTTTTTTATCTATAAGATGTATATTCTTAACATTTTTATCATTTTCTAACAATTTTTTTTAACATTTTTTCACAAAATATGTTTTTTTTTTGAAAACATGTTTAACATGTCTGTCATGAAATCTGCTGATTATTGTGATTTTTGACAATCACGTGTATCATGTAATCTGTACATTTTTTGAACCAGTTTTAGTTTATTGAAGACTACAGTTCATAAAAATCCATATAAAGTTTAAATTTGAATTTTATAGTTGGATGATTATATATTTTCAATAATTTTAACCAAAAAATTATGACATAAAGCTTTAACTGTTTAAGTTTGGTTGCAGGGTGCTCTAAACCCTGGTGGAATCGATTATGGTTGAACCTGTTGCGGGGGTCCTATTTCGTGACCTTTTTTGTTTCGAGCGTCAAGACCAAGAATTTAAATTGATTATGTGTTTTGAAACTCTATGAAAATTTATCTCTTGAACAATCCTTTTGGTAAGTTTTTTTTACAATTTTGATATACTATTCATTTTATTTTAATTTTATTTATTTAAATGCATACAGTACATTATTATTATAAAAAACTAAATATATGCATACTTTTTTACCATGTTTATAATTAATATTAATTATTTACCTTTAATAATATGAACACATTTGATATTATTTCTATATAATGTCATTGTTTTTATATTATAAATATTGTCTTACAGTTTATGACATTAGTTTCTTCTTATTTAATTACATATCAATTGTCAATTTATGTATATAAATGCTAGTGGGGGAAGGGTCTGGGCATGGGGGAGGGGGCTGGTGGGGGATGGGCATGGGGGAGGAGGAGGTGGGAGGGGAGGTGCTGGGAAGTGGTGGGAGGAGAAGCAGGGGAGGGGACAAGCTAAGCATGGGGGAGGGGAGGGGGAGGGGGAGGTGCTGGGAAATGGTGGGAGATTATTCTGGTTAGGGGGAGGGAAGGGGCTAGGAAGGGGGGTATAACGGGGAGGGGAGTGGCTAGGCATGGGGGAGGGGAGGGGGGAGAGTGTAGGGCCTGCGGAGAAGTAGGGAGGGGGATGGTGGGGATGTGGCTGGGAAGGGGAGAGGGTCCTGGTGGGGATGTGACTGGGAAGGGGAGAGGGTCCTAGTGGGGGATGGTGCTAGGCAGGGGGTGTAAAGGGGAGGGGAGTGACTAGGCATGGGGGAGGGGAGGGGGGAGAGGGCAGGGCCTGTGGAGAAGTGGGGAGGGGGCTGGTGGGGATGTGGCTGGGCAGGGGAGAGGGTCCTCGTGGGGGATGGTGCTGGGAATGGGGGAGGGGTGGGGGAGGGTGTTGGTGTGTTTGGTTAGTTTAGTTTTTTCTACACCAATATTGAGGGCATTGAGACGTTCATACATATTTAATTCATCCCAAAGGGGAATTTTTTTAAACTAGAATGTGGTTATAATTGTTACTAGAATGTTATTATGTTGTCATTATGATTTGGACATGTGTAATGTTTTTTAATCAACTTTCTGGTTATTACGTTGGTGACTGAAATATAAGAATGATCAACCATCATATGCATGTGGTGATTATTATATACAAGTTTTTTGATCTTTTTTAGTGAAAGTTAATCACTTAACCATTAATTTTACGATTCCCTAATTTTAACTTCTCTATGCAGGTTCAATATCAACCTGGGGTGGGGGTGTATTGCAAGGAAGTCCATACAGATATTCAAAGTATGTTCTGATTTAATGTTATAAATTACATTTGAATTGACTCATTGGATGGTTTATGTGAATGAAATTACACAACACATGAAGATTGGCTATCTTATACTTATGATTTTATGACTAAAATAAAAAAATGTTGTGATGTTATTGGTGATATTATGTAATGCATATTTTGTAATTGAGAGAATTCATTGTAGTGTGTTATTGTTATTAAAAGGTGACAAGTTATAAACTGTTCAGTAGTTTCTACATGAGTCCACTAGATTGAAACTGAAGAGATTTAATGGATGGATGGGTAATTTTGGTTAAGCTGGTTTGGCATTGCCTTCATTTTTACTCATTGTTAGAGTTGTGTATTACGTCTTTTTTCTTGGTGCTTTTGTGCTCCTATAATTAAAACTACTTTAGTTAGCTTTTAGATTTTTCATTTTATGTTTGAAACGAGGATAATTGAAATTATGGTTAGATTCAAATGGCAGAATGGTTTGGTTTGTTTAATTTTCAGGATCATTTTCCCTATCTTTTTTTTGCATGGTCATGTGATTTTTCGAGCATAGTAGAGGCAAAAAGTGGTGCTATTGTGTATGTATGATATCTAAAAAGAATTTCCGCATTTTTAACCTATTTCTACAAACATGTGCAGGTACCAGATTACTACCAACCAGCTACCACCAATACTTGTCTACTGCAGCGCCACAGGAACCCAATTTTGGAAGGGTTTTACTACCACAATTTATTGAATTTAGTTTCATTCCAAAGGGGACACCATATACTAGTACAGTATTCTGTTACTGTAATATTTTTAACCCAACTCATTGCTAAAGAAACAATGTATCCAAATAATCCGTTTTTGTTTCCATGTGTTCCATTGAAAATTAACTCTGAAATAATTGTTGTTTCGGTTTGATTGTTTCACTATTTATATTACTTATTCATTATTGATATAAACTATTATGTTTTATAAATAGAAATCTATAGTTAATAATTATTATTATTTTATAGTGTTTTGCATCGCATGGGCGGAGTACTAGTTCTTTATAAAGGAAAGGGGTAGAAAAGTTGTTTTCAATTAGCGTGGTTTGTTTTCAGAAGCAGGTGTCTAAGGTGGTGCAGTTTTCCAGTGTTTTCCAATTTTTGGTGGTCCAAAATTTGAAAATTTTCTAGCATGGATAAAGTGGATTTCCTTGAAGATCTCATCAAAATATGGAAAAGTTGTGAATTTATAGAATTTGGGCTTCATGAAGTAGATTTCGCAAAGGCATGAAGAATGTTGATGGTGTTCTCTGCAACTACGACGAGCTTCGCAAATGACATAGGTGGAGATATTTCCAAGAAATAATTGGGTGGTGAAGAGAATTGTGAGTGGAGAATTTTATTGGTGCAAAGGATTTAATGGAATGCTATGAGATTATGACAATATTTTCAATATGGGAAAATTTCCATGGTGCTTCGTGAAAAAGAGAGAATTTCGAATGAAATTTTAGTGATCTGTGAAATGGGCTTATGTGGTACTGACAAGGCATGGATGGTTATTGAGTCAGGGGGAAACACCTATAAATAGGACCCTATCCCCTTTATAAGAGTAGAGAGACTCAAAAAAATCCTATAACTCTCAAATAATGATGAAGGTTCACAAAGGTAGTGAGATCTTTGAAGGCAGTAATCTCTACGAAAGGAAGGAGCTTTTCTACGATCCATTGATCTTGGTGAAATAAGTGTACTTCATAAAGTTCAACTTGAGATCTGAAAAATAGTGAGCTCTATGAAATAAGGATCTTTATGAACTAGTGAGCTCTTTGAACTAGTATTCTTTGTGAAGGTTGGGAGCTTCGTGAAGGACCTTTGTGATGGAGCTCTACGTGTTGTAGAAGTATGTACCCAAATTTAAGTGGGAATTTTTTTTTAAATGCATCAATATTAGACTAGGATATCATACTAAGTATCATTATGAAGAATATAAAGTTCTTATTATCTTATGGGTAGGAAAAAGATTAATTGTTTTAAGAGATCATATTTTTGAAAGTTTTTTAAGAAGTATAGAAACATTACAATAACATATTTGTGCTAATAGAGTGCACATGCACTTACAGATTGTCTTCTAAGTGCTACATGAGTGTAAGGGTATATCCTATTCATTATTTTCCACATAAAAGGATTATTTTATAATGGAATGTGTGGTACTAGATTGTTTTCATATCATACCAAGGATGTAGCGACTCTTGTTGAGTAGTGAACCTTGTAAATCTTACGTTTCGTTAGATGTGTGTTTTTTATTGTGTTTAGGAGGGAAAGAACTCCTTGATATAAGGTGAAAGTTTTTTCAAATGGAAGGAAACATAAAAGAAAAAGATATCCCTAATTAACCCCTCCATCTCTCAGTGGTACTTGGATCCTGACTGAGAAACTTTATGTTCTACATTCTAGATGGTCATCTTTATAAGTATCTCATCACACACTTTCTCACAACCACACAAACACCACCCCTACCTCTAATAATACAGTATAATTCAATAGAAAAATCACATAATAAGATTTTACCAAGTTACTGTATCATTCATTCCAATTCATAATTAATTACCAGTTGCAACATATTTTAACTACTACCTTGAATACTTAATGCTGACACTTTATTTATTCATATAATTTATTAACATATTTCTTATCCAATTATTCTTATTTAATTATTACATAAATTCATTTTATGTTGAGGGAAAATTTTCTTTATCATTATTCCTACATTATCCTCCATAAAATACACCATAATTTCATAATACCACATACTCAACACTAGTACATATCAATATATTATCATATTCTATAAAAAATACAAAAAATTAATAAATTACATATATCATATCAATATCATTAGATTTTTAAGATTCAATTAATTTTATACAATTAATCTAACCCCATTTACATGATAAAAAAATATAAATAATTGTAACTCCAAACCAATAATATTAATTATGATATAAATAGATCTCATGAATCAACTACCTCAAACCGATGCTCGAATAAATACATCATTAAAGGATGAATCTCGGTTCTAAAACACCCACATTCTTAAAAAACTGTAATTAACCTATAATAAACTAACCTCATATTAATCCTCTGTCATATAAATATGAAAATCACTATAAATAAATAAATATTAAAAATATATGATCAAATAAGGGTGAAAGGATTGATAGGTAAGTTACCTTAACTCATATAGAATAAATCTTAGGTGGAAAATAAATCAAGGATCTAAGAAATGGAACTAAGAAACCCTCATAAGATTATCTCTATAATCACAAGTCATCAAAGAGAATAAATAACTGAATGAGTGGATATAATATTATTAAAAGTGATAATTAAATAAAAATAGACTAAACCATGGAATGTTTTTTCTAAGAAATTATGTGGTTTTATTCAACCAAGGGTGATCCAAAAAACTATAGTGAATTGAATTTTATTTCTAATAATATAATTTACTGGTTCCTTCTTAACTCTACATGTTTTAACCAAAACCATGATGTGGTTGTACTAAATAACTTTTAACCATAATAAGAAAACAAAATGTCATCTACTTAAACTACATTATCCAATAAACCATGATAATAAACCAAGATCTATTATTCCCATTTCAAATTAGAGCTGTGGAAAAATAAATCTATAAAACAACACATGGTCTATGGCTATTTTAAATAATCCAAACACCAGAACCTACAATGAAATAGTTTTAATTTTCTTTGTTACTATTAGCACCTTCATATTTCTCCTATATACCACATCTCCCCTCCATGATGAGATCCTTGAACTAGAAGAAAATAAGTATATCATGGGTTGGGGAAATCATGAAATAGATTCTCTTACAAATAAAATTTCAATTTTTCATTAAAAATTTGACTCTAAAGAAACATATTTATTTCTCAAACACGTTGATAACTCAAAAATAAAATAACCATGAATTTCTAGGACTAAATAGTCATTATTTTACTTTGAAGATATTCTCAAAACCATGTACCTTTTAATAAATATTCCTCATATGTGTGTGTTGTAACACATAGGTTTTAGGTTACTTTTTTATTTTCCTTTATTTTAATTTATATGGAATTATATCCTGTAATGTTTATGAATTTGGTTGTTTAATAAACTATATTGTATATTTTTTTTACCAATTAGATCAAAAAATAGGTAGTTTACCCTAGAGTTCAAGTTTAATGGGAATAAAAAAATTAAGAGGTGTTGGGAGAGGATTTTATGGGTCTACATAATGATGTACATGGTCTCAAAAACTATTCTTAATGACCATGCATTATTGAAATTTTAATTTGGCATCCTTTTTATTTGTATCTATACAGTTTCTGATACTACGTATAAAGACCATGTAATTTTGAAATTTTGAGCGAGTATGGAATGAAAAGTCAACTACATTGTCCTTTTCATTGTGTGCGATGACCTTGAAATAATATTTAAGTGATGATATATTGTCTTTTTACATCAAAATTCACTCCAAAAAGTATTAATTTTATTAGTGAAATTAAAAATCCTAACTGATTTTTCATTTGATGAAACCAATATAATGGGAATCCTCATTCCACAATTTGAGTCTCTACACAACTTAAATGAGTCATTTAGAAGTTCCCCTCCTCCATGACTAAGTGTATGGAAGCTAGGTAGTCAAAGAACCCTAGTAACCACAAAAAGTAGACCTCAAAACCATTAAGAAATAAATTTAAATACATGAAAGTAAGGATGGAAACAATATATTTATGTGCTTTAAATAATGATTCATATGTTCGTAGAAGAAACTCTATAATTTAATTTACATTATAATTGTAAGATACAGGATATTAAAAACAATATTACTATGTAGAAGTAATATATAAAGGTCATAATTAATTACACACCATCACACGTTTCTTTAAAGGTATCACTTAACTATGTAATAAGATACATTTAGTCAATTAGTTAAGCCTACTCCCTATGAGTTAAAAACAACTTATCATGTCCTCTTCAGCTTGGATACCAACCAAGTGGCCCCTAAGTTTCATTTACCTTCTGGACCTTCATCACTTCATCATATATCCATCAGATGGTGTAATCCTTTTATGATATCGCTACCACTAGAGAGATATTTATTCAAATATTTACACACTGATGCACTCCAATTTCCCCTGATCTATTTTTGATAAATGAAATTCTAGTGAATTAACTTCCCATGAAATGGGAAAAAATCACCTCCCAATAATATCCCACTTGATGTCTTATTTCAAGAAAACTCCAAAACTCTCTAAAAATTAAAAATTATCCTCCCATACTCTACACACAACACCATTCTCCTTCTCTCTCCTTATATTCACCCAAATCTCATTGAATCTAGATATTTACTCAGATTTTACAAAACTATTTTCTTATTGAACATATCCAACATATTTTGGATTCACACTATATTCTATAGCTCTATCACTTTACACTCTAGAAAATTTATAATTGAATTATATCAAAGGTTGATTTTCTTCATCCTTTCATAGGACACTATATTTTTATCCAATTGGATTATACATTGACTATCATTGAATATGACTCATTCTATTTTATTTATTTGTAGCTTCTTCTAAAATATCATTAACCAAATCATTTCTTTCCCTACATTTATTTCCATTATAAAATCTACTTTCATTGAAATTAGAGTAACAATCATGTGTAACTTTAAAGACAAGCTAATATCCATTCCAACAAAACTAAATAGAAAACTTTTAATACTTTACCTTTTATCCAAATCACCAAAAAATAATGAATCCATGAATAGTTGAAATTAATCATCTACTTTGAATCACAGGGATGTATATTTTGTTCAATTCAAATACCGAAGGATGCACTTAATATCTTCCCTAAGTAATTTTCTAAATTCTCTATGAATTGACTCACAAATCCCATTACATACACTATATATGGATGAATAAAAATCATGACATACATAAAACATCCAATAGATGATGTAAATTAAACTTTCTCCATAGATCAGCTCTCTCCTACCATAGAATTTTTCTATGACTTGGACAAAACAAATTGCCATGTAAAAGGAGTCGATGCAATTTTTCGTCTATCCATACCAAATATTTTTATTACTTTTCATATATAGTGCCTCTAAGATATAATAAAAGTTTCAAACCATTAATCTCTAATGATCTTCATCACAAAAAATATTATTGTCCAACCCCAGATCCTTCTTTTCAAATCTTCCATCCATGTCATGTGTTATCTTTTTCATTATTCATCCATTTATTCCAATTAATAATATTTCATATACATATAAAATCAATATGATGAATATCATATCATCTCATTACTTATAGTAACAAAATTGATATACATTACATCTTCTAAAGCCTTCTTAAAACATAAATGAATCGAACTTATAATTCAATTATCTCGAAACTTTCTTCAATCTATCAAGACTTGTCTTTGGTCAACAAACCAACATTAAATCCTTACTTTATTAAAATACTATTAGTTATTATATATAGTTCTCATAATCCAAATATCTAGAGAGAATTACATATTAACATCCATCAGTTCAATATTTATATCTTCTAATGATACTATACTCAACAATATTTGGATATTTTCATGATTAAATACCAATTAGAATATTTCCAAGAAGTCAACACCTTCTGTCTATTGAAATCCTTCCACCACCAATGGTTCTTTGTAGAGATTTTTTCCATTATCATCATTATTTATTCAGAATAACCACTTATTCTTAAGTGAATTCTTTTCTTTTGATAATTTAGTTAGTTCCAAAGATTCATATTTTAAATAAAACTATTTCTTCATCAATTAATAGATTACAACTTTTAAAACCAATTACCATCTATGCCTCCTCAAGACATTATGTCTCTCCTATATCCATTAGGAGTAGAAAGTTTATTTTATCTCTAAACTTCTAAAATGGATTTCTAAATATGGTTGAACTCCTCAAATGAGTTGGATTTTATAAACATATAAAATAAAAACTAACTTCAAGATACCAAACTTATGGTACAACCATTTTAGATTCATCCTCTGTTGAACATTTCATCACATCTTCTAATGTTCTTACCACTACACCTCAAGAGCTTTCATCTGAGTTCTCTGGAATTTCATCCATTTTGGTTCTATTTATTAGATCAACATATACTTCAATAGTTTATTTATTTCCTTAAAATTATTTCCTTTAAAAGTTAAATTCCTTCAACAAAACCCTTTATTTTAAGTGAACATCTCATCTCCGGATGATATGTCGCTTGTCTTCATCCAAAAGTGAGTAGCTGAAGTTCTCATCGTCATACCCAAAAAAAATATTATACTTAGATTAAATATTTCCTTATTCTTATAATAAATATGGATATATTTTTTTCTTCTAGAGACTCTAATGTGGAAAAATTAAATAAATTTCTATAGTATATCTCTCATAAAAGTTCCTACCCAACTTTTGATATTGGACTTCACTTGATAAGTTATAATGTAGTGTTAAATGCCGCCACCCAAATTCTTTTTGACATATACGGTTTAAATGCATACTTCAAGTCTTTTAATCCAATTTACAATTCATTTTTAAAAAATATATATATTCTATTTTATATTTACAGGGATAATCTTATCATCAATTTTCACTTACCACTGAAAAAAAATTATGGACATTATATCTGATGTACTGACTTTAATTTTTTATATGTATAAACATCAATATTTGGATACGATCCCATTACACTGTGTATTTTAATTGAATAAACGCCTAAGAAACACTGGTATTTTGATTTAAAAATTAAAGCCATTCATTTCTAAGAGTATTATCAAAAAATTAACAAAGTAGAGTGAACTTATAAATGATATAATGGGGGCAGGTACAAAAACATCATAATGAACCAAATATAACTTTCAGGACCTTGGTTTCTATCTTTTAAAGTTGAAGGAACACTTTTTATATTTCCCAAGAATAAATTTTTCATGATTTATGATATCCATGTATTTTTAATTTAGTATTCTTTTTACAGTTAGAAATTTTAGGTACTTATCACAGAGGAGACCCAGTCTGCAATACCAAACTTATGGATCTTCCAAAGTTAGGGTTTCAACTACTGGATTTCCATATAATATTCTAACTAGAAAAAAGGTTACATAATTCACTCCTCAAGAAACCACAATGGAACCTTTTGTTACTTTCCAAACTCCTTCTACAAAGCTAGTCCCATAACCTTCTTTATCGAGTTGACCAATGAAAATTAATTTCTTTTGAAGTTCAGGGATATTTAATACTTATTTTAATTTCAAGAAGATTCTATTACATATCAACAAATTCAAAATTCTTATGACAAAAATATTCATAACATCATAATTTTAAAATTTTAAATTTTCAAAATAAATTGACATATAATTTTTTATGCATCTCTTCCCTCTTATTGCATGAAATGATACTCCTAGGTCAATCACCCATGACTCAACTAGAATGTTAACACTCGGTCAGAAAGTATTACTTCCTTCCATTATTTTAATGGATTTATAACATATAAAAGTTGAAATCCTTCTATATTTTTCCTTCTAAATCTTATAATCCTTCTTGATATTCCCCCTTTTCAAAAAATCCAACATGTGGGTCTTCGGCCATCCGACATTCAATGGCTCTTTCCTCTTTCTCAAAATTTATCTTCTTATGGATTCATCTAATATACTTTCTTCTATTATGGTGGATATATTCATCCTTCAACATTAATATAATTACTATATGGTTCTTATACTTACCTACAACTGAGATCCACATTCAGGATCAAGTTCCAGATATCATAGAACACTGGAAAATATTGTTTGAAATAATTACTCATTGTAGTCACCATCCCATACCAACTCTCTAAAAACAAAGATAATAGAAGAAACACTATGAAGACATAAATTTTATAAAAGTTATCGATCGCTTTTTGGATTAAATTCTTTAGTTATGACCTTTTAATGTTACTTAATTGAGTCATGGAAGTCACGATGGTGCACGTGGCTTGATCGGAGCCTAGAGCCTCAGAATTTGGAGAATCATACTAGGTCACACAGTTTGAAGAAAGTGTGCAGCCCAGAATACATGGTTTCCACTAATGTGAGGTGATTTTCTAGGGGAAAAGGGGGAGCATGGTTTTTTAGAAACTTTGAAATCCATGAAACATGACCATGTAAGACGTTTCAGACATCTTGATAGTGGGTTTTGCACAGATTGTGCATGGTTAGAAAAACTGTGCACCTAACTCATGTGAGGTCCCTCTTTAAGAAGTGTCTGGAGCATGGTTAGCATTCAGTTTGGAAAAATGTTCATCCAAATCACATGAAATATGTATTTTTGTGGAAAAGGAATGTTTTTTATTAAATTAATTAAAACCTAACCCCTTTTATTTCTTCTCTCATTTCTAGTGGACCTCTCCTCTCCCTCTCACGTTGAGCTCTCCATTTTACTAACATTGGGATTTTGATTACTCCTCCATATAGAATCAAAACCAAACATCATTATAAGAATTGGATATAAATCAGTATGCTCCCAAATACAATTTTTTTATATCTGAGTCCATCTACCCGTCAATTGTGTTATTTTAGTGTGAGATCATTCTCCCTATTTTCAGGGTGTTAGACTATTTCTCATATTTCTTCTATTGTAATTAAAAATTCAAAATGATATTAAATGAGGTGTCATCTAGGTCCCTAAGGTAGGTGTTCTAAAAATCCTACCCAAAATTCTTAGTGTTTTCATAGTATTTGTCTATAGTGTCTCACGCTAATCATTATCACAAGTTTCCTTAAAATGTGTTCTTCCTTTTTAAATTAATTTAAGAATTTTAATATAATCCCATGACCCATGATAAGTAGTTATATGATGTTTAACTCATTCATTTATACACCTTTATGTGTGATAAATTAATTTCCCACTATTATATAATTATTCTTATGGTTCGAACATCTTTTAAGTGTTTATCTTGGCATGTAAATGGTATGTCCCTCCTTCACGTACCTATTGAGTAACCAACCACCTTATAAGTTGGTTTGAATTCCTTGATTATAAATTTCTATTCCAATATTAATTAAATGGATAATTTATATCGAAAGTAAATGGGTTTCAAGGTCACACATTATGTTATATAATTTTAAAATGTGAGTTTTATGATATGTGATGCCCTTGGGATTGATTATTATAATTATTAAGAGGTAATAACTCATTATTTTTATTATTATTGTCATTAATAGACCATGGATATTGGTATTTGGATGGTCGATATGGGAATTTTTGATCATGACATTTCACCCTTCCTTGCATTGGGTGTTGAACATGACATCTATCACCGCTATACTTCTATTGAGGTGATGTGCATGATATTTCTTATTCCTATGTATCAAGTGTTGGTTATGATGTATCACCCCACCTATCTTGATTAATGGGAAATATGATTCACATTAATTATGATATTCATTACATGCACCCTTTGCTTGATCTTATAGGCTTGGTAGACTAGTTATGGATGCCTGAGTTATGCCCTGAGCCCAACTAGCTCCTAGTATCCATATATATGCCTACTTATGTACCCACATACTTAGTGAATATATTTATATATAGTATATATATATGTATATATAAATTATTACTATATATGTGGTTACTTATCAGAAACTTATACTAGCCTATGTTTAATAAGACAGAGCTAGAAAAATTTCCTATAGGAAACTGATCCAGTTAGTATTTATTTATTTACTAGTGTTTATTATTCATTATACATGTACACTACTTTGTTATGTACACTGAATGGATTATTTATTCACATAACTAGTGGTGGACTACTGAGTTTATATCACACCCTACTCAGGCTTCCTTGGGAACCCAAGTATATCTCATGTTTTTAGGTATGGATAAGGGTAATTTCCATGTTACAAATATTTGATTTATTTTTCTTATATCTTGGAGTATAGGAGAAAAGGAACAAACATATTCTTGTGGATCTAGTGGAGAATTATTTTGCACTTTTTTTAATTTTTTATAGAATGTTGTATATGATTTCCCCATGTTTCCTCTTTTTTTATATCATCATGTCATGTCATCATCCTTTATATAACTCAGGCTATGGGATTTTGATATTATTCCAATTGTTGGTTATTTACACCTCTGTAGTTGTTTATTTTATTTTCTTTCCATTGTTCCATATATAATATCATTCTTCCTCTATTGTAGGTTTATTTATTATTATCATCTGTGACACTATCATGTGAGGGTATAGTCTCTCCAGTGTACCACCATATACCATCACTACTATATAGTAACCTCTGGCACATGGGGATGCATGCTAGAGTCCGTGTGACCCACCATCTAGGGGTACTAATTGAGTGGGTCTTGGATCAGGATGTTACAAAGTGGTATCAGTGCCCTTTTTTTCTTTTTTCTTACTGTTTGGGTATTATATAGGATACTTTTTCATAATGGGATTTGGAAATGATCTTGTGCCTAAGAGTAGATAACCCATGTATAGAGAAAACCCAAATTACCTAGGATGGGTTATTGTTATTCTGATTTTACCCATATTATAGTTTCTAAGATTCCACCATTGGGTGTCACACATGCTTTGTGATATTAAAATTATCAATATTATTGATATATAATTTATTTATAATGTCTTTGTTTTGAAAGGAATTATCATATCATGCATCATTATAGGCACATTAGGACTGATATGTCATGCATTTTTCCATTCCATTCCTACTTTCTATGTGCATTTTCTTACCATATATAGTTAGTTCCTTGATTATTGTATATTTAAATGTACCAAAATTTATTGTAGGGATAATATAATTAGACTAATTAAAGTGACTAAATAAATCTAAATGCTATTTTCCCATATATACTGATGATGACAACTAAATTGTCCAATTGTACCATGTTCTTCTTGTTGGACCTACTGGCATGGATTGTGATATATGTATTATATATATATATACAAGACTATGAATTCATATGAATTTAAGTCTTTAAATGTGACATGGTTACTGCTAAATGGGATTCCAATTACAAAGTAAAGGGTGTTGTCTTATATACCACGTAATTGAAACTTTATACAATGGAACCCCTACTATCACTGATATAAGACCTAGACCCAAAATTGGCCTTAATAGTGGGTATATGGGAGTCTCTTGCATCTTTATGTCCTAATATGCTCTTTTCCTTCACCTAGACCTGGATTTTGGAGAAGTTGGAGAGGTTTGATATTTTCTATTGGATGGTTTTTCACTTATCTTAGTTGTATATATGTACGTATTTCAACTACTAAGTTCTCTTCTAAGGATTTCATTTCACAATGTAGAATCATGCCACCATGACAGCATCGAGTCATATACTAAGAAGGTGGTGATGACCATGCACCTGAGGTGGTGGGCCTTAATCCACCACTGATCCCTCGTGCAGTTCCACCTATATCAATGAATAGTATTTCTGATATGGACACTATCAACTATTTTTTAAAAGGATTTTTCTATATGATTCAATTTATGAAGGTTGTCACTCGACTTTCCCTGACTATCGAAGAGTTGACCCAGGAGTTCCAGCAATAGAATCCACCCACCTATTCAGGGGATAGCAGACCAAATTTTGTTGAGTCATGTATTGAGGCCATGATTTCTATATTCGAGCATCTAGAGATGCCTCCAAAGTGGAGGTTTAAGATTTTTTCTTATATTTTATGTGGTTATTCCTGGAGGTGGTGGGATTTTATTACCCAGGAAGACCGACATAAAGATATGATCTGGACGGACTTCCAAATGATCTTTTATAAATTCTTCTTTCCATGTACATTGATGGATATCTAGGATAGAGTTTTTGTGAACCTACAATAAGGATCCTTGTCTATAATGGATTATTCTACTCATTTTTTTGAGATTAAAGTATCCACACCTACTCTATCAGGTGATAATCTCATGACTATGAGGTGATTTGAGGATGGTCTGGTATACGACATCCAATCATAGGAAAATTTCTTTTCGTGGATGATTATTTCTAAGATCACAAAATAAGGCCTCATTACTGAGAATGATTTGATGGAAGTTGGAAGTGGTAACTATATAAGTAGAACCTAGATCTATCAATGTTTCCCCTAGTGGAAAAAAGTGTAATTTTGAGGTTTCTCATGGGGGAAGTATCAATCAACCTCCTCATATTGAATGCTTCCTTATTTTTCACCTGTGTGGGAATATAGAACACAAAAAACCATAGTGCTTTTAGGATCCAATGGAAGCAGAGTTTGTGACATAATAGGGCATATCTAGTTCTTATTTAGGAAATTTTCCGTAGTTCTTAGTGAGACAAGAACTACATCAACCCCATGTTCTAGAGTGGGGCCATTAGTTTCTCATCAGGAAGCTAACTGGAATATCGCCTGCCACTCAGGACAAGGTGGTGGTTGAGGAATAGGTAATTAGACACTTGATTATCAGTTTTAGTAGAGTGGTCCTACTCAATGTAGTGAGGCTTTGACTCAGGGTTATATTACAGGACAATTAAATATAGTGAATCCTATGTCGGAGGAGCAAAGCACAGAACATTTTACTGTTCGAGGAACTATTCTAGTATCCTCTATATTAAATTCACATTTATTTTACATAGGCATGTAACACTCTTTCATATCTAATGTAATTATGGAGAGTATGGGCCTCTAGATCAAACACTTATGTGGTGTGATGATTCTTGATACCCTGTTAGGTATCTAATCAAATAGTGTTTTCTATTGTAAGGATTATCCCATTGTGATAGGATAATATCTCTTCATATGAAATATTTTATTCCTCTATATGATAGGGTTTCATATATTCATTAGACTTGACTATTTAGTTATCTATTTAACCCATATTTATTGTTATCACTGGAGGGTGATGTTTAAATCAAATGAGTGTAGTAGATATATGCATAAGGGAGAATGTGATGTTCATGCAACTCGAGTGGTACATGAGCAGTAAAGGATGGGTAGATTGATCGCCATATTCCTTGAATTTTCTTTGATTATCAGGGTTTATGACCTGTTGTTTTCCCTTAAATAGTGGATCATTTTATGGATTTCTTACCTAATGTCTTTTCTAGGATTCCTGTAGTGAGAGATTTAGAATTCATCATTGATCAAATGTGGGTAGTAGCACCAGTTTCCATTTCCCTACATATGATGGCACATATAGAGCTTGTAGAGATCAATAAATAGTTACAGGACATAGAGAATAAGAATTTTATATTCCCCATAACTTCTTTATGGGGTTCATTGATTTTTTCAAGAAATTGAACGGTACCCTCAGGCTATATGTAATTTAAAAACAATTGAACGAGCTTACGGTTAGGAACTGGTATCTACTGCTTCGAATAGAAAACCTATTTGATTAGATTTAAGTAGAAGGGGTGTTTTTTGAGATTGATTTTAGGTTTATATGTCATCATGTAGGTGTCATATATTCATATATAACTCATACATATTCCTAGAGCAGGTGTGGTATTAATGAGACACCTAGTAATGTCGTTCGCTCTCATGAATTCACCTCTTATTTTTATAGCTCTGATCAATAGGGTTTTCAACCCATATCTAGATTCATTTGTTGTAGTCTTTTTGGATTACATCTTAGTGTATTATTTTTCATAAAACATCCATTATAATCATCTTGATCTCATAAGTAATACACTATGGGAGAAAATTTGTTTTTCTAAGATCAATAAATTCCACTTTTTGATCGAAAAATTCCACCTCTTAGGTCATATCATCTCAGATTTAGGAGTCTCAGTAGACCTAGAGAAAGTGAGAGTTGTAGTTTCCTGGGATCATCCTAGGAATTTATTTGATATGCATAGTTTATTGGGGATAATGGGGTATTATAGATTCTTCATCCAAGATTTATCACACTTAGTAGTGCCTCTTATAGGCTTGACTAAGAAGGGTGTGAAATTAATGGCCATAAGATTGTTAAGAATCCTTTAAGGAGTTGAAGAGTAAAATGACTTTAGTGTTGATACTGATTATTTTGAAGCCATACATGACCAATACAGTTTACTATGACGTATCTAGTATTGGCCATGGATCCTTTATAATGAAAAATGAGTGAGTCATAGCATACAGGTCTCATCAGTTGAGAGCTCATGAGTGGAATTTCTCGATGCAAGACCTCAAGCTAGTATTCATTGTTTATTTTCTATGATTATGGAGAAACTACTTGATTTGAGATCATTTTTTTGTGTTCATTGGTCAAACAATCCTCATGTAAATCTTTAAAAATTATTTTTTGAATCTCAAGAAGAGTAGATGGGTTAAGTACCTGTAATCCTTCAATTTCAAGATTACTTATACACCTGGAAAAGACTATTTTGTAGTTGATGCGCAGATCCATAAGACTTAGAAACTGGCAATTTAGGAGGCAGTGGTGAGTGGTAGATCATGGCTTCATTTTCAGAAATTCATGTTGTGGTTCAAGAGGACTATGGTCAGACTATCCTCTCATCTTTAACAGTGACCTCTACCCTTATGGAATGGTTGAGAATGAATAAAATTTGAGATCTTGAGGGATTATTCTTAAGGGAAAGTATCTCAAATGATGATTCATCTTTTGGTTAGACCATGGATAAGGATGATAATTTAAACCTTGTTAGGAATTTTTTTTCCAGCAGACATCATAGAAGAGCTGATACAAGAATTTTGAGCCTCAGTATGGGAAGTGAATTCTATTTCAACCTACATGTATCGAGAATTATGTCACTGGTATTGGTTTCCTGCCATAAAAGGGGATATAGCTTGTTTTATCGCAAGGTGTTCCACCTATCAATAGGTTAAGGACAAACATCAGTGACCGAAAGGACTTTTACAAGCATTATCTATTCTCGATTCGAAATGGGAAAATGTCTCTATGGACATTGTGACTAGTTTACCTAGATCTCCTTATAAAAACGATAATGTTTAGGTATTCATTGAACATTTAATGAAGGTTTCACATTTATTACCTATTCCAGAGACCTCCTCGGTACACGATATATGTATACTATACATCAAGGTGGTCATACATCTCCATGGAGCTCCTCATTCTATTCTTTCATATGGGAATGATCTCTTTACACATCTCTTCTAGTAGGTGTTACAGAATTCCTTGGATACATAGGTGTTTTTTAGCATGGCCTATCACCCTCAAAATGATGGACAAACAGAGCGCATGATTTGGGTAACAGAGGATATGATTTGTACATGTGTACTTGAAAATGGGGGTTGTCTGGGGAAACACATACCCCACATTGAGTTCGCATAAAATAATATTTTTTTAGGATACCATTGGGATGGATTATTATGAGGCCTTTGGCCTTTCTGATCACCTCTTTATGGGTTAGAGCCAGAGGAGTTAGTTTTTTTAGACCATGACTCATCTAGGAGAATTCAGAGTAGGTTTTTTTGACTAGAAAGCACATATTCACTACTCAGCCCAAAAAGAAGTAATATTCCAATTGATGTAAATGATCTATTGAGTTTGAGGTTAGATATCGGTTTTTATAGTGAGTTTTTTCTAGTTTGGGACATTAATATATCTATAGGTGGGGTAAGATTTTTCGTCGATTCATTGGTCCTTTTAAGGATCTAAAATGAATCAGCCTAGTGTCTTTCCAGATAGAACTTTCTTATATATGCCAGTCTAAACATGATGTCTTTCACATATCTCATCTTCACCAGTATTATCCATACCCATCACTTGTTTTTCAGCTTGATGAGGTTGAGTTAGAGATGGACACTTCCTTCGAGGAATATCCAGTGTGTATCATTGATAGGAGTGTGAATACACTCCAATGAAAGATAGTTTCTATGGTATAGGTACTATAATAGAATGGATGAGTACAGGATGAGACTTGGGAGTGGGAACCTAATATACAATCTTAGTGGATGGAACATTTTTCAGATGATCCCTCTTTACCCTCAAAAGGAAAACTCAAGGAAGAGTTGCTTTAAGGAGGGGAGTTTATAATGACATAGATTTTCACAAAGGTATGACTCAGTTGTTTTTGTATTGAATTCCTAATTTTGGCCTTTATAATATAACCAAATTGATTCATGGAGTTCACGAGGGTGTCCATGGACTTTTCAAGGACTAGATATCTGGAAGTTGGATAAGTAGACTAGTCTACATGGCTAAGAGAAACATTGTGTCCCAGGCCACATAGTTTCCCCTTAACATGTGAGGAATTTCATAGGGGAGAAGGTGGGAGCGTGATTTTTATACAGTTATGGGATCCATGTAACATGCCCACGAAAGAATATTTAGATATCCTGACTGTAACACCCCGAGCGTCCATGATACGCTTCTCATTCAATAATGCAATAGCTTGCATTGTACGTAACTTCGAGTTCTAAAACACTGCGACTAATCAAAGTAGCCGTTATGAATAGTAATAACCACTTTTTAAAATTATAGAAATTTTATATTTCAAAATGGACTTCATTTTTGGATTCGGAATATCGAAATTATCCTATGTTGAATTTTTGGTATTTTTCTGAGAACTTCTAATTTTTTATGAATAGTGAAAAATACTTTAAAACAACTTTTTTAATCAAAATAATTTATTGTGATAAATTATACTATTTAGTGGTTTTAAGGTATAATTAGAATATATTTTTACCATTTTATCCAATGGTGGTCATTAGAATTAATTTAACATTGAAATTGGACATAAACAATTGTCAATCTATTGATATAAATTGTTTCTTAAAAACACGCTATTTGTCGTAACAGCGGGAATTAATTATAAAATTAATTAATGCAACTTATATGTTTGTAATTTTGTAAAATAGACATCATTTTTGAATTCGGAATATCAATTATAGCTTAGGGTGAAATTTTGGCCTTGTTCTGAAAAACTTCAATTTTTGATGAATAGTGAAACCACTAAGTGGTAGTTAAATAACTGATTTTTCGTTTAAATGAAATATTACCACTTCTGTGATTTGATTTTCAAAAATCCGACATACATGGTTGTCATTAAGAAGTAAAATGTGGTTCAATGTGATTAAAATAATTTTTTGGTGAATAGTAACTTTTAAGTTCTTAATCGCGATTAGAGGTAATTAGTGTAGTTTAAGGTACAAATAATGTTTTAATAATATGAGATGAGCATGAAACTTGTCCTACTCCTATTGGATGAGTCATTGCTGACCAAGACAACCCATGGGTCAACTTGGGGACCCCATGGAGCCACTTTAGTTGGAAAATGACATTAATATATATTTATTTAATGTTAAAATTAAATTGACACAAACATGAGTTATTTTACTAAAACAGTTTTTAAGTGGGGTTAAACAAGTCAATATTTTGACTATAAATATCCATTAGAACGATAAAAAGATTTCCTATATCATAGTATTTTTTTTATAATTTTTAGACATTAAATAAATTAAATTATTTATGACATCATTATGATGCAGCGATGACCTCATTATTTAACGATTTAAATAAAATGAGAAGATAATGAAAAATACAAGGCTTACACTTGTCCAAAGCCTATTGTATGAGGAGATTTCGTAACCTTATCACCTTAGCCTAGAATTATATAAGTTTGGGACCTTTAGAATCCGAAACTCATTGTGAAATAATGTAACATTTCAATATTTCCAAAAGTGCCCCTCCTGTCCACTTATAAAAGGCCCCCACCTCTCCCACCTCATTTACACTTTCAAGCCATTTGGCTCGGCCAACCTCTGCCCAAATACTCTCCCAACTTCCCCCTCTTACTCCTAGAAGCCTTACTTCGGGCAGAACTCTTCCCAAGGAAGCCTTTGGCTCAAATCAAAAAGAGTTACCCTATTTTGAGGTAATGTCTTCTCTAATGTTGTTTGGTTTTATTTTTCTTCTCCAACCCCCTAAACTCTTTTTATTCATTTCTTTTGTAACAACACCAGTATCCTCAATATACTAGGATGTTGTTATAAGAAGTATTCGAGCTACACTTACACACACCTACATCTAAGGGTTAAAGAACATACGGTTTCTATGGATGGCGAATTTCTGCCTCACGAAACGATGATTGTTCAACACTCATATAACACCTTCAAAGGTGGCCATTAAGATGTCACTATTTTTATATATGATATATAATATGTTTATGTTTTACTTATTCTTCTGTATTTCTCATTTATGGCATACTTTATGATTTCCATTATGGGTAAAACGCGATAATTTCATTTTAGGAAGTGCGGACTACTGCCCCCTCAAAGTGATTTGAATCGTTAATGCCATATGTGGGATGTATAAAGGATGGAGTAAATGGTATTATACACTATATTATACTGGAATTATATTATACATTTATATCATTATGATTTAGTTCCATTAAATATGAAATTGAAATGAAAGTAGCGTTCATGCGTACGTACGGCTTACCGTCTCCATTAACGGTGCATTTCATTTCTTACCTCTAAATGTTACGTAATATTATAAATGAATGTATATACTGGATATATAAGATATATATGACATCTAAATCATGAATATAATTCTTGATATAATGGATATTCTACCACATGAACAACTTGTAATTATAAGAAGTTTATTGTTGACTCAAGTTACCAAAGATCGACAAAACGATCGTTATTAACTTGAATAATTACAGAATATTCATAACATTGTAATAAGTGATATAAAAAGGATAATGAAATTGAAAATGGTTCTTAATAAGGTAGATATTAACTCTAGTTTATTATTCAGGAGGTTAAAGAACGGTTGAGTCAAGTCGGACACAAGGTAAGGGAACTTCTTAACCCAACTTCCATTCTTTGGGTTAATCTCCTACTTTCAAATTATGTAATGATATTATTATGTCCTATCTTGTATTTGTACATTATTTATGTGTACTTATAGTTAATACACATAATAGATATATTTTATTTTAAAAATGATCTTTTTAAGGACTTTGACTCAATCTCCTTTCATTGAGGCATATTTGGTTTTATACACAACTTTCTTTTATACGGTGTATAAACCACTTTGACTTTTACGTTTATTCAAAAGGAATATTTTTTATACAAAGTGTTTTACTAAACGACAAAAGGGAATGTTTTTCTTTCCGTACTTATGCGGCGACAACGACTTCTCTGCCGCCGTGACCATTATTTGAGATTCGGCTTCCTCTATAAGACATCTTTTTTTTAATGAAAAATAAATAAAAAGTTTTAACTTTATTTTATTTTGGTATTGAAAATGGTTTTGAAAGCGTTTTATTATATCAATGTGCTGTATTGATATCTTGTGATTGAAATGTGGAAATGTTATGTTTCCTTTATGCATGTTTTATGTGATACAATTATGTTATGGTTTATGATATGTTTAAACCTATTCATATGAGGAATGCATTGGACTTAATAAGTGACGGGTGGAGCCCGCTATAGCTCCTCGATGCATCGGAAGGTCTCATGAGACAAACTAGTGTCTTGGCACAAGGCCTTGACAAAATCTTATTTGTGGTCTTGGCACGAGGCCTTGACTACGTGGTTATGATAGTCTGGCATTATGCATTCCATCATTATGAAAGTGGTTATTGATATTGCATGTGATTATTCGACCAGTAGAATATCCATGTGAAGAAGTGAATGGCATTATCTCATTTTACTTTTGCCATATTATGTTGATGTTCAAGTTTAAAAGGCTTTTGTTTTAGTTATACATTGCCTTAAATTTTTATGTTTATTTATGAAAGCTTCCTCAATATTGTTATCCTTACTGAGCATCTGAGCTCACCCCTTTCAATGTTTTAATATTTTCCAAGATGTGAGGAAGTATTTTGTGAATGACCTGTAGGGATAGTCAGAAGAGGATATGAGTGTGGACTATGAAGACTTTGTTATTAGTTTTTCACTTTATGATGTAATGTAAGACTTGTGAATGTATCTAGTGTTTCCAAGGCTACTAAACTAATCGGTCTTTCGAGACTTGATCTTTTGTGATCATGCCAATGTTACGAAGTAATGCACCAGCTCTGGGTAGCTGGGGTCGGGGCGTTACAGTTGGTATCAGAGGCAGCTTAGTACTAACCTTGGAAGCTAGATTTAGATAAACTCTGATTAGAGCACATAGCCCGAAGATAGACTTTGAGGATTAGTATAGAAGAACTTCCTAGAATTTTGGTATTGTAGAGATGTTGTGAGTTTCCCGAGAAATACATACCTATCTGGATACGAGCAGGTAGAGGCGGCTCTGGCACAGATGTACCTAGGGGTAAAACCCGAAAACACCGCTTTGAGCTAGAATTGAACGGGAACTGGTGCACGACAATGGGCCTTGCTGCACTCTTGGTTACGACACTCCCGGGGGATATGCTTAGGATAATTCTCATTTTATTTACAAACCACTATGAAGGGTTATGAGTATATACCTCCTCAAAGAAAACATTTCTTTTTATGATTATGGGTTATATCCATAAATAGTTCAATTTATGTTAAGTATTTTATAAGTATGGAATTATGTATTTTGATTCATAAACTGATCTAGTTTATGCCATTGTTTAGAAATGGCGACTAGTGGAAGAAATGGAAACCGTATCAATGCATGCACTCCATGTAGGGATTTCCCTCCTGCTCAAGATAATTATTGTGGAGCTGGAGATACAACTGGTGCTGATCAACTTATTACCATACTGGGAAAACTTACTCAGGTTATGAATAATAACCTTACTCATATGGAGCACCCTGATCCGCAGCGTGGAGGATCGATGTTAGATCGATTCATGAGGCAAAAACCACCAACGTTCAATGGGAGTACAAATCCCTTAGTAGCCAAGCAATGGATAAATTACCTAGAGAAAATATTTCAGGATTTGGGGAGCAGTGAAAGGGAAAAAGTTATCATGGCAGTTTACCGCCTCACTAAAGATGCCGATCAGTGGTGGTCGCTGATTCAAAACACAAAGGAAGATGATGACATATCGAATATGGAATGGAGGGAGTTCAAAGAGCTTTTATTAGAAAAATACTTTCCTCGTGACCATCGAGCAGATATGGAAAGGCAATTTATGAGTTTGAGGAAGAAGGAGGATGAGAATGTCGCAGAGTATGAGGCTAACTTTACAAGGTTAGCGAGGCATGCTTCCGATTATATACGTAACCCAAGGAGTAAGATTGATCTTTTCTTTGATGGGTTAAAACCATTTCTCCGTCGAGCTTTAGTATCACAAACCTTCTCATCATACGAAGATATTGTCTCGTGTGCTATCAAGACAGAAAGGGAATTCTCTAAGTCTTATGACAACAAAGTAAAGCAAGAGAATAAGAGAACGGTGGAACAAGAGACAGATAATGGGAAAAAGGGAAAGAAGGATTTTCCATTATGAGATAATTGTGGGAAGAATCACCCTGGTACGTGCCTAAAAGGAATGGGAGTTTGTTATAAATGTGGAGAAAAGGGTCACCAGGCTCGTGATTGCAAGGGAAAGATAGAGGCTGTCAAAGTTGAATGCTACAATTGTAGGGAAATGGGGCATTATGAAAATGAATGTCCTAAGCGTCAAGGAAACGTACCTCAGAAAAGGCCAAGGGATCAAGGCCAATCTTATGCTGTGACTACAGTTGAAGCGGAATAATTAATGTATTGGTGCTTTTGGACTCAAGAATTATATTCTGGTTATAAGAATAATGTGATATATATAAAGATTGTACTGCAGTACTTTTTGATTAAGGTAATATAATTAAGGTAATCATATTTTTAGTATGTGACAATAAGAGAAACATTTCTTTGTTTGGGGAATCTGATGTTACAATTGATTTTGGAATTTAGAGACCTTTTAGAGAAAGTCTGGACGGAGGTATTTTGGATAACTATTAATGTTGGAATGGATAAAGTTGAACCATGGATAGTATTGTTTAAGGTTAAAGCATTTCTAAAGATTATTTTTGGAATATTATAATACTATAGTTTTAGGAAAAGGACAACCTGCAGGGTGGGGAATAACCCGTCGCGTCGGACAAAGCTGCAGGAATCGAACCCACAACCATAGTGCGACAAGCCTTTATTTCCTACCACTAGCCTACAAGAAGTCCCTGGTTATTACAAAATAGTTTTACTAATCTAAATGGTATGTGTTAACATTTGGAACCTTATACAATTAGGATAAATAGAATATTTTTGAGTTCCGTTACCATTTGGAGTAAAAGTTGGGTTTGTTGTAAAAATTTATTAACGAATGAAAGTATACATAACAAGTATGTATATTCCCTTACGTTCTTAGTAAATCTCCTAAATACATTCCTCAACATTATAAAAGGTAACTTAAATCAAAAATGTTGTCGGTTAACTTTTCCAACTAGGGATTCAATGACCGTTTAACCAATCACAAGTTTGTGATTTTCTTGTGGTTAAACTTTCTCCTAATCCTATTTTCTATAACTCTCCATCAGACCTTGATGGTTTGTTTCTCCTCCATATCCATATTTTCATAATACCTAGAATGGGCTATATTGGGTGACCTTTGTACTTATCCTGATTTCTTTTAATGTTATATATTTATTAACCTTATTTCCGATGTGGGTTTTCCTCAAAGGTATTTTCTCTTTTCAACCTTTTATTTTCAAAGAAAATTTTCAAATTGCGAGGACGCAATTTATTGAAGGAGGGGAGAATGTAACACCCCGAGCGTCCACGATACGCTTCTCATTCAATAATGCAATAGCTTGCATTGTACGCAACTTCGAGTTCTAAAACACTGCGACTAATCAAAGTAGCCGTTATTAATAGTAATAACCACTTTTTAAAATTATAGAAATTTTATATTTCAAAATGGACTTCATTTTTGGATTCGGAATATCGAAATTAGCCTATGTTGAATTTTTGGTATTTTTCTTAGAACTTCTAATTTTTTATGAATAGTGAAAAATACTTTAAAACAACTTTTTTAATCAAAATAATTTATTGTGATAAATTATACTATTTAGTGGTTTAAAGGTATAAATAGAATATATTTTTACCATTTTATCCAATGATGGTCATTAGAATTAATTTAACATTGAAATTGGACATAAACAATTGCCAATCTTTTGATATAAATTGTTTCTTAAAAACACGCTATTTGTCGTAACAGCGGGAATTAATTATAAAATTAATTAATGCAACTTATATGTTTGGAATTTTGTAAAATAGACATCATTTTTGAATTCGGAATATCTATTATAGCTTAGGGTGAAATTTTGGCCTTGTTCTGAAAAACTTCAATTTTGATGAATAGTGAAACCACTAAGTGGTAGTTAAATAACTGATTTTTCGTTTAAATGAAATATTACCACTTCTGTGATTTGATTTTAAAAAATCCGACATACATGGTTTTCATTAAGAAGTAAAATGTGGTTCAATGAGATTAAAATAATTTTTTGGTGAATAGTAACTTTTAAGTTCATAATCGCGATTAGAGGTAATTAGTGTAGTTTAAGGTACAAATAATGTATTAATAATCTAAGATGAGCATGACACTTGTCCTACTCCTATTGGATGAGTCATGGCCGACCAAGACAACCCATGGGTCAACTTGGGGACCCCATGGAGCCACTTTAGTTGGAAAATGACATTAATATATATTTATTTAATGTTAAAATTAAATTGACACAAACATGAGTTATTTTACTAAAACAGTTTTTAAGTGGGGTTACACAAGTCCGAATTTTGACTATAAATATTCATTAGAAATCTACAACGATTTCCTATATCATAGTATATTTTTTATAATTTTTAGACATTAAATAAATTAAATTATTTATGACATCATTATGATGCAGCGATGACCTCATTATTTAACGATTTAAATAAAATGAGAAGATAATGCAAAATCCAAGGCTTACACTTGTCCAAAGCCTATTGGATGAGGAGATTTCGAAGCCTTATCACCTTAGACTCGAATTATATAAGTGTGGGACCTTTAGAATCCGAAAAGCATTGTGAAATAATGTAACATTTCAATATTTCCAAAAGTGCCCCTCCTCTCCACTTATAAAAGGCCTCCACCTCTCCCACCTCATTTACACTTTCAAGCCATTTGGCTCGGCCAACCTCTGCCCAAATACTCTCCCAACTTACCCCTCTTACTCCTAGAAGCCTTAATTTGGGCAGAAATCTTCCCAAGGAAGCCTTTGGATCAAATCAAAAAGAGTTACCCGATTTTGAGGTAATGTCTTCTCTAATGTTGTTTTGTTTTATTTTTCTTCTCCAACCCCCTAAACTCTTTTTATTAATTTCTTTTGTAACAACACCAGTATCCTCAATTTTCTAGGATGTTTTTATAAGAAGTATTCGAGATACACTTACACACACCTACATCTAATGGTTAAAGAACATACGGTTTCTGTGGATGGCGAATTTCTGCCTCACGAAACGATGATTGTTCAACACTCATATAACACCTTCAAAGGTGGCCATTAAGATGTCACTATTTTTATATATGATATATAATATGTTTATTTTTTACTTATGCTTCTGTATTTCTCATTTATGGCATACTTTATGATTTCCATTATGGGTAAAACGTGATAATTTCATTTTAGGAAGTGCGGACTACCGCCCCCTCAAAGTGATTTGAATCGTTAATGCCATATGTGGGATGTATAAAGGATGGAGTAAATGGTATTATACACTATATTATACTGGAATTATATTATACATTTATATCATTATGATTTAGTTCCATTAAATATGAAATTGAAATGAAAGTAGCGTTCATGCGTACGTACGGCTTACCATCTCCATGAACGGTGCATTTCATTTCTTACCTCTAAATGTTACGTAATATTATAAATGAATGTATATACTGGATATATAAGATATATATGACATCTAAATCATGAATATAATTCTGGATATAATGGATATTCTACCACATGAACAACTTGTAATTATAAGAAGTTTATTGTTGACTCAAGTTACCAAAGATCGACAAAACGATCGTTATTAACTTGAATAATTACATAATATTCATAACATTGTAATAAGTGATATAAAAAGGATAATGAAATTGAAAATGTTTCTTAATAAGGTAGATATTAACTCTAGTTTATTATTCAGGAGGTTAAAGAACGGTTGAGTCAAGTCGGACACAAGGTAAGGGAACTTCTAAACCCAACTTCCATTCTTTGGTTTAATCTCCTACTTTCGAATTATGTCATGATATTATTATGTCCTATCTTGTATTTGTACTTTATTTATGTGTACTTATAGTGAATACACATAATAGATCTATTTTATTTTAAAAATGATCTTTTTAAGGACTTTGTCTCAATCTACTTTCATTTAGGCATATTTGGTTTTATACACAACTTTTTTTTATACGGTGTATAAACCACTTTGACTTTTACGTTTATTCAAAAGGAATCTTTTTTATACGAAGCGTTTTACTAAAAGACAAAAGGGAATGTTTTTCTTTCCGTACTTATGCGGCGACAATGACTTCTCCACCGCCGTGACCATTATTTGAGATTCGGCTTCCTCTATAAGCCATCTTTTTTTTAATGAAAAATAAATACAAAGTTTTAACTTTCTTTTATTTTGGTATTGAAAATGGTTTTGAAAGCGTTTTATTATATCAATGTGCTGTATTGATATCTTGTGATTGAAATGTGGAAATGTTATGTTTCCTTTATGCATGTTTTATGTGATACAATTATGTTATGGTTTATGATATGTTTAAACCTATTCATATGAGGAATGCATTGGACTTAATAAGTGACGGGTGGAGCCTGCTATAGCTCCTCGATGCATCGGAAGGTCTCATGAGACAAACTAGTGTCTTGGCACAAGGCCTTGACAAAATATTATTTGTGGTCTTGGCACGAGGCCTTGACTACGTGGTTATGATAGTCTGGCATTATGCATTCCATCATTATGAAAGTGGTTATTGATATTGCATGTGATTATTCGACCAGTAGAATATCCATGTGAAGAAGTTAATGGCATTATCTCATTTTACTTTTGCCATATTATGTTGATGTTCAAGTTTAAAAGGCTTTTGTTTTAGTTATACATTGCCTTAAATTTTTATGTTTATTTATGAAAGCTTCCACAATATTGTTATCCTTACTGAGCATCTGAGCTCACCCCTTTCAATGTTTTAATATTTTCCAGGATGTGAGGAAGTATTTTATGAATGACCTGCAGGGATAGTCAGAAGAGGATATGAGTGTGGACTATGAAGACTTTGTTATTAGTTTTTCACTTTATGATGTAATGTAAGACTTGTGAATGTATCTAGTGTTTCCAAGGCTACAAAACTAATCGTTCTTTGGAGACATGATCTTTTGTGATCATGCCAATGTTACGAAGTAATGCTCCAGCTCTGGGTAGCTGGGGTTGGGGCGTTACAGTTGGTATCAGAGGCAGTTTAGTACTAACCTTGGAAGCTAGATTTAGATAAAATCTGATTAGAGCACATACCCCGAAGATAGACTTTGAGGATTAGTATAGAAGAACTTCCTAGAATTTTGGTATTGTAGAGATGTTGTGAGTTTCCCGAGAAATACATCCCTGTCTGGATACGAGCAGGTAGAGGCGGCTCTGGCACAGATGTACCTTGGGCTAAAACCCGAAAACACCGCTTTGATCTAGACTTGAACGGGAACTGGTGCACGACAATGGGCCTTGCTGCACTCTTGGTTACGACACTCCCGGGGGATATGCTTAGGATAATTCTCATTTTATTTACAAACCACTATGAAGGGTTATGAGTATATACTTCCTCAAAGAAAACATTTCTTTTTATGATTATGGGTTATATCCATAAATAGTTCAATTTATGTTAAGTATTTTATAAGTATGGAATTATGTATTTTGATTCATAAACTGATCTAGTTTATGCCATTGTTTATAAATGGCGACTAGTGGAAGAAATGGAAACCGTATCAATGCACGCACTCCATGTAGGGATTTCCCTCCTGCTCAAGATAATTATTGTGGAGCTGGAGATACAACGGGTGCTGATCAACTTATTACCATACTGGGACAACTTACTCAGGTTATGAATAATAACCTTACTCGTATGGAGCACCCTGATCCGCAGCGTGGAGGATCAATGTTAGATCGATTCATGAGGCAACAACCACCAACGTTCAATGGGAGTACAAATCCCTTAGTAGCCGAGCAATGGATAAATTACCTAGAGAAAATATTTCAGGCTTTGGGGAGCAGTGAAAGGGAAAAAGTTATCATGGCAGTTTACCGCCTCACTGGAGATGCCGATCAGTGGTGGTCGCTGATTCAAAACACAAAGGAAGATGATGACGTATCGAATATGGAATGGAGGGAGTTCAAAGAGCTTTTATTAGAAAAATACTTTCCTCGTGACCATCGAGCAGATATGGAAAGGCAATTTCTGAGTTTGAGGCAGAAGGAGGATGAGAATGTCGCAAAGTATGAGGCTAACTTTACAAGGTTAGCGAGGCATGCTGCGGATTATATACGTAACCCAAGGAGTAATATTTATCGTTTCTTTGATGGGTTAAAACCATTTCTCCGTCGAGCTTTAGTATCACAAACCTTCTCATCATACGAAGATATTGTCTCGTGTGCTATCAAGACAGAAAGGGAATTCTCTAAGTCTTATGACAACAAAGTAAAGCAAGAGAAGAAGAGAATGGTGGAACAAGAGACAGATAATGGGAAAAAGGGAAAGAAGGATTTTCCATTATGAGATAATTGTGGGAAGAATCACCCTGGTACGTGCCTAAAAGGAATGGGAGTTTGTTATAAATGAGGAGAAAAGGGTCACCAGGCTCGTGATTGCAAGGGAAAGAAAGAGGCTGTCAAAGTTGAATGCTACAATTGTAGGGAAATGGGGCATTATGAAAATGAATGTCCTAAGCGTCAAGGAAACGTACCTCAGAGAAGGCCAAGGGATCAAGGCCAATCTTATGCTGTGACTACAGTTGATGCGGAATAATTAATGTATTGGTGCTTTTGGACTCAAGAATTATATTCTGGTTATAAGAATAATGTGATATATATAAAGATTGTACTGTATTACTTTTTGATTAAGGTAATATGATTAAGGTAATCATATTTTTAGTATGTGACAATAAGAGAAACTTTTCTTTGTTTGGGGAATCTGATGTTACAATTGATTTTGGAATTTAGAGACCTTTTAGAGAAAGTCTGGACGGAGGTATTTTGGATAACTATTAAGGTTGGAATGGATAAAGTTGAACCATGGATAGTATTGTTTAAGGTTAAAGCATTTCTAAAGATTATTTTTGGAATATTATAATACTATAGTTTTAGGAAAAGGACAACCTGCAGGGTGGGGAATAACCCGTCGCATCGGACAAAGCTGCAGGAATCGAACCCACAACCATAGTGCGACAAGCCTTTATTTCCTACCACTAGCCTACATGAAGTCCCTGGTTATTACAAAATAGTTTTACCAATCTAAATGGTATGAGTTAACATTTGGAACCTTATACAATTAGGATAAATAGAATATTTTTGAGTTCTGTTACCATTTGGAGTAAAAGTTGGGTTTGTTGTAAAAATTTATTAACGAATGAAAGTATACATAACAAGTATGTATATTCCCTTACGTTCTTAGTAAATCTCCTAAATACATTCCTCAACATTATAAAAGGTAACTTAAAACAAAAATGTTGTCGGTTAACTTTTCCAACTGGGGATTCAATGACTGTTTAACCAATCACAAGTTTGTGATTTTCTTGTGGTTAAACTTTCTCCTAATCCTATTTTCTATAACTCTCCATCAGACCTTGATGGTTTGTTTCTCCTCCATATCCATATTTTCATATAATCCTAGAATGGGCTATATCGGGTGACCTTTGTACTTATCCTGCTTTCTTTTAATGTTATATATTTATTAACCTTATTTCTGATGTGGGTTTTCCTCAAAGGTATTTTCTCTTTTCAACCTTTTATTTTCAAAGAAAAATTTCAAATTTCGAGGACGCAATTTATTGAAGGAGGGGAGAATGTAACACCCCGAGCGTCCACGATACGCTTCTCATTCAATAATGCAATAGCTTGCATTGTATGCAACTTCGAGTTCTAAAACACTGCGACTAATCAAAGTAGCCGTTATGAATAGTAATAACCACTTTTTAAAATTATTAAAATTTTATATTTCAAAATGGACTTAATTTTTGGATTCGGAATATCGAAATTAGCCGATGTTGAATTTTTGGTATTTTTCTGAGAACTTCTAATTTTTTATGAATAGTGAAAAATACTTTAAAACAACTTTTTTAATCAAAATAATTTATTGTGATAAATTATACTATTTATTGGTTTTAAGGTATAATTAGAATATATTTTTACCATTTTATCCAATGGTGGTCATTAGAATTAATTTAACATTGAAACTGGACATAAACAATTGCCAATCTTTTGATATAAATTCTTTCTTAAAAACACGCTATTTGTCGTAACAGCGGGAATTAATTATAAAATTAATTAATTCAAATTATATGTTTGGAATTTTGTAAAATAGACATCATTTTTGAATTCGGAATATCAATTATAGCTTAGGGTGAAATTTTGGCCTTGTTCTGAAAAACTTCAATTTTTGATGAATAGTGAAACCACTAAGTGGTAGTTAAATAACTGATTTTTCGTTTAAATGAAATATTACCACTTCTGTGATTTGATTTTAAAAAATCCGACATACATGGTTTTCATTAATAAGTAAAATGTGGTTCAATGAGATTAAAATAATTTTTTGGTGAATAGTAACTTTTAAGTTCATAATCGCGATTAGAGGTAATTAGTGTAGTTTAAGGTACAAATAATGTTTTAATAATATGAGATGAGCATGAAACTTGTCCTAATCCTATTGGATGAGTCATGGCCGACCAAGACAACCCATGGGTCAACTTGGGGACCCCATGGAGCCACTTTAGTTGGAAAATGACATTAATATATATTTATTTAATGTTAAAATTAAATTGACACAAACATGAGTTATTTTACAAAAACAGTTTTTAAGTGGGGTTACACAAGTCCAAATTTTGACTATAAATATTCATTAGAAAGCTAAAACGATTTCCTATATCATAGTATTTTTTTATAATTTTTAGACATTAAATAAATTAAATTATTTATGACATCATTATGATGCAGCGATGACCTCATTATTTAACGATTTAAATAAAATGAGAAGATAATGCAAAATACAAGGCTTACACTTGTCCAAAGCCTATTGGATGAGGAGATTTCAAAACCTTATCACCTTATCCTAGAATTATATAAGTGTGGGACCTTTAGAATCCGAAAAGCATTGTGAAATAATGTAACATTTCAATATTTCCAAAAGTGCCCCTCCTCTCCACTTATAAAAGGCCCCCACCTCTCCCACCTCATTTACACTTTCAAGCCATTTGGCTCGGCCAACCTCTACCCAAATACTCTCCCAACTTCCCCTATTACTCCTATAAGCCCTACTTTGGGCAGAACTCTTCCCAAGGAATCCTTTGGCTCAAATCAAAAAGAGTTACCCGATTTTGAGGTAATGTCTTCTCTAATGTTGTTTTGTTTTATTTTTCTTCTCCAACCCCCTAAAATATTTTTTTTTCATTTCTTTTGTAACAACACCAGTATCCTCAATATACTAGGATTTTTTTATAAGAAGTATTCGAGCTACACTTACACACACCTACATCTAATGGTTAAAGAACATACGGTTTCTGTGGATGGCGAATTTCTGCCTCACGAAACGATGATTGTTCAACACTCATATAACACCTTCAAAGGTGGCCATTAAGATGTCACTATTTTTATATATGATATATAATATGTTTATGTTTTACTTATGCTTCTTTATTTCTCATTTATGGCATACTTTATGATTTCCATTATGGGTAAAACGCGATAATTTCTTTTTAGGAAGTGCGGACTACCGCCCCCTCAAAGTGATTTGAATCGTTAATTCCATATGTGGGATGTATAAAGGATGGAGTAAATGGTATTATACACTATATTATACTGGAATTATATTATACATTTATATCATTATGATTCAGTTCCATTAAATATGAAATTGAAATGAAAGTAGCGTTCATGCGTACGTACGGCTTACCGTCTCCATGAACGGTGCATTTCATTTCTTACCTCTAAATGTTACGTAATATTATAAATGAATGTATATACTGGATATATAAGATATATATGACATCTAAATCATGAATATAATTCTGTTTATAATGGATATTCTACCACATGAACAACTTGTAATTATAAGAAGTTTATTGTTGACTCAAGTTACCAAAGATCGACAAAACGATCGTTATTAACTTGAATAATTACATAATATTCATAACATTGTAATAAGTGATATAAAAAGGATAATGAAATTGAAAATGGTTCTTAATAAGGTAGATATTAACTCTAGTTTATTATTCAGGAGGTTAAAGAACGGTTGAGTCAAGTCGGACACAAGGTAAGGGAACTTCTTAACCCAACTTCCATTCTTTGGGTTAATCTCCTACTTTCAAATTATTTCATGATATTATTATGTCCTATCTTGTATTTGTACTTTATTTATGTGTACTTATAGTGAATACACATAATAGATCTATTTTATTTTAAAAATGATCTTTTTAAGGACTTTTTCTCAATCTCCTTTCATTGAGGCATATTTGGTTTTATACACAACTTTCTTTTATACGGTGTATAAACCACTTTGACTTTTAAGTTTATTCAAAAGGAATCTTTTTTATACGAAGCGTTTTACTAAACGACAAAAGGGAATGTTTTTCTTTCCGTACTTATGCGGTGACAACGACTTCTCCGCCGCCGTGACCATTATTTGAGATTCAGCTTCCTCTATAAGCCATCTTTTTTTTAATGAAAAATAAATACAAAGTTTTAACTTTCTTTTATTTTGGTATTGAAAATGGTTTTGAAAGCGTTTTATTATATCAATGTGCTGTATTGATGTCTTGTGATTGAAATGTGGAAATGTTATGTTTCCATTATGCATGTTTTATGTGATACAATTATGTTATGGTTTATGATATGTTTAAACCTATTCATATGAGGAATGCATTGGACTTAATAAGTGACGGGTGGAGCCCGCTATAGCTCCTCGATGCATCGGAAGGTCTCATGAGACAAACTAGTGTCTTGGCACAAGGCCTTGACAAAATCTTATTTGTGGTCTTGGCACGAGGCCTTGACTACGTGGTTATGATAGTCTGGCATTATGCATTCGATCATTATGAAAGTGGTTATTGATATTGCATGTGATTATTTGACCAGTAGAATATCCATGTGAAGAAGTGAATGGCATTATCTCATTTTACTTTTGCCATATTATGTTGATGTTCAAGTTTAAAAGGCTTTTGTTTTAGTTATACATTGCCTTAAATTTTTATGTTTATTTATGAAAGCTTCCGCAATATTGTTATCCTTACTGAGCATCTGAGCTCACCCCTTTCAATGTTTTAATATTTTCCAGGATGTGAAGAAGTATTTTATGAATGACCTGCAGGGATAGTCAGAAGAGGATATGAGTGTGGACTATGAAGACTTTGTTATTAGTTTTTCACTTTATGATGTAATGTAAGACTTGTGAATGTATCTAGTGTTTCCAAGGCTACTAAACTAATCGGTCTTTCGAGACTTGATCTTTTGTGATCATGCCAATGTTACGAAGTAATGAACCGGCTCTGGGTAGCTGGGGTCGGGGCGTTACACTGACATTGGGTTTTTTCTTGGCTTGTGCACAGTTAGGAAAATTGTGTGCCTATCCCATATGGGGTCCCTCCTTAAGTAGTTTCTGGTGCACATTTGGGGAATGGTTTGGCCAACCGTGCGACCAAACTATGATACCTAGGGATATTTGGGTAAAAATACTTTTTCCCTAAAATTAATTAAAACCTCACCCTCTTCTTTCTTCTATCATTTCCAAAGGACCACTTCTCTCCCTTTCACATTGAGCTCTCCATTTTCCTAACATAGGGATTTTGATTACTCCTCCATCTGGACTCTAAATCGAATGTCGTCAGAATCATTGGATCCAAATCGGTAATCTCTTCAATCACCTTTCCTTCTATATGAGTTTATCTTCATGCCTCTCACAATATTTTTCTGTGATCTCATTTACCCTATTTTTAGGGTGTTAGCCCATTTCTCTAATTTATTCTATTCTATATAAAATCTGAATCCTATATTGGATGAAGAATTAGATATGCACCTAAGTTAGGTGGTATGGAAAAAATTCCCAAAAGTTGTAGTGTTTTCATAGTATTTTGTTCATAGTGTTTCATGCCATCCATTTTTACGTGTTTCCTTAAAATACATTATTACTTTTTAAATCAATTGAATCATTTCAATATACTCCCATGGCCTTGGATAAGTAGTTAGAGGATGTTGAGATCATTCATTTTCACCCCTTTCGGTGTGCTAAATTAATTTCCAACTTTTATACAATTGTTTGTTATGGAACAAACACCTTATAAGTGTTAGGATTGGCTTATAAATGGAATTTCCATCCTTCATGTACATGTTGAGTAACCAACCACCTTTTAAGTGGTTTAGAAGGCCTTAGTTATGAATTTACATTCCTAAATTAATTAAATGAATTTTTTATATTGAATGGATGTGGGTGGCAAGGCCACACCTCATGTTATATAATTAAAAAATGTGAATTGTATGGTATGTCATTCCCTTGTTTGTATTGGTCTTGATGATTATAATTATTAAGAGGAAATACATCATTATTGTTATTATTATTATTATTAAAAGACCATTGATATTGGTAATTGGATGATGGATAAGGTACTTTTTAATAATGATGTTTCATGCTCCATTACATCAGGTGTTGATCATGATGTCTCTCGCCATTATACTTTTATTTGGGAAATGGGCATGACATTCCATGTTCCTATGTATCAGGTGTTGGGAATGACATCTCACCCCACCTATCTTGAGTTATGGGAAATATTTCTCACATTAATTTTGATATTTAGGTCATTTACCCTTTGCTTGAGCCTATTGCTTCATTAGACTAGTTATGGATTCTTAAGTTACACCCCAGATCCAGCTAGCACCTAGTATCCATCTATATGCACACTTATGTCCTCACATAATTTTTTAATGTACATGTATATAGTATATAATTATATATATATATATATATATACGATTTATGTATATATGTTTACTGATCAGACTCTTACAGTGACTTATGCTGAAGTAGGTTGAGTTATCCAGGTGTATTATAAGAACCTGATCTACCTAATATTTATTTATTTATCATTGTTTATTATTCACTATACCATCACACTGCTTTTCTATTTACAATGGTTGTATTATTTCTAGACACCATTGGTGGTGGCCTACTAAGTTTATCTCACACCATACTCGGGCTGTCTTTGGTATCCGAGTAGACCCAATTTCTGTAGGTATGGATAAGGGTAAGTGACCTATTAAAGATGTTTGATTTATTTCTCTTATATCTTGGATCATGGGAGCATAGGACTGGGCAGATTTTCATGATTCTAGTTAAAATATATTTTGGACTTTTTTTACTTTTGTATAGCATATTGTATATTCATATCCCTTATTTCCCTTTTTTGAATATCATCATGCCATGACACCATCATGTATATTCCTAAGCCTGTGGGCTTTTGATTATTATTCCAGTTGTAGATTATTTACACTTCATCAGTTTTTTATTGTATTTTTTTCCCTCTATGTCACCTATTATATCATTATTTTCCTATTGTATGTTTATTTATTATTATCTATTGTTCCACTCTAATATGATGGTATAGTCTCCTCACTATACATCCATAGGCCCTCGTTGCTAGTCATCAACCTTTGGAATATGCAGAGGAGTTCCTGAGGCCATGTGACCCACCAGAGCAGGACACCGGTTGAGTGGATCCCATGTTAGGACATTACAAACCCTCATTTATGATTCAAGAACTTGAATTTTTTTATTCAGTTTTCCCTCAGATCAAATTAAGATCATTTAAGTGATTTGAGGTGCCCCAGAGCCTCACTCATAGGTCCAGTACAAAAAACACGTTCATTGATCATTAGCTTTGATACCAACTGATATGACCCTAGAATCACATATATAAAAATTATATCATTTTAAATAAATAATAAATATATATTATAATAATACAAACCTACGAAATGTAAAGGTTTAGTGTCTTTTGAGACTAGATACATACTAAACATTTTATGAACAATATTCAACATTTACAATAAAATTTCTTCACACATGGTACCCATATAGACTTATCATATTTAATACCTTTGTGCATAACCTAGGGACAATAAAACATAAGAAAGGGTTATGTGAGATGATCAGTAAGGGTAAACTTGGGAGATAAAAATAGAATATCATTAGTGATCATAATATTAGGATAAGGGTATGATAACATGATCATAACTTATAAAAATATTACCCAAAAAGTCATATATCATAAATACAGAGTCACAGTATAATGATTTGACATAAAAAATTAAATGAGTTATAAAAGTGTGGAATCATCTTTAATCAATCATGAAACATGAGAGAATTTCATAATCATAATAATATGACATAAGAGTGTCATGTACACATATGCATAGAAAACCACTTTTTTAGTCAAGGATAACTACCAAGGTTTTCATAGTTGATATATTCCCATAATGTATTGGTTTCACTCTCCATTCACATAAGAATAATGGATAGAGTCCTATAGTGAATTGTGTTCACACGCTTTTCCCTTTAATATTATCTCATGAGATATCAATTTTTACCCATTGTATTATAGGTATAAATAATTCTCATCCCACCTATTACATAATGAATACCATACATATGTGTTCCATGATAGCATAAAAAATTAATATTTAAAAATAACTTAATTAACCAAAGGAAAAGAGATGGGTTTCTTGAAAAACATTATAGAAAATTTTATTATCCATACACTGAAAAGAGGTGTATGATCTCCTAGGAACATATCCTATAATGAATATAAACATATTTTGAAATTTATGGAAAAAAATATTTTAAGATTATTGGATAAATCACTTTGAAAAACAATAAGAAGTATCCATTTTCTATTCAAAATCACTAAAAATTAAAATAATTTTGAAAATTATTTCAAAACACGTGAATTAATATTAACAAATAATAATGATCATAATGGTTAAAGAATGTGTTCACACTAAAAATGTTAAAAATAATAGTTTTATTAAAAGGAAACATGTGGAAAATAATAAAATATTCTTTTCAAACTTTTTTAAGTAAAGTATATGTTTTATGAAGTGAGTTTAATAAATAATTAAATCATGGATAATTACATCCATAAAATTAATATAGATATACATAAGGATGGTTTGTAACTAGAAAAAGGAGGTGGGGTTAGTTTCACTTACAAGCATCGAATTAGCTAAATTATTTACCAAGGGAAATAAAATTTATATAGGACATATAAAACCAAAATAATAAATTGAAGACAAGAAAATGGTTGTGGTTTTAGAGATAAATTTCATAAAAATTTTTACCAGATGGAAACTCATTCATGACAATCTCGATTTGAAAATGATATTGGAAAGAAACTATTACATTTTCCCCTCATCTTTCATGAATTGTCTGTAAACTCGCATATAATAAAAATTACAATATTTATAACTTATTTAAGAACCTCATTCATATTTAATACCATTTATACTATTTAATTATAATCATTCACTACACATGTAATAGTTAGTTAATGTTTATTTTTATCATTGAATTTTAGTAATTTTGATTGTTTCACTCATTTTTTGTAAGAGAAATATCGAACCCCATCATTTGATACTAATTTCATCATTAATAGATTATAAAACATATTGAACCATTTTTTTAAATTATTTAAAAATACCAATGTTCATATGATGGAAAATATTGGAATAGTTCATGAGACCGGAATACATGATTAACTAGTTTCATGTAATTTACTAATATAAACATATTAATTGATAATAAACATTAATTTTACATTCATCCTTTATGAACCATTTTAATTACGTATATTAATACTTAATATAAAAAATATTTCCTAAATAATTTTATAACTATTCATTTAAGGTGGTGATGAAAAAAAAATGTTGTCCATGGAGGCAGTAGTCTACATGTAAAATGTATGATGTTTTCATTTTTATAATGAATAGGATTGTGGTAGAAAATTTTTATTCAGTTAATATAGTTATATTTTAATCTATTTAAATATTATATTATTAAAATATTAGCATGGTTATAAAGTTATTTGGATGATTTGGGATGATAAAGAAAATAAATAAAATATTAGGGGGTGTAAAATACTCTTGTTGAGTGTTTGAGTCATCTCTTGAATGACCTATTTGGAATGGAAGACTTGTGGAAATTTATTATAAACAAGGAATAAAAATTTATAAAATGATTATAAGAGATATTAAATGGGTACGGTTTCAAGAGGAAATATAAGTACATAGTTTCTTGAATATGGTGAAGGTGATCGCATTTTATAAGTGAAAATGGTGTAATTATCCTTTGAATTTAAAGTTTGGGGAAGGGTAAAATGGTATTGTATGTGAGTTAGGTGATTTGGGTGAGTAAAGATTGGTTAGACATATTTATATGACTTTAAAATCTACCAAATTTAATTGAGAATTTAAAAACCAAAAATCTTATTTTAAAATAGCAATAAACTCAATAGTTTGCTTACCATGCAACACTGAGCTTTAAGAAGATTGAGATATATTATAAAAATGTTGTTATTTAAATACAATTGTTATAACCTACATGTTTAATTTGATGGTATGAATATGAGTAACTACATTATGAAATATATTTATAATGGTCCAAATAAATACAAATTTATTGATATATTCTTAGTAAATAAGCACTTCTTTTTTAGTGAAACCATTTTATGATTCAAAAATATATGTTCTTCAAAAATGGTTTTATGGAATTTTTGTGTGGAAATTAAAATTAATTTCCACCATAGTTAAAAATTTGTTTTATAAAATTAAAATTATTTTTTAATTATAATATCAAATTCAATGTATTGTGAAATTTTGGAATTTTTGGGAAATGATTGATTTTTAGTGAATAGTGAAAATAAAGATTTTTCAAATACTCTCATTTATTTTAATTAAATAAAGTAATTTAAAAGTACCATTATGTTTTGGATTTAGTATTAAAGTTAAATATGATCCATTTTATGTAGAATATTATAACTAATTCAAATAGGATCAATATTTTACCAAATTTTGATTTAATTTCATTTTTAGTCTTAAAATGAATTTTTCTAAAAAATGTATTTGGTTACATTTTATGCATTTATATTAAAATTAACTTATACCACATAAAAAATTGAATCGTGTAAAATTTATTCCATATTTATATTAATTATATTCAAATTTGGTAAATATTTCTCTTTTACTTTTAGGTATTATGAATAGTAATCATGGTCAAATTTATCACCTAAATAAAGGGGAAATCGGGTAATTAAGGTTATAAAGAATGTGATATGGCACTAAAATTTTATAAAACACTTCAACTCCATTAATTTTATGAGATTAATTTGAATATATTTATCCTATATTCCAATATATATCATTTTTCTTCAATTTTGTTTTATAATTACATTTATGTTATTTAAATTAAAGAAAAATAAAAAATGTCACACCCTTGCCTTTAGATTTATCTTATTATTTATATATATATAAATAAGTTTTGAATGAATATTAAATATAATTTTGATTATTATTAAATTATTTTTATTATCAGGATATATTTATAATTTTTATTGATTATATAATTTCATTAAATATTTATACAACACTGACACGGTTTTTCTGCAAGTAGGATAAAAATCTAGTACATGAATTTTAAAATATTAGAAGTAATATAATTTGGATGAATTATTGAGTTCAAAAAATCATGTAGATAACTATGAAATGTTATTACTGTTTTAAAAGTTTATATTCGAATTACATTACTATCTTAATGTATTTAAAGTCAGATTAAATGAATAGAGTCAAAAATGACATTAATGATATTTTATGAAAAAATAATATTTTATTAGAGTATTTAAAAATCATGAAAACTATAAATATGATAATTTGGATTATAAATGGTCTAAAATGACATATATTGTCCATTAAATATCAAATTTTTACCTTATTAGTAAAATTATTACCCTATAAAATTGAAAATTTTGTTACCACAGTTAAGGTTAAAAATGGCCAATAAAGGGGTTAAACTAAATGATAAGGGTTAAAATGACCAAATTCCTTTCTTAAGAATCATTTTATGGTTTTATTTATAACATAAAATTATCACCATACAATATGAGTCAATTTAGAGTCATGTTTTCAAGAAAGTGACTGAATGGTATTTTAAAATTTTGAAAAATTACAAGTGTGTCACTCACCTCGATTATAAAACGGCGCCTCCTCCCCTCACTTATTAACACCTCTTAAGACATTTATCTCAACAAAACACTACCAAAATATATCCCTAACTTCTTAATCCATGTTATTTATGTTTTATAATTCCCAAAAGATCAAATCTAGGTTCCTTAAGAACATATCCAATGGAAGTTTTTCTAATATAAGGTAATAATCTTATTGAAGATCTTTTTTTTTTACTTTTTATTTTACTACCGTCAATTATGTATTAAATTTCCAATATAATAACACTAGTATGTCCCATATACTGAGTTGTTATTATATTTATGGAATAATATTTATACATATCCTTATCCATCAAATAAGAAACAAAACCATCCCTCATGTGTACGATGTACTACCACCTCGCGAATTGATGTAATTTGTTTCCCTCACCACCCCAAATGGATATTAGTAATAGTATAACTAATTAATATATCTGATACTTGTGAAATTATATTGATTATTTAAATTTAATATATCATATGATTCTTACCCTTTCACACATTAAAATTTGATAACATCACACATTCATTTTTACAGTTTACCATCTTCACGAAGCAGTATGACTAATTTTCCATGTACATCATTCAAGAATTATTTAAAAACATTATCTAAATAATAAATATAATATATATATATATATGAAATTAAAATATTTATATTTATTATGAAATTATATCCTTGGTATATAAGAAATTTTCATTACTTTTTATATGTATTTCAATTATTTATTCCTCACAAATTTGTTCTTTTATTTTAAATTGCATCATTTTTTGAATTTTGATGAGTTTTGAGATAAATTGTGAATATACCTTATTTTTATAATTTTAACAGTTTTTTATCTATTTGGTTTTTTTGTAATATAAATTAAAAATAATCTAATTATAGAAATCCATTTTTTAGGGGTTTTTCCTATGGGGTACATTTCATCAAACAGGGCTAAGTGCTAAGTCGACCATTTTGAGGCCCAAACAAATCATTCAATTCAAGAAGTTGAAATGTGAGACAGAATTAAACTAACTTAAGTAAATAATAACTAACTAAATATAAACACCTCCAAATTATTTTATTCCATCTAGAAAATAAATATTACTCAAATATATTCATGCTTATTAAATATATCAGATAAATTTTCTCATTAAGGTAGTTGATAAATTTTATAATGTGGAGAAAGATAAAGAGACTATTTGTAAAAAAAATCACATTAGTAATTAGGGTGTAATTTTTCACCATATGTCCAAATAGCCTTAATTTTTTAGGGATAAAGAAAACTCTCATGCAAAAAAACATTCAATAAGGAACCCCAACAAGATTATGCCTCTAACTAGGAATAAATTGAGAAATATTTTGGGAGGTAGAAATGCAACAACACACTTTCCACACCATTTTACTATGTGTTTTCATATTCTTATAATTTAAAAGGATAGAAATAGGGATTATACTGTACAAGAGGATATTTTATGGATAAGAGGAGTTTCTTAGGAATTAATAAATCCACTATGGTATAATCCCCAACAATCATAGATAGTGTAGGTCATGAGCACTCTTCCCTTTTGAGTATGTGATTTTAATTTATATGTTTTTTATTTATATGAAACATGTTTTTTGTGAATTAAAAGGCCATTTTCCTTTATTGAAACCATTTTATTTTAAATTATTATGGAATATTTTTCAATATATAAATGTAAATTTTTTACTCTCCTTGTTTAAATTTCTTTGGTGAGGTCTTGCCTTTGAGCATAGTGAGTATAATCTATATTGGTTTCTCATCAGTCTTTGGTTGATAATACCACTTTCATAATGGGATAAGACCCCATATTTTTTGTCTCAATATGTATTATAGTTTATTTAGGTGTTCAATAATACATTGAGAAATATATTGGTAAATTCATTTTTATACAATGCTAAAGGGAGTGTTTTAATGCCACAATGTGTCCATCGGTGCTATCTCAAGTCTAATTTTTCTATCAATCACACTTCTAAACTAGTATCTATAACTTTAACTTATAGACTTAATATAATTAAGATTTATTTAAATTTATTTAATTTAATTTATTAATCCACCAATTTAATAACTTTATCAAAAAAATAACCATAGTGATAGTTTAAACTTAGCATGCAACCTCCTCATGAGAGAATGGTATAGTCACCACTGTGCTATATTTTAAGAGAATTTTTTAAATAAGGTAACATGATTGAATCATCATAATAGATTTATTTAATTTTTATGGAGATCAATATCTTTCCCACTTTTTTTCATAAAAAATAAAAAATTTCAAAAACAAAAAAAAAGATATTTGTTGCATATGTTTAATTTTATTGGTCAAGATGGATTCTTCTGATGATGATTCATATTATTTACATGTTAGAAATTTTTTTGGGTGATTTCAGTATGAAAGATACATTTATTATCTAAATATAACAAAACATATCGAATGGAACAAAATTACCTGACGGTTCAAGGGAATTTCAAGAAGTTGGATGAAGAAATCATGCTAATAGCATCACTAGCCACTATATTTGAAGAAGTTAAAGTTATATGGATAGAATAGAAAAAACAAAAACCTAGAGAGAATGAAATGTATTTTTCACCTATATTTCATAAATAAATTAGAGAGGTTTAATCAATATTTAATTATCCACTTCCCTCCAAGACAAATAAATTCCCAGAATCCCTACTTATAGAAAATGAGTTTGAAGCAGAATTTTTTTAGGAATATTCAATTTTTGAGAAATATTTTTATTTAATAATTATTAATGTTTAATTGTAAACTAATATCCCATATTAATATTTTGTATAGTATGTACCACTACTGGTTTTCCTAGATGAAGAATATAAATAAGTTTCTTATGTTGAGGAGAGAATTGAGGATTCAATCGAGATGTACACTGGTGCATATGAGGACAATGGCACAAAACATGAAATAATTATAAAATCTTTTATTGAACCTAAAATAGAAGACAAGACACATCTTATTATATTATATTTACGACCAGTAGACACCAATCCTCCATCTGAATAAAACAGGGATCACCCCTATATTCATTTCCCTCCCCCATTGCACCTCAAATTGTTTTCTTTCATATCTTCTAGAGTTTGGGTCTATTTTTCCTTTCATTGGGGTTCTTACACCTTTCATCTTCTGATGGATATTATGAGAAAATAAATATGGTTTTTTATGACAAAAAAAAAGACATCCACTTTAAAATTTAGGATAATTAACTCCAACCTCCAGACTATCAGTAGAAAAATCCTAGCACCCACACGGGGGGTCCAAACCACGTTCTATCCTCTGTTCACCTTCTATTTCATTATCCTCATTTTTATTATGTTAGGTTTTTATCTTGATTTATAGGTATATAATTTATTATCCATGTTTTTAACTCAAATATGACACTAAAAAATAAAATAAGGTTGTATCTTTCTATCTCTTTGATTTTATTTCCTTCTCTTTTTATTTTAATGAGCTGAAATGAAGGGTAGTGGAATCTAATTGTGGGGGAGTGTCAACCTTCTTTTTTTATGAGTGTTTTATTTTTTTCATATTTTTATTAAAATTTATCTTAAATTAATATTTATATCATTTTAATACTTTAATTGATTATTATAAAGTTTAAATTATTTTTGAAAGAATATATTTTAAATTATTTTTAATATGATAACTTTTTCCTTGAATTTTATTTACAATAATTTTTATGAGTTCGACGACTTTTTGAAAACCATACCCATGAAACACTAAATCAAATATTATTCTGTAATTATGAGTTATTCTAACATTCTTCTACATATTCTTTCTAATACCCACAATTTCTTGAGATAAACATTTTTTTTTAGTGAGAACTTCTGGTTTTTCTCATTCAAAGCATTGGACTTCATGGGAAAAAAATTCCATGATTGAGGAATTTTATTGTATAGACACATTTAAATTTGGTACCCAACTTTTAATTTAACCTTGTTTATCCCTTATAACCCATGAATTTCCATATAGGTTTAAGAAACATTTCAATCCAATTTTTCCTTACCTACCTACAGTTTTAGTATTGTTTTCATGTAAATTTAATGTTTAAGTGTGGGAGAATAAAATTTAATTTGTGATATTATGGATTTATTTCATTTTTTAGTGGTTTTAGGTTTGTTGAATCATTTTGGGATGTTTATAGAGAGATAATGGGGCATGATTAAACATTTGATCATGATTTATTTGTATCATTTGGATATCCTTTAAAAAAATAAAAAACTAATCAATATAATATAAAAATGAAAACAAATGGATATGAGAAATATTTATTCATTGTGATTAATTTTTTGTCACATTTCCCTCTCAAAAATAAAATTCATGAATTTTAATTCATTCATATTATTAAATTTTCAGCCTAACCTCCTTGAAAAGGGTAAAAATGAAGAAATAAAGGAAAAATAAAATGGGGGGAAATTTTAGATGAGATCATTCATTTTAATAATTTTATGACTCTTTTCTATGTCATAAAAAATATTTGGGTTTAATGTGTGTAATCATAATTAAGTGAGGAATTCCCTATTTTTTGACTTGAATATTCCTACCATGCACTTAAGAGTTCAACCTCCTCTTTTTATCATTAAGTTTTTTAAAATATTTTACTCACCAACCCTAAGCCACATAAGATACCTAGAAAATACCTCATGATTGAATTCATATTAATGTATCACAATATAGAGAGATGATAATTTTTAAAATACTATGGTGATACATGAAATTTCTAAGTATCATAATAACTCCATATTTAATTTTTCTTGAGTAAAGAGTGATACAAAATTCATTGTGAGGTAGGTTTTGATTGGGACATGGATAGATTATTGAGGTTGAAATGATTTTAATTTTAGGAATGAAAATGAATTAAATTGTTTTACATAGAGGATCCATGATATAATTTTTTTTGGAAAAGATCATAGTTGTTTTATAATTTTTTATTTTTATGTGGATGTTGATTTGAATATTTGATGATTTATCGAGAGTGAAATGGTAAAGTGTGGGGTAGTGATGAAGCTAATATTTTAAAATATTTTATAATGTAAATCAATTTTTTTAATCCCATAATAGTTTTATTTAGTGGTTAATTGTCACATTTTATGTTTTATTAGTAATTTGAGCTTAATTGGAAAAAAAATCTAATTTTTTATTTTACTTATATTAGTTTTTTTATTTATTTCATCTATACAATTTTCCAAACATATTTAAATTATAAAATTACCCTTTTAGTTTTCCATAAATTTGTGGATTTATTTAATTCAGCTGGATCCAAAGGTCAATCCAACTTATTGAGGCCTATAACCATCTCACAAATAGGGATTCAAAATCTATGCACATATTTGGATAATTTTAAATATGGGCCTATATATTACAAAGAACTATCCTAATAGAGATTAAATTCAACATAGTGATAGAGGACAGGCCAATTAACAACTTTATTAACTATGTTTAGGCCTTAATATGCCTCCTTCAAGTCCATTAATGCATGGGAAGTTGGAGTATGGGAATTCAAAAAGATACTAGGATAGAAATATGTTCTTAAGAAAATATACCATAACTCTATCTGATGCCCAATAAAAATTCAATTGTGTGGTTCTATGTGCAAGACATAAAACAACCACTTTAAAGAAGATAAATTTTAAAAATTTGTCCATTAATAGGCCTAATAGTTGAAAACTTCTATTAGATAGAATTTGAGAAAAAAATTTCACCCCTATCCTTTTAGAAATATATCTCATCATTTATTTCATCTATATTTTTATGTGTTCTCCCTCCATGTTCCCTTTTTAGCTCCCCAAAAAATGGAGAACAACCTCATCATTTTTAAAGGGATGGAATATTAGTTTCATTGAGTTTTATTATGCTTTAATTTACATTATCATAATCCAATTATAGTAGTTTTGTGATGGTTAAATAAATTAAGGTGAGTGTTATCCCCATTTTATCTATTATCTAATTTCTTCTTCTTATTTATCATATATCATTCCCTTTACTATTTTTTTTGTATACGGTGGAGAAAGGAATAGATAGTGATGGACGGTGAAGAGGTATCCTAACTGATGTTCAAAAGATGATTTCCTTATATGAATGGGTATTAGTATGGATTAATTTCATATAAAATGATAAGTTTATGTGTGAAATGACTTGATCACCTCATTGAATTGAATATTGATAACCCATTAAAGATCATGTTTTCAATCACTATGAACTCTTAACAATAATTATCTTAATTATTTCTTCTAATATCATTCTATTTTTCACTGAATATATATATATAAATATAAATATATTTGTATTTATGTCACATTATTTTTAAAAAAAACCAAATTATATTAGTTAAGTTATTAATATATTAGTTAGAATTTATGTAGGGACAATAGAAATTATGTGTGTTGTGAGTGGCCTTTATGAGATCAACCCCAGGTTATACCACTGTTATTTAAATATGACCATTATAACCAAGTTAATAAATAAGTGGGTACGAATATGAGTAACCACATTATTAAATATATGTATAATATTAAAAATAAATACAAATTTATTTATAAATTCTTAATAAATAAACACTCAATTTTTAGTGAAGTGATTTTATGCTTCAAAAATTCAATTTCTTGAAAAATGATTTTACTATATTTTGTGCATGGAAATTTTAATTAATTTATAAAAATTTTATAAATTAAATTTTATAAAAATAAATTTTTTTTGAAAGTAATAATATCAAAAATAACTTAGTGTGAAATTGTTGGATTTTTTTGAAAGGACGGATTTTTAGTGAATTGAGAAAAATACAGATTGTTCAAATATACTCATTTATTTTCATTAAATCAAGTAATTTAAATGCCTCGTTCTATTTTTAATTTACTATTAATGTTACATATAATCAATTTTATTTAAAATAATATAATTAATTCCATTGGGATCATAATTTTACATGATTTTGTTATAAGTTAATTTTTAGTCTTACAACCCATTTTTATAAAAACTATTTTTCTTTATATTTTATTAATTTATATTAAAACTAATTTATCACACTTATAAAAATTGAATCAGGAAAAATGGATTATATATATTGAATCAAGAGGTTCTAATTTTTTAAATAGATTTATTTTACTTTTAGTCATTATAAAGAGTACTCGTGGTAAAATTTATCACCTCGGTAAAGTATAAATCAGCTAGTTAAGGTTACAAATAATATGACATGGCATTAATAATCGCTCTAAAACATGTATTTATTTCATTTTTTTAAAAATAATTAGACTATATACATAATTAATTCTAATATATGTCACTTTTATTCCATTTTTCTTTGATAATGACATTTATATTATTTTAAGTAAAGAAAAATAAAAAATATCACTCTCTTCCTTTAAAATTTCAATTATATATTCACATAGGTATAAAAATAAGTGTATAATCAATATTAAAAAAAACTAATTAAAATTAAATTATATTTCTTATGGTAATTTATTTATAAGTTTTAGTGTTAATGTAATTACATCTAACACTTATACAACCCATGCATTATACTTGTGCAAGAAGTAGAAAAATCAAGTAAATGTCATTAAAAAAATATTAATAATATAATATTGATGAATTATTGAGTTATAGGAATTATGTAGATAAATATTAAGATTTATTAATTTGTTAAAATTTAATATTCAAATTCCATTACTATCTTAATGTCCTCAAATCTAACACAAACTAATAGTGTCAAATTAACATTAATGATATTTTATGAAAAATAATAATTTATTAGATTTTTTAAAATTATAAAAAAATTAAATAGGATTATTAGGATGATAAATGGTATAATAAATAATACCTTATCCATCTATTTTCTAAGTTTTACTTTAAAATTACAATTATAACCCTTTAATATAAAACAATTTATTACCGCGGTTAAGGTTAAAAATGGTTAACGAAGGGGTTAAACCAAACGATAAGGGTTAAAATGAATCAAGAATATTATTAAACCTAATTAGTTTGTTTCAATTTTAACTTACCCTTATATAATTATAATATGATTAATTTTAATCCATTTACCCAATAAATTTACTTTAAAATATTTTAAGACTTTCAGAAAATAAAAGTGTTCTACTCACCTCAATTATAAAAGGACACCCCCTCACCTCACGTATTAAAACCTATTGAGCTATTTAGATTGACATAAACCTAAACAAATCACTACAAAACATCCATATACACATTATAGAGGTTTTTGTATTCTCAACAGTTCAACCCTATGGTTATTAAGAATATAACCAAATGAGGTTTCTCTAAGAGAAGGTAATCTCATTAAATAAACTCTTTCTTTTTTACTTATTATTTTAACACGTTCAATTATGTCAAAAAACAATATAATAATACCATTATCTCACATATAATGATATTTTATTATGTTTATAGAATAATATTTATCCATCTCAATCTATATAAAATTGGAAACAAAACCATCTCCAATGTGTATGGTGGACTACCACCTCACAAACTGATAAATGTTTTTCTCATCACCACCACACATGGATGGTAATAATAAGAGAAAAATGAATTTATATGATAATTATGAAATAATATTGATTCTATAAATTTAATATATCATCTAATTCCTTACCCTTTCACCCATAAAATGATAATGTCACTTGTGTGTATGTACGACTTATTGTCTTCACAAAGCAATGCGATTAATTCTATAGTAAACCATTTAAGAATGATTCTTAAAATATATATACTGAATAAATATAATATTTATGAAATTAATTTCATTATTTATATGATGAAACTATAAGATATTTACAAGAAACACAACATATGTGATAAAACATAGATGAGAAATATAAGCAGTTAACACCCAAAACAATAAAAATAATGAAATATTTTCAGAAAATGAGTGATAAGATGTTATAAGTGGATCATATGTGATATTATAAATATGAGTATGATTCTAATATAATTTATTAACATGTTTAAAAAAATTATAAATGAGTTTAAATTATTCTCATCAAATTGGATGTGTGGGGTAAGGGTTTACTTAACTCAATTACCATTCATTGGGTAATACTTCTACTTCATTAACTATGTTATTCCATGATTATGTGTAAAATTAACTATTATATTATTATGTTTTATTTCAAAAAAATAAATATTAATTTGTTACACATAATCACTTCATTATTAATTATCACTTCAATGATATCATCTTTGTAAGAGATTCCATCTCAATTTCCACTCCATTGATACAAGTTTGGTATTAGGAACCTATTTACATTTATATGGTGTATATACTACCCATTTGAGGTATTTAACATTAATATATATTTATTCATGGTGATTAAAGCTTTAATTAAATTTTACTCTTTTTAGGGGTTTCAATTTAAAAGTTACCAAATAGGTGAGAATTTATTTTCTAAATTAATATTTTTAGGGAATTGTCTTATTTTTATTTTAAGGAATCTCATAATTTTTCTTTTATAAACTCTATCCATTTTTTATCCTATTGATATTTTGGAGTTTAAATTTTTCTTCCAAATTTTTCTTTCTTTGTAACTTTAATTAAACAAATAAATTTAAATTGAAAATCCAATCATATTTCTCTTTTTATTTGGTATATTATTATTCTATGTCCATATTTTTCAAATTTATTTTACAAAAGTCATTTTCATTTACTAAATTTGTGTATTAATGAAATTTTATTTTAACCTATAATTTTTACAAGATTTTAAATGAATAGTTATAATTTTTTCTAAAAGGTTCATTTTCTACTTTACAAATATTAAAAAAAGTAATGTTTGTTTTAATCTATTACGTGTTAATGGAGTTTATCGACATTATAACCATTTTATGATTTTTAGATTCTTCTAAAAGTTTTCAATAATTTAACAAATAAAACTCTTTAATGAAAATTTATTTTAATTTTTTTATTCCATTTTTTTATTCTCTAAAATATGATATTTTTTTACAAAACCTATATATCTTATTAATTGATGGTCATCTTTAATATCTTATTATTTTTTTGGTCATTGAATTTCTCTTGAAACATTATATTTCTTATGATAATATTTCATTGTAAAATAAATTTATCATAAATATCCATATTGTTTTTATCATGGATATTCTTATTGCCTAAACTTTATACCATTTCTATATAGGGTGTTTTACTATGAAAGTTATTTGAATAACTCATGAGATGTTTATATTGTATATAATTTACTCAATACTTATGTCTATTGATAAGACATGTTGTTCAATAAATAAATTTATTATTCAATATATGAGGAATTCATTAGTAATGTAGTAATGGGTGGGGGCCAGAATTATATAGCCCCTAAATGCATCGATATGTATCATGAGAAATACTAGTTATAAAAACTTATTAAAAGGTTTTTTGGTGTTACATACCCATTGATTATACTATCTTGGAACAAATCCTTGATGGTAAAGATATCATGATGTCTGATATCATGCCATCCATCATTAATAATTTTCCTTATTTAGAATTTAGTTACTATTTTCCATGAGATTATTGTATTGATATTATCCATGTATGCATTTCATTCTCACATTGTTGATTAAATGTAATGTGTTTTCAGTTATTTAACTTTCCATATTGATTATATCTTATTAACTCGTGATAGCTTCAATTGTATATAACCCTTACTTAGAATTTGATCTCAATATACTATATTAAGAAATAATCTTGGAATTATTTCAAGGATTTATAATATTTACTTTCACTATGTTTTTATATTTTATTACAAATGTAAAATGGGAAGAATGTTTTTATCAGGTTATTCAAGACTACAAAACTGATCGATACTATGTGATATAATAATTGTATATTATTCTAATTTAATAAATTATACACTAAATATAGGTTACTCGAGTTGGTGCTGTTAAATATAGGGTCTAACTATCATATAAACTTAACAAAATATAAACCACTTTAGTTACCAGTTTTTCCCCCATTGACCTTTATTGATTTAATTCCATGGTAAATATTGTCTACTAAAAATATAAGATAACCCCTCTTAAAAAAATTTAATGTGATGATTTTGAATTTGAAATCCATTTAATCTAATTCAATTTCTAAATATGAGAATATTTACTTTTATTTTAAAACATTAGTTATATAGAAAAAAATATTTTATAGGAAAATGGCTTTTATACATTAATTTGTTTTCATATCAATTACTAGTTAAAATATTTTTTTAATATTATTTATATAAACAGTATAATTTATGAAAATTTAACCATAATATATTTATTTTCTTGAAATAAAAATACATGACGTGAAAAAATCAATTTTACACAACAAAATATAAAATCATATTATTAGTTATTTAGCTACAGTAATTTAATTTTATGATTGAATTATTATTAAAAATGAACTTTATTTTTCATTATAAACATATTTCAAAATTTGGTTACCTTTATTTATACCTACTAATTCAATTGCTTTATTATAACAGTTCTATCATGATTTGTTTTGGTTGGGTGTTTCATGTGAAATGAGTTGTGAAGCACATAGAATTTATTTAAGATAGGTATATATTCTGAAATAATGGGTTGTTGCATTATACCCCCTTATAATAATTTCCCCATAGAAATTATGTTACCCTGATGAAAAAAAATGAGGATACTTATGACTCATTACAACCTCAGGTTCCCACACAACTTTGTCAAATTTATAGTTTTACCACATGACATTGTACAGGTGAGTGGTCTTATTTCAAAACACTTTATCTATTTGATCTAGAATCTCCACTGATCATTACTTATAATAAAGACCGTTCTCTAGTTTTAGATCCTCTATGTTCAGTACATGTGATGAATTAGGTAGGTAATTCCTTAAATGTGATACATGGAACACATCATGAACTTGGAAGATGTTTGGTGCAAGCTCCAAGAGATACGATACCATCCTGATATGATCAACAATACTAAAGGGACTAATATATCTATAGATAAAATTATACTTCTTTCCAAATATTATAACCTTCTTATAAGGAGATATTCAAAGGAATACCTTATCACCGAATTCAAACTTCATATCACATCAATGATTGTCAATATAACTTTTTTGTCAACTCTGATTTCCCATATTGTGTTTTTGAATTACTCTAATGTTCTCTATAATTTACTCAACTAGATCAATTAATAATAGCTTTTATTCTCCAACATCATCCCAACATGATGTACTTATTCAAATCTATTCAAATAGGGCTTCAAAAAGAGCTATTTGGAGGCTTAAGTCGAAGTTATTGTTGTATAAAAAATTTATCTGAGGAAGTTTTTTATCTCAAAAAACTTTTAAATACTCAGATAAAGAACTTAGGATTTATTTTAGGGTTTAAATAGTCTTCTCAAATTGACCATCTATCTGTGGATGATATGCAGTGCTAAATTTCAACTATTTAATAAATACTTACTGAATAATTCTCTATAAATTTCATGTAAGCCTATAATATAGATAAGATATAATTGAGAGCCATACTCTAAGATACCATACAACTTTCTTAATGTATATCTTATAAATATTTTCAAGTGATAAATATTCTATGATAGAAACAAAATGTAATGATTTCGTAATGTAGTCGACTACAACCCAAATAGTGTTATGGCCTTTAAATTTCATGGGGAGTCCTATTTTGAAATCCATAATGATATTTTCCCATTTTAATATAGGTATGGGAAGTAGTGGAATCATCATCTTATACATTTAGTGTTAAGCCTAAAATTTTTTATATACTAGGAATAGAGATATATACTCCATAATAACCCTCTTCATGTTGTCCCACCAAAAATGATCCTTGAGATCTATATACTAATTTATTCTTCAAAGATAGATATAGAATGATGAGTTATTAAATTCATAAAATACCACATTATTTAATTATTGTATTGAAGAGGAACATATCTGATTCCTAAATTTTATCAGTTCATCATGGTTGAGGTTCAACTCCATAATAATCCTTACCTTCATTTGTAGTTCCAAATCGTATTTGTGTGCCTCTTTAATATTCACACAGATGGATGATTGAATAGAAATTTTGGAAGGATAGTATCTATCCCCATTCCATATTATTTCAAGGTCCATATTCTAAAAATAAATATGTATTAGATCTTTCTTAATCTTTATCATTATAAATCTAACATAATCCTTTTAACTCAGTGCATTAGCCACTGTGTTAACGTTCCCATGGTGGTAATGTATCGATCATTCATAATGATTAATTAATTAATACTATATCCTTTGGTATATAATCAAATATTTACATGTTAATATATATTTTAAGATTTTATGATCTTTATATATATCACACCTTGGACTAAATGATAATGCCTCCATATTTTGAATGAAAAAGTTTCTACTGATAGTTTGAAATCATGAGTTGGGTAATGTTGAACCCTCTGGGAATCTAGTTTCTTTATTATATTTTGATAATCCCAATTATGATTATTTGTATTTTTATAATCCCTATTTGATCAATGGTTAAATACTTATTTTGGAATCTAGTTGCTTTAAGTATTGTTCTATTATTTTATATTAGTCTTTCGGTTACTGGATGTTTGTACACTCTGACTTAACCTATTGTGCCAATAGAATGGTTAAACAGAACTAGCTACCATTACAGTTTAGAGATACCGATACAGAACTAGCTACCATTACAGCTTAGAGCTACTGATACAGACTAGAAATCGTTACACACAAGTCCACTGATATGTTGAAGCTACCGTTATCAATGGAATTCTACCGATACATCAAAGTCTACAGCTACCGATAGAGACTTACCACTACCGATATAAGACAAGTCTATCGCTACTGATACAGAGCTACCGCAACCGATATAGCACTATTGATACAAGACAAGTCTACAGCTACCGATAGAAGAAATTCTACCGTTACCGATGCAATCAAGTCTACCGATAGAGAGTCTACCATTACAAATGAAGTCTACTGATAGAAGGTTTACCGATGAAAAGGCTATCGTTACACAAAGGGCTACTGTTACACAAGAAGCTATCGATACTTAGACCTACCGATACACAAGGCTACCGATATCCAAAGCTATAGTTCCAGAGACAGAACCCGATGCTGCTTTAATTTCTTTATCATTATTTAATCTAACCAATGGTCATATCAGGTATATTTTAATACACTGACATTTATTTAATGTGTGTTGTTAGATTTCAGGGAACCGTACCTCGTACCTGCAAAAAGGAAATCATTTCTGTTGCCGGATCTCGTGCTTTAAATAAAAGGGGTGCTGCAAAAAACAAAGAAGAGCGTGACAAAAAAAAGAGTGTACATGAAAAGAGATGAATTAACTCACACGAAGAGATCATACATTCCAGCATACCAGAAAGAGATGAGAATGAGAACCAGAACATCCACACACGAACTTCATCGACTACGTTTTTCTCTATCTCTGAACCTGGAAGTCAAGGAAGTAGACGACGCTCTGTTTTCCGGACAAAAAACCAGAAGAGGACTCAGAACTGTTTTTTATCAATCCAAAGGAGTCCAGAGCTGCACTTCAATCACTAGATCCATTTCTAAACTCTAAATCTTTCCCTCTATGATTTACTTTTTACATTTCGAGCTGTGTTTGTTATCTGTTGTATCTTATACACACACTGACTCCTGAACCTTAACTGGAGGATCTGTAAATCCTCAATCAAACACTCTAAATCTTTTAGTTTACACTGGGATAGTGGTAGAGGTCGTGTGTGACCTGGACAGCTGGTGCTGTTGTTTTTGTTCCCACGGATAACAGTGGTAGAGGTCTTGGACCTGGACAGTTGTATACTATTTTAATCCCCGATCCAGGGTGTGGATCACTTTTATATAAAGTTTTGAGAGGACTAATTCTCAGCTTGAGACTAAACCTCTTAGGTAAATCTGTTGTGCTTATTTATTTTCAAAATTATTTTTATTCCACTGCAAACTACTTTAAAACCAAAACTGTTTTAAAGTCACTTTGATAATTAAACTCACAAGTTTTTATATTAGTTGTAAATCAGTAAGTTAGTTTCAAAAGTTAATCAATTCTTCTGATTTGATTATCTGGGAAATAATCAATCCTTTGAGAACCTAACAGAACCTTTATTTTGATATAAATTCACTACAGTTTAATTCTGTATTTTATTTGCGGGATTTTAAGACAAAGGTTTTTAAACAGAAATTTTAATTGGAACTCAATTCACCCCCCCTCTTGAGTGTCCACTCCGACCAACATTTGGTATCAGAGGTTGTTTAAATATTTTCTAAAGTGCTCTGTTTTCAACTGTGATTTTAGTTTTATTTTAAAGTTCTTAAAATTTCTGTTATTTCTAAATATTTATCTCTTTAAAATCTTTGCTTTATGTAAGTTATCATGGATAACAGACTTGAAGGTTTTGCTACCAATAGACCACCCTTTTTCAATGGCACTAACTATGCTCAGTGGAAAATCAAGATGAAAATTCATTTAGAGATCATGGGTTTTGATATTTGGATTGCTATAGAATCAAAATATAAAATACCTACTATTGTTATATCTATATGGAGTGAAGCTACTAAGGCTGCTTACAATAATAATTGTAAATCCATGAATGCTTTGTACTATGCTTTAGGAGATGAGGAATTTAAAAGAATATCTGCTTGTAAAACTGCTTCTGAAATTTGGGATACCTTAGCTGTTTCTCATGAAGGAAAAACTAATTTAAAGGAAATGATATTGAACATTTATACTATTAAGTATGATAATTTTAAGATGAAGCCTGATTAACCCATTTCTTACATGTATCTCGGGTTCAATGAAATTTTCAACACAATGATCTCTCTGGGAAAGGATGTTCCATCAAAGGAATAAATTATGAGAATTCTGAGATGTCTACCTGAAATATGGAGAGGAACTTCTATCTCAATTACATAATCATGTGATATAGGTGAACTGCCAGTCAAGGAACTAGTTGGAAAGTTGATGATGTATGAAGAAGAACTTAAGGTGAACAAAGAAGAAGAATACGAACCTAGAAGAAAGTCGGTTGCTTTCAAATCTTCAACTTCAAAGAACAAGGATAAGGAGAAACTTCAAGCTATAAACGAGAGTTCAAGCTGTGAAGACAGTGAAAGTGCTTCTGATAGTGATGCTGAGATGGCTCACATTTCCAGAAGGTTTAAGAAGTTTTATAGGAAGAATAAGTTTTTTAGAAAATCAAATTACAAAGGTAAGTATGACAGCAAGGGTAATTGGAAAAAGGATTGGAAGAAATCTGACAAAACAGATGAAGTTGTCTGCTATGAGTGAAAAAGAAAAGGACATATAAAAGAAGACTATCCAAAGCTGAAGTACAAAAAGAATTATTAATACAAGGATAGTAAGTATAAGAAATCCATGAAGGATACCTGGAGTGCTTCTGAGGATTGCTCCAGTGAGTCTGAAATTTCTGAAACTGAACTCAAAAATAAGGCAAATATGTGTTTCATGACAAACACATCTGAGGTAACATCTGAAACTCCTACTTTAAATTCATATTATTATGGAGATGATTCTGACTCAGAAAACGTGTCAAAATCTGAACTGTTTGAATATTGTGATATGTTAGAAGAAACCTGTAATGAGTTGAAAGACAAATACAAAGGTTTAAAGAAATAATATTATTTTACTGTTAAACATAAATCTGATCTTGATATTTAAATAGAAAAGAATGCTTAGTTTCTTAAAGAGAATACTAAACAAAAATTATCTAATGAGAAACTTAAGAAAGACTTAGAAAAGTTTACAAATGGTAAAGATACTCTTACTCAAATGCTAGGTAAGAAAATAGCACCTAGATACACTACTGGTATAGGATACCAACCAGGATAGAGAAAATTTACCAAAACTAAATTCATTCCTAAATCTAGACAGAATGTTGCAAGTCCTAGTTCTGGAATTTCATATGCTTCAACTAGTTATATTCATAGTTATAGATCCAATAAAGTTTTTCTTTCAAAATCTATTGATTCTAGAAATTTTATGAGACCCATTAGAGAAATATGGGTACCTAAAGTTTTATTGGCTAACCTGTCTGGACCCAAGAAAATCTGGGTACGAAAATCATTTCCTATATAAAACTGTTTTGTAGGGAACTTGCTTAAAGAGATCCTGTAGAAAGACCTGGTACTTGGACAGTGGATGTTCAAGACATATGTCAGGATACTTCTTATGCTTTAAAAGCTTAGTCAGAATTGATGAAGGTTTTTTCACTTTTGGTGATAACCCTAAAGGGAAAATCATCGGCTTAGGCCAGATTGGTAACACTGACTCAATATTGATTTCCAAATATTTATTTGTTGATGGACTGAAATATAATTTGTTGAGTATTTCTCAGTTATTTGATGATTGTTTTTATGTTAAATTTGAAAATGATTCTTGTAATGTTTTTAATTCTAAAAATGTTTTAGTATTTTCTGCCTTAAGAAATGAAAATGTTTATGTTGTTTATATAAATTCTTTAGCTAAGTAGAATATTACTTGTGTAAGTGATTTACATAAAGATTCTTGTATTTGGCACAGAATATTAGGACACTGCAATGTACATTCACATAGAAAACTTGCTAGGAAGAACTTAGTTAGAGACCTACCAAAACTTGAATTTCCAGCAGACAAAGTTTATAATCCATTTCAAAGGGGAAATCAACATAATGTTTCTTTTAAATCAAATAAAGAAGTGTCAACTTCTCAACCTATCGAGTTGGTTCGCATGGATTTATTTGGACCTTCTAGAGTTTCTAGTTTAAATGGGAATCATTATGTCTATGTTCTTATAGATTACTATTCTAGATATACTTGGGTATATTTTTTAGCTCACAAAAGTGAATCTTGTTCTTACTTTGTTAAATATTCCAAGTTTGTAGAAAATATTAGTGGACTTAAGATTAAAACCCTGAGAAGTGATCATGGTCGTGAGTTTGAAAATCATGAGTTTGAATATTACTGCTCACACAATGGCTATAGTCACAATTTCTCTGCCCCTAGGACACCTCATAAAAATGGTGTAGTGGAAAGGAGGAATAGAACCCTTCAGGAAATTTCCAGAATCATGCTCAATGAGTATGACCTACCTATTTATTTTTGGGCTGAAGCTATAAATACAGTTTGTTATATTATCAATAGAGTCTTGATCAGACCTATTCTTAAGCACACCCCTTATGAAATGTGGAACCATAAGAAACCTAAGTTTAAATACTTCAGAGTTTTTGGTTGAAAAGTCTTTATTCTTAATACTAAAGATAATCTTGACAAGTTTGCATTAAATAGTGATGAAGGAATTTTCCTAGGTTACTCTATTTCTAGTAAATCTTATAGTGTTTTCAATAAAAGAACCAAATTTGTGGAGGAATCTGTTCACATCAAATTTGATGAAACTGGTCCACATGAACCTAAGACCTCTCTTGAAAATATTTAAGATGATCTCTCTTTTTTGAACTTTAATGATAAAGACAGTGGACCTATAGTCAAAACATCCAGTTCTGAAAATTTTCTAGAACCTGCTTTTGTTGACTCCGAACCTGTTGATGAACCTGAAATCTCTAGCCCTACATTTTCAAGACCAGCTAGGATTCTAAAGAACCATCCTTTAGATGCTATTGTAGGAAATCTTGATAGAGGAACACAGACTAGAGCTTCTCTAAGAAATCAGGTTGAACATCAATCTTTTCTTTCACAGTTAGAACCTAAAAGTATCAATGATGCTATCAATGATGAATTTTGGGTAATGACTATGCAAGACGAACTAAATCAATTTGAAAGAAACAAAGTCTAGAAATTAGTAGAAAGACCTAAGGACACTTTGACCATAGGAACAAAGTGGGTGTTTAGAAACAAAGTTGATGAATCTCGAAACATCATTAGAAACAAAGCTAGGCTAGTTGCACAAGGTCAAAATCAATAAGAAGGAATTGACTATGAGAAAACCTTTGCTCTTGTAGCTATATTAGAGGCTATTAGGATCTTACTTTCCTATGCATCACATCTGAATTTCAAGTTATATCAAATGGATGTGAAAAGTGCTTTTCTAAATGGTTTTATTGTTGAAGATGTTTTTATAGAACAACCACTTGGTTTTTCAAATCCTCACTTTCAAAATCATGTTTTTAAAATTTCTAAAGCTTTATATGGTTTAAAACAAGATCCAAGAGCTTGGTATAAAAGACCTACAAATTTTCTTATTTCAAAAGGATTTTCAAAAGGAATTGCTGATCCCACTCTTTTTATAAAAAGAATTTCAAAATATGTTTTAATAGTACAAATCTATGTTGATGATATTATTTTTGGATCTTCTAAAAATTCTTTATGTACCAATTTTTCTGAGGTTATGCAAAATGAATTTGAAATGAGCTTAATGGGGGAGCTTAAGTATTTTCTTTGTTTTCAAATTTTTCAAACTAAATATGGAATTATTTTAAATCAAAGTAAATATACTAAGGATTTGTTAAAACGTTTTAGTCTGGATAGTATTAAGGGAAGTGATAAACCTATGAGTACCACCTGTAAATTGGATATTGATGAAACTGGTAAACCAGTAGATCAAACTAATTATAGAGGTATGATTGGGAGTTTACTTTATCTTACTACTAGTCGACCAGATATTATGTTTAGTGTATGTATGTGTGCTATATTTCAAGCTAATCCTAAAGAATCACACTTACTTGCTGTTAAAAGGATTTTTAAATATCTTAAGTATACTGTAAGTTTAGGTTTGTTTTATCCAAAAGGAAAATCATTTGACTTATTAAGTTATTCAGATGGTGAATTTGTTGGATGTAAGTTAGATAGGAAAATCACATCTGGAACATATCATTTACTTGGAAAATCCCTATTATCATGCTGTAGTAAGAAACAGAACTCAGTCGCATTGTCTACTGCTGAAGCAGAGTATATAGCTGTTGATAGTTTTTATGCACAGATTCTGTAGATGAAACACACTTTACTGGACTATGGATTTAATTTTAAATATGTTTAAATTAACTGTGAAAAAACTAGTGCGATCAACATCTCTAAGAACCCTGTGTCTCACTCTAGAATGAAACACATTGATGTTAGACACCACTTTTTAAGAGATCATTATCAAAGAGGTGATATAACTCTTGAATTTATAGGCACTGAACTCCAATTAGCCGATATTTTCACTAAGCCTTTAAGTTCAGAAATATTAAGTTTCATTAGACATGAATTAGGAATGATAACTTTCTCTTAAACCGTTAGGAGACCTCACCTTTAGAGAATCCTCACCGTTAGGAGACCTCACCGTTAGGATACCTCACCGTTAGAGAAACCTCACCATTCAGAGACCTCACCGTTAGAGAATCCTCACTGTTAGGAGACCTCACCGTTAGGAGACCTCACCATTAGAGAAACCTCACCGTTAGGAGACCTCACCATTAGAGAATCGTCACCGTTAGAGAAACCTCACTGTTAGGAGACCTCACCGTTAGAGAATCCTCATCGTTAGAAGAACTCACCGTTAGGAGACTTTACCGATGCATCTCGCGCTGTTTTAAACTTCTGTAAAGCTGAGACTTCGAACCGTTTTTTAAAACATTTATTTTATTTGTGAATCCTAAATGATATTAAAACATGATATTAGACTTCACTCAATCTCACCGCGAACTCGTCTGTTCGAATCCCTCCAACCTAAACCTCTCAAGCCGCAAAACCCTAAACCTCAGATCTGTAATGGCCCACGTTAAGAGACCTTAGGTTATAGATGGTAGTGATGAGCCGAAAGCGAAAAGGCATAAGGTGACCAATGCTGATGCCAGTGGAAGTGGGGAAAGTGTAGCTCGAAGGAATCCAGTAAACCCGCATCTCTCAAGGCGAGAGATTGTCGTTGATAAAGAGGTGTGTGCAGAATGGCTCATGGACAGCAAGTCCTTGGTTCTTAAGGTTTTAGAAGAAAAATGTTGGCTCGAGTGCTTCACAAACAACAAAAGACCTTATTATCCAGGACTGGTGAAATAGTTCTATGAGTTCATTCGTTTTGAGAAGTCCGAAGAAGAAAACAAGATGTTTTCTTATGTAAATGGTCACGAATTTTCCTTTACTTCGGATGAATGGGCTGGGAACTTAAAAGTTCCACATAAAGGTGATTATTCTTTTTATTTAAAATCCATACCCTCAACCAGTGACTTGTTTAAGTATGAAGATGCTTTGTTAGAACTGACAGGGAATGGGACCCCTAGAAAAATCATAGCTGCAGAGATGGCAGGGGAAGATAAACTTCTTTTCAAGTTTATTCAATGTGTAATTAGTCCAAGGAGATGAGACTTTGATACACTGAGATTCCATGACATTTATTTGTTACATCTGTTAAAGCATGGAGTAAAAGTGAATCTGTGTAGATTACTTATGATTCAGATTGAGGATATGACTAGACTGAAGTCTAAGTCAAATGAATTGTTCTTCTCAAAGTTGATTTCTGTTATGATGAAAGCAAAGGAAGTGGCTGGACCTCAAGATGAAATGATAGTGGTTAAGGATAACTTCTGCATCACCAGGACTGTCTGTAAATATATGAAAGTTAGCTGGAACCCTTGGAAGAAGTCTTTGGTTAATGATGACGGTAGGATTTATGAAAAATTCACTCCTGTGGATCATCCTTCGAGACCAAAGGATGTGAGGGATCCTGTTCTTGGACCTGATGAGTCAGAACCGGTCTACAGTGATGATGAAGCTGAAGATGAGGAGGGAGACACATCAGTAGAGGAAGGAGGAGACCCAGACATACCCCCTAGTTATGTTCATCAAGTTATTTCTTATGGAGCAGCTAGCCCTCCAAAAGAACTACCAAAGATAGAAACTATCTTGAAGGACAGTGATACAGAGACTACAGAAGAAGGAGAAGAAGCATGCCAGTATATTGTCAAAGACACCTCTGAGGAGGATGAGGCAACCGAATCAGATCATGATGTTAATGGAGAAAAGGTGGCTACTGGTGAAGCAGATGATGAGGAAAATGAAGAAGAAGGCTTAGTTTGAGCCCTATGATAGATGGAACAGTCAAAATAGTGCCTGGTCAGGAAGCAGAAGTAGCATCTGTTGTTGATAGAGTTCTTGATCCATCAGAGAAAATGGATATTGAATCTACTGCAATTGTAGAGGAAACTATCGAATTACATCAAGCAGAACAGTTGGAGGAGATACCTCCGGAGAATGTTCCAAGTGAGGGGGAGAATCTTGGCTCAGTATCTGTGTTTTATGACATTGAAGGTTGGTCATTAGATCCAGTATATATGGTTCTTGGACTTTTATATGGAGATTCTTATGAGGAAGACCAGCCCCAAAAGGAATATGTTACCCTACCCACTATGGCTGAAAATGTGGCAACCAAGGAGGACCTTGAGTCCTTAAAATCTTATTTGAAAGAAGCAATAAGGGAATCAGTGGAAGATATGAAGAAAGTATGGTTGAAGAGATGAAAAGTGTAGAGAAATCCCTTGAGTTATCCATTGGATATGGTGTATCCAGTCCTGTGAAAGAAATGATGGATGAAATTAAAATGTGCCACACTCAAATTGAGAGTTGTACAGGAGCTGTAGTTTCTTTGAGACAATCGATTGCTTCTCTGACTATCATGAATAGCTCTCAAACTCAAGTAAACTCTGACATTCGATATATCAAAGAAGTGGTCAAGAAATTTGTGGATGTTTTTGAGGCCTTTAAGAATTTAGTCAAAGAACATATGAACAGTTAGGATGAACTTGTTCAGAGGGTAGTTAGTAGTCTAACTCAATCCTTCAAGGAGAAAATGGCCTTCTCAATGAAATCTCTTCCCTCATCTAGCTTCAGTGTGAACCTTGACCAGATCCACTCTATTATTCAGGAAGAGTTGGCTAAGGACAGTACAAGTGGCTCCTCAGATACTCGGATTCTTGCTACCACTAGGGATGTTAGTATTTTTGTTCATGATCACCTGCGGGAAGCTACTGCTTCTCAAGAGGAAATCAAGAATAAGGTGGATGCTTATTTCGAGAAGGTTTATACCAAGTAACAAATGACAAACCATTTCAAGCTTTTGATTGATAATATAAACTTACCTCCAGTAACCCAAGCCTTCAGATAACAGGTTACTAAGCTCAGGGAGCTTACTCCTGCCTTGGACAAATTCATTGAGAATCGAGATGACTTTGTGTCTGCAATGGAGAGAGGAGGGAGTATTATTATGTATTTCAGGAACATGTTGCTACCCTTCTTGCATGTGGATGTCAGACCTATAATTGTACCTCATGCACTTCTTGCCTCTGCCTCTGGGAGTACACCTCAGTTGACTCTAGTTCAGGCTATTCACAGCTTGACACCAATGATCACTCAGAGGACTACAGATTTCAGATCTGGTATAGTTACTATAGCTGAACCACCAGTTGTCCCTTCAGCTATTCTGAAACCCTCTACTGACCCTGCACCTGAAACCTTTGCTGATCCTAAGGGAAAGACACCTGTTCCATAGGAGGATTGAGTGATTCTAGATCTTGTTTGATTGGATTCACTTGTATTTCTGAACATTTAATTTTCTCAGTGTATCTATTGTACCTTAATGAAAATTCTCTTGTATTTTATACCTTACTTTGTTCCTGTTGACTTGTCACTTATTCTCTACTTTATATTTTCTCTGCTACCCTTCTTTTTGTTAATCACAAAGGGGGAGAAAATGCGAAAATGATCCAATGAGAGAAAATAAGAAATGAGACCTCAGAGTTAACAAAGGGGGAGAAACACACAAAGGGGGGATGAGAAACTGAGACTTGAGAAAATGAGACTTAAGAGAGAATCTTGCAGTACAATTGTAAGGGGGGGGAATATGGAAGTTTTTTTCTAAAAAAAATAAACCTTTTCCTCTGATGCTAATTTCTTTTCCTTTTTCCCTCTGATTCTATTTCATTTTTTTTTTGCATAAGTTGTGATTATCAAAAAGGGGGAGATTTTTGAACCCTCTGGGAATCTAGTTGCTTTATTATATTTTGATACTCCCAATTATTATTATTTGTATTTTGATAATCCCTATTTGATCAATGGTTAAATACTTATTTGGGAATCTAGTTGCTTTAAGTATTGTTCTATTATTTTATATTAGTCTTTCGTTTACTAGATGTTTGTAAACTCTGACTTAACATATTCTGCCAATAGAATGGTTAAACAGAACTAGCTACCGTTAGAGCTTAGATCTACCGATACAGAACTAGCTACTGTTACAGCTTAGAGCTACTCTTACAGACTAGCCACCGTTACACACAAGTCCACTGATATATTGAATCTACCATTATCAAAGGAAGTCTACCAATATATCAAAGTCTACAGCTACTGATAGGGACTTACCCCTACCGATATAAGACAAGTCTACCGCTACCGATACAGAGATACCGCTACCGATATAGTTCTACTGATACAAGAGAAGTCTACAGCTACCGATACAAGAAAGTCTACCACTACCGATGCAATCAAGTCTACCGATAGAAATTCTATCGTTACAAATGAAGTCTACCGATAAAAGGTTTACTGATAGAAATGCTACTGTTACACAAAGGGCTACCATTACACAAGAAGATACTGATACTCAGACCTACCGATACACAAGGCTAGCGATATCCAAAGCTACAGTTCCAGAGACAGAACCTGATGCTACTTTAATTTCTTTATCATTATTTAATCTAACCAACGGTCATATCAGGTATATTTTAATACACTGACATTTATTTAATGTGTGTTGTTGGGTGTCAGGGAACTGTACCTCGTACCTACAAAAAGGAAATCATTTCTGTTGCCGGAGATCGTGTTTTAAATAAAAGGGGTGTTGCAAAAAACAAAGAAGAGCGTGACAAAAATAATATTATGCATGAAAAGAGGCGACTTAACTCACAGGAAGATCTCATACATTCCGGCATACCAGAAAGAGATGAGAACGAGAACCAGAACATCCACACAAGAACTTCATCGACTAATTTTTTCTCTATCTCTGAACCTGGAAGTCAAGGAAGCAGACGACCCTCTGTTTTCCAGAAAAAAAAAACCAAAAGAGGGCTCAGAACTGTTTTTGATCAATCCAAAGGAGTCCAGAGCTGCACTGCAATCACTAGAGCCATTTCTAAACTCTAAATCTTTCCCTCTGTGATTTACTTTTTACATTTCGAGCAGTGTGTGTTATCTGCTGTATCTTACACACACATTAACTCATAAACCTTAACTGTAGGATCTATAAATCCTCAATCAAAAACTCTATATATTTTAGTTCCCACTGGGATAGTGGTTGAGGTTGTGTGTGACCTGGACAGTTGGTGCTGTTATTTTTGTTCCCACGGATAACAGTGGTAGAGGTCTTGGACCTGGACAGTTGTATACTATTGTAATCCCCGATCCAGGGTGTGGATCACTTTTATATAAAGTTTTGAGAGGACTAAGTCTCATCTTGAGACTGAAACTCTAGGTTAAATATGCTGTTCTTATTTATTTTCAAAGTTATTTTTATTCCGCTGTAAACTACATTAAAACCAAAACTGTTTTAAAGTCACTTTGATAATTAAACTCGCAATTGTTTATATTAGTTGTAAATCAGTAATTTAGTTTCAAAAGTTAATCAATTCTTCTGATTTGATTAACTGGGAAATAATCAATCCTTTGAGAACCTAAAAGAACCTTTATTTTGATATAAATTCACTATAGTTTAATTCTGTATTTTATTTTGGGGGATTTTAAGACAATGTTTTTTAAACAGAAATTTTAATTGGAACTCAATTCACCCCCCCTCTTGAGTGTCCACTCCAACCAACAGATAATTTTACTCATGAATATTTAATTAGAATGAGTCGTATTATACTACCATGTAATTTTTCATGGGAATTTTTCATAATAATTTCTTTGATGTATCCATATATATCACAAACCCTTATCCATCATAAGGTAGTGTAAACATAGGTTCATTGACCAACCTTCACTTTACATCCGTGAAATTTTTGTCACGTTCATCTATCTAATTAACTTGGATCCCTTCCTTGTCAAGTTGGATATTGTATTTGATATATGTGATAAATTTATCATAAATTATCAGTATTATCCATCTAATTAAATAAAACTATGGATCTTGGTCACATTGTTTGGTCTGTTATATTGTTCAATAACTTTCATCATTTAAATTTTGACCTATATAATATCTCTTGTAATTACATGACCTAATAATAATACTTTCTGTAGTCAAATTTCACACTTTCTAAATTTTTCATATATATTATACTTTCTCAATATCTTTTCCAAATACTCAAATGATTTTCATGTTTTTTATTACACTTAGAATATATAAGAATATCATATATAAATACTACTATAAACTTATCAAGCTATTCGTTAAAGACTCTTTTCATTTGAACCATGAAGATAGTGGGGGAATTAATAATTATAAATAGAATAACTATAAATTCATAGCATCCATACCTCATAAAGAATTTTATCTTGGTTATATCCTCTCTATTAGAGATTAACTGATAATATCTAGATGAATGGGAAATATTTGAAAAGTATTATTCTCTATATAGATGATCAAATAGTTCATCAATATGGGTAACAGATAGTTTTTTCTTGATAGTATCTTGTTAATTTATCATTAATAAATAAAAATATTCTTTGAAACATCTTTCTTCTTAACTAAAATAATAGGTCAACACTATAGTGATGCACTAGAGTGTATTAATCCATTTTCTAGGTTCTCCTAATATTTCTTATTCAATTCTTACAACTCAATAAGGTTCAATATATACGGACTTTTTGAAATAATCATTTTACTAGGTATGAGTTCTATAGAAAACTCAATTTCACTATATGGGGTAAGACAAAGAAACTATTCCAGATATACATTGTCATATTATTTAATGATATGAATATCTTTAATTTTGAGTGTCTCCCTAACCATTTGGGATAAATACCACTCATGAATTGGTTCTAAGACCTATATAATGGAAGAAATTTATATAGAAATTTCATGTTCATCATCGCACCAATAGTCAATCATATCTTGATTCAGGATATAAAATGTGATTTCCATTCCTTGGAAATTTACTTTGGATCTATATAGAGAGATTCAATAAATTCCTAGAATCACCTCAAATTTAACTAGTTGGAGAATAAAAATATTTTTAGGTTGAACATTACCACAAACTTCAATCTGAGAGGAGTAATAGACATGAGATGAAATCATCATAACATTAGGATTTTTCATCAATAATTCAATATCTAAACATTAATGTTGTGATGTTATAATCATTAAAAATTATATAGATATAAAATAGTGGGTATGACCTAAATCAAAAAAAATATAGTTCTAAAGTGGATGAAAAGTATAACTTTTACCACTTCATTATCATAATCTACTTTAGTAGTTGTTATCGAACATGCCATACCTTTTTCCTTTATCTTAAAAGGCTTTTAATGATGATTTTTTCATTAACCCTTGGATTTATCCACTTGTTGGTGTAATTTCCATACTCCTTATAATTAAAGCATTAGAGTGTATGTGGTGCATTTGATTGATCATTACTATCATCATTGATTGACCTCTTCATTTTATTTTAGTATTATTTTTTTAAATGGACTTCTTTTCCACACATGAATAATTTATTTATCTCCTTAAGTAAATACTGGCCATACTTATTTCAACATTATTTTCATGAAGCTTGATTAATTTTCTTTTTTCAAGGGGTTTTATTATTTCGATTCCCTCAATAATCAATTTTTCACTTCTTATACCCAAAACCAAAAGAATAACGGGAGTCTATAATCACTATTTCTACCTTTAGAGCATATTAATTTATTTATCGATAAATATCAAAGTCTCTTATAGTGAATAATTTTTGAATACATAGTCTTATGATAATAAATAATCAATCATTATTTTATTTTAGGGTCGAGGATAAAATTAAAAGCATACATTGAAAGTGGGGTGAAATTTTCCTCAGAGGTACTAATGGAATAATCATCCTTATAATTCAGTTATATGAATTCCCTCTCTATTTTAATATAAATAGTTCGAGGAAAATATTTTTAAATTAACTTTTATACTCTTCCAATTTCATGGAGTCAATTTCTTCCTATTACCTTATATTCTTGATAATAATCCATCACTGGTCATCTACACCTTCCAAATGATACCCAGCTAAAACAAAATTCTCATAATCTGAGCAACGAAGATTGGAAAATATATTTTATATAGAATTGATCAATTAATCTGAAATTAGTAGGTTAGAAGACCCACTAAATCTAGGTGGATGTTGTATTATAAAGATCTCAATAGAAATTTTCTCCTTCCATGATGCGTCTAGGAGTTTAAAATGGTTCAAATTATTATTAATAGATTGAGAAAGGTGAGAGATCATTACCATGAGGTTTTTTATACGAAATTCAATCCCATTTGGTTTCTCATTGGTAAAATCACTATATTATCCTCAGCACCCATTATTAAATCGTTTCCACCTAATTCTATCAATTTACTAAAATAAATGAATTTTTTGGAAGATTGTAGTTAAGTAAAGGAAAACTATGAACTTAGAATAAATAACTCATAAATATTCTGTATAACCAAACTTAAGAACTTATAATTTTCTATCTAAGTTTCCCATTGTTATTTCCTATTAGTCTATCTAACATAAATATATACAAATCTGTCATTATTCCTCATAAAGGAAATGTAAATTTACCAAAACATATCACCCAGGTGTGTCAAACTAGGTCTACAGTTAGGTTTCTTTATCGTTCATCGAGTGAAGATAGAGCTAATACCAAAACATCCTTTTTCAAGGTTATTACCTATATGTGAATCTATGCCACAAAATGTATCCACTTGTTTATATTAAAAAAGGGATGATATTTTAATAAACCAATGATCTACACTTTACCAAAATTTTAAGATGCTTCCTGTATTTAGGAATATACATATGGTTTTCACTAATGTTCTCTAGTAATGATCCCAAAAACAATTAAACCCTACTTTAATACCAATATAGGAACCCCATACCCTTACTGGAAATTCAGATACAAAAAAATTATTTAATCATATGGTTTGATTCCAACTAAGATGACCCTAGCATCACTATTATAAATATTATGTCATTTTAGATGAATAACCAATATATCTTGCAATAGTACACACCTATTAATTATAAAGGTTTAGTGTATTTGTAGATTAGATATATAATAAACTTATTCATGAGTAATATTTAACATTTCCCTCAAATTTTCTTCTCACGTTGTACCCTTAATAACTTATCATACTCAATAACATTTTTATAACTTAGGGAAAATGAAACATAAAAAAGGGAGATTTTTGATTCTCTATAAGGCTAAACATGGGAGATAACATTAGAATATCAAAAGTGAGAACAAGATAATGATAAGTCTATTATAACATTATCATCTTTTTTTAAAATTATACCATACAAGTCAGATCATAAATCATGATTCAGGGTAAAAAATATTTTTCATAACAAAATACATAAGTCATAAGAGTGTGGAATCATCGTTAATAAATCATGATCCATGAGAGAATATCATAAACATAATAATATAACATAATATTGTGTCATACACATAATAATATAATATCATTTGATTATTGAAGACTAACTTCCAAGACCATCATAGTAGAAAAATAACCATAGTGCATTGTATTCACTCCCCATTCCCATAAACATAATGGAGAGAGTCCCATATTGTATTTAGTTCACTCCACATTCACTTAAATATTATCTCATGAAATATCAATCTTTACATAATGAATTAGAGAGTAATTAAATTATGTTCCCATGATGAACATAATAAATAACATACATATGTGTTCTATATGAATATGAAAACAATCATGTTTCAACATCACTTAGTCAACCCATATAAAATAGATGGGTTTCATGAAAACTTTCATCAAAAAATTAATAAAAAATCTAGAGAAAGGAGGTAGATGGTGACATAAGATCATATCCCTTAAAGAAAGTCAACAAATATTGACATAAATGAAAAAATATCATCATGATTATTAGATAAATCACATTGAATAATAATAGTAAATATCACTTTTATTTTTAAAATCATTAATGATTAAAATATATTGAAAACCCATTTTAAATCATGGAAAGGAATATTCATAAAAATGAACATAATGGTGAAATAATGTGTTCCCATATAAAATGTTAAAAAGGGATAATTTAATCAAAAATAAATGTTTGGAAAACATTAAAACATTCTTCTAAATATTTATTTAAACAAATTAAAAATATTATAAAATTAAGTTAATAAATTATTGAATCATGGATTAAGACACCCAAAAAATAAATATAGACATAGAGGAGGAATATTTCAAATAGAACAGAAGTTGTGGGGTAGGATTTAGTTAAAAGTGTCACATTAGGTATATTATGTACCAAGGGAACTTAAATTGAGATTGGAAATGTAAAAACCCAATAATAACTACAGGAGAAGAAAATATTTGGGTTTTTATAGATAAAGTTCAAAACATTTTTCCCGAGATAGAAATCTTTTCATAAAAATATAAGTTTTAAAATGAGATTATAAATGAACCTATGCCTTTTTCTCATCACTTTAAAAAAATATATTAAAAATATTGTAAAATAGACATAACCATATTAATTGTCACAAACCAACCTAATTCAATTCTGAACTGGTCACCCGAGTCGACCCAAGACAAGTCTTCAGAGGCATTCTTGATCCTCCTAGGTAGGAAACTAGTTTCAAATATTAAAAATACATAGTTGGTAATGATTTATCCCCTTAAAAAATAAAAATAAAAAAATATAAATAGAACAATAAAAATAAACACTAGAATCATAAAGAAAATATAACTACACATACCTTTATATGACCCTGTTGGACACCACCAACCACTAATCCGATGTCACTCTACGACAACAAAATATGATCCATAAGTAGTACCAGAATCAAAAAAAATGTAATTTTATTGGCATAATTATTAAAAATCATATGGAATGCCCAAATAAAATATTCTCAATACCTTACCTATAAAAGGAAAACCAAGTAATGCAAATTTGAAAATAAGTTATACAAAAATAGGTTTTTCTATTATTTTCATAAACCAAAAACTAGATTCCATTTTTAAGAAAAACTAAATTCCATTACCTTTCAAAAATAGTTTCTAAAGCATGAGAAATTTACAATAACTAATTTTTAAAAGGGACAAGATAATTAAAAAAGAGTCACAATAAGAAAACCAAAATAGAATGTTCTATGAAATAGAGTAATGGAAATATTTTTTTTTATTATTTTAAAAATGTTATAAAACAATACCATAGAAAGGAAAATAGGGGTAAATTATAGAAATAACCATGGGAAATTCCTAAGTAGTTGGGGTTAGTGGAGTCCTGGGATCCTTGTACCTCAATGATAAATACATACCAAAACCCACAGAGTCCCTGTGCATGAACCACTAGAGGGGGAACATATCCCAAGGTCTAATGGTCTTTAATCATCATCATATGTTTTTTTATTATTTTAACATTAAACTCTCTAGGGGAACCAGGAATCAACCTTTTTAGAACCTATAGAGTACTAGATCTAGTCTTTTGAAGTAGATACTCGGGGTACCATATTATTATTCCAAAAGGTGGTGAGTTTTTACAAAGCTAGCATATATATACATATCACATTATGTACCCAAAACCCATCCAACATATTTCCATAGATCTCCCTCCTTAATATAATCCCATTTCAAGTAACACAACAATGTGTAAGCCTCTACACTAGGAACATATAACAAATAACACATTTAAAACATACGTAAAATTTATAAATTATGGTGAATTCCTTAAGAGGGGTTTTATACTTCCATAAAACATTATCAATGTGCCAAATGAGCCTAATTACATTAAAATTAATACTTTAATTTTATAAAACACAATTTCCCAACACTTTTATGTTCTAAAACAATTTAAAAGACCAATTTATTCTTTAACTAACCCCAAATTTAAAAATAAATGTTGAAACTACGTTTAAATCAAAGCAATCCATTTTAAAAGATTAAGAGAATACCTAGAAACCATGTAAGAAGCCTCTTTACAAGAAAAATAAACCAATTATATATATATAGCATATTCATTTCATATAAAATGGAAAACACATTTTAAAAACACCAAGACATCATAGATTTCACTTTTAATGAATTATGCTTAGGGAACCAACCTCACAAGGGAGAGAACCAAGTCGAAACACTTCATCACTTGATGCCTTCTTCAAAGAATGTTTGAATCTCCCCCCATCCCCTTGAATGAATATGAATTTTCACATATATATATAGGTAAATGTATCATTTATATACATATTCTCATTGCCAAATATGTACAAGGGGGTCCTTACATATGTTCTTATACTCTCATATACCCCTATATTATTACACACGTGTCCATTTTTGACATATATACATTAGAACACCTAGTCCCAATATATATATTCATACCTCATTTAGGTAATAAATATATAAGGTAAGTTTTATATATATATATATTTATATTCCTACTTATGTATACGCATATAAGTATCCTTTAACTCTGGTGACTGAAAACTACTTCAAGGATGACTAAGACACACTAGAAAAACACTATGAAACATAAAATTAAAACACCCTAACTAAAATTTGGCTAAAATAAAAGGAAGAAAGAATATAACCTCAAAACAGTGGTGGGAGAACTGAAAAAAACCAAAACGCTTCATTTTTGTGATGGATACCAAAACACAAACAAGGCTGACTCGAGAGATCCATTTCACGCAGTATTAGGAATAGAAACATAAAAAATCTACCCACCTAAAACTATAGTATTTTACCTAACCGCACAGTGAACTAGGGGAGAGTAAAACACAAAAATATGTGAAGATGTGGGAAAAGGAGGTCGTACCTTGGAGAATCAACCAAGAACCCTCAAGAAATCCAAAGAAATTGATGTGGAAAGAGAAAGTTGAGAGGGAGGGGTGGTTTCTAACTATAGGGGATAGGGGAGAGAGGCCTTGTGTGAGACCAAGTAGTATTAGGGGGAAATAAAATAAATTAGATAAATAAATATAGGGAAATGGAAAAATTAAATAAAAACTATATTTTGTTTAAACATGGAATCTTAAATGATTTTTTGCATGGATTTCCAAACCGGGTGCCAACCATTCATTACCTACTATCTATTCTAGGAACCCCCTTACATGGTTACCCCTATGTATACTCATGGTTGATAAAACCATTCTCAAATCATTCCACTCGGAATTTTAAACACATAGAACCAAACTATATGTTTTCCACCTGGTTTAATAAATCATGCACAAGTTGTGCACCACATCATAGACCCACCTGGGTACCATCACAGGCACTAAAATATTAATAATTACCATGTGCGATAACCATTAAATAGCTATAATGCCTCAAAAAAATTAAATCTCAACCCATGAACTACTGGAACTCATGCCCAATCAAGAACCATATAAAATAAGCCCAAAAAAATAAATAAAATTAAAGAGTGGTGTCGATTCAGGGTGTGACAGTAATAAATTATTTCCAAAAATTATTCATATATATTAAAATTTATATTATTAAATTATAATAATTCACTACAAAATTATTAGTTAGTTGATGTTAATTTCTATCATTGGATGTTAGAAATTTCCATTATTTCTCACCTATTTTGTAATAATGATGTCAAATACCATTATTTTATTCCAAGTTCATAATTCCTGGATTATAAAATATATTTAAATAATATTTTAAAATTATTTATTGATCCCCATGTTCACTTTATGAAAACTACAGACATGATTTGTGATAATGGAATATATAATGAACTTTTTTGAGTAAATTTTCGATATTAACGGATTACTTTATAATAATTCTATATTTTTTCATCATTTTAAAACCATTTTAATGACATATATTACTCGTTAATATCATATATATTCATTAAATATATTTTATAATCATCCATATGAGGTGATGATGAAAATAAAGATGTCATCCTTGGATACGGTAGTCCACACGAAACATAGGTAACGTTTACATTTTTTAATAAATGGGAAGATTGTAGGAAATAGTTGTTCCATTAATATTATGATATTTAAGTATACTAATGTTAATAATTTAATTATTTTATTATATTTAAAAAAAATTAGAAGGATGGATGAGAAATAATAAAATAAAATATTGCGGAGTTGATAATACTCATATTGAGAGTTTGAGTCTTCTATTGAAATACCTTTTAGAAACGAAGGACATAAGTAATGTTATTATAATAAAGGATTTAAAAAAATATAATATTCTTATATAATAGGTAAAGTTGGTATCTTTTTAAGTCTATTTCGAAGGATATAGTGGCTATAAGTGGGTGAAGGTGAGATATTTTAAAGGTGAAAAAAGAGGGACTTTTCCTTGGAATTAAAAGTTATGTGGGGGTAAAGCTACAATAACATAGGATATATATGAATTGTGTAACAAAATAAACTCTAGTATCCTATATTTTGTGGACAATTTATTTTATTCTCACAAGATGAAATTTATTTCATCCCAAGGGATCAAAATTCTTAGTAGTCTTAGAAAACTTGATACACGTTTGAATATCACGCAACATTTGAAAACATGAAATTCAATATAGTAATTTATTTGAGAGAATTATTATTCTATTAATAATATAATGTAATATAAATAATAGTAAAATAACTATAATCCTAGGTAAAGGAAACAAACTATATGGGTGAACTTGGGTGCTTAGGAAGGGAATTCATACAGCGGAAGCTATCATAAGGCGTGAATAATATGGATGAAATAAATGATGATCAAATAATTACATATAAATAATCAAATGAGCTTGAAAATTATACATGGATATTAAAAATATTAACATAATCATGTGATCATCAATAACTAATTTCATAATGATGGAATTCATAATTTCATACATCTTAAGCTTATCTTCAAGGCCATGTACCAATATAGCGTTCACAAAATTATGTTGAATAAATAATACAACTTATTCAAAATTCCTTTATAATCAATAACTATTCATATTGGAAGAACTAGCATAAGAAATGTCAATAATTTCCCTGATAAAAATGATCAATATATATCCAAAGAAATATGTTGGATGGTATCATAATTTTGTATCCTCAGTAAAGTATAATATTTATCAAATTATGTTGAAATATAAAAAAACCCTTTAAAATATTATTGGAACATTTCTTGAGGAAAATACCATTTTCATTTTGAAATCAATTATTTAAAATCTAAAAATTACGAAAATATTAGTAAAAAACTTTTCTTTGTAAAGAAACATGGAAAAATGTAATGTAATATTCAAATTAAAGAGTCATGATGGAAGTAAAATCTATTCGCTCGGTGTATATTAAAAAAATTATTTTTTCACACCTTTGGTAAAACGTTCCTCATTGAGAAAAAGAAAAGAAGATTCCTTTTAAAAAAATTCTAGAAATTAATACATGCATAAAAATTTAATTTAATAAATTATTTTAAAATATTATAAACATCATTTAAATAAATTAAAATAATATACGTACATGTACGAAAAATATTCCTAACCAAATAGAAAAAATAAATTCAGTTTTCTTTAAAAACATTCTTTCGAACATTTGAGCACTTAGAGAGAGAAAAATGAAAGGAAAAACTTTTGACTGTATTTTTTTTAAAGGTTGCTGTTCTAGTAAAATACCAAAAAACAAACTCTATTATAAAGGATGGAACAAGAGAGGAATATATGATTTTAAAATAAGGAATTTTTTGAATATATCTAGTCTGACTTTCTTCGTAACTGTTTTTACCTCCATAGAATAAATTTAAATTTATTATAATTATATAATATATCCATATGAATAATTATAATATCAAATTTTATCCACTTATAATATTTAAACACACATTTATTAATAATTTTATATTTAAATTTTCATTTTTTAGTGTTAACTGTTTCATTTATCATGTAAGTTTCAGTTCAGTAGTTTCAGTCCTTGCATCATTCTCATGTCTACATAATCTAAAAAATATTAATCTTCATATAAATTATATTCAAATCCATTAAATAAATATTTATAATCATCCATGAAAGGCAGACCTGAACAATGAATCACATCACTTTGTGGAGGTGATAGTCCAGCCATACGGACGATCGATGTTATCATGTTTTTAACTGGTAGAAGGGTAAAAAAGTAAATTATATCTTATATTTAAGGAATAATAATTATTTTATAAATATTATATATTTTAATTAGTTACATATTTATAACCATCCAGGTAAAATATTTATGAAAATTAATTACATTTCTATGTAATGATAGTAGATTATACGTGCGCACAAGAAAGGTTTCTTTTTTCTATATAATGAAAAAGAGATGAAAAAGGGTTATGCCACTAGAATAATAAAACTTCAATATATGAAATATGATTATTTCATTATATTTTCATGTTTATAGAATATTTTATATAGGTATAAGTTAATAATAAAATAAAAACAATCTATTAATAGTTATACCTATTTTTTGGGAAACTATCATTGGATTAAACATTAAGACTTATAGGTTGGTCATTTGATGAGAACAGAGCCTCTAGGTCATGGGGAAAAAATTTGGTGATGTATTTTGGAAGTTATCGGTTGAGATAATTGGATTAATATTTGTGATTAATAGTGTATAAGTTGTTCCCTTTTATAAGTGAGGGAAAGGATACACTTGGAATTTCTTAAAATATTTTAATAATATAAAGTCCCTTTATTATGAAAGTGACTAAAAATTTTAAAATATTTTAATATGATAATAATGTTTAAATAAACTCAAAAAATTATAGTTACACAAGTTTAACTGATATTTTTACCCTTATCTATTAGTTTAACACCCCCCCCCCCATTAAACACATTTTAACCTTAACCGTGGTAAAGTGCGTAAAATGCAAAAGAAAACTATTTTTAGATAAATGTTGTTTTAAGCATAAAAATTATTTTTCAACAAAATAAGGTATAGTATTGATATAAATTGAATTTATTGAATTATTTTAAATTAAATGGGACTTATTTTACTTTAAAACAAAACAAAACCAAAATTAACCATCTAAATTCTTAATTAAGAGAAAAGAACCAAAAATAGTTTTTATTTCGATAAAAACAATACTAAGATTTCAAAAATGTTAACCATAAATTTATAAGTTAAATGTTATATTTTTTTATGAATTATTTTACATATGAAATTTATATTTTTTTCTATAAAAAGAAGTTTCATGATCTTTAAATTTATTCTTAAATCATTATAATTCCAAAAAAAAGTGATAGTTTTTGTAAAATCGATATTTTTCACCACTCACCCAAAAATCGAAAATTTAAGAAAAATATTAACAATAATTGAATTTTGGCCTAATAAATTAAAAAAATGAATCATTTTATTTAATTAAATTTATAAAAATTAAGAATTTAGTTTTTAATCATATTCTTGAATAAATATATGTGCAATATGCTATTATTTCTCTAGAAAGAAAATTTTATTATAATTGAAGCTCGGGTGTTAGAAATTAGGTGATTAAAGGTTCATGAGATATATGGATATTAATTTACAACCATAAAAATGTCTTAAATTTAAACATAAAAAATTTAAACCACTTAAGTTTCCCATTTTTATCCTTATTAACCCTGATTAAAAGTTTTAATATGGTGATTATTGTTTTACTAAAAATATAAGATAACCCCTATTACCAAATTTTGGTGTGATTATTATTATTTTCGACACTATTTAATCTAATTAGATTTATAAATATGAGAAAATTAACTTTTAAATTGAAACATAATATATATAGGAAAAAATTATTTTTTAGAAAAATGACTTTTTTACATTAAATGTTTTCATTCTTGTTTCATATCAATTATTACTTAAATTAGTGTTAATATATTATTCATATCAATATTATAATTTATTATAATTTAACCATAATATATTTTATTGATATAAAAATATATATCACACAAAAAAAATTATAAAAAAAAATCTTATTAGTTATTGAACCAAACTAATAGAATTTTTTCAATGAATTAGTATTAAAAATGAACTTCATTTAAATTTCAACACGTATTTCATAATGAGGTAACCTTTACCTATAACCCCAAATTCAATGGCTATTTTATAATGGTTGTATCATGATTTTTTTTATTTTGAATGATGAATAAGTTATCCAACGTATCAAATTTATTTATGAGTGAAATATGTTATGAAATCATAACATGTTACATAATCTGCCACTATTCTTCCATCTAATAAACTTATGTTGAGAAACTAAAACATCATGAACAGTTTTTTTAATTTTGTAGGTTTCTCATACACATATTTCAGTTCCTCCATTACTTATTTCATTTCATTTATTTCATAAATGTTAAAGTCAACGTTCATCAACAAATATATTCTCACCAGTGCCAATGCTTTCTTATAAACATTCCACCTTTTTCCATTATGTTTGAGAAAAATATAGTAAATGGAGCATCAATTTTATTTTGAATCTAATGATCCTAAATTATAATTCTTCATAAGATAGAATTTAATCCATCAAACTTATCCACACAAACCTTGTTATCATTTGATTCCATGTATTCTAATGAAGGTGAAATCCCACTGAAAACAATACATTATCAAGGTAAGACTGAGTGAAGAAACCTAAGATACTCAAACTATGTTCTCTAATACTACATATTAGTATAAAAAAATATAATAAAAAATATCATAGATGCTTGTTATTAGGGAAATTTAAAATAATGGCTGGTTATGTTTTTTATAAAATAACCTTAAGGGGGAGGATCATTCCACTAGAACATCACACACTGGAGGCTTTGTGCACTAGAAATAGAACATGTGGAAGTTCTCTTCCCCATCGACTAAGTTTACTAGAACAAGGTAGTCAATATATCCTAGTTTCCTCAGAAATTAAGCCTCAAAAACTCTCAAGTAATAAATAGTAATACATGAATGCAATGATAGGAACAAGAGATTCACATGATTCAAAAAATAAGCCCAATGTGGATGGGAGAAACATTAATTTAGCCTTTATATTTTAATTAGAATATAAAAGATATTGAAAAAAATATTACTATGTGTAAGTAATATATAAAATACATCATTAATTATAAACAATAATAAATTTCTCTAATGGTCCCATACAATTATATACTAAGTTGTATCCAGTAAACTAGCTAAACCCACTCACCTAAAATTACAGATAACATGGAATAATCACTTCAACTTGGATTCCAACTTGATGACCCCTCGGTTTCATTGAAATTATATACCTTTACCACTTTATCGTACCTTGTTCAAATATTATAACATCCACTGATCTTACTACCCCTGGAGATATCCTTCTACCATTGTAAGCTTATCAAACTGCTCCACTTTCTATTTACCAATTTTTTGTAAATAAAATTTTGGGTGAATAAAATTTTGGTAAAGTGAAAAAGACTTCACCTCCTAACAAATTATTCCATTTAAAGTATCTTAGAATATTTTTTAATCATTATTGGGTAATTTTAGAGGTTTCTCATCATCTCTTGAATGAACAGTGTGTGAGGATCTTGGATTTTATTTCAAATCATAAGTAAGACCTAGATTTAGTTTTTATCCCTCTATTTTTATTGATATCACTCTCAAATCAAGACTTAGGGATTATAGATTCATTAATCTATATAATTTTATTGATTGTTATCATTGATAAATTTGGGTACTTGAGGATTCATCCCGTTGGTGTGACCTTATACATTGAATTTAGGTATTTTTTGGAACATTGTATTTCGATATGTGGTTTCAATACCTTTGATGATATTGTATAATTTTCTATGATTTTTTGATTTATTATGATTTATTTTTCATTTTAATGCATTATTTTGGATAAAATCGAGATTTTTTTATAAAATTAATTTTATGTATAAATTAGTTTTAACCATAATTCAATTTTGAATCAACCAGTATTTTAAAATAGTTTTCAATGAAATGGATTTGATTTAATAAATCATGGATATTAAAATAAATTTATTTATTATTATTTTTTTACAAAATATATTTTTTATGGTAAATAAATTTATGCTAAAACCCCAATAAGGGGTTGGATTTATAAATTAATTTACATTATTTAATTATATTTTTTAATTGTGTAGTTCATATGTAAAATTTATTTTTTATGAGACCTAGTAATGAAACCCTTAATCATTATATCTATTAAAGAAGAGACTTTAATACCATGTGTCAAGGTGTGCACATGTTAGGATAATAAAGGATAAAATTCCGCACTCACTAGGATTTATGTTTTGGATGTGTGAATAGGTTTCCACACATTGATAAATATATAAATCATGGATCTACTGTATTATTCTTAACAATGGATTAAGTTGATAGATTTTGGGGAAAAAATAATTTCCATCAAAATTTTGGAAAATAGGTATTTTCCATCAAATTTTTGAAAACATGGAGGTTTCTTCTAATGGGGAAATAAGAATTGGATTACAGGAAAAATGTTTTATAAATAAAACAAAATTTTTAGATTTTTATAAATTAATGGTTTTAATTTGGTGTTTTCTAAAAAATTATAAAATTTTTCAATAAATTATTATTCTTGGTTAATGAAATTATTTTTATTAATAAATAATTTTTGTTAAATCAATTGTTATTTATCATGATTTATTTGATATTATATTTACATTACTAATTCATTGAATTGTATTAGATTCCTTGTGTAAATACCACTAAGTTCATACTCACCCTATATATGTGCACTTTTGTGGATATGAAAACATGATCGGTTGTGTTATAGGTAATGGTAAAAAATATTTCTTCATCAATGTTGAGTTGTAGATCCACTTTTGAGATATAGTAGAGGGGATTCTGTATTGGGATTTATGTATTTCGTTTTATTATTTAATGTGTTTCATTAAGTTTCTTTAAATATTATATTATTTAAAATAAGTGTATTTCTACTACATAATTTGTTTTCAAATAGTTTTATTTGGAGATATTTACATTAAAATTCATTATTTGAGAATATTTATTTGAGGTAAAATTATTTTCCATGATTTACTTTATCTATCTCTAAATTTTTATATCCTCTAGAAATAGGGAATGTGCTTAATGCCAATATGAATCCTATATTGGGTCTTGGGTCTGGGTGTTTCAAAACTCTATCAGAGTATGGTTTCTTAGTTGATACTTGGGATATTTTATAGGTATGGGGATGAGTATGGTCAGAATTCTATGTAAACTAATATTAAGTAATTTTATACTATTTTTTGAAAACAAATTAATTTAATAATATGTTTGAGAAATATATATTTTAGTGATGACTCCATAAGATTATTATTTGTGTCATGTTTTTCCACAATTGGTCAAAACTGGAAATATTTTATGCATCAAGATAGGTATGCTAAGGAATGAATTATATAAACAATGTTTTGGAGGAAATTTTTTTCCTTCATGAAAATGTATTTTAAATGACTCAATGATTTATATTCTTTTTAAAAACTGATTTTGAAATTAATTTTATAGAAATTTCATGGTTTTTTGTGATAAAAAATATTGAATGAAATAGACCAGGGGAATATAAAACCACCTTGTAATAATACAGAATGAAACATTTTTATAATGTTGAATGATAAGGGATTATTTAGATTTTAATAATATATTTTATGTGATATAAAATAATATTTCTATAATATTTCTATTGTTACATGTTCTATGATCGATAAAGAAATATCATGTAGATATTTAGTGAGATTGGTGGTGTAGGTTATCCAGATGATTGGTTGGGATACTAATTAAGATAGGTTGAGATAATTGAATCAATATGAAATGTTTTTAAATGTAAAATAATCATTCATTTAGAGTTAATTTTGGGTAAAATCATGAAAATAGTTGTTGGAAAAGATCAAAAAAATCTTTATTATTGTATAGGTGCCTTAGACCTTGAGGTTTATCTTTATATATTATCAACTAGAGGGACCATCTAAAAAGTTAATTGAATTGATTGAGTAAGTATAGAAGGATAATGAACTTGATATAAATGGTTTCTATAATATATATAATTATTAATAATACCTTGAATAAATAAAGAAATCTAGGGTTTAATATATTTTCATTTTGAGTATTCTAACATACCTATTTTAGTGCGTGCATCAAAATTTATTGAGGTTGTGAAATATTTGTCAGAGATTGTAATGAATATAAATATAAAGTATAATAGATTCTATATGTACCTATGATTGGTTATATGGTCAAGTATTAATCTATTAAGCTACTAACTTTTGCAGTGGTAGTTTGTATAGTGGATAGATAAGAGGATGATATTGTAAACACCTAGAAGACATGTGATTTCCATCATTGGTTTAATAGATAGAAATATTACTTCAGTGGATATAATAAGATGTGAAATTAAATACAATAGAAGTTAGTGGATATATTTTCCAATCATTCTCAATAAAAAAGGTATGTTGAAGTTCTTTTGGTGTGGTGAAATAGGATACCCAATTTCAAGGTGTCGAAGTCCTCCTCGAGTGTATTATTATTATATGAATTTGATCCATAAGAAGAGTTTGTTTATTCAATTTTCATAGAATATTAATACTTTAAAATATATAGATATGTAAGGATATAATATATATATTAATTTTCTAAAGAAATCTGAGTCATATACTAATGGATTATTGGGGAATCCTTATGAGGAGGGGTGGTCAAAACCTTATATAATAACTCTATGATTAAAGTATTTTTTGAATTTAAATTTCTGATATCTATAAATTTAATTTCATTTATTTTTATTTGGGGTCTATGAGTTCAAATTTAAAGAAGTGAGAGTATGGAGGAAAAGTGGTGTAACTTGTTAATTTCATTCCAGTAAGTAAATCAAGTTACTGTTAGTAGGGACTCAGGTACCTAGTAGAGGGAAAATATATAGGTGTGTATGGACTTGCCATCGGGTGTCCAGTAGTCAGGCACTAGGTAGATGATATATTTTGAGTTCCTATTGGATAGGAATAAGCTAACCAGTAGGTTCCTAGGTCATTTTTTATTATGGAAATTTTTATCTTTTTACTATAGTGGGATTTAGATTGAATTTTGGTTTCACCATTTCGTGATGATTAATTGGATGAATACTCCTCTCCCTAATCTCCTAATTTCCCTCCCTCCCTTATAAAATTTATTTTTCCTTTAATTGTTTTTGGAACTAAATTTTTTCTATGTAATTTGACTCATATTATTAAGCTCTTATAAATACCTATCATTTTATATAAATTCATTGAGGTTTTCTCAATGTCATAATCTTGTTATTATCTTATGTATCCATATTAAAAAATTTGAGGATTTTAGATGTTTGAGGTGGAATTAATTGTATGTTCATTGTATATATTGTTTTATAATTAAAATATTTATTATCTAGAAACATTTATTCATAAAATTAATATAATGATTCATTTAATTAAGAAATAGAGAGTTTTTATTTATAGGGGATGTTGGGTTCACTGGTATCCTCTTATGTGTGGGTACAAACTTAAATTTGATGGATCCACTTGAAAAAAGCTTCATGAATGGTGTAGGGATATTCGAGATCACTTAGGATCGATGGTTCTAGGTTTTTCAGTGAATATTGGTCATATTTCTTCTTCGATAGTAGATCCAAAGGTTCTGATTTATAGCCTCGGTCATTCCCATAAGAGAGGTATTATTCTTTTCTGTACTAAACTCAATGCTTCATTAATTGTGAATTTTTTAGGGATATAGAGTTTACTCATTAGTCAATATTTTATACTATTTATGAATTCACACTAAAAATGGATGAGGTTACCATCATTGACCACACATGGAGATAATGTAATATGTAGGTGGAATCTCTTGCGTATCATGGGTGTTCTATTTTATTTGTGGAGTTTTCTCATCCATCAGGATCATTCCATTGTTATTTAAAAAAAATTGATAGTTGATGCTTTGGGTCTTTATTTTTTCATCCTCCTCGTAAGTGTGGATTCATGTGATCTATTTTATGGTGGACCTTTTTTGTTTTAAGTAGTAAAATAAATAACTTCTCATTTAGAAATATAGTTGCCTGTTATATTCTTATGTATTTAATTAATTTAATATATATGTTTTTTTACTACTGTTATGCTTTAGTGTAATATAGATCTAATTTAAATTAAATTATGTTTAATTAATTTTAAATTATATCATATGATTTTTTAAGAGATGAAAATATATTATATATGTGTTTTAAATTTGGAAATGTGTGTGAACATGTGTAAGTGATGATTAAATGTAAGGAATTATGAATTAAATATTCTTTTTGATATTACCATTATTAGATGAATTAATAATTAATATATATGTTCTAAAATTTATTCTTTTCATAGTTTTTATGTGTTGAAATGATGTTTTCTACTATATAAATTCATATTATTATAAAATAAATTAGAAAAATATTATGTAGATTAATTTATTAATATTTTATGTGTTTTATCTTTTTTTTTAATGTTATATTAGATGTATTGTTATATTATAATAGTTATAGATTTGGATAAAACTAAATTTAATGAATTAGGGGAATTTTTATTTTGTTTTTGTGACTTTATAATGAATATTTTCAATTGTAAAATAATTCAATTATTATGTAAAATAAATTTTTATTTAATTTTAGTGGGAAAATAAATTTTGTAATTGTTTTTCATTGAATAATTATATCAAAATAATTAAGGGGATAATATGGGGTATTTTTTGTATATTTTGTTTATTGGAATTTTGAGTTTAAGTTCTATAGAAGTGAGTATGATTTTTTAATTGTGGGTGTGTTTGAAAATTTTGTTTTCATAATATAATGGTATAAAAATGGGGATTTAATAATAAGTTTATGTGATGAATTTAAAGTGATATTTTAGATATAATGACATAAATTTTATTTTAATGTTCATAATTAATTTTTCATGAAGTTGGTTATTTACAAGGATCCATGGGTTAGTCTATGACTTGACATGATGATATCGGACCAATATGTTTTGACTAGGCCTTGACGTAGGAATTTGAATTTATTATATGTCATGGGTTTTATATAGTTCATATGTGACACATGTGTTTGGATAATTATTTCATGTCTGATATCAAAACTTTCATCAACTTTAGACATATATATTAAATGGTTTCTAGGGATTTGCTTGGCACATAATTTTATTACTTTCATGTTGTAAATGATATCATTAAACTGTTTAATATCTTTATACATACAATATAACTTCTTGGGATGTTTGGGATTATTGTGATTTCTACTAAAGATTTATTTCATACACATTTTATGTGCACACCTTGTGTGCATGAAAATTATATGCATGATTTTGGAAGAAATTGTAATTGGACTCAATAGCTAAGAGATGATGTTTGAAAGAATCTTAGATATTTTTCTTTATAAATTTTTAATCTTGTGTATGGGTAATCCACGCTATAATTTATTATATATTTTTGTCATATTGTTAATATTACAATGCTTAGGATTTTATTTTAAAGTCATATTTCAATGTATGACTCATATGGTCATTTTTTGGAATGTTTTCTTAACTCTATTGAGAACATTATCATTTATTTTCAATTCTAATTGATATTATATTTCTTTTTTTCTTGTTTTTTTAAGGGAATATTGAGTGTAAATTACTCCCCAAGCAATATTCACTAACCCTTGGTGTTAACCACTATAATTTTATGATTAGGGTGCAAAATTGAGGCCATGTGACATCTTTCCATAGATACATATTCATTCTACGATAGGTCATTACAAAATGGTATTATAGTAATTTATTTTATTATTTCATTAAATTTTTGGATTGATAAATTAAAGAAAGGATTTGAGAAAAATAATAGAATTTGTGTGTGTGTGTGTAGAAAAAAACCATAGTAGAAGTCCATGCTACCTATGAAGTATATGATTGCATTTTATGATTTATAAAAGATATTTTTGGGTACTATAATCACTCTAATTAATGTTGATTATTTTAATATTCATTTATAATTTTGGCACATAGGTATTTGACATGTGTGTGTGTGACTGCGATTGATTGTTGATTTGATTTTACTTAAATGGTTAAATTATTAATAAACTAATAATTATTTTCCTAAATTTGGTATCATTAATAGATCAACTAACTAAAATATGTCAAATAAATTTGATAGTGTTATGTGGTTAGTTTATTTGACTAATTACCCTGTGAACACATGTAGTAAATGATCTATGATGTGATTGTTTTAGGTAACTTTTAATATCGATTAATAATGAGAGTGTTGAATTTTTATAGAATCATGGAACTAGTGAATCATATCCATGAGCCTCATGAGAAGAAGGTAGAGTATAGTAATTATGATTAGTTTAATATTTAGGGTTTATCCAAGTATGTTCCTCCAGTGGAAGAACTCAAGATTCTATAGAGTGGAAAATTACTAAGATTTTATTAAAATTAATTAAAAATACATAACGAAGACCATATAAATATGTAGTAGTGATGTTTGATGTGATTTGATATTTTTGAGTTCAATATCCTAATCTATTCAAGGGTGATGTTAGACATCTTAGGGAAGAGGAGGGTTCATATGGCATGGATAGATTCTTTGATTTGATTGATGCACCAAAAGGGATCAAAGTGAATCATGTAGTCTTTATAATTTAGGTACTAACATGATGTTGTTGGGGTATTTTGGTCCTGGTGAAGTGGAATGAAGGATTTTAATGGGATGATTTTTTGGATCTCGTATTTATGAATTGTTTCCCATAGGCAATGAGAATGTATAGAGTCAAGGAGTTCATGGATCTAAAGTTAGGGAGTATGTTCAAACCTGATTATACCTCTATCTTTTAGACTTTCTCAATTTTTCTCTAATCTTGAGTGGTTATGATACTTCCAAATATCTTAATTTAAAGTATGAGATGAATTTGGAGGTTGATTTTATATTTCAATGATTTTTTGACTAATTTAATAGAACTGTTAAACATGTATCTCATGGAAAATATTTATTTTTTTAATAAATGAATGATTTTGTTCGTTGAAATAGATCTAGAAGTGGAAAGTATAATAATGGGGTGAGTATTACTGGGATTTAGAGGGATCAAGTAGAAAGGGGAGGTATTTTTTATTTTTATTTTACTCTAAGGACTCCATTGAAGAGATATTTGTGTTTTTGTAAAGTCAATACTAAAATTATGTCTCCTGGTGATAAAAAAGGGTGTCATTCCTATAGAAAAATAAGAGATCAGTAAGAAATTATTCCCAAAAGGGATCCTAAATAGGTAGAGGTCATGATTTAGCTTCTATGCAAGCATATCTAGTAAGTTTTTTTTCATTTAAATAGAGAAATCATCATTTTTTATGTAGTATTATTTGTTACAATGGTGGAAGGGGTTCTCAGTAACATGTTAAATACAGAGATATAGTGAAAGGGAGTTAGGAGACTAAGGGGAGGTGTTAAGGTATAGGTTCTAGTTAGTTATCTACTATAAAGTTGGAACTTATAGATCCTGAAAAGGGATCTTTCATGGTTAAAGTTATGTTGTTCGTTATCACTACCTTATCTAGGATGTTATTTGATTTTAGTTTTTCTCATTATTTAATTTCTTCTTATTTAATATCTTACCCAGATTTTAATTTTGAACATCTATCTAGATTTATGTCTATAAATACTCATTTGAAAATAAGGGAGGAGTCCATCATAATATTCCAAACATGTGTCATTATTTTAGTGTAAATTTTTATATTTTTGGTACTTCTTCATTTTGGATATAAATTTATTTTACATGGTTGTTGGAATGAATTGTTTAATACATTTTTAGGCCTAATTTGATTGTTACCATAGATGAGTTCTATTTCTTCCATCTGATGAAGAATTTTATAGTTATTTTTTGGATAATGGGATGATTATTCTAGTACCATTGACTTGGATTTCAGTTTACTAAATATGATTACATATCAAGTATTAAATATGTTTCTCAGATCAGGTGAGTGTGTTGTAAATTGTGTTTTTCCTCCTCTGGTTGATAGATATTTGAACGTGTTTCATGAATATTTTATATAATGTCAACCAAATATAGAGGTTAATTTTTTAATTTACATAGTACCAAGTATCGATCCTATTTCCATACCTCATTATCTCATGGATCCTGATAAGTTAAATGAATTAAAAACATAGTTGGAAGATCGAAACTCCTAAGATTGATGAATATCTCAATGTAACTATTTCAAAATGGGATATGGTTACATGTTGATAAACATAATTGAGAATTATCAAAAAATAATAATTAATAATATATATATTACAGTGCCCTTATCAACCATTATTACTTTTCATTGATTTAAACTAATCCTTTCTCAGAAATCATCATATATATATATAAGTGGATTCCTTACATATCAAGTCTCCAACTTGTAACTTTTTCCCTTTATCATTATTCATAGGAGAATATTATCTTGGTGGGGTTCTCCAGTGATTTTTGTGAATAATATAGATGGAATCTTGTGCTTATTTATTAATTATCATAGGTTAAATCAAGTTACCATTCAGAATTGGAATGTTTTACCTCAGATCGATGATTTGTTTGATCGTGTGTGAGGATCACAATGGTTTTAAAATATTGATCTTTAACCAAATTATTATTGATTGATAATGTTATATAAATATGGGTCTAATACACCTTTTAAAAGGATATATAGGCATAAAATTTTTGGTGATGTTATTGAGGGTGAATAATGTACCACTATATTTATGGATTTAATGAACTATGTTTTCCATAATTTTTTGGTTTCATTCATGATTTTATTTATTAGTGGTTTATTGATATACTCATCATCATATGAGAACCATGGAGAAAAATTTATCATTTTCTTGGAAATATATTCTAATATGTAAAAGTTCCATTTTTTGGATACAAGAGGTGATGTTGCTTGGGTATGTTTACTATAAATTTAGGATATTAATGGATCCTGAGAAATTTTCATCTTTGAATTCATGGGGGAAACTCAGGAATTTCTTTGAAATTTCAGGTTTCTTAGGTATTACAATTTTTTATCCTTGATTCATCCATAACTTCTCCCACCTATTTACACCTATATAGAATTGACTAAGAAGGGGGTGAAATTTTGATGGGATCATATATGTGATTCCACATTTTAGGATTTTAATAAGATATCGACATCAACACCAATTATCATTATATTAGATCTAGGGAAGAATTATAAGGTTTATTATGATGAATATAGTGTTGGATTATGGTGTATGATAATTTTGGAAGCTCAGAAGATAACATATGGTTCTTGATTTCTTAGGTTGCATGATAAAAATTATTATACCCATTATCTTGAGTTAGTCATAATTTTTTGTGACATTAAGTGTTGTTAGAATTATTTATTTATAGATATGTTCATTGTGTGCATAAATTATAAAACTTGAACTATATATTTTTTCAGTATTACATGAAATTATAATTAAAAAATTGATGAGTTTAATATCTTTAGTCATTGAATTTTGATATGATATATACCCCAGGAAAGGGAAACTTCATTGTTAATGATTTGAGTATGAAAGATTATATGGTGGGGAGAAAATACCTTTGTGTACTCTTGAAGGTTATTCTCTATATTATTTCTACAGATAGCTTTTTTTCATAAGTTTTATAAGAGAAGGTGATGAGTTATTTTATAATTTCTTGATGGGGAGTTCAACCTAGTTTATCCAATATGTTTCAGAGTGTTCTATGACACTTTGGTGGAAATCTATGAAACGTAAAATATCTAGTTTCACTTCAAGAATTTTTACATGTTAAGGGAAAAAAGGTAAACATTAGAGACTAGAAAGTATGCTTTCATCCTTACCTATTTTAGAGTGAAAATTGGATGATATTATTATGGATTTTATATCGAGTTTTTAGGGATGATCAAAGAGAAAATATGTAGTATGGGTTATTATTGGTCGATTGAAAAAAGTTGAACATTTTATTTTGATCAGGGGAACTCAAAAAATTTATGAACTTTGACAAAAATTATTCATGAGATTTTGAGATTTTAAGATATACTTAATAACATTGTCATGATAAATAATCACATTTTGACTATAGAAATGATTTAAAAAAGATTTCAGTACTCAAGTGAAGTTGAGTATGGGTGATCACCTACTCATTAATGGAAAATTAGAATAAAATATAAATATTTTTTAGGGTATACTTCAATAATGTATCCTATTAGTTTTTGGTGTTTTGTAAGACAATGTGTTGTTCACAAATAAATATTCATATTTTTCAATATGGTCATATTTGTTGGTAAAAGGAAATTTTATATTAGTAAAGAATTTAACAAATTGATATGTATTTGTGCCCCTTCTAGGGAATATCATTGATTAGGGTTCGTAATAAGATCCCAAAGGTTGTAGGATTGATTATTTCTCGTATTAAACATGAATTTCAATCATGTTGTGAGTTATCTACCACCTCAAGAGTCCCTGACAAAGTAAGAAGGTCAGTTTTACTGAGGCGATTCATTATTCTCAATAAATACTTTGGTTATAGTACGTTCTTTAGTGGGGGTGGGTTATACTAGGAAGGGCATAGATTATATGATTTGGGGGGATTTTTTTCAAAAAAAAAGATATGTCTATGTCACTAAATTATTAGTAAAAAATTTAACTAAATGTTATTGTGAGAAATAAAAAATTACAATTATAACTATACTAACAGATAATATATTTATTAGTTAAAATGTTTAGAAATATATTTATATTATATATTTAATAATTGATAATATCCTATCCAACATTTATTTTTCTATTGATATTATTTCTGATAAAATTGACTTATCTTTCACTATAAAAAATTCTGAAAAATAATATCTGTTTGAAATTAATTTAAAAAAACAATCATAATTGTTGGTGAAAAATCCATCAATGTAAAATTGAATCATTTTTGGGTTGGTTGTGTTTGTTGAAAAAGTGGGTTTCTATGGTGGGTTGTTGTGTTCTAGAGATATTGTTGATAATCTTCACTGGCAAATAACTATGAAAAAGGAATGGATGATATAGAGGTGGTACAAAAAGATAGATACAAGGTGGCGTCATTTTCTACTATTTTCCAAACTTTTGGTACAAATAATAGAGAATGGAGACAAGTATTTTTGGAAAAGGGAGATGCGCTCCAGTGTTATGGAGGATTATAATGTTTCACACGAGGAATTTTTAAAAATTAGAACATCAAAATATAGAAAAGGAAATAATGGAGTGAAAGTCGTGAAGTGTCATGAAAGTCATGAAGTGGCATGCAAGTCATGAAGTGGCACACAAGTCATGAAGTGGAACGCAAGTCATGAAGTGGAGAACAATTCATGAAGTGGTGCGTTAGTTATGGATCGGTGTGCAAATCATGAAGTGGTGCACAAGGTGAGTTGTGCACCTCATGTACAGGGTCACCAAAATGCCTATAAATAGTTGGATAACCTCCCCATTTCGTAGTATCTAAACAATTAGAGAAAATAAAAGCTCTGATCACACAAGTGGAAGTGGTGTGAAATTGTTGAGTGGTGCGCAAGTACCAAGTTGCATGCAAGCGGTAAGTGGTGGTCATGTAGTGGTGTGAAAGTAGTGTGTTTCATGCAAGTAATAAGTGGCATGCAAGTAGTGGTGCGTAAGCAGTGGTGTTTAAGTAGTATCACACAAGAAGTGGTGTACAAGTAGTGGAATAGAAGTATAAAGTGGTGCGAAAGTTGGTTGTGGCATGAAATAAGTGGCTCTCATGTATAAAGTTTCTTGCAAGTTGGTTTTCTCACAATAAAGGTAGAGGTTTCACACTAGATAAAGTGGCACACAAGTCGCCCTAGGGTTGCGTGAAAGTTTTATGTCGGCTAGTACACCTTTAGTAGAGGGGTATTCATCATTGGATGAAACTTTTTCATCAAAAGAGCATCTACATACATTGGAGGATGTATTCCTTAGAGATATTGAAAGGATCTATAAGTCTCTAAACTGTGATTGATATTCTAAAGAAGTAGTGATCCCACATCAGTTGAGAGGGAAATGATCTTTCAAATTTTGATTGGTTGTAAACTAGGAGGGAGAGTGAGTTCACTCCAAACTTTGTAAATAGTAGTGCGCTTATAGTGGATTTGGTACATCGTCACATCATCAGTGTAAGCTCCTTGGATGTAGCCTAGTGAGGGTGAAGCAAGTAAAATTGTTGTTTCTTGTGCATGATTTAATATTTGTTCATACTCTAAAATAGAAAGGATAGAGAAGAGCGTTTTGTTTAAAAAAAATATCAAAATGGGAAATTATTTTAATTTTTCATACCCTGATTCACCCACCCACCCACCCCCCAGGGAATCTAGTCTAGTGGACCTAAAAATTGGTATTAGAGGGAAAGGTTGATATCCATTTTCATCTCTCAATAGAGGTCACCAATCATAAAGGTATTCTTATCATCAAGGGGAATAATTTTCAGTTATGTAAGAATCAAATGTGACATTACTTCTGATCATTGGGAATGGATGTGTTTACAGTAGTGATGCATAGTATCACAATTGATATCAATAGTGGTGCATTTTCAGAGGTTGATAGAAGGAAACTGGATGTTTATTCTAAGGGAATCAATGCTTTAGGGGGATACCTATCCAATTATATCTATATGAAGTTGATTTTATGAAAAACAACACATTCCATGTGGGAAAATCTAATGAACATATATAAAGGATATTCTACGGTCAGAGAGACAAATCTACAAGTCCTTTGGAACAAATATTAATATATAAGAATAAACCTAAATGAGTCTATTGATAAATTATTTGATAGGGTAAATTTTGTATTGGAAGACATGAAAGGTCTTAGATAAGTAATTGAAGACATAAATATTGTGAATCGTATATTGAGGAAAATTACACTTTGGTTCAATCTTAATGTTTCAGTATTGGAAGATAAATATCTGAAAGAGCTGAAACTGGATAACTTGCATAGTACCATTGTAGTATATGAAATGAAAAATGATGATAACAATGTTGTAGAAAATAGGAAATCTAAAGAGGTATCATTCAAGTCCATGAAGAGGCTCACTATTGAGGATTCATATGAAGAAGAAGAAATAGATGGGGTAATGTCATTCCTTTCCTCAAATCCTCAAAGAGGAAAAGGAAAGTTCAAGGGGAAACTAAAACTAGCATTATTTTAATGTGGAAAGTTTGTTCATCTTGTGGAAAGGTGCCCCAAAAAGTTCCATTAAGATGATGAGGATGAAGTTGAAGTCCCCATGAAGAATCCTTCAGCTTATGTGAAAGGTAAGAAACAATTCAAGAGAAACTTCTTTAAGAAAAAGAATCTCGTTTCACAAGAATGTGGCAGTTCAGATGAATCTGAGGTTGAAGAGGTTGAAGAGATAGAGAACTAAAAAAACTATGGAGATAATTCTATAGTGTTAGTCACAGGAAGCACCCAAAAATGGAAGAGAGTAAAAATGATGAAGAAGAATTTGAAGTAATAGTAGATATATAGGCTGAATTAGAAGCATTACTTGAGGAAATATATGTTTGTAGAGCCAAAATGAAGAAAGAAAACAAAGTGATTCATGATGAAAAACTCTATATGCAACAGCAAGAAGAAGGTAAGTCTGATTTTCTAAAAGAAATTAAAAAACATAAGTCTTCAATACCAGAGAGATTAGAGAATGTTGTTGAGTTCAAGTTGAAAATTGAGTATCAAAAAAGTGAAATCAATAGTTTGACAAACATTAGAAGGGTGAAAGTCAAATGTATTGAAGAACATTAAGAGGACATTTTTGGTATGTGAAAAAAGTTAAGGATCAAGAAGAAATATTGGGTCCCAATGTGACATTAGCAAAGCGGATCACTCAAAAGGTAGAAAAGATGGAAGTGGAGAAAAAAGGTCTAGCAAAACAAAATTAGTAGATCAATATAAATGATTAGGAAAGTATGGGGATTGATTTTAAAAATAAATTTACCATGGTTGAAGTTAGGCCATAATAACCCGCTCTGAGATTGATGATTGATTTGGGTATGAAGCAGAATCAGAATATTCAGAGGACCTAAGGAACAGTCAGTGGTGCAAAAGTGACATGTAATAATGCACCTCACATTCAGTATTATTACTATGGAAAGATGGGACTTTCACAAAATGTGTGTTGCATATCTAAAAGATAAAAAATGGAATAATAATATTAGTGGCACTCAAACAGAGAATGCTACTCTAGATCATATTTCTAAGGACATTATTTTTGGTGTAAAAGATTTAGGAACATGTCTAGATATTCTACATAAACCATGTAGAGGAATGTACCAAAGTAGAACTTGAGTACTCTCAAGCAGTAAATCTGGCAATCAATAAGTAAGATTAAATTAAAAACCGATTTTGATCTCTGCAGAATGAAGTTGGACCATCATATTCTGAATAATACCAAGGTCATGAATCTATACTGAGTATGAATTCTGAAACATGGATCAAAAAGAAAATAGTTGAGAAGGCAGTGGTTGTGGAAATTTCACTTAAAGCATCAGACCATTTTGGTGTATGGGTCCTTGATAGTGGTTGTGCATCCCATATAATAGGGAATAAGTATCTTGTTACAAGAATAAAGTATGACAAAGAAGGAGTTGTAATATTTGGAAATGATGAAGGCCTAAAGATTATTGGCTTGAGAAAGGCCAGGTTTTGGGGCAAATAGATAAGACGTGATGATGTCTTAGTAGTATAAGGTTTCAATCATAATATGCTTAGTGTTATTAAACTATGTGACTCAGTGAATTCTATAATATTTACTAAGAGGACATGTATCTCCAAAGGAAGAGATGGTGTAGTTTTTCTATAGGGATAAATGAAAAAGGGAAATCTATACATTGTAATTGGAGAATAAAATATGTGATTTTTTCTAGAGAGGAAGAGAACAAGACATGGAATAAACAACTGGGTCATCTATGCCACCCATCCCTAGAAAATCTGGTTAAGTGTGGTGCAACTAGAGACCTCACTAAGCTATCATGCAATTGTACTCATATGTGTGATGCATGTCAACAAGGAAAAGTCATCAGAAAAACATTCAAGGCTAAGGAAAATAAGCCAATAAGAGTACTTGAGTTGGTGCATGCTTATGTTTGTGGACCTATCTCACTAAGATCCATTATCAAGAAGAGATATTATGTTCTTTTAATTGATTATTACAGTATAATGAAATGGGTATTTGTAATTTCCCATAAGTTCATTGTGTTTAGCTTCTTAAAACAATATCATAGGGAATCATAAAGGATGCTTGGGCAGAAAATTCTGAAGTTTTGTACTTATAATGGTATAGAATTCATAAACTGTCAGGTGAAAGAATGTATCTAAAAACATGAGATAAGGATTCAAGTTTCTTCAGTGAGAACTCCCCAAAAGAATGGAGTGGTTGAGAGGATAAATTGGATCATAAACAACATAGAAAGAATGATGATTACTAAAAAAGACATACCGTAGAAAATTTTGAAAGAAGTAGTTTTAACATCAGTCTATATTTCAAATAGGGCTATGTTGTGTCTGAAAGAATGGAGGACATTGTATGAGATGTGGCATGAAAAGAATACAATTATGAAATACTTTAGAATCTTTGGAAGTAAGATCTTTATTCTCAAAAAAGAAAAAATAGTAAATTTTAATCACATGGAGATGAGGGGATATTCTATGGATACTCAGGAAAAAGAAAATAATATAATTTATTTAATAAGAGGATGGGAAAAGTAGTTGAGAGAAATGATTCCATTATAGTGGAAAATAAAGAGAATATTCAACAACACAGTGCACAGTTTAGTAATGAAAGTGATGAGGATACAAGCAACAAGGGGAGAGAAGAAGTTGAAGATACAGATTTAGAAGAATACATTGATGATGATCAACAAAAAGTCAAGTATGTATCTACAAAGAGTCGAACTAAAATTGACAGTAAAAATATCATTGGTGATCAGACAGTGCCTATTCAAACAAGAAGAATGAAGTCATTACATCACACATCTTTCTTATCTCAGGTAGAGATGAAATGTTTTACCAATGTAGCTAGAGATGAGAACTGGGTTCAAGCTATGAATGAAGAGCTAGATTATATTGAGGAGAATTAAACATGGGATATTGTTTCGAGGCCAACAGATAAGAATTTCATTGGAACTAAATGGTTTATTCTCAATAAGATGAATGAATATGGAATAGTGATTTGAAACAAAGCATGAATAGTGTTCAAAGGATACTCCCAGATAGAGGGTATTGATGTTGATGACAGATTTTCACCTGCTTCAAGGCTGGGAACAATCAGATTATTCTTTTCCATTGTAGTGCAACGGAAGTTAAAGGTTCTCCAAATGGATATCAAATCTGTATTTTTTTAATAGGGTTCTAGGAGAAGAATTTAATATTCAGTATCTAGATGGTTTTATTATTCATGAAGAGGAGAACAAATCTTGTCAATTGGAGAAAACTCTATATGGGCTGAAACAAGCACCAAGTGCAGGGTACTCAAGGCTTGATTGATATTTGAAGAAGATTGGATTTCAGCATAGTGGAGTTGATTACAATATATATTTCAACAACAACAATAATAAAATGATGATGGTGCTGGTTTATGTCTATGACATAATATTTGGAAAATCAGATGAATCTCAGTACAGATAGTTTTCCAAATTCATGAAAATTGAGTTCGAAATGTCAATGATTAGTGAGCTGATTTTTTCTTTGGTTAATAGGGTACACAAGGAAGGAATGGAACTTTAATTTCTCAATCCAAATATACCAAGGATGTTCTGATAAGATTTTGAATGGAAAATTACAAGGATATGAAGACTCTTGTTGCTACCCAGATGAAATTATCAAAATATGATGATGTTGAGGCAGTTAATATCACAGAATATAGGTAGATTATTGGAAGTTTACTATAACTAACTGAAACAATACCTGATATTTTTTTCGCCACATGACAAGTATAGATATACCAATGAAATCCCAAGTAAATACACATTATTTTAGTGAAAATAATACTTCGGTATATTAAGGGCACTGTGGATTTTTGTTTGATGTATAATGATAAATCTTAGCTAGATATTTTGGGATATATAGATGTAGATTGGGCTAGATTAGCATATGACATTAAATATATGTAGGGAGGTTATTTTTATATTAGTGTTTTGTGTATTTCATGGCTAATAAAGAAGAAATATTTCACTTCATTGAGCTCCATAGAAGATAAGTATATTTCCACCACTCAAGTATGCACACATTTATTATGGATAAAGCATCATATTGATGATATGGGCATTGTAGAAGAGTATCTGATCATAATCTAATGTCATAATTCGAGTGCTATAAATATGAGAAAAAATATAGTCCATCACTCAAGGACAAAGCACATTGAGATCAAATAACATTTTATCATAGAGAAGGTTGAGAAAGGGATAGTAAAGTTGGAGTATGTGCTTACAGAGCTACAGGTTGCAGACACTCTAACAAAGGACTTACCCAAGGACGCTTTTGAGAGGAATTGACTGGCACTGGGAGTCCATTAGACCCCCCTCACTTGAAAAATTGTGGATGTGGTACCCTCCCCTATCCCCAAAGTATTATGTGTTTTCCCTGATGTACTGATATGTGTTTTCACCTTGTTCTAGACGGCAAATGATTTACCTTAGGTTTTTTTGACAAAGGGGGAGAAAATGTATCTATTCAAGGGGAAGAAAGTGTGGCTTTTTTGGGAGAAAATTTCTTAGTAAAAGACACAAGGAGAAGATGACAGGTATAGCATTGAGATAGGGTGGCAACAAGAAATGGTGAGTAGGATTTTTAAATCTGATGATGCTAACAGTGACCGATAAAAGAAGATATATTACAATATCTAAGATTCGTGATGAAAGTAGTTGAATGGTTTCAAGAATTGGTGTCAGGAATGAAGTAATGAATTGATGAAATTTTCACTATACACTTCTTTCTCATGTCAATCATTGCTCATGTGGGATTAGAGTATGTGTTGATTAAATCATTTATCGCTTTCACATTCGCAAGAGGCAAGTAGTGGTTGAAGATAGAAGAAGATTTAATGAGGTATCAAATTTAGTAGAGTTGTAAAAAAACCCAAAGGGTGATATTGTTGGGAAATAAATCCCTTAAGTTACCATTGAAGAATTTTTGGGTTGGTTGTGTTGGTTGACAATGTAGGTTTCTATGGTGAGTTGTCATGTTACATAGATATTGTTGACAATCTACATTGACAAAGAACCATAACAAAGGAATGGATGATATGGAGGTTGTAAAAAAAGAATAGATACAAGGTGGAAAATTTTTCCAATGTTTTCCAAAATTTGGGTCCAAAAAATAGAGAATGGATACAATTTTTTTTGAAAAAGGGAGTTTCACTCTAGTGTTAAGGTGGATTAGAATGTCTCATGCTGGGCATTTTTCAAAATAAAAACATCAAAATATAGAAAAGGAAAGAGTGGTGTGCAAGTCATGGAGTGGTGTCCAAGTCATGGAGTGGTGCGCAAGTCATGAATTGGGGTGAAATTCAAGAAGTGGTGTGCAAGTTATGAAGTGGAATTCTAGATATAGAGCAGTGTCCAAGTCATGAATTTGTGTGAAAGGTGACTTGTGTACCTCATGTACAGGGTCACCATAATGCCTATAAATATATGTATACCCTCCTTATTTCTTAGTATCTCACACTTATAGAAAATCTGAACTCTGATCGCGGAAGTGGAAGTGGCGTGCAAGTTTTGAGTGGTGTGCAAGTAATGAGTTACTCGCAAGAAGTAAGTGGTGTTCAAGTAGTGGCACACAAACAGTGAGTTTTTCACAAGAAGTAAGTGGTGTGCAAGTAGTGGTGCACATGTAGTGGCATTCAAGAAGTTTCATGAAAGCAGTGATGTGTAAGAAGTGGTGAATAATCAGTGGCATGCAAGTAGTGGTGTGAAAGTATAAGTAATGGTGCACAAGTATTGGCGTGCAAGTAGTTTCATGCAAGCAGCAGTGCGCAAGAAGTGGTACATAAATAGTGGTGCGCAAGAAGTGGAATTCAAGTATAAAGTGGCATGCAAGTTGGTTGTGGTGCGTAAGCAGTGGAGCTCAAGTATAAAGTGTCATGCAACTTGGTTTTCCCACAAAAAAGGTAGATGTTTTTCACTAGTTAAAGAGGCACACAAGTCATCCTAGGGTTAAGTGAAAGTTTGATGTTTTCCTATTACACCTGTGATAATGGGGTATTCATCAGTGGATGAAAATTGGAATTCAAAAGAGCATCTACATACAGTGGAGGATTCATTCATTAGAGATAATGAAAGGACCTACAAGTATGTAAAATGTGAGTGGATCTTCTGAAGAAGCAATGAGCTCTCTTTAGTTGAAAGAGTAGTCAGCTTTCAAATTTTGACTTTTTGTAAAGCAGGAGGGATAGTGGGTTCAATAAAAATATTGTAAATAGCAGTGTGCTTATAGTGGATTTGGTACATCATCACATCATCGGTGTATGATCCTTTGACATAGCCCAGTGAGGGTAAACCAAGTAAAATTGTTGTTTCCTATGTATGATTTAATATTTATTCATACTCTGTAATGGGAAGGAGAGAGAAGAAATTCTTTTTTAACAACAAAACAAGATCAAAAGGGGAAATTGTTTTAATCTGACATACCCTGATTTACCCCCCCCCCCCCACAGGGTATATAGCCTAGTGGACCTAACAATAATATATATATATATACAACCTCATCCCATATGAATGGAAATACTCAACAGTTTTGACATGTTAATAAATTACATGATATTTATCAAAAAATGAACGATCACATTACCTTATCTACACATAAATATGTGTGAAAACATATACTCTAAAATATCTTGAAGATAATATATAGGAAAATAATACACAAATTAAATCACCAAAACTGTAACCATACACTATTAATGCTCCCCCAAAACATTTTCTAGAAGAAATAGTTACTAAAAAACATTAGCATCACCTACTTAAAAAAAATCACACAACACAATAAATGGACATAAATCACATAATATGAATGTAAAAGGGGTCATTGTTTTATAATAAATTTTAATGAAGAATGTATTGTTTCACCATCCATGAAATCCTTCCTCACACTTTTTAACTACACACATGAGTGTTAACTACACATATTAGTGACATATAAGTACTTCTTCCAATCCTAGAATCCTCAAATAAGTGTTCAACCCCTTTATTTTCCAAATTTTATCCAAAATTTTTAGTATCTTTCATTCATTATTCATGTTATCTGGATTCAATTAGTTATCTCATACCCTCATTCATCAATATTAGTACTCAGCACTAATTAATTTTAATTTTATTAAAAATTATATCATTTCATTATTAAAAACATATTTTCACCCGAGGAAATCATTTTTTATGATAGAATTTAATGTTAAATTATAAAAAATAAATTAGTAGTAAATATGTGTTCACATTCATTCACTAACATCACAGTATGTTTTAAATAATAAAATTTAACTAAAAAGTAATGAATTATAATGATTTTTGTGTATAAAATATATTAAGTGGGAAACCATTATAGTAAAATCATTCATAATAAATTTAATTTATGTGGTAATTATAAATTTAATGCACTCACAAGAGTGAGTATATTCAAGATAAATAATATTAATATATACTTTCATGTTCTCGAAAAATATATAACTAAACTATTTTTTATTTTATAATGATAAAGGGAAAATTAATTTTGATGTTTCATGCTTACACGGTATCATAAATTCAACAATTTCTTTCTCAATTATTCCTTTTATTATTGGTACTAATCAACCCACACACCCCACTCTTCATGGATAGGGTCGATGGATCTATGGGTTTCCCTACAACCACCATAATTTTCATCAATCCATTAAGCATTAGATGTGTCAATGAAATAACCATCGATATCTTTTAATAAGATACACATGTAATGATATTACATCATTGTGTATTAATAAATATATATAAATTACATGTTCATTGTATTTTTCATTCTTCATCTTCATGACCCTCTTCCCCATGCACAACAAAATTCCCCAGTGAGCATGAAAAATTCACCATCTAGAAACCCTCTATAAAGATTCTCCTATGGGTAGAAACCATCATCTAAAAACACTTTATTAAGAACAATATGTCGTCATTACTAGTGATCCACCATAAATAACCCCAATTTACAAGCATAGGAAATAATAATAGAATGTAAAAAATAATATACATGAACAGAACCTTTTTCCCAACACAAGGGGAAGGAGAACTTACATCCATGCTTGGAGGTCTCAAAAACTACTCACACCTATAAAAGAAGACTGACCTCTCAACTAGAGGGTTCCAAGATTTCTCTCCTATGAAAGAAATATAAGCTGAAGATATTTCCAATATAAGGATGTTCTAGCCAATATGAGGGATTATGGATAGTATGTTCACATAACCTACATGACATAGGAGAAAATTCATAAGTGCAATTAAGAATTCTGTAGAAAACTAAATCAAATTGAGGGGAAATGAGAATCCATCTCATAGCCACATAGATACTAGTAGAAATTTATAGCTATATACAACCAAACATAAGTTTCAATGGTTAGGATATAAAAAACAATGAAAAATGAAGAAGCAAAAACAAATAATTAATAGTAAAAATAAAGAAATGAAAACATTATCCTTAATGAAAAAGAGTATTTAGCCCCTAAGAAACCTCAAAGAATGGTTCCAAATTGCACCTTTGGAATCCCCACTACAATTCCCTACACTAGGTTCAGATATGTGCTTTATTTCTATAACTTATCTTTTCACTCTTTAAAACTATGGACTACATTTTTAAATAAATGATGTATTTTGTAAAATAAATTTTTAAAAATACATTTAATATATTTGTATGAAATCTTAAATGTATTGAAAATTACATTACATGCATTTAAAACTAATATTTCTTTACTTAATAGGTATTACGGTAAAAAAAATACTATCAACATTAAATTTAATTTTTTTAATTGAAACTAAAAAACCCTCACATTCTTGAATAGTTCTTATTTCTTGTAATTAATTCAATGCCTCTTCCAGTGTATAAATAAATGTATAATCCATGTGATTCATGTATATTAGCATGAACCCTCTATATTTCCCAATTATTTAATATTTTCCCATGAATTTAAAAATTAATAAAATGATAAAATTTATAGGACCAAAACTTAGCCATAGGTTTACTAATTCATGAAAATACATCTAGCATCATCTTGATGATCCAACATGTCTTGAAGTGGTGCACTATAGAATTTAATTAAAAATAATAATATGGAGTTACTAAAAAAATTATTTACATTCAATACTTTTAATATACATGAATATTAGTAATTAACCAAATTAAATCCATTTATACCTATGTGATCAAGAGGACTTGTGGAAAATTACAACCTCTGGAAGGGTGGGTCTAGTTAATTAATCTTTTTAACATGTGGTATAGAATAAATTAACTCATATATTATTTTATTGGAATAAATCCATCTCCTTGCACTATACTCTGTAATTGTTCAAGGGATACTAGAATAAGTGATGTTAAATCCCTCCCTTTCAATATGTTCCACTACTCACATATGAGACCATTCAAGGTTGTTAATAAAGATTTTATTAACATAACATGAAGAAACTTATATAGGTTCAATTATGTTGTCAATATAAATTCCTAGTACCACTTATTTTTTCAAATATTTATCATAAATGAAGAAATTATAAATCAAAATTCATTCATAAGTAAATTCTAGAAATAAATAATAATATAATAATAGAATTCCAAAAATTCTTTTAATAATATAAAATTCCAGCTTCAAAATTTTGTACAAGAATATCAATTTCAACATAAATACAAAGAAAATGGAAAAAAAATTAAAAAATAATGAATAGAACCATATTTTTGAAGGTACAAAATCTAGAAATGTGGACCTCTTCACTCACCTACATCACCTTCAATAATTCTAATCAAGTCAACAAATTCAATTATTTATAAGATGATTGGGGTGCATTTATATATAATACATTTAATCTCCAATAATTAAAGGTGTAAAATGTTTATGTATATTATATATTTTACTATAATAAATAGAGTGATATCTATTTTAATTAAAATTGATTTTTACCTAAATTTTCAAGTGTAAAAAGTCATTTTTTTCAAAATGATCATTATATTAGAATTAACTGTATAAATTTCACTCTTTAATAGTAACTAATTATAAAGGATTTATCATGTTTATAATAACTGTCATGGTTTCTTTCTGTGTGGTTCAATGTAAAATTAATTCATTTATTGAAAATTAACAACTCAAAACAAGGTAGTAAAACTCAAGAGTCTACTTAGATTCAGTCGATGTATAATAGTCCACTCACTACAAAATATTTAACATTTTACAACATGGACATATCTGTTGGAAGAAGCACATTTTCTGTTAGTAAAACATTTTACAAACATATATGTCCCTGCCACTAAACTGTCGGAAAAAACTCTGTCTCTAAATGTTATTGTGACAGATAAAATAGTTTTGTTTAAATTATAATAACACCAACAGATAATATATATGTTGGTTAAAATTTTTAGCAAAAAAATTTATATGTTGGAAATATTATTATAAACAATTATATTTTCATCTATGATATTATTTGTCATTAAAATCTTATATTATATATGTTAATCTAAATATATATAATATATTTATTATATAATAATGATAAAATTAACTTATATGAAACAAAAATAAACTAAGGGATTATTTAAAAAACATGTTCAAACATCATTTAAAAACACAATATAAAAAGAATAAATCCATGATTACAAAAATCATGTTCAAACAGCTCCATGATTACAAAATCACATGAACCAACCACACACAAACAAAATTTCAATAGACTGTCACAATAGCTTCATCACCATAACATATCCCCCAACAACAGACCAAATCAACAACCAAACAGCCCTACACCACACAAGCTAGAATAGCCAAATCCATGTGTCTCACAGTATCGCATGTAGTGGTAACCCTGAAGATGCAGAAGACCAAAACCAGTGTAAGCCAGTAGTAGAACAAAGCCACCCATTTGAAAAAGACTTTTGTTGAAGATCCCTTTCCCAACATAAAAAAATAGCCTTCCTCCAACAAGTTGAGACTAGAATATCACCTCTCACGCATCCCCTAGCAGAAAATCTAGAAAACAATGTTTTGAAGAAATAGAAAAACACACAATAGAAACACAAATGAACAAAATATGAGGAAAGTTCTAGGCCTGAGTTTGTTGTAGGTCAGATCAACCAAAGAAATGTACTGCAACCCCTATAACAGATCCACTACCTACAAGAGCATGAAATTGGAACATAAACCATGAAACATCATTCAAGCCATGCAATTAAGATCACTGCAGCATGATAGGAGACAAGCGGAACACAGACGGCAAGAAAACCAAACCCACAAATTGAGAATAGATGGACAAAAACCACCAAATTTTAATACAAGAGTCTGTTAGGAAAGTACTAACTTATAGACAGCCTCTTGTTTTATTTAGAATTAGTGTACTAACAATATTGAATCCTCATGTAGATATATGATTCTGTATAAATCCAAAATTATTTAAAGCATGAGGGGGAGTTCATGTGGTCCAACATATTTGGAAGCAATGCTTTGTAGCTTCATCAATACAACAGTCATCAACTGCACACAAATAAATCAAACATAGAATAAAAAATAACTGCGCCATGATCAATGTACTCAAAACCCATTCAAAACTAAAAGGGAAAAATAAACAAACATACCCTCAGTAAATATATATGCTAAATATTGTAAGAAAAAAAATATAAAAATTCAGTAAAACAAGTGAACTCAAATATTAGCTCACATACAACATAACAATACCTAAGAATAAAGGATTTACCTGAATAAAATGGAATATAATATTATCAAAAAGGTAAATATTTTGAATTGAACATGTTCTATATACATTCATATCAATAATTGACCAATTTAATGTCATATTACACATCAATAATTGAGTGATCAAGAGGATGTAACGCCCCGACCCCAGTTACCCAGAGTCGGTGCATTATTACTTAACATTGGCATGATCACAAGAAAGATCAAATCTCGAAAGACCGATTGGTTTAGTAGCCTTGGAATCACTAGATATATTCATAAAGTTTTACATTACATCATGAAGTGAAAATTACTATAGCAACATATTGTCTCCATAATCCACACTATTATCCCCTCATAATATCCCTGTAGGTCATTCATAATTTACTTATTCACTTCCGGGGAAAAATAAAACATAGAAAAGGGGTGAGATCAAATTCCCAGTAAGGATAACAATATAGCGGAAACTTTTATAAATAAGAATAAACATTTAAGGCAATGTATAATTAAAACAAAAGCCTTTTAAACTTGAACTTCAACATAGTATGGCAAAAATAAAATAAAATAATGCCATTTACTTATTCACATGGATATTCTACTAATCGAACAATCACATGAAATATCAATAAACACTTTCATAATGATGTAATGCATAATTCCAGACTATCATAACCACATAGCCAAGGCCTCGTGCCAAGACTACAAATAAGATTTTACCAAGGCCTTGTTCCAAGACACTAGTTTGTCTCATGAGACCTACCGATGCATCGAGGAGCTATAGCGGGCTCCACCCGTCACTTATTAAGTCCAATGCATTCCTCATATGAACAGGTTTAAACATAACATAAACATTCGTATTAAAACTAGCATACGAAATTTCAATACTTTTACCACAAACCATGAATGGTATAAAAATAGCACATCCACAGTCAAACATAACTCATTCGATACAATATGGAAGATTGTATTGTATCACATTAACCTCAATCAAGAATAATGAAGGATGTTGACATAGATGAAAATAATCATCAAAACTATTTGAGAGAAATATCCCCCTTTTCTTGAAAACATTTAAAAGTCAAACTATTTGTCAAGAAGCCATTTAAAAATAGATTTTTGAATCAAAGTGTCCCATACCACTTTGAAACTTTTTAAAAGGAGTTTTAATTTTAAAACTTTAATGTCCATATAAATAAATCCTTAAAACCATTTTTTAAAACATGGACATTAACGAGCAAGATTTAGAAGAATAATTCTTTAAAACATTTAAAAATGGTATTTTAGTTAGAGTTTCTAACCAAAAGAGAGACACTTGAATACAAATAATTGAGGTAATCAAAACATTGTAATATCATGAGAATAAAGGGATTCATGATATACTATGTCAAAGTACATTATATACACCATATAAAAGCGATTTGGTCTATATCAACAAAGAAGCCTCAATGGAATGTAAATTGAGATGAAATCTCTCATAAAGGTCGTACCGTTAGGATAAGGATAAATCAACGACATAGTTATGTGTGAAAAATATAAATACACTAAATATGATTGGATATTCAGTGTAAAACAATCAAGGAAATTCACACATATTCTTATAAAAACAACACCAACGAATTGGATGTTTAACTCAACAAATGGAGAATGAGTTAAAATTAATCTTATCAAATTCATATCAATGACTTGAGAAATTATCAATGGAGTGATTATGTGTATCAAAAGTATATCTACCGGAAGGGGAGTGGAAATTATGACATAATCAAATGAATATTTATTCCACACATAATCTAGGGGTAATATAATCAATGAAGTATGTGTAAATCCAAATGAGTGGAAATTGAAATTTCAAATTCCCTTGTCGATTAGATAACTTACGAAACATACACCCATGAAAGAAGTATCATACCATGATGATGTAAATACCCATAAATTAAAGTATATTACACAATGAATACAATCATGGGAAGTACACATACACCACATGCAATAATTAAGTGGTGAACAATGGAATTCTCACGAAATTAAGAGTGAGTTAAGAAACCCCTTACCACGTTAATCAACTGAGTCGTATGGCCAAAAGTTAATAACCACCAAATGATTTATATAATATTATGAATATAAAGAGAATCATGATAATATATATCAAATTTCAGTACACAATACACCACTTTCAATAATTTAGTGGCGAACAATGGAAATCTCACGGAATTGAAAGTGAGATAAGAAAATCCCTTACTTTGTACTTTTTCCTTGGTCGACAGTAGGTTAACCTCCTGTATAATGGTGAAATAATTTTTATTTAATTATACAAGAATCATTTACTTTAATATGATATCATATATGATCTTTTAACATTGATTTGTTAATAATATCTTAGAATTATCGTCATTTCGGGTGTTAACGGGTTCATTTTACTTTATATTATCTGTTATGTGAGCCATATTCATTATTAATGGGATGTATATTATTCATATCCAGAATGATATCAAGTCCATAGATGCTATTTTTAAATCATAAAATTATAATTATACTTGAATGGATATGATGGAGAATGAATCTCATCGCGTTCGTGGAGACGATGGTCCGTACGTACGCACGAGCGACAATATCATTCTTTTGATATTAAAATAATATATAATTGGATGGTATATAATATATAAAGAATCATTATCATGCTATATTTATTATTTACATGAGTTACATATCATTATTATACCCATCCAAATAATAATAAATTGAATAACAATTACACCACGACGTGGAGACGGTAAGTCGTACGTACGCACGTATGGTGACATGTTATTAAATGGATGGATAGAATACTGAATATGGTTGTAACATATTTATAATAACATCAAAGTATATATATGACACTGGAGTTATTATTTTATAATGGTAATAACAAATAAATAATAATTGGAAGAAGAAAGGAACTTGAAAAGGGGTGGTGAAAACATTACAACTTCTTCGGGTTCTTCCTTTTGATTTGATCAAAAGGGATCCTTAGGTTGGCTTTATGATCAAAATAAGGCCTCTAGGTTGTAGTGAGGGAAGTTGAGAGAGTATATGGGCAGGTGTTGGCCGATCCAAAAGGCTTTGAAGGTGTGAAGAAATGAGAAGGAGGAGTGCCCTTTTATAAGAGGGGTGAGGGGCACCTTTGGGAAAGCTAGAAATATTAATTTATAATAAATTCATATTCGGTTTCTAATGGCTCAAAAGTTTATTATTAAAGGTTTAAGGTGGGGATAGGTCGAAAACCATTCATCCAATAGAATTTAGACAGGTTTGGGTCACTATATTAACCTTATCTTTTAGTTTTAACTTTTAGTTAATTAGTTTGACATTTACCATGTCACTTTGTATTTTTATATTATATAGTTAATAAACTTACTATATACATACAAGAGACCCCCAAGTGGTCCATTAATGATATGAATATCATGATATAAGTATCTTGGCCGAACATTAGATTTTTATGAATTTAATATCAATTAATAATATAATATTTGTTTTAAAAACTCTTTTATGTCAATTTTGACACTATTCAATAGTTGATTTATGTGAAACACATAACAGAATGATTACTTCGAAAAACGTTAATTAAATCAATCCTAATATGTCATAGTAACCTATAACATTAGTTTAATTCAACAAAAGTCTCAAATTATATTTATTTGGGTATTTATAATATCAATTATTCTAATTTTTCACTATTATGGTAATTAATGCATCACCATTGTGTCATAACTAAATTAACTTATATAATGTCTAAAAATTATAAATAAAATATAATTATGTAGGAAATCGTTTTAAGTTTCTAATGAATATTTATAGTCTAAAATCCAACATATATAACCCTATGTAACAATTTTTTTTATAAAAGATATATGCTTGTGTCATTTTTGTATTTATTTTAACTTAATAAAAATAATGTGTCATTATCACTTACAAGTGGATCCATGGGGTCCCAAAATCGACCCAAAGATACCCATGGTCGACCATGTATTAACCAATAGTGTTAAGACATGTTTTAAGGTAATTTAGTATTATTATAATATTATTTTTTAACCCTTTTTTACTGGATTTACCCTTTAACCATGGTAAATAAAATATTTACCAAAGTAATTATCCAAAATGTCTAAAAATAAAATTTACCTATTTACAAAATTTGAACATACTGATTCCAAATATGGAATCTATTTTTCTAAATTCAAAACACAGAAGTGGCAGAAATTAATTTAAAATTAATTCCTGTTGTTAAAACAAAAAAGCGTGTTTTTAAGAGATAATAACTATCAAAAGATTGGCACTTGTTTATGTCTGGTTTAAATTTGAAATTATGTTCAATGACTCACATTGTATTACATGGTAAAAATATATTATAAATATACTTTAAAACCACTCAAATTCATAATTTATAACTATTAATTATTTTGATTAAAAAAGTTGATTTTAATTAAAATTTAGTAATTTTCACTATTCATCAAAATATGAAAGTTATCCGAAACGTACCAAAATTTCACCATAGGTTAATTTCGATATTCAGAATCCAAAAATGAAGTCCATTTTGAGAGATAGAATTTATAAAATTTCAAAAATTAGGTATTACTATTCATAACGGCTAGTTTGATTGGTTGTGGTGTGTTAAAATCTCGAAGTTGCGTACAATGCACGCCATTGCATTATTCGAAGGGAAACGTACCATGGAAGCTTGGGGTGTTAAATTCTCCCCTCCTTCAATAAATTGAATCCTCGCAATTTTTAAAATTGTGCTTGGGAATATAATGGAAAGTCCCACGTCGGAAAGAGAGTCAATAAAACTATCACTTTAAAAGAAAGAAAGAGAGGTATAAAGGTCATCCAAGATAACCCATACTCGGATTCCATGTAGGAAAACATGGATATGGATGATAAACTAAGTGTCAATTTATGATGGAGAGGGACAGAAATCATGATCAGGAGAAATTTAAAAATAAGAAAACCACAAACTTGTGTTGGGACAAACGGAAATTAGTCTCCTAGTAGGAAAGTAAACGGACAACATTTTTTTTTAAGTTACATTACATAAGGACGAGGAATTCATTTATGATATTGACTAAGAACATAAAGAGATATACTTACTTTTTAAGTATATTTTCATTATTTAATAACTTTTTACCACTAACTTATTTTTTTTTGAACAATGAGTATTCAAGAAGACTTGGTCACAATAAAAGAGCTAGAATAAACTTCTATAGAAATACATGATCCATGTAGGATAAACTATATATTTAACTTTTCTTTAGAGATTAATAAAAACAAAAATGGTTAGTATAAGATCTGATGATCCCCCAAATGTATATTCCATTAGGAAAAAAATACTATTCTTAATTTCTAAAATTAAACCAACAATACCCCAAAGTTAAATAAATACCATTCAATAATAAATTTTCCTTAAAATCCTTCAATATAATCCAAACTAATATTGAAACCCAAAACTTATAAGAATGTAGTCTTCCATGTTAAATTGTATCTCCAAATTACATCATCTACTCTTAAAGTCACATACTTAAAAGTAATTAACCTAATCACATATTCTTTATTATAGGTTAATCATTTCCATAAATAACCCAAATCACTATAAATCCACAATAAAAACATAGATAAAAATACACCATTACTCCTCTAATGAAATCCCATAGTATTCTATTTTCCTTGGACATATAGTGTTCCCAACAAAGTGAACATCTTCCAAAATAACATTTATCACTTAATAACCAAATCATTTTCCTATACTGAGGGTATTCATTTGATAAGACATAAGAACCCAAATCAACTTATTATTGATCAATAAAATCATTTAACTAAAAATAATATTCACACTAACCAGGGACTTCACGTAGTCCAGTGGTGGGCCATAAATACCAATCGCACTTTGGTTGTGAGTTCGATTCCCACAGCTTTTTCCGACGCGACGGGTTGTCACACGGTCTACGTGTTGTCCTTTTTCAAAAACTATATTTTATAATATTACCAAAATGAGATAAATTCTTCATAATTTAACCACAAATGTTATATGATACCTTTCATTTTCATCCCAAATTATAATAACTTATAATTATCTCAAACCCCAATGATCATATAAAACCAAATGGTTATTTATACCTATATCCACAAGAGAAGAGACAATTCTTCCTCAAATATCATTCTCACATGGAAAACTGCGGGGTTACAAATACAAGAGAAAATTATTCCAAAGTAAACCCATAAACAAGGAGCTCTAATACTTTTTAAACATTTCTCCAACCATTTATTTCCACATAGCTTCTTCTTTGACCAAGAAAATATCCTATAGAATAGGACATTCACTCGGGTAATGGCCAGGTCCCCTACATTTACGGCAAATGACTGTAAATGGAATCTTGGTACCATTTTTATCTTCTTCCATAGTACTCTTCATTTTTCTTCAGCAATTCTTCACTTTATGTCCTTCCTTCCCGCACGTAAAGCATTTCGTTGTCCCATTGAGACACTTTCCTGGGTGTCTCCTTCCACATTTCCTGTATGATGAAAATTGAGGGTTCTTTTCTCCATGGTCTCCATTGTTGTAGCTCTTATCATTCATCACCTTTCTCTTCCTTGTTGAGTCTGGGAGTGGGTTAATATATATGTTGTTGATCATATTTTTGGAAAACTAATTTGGCATAAAGACGATATCTTTTACGACTATCAACATTCAATTTTGTTGCTCATTTCCACCACCATTCCCACCTTGTACATCATTCTCAAAGTCACTATGACTTCCTTGGAATCCATCCATTTTCTAAAACCAGAAATCATTGTGTGAGTAACAATAGTCGTAAAATCATTTAGAGATTAACATGTCACCATATTCTCAATTTGAAACATATTAGGATTAACCAAGGTCATTTACTCTCATCTTATATATATATTACTTAAATCGTTTTGTAAAGAAAATGTAAATTATCCTAAGAATATCCCCTGGGAGTGTCGTAACCAAGAGTGCAGCAAGGCCCGTTGTTGTGCACCAGTTCCCGTTTGAGTCTAGCTCAAAGCGGTGTTTTCGGGTTTTACCCCTAGGTACATCTGTGCTAGAGCCGCCTCTACCTGCTCGTATCCAGACAGGGATGTATTTCTCGGAAAACTCACAAAATCTCTACAATACCAAAATTCTAGGAAGTTCTTCTATACTAATCCTCAAAGTTCATCTTAGGTCTGTGTGCTCTAATCAGAGTTTATCTAAATCTAGCTTCCAAGGTTTGTACTAAACTTCCTCTGATACCAACTGTAATGCCCCGACCCCAGTTACCCAGAGTCGGTGCATTATTACTTAACATTGGCACGATCACAAGAAAGATCAAATCTCGAAAGACCGATTGGTTTAGTAGCCTTGGAAGTACTAGATATATTCATAAAGTTTTACATTACATCATGAAGTGAAAAACTATTATAGAAACATATTGTCTCCATAATCCACACTATTATCCCCTCATAATATCCATGCAGGTCATTCATAATTTACTTCTTCACTTCTTGGGAAAAATAAAACATAGAAAAGGGGTGAGCTCAAATGCCCAGTAAGGATAACAATATAGAGGAAACTTTTATAAATAAGAATAAACATTTAAGGCAATGTATAACTAAAACAAAAGCCTTTTAAACTTGAACTTCAACATAGTATGGAAAAAATAAAATGAAATAATGCCATTTAATTATTCACATGGATATTCTACTAATCGAACAATCACATGCAATATCAATAACCACTTTCATAATGATGGAATTCATAATGTCAAACTATCATAACCACATAGCCAAGGCCTCGTGCCAAGATTACAAATAAGATTTTGCCAAGGCCTTGTACCAAGACACTAGTTTATCTCATGAGACCTACCGATGCATCGAGGAGCTATAGCAGGCTCCACCCGTCACTTATTAAGTCCAATTCATTCCTCATATTAATAGGTTTAAACATAACATAAACATTCGTATTAAAACTAGCATACGAAATGTCAATACTTTTACCACAAACCATGAATGGTATAAAAATAGCACATCCACAGTCAAACATAACTCATTTGATACAATATGGAAGAATGTATTGTATCACATTAACCTCAATCAAGAATAATGAAGGATGTTTACATAGATGAAAATAATCATCAAAACTATTTGAGAGAAATATCCCCATTTTCTTGAAAACATTTAAAAGTCACACTATTTGTCAAGAAGCCATTTAAAAATAGATTTTTGAATAAAAGTGTCCCATACCACTTTGAAACTTTTTAAAAGGAGTTTTAATTTTAAAACTTTAATGTCCATATAAATAAATCCTTAAAATCATTTTTTAAAACATGGACATTAATGAGCAAGATTTAGAAGAATAAGTCTTTAAAACATTTAAAAATGGTATTTTAGTTAGAGTTTCTAACCAAAAGAGAGACACTTGAATACAAATAATTGAGGTAATCGAAACATTGTAATATCATGAGAATAAGGGGATTCATGATATACTATGTCAAAGTACATTATATACACCACATAAAAGCGATTTGGTGTATATCAACAAAGAAGTCTCAATGGAATGTAAATTGAGATGAAATCTCTCATAAAGGCCGTACCGTTAGGATAAGGATAAATCAACGACATAGTTATGTGTAAAAAATATAAATACACTAAATATGATTGGATATTCAGTGTAAAACAATCAAGGAAATTAACACATATTCTTTTAAAAACAACACCAACGAATTGGATGTTTAACTCAACAAATGGAGAATGAGTTAAAATTACTCTTATCAAATTCATATCAATGACTTGAGAAATTATAAATGGAGTGATTATGTGTATCAAAAGTATATCCACAGGAAGGGGAGTGGAAATTATGACATAATCAAATGAATATTGATTCCACACATAATCTTGGGGGTAATATAATCAATGAAGTATGCGTAAAGCCAAATGAGTGGAAATTGAAATTTCAAATTCCCTTATCGATTAGATAACTTACGAAACATACACCCATGAAAGAAGGATTATACCATGATGATTTAAATACCCATAAATTAAAGTATATTACAAAATTAATACAATCATGGGCATTACACATACACCACATGCAATAATTAAGTGGTGAACAATGGAATTCTCACAAAATTAAGAGTGAGTTAAGAAACCCCTTACCACGTTAATCAACTAAGTCGTATGGCCAAAATTTAATAACCACCAAATTATTTACATAATAACATGAATATAAAGATGATCATGATAATATATATAAAATGGCAGTACACAATACACCACTTTCAATAATTTAGTGGCGAACAATGGAAATCTCACGGAATTGAAAGTGAGATAAGAAAATCCCTTACTTTGTACTTTTTCCTTGGTCGACGTTAGGTTAACCTCCTGTATAATGGTGAAAAAATTGTTATTTAATTATACAAGAATCATTTACTTTAATATGATATCATATATGATCTTTTAACATTGATTTTTTAATAATATCTTAGAATTATCGTCATTTCGGGTGTTAACGGGTTCATTTTACTTTATATTCTCTGTTATGTGAGCCATATTCATTATTAATGGGATGTATATTATTCATATACAGAATTATATAAAGTCCTTAGATACTATTTTTAAATCATAAAATTATAATTATACTTGAATGGATATGATGGAGAATGAATATCACCGCGTTCGTGGAGACGATAGTCCGTACGTACGCACGAGCGACAATATCATTCTTTTGATACTAAAATAATACATAATTGGATGGTATATAATATATAAAGAATCATTATCATTCTATATTTATTATTTAAATGAGTTACACATCATTATTATACCCATACAAATAATAATAAATTGAACAACAATTACACCACGACGTGGAGACGGTAAGTCGTACGTACGCACGTATGGTGACATGTTATTCAATGGATGGATAGAATAATGAATATGGTTGTACCATATTTATAATAATATCACAGTATATATATGACACTGGAGTTATTATTTTATAATGGTAATAACAAAGAAAGAAGAAGTGGAAGAAGAAAGGAACTTGAAAAGGGGTGGTGAAAACATTACCTCTTCTTCGGGTTCTTCCTTTTGATTTGATCAAAAGGGATCATTAGGTTGGCTTTATGATCAAACTAAGGCCTCTATGTTGTAGTTATGGAATTTTAGAGAGTATTTGGGCAGGGGTTGGCCGAAATAAAAGGCTTTGAAGGTGTGAAGAAATGAGAAGGAGGAGTGCCCTTTTATAAGAGGGGTGAGGGGACCTTTGGAAAAGCTAGAAATATTAATTTATAATAAATTCATATTCGGTTTCTAATGGCTCAAAAGTTGATTATTCAAAGGTTAAGGTGGGTATAGGTCTAAAACCATTCAGAAAATAGAATTTTGACAGGTTTGGGTCACTATATTAACCTTATCTTTTATTTTTAACTCTTAGTTAATTTGTTTGACATTTACCATGTCACTTTGTATTTTTATATTATATAGTTAATAAACTTAATATATACATCAAAGAGACCCCCAAGTGGTCCATTAATGATATAACTATCATGATATAAGTCTCTTGGCCGAACCTTAGATTTTTAGGAATTTAATATCAATTAATAATATAATATTTTGTTTAAAACTCTTTTATGTCAATTTTGACACTATTCATTAGTTGATTTTTTTGAAACACATAACAGAATGATTACTTCTAAAAAAGTTAATTAAATCAATCCTAATATGTCATAGTAACCTATAAAATTAGTTTAATTCAACAAAAGTCTCAAATTATATTTATTTGGGTATTTATAATATCAATTATTCTAATTTTTCACTATTATGGTAATTACTGAATCACCATTGTATCATAAATAAATTAACTTATATAATGTCTAAAAATTATAAATAAACTATAATTATGTAGGAAATCTTTTTATCTTTCTAATTAATATTTATAGTCTAAAATCAAACATATATAACCCTATGTAACAATTGTTTTTCTAAAAGATATATGCTTGTGTCATTTTTGTATTTATTTTAACTTAATTAAAATAAAGTGTCATTATCACTTACAAGTGGATCCATGGGGTCCCAAAATCGATCCAAATATACCAATGGTCTACCATTTATTAACCAATAGTGTTAAGACACGTTTTAAGGTAATTTAGTATTATTATAATATTATTTTTTAACCCTTGTTTACCGGATTTACCCTTTAACCATGGTAAATAAAATATTTACCGAAGTAATTATCCAAAATGTCTAAAAATAAAAGTTACCTATTTAAACAATTTGAACATCCTGATTACAAATATGGAATCCATTTTTCTAAATTCAAAACACAGAAGTGGAAGAAATTAATTTAAAATTAATTCCCGTTGTTAAAACAAAAAGCGTGTTTTTAAGAGATAATAACTATCAAAAGATTGGCACTTGTTTATGTCTGGTTTAAATGTGAAATTATGTTCAATGACCCACATTGTATTACATGGTAAAAATATATTCTAAATATACTTTAAAACCACTCAAATTCATAATTTATCACTATTAATTATTTTGATTAAAAAAGTTGTTTTTAATTAAAATTTAGTAATTTTCACTATTCATCAAAATATGAAAGTTATCCGAAAAGTACCAAAATTTCACCCTAGGCTAATTTCGATATTCTGAATCCAAAAATGAAGTCCATTTTGAGATATAGAATTTATAAAATTTCAAAAATTATGTATTACTATTCATAACGGCTAGTTTGATTGGTTGTGGTGTGTTAAAATCTCAAAGTTGCGTACAATGCACGCCATTGCATTATTCGAAGGGAAACGTATCATGGAAGCTTGGGGTGTTACAGAGGACTTGTGGACTTGTGAAATTATTTTGTTCATAATCCAACCCTCTTCACCCTCCCACAAGATTATACAGACCTGATCATTTTAAACGAGTGTTTTTTCATTTCCTAATAATAACATGAAGAAACATATAAAAATTCAACTCCACTATCAATCGAAATTACAAACATATATTTAATAAGCATATAAAAATCCATTTTTATTTTTATTAATGACAAATCTAAGATTACAAAGGCTGACTATGAAATCCATAGTTTTCCATTTAACACAAACCAAATAAATGGTGGAAACTTGAGGATCAAAAAATAAGATCATGTACCCAATAATTTATCTCAACATTCGTTGTATAGGAATAGAGAATCAGAAGTGAAACTATATTGCAGGGGAATTTCCAGGGTCATCAAGGTGGGAAGACATGGACTTGTTCATGGGTGGAGAACCACACCTCAATATCTGGATATCAAGAGCAAGAGCGGGGCAATGGGCCTAGATCATCTGCTTTGATACAAATCCCACCCAGCCATTCCAATCCTCAGGGGACTCATTCAGAACATAAAAGACACTTAACCTAACAGGATAGTTCCTAGTAAGACCATCCAACTCTTCCTTTAAAAGGATATCCTTGGATGTAACATTGGAATATATAAGATGCACATTGGTTTTTTCTTTTAGGTTATCTAATATTACCCTCACAAACTGAAACATTGGGGTAATCCCATAACTACCAACAGGCATCCCAAAGGCTCTAACTTGGCCATCATGGTATTCAAAGAACCCCTTGGGTCCCTTTACAGCTAGACTGTCACTCACCTGCATCTCTCAAAAAAGGTGATACATTCTTCTATTATGATACATCTTTATAAAAAGTTAAAATATACAACATTTTAATCCAAATTAGTGGGAGTATATAATTTGGTAACGTTTTTGAAATTTCTATATTTTCATCTACTGCTTATAAGTTTCCCAATTGGAATACCTAAAACTGAAGTAAGAGTTAGAAGTAGAAATCTAAACTTCACTGCATTATAGCTCATTTTTCTGTGCTATGAAATTTAAAAGTATTTAAAGTTTTCAGGATTCAAGTAGCCTGTGGATTTCTTTGATAAATAAATATAAGAAGCAGCAGCTCCGACGGTGATAAGAGCTGCCATGATGCCGATTGTCTGTATTTCAGCAGCTCCAAAGAACTCTATTATATAAATTTCAAGAAACTTGGAAAACCAGGGATTAATCTCATGGATTTTAATGCATTTGGAGGATTTCAACTCACCTCGACCCACCTCCCTTTCAAAAAACCATTATCCACATGCAATATGAGTTGAGAATCATGAATACTTATCATAATAATAAGTTTTATACATAGGTTTTAGTGACAAAAGATTATATAACATGTGATCAACTAAATTCTAGAATTAAATGAGAATATAACACTTGAATTCCCATAAAAGTTCAATTAATAATCAAAATACAACACATAGTCTCAATATTTTATATAGGAATCCCAATACGAACAAAAAATGACCATATAAAAAAATAAAAATAAGAAATAATCATAAGTATTTCATGAGGTTTGCACAAATGGTTGTAAGAATCAATACTAAAAATCAGTGAGTAAGTGTTTTGGATGCTTGAGAAAACAATCAAATCATATATGTTTATATTTGTCTTCTCTTACACACAAATACAATAATTGCAACAAGTAAAATATAAGAAAGGAAGAGTATAACCTTATTATTCAAGGTAGAAAAAAATCTACAAAACATGGGCCTTCGTTTGACATCACTTAATCAAAAACTTACAACTACTATATATAATGTTATATATAAATTGATTTAAGGCCCTCTTTTGTTGCTAGAGTTGATTGTGGCTTCATATAGAGTCAGTTGGGGAATGATTGAGGCACAAAAATTGAAGCATCAAAGCATTTCAACTGTACTCTAACCTCAAGGGTCGCAATGGGTCTCCAATATAACATATGATTAAGAATCCTCATTTTATAATTAAATACTCCAACCATAGTGTAGCCACATCAATGAATTTACAGGTGGTATGTGTCCTATTACCTTGCAGGCTACACATGAAGGTATAGTGCTTAAATTGAGGAAATATGATTGGAACATGTAACATGAGTTAACGTACTAAAGTTTTAATGAAATATATTAAGATAAAGTATTAATTAAAATAAATAGTTCTATAATAAATTTCAAAGTTTTTTCGAACAATACCATTTGCAGATATATCTATTATAACTAGTTTTTCAATATAGGAAGCCTACATGAATATTATATCTGTTCTAAAAGTGATAAGACTGGTAATAAAACATAAGCTTCTAAAAATGTAAAGACCAAAACACTGAGGGGATAAAAAAATACAACCAAATAAATGAAACTTAAGCACAATGGTCAGGTGATAATGAAAACCTTAATCCATTCCAATGAAAATACTGGAATTATCCCAAAAAGATCATATCCAAAACCACAAATAGAGGTTTAGAGAAAAAAACAATAAATTTAAATTAAAAAACAACTGCTACATAAAAGAATGAAGTAAATTTGTAGTTGTCTCTTATAGTAGATATTAAGGAAATGAAATAAAAAAAATGTGATGCATTGAAATAAATTTGGGAGGCTACCAAGGTGCAACCCTAAAGGCAGGCTAGTGAAGACGTGACACCGGAGGTAGGATCTCAGAGAGGCAGCGATTTTGGGGTCTATGGAGTAGTGGTAATGGAGTTGTCAAAGGGTGCGGTGGTGACATATGGGTCGGGGGTGCGATGACAGTGAGGTCAAGTGGATCAATGGTGGATTTAGGGGAGATGGCGGCATAGTGCTTTGGAGCTAAGGGGAGCAATAGGGTCGGGGTGGTGAAGATGGCAGGGTTGCGATAGTGGGTCAACGGTGGATTGGGGGAGTGGCGGTGGAAAGGTAGAGGAGTGGCGCTGCGAATGGGAGGGCTAAGGCACAGTGGGATTGAGGAGGGGTGAGGGTGTGTGTTTTTTATTTGTTTCTTCTTTTTTTTACCCATAATAGGAGTAATAAACATAATATAATTTTCAATGTAATAAAAATTTAATATTTCTAAAAACAATTAGATAAAATCTCAAAATTTGGGTCAATTATATTAATTTTATATTATTCATCGTCATTTCATTATATATTATTGAATTATTATTACGTTAACTAAAAATATATATGATTCTATTTTTATTGTAAAATTATTTTTTGATACTAAATAATTAATAAATATATTTATAATTATTGATAAAAGATATTTGACTATTTAATAGTTTATTGTGATGCATTATTTGATGATGAAGATTTGATAGAAATAATAATTATTTACAATAGATTTATTTGTTAGAAAAAAAAAATTGTTTGTATAGTTATGATATAACAACATATTTAATTATTAGAAAAGTATCTTTTGGTATTGAGAAATTAATACCAACAAATAAATTTTTTTGAAAAAATAATTGTCAGTATGTATAATTAACACTAAAAAATTAATATCTGTTGGAATTACTCAATTTTACCAAAAATTTTGTTATCTGTCACTAAATTTCTGTTGGTACAAGTAACTTTTTTTGTAGTTACTTCTACTAATTTTATAGATGGGTGTGATATTTATATAAAAATTGCTTCATATGGTCTCTATGTGATATCATATCAATGTATTCCATTATCAACTCATATATTTGACTCATATACTTTAAATACTTTAAGAGACTATGAATTTAACTTTAAGATTGTATAAAAAAGAGTTTTGAAGTGAGTGAGTAGAGTTACCCAATTTTACTATTGAATTTTTTAAAATTATGAGTTTAACTACTATTGATCATAATTGGGAAATCAGGACTGAAATTTCAGACTTTTTATAAACAAAGTGTTCTTCATAGACTTATTCATTTATTTATCACATGAATTTTAAATTTTCACTTGCGTCGTCAATATTTTGAAAATAGTGGAAGAAACTAAAAATAGAAATAATGATTACCTCCCACTGTATATGACATTATAGGATAATATAGGAGAATAAAAAAGTAGTGGTGCATGGGATGAGAATGAAAAAAAGGCAGATAAGTACAAATATTGATTGACCAAAGGGGAGATTGATGAAAGGATGTATCACTAGTGATGAAACATTAAGAGATTAACCAAAGGGAGGGAGAATGGTAACTAGATTTTGGGATGTATTAAAGTCAGATGATCCAGTGGGGGATGAACCTAATGTAAACTCTAGAAATGAACCAAAGTGGGGTGGATGGTGAAACTAATAAACAAAGTTTGATTTCACCTATATTTTTAGGGGTTTCATGGAAATTGTTTTGTGTAAATGAAATTATGTGGTTTCTCTAGCTAGGTATGTGGGGTTTTCTAATGGGATTACAAATTATAATAAATTATTATTGTAAAAAAATATATATCTAAAAAAATAATTGTTTTCAATTTATAAAATTATGTTTTTTTATTTTTTATATTTATAATTGATATTTTTATATTTGACATGAATTTAGATAACTTATCAATAATTTTAAATTATATATACTAATTTCATGAAATATCATTAAGTTATCAATGTTTAATATGTGATAATTTATTTGTGTAAAATATAAGTTAATATTGAATAGTTTATGTTAAAGTGTAGTTATAATGGTAAATAATTGGAAATTAATAATAATTAATAAAAAAAGATTAATATTTTGGTAAAACAATTCTCAGTATTATTATGTTATAGTGACAAATTGAATTATTGATAAAATATTTTTTTATTAATCAATTAATATTTATATATATATGTGTCTGTGTGTGTTATAGTGAAAATAATTGTGAGTGCCTGTAAATAATATCAACAAAATTTAATATCAATTGGAATTACTCATTTTTACCAATAAATATATTATCTGATGGAAAATTTATATTGATATTTATCACATTTTAGATTTTAGAAGAGTTTGTTTATAACAAAAGCTACTAGGAAACTATTTTAATGGAACCATTTGTGGAATTACCCAGAAGGTCGTTCCTGCAATAATTTTTCCAGATTGAAGATGGAGTGGCATTATTATTTGGGCCAAACATGGTTCATGAAACTTTTTATGGGGTGTAAATGATCAATAACAGATTCACTACATCTAAAAGTAGGTGAAATTAATACATAGATAGGCACTAAAAACCTCTTGAGTGTGTGGTTAGAAACCATATCTTTAATTATGTATCACCTTGGTTGGGACTTTGGTGATTGGGAAGGTAGGGGATGTTGGCTACATAGTTTTTTAGAGCCATTGAAATTCTGGAGAGTGTTGGTGAGGCTGTTTTTTATTTAGAATTAACTCTATTGTATAGTTCATTAAAATATTTTTTTCATGTTCCTCAGTTGAGAAAATATGAACTTGATTTGTCTCAAGTGCCTCAGTATGACGATTTCGAATTGGAGTCAGATGCATCTTTCATCAAAGTACTAGTACATATTGTGGATCAAAGTGAGAAGAGATTACAATGAAAATTCATATCAGTTATGTGTATACTATGGAAGCATGGACTAGTTAAATATGGGACTTATGAGTGAGAGTAAAAAATTAGTTATTAAGGGAGGTAGTTTTTCATTTAAGGAACATAATGATTCTTCTCAAGTATGAGAAGCTATGTGGTGGGGTGTTTGTAACACATATGGATAAATATATGTTTTGAATTTTAAATTATTTTTTTATTTTGAATTTAATTTGGCTTGATTACAATATATGTTTGAGATTTTTAAGTGAAATAATTAATATTATGGGAAAGAATAACTTGATCTTGTTGAAACCATTACATAAAATATTACTAGATACGTAGTGATAGTATACCATATACCCAGTAGAGGGGTAGAGATATAAGTGCCTTTAGACTATCCTTTGGGTGGTCGGTGGCTCAGCACCAGGTACCCAATAGGTTCATAAGTTATTCTTTTAATAAGGTAATTTATATATTTTTATTATCATGAGATTTTAATTAAATAATAGTTTTTTCATTTAAAGTTGATATTTAGATAAAGATTCTTCTATTTAAAACATATATTTCCCTATTTATCAAATCAATTTATTTTCTTAATCATTTCTTAGTGTAGTTTTGATTCATTGGTGGTATTGTAAACATATCAGAAAGGGATTAACAACCTCTAACATTTTATAAAATAAATTGATGTTTTCTCACTAATATGTTCAAATTATTTTATTATTTATTTACTTCAATGTATTTAAGGATTCTAGGTGTTTAAGGAGGAATTAGTGGAGTAATATTTGTGTGAATTGTTCAATAACAAAATGGTATGTGACCTATTTCATTTATTTGAGATTTATTCAAGTTATTATATATAAATGTTTCATTAATATTGGGATTTAGTGTTACATGTGAGCTTAATAACATGATAATTAAGTTTAATTAATTTTTAATGATTTCATATGTGTTTTTAAGTTATGAATATATCTCATATGTATGATTTAAATCTATAAATGTGTGAAAACATGTGAAAAATATTTTTCATATGTATGTAATGATGAATAAATATTGAATTTTATAATATCATATTAGATGAATTAACAATGGTTTTAAATGAGTATAAATTGATATTTCAGTGATGTTATGATATGATAAAATGTTGATTTCTACTACACATTAGATATTGTTATCTATAAACCATTTAATGACTTTCCCTCTTATATAATGTGTATATTTTCACATGGGTTGAATCCTCAATGAGTGTAATAACATGGTTTTTTATCTTATACATTGAAGGACTATTGTTTATAGAGATAAGGTGCAATGATTGATGAATGATAACTAATTAAAATATTTTATAAATATTGAGGTGAGTTTATTATTTCATATTTAATATTATTATATCATGGAGTTATAAAAAATATTTCAATTAATTAACATCCAATTAATAAGATAATTTGACTGGAGTTCCCATATGTTTAAGCTTTAATCTAATCCTTAACTAGGGTACCCATCATAATAAATTATTATTCATGGAAGATTAAATAATACAAAAACTTTTATTTATATTAAGATCTAATAATACATGGAATTTACATTTTTATTTAGATATATCACAAACCAATGATATATATATTTAAACATGAACAATTTAAAATTAAATATTATCAAATGAGAATAACTCTCAGTCACATGACATACCAAAATTTTGACTCTTCCCAATGGAATAATTTTGTAGTCATTATGATGGTGAATAATCTGGTTATTGTTTTTATAATTATGAGGTTAAAAAAATAATGGGATAAGCTAAGATTTTTATAAATTCTACATTGTGGAGACCAAACAACAGTAACCTGAAGCCAGTGTCTACTCTATTACATTGGCATAAGATATAATGAATCTCATATCGAACGACTAAATAGTTTAGTTGTATTAGTAAACTAGACATATACATGAAATTTTTATAATATTTTAAAACATAAAATACACAAAACAAAATATTTGGGAATTCTATTATTCCCCTTAGTGTATACATTCATATCAAGCACAAAACACTTCCTCATATCCTAGGGAAAATAAAACATAAGAAATGGGTGAGCTCAGATTCTTAGTAAGGGTGAGCGTAGAGAAGAGGCTATAAATAAATAACGAATAATCAATATAGAAAAGTAAATAACTGAAACACATTCCATTTAATCTAAAACATGAGAATAATATGGTAGGAAAAAATGATGATAAAATAATTCCATATAAATAATCACATGAGCTTGAAAACGTAACCATGGATATTCTAAATAATCAAATAATCACATGGAATATCAATAAATGAATTCATAATGATGGACATATAAAACATAATTTTGAGGCCTTGTTCCAAAAAATATATTATCATTGAGCCCTTATTCTTAGACATCTATATAAATGGGTAACACCTCAGCTAAAACTCAATCTAGTTTGTCTTACGAGACTTATCCATGAATCGAGGTTATATAGTGGGACCCTTCCATCAATCACTAAGTCTTAATCATTACTCATATAAAATCAGTGAAATATAATCAACATAAAGATTCATATTTGAGAACTAACATATGAATTGTTAATACTTACCCTGGTCGATAAACACAATCATAAAACACTTAGAGTAAAATGGTGAATGATAAAATTGTACATCCCCAGTCAAACTAATCATAAACCATCCAGAGGAAGAATAAGGATGATATAAACACAAAATATCTCTTTTGGATCATAAACACAATAAAGGGTTGATTTCATTGATGAATATAAATACCATAGAATGTCATTTAAAACATTTTTTAGGAATATAAACTTTTAACTTTGAACATATCATTTTAAAGACTAAACTTAAAAAAATTGATAATTAATTTATTTTAAAATTACCACTAAAAACTTATAAAACAATATTTAAAACATTAAGTGTTAATGACGGTGGAATTTTTTTTCATGTCTTATACGTTATAACAAATATTCGTTTCACATTTTCTATAAAATTTAAATGGGAATCCTATTGAAAACGACATGAAGATTACTTTAAAAACATTTTATAAAAAGTAGAAATTGGTAAAAGAATTAATTAATAAATAATTTTTTAAATATTAAAAACATTATTATAAAACATAGGTTTTGGTGAAAAGGGATATTCAACTATAGAGAGAAATATAGTCGAATTTCCTTAAAAACATTTTCTTAATTGTTTTCAGTACCAAAGAGAGAGAAAATTGTACTATTACTTGAAAAATCTCTTGAATAACTAGATTAGAAGAAAATATATTTAGTTTAAGATATAAATATCAAATAATTCCACCAAGGGATACTTAAAAAAAAATAATTACGATTAATGATGAGATTTTGAAATAAACCCTTACTACATTGGTAACTTTTGAATCATAATCCCCATGAAATAAGTAGCTTCAAATGAAACTTTAAATGCCATGAATATAATTATATCCATGATATAACATATCAATAGAGGAATTATATACACCAAAAAATGGAAATGATTGGTAGATATAGAATATGTCTCACGAAAGTAAATGTGAGATGAGAAACCATTTCCTTGAGTCTGAATCGTCATGTGCATTATTTATCAACCTGAATAATAAAAATATGTATTTACTTGATAAAGATACTTTTTCAATTTTATTATTCCTTTTATTTCACTTATTAACATGATATATAGTTAACCAGTTATATTTACGTTATATGTTTCAATGATATTTGACTTACATGTCAAAAATAGATTTGGTAGGTCGCCTATGGTCAAAGATTACATTATTTAAACATATAAAGAATAATTATTATGGAATAATTATCATATTTGTATATAAATTATACTTTTAAAATCAATCATGAAATTTGGTTATGAAAAATGAACTATGATATAATCATGGAGACGGTATGTTCTACGTACACATGAGTGGAATTTCCATTTTTTCAACAATTGTTATGGAAAGGTGGTAAGTAATATTTTATCCTTATAGAATGATAATAATATAAGAAATAAAAAATTATTTCATTGAATATATGTATATATTGTAATGTCTCGTAAATTCTATGTAGTTTTTTTAAAAATTATAGGGAATTATTCTGAGACCACATACTTTGACGGCATGTGATTCCTAGGGCCGGTGAGCCCGGAACGTAATTTTGAACTCTTTTTAGGTATTCTTAAGTAAATGTGCGAGAACGTTTTTTTAACTTTTAAACAAGTTATCAAGTAAAAAATATGAGGGCACCGTTGAATTTAGAACGTCTATATTCACCTAGAAAGGACATAACTTCAGCTAACAAGGGTTTAAAAGAAAAGTTAATTTTCCAACTTTTCAAAAAATAATAAAATAACTTCAAAAAGTTATTTTATTTTATTTTCTCATCCATTGAGTAGTGTAAGGAGATGTTACAGGGCAGCAATGAGGTGTATTAATGAGGTTCATTAATGTCTCATTAACTCATAGTGTAATGACACTTTAATGATGTGTAACAGCGTAACGACGTGACGTCGTAGCGTAACAAAAACACTGAAAATTGTTTTCCTTTTATTTTGGTTGATGCGTCGGTGGATTGAGAAATAAAACGGTAAGGATTCTTGGAAAAACCTTTGACAAACTTCCTCTCCAACGAAGAATGAAAAACTCCGATGAACATCAAACATCTTTGACGCACCTCGAAGAAAATATTCAGAAGTGAAAAATGACGTCGACGTCACGAAACATCGATGACGTAACACTGCAGTAATGAACGTCAAAGAGGTAGGGGTTGTTTTATTTTTAAGTTCTTCGCCATTATTTTCTAGAAATGATAAACGTTGATCAACCCAAGAATATTTTGATCCACGAATCACGACTTTATGCATGAGGGTAACTATATTTCAGGGATTTTCTATCCGGGATTAGTTTATCATTGTCTATGATTGAACGTCTCCCCCGAGCCTCCCCGGTTTTAAAACTTCTAACATAGAGAGCATGGGCCAACAAAAAAAAGGCCCAGACCCCTCTACATGTGTGCTCCTTGTGAACATATTGACCAAAATGGCGACAAGGGACGTCTGAGACAATCGCAGTGATAGCGGCGACCCGAGAGGCTCATAGGCGTAGACGGATTGGAAAACAGACCACCAGACCAACTCCAGTGGCCCACGGTAGGTGCCACCAGTGCTTCACCACTGGCACGGTGGTGGCCGGCCCACGCTGGCCGTGATGAGAGGGTACTTCCAACCGGCACCGTTGTAGACGAGGTAGCCGGCCCTCGCCGGTCACGCTGGAGGACAACAACATGCCCAACGGCGCAGCGTGGCGGCAGGAGGTGGCAGCCATGGGGAGACATGGTGCCAGGTGCATATCGTGTGGTTATGCGACTCTAGGAGGGTGTCACAGGGTGACTCGACACTAGGCGGGCGCTGTAGGGGGGACTATGGGCCATGCAGGCGTCGCGGGGGGACTTTACGGCATGCGGGCACCGTGGGATGATGCGGCGCTATGCTAGAGCCTCGAGGCGACGCAACCCCAGGAAGGCGTTGCGGAGTGAGGCAGCCCCAACCAAGAGTTGTGGGGGGACGCGGTGCTAGGTAGGCATTGCGGGGTGAGAAGTTCTAGGTGGGTGCCATGTGGAGTGGTGTCCCATGTCCGGGCCACCCGGACGAGCTAGCACCACGGTCGGTCAACTATGGTAGGAGAGAGGCCCCACGGCATCCTGCGGTGCAGCAGGAAGCCGAATGCTGCTGGATGTCGCATCCTAGAAAGGCACACAGAAGTTCCGCCTTTGGCGGACTGGGCCTCTGCTGGTGGGCCGAGCCCCGAGCCAGTGGGTCGGGCCAGTCATGTGCCCAGTGGGCCAATCTCTCTTCCGGTGGGCTAGACCTGCGCTGACGGTCTGGACCCACAGCCCAGCGGTCCAGACCCACATCCATCGAGCCGGACTTGCGCCAGCAACCCGGACCCATGCCCTTCGGGCCGGTCCAGATGAGACTGAGTACCAAGCGACCCGCCAGGATAGACCCTCAACCAGACCGGACCGAGTCCAGCAAGGCCCATTACACATGTCCCACTAGCCAGGCCAGACCAGACCACCCCAGACCTGAAATGAGTCTGGTTGAGTCATTCGGAACTAAACCGGGGTATGTGGGACCCTCATAATGGGTTGGTTGGTTCAATCCGACCGGGTCGAACCAGACCCAGACGAAACTGTCCCCTGTTTACTAAAACAATATATCTTGAAAATCGTGCATCTGATTGACGATACATTTGCGGTGTTGGGACCCTATTGACGAGGTGGATCTTTTGGAATGTCATGTGGATGCTTTCATGGAAGTTGAGATGCGATGAATGACTTGAGGAGTGGTTCTACCAAGAACTCTACATATGGAAACCTGCAGTTGATTGAGTCCTAAAGACTACTGACTTTTGACTCTATGATACTATACAGTGGCCCAGTGGGATGCTCTTCTAGGTGACATTGTAGACCCACGGTGGGAAGCACTTCTTTGGGACTTTGCAATCCCACAGTACGCGATGAGGAGGAGTACCTCAGTTGGACATGATTAGCAGGAAGCACTTCTTTCTGACTTTGAAGGCCCATGATAGGTGAATAGGAGGTGTACCTAAGCAGTCCAAGGATAGTGGGAAGTACTTCTGTGTAACTTGGTAGGCTCACTGTACTCGATAGCAGATGAATTATCCAACAGTTGAGGTGTTTGCTGATGTGACTAATGATTATTCTATCACTACCCTAAATGTATACCTGGTGTGAGTTGTCTTGTGAATTATGATTTACTTTGAGTATGGTTGTGTGATATTTCCTTTTTTTGGGTCTCTACTGAGTATTTTGTTACTCAACCCTATAGGGGCTTCGCCCGCACGTGTTGTGTCTAGTGTAGACGATCGACATTTTGACAGAGACTCTGGTTGACCAAGACCTAGAGGTGCTCAGGAAGATAAGACCGACAGACGCTATGACAGTGGACTTGGTGACTGGGGATGAAGCGGGTCCCACTAAAATCGGGTGGATAAGACATTCTACTTTGGCTTCTAGTAGCAACACTACTCTAATGATCAGGTGGGGTTTTCCATAGATGGCTATCAGAGTTTCCTTTTTTCACTTTTCTATTTTTCTGTTCTTTTGTTGGGTTTGTATTTTGGACCGATTATATTAGTTGTACATGTACTCAGCTTTGTTTTAGTAATACTTGTTTCCTTTTCAGTGTGTGGGAATTGGTTGGGTGTGTGTGTGTGTGTGTGTACCGGGTACTCAGGATAATGCATCTCACATGTAGGTTGACGCCTTCATCACTAGTTGTCAACCCCTAGCCTTCGGGAGGTGGGCTTGGGGTAGTCACAGCATGGTCCCTGGTGGACGGGTTGTGAAAAAGTGGTATCAGATGGAGGTAGGTCCTCCATAAAGACCGGGAGTCTGTGTCTTGTTTTGGAGAAACAGTTTTAAGTGTTTCGAGTCCGACTTTCAGATTCGGGGAGTCCAGCGTTGGTGTGGTGGCTGATGCATCCATACACCAGGACCTTGAAATATGATTTTAGTCTCTATACATGATAACACTGGTTGTATAAGTGTCTCTTTATGTTATTTTGAATAGAAGTAAACTCACCAGGTATAACCTTTTAACATTGGTACATCTTGATCTATCTTATGATGCCTCCGCGTGGATAACCATCCAGGATCCTGATACGAGGTTGATAGGATAGACTGCCTAGCGATGATGTGTATATTCAAGGACTAGTTACAAAGATGGCCCCATTGGGTGGTGAACCAGTACTACCACCACCCGATGGTTAGATTCTACTACTGGCAGTTCCGGTGGAGGATGTGCACAGACTCAGTTCCCTATGTGAGTTTCAGAGATAGAGACCACTCTGGTTCATGGGAGAGATAGATCCTTAGGTCGCTGAGGACAAGCTAGAGTTAGTGTTGTGGGTCTTTCTCTTAGTGAGAACACCACTTAAAAATATGGAGATATTGGTAGTCAGCCTTTTGTAGGGATTGGAAGGGAGATGGTGGAGCTTGACCACCCAGACGCATGATGAGGCAACCCTCACCTGGGTATACTTTGAGTGGATTTTTTGGGAGGCGTTTTCCCCCCATAACCTTATGCTCTATGTGAATTCAGGAGCTGCTTCACCTATAGCAGGACAGCATGATGGTGGAAGAACACTCAGTGAGGTTCACTGAGATTTCTCTCTATGCGGTAGATATGGTGTGAGACCCTTTCTTCAAGGATCAAGCCTTTGACCAGGGACTCGGGCAGGATATCAGGGTGTCGGTGTTGTCTCTCAGTATCCCTACTCAGGATGGGGTGCATGATAGGTCCCTTCTACTAGAGATCTTCTTGGCGGAGCAGGCACCTGCAGCTAGATCTGCCAGCAGACCCCAAGTGGTAGAGTCTTCTCCAGGTAGCAGACAACAAACTTGAGGGCCCAAGTGGGCCAGGTATTTCAAAGGACGACCCTAGGACTCAGGGTCGGTAGTGTCAGGTTCCCAGACTAGAGGGAGTCATCAAGGAACTAGGATTTTCTCATCATGTGGTGAGAAGGGTCACATGGTATGAGAATGTCTGACCCACTGTACGGATGACCAGAAGATGGTTGAGGGGCTACTGAGGCTGAGGTAGTGGTTTGAGAGAGGAGGTCCACAAGGCGGCGGACATGGAAGAGGATCAGGCCGAGTAGTAGGTAGTGGGAAATATTTTGAGGTGTTACCTCCACAACCCCCAGGTGGTCTACCCCAACCTCAGGGAGCTGGCAGACAGAGGCGAGCATAGATTCAGGCAGTGGTTTATGACAATGGTGCTCCAGAGATGATCTGAGGTACGATCTATGTCTTATCCACCCTATCCGCAGTTCATATAGACACATGTTCTAGTAACTCCTTCCTTTCTATGGATCTCATTTGGAGCTCATAGATTTTGGTGGAGTCATTGGATAGATTCTTATGGTTAGTGACTCCTATGGGAGGGGATTCTACGATTACACACTAGTGATGGTAGTGTGAGCTTACTCTATGAGGCGAGTGCTTTGGCTAGGATCTCCTAGTAGTGGCATTGAGACCTTACGACATCATCTTGGGTATGGATTGTTTATCAATAGTCTATGCTCAGATCGACTATTTTAGGCATACAGTATGGGGTGTCCTTAGATATGGGACTAGGTTTTCCTTCACCAGCGAGAAGGAAAACCTTACATTATAGGACTAACTTCCTCAGAGGAGGGTATAACCGATCACTCAAGATTTTTCTAGCATCACCCCCGGTACAGTGGATGAGAGGAGTCCAAGATTTCTTGTAGTGGTGGATGAGTACAAGGATATTTTTCCTAAGGATGTTCTAGTACTACCTCCCCGTAGGGTGGTAGACTTTTTCATCAACTTGTACCCCAGGACAGCACCAATATCCACACCGGAATATCATATGGCTCTCGTGGAGCTTTTCGAGTTGAGGGTACAGCTGGAGGAATTGCAGGATATGGGGTTCGTAAGGCTTGGTGTTTCACCATGGAAAGCCATGGGGATTTTTTCCAAGAAGGAAGACAAGAGTTCGAGGTTGTACATGGACTTTCGGCGCCTGAACTAGGTGATTCCATTCGGCATGACCAACGCCACAATAGTTTTCATGGGACTCATGAACAGGATCTTCTAGCCTTACCTTGACCAGTTTCTTCTGGTCTTCATTGATGACATCTTAGTGTACTTGGTTTCAGAGGATGAGTGCACTACACACCTGTGGATAGTCCTGGATACACTCTGAGAGGACCAACTTTTTGGAAAGCTCTCGAAGTTTCAGTTTTGGATTCAGGAATTCCACTTTATGGGATATGTCATCTCAGAAGTTGGAGTTTTAGTGGATCTGGAAAAGATATAGGTAGTACTTTCTTGGGAGCCACCCAGGAGTGTGAATGAGGTGCGGAGCTTCTTGGAGTTGGCTGGTTAATATCAGAGGTTCATGCCCAACTTTTCCAGAGTAGAAACACCCTTATCATCTTTGACATAGAAGATACATTCCTTTGTGTTTATGGATAAATGTTAACATATTTTCCAATAGCAGAGGTGGAAACTGACTATTTCCCCCATCTTGGGACTACCAGAGGAGGAGGTTGGGTATATAGTTTACTGCAACGCATCAGGGACCATATTGGGTTGTGTCCTAATGTAGGAGTGAGAAGTGATCACCAACATCTTATGACAGTTAAGACAGAATGAGCATAACTACGTGACTCATGAGCTAGAGTTAGCAGTAGTGGTCTTTTCCTTGAAGATGTGGCAGTACTATTTGATGGGTGAACGGTTTACAGTTTACTCCAACCACAAGAGTCTCAGGTATATCGTCTCTCAGAATGAACTGAACCTAAGACAGTGGCGATGGATAGAGATCCTCCATGACTATGACTTTGAGATAGTCTATACTCCTAGAAATGGGAACATGGTGTCATATGTGCTTAGCAGGAGGAATAGTTTGCAGCTGCTGAGTGAGGTGATGGAGCAGTTGGCCGCGATACAGATATCTTTCATGGATGATGGTTGAGATTCTTACCTTCAGTCGATGAATGTTACTTCCCCACTCTTACATTGAGTCATGGACGCACAACTGGTGGATATTGACTATGAGTCCTGACATGATCAGTTGTCCTTAGGATGGTCTTTGGATGTATTTTCGATAGGTGGCGAGCACGTCATCTTTTTTAGAGGGTGCATCATAGTGCCAATGAAATTCTAGGAGGAGGTATTGTGGGAGTGCCATACATCCCCATTGTTGGTATATCCTGGAGTGGTGAATATGTACCAAGGCCTTCGATGTCAGTACTAGTGGTCGGGGATGAATAAAGCGTTGGCTGATTTCGTTTCACGATGTCTCACTTGTCAGCAAGTCAAGGTCGAGCATCAGGTTCAAGCAGGATTGGCCCAGCCACTCAAGGTACCAGAGTGGAAATGGGATTTTATCTCGATGGAATTTGTTATGGGGTTACCATGCACATTTAGGGGCCATGACTCTATCTGGGTGATCATTGGTCCGCTAACCAAGTCATCTCACTTCCTACCCATTCGGGAGTAGGGACCAGTAGAGGGATCAGGACGTCTCTTCATCCAAGAGATAGTGAGGATTCATGGGTTTCCTTCGATGATTGTCTCAGATCATGATGCTCACTTTACATCCCAACTGTGGAGGGGATTATAGGAGGCCTTTGGGACGTAGCAATGCTTGAGCATAGCTTTTCATACCCAAATGGATGGCTAGAAGGAGCGGACCATACAGACCTTAGAGGACATGTTACGTGCTTGAATCCTTGATTTTGGTCATATTAGGGAGGAAGACCTACCACTGGTAGATTTTTCATACAAAAAAAAAGCTATCACTCCACCATTGGAATGACACATTTTGAGGCCTTGTACGAGCAGCCTTGCATATCACCCTATTGCTGGATAGACCTAGGAGAGTCAGCACTCATGGGTTCGGAGTTGGTACTGGCTACCACTGAGAAGGTGCAGATCATCCAGGAGAAGATGAGGACAACACAGAGCAGGCATAAGTCTTATTCTGATAGGATATGGATACCCTTGGTGTATGAGGAGGGTGATAATGTATTCCTTCATGTTTCACCCCAACAAGGATTAGGGAGATTTGGCTAGGGTGGAAAGCTATATCTGAGGTTCATCGGGCCTTTTTAGATCCTGAACAGAGTTAGAGAGGTGGAGTACCACCTATCTCTTCCCCCATAGATGCACCAGGAGAACAATATTTTCCATCTGTTGCAGATGAGGAGATATGTGCACGATTCATCGCACGTCATCAACTGGGGAGAGATGGACTTTGAGGACGGGGAGACATTTGCAGAGTTCCTGGTGGAGATATAATATCGACAAGAGAGGGTCCTACGTGGGAGGTCGATTCCTCTAGTGTGATTTTAGTGGCAGAACGGGAATCTCTAGGAGAGAACATGGGAGCGGTAGGCTCAAATTCATTCTCAATACCCCATATGTTTGATTAATTTTTCTTTCAGAATTTGGGGATATAAATCCCTAATGTGGGGAGAATGTAATGCCTCTGAAATTCCATGTAATTTTTTTAAAAACTATATGGATTTATTATGAGACCACACACTTTGACAGTACATGATTTTGAGGGCCAGTGAGCTCAAAACGAAATTTTGAACTTTTTTTAGGTATGATTAAGTAAAAGTGTGAGAGGGTTTTTATAACTTTTTAACTAGTTCTTGGATCAAAAATATGAGGGCACTGTTGAATTCAGAATGCTGGGATTCACCTAGAAAGGACTTAACTTTGACCGGAAAGGGCCAAACAAAAAATTTAATTTTCGAAATTTTTGAAAAATAATAAAATAACATTAAATTTTTTTTTCTTTTCTTTTATCATCCATTTAGAAACAAACGGTGAAGTTTTGGTTCAGCGATGAGCTGCATTGATTAGGATCATTAATGGCTCATTAATTCACAGTGTAACGACATTTTAATGATGCGTAATAGCGATGTTGTGTCATAAATGAAATAGTGTAATGACGCAACATTGCAGCGTAACAGAAACATTGAAATTCATTTTCCTTTTATTTTGGTTGATTCATTGGTGGAGCGAGGAATTAAACTGTGAGGATTATCTGATGAACCTATAACAAACTTACTCTCCAACGAAGAATGACAAATTCTGACGAATATCAAACATCGTCGATGCACCTCAAAGAACGGAGTCAGAAGCGAAAAACAATGTCAATATCTTGAAACCTCGAGGACATAATGATGGAGAAACAAACATAAAAAGTGGTAGGGGTTATTTTATTTTAAAGTTCTTCCTCGTTCATTTATAGAAATGATGAACGCGGATCAACCCACGAACAGGTTGATCTGCGAATCGTTCATTTATGTGGGAGGGTAACTCTATTTGGGTGATTCTCTATATGGGATTAGTTTATCTTTTTCTATGATTGAACATCTCCCCAGAGCCTCCCCATTTTTAAAACTTCTAACGTGAAGGGCGCGGGCCAACATGAACAAAGGCCCGGCCCTCTCCGCATGTGTGCTCCTTGTTAATAGATTGTCCAAAATGGTGTCAAGGCACGTCCGAGACAATTGCAGTGATGGTAGAGACCCGAGAGGCCCGTAGGTGTAGACATATCAGAAAACGGACCATCAGAGCAACTCTAATGGCCCACGGAAGGTTCTACCAGTGCGGTGGCATTGGCGACTAGCAGCGGCAGCCAGCCCACACCGGCCGCGTGGAGGGGGCGACGCCAACCGACACCACAACCGAGGAGGTGGCTGACCCTCATTGGCCACGCTGGAGGACGACGACACACAACAGTAGCCTCCAGGTGAAGCAGTACTAGGCGGGTGCTGCGTAGAGGGATGGCCTACGTCCAGGCCACCCGGACGAGCTGACGTCGCAGTTGTTTGACCGTGGTAGGAGGGTGACCTTGTGGAATCCCGCGGAGAAGCAGGGAGCTGGATGTGGCTATATGTCACATCCTAGAGACACATGCCGCTGATACACCTCTGGTGAATCGGGCCTCAGTTGGCAGGCAGAGCCCCCAGACAATCCCGGGCCCAGCGGCCCAGCAGGCCGGACCCACGCAGACGGGCTGAACCTGCGCAGATGGGCCAGACCCGCATAGACGGGCCGGACCCACGGTCCAATGGGCCGGACCCACATCCCATCAGGTCGGACCCGTGACGGCAACCCTGAACTGTGCCCTTCGGGTCAGGATGGACAAGACTGGGTCAATGGGCAACCCGGCGAGCTGGACCCTCAGCCAGACCAGACCGGGTCCAGTGAGGCCCATTGGGCCTAGCCCACTGTCCAGGCCAGACCGGACTGACCTAGACCCAAACCATGTTAGGTCGAGTCAGTCTAAAGTAAACTAGGGTATGTGGGACCCCCAGGTCGGTTTGGTCAGGTTCGTCTGACCGGGTTGGACCGGACCCAGATGCAACCAACCCCTGTTTACTAAAACGCATGTATCATGCAAACCGCACGTCCGATTGACGATCCATTTGTAGTTTTGGGACTCTCTCGATGAGGCGGATCTTTTGGAATGACCCTAGGATGATTTTATGGAAGTTTAGATACGATGAATCTCTTGAGGAGCGGTTCTCATAGGCGTTCTACGTACGAATCCCTACGGTTGGCTGAGACCTAAGAACTGCTGACTTTTGACTTTGTGAGACTTGACTATGGACCATTGGGAAGAACTTCTATGTGAATTTTCAGTCCCACGGTATGTGACGAGGAGTAGTTCCTCAGTTGTCCAAGATTAGTGGGATGCACTTTCGTGTGACTTTGTGGGCCCACGATACACGATGAGGAGGTATACCTAAGAAGTACAAGGTTAATGGTAAGGACTTCTATGTGATTTGGCAGGCCCATTGTACTCGATAGATGAGGAGTTCTCCAGTAGGTGAGGTGTTCGATGATGTGACTAATGATTATTCTATCACTTCTATAAATGTAGACCTTTTGTGAGTTGTCTTGTGCTTCATGATTTACTTTGAGTATTATTGTTTGGTCTTTCCTTTTTTTTGGGATCCCTTCTGAGTATTTTTTACTCACCCATGCACAGGCTTCGCCTACACGTGTTGTGTCTAGTGAAGACAATCGATGTTTCGACAGAGACTTTGGTGGACTAGGACCCAAAGGTGCTCAAGGAGATGGGACCAACAGATTCTATGATAGTGGACTTGGTGGCATTGGACCAGATAGGGCCCAGTAGGATCAGGTGGATAGGACGTTCTACTTCGGCTTCTAGTAGCTGCACTACTCTCACGATCATGTGGGGTTTTCTACGAATGGCCATACGAGTTTTCTTTTTCCACTTTTCTACTTTCAGTTCTTTTTTTGGCTTTGTACTATGGACTAATTATATTAGTTTTACTTGTACTCATCATTGTTTTAGTGATACGTGTTTCCTTTTCTGTGTGTGGGAATTGGTTGGGCATGGGTCTGCTTATAGGTACTTAACAAAATGCCTCCTACTTGCATGTTGATGCCTTCAGTGCTAGTCGTCAGCCCCTAGACATAAAGAGGCGGGCTTGGGGTAATCACGGAATAGGCCATGGGGGATGGGTTGTGACATATATATCATCCACGTAGTGTGGTGATGAAAATAGAGTCACATCACTTTGTGAAGGTGATATTCCACACGTACACAAATGACATTATCATCTTTCAATGAGAGAAAATATAAGAAATAAAATTATATATTATCATTTAATAATGATAAATATGTCATGAATATCATAATTATCTCATTAATATCACAATTATTTATTACATTTATCCTTATCATCTTCAATGTAAAGTGTTAGTGAAAGACAAATCACATTGTATCGCGAGGCGATTGTCCGCCGTACACAAAAGTGATGTTATTGTATACCTTATGGAATTGAAATAAAAAAACATTATATATGATATAATGACTCCATAGGTATAATTATGTTATAAACATCATATATATACTTTATATTTATCATTATACCCAACCTTGAGAGGTGGTAATATAGAAAAGAAGGACATCGGTTCACGAGGTGGTAGTCACTCGCACACACAAATGATAATTTTGTAACAATGGAAGTGGGGATGGTTGTAGGTTATAAACTTAAGATAAAAAAATATTATTTTATTTAAGATAATGAGGTTATTATATTATTTTTTTTAAATAATTAAAGGATGTGGAGGAATAAATAAAACAAAAATGCCTCGTTAAGAATTTTACCTCTTCTCGAACAACCTCTTTATGATTAAACCTAAAGTATTACTCAAATAGATTTTTGAATAACAATAATTATTAGATTTGGGGATGGAATTTGGGAATTTATTTGGGTAGTTCTTGTCTGAACTAAAATGGTTTGAAATTGTGAATAGGAGAGGATATAGAGTGTCCTTTTATAAGTGAGGTGAGTGGCACACGTGTAATGTTTTGAAAAGAAAAAGGTGTACCCATATTTTTTACATGCCAAAAGGGTCAAAATAGATTATTATATATCCTTATAAATTGTAAGATTTTTATATGTCTAAAAAAATATATTTTAAATAATTTTTTAGTTCAATTTAACGCTTATATATTTAGTCTTCCCTTCAGTAAATCTGTTTTTACCATAACTGTGGTAAATAATTTTTACTATTTTACTATTCATTATTGTATGAAATGAATATGACCTTATTAGATAATATAAATTTTTATGCTTCCAAATATGGAATATATTTTTCCAAATTAAATTCATATAAGTTTAAATTTTAAACTTAAAACTAATCTCATAGACTTGATGAAAAAGAAGGGTTTGGAAAGAGAAAACGTTCAAAAGTTTACAAAGTTTTTATATCAAAATTCAATATAAAAATGATTCTAATGAACTAAATTAGACTGATATGTATATAATTAAAATAATTTTTTTATTAAATAAGATTTATAAAATAATTTAAATTTATAAATAATTTAAACTAATATGTAGTTTTCAATTAAAATTCGGTAATTTTCATTATTCATCGAAAAATGAAACATTTCAGAAAAATACAAAAAATTAACCCTAAAATAAATTTATCATGTATACTTTAAAAATGAATTTCATTTTTTCAAATAAATTTTCAAAAATAGGTCACATATAATTATTAATGTTTTGTATAAACCACAACAAAACCGCCTTTTAGAAAAATGATATTTTTAGAAAACATTTATTTTTCTTTAAAATAGTTCAAATTTTATGTCTAATAAATAGATATAAAATTTCTTAATTTTATACATGTATAAACTATATAATTTTCATAATTTATTTAGTATTATTCATACCCACCAATTTAACAACTAGTTTATAATGTTAATGTTTATATAATAATATTTTAAAATAGTATCATGTTTCATTCAAAGATGGTGTTTAATGAATTTCATGATATCATAGAGATTGAATTTATTTAAAAAAAATATATCATAAAGTATTAGTATTTCATATCCCCATATATGATTATTTTTTTCACATATTCTGTCGAATATGATGTTTATATTTTGAAATCTCATGGTGTTACATTCAACCCCCTTAAATAAATTGCATCCCCATAATTTATTATTGATCTCGGTAATCAAGGGTTTGTCATTTTAAAATTCCCTTCTTCAAATAAAAAATCATGAGAAGGATTAATAAAATATATTCTTGATAATAGATAAAGGTATGTAAAAAATATCATATAGAATAAAATATAACTAGGTTTCTAAGTAGGATAACATTTGTGGAAAGTGAAGATATAAACATAGAATAAAATCACTTTATAATTATAGAGGGTGATAGAGTTAATTGATCACATGGATGTGATTGATAAACAAAAAGTTAAGGACCTCAAAACCATAAATTTTTGATGATTTAAAAGACCATAAATTCAACATAAACTAAGGTATTATGATAACATTTATTTCTATATCCTTTTCCTAGAGTTGATGAATTCCTTTAACATCTGGATTGAGAATATATGAAAATATACTTAATTGATATATTTCTATATCTTAGGAACAATTTTATACTTTTGTTGTGATTATATCATTTTCCACTTCATTTATTAATATAGTAAATGAATATCCAAGATGAATTTTCTATGCCTAAAGCACTGAAATTAACTTTTAATGGATCATAAGATCCATAAAATAGTGACTAATCTTTTTTATGTTTATAATTATTTTATAAAACCAATATGGTAATCAAAAGTTATCCAATATAATACATTAATATCTAAATATCAATAGTAACACCACTTGTTCATCCTTAATATTTATTTTTTTCAAATCGTTTAAATAAAAACAATGATATATTAACTAGTAAATCACATAGTCCAATGGTAGGCGCTAAAACATTATCACCCTTTGGTCATGGGTTCAATCCCCATGACCTTGCTGGATGTGATGGGTTTTCACCCATAATGTGGGTTTTCCTTTTTCTAAAACCATATAAATATAATTACAATAATGTTACCATATTTTAATAGACCATAATTACCTCAACATAAAATATTATATAAAATGTAAAGGTTACTAATTCCTTTATAAAAAACTCTATTACATTATTATCGCAACATTGGGAACATATTGAGTGTTATCCTCCATTAAACATACTTATTCTATGAAGTTGAAATTTCCACTGAATCACTTTACATGGTACCATTTAACACATAATTTCAAATTCTTAAACAAATATTACTAGGGTATAATACATATATATTTCATAATTCTTATAACCACAATATCATGGATTAAAATACTCTTATAGTATAATTATTGAATATAAACACAAGAACATTAATCATTCAACCATATTTGTGGTAATAGTATATGATTATGATCCATTGGCTACTTTTTAGGTATATTCCATTAAAACATAGGGAATTAATTTTGGTAGTGACCAATCTCCTTACAGATTAATCATTTAACATTAGAAACATTTTTATTACCCTTAAAATCACAAGAATAGTGTTATTTACCTCCACATTAGTAGAAAAAATTTATTCCCTTTAATCAAGTACTTGAGTGTTTCTTTCCAAAATTATCACATGTGGGAAAATCCATATTTAACTTATTCCTTTTATCTTTCTTTTTATCTATAGTCTTATTCATCTCTTGATTTCCTTTGAATCCATAATACTCAAAGAATTATTTCACTATCTTTTTAGTACATGACACTATGTCTTTTTATGTTGGGAATGTTTAGTAGACTAGTTCCCTTTTAATTATTTACTTAATCCCATTAAAGAAATGGTCATTCTTACTCTTTTTATTATGCTCATTGATGTGGTTCTCATTCCTTCTTATAGGTGACATTTTTAAATGATTTTATACACTATATTAGATCATATCATTATGAAACATAATGTATAATCCAAAAAGTAGTGAAATACATAACATAAATTGAAAAAATTGTGCCCATATAATCTCATAATCATAAACATGGTTTCTTTGGGGATATCTTTATTTTCAAATCCTCCTTAATGGTTTGTAATGAAAATTTTAATTATCATAAGAAAATCCCTTGACACTATCATACCAAGTGCATAGTAAGGCATGTTTTCATGCAACAAGTGATGGTCAGGTCAAACCTAAATCACCCTTTTTATATTTATTATATATAAGTACATTTGATCCAGAACCACATCCACTAGTAGAATATAAGAAGGGGTTTATTTTATAAGAAAAACCACATAATATTTTCCTTAAGAAAACATTATAATACTATCCTAAACTTATACTTAAATTCTATCATAGGGTTAGGTTCCCAAATATATGTGTTATAAAATATAGTTCAAAGGTTTTCTAATAAACTTTCTCTGATGAAAACTGTAGAGATCGGAATCCAGTAACTCAGACCTAGTGTCTACTTTATTACATTGTCATAAGATACAAGGATTTTCATCTTGAAGGACTGAATATTTTATTAGCCTTTATAAACTATATACATAATTAAAATACACATTAAATTTTTAAACATAAAATAAATTTATAATTTTATTTGATAATTCCATTATTTACCTTGTTGTATCCCTTCATATCAATCACAAAACACTTCCTTGTATCCTGGGGAAAATAAACTTAAGAAATGTGTGATCTCAGATGTTCGGTAAGGGTGAGTGTACAGTGGAATATATGAATATATAAGGCACAATAAATATGGGAAGGTAAATAATTGAAATATATGTCATTTAATTAATAACCTGAGTATAATATGGAAGGAATAAATGATGATCAGATAATTCCATATAAATAATCACATGAGCTTGAAAACTTAACCATTGATATTCTAACTAATCAAATAATCACATGGAATATCATTAATTGAATTTATAATGATGGAATGAATAATTTTGGACATCTAAAACATACCGTCAAGGCCTTGTTCCAAGACATCTAATAACATCGAGGAATTGTGCTTGGAAATCTATATAAATGGGTAAGACCTTAGCAAAAACTCAATCTAGTTTGTCTCATGAGACCTACCAATGCATCGAGGGGATATAGAGGGCCTCTCCCATTACTTAAAATTCTAATTCATTCCTCATATGAAAGGGGTGAAACGTAATCAACATAAACATTTGTATTGAAAAAGTAACATAGGAAATGTAAATATGTACCCCAATGAATAAACATAATTATAAACCATCCGAGTAAAATGGTGAATAGTAATAAAATTGTATATTCTCATTCAAACTTATCATAAACCATCTAGAGAAAGAATAAAAATGATATCAATACAACATATCCCCATTGGATAGTAATTCTAATAAAATTTTGATTTTATTGATGAATATAAATACCATAGACTTTCAATAGACACATTTTTTTAATAAAATTACCTTTTCACTTTGAAAATATCATTTTTAAAACTAAAGTTCAAAAAGAAAATTAAATTAATTTTATTCAAAAATAATATTTTACAACATGTAAAATATTATTTCAAACATTGAGTGGTGATGATAGGAAAACAAATTCTATGACATACACAATAAAATAAAGATTCCTTTTGACTTTGCGGTAAAAGAAAAATAGGTATTGTTTTGAAGATGAAAATAATGTTCCTTTAAAAATTGTAAAAATAAAAAATGGGTAAAATTTTCTTTAAAATGTTTTTTTAAATGTTAAAAAAATTGAAAATAGTGGTTTTGATGAAAAGGGGTTTCTGACTGAATAGAAAAATAAAGATGGATTTTCTTAGAAATTGTTTCTTAATCATCTTAAGAAAAAAGAGTATAAAAGTTATATCATTACAAGAATAACTTTATAAATAATTATAGGATGATAGAATATATTTATTTTAATATTTAAATATCAAAAAAATCCCCCAAAATAGACTTAAATAAAAACAATCCTGAATAATGATGAGATTAAGAAATAAACACTTACAACTTTGGTAACTTTTGAATCATAAACCCCATAAAATAAATAAATTCAAATGATAATTTAAAAACAATTAATATAAATAGATACATGATATAGCATGTAAAAATATACATTATATACACCACACAAATGAAATAAGTGGTGAATATGGCATATGTATCATAGAATTAAAAGTTGGACGAGATAACCCTTACCTTGAGTCTGACTTGTCACGTACATCATTTATCTTCCTGAATAATAAAATTATGATAATTATTTAATTTATTAATAACATATTTTAATTTTATTATTCATTTTATTTAACTCATTATCAATTTATATATGATTTCTTAATTAGTTATGTTTATGTCGGATGTTTCGGTGATATTTGGATTATGTGTAAAAAATGACGATAGTAGGTTGACTATGGTCGAAGTGGTCATTATTTAAATATATAAAGAATAGTAATAATGAAATAATTATCATATTTATAAACCAATTATACTTTTAAAACCAATCATTAAATATTTTTATGAAAAATAAACTATGTTACAATCATGGAGATGGTTGGTCGTACGTATGACTAACGTTTCCATTTTTCAATGATAATTATGGAAGGGAGGTAAGTAATATTTTATAATTTAATAATGATCATAAATACCATATTATTTCTTTAAATATACATATATATATCATCCATGTGTTGTTTTGATGAAAAAGAGACACATCGCTTCATGAAGATGGTAGTCCACACGTACACGAATGATGTTATCATCTTTCAATGAATGAAACAGTAAGAAAGAAAATGATATATTATATTTTAAAAATAGTAAATATTAAATTAATATAATAGTTATTTCATTTATATAAAATATATTCTCTAACATTATCCTTATCTTATTCCATGTAAATCATTAGTGAAAGACGAATCACATCGCCTCACGAGGCGGTAGTTCATCGTACACACGAGTTATGTTATTGTATCCCCTATGGAATAGAACATAAAACGGTATATATGATATAATTAGTAAATATGTATAATTATGTTATAAATATCATATATATATATATATATACTTTATATCGATCATCATACCCAAATTTTCATGGTGGTAATGGAAAAACGATTGACATCGGTTCGCGGGGCCATAGTCCGCCATACAAATGAATGATTATTGCGTAGCCCATTTGATAGAAGTGGGGAAGTTTTTGGGTAATTAAATTAATAAAAAAAATATTAGTGTATTTAATATAATTATTTTTTTATATCATCATTTTTTTAAATAATTTAATAAGGTAGAGGAATAAATAAAACAAAAACGCATAGTAAGGAATTTTCCCTCTTCTTGGACAACCTCTTTATAATTATACATAAAATTTCCTAGAATGAATTTATAGCCAAAAAAAGTATAATGGGAGGAGTAAATATAAGTTGGGAATTTATTTTCTCAGTTATTATCTAATCCAAAATGGTTTTAATTTTTAAATATGAGAGTATAGGGGTGGCCTTTTATAAGCGAGGTGAGTGGAAAACATGTAATTATTTGAAAATAAAAAGGTATACCCACATTTTTTACATTACAAAGGGTAAAAATAGAGTATTATTGAGATTTATAAATTATAAGGTCTAAATATTTCAATAAAATAGATTTCATAAAAGTATTTAGGTCATTTAAACCCTTATCTTTTTAGTTTAACCCCCTAGTAAATCACTTTTGACCTTTAGCGCGGTAAATAACTTTTACTGTTTTTACTATTCATTGTAGTAAAAAGTTATGTTGAACTTATTAGATAATATATTTATAAAATTAAAAATATTTAATCCATATTTTCAAATTCCATTTTCATATTTTAAAATTTTTAATTTAAAATTAATCATGTAAATAGGAAGAGGAAGCGTGGTTTTTAATGGGAAAATATTCAAAAGTTCACAAAATATTTATATAAAAATCAATATTAAAATGATTACAATAAACTAAATTGGATTAATAAATATATATTTGATCTAAGTTTACTTTAAAACTAATTTAAAATATGATTTAACTTAATAAATAATTTAAATCAAAAGGCAGTTTTCAATTAAAATACAGTAATTTTCCCTATTCATCAAAAAATGAAACATTTTAGAAAAATTCCCAAAATAAACCATAAGATAATTTTTACATTTAGATTTAAAAATATAAGTTTATTTTTCAAATTTATTTTCAAAAAATGGTAAAAAATAATTATAAATTATGTATGCAAAGTGTGGCCAAACCGTCTTCTAAAAAAATAGATTTTTCCAGAAAACGTTTTTTTCTTTCAAATGGTTATAATTTTATCTAAAATCAATATATATCCATTTTATTTATTTTATACATGTGTAAAAAAATTATTTTAATAATTTATTTATTATTATTAATTCTTTAAATTTAACAGCTAGTTTATATTGGTAATTGTTTAATAATAATATTTTAATAGAGTATCATGTTTCATTCAATCCTTGTGTTGTATGCATTAAAATATATCAAAGATATTGAATTTATTTAAAAATAAATAAATAATTAAGTCTAAAGAGGTTATATTATCTTTTATGCTTGGTATTTCATGCCATACATTCTATCAAATATGATTTTCATAATATAAAATCTTATGGTGTTACACTACTCACACACAAACTATATGAAAAAAATACACATTCATATGATAAAATTAAAAGGGGAAACAGGAAATGGATTATAGAACTATATTAAAATTATAAAACTATAGGTATATATGTATATTGAGAGTGAGAGAGAAGGAAATAATTTTCATTGATTTCTAAACATTATTACAACAACAGTTTCAATACAATAAATTCAAAAAAAAAAGAAAATAATGACCAAAAGGAGTGGAAGATAGGACTATCTAGTTAAAACTGTATTTTTTAAGGTCCACCCAACCCTTGATCAAAACGTTTTCATTCTAAAATTTCTACAGTGTGTGTTAAACCCCAACCCTTTATAATAGAAAAATATGCATGTATTTATATCCCAAGTTGGTGGATTTAATTCCCTCAAAATCTTTCCTACATGTTGGAAGATTGATTTGACCTTTAATAAAGATTCGTTTTAAAACTAATAATATACAAAAAAATCAGCTATTTCTATACTATTAACCAATGAAAAATATTGACCATTGTAATTTTTCAACCTATGATATATCTATTTTAGTAAATTATGTGTAGTTGTCTTAAATTATTTAACTTTCTTCTATGTACTCACTCTGAATGAGTTTTAGCTAAATAAAACAAAACCATCTTGAAATTTTTACCAATTTTTATTCAATTCATCTTGAATTTGTAATTGTAACATTATAGATTAATTAGAAATATATATTATCATATATATGCTAAATATGGTGGGTTTTAATCTAGATATGATCGAAATTTTTTGCCAAAATGTATTACTTTTGTTATAACACATTAAGATTGATTTTGGCCTTTTAAGTTTTACACATATTGTTTCAAAAACAAAGTGAACATGTGGTGATATTTCATTGAATTTATATTTTATGATCAATCATAATAAATATCTCATCACTACTAGTCTAGTTATACAGATTAATATATTGGGCCTCTTATGTATTATCCAAAAAGACCTTGAGATATCCAAATTAACTAATGATTCAATTGAATTGTTTTTATTTATTTGACACAATAAACATGGAAAAAAATAATCACAAAATTTATATCTATTTGATAGATGTTATTATTAAAATATCAAACTATATCAAATTATCTTTAATTTAAAAATATAAATATTACTTCATAAATATATACTTTTTATCAAATAATAAATAAGTTTTTTTATTTAAAAATTTTGATCAAATATATAACATCAACTCCACCATACTTAGGAAAATAAATTTCCTCAAGTATATTAAAAACATATAACAAAATCATTTTTACTTACCAATAAATACTAAAAAAATTCCCTAATAAATATGGACTATAATATTTCACGCATCCCTAATTTTTTTCAATACTTATTATTACCATGATTATGAGTTAAAAATAAATAAATTATTTTATCCACAAAATTATAATAATAAAAATAGTCACAAAAAATTAACTCCTCCCATAATGATACAAAATTTTCAATGATTTTTAATCAGTCGCCAATTAAGAGTGATAATATATGAGTTTTTAAGAGATCTAACTTTTATTCCCATTATTATGTGCACAAAAATATAGAGTTCATTTAAAATTATTTTTCTATGGATAGTGGGGTGGTATGAAAAGTGGATAACATTGGGGAAAATGGGTAAAAACATTGAATGAATAAAAAAATTCATAAATATTGAAATGGAATGTGCAAGGTCATGGTGACTCATGTTTATAATGGAACATTCATTTGAAGAAATACATAAGAGGGTTAATTTTAATAGGGTGGGAGTAAAATTAAAAATATAAAAAAATCCAAACATTAAATAATGACTCAAGTATTAAAATTGCAATTTTTTTTCTTCTTTTCTTTTTTTTATATACAAATTTTCATTTTTAAAATTTTTTCTTTATTTTATTTTTTATTCTTCTATTTTTTCTTTTTTAAAAAAATTCAATTAAATTTATATAAAATGAAAATTAATGGATTTCCTTCCCAAACCTCATAAAATTAAATCCTCTACCCTGCACATAAAAGGATCCTTTCCCTCAATCATAGTAATACGAGTTGAAAATTAATGAAAATAATCCCAAAATGAAATTAATTCCCATCACACTTAAATTTTGAAAAATCAGAAAAAAAAAATCCATATAAACATCGAATGGGACAAGGTTTTTGTCTTGTAACATGTTTATCAAAAATAATTCTATAAATGATTGAATTCACTTTCAAAAGGTGGTTTAATATATAATTAAGGGGAGGATATTTGTATATATTGATTATTATATGGTTAAAAAATTCCTCTATCATATTAATTCAGATTATAATAGGAAATTCATCATGAATTTAAATAAACATGAGAATTATAAATAGTATTAAAAAACACACAAGAAGATTATATGGTCATAGATGACCTTGATAATAAATATTAGTATTTTTCTCATGGGTAGGGGAAAATTCATTTTAAAATCTAAAAGTAAGAATTCAAAACATATAAGTATTGAAAAAACATCTATTTAATTTTTTGGTGAAATAAAAAACCATTTTTATGAAGTAGAATTTTATTAACTACTCAAAAAGAGAAGTAACTTTTTTAAAAAATTTATAGTGAGTACATATGAGTTTATTATTTTGAAAAAAAACACACATAAAAGAGAAAAAAATGAATTGGATTAATATGAAAGTGGAAAAATGATATAACATTATAAGTGATAAAGTGGGGAAAATATTGATGATGAGACAGATAATTAGAGGAGGGAGGAAGGGGTATAAACGGATTATAGTGAAAGGGGTACATCATGGTTTTGAGTGGTTAACCCACATTCTCCATCTAGTTATGGGTTCTTAAAAGGATAAGTGAGTTAGGTAAATTTAAAGGTGGTTCTTGTTACATTTTTCCTCTTATGGTATATCTTTAGTCAATGTCCATCAATAGTGAATATCCTTTTTACTTAAGGATCTTCGAATTGGATTGCAGCAAAAGTATAAAAAATAGTGAAAATAAATTGACCTTCCAATTAATAATTAATATTTCTTGGGTTAAGAATAAAGTGAGAAATTAATATAATTACCTTATCAAATTCATGAAATACCATTAGAATGAGTTGTTTTCAATGGATTAACATGGAATTTTCTATATAAAGTTTATAATTTTCATAGGATTCAAGAAAAATTTGTCTTATTTCATTAATTAAAAATAATTGCTCCTCATGATATTTTTTATAGTTAAAATTTAATGTTTTAATGGCAAAATATGATTTATATTGAATTTAAACTAGAAAATAACATTCTTTACCCAAAAATAGCCTTAATAGATTCATAATAATGGGTGTCTTATTAATCGCTCAATAATATCCAAGAGCTTATCCAAGTTTGTTGACTAATATTACCATGTTGTCCTTAAAATTTTCTCATTCTCTCTTTTAACTTCTCTATTAGAAATTTCATCCAAACCATTAGATTTTGGTTGATATGTAGTGAATGTGTTATATACAACCACATTTTTTTCAAAGATACTCCATGGTTCAATTAAAAAATGGGCTCTTAAGTGACTCTTCAAGGCATGTGGTGTTATGAACCTATAGATAATTTTTGTTTTAAATAATTCACACATAATATTTCTGACATCTTTCCTAGTTTTTTTGGCCTCTAACCACTTAAAAACATATTAGACATAAAAAATGATAAAATATAATTAATTGGATGGTGGAAAGGATCCCATGAAATCGATTCCCCAAACACTAAATATTTCATAGAATATTAAGGGATATTAGGGAATTTTATTCATTTTATAAATTTTTACATATTTTTGGCATATTACACATGATTGATATAACTTGTATGAGTCCAATAAGATTGAGGTCCAAATGAATCTGGAGTCCAATACCTTTTTTAATGTCTTTTGTGGTGCAAAGTATCCACCTCTATATAATGAATAATAAAATCTGAAATTTGAGGAATGTTATTATTCCTAAAAATTTGTCCTTATTACCATGCCAGACCCACTTTTCCATAGTTTTTTATCTTTTCAGAAAATATCTTTTAGATTCACTTTTTATTTTTTATTTTTTTCTTTAGAAAAAAAATTTAAAATTTACAACAACCAAGTAATTTAAAATTGAGGCATACCATGGTAATTTTATAGTAAGAAACTATAATTATCCAATTATAAATTTACAATAAATAATTTCATAATGAGAAGAATTAAAAAAATATAATCATTTGATTTGAAACATGATTTTATTTTCCAGTTATGTCCTTAATATCATGGTCAAATTATTTTAAATTTAGAATCTATCTTATTATCCTTGATTTAAAATCATTTTTTAATGTAATAACTTTAATTTAAAATGGTTTATGAAGATGATGACTTTGGATCCTAAGACATAGAGACTAAATTTAACCAAAGAAAAAACCACAACTAAATTCTCTTTCTATGTGATAGTGTAATGAGATTGAGTTTTATAAAAAATCATAATATATGAAACAAGGTATATTTTCTTTTATTAAATCAAATAAATCTAAAAGGGTTATTTTAGATTCATCACACATCATTTCAAAAGGGAATGAACTAATTAGTATATTGGATAATTGGGGAACATATGAGTGTATTTTTTTAGTTCAATAAAGGATCTATTTCAAGTCTCATCAAAATTGAATGAGACGTTATGTTGAATTAATCGAGTGAGTGTAAGTGATGACCTAGTGAAATTTTGGATGAACTAATGATAAAAAATTTCTTAATCATGAACATATCAAATATTGTAGACCAAAGTTGGACCATTAAGTGATTGGATCACCTAAATCTCTGTAATATTAACATAAATTCTTTTATGGGAGATTATGTATCCCATAACAATCCTTATAGTAACTATAAAGTGTTGTTTTTGAAAATTCAACACAAGTTTAAAATCGAAACATTTTTTCAAACCAAAGAGAGTGAATGTAGGTAGTATTTGGATGAATCAACATAAATTGTAAATTTATCCATGAAAAGTTTTATTAAATGGTTTATAAAACCATAAAATATGTTTATCATGCACCTTTATAATTATTTAGGAGCATTATAAATGTTGAAAGACATTATCGTATATGTGTATGTTCTAAATGGGAAATTTATTGTTTCTTTTTCATAGTCCTTGAATGAAATTGGGATTTTTAAACAACCATTATAACTATAAATAAAGAATTAATGTTAATTTTATTCTAATATTTTTAATATCTATTTGATAAAGGCAAGTTGTTTATGTCCTTTTATTATTTCATTATTCAATTTTTGATAATTGATACATAAACAACATGAGTTTTCATCTCTATTTATGACCATTTCTCTTTTTCCATTGGTGAAAATGGTTACACCTCCCCTCACCCCAATTTTAGGGAACACCTAAATTGGACTAATCAACTTTCAATTTGGACTCAACCTATGAAAATTATTCTAAAGTGTGAGATTATTTGGTTTGGTGTGAGAGTTATTTTCATAGACAGGCATCAAAGATCCAAAAGTGTATTCAATATAAGTGACACTTAAGAGAGCATGGATTGAGAGATTACACCATCACTATGGAATTATGGGTATAAGAAGTAAAATTCATTTCATAAAAAGTTCAATTAGTGGATGGGTTAGTTCACCAGATACAACAACTTTATTAGAATTGAAGTTCGATGGAGCCTCATGATTTCAGGATAGCAGAAGCACACTAGACAGTGTGATTTCACCAAAAGAAACAATGGTTTCTAGATTGAATATTTCAGTAGATGCAACACTATGTAAGTATGAGTGTGGGAATTTGTAGTAGTATCATTTGATTCTTGTACTCAGTGACTTGATCATGTTTCTGGAGGAATTATGTGAGGTGGACATAGGTGGTATCTTCTATTAGCGGAATAGAATTACGGAGGTGGTTATGAAATGTACATAGGTACATGGCCTATATGAAGTCATAAATGGTGGAATGTGTGAATATTTCTTCATGGATATAATAAAAGAAACATTTTTTAAAGTAATATATGTGGAGAAAATGGAAACATGCACTATTCACCATGAGTGGGTGGTCAATGTAAATAATTTTATAGGCAATCATAAGTTTCGTAGTCTAATAGAGGTTTGTAAGTATATAATAGATTGTGGTGCTAAGTAGGTGATCAATTGGTCCCACTATATTAAGAGGATTAGACCATGGGTTTATAACGATATGAAAATGAATGTAATAGAGATTAAGATTCATGTTAAAGGCTAGGTTGGCTCCAGAAGGAGTGCACTAAGACACATCCAAGTGTTATAGACTGAAATTTCATGGGTAGAATACTAGAGGGAGGAGCATTGGAAGTATCAACGACCTAAATATAGTTTTTGAGTCTTATTATGGTATTTTGAGTAGGTTTATTATATTTTTATTCCCATTATAACTTTTATGTACTATTTTTTATAAAATTAAAGAGATATTTTCATTCTACCATATCTATAGGATATAATGTTTAAACCATATAATTGTTTTTTGAATTGTGTTTGTGAATAATTCTTGTAAGTGTGTGTGTTCATCATGTGATTGTTCTATTATATTTTCATTAGAATTGAGATCATGAGTTGACTGAAACCATATAGAGGAGGAATAATCACTATGGTGGATTGGGTTCTTTGACTTCCCAATTCTAGTCTTTAAAGTAATGGGGGTGTTCGATTAGAATTAGGAGTTTCTTTTGGTGAATGAATCTTTATGAAATGGATTCTTCGAATAAATAACTTTCAATGATTGAGATATATGCCTCTCATCCCCAATTAAGTGGTTTCAGATATTAGTGATATTTCTTGGTGGGATTTCATGGTTATTGAGTGTTAACTATGTCAGTTAATGAAGGACTTGGAAAGAAATTATTGTAGTAACATCAATGTTGTTATAGGGATTCCGAGATATCAAATGTCCTCTAGACCTAAAGGTGGTCTGGGTTGTGTTTTTTTCATTGGATAGAATTTGGGAACATGGTGTAAGGATACTGAAAATTATAATGGAATCCAACGGTTCTTTATGTTAACTAGATTTAGTGGTAGATAATGTTTCAATAGGAAAATCATTACATGGGTTAGGAATGGTTTAATTATTCAGTATTTGAATATATCTTATAATAAACTGGTGATATTACTTCAAGAGGGTTTTTAATTCTTTTGGATTGAGAAATAATCTTAATATAGGGATAGTATATTGGAATTTCATGATATAAAATATGATTATTGTTTCAAAAGTTTGATGTTAGGTGATAGATGACTTGTGTCCCTGGATGGAGTTATCAGAGAAGTATCAGTTTTCAATCAAATTATAATAGAGTCAACTATTACTGAAAGGTTTATTTTTGGAAGTATATAGTTTTGGAGATTCCACAAATCTGAAACTAAGAAGGGTGACTGAAATTGTTACTAATTTATCTCTCAACCCCAAGTATTGAGTCATAACTTTGGATATGGGGTTTCCTTGATCAAAATCCATTGATTCAGATCATTTAGAATATGTTGAAGAATCTATCAGATGTTATAGTTCTATCAAAACAAAAAAAATCAGAAGTTTTAGTGTGGAACAATCTCGATCCATCGAAATATGTTCAGTTGGAATGTAGAATTAATTGGGGAAGGGAATTGTAATTTCACACTTACGGTTATTCATGGTTATGACACATGCAGATAGGTTTAAATCTTTGGAAGGAATTTTGTAATGTTATAGATGATTGGAAGGAGTATGAGAAATGGTTTCCATGAGAACATAGGAGTGATATAGGATGAAGGATGATAATTTATAAGTCTTGTGAAGTATTGTTGGAACTCAGTGGCAGAGAGAGAAATCATCACTAGTAGAAGTTAGTGTTCAAGTTAAAATGGTTTCTTTCATGGATACATTATAATGTATAGTACCTACATATAAAGGATAAAAATGATGATGTAAATAGATCTGAATTTATTCTATAATATGACTGATAAGAATATAGCATGTTCCAAGAGACTTCTAATTGTGTTTGATCAAGTCAAGAAGAATTTCATAGAACATCATAAATTGGTGTCATGAAGAAGTTGTTCATTTTTATAATCATGTTTTGGATATAGTGGAGGATTATTGGGTTTGGATATATCATGTATCAGGGTTTTTTATTTCTGTTTGGGGTAGGTTATTATGAAGGATAATCCAACTGTATAAAATCAGAAGAGTTGTTTTCTTATCTTTGAAGTCCAAAAAAATATTTTGACTCTAGTCACATTGAAACCAAAGAAAGGATTACCCCATTTCCAAGAACACATTTATTTTTAAAGGATTTGAATATATTGTAACGATCATTAGATGATCATTAAAGAATTTTAAAGGCCTATGGAATAGAGGTGGAATCCTTAAGGGGTCAAAACCATGTGGAAGATGTTAGAGCAAAGAACCAGAGATTCTTCTGTTGTAGTGATTAGGATTTCAATGATAGTTTATCACGTCAATGAAATAATACTTTCTGAAGGTGAAATTTTATATGGTGATTATTTCTAAATATTTTCCTAGATTTTATTTATCTAGAAATCTCTTAGGTTATAGAAGCTTGTAGATCATATTTTTGGAAGAAACAATCCAGTAAAGTGGGTCCATAGACACAGTGCATAATATATCTTATTGATCGAAATTCAATAATGTTATAGGATGGAAACTCTGTTCCTATTTTATTTGGAATATTTACATATAGTAATTTATATGAATTTAATAGGTTTAGTAGAATTGAATATCACGGTGTTGGGGTTGAAACATGAATTTTTTTAGTGGGAGTTTGTATAATTAGAAGAAGCATAGTGTAAAGAACCATGTGGATGCTACAGAAGTTGGGGTGAATGAAATATTTATAATGGGAAATTGGTGTGAGAATGAGAATAATATTTGAGTGGGATATTTTCTGAATTAACTATTGAAAACATTTCTTAACTATGATATTGTAGGGTTTATTGTGAGGAAAAAAAATTTGGTCAAGTGTTAGAGATCTAGAAGTTCATTCATCAGAAGGAACACTTGGAAGATCCAAGATACATACAATACACCAACACCATAGAAGTCTATTTTTATGTGGTGGTAGTTAGTTAACTATAATTTCATTAGGTAAATGTATCAATTCACAGAATTTAAAAATATGGGTAGAATTTCAGTTTGATAGATCCTAAAGATGTCAAGGAATTGGAATCATGTGGGTAGGTGTGATTTCACTATAAGTAGTGGAAGTAGCTGAATAGAAGAGTTCAATGGATGAAGAACTATAAAGTTTAAATTTATAATTTCTAAGGAGTATCATATGATGCTTAAACTTTTGGATTTAGTCATTCTTTTTATGGAATATAGTGAGGTTGAATGAAGGGGTAGCTTCCAACAGCTGAACAAAAGTCTAGAGGTGGTGATATAAATTGATAAGGTTCATAGGTTGTGTGAATTCACTGATGGAGGGATGTGTGATGAATTCCTTATGGATTCAATAAAGAAAATTTTCATCAAAGTTATCGATGTGGAACAAACGGTAACATGAACTCTTTATTGGGAGTTGGATATCGATACAATGAATAGTATAGGAAATCAAAAGTTGCAAAATCCAATTGAAGGTCCCTGACACATATCGGATGGTGGTGCTAACTAGGTGACTTGTTGAGACCACTATATTAGTGGGATTGGTCTATGGGTGAAGGATAATATAACAATGAATGAAAGAGAGATTAAGTGTCGTGAGAATGTTTAATTTTTATCTAGAAGAATATCTCATAGATGCATCTAGGTTTCATAGGCCTAAATTCCATAGGTGAAAGACCATAAAGAGGATCATTAATAGATGTAATGATTGGATGATAGAATTAGTGAGACTTATTCTAATAGTGTAAGTAGGGTTATCAAATTTTATGTCCCTTGAAACTCATATGTGCTATGTTTCAATAAAATGAAATAGATGTTGTTATTTTCCCATGGATGTAGGTCAGAATTTTTGAACAATGTAATCCTTGTGTGCATTGTTTTTATGTGTTTTTTTCTTATGTGTGCATGTCCATCATGTGATCATTCACTTATACACTCATTAGAAGAAGGATCATGAGGTGAAAGGAACCATATAGTGAAAGAATGCTTTATATAGTTGTTGGGGTTCTTAAAATTCCCAGTAAAATCTTTGAAATCATGGGGGTCGATTATAAGTGGGATTTACAGCTAGTGACTACAGTTCCACTATACTAAGTTAACAAAATAAGAAACTTATAGTGATCAGGATCTGTACCTCTCATCCCCAACATCACTATCAGATTTAAGGTAGATGATATATTATTTGATAATATTTATAATTTCTTAATAATAAATTCATGTATGGGTGATTTAGTCTTCAAAAGACTATCTAATTTATTTATATTATTCCTATAGATTTATATATCACATACATAGATCAAATTTAATACTTGGTATGTCATTTGGGGTCTAACCTATTCCCTTTTTCTTTTTCTCTACCACATGTATGTGTTTGAATTATGGTATGTCATTAAGTGAATCAGATATAATGAAAATGTAATATTGATCATGGAAGAGTAATACATACTTCATGTTTTCATTAATACATTTTAGATCTGTTGATTTATTTATGGTCCAGGAAACTTGAGATTGGAAGATGAGATTCTAGTTATTTTAAGTCCATTTTTTCATTACCATCCACTATAGATTTTTAATTATCAGAGGTGACGTTGAAATTAATAGGGTGTTCATGATCATCTACCTCAATGGAGATTAAAAAAATAAGGTTGATTTCAACTTCACTATTTATCAATTTATTAATAAGGGTGATAATATTACAAACGCCACTCTCATTGGTATAAGATGGGAAATAATGCTTAAGTTTCACTACACTCTTAAGAGAGTTTTTAGAATCATGGATATAGAAATAAGATTAATTCATTAAACGGTATCATGGGGGTCGGAAAATGTTAAAATTTACTAGTTAGGCACCAAATTCCATGGTAAAAAGGTCAACATAGACATTAACTATCATGAGGAATGATCTTCCTATAATCAAAGGATATCAATGTGAATATGTGTCTCTTTCCATGTCAAGATCATAATAATAATAATTTAATATTAGTATATTTACTCAAATAAGAGAGCTTTATTAATTATTCATACAGGGTTATTGGTGATTTTATTAGTTAATTGAATTAATACAATACTATATTGCATGTTTCCAAGAACTAAGTTAGAGAATATGGAATTTTTAATGACTTTGACTGAGGCTCTTAGGTTAATGAGTTCATAATAAATGTTTGAGATTTATATTTAGAATGTAATCATAAAGTCCCTTCAATCTTTACACTTTATGAGAATGTATTAGTGATAGGAAATATTTTCAATGGTATTGAGTTGTCACTTATAGGAGTACTGTTCCTTGATAAAAATTATATACTTAATAAATTTTTTAATGGAATACAAAGTGTAATTTTGACATCAACTCATTTAGTATTTTAGTATCAGGTTAGAATGGTTTATTAAGTATGGAGATGGGTTAAAAATAGAAATTGGGTTGGGTGGAATAATTAAAGGTTGTAAGGAAGGGTATTTGATTTATGTTCTTGGTATTTTATTTTTATATTCTTCAAGATTAAGGGTTTAACTGGATTTTGAGTGTCTAGTATGAGGTTTAACAATTTTATTTCTTATTATATGTGTGATTTCACTTACATTTACCTTATAGTGGGGAAATATTTAAGTTATAAGTGCGGAAGTATTATTTTTCTATTATGTCTCAAATAAAAAGAAAGTTATATAATTTTATTTTCAATGTTCTTTAGGATTAATTAGGTGATGTGGGAAATGTCTTCCAAAATTTCTTATGGTTGATTAGAATTTAAGGCTTGTTCAATTTTTATTTTACCTTGGTTAATATTCTTATTAAAATAGTAATAATAATTTTGGAATTGGGTAGTCCCTCCATAATGATGAAAACCAAGAGGAGGAGGATAAATAGGAAGAGGGTTTCTCCTTTGATAAAAGTGTGAAAATAGATATTTTTTGTGTGAAGTGCATTCTATATTGACTATATTGGATTGTTTTTAATTTTTATGAGGTATTTTAGGGACTTTATTACCATGCATAAAGCTTATATGGTTATTCAAACCCTTATTTTAGGTAGGAGTGATTAAATCATAGTGGGAGTGGTTATACTTACTCCCAAGCTAGTCTGGTAGTTAAGGGTTGGTTTTATCCATAGAAATTGACGAATTGATCTCAATAATCATAGAATAATTTAATGTATAATCCTATAATGCTGGATAATAATTATTTGGGTGAGTATATAATCAATAAATACCACATGATTTGACATATTTCGGGAATTGATTTGAGGAGATGAAGGGTTTAGGGTTTGGTATCCACTATTGATTTTATCAGGATCCTAGTGAGCTTACTCATCCACATAGTTATCATTTATTGGTACTATAGTCCCATGTCATCAAATTCTTGAGTATATAACTATTGTGTGTCTATATACTTGTTAATTATGAGATCTTGTGTGGCCAATAATGTTTTTTCTATGAGAACACCACCACTAGAAACTTCAATGGGGGCTCTTTACATCATAAATAACCTTTTATAAAAGTATTATATTATAATTTTTAGTAGTATTTTATGGTGAGGAAAAGTGTCTAGAAGTTTCTTAAATCATTCCTAATTTTCATGGAGTGATTAAATTAGGAATTTTTTAATGTTTATAATTTTATTTCAGATAGAGGTAGTTTAGAAAGTGAATAAGAATTTCCTTAAGAATATTTTATTCATTACATTCCGTGAATTTTTGGAACTAGGAAGGAGGTAGTAGATACCAGAACTTGAAAAATATGATGATGAGAAATGAAATGCAGAAAGATTGATTTTTTTCATTATAAAAATCTTTGAGGATTTATAGTAAATCATGTAACTTGGAACTCTTTTAGCTAAAGAGGGGGGTATTTTGTAGGGATTAAGAGCTGAAACAAGGAGAAACACTCTACCAGTTTCCCCAAACTGAATTATTGAGCACTTCATATATTTTATGAACTCTATTCAATCCATCAAACGTAGGTTGATCTGGTTGTCTTAGACTATGTTAAAGAAATCTCCAAATATCATTAGACGGACACTAGTTGTACCAACAGACAAATGTTTTTATGATGAATGCATCCTTTATAAATATTTTATGCTGGAACTATGATGTGGTCCCTCTTAATCACCACAAAAAATCATCAAAAATAATTCAAATAAGACAACATAAGGAAATGGATAAATAGGATTACATATTTTGAACAAACATCATGCATCCATGGGAGAACACTGAAATATGTTTCATTAAGGATATACAAACAAATAAGAAATTTATCACTCAATTCCTATCCACTTAAAAAGTCTAATACTATAAAGTTAAAAACTCTCATTTAATTAGAAATATAATACACGATTTCAATTGGGCCACCACCACCCTTTATAGAGGTCTTTATTTGGTGAACATGTTTCACCGACCTCATAGATTCACGGTCAAACTCTTGTTAACCTGGGAATCCTTTGATACATTTTTGTACCACCTAATGAAACTATTAATAGATAGTAACCATTCATGTAACCCATGAAGAGAGAATTCAGGCTGGAGTCCTTCGTATACTGGGGCTCTATCCAATGAATGTTTTTCTAGTGCACTATGTCTGATGGGCCTTGTTCGATGAACCTCATTTTTTGCACTCTGTCTATAAAATTCTATCAGGTGAAATTAAAAAATCTTTACAAAACCCAATAATCACTAACTAAAATATTTATTTAGGATTATAACATCCTTAAATCGTCCACTTGATCTCATCCTCTATATGATTCATACAGTTTTTTCTTCTTCATTCGATCAATCAAGTCCAACTGAGTCACAATGTTACCTCAAACTTTCTTGTAAAATCACCTTCATAAAAATATCATTAGGATTATACTTCCCAATAATCTTATATTGTTCAAAAACTTTATCATATAGTAATATTCATATAATGTTATATTTTAGGTCAATGTGTTTCATTCTTATATGCACCACTAGATTACAAGAAATATGGATTGAACTATAACTATCAAATAATAACTTTCCTCTATCTGATCCTTTTCTAATTTTATACAGTAATAAAATCAAACATGTAAACTCTTTCTCTAATTCTATAGTAGAAATACAATCTACTTATATTATTGATAATTTAATTAATGAATGGTTTCAGTAGAGACACCCAACTAGCTATTGTTACACTAAATGTAAACATAATACATGTTTTACTTTTCCATGAATACATGTCTCTATAAAAATATATATCTAAAAATCCATGTAACGGACTATCATCTCTAAAACATAAATATATATCCTCTAAAACCTTAAATTATAGAATAATATATTTCAAAACTTCCCCAATTTTTTATTCTAGGAATTTCTATGAAATGGAAAACAATTCTCACTATAAAAGAAATTTCTGGTCATGTGAAAACTATTTCATAAATCAAACTTCCAAAAGCTGAAGAAAAATCACCTTTTTCATGTCATGAACTTCATTATCCATTTTTCTTGTGATTTATAAATTTTGAAGTGTATGAAAAGGGGATTTAATACAGGTTGACAATGGGTCATTTAGAACCTCCTGATGACCTTTCTAATATATTACTTTGGGGTTGAAATCAAATAATTGGTTTTCCTAACCCTCTCAATTATCATCCCCAATATCTTATTGGCTTGTATAAGATTCTTCATCTCAAACATTCTAGAAAAATTCCCCTTCAGTTCCTTAATACAATTGAACTCCAGGCCTACAATCAATATATAATCAATATATAACAATAGTATGATAAATTTTTCATCATCTCATTACTTTTTTTAACAAAAATATATAAATCACAATGATAGAAACTTTCCTCAACCATAAAAGTGTTAATATTATGATTACATTTGTAAAATTCATTCTTCAATAAATATTATCATGTTTTCCCACTAATATGAGGTTATTTTGGAGACATAGAATATTTCAAACATCTTTTAGTCTTAAGAAGATTCTATTTTTCATTTTAATGTTATAATCTCATTTCCTAACTATTTTCATATCTTTATAGTCTTCTTGATATAATCTATCAAATATTTCAGGTGCATAATCAACTATAAACACTCTCTCACCGGTTGAATGAAAAGTTGAACCTGAGTCAATAACCTTTTATTCTTCAAGAATGTTCACACTTAGTAATAAATTGGTTCCTCTTTCTGTTTCACTGATAGAGTTTCTATGACCGACATTTAAAGCCTCCATCTGATTCTTACTATATTTTATGATATTCCCTTTATTCCAAAAATCCAACATGTAAGGCCTGAACCAGCTAATTTATGTCAAATTATTCTCTAAGACTTATCATTTGAAGACTTATTCTTCTGATGGTCCTTCCATGTTGGTGACCATCTTCATTCGATAGTAGTAAAAGAACTTCTAAATGGAACTTAGACTTCCTTCCACCTCAAATATTCATTCAATATCAAGTTTTTAATGTCATCAAACACAAAATATATATTCCTTCTAGAATTTATGACTATTTCTAACATGGAAAATAATCTTTCTAAAAGTAAATATAGAAGAATAAAATCCCCTAAATTTTCCTTGAAAGTTACCTTCATTGATTTGAGCTACCCTGGTATCAAATTAAAATCATTAACAAGATCTACTATAATTCTTCCATTCAATAACCTCAAGATGAAAAATCATAAAATCATAAAAACATTATTGAGAGTAATTATATTATCAAAAAAATTATCAAATTATTTTATAACAACTACATTATTTTTCTTCTCTCATATTTTGAAAGCAACATTTTGAGAAACTGACATCCTTATGAAGGCTAAATCCTTTCTTTCCAAATGATCCCATTCCTTCTAGTCCATCCATTTAAGAAATCCACTAGACAAAGGAGCATATAGATATTTTTTTATCATAAGATCATCTAGTTGAATCCTATAAAATTAAATGTTTTTTCCATCAAACTTACCGATTTGAACCATCACTTCCTCTAAATTAATTATTTTGATAACAATAAAACCAACTAAATCAAACAACTTGCAAGATAGTGACAGAAGAAACTTGAATACTAGGATTGAAGTAAAAACTCTCATTTAATACCACTTATCAGGGTCCAAAGTTAATCCAAGGAGTAATGATACATACATTTCACTAGACACACATGGTGATCACTTCATACACTAAAAAAACTTTAGTCAAACAATTGAACAGATGTTCATCTAATTGAATAAGCATACACTATGGAAAGATCCAAACACTACCTGTTGGACACTAATGGAACCACCAAATAGTGTCTTGTATGATAACTTCATTCTTTCTTTATTTTATAAACATAAATTGTGATGCAATACCACTTAATCACCATAGAAACTCATTGAACATAATTTACTTAAAACCAAAAAGTACAAACAGGATTACATGTCTTTGGGAAAACATCCTACATCATTGAGAGAACACTGAAAACATTTTCATTAAAGAGATATGAGAGAATAAAAAAATTATTACTCATATCCTCTCCACTTATAATGTATTATACTATGAATTAAAAAACTCATATCATTTTAGAATTTAAAAAAAAATCATCTAGGCTACCACCTCCTTTTATAGAGATCTTTATTAAATTAATAGGTTTCACCAACCTCTTAAATTCACGTTCAACCTCTTATAGACATGGTAAACCTTTGATACACTATTTAATCACTTGATTCAACCATAAATATTTGATAACCATGCAGTCATACCATGAAAATAAAAGTTAATATAGTGGAATCCATATGATGGGGTTCATCTGATGCATGTATATCTAGTGAAATCTATCTGATGGACTCGATCTATTGAACCCCATCTGGTGATCTCTTAGTGGAAAAGTCAGTTCGGTAAAATTAATGAGTCATTAAAAACCCTGAAATATTCTATAGTTACCCCAATGAAATGTGGTAGAGGATAAATCAAACCATATTTTTGTTTTAAATCTTCCTCGATGTTGGGATATTGACTACCAATAGGTCGTTAATTCATATCCAAGGTAATGAGTTCCTTAAAGTTTTGTTCACTAGGATTGTATATTTATAGATCAAATGAACATATGTTTAAGAGAAAAATTACATTTTGATTATCCTAGAGTTCTTCCTAATATGGGAAAGAGTGTGATCATTTTTTGTATTGAATAATTCTAATATATTACTAGGGAGGATGTATGGCATTCACACTTACTACAAAACCTTCTGAATAAGGTGAGGATAATGGATTTAAAGGATTATTTTCTTATAGAGGTAGATGGTTATTTCTCTATATATTTTTAGTAGTTGTTTTTTTTAATGAGACTTTTCTTAGTTATTTAATATTATTTTATTTTTTAGAATTATTTATAGGATTGAAAAGAAGAAATGGTTCCATATAGAACTGTCCCTTGAAATAATGATAATTTGAATCATAGTTAATTATTTCCTATCAACTGTCAAAATTTAAAATTATATACTATAATGTATATAGTGGCACCTAATTCAAATCCTTAGTGATGGTAATAATGGGTTGGAATATATTTCTATTTTTTATCTTATGTATTGGGGGTTTTTATTTAAATAGTTAATGTGCATTGATTGGTGAAAGATGATTAATTAAAATTTTTGATAAAGATAGGGTTTAGTTAAATATTGTTGATTTAATATTATGATATCATTGATCTTTGTAAAATAAATCATTAAATCAACTTCCACTTCAAAAGATGATTTTAATCAGAGTTTTCATATTTTTAGACTTTAATCTTAGCCTTGAGTATGTATCAATCTTAATAAATTCTTATTTATAATAGGTTAAATAGTAAATAGAACTTTGTGAATTTGAGTATCCAATAATCCATAGAATCCAAATTTTTTCCAAGATATTTCACTAACCCATGACATATCTACTTAAATATGCACAATTTTAAATTATGGACTGTTAAATTATTATAACTCTCAATCACTTGACATCCACAAATTATGACTCTTTTCAAGGGTAGAATTATGCAACCATTGTGACATTGAATAATCTAGTTGGGGTGTTTAGACTGATGAGGTAAAAAGGTAGATAATAATGGTATAATATAATATATATAATAACACTACTCTCACACACACATATAAAATTAAATTAAAAAGGGTAAAGAGGAAATGGATTCTAATATAATTCTAACTATACTAAAAAACTATACTTAAATAAGTAGATTTACATTGAGAGAGTATAACAAATAATTTATTGATGCCTAAGAAGAATGAAAATAATAATTATCATACAAAAAATTCATAAATAAGAAAATGAGGAATAATAAGACTCCAAGAGAGGTATATCTAGTTGAAACTAGAGTTTAGAATGACCACGTCACTCTTTCGAAAATCTTAGTTGTAATAATATATCCTCCTTGGTTCTTGAAGTTACAAACTTCTACTATGGGAAAATGGGGAAGTATTTATAGTCCCAGGGGGTGGGATGGTTTCCCTCTAAATCATTACTCTATATTCAGATTACCATTTTATCCTTAAGATAATCTCATTTCAAAAATAATTATTCTAAAAAAAATCATTCATTTCATGAATATACACACACCAAAAATCTCACCCATTAAAATTTTATAGACTAAAATATATATGTTTTAGTAAACCATGTGTATCTGTCTTAGATTTTTCTATTTGATTCCATGACATCAATGTTAATAAATTTTTGGTAAATAAAATGACACCATATCAAATCCAAATTTTATACAGATTCATTTCCATATATCTTAAATTTTTACCCATAACTTTACACCTCATTGAAAAGTGTGGATTTGAAGATGTGTTAAAAATAGTGGGATTTCCTCCAATTTAATTAAAAATTATGGTCTTGGATGTATTTATTTCATTATCCCACTTAATAGTTGTTTGTCTCATGAGAGTTTTACCCACATTGGTCCAAATTTTATTGAACATGTGGTGAAGTTTCATTGAATATGGTCTTCAGGATTGATCCTAGAGAATAAATTATCACTAATGTTCTAGTTAGCTTGACCAACTTATTGGCCCTCCCTTATATGCTCTAAGTGACTCTAGAAATATCCAAATTATCCAATAAACATGTTACTTGATTTTTATTTATTTTATTCAAGAATACTATAAAATAATAATCACGTAATTTGGATCAATATCGTGAATGTTATTTTTATAATATCAAATTGTATATGAAACTGATAAAAATAAGAAATGTTCTTAAATTTTCCTTAATTTCAAAACATGAACATTGCATCTTGAATATAAATTTTTTATTGGAAACCTAGTAAGGGAAGTTATTTAAAAAATTATATAATTATATAATATCACAAATAAATAAATTCATTATATTATCATATAAATTATGAACAAATGATGTGGATTAATTATTTGATATTATATGTGTTTAGGTTGAGTTTTAATGCAATAAAATATGTTTTCTTATATAAAATTTAATGTATATTTAGATAAAACATATGATAATGAATTATGAAAATTGTTAATGTGTTTAATTGGTCTTATAATGAATATTTTTAATTATAAAATGATTCATGTTTGTAGAATTTAATATGGAAAATAAAATGGGGAATTATTTATTATTGATGAATTTAATAATAAGTGCTTTTACGGAGCTAAAATTAATGATTTTGTTTGTATTATGTTAGTAATAATTTTGAATTTAAGTGCTAATGAAATTATTTTATTTATTTTTTTCATATGTGATTGAAAATTGACTTGGATTAAGAAGGAATAAAAGTATGAATTTAATAAGATATTGATGTGATAAAGTTAAATTTTTTGTTTGAGATATCATTATATAACTTATCGTATTATAAAAGTGTAATGAATCTGGATACTTTCAAGGGGCATTGGGTTAGGTTATGACTTGAGATGATGATATGTGAGCTATTGGTTTTTCCAAGGCCTTAAGATATCCTTGAGGATTTATTATATGTCTTTGGTTTGGAATAGTGTTTACATGAGCTGTGTGTTTTCCTACTTGTTTTATGGATGATATCATATCTTTCATTGGTATTGGATAAAACAGGTAATTGGTTTCTTAGATGACCTGATTAACACCTAATATTATTAATTTCATGTTTTAAATGATATCATTAAATAATTAAATATCTTTACACTTATTATATATGATCTTATTAAACTTTAATGGGATGTTTGGGGTTGTAGTGGGGATTTATTTTAAACTTCTTGTATGTACACACCTCATGTTCTTAAATATTATATGCATGATATTGAATACATAGTAATTAGGCTTAAAAAACTACATGATGATGTTAGGATACATGTTGAAGATGTTTCTTTAGGAATTTGGAGACATAATGAAGGGTTATCCACAAAATATTTTAATGCTTATTTCAGTCATATTGTTAATATTATAGCTCTTGGGTTTTCACTTAGAGTATTATATGGATTCATTACTCATATAATAATTTGTGAGATTTTTTATTGACTCTATTGAGCATGTTATTATATGTTTCTAATATTTATTGATATTATATTGCATACCTATGTTTTTTATTTCAATTAACCATTATAGGGTAAATATAGCCCCAAGAAATATTCACAATCACTCAATGATAGTCATTATCCTCTACTTATTAAAGAGTGAACTTGAGGAAATGTGAAGTTTCAACTAAGTTGCACAATCATGCTAGGGTGGGATGTTACACTTCAGAATAGTTAGAGGAATACCTTCACGAAGAAGAAGGAATCAGAGGAAGCTGAGAGTGATATAGAACCTTCTGCATAGAGATGTTCCATTATAGTATATTCTATGATTATATATTCATTTATTGATACTAGGAAATCACAATAATTTAGTTTTTTTATGATTGGATAATCAATTGGTAAATTACATGGAATTGAATCTACATTCAATGAGAATAGAAACCCAACTTTGTGAGAGAACTAAGCAATGATTTAAGTGTCCATAACACTCAATTATGATCAACAATGTACAAATCTCATGGAAATTTTAGTTCTTTGGATAAAGATATATGACTTGGTCATTTCGGTTAAATTAAATGATTAAATAAATTCTTATAGTTGACTACTTTTCTTGAAAGTGTTGAATGACACTATTAAATATTTCAATATAGGTTAACATATTCATTCAAGTGGTGTTTTTCATATCCATATGACAATATATCTAATTTGAACCTTTTATAAATTGATTTTTGACATCCATAACTATGATAAATCAAGAACCAAGAGGTAGTTCAAACCACTGAAAATAGTTTCATGATGGTTTCTATTAACTTACACTAAATTTGGTTTTAAGAATTATCTAACATCATTTTCATCCATTTCATGGTGGTTTCTGGAAATTGTTGTGAAATGTTTTTTTAGTGGTGCTTATTTTAGTTTTTAGCGGTGGTTTTAAACCCACAAATATTTTCAATATATATCATTGGTTTAAACCACTACTATGATTATATGTTCAAAAAAATAAAAAAATACATAATTTGTTGTCCCCCTCCAAAAAAACAAATATAATCATAAACATAAATTTATAACAATGAACATATAATGATTGAAACAATAGACATTATAATTAAATAAAATATATATCTAATTAAATACAATAAGTTATAGATAATGAGTTTAGTGATAAAAAATCACCACTAAATTCAAAATCAAGCCTCATCACTACCCAATGAAATAAGATAATATTCATATCCATATCCATTCTCATCTCCATCTCTATCCCTTATCTCAACACATGTATTCCAATTTGTTTGAAAATTGAATAGTGAAGTATATTTAAATTTTAACATAAAATCTATAAACTTTTTTTTATTAAATGATTATAAAATTTTTTTATTTACTTGCTGACTCAAACAATACATCTATGTAATGTCATTGGGGACACATCCAGTTATATTATGAAGAAATTAAACGAATTATTTCAACAGAGCAATGACCTTCGGTTGTATATGGGTCCCCTATTGTTATATTGTGTTCCCCTTTTCTGAATTATGTTATAAATTATACGAAATTTTTAGGGAGTACCTAAAAGCTGAAGTAGATATTACTATAATCCCTAGTGACATGCTAAAGACCTCAAACAATAATGGTCAAGAACTTATACCATTAATATAACCAGTATTCTCCTTCATAAGGGCCTGACTAACTAGATCATCCTAGGAGACCAAGAAAAACTCTGTAAGATTGGCATCCCATTGTTATTTTATTTTTACCTATAAATAAAATATCGGTCAAATTTACAGTAATATGTATAAAAAAAGTGAAAACTAAAAATAAAGTGCAAGCCTTTGTGAGAGGGAATATATTACTAACAACAGTAGTTATCAAACTAAGTTTACATTGAGACTTGATTTCTAAATTTCAAACAATTTATGTTTTTTTATAAAATATAACACTTATTTTTTTATTAATTATAGTTTTATGATCATAAATGAAATGTTTCATTGATATCCTTGGTTTTATAATTTGTTATGGTATTGAATATATTCAAGTGAACCATTTCAATGAAAGATAAATTCATACCCCAACATCTTTAGAAAGATTATTCACATAACTCTCATCGGATTTTGTATGAACATCCAACCAAATTTCCTTCTAGGAGACTAGGTTCCATAAATTATATGTCTATGTTAAAAATATATAAATCAAAATTTTAATATATTCAACAGATCATATTATCATATAAATATTTGAACTGATGAAAATATTAGTATAGTGGATCTATTTCCTGAAAAACTCTTTGAACTGGATGTGTGGAGGGTGATTTGTTTCACTTAACTTGATATTTTTTTTATTGAAACTTTCCAAAATAAATAATTGGTAATTTAATAATAATTTAAGAAAAATTAACTCTTTTTCATATGCATTTTTATTTGAAAAATAAAATTAATATAATAATATATTCTTCAATGACATGTCCTTCTCATGGTGAAAATTGTAAACAAAAACATTCTACTACCCACAAGGTACCCATTTAGGTACCCGATCATACATCTTCGAAGTGGTAAATGTTCTATCATTAAACTCATTACACAATTTCCATTTAAAATATTTTCATTTCTTACCCAAATTTTATAACATCCTCTTTCATGTGATAACATCAATGGCAATAAAGTGGAAGAACATCTGTACAAAGACATTCATTTTTAAAATAATAAAATTTAATTATATAATGTCATTAAATTAAGGTATAATGTATTAAAATTTCATTTATCTATGAATCAAACACCTCATTATTCAAAGATTGGTTCATATTCCTCCAATCATAATATGTAATAGGAAGGGTCACTATATTATCCACTAACTAGCCAAGAATCTAGCCAAATATTTCTACAGCATCATCTGTGGAGACCCCATAAGTATGAAAGGGGACAATTATCATAAATCTATTCAGATTCCACACATCTTAACTATCAATTTTTCTCTCGATAGTACAATTACTTCCATATATTATGAAAAATAAATTTATTAGTATAAAAAGTTCAATAAATTTATTCACGTTAAAAATTTTACATATAAAAGTGACCCTCCAATATCCTCATGAGGAAATAGGAGTGACCACATGTTACCTCACTGTAGGTTCATAAGGTTATGACCCTACTTAATTGGGAGGCATTGTTCTAGATGTAGATGGGATTGAGATATAGGAAATCCCATATTCTTTATGTATGGAGCCAGAGAGATCATCAAGAAATGATGATGATATATTCATAGTCGGGGGAACATAAAATGGTAGTCAACTAAAATTAGTGAATCACTTCTTCATTGGTATTCATTTCATTTATATAATTAAAATGAAATTTAGAATATATATTTTGAAAGATTAATGTAGAAAAATAAATTTAGAAATGATAATCGAAGCACATTATTGATAGGAATAATCCATAATTATGTTAATGAATGATTATACATACAAAAAAATATAACATTTACTTTTTACAAATTAAACAAATCATGCATAAAAATTAATTTAAATATAATAACATATCCACAATATTGGAAATTAATAACTAATAATATATTTAATTTATAAGTTAATGGATGATTGTATATAAAATCATTTTTTTTCTTTTAATCATGTCATTATACTGATCAACTGTTACTTCTTCTACTTCATCCACCCTTGAAATACTAGTATTTTCAATATCACGATGGAAAAAAAATTCAATTTCTTATTTTTTATGGTATTCAATGTTAGAGGAAAAATATTACACTTCATTTCCCATATCATAAAAGTCTCTTTTTTATGTGAATAACTACACTCCACCCTTCATCCATAACATATTCCATATAACATAAAATTTTTTATTTTGATGAGAATATATGTGGATAACATACTTCAGAATCATTGACATCCATAAAGTGAGACAAGTCCCTAGAAGTAAATTGTAAGGCTTCTCTTTTAATACCACATGTAATATTTATACATTTTATTTTGAATAAAACAACTAAATAATGAACTTGGTAATTTAATATGATAAAATCAGACAACTTTACCTAGTATCTTAATTCGTAAACTATAAATATACCACTATTATGTCTTTTTAAACCCTCTTCCTAGTCAACTCTATTAAATTTGAAGTCATTCACACTGTAAGCATTGAATTTTCTAGTCGACTTTAGAGGACCCTGATCCAAAAACATAAAATCTTCTAAAAACTCAACCTAAGTGTTTCTATTCATGATATAAAAGAATTATTATACATGATTTTATTTAAAAAATATATATGTCAAACTAATATACATGTTGATTTCAATATTTATGAACTTACGTAGTGTGAAAAACATTTTATATTCTATGTATAGACAGATTTTGTTATATCTTTCTCATTTCATGTTTAATATCTCACATGTCTCTTTGTTTATATCCTGATGTCTTCAATAAATGGATCTAAATTATCAATATTCAGTATCCCAAATCTATGTGCTTGTGATAATTCCATTCTTATTAGTGTAATATTCTCCCAAATTTTCCTCCAATATTGGGAAAGATTGTTGATTTATCGTGTAGTTGAGATTCAGTAGATATATCGTCAATATGTCCAACTCGATTGAATATTTTCTCAATATCATCCAAGTATCTAGAACAAAAGTTAAGGAACTCCTATTCTAGTTAGCCTTTAGAAATAATTCCTTCAGTTTGAATTTTATTTTTTAGATATAATTTCAAATGACCAAGGTGTCTGTAAAATAAAATGAATGAAACATAGTTATGTATTTAACAAAGTTTCAAGAATGGTTTAATTAAGATGGAAAAAACATATAAATAAATTACCTCTCAATAAGATACATCCATAAAAAATTTGAGGGACCTCCTAATTTAGTTTCCTTAACAAAATACACATTCAAATTCATCATGATAGTAAAAATGATGGAGGAAAGATCATCTTCATTGCAAAAAGTGTCAGTAAAAATCTATCCTAAAGCTTTTCAAGCTCATCTATTTGAAAATTTTTCTCATATAACTTTAAAAATAATGTGTAGATTTATATTAAAACTACATTTACCGTTTTAGTTAACAATGTATGCAATTCCCATGGTACTAACTATTGTGATAGAATATGTGAATCATGAATTTTCTATCAATATAACCTATGATGCTTTAAGTTGACACACCTTGATATGTTTCTTAAATACCCATCATATTTTTTCACATGTTTTAAAATTTAAATAAATTTATATTTCTCCCTAATTTTCATTTCAAAAATCAATGGTTCATACTTTACATTCTAATCTGCCCATTAATGATACTTTATATTCCTTTTTTGTAAGTCCTTACAAGCATTGATATAGTCCTTAAATTTTCCATACTCATTATGTAATCTGAATATCAAATTTTCACAAATATTCTTCTCTATATGTATAATATCAAGATTATGATGTAATAAATTAAATTCCTAGTAAGAAATTTTGAAGAATGTAATTCATTTATTCCATTATTGTGTTCCGATTTCAATGGATGGTTCACTTTGAACTATGTTCCCACTATAATCAAAATGATGCATTATCCCAAATCATACTTTAGCATTTTTCTAGTTTTTCCCATATTTTAGAACCTTTCAACAACTTTATAGGTTGTATGTGATAAATGGACCCATTAGTTTTGACATGTTCAACAAAAATCTATGAGATGCATCAAGAAATCAGTGATGAAACAAAAAAACCCCATTTTTTACTATACAGTGTTCATTGAAGATCAAAATTAGTGTTAAAAATAAGACAAGATAAATGTTTTGATGTTGATGATGTTGTTTTTCAATGCTGAAAGCATCATTTATAAGGATCTGAAATTTATTTTCTACTATTGAGGAAGTTTCAAACTCAGGTAGTTGATAGATATCAGTGCTCAAATGTTCTGTAACATTCAACTATCCTTTAAAAATATAACGTACATATTAATCAAGAAATTAATTCAATATCAAGTGTTCATAAACTTAATGTCTCTTCAACCATCTTCAAAATATTACATTTAGAACATGGAAATATTATTTTCCCATAAACAGATCGATTGGAAATGAAATAATCTAAAAACTCCTCCTAACCCTTATCATATTGAGGTGTAATTCTTGGTAATGTGATTTATCTTTTATCCATATATCACCATGTGCCTAAACTTTGTTAAAGGAAATTAAATTTCATTATTAACATAACTTCCATATCTAATAAAACATAAGAAATATTATTTTATAGATAATGATGTGTTTTTCATGTTCTGCTATTTTTTAAAATTTAAATCAATATAAAGAATATTTTATGTGGTAAAAAATATATAATTAAAAACAACCATTCACTTAATAATACTTTAATTGATTCATTTATCATGTGATAAAAAATATAATCTTATAGGTATTGGATGAGTATTTAAATGAGTAGATAGCTGAATTAAAATCATGATATATTATTTATTAAACAACTTATACATGAAAAGAATAATATACTTTAAAAAAATAAAAATTCATATAAGTCTAATAATTTTTGTTGTATAATTGAGTTATAATTTATAAAAATAAAATGATAAAAAAATTAATTCCTTTAATATTGAGTTATCAATATGGGATAACTAACCCCCTAAAAGATAACTTGTAACTCTATACTATGGAAAACAAAAGGTAGTAATCACAATGTCATTTATTCATCCTATTCTTTGTAATATTGAATTTTTCTATCCATGAAAATTATAATTATAATTCTTACATTTAAAATAATATTTATTTACTAGAACAATAAAGGGACTAGGATCCTAGAATTTTAGGAAATTAGGTTTTTGAAAATCAAAAAAAATGATGAATTAGTTTTTAATATGATACCAAAAGAAAATAATATCTAAAAAATTCAATCACACAATACTCATAAACACAGTTAACATGAAGTGTGTAGATCGATTAGTAAAAATATTTTATTAATAAAGTCATCGATGAATATTTTAATAATAAAGTTAACAATATAGGATCACTATTTGATCATTGAAATATTGTTTGAGCACAAATCGTTTAAAAATAATACAAATAATCAATCTTAATCAAGTATCTTGAGTATACAATAAAAATTTAAGACAATCTAAAGTCAAATTTTATATCCATTGCATATTCTCTATGTCTCAAGTTGGACACTCACTGAAAGTGATCATGTATTTCATGAACCATCACGGTTACCCGGTACACTGATACCCGATCTAGTCCTAACATAACCTGAATGGTGTTTCTGATCCCCACAGTTTTGCGAATAGCACCTAAAATCAATAAGAAATAAAATGGAATGATTTTTTCCATAAAGGAATGATCAAATAGTTGATGATAAATAAACACATAGTTAGTATTCCAAACATTCCTTAAGGAGAAAAGTACCACAAGAAGGTAGATAAATCCAAAAGTAAGATATCATCCAAAAGATGACAACATCCATCAAGACCATGTATCACAATCACATTAAAACAAGTGGAAAATAGCCCTACCAGTCACCATCATCACTCTAGGATCCTATTATCAAGGACACCCACCACCTCCAAGTGGCCCTTTTCATTTTACTAGGCCTAGTATAAACAAAATATACAAACGCCTAAAGGTAAATGTAGAGTGTGAACTAAACAACCCAGTAGAGTCTCACCAAGAATTTCATAAGTACTTCCAATTAAAATAAACCATTTATGATTTAATTTAAATATAACAAGTCACGGAAAGATATTAAATATTTTAAATCAAAACATGATTTCAATCAATCATGGATCAATTATGTGTGCACATGTCCCTAGGCTTAGGACAATAGGAATAATAAATCAACATCACATCATGGGAAATTGTGTCAAAATAGGATTATTTAGATTTATCACTATATTTTTATTGATAGGGAGTCATATTCAAAGCATGATTGTCCTAATCACCCAATAACTACTCAGTCTCATAGGTTCTTTAATCAATCAATCAATCTTTTGAAAAAAATCATTTCAAATAAATTTATCATTCAATGTTTATATTCCCAATTTCATGTTTAATAATTCCACTTAATTTTTATAAAACCAAATAATAGTATTTTCATTAAATTCATACCCTTAAAATAAATTTTTTTTTAAATTGATTTTCTCATATTCAAGTTAAATAATTTTATCAAAATTATTTCTATCACAATATGCCTTTTCTCAAAAATCATTCAATATTTCCAAGGCACCAAAAATAGGTTTTATTTCACAAATTTATTCCCTTGTAATAAATAATCAAATCCTTTTTAATTAAAATCATAAAAAATAATTTTTAAATGAACATTCAATCAATCATTCAATTATAGTTTCAATTATAGGGAAAATCATTACAAATCCACCTACCTTTAATCACAAGATCAATCGATCAAACACCCAAAATGGGGACACCAACGGGGATTCAATGACATGGAAGATCAAGAAACAATCTCTAGAAAAAAATCTCACTAGATCAAGGATACAATCCATAAAAAACATGAGGATTTATCACTCTTAAAGGATAGAATATAATAAAAGAGGATTCCAAGACAGGATGATATCTCACTCACCGGAGAGAGAAAAAACACATCCATCGGTGCTTTGATATGTGAATAATAGAGTTTGGATGTGCCAAAATACCTCTTATGAGACTTCAGAATCCAATAAATTGAATAAGGTTCAAGAGGGTGAAATTTGGAATAAAAATGGGTGTTTTGTAATTTAATTCTACAAAACAAGGACCACATTATAGCTCCATATTACCATGGTGAATTAGAGTGAAAATACCCTTGAACACGGTGCATTCTACCTAAACCGTACCTCACGCCATCCTCATCAACTAGCCTCCTAAAAACACGCTGAATACCACACCTAGATCTTCTTCACATATAGTGAGGATACGGCATTGCTCATGGACCACACTGCAACTCTACTTAAAGTGAAAAAGGCACCCAATACCTCCTCCAGGCTTCATCTCTCCTCTATACTACTACCATACCCAAATTGGAAGAGGCTCAAAACCCCACTATTCCATAGCATGGTGGTCTATTTCATATCCATGTCAAATTTGTTATTGGAACCAAAAACTCCTTCTATAGGCTCCATGCCGCAACTGAGTCCCCACACTACATCCAAAAATACTCCATGTTGTAACCCCTCACCTCAACAGTGAATCTGCATTGAGAAACTTTTGAATAATATAAATTACACCCAAAAAAATTAAAATTATACGGAATAGTATTACTTAAAAGTTGTAATGAGATGTTACAACCTCCCCGCCATAAAAATTTTATTTCCCCTAAAATAATGTCATGAATACTCTGTGTTAAAGAGATGAGGCCATTATTTTCTTATCAATTTCTCACACTCCCATGTTTAATGTGAATAGGAATCATGTTTCCATATAAATTGAACCAAATGTATAGATTTCCCATGAAGAACCTCTATCTTAAAATCATAAATCTAAAATAGTTACTCAATCAAAAATAGATCGAGTTCAACATCAAGGTCCACCCAACTCAAAACATGAGATGGGTTAAAGATAAACTTTTAAAGGTTTGATATGTAAAACACATTATGAATCGATTTCATTGGAGGTGGAAACACCAAACGGTAGTCCATATTTCTAATCTTCTCAACAACATAAAATGGTCTCATATATCTCAGTGAAAGTGTTCCCTATTTCTGAAGTATTTTATAAACCAACTGAGGTGAAACTCTCAAAAACATATAGTAACCAACAAAAAACACTAAAGGACATCGATGATGGTCAATATATGTTTTATACCACCTTTGTTCGGTCACCATCCTCTAATGAATAATATGAATTTTATTTCATTTTCTGGGAAATAACTATGTCCAATAAATAATGTTTCACCAATCTCTAACCAACAAAATGGAGATTTATATGTGCAGCCTTACAAGTCATAAAAGGGTTTCATACAAATAGAATATTATTAGTTTTTGTTGTATGAAAACTCAACCAATCCCAAGTAGATATCCCAAGCTCCAGAAAAATTAATATATTAACCATGAATCATGTATTCAAAAATATGTATAGCCTATTCTGTCTGGACACCCATCTACGAATGATAAGTTGTAATCAAACTCACCTGGGATCCCAACACCTTATGGAGTCCTCTCCGAAAACAATAAGTGAAACACAAATCCATATCAGAAACTAGGATATATGGAACTCCATGTAATCTAACGAACTCTTACGTGTACAGAATTTCTAAGTACATAATTTTGGTTGTATCACAAATAGGGATAAAGTGATCTAATTTGGCCAACCGATTGATCACTACCCATATCATATTCTTCTTGTGAGGGGTACAAGTAAACCCAACAATAAAATCTATATAATTCTCATCCCACTTCAATGTTGACATGGGAATAGGCTAAAGAAAACCTGAAGGGTTTTCGTGCTCTCTCTTGGCCTATTGGCATGTATAATAGTGAGAGAGAAAAAAATTGATGTCTCATACCGTACGTGACCACCATAATATTCATCATATATCATAAAAAATATTTATGGTTCCAGAGTTCACTTCCCACTATAAATTATAACAATACCCCATCACCTCTTCTCTCATATGATAAGGTAAAACGTACTGGTTCCAAAAGCATAAGGTAACCTCAGAAGAGAACAACCACCTGAAGATTCCCCCCCACCCACCATAATGAGAGTTCCTAAATCCATAGAATTAATCATCAAGTTTTTTAGTTTGAAGAATCATCTCAATAGAAGGGTAGGTTAACTAAACTCTTTCTAGAACCATCTCGGCCTCATCCTCCCAAACTCCCAAGTCCAAGTGAGAAAAGAGATCCATCAAATTTCACTCTTCAGATGACTCTTTCACGATCTAGATTGGAAATTTCCTACTCAAGGTATCAGAAATGACATTTTCCTTTCCAGGGGTGTAGGAAGTGTCAAAATAAATAGACTGAAGGTAATCTACCCAATGCCTCTAATGAAGATTCAAATATTTTTGAGAGAATATATAACTCAGGATTTTTTTATCAGAATAGATGGTGAACTTTTCTCTAAAAAGGTAATGTCACTAACTCTTAAGAGTGCATCAAAGCTACGGGTTTTAGATCATGGATTAGATAATTCTTTTTGTGTGTCCTAATCTATTGGGAACCATAGGCCGCCACATAATCACCCTACATGAGAACATAGACCAAATTGAAAATTGATGTGTCATAAAAGACCATATAGACCTACACAACCTATAGAATAGTTAAAACTAAAAAATAGAAGTCAAAATATATTTTAACTCATCAAAAAAACTCAAACATTTCAAATTCCATTTGAGATTCACTCCTTTTCGAGTGAGGGAAATCATACAAGATGCCAACTTCATGATATATTTGAGGAACTATTGGTAATAATCAGATAAACCCACAAAGATCTAAATCTTGATGATGTTATATGGTTTTTCTCATGTCAAAACATCCATTACCTTCTCATGATATACTAAAATACCATGTTTTAAGACCACGTGTCCCAAGAACTTCACTTCCTAAATCCAAAAATTACATTTAGAAGATTCATGTAAATTCAGTGATCTCTCAATATTTATATAAATTATCTCAAATGACATATATGTTATTATTTATTTTTTGATTAAACCAAAATTTAATCCAAAAATACTACCATGAGTGAGTTTAGGTACTCATGGAATATCTTGTTCATCAATGACATAAAAACTATAGGAGCATTGGTTAGAACAAAAGGCATAATAAGGTAGTCATAATGGTCATACCTACTCTGGAAGGTAGTCTTAAAAATATAATATTATTTAATTCTCAACTGGTGATGACTAGTCTAAAGATCAATCTTTAAAAAACACTTTTACCATTTCAACTGGTCAAACAAATAATCTATCATAGGTAACAGATTCTTATTCTTTACCATAACTCAGTTGAGTTTCTAGTAATTAATAAAAAGGTGAAGTGTACCATTAAAATTCTTTATAATAGTAATAGGCACCACCCAAGGTGACACACATTGGAATATCATGCCTTTATCTAATATATTATCCATTTGGGTTTTCTACTCTTTCAATTCAGCTGGTGTCATACGGTAAGAAGGAATAAAGATGGTCTGGGTACCCGGTACCAAGTTAATAGAGAATTCTTCCTCCCTTACTGGTGGAAACCCAGAAAAATCAAATGGAAACACATCAAGAAACTCAAAAAACATTAGAGGAAGATCACTACTCAGATATTATTACTCAAGATAAAATAAAAATACTAATATCACTCTACCCAACTCTAAATAAGTGGTCTAAATCTATTCGATCTTGGGTCCCATTATCCATGGAAAATACAATACACCCTATCAGGGGTAGTAAAGGAGACCCACTGAAGATAATAGTCAATCTAGGGTTTATGGGTGATAAAATAGTCCATAAATAGAATTACGTCAATATTTTTCATGTCAAGAACCAGAAAATCCCTTATGATCTCAATCTCGGATAAAGAGAAGACACAAGAAGGGAATCAAATACCCTGATCTCTCCTCATTCCTAAGGGAATAAAAATTTCTATCACATAAGACATAAGCTCAGTATGAATTCTTAGAAAGTTAAAAATATTTGTCAATATGAATGAATGAGATTCACCCATATCAGATAAATCAGTAGCTAAAGATGATGTTATAGTGATGGTACTTCTCACTATCGTTGGTCCCACATCAGCTTCCTCTAGAGACTCTTCCACTGTATGAAGAAGCTTTATTCCTGATGTATATGGATGGAACCCATTAGTTATTAAATCATCATATAGAAATGTAGTACCTTTGGGTGTTGATGATACAATTCCACAATGTGGGGGAGGAAAGATATGGAATAAATTTTTTAGGTTCTCTGAGAAACCACATGAACAAAAAATATTCAGCACCTTAGTAAAAACCCACCTCGAATGCCCCACCTTGCCATAGTAAAAGAAATTCATAGGACTCTACAAGAAAAATTATATGTTCTATATGATTTCTGCTACCGAGATCTACCATGAAAATTATCACGCTTCATCTTTCCCATAAAGGGACCAAAATAACTACTAATGGAAGTAATAGGAACTCCTGTTAACCCTGACATACCATCCATGTCAAGATCATCAATCAATTCACTACCCAGCACATCCACATAAGAGGTTAATTTCATCATGAAAACGTAATATTGGATATTAGGTAAAAGACCCATCTCAAATAGTATAGCCTTTATATTCTCATTTTTCACTACCTTAAGAGAAAAATGAACAAGTTCATAAAAATGGTTTGCATAATGAGTCACAATCAAGTCACCCTACTGGAGGATGAGAAACTCCTTGAACTTTTCCAAGACCATAAATTCTGGATATAAATAATCTTTGAAAATATATCTAAAGTATTTACACTATAATCCCTCATGAATCATTATTGTAACCAATGTATCCCACCATCTCCTGCTAGGACCTACAAGCATAAAGGCAACATAATTCACCTTTACATATTTTTCCATTTCTAAGAACTCAAAAAGAATATTAATATTTATCGACCAATCCTATACCTATTATGGTCCATTTGATCCTTGTAAATCTAGAGGTTCTAGTGAAGAAACCCCTAAGTATGATCCCTAGTTTCATCCTATAGAGGTTCCACTGCTGGAGCCTGAATGGGAACAGCTACCTGTCCCAAATCTTGGATAGTATGCACCACTATCTAAATAAAATTCTAGTCAACTTTAGGATAAATTTTCTATGTTTCACCAAAGACTTCATCCATTGTCCTATTTAAACATATTCTTGGAGGAATGTTTCTACAAAACATAAATAAGAAACACTGTAAATATCATCAAGGGTACTTAGATCATAAACTCAATCAATTGATACATGGATATTAATTCCCTAAAAAAGGGATTAAAAATTATGGGATTTCATAATACTTAGATAAAACTATGAAAATATTAGAATAAAATAAAATTATCACTAAAAAAATATCCTCCAAACACCCATGGTGACTTAAGGCTCACTACGGTGATTGAAGGTCAGGTACTCACTTGAACCTACCTCCTAAGTTATAAAAATTCTACCTTTTATCTACCAAGACATCCTAGAATACATACTAACATCAAGGAAAGAAACTCAAACTCTCCTTTGATATCACTTTTTCATGAAACATCCTAGTTATCCTAATACATGGATACTCGAGCCAGCCCTGTCATAGTCCAAAGGGTGCTCCCAATCCCCATGAGTTCAAGACTAGCACCTGGAATCAATAAGAAATCAATGTTGATTATTTTTTTAACAAAGGAACGATAAAACAATAGAAGGTAAATCAATACATATTTTTTATTCCAAATACTCTCAAGGATAAAAGTACCACAACCAGGTACATAAATACCAAAGAAAAACATTATCCAAAAGACAAAAACATTCATCAAGAACAAGTCTCACAATCCCTGTGCAACAAGTGAAGAATATCCCCATTGGTCACCATCATCACTCTAGGATCATCTACTCACACACACATGCCACCTCAAAGTGTCACTTTTACTTTTTCAAGATATAGAATAACAAAATATAAAAATTCTTGAAGTTAAAGGTAGGGTGTGAGATAAACAACCTGATAGGGTCTCACAAAGTGTTCCATAAGTAGTTCCAATACAAATAAACCATTTATTCATTAATTTAAATAAAAAATTCATGGAAGGGCATTATATATTTTAAATCCAAACATGATTTCAAATAAAGAGATGGATGATATATAAAAAATAGATTTCAATGAAAATTTTGTACAAAAAATCTATATAAAACAACTATAATGAATAAAATCATTCAATAAACAATGTAATGCATAATCAAATGAAACAAAACCAAGAATCATAGTCATTTTCCCTGAGTTACACTAGTTTTAGGCTCTCTTATCCTCACGCTATTGAATCATTAATCAAAGCTTAAGTATTTTTGAAAACGTTCTTAAGATCTATCCAACATGAATAGTCAATCAACATCCCATTGGGAACAATCATTCCAAAACTAATTTTAGTAAAATTCTTCATCACTGTTCCATTTATAGGGATCCAGAGTTTAAGAATGCTTGTCATAATCACACACTAACTACTCAGTCTCACAAGTTATTTAATCAATCAATCAATCTTGGGAAAAAAATTCATTTCAAGTAAATTCATGTTTCATAGTTCAAATGACCAATTTCAAGTTTAATAATTCCATTTCATTTTTTCAAAACCAAATTAGAGGTTTTTTCATCAAATTTGTACCTTTCAAATCAGTTTTCATTTAAATACATTTTCTAAAAATCAAGTGAAATTATTTTATCAAAATTATTTCAATCACAATCCATCTTTTCTCATAGATCATTCAGTATCTCAAAACCACACAAAAGGGGTTTTATTTCACAAATACATGCACTTGAAATAAATAATCAATTCTTTTTTGATTCAAAAAAAATTAAATTAGTTATAAATTCAATTTGAATCCATAAAGAAATTACATTTTCAATTATAGATAAAATAATTATAGAACCACCTATGTTTAATCATAATATCAATCGATGAAACACCCAAAACAGAAACGCAAATGTAGAGTTGAAGGCATATAAGATCAAGAATGAATCCCTAGAAACAGATCCTATCATATCAAGGATCCAATCCATTGAAAAAATGATAATTCATTGCTATAAAATGAGAGAAGATAGTAAAATTGTATTTCAATACAAGAATAAGTCTCATTCACTAGAGAGAGAGAGAGAAAAACACATCCATCGGTGCAACGATTCAAGAATAATTGAGTTTTTATGAGACAAAATTCTTCTTAGGAGCCTTAAAAAGAAAAAAATTAAATAAGGTTTGAGAGGGAGGAAGTTGAATTGAAAATAGGCGTTCTAGAATTTAAATATGTAAAACACATACCATGACGCATCCCCCCATGGCCACAACACAAAGAGGTGAAAATACCCCAGACCATGGAACATCCACCTCATACCACACCACATACCTTCCTCATGAATCAACCTCTTGAAATCATGTTTAAGACCTCAACCAGATCTGCTTCACTTGGGGTAAGTCTAAAACACATCCCATAAACCACACTAAAAATCCCATTAAATAGGAAGAGGCACATCAAACAATCTCTACGTTGCATCTCTCTTCTATGTCGAATCCCTTCTTGAATTAGAATAGGCTTAAAATCCCCCCACGCCAAAACCTAGTTGTCCATGCCATATCTAATTAGTATTTGGAACTAATACCAAAACCTCATTACGTGGTCTCTATGTCATATCTGATTCCCCACACCACAACCAAACACAAACCATAGAACAACCCCTCACCTCCACATATTTTCTCCCTTGAAAAAATCCAGAAAACTCTAAACTACACCCAAAACTGGAATCAAAGAAAAAAGAATAAGTGGTTTCTGAACATAGTAATGGGATGTTATAGTGTATTTTCCCAAATGAACAACCGATTCATTATAAGAAAATAATATTCATATAACCAAGAAAATTCTAAAGTAAATATAATATATAAGTCAAAAAAAATAGGTTCCCAAAGTGTTGTGACCTAGTTCAAAAAGTTGAATAATTTTGTTTTTCAAGAGTATTTTATTTTGTTGTTAATGGAGTTTAAAAGGAAAAAAAATCACCTCACTTTGTATTTGGTGAAAATTAGAATGACCACTATATTCTTGAAATCAAATCCACAATGTTTAAGAATGTTCATCATATTTAGGAGAAGTTCTATTGAAGAAAAGGTCTATCATATTCACACTGAACCCAGAATGAAAGGTTTGATTATAATGGGGAAGAATCAGATTCTGTATGGATATAATAAAAATATAATGATTCTTTTTTGTTTTGTAATTCTCATAAATCATAAGTAAGTTATAAAACTTATAATGCATTCTTAATGAAATAAAGGTGAAAAAAATTCTTCCAATCATATTCAGGCTGATCATAATCATAGAAATTATATTTAGGCTGAGAAGGAAAGAAAGATATTGATAGGGATGTTACAATAATTTCCTTGGTAAGTCAAACGATGTTGAATCTGGTCTTCAACATATTTAAAGTCATGAATTAAGTGATGATACTTGCTTAAAATTTGAAGAAGAAGAAGAAATTTGGTAAAGCGGAATATTTCTGGTCTGAAGATCATCATAATGAGATTATCATATGCATATTTTTTAAAGGCTGAGAAGTATAATAGTAAATAGGATGAGGAAGAGGATCATAATAAAGGTGATGGTTTTTAGTCAGACTAAATGACAAAAGATTTAAATCCTCGAAGGAAGAAGTATATGAGAATAATATTCATAGAATAAATATATTTTTGATGCTAATTAATTGGATTAAATATGTCATTGTATTCATCAAATGAAGAGTTGTTTGTGGAAGGAAAATCATTGGTATTGTATTCCAAAGATAAAGAATAAATATAATTTGTTTTCAAGTTCTTTCATTAGTTGGATCAAGATCCATCGTATCAAAAATGATACTAATTGATCTTTTTGATGTAAAAAAGAAGTAAAAGAAGTTGAATTACATTGTTCAAGTGGGTGTTACATTTTTCTTCATCATAATGATTCGTATTGTAATCATAATTCGAATTTTACTTGATTTTCGTAACAGTTTGAAGAAGATGGTTGGATGTGTTCTCAAAGGGGGATATTGAAGTTCAAAGAAGATGTTTTGTTTTCTTCTTTTGGTGCAGAGAAATGTAATGAAGTAATCCTTTCAAAAAATCAGAATGGATAAATGAAATCATTCTAAGGTTTGTAAAGAAGATGAAATATTCCTATTCTTTCATACATCCAATTGGTATGGATCATCTTAATGAATAAATCATACTAAGAAAATCATAATGGGAAATCAGAATCAGAATGATGTTTTTTAAGAACATATAAATAAGAGATGAAATTGTTAGAATATTTTAGAAGGATCACGAATATTTAAGAAGAATTTATAGAGTCATAAATGTATCTGAAATTTAGGGCAACATGAAAATTTGGAAATTTTGGTTGAGTGGGAAATAATTTCAGAATCCCACCCAATCCATTTTTTGGGTGAGTGTAAAAGGTGAAATTACTTTGTACTTTCTAATGGATGTACTTTTCACAAAAATAAAGAGAGAGAATCTATAAATTTATAGGGAGAAAAAGTTTTCAAATTGTATTTCTTTAAGAAATCATTTCATATATAAGTGAAAGGACAAGAGACAATATTGAAACATATTCATCTAATTATTGAATTAATCTTATCATAGTATTTAAATTTTCATCATATCATACTGGATAATCATAATGAAATTATTGTATTGATTTTTCTGGAATGAGTAAGAATGTTTTCAGAATTTTCTTAACCATATTCTAACAGATTTATATTTTTCCCATATTGAGAACTCGTACTGGGAGAATCGAACTAGGAAAATTAGACTGGGAATTCAGACTGAGTTTTATTAAAAAGTATAGAAGGTTCTTACCTACTTTTGGATATGAAGGTGAATAATTATTTTAAAATAATATATTATTGAAATTTGATAAAGGATCATATTAAATTATTTTGTTACAAAAATTTGTATTACTATATTTTTACTAGGAGCACACACACTATTGAATTTTTTACATAGTGCTACATGAGTGAAAGGGAATATCCTACTCATTATATTCCACAAAAATTGATTTTTTTGTCTAGTGGATTATGTGGTTTCGAATCATTTCCAAACCATACCAATGATATAGCTATTATTTTTGAATATTGAACCTTTTAAATACTTTTGTTTCTATGTATATGTGTTTGATTTGTTTTCAATGGGGAAAGAAATATTTAACAATATGGGAAGGTTGTTTCAACATTAAGAAAACATAAAAGACAATTATATCACTAATTCACTCCATATCTCTCTCAGTGATACAACAATCCTGATTGGGAAATTACCATTGGTATTAGAGATGAAGGTTCCCTTAGCATATTCTTTTCTGAAGTTTTGAAGATAATTTAACGGAGAATCAGAACTATGTGAATAGTAAAAAAATTCTGGTTTTTGATGGTAAGAATTATCATATTTGGAAAGAAATAATTTTGTCTTATCTTATGTCTACTGGATATGATATTCTTGAATCTAAAATAGATGGGTTTCCTCTATTTGATGAAAACATTTCCCTTATATCTGTTGATAATAAGAATCTTGAGAATGATGGAAGGTCCAATAATTCTTTACTATTATCACTTTCTGAATGTGATTTTCTAAGGGTGAAGGGTGTTTCCACAGCTAAATGTATATGGGGAATGTTGAAAAACATATATTAAGGCAATAAAAATTTGAAGAAAAAAAATTAAAAATCTAGAGGATTAAGTATGAATACTGGAAAAGTGATGAGTATGAATCTATTGGAGACTTCTTTACCATGGTGAATGACATTTTCATCATTATCACATGTCTTGGTAAAAAGTTACAAGATTCTATAGTTTTAGAAAATATCATGAGAATCCTTCTCGATAATTTTGATACTAAAGTTTCCTCATTAGAGGATAGATATCATGAAAAATTATCTCTGGATGATTTTTATATCTCTCTTATCACTTATAAGATGATAATGAAGAAATCAATGAAAAGTAAAACAAAAGTTCATAGATAAATGTCCTTCAATGCTACCAAGAAATAAAACTCAAAGAAGATTATTATTGAAGAAGAAACTGGTGATTATAATTTAAAAAATGAGGTATGTAAAAATATTAATGATATTTTATCCTTTTTTTTCTAAAAATTTGAGAAGAGGTATAGTTAAATATAAAGTAAAACATCCCTTGAAATGATTTTAATGTGGAGTCATTGGTAAATATATGGATAATTGTCCTCAAAGAAATAAATAAAGGGATAGTGATGAATAATAAAGAAGTACAATAATATCATAGAATAAATATGATGATAGGGATAAATCTTTTTCCATAGGGAAAGATAAAAAAATCCTCAAATCTAAAAGAATAATTTTTTTAACTAAAGATAATGAATAAGAAGATAGTGATGGTGAATCTGAAAAGTATTTTGAGTATGTTTTTTACATAAATTTTATTGCAATAGTGAATAATGAATAATTTAGAAGTAGTAGTATTTAATAAGAATAATTTTAATTAGAATATCATTTAAAAAAAAGAATTGAAAAAATTCATTAGAAAGATTGGAAGACAAGCTAATGAAATCAGGAAGTTGAAAAATGAAAATTATTTAAAAAACAATCAAGAATGTTCTCCTCATGAGATATTTAAGCTGGTAAAAGAAATTGATGATTTGAATAAATATATTTAGGAATAAAAGAATTGTAATGAAAATCTATAAGTGAAGTTGATGGGAGAAAAATAAGAATTGGAACTTGTCTAAAAAAATATTTTTAAAGTAAAATGGAAAGGTATAAGTTTCAAAAACTCTATCCATGAAGTTGGTGAAATTTAATGTAAAAAGAAACATGATAAGGATCAACAAAAGTTGCCTTTATGTGTTGAAAAATAAAGCTGGAATTATTTCTGAAAAGAAGAAAAATGGGAAATTTATGTATATGGATAAGATTAAAAAAGTGTAGAATTTGGAAGTTTCAAAATACTTAGAGTCAAAAAATGTTTTTAAAAATTATAAATCTAGAAAATTTTCTAATACTTTTTATTCAATTATACTTGGAAGGAAAATCGAGATGAAAAATATTATTTTAATTGATAATAGAAAGGTTGGTGATTCAGATAATAAAAACAAGAAGGTTTCTAAGAAACATTCTCACAACTCTAGCCAGTATGGAAGTTTCAGAGGAAAATATTCTTTATATGTATACTACTGGTATAGTAGTGGATTTGGACATATGGAAAATATGTGTTGGTTTAACTGACAACATTATTATTATTACATAGGTTATGGAAGGAAAAGTTTGAGGGGGAGTCAATATCCTCAAAGAAAGAAGTTTGAGATGGTTGGAATAAAAACTGAAAATAAGTTCCAACCACTAGAAACTATTTGAGAAAGGTGTGAAAAGCCATGAAACATTTCAAAAGTATGCCTTATTTTTTTACTGGGATAACAAAAGTTTGTTAACAAATCTCATAATCTAGAAATAAAAAAAGGAAAGTCTCTTTTTGTAGAAACTGCCCTAAAAAGTAAAAAAGGAGAATGACCTTGTATTATTATAGTGGGTTTTCTTCTTATATTATGGGATATTTAATGTTACTTAAGAATTTGTAAGACTTTAGAGAAGTAATAGTGACATTTGTAAATGATAAATCATTGATAATCAAAGGTATTGGATCATCCATCATTGGGAAAGAAAAGTTGAAATACAAAAAATCATTATATGTTGATAGAATGAAACACAACTTGCTAAGTGTTTCAAAACTTTATGATAAGGGTAAGAAAGTTATTTTTATAAAAGATTAGTTTCTTATGAAAATTGAGGAAGATGGAAAGATTGTTATAGGAGGCCAATGTACAAAAGGAAACTTGCTTCAATTTGGTGAAATACAAAACTCTTATTATTTAAGTATGGTGGAGTAGAATTGGTTGTGACATAAAAGGATGGGACACATGTGTCAAAGAAACATGAGAAAGATATCAAATCGAGATAGTGTTCATGATATTCCTAATTTTCCAAGAAGAATAAATTGGTGTTGCACTATTTTTTATAAGGGAAAAATTACAAACTTAGTGCATAAGAAAGTTGATATTTTTTCAAAAAAACCCATAGAGCTTATTCATTCTGATATCTAGGGGCCAATGATTTAATAATAAAAAAGAGATAAGTACTTAATCACTTTCATTGATGACTCCACCTACATTACTTGGGTTATGTATATGAAACACAATTGAGGTGCTCTGAAAATGTTTAAAAGTATCAAGAGGAAATATGAGAAGTAATGTGAGTATTCAGTGAAGAATTTTTGAACTGATAATGATTGTGAATATAAGAATAAATAATTTGAAAGTTATCTTGAGAAGAATGGAATTATGAATGAGTATAGTTCTCTATATAATCCTCAACAAAATGGGGTTGCTAAAGGAAATAATAGAAGTTTGGTGGAAATAGGGAGAATCGTGTTACTTGAACGAAGTATTTCTCATTACTATTGGAGAAAATTCATATGTATTGCGGTGTATATTCAAAACCAATGTTTCTACAGGTCAAGTTCATATATGACTCTATATGAAATGTTTTATGGAAAAACTCAAATTTTGAAACACTTAAGAGTTTTCAGGATTCCATGTATTAAAAAGAAGAAATGTGGAAACTTTGAAAATTTTGAGAAGAAATGTGAAGATGGAATTTTTCTTAATTATGATCTGGAAGGAATAGGATAAAGATGTTTCAACATAGAAATAGGAATAATTGTTGATTTTTTTGATGTGAAAGTTATTGAAAAGGTTGAGGAAGATAACCATACTCATATAGATAAGGAAGTTGAGCAGGATAAGGAAAGTTTTGTTAACAATTCGGATAAGAATATAGATAATTTTAATCTAACATAAGGAGAAGAATAGAACTCATCTTTTTATATTGATAAGGAAGATACTTGAAAATCTAATCCCTGGATGAGGAAGAAAGTGGAGTCTTGGAACTTTATTGTTGATCAAAATCAAAAGGTTTAAAAAATAAGAACAATTTCACTTAAATCTTTGTATTAAAAAGGTGAGATGAATGATGTAAATGAAGACATTAAGTATCTGGAATGGTTTTAGGCCATGAATGAAGAGATAAATCAAATAGAAAAGAATGATAAATGGGAACTTATACCCAAACCAGATAAAAAAATTATTGGTACAAAGTGGGTTTTTCAGAACAAGCTAAATGAAGAAGGTGAATTGATAAGAAACAAATCAATATTAGTGTGATAAGGTTACTCACAAATTGAAGGTGTTGATTATGATGAAACTTTTACTCCGGTGGCAAGGTCAGAAAAAATCTGAATTTTTCTTTCTATTGCATCATAATGAAGTTAATTTTTTTTTCAAATGGTTGTAAAGTCCACATTTCTAAATGGGGATCTTGATGAGGGAGTTTACATTAAACAAACATGTGGATTTTGTGTTGGGAAAGATGAAATTTATGTTTGTATATTGAAGAAATATTTTTAAGGGTTAAAACAAGCTTTGAGGGCTTGGTATTCAAAATTGGATACTTGCTTGAGGAAGATGAGTTTTATGAAAGGAATAGTTTACAATAATATTTACATCAAAGAAATTCAAGAGTTTCCCCTCATCATAATTGCTTATATTGATGACATTATCTTTGTTGGGAATGATGAAAGATCTTGTGAAATATTTTCTCAAAAATTTAAAAGGTTGTTTGAGATTTCCATACTGGAGGAAATTAAATACTTTATTTGGTTGGAAATTTTACAAAATAAGAAAAAAACAATTATTTCTCAAGAAAAGTATGCTAAGGAACTTATTAATAAGTTCATCATGGAAAACTCAAAACTCGTTTCCACACTAATTTCAGTGAGAACAAAGTTGTCTAAAGATAGATAAGGAAAGGAAGTTGATCAGTAAGAATTTTGAAATCTGATTATAAGTTTGTTATATTTGACTACCTCAAGACCTGACATTGTTTATGTTGTAACCTTATGTTCAAGATTTCAGATTTCTCATAAATAATGACATTTAATTTGTAGAAAAAGAATTATCAAATACATAAAAGTCACACAAAAAAATTTAATCAGGTATGATAGATTAGAAAGTATCAATTTTTTTGGGTATTCAGATATTGATTGGGTACGAAATGTTAATGATAGAAGATACACATTTTGTGGAGTATTATTTCAATGGAAAATTTTTGTTAGTTAGCATAAAAAGAAACATAATTCCATAACTTTTATCATGGATGAATCTAAGTATGTTGTTGTTACTCAATCTGCTACCCAACTTATGTGGATGAAAACACAATTACAAGACTTACTTGTTAAAGTGAAGTTACCTTTGCTCTTAGGTTGTGATAATCAAAGTGCAATCAATCTCACCAGGAATCCAGTTTAACATTCTCATTCAAAACATATTCATATCACATATCATTTCATCAAAGAGCATGTAGAGAAGATTGAGTTAAAGCTGGAGTATGTTCCTACATCAGAACAAGTAGTGGACATTTTCACAAAACCTTCACCGAATAAATGATTTTCTAAATTGAGGTTGAACAGTGGTTTCAAACCAATTTCTCATCATGGTTGAGGTATGTTGTTTTCATACCTCATCTTACCTTTGGTTAGTGTTGTCAAGGGAGAGAATTTTTTCCTAAATCTATCCTTTTGGAAGCATGTAAAAATTGTAGTTGTGAGTAAACTGTGAATCCATCATTGTATGTGTGTGAACTATTCTAACTGTTTGTTGGAGTGTTTGTAGGAAAAAATATTCTATTCTATGAAATTTGAAGATCTGAGGAAGATTATATTAGGAAGAGAGATGAAGAGGTTTCACAGTCACTAATTTCAGAAATCATGGCTTTATTGTCAATAATTCTTGTTTCCTATAATGAGTTAGATCACGTAGGCTTAGAATTGTTGATAAGTAATCCATAGCTTGAGGCTACAAAGATCAGGGATTTATTAATCTTGGTTAACAACAAAATCCAAAGGGGGATTGTTGGGACCAATTTTTATGGAGAAGGTTTCTTGAATTTGAATGATTTTTTTTCAAGATTATTGTCTATTATTGTCAAAGAAGTTTAAGAAGAAAAGAAATGAACTCACTTTGTATTTGGTGAAAATCAGATTGACCATCATATTCACGAAATTTGACCCACAATGTTTATTAAATTCCATCGTATTGATAAGAATATGGCTGGAAGAAAATGTCCATCAGATTCACACTGAATCTAGAATGAAAGGTTTGATAGTAATGGGGAAGAATCAGAGTTTGTGTGGCTATGATAAATATCATACGATGCTTTTCTGTTTTTTATTTCTCACAAATCATAAGTAACTTGTAAAATATGGGATCATTATTGATGAAAGAAAGTGGGATAAAAGATTATTCCAATCATATTCAGTCTGATCGTAAGCATTACAATCGTATTCAGGATGATAAGGAAAGAAATATATTGATGGGGAAGTTACAATACTTTCCTTGGAAATTAAGGCAATGTTGAAGCTGATATTAAATGTATTAAAAGTCGTGAAGAGAGTTTTGATACTTTCTAAAAGTGTAAAGTATACAAAATTTAGTAAATCAAAAAATTTCTGGTCTCGAGATCATTGTATTAAGATTACTGGATGTGGATTTGTTTAACGTCTGAGAAGGATAGTCATAATAAGGATAAGAAGGATGATCGTAATGAATGAGCTAGTGTTTAGTTAGACTAAAAGACAAAAGATTTAAATCGAAAAAAGTTTTAAATCCTTGAAGGAATAATTAAATTAGAATCATATTCAGAGAAGAAAGAAGATGTTGATGCTAATTCATCAGATTCAATATGTCATCATATTTATAAGGCAGGGTAGTTTGTCCAGTAAAAGTCATTGGTATCGTATTTAGAAGAGAAAGAATAACTCTAATTTGTTATCAATTTCTTTCAATAGTTGGGTCAAGAGCCATCATATCAAAGTTGATACTAAATCATATTTATGTAGTAAATAATAAGTAAAAGTGGCTGAGTTAATTTTTTTAAGTGGGTGTTAAATTTTTTTTCATCACAATGAGGAATATCGCTATAATAATTGGAATTAGACTTGAGTTTGTTAATAGTTTGAAGGATATAGTTGGATGTGTTGTCAAAGGGGGAGCACTAAATTCAAAGAATATGTTTTTTTCTTTATTTTTTGTAGATAAATGTAATGAAGAAATTGTTTCAGGAAATCAGAATTGAGAAATGAAATCATACTGTGGTTTTTGAATAAGATTAAAGCTGTTTATTTCTTCATATATAAAATTGGTATGGAGCATCATAATGAATAAATCGTACTGGGAAAATTAGAATAGGAAATCATAATTGGACTTATGTTTGTAAAGAAATTTTGAAGAAGATATGAAATTGTTAGAATATTCAAGAAGTATTAAGAAGAGTTGAGAATCATTGATGAAGTCATAAATCTATCCGAAATTCAAGTAAACATTTAAATTCAGAAAATTTGGCTGAGCGAGAAACAATTTCAGAATCCTACCCAAACCATTTTTGGGCGAGTATAAAATGTGAAAGTACTTTTTACTTTCTAAAATATGTAACATTAAAGAAATTCAGTGAGATAATATCCAAATTTATAGGGAGAATAAGTTTCTGGATTTTCTTTCTTGAAGAAATCATGTTGGACATAAGTGAAAGGATAAGAGAGAAGATTTCAATATATTCACCTAATTATCATATTCATCTTTTTATCGTATTCAATTGATCATTGTATCAGACTGGATAATATAAATAGTATTATCATATTGGGTTTCCCAGAATAAGGAATAAAGTTTTCAGAATTATCTCAACTGTATTTTGACAGAGTTATATTTGTTCATATTGAGAAATCGGACTGGGAGAATTGGACTGGGAAAATCAGACTGGGCTTTCTGAATGAGTTTTATTACAAATTCCAGGAGGTACTTTATAGATTTTGAGTAAGAAAGTGAAGACTTTTTTTAATAAAATACATTTGTGAAAGTTGTTAAAGGATCACCATAACATGTTTTCTTACAAAACTTTTTTTTACTTCATTTGTGCTAGAAGGAGCATAGACGCTATTGAATTTTTTACATAGTGATACACGAGTGAAAGGGAATATCCTACTCATTGTATTCCACACAAAAGGATTGTTTTCTAGTGGATTTTATGGTATTGGATCATTTCCAAACTTTACCAAGGATGCGGCTATTCTTTTTGAATAGTGAACCTGTTAAATACTTGTGTTTCTTTAGATGTTTGTTTGATTTTTTTTTAGTGGGTAATGAAATATTTTACAAGGGGTGAAGGTTGTTTCAAAATAAAGGAAACATAAAATAGAATTATATCACTCGTTCACCCCCTCCCCCTCTTAGGGATACAAAAATCGTGACTGGACAATTACATAAAGATAACAACTTTCATTATTCTATACAATAATCTAAAACCTAAAACTCAAAAATTAAACAAAGTTTATCATTCACCGAACCTTTAGTCAAACTATAGAGTTTCCTCGATCATTTACTAAAACATTATTCAAAAACCTATTATGTTATCACTTCCCCTAAATCTTTTAAGATAAATCATAATAATTTATATCTCATAAATACACCCAAATATCACCATTAATATATTAATAAATAACCTCCTTCATATGAATACTTTTATACAAAAGAAATATTAATTATGTCCAAACCAAAATTTATGAATTCTAATTAATAAAATTTGTTACTAACTAAATAAATAATTTATAACCAAACCAACCCTCACACAGGTAATTATAAATACTAACAATCAAACTATAATGGGACAAAATACAAAAGAAAGCCCAATTTTTTAATATGAGTGTGCACCTTACCGGTAAACACTTTATGAATCTATTATTGGACCAAACCCCAACTCAACTCGGTAAACACTCCCCCTTTAACAATAAAATAAACATAAAAGGAATAAATAAATGAAATTAATGTGTGGGAATACCTTCCACATGATAGAAAGTCTAACAGCAAGGGGGGATTCGGCATAAGTAAATTCAGGGAAGAAAACTAGAGCTTTGGGAGAGTGTGAGGGGATGATGATGCAAGGGGGAACCAACTCAACTTAAAAACTATGAAGTGGTGTCGGGAGGGATTAGTTAGCTTGAGGGGGAGATTCTATGTTATGGTGGGGTGAAAACAAATTTTGTATTTTTTTTAGAAAAATTTAGCAGCAGTTATTAGAACCGCCACTAAATAAACTTAATTTTTTAGCGGCGGTTCTAAGAACTGCTGCTAAAAATCGTCGTTAAACTATAAGAATTTTTTTGTGCATCCAAATCCATTTTTTATTTTTGAAAAACAAATTTAAGGTTTTTGGGATGAAGACAAAATACCACCACAAGAAAAATAACATAATTAAAAAAATCAACAAACAAACCCCTCTATTCAAATTTCAAAATTCAAACATAAACATACATCAAGCCTAGCGACACCAAATCATTGGGTCGTAAGATTTTGATCTGATCCACCTTGGTTTGTTCCCTATAATTATTGATCTCAGAGTTTCCATATCTAATTCATTTGCAAGAACCCACCAGAACTTACCATGGGGTGTGAATAAGAAACATCTAGCATTCAGTAGAGCTAAAACTAGAAAACGACACAACAAAGAAGACCCGAAGTTGCAAAAAAAATCAGAGACCCCCATACCATAAGACACTTCACTAAATCAACATCATCAACATCAAAGATGGATCTCTAGTAAGCCACCATAATTGAACCAGAGCGAGGATCAAGGAAATTCCACACATCCAATCGAGAACCAGGTCTCTAAAAGCACCAACATTGGCATAAGATCACAACTTCCATTCGATGAAGCACTACCCTAAACCATCATCAATGCTACACCATATCTTCACCAGAGGACCACCTCACTAGATAAAAAATCCACCAATTTCATCCAATAGAATAAAGACACGACACCTATGCCCATCTCCACCGTGACATAGGGTCAACCCTTCAGAAATATTCCACCTTATCGAATGTGATACTTCCTCTGGTGAAGTCATCTTCAACTAAACTTGTATAATAGCTAACTAATCCATGACATCCATGAAGAAGAAACCAAAAGCCTTGATCCCACGTTCTTTAGCTATGGAAAGAAATAAAATATATATATTTATTCTATGAAAATGAATATGAATCGACGCCACTCTGGACTGTAAGGTTTATCTCAAAGATTAAGAAGGAACCTGATGACTAGATCTGAGAAGATCAAGTAAGAGACCTCCATATAGAGATTTTTCTCAAAAAAATCCACAATGAACTAACTGAAGATGGGTGAATTATATAGAACTTACCCAATAATAAGAAGAGGAGTGAAGACAATTGGAGGGTGAGTCAACAACGTGAGGGGAATCATAGGTCCCAAATTCCATAAAACTCAGATCCATAAAGGGAAGAAACCTTAAAACAAAAAATCTACAAGAACCATAAACAATATCAAGGAAGAAAGGGAGTTAAGGTAAGGGGGTCATCTCCGAAAAAGATGCTGAGCTGCCCCTATTGAGAAACATCCTAAATAGAACCCTAGTTGATAAGAGAGAGAGGAAAGACTGAATATATGAGATAAATTTGGTATCATAGGCATTGATCTGGAAGATCCCCCATGAATTTTTTATCTAGAATTGAGTTTTCTAGGAACCCCATCCACTACACTGAGTCATCCATGCATCTGGTTCCGGTCCTCCTAAGGTCATTATTCCAAGTAAAAAACAAGTGCAGAACCAGAAAAGAAACATGCAAGCACATAGTACATTTCAATAAACAGTGGGATTACATGGTTACAAATTTTATCCTACAACTGCAGTATAATGGAGAATCATTTTTTTCATGTGATGTTTTATTTTATTTTTTGATTACATATGATTTTACATTTTTTAACCTTTTATGATTTTGATTGATTATATGTAATTTTATTTTAAAAAAATTTATGTATTTTCATGATATATTAAACTATAGATTTTTTATTTGTGTTATTCTTGTCATGTTGGATAGATAAGAGATTTATCTAAATTTCATTAGTTTATAAGGAATTCTAAAATTGTTTTTTTAGTGCTTTAAAAATCAATGAAGATTCTTCTACAGTTTTATAAATTCTACAGTCTATATTTTTAAAAAGTGTCTGTATTTATTTTAATGAAACCTATACAGATATCAAATTAACATGAAACAAGATTTTATATAAATAAAAAATGTTTTTCTTGATTTAATTATTTTTCATCGAATCCTAAAAAGTTCATTTGGATGGTGAATAAATTTTCTTAAGTTATGATTTGATTTTCCAGAACTGTAGTTTCCCAGAATGTTGTTGCTTCTGTTTTTTTATTATATTTGATGTAGTAGATGTAGAATTTATTTGATTCCGGAGTAGTTTGAAATATAATAATGTTTCTACAAATAATTTCTTTTAACCAAAGTTTGAATCTTCAGTTTAGATCCCTTAAAAATTTATTGAAGTTTGTTAAAGTATGTAATCCAATTTTTCGCAAAGTATGGGAAACCCTACTTTCATGAGTAGTGAAAAGTATAGTTCAACAACCCTGCATTAATTTTCATACCCTATGAAATGTTACTGTTCATACCCTATGTTACATTACTGTTCATACCCTACATTATGTTACTATTCATTTCTGCAAAGTATGGTTCGGCAACCCTGCATTACTGTTCATACCCTAAGCTGTGTTATTGTTCATACCCTACGCTACATTACTATTCATACCATGTATTACATTATTTTTCATAGCCTATGCTACATTACTGTTCATACCCTACAGTACGTTACTATTCATTTTTTAAAAGTATGGTTTAGCAACCCTATGTTATTGTTCATTCCCTACGCTACGTTACTATTCATACCCTCTGTTATGTTACTGTTCATTTTCACAAGGTATGGTTCAATAGTCCTATATAACTATTTATTCCTATACTAAATTACTATTCATATCCTACACTACATTACTATTCATACCCAATGTTATTGTTCATTCTGTCATTTTATGTTGAAAATTGTTTTGTTGCATATATATGGATTATTTTCAACGGTTTTTTCTACTAGATAAATTCACATTAAATCTAAGGATTATTATCAATTATTTTTTAATGTTTTTGGTGGAATATTTAAAGAGAAAATTTAATAAACTATTTAGACATATTTTTCTAATAAATTTGGTGGTATTATGTTTATTTATTTTCAAATATTTGAATTTACATTTGGCTTGTGATACTAGTTTTCAGGAACCCTATTAACTAAGTTTAAATGAATTTAAATTGGACTTTTAAACCATTAAATGCTATTAATATTATGGATATTTTATTGGAAGAATTATTTAAATTATTTTTAATGCTTTTATTAGAGATTTATTCTACATGAATAAAGAGGTAACAGTGATGTGATTTTTATGGAGATATTTACGTTAAATCTTAACTCATTTTATTTTTAATATCTTAGGGAAGCGTATCTACTGCAACTACTGAATATTTTTTCTATATATATGCCATTATTTCTTGTAGGAGAGACACACAATAGAAATACAAAAAATACATGGGCTAATATATTTGATACTCTGTTTTTAAAAGAGAAAAATGTTGTGAACTTTGAATATGTTGTGCATTTTCAATTTCCTATGACACTTTGTTTCATCACCTGTAAGATCTCTAAAAGGCTGAATTACTTCTGCTTCAACTAAAATTGTCTTGATAAGATGAGTTGGTCTAATTCATAGCAACCAGTACATGTGATTTAATATTTTATCTTCTCTTATCTGGTTCTGAGTTTGTAACACTTTTTCTCATCTCTCACATGCACTCTATTTTTCTGTTTAGGATTTTAAACACAAAATCATTATTTTTTATTCTTTTTCTTCAGGTTGTGACTCCGTAATTCTAAAGTTAGGATCTAATGGTTGTGATTCCCTATATCTAAAGTTAGTTTTTTTCTAGTTTTTACTCCCTTTATCTAAAGTTAGTTTGTAAGGGTTGTGACTCCCCATAAAAAATAGTGTTGTGGTTATCTCTCCACTAGAAAACTATTTTTTAATTAGTTCATGATTCCCCCCTTAAAAATCATTTTTAGTGCACATGTATCTCTCAGCGAGTAGAGAGGTATAAGATTAGAAGTAGGACCACTTTGTACTGAACTAATATAAAAAACATAATTATGTTCTTTACTTTTTCTGCTGCTAACTAACATTAATAATAAACTTTGATAATTAATTTAATTAATCAATTAATTTGATTAAATTTTTTAATATGGTCTATTCATCCCCCTCTGGATCATCCTCCATTATCCTTTCCAACCTAAAATTTGGTATCAGAGGGAAATCATTTTTAGAATTGATTGGTTTTTTTTATTCTCATTATGATACCTTGAAATTTTTTTCAAAAGATTTTTCCTTTTGTAATTATCAAATCTCTATCTAGAGTCTGATTTGATTTTATTTATACTAATATTTTCTAAGACCTCACAGTCTAAGGACAAGATATTAGAAGATAGAAATATTGAACCCGAATGATGCTTGGATTCCTCAAAAGCCACCACACTTTGATGGTAATTATTATGGCTATTGGAGATCCCGAATGAAGTCTTACCTCAAGAATTTGGGCATTGAGCACTAGTCTATCATATCAAAATAGTAAAAACTACCTGAAGATGGCCCATATACTCTTACTAGGAATTATGCTGCTAGATATGTTTTAAATTATAAAGTTGTTAATAATTTATATTGTGTTATTAATAGAATTGTTTTTAGCCATGTGTCTGCTTGTATGACAACTCATGAAATATGAAAGATTCTACAAGTTACTCACCTTGTCTTTGAAAAACTAATCTATACCAAACTTGGAATGCTTCGTGTTGAGTACCAAGACATCAAGATGGGTGAAGATAAAACAGTAAACCAAATGTTCCACATATTCACAAGCATTATGAATGGAATTAATTCACTTGGAGAAGCTCTGGAAAACCTATTACTGGTTGAATGAGTCCTACGATCCTTACCAAAGAAATGGAATTCCAAGAAATTTTTAATTTATGAAAGAAATAATTTTAAAGAGTAAACCCTAGATGATTTGATTAGATCACTCCTTTCGTATGAATTAGAACTGAATAACATAGCTTCCAAGGTGACATCAAAAAGAAAATGTGTGGCTTTTAAATCTGTGAATGTTGATTCTATTAACTCTTTGGATTTTGATCTACAGGATTGTGAAAAAGAAGATATGGACTAGACAGTGACTGGGGTTTACAAAAGAATGAAAAATAAAGGATTCAAGAATCAGTTTAAAAGAAACCCTGAAAAAGAAAAATATGAGGGAGATAAGAAAGATGGTGCAAATTTCAATGCATCATATGTAACCTATTATGAGTACAGGAATAATGTTCATATCAAGCCTAATTGTCCAAAATATAAGAATAAATAAAAATATAAAAAAAAGAAAAAAGGCATTGAAAACCAGTTGGAGTTGTACAGAAGAAACTGATTCCAGTGAGCAATCTATAAATAAAAAAAATCTGTTAACTTGTTCTTCATGGCATCAGTGGGTAAGGTTATTAATTCTTGTTTTTATTCTAAATATTCTAATTCAAAATATGATTATGAAAACCCCAATATTTTTTAATTAAATAAATAAATTGAAAGATTAAGGAAATATATTTTCAAATCTGCTGATTTATATAACAAGCTTAAAGAAAACAATGAGAAAATTGTTTTTGAAAATAAAATACTTTTGCAGTAGAATGAAAAAATAAGTAACATTTCTTCTACAACTCATTCAAAAGTTTAGGAATATTTGAAATATGTTCAAGATTTGAGTGAAAATTTGAAAAATGATGTTGAATGTATTAAGAAAATCATATCTTCATTTATTTCAAGGTTGTGAAAAATATCACGAGATGATGTCTTTGACTAAAAATAATAAAAATAAAGATGGGTTTGGCTATATCAGAATATTAGACCAAATGCATAAAATCCAGTTTATTGAAAGTAAAAATGGTTTTACTTCAACTGTTACTTGTTTTAAATGTGGCAGGAAAGTTTATTATGAAAAGTATTGTTCCCTTAGATTTAAACAATCTTTTGGATTTTAAAAAAACTAATATTTCTAAATACTTATTATCTAGAGTACCTTACAATATGTGTCTAAATTTTTTATGGGTACCTAAAGAATTCATTACTAATCTTATCATACCCAAAGTAGTTTGGGTACCAAAATTTTCAAGTAATTGATTTTGTAAAAAAACATGCCTTGGATGTCTCAATAAAGACATATGGTACATGGATAGTGGATGCTCTAGGAATATGAATGGAGACCCATCAAATTTTACCACTTAAAACACATGTGATGGAGGCACTGTTACTTTTGGAGACAATTCGAAAGGCAATGTAAAAGGTTTTGGTAAAGTTTGTATATTAAATTCTACTTTTATTTATAAAGTTTTATATATTGAAGGTTGAAAACATAATTTAATTAGTAGATCATAATTATGTGGTGATGGAATGGAAGTTAAATTTCAAAATGATAAATGTTTAGTTTTTAAAGATGATTCTTTATTATTTTATGCTAATTTAAAATATAATATTTATACTATTGATTTTACTAAACTAAATGTTCAATGTGTAAAGTGTTTAAATGTTGTACAGAATGATAGCATCCTTTGGCATAGACATTTAGATCATGTTAATTTCAGATTTCTACATAAGATATCAAAACATGAAAATGTGTTATAGTAACATTCCTTGAAGAATGAACATCTTAATGTATGTGATGCTTGCATGAAAGGGAAGCAACACAAAATTTATTTTAGACCCATCAATCAGATAAGTACTAATAGACCTTTATAGTTAGTGTATCTTGATTTATTTAGCCCCACTCAAATTTCCACCCTTGGTGGAAAGAAATATACCTTAGATAGTATTGATGATTATAGTATATTTACTTGTGTATACTTTCTTTCTCATAAAAATGATATATTATTTATATTTACTACTTGATTTAAATTAGTTCAAATTAAAAAAGTTTGTATGATTATTTCTATTTATATTGAAAAAGAAGGTGAATTTCATAATTTATATTTTGAAAAAAAATTGTGAAAGGAATAGCTATTATCATAATTTTTTCTACTCCTAGAACACCACAAAAAAATGGTGTTGTAGAACGATAAAATAGAACTCTTATTGAAATGCCTCGAACAATGTTAATAAATATAATTTTCCTTGATATTTTTGGTATGAGGCTGGTTTTTTTTCTTGTTATATTTCAAATAAAATTATTATTATAACTTTGTTAAAGAAAAATCCTTATGAATTATTTAAAAATAAAAGGCCTAAATTTTGTTATTTTAGAGTTTTTGGCTATAAATTTTTTATTTTATGTTCAAAGGATAATTTAGATAAATTTGATGATACGATTGATGAAAGTATTTTTCTTGGTTATTTTAATAATAGTAGAACTTACAGATTTTATAATAAAAAGAATATGATTATTGAAAAATTTGTTCATGTTATGTGTGATGAAAATAATATTAAATTAGAGTCTGATCCAAATGTTTTTTATGATGAGTTTAGATATTTAAATTTTGGTGAAGAAATACCTCAAGATAAGAATGAATCTATTGAGAGGGAGCTTACTCTTTCTCAACCTAATCCAAAAACATGGAAGATTCATAAAGTTCATCCTATTGAAAATGTAATTGGCAATATTGATTCTGGTATTAAAATAATAAATTCTATTTTAAATTATTCTGTCAATTCTTCTTTTATTTCTGATTTTTTTCCTTATAATGTTAATTATTCTTTGAAAGATGCAAATTGGACTGTTTCTATGCAAGATGAATTAAATCAATTTATTAGAAATAATATTTGGACTTTAGTATAATTTCCTAATGATAAACTAGTGATTGGAACTAAGTTGATATTTAGAAACAATCTGGATGAATCTTGATAGATTTTGAAAAATAAATTCAGGCTTGTTTCTCAAGGTTACTCTAAAGAAGAAGGTATAGACTTTGATGATTATTTTTCACCTATTTCCAGGTTAGAGGCAATTAGAATTTTAATGGTTTTGTCTTGTTTTCATGATTTTAAATTATATCAAATGGATATAAAAAGTGATTTCTTAAATGGTTTTATATCTGAATAAGTTTATTTTTCTCCACCCCCAGGTTTTGAAAGTGAAAATTTTCCTAACCATGTTTTTAAAATATAGAAAGATTTGTACAGTCTCAAGAAAGCACATAATGCGTGGTATGAATGTCTTTCTTTGTTTTTGTTAAATAATGATTTCAAGAAAGGAAATGTTGATCCAACTCTTCTTATTAAAAGAACTTCTCATGATATTTTTGTTTTTCAAATTTATGTTGATGATATAGTTTTTGGTTCCTCTAGTGAAATAATTTTCTATAATTTTTCTTCTTTTATGTCTTCTGAATTTTACATGAGTTTAACGGTTGAATTAAAATTCTTTATTGGACTTCAAATTTCTCAATGGATAGATATAATTTTTCTTAATCAATCTAAGTATTCTAAAGAGTTAGTTAAAATTTTTGTTCTTGATTCTACTAAATCTATGAAAACTCCTATGGGTACTAATTATAAATTAGATATTGATGAATCTGGTAAATCTATTTGATTTTAAATTTTATAGAGGCATGATAGGTAGCTTACTTTATTTAACTGCATCTTGATCTAGTGTCATTTTTAGTGTTTGTTTATGTGCAAGATTTCAATATGATCCTAAATAATTTCATATTAAATCTGTAAAAAGAATAATTAGATATGTTAAAGGAACAATTGATCATGCTTTATTTTATCCAAAATATAATTGTTTTGATTTAACATCTTATTTTGACTCTGATTTTGTAGGATGTAGAATTGACCAAAAAAGAACATCAGGTATGTGTCATTTTCTAGGAAGAAGTGTAATTTCCTAGTCATCTAAGAAGCAATTATCTGTTGATTTATCTACTACAAAAGCTAATTAAATATCTTCTACTAGTAGTTGTGATCAATGTTTATGGATTAAATAAATCTTATGAGATTTTTTATTTTATTTTGATAAACTTTATATTTATTGTGATAATACTTCTGCAATTTCTATTTCTAAAAACCCCTTAATGTATTCTAGAACAAATCACATTGATCTTAGATTTTATTTTATTAGAGATCATGTGAATAAGAGTGATATTGTTTTAGAATTTATACCTTCTAAAAATCAGCTAGCCAATATTTTTAAAAATCCTTTAGACTCTGCTCAGTTTGAAAAAATTAAATTTTATCTTCGTATGTTGGAATTATAAATTTTTATTTACTGATTTTTTTTAGGGGGAGTTTGTTTTCACTTTTTTTTATTTACAAAAAGAGGGATAAATAACTTGGTTTTAATTGTTTTAAAACATTTGTTTTAGGGAACTTTCATTTAATTATTTTAGAAAAAATTGGTTTTAATTGGTTTAAATGTTGTGGCTTTGTAATCAACCAAAGTGGGGGATTTTTTGTGCATGTTCAAGTTTTATTTTGTTTGATTATATATGATTTTACATTTTTTAACCATTTATGATTTTTTTTATTATATGTAATTTTATTTTAAAAACCTTTTTGTATTTTCATGATATCTTAAACTAAACTGCTTTTATTTGTGTGATTCTTATAAATTTGGATAAATAAGAGATTTATCTAAATTTCATTTGTTTATGTGGAAGTCTGAAAATGTTTTTTTAGTACTCTAAAAATTCAATTAATCTGTTGATGCAGTTTTAGAAATTCTATAGTCTATATCATTAAAATGTTTCTATATTTATTTTACTAGAGATTCTAAAGATATCTAATTCACATAAAACATGATTTTATGGAAATCCAACATGTTTATCTTGATTTCATTAGTTTACATTGAAGCCTAAAAAGGTCATTTGGATGGTGAATAAATTGTCTGAAGTTATATTTTGATTTTCCAGAAATATAGTTTTCTAGAATGTTGTTGCTTATGTTTTTTAATGATATTTAGAGATGTAGATGTTGGATTTATTTGATTCTTGATTAGTTGGAAGGATAATAAGTTTTTCTATAAATAAGTATTTTTGACCAAAGTCTGAATCTTCTGTTTAGAGCTCTTAAAAATTCATTGAAGTTTTTTAAAGTATGTTGTCCAGTTTTTCACAAAATATAGGATACCCTACTTTTATGAATAGTGTAAAGTATGGTTTAGCAACCCTGTGTTATCGTTCATACCATACACCACGTACTATTCATACCCTACGATATTTTATTGTTCATACCCTATGTTATGTTACTATTCATTTCCATAAAGTATGGTTCAGAAACCCTACGTTGCGTTACTGTTCACACCCTACGATACATTACTGTCCATTTCTGCAAAGTATGGTTTAGAAACTCTATGTCATTGTTCATTCTCTACGCTACATTACTGTTTATACCCTACATTACGCTACTTTTTATTTCGGAAAAGTATGCTTCATCAACCCTATGATACTATTTATTCCATACGCTACATTACTATTCATAACTTATGCCACGTAACTGTTTATACCCTACATTACTATTAATTTTGTGATTTTATGTTGAAAATTGTTTTGCTACATATATATGGATTAATTTCAATGGTTTTTCTACTGGATAAATTCATATTAAATCTAAAGATTATTATCAAAGAGTTTTTAATGTTTTTTGTGTAATATTTAAAGAGAAAAATTAATAAAATATTTCAACATCTTTTTCCAATAAATTCGGTGGTTTCAAGTTTATTTATTTTCAAATATTTGATTTTACGCTTAGCTTGTGCTTACATTTTTTAAGAACCGTATTGACTTAGTTTAAATGAATTTAAATAGAAATTTTTAATCATTCAACAGTATTATTATTCTGGATATTTTATTGGAAGACTTTTTAAAATTATTTTGAATGATTTTATTATAGATTTATTCTATAGAAATAAAAAGGCAACGATGTTGTGATTGTTATGGATATATTTATGATAGCTCTTGAATTATTTTATTTTGAATATCCGAAGGAAGCAGAGCTGCTACAACAGCTGAATTTTTTTTCTATATATATATATATCATTATTTCTTGTATAAGACACACACAATAGAAATAAAAAAATGGAATGATATAGAATATTTGATACTCTATTTTTTCAAAGAGAAAAGAGTTGTGAACTATGAACATGTTGTGAATTTGAAACATCCTACGACACTCTATTTTATCACCTGCACGATCTCTCAAGGGCTGAATTGCTTCTGTTATGACTACAATTATCTTGACAAGATAATATGATCTAATCATCAACAAGCAATACCTGTGATTTAATATTTTATTTTCTTTTTCTTGTTCTAAGTTTGTAAAACTTTTTCTTATCTCTCACATGCACACTATTTTTATGCTTATAATTCTAAACACAAAAGCATTATTTGTTATTCTTTTTTTTCAGGTTGTGACTCTTGGATTCTAAAGTGAGGATCTAAGGGTTGTGACTCCCTGTATTTAAAGTTAGGATTGTTCAGGTTTGTCACGACCCGACCTCGGGGCCCGTGCCGTGACTACCCCAGGCCCGCCTTCCATAGGCCAGGGGCTGGCGACTAGCACCAAGGCGTAAATCCCAACAAAAGGGAAGGCATTTCCTTTGAAAAGTAAACAAGCACCACAGAGTAAGCAAGCGGAAAAGTAAACACTAATAAAGAACAGAGTACAACTGAAAGTGTGGAAAAGTAAATGGGCCAGTATACAAACCCAAACTGAAAGTAAAAGTACAACTCGAAAGGGAAAACAGAAACTGTAAAGTAAAAGCCGCTACACCGAGCTGTCCACTGGAGATCCCACCTGAAGGGTGGGTACAGATAGCTCCACTGCTCCTCGGGTCCCGTCGTCCGCTCCGAACACGTCCCGCCCAGTGGTCCACCTCCAGGTACCGTCCTACTCTGCAAGCCTTAGCCAAGATCAACGCTGTCTGTCGTCTACAACCAACACAATGTAGTTCGGGCATAGCCCATGCAGGGGTGAGTATAAGATACTCAGTAGGGACCCCGAGACCCCTGAAGGTCTACCAAAATCCACAAAGGAAGATACAGTCACGAAGTAACAACCAACACTGCTTAGGTATATGCCCATACATATACCTAAGTCATCAATTCCAATACGCTCCAGCCTCCGAGCCCAAGTACAACTCAGTCCACACAGGAAAGTAAACGTATTCCACACAGGAAAGCAAAACGTAATCCACACAGGATAGCACAACACAATCCACACAGGAAAGCAACAGGATTCAGCTCACACAGGTATACTTCTTCATAAGACGATAAAGATGATCTCTGATCCATCTAAGTCGTCGGACCCACGAAGGATCGATAGGTAACTAACCCCCGCAAAAGACCCACACAGGATCGGGCCCACACAGGACCTGTAGGCGTTGGTTCACACAGGACCACTGAGCGCAATGACCCACACAGGATCGGACCCACACAGGATCGGGCCCACACAGGACCTGTAGCACTGATCCACATAGGATCGCTGAGTGTTGTAGTCGTCGTCGGCGAATCCACTAAGGATCTCTGTACTGTCGTCGTCGCAGTCACAGTAGCAGTAGCAGTCGCAGCCAGCACTAAGGTTCCCGCACACAGCAAGCTCATTCGGGAGGGTCCGCTCCACGAGCCGAGAGTCTGATACATCAACTACCACAAAGTCCAAAGTTGATGTATCTAAAAGTTCCGTATCGCCAACAGGAACTCAACGCAACAGACGGCGCGTCGATCGGACGCCCGGTCTGAGAGTTATTGGCTTTTTCGTCCCAGGGGCCCGGTTGGTTTTTAAGGCAAAACCAACCCGACCGTACTCCACCTGCGTCCAAACCTCAAGCGGAGTATGCCAAAAGATCCGTCTCACTAAGAGGAACTCAACAAAGCTGACGGCACGTCAAACGGACGTCCGTAGCTCAAGTTATGAGCGTTTCCGCTCCGAGAGCCCGGTTGGTTTCGTATACGAATCAACCCGGCCGAACTCAAAGTATTCCGAAACTTTGAGTGTGATATATCAAATCGACCTTCTTGATCCAAGGATCGCATCGCCGCTGACGGTTCGTCAATCGGAGGTCCGTAGCTCAAGTTATGGGCAAAAGACCGAAGTCGAAACGAAAGCGGGGGGTCCGGGTCCGGGTCGACCCGGCCCGGCCGGCGGCGCGGCCCGGCGCGGCCCGGCGTGGCGGCGTGGTCCGGCGCGGCCCGGCCGGTGGCGGCGCGGCCTGGGCGCCGCTCGGGTGCCACGCGCGGGGGGCAGAGCCCCCGCTTCTCTTGCCTGGCGGTGCGGCAACCTGACGCGCCCCATTTTAAAACCCCCCCCCCTCACGTGGGGGGCCTGCTTTGGGGAAAACGGGGGGGCGCTGCCCCCCCCCCCCCTTGGTGTAACCACGGCCCCCCCATTATGGGGGGCCGGTTTTGGCCAGCCGGGGGAATTAATTCCCCCGGTCCTTCTCCCTTCCGGCCGGCCCAACATGGCCGGCCGGTTCTTCCTCAACGGGACCGGCAAGGCCGGTCCCCTTTCCGACTTCCGACACCGGCGGCCCGGCTAGCCGCCGGTCTTCTCGTTCCGTCGCAGCCCGGAACCGGCCGCGACCTTCGTCGTCCGGCGCAGTGCGATGACACCACGCCCCTCCGCTGCGGCCCTGCTCCGACCACGGCGCCTTTGGTTTCCTTCGACACAGCGCGACGACGTCGCGTTCATGATAACCTTTCCGCGGCGCGGCGCGACGGCGCCGCGCAATTATAGCCTTGCGATTCCCACGTTGTGCGACGGAACCACGCCATCTCGTTCATCCACAAGAAAATAATAATATTCAAGAACAAGGAGGGGGTTTCGGCCGTGTTTGTGCGGTCCGGCCCCCCTCTCGTTAGATGATAGCACTTAAACATTTATCCTCAAGTTTGTCATGCTAGAACCAAGAACGAGAATAAATAAATAATCAACAACAAACCCCTACCTCGATTTCAAGAACGATGATCGTCAACGACCCGCGGAAGACGCATCGCGGTGGTCGGCGTCACGGAAGAAGGACTTCGATGTCGTGAAGTGAGGATTCGAAGTTCTTTGACGACGATTTCGTCGCGGGAAATCGTCGCGGAAGAGATGACGCGGAAGAAGACGTCGTCGGTATCGCGGGTATGACGTCGCGGAAGACGGTTCCCGAGAACGTGGCGTTCTTCGTCGATGTCCGAAAGTTCTTCGCGTTCTTCGTCAAAGTTTGAAGAAGAAGAAGGAGCTCTCCAATCCTCTCAAGAGCAAAGGAAACCAACCCAAAATAATAAAATAAGCTTAAGCTTATTTTATTACACAACCTTCCTCTTAGAATTTCAAAGGTTTGAAATTCAAATTAACCATCCTCAATTAATTAAACCAAGTTGTCAAACATTAATTGAAATGGGTTAAAGGGGAGTTTTTGAGAGAAGTTGAGGAGTTGGGGTTCGTGTGGGCCCCACCACACTTATTCCTCCCAAGGGAGGTTAAGTGGTTGTGGGTCCCACCCCTAACTCCCTTTGGGAGGTTTTTAAAAAAAACAAGTTAAAATAAATATTTGTATCCCACAATTTGTATTTAACTTATTCTAAACTCCCAAAAACTAACTCTCAACCCGAAATAAACGCAACCTCGGAAAAGGTCTCCTTAAGCGAATATCGGCGCTGCGAGTTCATCGGTGCCCTCGGATTTTGATTCCGGGCACCGGTTCAAAAGTTAGAAATTCCCGCACGTTCGTTCACTGAATGTACCCGAGCCAAACTTCAGAAAATGATTCCGGGCACTCCGGGCCTCAGAATCAGGTGTCGTCAGAAACCGCGCTCTTGTAAAATTCCAAAGAAAATTCAAAAATAATTTCCCTTTAATTTTACGGGTCTTTACATTACTCCCACCTCAGGGCTTTACGTCCCCGTAAAGATACATCAAAAACTAGGGAAACAAATGAGGGTACTGAGCACGCATCTGAGCCTCCCGCTCCCATGTGCTCTCCTGGAGGTTCCCATGTTGCCATCTGATGCACACAAGAGGAATCGATCGCCCACGTAGGACCTGCTCCTGTCGATCCTCTATCTCCACTGGTACCTCCGTAAAAGTTGTCCCATCGTCAACGTCAAGCTCCCCATGGTCAATGATGTGCGTCGGGTCGTGCACGTATCTCCTCAGCTGAGATACGTGGAAGATGTCGTGCACCCGGTGCAACTGAGGTGGTAGAGCCAGGCGATAAGCCACCTCGCCAATCCTGTAGAGGACCTGGAAGGGTCCGATGAAGCGCGGAGATAACTTGCCGCCTCGGCCAAATCTTCGTATACCACGTCGAGGTGAGACCCGCAAGAAGACGTGGTCTCCATCCTCGAACTCTAGTGGCCTCCGCCTCCTGTCAGCGTATGACTTCTTCCGGCTCTGAGCTGTCCTCATCCGCTCCTGGATGACCTGGACCTTCTCTGTCGTGGCCTGGACCATCTCCGGTCCCACAAGTGCTGACTCCCCAGGGTCTGTCCAGCACAAAGGAGATCTACAAGGTCGGTCATACAACTCCTCGTACGGTGCCATCCCGATGGTGGAGTGGTAGCTGTTGTTGTACGCAAACTCCATCAAGGGTAGGTGGTCCTCCCAGCTATGACCAAAGTCGAGGACACATGCGCAGAGCATGTCCTCGAGAGTCTGAATGGTCCTCTCCGTCTGACCATCCGTCTGAGGGTTAAAGGTTGTGCTCAGACGTAGCTGCGTCCCGAACGCCTCCTGTAACCCCTTCCAAAGCCGGGTAGTAAAGTGAGAATCTCGATCGGAGACGATAGATGATGGCACACCATGGAGCCACACAATCTCCTAAACGTAGAGACGTCCCAAGCTCTCCACTGAGCCCTGCTCTATGATGGGTAAGAAGTGAGCCGACTTGGTGAGTCGGTCAACAATCACCCAGATGGAGTCGTGACCTCTGGAAGTGCGTGGAATTCCAGTCACGAAGTCCATAGATATTCCGTCCCACTACCACTCCGGGACCTCCAAGGGCTGTACCAAACTTGCTGGTACCTGATGCTCTGCCTTCACCTGCTGGCAGGTGAGGCATCGAGAAACGAACTCTGATACAGCCTTCTTCATGCCCAGCCACCAATGCTGTCGTCTGAGATCCTGGTACATCTTCGCCACTCCAGGATGTACCGCCAAAGGAGAAGTGTGAAACTCTCTCAGCACCTCCTCTCACAAAGCGACTGGTACCATGGTACGTCCTCTGAAAAGGATGGCGTTCTCTGCTCCAAGGGAGAAACCATCAGGTGCCTGTCCCGAGGATATCTATGCACGTTGTGTCTCACAGTCAGCGTCCTCACGTTGTACCTCTCTGACCCGTTGCAGTAGAGGAGGGGTGACTGTGAGATACTGGAGGAAGGCTGCTCCATCTCTATCCACGAAGGATATCTGCAAAGAGGCTAGCTGCTCCATCGCCTCCTCAAGTAGTTGAATGCCCGTCTTCCTGCTGAGGGCATCGGCTACTACGTTCCCCTTTCCAGGAGTATAGACTATCTCAATGTCATAGTCCTGGAGGAACTCGAGCCATCGCCGCTATCTCAGGTTCAGGTCCTTCTGTGAGAAGATATACCTGAGACTCTGATGATCAGAAAAGACTGTAAAGTGCTCGCCCATCAGATAGTGCCGCCATGTCTTCAGAGCGAAGACCACTGCTGCCAACTCCAGGTCATGGGTAGCGTAGTTCTTCTCATGCGGCCTCAACTATCGTGATCCATAGGCGATCATTGCCCGCTCCTGCATCAGGACGCAACCGAGTCCAGTCCCTGATGCATCGCAGTAAACTACGTACCCTACTCCCTCCTCAGGCAACCTGAAGATAGGTGCGCTAGTCAACCTCTGTCTCAGCTCTTGGAAGCTCTGCTGACATCTGTCTGACCACACGAAGGGTTTCCCCTTCCTCCTTAACGTACGACAAAGCTGCAAATATTTCTCCTTTGCCGAAAAGTGAAATCCGGTCTCATCCCCTGGATGAACCAGTTCCTTGCCTAATACAGTCAATCCCATCATGATTAGATAATTCATGGCATGGATGACGTCGTAAGGCCTCGACGCTGCTACCAAGATATCCATCCGTTACTCTCACCTCCAAGGGTTGAGTCACACTGTCGGCATCAGTGTGTGGTCACTGGGTTTCCTCTAGTAAGAATCTCGCAAGTGAGGGTCAAGTCAACAGTTTTTAACCGGCACCTCTTAGTAAAAACAAACAAAAGACAAGAAAACAAAATTCACCAAGGCAAGTATCTTTTATTACTTCAACTTAAAGTACAAGGACACAAGGCAACACAAACTACGAAGCTAGAGGAATTATGGGCAAAGGCCTCTATGCCTGGAGCTAGTCCCGCACTAGTCCACCCACTTCCGGAGCTCCATGATCGTAAGCTTCAGCTGCTTGAAGTTGTGCTCTCCCCTGAGGTCGGGGTGGACCTCCTAGTGGTGGTGGTGGTGGTAGAGCCTCAAAGCGTCGCCCACCACTTGGTGCTCGTCCAGCTCCTCTGCCTCGTCCGCCTCCTCCCTACGGACCGTCATGGTCGAACCTCTACCTCTGCCTAGGTGGTTCCTCAACCGTCTGCTGCTCCTCTGCATGACGGGTCAGGCAGTCACGAGCCATGTGGCCCTGCCCGCCGCACGAGTAGCACTGTCTGCCTCTGAAAAGACTGGCTCCGCGCTGTGTGCCCCGCACTGCTGAGCCAGTGTCCTGAGGTCGTCTGCCTGAAGGTCTGGTCTTCCTGGACCCCTGATTCATCCGTCGACTGCCAGCCGCAGAAGACTCTGCCACGTGTCGCCCTGCGGTGGGTCTCGGCGCTGGTGTAGACTCAGCAAGGAAGCTCTCGATCAAAAGGGTCCGCTCCAGTACTCCTGTCTGAGTCGGTATTCTGAGGGAGATCAGCGATGCCCTGATCTCGTGTCTCAAACCCTGCTCGAAGGTCCGGGCCCGGAAGAATGGGTCCCGTACCATGTCGGTCGAGTAGCGCGAGAGATCAGTAAATCTCGCCGAGTACTGAGCGACCGTCATGTTGCCCTGCCGCAGCTGAAGAAGCTCCTGGATACGCACCGCACGAAGGGTGGCTGGGACAAACTCCGAGCGGAAGAGGCTCTCAAAGTCCGTCCAAAGTAGAGATGCCTCATCGTGCACCTGGAGCATCAAGCTCCACCATCATCCTACTGCTGCGTGCAATAGGCTCGCAGCGAGGATCACCATGAGGTCTGCAGGTGTCCTCACTAGCCTAAAAACTCGCACCACTGCCTCCAGCCAGTCCTCTGCTGCCTGGGGGTCCGTCTCCCCACAGAACCTAGGCGGTCGCTGGCACTGGAACTCGTGCAGAGCTCCAAGGCGACGTGCATTGTCAGCGACTGGTGCTGGAAGCATCGGTGGCTCGACGGGTAGAGCTACCGCCGGTGCCACTGCTGACAAAGGGCCCTACACCGAGGCCTCGTCGCTCGGTGGGCTATAATCACGCTCGACTCTCGGAACCCTAGATGGCTGCCATCGTGGGGCCATCCTGAAAAGGAAACAGGTGCGCCACGGTCAGAACAGTATACCTGGTGAGCTGATATAAAGTAATCATAAAGAAAAATTTGAAACACACACGCAATCAATGTTTTCGTGCATTAAGTCGGAAATCAGTAGTCAGGGTCCTGGTGTACGGATACGTTGGCCGCCACACCAACACTGGACTCCCTGGACTGATAACCACACTCAATACGCTAAACATTATTGCTTCACATAGAAAAGATCAGAGTTCGCGGTAGAACCGAACTCCTCTGATACCAATTTGTCACGACCCGCCCTCGGGGCTCGCGTCGTGACTACCCCAAACCCGCCTTCCATAGGCCAGGGGCTGGCAACTAGCACCAAGGAGTAAATCCCAACAAAAAGGGAAGGCATTGCCTTTGAAAAGTAATCAAGCACCACAGAGTAAGAAAGCGGAAAAGTAAACACTAAGAAAGGACAGAGTACAACTGAAAGTGCGGAAAAGTAAATGGGCCAGTATACAAATCCAAACTGAAAGTAAAGTACAACTCGAAAGGGAAAACAGCAACTGTAAAGTAAAAGCCGCTACACCGAGCTGTCCACTGGAGATCCCACCTGAAGGGTGGGTACAGATAGCTCCACTGCTCCTCGGGTCCCGTCGTCCGCTCCGAACACGTCCCGCCCAATGGTCCACCTCCAGGTATCGTCCTGCTCTGCAAGCCTCAGCCAAGATCAACGCTGTCCGTCGTCTGCAACCAACACAATGCAGTGCGGGTATAGCCTGTGCAGGGGTGAGTATAAGCTACTCAGTAGGGACCCCGAGACCCCTGAAGGTCTCCCAAATCCGCAAAGGATAAACCACAAAGGAAGATACAGTCATGAAGTAACAACTGAAACTGCTTAGGTATATGCCCATACATATACCTAAGTCATCAATTCCAATACGCTCCAACCTCCGAGCCCAAGTACAACTCAGTCCACACAGGAAAGTAAACGTATTCCACACAGGAAAGAAAAACGTAATCCACACAGGATAGCACAACACAATCCACACAGGAAAGCAACAGGATTCAGCTCACACAGGTATACTTCTTCGTAAGACGATAAAGATGATCTCTGATCCATCTAAGTCGTCGGACCCACGAAGGATCGATAGGTAACTAACCCCCGCAAAAGACCCACACAGGATCGGGCCCACACAGGACCTGTAGGCGCTGGTTCACACAGGACCGCTGAGCGCAATGACCCACACAGGATCGGACCCACACAGGATCGGGCCCACACAGGACCTGTAGCACTGATCCACATAGGATCGCTGAGTGATGTAGTCGTCGTCGGCGAATCCACTAAGGATCTCTGTACTGTCGTCGTCGCAGTCACAGTAGCAGTAGCAGTAGCAGTAGCAGTCACAGTCGCAGCCAGCACTAGGGTTCCCGCACACAGCAAGCTCGTTCGGGAGGGTCCGCTCCACGAGCCGAGAGGCTGATACATCAACTGCCACAAAGTCCAAAGTTGATGTATCCAAAAGTTCTATATCGCCAACAGGAACTCAACGCAACAGACGGCGCGTCGATCGGACGCCCGGTCTGAGAGTTATTGGCTTTTTCGTCCCAGGGGCCCGGTTGGTTTTTAAGGCAAAACCAACCCGACCGTACTCCACCTGCGTCCAAACCTCGGGCAGAGTATGCCAAAAGATCCGTCTCACTAAGAGGAACTCAACAAAGCTGACGGCACGTCAAACGGACGTCCGTAGCTGAAGATATGAGCGTTTCTGCTCCGAGGGCCCGGTTGGTTTCGTATACGAACCAACCCGGCTGAACTCAAAGTATTCCGAAACTTTGAGTTTGATATACCGAATCGACCGTCTCGATCCAAGGATCGCATCTCCGCTGATGGTTCGTCAATCGGAGGTCCATAGCTCATGTTATGGGAAAAAGACCGAAGTCGAAACGAAAACGGGGGGTCCGGGTCCGGGTCGACCCGGCCCGACCCCCCCTGGGTCGACCCGGGTCCGACCCGGCCCGTCCGACGGCGCGGCCCGGCGCGGCGGCACGGTCCGGAGCGGCGGCGCGGCCTGGGCGCCGCTCGGGTGCCACGTGCGGGGGCAAAGCCCCCGCTTCTCTTGCCTGGCGGCGCGACAACCTGTCGCGCCCCATTTTAAAAATCGGCCCCCCCTCACGTGGGGGGCCTACTTTGGGGAAAACGGGGGGGCGCTTCCCCCCCCCCTTGGTGTAACCGCGGCCCCCCCATTATGGGGGGCCGGTTTTGGCCAGCCGGGGGAATTAATTCCCCCGGTCCTTCTCCCTTCCGGTCGGCCCAACATGGCCGGCCGGTTCTTCCTCAATGGGACCGGCAAGGCTTGTCCCCTTTCCGGCTTCCGACATCGGCGGCCCGGCTAGCCACCGGTCTTCTCGTTCCGCCGCGGCCCGAAACCGGCCGCGGCCTTCGTCGTCCGGCGCGGTGCAACGGCACCGCGCCCCTCCGCCGCGGCCCCGCTCCGGCCGCAGCGCCTTTGGTTTCCTTCGACGCGGCGCGACGGCGTCGCGTTCATGATAACCTTTCCGCGGCGCGGCGCGACGGCGCCACACAATTATAGCCTTGCGATTCCCGTGTGGTGCGACGGCACCACGCCATCTCGTTCATCCACAAGAAAATAATAATATTCAAGAACAAGGAGGGGGTTTCGGCCGTGTTTGTGCGGTCCGGACCCCCTCTCATTAGATGATAGCACTTAAACATTTATCCTCAAGTTTGTCATGCTAGAACCAAGAACGAGAATAAATAAATAATCAACAACAAACTCCTACCTCGGTTTCAAGAACGATGATCGTCAACGACCCGCGGAAGACGTGTCGCGGTGGTCGGCGTCACGGAAGAAGGACGTCGATGTCGTGAAGCGAGGATTCGAAGTTCTTTGATGACAATTTCTTCACGGGAAATCGTCGCGGAAGAGATGACGCGGAAGAAGACGTCGTCGGTATCGCGGGTATGACGTCGCGGAAGACGGTTCCCGAGAACGTGACGTTCTTCGTCGATGTCCGAAAGTTCTTCGCGTTCTTCGTCAAAGTTTGAAGAAGAAGAAGAAGAAGGAGCTCTCCAATCCTCTCAAGAGCAAAGGAAACCAACCCAAAATAATAAAATAAGCTTAAGCTTATTTTATTACACAACCTTCCTCTTAAAATTTCAAAGGTTTGAAATTCAAATTAACCCTCCTCAATTAATTAAACCAAGTTGTCAAACATTAATTGAAATGGGTTAAAGGGGAGTTTTTGAGAGAAGTTGAGGAGTTGGGGTCCGTGTGGGCCCCACCACACTTATTCCTCCCAAGGGAGGTTAAGTGGTTGTTGGTCCCACCCCTAACTCCCTTTGGGATGTTTTAAAAAAAAACAAGTTAAAATAAAAATTTGCATCCCACAATTTTTATTTAACTTATTCTAAACTCCCAAAAACTAACTCTCAACCCGAAATAAACGCAACCTCGGAAAAGGTCTCCTTAAGCGAATATCGGCGCTGCGAGTTCATCGGTGCCCTCGGATTTTGATTTCGGGCACCGGTTCAAAAGTTAGAAATTCCCGCTCGTTTGTTCACTGAACGTACCCGAGCCAAACTTCGGAAAATGATTCCGGGCACTCCGGGCCTCGGAATCAGGTGCCGTTAGAAACCGCGCTCTTGTAAAATTCCAAAGAAAATTAAGAAAAAATTTCCCTTGAATTTTATGGGTCTTTACAAGGTTGTGACTCCCTTTATCTAAAGTCAGGTTGTAAGGGTTGTGACTACCCATACAAAAGTTAGTGTCGTGATTATCCCTCTACTAGAAAAGGATTTTTTTTAATTGGGTTATGATTCCCCCTTAAAAATCATTTTTAGTGCACATGTAACTCTCACCGAGTAGAGAGGTATAAGAGTATAAGTATGTCTACTTTGGACTGAACCACTACAAAAAAATCTTGTGTTCTTTACTTTTTCTGCAGAAAACTAACATTAATAATTAACTTTGATAATTAATTTAATTAATAAATTGATTTTATTAATTTTTTAATCTGGTATATTTACCCCCCCCCCCCTTTAGACCATCTTTCATTACCCATTCGGACCTAACACGTATGGATCCATCATTTTGGTCTCTGCCCTTGCGGGTCTCAGCCTCTGCCTCTAGCTCTAGTGCCTTCATCTCTTTATGTGTGACCTAGTTGGCTTCCCCGAAAGGGGAGCCCCCTCAGCCTTTGTCAGGCATTTTCAGAACTCATCGTTCATACTCAAAAAAAATTTACTGCATCCATTTATATAGAACCCAAGTCCATATCTCCAATTAATATTGTCAACATTAATTTTTTTCATCCACTAATAATGAGAATAAACTTTTCATTACTATTGGGAGAAACTCCTCTATTAATTTTAAGAAGAATATCTCCATTAATAAATTTCTCTCTCTCCATAAAATGGGCTGGACCCAAATCAATTCTGACTTAAGAATCGTTTTAATAGGTTGAGTCTAACAATCTCTTACTCGAACACTATTCTCATACTCACACCAATATCAAAATTGGTCCAACTTCCATTCACTATTTTTTTGAAGCATCTTCATGTTTCTCTACTCCATACAACTTTAGTCGTCCGGGCTCCCATTGAAGTAGTTCCTCCTCAGTCTTTCGGAACCACAATCTGATTATTACACTGAATATGTGAAACTCATCTAAATGCCTTCATGGAAAATTTATCCGAAGCAATCAGGAATGATTTTTTATCCTCTAATTTTGTTGAAATTTCCCACAACAAGCTTTATTGTGCACCATGTCCATGGCCTTGATCTATCAGACTCGCATGTGTTTCTGAAGTCTCCACTATCGATCTTCTCCACCACCTAATATATTTTTGGTACACCGAACTCTAGAAACACCTTTGGAACTGACCTTCATCTGGTAACTATAGCTTCTGGAAAGTCTGATGTCATCGGCATGAAAAACTTCCACTCAAACTTCCTTCAGTGCAATAATGGAAATGGGGTCCTTTACTCCCATTGCTTCTATCATGGTTCAGACTCTTTAAGAGCCCACCTTCATCATAGAAGGACCTTTCGTTTCTCTACCAATCCTTTAAAATATTATTTCCAAAGATTCGAATGTTGTAAAATCCATTCTCAATCTGCAATGCCATCTACAACAAGGGCATCGGTCGAATCTTCCATCGAATTTAACAGACAACTGATGACTTCATCTGACATCTCCTTCTGGGAACTCGAGTCGTCTGTCACCAAACTTCAACTTCTGAAATAATCCCTTAGTGCTTGCTATCATTGTATTTTAGTTCTCTTTCCTTCCATAATTTTAGTATCCTTCCACCAAGACCCAAATGTCACCCAATGAATGGAACACACCACATGAAACCTACGGCCAAGAATACTTTCGATATTCCAGCAACACCGCTGATACCGCCACCATCTTCTAGTGACATTCTTCTGGACACCTGATAGACCAACTAACTTGAGGAACCCCAAAATTCTTCCACCAAGCTATGATTTTCACAACGGAACACGCCCCGTGCCTCCTCCTAGTCAATCTGAATTTTGATATCCCAAAAACACTTTTGGTACCGCCGCTATCTTCCGGTAACAACTTTTGAGTCCTTGATAAACTACTCCACTAGATATCTTCCATTGTGTTCTGCAACCGAACACTTCAACCAATCCCTATGATACCACGTGTTGAGGATTGAAAATAATTGGCCCTTTGGTACAACGATAATTGCGAGATAAAAATAATTTGAAAAAATGAGGAAATAAAATGAACATCAAATGTAATATGGAAACACCCCAAATGAAAGGGGTAAAAAACACGAGAAAATAGAAGGATCTCACTATGGTAAAATGTAGGTACAATCTCTCTCAATTACAAGGTGAAAACACTCAAAATATTCTCTTTTGAATATATGGAGAAACACCTCACAAAATATTTCACTCAAAACTAATGATATGTTTCTTGAGAATCCAATGATGAAAACCATTGGGGGAGACCCCTTTTATAGTCTGCCCTCACCCTCCTTTGGTCTCCCCACATATAAATGCCTTCAACCAAATTTAATAGGGGAATAAAGGTAGGGTGCTTCCCACTTTGGATGAATTGAATGTTCCATCCATTATTATTATTTTCTCTCTCCAAATCCTTCTAACATATCTTCCATTTGGAGATTTGATTAAGTACCAATCACATCTCCACACATCTTTTCTATTTACAAAACATGTTGCTCATGTGTCTGTAAGACCGCTTGAGGATCTACACTATCTGAGCTTATCAGAGTTAATCGACATCATCAGGAAATCTAGCTGATTTTATTTATTGGGAATTTTATTCATATTCACACTTACTTCTTCCACCACATCTCAAACAAAATGGCATTGTATGCCAAAAGTTGGATTCATTGTAATGTGTAAGGCGTTCTGACTGTAACAAAACAATGAAATCTGCTCTTGTGTGTGCCCAAGCTCCTCCAACAATCTTTTCATCCAAATCGCCACTTCGCAAGCCTGTATAGCTGCCATGTTCTCTGCATCGGTCGTGAATAAGGCCACAAAAGACTGTAATTTAGAAGTCCAACTCACAGCTCCTCCTGCAAGAGTAAACAGATAACCAGCAGTGGATTTCCTCCGGTCAGAATCACCTGCAAAATCTGAATCAATGTAGCCTCTGATAGTAAAATCTGGTCCTCTATAACATAATGCAACATCCGAGGTCTCCTTGATGTATCTCAGGATCCATTTCACCATTTTCCAATGCTCCCTTGCTGGATCGCCATGTACCGACTAACTGCTCTCATTGTATGTACAATGTCAAGTCTAGTGAAAACCATAGCAAACATCAAACTCCCCCGCTACTGATGCATACGACACTCGAAACATTTTCATCCTCTCTATTTCACGGCTAGGGCTGATTGAGGAGGATAACTTGAAATTAATGGGAAGAGGGGTAGAAATTGACTTACAATTTTGCTCGTTGAAGTGTTTCAAATGTTTCCTCAAGTAATTCTTCTACGATGGCCAAATCTTCCAATTATTTCTGTCTTGGTGGATCTGCAACCCAAGGGTGGAGACTATGAGGTGGGAGAGAGAATATGTGTCGTTCTCCCATGGATGTAGGACAAAAGTATGAACCACGTAATCCTGTTGTGCATTGTTCTGTACTGTGTGCTTGCATGTGTGTTTGCTTGACATGCACTTGTTTGTTGATTGGGATGAAGACCTTGGGATGACCGGAACCAGATGCAAGGATGACTCAATGCGATGGCTGGGGTGCTCGGACATCTCAGTCCCGGACACCAAAGTCACAGAAGATCTTCCGAAGCAATGTTCTGTGGTTGTTGCTTCAAGTCTCGATCCCCAACAGAATTGATTTCTCACAAACTGTTTTTCGATAATGATTGTGTTTTTGTTGAGAGGTGTTTTCATGATTACTTTTCATCAAGAGTTTCTTTACCATTTGCTCATTTGTTTTGGTGAGTCAGTTTTTTAAACAAGATCTCTTATTTTTCATCTCTTATTTTTTAGGGTTTTACATGTTAAAGAATTACCGTCATTGACTTATTTTTGTGCATTAATTTTCATTTGATTGTGCTTGTGATATATGTTTTTTCCCGTTTACTTGGATGCATTTAATTGAGTTCATTTACCACATTTCTTATAAAAATAATATTATGATATGCTTTTCCATTTAGCTTTTAAAAAAATGATTTCTAAGAATACAACAATTATAAAATTGGAAATTTATAAAAAAAAAATCAATTTATTGATATTTACTTAAAAAAAATTATAATTTTGAATGAACTAGTAAATAAGTTACAAAATAATCATAAAAGTGATATTCCCTATTTTAGACCAAGGGGGAATCCCATTTAATACTCGATCATCATTTTCTCAATAAAATTGATGAGAAGGTTGTGTGGCGCGTACCTTAATACTCGCACTTCGGTCCCTGGTTTTTCAAAAGCACCGTCTCCTCCTCCCCGTTTCTCGCCTCTCCCTTCTGTTCTCCTCATCCCTCCTCTCCTACCTCCGCAGAAGGGAGATTCGGCCTCCGGCGATCTTTGTTCGATGTCTTCGGTGAGATGCTCCCCCCGCTCCACCTCTATATGCATTCATCTCTGATGATTTGCCTTGAATTTAGGATCGAAACTTATTTTTTATTTTTCATAAATTATCAACGTTTCTGCATTTTTCAATTTGATTACTGCGATAAAATGAATTTGATAAGCATCGTCGATAAATTGTTGATTTGGAGGTGGTTGCGATTGATGATGTGGTTTGATGGTTATTGATGCGCAGCAGGACAAGGGTCGGCCTCTGCCGAAATTTGGCGAGTGGGATGTGAACAATCCTGCGTCGGCGGAGGGGTTCACCGTCATATTCAGCAAAGCCCGGGACGAGAAGAAAACCAACGGCACGGCTGCTAACGCCGCCCCCGTCGGCGGTCCAGCCGCCAATGCCCAGCGGAACCCCCGCAACCGGCAAGACGATGTCTCCGCATACAACTCCCAGGTACGCCGATATCCGATCCAGTTCATACAGATTCTTCTGCTCCCATCCTCTCTCCTCCTCCTCCTCCTCTGTTCCAACGATCTTCGGTGTGATTCCGATTGCGTGCAGAAAAAATGGTTCTGCTGCTTTTGAAACCGGAATGTTGCAGCGCATCAGGATGCGGCGGGACGGTGTAATCTGATTATGCATTGATGATGGCGGCAACCCCACAGAGGGATTTACATGTCCCCGGTGGGATTTGTAATCCACACGCCATTGTTCTCATTCAGAGTTGATTTCATTTTATATGATTTGTGTTCATTTCAGTCACTATTATTTTGTTGATTCTTGCCTATCATTGCATCCAAAATATGGTCACAACGAATTAGCTACTCTTGTTTAAAGTACCAATATCAACCGATGTTTTGAAGATTGATTCATCTACTCTCTCCCTTTTATTGTGTTTTAGTGATCCATGAGTCCTTTTGAGTACATGGGTCCATCTCCCTTCAAGTGCCACCAAATTATCTTTAAAGCCCTCAAAACATTTGTTCTTAAAATTTTGAATTGATGAGTTTTTATTGAAAATAGTTTACCATGGTTTTGACAAGGTTGTCATAGGCTGATGGATATGTAACCTACTCTCAAGTCTTCTTGACTTGGCATGGGCATGCCATTTAGTCACCATAATGTCGCATCTTCGAAGTGTTACATGTTGCCTTGATTGTTATGATTAAGGTCATGCCAGCTTCATCTTGTCCTTCATTACCCACAAGTTTTTACAACCACTTCTCTGGATATATTATCCATCCACTAGGTCATGACATTTTTCACATGCAGAATGACCTTACCATAAAAAATATAGCTGTGAGTTGTATCTTCAATAAAAGTGAGTTTTTTTATAAAAAAAAAATCATGAAGCATCTATGCTTTAGCACTTCATGGTCATGGTGTCATTTTTCAACTGATAATGCAAACATTCAATTTAGTGGTGCGTCTGTGTTGATACAATTTTAACTATGACAATTATTCAAGAAAATGTGCATGCCCTCTAACTTGTGTCACAATTGTGACATGGAATTGAACCTCTTGAAATGGAATTACGACTTGTTTTTCAATAATTCTTCCATGGTCACAACACACCCTCCTTTTTAGACTATGTTACTTCTGTTTCTTTCTTCCAATAATGTCCCATTTCAACTTCAAACCTTTCCAAACTATTCCAATTTATGATCGTGATAAAATAAATATGTTATCAAACACATGAATTCATAGAAAAATACATATCTAAACATGAAAATAATATGAGGAATATACAAGAAAACACACATAAAATACAATGTTATCATATCCCCTTGATAAAGTGATGTCAGGGTCACTATCAAATGTTTTTTAGTGTTGTTAGGTACCACATAACAGTCGATCTTGGTCATGTTCACAAGTAAATAATACTGCAAACAACTTATTATAACATAAATTAAATAAATAAAAAGAAGACAACAAGAAGAGGGTGTACAACAGCTGACAGACATGATCGTCTCATCCCACATAACTTAAAAAATAAATTTCATTGTAATATATTCTCAAGACCTTTTGAGTTTAGAGTTTTAGCGAATTTGGGCAAAACATTAACTAATAAAAATCGTGTTCTTTGTATTAATTAGACATTTTTTCCATTATATGTGAAACTGATTAATGTATAATGAGACTTCAACGTCTGTCGCAAATTCTCCACATAAGAAACTCTTCTTATACATTTCATACTTTTCCCATCTTTAAAACATGGAGAAATGAAAACATAAGGAAAAAAGTGAACTTAGAAGCTCAGTGTAAGAATAAGTGACAAAATTGAATATCATTTGTGCGTATAATATGAGCATGAGTATAATTAAGATATATAAGAAACTTATACCCAATAATGCATGGATCATACATTAGGACACTAGACTTGACATAACATAATTCCTGAATGAGTCAATAAACATGAGTCATGAAAGCATGACATAAGAATGTGAATACACATAAAACCGTGAAATCTTTATAATATAACACAAACACTAGTATAGGAAAACATAATAGCCATAACATGGATTAAAAAATGTAACATAAAACTTGAATCATGAGATCGTAAGATCACAATGCATAACATCTTTCAACTGTGGCACAAGCATTAGCATAGAGAATCATTACTTTCACGAGTCACACACTTTCACCCATACTTGTGAGACAACTTAATTGTACTCTCATGTACTTCACCTTCGTGAGTCACACCCTTGCACTCAAGCTTGCAAACAACTAAATTGTGCCTACGTATATATATCTCATGAGATTTAAACATTTAACCAATGCATTATAGGGTGATATAGGACCCCACCTGTCATTCATCCATACTTGTGCCACTTGAAAAATCATTCACTTATCACATAAAACCCATGGAAAGAAAATGAGTTTCATATCATTTTCAAATGAAATCATATAATGAAATCATTCATAATTTTAGAAATAATCACACCATGATAAACCCTTGGAAAATATATGGGTATCCAATGACATCAAGTAACTTTCAAGGTAAATATCATTCAATCAAGATAATAAAGAATTTGGTATTTGCACTGTATAGATAAAGGATATACAGTTAAGTCAATAATTTCCCAAAATCAATCATTGTATGACATCTATGAGAACACCCTTCAATCAGAGGAAGAAAACATATAGTGTTCATAGAGGAAAACAATGGAAGAAAACTCATATTTATACATAGATGATGATTAGAAAAGACAAAAGTAGTGACAGATCATTCCTCCAAAAGAGAAGGATATAACATTTGTCATCCAGAGAAAGAAGATAGATGGTAACATTTAGAGAATATCCTCGACCAAGCATAAGGCATGTCAAAGGATGCAGATTTAGATGAAACCCATTTTTTAAGAGTTTTAGAAAAATCACTTTGGAAATAAGAAATATCCATGATCTTTTGAAAACATTTATCAAGATAGAAATATTTTATAAACAAAGGAAAATATGATTTTCTTTCAAAAAACCATTAAACCTTGGAAAGGAAGTTTCATAGAAAATGATAAAGATGGCGAATAATCATGTTCACACATAAAATAATAAATATATATTCTTGTTACACTTTGATGAAAACAACCCTTGTGGAAAACAATAGAAATTCCATTAAAACTTTTTAAAGAATGAAAAGTAGTAGAAAATGAACTTAATCAATTATTGAGGCATTAATAAGGATATTTAAAGAATCCTCCAATGAATACAAAATGAAAAGGGGAGGTTCTCAACTGAGAAGAAGAGATGAGGTCGGTTTCACTTACAACAAACCCTTAAGGAAAATATGAGTCAATGAGAAATGATATTTTGTGATGACAAGTAAACCCTATGAATAACCAAAGAATATGATGAATGGTTTTGTAAAGAATAAAAATTTACCATGTGGATTATCTTTTAAAACAATATTTGAAAATTCGATTGACAACGAAACCCTTACGGTTTGAGTAACATTTAAATCAAACCCCTTGATAGAGAAATAGTTTGAAATTAAACCTAAAATACCATAAATAAAAGATATTTCATGATATAATATAACAAATATGCAATCTATAGACTATATAAAAATAAATTGGTGCATAACAAGAAGAATGTCCCAGGAATTAGGAATTGAGACAAAGAAACCCTAACAAGAAGTATATTATTTGAGGTTAGAGTCATTTAATAATGTGGTCATAATGAAGAATTGTAAAACCTTATAAAATATGGACGGAATACATTATAAAGTATTCATTAGGTAGAATAAAACAAACATGGAACAATAGAGTTCAATAAGAAAGCTTGTAACTCAATGAGGGGGGATTGAGTTAGCAAAAACCCTCACAACATTAGTATCCTTTAAATCGAAGGATATTTAAATAAAGAACATGATATGGTTCTTAAAACCTAAAAAAACACATGAATATGGTAAAATAAATTCATTAGGAAGTAATCACACAATATTAAATGTATCCTGGTGCACATTAATAAATTTGTCTCAAGAAATTAAATTTTGAGACAAAGAACCCCTTACCTCATTTTTTTCTCAGTCAAAATGTGCTCTAACATCATATATAACAAAAGAAACTATCTTTTTAATTCATTTCGAATCATTTTTCAAATCTATAACCTTTTATAAAATTCAATTATAATTATTCTCTACTTGAAAATTAGTTAGTTATCGTCTATTTTTGATATCGGGTGTGAGTCATCCTAATCATTTTGAACTAGTATTGTAATAGTGGTGTTGTACTTCTTTATTATCCCAAAGAAAATCATTACTAGATCATAAAAGGTACCATAATTGATGTTTCATAATTATTTTTAATGTTATAATTTCATTATATGAGAGTTTTGGTCATGATCTTGAAATAAAAATTTTCCAATGAGTATGTTTCGATAATTCTAAACAAATGAAGGGTGTTTTCTTAAATAATGTGTCATTTTTTTATATTACCATTATAGGAAAAAACAAATTATTTACATATTTATATCATATATTACCAGAAATTAAGTTCTCATAGTCATCTATCATATAAATATATAACATTGTTCAAGTAGGTGGTTAAACCAATCCAAAAAAGAATATACCATAATTAATTGATGATTATGAAGTGATTTAATTGTAATATCACTATAAAAGAAGCACAATGTTCTTATTTAGTTTTTATTATCGAGATATATCATAATTTAATAGAATTATAAGAATAAAATAACCTATATGAAGTCATTTGATAGTACGAAGAAATCATTTTTTTCTCTTAGAACACTCTTTTGGATGGTTGAATTTACCATGATTGTTTGTTATTAATTTTGTATATTGGTTGTCCAATTTATCTTTAAAACCCCTAAATAATTTTCATAAAAATCATAGTTTTCCATTAAACTCATTCTCATGAGCAACCATGTAAGGCGGTGATGAAAAGAAAAATAGAAATCAATCGTTCCATGGAGGTGGTAGTCCACACATACACATAGATAGCGATTTTATTTTCCATATAATAGGGAAAAATATGATTATGGTTTATCATTTTATAATATAAAATATGTCATAAATATCATACTTATATATTATATTCCCTTTTAAGACCATCTCTATAAGGTGGTTAAGGAAAACGAAACACTCTACATTATGGAGGCGGTAGTCCGCACAACACCCGAATACATATTTTCATATTTAATAATAGAAAATGGAAATGTGGTTAATGATTTTACCATCATTATAATAGCATACCAGTATATTAATGACACTAATGTTATAATTTTAAGATGGTGTAATGAAAATTGAGGTAGAATAAGGGCACAAAAAGAAATAGAAATAAGAAAGTTGTGGTTATAAATTTACACCTCACTTCTTGGATTATCTATTTTGTAAAGGGGGTTAACCTCTCAGAGATGGTCTTTTGTATAGAGGCCCATAATTTTCAAACATAGATATTACATCTTAATAGATGAATATTCTTTACATAACATAAATATCTACGTCAGGTCAAGTATCTTTGGAAACTTGTAAACATAAACAACTAGTTCATAGTATTAGATCTTCACAACTATCACCCTTCTTAGACATATCCTACATAACACCTTTCTTAATAACCTGATAAAGGAAACATAAAAAAAGGGTGAGGTATGATTCTCAGTAAGGGTAAACAAGGGAGATATCAATGTTCATAGAAGCATAATATAAGAAAAATTGCATGAGAATATGAACTTAACATTTTAAAACCATACTCAACATATGATAGGTCATAATCTTGAGTCATGACATAAATCATGATAGTTTATAAGATATGATTCAAAAGTAATCAAATAACAGAAGACATGATAGAATAATATAGGCATAATACATGGAATTTTGGTATACATATAATCAAATAAAATCATTTCCTTAGTAGTCAAGGCTCATTTCCAAGACTATCATAGTGGATTGGGTTCACTCCCCAAATCATTGTAGTAGTCAAGGTTTGCTCCCAAGACTATCGTAGTGGACAAAGTCCCTTACTAAACTGGGTTTACTCTTCAATCGAGTCATGTTTATCTCATGACATATCAATCTTTACCCAATTCATTGGTGAGACTTATAGGTCACACCCTCCATATAATGAAAATCATACACATGAGTTCTATAAGATTATAAACCATTCAACATATCATAACCCATGAAAAGAAATGGGTTTCATAAGCATTTTATTATAGCATAAACCATGGAAAAAGAATGGGTTTCATAAACATAATTCCATAAAAAACCATCCAAAGAAAGAATAAGGATTGTATCCTTGGATCATATACCCAGTAAAGTATAGGAAACATTGAAGGTTGTTTTTTTGATGAATCCAAATATCATTAAAATATTCTTGAGGAAAATAACCTTTCAATTTTGAAATAACTTCTTTAAAATCTAAAAATTTCAAAAATATTATAGAAAAAATTTATTTGAAATGAACCATGGGAACTTGTGAACGAAGCTTCAAAATATTGAGTGGCCATGAAAAAGATAATTTTTTAATGCCATATATGTTAAAAAACATTCCTTCTATATTTTTTTCAGAAAAGTCACAAAGTACCTCATTTGGAAAATGATAAGAAGATTCCTTTCATCCATTTTGTAAAACTCTAATCATGGGTAAAAATGAATTTAAAAAATTATAGGACAATATTAAAAAAGAATATTATTTAAAATATTTTAAGAAAATATGGATATAGAAGAAAATGTGTTTCGACCATGAAAGAAATGAAATCAATTTTCATTAAAAAATTTTGTTGGTCTCTAGAGTATTTAAGGTGAGAAAATGAAAGGAAAAAACGTATTTTTAAGAATTAATCAAAGGAGAAGAAAATTGATGAGTGTCTTAAGAGGTTTATCATAAGGGTTTATCATAATAAAGTAATCATAAACAATCCCGATAAATAATGAGATTATAATATAAAACCCCCTTACCTTATGTCCAACTTCCTTGGTATGTTTTCAAATATCCTGTACAATAAATACAAGTTTATTATACTTCTTATTATAGAACCATAATTATATATATCAAACCATATATGATTTAATTTTAACATTTAATTATCTTTTTATTAATAATTCATTATTAAACTCATCATTTTTTGTGATAATTGCTTAGTTTTTCATGTACATTTTGGTTTGTTAGTTTCGATCCTTGTACTTTGATCATATATCCATCATCTAAAAAATGTTAACCATGGTATAAAGATCATATATATTCATTATATATATATATATATTTATAATCATCCATAAAATTTAGAGATAGAAAAATGAATTACACCATTCATAGAGACGGTAATCCATACGTACACATGAACGCTATTTTCATTTTTTGACGGATGAAATGAAAGAAAGGTAAACATTAATTCACATTTTCAGGATCATTATTATATCATATAAATAATATATATTCATTAAATTTATCCTCATTACCATCCAAGTAAAATATAAATTAAAAATTAATCACATCACTTTATAGAGGTGGTAGTCCACACGTATGCATGAGTGATGTTATCATTTCCCAAAGGATTGGATGGTAATAAGGTTGACTTGATATTATAATTCAAAAGTATAATTGTTTCATTGATATAATATATAAATATTAAACCCATCCCAATATCCATTAATAAAATATGGTGATGAAAAATGAATTGTATCGCTACATAGAGATGGTAAGATGTATGTATGCACAAGTGGTACAATCACTTCCCATTTTATGGGAAAGTGGGTATATAATGGTGTTTTCATAATCATAATAACATTTTAGTACATTGAGGATACTAAAATTATTATTTTATAAATAATATAATAGAATATAAAGCTAATATTTCTATATATTATATACTTTAATTCAATGTTATTAATCCAGAATAGTGTTATTTTATGGGAAATTATCACATTTTTAGATTTTATTATTATTTTGTGCTTAATTAGAAAAATTTCATAACTTTGGATTTTAACCGTTTAAATTTTATTTTTTATTTAGACCATAAATTTTTCTACAATAAATTAAATTATGAAATTAATTTTTTAGGATTCATGATATCCTGGACTTCATTTCATTTAGGAGGACCCAAAGCTAAATCCATCATTTAAATGCCCAAAACAAGGTCTCACTTTGGGCCCCAAGATCTATTCTCAAATCGAGATACTTTTGAAGAGGGAATTATATCTCAAATAGGGTCATCCAAATGAATCTAAATTTTACATGGAGATAGATAATAGATAGGGGAATAACTTAATTAACTATGATCGTGCCTTAATCTACCACTTTAAAGGTCATAAATGCATGGGAATTTAGAGCCATGGAATTAGAAAAGTCACATGGATAAAATAAATTTCTCCAAGTAAAACATCAATAATTCCTTGATAAAAAGGCCAATAATGTTTAAATTTTGAGAGTGAATGAAAAATAAATATAATAAAAACTTTTTATAAGGAACTATTTCACAATTATACCATTTATTACATTAAATATTATCAAACTTTAAATGGACAAAATTAGAGTAAAAACTTTGACCCCCTCTCCCTGTAAAAATTTGTCTCATATCCATTGCAAGGGATTGGAAACATAGGGGAAACATATGTTAGAGATTTTTAGTAGCTTTATATTATTTAACATTTTTTATATTAGTATACTCATAATATATTACTTTTATTGTTCATATCTCTTTGTTCTATTTCTTTTATTATATTTGTTCTACCACCATGTTCCCTTATCAACTCCACTAAAAATCAAGAACTAACCTCAACATTTGTTCAAGGGATGGAATGGTGGTTTGATTGGGTTATATTGTGCTTCATTTTCAATTTCATTATTCAATTTTGGGAGTTTTTGTGGGGTTTAAATTGATTATGGTTAGTAGTTTCCCTGTTTTCTCTACTATCAAATTCTTATTCTAATTTATCAATTATCCTCCCCTTCACAATTTGTGTCTTTTATAAAATGAAGCATGGTATAAATTATGATGACCAATTAAGAGGTATCATAGATGAAATTTGGAATTGAATTTCCCTATATATAGAGGTCTCGATATGGGGTGATGATAATTCAAATGAGAAGGTGAGGTGTGATGGGTCTTGATCACCTCATTGAGTTGAATATTAAGATCCTTTTTAAATAATAATTTAAATCACCATGGAATCTTGATAATAATTAACTTATTTATTTCTATTTAAATTCATTTTTTTGTTTCATTTCATATATATATTTCTTGAAATTAAAACCCCTATTTATATTATTTATGTTAGTTTAATATTAGTTAATTTATAATCATTATGTGTGAGCATCCTCCTAGAGAGATTGAATGTAGGTGTGCACACCATATTTCACTCTTAGGTAAATAAAATATTGACCAAGGTAACATAAATAATCCCTTATTTTCAAATTTGTCACTATTTTCAGAGAGTCAAAGAGCTTTCACACACCGTTTTTCCTAAAAAACAAAATTATCAGAAACTAAAAAAAGTGTTTCATTGCATATCTTTAATTTTTTAGGTTGGGATGGATTATTTTAGTGTTTTTCATTACTATTTTCCAAGTGATTATTTTTGTGGAAAGGGTGAATTTTTTATGAAACAATATACATAAAATCTTAGAATAATGGAGGATCTGAGAAATAAATTGAACATCTTTTCTGCCTTCATTCAAGAATCCAATGTCCAATGGTCAAAACAACACCATTAAAATGAAATATTACCAAATGATATGAAGATTGTTACAAAAAAAATTTTAAGTTAGAGAACCTAAGTAAGACTTGAAGATACAACATGAAGATCCAACCATCTTTCATTGTCCATTACTTTAAGAGGTTCTTGAAGATGCCATACAAGCTAATACAATTGTGGAATAAAAACATGATTCTGAAGAATATTTGTAATATTTTATTGAATCCCAAAAGGTAAGTTATAATACCATATTTTATAAAGAATAATTAGTACCTATATACCTATAATTACTTTGGAATAAGATAAAGATGATTCCCCTCAAGAGACTAATTTCCTAGTGGCCTTTCCTGAGGATATAAAAGTTCAAATATTTTTCAGGGAATGGAAGAATTATTGATTTAATATTATTCAATTTAAAGAGTTTTATGAATTACAATGTGATAAAATATATAATTTAGTGGAAAATAAGTTGGAACTATTTGAAGAAGATGAAAAAATTGTTTGTTTTAAAGATAAAATAGAGGAGACAATAGAGTTGTACATGGTGTATATGAGGAAGATGGCATAAAACAAGAAATCATTGTGAAATCAATTGATTAATATAAACTAGAATAGAAAACACATCCTTTTATACTATATTCACCACTAGTGGAAACCACTCCTCTGACTAATCTAAATAGGGAGAACCCCTTTATTCTTTTTCCTCCCACTATACACATCACATTATTCCTTTTCATCTCTTTTAGGGGTTGAGGCAAATTTTCATTTCTCTGGGGGTACTCACTCCTAGAATATTCTAATGGATGTTGGGATTAATAATTTCTAGATATTTATAAGTATTAAACACCATCCACCTTAGTATTGGGGTTAAACATCTATAACCACCTTAATAGGGGTAATAAAAACCTATAACCCACATGGGGGGGGGGGTCCAAACCATGTAATATCCTCCTTTTCTCTTTCTATTTATTTTTATTTATTTTTATTATATTTTTGTTTATTTAATTATTTCTAGGTATAAAGTAATATTAAAAAGTATTTTAAATCAAATATTCCATATAAAAATAAAGTTTGGTTGTATCTTTCATTCTCTTTGATTTTTCTTCCATTATTGTTTTTTTGATTTAAAATGATAGGTAATGAATATTAAGTGTGTGTGGTGGGGGGGGGAGTGTCAAAATTCATAGTTGTTATTATGTGTTTTTTTTTATTTTTTATTTTCATTTTTTATGAACATCAAGATGAAAAGAATATTCAAATCATTTTTTACACTTTAATTTATTTTGAAAGAGTTCACATGGTTTTTTAAGAAATAGATATTAAATGATTGTTGATGTGGAAATTTTCTCCTAGAATTGGATTTTCAATAATTTTTATGAGTTTGACTGATTATTGAAATATATGCCCATGAAACACAATATCACAATATTTTTCAATTCTTATGAGGTATTCTGAATCACTTTAAAATATTATTTATAATACCCAAAATTTCTTGAGAGAAACTTGGATTTTGTGTGAGAACCAAAACATGTGATTTTTCTCTTTTAAATATTTGGACTTCATGGAATGTTTTTAGTATGATTGAGGAATTTTTATTCTCTAGACACATATTTAACCCGATACCTAAATTTATATCTAACCTCATTATCCATTATAATCCATGAATCACCTTATATTTTTAAGCCACATTATGAGATTTGTTTTCCTTACCTACCCACACTGTTAATATTTTTTGTATAGATATTTCAAGTTTGAGTTTTGGAGAAGGGTATTTCATGTGTTTTCATTAGGATGTGTTTCATTTTTGGGTGGTGTGAGGTGTTTATAATCATTTTGGGTAGTTGGGAGAGTGATAATTAGACATGATTCATCATTTCATTGTGATTTATTTTTATCACCCGATTCTCCTTAAAAAAAGAAAAAAAAGAAAAAAGAATAATAAAAAAGGATATAGGGTTTAATTATTTAATGTTATTAATTTTTTGACTCACATACCTATCTAAAAGAAAGGGATTAAATTATCATTCATTAATTTTATTCAATTTTCAAATCATACTCCTTGAAAAAAATAAACATAAATTTGTGCCTTTTTTGAGCTTTATAAAAATAAAAAAGAAATAATTTGGATGAGGTTATTAATTATAATTGTTTCTTGACTCATGTAACAAGTCAAAAAAATGGGGTGTTGTTTGTTTTGACATTTTTAAGAGGAATTTAGTGGGGATTTTCCTGTGTTTTCACTTGAATGTTCCAGTATTATACATAAGAGATCAACCTCTTGTTTTCATCCTTAAATTTTTAAATGATTTTCCCAAAAACACTAATCCAAAAAAATGACCTATAAATGTCTTCATTGTTAAATTTATTTTCATGTTTCATATTGTGGAGTGATGAGAATTTTCACTAGCCATGGTGATACATGCATTTTCTAAGTATGAGCATAACTCCAGATTCAATTTCTCTTGAGTGAAGAGTGACATAAAATTCAATGTGATGTAGATTGTGATTGGGTCATAAATGGATTTTTTATGTTGAATAAATTAAAATTTGATTTATGAAAATGAAAGGGATTTTTTTTTCATAGAGGATACATGATAGAGTTTTTTTGGTAATGATCATGGATGTTTTCCCATTTGAGATTCTTGTGTGGATTTTGATTTGAATGTTTTATGATTTCACATGAGTGAAATGGCTAATTGTGGGGTAGTGATGAAGATAATATTTTAATACATTTTATACTATATTTAAGTGTTATTAATCCCAAATTAGTGTTATTTTACGAAAAAAATCACCTTTTAGGTTTTAATAGTATTCTGAGCTTAATAGAAAAAATGGCATAATTATATATTTTATATGTTTTAATTTTATTATGGATTTCAGACCAAACTTTTTATAAACTAAATGAAATTATGAAATTCATTTTTTAGGCTTAAAAAAATCTTTGTATTCATTTCCTTCAATAGGAACCAAAGCTTAATCCATCATGTAAAGCCCTAAAACCTACTCATAAGTTGGGCCTAAAATTTGTGTACATATATGGATACTTTTGAATATGGGCTTACATATAACATAGGTTTGAACCAATAAAGATGCAAATAGACAAGGATATATATAAAATATAGGGGATAAATTATTTAACTATGCACATTCCTGTATCTACAACTTTCAAGGACATAAATTCATGGGAAGTTGGAGCCCTGGAATTCGAACAATCACCAGGGAAGAATAGATTTCTATGAGTAAAATAGAAATAAATCCTTAATTATGTGTATAATAATTATTATATTTATAAGTTATATGACCAGGATATATTGTAACGTCTATAGAATATAACATTTCCTAATTCATCCATTTATTGTGTCAAATATTCTCAAACTTTTATAGGACAAATTTGGAGCCTAAATTTTCACCCCCTCTCCTTATAAAAATGTTTCTCATATCTATTATAAGGGGTTGGAAAATTGGGTGAAACCTTTGTTGGAAATTTTTAGTATTTTTAATTTTTTAATATTAAGATACTCTTATTATATTGGTATTCTTCTTCATATATCTCTTTTCTATTTCTTTTATTTTATGTGTTCTCCTATTATGTTCCCTTCTTAACTCCCCTAAAAATAGAGAAGTAAACTCGGTGTTTTTTAGAGAGAGGGAATGGTAATTTTATTGAGTTTTATTATGCTTAATTTTCAATTTAATTATTAAATTATTGTAATTTAAGTTTTGGTTAAATCAATTATGGTGAGTGGTCACCTCGTTTTCTCTGCAATCGGATTCATCTTCTCATTTATCAATCATCACCCCCTTCAATATCCAGGTCATGCATATGGAGGAACAAAGAATATGTTGTGATATTTAGTGAAAAAACGTCCATGATGAAGTTTAGAAGATAATTTAACCATATGCAGAGGTCTCAATACGGGGTGATGAAAATTCAAATGAGAATGTGTGGTATGACAGGTCTTGATCACCACATTGAGTTAAATACTGAGATCCCTTTTAAACAATTATTTCAATCACCATGACCTAATAATAACTATTAAATTATTTCTTTATTTATAACCTTATTTTTTTGTTTCATATCATTTATATATATATCATTCATTTACCCCCATTTGAGTTAGTTAAGATAGTTTTATATTAGTTAATTTATAATAGTGACAATAAAAAATAATTGTGAGTGTGCAGCCTCTTTAAGAGATTAAACATGGGCTTGAACACTATATTTCACTCTATTTCAAATAATATATTGAATGTGGTAACATGAATAAACCCTTATATTCAACAGTTTTTTATGATGTATAATAAAATTTAAAAGAAAGTGATCAGTTAAGATGACCACCTCTTCATTGAAACTTCTCCTTTAAATATCCACTAAAGGGATCTAGTGTTGATCTTTTAGGAAGCAAATAACCTCCAAAATGTGTCTAGGGAAGTGTAAAAGATAAATTGGAAGATTTTTATTAGTCTAGAAGTCTCAAAGTTGTGTGAATAAGAGAAATGAGGGGTTCCCTTTTATAATCGAGGGGAGGGGTACTCTTGGAATTTCTTAAAATATTAAACTAATATAAATTAATTTTTATGTAAAAATAGTTGAAATTGATAATATTAAAATATTATATTATTATGATAAGAAATAATATCGTATAATAAAATCTTTACAATTTTGGATAATATTTTTACCCTTATGTTTTAGTTTAAACCCCCCATTTGACCCTTTTGATAATTACTATAATATTAAAATATTTGTACCCTTTAAGGGTTAATAATGTTACTATAAAATAAAAAAAGACTAATAAATGATTCATGGATGATTTTTAAAAATATATCCCATTCATTTTGATGAAAATAATATTTTTATGAATTTTATATATTTTAATAATATATTAATTATTAAAAAATATCATTAATGTAATTTTTAACACTATTCATTTAATTTAACTTTAAATACATCAATAATAATGTGGTATTCAAATATAATGATTTAAAACCTCCCTAATATTTCATATATATCTATAAAAATCATTTAAAATAATAAATCATTGAAATTATATCACTTTTAATATTCTTAAAATCATTTATTATATTTGTTTATTAAATAGAGAAATACTACGTTATTGTTATATAAGAAATTAAAGTCATTATATAATTAATAAATATTTAAAATAAATCATACGAGAAAAATAATTTCATTAAAATTCAAATAAACACTTATATTCATTCATAACATGCTTTTGACCCTATGTAGACACATAATAGATATTAAAAACAGAGTGACATTTTGAAACTTTCTTTAATTTAAATATTATATAGGTCATTTTCATGGAAAATTGCCTATTAAACTAATAAATTTTAAGAATAATGTGATTTGGGTAGAATTAATTTCATAAAATAAGAATCAGGATTAAAAATTATGGCATTAAGACATGGTTTTATCCGAGATTAACCTGATTCACCCTTTACCGAGGTGATACATTTTATTGTGATTACTATTCATATTGACCAAAAAATAAAAGGGAACTATTTACCAAATTTGAATCTAATGATTATAAAAATTTAATTAATTTTATCTAATTCAATACATATAAATTAAAGAAATTTATTTGAAATTAAGTGTGCCGAATATGGAAACAACCACTTTTTAGAAAAATACATTTTCAAGCATAAAATTGAATTTTTTATTGTCATATGCATTTTAAAAAATATTAGAAGTGTCTTAAAACATTTAATTGAATATAAAATATATATATTTCATTAAAAACATTCACTAATAGTCATAAATTTAATTTATTTTGATAAAAATACATTTCACACATAAAAATATTTTTTTTCAGAAAAACATATCCTTAATTTTAAGGTGTTTTCTATTTTAATTTATAATTAATTAATAACTAATGAATTAATTTTATACATGTGTAAACCATGAATTTTCATAATTTAGTTAGTAATATTCATACCCACCAATCCAATGATTATGTGGTAATAATATTTTAATTGTTTATCACAGTTCGTCTAAACTCAGTATTATGTGTAACACAAGCTATTGAAAAAAAAAATTTATCTAAAACAATATTTCTTAAAATAATGGGGTATTACATTATACCCCACCTTAAAATAATTTCTACCTTTAATTTTCATTACTATGATATAAAAAACCAAGGATACTTCTGAATCTTCATATCCTCAGGTTCCCTTATAGCTTCCTCAAATGTGTAGTTTCACCACAAAATTTTGACCTGATGAATATTCTTATTTCATAATTTTTTTTCTCTGTGATCTAGAATATTCATCATTTGTTATAGAAAAGAAATATATTTCACCATTATCATGACCTTTGAGTACAGTACATGTGAATAATTTGGTATGTAATTCCGTAGGGGAGATACATGGAACACATCATGAACTTGAGAGAGATTCAGTGGGAGAACAAATAAATAATCTACCATCACAATATGATAAATAATTTTAAAAGGACTGATATGCCTAGGGATTATCATGCAATTATTTGAAAAAATCATCATTCTCTTATAGTTATATATTCATAGTAACACCTGTCACCAAATTCAAACTCTATATCTATAAGGCCCAAGCCTTAAACCTTACTTAATCTTGAGTTATTACAAGATTACACATTGAGGATCTTTTCAGGTTTAGATTTTTAGAGAATTAGATCATGAAACTTGCATTACATTCCACATTTAAACAAGGTTGTTACATAAAAGACAGTATTCATTCTTCCCATCAACGGTAACATATTGAAAATAAAACATGGATTCTTTCTGGACACATCCTTGACATTATCATCACAACATGTACCTTTCCCTTGACCTGTGAAAAACATTTCAAAAACATGGGATGAGCATAAAAAGCTCAGTAAGGGTTATAAAAATATGGAAAGGAAACATGAGTTCATATATACATAAGAATGAAATCATACTTTACCCATAAAACAAAGGCACTTTAACATACCTCCTCAAACCATGAATAAATCATAGAAATCATAAGACATAAAGGTAACTTCAGGCATTCATAACATTCTTACATAGGGAGTAACCCTCATGGTTACATTTGGAATACCCATTACAGTATATTCCCTAAAATCTCTTCGGAGAAACCTTAACGTTTCACTCCTTCACATTACCCAATGCATTGGAGAGCTATATCGGGCTCACCCGCCCTTAGTTTATCACGGAACCACCCGTTTTCATAACAATTCCCAAGGACCATAACATAATCATATCACATAAAACATGCATAAAGGAAACATAGCATTTCCACATTTCAATCACAATATAACATTTTAGTATATTGAAATAATGAATCCATTCAAAAAGAAACCATTTCCAAAACCATTTAAAACATTTAATAAAGATATTTTTGAATCAAAGTGTCCCATACCACCTTGAAGCTTAAAAATTTAAACCATTAATATCCATATAAGTAAATCCTTAAAACCATTTTGAAAACATGGATATTAACAAGAACAAATAATTAAAACATTTAAAACGATATTTTGGTTAAAGTGGTTTTACCAAAATTAGAGACACTTGAATATAACAATTGAGGAATAACATTTAGTCAGAACTTTATAATATCATGAGAATAAATGTATTCATGATATAATTCTCCAAAGGACAGTATATACACCATATAAGAGTGAATTGGTGCATAACAACAATGAACCCTCAATAGAAATGTCAAATGTGATGAAATCCCTTATAAAGAAGGTATCCTTAAATTAAGGACAAATAAATCTCAAAAATATGTGTGACAAATATAAATACACCCAATATAAGTGGATATTAAGTGTAAAACAATAAAAGGCCATTCACACATATTCAATGGATGACATATTCAATGACTACATGTTGAACCCAAAGAAATCGAAATTGGGTTAAAAAGTTCCGTTGACAGCCTAACGGCATCACATCAAAATGAGTTGATGAGAGATAAAAATTGTATCTCATCACTTGGACATAAAATTTACATCAATAATGATATATGAGAACATATCCCAACATAACAATATGTAAATTAAAAGACCCAACAAAAGAAGTCTTTTAAAAAAAAGGAGGGTGAAAGGTTCCCTTACCGACTTGGGTATCTTTCAAAACATACACCCCATGATAGAAGGACAATAAATCATTGATGTAAATACTCATAAAGGACATTATATTACACAAAGACTAGAATAATGGCAGTACATACACCACTCAAAGGAAATTGTGGGAAATGTAGCATAAATCTCACGGGAATAAAAGTGAGATGAAAAATCCCTTACGAAAATTCGGCAGCCTAACGACGCCACTCAAAACTTCCAAAATGGATTGATGAGAGGAAATAGGGTCTCTAATCATATGAACATAATAATTACAGTAGGAGTAATATAAAACAACATCCCAATCATAAGAAATATGATCTTAAAAGGAATGACATAAAAGAGTGTACTTAAAAAGAAAGAGAGAAATAAGATCCCTTACCTCGGGTCCGACTTGACTCGATCGTTCTTTAATCTCCTGAATAATAAACTTGAGTTAATTTATACTTCCTTAAGAAACTTTTTCTAGTTCATTATTCCTTTTATATCACTTATTACCATGTCATAAACATTTTGTAATCATTAAGTTAATAATGATTGTTTTGTCGATATTTGGTTCTTAAGTCGAAGGTGGACTTCTTAAAATTACATGTTGTTCGTGTGGCCAAATTTTTATTATATACAGAATTGTATTCATGATGTAGATATCATATATGTCATATATATCCAGTACATTCATGCATTTATAACATCACATAATCATTTAGAGGTAAGAAATGAAATGCACCGTTCATGGAGACGGTAAGCCGTACGTACGCATGAACGCTACTTTCATTTCTATTTCGTATTTTATAGAATGGAATAATAATGATATAAAGGTATATTATAATTCCAGTATAATATCATATATAATATCATATTTCCATCCTTTATATGTCCCAAATATGGTTTTTTAACGAATCAAATCACTTTGAGGGGGCGGTAGTCCGCACTTCCTTAAATGAAGATATCGCGTTTAGCCATAATGGAAACCATAAAGGTATGCCCAAAATGAAAAAAAACAGAAGCTTAAGGAAAACATAAACATATTATATATCATATATAAAAATAGTGACATCATAATGGCCACCTTTGAAGGTGTTAAATGAGTATTGAACAATCATCGTTTCGGGAGGCAGAATTTAGCCATCCACGGAAACCGTATGTTCTTTAACCATTTGATGTAGTTGTGTGAGAGTGTAGCTCGAATAAATCTTATAACAACATCCTAGTATATTTACTATACTGGTGTTGTTACAAAATAAGTAAATTAAAAGAGTTTAGGGGGTTGGAGAAACAAAATAAAACAAATGAACATGAGAGAATGAATTACCTTTAAAAGTGTAACTTCTTTTGATTTGAGCCTAAAGGCTTCCTTTGAAAGGCTTCTGCCCAAAGGTAATCCTCTAGGATGAGTAGAGGGATGTGGAGAGTGTAAATGGTCAGGTTTTGGCTGAGCCAAAGGCTTGAGGTGTGTGTTAAATGAGGTAGAGGTGGGGGCCTTTTATAAGAGGAGAGGAGGGGCACTTTTGGAAAGTAAAGAAATATTACTTTATTTGAAAATGTGTTTCGGTTTCAAAAGGTCCCAAATTGATATAATTCGTGTATATGGTGATAAGCCTTCGAAATACACTCATCCAATAAGTTTTGGACATGTTTAGTTTATATATTTTACATTATCTTTCCATTTTATTTAAATCGTCAAATAAGGATGTCATCACTGCATCATTATTATGTCATAAATAATTTAATTTATTTAATGTCTAAAAATTATAAAAAAAATACTATGATGTAGTAAATAGTTTTAGCTTTCCAATGACTATTTATAATCAAAAATATGACCTGTATAACCCCACTTAAAAATTGTTTTAGTAAAACATATCATGTTTGTGTCATTTTTACTTTTACATTAAATAAAAAGTTATTTATGTCATTTCCCAACCAAAGTGGATCCATGGGGTCCCCAAGTTGACCCATGGCTTGTCTTGGTCGTCCATGACACAACCAATGAGGGTAGGACACGTGTCAAGCTCATCTAATTCTATTAAAGCATTATTTTTACCTTAAACTACACTAATTACTACTAATCGCGATTAAAACTTAATAAGTTACTATTCACCAAAAAAAATATTTTAATCTCATTGAACCACATTTTACTTCTTAATGATAACCATGTATGTCGGACTTTTGAAATTCAAAACACAAAGATGGCAAAATTTTATTTAAACGGAAAAATCAGTTTTTATAAGTACCACTTAGTGGTTTCACTATTCATCAAAAATTGAAGTTTTTCAGAAAAATCCCAAAAATTCACCATAAGCTATATTTGATATTCCGAATTAAAAAATGAAGTCCGTTTTACAAAATTCAAAACATATTAATCACATTAATTAACTTAATAATTAATTCCCGCTGTCAGAGCAAATAGCGTGTTTTTATAAAACAATAAGTATCAAAAGATTGACACTAGTTTAAGTCTGATTTCAAAGTGAAATTAATTCCAACGACCACTATTGGATTTAATGGTAAAAATATTTTCTAATTTCACTTTAAAACCAATTAAAAATATTATCTAGTAATATAAATAAATTATATTAAAAAGAGGTTTTGAATTAAAACACAACATTTTACACTATTCATTAAAAAATGAACTTTATTGAAAAAATACCAAAAAATTACACAAAGTAAAATTTGATGTCCTGATTCTTAATAAGAGTTTTATTTAGTCCAAAAGAATGTATAAGAGTGATCAAATCTATATTTAATGACAGTTCTCCATTAAAAGGTGATAAGTGAACCTTTAGTGAAAACTAGGGCATATACGCCTAAAATTGAATTCTTTCCGTATTTTAAGCCTTTAGCTTTTATTGGATAAAAGTAAAAACATTTAAAAATATATATAATCATATTTTAGTTATTTCTATCCATTCCCTCCAATACAACAGCTACATGTTAACTATCATTTAAAATAATATTATTTTATTATTAGAGTGCAACGTAAGATTCCCAAGAAACTCGTTGTTGCGTGTTGGGTACGCCATCGAGCATAGCGTCCCCTTTAAAGTCATTTCAATATTTTATTCACAAATATGTATAAATATGAAATGTCATATTGTTTATTTACCTGGGGTGTTACATCCTTCCCCCCTTTTGGGAATAGCGTCCTCGCAATTTTAAAATTGCGCTTGGAAACATCCTTTAAAGTCCCACATCGGAAGAAGAGTTGGTAAAACAATCATTTTAAAATAAAGAAAGATAAGTACAAAGGTCACCCGAGTTAACCCATACTAGGATTCCAAGTATGAAAACATGGACATGGAGGAGAAAACATAGGGTCATGTTCTGATGAAGAGTGATTGAAAACACGTTTAGGAGAAAGTTAACAATAAGAAAATCACAAACTTGTGATGGGTTAAACGGTGTTGGGTTCCCCAGTAGGAAAAGTTAATAGACAACATTTTTGTTTTAAGTTACTTTTTATTGAGGAATTTATTCATAAGGAAACACAATCACTTATCATGTTGACTTTCAACTTTTACTAGATTCCTTATTCAAACTCATATTTTTTTCAAAAGACGAGTATTTAGGGAGACTTGTTTGCATTAAGAGTACTATAATCAACTTCTATAGAATCACCTAATCCACAAAAGATAACTATATACATCCCATGTCTTTAGGCTTTAACCAAAACCAAAACCAAAAAGGTTAGTACAAGGTCAGATAATCCAGAAAAGGATAACCCATTAAAAAGAAAATCTATTTTTAATCTCCAAAATTTGTCCAACAAAACCCAAAGTTCAACGAGGACCATCCAATAAACAGTTTGTCCATAAAATTCTTCAAAGTAAACCAATATAAGATTGAAACCCAAATATTTGAAGGATTTAGTCACATAGTCTTCCAAGTTAAATCGTAACATTTATCTCTAAACAACATTAGTCGCTCCTAAAGTCTCGCATTGAAAAGTAATTATCCTAATCACATATCCTCCAAAATCAACTTACTCTTAATTCATAAAATCATATAACTAAAAAGAATCAGTCAAACTAACCAGGGACATCACGTAGTCCAGTGGTAGGAGATAAATACCAGTCGTACTTTGGTTGTGGGTTCGATTCCCGCAGCTTTGTCCGACGCGACGGGTAGTCACACGGTCTACATGTTGTCCTTTTTCCAAAACTATATAATTCTCAAATCATTCCCCAAAAAGGGATAAAATCATCAAAAATAACCATAACATAATTTAACCTCAATTTTATCTCATGCCTTTCACTTCAATCATAACATATAGTAACCCATAATTACCTCAAAAGTAAGGATCATATAAACCCAAATGGTTCTTTATAACTATGTACACAAAAGAAAAGATAACTATTACTTGAATAAAATTTGCCTATATTAAACATCAGGGTTACACATAATATAAAAAGTATTCTAATGTAACCCCATCATCAAAAGAGACTTAATACTCTTAAGAATTTCAACATAACTCTTGAAGCCCTTATATGTTTACATCTTACTCATTCAACATTCTTCATGATCCATTATCCATTCCTTTCCAACTTATTCCGAAATAACTCTTTCCTACAAACAGAATCATGAATAATATCCTAAGATTCCAAAATAGGAAAACAATAGTCATGAAATAGTACATACCTTTGATTGGTCATCGTCAGTTTCTTCATCCTCAATCGGAATGACATTAGGTATTGGTAAACGAATATTGGTACGCTCTTGGTGACCCCATTCACGAAACTTCTTCATAGGACATGTGTTTGCATAATGACCATGCACACCACATTTAAAACATTCAATTGATCCCTCAGAAAGAACTTCTTTCCCTTTCCTCGAGTCAACTGGATGCTTCCTTTTTCCATGGAAGGTTCTTGCTTTATGAACTTCATTTCCACATCTATAGAATATTTTTGTCCCTTTGAAACATTTTCCTAGGTGTTTCTTTCCACATCTTTGACACATAGGTTTTTGAACACACTTACCTTTATGATTATTACCTGTACTTCCGTAGGGATTTGTTTCTTGCATATATGATGCCTTAGAGAAATCTCCAAGGTTTAGGTGGTCAATCATGACTCCAGATAGTTGGTTGAGGATAATCAAAAGAGTTCTCATTGCAGCTCCCATATCATTCAGTTGCTTTCTCAAAAGACTGTCACAGTTTCCTTCACATCCACTATTACTTTGGTTCCTGCTAGATCCAGCCATTTACTAAAACCAAAAAGGTCAGTGTGAGTATATCAACAAAACCATCATGTACTAATGAGTAAGATAAACACTAAGATATACTTACTCATTCACTTTATCTAAAACTAGGACTCTTTCTGAAATCCTAACCATTATAGTAATGTCACTTATGCTTAAAGAATACCCTAACCTCTAAAGTTATCTAAACCGACCTTTGATACCAACTATAAGGCCCCAGCCTTAAACCTTACTTAATCTTGAGTTATTACAAGATTACACATTGAGGATCTTTTCAGGTTTAGATTTTTAGAGAATTAGATCATGAAACTTGCATTACATTCCACATTTAAACAAAGTTGTTACATAAAAGACAGTATTCATTCTTCCCATCAACGGTAACATATTGAAAATAAAACATGGATTCTTTCTTGACACATCCTTGACATTATCATCACATCATGTACCTTTCCCTTGACCTGTGAAAAACATTTAAAAAACTTGGGATGAGCATAAAAAGATCAGTAAGGGTTATAAAAATATGGAAAGGAAACATGAGTTCATATATACATAAGAATGAAATCATACTTTACCCATAAAACAAAGGCACTTTAACATACCTCCTCAAACCATGAATAAATCATAGAAATCATAAGACATAAAGGTAACTTGAGGCATTCATAACATTCTTACATAGGGAGTAACCCTCATGGTTACGTTTGGAATACCCATCACAGTATATTCCCTAAAATCTCTTCGGAGAAACCTTAACGTTTCACTCCTTCACGTTACCCAATGCATTGGAGAGCTATATCGGGCTCACCCGCCCTTAGTTTATCACAGAACCACCCGTTTTCATAACAATGCCCAAGGACCATAACATAATCATATCACATAAAACATGCATAAAGGAAACATAGCATTTCCACATTTCAATCACAATATAACATTTTAGTATATTGAAATAATGAATCCATTCAAAAAGAAACCATTTCCAAAACCATTTAAAACATTTAATAAAGAGATTTTTGAATCAAAGTGTCCCATACCACCATGAAGCTTAAAACTTTAAAACATTAATATCCATATAAGTAAATACTTAAAACCATTTTGAAAACATGGATATTAACAAGAAAAAATAATTAAAACATTTAAAATGATATTTTGGTTAAAGTGGTTTTACCAAAATTAGAGACACTTGAATACAACAATTGAGGAATAACATTTAGTCAGAACTTTATAATATCATGAGAATAAATGGATTCATGATATAATACTCCAAAGGACAGTATATATACCATATAAGAGTGAATTGGTGCATAACAACAATGAACCCTCAATAGAAATGTCAAATGTGATGAAATCCCTTATAAAGAAGGTATCCTTAAATTAAGGACAAATCAATATCAAAAATATGTGTGACAAATATAAATACACCCAATATAAGTGGATATTATGTGTAAAACAATAACAGGTCATTCACACATATTCAATGGATGACATATTCAATGACTACATGTTGAACCCAAAGAAATCGAAATTGGGTTAAAAAGTTCCCTTGACAGCCTAACGACATCACATCAAAATGAGTTGATGAGAGATAAAAATTGTATATCATCACTTGGACATAAAATTTACATCAATAAGGATATATGAGAACATATCCCAACATAACAATATGTAAATTAAAAGACCCAACAAAAGAAGTCTTTTAAAAAAAAGGAGGGTGAAAGGTTCCCTTACCGACTTGGGTATCTTTCAAAACATACACCCCATGACAGAAGGACAATAAATCATTGATGTAAATACTCATAAAGGATAGTATATTACACAAATACTAGAATAATGGCAGTACATACACCACTCAAAGTAAATTGTGGCAAATGTAGCATAAATCTCACGGGAATAAAAGTGAGATGAAAAATCCCTTACGAAAATTCGGCAGCCTAACGGCGCCACTCAAAACTTCCAAAATGGATTGATGAGAGGAAATAGGGTATCTCATCATATGAACATAATAAGTACAGTAGGAGTAATATAAAAGAACATCCCAATCATAAGAAATATGAGATTAAAAGGAATGACATAAAAGAGTGTACTTAAAAAGAAAGAGAGAAATAAGATCCCTTACCTCGGGTCCGACTTGACTCGATCGTTCTTTAATATCCTGAATAATAAACTTGAGTTAATTTCTACTTCCTTAAGAACCTTTTTCAAGTTAATTATTCCTTTTATACCACTTATTACCATGTCATAAACATTATGTAATCATTAAGTTAATAATGATTGTTTTGTCGATATTTGGTTCTTAAGTCGAAGGTGGACTTCTTACAATTACATGTTGTTCGTGTGGCCAAATGTTTATTATATACAGAATTGTATTTATGATGTAGATATCATATATGTCATATATATCCAGTACATTCATGCATTTATAACATCACATAATCATTTAGAGGTAAGAAATGAAATGCACCGTTCATGGAGATGGTAAGCCGTACGTACGTCTGAACGCTACTTTCATTTCTATTTCGTATTTTATAGAATGGAATAACAATGATATAAAGGTATATTATAATTCCAGTATAATATCATATATAATATCATAGTTCCATCCTTTATATGTCCCACATATGTTTTTTTAACAAATCAAATCACTTTGAGGGGGCGGTAGTCCGCACTTCCTTAAATGAAGATATCGCGTTTACCCATAATGGAAACCATAAAGGTATGCCCAAAATGAAAAAAAACAGAAGCTTAAGGAAAACATAAACATATTATATATCATATATAAAAATAGTGACATCATAATGGCCACCTTTGAAGGTGTTAAATGAGTATTGAACAATCATCGTTTCGGGAGGCAGAATTTCGCCATCCACGGAAACCGTATGTTCTTTAACCATTTGATGTAGTTGTGTGAGATTTTAGCTCGAATAAATCTTATAACAACATACTAGTATATTTACGATACTGGTTTTGTTACAAAATAAGTAAATTAAAAGAGTTTAGGGGGTTGGAGAAACAAAATAAAACAAATGAACATGAGAGAATGAATTACCTTTAAAAGTGTAACTCCTTTTGATTTGATACTAAAGGCTTCCTTTGAAAGGATTCTGCCCAAAGGGAATCCTCTAGAATGAGGAGAGGGATGTGGAGAGAGTAAATGGGCAGGTGTTGGCCGAGCCAAAGGCTTGAGGTGTGTGTTAAATGAGGTGGAGGTGGGGGCCTTTTATAAGAGGAGAGGAGGGGGACTTTTGGAATGTAAAGAAATATTACTTTATTTGAAAATGTGTTTCGGTTTCAAAAGGTACCACATTGATATAATTCGTGTATAAGATGATAAGGCTTCGACATCCACTCATCCAATAAGTTTTGGACATGTGTAGTTCATAGATTTTACAATATCTTTCCATTTTAGTTAAATCGTCAAATAATGATGTCATCGCTGCATCATTATTATGTCATAAATAATTTAATTTATTTAATGTCTAAAAATTATAAAAAAAATACTATGATGTAAGAAATCTTTTTAGATTTCCAATTACTATTTATAATCAAAAATATGACCTGTATATCCCCACTTAAAAATTGTTTTAGTAAAACATATCATGTTTGTGTCATTTTTACTTTTACATTAAATAAAAAGTTATTTATGTCATTTCCCAACCAAAGTGGATCCATGGGGTCCCCAAGTTAACCCATGGCTTGTATTGTTCGGCCATGACACAAACAATGAGGGTAGGACATGTGTCAAGCTCATCTAATTCTATTAAAGCATTATTTTTACCTTAAACTACACTAATTACTACTAATCGCGATTAAAACTTAATAAGTTACTATTCACCAAAAAAAATATTTTAATCTCATTGAACCACATTTTACTTCTTAATGACAACCATGTATGTCGGATTTTTGAAATTCAAAACACAAAGATGGAAAAATTTCATTTAAACGGAAAAATCAGTTTTTATAAGTACCACTTAGTGGTTTCACTATTCATCAAAAATTGATGTTTTTCAGAAAAATCCCAAAAATTCACCATAAGCTATATTTGATATTCTGAATTCAAAAAGAAGTCCGTTTTACAAAATTCAAAACATATTAATCACATTAATTAACTTAATAATTAATTCCCGCTGTCAGAGCAAATACCGTGTTTTTATAAAACAATAAGTATCAAAAGATTGACACTAGTTTAAGTCTGATTTCAAAGTGAAATTAATTCCAACGACCACTATTGGATTTAATGGTAAAAATATTTTCTAATTTCACTTTAAAACCAATTAAAAATATTATCTAGTCATATAAATAAATTATATTAAAAAGAGGTTTTGAATTAAAACACAACATTTTACACTATTCATTAAAAAATGAACTTTTTCGAAAAAATACCAAAAAATTACACAAAGTAAAATTTGATGTCCTAATTCTTAATAAGAGTTTTATTTGGTCCAAAAGAATGTATAAGAGTGATCAAAACTATATTTAATGACAGTTCTCCATTAAAAGGTGATAAGTGAACCTTTAGTGAAAACTAGGGCATATACGCCTAAAATTGAATTCTTTCCGTATTTTAAGCCTTTAGCTTTTATTGGATAAAAGTAAAAACATTTAAAAACATATATAATCATATTTTAGTTATTTCTATCCATTCCCGCCAATACAACGGCTACATGTTAACTATCATTTAAAATAATATTATTTTATTATTAGAGTGCAACGTAAGATTCCCAAGAAACTCGTTGTTGCGTGTTGGGTACGCCATCGAGCATAGCGTCCCCTTTAAAGTCATTTCAATATTTTATTCAAAAATATGGATAACTATGAAATGTTATATTCTTTATTTACCTGGGGTGTTACAATATCTTTCCGATGATTTTTAGTATAACAATTATTTTGACTCTGAGTTTCTATTATTTGATATTGAATAGAACTAACCTTATATTACATTTACTCAACTAGATTAGGTCTAAATATATTTATTTATCCGACTTCATTCTAGTATGTTGGAGTTGTACTCTTCTTACCATAGAGGGATTCATAAGGAGCCATATGGATGCTAGAGTGAAAGTTATCGTTGTAATAAAATTCCACCAAAGGAAGGTGTTGACCCCAACCACCTTTGAAATCCATAATGAAATATCTCAACATTTATCATAGAGTTTTAATGGTACTATAATACTGAGCATATATATTTGAATGATAAGTAGTGTTAAAACTTAATAATCTATCCACAACCTAATGAAGACTTCTCAAAAACATTAAGGGAAACCTTATATCCTAATTAGATACAACTGATAGTGGTATGCCATGAAATCTTACCACTTACTTAATTTATAACCAAATAGGTTAATCAAGAGATAAATATTCTATAATGATAATTAATTATGATAACTCCATATGGAGATAAACTACAACCCATATAGAATTATTCCCATTATATTTTTTGGTGAGTATGATGAAAAAAATCCATGCTGATGTTTTCCCATTTTTATTTTGGTATGGGTAATGGATGTAACATCCCCTTAGAATTATATCTCTCATACTTAAATTTCCAACATATCAAGAACTAAAAAGCATACTATATAATATCTATCTTCATTCCATCCCACTATAAATACGCTTTCAAATCCATATACTTTTTGTTACTTACAATATGAATAGAGAATAAAGAATTATGAGCTACATCCAACAACTCCTTATTCAAATATAGTACTAAAGGGACACATACAATTTCCCGAATGCTTATTGTACCATCATAATCAAGGTTGAACTTAGTAAAATTTATCATATTCTTTTTTAGCTACACGTCTTCCTTTTTCACCTCTTTACGATTCACTAGGATAGATAGTTGAACCCTCATTTTATAAAGATATGTTTTCCCCTTCCTTCAATATTTCAAGATTTAAAGATCCACCCTTTGAAACTTGATAAATATCATATCTTTTATGATCCTCATCATAAATAAGTTATCATGATCCTTTCAACTTAGAGCATCCTCCACCTTATTCACATCCCTAGGGTGGTAATGTAATGAGAAGTTATAATCATTAATCATATCCAACTATCTTATTTGGGGTATGTTCAACTCTTTTTGAGTGAAAATATAATTTAATCATTTATGATCAGTATATATATCAAAACTTTTTCTATAGAGATAATTTCTCTATATATTTAATGAAACATTTACCCTAGATAACCCAAAATCATGAGTTGGATAATTTTTCTTAGGGACCATGAATTTTCACAAGGCACAAGATATAACCATATCGTTCTTTATGTGGATGCTTCCCGATCCCTTCTTTAATGCATCGCTATAGATTACAAACCATTTCCCACTTCAATGTTGTGTAATCATAGGTGTAATAAATAGAATTATCTTCATTTACTTAATACATTACACACATTCATCCATTCTAAGGAACTTGAATCCATTCCGAGTTAGTTTGGTGAGTGGATTAGATAGCCATGAAAAATTCTCTAAAAAACACCGATAATATCTAGAAAAACCAGGAAAACTATGAATATTGGTTACAATGGTTTTCTTGATCCAATGTTCAGTAAATTTTGTCAATGATGGATCTACCTATATACCATCACGTGAGATTATATGACCTAATAAAGAAACTTTCTAAATTTAAAAATCACACTTGGTTAATGTTCAATAAATATACCACTTTCTCAGGGTCTTCAGTATAATCCTCACATAATCTTCATGATCTCCCTTTCCCTTTGAATATATAATAATATCATCTATAATGACTATAAAAAATTTATGAAGGTATTCTCTAAATACTATATTCATTAAATCCAAGAAAAATAATGGGGAAATTAGTAAGACCGAATGGAATTAATATAAATTCATAGTGTCCACACCTTATATAGAATGTTGTCTTGGGTATATCCTCTTTCTTGGCCCTAAAATGATGATATTTATAATGAATATAAATATTTTAAATGTATTTATTTCCATAAAGTTGATCAAATAAGCATTCAATATAAGGTAGATGATACTTTTTCTTGATATCTATCTTGTTATGTTATTGATAATCAATGCATAGTCCCATTGATCCATCTTTCTTCGTAAGAAATATAACAGGTGAATCTTGAGGCGACACACATAGCTGAATGAATCCCTTTTCAAGAACCACCTTGAGTTTTTTCTTAAATTCTTTCAACTCAATCGGTTCCATTCTATATGGAGTCTTGGAAATAGGTGTTTCACCTGGTATAGGTTATATTAAAACTCAACTTCATGATTCAGTGGAAGACCAAGAAATTATTCTCGAAATACATTAATAAAATCCCATACAATAGGCATATCATTGATGTTGATTTTCTCCCCAACCACTTGAGATAAATTCCCCTTTCAAATTGGAATCATGAACGATGGATGTAATTTCCATAATAAGTTTATTTTTTTCTTCACATTAATAGATGATCATAGGATAGTTCAAAATATTAAATTTAACTTCCCTTTATTAGAAATTAATTTAGTATTTATGTAAATAAATATAATCTATTCCCAAAATAACATCAAATTCAACTAGGGTAATAATGTTAAGACTTGTAGGAAACACTTTCCCATAAACTTAAATTGGAGAAGAATCATAGACTTGAGATGTGATAATCATACCATTATGGGTTTTTACTACTAAGTCAATATCTATTTTTTGTGGTGGTAGTATTATACTCTTAAAAAAATATTTTGATATAAAGGAATGGGTAGATTTAGAATCAAATAAGATATTATAATTTATATAGTAGATTTTAAGTGTACCTTTCACCATGTCATTATTATACAACTCATTATAAATATTAATCTCATGAGATTTATATTCGTCTATGGAATTAATAGGTTATTTAAATAGATCATATTTATTAAAATTCATTTTTTTCATTGGTTAGCATAATTCCCATACTACTTTAATTTAAAACACTTGAGTGTGGGTGGTGATCTATTTCTATTACCATCATTAACTAAATTCTTCCCATCACTTCAACATTAGATTACCTAATGAACTTCCTTTATAGACTTGAATCATTTTCCAATTCCATTAATACAATTTCATTATATTTACTTCCATATTTTAAGTATAAAGGAAATATCATATTCTTATATCCATGGGTTTTAAAATTTCATTTTAATTCCATTTTTTTTCATTACAAAACCTTGAAATTTATGGGTAACTCAAATATCCATCTCCACTTTTATAGCACATTAAATTATTTATTCATAACTACTGAACTCCCTTATGGATAATTCATTTTAGATACTTGGTTTTAAGCCACTAAAGAATTGATCACCCATACTTTCATGTTGGATGATAATTCATGAATCTTACCTCAAAATTCTTGTAAAATTGTCCTCATAGGTTTTAATGGATTCATCATCATTCTATTTCAACTCAAGGAATTACTTCACTATTTTTATACAAATACTATGAGGAAAATACATATTAAGAAATAATATCTTAAACTCATCACACTCCATAGTGTAAATTTTTTCCTATTTCTTAAATTTATTGATAAGAGTCCACCATTGATTTGATTTTACTTACAAAATGATAAATAACCATAATATATTTATCATGTTCCAAACACTGGAGAATGTAAAATATATTTTTAGCAGTATCGATCAATTTATCATCGAATAGTGGATTAGCAGACACACTCAAATAAGGTGGAAATTTCCTCATGGAAGGATCAATTGAAGGTTTTCCCCTACTTTTCTCATTTGGAAGCTCAATATAATTTATAGCTGAAGAATGTTGTGTGAGCATAAAAATGATATTTTTTTATTCCATCTCCCATAACATTTGGTTTCTCAATTGGAAAATCATTGCATTGTCCATCGTATTCATTATTTTCATTATTCCTTCAACTTATAGCTATTTAATAAAACCAAAATGATATTGTGAGATGTAATAATCATAGTGGGAAACTATATAATCATGGAAATAATTTATAGGATGTTTAAATTGTGACACCTTCTTATATAAAACCTTATGTTTAACTTAATACATTTTTGGTCCTTACTAAAACATTAGGGTTTTATAATATACTTGGACTTATCCCTAGGGTCCTCACAAATTTTTTTTCATCCTAGTTTCCATTGGTTAACTAAACCTTTATATAATATAAACTATTAAGACACATTCTTTTCAAACATAGATATTACATATAAATAGTTTAATATTCTTTAAATAATATAATGATCCACAAAAGAATCATATATTTCTAGTATCTTTGTAAACTTGTAAATATAAAAAACTGTTTCATAATAGTTATACATCATCTCCCACTTATATCTTCATAATTATCACCCTTTTTAGACTTATCATTCCTAAAAACTTTCTTCATAACCTGGGAAAAGAAATGTAAACAAATGGAGAGCTCTGATGCATAGTAAGGGTAAATAAGGGAGATATAAATGATCATATATTCATAATGTGAGAAAAAGGGTACGAGAATATGATATTATCATTTTAAAACCATTCCCTTCATATCATAGATCATAATCTTGGGCCATGGCATAAATATTGGCAGTTTTTAAGACATGAATAATATTGAAATCAAAGAACATGATCCATGAGAGAATAATATAAGCATAAGTATTAGAATTATGTGATACACATATGTATAGATAATTATTTCTTTAGTAGTCAAGGAACTTTGAAAAAACTATCATAGTTTAATGGGTACAATCCCCGAAACACCATAATAATCAAGGTTTACTCCCAAAACTATTATAGTGGAAAAAGTCTCTTACTAAACTGGGTTTATTCCCAATTATAGTCCTATTTATCTCATTAGATATTAATATTTACCCAATGAATTATAGGTAGATAAGGCCCCACACATCATATAATGAAAATAATATATATGCATTCCACAAGATTAGAAACCATTCATCATATCAGAACCCATGAAAAGAAATTGGTTCCATAAACATTTCATCGTAGCATAACCCGTGGAAAAGGAACAATTTTCACAAATACCATTCCATTATAAACATAAACCATCTAGAGAAATAATATGGTTGGTATCCTTGTATCACATTACTAGTAAATCATCAGCAACATTTAAGGATGATTTTTTGATGAATCAAAATATCACTAAAACATTCATGCGGAAAATAACCATTCAATTTTGAAATAACCTCTTTAAAATATTAAAACTTCCAAAATATTATGAAAATAATATTTTTTGAAATAACCATGGTAAAATGTAAAGTAATATTCAAAAAATTTATCAACCATGATGGCAGTAAATTCCATTCATTCCATATAAGTTAACAAAATTATACCTTCCATACTTTTGTCAAAAAAGTAAAAAAGTACCTCATTTGGAAAATGACAAGAATATTACTTTCAAACCATTTTGTAGAAATTCAAACATGTGTAAAAATAAATTTAAAAGTCCAATGAGAATATTAAAAATTATATAATTGTTTTTATAAAACATGGATTTGGAAGGAATTTTTTTCTACTGAAGAGAGAAATGAAGTTAATTTTCCTTAAAAACTTATTTTCAGTCTATTGAGTACATAAGGTGAGGAAAATGAAGATAAAAAATTTATTTTTAATAAATTACCAAAGGATAATAAAATTAATGAGTTTCTTAATAGTTTGATCATAATATTTTGCAATCATAACTTAATCATAAATAATCTTGATAAACAGTAATATTGTAACATAAAATCATCTTACCTCAGGTATGACTACTTCATAAGTTTTCAAGCCTCCTATATAATAAATATAAGTTTATTATAAATATTATAATAGAATAATACTCATATAAGTAAAACCAAATACAATTTAAATTTGAACTTTTATCACCCTTTTATTAATAATTTTTTATTAAAATCATTATTCTGGGTGATAATTACTTTGTTTTTCATTTAAGTTTTGATTTGATAGTTTCGGTCATTATAATTTGATCATAAATACATAATATCTATAATATTAATAGTGGTATAAATATCATATATATTCATTATATATATATATTAATATATTTATATTCATCCATAAAAGTTAGGGAATGAAAAATTAATGACACTGTTCATGGGGATGGTTTGATGTACATACACATGAACACTGTTTTCATTTTCCGAAGGATGGCATGAACGAATGGTAAATATTAATTCAAATTTCCAGGATAATTATTATATAATATATATGATATAAAATTATTAAATTCATCCTCATTACCATCCATGTAAAATATAAATGAAAAATGAATCATATCGCTTTGTGGAAGTGGTATCCCACATGTACACACAAGAAACATTATAGTTTTCTAAAGGATTTGATGGTAAAAAGGTATAAATTATATTATCATTACATAAGTATAATGTTTTAATAAATATCAAATATAAATATTAAACATATCATAATATCTATCAATAAAATATGCTGATGAAAAATGAATTGTATCACTGCGTAGAGACAACAAGCCGTACATTTGCACAAGCGATACTTTCACTTCCCATTTTATAGGAAAGAGGGTTTATAATGGTGTTTTAAAAATCATAATAACATTTAAGTATATTTAGGATACTTAAATTATTATTTTATGGATAATATAACATATTTATATGAGGTAAAATATTTTTTTTAAAATGTGATTGGTTAAGAAAATTACCTCTACGAGTCCTTTATATAACCTCTAAAGGGATATATGGTTAGTATTTTGAGAAACAAATATCCTCTAGAATGTGTATGGATACATGGAGAAGAGAAATTTTTATATTTTTTTTAATCCATAAGGCTCAAATTTGTGTGAATAAGAGAAATGAGGGGTGCCCTTTTATAATTGATGGGAGGTACACTTTTTGGAATTTCAAAAAATATTAAATAAATATAAATTTATTTTGACATTAATGTGAATACAAATTTATAATATTAAAATTGAATATGATTTTGAGTCTAAATAATCTTATAAAATAAAATTTGGAAATGTTTGGATCACATTTTTACCCTTATCTTTTAGTTTTTACCACCCATTTACCCTTTGAAAAATTACTAAAATATTAAATTTTTCTACCCTTTTATGGGTAATAATGTCACTATAAAATAATTAAACCCATAAATAAAAATTGGATGAAATTTAAAACCATATTCCATTCATTTGGATGAATCTAATATTTTTATGAATTTTATATCATTTAATAAATAAATATTTATTATAAAATATCATTAATGTCCTTTTTTGCACTATTTCTTTAATTTAACTTTAAAGACATCAATAAAAATGGGTAATTTGAATATAATGATTTCAAAACTCTATAATATTTCATATATATATAGAAAACTCATTTTAAAAATTAACTCATTCAAATTATCTCACTTTTAAAAATTTTAAAATCATTTATTATATTTTTTTATTAAATAAAGAAAGCCTACATCGGTGTTGAATAAGTAGTTAAGGTCATATAATTACTATTTTAAAAAAAATATATTAGGAAAATAATTTCATTAATCTCAATATATAAACTAATATTCGTTCATAACATTCTTTTGACATTTTTCTGACAGATTTCATGCTCGTACTCTTTTCGAGTTAATGTGTACCTACTTTCCAAAGACAAGTGATCACTTGAATATTTCTAACGATATATTAGAAAATGTATTGGAAAATAGGATGGGAGGTCAGTATCATCACAACCTTTTGGGGGGAATTATATTCTAATAAGGGACTCTCTTATAGATTTAAGATGTATGAGTGAATCCTTCCCAAATCCTTATGCCAAATTGGTTACCCTTGTGATTATGATGTGATCAAGACCATGTATTTGATCTAAACTTATATATGAATTATAGGTTCCCCATATTCTCTAATTAATTCATGATACTTTGATATAAAGTCATCTAGTTTGTCTCTTTGTAGTTTATTTCCATACAGGGAGGTAGTTGGTGTTTTGGAGTTGGGATTGAACCTTAAAAAGGTACCCTACACATCATGTGAAATAAGGAATAAAAAACCACTTGGTTTGATGGAATGAGTAAAGGGGAAATGAAATTAGCTTCGAACCTCCAAGAGGCATCCAATGTATTATTTTATGAATAGGAATCAGTGACCACATAGTTTGATATAAGGTTTGGTTAGGGATTATACCTAGGAGGATGTCCATATTTCTGGAACCATGAGGAGAAGATCAACTCATAAAGATTAGGTTTTGATTGGTACTTACACCTTATAGGATGAACATAATGGAGGAACTTTCTCCATAAAAATGGGATTATCATTATAGAATTATAATCCCATTCAATCCATTCTTTGATTGAGAAACAAGATACAATGGAAGATCAATCACATTGCATGAGAGAATACCATTATATTTGAATGAAGGGTTTATGAATTGAGGCTACCTTGAGGAGATTATCATTTTGTGAAAGGGGTTAAAAAAGGAAATAAGGTGGCGATTACACTTAAACTATCTTGAGATACCTGACATATCATGTGGACCAGGTAAGGGTGTGTTTTGGGGATTAACCAAAGTAAGATTCCCATATTTATAGAACCATGAAGAGTAACTCAAATCCTTGGTTAATTGAAGATTTAACTATGAGGATTACATAGATTTGATGGTTATTTAATTTTTTTATGGGACTTATAAATTGGATGACACCCACATTTATGGAACCAGGAAAGTATCTTGAATCATTGATTAATTAATGTTTTAATAATGAGGAGTATCTTGAATCAATTGTTATTTAAGATTTTAATGGGGATTATACCTAGGAGGATTCTTATATTTCTGGAACCATGAGGAGTATCTATAATCATGATTGATTTAATATTTAAACATGAGAATTATCTTGACTCAATGGTTATTTAATATTTTTATAGGGATTACAATTAGAAGGATGCCCATATTTCTCAAACAGTGATCATTTTCTCAAATAATGGTTGATTGAAGATACAACCATGACGAGTATATAAAATGAATTGTTATTTAATATTTTTATGGAAATTACACCTAAGAGTATTCCCAACAATGGAAGTTCACAAAGGATTTCATAATGACATAAGAGTGTACACATAGTGATTTATGGATGGAGTTCACATAGGGGATTAGTAAAGGAGAATCCTCATAGGGAAATCTTCATAGAATTTTGAATAACATGCCTTGAAGAGAAATATATTTGAAGAGTGACTGCCTGGAGAAGGTATTCCCATGCGGAGGGACTTACATGAAATTATATCACAATGGAACTCTTATTTTGAAACATAGTAATTTTACCAGAATGATTCTGGGATAGGGAGTTCTGTCAGAGCCACATCCTCCTCATTAGTGATCATTATTTATGCAATCCTTTACATATTTATCACTTAAATGGATGTTGTTATTTATAGATAATGGTATATAAACACTTTTATAAATCTTCTCACCATGTAGAAATGGGTGTTTAGATGATATTTTTCATAAGTGGGTGGTTATGTAAGAGCTCCGTATTGCAAACTAAAAAATGGATTCACAAAGCAGTTTCTTCACTATGTGGGGTCATAAAAATGATGCCTCAGACCTAAAATTGATTTAATTTGTTGGAGGCTAAAATTTATCACCTTGGACTACAAAGGAAACTTTCTCCACACACTAAATTACCCACATAGGATTATTTTCTTGATCTGGAAGCATTTATCTCGGTAAACCATTTTCGCTACATAGAATACAAACACTCATCTTAACGTATCTTCACATGATCATGAATTCATGCATAAAATACTAAAAAGATTATAAAAATTCATATTCCACACCATACACTACATCCACACACTCAACTAGAAAAGAATTATCACATAACATCTTTATCTGCAAAGTGATGTTTTCTTCCACAAAGCACTCAGTTCCCAAGAAAATTTGAAAACATTTATAACAGTTTTTGGTTATCCTTATTTAGCTGAAATATAGTTTTCCATTGAATCTTAGATGAATCACATGGTAGTTGAGCTTTTACATGGTTTCTCTACATTTAAACCTTCCATCCTTATAAAACTTAGCATGTAACCAACTTCCCAAACTATTTTAATAGTATGTATGAAACCATAACTAAATTATTTTTTGAATTATACCATTACTTGGAAGATCATTATCATTAACATAGGAGCTTCACCACATACTGTATACTATTACTTGAATATATCATCTCATCATGGTAGCTCTCGAACTGCTCTAACACCATGAAACTAAATTTCAAAACATTTTAATGATTTTAGAATGTTTGTATTAAGTCAATTTTCAATTTTCAATCAAATTTAGGTTGATTTATCATGTAATTAAAAATTGGTATGTTTTTACAATAATAAAATCCATTATTCATGAAGGGATTCATATGTGGGAAGAAGAAGGTGATCTCCCACCTTAACTGGATGACTCAAATGTGATTTATCATATAACCATTATTTTGTGCATATCATTTAATAGGTGAATAGTGTCCTGAAAAGGAACTCATCCCACTTTTAAATCATGTGTGGGTTCTATTAAATTTATAAGTAAAGTTATGTTCACTATATATTTGAGTCGGCTATAGTGTTTGATACCCATTACACTTGCACATCACTAACCTCAAATGGATACACTAACCTACACATGCCCACCAACCCATGCAGTCATGATATGTGACCACTTTATCCTATGTGTGTCTATACATGTCCCACCCATGTGTGGGTTCACTCTTGTATGCATACCACCTCTACCGCCTATGCTATCTAGCCAGCTAGATCTTGGGCATGGTTTAGGAGATTCTTTGATGTTCCTGGTTGATATGGTTAGCTTGGTTGCCTATAGATGGCTTATTTTATTTATATAAGTTAATATCACAAGTACCTAGATTAATTATATAATAATTATCTAAGTTAAAATGTATCTTTACATAATTAAATCCAATCCATTATTCTCAATCATATAACATCATCCTTTATGAAAAATTAAAAATGATTATTTTTTTCATGGGACTCACACTTCTCAAACTCCCAGCAACAAAGTGCTTGGTGTTTAATTATGAGTGCAACCCCCCCATGAATTGGATTAATTTGGAATAAAACTAATTTTATTCTAAGTTGAACCGTAGATCAGTTTGTTATATACATGAACATATTATGGGCTTTGACATTAAACCTCACGAGAGGATTAGTTAATAAATGTATGTTGATTAAGGTATTTTGAGGGACACCAAGAGGAGAGACTCAATTCAAGGTGTCTATGTTTTTATGAGGGATAAAATTTGGGTTTAAATAATGATTAATCTTATCAAGGCATTAAGGTTTCCATAGGGATAAGCTTGTATTAAGGAATAAATATGATAAATTGAAGGATATGCACAAAATCCTAGATAAAACAACTGGGATGAATATCAATTTGCGGATGGATCCATCATAGGATACATAGATATCATTATGTATCCTATGGGAAAAGAATAAAACCACATATATTTCTTATTTAGGAATCCTAATTACATCAAGCTCACATATAGAGGGATGATATTCTCAACACAGGTTCATTGATAAATATCATATTTAGATCTAGCTTGTAAGTTAGAGAGTGGATACCATCACTTTGTGAGAGAATAATAGGTGATGAACAATGTTTTAGTGGGAGCATTGCACAAATCGGGCTCTCATACCACATTTCAATCCATAGAGAGAGGGACACTCTAAGTAGTTTAAGGTATTGTAAGATGGACCCAGTTTCATATAGTTTATATTCATGATGGGACTAGGTACCCTTATATGGATCCTAATAAATAGGAATGTTCTATAATTGTTTCCTGGGCAAGTGGACCTAGAGGACATATGTAAATTTTTTCTAGGACCAAATTATTGTCCCTTTTATCTTTATACCTTTTATTTTCACCCTACATTTTTTCTAATACATTAATGAGGAGACATAGTGGGGAAATAATTTTCTTTTACTCAAGATTCAATTTTGGGGTTTGGACCTGAAAAGTGTTATGAAATTTTTCCTTTTATTTCAAATGATCATATTTTTCCTAGGTTTTGTGGGGTGCATGACTAGTGAGTATAAACCCTACTTTTGAATAGGGTTCTGTTTACGGGTTATCAACTCAGCCAGTACTAGGATTTTTTTCCATTTTCATTTTAATCTCTTTCAATACAGAATAATGTAGTTAGTGTTTTAGGTTAAACATATTTGACCAAAAAAGGTGAGTGAGGTAATCTAAAAATCAAGGGAAGGGAGAAATATTACATGAATTGGGAGGCCAGTGCCAATATAAAAGATATCATTATTAAGAACACATAGTTTAATGTCATAGTTCCTAGACTAGTGACTATGTAGTTTAACGTCATATAGTATAGACATGGGTGATATGTAGTTTATATTATCACTACATGTATTGGTACTAAGAAATTTAAAATAATGCAGCCCAGACTATTCCCACCATCATCGAATAAAACATGCATCTCAATCATAATAGTCAGAGTGACTTTTAGGTCCTCCAAGTTCACATGATTCATTCTCAGTATTTGAAACAAGAGACAAATTGAAAAATAATTTGAACTGCATGATAGTGCATAATATAGAACTTTTTGGGGCATCTCATTTTAATAAAAGTAAGAATCTATACAAGGATTTGTATTTCATGGATGGATGTGATTTAAAGTGATGAAAATCCATGGATGAGCCTAAAATAGAAGACTGAGGGCATCACTATGCGTCCCATGGTATAGGATTCAAGTAACACATAGTTCTTTTTGAGAGTTTCCTTAAAGTTATTTAACTGATATGTAAGTAAATGGGGAAATGATGGTCATAGTTTGGATAAACCATGAAATTTCATTCTATATGTATATCCATAACCAATGAATCAATGATAAATGATGGGAACCCTATATAGATCGAGCTCTTAAATAGGGGAGGGTCATTATCTTATTTTATCCTGATATGGGATTGGAATAATGTGACTCTACAAAGATAATACCCAAGTTTAAAGACTTGAGTTTCCTAAGAAATTGAGTATTCAACCCTATGGTTAATTTATATATAGAGATCATATACTAGGTACCTTTACATGGATATAGCTCCCATGTAGGTAATTATCACAAAGAAAGAACCATGTGTCATATAGTTTAATTTCATTATATAAGGAATCAGATGTTCTACAGTTTAGGGTCATGTGATAAGGACCTTTATCCATATCTTAACATCATGTATATTGTATGAGTTTCATATAGTTTAACATCATTGTGAAAAGGGAATTTTCTACACATTTTAGTGCCATGTTGTGTGAAGTTATGATCACTGTAGTTTAAGGCCACATAACATTGACCAATTTTTGTTAGTTTTAAGGTATTGCATCTATGGCCATTGGGTTTGTATGGATAAGATAATAGGGTTATAGGAGTTAAGGTTATATATCTTAAAGCATTTGTATATGAGATTACTGTCCAAAGAAAATCAAACCTAATCTGAATTTAGGGACACAGGGGGATCCAATTTTGACCCAAGAAACACCATTGATGGGAGAGTAGTTCATGACTGGGCCTGATATAGGAATAATAATTGAAAATTATGATGCAATTAAAACGCATAAACATTACAAATCCCTAGGAACATGGGAAAATGAATAAATTAAACGGTGTCCTCAAATGCATGAATCCATAATGGAGATTGTAGAGAATAAAATAACCATTATAAATATAGGAAAACTAACTCCACATATATTTGATAGAGATTGGTGGTAGTAGTATTTCCATTAACATACTCAATCTAGGGAAAGTGCATGGGGTTTATGTGGACTTTTTTTATAGGACCAAAACATCCACTAGGGGTACTTCATAGGATTACTATAAAACTATTCTATTAACCACAATTTCCTAGTGGGGTCTATTCAGATCAATCAATTCTTGTTACCAAGATTTCCACATGATAGAGAACCAAAAAGATTAATTGACTCAAGGAACTAGATGATTCATCCATAAAATTTATGAAGTTGGTTGGATGAATGAAGTGGTGCCCAAGAGGTTTTAGGAAATTCCATGGTTTTACAATCAAGTTCTAAAAATGATACTTAGGTAGGAAGAATGAATCATTGATAAAAGGGAGGTTTATTTTTTCCTCACAATGAGTGGAGTTGGAACCCAAGATGTAAGGGGAATCATGGTTATTAATTAAGATCTTTTGTGAGTGACCTATATGAGCAGTTTATGGTCATGAGGGTTGGACCATGCATGAAAGAGTTTAAAGGTCATGTGGGTAGGACCAAATTTTTTATAGTTTAACATCATGTAATGAGGATTAATGATTTCTATAGTTTAGGGTCACATATATTTAACCAATGGGATGGGATAGACATCTTTTCAAGTTAATTATAGTAAACCTGATGTGAGTAGGGGACTTGGGGTCCAAACTGTAGAAAATAAAGTCACATATGTGGGGAATAATCTTTGGATTTTCCTGATATTGAGGGTCTAAGTGTCACTATGTATATCATGAAATCAAGAATTAAGTTGTACATAGTGCTAAAAGGGGGGTGTGGTTAGAGACTGATGCTAAAGGTAGGACCCTTATGTGAGGGACAAATAATCACACAATTTTGAGTCATGCGATAAAGATATGGACCATAAAGTTTAGTGTACTGTAGAAAGGACGTAGAGGGATGCAATTTTAGGGTGTTTAGCTTTGACCAAAAGATTAGTGATTTTCATTTCATGGTGACCTATCCAAGAATATTCCATCATTTTTCAAGCAAAAAGAGGTAAATTTGTATGCCACAATACGAGGACTAACAAATCTAAATAGTTACATGGGACAATAATGTAATGAATGATTGTGTACTAGGCTCAGGAAGTAGTGTCCTACTATGGTGATGTCAAGGTGTATAGATATAGAACAAATTTCTCTTGGGAACAAAGGTGTATCTAGCTAATAGGCCTTTTAGGGGTGAATTATGAAAATACATACTTGGGTGTATAAATTCATAATAAAAATAAAGGTGTTCTATTATATTAGAAATTCTATTATTGATGGCTGGGGAAAGATTATGGAGATATGAATTTTCCCATACACATAGTTAGATTTATGTAATGAAGTCACCTGAGTTTGAAAAGATCATTTTATGCCAAAATCAACCCATAATTGAGAAAATATTACCTATGTAGGTCTAAACCACATGTAAGGGGGAGACACTTTTTTTTGTAAATTGCTGCTGAGCCAGGATATAAGATCTGATAATCATTATGTGTGCCAATAGGATGAGAATCAAGCCACATGTAGTTCTTCAAATGGAGGTGTAGTGGGAGATTAAAACATAGGAAAATAGTACTCTTAGGAGAGGGATATAGAAATACATAGTTTTATGTCCTGAAATATACATCAATCATGTAGTTTAATCACATATAGTAAAGGAATTTGGTGTTCCTTTTAATATCTTGTATCCAGAGCCTTGTTATCCCTGATGTGAACTAATACATCTCAATCATGTGGGGATCCAATACAAAATTCCTAAGACCACCTATGATATGATCTATATTATAAAAAAAAGATTGTAAAAGGTTCCTTAATCACATAGTGGTGATTAAAATAAAAGTTAGGGGAATTTTTTAATGTGGTGGCTATATCAGGATATATGATCCAAGAATAACCACATATCTCATAAGGGTGAGAATCAATTTGTATGTAGTTATAGGAGAATCTTAATGTCAAATGAGAGGGACATTAATGATGATTTTTAACATCATTTGTAAAGTAAAAACGGTGCCTTGTAGTTTTAGTTCTACGAATATGACCATAAATTTGGAAATGATGAGCGACATTGTGCTTACCGGGCCAAGTATATTCTGACACACTTCAAACATGAAGAAGGAAATTATAAACCATTATCTTAGGGGTTATCATATCAGGATAAGTGAAATATGATAATTTTAGAGGGAAGGACCATATATCATGTTTGAAATACATTTTACAACATGATGTTTTTGGGGCTTATGAATATGGAAGAGGTTTCTCCTGAGGATGAAGGTGCCACTGGTTGACAGTCCTTTTGGGGGCAGCTTATACAAAGCCAGACTGGGGGTATCAATGCATAGTTAAAACAAATATTTCATATGGTATATAAAATTATATTATTGATGGATATAGAAATCATTTATAGATCCAAATTTTCCTAGGATAAGAAGCATGTTGTGTGGAAGGGATGTGTTTGAGAACAAAGAAAGATTTCGGACCAGCATTAGATATGGAGTGTGAATTTCCCTATATATATTTGGATCAAATGTAGGGAAAGGGAGATTTACTAAACATTATGGATGGACCAAGGATATATGGGTTGGTAATCACTACATATCTCACTGATATGAGAATTAAGCCACATGTAGTTTTAGAATGGGGATATATTGGTAGACCAACACCAAGGATTGTGATCCACTCAAGAATGAACCAAAATTTTATGCTATTTCACATCATGAAACATGGATATGGACCATTCATTTTTATTTCATGCAGTAAGGAAGTTTTCATATAGTTTAACTTCTAGTGTCTATGACATTAGGCTATGTAGTTTAGAGTCTCACAACTTAGACTATTGTGTCTTAGTTTTAGTTTGTATGACTAGGACCATATGTCATGCCATTTATGGTCTTGTGAAGAATACCATTATGTAGTTTATATTCATACATAAAAGACTATAGTGTCTTGTATTTTAAGGTTTTATGACTAGGACCATGGTTCCATGAAGTTTAAGGTATTATGATTAGGACCATGGTGCCTTGTAGTTTAAGGTCTTACGACAAGGACCATGGTTCCCTACAATTTAAGGTCTTAATACTAGGATAATGATTCCTTTTAGTTTAAGGTCTTATTAAAAGGACCACATTTCATTCCTTTTAAGGTCATATTATGAAGACCATTATGCAGTTTATATTCATACATAATGGATGATAGTGTCTTGAGTTTTATGGTCCTAAGACCATAGTGCCTTGTAGTTTATGGTCTTACGACTAGAACCATGTTGCCTTGTAGTTTAATTTCTTACAACTAGGACCATGGTTATGTGTAGTTTAATTAATTATGACTAGTACTATAATAATATAAGTCACCAGGAATGGAGACCTTATGATGGAGTGATAATAACTAGCATGCATGTATCATGAGTCTCAGGATTCGCTAACTCTATTAGGCCATCATCTAATTGCTTTTGGATCCACTCTTGAAAGACAAATAATTCCTAAATTACATATACCAAAACTTTGTGGTAGGGAAAATAAATGGTATGATCTTTAATAATTACCTCCATGTATCTTTTGAACCTTATAAGCTTGATAAGTTTGTGTTCTAATGAGTATGTGATGTATGCAACCATTTCCTTAGATTTAAAGAAATATACCTTACTTATTCTATATTTGAGGGATGGGTGGACTAGAGGCTTTGATATACATTGTGTGTTCTACTCATGATTTACACATGGTTAATGCTAAGATTTGGGTATTAGTGTCTTCAATAACACCCATATATTTTCAACTAAATCTAATCCTTTAAGATAAAGAACCACTCGATTGTATGTCTTTATACTCAATGGTAAGGTTAGTATTTTGGATGTTCTCTCAAATATTACTCTTTAGGTCTCTTAATTCATGGGATATTGATCAAACCATTTTACATGGAATAGGAAAAATACTTGGGCATGTTCTTTAGTTGGAAGGAGCGTACTTTCCTTTTCTTCTCATCAGGTGATAAAGGATGACACTACTTCCCCATTTTGTTACATATTCCTCTACTCATATGGGAACATGGATGAATTATTGATCTATTAGGTAGTAAAATGATATTGATAAATTCATTAAGAGAATATAAAGAATTGGAGGCCTCATATGTTGTTGATGTCTCCCATATATTGGGGAACCTTAAATCTCCTAGAGACATTTTATCAACTATTGAGGTTGAACAATGTCTGGAATGCACCTAATGATGAGGTGGAAAATATTAAAATTACACCATCCCTAAGAGATGGGGGGACATTAATGAAAATTAATTTAGTCTTATGGGTCAAGGTTATGTATAATGAGGTCTAAAATTCACCCACTAAGGTGGTTAATTTTTTGAAAATACCATCAACCCTATGGGAGGGGTTACTTCACTACAAGGAGGACCTCTATAAGAGGATGCTAATATCACATCATGGGGAAATAATCCATAAATCATATTTATAATTACTATTTAGAGATCCTAGTTCTATTTATTTAACTGAGAGATATATTCTCCAATAAATATAGACCTACCATCCTCAAGGGGATGATAAGTAGAATAATAATCGAAACCCTTTCCCTTTTCAGTGATAAAATTGGTGGATGATGATAAGAGTCTCAACAAATACCTTGAATATGGTATTTTCTATTGACATTGGGAATATTATCTATCAAACTTAAACTTTGAGACATGAATAGGGGTTTTAATGACTTTTCTAGAGGTATGAAGGGTAACATTGGGCCATTCTTCACCAGTTATTAGACCAGAGGATGATATAACCCACTAGGGATTGGAGGATTGTAGAAATGTAAAATCCTCATCAAGAGTGTGATAATAAGAACCAAGTGGGAAGTATTAAAACATGATTGAAATTATATTGATTGATACATTGGTGAGATGATGATTCTCTTTAGGGGATGGCCCATTTGGAGGGATGATGCATGTTCACCTGTTTGGTGGGGTGGTTCTTGTTCACTCATTTGGTGGGTTGGTGCTAATGGCCACTATTTTCCTTTTGTATGTAAGGTAATAAAAACATATGATTCGTGCTCATTGAGGTCAACCAATTATAGATAACTATCCTCAATCATCCTATGTATTATATATTTGATAATGAAGTATCCTCAAATCTTGTTACCCAACATATAAAGATAATGGTTGTAATTTTGATGGTCATCCTACCCTACTTCATCTAGATTCTTGATTTCATGAAGCATGATCAGTTTGTATTCTAGATAAATGGTGAAGTTCCCCTGAACATTATCATTGTAGAAGGAATAAATTTTATCCTTCCTAATTTTAAGGCAATATCACCTCATCTTTTTGATCTTGAGGTTGAATACAATTGCTTAAAATCTCCCTAGATTCCATATATATGATGGTGTATCTTGATAATATCCTTCCTTGGTTCTATGAATATCATCCTCTATATGTTTTTCTATAGTCTAAAACTCTCCCAAACCACCAAGGAACTTCCTATAAATAAGCATAGGTGACAAATAATCTTTAAAGTTTTCTAAAAATATCTACAATAACTATTCTTTAGGAATTTGTGTTTCCATGGAACATGTTAGACCCTTCTATATTGTAATTAAATCCAGGAATATCTCATTTTCATGTTACTTACAATTATAGAGGTCAATTATATTCATTTTCCTTAGTATATAGAGTAATATTTAAGAGAATATCTTATGGAGATCTTCCTAACATAAGATATACCAATATACATGGTTACTATACCAAGCAAAGGCAGGGCCTTCCAAGATTTGGATAAAGTATCTAAGCAAAGAAGCCTATTATTGTTACGGGGTACCAAAAATTGGGCCACACATGGAAGATATGTGGGAAAGTTTTTGTGGATCACCCACTCCATCAAATGTAGGGAAATTTGGGTTCCTGAAGTCTTGAGGGGGAGGAGTTGAATCCACCCACTTAGGATATTTTTTCCTCTCTAGTTTTACCAGCGCATGTCATACTTCAAGAGAATATATCTTTTCAATGATGTAATCCAACAATTCATGAAATATTATGATCTAATTTAAACTCATATGAGTTTCCTAAACTTATAGAATATTTCCTCCTAGGGGTAGGATAACATGGAAATCAATCAATATCATAATATAATGGAATGATTGATGTAATATCAATTCAAAGGTGTGCCTTGATTCATTCATTGTGGGTAGAGAAAACTTTTCAAATTGAAAAGGTTCAGTTGAAGTTATAACATCTTTAATATTATTAATGTACTCAAATAATTTTTCTCCCATGATTAACTTAGCTTTAACCTGCTGAAGTTTTCCACTCTTGTATCGAGCTGAGCAATATTCTTTTCTAATGAGACAAATTCAGCATGGTCATGTGATTGGTGGGTAGTGAATGCGACCATATCTATCATCTTATCAATAGTATCAAGGTTTTAATCATCATTTGGTACAGTAGTAATGAAATTAACTGATGTGAAATATATGGGAGGAAAAATATATTTACTTGGGGGAGTAATATTTGTGATATGGGTATGTTTCTACCCAGTAGATGCTACAAGAGAGAAATTAAAGGATAAAAAAGTCCCCAACCCCAGGGGCTAGTATTTTTCCTTTAATTATAATATCATCCAGGATAAATTCATAGATGTTTGAATCTACTGGATAGTGATAATCAGGAATAAACCTTGATCCATTGTTGGGATGCACTGATGGGTAACATAGGTGTTGGAAGTATTAGGAGTATTGACTTGTCCTAGAGTTTCAGTAAATTTATACCTTTGGTGAGCTCCCCTTTTGTATGATTGAATTTGGATGGATGGGATATGCACTGTTTCCATTTCAATTTCTTTTAAAATTGGGGTCATAGATTGCTGATGATGATGACGACTAAAGTGGATAAAATAACTTCTATGCATCTCTTGGTTGATTTCCTTAATGTCAAGGGAGTAACCATTCACCTCCCCAAGATAGAGAAGGGATGGGTTTCTACCATTTGGGGATATGATCCTAAAACAATTGGATGTGGGTATGGGCACCAATTTCTTTCACATGTCCTGTTGGTGTTTGGAAGGATTATGGGGATTCATTATTTGGTGTCATTGATGAAATGATTCCAATGTTGGGGTAGATCAATCACCATGATACCACTACACTAGTATATTTTCCATATAAAAATTGAGGTGATACATTTTTGAAAGTGTACATTGAGGTCATGAGGCCATGGTATCCATGTCCCTCAAGGCATATGTTTGGCATGTCCACTGGTTGTGTGTAGGTGTGTTGTAGATAATACCATATTTTCCAATAAACCTATAATTAATTGGTGGATTTAGATATTCCATTTGGGTTGATGTATTGAATGTTATAAAATATAAAACACAAACATGACACCTATTAGTGCAACATCACATATAAGAGTTCATGGATAACTGATTTCTTTCACAGTTAAAGGTTTAACATCAGGCAATTTTTTATACATGATAATGGACTGACATTCAATTATGAAAGGATAACACAATTTAGAGATTCTTATCAAGTTCACCATTTTGTTTCCAATGTATTTCATTCCCATACTAATCCTGTGTTAATTTAGACCAACATTTTTAATGTAGGCGGTCACTTGGATTTTTCTAATGAAATCTTTGAAAACACATTGGCCAAGAGGATAGGAGGTTGAGATCATAACACCATTTTGGGGGGAATTATTTCCTTCTCTAGCACTCTCTTATATATTTAACAAGTATTAATTAATCCTTACGAAATCCTAGTGTGTGACTGGTTACCCCTATGCTAATGATCTGATTGAGACCATGTGTTTTATGTAAACCTCTATATAAATTAGAGGTTCCTCATATTCTCTTATTAATTTGTGATACTTTAGTATAAAGATGACTAGTTGGGTTCTATGTATTTTATTTCCATATATTGAGGTCGTTGGTGTTTTGTAGTTGGGATTTAACTTTAAATAGTTGTCTTACATATCATGTGAAAGAGGGAATCAAAACCCAAATAGTTTAATGGAATGGTTAAAAGGGAACTAAAATTTGGTTCATACCTCCAAGAGGTGTCTTACATATCATACTAAGAGCATGAATCAAGTATGATGTAGTTATATGGAAGGTTTGGTTGGGTATTACACATAGGAGGATTCCCATATTTCTAGAACCATGAAGTGAATCTCATCTCATGGAGATTAGGGTTTGGGTGGGGCTTGCACCTTAGAGGATTCCTATAATAGAGGCACTTTATCTATTCTAATGGTAGGGTAATTTCATTTCTCTAAGACCACATGATCCATTCTTGGTGTGAGAAACTAGAGATAGTGGAAGTTCTATCTCATTGCATGAGAGCATACTATTAGATTTTAAAGGATAGTTTATACACTGGGGATACCCTAAGGAGATTCCTATTTCATGAAAAGAGAGAAACATGAAATAAGGTGGGTATTACACTTGAGATGCCTTGAGATATATGACCTAGAATTTGGATTAGGTAAGGGTCTATTTTCGGGCTTACACCTAGGAGGATTCTCATATTTATGCGACCTTGAGGTGTATCTTAAATCCATGATTATTTATGATTTTGACAGGGATTACATGTATGAGGAGGCCTATATTTATAGAACCATGATAATTATCTCAACTAAATAGTTAATTAAATATTTAACCATGAGAAGTATTTTGAATAAATGGTTATTTATGATTTTTATAGTTCTTATACCTAGGAGGATGCGTGTATTTTTGAAACCATGAGGAGTATGATGACTCATGCCTGATTGAAGATTTAACCATGAAAAGTATTTCAACTCAATGATTATTTAATATGTTAACAAGGCTTATGCCTAAGAGGAATCTGATGTTATTAATATTTTCATTACTTATTATATACTACCTTTACTGATTTTATATGAAATGTTCATAATTTGTGTAAAATATGAATGTTTAAATATTAAATATAATTTTTGAGCACTACTTGAATTCATCCTGATGAAAGTATATTTAATGTTTTAATAACAACTCTCACTATATATATACAAATTGTATGATTTTTGTTTTATAGGATTTCTCATTCAATATAAAACATTTCCTTAGAAGGGATCATGGACCAATTCTACCATTTGAAGTGTCATATGGACCACACAAGAAGACCCAAAAAATTTGTGATGAAACTAGACCATCTATAATGATTGAATTACTAGGATAAATCCATAATTCCAAATTCCATTATTCTCTTAAAATGTTTGTAGGAAAATTTAAGGAGTCTTGTATAAAACATTCAATGCCCAACTCAAAAAAGAAGGGGCCCAACTGATTCATTTACACTCAGCCCACCATTCTAGTCGGGAATTGAAATCCATAAAATACTCATGATATATATCATGATGTAATAATCAAATAATGATGAGATATTTCTATGTGAAAGAGGAGATATAGTCGGACGAATTTGTTGAATAAAGTGTTCGGATTTGAATGAATCTTTATATTGATAAACCCATTCATATTTTGGCCTTCTAAAAAGTATGGATTGAAATGGACAGATTAACATTGTTTAATAAAACGACCATAACATTGGATCCATAAATCCAAATTTCTCCAAATTTTTATATTAGTTGACCAAAATTATTATATAAAAATTTGAATAAGGAGTTATTTTTAGATTTAGCTTTCGGGATGTCCAAATCATCATGCCAAGTGGAGGGGTAGTTTTGGAATGCAAACAACCCACCACCTTGGGCTATAAATACATCCCATCCTCTCCTTTCAAAAGGGTTCTCATTTCAGAGAAAAGTAGGATAGGTTGTCATGAACAAGGATCTTCCAAAGGCTTGTGAGGATCATCTATACTCAAGTTTTTACTTGAAAAACAATTTCTCCTTGCTTCCTTTCATTTACTTTTGTGTTGTTCTTCATTTGTAATCATGTAAGTGGTTGTTTTTTATAATTATGTTTTAATGAAATTTTATTCTTCAATATCTATTATTATCATCCAAAATATGTAGTTTAATATTAATGTTCTTAAAATATTTTAAATAAAGTTAAAACCCCTTCTCTTATTTTGCTTCCTCATTCAATCAAAAGCTATTTTTTTAACTCTCTTTAATGATCGTGTGTGTTCGATGCACTACTCTCTTTTTATCCCATTATTTTTTTTCTATTTATAATTCATCACCATAATAATATATTACCTGATTAATAAATATATTAATTTCTGAGTAAATCTACCATTGGGGTGATTCGTTATTTAGATATGTTGAGCGATTGAGTGCTTTTTCTCGATGAGTATTCTTTAATTTAACATTGTGCATGTTGGAATTAACATGTCATGGATTTATAAGTTGTTTTGTTTAACATGTGGTTTACATGGATTATTGAACCATAAATACACTACCATAAACAATATATTATTGAGATTATAACCCTATGATAAGTTAAGGCTTGGATTAAATCATTACCACTTAGGAATTCCAATCAATGTTATCTTGTAAAGTTGGGGTTAATTTAAATACAATATAAAGCAAAGGTCAAGAATGTCACAAGCTTAAATCCCTAAAAATTAACTCACCCCAATATTTATAAAATTTTTATATCAAACAAAAATCATTAATCACTTCATTTAAACTCTTTAAACAAACCCCTCAACCCAAATACAATCAACTAAAAACAATCGACTATTAAAAATTATCATCACTGAGGATTTGATCCGAGTGCTATTATACACATTAGAAGAGCACTGGAACCTTGACCGGTCGATAAGAGATAGGAAGATGTGCTTTAAAATGGCATTGTTGCTGGGGATTGTGCAATTAAGTAGTCTTTAGTTCCTGGTTATTGTAAAAAAACACAAAAGAATCAATTTTTTTTAAAAAAAACTAAAAAGAAACACAAAGAAAAACTCGTCTTCCTATTTATTCCAAAATCTCTTTAAATGCACCATATCCTCCCAGACAATCCATCATATTTCTTTGACCCTAATATTGAGTGAACACTTCACCATATTAAGAGGAACATAAGAGATAATCAAATCATTCGAGAACCTGTCCTTGTCCAACAAATTGAATTAGATATGGCCAATCCTAGGGAACAAACACTTAAAGAACCTGCTTCCCCTGATATAAATTACCAACTTATTGGTATTCAATATCAAAACATAGATGCTAACTTTAAACTCAAATAGGGTTTTATTCATTATCTACCTCATTTCCATAGGCTATCTAGCGAGGATCCACATCTTCATCTTAAAGAGTTCCAAGTGGTGTGCTCTACCATGAAGACTCAATGGGTTTCTGAGGAACAAATCAAACTCCAAGAATTCCCTTTACTCCCTATATAACACTACTAAGTCATGGATGTAATACCTTTTTACTAGTTCCATAACCACATGGAATGAAATGAAGCGACTCTTCTTAGACAAATTTGTTCCTGCTTCTCGCACTGCTTCTATCTGAAAGGAAATACGTGGTATCCGTCAATTCCCAAATGAATCACTCCATGAATATTGGGAGAGGTTCCAAAATATTGTTGAAACCTACACACACCACCAAATACCTGAACAACTCTTGATCCAATAATTATATGAGGGGTTATTGGCTATGGAGAAAACTCTCATTGATGCCACAAGTGGAAGTGTTATTGTTGATAAAACTCAGACAGCTGCAAGAGATCTCATAAGCAACATGGATGCAAATAGATAACAATTCCATACTCGAGAACATGATCTAGTCAATCAAGGCCAAGAGAATCAATCTGTATAGACCAACAAGATGAACGAGTGGATGAGTGAACTTACAGGTCTTGTGAGACAACTAGCTGTGGCAGCCAAAGGCCCAACCTCATCTTCTCCACAATCTCTATTCCCTAGACCTATCAAGAACTGTGGAATCTGTAGATCCATTTCTCATCCAACTAACACGTTTCCACAACATCAATAGGATCCATCTGATTCATCCAGACCAATGGAGCTCAATGCAGCATATGCTCAGCGGAACCCCAACCTTCAACAATCAGGTCAGTTTTTTAGAAACTTCAACCATCCCCATTCTGAGACATTCTCTTCTACATATAACCCTAACTTAAGATATGTAAATCCCATTTATCACCCCCCTCAATACCCTCATCAAAATCTAATCCAATTCCAATATGGTCATGGTGTTGGTAACTTCCAACAACCTTATCCTTTTATTCTTCAACTTCAAATGAACAATCCTTCTCCATGCTTCTACTATCCTAGCATTCCTTCCCAATTCCCAAACCAATACAATATCATTCCCAAGAACCAAAATCATGGTAATATCAATTCAGTACAAGCCCCTTCTTCCAAGAAACCATGGGAAAGTGCAGTGGAAGATCATTCCTAATTCTCCAATTCTAGCCTTAAAAACATTGAAACACAAACTGGTCAACTTGTTTCCCACCTGATCCAGAAACAACAATCAAATTCTTCCCAACTCCCAGCTCAAACATTACCCAACCCCAAGGGTAATATAAGTGCAATTTCACTTAGATCTGGAAAGCAAATTTCGATGCCTCAAGATAATTCCTCCAACCCTCCATTTAATGTTGAATTAGAAATGAAAAGAAAAACAAACATGAAAAGGAACCTGAATCCATTCCCTCGCCTCCTTCTATTCCACTTAGGAACCCAATTCCTTTTCATCAAGATTTTTCTAATCTAAATAATTCCTTTGAACCTGATCCTGAAATGCTTGACATGTTTAGAGGTGTTGAAGTAAACATTCCCCTCTTAGATTCCATAAAAAAAATCCCTAAGTATTCCAAGTTTCTTAAGGAATTGTGCACCCAAAAAAGGCAACTTAGGAAAATTGAAAAAAGTTCCACCCAATAATCCATACCCATGAAGTGCAAAGATTCTGAGACCATTAAAGTTCCATTCCAAATAGGAAGTTCCAACTTTGATGATACACTTATAGACCCAGAAGCCTTGATAAATGTAATGCCCAAATCCTTATTCTCCATCCTTGGTCTAGGTCATTTACATTTAATAGGTGTTTTCATCCAGTTATCCAATCAATGCACATCCAGTACTGAGGGAATAATTGAGGATTTACTTGTTTGAGTCAATGATCTTATCTTCCCATCTGACTTATATGTCCTTGACATGGAAGGTGAGACAACTGGTTTCCAATATCCTCTGATTTTAAGAAGACCTTTCCTCATGACATCTAAAACCAAAATTGATGTCCATGCCGGAATCTTATCCATGGAATTTGTTGACCAAATGGTAAAGTTAAATATTTTTCAATCCATGTGATACCCATTAAAGAATAAATATATATTCTCTACACTTGCTTCCAAAAGTATCTCTGAGAGTGTGTTGAATCCCAATCCATCATGTTCTTCCTGTTCTAATGATATAGGAGTTTGTGAATATTTCATACTCATTAATCAAGTCATAAATGGAGAAATTAATGTTGAAATTATAAATTCAAACTCCATTGATCTAAATGATCTTCAAAACTCTTTGTAATCCCATCTCACCTCTAACATCTATTGCTCCAACTTGGACAGTAATGGGGAAAATGAACATGCAAGTTCATTTTTGGATTCAAATATGATTATAAAAAATTCATCATTTCCTATCCATGATTCTAAAAATTCTTTTATATGTGAGGTGAACCCCAAACCAATGTGTTTATATTGTCCCAATGGGAGTGAATATTGTGATATTTGTTCCATAATTAACAAAGTGATCACTGGTGATGTTGAAATTGACCATTATTTGAAAAAAAATTGATATAAAGGATACTAAAAAAATTATTCATTCTTATGACTCCACTGATTCTAATTACTCTACATTGGTAAGTGATAAAATAAATGAGTCAAAAACAATTGGGATATCATACTTTGGTTTCTTATTATTTAAACCTTACATAAATGATCCATCAGAATTGATGCATCTTCCAGGATTTCCAAGCATAAAAAACCATCACTATGTGGATAAAATCATTACTCACATTGAAGAATAAAGGGAGGATAGTCACATTCTTCTTCCACCCTCATTGAATGGTAAGTGAAACAATAAATAAGGGATGAAATTGTCTAATGAATCATCAGGCCTTCCAAAAAAGAAGTTTTTATGGAAGCACACTAGAGTTGAGAAAATACGATGGCCACCGTCAGACTATGGGTAGTCCACTACAACTGTCCAGCTGCAGACAAAAAAATGTAGCGCTTCTTCAGAGGAAACCCATGTTTTCTTTTACTTTTTGGAAATTTTATTTTTTTAGTTTTTCATTAGATGAATAATGATTTTTCTTTTTCAGGTAACATCCCACATATGGCACATCAACTTATAGTGACCCCCACTAGATGGAGATGGTAACCCACCAAATCCAAACCAGTGGGCACCACTTTCCCTTTAACTCCTCTTTTTTCTCTCTATCTCTCTCTCTTTATTCTTCTACCTCCCTAATTCTCATTTTGTTTTTTTAAAACATTCTTCATCACACTTTTTTTTATTTACTCTTCCTCTTTTGTGTGGGTGTGTCTTTACAAAAAACAGAAAGAAACCTAAAATAATAATAATAATAATATGAAAAATCAAAATTTATGCTTAATAACCTTCCAATTTCCAATTTTTGTGAAACCATTTTGGGGATTCAAAAGACATGGTTTCATCCCAAAACATTTTTGGTTTCTTCATAAATTTGGATAAAGAATCTTCTGTCAAAACCAACAAATTTTGAATGCTCAATTTTTGATTTGGAAAATGATTTTCCCTAACTGTGAGGAATAACATTAGCTATCATGAAAAGGCTACCCATGGCCATCTATTAAAAATGTGTTTTTTTCACCCCCATTTGTGAGTCTTGAGTTTGTTGACCTTCAATCTTAATTTCCTACTTTCATGTTCATTTATATGATAGAGGCATTTTCTGAACCCCATTATAATTATAATATCCAAATAGCCTCCCATTAATGATACATTAATACTCCTTTTGAAATCCCCTTCGAGCCTATGAAAACATTTTCTTTGTTAGCCACATTACAAGCCCAATCCCTTATCCCACCCAATATCACCATGTATTTTCATTACATAATTTTTTTGAAATTTAAGTGTGGGGGGAATTGATTTTATTTTGGGTACCCTTTTGTTAATTTTCACAATGTTATCATATGCTTGAGGACAAACATCAATTTTAGTGTTTGGTAGAGGTTATAATTCAGTGTTTTTTGGGAATGCATATATTCTTATGACATATTATTCAAATTTTATTGGAAAGTGTTCAAAAAAAATTAAAAAAATCAAATAAAAAAATGAGAAAAAATGGGTTGTGTCTTAGGTGGGTCAAAAATCACTATTTTTCAGCCTTTGATCTTACTATAACTATTAAAATTATTGTCTTGAAGAGATAAATCATGTATTGGTATATGAGTGAGATCAGTTTTAAGTTCAACTTTTGAAAAAAATACAAAAAAATAAAAAAATAAAAAAAGGACACTCACATTATATTTTTATGTCATTGGGAGAAGTTTTGTGTTCTGTAAATATTCCATATTCTCATTCCATTCATATTTTCTTCTTCTTTTGTGTCTTATTTAATATTTTCATTCCCTCATAAATATGTGTTTCCATTTCCTTTCATGTCTCATTTCAAAAAAAAAGTGCATTGCTTTTTCCATGTTGTTGTATTACCCCTCTTCTACTCTCTCTTGGACATTATATTCCTACCGTCCCATAGACACAGAAAAACCCCTTCAAAATACCTCTTGATTATTGTGCACTTTGGATAAGGATTGGAATATGAGAGATCTTACAAACTCTATGATTTTCACTTTTGGTTGGTGAATGAGTGAAACTCCATAAATTAATTTTATCATCTTGAGAGGAGTAAGTTTTGTGTGCTACCATTTTCTAGTTCTAAATATGAGCATGAAAAAAGGAAATTGTTTTTGGAACATTGTTTCTATAACAGTTTTTGGTGGAGTTCAATATGGATGAATGAAATATTCTAAACCTTCCCTAATTGGGGAAATCAAAATTTTAATATTTGTTGGTGTGTGAAAATGATTTTGTAATATTTTTTATATTTGTTGTACATGAGGACATGCACAAGACTATGTGTGGGGGAGTTGAGGTTATTTATATTTTAATTACTTATTAAATTCTCATTTTATTTATTTTATATGAAATGTGCATAATTTTTGTGAAATATTAATGTTTAAATATTAAATATAATTTTTTAGTGCTACTTGAATTCATCCAGATGAAAATTTGTTTAATGTTTTAATAATAACTCTCACCCTACTTATTCAAATTACATGATTTTTTAGGATTCATAATTCAATATAAATCATTTCATTATGAGGGATCATGGGCCAATTATGCCATTTGAAGGGTCATATGGACCACACAAGAAGACCCAAAAAATTTATGATGAAACTGGACCATCTATGAAGATTTAATTACTGGGATCAAGGAAGAATTCGAAATTCATTTATTCTCCTAAAGTTTTCGGGGGATAATGTAAGGAGTATTGGATAAAAGTTTCAATTCCCAACTCAAAAAATAAGGGGCCCAACAGATTCATTTAAACCCATCCCGCCATTCTGGTCAGGAATTAAAATTAGTACATTATTCATGACATAGATCATGATGTATTCATCAAATCAAGCTGATCTTTTGCAGTGTTAAATAGAAGAAATAGATGGAATACATTGTTGAATAAAGTTTTCTTATTTTAAGTCATATTCCTATTGATAAACCCATTCACATTTTGGCCTTCTAAAATGTATGGATTGAAATGGGAAGATTAACATTGTTTAATCAAATGGCCACAAATTTGGCTCTGTAAATCCAAATGCCTCGAAATTTTGAGATTAGTCGGAAAATATTACTATATAAAACTTTAATGAATAATATAACTCATGATTCAGATGTCCGAATTTCCAAATCGTTGATCCAATTGGAGGGGTATTTTTGGAATCCAAACAGCCAACCACCTTATGCTATAAATACATCCCCTCCTCTCCTTTCAAAAGGGTTGGAATTTCAGAGTAAAGAATGATAAGTTGGAATGACCAAGGCTCTGAAAAAGGCTTGGGAGGATCAGCCATACTCAATTTTTTACTTGAGAAACTATTCCTCCTTTCTTCCTTTCATTAACTTTTGTGTTTTTCTTCATTTGTAATCGTGTAAGTTTTTGTTTTTTGTAATTATGTTTTAATGAATGTTTCTTCTCCAATTTATATTATTATCATCCAACTTTTGTAGTTAAATATTAATGTTCTTAAAATATTTTAATTTAAGTTAAAAATTCTTCCCTCATTTTTCTTCCTCATTCAATCGAAAGTCTTTTTTAACTCTCTTCAACGATCGTGTATGTTCGACACACTACTCTTTTCTTATCCCGTTCTTTTTATTATATTTATAATTAATCACCAAAATCATATTTTAATAGATTAATAAATATCTTAATGGATGATTAAATATACCTTTGGCTTGAGTCATTATTTAGATATGTTGAGCGATTGAGAGATTTTGCTCAATGAGTATTCTTTAATTTAACATTGTGTATGTTGGACGTAACATGTCATGGATTAATGACTTTTTTTTGTTTAATGTGTGGTTTCCATGGATTATTGAACCATAAATACACTACTATCACAATATCAGATTGATATTATACCCGTAAGTTAAGTTAATTCTTGGATTAAATCCTTAACACTTAATAGTTCCAATAAACGTTATCTTGTGAAGTGTTTGTTAATTTAAATGCAATATAAATCAAAGTTCAAGGATGTCACAAGCTTAACTCCCCAAAAAGGAACTCACCCCAATCTTAATAAAACTCTTAAATTAAACACCAATCATTTATCACTTCATTTAAACTTTTAAAACAAAACCCCAATAAAAATACAATTAAGTAAAAAGAATCTACTATTAAAAAGTATTATCACCAAGGATTCGACCCGAGTGCTGCTATACACATTAGCATAGCACTGGAACCTTGATTGGTCGATATGAAAAAAGCGACCGCACTTTCAGATGACCATATTTATTGAATCACGAGGAGTATCTAGACTCATGGATGATTGAAAAATTATCCATGAGGGGTATTTTAATAAATGGTTATTTAATATTTTGATAGGGCTTACACCTAAGAGGATTCCCAATAATGTAAGTTTACAGAGGATTGCATACTAGCATATGAGGGTCCGTAGAGTTTTTTGTGGATGGGGTTCACATAGGGGCTTAGAAAAGGGGAATTAACATAGGGAGATCTGCATAACATTTTCAATAAAAATTCCTTTTTGATAGATCTCCTTGAGGCATGACTACCTTGAGGATGGATTCCCATGTAGAGGGACTTCTATGAAATTTCATTATAATGGAACTCCCAATTTGAAACTCAGGAATTTTACCTGAATGATTTCATGTGAGGGAGTCTATTATAAGACACATCCTCTCACTATGTGATACTTATTTATGTATTCATATTTCCTCTTTCCCCCTTAAATGGGTGTTGTTTTTTTCTAGATAGTGTAAATAACCAATTTTTTGAAACTTATGTCCATGTATAAATGGGCAGTTGTATGGAATTTCTCATAGGATGTGGGGGGGGGGGGTCACATAGGATCTCTATATAGAAGGATCAAAAATTTATTTTTATGTAATTTATTCTCTATGTGGCAGTCATAACAAATTATGCCTTGGAACTCGAATGAATTTTGTTTTTAGGAGGCAGAAATATACCTCCTTGGACCGAAAACAACACTAAATCAATATACTAAATCAACCATATACGATTATCTTTATAGCCACGAATCATTAATACCCACAAAACATTTTACACATATATAAAATAAACAATCATCTTCATGTATCTTCATGTTCTCTATGAATGCATAACATATTCAAAATTTTCCAAAAATATATCTTCCACATAGTGAACTGCATCCATATACTAAAATTGCAAATAATTATCACATAACATATTTATCTGTGAATTAAATTTTTCTTCCAAAAAGCACTTATTCCATAAAACAACTTTGAAAATTTTTATACACGTTTTCAAATATCCTTATTTATCTTAATTTCAATGTTTCTTTGAAGCTTGGATAACATTCAGGGCAGTTAATCTCATACACAGTTGGTCTATATGTAAACCCTCCATCCGCATATCACTTAGTCCACAAACCAACTTTGGGAATTGTTTTAACAATTTATAAGAAACCATAATTAGATTATTTTGAGAATTCTACCAATATTTTCTTTCTTATTTTCATTTGTATAGGAGCTCCACCGTGTACTAGTAATTTCTTTACTATACTATGACTCACTTATCTCATCTCATCATGATGGTATGAAAACTGCTCTTTTTCCATGAAACAACTTCACAAATCCTTTTAATACTTTGAGGAAATTTTTATTATGTCTATTTTCACTTTATTATCATCTTTAGGTGGATATCGTATGGAAGTCAAACATGGTACGTAGTTTTTATAAGTAAAACCTTCATTCACAAAGGGCTTCGTTTGTGGGAAGAAGAAGGCGTTATCCCTTTTTGATCAGAAGAATCAAATCCAATGGATTGAATGACCATTATTTTATGTGTATCAATTAATGGGAGAAAAATAACTTGTAAAGGAACTCATCCCACATCTAAATCATGTATGGGTTCCCTCCACTTTATAAGTAAATTTTTTTCCACTGTTTGGTTGATTGAGCTATAGGGTTTAAAACCCATTACACTTTCACATCATGGGCCTCACATGGTTGTGCCCATCTATGCATTCCCATTATCCCATGAGGGAAAAATATGCACCCACTTTCTCCTATACAGACCTATAAATGGACCTCCCATGCACATGTTCACTTCTGTACACAGCCTACCTCTGCTACCTCTACTAGATGGCCCCTAGCACCTGAGTGTAGTTGAGAAGATTCCCTCATGTGCCTAGTTGAACTAAATAATTTGGTTGGCTATGGTCGAATTCATTTTTTTATATATACAATCTCAGAAGTACCTTGAATAATTATAAAATAATTATATAAGTGAAAACATGCGTTTAAATTATGAAAACCAATCCATATTCTCAATCATATCACCTTATCCTTCATACAAACTAATAAATAAATATATGTTTTCATGGAATCTAAACTTCTCAAATTCCCAAAAAAAAAATACTTGGTTCATAATTATGATTCCCAAGATTCCCTATATGGACACATAATAGATATTAAAAACAAAGAGAGTGATATTTTGTAACATTTTTTTATTTAAATATTATTTTGGTAATTTTCATAGACAAGTGTCCATTAAACTAATAAATTTTGAGCCTAAGGTGGTTAAGTAAAAAAATAAATTCATATAATAAGAATTATAATGAAAAATATGGAAATACCACTTATTTTTAACCTATGTTAACTCTATTTAACCTTTATCGAGGTGATAAATTTTACCACATTTAATACTCAAATTGTCAAAAAATATAAGGGGCTAAGTTTCCAAATTTTAAATTTTAATTATAAATATATAATTATTTTTATATAATTCAATACCTATAAATAGAAGAAATTAATTTTGATGTACATGTACAAAACTCAATAAGAATCTCTTTTTATAAAAACACATTTTAAAGAATAAAATTGGATTTATTATTATTTTATGCATAATTAAATATATTAGATGAATGTTAAAACATTTGATAGAATATATAATATATAAATTTAATTAAAATAATTCCAAAATGGTGATCAAAATAATTTTATTTAGATAAAAATACATTACACACATAAAAAGGTTCTTCAAAAAAATATCTCCTTAATTTTCATATGACTTTTATTATTGTTTATAATTAATTGATAACTAATGAATTACATTTATACATTTTTAAACCATAAATTTTCATAACATAGTTGGAACTTTACATATCCACCAATCCAATGGCTAGGTGATAATAATATTTTAATAATATATCATCGTTTATCTAAACTCATTGTTGCATGTAACACAAGCTATAAAAGATAATAAATTTATTTGAAAAAATTATTTCCTTGAATCTCAGGGTGTTACATTTTTAGAAGACCAAAATCTCTTAAATATTTATAGGAATATCAAGGTGTGATTTAGGCATATATTGGGATAAACTAAGTGGTTTGTGGTGTGATAGAATGTGAGGAGAGTAGTTCCCCTTTTATAATTGAAAAAGGATTGCACTTTTGTAAATACCCAAACAATTTTAATAATGGGAATTCAATATCAAGGAAATTATCTCAAAAATTAAAAAATAATGGATAGGGGAATGGATAAGGTCAAATAAGTCCTTGACCACCCATTCCCACACATGTTTTAAACATGTTTGTTTTCTTTTCCACTTGGTTAAACCCATTTTGCCCATTTTTTCTACGGTAACTAGTTTTTACCAAAGTAATTTATTATTTATTATTGAAAATAAATTGGAACTTAAACATAATTTGGACCTAATGATTCAAAATTAAAAATTCATTTTATTAATTTAATTTTCTATAAGTGCTAAAAATTAATGTTAAAATATTAAATGCATAACATATTTAAAATATTTTTTTAAAAATAAAAATACATTTCTAAAATTTCAAATATGGGTTTGTAAATTATTTTTTTTAAATTATAAATTCAATTATAAAATACATTTTTTTAGAAAAATGTTTCATGAATTTAAAATTTATACTTATATAATAATAATGTCATAAAATCCATGTTATTTTTAAAAACAATATTTTCCCCCATTCACCTAAAAATAAATCTTTTTAGAAAAACACCAAAATTTAATATCAAGTTAATATTGTTATGATAACTTAAAAAATGAATTTATTTTTTCCAAATTCACATTCTTAAATTTATAAATTTAACATCAAAATAAAAACATATAATATTGTGAAAAACGTTTATTTATAGGAAATTATTTTTTGCTATATTAAGTGTTCATTTAAAATTAATGCTAAGCATAAATATATCAAACATAGAAAATATCCTTTTTATAAGATACATTTTATGAATAAAAAAATATTGTATTATCTATTCTGCTATATTCATTGAAACAGTATTAAAATGGACCTTTATTCTATAAGTTGGTTTCACTATTTATACCCACTTATTCAATGACTACCATACAATGGTCAATAAGTATTTTAATAAAATGAGTTTTTTCTCATTAGGGTTTGGTATTACATGTGAAACAAGTGATGAACATAATATTTATTTAAAGAATATACATTGTAAAATATTAGGTCATTACATTATCCCCCTTAAATAAATTAAAACCCTTGGAATTTTAATTATTACTCACTTAAAAAGTTATGGGCGTCCATAACTATATATTTTATTTCTAGTGAAGTTTTATATTCACTATACTGGGTGTCACTAGTGAACTCATATTATCTATCATAATAGGAATATAACTAATAATGAGTTTTTTATTAACCATTTGTGCTAAATACCATAATAGAATGGGAGTAATTATTTTTCAAAGGGAGTTTATATTCAATCTCGTATTAATAAGTGATCATAGGTCAAATTTTAGATTTTATTTTCCAATATTAAAATTTATCATTGTTAATAGAGATTATCCATGTCTAATATCACATCCAATTTTATTAGAGGTAAATACTATTTTATAGGGAACATATTTATATAAACATTTATTAGAGAAGAGTTATATACATGAGAAATAATATTTTTATTAATAATTCAATACCTAGACATCAAGGTGGTGATTTATGTCCTTATCAAAGATTGTTGGTATAAAGAAGTGGGTTGAATATGATACAAATACAACACTTTTATTTCTTCGGTTGATGGTCAATTTTCCTCAGTTCACATTATCTTCATATCTCACTTCCATGGTTGTTGTTTCATATTAATTCTCTTATCTTGGAAGTTACTCATTCTTATCATCCTAGGTTCCCATTGGATTAGGGCATTGACTTAGTTAATGTCCAAGTTTCCAACATTTATGACAATGAATTTTCACTGGTACAATTGGATAAACACTTTCTTTATTTCACTAATTCCACCAAGATCTTCACTTTTACTCAGAAATTAGTTTCTATATTATCTCCTTTTCCACACATAAAAAATATCCCAATTCATTTAAGACAGCTCTCGGTGATTCTTACCATATTTTTAACATGAATGAATTTAAATATTCTTTCCTAAATTATCTTCATCAAAAAAATCCATGATACTCTATCTTTCTCTTCTTTTGTGTGTTTGGAATCTCTACTAAGTTTATATTGTTTACCATAATTATTGATATTTGTTTTGGAATAGTGACAAGATTTATCAATCCATAACATATCTCATTAGGTTGCTTATTGGAAAAATCTATGCATTTTATACGGCATCCACTGTTAACTTGGTTTCATTAAAGATTCAAACATTACAAAAAACAAAAGGTGTTAATCATTAGTGGTGAATATTAAAACCAAAATAGGATTACTGTAAGGTAATTACATGATAAATTAAATATTTAAATGTCTTATATTTCAAAATTCTTACACTATATTTCAGTTCATCCTATACCACTCTTGGTTCAAAATAGGTTTCTTTAGGTTGGGTTCTATCATAATTCTTATCATAATTCCTTACCATTATAAATTTATTTTAATTTCTTGTAAAGAGAATGTGACTAACCCAAGTATATCCCCTAAGAGTTTTAAAATAGGTGTTTAATTAAGCTTATTTATCATACACCAAGCGATGGATGAGTTAATACTCAATATGCAAATCTTAGGTTTATTACCCCTAGGTACATCTATTTTAGAGCCTGAATCCAATTATATTATCCATACATGAATGTTATTTTTATGAAGACCTCCCAATATCTACCTTATAAAAAAATTGAAATGTTTTACTATACTTAAACTTATTCATTAGACTTATCCCTAGGTTTTTATTAATTTTCACTTATCTTAATCCCTATAACATTACCTCAACTTACCTTAAGGTTTATCTATACATTTGAAATTATAATCGACCTTAACATATTAAAATTTGATAACAATTATAACACCCAATTTATCATTACCGGTTATCATCATAATATCTAATGTTATCTAAGCCATGATCAAGTACCAACTATAAAAACCCATAGATATGAACATATCATCTACATAACATAAAAAAATATTGCATTATAATATATTCCTAAGAACTTTTGGGTTTAGTGTTTTATATAATTATGGAAAAACAATGACAAAAATAATCCATGTTATTTGTATCAATTGGAAATTTTCCCATTATATATGAAAATTTTTAATCCAAAATGCACCTCCAACATCTCCCAAAAATTCCCCACATAATAAAATACTCTCATAATTTTAATAATTTTCTTATCTTTATAATTAGGGGAATTGGAAGCATAATAAATGATTTAGCTCAAATTCCCACTAAGGGTAAACATAAGTGAGAATAATTGAATATAATTAGCGAGGATAAGATAAAAATATGTGTATAATTAATATACATAATAAAATTATAACATACATCATGGAATAATTACTGGCATAAAATAATACATGAATGAGTTAATAAATATGAGGTGTGCCAACATAACATAAGAATGAGAATAATCATAAAATTATGGTGTCTTTCAAATACGGCTTAAAAACAAGTATTAGGAAACATAATAACCATAACAAAGATTAATTGTTTTTATATAAACCTTGAATAATGAGTGTATAATATCACAATGCATAATATATTTCAACTGGGGAACAAAAATTAGTATAGAGAAACATTACCTTCACAAGTCACACACTTACATCCATTCCCATTAGAAAACATAATTGTACCCATGTGTACATCACCTTCGTGAATCACACACTTACACCCACATTTCTAAACAACTAAAATTTTACCATGTAGACACATATAATGATATTTAATCATTTAACCAATGTATTAGAGAGAAATATAGGACCCCACTCATCATTCATCCATACTTATGTGAGCCACTTGAAAAATCATTCACTAATCATGTCGAACCCATGGATAGAAAATGGTTTTCATATAATTTTTAAATGTAATCACATAAAATAATAATTCATAATTCTATCAATAATCATAACATGATAAAACCATTGAAAATAAATGTGTATCCATTGATATCATGTAACATTCAAGGTAAATACCATTCAATAAATATAATAAATCATTTGGTATTTACACCATATATATAAATAATATACAATTAAATTAATAACTTTCAAAAATCAATTGATATATGGCATCTAAGTGAATATAATTCAATCATAGGAAGGAAATATAGTGTGTTTATATAGGAAATAATTGGAGGAAAACTTATATATATACACAAAGGATGATTAGGAAGGAAAAATATAGCGATTAATAATTCCTCTAAAAGATAAGGATACAATATATGACATCTAGATAAAGAATATGGATGATAAAATTTAATTAATATCATTAATAAATCATGATTAATGTCAAATGATGCATATTTAGATGAATACCATTTTTAAGAGTTTTATTAATGTCACATTGAATATAAGAAATATCCACGATCATTTGAAAACATTTATTTAGATAAAAACATTTTATTAATCAAGGAAAATAATATTTTCTTTTATAAAACTATTAATTCTTAGAAAGGAAGTTTCATAGAAAATTAAAAGGATGGTTAGAATATTTATTCACATAGAAAGTGATAAAAATAGATTCTTTTTACACTTGGATGAAAATGAACCATAAAAAAACATTAAAAATTATATTAATTTTTCTTAAATAAGGACAAGTAGTAGATAATGTAATTAATAAATTATTTATTCCTAGATAAGGACATTTGAAAAAGACACCAATGAATACATACATGAAAAAGGGAGGTTATTGATTAAGAAGAAGAGACGGGGTCAGTTTCACTTATAAGAAACCCTTCAGGTAAAATATGATTTAATGGGAAATAATTTTTTTTGGTGACATGAAAACCCCATGAATAAACAGAGAAAAATAGTATGGGTTTTAGAAAGAATAAAAATTATCTAAATGGAATATATTTAAAAAAAATATTGATTTGAAAGTAATATTGGCAATGAAATGCTTATGGATTGAGTAACTTTTAAATAAAAAAATTTAATGGATAATGAGCATGGAATTAAAATTAAAATACCATAAATAAAAGATAATTATTGAAATAATTTAACAAATATGTTATATATAGACCATATAAAAATATATTGGTTCATAATAAGAAACATGTCCCAAGAATTATGAATTGAGACTAATAAAAATTTATAAGAAGCATGATATTTAAGGTAATATTCATTTGATAATATAGTCATAAGGGAGAATTGTAAAAGAATAGAAAATTGGGAGGGAATATATTATAAATTTTTCAACATATATAATAAATAATACATGTAACAATAGAGTTCAATAATAAAGTTTGTAAATAAATAGAAGTAAACTAAGTTAGCAAGAACCCTTACAAACTTGATATCCATTGAATCCAAGTATATTTAAATAAATAATGTGATATAGATATAAAAATATTACGAAATACATGAATATGGTAAAATAATTTAATTAGGTATAAATAACACCATAGAAAAGTTATCATGGTGCACTGTAGATGCCGAAAAATGTTCAGGGGATGAAGAAGGTTCGGGAAAAACAAAGCAAAGCCATATTTGGAATCGACGATCCAGTCCAGGGGTCCCAGAGGGGCTGTACAAAAAAAATTCAAAGGGGCGTGAAAAAAATATGTCCAGTATGAAAAGATATGGGATTCGCGATTGTTTTCTGCGCGGGCGTAGAAATGTTTGGGCCACCACCTCATGCAGTTAAATTTATGCACTGCGGACACCAGCATGCAATATTTCGTGCCATCTTGTTTTCCACGTGGATTTGTGACCCCGAGCGCCTATAAATAGAAGGCCATCCCCTTCGACTTCTGGGCTGAAGAATATGAACCGTCTCTCCAGCACGCAATTCACCTCTCGTGCAAGCAAAAGATGGATTTCAGGTACTTAATTTTTCACGGCAGGCCACCTAGGGGTCCGCCTTTGCGTGAGACCACTCGAGCTTGATCCTCATCTAAATCCCATCGATACCCTTCCCCTGCACAAAATTCCTTCCAATTTTTTGCAATCAATTCTTTAGCGCACAATTCCTTTTGTGTGCTGCCCCGACCGTTTTCGTGCGTGCAATTCCTTTTGCGTACCACCACAGCCTTTTGCACGCGTGCAGCTCATTTACGTGCCAAACCGACCTTTTTCACACATTCTGCTCAATTGCACACCGGACAGGCCTATTTCCCATGCACAACTCAATTGCATGCCGCCACGACCTATTTCACGCGTGCAAATAAATTGCGCACCACCGCGGCCTATTTCGCGCGCACAACTCAATTGTGCACTGGCCCCACCATTTTTCGCACAAGCCTCCCCTCTTGTGCACCCACGATGTCCCTTTTCTGGGAATCATTTTTGGGCACCTAATGATCCCAAAGCACCTTCTCCATACACTCTTTTCCCATGCCACATCCTAGGTTTGTACGAAGTAACTTCAAAGTCCCTTGGACGATACCGCTCGTTGTGTTGCTTCGCCTCATGCATCTTCGCATAGGCATGCTAATGGATATTGCTTCTTCACATAGCCATGCTAACATGGACCCCCAATGGTTCACTCTATGACACCCCTAGCCACGGTGTTGCCTATCCCTTCTCTTCACCAAGGTGCAGAGTGTACCAGTTATGTAAGTCTTAGGGGTGCAGAGAAAACCCACATCGTCCGAGCTGCAGGATGTTGAACTGAAAAAAACCATTGTCCTTAGCACATGATGTTAAACTGTGACCTCTCCACGTGCCTTGCACGTGGGGTGCCCCCACCTTGGCCATTCTGCACACCCACTGGTCTCCACGAGAGTGATATCATTCCTCAAATGGAATGAGATCCTCTTTATCAGAGCGATGTCTGTCCATGGGGAAATGGAAACCACCCTAGTGTAAGCCCTTAGCTTTCTTCTAGGAACCAACATCCCTACTCCTCCTTTCTTTTTGGTCACATGGACCAGTGGGAATGGACACCAGACCCCTCCTTTCTTCGGTACCAAATCCCTCTCCCATTGGGCTATGTCGCCATCAGGCCTTCGTCCTAGAATAAGTCCCAAATTCATTGGGATGCTAACCACGTGTAATCCTATCTTTCCTATCTGGTATGCTAACCACGTGTAAGCCCATGTTTCCTCTTTAGGCTGCTAACCATGCATAATCCCATGTTTCCTCTTTGTGCCACTAACTACAAGTAAGCCACACTTCTCCTCCCATGAACGCACCTTTCGCGATGTGATCTTCAGGTCTCTACTAACACTTGTTTCTCATACAAAGCATGACTCACGTGGGATTAGAGTGTGCACCGACCATGAAATATTCCCTAGGAATCCTAGAGTATAATCCTCACACCATCTGAACTATGAGGACTTTGATCTTTTCCAAGGCAGGGTACGTAGGAACCCTCCTTGAGGTTCAAGCCCACCACCTTCCATTGGTCCTGACCATCTTCACGTTGGTGCACCAAGTCCCCATAACCTGAACTACAAGGTCTTTTATCCTTGCTAAGGAAATGTACATAGGAAGCCTCCATGAGGTTCAAGCCCACCACCCATTGGTTGCTCCTACCCCATTCACGTCGGATCACCAACACCTTGGGCCGCCTCAGAGCGTAACCCCCAAATGCCCTCTTCCGACCTGCATGGGATTTGATCCTTGCCAAGGCAGGGTACGTAGGAAACCTCCACGTGGTTCAAGCCCAACACTCAATCGCTCTGACCACCATCACGTCTGTTCTCCCCCATCCAGAATGACATTAAACTGAGGACCCCAATCACCAGTAATCCATTGTTTCCCCAGTCAGCAGTAAGCTGTTGTACACAAATCCTACTCCGAACTACGAGGAATTTTATCTTTTTCCAAGGCAGGGTATGTAGGAAGCCTCTATGAGGTTCAATCCCCCCATCCACCTAGACCCCAGGTCCTCACTCATGTCGGTTCACCGACTCCTACACCATACCTTAACTATGAGGACTTTGATCCTTGCCAAGGCAGGGTACATAGGAAGCCTCCCTGAGGTTCTAGACAACCAAACAATGGTCTCGGCCACTTCACATCGGTCCACCCATGTCCTGAACAACATTAAATTGTATTACACTTTTTATTCCCCATTCAGCGGCTAGCCGTTGTCACTCCATTCAGCGGTAAACCGTTGTCATCCCCATTCAGCGGTAAGCCGTTGTCACCCCTTTCAGCGATAAGCCATTGGAACTCCAACCAGTAGTAAGTCGTTTTCAAGATGAACTATTCATACTTTGATTCCCTACCACAGGGATACATAGGAAGTATCTTTAAGGTTCAATCCCAACTTCATCGTCTCCCTTGTGATGGTCCTATTTCATTCCCCCTCCACTTCATTCATCCACCCATCATCCATCATGATTCTGATTTGGGCCGCCACATCTTGGTGAAATCAAGCCATCTTATTCCCCATTCCCCTCAACAGTGACTAGGAATTCAACCATACGTTGGCCCCAACATCAGTGTTCCCTCTAGGGGTTGCACACATCTGATCCACTCTAGTAAGTGTTCTGATCAGTCCAATCCATCTCCAATGGATGTTAAACTTGAGGCATACCCTATGTTAAACATGGGAAGTTGAGGAAAACCTCAGATATATGACCATGGAATATGATTCCCCGTGTTAGATGTGGGATGCCTCAGGCTTCTGCACCCTAGAAAATCCCTATAATAAGGGAGAGAAGATAGATACGCTAGTGTACCAGCGCCCAGACACGCCAGTGAGGCCCAATGTGACTACTCCCCAGAACAAAGGTTGCTACCCTGATCAGACCCCTTGGAATGTCCCAACAGAAGCAATGTAATTAACTGGAGTCCATTAAGATATGGTGCTAGGAAGAGTTTCATGAAAAATGTATTAAATCTATAAGGGAGTCCCGGACTAGGTGAAAAGTTCCGAGGAAGATTCCAAGGAATGAAGAACCGACATCCCATCACCCTGTTTCGATCAAGGAGAAACCATACCTGAAAAAGTGATGGATGCCACCCACCTTTGGAAAGTGGGAATGCGGGGAAACAACTGCATGTCCCCCAAAAGACACGGACATGCGCGCCATGAAAAAAGCGTCAGAAACAGAAATGGGAAATCTGAATTGAAGTTCTTCTCCTCAAAATGAAGATTAGTAGCACTCAAGGAATCAATGGATCAGCGTGTCACTAGATCTAGTTATCCAATGTCGGGTCCCACTAATTAAATAGTGGGCCTGGTGTGAAACTAACCAGAAGTTGGGGTAGTAGAACGTTGGACATCCCATTCTACAATGTTGTCAGTGTGGATCCCTCTTACTGGCCATGGAAGACAAGATGACGCTGGGGCATTGGTGGTCGATTCCTTTTTCTTTCAGTACTGATGAATTAATCTCCCTCCTCTCATGAATCAAGTTGCTTCTCTATGGATGCGATCACTGCCTGCCCATCGACTTTGGGGTAGGGGCAGCGCCAACATGTCCGTTCCACGTGGCTTCACCTCTTCCACGACGACCTCTATATCTATTACTATGGGGAAACCATGCCCCATATCCCCATCCGAGGTCATCCAATGGAGGGTGATCAATGACCTCGTGCGCCATTATGAGGAGAAGGGGGTCATCCTTACATGGGATATGGCCCGCTTGGACTTGGAGGTGTCTATGCCTTGCCATCATCGTTTCCCCTGAGGGCCACTCAGGGAGCCATTGATCCCCACCTTGACATAAAACCGTTTTGGGAGCCCATCCCCATAGCACTTTGACGACTCCCTACCTTTCGCTGACGAGGTAGGTGACATCCAGCCCAACCCGGTCAGAGTCCCATTTCAGGGTCTCCCAGCGAGGGCTCCCACCTAGCCACATCAGCACCACTGCCCGGACTTGCTGGAGGACGAGCAGGTAAGCTACGTATCTACACCACCGACCCCGGTTCATCCTACCAAATGCTAGCGTTGGGCGAAAGCTGAGGACACCCGCCAAGGAGCCTTAACGTCGACGACTACTGTGGCCCAAGACACTGATGAAACATATCATAAGTTACCTATATGCACTGAGCAGGGGCACATATATGCCAAACTGGGATCGAGGCCTCAACTGCCCCAATGGTAGGCTGGGTCAACTCTCTTGGTCGCCAGTATAAGCAGTGGCCACTATGAACCAACCCGTAACAATGCCACCCAGTACGAAGGTCCTCCCCGTACCACTACCGCAGAGAACGCGGGCCTCCCCCACATTGAGGATCTTCAAGGAGGTCCGCCCCTGCCACCCCCAATCTGAATGAAGGTCTTCCCTATGGTGGTGATACTTGACATAGAAGCCTCTCCTGTGCCCATTACACTGGGTATGGAGTCATTCGTCCAGCCCTCAACTACTGGTGTAGGGACATTGCCCATCCGGTCTCTCTTTAACGTGGGGATCCTCCCCATGTCCTCTCAACAGCTAGTGAAGGTCCTCCTCACCTAGGAAACCAGAGGGGTGAAGGCCAGCCTCACTCCACCCGCACCCAGCACAAGGGTCCTACCCGTGTTCAGCTAGACCTGTACAAGGACCCTCCTCGTACTGAGGTCGTCCGGGAAAACAAGCATGGAGGTCCTCCCCATGATTTTTCCAATTCTAGCGGATGTCTTTCCCACTCTAGATCTACTCATGGAGGTCCTCCCCATGCACCTTTTGACATTTTTCTAGATACTCCTCATACCCTGGCTTTCTCAGGTGGAAACCCTCTCTACCCCAACACTAATGCGGCCGAAGGACCCCATGTCAGAAATATGCCCTGTCTAGAGGAGCCACCCTTGGGTAGGAAGGCAGGTCATCGCCACCATAAGAGGAATTCTGGGAAGGTCCGGACAGAGATCAGACCAGTCCACTTCTCAGACTCCGAGGTGGAGTACGACTCAGCGCGGGAATGCTCATCTTGCTCATCTTAGTCAAGGGATGGGGTAGGGATGAGGCACATCAGCCTGGTGCTCCTAGAATGTGAGGTCCATCGGATTCCCACCTCCCTCTGCTGGTATATCCAGTAGGATGAACATCTGGTGACCCTTGAGGTTACGATTGTGAAATCACCACCATCATCACAGGAAGCGCTCTCTACCTCAACATGAGATAACAGAGATATATTCTGGGGACCAATGGTGGGAAAGCAGTATCGCAACCTATCACCAGTAACCCTATCCCATGATCCAGGAACTATGGCTATCAGCCCATCATATCGCAATGTAGCGGCTAGGTTGCAACCCTCTTCAGTGGAGAGCCTGAGATTCGACGGCCATTCAACATGCTCACTGTACTCTCCACCGGCCATCCTGCCATCCCAGTGGTCTGCCTCAGTACCGCTGTCAGCTCCTCAACCACCCCCAGTTGATGAATGGGGCAATCAAGGGCCAAAACCTGAATCTGAGTAAAGGAACTTATGGAGCATCCTCACAGTGGACCACTTCCCTGAGAAGTTCTGGCCTGTGACAACATCGAATTTCTACATACCGGAATCCCTCACCCCATAGGAAGTTGAGTGTTTCCACCACACCCTCTGGGTGATGCATTAGAATTCATCATTGGTGAGTGGTTTATCCTAGGATCCAAGTGAATTTCGAAGAGATCAGTGAGAAATTTCGTCTGGTCAATTTGACTGCACTCCCTATGGCCCAGCGCCCCGAGTCACCAGGTCTACGTGAGGCCCTCTAGCAGCAATGCGTTCAGAGTATCAAGGTACTATACAAAATTATCAAGGAGGATACCCCCACATGAAAATCCGTGTCTAGGGGTAGTATGCTTCCCTCCTCTTCAGACCAATCTAGTGGTAGCCTGACTCGCTAGGTGATATTGAGGACATTCCCCCAAGAAGGGTCATGGTCAACATGACTGACATAGTGGACGAGGAGAATGAGATGGAGCTTCTCGATGGAGACTTACCCCCTGAGGGTATGGCACCACTATTGGACCCATCAGGAAGGATTAAGAATCAACAAAGGAACCGAACTGGTCTCCCTATGCCCACCGAGGCATTAGTATTCAGCTAAAATTCTGGTAAGGGCAAAGAGCACATCAGAGCTACCAAGCACTCCGACCTGTCCGCCTCAGTGCATAAAAAAAAGGAATACCATACGAAGGCCACATTGTGCCAACAAATTTCCGAGTAGAAGAAGTTGGTTGATAATATCTTGATTGAACACGCTACAGAGTGACGACCTAACTAAGACAATCCTAGACCAGTACAGTAGGGGAAGGAACAACTCCCCCTCGGCGAGCTGCCTCTAGGAAACCCTGATCATGCAGCTCTCACGGACAGGTTTGAAGTTGGAGCTCATGGAAAGAGAGCGCGATATGTCTTGCCAAACCCTTTGGAATGGAGCGGTAATCCAAAGAACCCAGCTCGGGTTCCCCCAGCTGCCCCGCAGGTCGCCCCACCAGCCGCTCCACGAGCCGCTGATCTGCCTTACCACGTTGAAGAACCCACCAACAAGATCATAGATAGGGATCCTCATCAAGACAGTGACCCCCATCCAGATGATCCAATGGTGGCACTCATTTCTCACCTGGAGGCGTTAGAAACGTGACAGGTGGTGATCCCACCTGATAGAAATCCATATCCGGCATGGGTAGATGACATGCCGACACCTCTGGGTTTCAAGAATCCCAACTTCTCCCCCTTTAATAGGATACTGGACTCACCGTAGCACCTGACCTACTTCAACTCAAGGTGTGGGCCCATGTTAGGGACTCTAGTGCACCAGGAGGCAACCAAGCTCCGCTATTTTATTCAGACATTGGAGGGGCCGACATTTGTCTGGTATTGACGGCTTCCCATCAGATCAATAACTAGCTGGGAGGACCTTCCCAGACAATTCCTCTACTATTTCAGTTCCACCACGTAGAAAATCAGTATCACAGACATCTTCAAGAGAAAATAAAGGCCTGATGAGTGATTCACAGAGTTTATCGGCTGATGGAAAGGGCCCACATACTCCCTTGACATGCCATTGACTCAGGAGAAATTATTGACGATGTGTGTAGGGAATGTAAAGACAGAATTGGTTCCCTCTCTAATCACCTAGAACTACCCTTGAGGGTTTCGAGACCTCTCCAATAAAGCCCAATGCTTGGATGAAGCTCTGCAACAGGCGGTCTAGGCACGTCTGTTGCCTCCCAAAATTCACGCGAGAAGGGATATCAAAGCTAAGCCCACAGTGGTGGACCAAAAAGAGGCCCCCAGACAGCTGGAGTTATTATCAGTGGAACCACCTCCACAACCTCAAAGAGGCCCCCCACCATAGGAATAATCTCCAGCCCAACATCGTCCAAACACGAATCGGCAGGTGCCCCTGCGTAATGCACCGCCACCGCTGAGGTGGGACAATTAGGTTCCGCCTCCTCGAAAGGCTCCTCTATCTCCTTTTAAAGGACATGTCCCAAGGGCCCTCTTCCCAGATAGAAAAAACTAGACCTACTCATTCAACGAGAATCAAGTTCCTGGCTATTTGAGAGGTGCCTTGGAATAAGGGATCATGTGTTTGCCTATGTGCAGAAGGCCAGAGGAGGCGAACCTCACAGATTGCCCTAACTAATGCCCCTATCATCGGATCCTAGGGAACACCCTCATGCAATGCTATTTGTTCAAAAACTGGCTTCAATACTTGGTCGATAATAACATATTCAGCCTGGGCTTGGCCCCGACACAAGTGGCAGGTGTCTTTGTAAGGCCAGACAGCAGCAGTGACGATGAAGGCGGATGGTAGCAGGTTTCCAACCGCAGGTCCCAGAAGTATGATGACTGGATGGCTCACAAAACGGCTTCCCATTCCCATGGTATCATCCCTGTGTGCCTGAGTTATCCAGAGCCTTCGGAATCCACAACCACCACTTCTACATCATTATCTCAGCCAACCTCTTCCCAGAAAAACAAGCATCGTTGGCGCAAGGGAAAGCAATGTACCCCACCAGTGCCATCATCGTCCCACACTCTTAGATAATTCATGCCCCATGAGATATGGATTCCTCCTATAGTCTTCCCAATAGTGGTTGACTCTTCTAGTGATAGTCAAGGATACACCTCGATTAATACCATGGAGTTGGTAAACCCCTACATGATTCCCGACGATGGGGAATGCCCAGGGAACTTCCCCAATGTCCCCAACCGACGCCAACGTAGGTAGAGTCCTGACCATATAGGTCATTAGGGAACATCAATTGGAACCTCCAGCTAGGCCGTGCATTCCACTAAGACTTGATAGTATGTATAGCACAGAACTCACCATGCACAACCTTTTCATCCGGTGTCGTCAGGCCTGACTCCACCACCATTTGTGCTAATAGATCATGCAGAGCTACTTAGACCATGTCGTGACTAGCCTCACCCTTCTATAGGATGATCCCAGTCATCCGGTCCTCATCTGGTAGCTACTCTCCAGGTTTTGACTAGTGAACGACATGACATGCCCAACACCATCCAACTACTGGTCCGGTCTGCAGGGCCCACTATGCCTCCTATCATAGAGCGGCCTCCTGCAAGCAGAAGTTCCTGCCTAGAATGAAAACATGATGTCCTCAAGCACCTTGCCAGCATCGCAGAGAGGCTTTCCATCCTCTATCCCCTTCTCCTCTCATCAGATATGCTTGAGGCCCTCGCTGAGGATTTAAAAATCCCCCTCCAGCTTGAGACATAGGTAGCAACTATAGACGCTTTTCATGCTGAAGCATTTGAGAACACTGAATTCCAGGCCGTCATTTCATTCTCTAGAGAGGATAAAAGAGCTCCCATACAGGGGCACATCCGCCCATTGTACATCACCAGCCAATTTAACGACATGGAGGTTCGCCACTGTCTTGTTGACACTAGATTCGGGATTAACCTTATCCCGACATGGACACTGTGGAAGATGGGGTTATCTGAAGATGACTTGACTCCCTCTAACTTAAGGATTTAGGGATACAATAGGACCAAGTAGACCACAGTCGACAAGATCTATTTAAAGACCCAGTTCGGCGGCCTAGTTTCTAGCACCGAGTTTATGGTTGTCTCCCAGGACACCACGTTCAATGCATTGATGGGAAGACCATCACTCCACATACATGCAGAGGTCCCTTCATCATATCACCAGTTCCTCAAGTACTCCTTTAATAGTCTACTAGGCGTACTCCAAGGTGATTCATCTCCTTTCGACTCTTGTGAAGCCCACTATCTGGATGCTGACTATTACAAGAGTAAGGACAAACATATTCAAGCAATTGAGTTTGAGCCCACCACGGTCGCAACAGACCCATGGGCAGGTCTGGATGATGCCTACCTCTCCCGATCCATTGATTAGAGGTCATGACCAATGACATGGGGAAATGTTTTGTTGTCTATGGTATGATAAGGAAGCATATTCCCAAGTCCATGCGATGACAGAAGATCACCTCGTACTCCCACAAAAACCAGGCTCAGGTGATCCCAGAGCCTCCTACCCCCATACGGTATCAGGATGTACACCCCATGGCAATGACAATACGTCATACATGTCTGTTTCGCCAGGCTGGAATCAACCAAATCAAGCTGACGCACCACTATTGCTTTGATATAATCACACGTGGCCCCTTGGGCCAAAGACAAGATGGGATCAGATCAACTGCCTTCATTGCTATGGTTTCAGCAGCATGTGAATCTCCCGATATGTTGTCCACTGCTGCCCAGACTAGTACCAGCCTCCCGTCAGGATCTTTCGACATAGAGGAAGCTTCTCCCACTATGGATCCCTCATCCTCAAGTGAAGAAAAGGATTTGGAGGATGCTCCCCCCAGCCTTTGAAGAATGTGTTTCCACCACGGTCGATGAACTGGTACAGGTGAACCTTGGTAGTGAGGTAGACCCGAGACCCACATTGATCAGAGCCTCCATGTCCCTCGAGGAGTAGCAGAGGTACATAGATTTCCTAAAGAAGCATCGCGATGTATTCTCCTAGAGCTACGACCAGATGCCAGGACTAGATACTCAGGTATCCATCCACCACCTCGGTCTCCCTGAAAATCATCGTGAGTTCAAGAAGCCTCCCAGAAAGATGCACCCTTCTCACAGTGCCATGGTTGAGGCTGATGTTGACAATTTCATTAGAGCCAACTTTATCAAGGAGGTCCCGTACCCCAAGTGGCTAGCCAAGATTGTGCCAGTTAGGAAGAAGAATGGACAGATCATGGTCTGTATCGACTTCTGAGATCTCAACCATCACTACCAAAAGGATGATTTTCCCTTTCCAGTGATAGAATTGTTGATCAATGCTACGGCTGGGTTCTAATACCTATCATTCATTGATGGTTACTCCGGATACAACCAGATCTGAATGGCCCTCAAGGATGAGGATTCCACACCTCCAGGTTATGCCATTCGTCTTAAGGAATGTAGGTGAAACCTATGAGTTGGCCATGCATCGCATATTTAAGCCAATCTTCATGAAATTAGTGGAATTTTATGTGGATAATCGGGTGATCAAATCTCACCAGCTCCAAGACCATCTCAAGGACCTTGAGAAAGAGTTCGGATTCCTCCATTCCCACCACCTGAAGATGAACCCATTGAAGTGTGACTTTAGGGTCACCTCTGAGATTTTTTTTCTTTGTTGTCAGGTACCGGGGCATCGAAATAGACCTAGAGAAGATTAAGGCCATCGGTCAGATGCCTCCCCCGAGCAATATCCGGTTACTTCAAGGTTTCCAAGGCCACTTAGCCTACATACGCTGATTCATTGTGAATCTGACCAGAAAGTGTAAGCCTTTCTTACAGATTATGAAGAAAGGATCTGCCTAAAAGTGGGATGAAGAGTGCCAAACCACATTCGAGGAAATCAAGTATTATCTACTCCAGCCTCCGGTCCTGATGCCACCCATCCCCAGAAAGCTGTTGATCCTTTATGTGACTTCCCTAAAATGATCTATCAGCACCATCCTCACCCAAAAGAAAAATGAGGGGACAGAAAATAGCCTCTACTACCTCAGCCATATGCTCATTGATAAGAAGACTAGATACTCCCCCATCTAAAAGAGATGCCTTGCGATGGTATTCGCAATACAAAAATTGCGACACTACTTACAGCACCATGAGGTACAGCTGGTGTCTCAGGTTGACCCAATGGAGTACATTTTGAACCACCCCATATTGATAGGCCAACAAGCATGGTGGGTAGTAATCCTCTAGCAGTTCAACATCAAGTTCATGCCTTAGAAGGATATCAAGGGACAAGCATTGGCAGATTTTCTTACTTCCCATCCAACCCCCATGGACCAGTCCCTAGACCTGGATTTTCCAAATGAGGCAATCCTCTCAGTAGATCATGCCATACAATGTTAGCAGATGAACTTTGATGGTGCTTCCAAAAGCCCCACAATCATGAGGATCAATGATCCTAGGCTTAATAGGGTAGGCCTGGGTATTCTCTTTATTACCCCGGTGTAATCCATCCTTCTGTACACATTCCGGTTGTCGAAAGGCTGCACCCACAACGAGGCAGATTATCAAGCTCTTATCACTGGCATCGAGCTGGCCCTCGAGACCGATGTTCCCCATTTTCATGGGAAAGGGGATTCTGAACTAGTCCTCAAGAAAATCAACGATGAATACGTCATCAGAAAACCGGAGCACTTACCATTGTTGGAGTGCACCCTCTATCTAATCTCCCAGTTTCCATCTCGTCAAGAAGTTAATCATGTCCCTTGATCTCAGAATGACCGAGATGATGCCTTGGCCGGCCTGGATATATTACTTACAGAACCCGAGCAGGATGATCTGATTATACACATGGCACATTTAAGAGTCATTGCTCCCATAACCTCAGATGATGATGATGACCTACGAGTAATCCATCTTATCGCCAGAGCCTCCATGTCAGGACCCCTAGGTTTTTTAGATGCAGTGGTTGAAGTGACCCCCGAATGGAGAGCCCCCTTTGTCAAGTATCTCCAAAATGGTTACCTCTCGGCTGATCGGGCTGAGCGCCAGAGAATCCGACGCCGCGTGGTGTAGTTTACCATCCAGAGTGGTCCCAGTCTTGAGTAGATCCTCTACAAGCATGGGTTAGATGGTGTTCTCCTCTATTATATCCAAGGAGTCGATATTTCTCAGGTCATGCAGGAGGTTCACGCCAGTTCTTGTGGGGCTCACTAGACTGGGCTGAAGATATCCCATCAGATCCAGAGACCGGGGTACTTCTATCCCTCCATGATCCTTATAGCATCGAGTTTTACAAGAGGTGTCATGCATGCCAAATTCATGATAACTTCTTGCATCGGCCACTAGAACCTCTCCACTCCACCAAGTACTCTTGGACATTCGCGGCGTGGGGACTCGATGTCGTGGGACCATATCCACTGGTGACAGCTCGCTAGTGCAGGTTCATCCTGACCGCAACATATTTCTTTTCCAAGTGGGCAGAGGCAGTTCTACTCAAGGAGGTCAAGGCCCATTCTATCATGGACTTCATGAGCTCCAGTATCATCTACCAGTTTGGAGTCCCTCATGTTTTCCTCTCTGATAATGAAACCAACTTTCAAGTAGGTGAGCTGAAGAAATTGTATGCGAAGTACAACATCTGTTCAAACCATACCACCTGATACCATGTGCAAGAAAATGGACAGATCGAGGTGTTTAACAAAACTCTCTCTAACATTTTGCTGAAAATGGTTGGTCTGAATTAGAAGAGTTGGCCGGACAAGATCCCCAATTCCCTCTGGACTAATCAGACGAAGATTCGTAATTCCACCAAGGTGACCCCATATTCCTTGGTGTATAAAGCTGAGGCCATCCTGCCCATTGAGATCTAGCTACCTTCATTATGCACAGCAGTCTATGACCAGCAGTTGCCAGATAAGGTAGCTGAAATTCATTTGGCTGAATTGGAAGCACTTGACGAGAATATGCTTCGTGCCCTGCATGATCTGGAAAGGAATCAGTACAAGATAGAGAGAGCCTTCAACAAGAAGGTTCCCCTCCTCTCTTTCCTGCAAGGAAACTTGGTATTGGACCTCTGGACACCAATGATACCTATTAAGAAACCACCCAAGTTGGAGCCCAAATGGGAAGGACCTTACATAATTCACAGGGTTTACCCAAATGGAGAATACTCCCTGGTGACCATGGATGGTGAAAGTATAACTCCTCCCACCAATTCCAGGTCCCTCAAACAATAATTTTCCTGAGGCTGCTAGTCCGGCATGACCCTAAACTGTTTGTTCCTACACAACCTTAAACTGTTCGGTCCCGCATGACCATAAACTGCATGCGGGTCCAGCATGACCCTAAACTGCTTCGACCTACATGAAGTTAAACTATATATAGTCCCGCAATATGTTAAACTGCACCCTTAGAACTACATTTGGATTGATTCCCATCTGCATGGGATACATAGCAATGCTCAAGCATTTCAACATGAGCCCAGCCCCCAAACTCTTCTCTTTTACTATCCCCCCTGGGTATAGTTCTCTCAGAGGGTCCTTGCATTATATGGTGTAGGATTCCTTAGCCCCACTCATGCCAGGGTTATAATGGTCACACCATGTGCCTGCTCCCCATTCTTCTATCCTCCCACATCCTCACCTCATGGCATTAAACTTCATGGCCTTCAAGAACTACATATGGATTTATTCCCATTTGCATGGGATAAGTAGGAACACCGAGAAATTTCATATGTTGTCCCAGTCCAAATGACAGAATCTCACCTCAGGTCAAGAAATATGGTGTGTTGCATTTTTTTCCCTCAATACATGTCGGGCTCATCTCAATTCGACCATAGGTCCCACTTCCCCTAGGTTTCTACCTCTTTCACCGCAATGCTTGACATTAAAATGTATGGGTACAACTATGCTTCACCCACTCCTATGATTGGGACTCCATCATCCTTCTCATCCCGAAGGGACCCCAAATGGTAGGGATGTTAGGCCCAAGGGATCTACTACCACTTCGGGCTAATTCCCTCTAGGATGTTGAGCAACAAATTGATACAAGTCCCACGTTGCGAATATAGTCAGCAGTTGATGCTCAATTGTTGTTCCCATTCTAGGTCACTATAAATATGCTGTGTTTCGAACATGGTCAATAGCTATCCTTTGTCATCAGGACCACCCCAAGATGTCCCAAACATAGAGTGCAGTGGTTCATTCTTCCCCATTGTATATCCAAGCAATGAACTCCCCTCGGGCGATGCCCACTACTAGAACCCTATATGGCAGGGGGAGTCGAATCCGGCTCCTTGTTTCCCACACCGAGCACTGCTCACGTGGGATTAGGAGCTGTGATGAGGCGGTAATTGCATAAGAGTTCATATGGCTACCATTGGTCGAGACGCCTGGCCTCAGTCCTCTTAGCCTTTTCTGGCCCCTTGGCCCTTTCGGGCCCCTGGCCCAAGTTCTCATTTAGGGTTGTGTGGTGTGGAGCGAACTTATGTCCTCATTCATGTCAGGATATTTATCCATGCTGCACATATCCCCTTGATACATCCTTACCTTCATTTATCATCCATACCACGAGCACATGCCCTGTCATCCTTTGCGTGCCCAGTTTTGGGCCCCTATCCTAGGTTCTCTCTTATGAGATTGTACGATGTGGTATGGGATTATGTCCTCATTCATGTCGGTTTAATCACCGTGCCGTAAACATCCCCAGATGAGATACCTTATCCTTACTCGTCCTCACTGCAAGATGTTAAACTGCAAACTAGTCGATCCTTTTTGACCGAGGCCCAGCCTCAGGCCCCTGGCCTTTTCTAGCCCCTTGGCATTCTCGGTCCACGAACCATGTTCTTACTCAGAGTGTATGGTGTGGTATGGGATTATGTCCTCATTCATGACGGGTTATTCGCCACATTGTACACCTCCTATATGTGGGGTATCATACCCTTTTGCATCCTTACTGTACGACGATAAACTGCTCATTACTCCCTTCGAGAACTACATGTGGCTTGATTCCCATCCTGATGGGATACGTAGGACTGCCCGAACTTTAGGACTTTAAGTCCATCCCCATCTCCCAGAAATCTCCCTTTCAACTTGGCCCCTTGGCCTACCCTTTCCCTGGGAGGGGATATATGGTGTCGCATAAGACTATGTCCTCATTCACGTCAGGTTTGTAACAACTACGCCATGTACCTCTCCCTCCTAAGAGTTCTCCATCCCCATATTCTATACTCATCCCTTCAAATTTGTTACTATCAAGTTGAGCACCCTCCTCAACCCTCTTTGGTGATTCATCAATCTGTCTAAGAGTACTCTGGTTCAACATTTGGAGTGTCATATTTTACATGGACATGCTTTCGCCCATTTTTCAGGCTTCGTATTCCCCTTCATTTGGTATTCCATAATCTTCCTCACCTAAAGGGAACCCCAAATGGAATGGATTCTAGGCCAAAGGTCGCTCATACCATCATGGCCAACATCCTTGAGGGTTTCAAACAACAAATCGATACAAGTCCCACGTTGAGAATATGTTTAGCGACCGACACTCATTTGTTTTTCCTCATTACAGGCTAACCTGATATGGATGTTGTGTTTCAAACAAGGTCAATAGTCATCCTCCATCATCATACCAAACCCTTTAAGCCTTGAATGTTGGTTACATGATTCACATCATTGTCCACCCCATCATGTCTAAGTAGAATTTTGACACTCCTAACACTATCCCAAAGTGGGCATTTGCACGTTTGGAGGACAAATTCGTGGTAAAGGCATCAATCGAGCCTCCACACCGACTTCCCTTCTCTATGGTTTGAGCTCTAAGACCATAAACTAATATCGATTTAAGAAATATGTGTGGATTGATTCCCATCCTCATGGTATACGTAGGAGCACCCAGACATCTCATTTTTGGTTCCAGCTTAGTTGGGAGCTAGTTTCTCCCACCCCTTACCCTTTTACCTCTATTTTTCCCCCTTGGCCCAAGGTTTCTTTCTCAGAATCGTATATGGTGTGGTATGGGATTATTTCTTCATTCAATTCAGGTATGTTTTATTGCACCGTGGACATCGCCCCTTTAGCCTCATCTCTACTACGTCTATGCCACATGACGTTAAAATGCATGCCTGGTCCCATCAAATGACCCTAAACTATGATATTATCATCCTGGCCACATGACAAAAAACGACACTACATCTTGATGTCCCCACTCAATGGGACACCATGTTTGGTATCAATCACACGCCATACCATTTTTCAACACCTGCATATGGCCTAATTCTTGTGGCGATGCCAGGACATTCTATCCTAGGATTTTCTCTTAACAAAAAAAACCATTCACCTTAAAGGACAAAGAAGATACATCATATACCGCTTATTTTGCTGCGAGGACCACACCTGTACACCCCTTTTATCCCTGGAACTGGTACCCTACTGTGTCACCCCTTATAACTACGTACAGATTGATTCTCATTCTCATGAGATACATAAGAATGCCCGATCACTCCCCCACAGGCCCAACCTAACTTTTGTGTTCGGTCCCTTGACCTAAACACTTCCCCAAGGAACACATGGTAATATGGACTCCGGGTCCTCATTCACGTCGATTTTCATAAACCACCTTACCAGATGTACCTTGTATTCCTCACCGATCCTTGGTCCGAGGTCAAAGACCATAAACTAAGACCTCTCTTAGAACTATGTGTGGCTTGATTCCCATCCTTATGGGATACGTAGAGGCACCCATACATTTCACCTTGGGTCCAGCCCCAAGAATCATCAATCCTATTCCTCCTCATTTTTGGCCCCCTGGCCTGACCCCTTGTAGGAAACCATGTAACTGCAGCTGTGCCATAAATAAGTTTGGAATGCCCCATGATGACATTGAGAAGAAATGAATCCCTTGCAATAGAGGTTCTGTCTAAAAGAAGGAATGATCCATAATCAGATTGATGTGCCCCTCTAATGTGCTTCCACCACGGTGGTGTAATTTCAAGAGTGTTGGATTCTATTTGAACAAACCATCACTCCACATTCCATGCTTTGTGTGCCCCTTATTCAGACCCCCATACTCTTTCACGTCTAAAGGGACCCATAACAGTATAGATATTCAGCCTATGGCTTACCTACAATCCTGGGCCAACGTTATGTAAGACTAATGGATGACATTCTGAGTCAGGACCCATGTTTCGAACACGGTCAGCGGTCGACCCTCATTTGTCATCCCCATTGCATGCTAATAAAATATGGATACTGTCTTTTGAACACGGTCAGCAGTTATCCTTTATTGTCATGCCACCCCTATAATGTTCCGAATCAAGGGTATTTTGATTTACATTTTACATTCCCCTATTTTTGGATTGATTCTTATTCCCTTGTAGTTACCCCGCTCATGCAATAGAGCACGCTGGGAAGACGATATGTCGATTGTTTTGAGGGACCCTTCCTTTAATCATACCTCCCTCTTCTCTTCTCAGGAATCCAAATTGGCTATTTGAATCTTGAAATCCCGAAGCTTGATTGATGCTTCCACGATCAAATGCAGTAATAGTATGAATGTCCCTTATTGCTCAAATTAGGTGCGACCTGCGTGATCTTAGTAATGGATTTCTATTTATTTCAGGATTGTGGTTTAATTCATTAAAACAAATCAACAAGTAAATAAATTTATCCATACATACAGTTCAGAATAAGAAGCAGTAAGGGGAAATGAGTTTATGAGTTTGGCCAAAACATGGCCCTTAAGGGTCAGCTTCTTGGATGGATCATTCCAGTGCTGCTACCTTTTGGATAGTGGCCTCTAGGATTACTTCCTACCCCATGAGGGCTCTCTCTTCATCAACGGCCATATAACACATTCCACTGAACCTAGCCCGTGCTTATGCCTATTCAGTTTGAAGTCTGGTTATTTGGTGACCTGCTTCCGCTAGTTGCTATTGGGAGTCTTCCAGCTGGGCCCTCAACTAATCCACAAGTTCAGAACAGTTTCCAATGAATATATCCTTTTCCTTCACTTGTTCTTGAAGGGGTCGAGCATCTTTTTCTGCCTTTATGAATTCTTTGGTACTCCCTGGAAGATCCCGACATTGGGCAATGTCAGAGCGTCAGCTATTCTCACGCAGCTTCTCAGCCATGTAGTCGCGGACCATCGAATTAAGGCATTGAGCATCCACCCCTCTAGTACAAAGAAAGCACATCCAGGTGTGGAGTGATCCCATCAACTTTATCCATTCTGATTGAGGCTGACCAAGAAATCTCTTGATGCACTTCCACCCTTTGTGTCGCATCATTTGGCTCTCAACGGCCACCTCTGAGTCTGAATCATCAATATCCTCAGGTTCTATGGGCCGATAGTCGGGGAAAGCAGCCAACAGGCTAGCAGCAGGGTTCTTTTCGAGTATTCCTCCAAAGGGGTTAGGCTCTTCAATGCCTGGGTGACCTTCCTCTCTAGCCTCAGTCCTGATAGTTTCTTCGTCAACTTTCGGCCCGACCTTGACATTGGTACCACTGATATCCACAATCCTTTTCTCACCGAACATTAGGGATGACTCAGTTTCAAAAGTGTGTACTGAATGGGAAGACACATTTGTAGTTGAATCAATCAGGGATGACCTGGGTTTGGCAGCCCGACGAGCCTCCAAGGCTGTGATTACTGCACAAACAATGAACACCCTGATCAATTGAGCTCTCTGAGGGTGAATATCGGTGTTGAAGTAATGAACATACAAGATCCCAAAGCATCAGCCTCTGGTGTTCTAGCTGCTACATGACCTGTCGTTGTAGGGGATCCCTCAGCACTCGTCAAATCAATGATGGGTGTCATCTCCCCACTTTGCTCTATCGGTGCCTCCTCATCCCCTTTGGATGAAGACCCTTGGTCGGTGCCCATATTCTCCTGAACAAGATAAGGAAATCTGATTGAGGGCTACAAAAAATGATGAGGGGAATGGATAGAAAAGGACTAAGATGTACCAAAAGTATCTTAGTTATATCTACATTAGATCCAATGATCTCGGCACTCTCCCAGAGACTCCCTTGGTGGGATGCCCTCTGAGACCCTCCACCATTAGGCTCCTCTTGTACTTCACCTCCTCCTTCACCTTCTCCTTCTTCCCCCTCTTCCGTCTCGGCGCCCTCCAGCTCATCGTTGCTGTCATCATCCTCTGACGACATCTTTTCTGAATCATGCTCCTAGTAGAGAATTACTTTCACCAATAAAGATGGATCCTCACGCCGACCCTATTGGCGTGCATACACGTCCATGGCTATCAGATATGCATGCCGAAGATGAAATCTCACCCTGTCAAAAACCCAAATGAGTCCGACCTTCGGCAGCTGGAGTCCATCTCATACTATCTTTTTTCAAAGAGATTCAGTACCCATCAACTATCACAGGGTCATCCAGGCTGACCAACGATCTGGGAAGTTTGCATCATTGGAAGGTTGAAGAAGATACCTTATCTGCTTCCCTGGGAGTTCCCTGGCCGCTACATGAGCCCCTCTCCCCCTAGGCGATAAGGGCCCGTTCGTGCCGCACGACATCCCCGGTATTGAAGTCCTTACCTACGCGGGCCCACATTCCCAACATGCTTCCAACATTACTCCCCCCCAACAGCACCCTATCTACTCTCTCACCACCCAGGTTCTACACTGGCCACCTTGAGTTGCCGAACTCGCTTTCGCAAAAGCCCCTCAATGTATGCTATGGCCCAATGCATGGAATATTCGGTTGAGAGGCCAGTATCAACTCTAGTGTGAGGAAAGGTAATAATGTCTCCAGAACCTTAGGTCATGAACATCAGCCACACTTAGTGAAGAATACAGGGATTACTTTCCTTCCAAACATCTATGTGCACCTTCTTTGGTATCCGCTGAAGGCATCCGTAATACCTAGAGAACCTGGATGGCATATAGGGATCACAAAAGATCATCCCATCAATCTGGGCCATGAGAACCCCACCTCTGATGCTCTGGAAGTATTCCCTTGGATCTATTAAGCCTTTACCATTATCCATCGTCTGGCCAGTCAGGGTGGGGAATGGGTTGAAAGTGAAGTTGGCATGATTGCCTATTCTGATCCTTACTCCCTCCTCATTGAGAGTCAATGACATGAACCCAAAGATGTCTAGCAAGGAAGGTCGCAAGCCATTGCCTGGAAGAAGAATGGAGTTCTGAAAGGTATAACCACCGCAATGAGCTGCGACACAGCCATAAAAGATCTGAAAGGGACCACATATTCTCCTTGGTGACCCTCCTCTCAAAATGTGTCCCAAAATGGAGTATAGACGGGCCAACACGGGGACTCCCAGATTGAATCATTGATTGGCGGCCATGATGTTGGCCATCACTATGGTCGCTGGATGAACTCCCATCCTGGTGTCTCTCACCGGTAAGAGACACCCACTCAGAAATTTGGTAAGAAATCCAGAGTCTTTTGTGTCTTGACTCTCATTTATCCGGAATCCCCATGACTGAAAATCCCCTACCTCTAGGATCCTCCAGTACGATCCACTCTTTCTTCTTTTTTCTATGGTCAGACACCGTCTCCCTCTCCCCGACATCTTGACCCCCAGATCTCTTTGTAGGAACAAGTAAACTATTTCTTGAAAGTGATGTCCTTCAAAAAATCCTTGACCCCCAGCCTCGCCTAAGACATTCCAATAGGTGCCATGTCAGCATATGTGTTTTTGATCCGTCTTCCCAGACATTTCTTGGTAGGAGGAATTCATCATATTGGTTCCCATCCAAAAGGATACCCCCGATGCAATGAATGTCCCAAAGGCTGATAACAACTTCCCCATGATAAAGATGGAAGGTATTGGTATCAAGGGACCATCGAGTAAACATATCTAGCCCAAGTTCAGGTTGGAAATAGAAATGAAACTGCGGTGTCCACACTGCCACAAACAAACCGATGTTCCACAGTTCGGCCCCAAACTAGTTGCATGTCTAGAGAACCCAATACACTCAGGCCCATTCACTCATGAAATTTCCTCTAGACCACAGGTCCCAATATTCTAGCCATCCTTTAGTCTCTTTAGTAACACTCTTATGGAAGGTGCTTGTGTAAAGGGTCGGAGAATTCTCCATGACATGGTCACTCCCTAAAATAGTCGTGGTCCTCGTATTCAGGACGTAAATATCCATATGTCTAGTTTCTCTAGTAGGATGTCCATTGTAGGTGATATTATAATGGGGTAGGTCATCCTCACGGGTCACCCATGACCTCGGTGTGTCGACCTCAAATCTTGGTACATGTACCTCCTCCTAGATACCAAAGTCCCATATTGACAGGTTAGAAGACAGTGCATACTACTTCTTCCCTGGGGTCAACATGTTGAAAAGAGTATGGTTGTTGGATACAATCTTTTGGGCACCATAAACCTCAGGGTTGGCGACCATATTATCCCTTCGGATAGTGAATGCATCTTCTCACTCAACGTCAAACCAATTGGTTTCCATCTTTCGCAAACAAAGTCTTAATAGGTTGGTGCGAAAAATAAGAAGTTGGCACGAAAAATCAGAAGATGACACGAAATATCAAAGGCTCGTGAAAACTATCAGAAGTTGGTGTGAAAAATCCTAGGTTGGCGCGTAAAACAACAGCTCACCTCAAGGAATATCACAGAACCGAAGCATTTTTAACGTAGGGTGGAAGAAATATTTTGCGCGTGAGAGATCCTGGCTTATCGCGCGAGAAACTCCGTACAAAATGAGGGACCTGAGGGGATTTTATAGGCCCAGAGATGGGTTTTCACATGTGTAAAAAAAGTGTATTGCGCTTTTCATACCGGTTTTTCATGCCGCTCCAGTTTTGAGCATGTGAAGGCCCCAGGGGGTCTTTCATCTCAGTGTTTCCCTTATAATCTTACCATTATAGGCCCTTGTTGATCCGATTCTGAGGGGGGGGGGCATTTGTACACGTCGAAAAATGATCAAGGGCTAAAGAAGGTTTGGGTGCAACAAAGTGGAGCTATATTTGGAACCACTGATCTAGTCCGGGGGTCTCAGAGGGGCCACGCGAAAAAAATTCAATGGGGCATAAAAAAAATACATCCTACGTGAAAAACTCTAGGATTCACGAGAGTTTTCCACCCAGGTGTGGAAATTTTCACGCCACTGCCCCGTGAAGTTGAATTTACGCACTGCTGACACTGGCATGCAATATTTCGCACCAGCTTGTTTTCTGCACGGATCCATGACCCCAATCAACTATAAATAGAAGGCCACCCCTTCCACTTCTAGGCCGAGGAATCTGAAAAGTCTCTTCAGGGTGCAATTCACCTCTCGTGCACGCAAAAGATGGCTCTTAGGTAATTAATTTTTTACGCCAGGCTGCCCGGGGGGTCGCCTTTATGCGAGATCACTCGTGCTTGATCCCCGTCCAAATCCCATCAAGCCCCTTCCCCTGTGTGCAATTCCTTCCAATTGTGCACAATGAATTCTTCGGTGCACAATTCCTTTTGCGTGCTACCCCAGCCATTTTCACGTGTGCAATTCCTTTTGCACACTACCGTGGCCTTTTGCACGCACGCAACTCATTTGCGTGCCAGCCTAACCTTTTTCATGCATAACGCTCAATTGTGCACCGAACATGCCTATTTTGCGTGTGAAACTCAATTGCGCACCGCTGCTGCCTATTTTGCGGGTGCAACTCAATTGCACGCCGGCCCCGCCGTTTTGCGTGCAACTGTACCTTTTGCATGAAAGCCTCCTGCCTTGTGGGCCTGTGATGTCCCTCTTTCAAGCATCATTTTCAGGCACCTCCCGCACCCAATGCACCTTCTCCATATACTCTTTTCCCATGCAAAATCCTAGGTTCGCATGAAGCAACTTCAAAGTCCCTTAGAGGATACCACATGTTGCATTGATTCACCTCATGGTTCTTCGCATTGGAACACTAATGCTTATTGCGTCTTCGCATAGCCACAGTAATGTGGAACACCCAATGGTTCACACCATGACACCCCCTAGCCATAGCGTTGCCTGTCCCTTCTCTTAACCAAGGTGTAGATGGTACTTGTTATGTAAGTCCTAGGGGTGCGAAGAAAACCCACCTCGTTCGAGATGCAGGACGTTAAACTACCAAGCACCATCGTCCTCAGCACATGATGTTAAAATGTGACCTCGCCCCGTGCCTCACACGTGGGGTGCACCCACCTTGGACATTCTCCATGCCCACTGTTCTCCACGGGAGTGAGATCATTCCTCACATGGAATGAGATCCTCTTTATCAGAGCAGCATCTGTCAGTGGGGAAAGGTAAACCATCCTGGATTAAGCCCGTAGCTTTTCTTGTAGGAGACAACATCCCTGCTCCTCCTTTCTTCTTCGGTCCCAAGGACCAGGGGGAATGGACACCAGACCCCTCTTTTCATTAGTACCAAATCCCTCTCTCATTGGGCCTTTTCTCCATCGGGCCTCCATCCTAGAGTAAGTTCCAAGTTCTCTGGGATGCTAACCACGCGTAAGCCCCTGTTTCCTCTCTAGGATGCTAATCATGTGTAAGCCCCTGTTTCCTCTTTGGGCTGCTAACCACATGTAAACCCTTGTTTCCTCTTTGGGCTGCTAACTATGTGTAAGCCCCATTTCACCTCCCATGGATGCACCTTTTACAATGTCATCGTCAAGTCTTTGCTACCTCTTATTTTTCACACCGAACAAGCCTCACGTGGGCTTAGAGTGAGCACTGACCATGAAATATTACCTGGGTAGCCTAGGGTATAACCCACACACTATCCAAACTACAGGGACATTGATGTATTCCAAGGCAGGGTATGTAGGAAACCTACCTGAGGTTCAAGACCACAACCATCCATTGGTTGCAACCAACTTCACGTTGGTGCACCAAGCCCACATAACCTGAACTATGAGGTATTTGATCCTTGCTAAGGCAAGGTATGTAGGAAGCCTCCATGAGGTTCATGATCACCACCCAGTGGTCACTCCGACCCCATTCACGTCAGTTCACCAACACCTTGGGCCGCCTCAGAGTGTAACCCCCAAATTCCTCCTTCCGAACTATGTGGGATTTGATCCTCGCCAAGGTAGGGTACGTCAGAAGCCTCCATGAGGTTCAATACCAACCCTCAGTCGCTCCGACCACCATTATGTCTGTTCACCCCCGTCCTGCATGACGTTAAACTGTGGACCCCAATTAGCGGTAAGCTGTTGTTTCCCTAGTCAGTAGTAAGTCGTTGCACACAAATTCTACTATAAATTACGAGGACTTTGATCTTTTCCAAGGCAGGGTTCACAGGAAGCCTCCATGAGGTTCAAGCCCACCATCCACCTGGACCCCAGTTCCTCACTCACGTTGGTTCGCTGACTCCTGCCCCATACCCAAACTATGTGGACTTTGATCTTTTACAAGGCAGGGTACGTAGGAAGCCTCCATGTGGTTCAAGCACAAAAACCAATAGTCCCGACCACTTCACATCGGTCCACCCCCATCCTGCATGATGTTAAACTGTATTCCACTTTTTTCCCATTTAGTGGAAAACCATTGTCACTCCATTCAGCAGTAAACCATTGTTAGCCTCATTCAGCGGTAAGCCGTTGTCGCCCCTTTTAGCGGTAAGCCACTGGAATGCCAACCAGTGGTAAGCTGTTGTCAAGATGAACTACACAGACTTTGATTCCCTGCCACGGGGATATGTAGGAAGTCTCTTCAAGGCTCAAGCCCAACTTCACCATCGCCCTTTCTATGGTCCTATTTCACCCCCCTCTACTTCATTCATCCACCCATCATCCATCACGATTCTCATACGGGCCGCCACATCCTAGTGAAATCATGCCATCTCATTCCCCATTCCCCTCAACAGTGACCGAGAAGTCAACCATACATTGGACCCAACATCAATATTCCCTCCAAGAGTTGTACCCATCTGATCCACTCTAGTCAGTGTTTTGATTAGTTCGATCCATCTCCACTGGACATTAAATTTGCATCATACCCTGCGTTAAACATGGGAAGATGAGGAAAACACCAAATACATGCCCATGGAATATGATTCCCTGCATTTGATGTGGGAGGCCTCGAGATTCTGTGCCCTCAAAAAGCCCCATAATAAGGGAGAGAAGACAGACGCGCTGGTTTACTAGCACCCAAACACGCCAGTGATGCCCAACGTGACTACTCACCTGACTGAAGGTTGATACCCTGACCGAACCCCTTGGAATGTCCCGACAGTAGCAGTGTAAATAACTGGTGTCCATGAAGATATGTCACTAGGAAGATTTTCAAGAACTATGTATTAAATCTATAAGGGAGACCCGGTCTGGGTGAAAAGTTTTGAGAAGGATTCCAAGGAAGGAAGAACAAACATCCTATCATCCCATTTAGATCAAGGAGAAAACGTCCCTGAAATAGTGACAGATGCTGCCTGCCTTTGGAAAGCGGGAATGCGGGGCAACATCTGTGTGCCCCCCAAAATAGATAGACGTGTGCGCCCCGACAAAAGCGTAAAAAACATGCACATTAAATAATATTTCTCAAGAAATTAAATTTGTAGTAAAGAACCCCTTATCTCAATTAATACTTAGCCAAAATATACTCTAACATCCTTTTTAATGAGATCAAGTATTTTAATAATCCATTTAAATTAAATTTTCATATTTTTTTTATAAACATAATTTTTATTTATTCTCAATATGTATATTAGTTATTTATTATCTATTTTTGATATTGGATGTGAGTAATCCTAATCATTTTGAACTAGCTTAGTAATAATGATGTTGTTATTCATTATTTTGCCAAATTTAATCATTCTCAATTTAATAAATGTATTTTAATTTATATTTCATAATTATTTATAATATTATTATTTCATTATCGGTATTTTGGGGTATTATCATTAAATATGAATTTTGAGGGGAGCATGTTTAGATGATTCTTAGTGAATAAAGGGTTTTTTTTTAAATAATGTGTTAAATTTTAATATTACAATTAAAAAAACAAATAATTATTTACTTATTTATATCATATAATTCTTTAAATTAAATTCCTATATTCATATATGATATAAATTTATTACACTATTTTCTAGTAGGGGTTAAACTAACCCAAACCAGAAAACACCACAATTAATAAATTATTATAAAGAAATTTAGTTTTACTACCATTATAACGGGATAATAATGAAATTAATTAGTAATTATTATTGTGATATATCATAATTTAAAGAATTATAAGAATAATATAACCTATATGAATTTATTTCATAGTATAAAGAAATCATTTTTTGTTCTTCGAATACTCATTTGGGCATTTTTATTTACCAAGGTTGTTTATTGATCATATTGTTAAAATTTTGTCCAATTTATCTTTAAATAACCTTAAAAATTTAATAAAATCATATTTATCCATTAAATTTTTTTATGTACATCCATGTAATTAAATGATGAAAACAAAATTGAAAATCAATCATTCCATGGAGGCGGTAGTCCACACGTATGCATGGATGATGATTTAATTTTCCATAGAACATGGAAAAGTATTAATATTGTTTATCATTTAAGAAAATAAAATATTTCATAAATAAAATAATTATATATATTATATTCCATTTTAGGTCTATACTTTTAAGTTTGGGAAGGGAAACAAAACACATTGCATTATTGAGGCAGTAATCCGCACAATGCACAAATGACAGTTTTCATTTTTCTTAATAGAAAATGGAAAATTGTTTAATTATTTATCATACATATAAAATAATAATAGTATAATAATGATAATTATGTTATTAGATAAATATTTCATGGTGTAAATTGATAAATAAGAAGTGTGTATAAAAAATAGAAATGGGAAAGGTGTTGTTAGAAAATTATGCCTCATTTATTGGATTATATCCTTTGTTAAGGGGGTTAATCCTTTAAGGGATGGTATTTTGAGAACACTAGAAACTATTTACTGTGGATAATAATGTTTATAATACATTAATGAAGAGTTTTATATGATCTAATTGAATTTTGGTGTTAGGGGAATTGAGGTGAGGGGTTCCCTTTTATAAGTAAAATAGGATGGCATTTTTTGTAAATATCCAAATAATTTTAAAAATATGAAGTTATCCTTAAGGAAATTAGATCCAAAATTGAGAAATAATGGATATGGGAAGGTATAAGGTAAATAAATTCCTCAAACACTCATTCCCATAGATTATTTAAACATGTTTGTTGTATTTCTCTCTTAGTTAAACCCATTGTACCCCTTTTGATTTTTACCAATGAAAATTATTTTTACGAAAGTAATTTATCCTTTATGAAAATAAATTAGTCCTTATTAAATATTTTTGAAATAATTATTTTAAAATTTAAATATATTTTATTATTTTAATTTTTTAAAAGTGATAAAAATTAATATTAAAATAATAAATTATAATTTATTATTTTTTTCTTAAAAAATATATCTTATGTTCTAAAATATTAAATATGTGTTTGTAATTTAAATCCAATAATTTTAAAATTGTAAATTCACTTAAAAAATAAATATTTGGTCTTATAAAAATGTTTCATGAATTTTAAATACATACTTATATAAGTAATATTGTCATAAAAGTCATGTTATTTTAAAAAATGGTATTTTTCACCATTCACCTAAACAACCATTTTTAAAAAAATTGAAAAATTCAATATTAAGTAAATATTATTATGATATGTTAAAAATATAATTTATTTTTGAAAAAAATCAAATTCTAAAATTTATATATTTAATTTTAAAATAAAATCATAAAATATTGCGAAAAAATATTTTTTTATTAGAAATCATTTTTTTGGTATTTACCATTCTTCTATAATTCATGCTAATCATACTTATATAAAACTTATAAAAAATATATTTTTTAAAATATATTTTAATAATATAAAATATTTTATTAGATGTTTATCCATAATCATTGAAACAATATTAAAATATACCTTTATTTCATAAGTTGGTTATATCTATTTATACAATGTTTTTGAATGACTGCCAAACATTGGTCAATGTTAATTTCAATAAAAATAGTTGTGGTATTTTAGGGTTTTGTATTTACATTAAAACATATTATTAAAAAAATATATATTTAAATAAAATACATCGTGAAATATCGTGTCATTACTGGATATTTGATTAATGTTAATGAATTTTATAAATAAAAAATAAATAAGAAGAATATTTTTAAAAAATTATGAGAAATAAATAATAATTGTAATACGTAAATTCAATTATATATTTATACTTCTTAATTAAATTATAAATTAATATATCTATGACCGCATAATTTTATAACACTCATAACCTATGAATATTAATAAGACCACTAATAAAAATGATTATTTTTTCTAAGCTAGATACAACAAAAATAATTGTGTGTTATATGTTTATCAATTTGAGATGTAAGAGAAGAGGTATAAAACTAGTTATCCTTTGAAATATAATAGAAGAGGAATATAACTCATAAATTATAAATATATGATCAAATATACTATTATATATTCAAAATTTGTAATTGAAGATGTAGAAATTATATCAATCACAAAAAAATAACTTCATGAAAGGAGAAATCACTATAGAAAGTGTATGTGTAAGAATTTGATTCAAAAGGGTAGAACCAATTTCACTCTCAATATTATTATCCAAAAAAATATAAAAAATATATTTAATTTTAAAATAAAATAATAGGAAGTAAATACATTATAATAAAAATTAAATACCAACTATGTAGTAGGAGAAAACATCATTGAATATACTCTCACATAAGGGAATTATATCTTTCAAATAAAAAGGTAAGAGAAATGGAAAATATATATTATACTATCAATCCCATAGGATCTTACCAAACCCCTCTAAGTGAAAAATAAACACATTTATAGGCTTCATAGAAGGATATTTTATAAATGGTTTTATATTTTAAAGGGAAATCATGGACAATTTTTTCATCCCACTTGCACTGCCGTATTGACCAGCTTCATGAATTGGGGATTAAATGATTTTTTTGATGAAATAACTATAAAAACTTTATCAAAATCCATGAAAAAATTAATGATATATATTTGAAATAGAGATGTAGTTTCCATGATGATGTGTCTATTTCACCATTAACTTCAAATCCCAATTACTTTTCTAAAACATATGATCCATTTTAAGAATATAAAAATTACATTTATCAATAAATGAGTTGAAAAATATTTAAAAAATTTTCAAATGAAAATAAGGAATAAAAATATATTATTTCAAAAATAATATAGTGCAATTGAAAGGGATAAAATATAAATTTTAATGAGATTATTGAAATCCCTACTCCAATTCCAAAATTTTAAATAAATGTTCAGGAAATATTTTTCAATAAAATATTCATAAATATATGAATTACCAACTCTCCATTACCAATCCTTTTGTATTTCTAGGAAGAACCAGCATGAAATTGAGGATGTGGATGTTTTTATAGTGTTTCAACTTGTGAAGTAATACACATTACATATTTTAAATTTATTTCAATAATACATTTAGTGAAATATTATGAAAAACCATAAAAAAAATTATTCTTTATGTCCCATACATGTTATCAGACAAAATTATATCCAAAATAAAATTAATAAATTATTTAAAATACATATATGATTGATGCTAAAAAAACATGAACTTTTCAGTTCATATGTGAAAATCCCCTCTAATTTGTAACTTTGAAATTTTTTAGAGACTCGAAAATTTTATGTTTGAGAGTTTGTGAAATTGTTGAATGTAATTTTCTATTATTCCCTATGATGGAAAAAATGACAATTTTAATAGTCTTAGAATGAAATTTCTAGAATGTTGTTGTATTTTGTACAAGATGTTTACCATTGGTTTTATTTTTTTATATTTATATGGTGTATGAATTTTTATTAAATGTAATGTGTTTGCAGAATTAATTAATTAATTAATTTATTTAATAAATTAATTTTTATGTACATATTTTTATAAATAATTTATATGATTTAAGTAATCGAATTGAAATGAAATATTAGAGTAATTGATTACTAATATTTTATTAATATCATGTCACAAATCATGGTCTAAATATCTTCTTTTTAATGCATTTGAAAGAGTTATCATAATAATTTTGAATAAATTTTTTTCTACTATGATGAGAACATATTTTATAATAATTCAAAATAAATATTATGGTGGTAAATAGAATCTAAGAACTATGACTATGATATTAATTAATAAAATATTCTATATGAATATTTGAAATAATTATGAAATATGACATGACAAATTCTGGGCGGAAATTGATAAATGGTAAAAATGAAATATGAAAACTAATGAGATAATATATTATTTTAATATATAATTGTGTTTTTATGATTTTTATGGATTATTTATTATATTTATAATTAATTATAAAAAATTTGAAATGGGAATATTATATTGATATGTTTATTATGATGGATTTGGTGAAAATTAATAGTTTATGAGAATATTTTAATTATATGATAATTCCTTGAATTTAATTTTGAGCCCGAGATAATGATATATTATGAGAAATACTATAAGTTTCATGAATATATATCTTAAAAACATTGGAATGGGTTATTCCTTATTGACATGTGGTTTATGCAACTTTCTAAAGAATTATTCCTAATTATTGGTGATAATGTGAGATGTAATGATAGTGTGTTACATGGTGTACATGTCACATAGGAATGAGTTTGTGTCAATTTGTTTGTTGAAGATGGTATTTTAGAAGTTAAGTACATAAGGGTGATGTATTTTTCAAACGTATCATATAACCTATGCATGAGGTCGTTCCATATCAACACAAGGACATTATAGCTATATGAATTATTAAATTTCTCTCATGTGATAGAATATTTTTATAGGTTGTAGGATATAGTGTTTGTGTGTATATATATATATAAAATAATGTCTATAGTATATTCCTATAGTTATATGCCTTTTGAAGTGGTTATGGAACATGTTTATGCCAAGAATATGAGGAATTTTAAAAATGAGGCGATTTCTCCCTATGATCTAGTTTGTGATATACTTAAGTGGGATAATTGTATATCACTTGATATGATTATATAACCTTGTATCTTTTTTATGTGTTTCAACTAAAAGGTTGTTCGATAGATTTGTTGATAATAAATAGTATAAATCAATAAGATAAATGTTGGATTTTGTTAATGATCAATGATAGAAATTATGGATAGAAATAAACAAGGAAGAGGCTAAAAATCATAGCTAACCATGGGGTTGTTTATGGACATTTAAATATAGGCATGTAGATAATGGAACAATACCAAAAGGGGAAGCAAGATAACAACCTAATTATTATATGATTGGAATTCCATACAAAAAGAAGAATGTTGAAACCATGGAGATGTTGACTTGATGATACATGATAATATGATGATAACATAATTAAAATGAATATTTTTTCCATACATTAAAATCATATTGTACTATCCCAAGATAACAATATATATACTTTCCTTTAAATAATATAGAGTTTGATATCTTTCTTCACACAAACTAAAATAAATGTCTTGATACACTAATAATTTCAATTACTCATCTTTAAAATATCATTATGATAACACACACACATACATATATTGAAATAAAATATCAAAATTATTCAAATTATAAAATTGGTATGAAATAATATTATAAACACTTAATGTTTAAAAATGTTATTTTTAAATAAAATTAGTTTATCTTTATATTTTTTATTTTCTATTAAATGTTAAATATTTATTTTTTAGAAAAAGAATTAGATAAAATCAATTTTTTAATTTAAAATATCAAAATTTACTTAGTATGCATTTTTTTATCATTTTTTAAAAATATAGATTTTAGTAGAAAATACAGTGTTCATGAAAATTATAATTTTCAGGAATTCCTCAATATATAAGAATTACCTAAAAATCCATAAAACAATTTAAGTGATCAAATATGAAATTAAGGAATACCCTTATATATTTTAATATATTATTTTAACTTAGAATACCATTGACCAACATATTTAGAACTAAAGTAAAATGTTGTATTAATAAAGAAAACTATTTTACATGTTTTCATTTAATTAATTAAATATTTCTTAAAATTTATTTATTGTTTCATTTTAATGTCAAATAAGAATATGTTTATTTATGAAAATAAATTTAGGTAATAAAAGTTATTGAAATTTATACTTTTTACCCACACATAAATTTTAAGCTTAAAAACATAATTATCTCAAAAATAGTTTTTATGTGTTAAGCATGTTTATTTTAAAATAGCCATATCTTAATCTTAGTATTTCTTTTATAAAATTTACATCATGTATAGGATTATTATACACAAATTATGTGGTTATTTCAAAATTAATAGATAAATTTATAATTAATTAACACTGAGGAAAATAAAAGTTACCTCGGTAAAAGCACACTTGGGTAAAGTAAATAGTAAAAGGAAAAAAGACCCTAAATCACCCATGGGTGCATAAAAAATGAGTGTACCAGATTATTTATACCTTCAAATGTCAAAAAATACATATATTATCAATATGGGAGTCTTTTACCATTAAATAGTGTAAGGAAATAATTTAAAAAGTTAAAGTTATTCCAAAACAACCCTTCCATTCACTTATAAAAGGGACAACTTAAACCCCTTATTTAAAAACACATTCCATCACATTAATTAGTTAATCTCTATTATTTTCTTCATCCTAGAATATATTATCACAAATCTAATACTTTTACCTTATTTAGTTAGCTTAATCCCTTTATTTCCATGGATAATTCTAAGGAAAATCAAAGTTCCTGATGTGTGTATTACTCCCCTCTTAGTATTTATTTTTATTTTTTATTTTAAAAATATTACCAATATTTTTTAATATAATAAATTAATTATAAAATATATAATTAAATATAATTATATTAATTTCACACCAATTACTCCTTCCATAGCATTCACTAAGATAAACAAGCACTCCAATCATGTGTATGTGCTGACTACCGCCTTCACGACATGATGCAATATGTTTTTCATAACCAACTACTAGGTATGGTATAAAGCATGGGTTTTATGAATAAATATGTTTTTTATTTCACTTATTAAATTATTAAATGAACACATTTTACGTTTACCTTCATTGTGTCCAATCGTTAAGGAATGGGATTTTTATTATGTGTTTGTGCGAACTACCACCTCTATGAATGATGTAAATTATTTAACTTATCCGCATAACTTGGATGGAACTAAAAATATAATTAATTATTTTTCTATGTTTATAAAATTATTATAATTATTTAATTATTAAATTTTATAGACTATTACTTCATCCATTCAATGAGAAATGGGTTTGTTAATCGTGCGTACGTGTGGACTATCACCTCCACAAATGAAGAATCTAATTTATCAACACAAAAAATAATTAATGGTTATAATAATGGATTTTATGGATATATATGATATATATTACACATATAATCTAATATATATTTTATATTAATATTATATAGTAGCACTTTCTTACTCATTCGATTATTACAATAACCTTTGGTTTTAGTCGGTTTACTTCCTACATGAGTGATGTTTTAATGTTTATATAGTGATAAATTAATGAATGATATATAATATTAATTAAATTTAATAATATTATATTAAATAAGTTTTATATTTTATGGAGTTATAATATTAGTATGTAAACATGTTAATAATACATCATCAATGTTAGATAAAAAATGACAAAACAGTTTTTTATTCAACTACATCTTCATGAGTCATTATTAAAACTCTAATGGGATGAAAGTGAAAAATTATAAATATTCATGGGATATAAATTATGTAACCATATTTAACATTTTAATGTTTAACTTGGTATAAAATATTAAGGAGCAATATTAACATTAAAAAGTATTTGCAAGATAATTAAAATTATTGACACCTGATGTTAAAAATAAGCTATAACGAACCCCTATATTCATTGTAAATAATTATAAATGAATATATAAAAGGATATAGAGATGAAGAAGTTTATAATATTGATTATTAATATATTTATGGGTTTTTATATGAAGTTATAGTGTGATTAACTAAAAGGGGAAATAAAGAATTGATTTTTATCTCAAACTCCCTTCATTGAGAAAGAATTTACTTTATGCATGAATTAAATTTTATTTAGTGTATATAATACCATATTTTCATGATATAATGAAATATATTTTATTCATGGTATACGAGGTGAATTTATAATCTCTTATATCCTTCAAGTATTTTATTAAAATTTTACTCAATTCATAATTATTTCAAAGTCTCAAGTCCTTTTTCCCATGATTCTTAAAATATCTTATTGATTTTGATATTCCATGTATCCTGTCTTAACATTATATTTTTAAAATTTATATTTTATTTTACTATTGGAATATTACTTCTCTTTATTAACATCTTCCTATTTTATGAAATAATTCCTTAAATAAAAGCATGATATTGATAAGAATAACTTATATAATTTCTAATCGATATTTTATTCCTTGTCCACAATTTACCTAAAAAAAGTGTGAACTATATACCAAATACATTTCACATTAACTGAACATAAATTTTCGATTCAACTATTTTGAAATGAATGTTCTATTATCTTTTTTAAAATGTGGGTTTCATAAAAGGGTTCTAATGTATTTTTAACATATTCCACTTGGATAGTTTGTTTAAAAAGGTTGTCCTTTCATGTAATGCTATACTTGTTTTAAATTTTCCTCCATAATAATATTTTTAAAATAAATTTACTTTATGTAAAATTTTATTAAAAGAAAATATATTTAACATTTTCCACATTGGTCATTTTCAATGGAATTAATCTATTTTACTCTTTTCTGTATTAATGTATATTTTAACCTCCTTTTTTGTTTTCTAAGAGATATCCTCTCTATGATTTCAAGTTTTCAAAATAGAAATTATTATTATAATAGTTTGATAAAATATTTATTTTAAAATGTTTTAAATGGAAAATGAATTTCATATTTTCAAATAAATATTCTAAATGCTTATATGAGTATTATCCATCTATGTCATATGATTTATCATGAGATTATTCTATTATACCATCCAACATTTTTTATCCAGAAGGATTATGAAATGATATTTTAAATATATGGGATGATCCAAAACTAATTTTGTCTTGTCTAATAAACAACTTGTATAAACATGATTTTAATTCATTATTTTTCCTCTATGAATTCTATATTTTCTATTACTTTTCGGAAGGGTGTTCATGTAGATGCCAGATACATCAAATGATTATGGAAAATGATGTATAAATTATATATATCCTCTTTATATATAGTTTAGATACCCTATAATCTAATATGAGTGGTGTTTAATTAGGATTATTTTTAATGAAATTGGATACACATATATTTTCCATGGGTTTATCTTTTATATTTATTGATGAAATTATGAATTAAACCTTATAGTAACTATTTAACAAGAATATAATACTCATTTTACTTCTTTAGGTTTTTATGATATGTTTATTAAAAATATGTGTCACAAGTATGTACTATTTTTATCATGTGAGAGGTGGGATAATAATTATATAGCCGTCCAAAAAACTATTAATGTTTTAATCTCATGAGATATCATATTGTGTGAATAGTGAGCTTACCCAACTATTGTTCATGGGTTATTAGCCTAGCCAACCATGTAATTATGGTGAGGAAGGGAGGATTGAATTTTTATTATCATGCCTTGTTTATGCTGTATTCACATTGAAATGATTCCATGATCTTATGTAATGATAATTTTTTATTCCATGTTCATATGATATCAACTCTTTATTATATGTTTCAATTCATTTTTTCATCCTCATTATGATATAATGTTTTACCTCATGTATCTTCAGATATGTTTCATAATCATGTTTACCCTTACCAAGCATTTGAGATCACAAATTCTTATGTTTCCACTTCCATAGGTTGTGAAGGGAAGTAATACATATGATTTGTATATGGGAGTATATTTTATGGAGACATTATTGGATGTATTAATGACTCACTATGTATTTACGAGCTTCTTATATAGTGGAAAAGGTGTCCATTGTATATGAAAGTCATGGGTTTTATTAGTTTGTTAATTTTTCCAATTCTCTAAAACTCTTACCTAAAATGTACCTATATTGTAATTTTAATAAATATATTGTGATATTATATGTGTATCAATTATAGTGTTATATGTTATGTGTTTTCAACACCAGATCCAAGATAATGGGTCTAGGGGTGATACAATTGGTATCAGAGCTTTGTTTATATTAATTTAGAGGTTAGGATGATATTTATTTGGTATTATATAATATTTAGGAATTAAACCATGGGTTGATGAGTTAAGGATGATATTAGTTTCAATAGTATAGATACACCTTTATGTTATAAGTGTGGAATATTTTATTTTGTTTAGGGATTATGATATGATAGTTTTAGTGAAACACCTAGGAATAATTATAAGTATAAGAGAACATCCTAATATTTTAGTATATTAGAGATTGTATGGTTTTCATTGAAACTAAATCACTATTTAGATATTAGAAATTTATTTGGTTTTTGGCATTGATTCATCTTGGTTTAACAACCTAGAAAAGAGTTTGCTGGGTATATCTCAATCACCATTATGGTGCAATGTGAATGAGACCTAACTACACACCTGGCCAGAAACTCTTGATGGAAATGATTAAGTTTATTCAAATTATATTTAAAAAACATTTATGGAGGATTTATAAATATTATTTTAGGAAAGTTAACAACATTAGAGAACCTAATAGTAAAATGAACATGGATAACCTAGATTGAAGATAAGGACTCATAAGTTAGGGTATGAAAATAATTTATGAATTATTTATTCTAAGTTCATATTTTTCCCTCTATAAATATAATAATTTATATATTATCATCCCTAAAATTTCTTTTAATGTAAATTCTAGTGTAAGAATGAACCTAAAATATAATAGATACAGCAAAAATGTAGGGATTTTCCTAACCAATAACCTATTAGGAAAATAATTAGGGCTAAAAATCTTATTATTATGCCAAATCAACTATCATGAATAATATTAATAATGTGAAAATATTTGAAGTTGAAAAAAATCCAAAGAAAATAAATATAGATTCCTATGAAATATCAAGTGATGAAGATGATGATGGAAAAAATGTTCCATTTTCTATATTTAAGAAATGTGGGAAGAAACACATTAAGAAATGTATCAATAAAACTAGAAAATGGTTTATGTGTGGAAAAGTAGGACATGAAGAATCTTACTGAGGGAAAATGAATCATTTAATTAACTTGATATAGGGAGAATAATTTTATTTTAGTTTTATATAAGATATTAATATAAACATTTAATTTAAAATTTCTTTATAAGCCATATATAACTTTTTTAGTCACTCTTAATTAATGTTTTTATGAATTTATAAAAGGATGTAATTTATTTAAGTGGGTGATAATGTAACATCCAAGGATCCTAGTATATATACTTTCATAATACCGAGTTTGATATCTTCCTTCACAAGCATTAAAATGAAGGTCGTGATATGTTATTAAATTAAAATACTCATATTTGAAAAATCATTATGATAACATATATGGTATCTATATATGTAACATCCCATACCTCATTGGATTGGTAAGATTCAATGGTGATCCTAGGCCATAAGTGACATACCCAAGACACAAAAGGTTAGAAATAAAGTCCAAGGACTTTAAGAAAATTTGGGGTATTTTTTTCTCATTGACAGATAAAATACACAAACAACATAATCAATAAAAATAAAATACTATATATGATGAATGGTTGAAAATTAAAACTCAAAACAATAATAAAATTAAATAATATTAGATTACATGAAGAAATGGAAGATACAAAAACAAAAGGATAAAAAAATCAAGAAATAATACTACTAACTCCCAACTAGCTCCAAGATCCAACTCATCCTGTTAAGGCCATCATATCAATAACTATCACTAAATAAATGAGATACCTTGAATTTTATTGTGTTTTAATAGATGGTATCTGATAATGTACCAAATTTTCCAAGTAAGGGGTGAGTATAAACTTACTAGGTTTTCCCTAATGAATTTCCAACTCACTCCACTTAGAAAAAACTTATCAACAAAATTTATATAAAAAATATTAAAATTAGTTTACACATTTATATCAAAACCATAAATAATTTCCATGGAAAAAATATAAAAAATCCTTTTTAAAAAATTTATCATTCATTTAGAATACCCATAAGTATATATCCACATACACACACACTATGCATGAACATGTTATAGTTCCATACTCATGAGTAGTCACATGTCGATCCACCAATTCATTATAAGGTGACCAATACCAAGGCCCCAGTGGAAAAAGACCATTTCATAGGGGTATGTTTATGAATTCACTCACACAAACTATGTATTCTAAATTTTAATGCCAAACCATTTCACATAAAATCAATTATTTCATGAAAAATTCATCAACAACTTGAGTGCATCGAAACAATTACAAAATTTTAAAACTACCTTTTTAAAATTGTAACCCAAGAGAGTTTTCCCAAAATCTAATAACTTTCCCTAACTTCCTAAAACAATGGTATTTTTATAAAGTATCACACAATATTTTCACAAATATATCTAGAAAAAAATATTCTAAACTAATATTTTAAGTTCCAAGTCATGTAAAGACAAGAGGGATGCTACCTACCTCTCAACGATTTGAAAACATGAATAAAGACATAAAAAACTCTATATCTGAGCTTGTATATCCGTTACATTGATAGATTCAATAATATGGAATCAATATTTAAATAATAAAACTTTTATCTATCTTATATGGATTAGATATATCATCCCAAGAAAAAGGATAAGACTAGATCTAAGAATAATTAAGAAGAACTATGACTTATCGATCAATCTAGGCCTCCAACCCACTTTGATTCACCTAAGAATATATTATAGATTGAAAGAAAAAGTCTCTCAAGAAATTTGGGAAAAATTAATTTGATATATTCATAGGATAATATATTAAAGGGGTTTTAAGGGCTTAATTCATATTATACCCACAAATTTAATGGAGTCAACTATACACCTAATGGTTTGGCTATCAAATTTGGAAAATTATTTGCCAAAAATGAGGTGATACTGCCTTAAGGCCAACCCTCACATGGTTGTATCACATGGTTTGATAATCTATGTGACAACTGTGCTTTCTCCCCTATGTTTCTAAAAATCATGGTTTCCCCTAGGCACTCTCATGATGTGGCCAAACCATGTGCCAAATGTGCACCTATCTAGTGACCAATGTACTCCCTTTAATGGTTTCTTAGAGATGGTGAATGGTTTCTACTAATCATTCACAAACCACACACCTTCAAACCCCCCCCCCCCAAACATGTGAAAACCCCTTGAAACCTTCTAAAAATAACCCAAACATTGTATAGACTCAAAATACATGAATAAAGGGCCATGTACCTAAAAATAAGGGGAATAACGATATATTTAATTAAATATTAAAATTATTTAAAATAAAAAATTTCTATAAATAATATTAGAAACACATAATGAATCAACCTAGAGTTTATAAATGACTTTTTTTCTTAAAATAAATATGTGTTATATTATATTTTATTATACAAATACAACACATAAAGAAACCGATTTTTTTTCATTAGTAAAAATAGTTACATTAGTCCAAAAATTACCCTATGAAAATTTAAAAAATTCAATTGGATAAAATATAAAAAATAGAAAAAATAAAATGGGAAAATATGGATTACCCTAATCTACTCAAATCAGGCCTCCCACGAACAAAACTATAGAAATGAAACAAAATATTATCAAACCAATTGAAATTATAAAAATGTAAATGTAGAACATTGAGATGAATTTATATAAATAAGGAATAAATTAATGATATTTATATGAGGTAATTTTACAATTGTAATAGTAATTTGACCATTGGAATAGTAACCTGACTATTGAGAATAATAACCCGACCATTGGGAATTGCAACCTCGTTGTCGAAATACTAATTTGACCAAAAAATAATAAAATATGATATAAATAATAATTATCATGAGTATTTTATGTAAATATAAATATTATAATTCTAAAAAAAATATAAAAAGCTCAAATAAAATATAATCACATTTTTAATAAACTATATTATAAAGTATTTCATAAAAATACAAATTTTTTATATTAATAATTAAAATAACCTATGTTAGAAAATTATTCAGATAAAATTAATTTTAGTTTTTAAATAAACACATTGAAAATTTACAAGGTTGATTTCTTTGTTACTTTTCAGAAACACTTTAATTTTTAGGTGAATAGTTAAAATATAGTTTTTTCATAACTGATGCATATTGAATTACTTATTCATGATATAATAATGAAATAATAATTCTTAGAACTTTATGCTATACCAATACATATTTAATATGATAAATGAATCATTAAAATACAATAAACATGATTTCCAAACCTAATAATTACATTCTAAAGTCTAAAGTCAAAAGTATTCCTTAAAAAACAATTTTCTAATTTTTTAACTTTCCATTTTAATAAACTAGTGAATTAGAATTATAAATGAGTTTAAAGTCATAATTTTTTTATTATATTGAAATATGATTCATTATGTCAGAAATATTACTATTACAATGTTTACCTTTGATATAATATCTTATTTTAAAAATACCCCTCTCTTTAAGTATAAATAACCCCTCTCCCCCTTGGAAAACTATTCCTCTCTCCCTTAGAAAATTCCAATATCTTCCCAAATATTTTATATTAATCCATTTTAAATCATAGGTATGTATTAGATTAAACCAAATCCATTCATTAAGGAATTCTAGTGTCGTACAATAGAAACAACTTTAAGAAGAGAGTAAATTTTTATCAACTAATCTCTCGTTTTCCTCCTATATTCTCCTTTTCCAAATTTATTTCATAACAAAATATTCTAATATGAATTATGTAGTATGATAACTTTATATTAATGATGTTAAGATACTATAAAAATTATATTTTTAATTTTTTTTTGTTTTATACATCACTTTCTCCTCCTTTGGACAATATTCCCGATAACGACTAGCTAACCACCAATGAGGATGTTTCCAATTACTTTATTATAATAAAAATTATGTAGGGTTATGATAAATTATTTAGGATATATAGATTTATGAATATATTTATTTTAGGATTACGTAATTAATTATTACTATGTATAAATGACCCTGAACCAAATTTCAAAATTGAAACGAAATATGAAATTTTTAAGGAAAAGATGACATCAAAAAGTTCCATTTTAGTGATGGGAATTATGAAAAATAATCCAATGAATATAATTGATAAAAATTAAAATAAATTAACATAATTAAATTCTTTGTCAATGTTTTAATAAATATAATTCTATTATTTAGGAAGCATAAAAGTAATGAAATAAAGTGGGTTTTATGGTAAGGGGATCCTCAAACCTAAAATCTTTATTTTGGGTTATCTCATATTTCACATTTATTTCAGTATGAATGTTCCTATAATATAAAAAATATGTTATTTAAATATTCTTTCCCTTTTATTTAGGGGATGTACCAGTTTTTACCCTTCCAAAATGTTTTCTCTTCCATTTACATTTCTTTTTAAAAAATAATTCAATTACCAAACCATATATTGAATCCACTTGGGTTGTTTCTACTTTTAAAGAAGAAAATGATCATTTATTTAAATTTATGATCTAACTTATTTATTTGGTAATCAAAAATTTTATTTCCTGAAGTATAATATTGGAAATATTTTATAAAAAACATTCCTTTCCATGAGTTATTTCATGACTATAATTGTTATCCTTTCATGTGACATAAATGGTTATGAGAATTTTAAAATGTGATGGGTGGGACTAGAATTATTTAGACCTTAAATTAATTAGTTTATGTGATTCAACACATGAGATAACGTATATTATGTGTGAATATTATGATATATTTGTTTTTAATAGCGATGTTATGATTTATCAATGTATGTTATGCATGGACAAGATAAAAGATTTCTCACAACTATGTGTGGTATTTGATAAATATATTATGATGTTTCATTTTAATGAATATTCCACATTACATTCCTTTATCAAATGTTTCCATCATTATTATGATGATTAATCTATAATTAATATATGATGATGATGAATATTCTGACCCATGTTCTATTGATTCATGTCCATTATTTCCCCCTTACTAGTCTTTTAGCTCCCCCTTTCATTGGTGTATCCTCAAGTGATTTTATGTACTAAGTAGAATTTTTTTTTGTAAGAATAAAGAATAAGTATTTAAGTAATTTTTGTGTTTTATTATGCACTAGTGTTGTATGAGCCTAATTTTTCAAAGACACTAAACCTTTGGATTCTGGATTGTATCAATAATATGGTTTTTATATTAAAAATGATGTAATATCAATGTAAGAAAAATAAGGATGCTATAATTGGTATTATAGAACTATTTAGTTAATTTTGGAACTAGTATTAGAAAACTGTAGTGAAAACTATAAATACCAGTCTATGTATTAGTACAATATCCTATATGAATCATTTTAAAAAAATTATAAATATAGGGATCCCATAAGATATGCCTGTAGAGATAATTTCACAACAGAATAAGTTATTTATTCAAAATTTATTAACTTAAATTTTGTTTAAAACTTCTCTATATTAGAAAATGGTGGAACCATGAAAAACCAGGCTAAAAACCAATGTGAGGGACAATGAAATGATTTTCCAAATGACAACCACAATTAAATACGAGTTAGAGTTAAAAACATCATGGAAATGATTACCCAATTGTCCCAAGATTTTTATAATTACTTGAACCATGTGAAATTTCCATATTCACTCAAGAATTTGAATCTATCCATTGAGACCATTATACCAAAAATGAACCCCTAAATTTAGTTGACCTTCTAATCTATTTTTCACTGAACAGTGGGTTAAATCAATGGAGATGATATTTTCTATTATCCATTATTTTGAGAATAAGAATTTGACTATAGACATATATCATTTTGATAGATAATCTAATCAATGAAAGGATTTTATAATTAAAACCAAGCCAAAGGATGAAATGTGAGAGATGGAGTGGGAAGGAATGAAGAAAATATTTATTAGTAAGTATTTCCCTTAAACTCTTATAAAAAATATAGAGAGAGAATTATTATAACTAAAGAAAAAGGATAGTGAATATATCATGAGTTATGAGTAAAAAATCACATGTACTAAAAGATACACGTCAAGTTTTGTTATAAAAAATGATATAAAAATTGATAGATTATTTAGTGGTTTAAAATATCACATTCAAAAGGCTCTAACTATCTGAGACTTTGGATGTTCTAAAGAAGTAGTTCAATGTGTACTAAATAATATATGGAATTTGGTGAATGGTCATATGGTTATGGAGATAAGATTAAAATACTATATTATTGAGATTGTGGGTAAAATGAAAAATGAGTAAAGTGTATCCAACCACCCACAAGTCAAAAATGTGGGAAGAAGCATCATGATAATTGCCTCAATTGGATAGAGAAGTACTTAAAGTGTGTGACAGATGGACACACAAATGATAGTGTAAGTGAAGAAACCACATAATGAACCACCCATGGTACAATTCTTCAACTTTAAGGAGGAAGGGAACAATGCTTGACACTACCCAAACCATGGGTCCTTGAGGGTAATAAACATTAGAAACCACCAAATCCAAAGTAGAAAGGGAAATATTATGATGCCAATAATACTTAAGTAGAGTGTTAAAATGAAGTCTTACAAGGTTTAATTCGTATTAAATAAATAATGGATTTTTTTAATTCTGGTTATACGAATTCCATTATATTCTATATGTTTTATAGAACTATTGAATCAAAGCCCTGAAACTTGAGTTAGAGATATAGATTAAAACACATAGTGGTGTGATAATTGAATCCCAAGTATTGGAATATCCCCTAGTTGGAATCTATGTTAAGATCCTTCAAGATAATATAATAATACTTCCTATTATGGAATTTGATGCTATATTAGACATGGATTGGATCTCGTTATATTGATAAGACAAAAAATATTTGGAAAGGGAAATATATTTCTATATTCTAAACCATTTAATTCTCCTATATAAATGTAAGTATAACCATGAATCTCTTTTTTAAAATTTCTCCATGTTATGGGTGTTGATACATTGTGAAAAAACATACCTTTACCAAATGGTGGAGTCTAAGTATAGTATCAACCTTGAGGAAATTCCCATTTGAAGAGAATATAATGATGTATTTCTTGAAGAGTTTCCCATAATTACACTAGATAATGAGGTAGAGTTATCAATAGAACTTTTACCTATAGCCACTTCTTTCTCTAAATAAACCAACATGATTTCCTCTATAGAACTGAAGAAGTTAAAGAAGCAGCTACAAAAGGATTTGTAAAAAGGTCCATATGCCCTAGTGCATCACCTTGGGGTGAACCAGTTATATTTATAAAGAAAAAGGATGGATCAATGTGAATTTGTTTAAATTACTGAGAGCTCAACAAGATCACTATAAAGAACAAGTATCCCCTTCCTTAGATTTATAACATGTTTAATCGACTATAAGGATCTCAATACTTCTAAAATGTGGTCTTTATTATGAATATCAGTACCTAATGGTGAAGAAGGAAGATATTGAGAAGAAAAACTTCCATAAAATTATGGAAAATATGAATTCATAGCGATTTACATTATATTTAATAATTCCCTATAAATATTCCTGGATTTTATGAATAGAGTCTTTAGGTACTACCTCAAAAAAATTTGGGTAGTATTTATCGATGATATTCTCATTTACTTCAATAGTAAGGAGGAATATGAAGAGTATATAAGCATTGTTCTCGAAACATTAAGAAAATTTAAAATTTATTATATGTTAATATAGTGTGAATTTTTTATGTATAAATTCACATTCTTAGGGAACATGATCATAAGTGAAAGAATTTTTGCGAACACTTCAATGAAAAAGGCAGTTGAGTAATGGGCCAAACCCACTATTGTCACATAAATCCATAGTTTTCTTATTTTAGGTGTCTACTTATAATTTTTATTGAGAACTTTATCATAATTTCCAATCTTTTTACTATGTTAACATAGAAAGGGGTAAATTATGTTCAAATTGAAGAATTTGAGGAAAGATTTAAAGATATAAAGAAGAGGGAAATCATAGTTCCGATACTCACACTACCCAAAATTAGAGAATTTTTTGTGATATAAAGTGATACTTCAAAGAAAGGATTGGGTTGCGTACTCATGTAGGATGAAAAATTGATAGACTAAACCTCACAAAAACTAAATATCCATGAGAAAAACTACATGAAACATGATCTAGAGATAGTAGCTGTGATCTTTTCCTTGAAGATTTGATGGAACTACCTCTATAGCGAGAAGTGTGATAGATATATAGATCAAAAGTGTCTAATGTATATATTAACATAGAAGGAGCTCAATATTCATAAAAAATATGGGTAAAGATGATGAAAGACTATGATTACTCTATTCACTACCATCCAGGAAAAGAAAAAAAGGTAACTGATTCTCTTAGAAGAAAAGAACATGATACACTATCCACGAAGTAGATTAAGAAAGAACCTATCTTCATGAATGTGAAAAGGATGGATATGGAAACCATAATAGCATGAAAGAAATATTACCTTACGTAAATAATTTTTGAACTATCTATATAAGAGAATATGAAGGTGGAACAAAGGGATGATCTGGAGCTTCAAAAGTGGGTGAAATCCATAAAGGTAGGGAAGCTTCATGAATTCCAAATCGATTATATTGATGTCATTAAATTTAGAACTATAAATTAATTTTTTTTATAACATAAGATAAATAAATACTTATTGGATAATTATCATAGCTTATCTTTCTTCCTCCAACATGGAAGTACCAAGATTTACAGTAATATCAAATAGTTCTTCTGGTGGGACAATATAGATAAATTAATCAATGAGTACACCTAAAAATGATTGATATGTTAGAAATTTAAATCAAAGTGATTAATGTAAAAGGGGATGATGTAAATATTACCTATACTTATATGGAAATGGGTGAACATCACCATGTACTTTTTTACAGGTTCCCTAAATATATCCAAATGAAATAATTAGATATTGGTTTTGGTGGATCAACTAACAACGAATTCACACTTCATCTATATTATGGAATATTTCCTACTTGAATAAATTGTTATGATATTTAAAAAGTAAGTGGTGAGGCTGCATGTGATACCACTTTTGATCATCTTTGATCATGATCCAAGTTTCACTTCTAAATTATAGAGAATTTTTTAACCTTCTTTGAATAATCAATTGAATTTTAGCATGAACTACCACAAAAAACTGATGGATAATCAGAAAGAACTATTCAGACAACTTCCCATTAAATGATTTCTTGTAGTATAACAACTACCAATTGAGTATTAAAATAACTTTATATGAATCTCTATATGGGAAGAGATGTGGAACTCCTACTCGTTTGTATGAAGTTAGAGAATGAATGTTACTTGGACCAGATATTATAAAAGAGATGAGAGAAAATGTTTAAGCTATCCAATAGAGTATAAAATCTACTTAGAGTCATCATAAGAGATATGCTGACAGTAATCGAAGGGAATTGGAGTTTGAAGTTAAAGAGAAAATGTTACTTTGAATATAACAATGGAAGATATTAATTTAGTTTGGAAAGAAATGGAAGATTATCCCTAGGTACATTGGTCCCTTTTAGAAACTTGATCACATTGGAGTATTGGATTATCAAATTGCACTTCCACCAAATATAGATAAAGTTCACGATTTTTCAATGTTTCTCTCCTAAAGAAGTATATACCTAATCCCTCACATGTATAGAATCTAGAGGTTCTAAAATTAGAGAATGACCTCTCGTACGAGGAGCAAATGGTGAAGATCTTGGAACAAGATGGAAAGTTATATGCAAAAAAGACAACTCACATTGAAAAAGTGTTGTAGAGGAACCGTAAATATGAAGAGTTGACATGGGAACTGGGGGAAACAATGAAACAAAATTTCTCTCATCTATTATCATCTGACAATAAGAGTTAAAATTTTAGGGATGAAATATCTAAAAAGGGGAGAATGTAACAACCTAGAGTTTATAAATGAAATTTATTTCTTTAAATAAATGAGTGTTATATTATATAGTATTATACACATACAACACATAAAGTAAATGAATTTGATTTTTTTATTTGAAAAAATCATTACATTAGTCCACAACTAACCCTATGAAATTCCCAATCATTATAGTGGGAAAAAAATATAAAATATAAAAACTAAAATGGGAAAATATGAACCACCCCAATCTGAAAGAATCATCCCTCCCTTTAATAACACTATTCAAATCAATCCAAATTTTAATAAACCAATAGAAACTATAGAAAATGGAAATTTAGAACCTTGAGATTAATTGAGATGAATAATTAATGATGGAATAGAGAAGTATTTATAGGAGCTAATGTGACCATTAGAATAGTAATGTTACTATTGGAATAGTAGCGTGACCATTGGAATAGTAACCTGACCGCTGAGAATAGTAACCCAATCATTGGGAATATTAATCTGATTACTAGAATAGTTAATTAACTTCAAAATAATAAAATGTGGTATAAATAAAATTTATCATGAGTAATATAGGAAAATATAAATATTTTAATGCCAAAAAATATATATATTAAAAACTCAAATAAAATATAAGTACATTTTTAAGAAATTATATTTTAAGGTATTTTATAAAAAACATAATTCCTTATATTAAAAATTAGAACAACCCTTGTAAATTTTATTAAGAAATTTAACGTATTTTTTGAAATTAGTACTTTGAAATTATCTAATGGTGTTTCTTTTGAATTTTTTTGAAATAATTTAATTTTTAGGTGAATAGTAAAAATATAGTTTTTTTCAAAACTGGTGTATCCTAAATTACATCATTTTTGATGTAATAACGACCTAATCATTTATATAACTTGAGACCTGACAAAAAAATACTTAATTTGATCAATAAGTCATTAACATACAATAAACAAGATTTACAAACCCAAAAATTACCTTCCAAAGTCTAAAGTCAAAATTATTCCAAAAATACAATTGTCCATTTCCACTTTCCTTTGTAAAAAACTAGTGAATTCGAATTATAAAGGGATTTAAGGACCTAAATCCATTCTCTTATATTGATATATGGTTCATTATGTAAAAAATATTACTATTACATGTTTTACCTTTGATATAGTCTTTTATTTAATATTATCACTACAAAAGAATGGGGCAAGGGCAGTGCTAGGTTTTATCAGTGCTAAGTAGAAAGTACTGAGGGGGGTGGGGCTTTATCAGTGCTAGAAAAAACTGTTGATAAATCTACTCTTTATCAGTGCTTTCTTTAGTGCTAATAAAAGTTTTTAATAAAATATATTATTAATTGATAAATTTTTTTAATATTTATATTCAAAAAATAATTTTTTGGTGTATGCATTAAATAAAAAATGCATGTTTATAATTAATATATATATTTTAATAATTCAGATTTATATATAATCTTTTAAAAAAGTGTTTCTGAGATTATAATTTAATATATATATATATTTAAATAATTATATGATTATAATAAATTTCATTAAATAAAGAATACGTTTATTAGATTTATTAGATTTATTAGATTTATTATATTCATTATATTTGTTGTATTTATTATATTTATTATATATATTTTATTTATAATTAATATATTAATTATGTTAGTAAGATATATTAGATTTATTAGATTTATTAGATTCATTAGATTCATTAGATTCATTTGGTTCATTAGATTTATTAGATTTGTTATATTTATCATTTTTATTATATTTATAATAAATATATATATAAATACTTTTTAAATATATATATTTTATAATTATTAAATATATTTGTGTTTCCAATGAATTTGGTCAATTAATATATTGATCGATCATGCGTAAATATATGTTATGTATCATCATGAATATTCATTTATACATTAAATTCTTCTTATTATTCAGGATGTCAATTGATGGCTCATTTTTTATTATGCATATTTTATTACTAGGTATATATGATTAATACATGTTACCCATATATACTATTATGTTCTAAAATATACTTATAAAATTACATTTAATATATTTAAATAATAAATATATTTATTATATTAATATTCATTAAATTTTAATTATATATAAATACTTTTTAAATATATATATTTTAATTATAATTATAACTATATATATATATTTAAATAATTATAAAATTACAATAAATACATATATTATAATTTTATAAAAAAAAACTATAAAAATAAATAAACATATTTATAAATATATATATGTAAATAATTATAAAATTTCAATAAATATTTTTATTATACTACTTATAAAGTTATAAATATATAATTAAATAAACATATTCATAAATAAATACAAATATTCATAAATATAATTCTAAATAAATTTAGATATATTTAAACAATTAAAAAAGTATCATAAATATATTAATTATATATATTTATAAAATTATAAAGATATTTTTTTATAATTTTATAATTATATATATATATACTTACAACTACAAAAAAATATTTATTTATTATAATTTTAAATTACAAATAATTATATATTTATTTAGTAGTTATAATTATAAATAAATATATATTTATTTAGATAATTATAAAATTATAATAAATATATTAATAAAATAATAAGTATTATAAATATAAATTTTTTATAATTTTATAATTATTTAAATAAATAAATAAATATTTATTTTTATTTATAATTAAAAAAAAATATATTTTCATGTAAATAATTATAAAATTTGAAGAAAAATAGTTATATATATTTATAATCTTATAAATATATATATAATTAATATATTTATTATATATATTTCTAATATTATAAATATAATATGTATATTTCTTATAAATTTACAATTATTTAAATTATAATTATATATATATATATAGTTACAATTATAAATAAAAAAATTTATATTTGTCATATATATAATATTACAAATATATATATTAATAAAAATAAATTTGTAACATTGTATCTTTATCATCACTTTTTTAGCATTGATAAAGGTATATGCTTATCAGTGCTCAAAAAGCACTTATAAAAGGATCATTTTTCAGCACCATATTTTGGCACTCATAAAGGAAATTTTAATTATCTCTTTTTTAGTGCTAATAAAGACATGTTTTATCTGCGCTTTATATTTTAAAGCTGATAAAATATACCTTTATTAGCTCTGATAAAATGTTCACTGAGTTTTATAAAAAAACCCTAACTTTCTCCTCCTTCCTGTCACCCCTCAAGCTCTCGCAGAATCCAATCGCTATTGTCGTGCCTCCTACTCCTCTCCTGTCACCTCTCCTCTACCGTGAACCACACTTCCACCATGTGCCTCACCTCTGCTACGAAATAGACCGCCGTGCGCCTGTCCTCTATCGTGTGCTACACCTCCGTCGTGTGCCACACCTTCACCATACACCCCTCCTCCACTACGTGCCTATCCTCTGCCAACTCCTCTCCTCCACTACGAGTCTCTCCTTCTCCGAACAACTCCTCCATCACATGCCTCTCTTCCACTATGAACGCACCTCTGTCGCACATTGAACCACACCTCCATGGTGAGATTTATCCTCCTTTTCATCCATTTTCTCTTGTTCGTATGTATTTATAGTTTAATATTTGTGGTATGTTATGAATTTTATGGGCTAAACACACCGCTGAAAATTTTGGCCATTGGTGGTCCCTGTTTGCATAATAAATGAATTGCATGTTGGTTGGTGTTCATCTTCATATTTTTTTCTTTGATTTTGTGTGACTCGGTTATGAATTTGAAGTGTGATTCTACTAGAACATTGTGTATTTTCTTTTAAATGATTAGTAGTTTTGTTTTTAGGTATTGAGTAGTATGTCACTTAACATATTTATGTGTTATCCATTAATGTATACAAGTTTTATCTTTGATTTTTCTTGAGTGAGGTATGTGTTTCTTTTGAAATTCCTTGTAATACATGTTATAAGTTTCTTGGATGTTTTAAAATGATTTCTTATGAAATTATAATCCTATGTTATGAGTTTTTTTGGGTTTAAATTGGCTTGAAAAATGATTAAATACTTTTCATAGACTTATGTCACATGCCAAGTGTTTTGTAAAAGGCTCAAGTGGATTTGTAATGGAATTTAAATATTTTGATAATTTGGTCATATTTTTTTATTTAAAGTGAATATGTGATATTTTAAAGTCATGTTTTTCAAAATGATGGGAATTGACCTTCAACCTATTTAAATGGTTTTGAGCACCTAAACTCTTAGGGTGGATTAAGATGTTTTCAAAAGGATATTGAAGCTTAATAAAAGAGTTCTTAGCACATATGTCCTTCAAAAATTAAAGGGTTTATTATTTTAAAATTTTATTTATATAAAATGGTTGGGTTTTCAAATGAGATTTCTTATGCATTTTGATAAATTGTTTTTGGATGAAATTTGAAATGTTGTTCTCAAATGGGGTAAAAATGGATTGGCTTCTCAAGTACATTTGTAAAATCCAGGTTTTTAATTTAAAGGAAGATATTTTATAAATATAGAAGACCCTTAATTGAGATCCATGAATTTATTTTTCCTATTATGGCTTGTAACCCCATTATGGATTCTTTATATTCTTATTCTTATTGTGAAGCTTATAAAAGGATGTGAAAGGGGTTGTTCCTAATGAGGGTGTAGGAGGTTGGGTGAGGTTAAATATCAAATTATTGAAATTATATTTATGTGATGATCTATTATTTTTTTGGTTACTCACTTCCACTATTGAAATGTCATGGCTATCCTAAGAGAGTGGTAGCGATTCAGATAAGTGAAATCCCTAGTGTGGAGTGCACTGCCTTGTGTAAGGACCCAGTTAGATTGATTGAGTTTTTCAGATGTTTTAGTGTCCCAATAATGTACTATATGGGACCAGGGTTCCTTCTGACCCCCTGATCATGATAGAGCCTAGTGAGTTTATTTGGACTACTTGGATTTGAAAATTTAAATAGTATCGACCTAGGTTCCTCATCTCTATTTCAGGATCCAAATACATGAGTCCTTGGAAGTTTCACATGATGGTTACATAGTTCTTAGGACACCTTATTGGCTTTATTTTTTGGATAGATTGTATTCCTGTAGTTATTTGATTATATATCACCATCATTTGGTTGTTTTTTGGATTATGTTTCACTTTTTCCTTAGTTACCGCGTATGATCATTTTTTCACTTTGAGTGTGTATTTTATTACCTTATAATAAGTTGATTTAAATTGTTAAAAATATTTACTCTAAATATAAAAAATTGATTATTTGTTAAATGAGTTTAAAGAAAATGGATTTTCAATTTGGTTATTTTTGAAAAATATTTTTTTAGAAAATTTTCTAAAAGATGGATAAACTGTGATTTGACATGTCTTATATGGTTTTAAAGGCACTCTTTCCATTTTTGATATTTTTATTACAAATTTTTAGTAATCCTTGTTTTTATATTATAAAAAGGGTGGTTGTTTGAAAATATGTAATTTTATTATTTTTACACTTGTTTAATAATTCATGTGAAAATATATTTTATACCTTATGTTCAAACTAGCACTTTACGAACTATATTATGAATGGATTCAAAGAGAATTATTTATGAGATCATATAAATAATTTTTATCTCACAGTATACATATGAACCGGTGGATGGGAGTGTATCGACGCTCTTATATATCCTGTTTTAGTACCCTATTTTTTTATTCATGACATTAAGATTCGTACATGGTTAGATGATGGGATGTGGTGAGTTACCAGGGGTCACTAGTGTTGTGTTTGAGTTATTTGGGTTTTTATTCCATTTTAACTTTCCTTTTTGGATATTTTAGTAAGAATGAGTTATGATTTTTTAGGAATCAAGTGATTGGTCTGGAGTGGGTTCTTAATCACCACACTTTGTAAAAATGATTAAGTTTCCATAGGCTTGTTATACTCCCTATATTGATGGTCCAGATAAGGCATGGTAGAATATAAGACTCTGTGAGATGGTAGAGGATTCTAATATGATATTTGAATTATAAGAGATAGGGATGAACCACTAACTTCAAATTTCTATCTATGAAAATACCATTGAAATTGGAATGACATTATACAAGAACTAACCTAAGTTGTGTATCTAAACATTAGTATTTAGATGTTTATGAGTGATCCTTATAATATATTAATGTGATATTGATGAAAACACCAATATTAACCATAAATGATCTTGGTAATGAGTATGGATTACATTGTGATGTATCAAAGTTCAGGATTTGAACAGTTTTAGTCCATGATGGTCATGTGGTTGCTTATGGTTTATGAGAGTTAATAACAAATTATAGAAACTTCCCATATCCTTTCCTATATTTGGAAATAGTGGTGCCTTCCATGAGGTGTTATTTAAATACACTAAAAAAATTATTTAAAAAACTATCTTCAACATAACTTTTTTTGGTTATAAATAACTTTAAAATGATTTAAACACTTTGAACAAATTTAGGTTTCTTAAAAATTGTTTCTCATATCAACTGATTATATTTTATAAAGGGATGATAATGTTTTGAAAGCGTATGTAGTTCTGGTTTCATTTTAATGAGGGTTTTGTGGAATTTTAAATGAAAAATTTTAAAATAAAGAGGGTCGTTGCTAATTTTAAATGATTAACATTATTGAGTTATGAAGTTGCCTTGAATACTTTTAAAAAAGGAATTGGGGTTTTGATAGAGTGTTTGAAACTAATTGTTTTATTTTAAAATGTGTGTGTTATTTTAGAGAGGAATTTGTGTAAATTGTTGGGCTTTTAATGGGATTTCAACTATGATTTTATAAATTGTTTTCAAAGGATACTTAAAGCATATAACTATTTTTACCCTTGGTCAATTTTTATATCAACATTTTCTATATTTATTTTGCTAAAATTAATATCATTGAATCAAATAGGATGGTTATGAATAAAAACTGGATGGATACAAATCATTTAACAAGAGAGTATGAAGATGTAGTGAAAGATTACATCAATTTTGAAAAATATCATGCATATGAACCTTATAAAATCATTTTTCCATGTTTACAATGTTGTTATTCAAGACAAGTTAGTCCAAAGCAGTTGGAAGAACACTTGATCTCTTACAGAATTGATTAAAGTTATAAATGTAGGAATAAACATGGGAAAAAAGATAATGTAGCTAGTTGCTGTGATAATAGTGCATTTTATGGATCATCTAATATAATTACAAGTGTAGACAATGAAAAAGACCATATCAAGGTTGTGATTACAAATGTGAATGAAAATAAAGATCATATTGAGGAAATGACAAGGATAGCTTAAGATGAACTTCATGATTTCCCAAAATAGTTTGAGTAGTTAAAGAGTTGTGAAAAGATTCTTTTGTTTGGTGGTTGTACTATATATACAACATTATAAACCATAATAAAGATGTATAATTTGAAAGTTGGAAATGGATGGAGTGACACCAATTTTATAGAATAACTTTTTTCTCTTGATTGACATGCTCCTAGAAGATAATGAGTTCCCGAGCTGAAGATACAATGCCAAACAAATTCTATGTTCAATATGTATGATCTATAAAAAAATAAACACCATCCCGAAGGAATGTATACTATATAAAAAGGACCACAAATTACATAAAGAATGCCCAATGTTTTGTGCTTCTCGATACAATAAAGAATAATTCGGTCCTATAAAATTTTTATGGTACTTTACAATCATTCTAAGGTTTAGGCACATATATGAAAGTGAGAAGACCACATAGAAATTGACGCGGCACACATACAAAAGAAATAAAGATGTGAAACTACATCACCTGACATTTACTCCTCAATAGAAGAGAATCAATCATGAGTATCCTGATTTTAGAAACAAGCCAAGAAACCATTGTATTACATTATCTATAGATGGAGTGAATCCTTTTGGATTTCAAAGTAGCACTCACAGTATATGGTTGGTTATGTTGGTAAATTATAAATTTCCACCGTGGTTATGCATGAAATGAATACACATCATGCTATCTATGCTCATATCAGTACCAAAAGAACCAAGTAATGATATTGATGTTTATTTGGATCCATTGATCAAGGATTTGAAATTATTGTAGGATTCTGTTGTTATGTTGTATGATGCTTATAGAAATGAAGATTTCACTTTGAGAACCATATTGTATGAGTTGATAAATGATTTTTCCACTAATGGGATTTTTTCAGGATATAATATTAAATGAAGTCATGGGTATCCCATATGATAACAAGGTACAATGTAGATTAGGTTGAAATATTCATTAAAAATCATGTTTCTAGGGTATCAAATATTTCTATCCCAATGACATACATACCGATCTTGGATGACATAATTTAATGGAAGTTTAGAAAAACATACAACACTGTCTACACTAACTAGTGATCGACTATATGAGAAAGTAAAATATTTTGAAACTAGTTTTGGTAAACCATTTTTGAAAAAGCTTATGAAAAATAGTTGTAAGAAGAGATTAATTTTTTTTCAATTACCATAATGGAATTTTTTAAACATTATACAATTTGTTGATGTTATACAGGATGAAAAAAATGTATGTGACAGTGTCATCAGAACATTTCCAAATTCATCAGAAAAAAGGATTGAATTAAGGATAGGTTAGATATGGTTGAAATGGGAATACAAGAAGAGTTGGCGCTAGTGAAGGGTGGAAAATGAAACTTTCTTCCTCCAGATGCATACACTCTTTCCATGTAGGAGAGATATCAGTTTTGAAACTTATTGAATGATGTAAAGGTTCTCGAGGGGTATTCATCATATATTAAGAAAATCATTTCAATGACCAATTTAAATTTAAAGGGTCTGAAATCACATGACTGCCACATTTTAAAGAAAGTTCCAATTCCTATAGCTTTACGTTTCATTTTTCCCAAGAATGTATGTTATACGTTAATGAAGATCTGTTTCTTCTTCAAAGCTATATTCAGTACAATTATAGACCCTGTGAAATATCTGAGTATGGAAAGAGATATTGCTGTCATATTATGTGAATTGGAAATATTCTTTCCGCCTACATTATTTGATATGATGGTTTATTTTGTGGTTCACATGATGAGAGAGATTCAACTATGTAGTCTAGTACACTATAGATGGATGAACCCCATTGAATAGTATATAAAGATTTTGAAAGTGTATGTTAAAAATCATAGTTGGCCAGAAGGTTGTATTAGGGAGAGATATATTGTTGAAGAAGCTGTTAAATTCTATAAAAAATACCTATATGGTGTTTAAATCATTGTTATACTTGAGAGTGAAGGAATTTTAGTAAGATAGGTTTTCAAAATCAATATTATAGATCAGGAGCAGGACCACCTTTATGTTTTGCATAAAAGTTTAGAGGTTGAACCATATGTCGAAAACCACAATGAAATTATCACGAATTTGAATCTATCAAGGGATGAAAAATCAATATCGAATACACATAATAGGAAGTTTATAGGATGGTTTCAGGACCATATATTTAAGGAGTCAGATGAAAATACGGACTCAATTTTAGAATGACTTCGATGGCTAGACGAAGGAACATGTACGCATGTATTATCTTATAATACCTATGTAATTAACAGTTATACATTCTATACTAATGAACATGATGAAGATATTACAATATAGAATATTGGAGTTACACATGTGGATAAAGTGATGCATGTTTCTGGTGCTAAGGATAGAAATACAATTTATGCCAATATGTTATGCTTTGGCATCATCAAAAAAATATGACAGTTGGATTATACAAACATATAAGTGCTGAATTTTCAATTCAAGTAGGTTGATAAAAGGAGTGATGTTAAAATATAAGAGTTGGGATTCATGAATGTTGATTTCAATAATTGAGGGTACAAAAATGAACTATTTATAATGGAATCACTGGCTGTACATGTATTCAATGTTCCAGATCCCACAAATTGAAACTTTTCAATTATTCTGTTATCCACCAAAACCACTGAAGGGTCATATAAAAATTAAACGGAAGATGAGCCTTTCATTAAAATGTAGTAATCATTTAACAGTGGTCCCAATGTATATAGAGTTTTGTATTTCAGAGGAGACCCTAATAAAGGGATTTGGATAGTCACTAGAGGGTTCAAATCCCTCCAGCCTTAAAAAAAGAGAGCTCAATAATCATGTTATATTTTTTTAATATACATTGTGTTTCCTTATGTTATTATCTCTTCGCTAATAATTTTAATTAATCGAAATTAAATGTTGAACCACTTCTTCAGATAATGACTTCTGCACATGATGATGCTCTAAATCCCAAGGCACAATAGGTCTTTCAACCTTATACTGCTCATAGTGTAGAGGACCAACAAGTTTATCAACTTGTTACAGCTGCTTCTCCCAGTGTATAGGTACAACCACCATCCTCACATGATGATAGTAGTGCTCTGAAGGAGCATATTGATGATGTTAAAACCGATGAAATGGTTTGAACCAAAACACTAGCAGCGCTGAAAAAAATAGAAGCACCGTAGTTTGATGGTGTTAGAAAAAATCCTTAAGTAAAAAGAAAATGGAATAAAATATGGGGTCAGATGCAATAAGCAGGGCCAACATGTTAACCCCAAAAGGCCATATTCAGTAGTTAAATTAGAATCGTCACTCGAAAATGCATACTGATTGATGAACAGTTGTGGCACCATGTTGTCACTAGGATTAATACACTGATGTGGGGAGATATTATTGTAAAATGATGATATCATTTCTTTAATTTACTAAAAAATAAAATAATGAAACATTGAATTACTCTTCATCATCCCTTGTAGAGTGTATTTATAGTGGATGACTTGAACATGGACTATATATTAAGGGTTGCTGGAAGAATTAATAGAGTCTTTAACTTAATTTTAATGAAATGTTATCTTAAAGATGCTGAAGGGAAAATAAACCCACACCCACCTCCTATTTATGCACACCAGATAACCCAAATAGCATGGCATGTTTTTACTAGCCATCACGAGGAGCAATATTTTAAGGTAAATTATGTTTGGTAATATTTTTTTTGATAATACATGTATTCATCACTTTAATTGATAGTTTTTTATTTATGAAACAACAACTGAGTGATGGAAATATGGAATGATCAAAAAAACAAACGTACCCCTACTGTAAAGCCAGAATGGGGTACACTTCACTTGAAAAAAATTCGTACATATTTTAAATCTACCATAATAATTTTATGTGACATAAACAATACCATAACTATATTACTGTATTTATATACAGATTGATGAATCCAAATCCAATGCCACTTCCATCCCATGCCATGTACTATGAAAGGAGGTGTGTATAAATAAAGTTGGGATACTAATAGATGAAAGTACACAAAAAGTGTGGGAAATATGTGTAAGTATGACATAATAAATATTTGTTTTACTTTAAATCTATATTTCATAACAATGATGACTTATTTTAATATACTTTCTATCTGGAATAGTTACAAGAATAAACAACACCCAAACTAGATGCAGACATACTTTTGGTGGCCTTGAAGCATCCAAAAAAGTATGGCCGCGTCAGAGGTGTAGGTTTTGGGGTGACACCCTAAACATATTTTGAGAAAAAAAAGAGGAGGATCAAAGTGAAAAAATAAAAATGATGACATAAATAGTAGTTATCCTTGAAGAAAATATGAAATTTCAGAGAGAGTTCAATGAAAATAAGATAGATGGGTGGGGGGGAGAGAAGAAAAAACTAAAGAACAACCAGGGCATGAAGATCCCACCCCACCCCACTATCTTTGAGGTGATCCATTCCCCTCAAAAACCAATCTTAGCTGTGGTAATCAGTGTTCTAATAGATGTTTCTGTGAATTGTAAATCATATAGACACTAATACCTTTCCTATACTGATATTGTATAGGGTAAAAATGACTGTGATTTATATCTATCAACACCCACCCATTGCCTTGTATTGATGGATACGATGTTCAATATCTAGAATGTCCAGATACACAACAAACCACTTAAAATAAGTCATGTAAAAGTGAGGATTAACTCAGCCCATGAGCCAAGCATTGAGCTACCTATTCTAATTAATTATGAAGAAATTCATAAGGTTAACCAAGCTTTTGCAACATTCATCATATGGCCATCACAGCTTGAAAAAAAAAATATCGATAAAGAAGTATTCATTTCTAATTTAAATTTCAAGATAAATCTTTAAAAGTTAATGAAACAAAGGTATGAACCAATGAATTTTATTATAGATAGATATAGGGAAGGTAGTGAAAAGAAATAATAGCTCAAAACTATCTCAAGGATCAACTAACCGATCAAAATGATCTACTAAAAGCACATTAAACCCTCATGTTCTATATTCACATTTATTATCATTGCAGTCTCATGTGAATACAAAGTTGAAAGATGGTGGTTTCACACAATTATTTTTGATGAAAATATGTATAGTGGTGAAGATAATGATTTCATTAGTGTTGACAATGTAAGGGAAATATTAGAGTATGATTGGATGGGTGGAATAGCTTTAAATGTATACAGGAGTTATGTTTTCATGATTTTATTTTCCAAAAGATGATATACTATGATAATTATGAATAAATACGTTTCATATTTTTTTCAGACATATATTTGATGAACAGTTGAAGGGATTTCCCCATGAAATTTTTTTTGGACTCATTAGTCGTCACATCACCTCTAAAGAACAAATAGATATAGAATCTAAGAAAGAGGGTGAAGTAATGGTAGGCCTACTCAAATTATAAGGCCCCAACATTAAACCTTACTTAATCTTGGGTTATTACAAGATTACACATTGAGGATCTTTTCGGGTTTAGAGTTTTAGAGAATTAGATCATAAAACTTGCATTACATTCCACATATAAACAAAGTGGTTACATAAAGATAGTATTCTTCATTCCCATCAATGGAAACACATTTAAAATAAAACATGGATTATTTCTTGACACATCCTTGACTCTATCATCTTATCATGTACCTTTCCCTTGACATGTGAAAAACATTTCAAAAACTTGGGATGAGCATAAAAACTCAGTATGGGTTATAAAAAAAACATGGAAAGGAAACATGAGTTCATATATACATAAGAATGAAATCATACTTTACCCATAAAACATTGTCACTTTAACATACCTCATAAAATCATGAATAAATCATAGAAATCATAAGACATAAAGGTAACTTGAGGCATTCATAACATTCTTACGTAGGGAGTAATCCTCTTGGTTACGTTTTGGAATACCCATCACAGTATATTCCCTAAAATCTCTTCGGAGAAACCTTAACGTTTCACTCCTTCGCGTTACCCAATGCATTGGAGAGCTATAACGGGCTCACCTGCCCTTAGTTTATCACGGAACCACCCGTCTTCATAATAATTCCCAAGAACCATAACATAAACGTACCACATAAAACATGCATAAAGGAAACATAACATTTCCACCATTCAATCACAAGATATCAATACCACACATTGATATAAAAATATTATGAAAACCATTTTCAATACCAAAATAAAAGAAAAGTAAAACATGGTATTTATATTTCTTTTAAAAAGAAGGTATGGCTTGTAGAGGAAGCCGAAACTCAAATAACGGTCACGACGGCGGAGAAGTCATTGTCGCCGCATACGTACGACAAAAACATTCCCTTTTGTCGTTTAGTAAACGCTTCGTATAAAAAAGATTCCCTTTGAATAAACGTAAAAGTCAAAGGGGTTTATACACCGTATAAAAGAAAGTTGTGTATAAAATAAAATATGCCTCTTCGAAAGGAGATTGAGACGAAGTCCCATACCTCGTATCCGACTTGACCCGACCGTTCTTTAATCTCCTGAATAATAAACTTGAGTTAATCTCTACTTGCTTATGAATCTTTTTCAAGTTCATTATTCCTTTTATACCATGTTATGAACATCATGTAATCAGTTAAGTTAATAATGTTCATTTTGTCGGTATTTGGTTCTGAAGTCAAAAATAGTCTTCTTACACTTACATGTTGTTAATTTGGTCAAAGGTTCATTATATCCAGAATGGTATTCATGATGTAGATATCATATATGTCATATATATCCATTACATACATGCATTTATAATATTACATCACATTTAGAGGTAAGAAATGAAATGCACCGTTCATGGAGACGGTAAGACGTACGTACGAATGAACGCTACTTCCATTTCTATTTCATATTTTCTGGAATGGAATCATAATTATATAAGAGTATATTATAATTCCAGTATAATAACATATATAATATCATTAACTTTATCCTTTACACATCCCACATATGGTATTAACGAATCAAATCACTTTTAGGGGGCGATAGTCCGCACTTCCTAAAATGAAGATATCGTATTTTACCCATAATGGAAACCATAAAGGTATGCCCAAAATAAAAAAAAAAGAAGCTTAAGGAAAACATAAACATATTATATATCATATATAAAAATAGTGACATCATAATGGCCACCTTTGAAGGTGTTAAATGAGTGTTGAACAATCATCGTTTCGGGAGGCAGAATTTCGCCATCCACGGAAACCGTATGTTCTTTAACCATTTGATGTAGTTGTGTGAGAGTGTAGCTCAAATAAATCTTATAACAACATCCTATTATATTGATGATACTGGTGTTGTTACAAAAGAAGTAAATAAAAAGAGTTTAGGGGGTTGGAGAAGCAAAATAAAACAAATGAACATGAGAGAATGAATTACCTTAAAAAGTGTAACTCCTTTTGATTTGAGCCTAAAGGCTTCCTTTGAAAGGATTATTTCCAAAGTGAATCCTCTAGGATGAGGATAGGGATGTGGAGAGAGTAAATGGGCAGGGGTTGGCCGAGCCAAAGGCTTGCGTAGTGTGTGAAATGAGGTAGAGGTGGGGGCCTTTTATAAGAGGAGAGGAGGGGCACTTTTGGAAAGTAAAGAAATATTACTTTATTTGAAAATGTGTTTCGGTTTAAAAAGGTCCCACATTGATATAATTCGTGGATAAGGTGATAAGGCTTATAAATACACTCATACAATAAGTTTTGGACACGTGTATTTCATAGATTTTACATTATCTTTCCATTTTATTTAAATCGTCAAATAATGATGTCATCGCTGCATCATTATTATGTCATAAATAATTAAATTTATTTAATGTCTAAAAATTATAAAACAAATACTATGATATATGAAATCTTTTTAGCTTTCCAATGACTATTTATAATCAAAATTTGGACTTGTATAACCCCACTTAAAAATTGTTTTTGTAAAACATATTATGTTTGTGTCATTTTCACTTTTACATTAAATAAAAAGTTATTTTTGTCATTTCCCAAAAAAAGTGGATCCATGGGGTCCCCAAGTTGACCCATGGCTTTTCTTGGTCGGCCATGACACAACCAATAAGGTTGGGACATGTGTCTTGGTCATTTCATTTTATTAAAGTATTATTTATACCTTAAACTACCCTAATTACCACTAATCGTGATTAAGAACTTAATAAGTTACTATTCACCAAAAAATTATTATAATCTCATTTAACCACATTTTACTTCTTAATGACAACCATGTATGTCGGATTTTCAAAATTCAATACACATTATTGGTAAACTTTCATTTAACTGAAAAATCAGTTTGCTTGATTACCACTTAGTGGTTTCACTATTCATCAAAAATTGATGTTTTTCAGAAAATCACCAAAAATTCACCCTAAGCTATATTTGATATTCCTAATTCAAAAATGAAGTCTATTTTACAAAATTCAAAACATATAGGTCACATTAATTAATTTAATAATTAATTCCTGCTGCCAGAGCAAATAGCGTGTTTTTACAAAACAATAAGTATCAAAAGATTGACACCAGTTTAAGTCTAATTTCAAAGTGAAATTGATTCCAATGACCACCATTGGATAAAATGGTAAAAATATATTCTAATTTCACTTCAAAACAAATTAAAAACATAATCTAATCATATAAATAAATTATATTAAAAAGTAGTTTTGATGTAAAATGCAGTATTTTTCACTATTCATTAAAAAATGAACATTGTCAGAAAAATACCAAAAATTCACACAAGGTAAATTTTGATGTCCCAATCATAAAGAATAAGTTTTTTTTGACAAACATAGTTTATAAAATTGTCAAAATATAGATTCAAAAATGGTTTGCCATCAAAAGGCAGTAAAATAATCTTTTAAGAATATTAGTGTATTCCATGCATAAGATTGTATTTATTTTCATTTTAAGCCGCTATAACACTATATTAATCATTAATAGACATAGATAAAAATATCTATTATTCATTACTTACTTGGGATGTTACATCCTTCCCCCCTTTAGAAAATTGCGTCCCCGCAATTTATTTACTTATCGAATAAATGTGGGTACTTATCCCTCATTGCATTTTCAGATTCCCATGTTGCCTCTTCAATCATGTGGTTTTTCCACAAAACCTTTACCTGATGAATCACCTTATTTTGTAACACTTGCTCCCTGTGGTCAAGAATCTGGACTGGTTGTTCCTCATAAGATAGGTTCTCTTCCAGCTGAACTACCTCTGGGCTCAAAACATGAGATGGATCTGGCATATACTTTCTCAACATCGAAATGTGAAAAACATTGTGTACCTGAGATAAACTCGGAGGTAAAGCCACTTAGTATGCAACTGATCCAACTCTCTCCAGAATTTCGTATGGTCCAACAAACCTTGGACTCAACTTTCCTTTCTTACCAAATCTCATCACGCTTTTCCAAGGAGAAACCTTGAGAAAAACATGATCACCTACCTCGAAAGATAGATCCTTCCTCCGATTATCTGCATAACTCTTCTGCCTGCTCTGAGCTGTTCTCATGTGTTTCTGAATCAGCTGAACTTTTTCTGCCATCTCTTCTACCAATTATGGTCCCATCAACTTCCTTTCACCCACTTCATCCCAGAAAGCTGGAGTTCGACACCGCTTCCCATATAATTTCTGAAATGGTGCCATCTGTATACTAGAATGGAAACTGTTATTATATGAAAATTCAACCAAAGAAAGATGTTGGTCCCAACTTCCCTGATAATACATAGAACAAGATCGTAGCATATCCTCCAATGTCTGAATTGTTCGTTCTGACTGCCCATCTGATTGAGGATGAAAAGCTGTACTAAAATTTAATTCAGTACCCAATGACTTCTGATGGCCTTTCCAAAAGTTAGAAGTAAACCCGGGATCACGATCCGATACAATGGAGAGAGGAACTCCATGTAACCTGACTATCTCTTTAAGATACAAACGGGAAAGTTGATCAAGAGAGAAAGTATCTCGTATAGCAAGTAAATGAGCAGATTTGGTCAAGCGATCAACAATAACCCAGATTGCATTATTACCTCGAGATGTCTTTGGTAATCCAACAACAAAGTCCATGGATATATTCTCCCATTTCCACTCTGGCACTGGTAAAGGCCGAAGCATCCCTTTCGGTAACTGCCGCTCTGCTTTAACCTGCTGACAAGTCAAACAATTCAAAGTAAAATCAGCAATATCTCTTTTCATTCCATCCCACTAGTAATACTCCCGCAGATCTCTATACATCTTTGTACTGCCCGGATGAACTGAAAACGGAGAACTATGAGCTTCACATAACAACTCTCTCTTCAACTGTGAATCACAAGGCACACACAATCTCTTCCCAAATCTCAAAACGCAATCATTATCAATGTTGAATTCAGGCAACATACCTTTCTGAACCAGCTCTACCCTTTTCTGTAACTCACTGTCTTGCTTCTGTGTTTGCTTGATTCTATCTGATAGAGATGATCTCACTGATACCTAAAACAAAACAGAAGGACTTCCTGCACCAACAACTTCTATGCCAAAGTTCATCAAATCCTTAACCAAAGGATCACGTTCCAAACGCAACATTATTAATGAAGCATTACTTTTTCGACTCAAAGCATCAGCCACTTTATTTTCTTTTCCCGGATGGTAATGAATTGTACAATCATAATCCTTGATTAATTCCAGCCATCTCCTTTGTCTCATGTTTAACTCTTTCTGAGTGAATATATACTTTAAACTTTTGTGATCAGTATATATTTCACACTTTAATCCATACAAATGATGCCTCCAAATTTTTAAAGCAAAAACAACAACAGCTAATTCCAAATCATGTGTAGGGTAATTTACCTCATGAGTTTTCAACTTTCGTGAAGCATAAGCAATTACCTGATCATTCTGCATTAGGACGCAACCAAGTCCTTTCAATGAAGCATCACTGTATATAACAAACTCACCATTCCTGGAAGGTAGTGCCAAAACTGGAGCATTCACCAATCTTCTTTTCAATTCCTAAAAACAATCATCACATTCTTTTGTCCAGATAAACTTAACACCCTTACGAGTTAGCTTAGTCATTGGACTAGATAACCGTGAAAAATTTCTAACAAACCTTCAGTAATAGCCCGCCAAACCAAGGAAGCTACGAATCTCGGTTACATTTGTGGGTCTTGTCCATTCTTCCACAACTTTTGTTTTTGCAGGATCAACAGTTATTCCATCTTTAGAAACAATGTGACCAAGGAAAGAAATTTGTTGTAACCAAAACTCACACTTGCTGAATTTCCCATACAGTTTATTTTCTTTTAAGGTTTGCAAGATAACCCTTAAATGTTTTTCATGCTCCTCTTTACTTTTAGAAAACACCAAAATATCATCAATGAAAACCACCACAAACTTATCCAAGAACTCATGGAAAATTCTATTCATTAAGTCCATGAATACAGCAGGTGCATTGGTTAGCCCAAAAGGCATTACTACAAATTCATAATGGCCATATCTCGTACGGAACGCGGTCTTTGGAATATCTGCCTCCTTAACCTTCAGCTGATGGTACCCCGATCTCAAGTCAATCTTTGAAAAAAACTGAGCTCCCTGGAGCTGATCAAACAAATCATCGATATGAGGCAAAGGATATTTGTTCTTAACAGTGATATTATTCAAGGATCTATAATCAATGCAAAGTCTCATAGAACCATATTTCTTTTTAACAAATAAAACAGGAGCACCCCATGGTGATGTGCTAGGTCTAATGAAACATTTCTCTAATAAATCTTGCAATTGCTCCTTCAAATCTAAAAGTTCAATTTGTGCCATTCGATAAGGGGGTTTTGAAATTGGCTTAGCATCAGGAACTAAGTCAACAGTAAACTCAACTTCCCGATCTGGTATTATTCCAGGCAACTCATCAGGAAAAACATCAGGATACTCATTTACCACTGGCACATCATTAATCTGAACAGTTCCTTTATTTTCAACGACGTGTGCAAGGTAACATTCATTTCCATCTTTTACAAGTTTCTCGGCCTCTTGATATGTTATCAAAAGTAAGGGTTCATTCTTGTAAACAAACTGAAAGTCTTTCTGAAAAGAAACTTCTTTAGCTCTACAGTCAATCTTAGCATGGTAAATAGAGAGCCAATCCATACCCAGGATAACATCAAACTCTACTAGAGGTAGAACAATAAGGTTTGCAAGTAGGTTCTTTCCACATATAAGGATAGGAAGATTCTTATAAATTCTTTTTTCCTCGACACTTCCCCCAGGTGTTTTTACCAAAAGTTCAGGAGTCATTTCTTGAGATGGTATTCCCATTTTACTAGAAAAGGTTTCAGAGATGAAAGAATGTGTAGACCCCGAATCAAACAACACACTGGCATAATCTGAAAAAACAAACAAAGTACCTGATACAACTTCATTTGATGGCCCGGCATCTGCTGAAGTAGTTGCAAAGGATTTCACCACCCCTTTCTGCTTGTAGTCTAACTGCTTCCCATCACTCAAGCTCCTTGTCGGACACTCGTTTGCATAGTGACCCATCTCATTGCACTTATAACATTTCACTAACTGTAAATCAACTTTGTTCTTACCTTCAACTTGATCCTTTTTAGTGAAATCACGAGCCTTATGTCCCATATTACCACATCGGTAGCACCTTCCAGAATTCAGAAGACATTTCCCAGCATGCCTTTTTCCACATTTATCACAAACTGGAAACTTAGTTTTCTTACCATCAGACTTTTTTGAAGAATTCTTACCTTTCTCCTGCCACCTCGGTCTCTTCTTCTGCTGGTTGTTATAGAAAACTTGGTCATCGGCAAACTCCATTTCCACCTTCTCAGCACATCGAACAAGCTTTTCATAACTTTTAAACTCACGAGAAGCTAATGCCCTTCGATACTTTGGCTTTACTCCTGAGTAAAAACGATTGATTTTACTATCAAGGTCCCGGATAAAATTTGGAGCATACCTTGCCAATCGAGTGAACCTTTCTTCATAGGCAGCCACTGAGTCTTCCTCTTACCTCAATTCCAAGAATTGCTTTTCCATCCTAAGTCGAACAGCCTTAGGAAAATACTTCTCAAGAAACATACCTTTGAATTCATCCCAGTCAAGAGCATCAATCTCATCGGCGTCCCTGATATTTTTAACCATAGACCACCACTGATCTGCTTCTCCCTCCAAACGGTAAATAGCAAGACTAACCTTTTGATTGTCTGAACACCCCATGACATCAAAAATCTTCTCCAGTGCTTTAATCCACCCTTCACCTAGCACAGGGTCAGATGATCCTCTGAATGAAGGTGGATGTTGCCTCATGAAATGTTCCACCACTGACATGTTCCTCTGCGGTTGATCTGGCTGATCTCGTGCATGGATACCACCGCCATTTATCGCTTGAGTCAACTGCGCCATTACTACAACAAACTGTTCAGTTCCAATTCCGACCATTTCTGGATGCTGATTCGGAAGGTTATTTCCTTCTGTATGCCTTCCTAGCACTGCTTTCCTGTTTCCTCTGCGGAAAACCATTCTGAACAAACATGTCTTAGATGAAGCAACATGGTAATCTTTAAATGCTATATCATTTCGAAAAAAAAATATTTTTGGATAATCATTTAATAGAATTCTAACTCCTAAAGTTATCTAAACCGACCTCTGATACCAACTATAAGGCCCCAGCCTTAAACCTTACTTAATCTCGGGTTATTACAAGATTACACATTGAGGATCTTTTCGGGTCTAGAGTTTTAGAGAATTAGATCATAAAACTTGCATTACAATCCAAATATAAACAAAGTGGTTACATAAAGATAGTATTCTTCATTCCCATCAATGGAAACACATTTAAAATAAAACATGGATTATTTCTTGACACATCCTTGACTCTATCATCTTATCATGTACCTTTCCCTTGACCTGTGAAAAACATTTCAAAAACTTGGGATGAGCATAAAAACTCAGTATGGGTTATAAAAAAAACATGGAAAGGAAACATGAGTTCATATATACATAAGAATGAAATCATACTTTACCCATAAAACATTTTCACTTTAACATACCTCATAAAATCATGAATAAATCATAGAAATCATAATACATAAAGGTAACTTGAGGCATTCATAACATTCTTACGTAGGGAGTAACCCTCTTGGTTACGTTTTGGAATACCCATCACAGTATATTCCCTAAAATCTCTTCAGAGAAACCTTAACGTTTCACTCCTTCGCGTTACCCAATGCATTGGAGAGCTATAACGGGCTCACCCGCCCTTAGTTTATCACAGAACCACCCGTCTTCATAATAATGCCCAAGAACCATAACATAAACGTATCACATAAAACATGCATAAAGGAAACATAACATTTCCACCATTCAATCACAAGATATCAATACCACACATTGATATAAAAATATTATGAAAACCATTTTCAATACCAAAATAAAAGAAAAGTAAAACATGGTATTTATTTTTCTTTTAAAAAGAAGGTATGGCTTGTAGAGGAAGCCAAAACTCAAATAACGGTCACGACGGCGGAGAAGTCGTTGTCGCCGCATACGTACGACAAAAACATTCCCTTTTGTCGTTTAGTAAACGCTTCATATAAAAATGATTCCTTTTGAATAAACATAAAATTCAAAGGGGTTTATACACCGTATAAAAGAAAGTTGTGTATAAAATAAAATATGCCTCAACGAAAGGAGATTGAGACGAAGTCCCATACCTCGTATCTGACTTGACCCGACCGTTCTTTAATCTCCTGAATAATAAAATTGAGTTAATCTCTACTTTCTTATTAATCTTTTTCAAGTTCATTATTCCTTTTATACCATGATATGAACATCATGTAATCAGTTAAGTTAATAATGTTCATTTTGTCGGTATTTGGTTCTTAAGTCAAAAATAGACTTCTTACACTTACATGTTGTTAATTTGGTCAAAGGTTCATTATATCCAGAATGGTATTCATGATGTAGATATCATATATGTCATATATATCCAGTACATACATGCATTTATAATATTACATCACATTTAGAGGTAAGAAATGAAATGCACCGTTCATGGAGACGGTAAGCCGTACGTACGCATGAACGCTACTTCCATTTCTATTTCATATTTTCTGGAATGGAATCATAATGATATAAGAGTATATTATAATTCCAGTATAATAACATATATAATATCATTAACTTTATCCTTTACACATCCCACATATGCTATTAACGAATCAAATCACTTTTAGGGGGCGGTAGTCCGCACTTCCTAAAATGAAGATATCATGTTTTAACCATAATGGAAACCATAAAGGTATGCCCAAAATAAAAAAAACAGAAGCTTAAGGAAAACATAAAAATATTATATATCATATATAAAAATAGTGACATCATAATGGCCACCTTTGAAGGTGTTAAATGAGTGTTGAACAATCATCGTTTCGGGAGGCAGAATTTCGCCATCCACGGAAACCGTATGTTCTTTAAACATTTGATGTAGTTGTGTGAGAGTGAAGCTCAAATAAATCTTATAACAACATCCTAGTATATTGATGATACTGGTGTTGTTACAAAATAAGTAAATAAAAAGAGTTTAGGGGGTTGGAGAAGCAAAATAAAACAAATGAACATGAGAGAATGAATTACCTTAAAAAGTGTAACTCCTTTTGATTTGAGTCTAAAGGCTTCCTTTGAAAGGATTATGCCCAAAGGGAATCCTCTAGGATGAGGAGAGAGATGTGGAGAAAGTAAATGGGCAGGGGTTGGCCGAGAGAAAGGCTTGAGTAGTGTGTGAAATGAGGTAGAGGTGGGGGCCTTTTATAAGAGGAGAGGAGGGGCACTTTTGGAAAGTAAAGAAATATTACTTTATTTGAAAATGTGTTTCGGTTTCAAAAGGTCCCACATTGATTTAATTCGTGGATAAGGTGATAAGGCTTCGAAATACACTCATACAATAAGTTTTGGACATGTGTAGTTCATAGATTTTACATTATCTTTCCATTTTATTTAAATCGTCAAATAATGATGTCATCGCTGCATCATTATTATGTAATAAATAATTAAATTTATTTAATGTCTAAAAATTATAAAAAAAATACTATGATATAGGAAATATTTTTATCTTTCCAATGACTACTTATAATCAAAATTTTGACTTGTATAACCCCACTTAAAAATTGTTTTCGTAAAACATATTATGTTTGTGTCATTTTCACTTTTACATTAAATAAAAAGTTATTTTTGTCATTTCCCAAAAAAAGTGGACCCATGGGGTCCCCAAGTTGACCCATGGCTTGTCTTGGTCGGCCATGACACAACCAATAAGGTTGGGACATGTGTCTAGGTCATTTCAGTTTATTAAAGTATTATTTATACCTTAAACTACCCTAATTACCACTAATCGTGATTAAGAACTTAATAAGTTACTATTCACCAAAAAATTATTATAATCTCATTGAACCACATTTTACTTCTTAATGACAACCATGTATGTCGGATTTTCAAAATTCAATACACATTATTGGTAAACTTTCATTTAACTGAAAAATCAGTTTGCTTGATTACCACTTAGTGGTTTCACTATTCATCAAAAATTGAAGTTTTTCAGAAAATTACCAAAAATTCACCCTAAGCTATATTTGATATTCCAAATTCAAAAATGAAGTCTATTTTACAAAATTAAAAACATATAGGTCACATTAATTAATTTAATAATTAATTCCCGCTGGCAGAGCAAATAGCGTGTTTTTACAAAACAATAAGTATCAAAAGATTGACACCAGTTTAAGTCTAATTTCAAAGTGAAATTGATTCCAATGACCACCATTGGATAAAATGGTAAAAATATATTCTAATTTCAATTCAAAACAAATTCAAAACATAATCTAATCATATAAATAAATTAGATTAAAAAGTAGTTTTGATGTAAAATGCAGTATTTTTCACTATTCATTAAAAAATGAACATTGTCAGAAAAATACCAAAAATTCACACAAGGTAAATTTTGATGTCCCAATAATAAATAATAAGTTTATTTTGACAAACATAGTTTATAAAATTGTCAAAATATAGATTCAAAAATGGTTTGCCATCAAAAGGCAGTAAAACAATATTTTAAGAATATTAGTGTATTCCATGCATAAGATTGTATTTATTTTCATTTTAAGCCGCTATAACACTATCTTAATCATTAATAGACATAGATAAAAATATCTATTATTCATTACTTACTTGGGATGTTACACAAATCATTTAAAAAATTTAAAGATAACAGACTCTTATTAATACCAATGATGTAGGGGTAAAAATTTACAATTTAATCATATCAAATTTATTTTAATTTCATTCATTACTCATTCCTTTTTATGTTTTTAGGCAGCATTGGATGCTCATTATGATTAATTTAGACACTACAAAGATTTATTTCTTGGATTCAGTGCATGGATATCCAACAAACTGATCACAAATGAAGGCATTTGTCAATTTGTGATACATTACATCCAAAATTTTATAACTAAACATGTAGTTATATAATTTATAGTGTCTTTTATTGAGTTTTTTGTTATGATAGGGTAGTGAGTGAATATTTTATACATCATGGAATCAGGCCAAGGGAAAAGGACCATAATAATCACAAGTACTATGACTGGATACAAATCTGGGTATTTATAATAAGATTTCACTATCCAAACACAAATAAAAAAATTACTTATTTTTCTCAATGTTTCTATAATGCCTGAAACGGACAAAAAATAACTATTGTGGTTTTTATGTTTTCAAATTTACGAAAGTGATCATATTCCATGAACAAACCTGCATCCCTGAAGAGGTATTTTTTAATATAATTTCTATTTCATTTAAAATATTTATTAATACTTTGTGTATTTATATTTTTTATGACTACCATTACTTTTGAAAAGAATCACATTCAAAAGATGAGAAATATTTGTTTAAAAACGAATGAAAAGCATACTTGATCAAATAATGTACAAAAATAGCATGAAGATGTGACCAGTATGACTTGAAGTGTCTATTTTTATTTAATATTATCAGTATTTATAGTAAAAAGAACAAGGGTTATACTAAAAACTAATAAAACACATTAGGATTATTTTGATAATTTAGGATAATGATCCATAAGTCATTTTGGATGTGTAGGAATCAACCACACCTAAATCTGACACATGGTGTGACCGTTATGACTTTAAGTGTTTATTTTTATAATAAATTTTGAAAACAGAACAAGTGACATACTAAAAACTAAGAAAACACATTAGGATTGTTTTTGTAGTTTAATATAATAATCCATTTGTCATTTGTGATGTGTAGTAATCAACGACAACTCAATCTGATGAATGGTGTGACCGATATGACTTAAAGTGTATGTTATTAGTTTAAAATTGAAATTTATTCTCAAAACGTGTCACTTAATGAAACCAAGAAAACTCATTTCAGTTGTATTCATAAATTAGTAGAATGATTAATAAGTTATTTTTGATGTGTTTGAAGCAGTATCATGTCAAACTGATGCACGCTACAACCAGTATGACGTAAAATACGTGTTTCCAATTTGAAATGATATTTTAGTAAATAAACACAACTAGCATACTAAAAACTATGAAAACTCATTCGTACTGTTTTGATACTTTAGGAAAACAATATATAAGTCATTTTTATGTGTAGGAATAAACTTCACCTCAATCTGATGCACAATGCGAGAGGTATTACTCAAAGTGTCTCTTTTTATTTAAAATTAACATTAATTTTAATAAAAAATCAAAAATGGAAAACTAAAAACTGATAAAAAAAATTATATTTTTTTTAAAATTTAAGAAAGAAATCCATGAGTCATTTTTGATGTGAAAGAGTCAACCCTACCTCAATACAACTCACGATGTGACTGCTATAAATCATAATGTATCTTTTTATTTAAAATTGACATTAAATTAAGTAAAAAGAACAACTGACATGCTGAAAACCAAGAAAATGTATTTATATTGTTTTCATACTTTAATACATGGAACATGAGTCATTTGTGACATGTAGGAATCAAATTCACCTCAATCTGATGCATGGTGTGACCGGTATGACAAAAAGTGTCAGTTATCAGTTTAAAATTTACATTTTAGCTCAAAACATGTCACTCACTAAAAATCAATAAAACACTTTCTGATTGTCTTTATAATCAAGGATAGTGATTCATAAGTCCTTTGTGATGTGAATGAAGTTGTATCATATTAAATTGACACATGATGTTACTAGTATGGCTCAAAAAAGTGTGTTTCTGGTTTGATATGATATTTTAGTAAAAAAACACAACTGATATACTGAAAACCAAGAAAATTCATTTGGATTGTTTTGATACCTTAGAACAATGATCCATGATTCATTTTTAATTCACATGAATCATCCACACCTCAATCTGATGAATGATGTGACCAGTATATATCCAAATGTGTTTTTATTTAAAATTGAGATTAATTTAATTAAAAAGAACAAGTGACATACTGAAAATTAAAAAAATGAATTAATACTATTTTTATACATTAATAAAATGATCCATGAGTCATTTGTGATGTGTTCTAATAAACCACACCTCAATTTGATGTACGGTGTGACCAATATGACTAAAAGTTCCCATTATCATTTTGAAATTGACATTTTAGTTGAAAATGATTCACTCACTAAAATCTTAGAAAACTTCCTCGGATTGTCTACATAATTTAAGAGAGAAATTTATATGTCCTTTGTGATGTGTATGAAGCAATCTCACCTCAAACTGACGCACAATGAGACCGGTATGACTCAAAATGGGTGTTTCCAGTTTGAAATGATGTTTTAGTAAAACAACACAATTTTCATACTGAAATCTGAGAAAACCCATTTGGATTATTTTGATACAGTATAACAATTATCCATGAGTCATTTTTGATGTGTAATAATCAATCAAACCTCAATTCTATGAATGGTTTGACCAGTATAAATTCAATTATGTCATTTAAATTTGATTTTAAATTTAGTAAAAAACAGCGACACACTAAAAACTATGTAAACCCATTCAGATTGTTTATATATTTTAGGAAAATGACCCATAACTCATTTGTAACGTTTAGGAATCAACCCTACCTCAATATGACACATTATGTGACCTGTATAACTCCAAATGTGTCTTTTTTATTAAAAATTGAAATTTTATTAATGTATTATTTCATATTATTGTATAATTTATTTATTTATAGTATTATTAAAATAATAATTGTTTTCTTATATAGGTGGAACCTTTTTCTTGAGTTGAGATTATTTTTTTGGTAACTAATACCATAGACAGACATTTTTGATAGGGGATCACAGATGTCAAAGGATGAAACATTAATGTTTTAACTGTTTTTTGGGTAATTGTAAATATAATTATATAAAACATTATTTGAAATGTATATAGAATTGTTTTCCAAACCCATGTGTGCACTAATTTTTTGTTGAGTGTTATATTGTGTGCATTTCTTTGTTATTGTGTGTGTTGTACATGTGCTATTTTTTGTAGGTGGTGTGTGTGTGCATTTTTGGTGCTACTGGTGGGTGTGCTATTATATACAAAGCACGTCATAGGAAAATAAGACTTTATCAGTGATATTTTGAGCATTTATAAATGATCCCTTTATTAGTGCTACTTTATGCACTAATAAAGTCAACATTTATTAGTTCTATTTTGAGCACTGATAAAAGCACCGTTTATCAGGGCTACTAATAGCGCTAATAAAAATGTCTTTTATCCATGCTAAAATAAAGCTGGTAAATGGGGCCTTTATCAACACTTTTTAGTGCAGATAAAGGACACCCATTATCAGATTTTTTTTGTGCAATTAAAGGGGAACCCCTTTAAATTTTCTGAGATTAATAGTGCTTTTCTAGCACCATTAAAAGCATTTTCTAGAATTGATAAAAGCATATCTGTAGTAGTGTTTATTCTAAAAAATACTCTCTCCTCAAGTATAAATAACCCCTATACCTCCCCTTGGAAAACCAATCCTACCTCACTTATCAATGAAAAATATCTACCAATTATTCTCTATTAATTCCTTATAAATATTAGGTAGTTATGGAGTAAACCAATTCTATTCATCAAGAATGTTTAGTTCCGTACAAGAGAAGAAACCCTAATAAAAGAGTAAATTTTTATCAACTATTATTTCATTTACCTACTTTATAATCATTTTTTCCAATTGATATCAAAACTAAATACTCTAATATTAATTAGAAATTATGCTAAAATTATATTAATTATATTAACCTTTTATAAAAATTATATTTCTGAAGTATTTATAATAATTATCTATATTTCTCCACCTTTGGGAAAAGTTCCTGATAATAGCCAGTTAACCACCAACAAGGATGTTTCTAATTCTATTATTATCAAAAAACATATGTACAGTTATAATATATTATTTATAAAATATAAATATATTTATTTTAATTTTCTGGAATTAATTATTCTTATGTATAAATGGCCTTGAACAAAATAAAAAAATTGAAATGAAATGGGAAATTGTTAAGGAAAACATGATATCAAAACAATTCCCTTTTAATGATGTGAATTAATAAATATAATAAAATGATTATAATTGATAAATAATGACATAAATTAAAATAATTCAATTTTGGTATGATGTTTAAATAAATATGATTTTATTATCCAAGAGGTGTAAATGCGACAAAACAATACGGGATTTAAGGTAAGGGGAATCTCAATCCCAAACTATTTCTTTTGGGTTATCTCTTATTTCACATTGATTTTAGTATGAATATTCCTATAATATCAAAAATATTTTATTTAAATATTATTTATATTTTTGGTTTAGGGAAATACATGTTTTTACCCTTCTAGAAAGTTTTATAAGACATTTATGATTCATTTTCATAAAGACTTCAATTTCTAAAACATATCATGAATCCTCTCTATATGTTTCTCATTTCAAAGAAGAAAATTATTATTTATAATAATTCATGATATAAATTATTCATTTGGTAATCCTAAATTTCATTTCATAATGTATGATAAGTAAAATATTTTATGAAATCCATTTCTTTTCATGGGTTATTTCATGACTATGATTGTTATCCTTCCATTTGGCATGCATGATTATGATGTAACAGGTGGTCCTAGGAATATATATCCTTAAACTTCATTGGGTAATGTGATGTAACTCATGAGATACTATATATTATCTGAGTACATGATTCTGTTTTTGTTTCTAATGATGATGTTATGATTTATTCACATTTTTGTCTTCATAGACGTGATGCTAATTTTGTTGGTAACTATGTGTAGTATTTGAAAACTATGTCATGAAGTTTATTTTTTTTTCAAATTATACATTCCATTCCCTTTTCCAATGCTTCCCTCATGATTATAATGATGACCATATTCTTATGATGTGTTGATAATGATTATTGTAACCCATTTTTATTGATTCTTATCCATTATTCCTCCCCTTATTGTGATTTTAGCTTACCTGTTTCATTGATGTATATCCTTATGTGTTTACATGTACTAAGTAGAACATGATATTTTGGATAGATAAGAAGAAGGGTGTAAAATAAATGCTTATGTTTTATTATGTACAAGTGTTTTATGACTCCATTTTCCCAATAAACTAAACCTTTTGATCTTAGATTTTAATTCTATTATGTTTTTATCTTAAAAATGACGAAATAATCTTGTAAGAAAAATCAAGGTTGTTATAATTAATGTTTAGGAAGGTTATTTTAAATAAAATTAGTTTATATTTATATTTATTATTTGATATTAACATTTAAATATACATTCATTATAAATATAATTACATAAAATTAACTTTATTTTAAAATTTAGAATTTCAAAATTTGCTTAGTATGACTTTTTGAGAATTTATTGAGAATATAGTTTTTTCGTTGAAAATACTTTTTTATGAAAATTATAATTTTCATGACTTTATATATATATATTAATGAGATATAACATAATAAAACCATTTAAGTGATCAAATTTAAAATAAAGGAATAATATTATTCTTTTTAAAATATTATTTTATCTTATAAAACATGTGGCCTATATTTTTAGAACTAAAGTAAAAGGTTACATTAATAAAGAAAAGTATTTTATGTATTTTTTTAATTATTTATTATTTTTGTAAAATTAGGATATTGTTTGATATTAAAGTAAAATAACCTTATTTAAATTTATAATAGATGAATTTATGTGATAAAAATAATGTACATTAATAATTTTAACTTACAGATAAACTTTAATCTTAAAAACACAATTATCTTAAAAACTGTTTTTAAGAATTATGCACATTTATTTTAAAATTATAATTTATTAATATTTTTAGTTTTATTTTATAAAATTAATATCATATATAGTATTATAATACTCAAATTAGGTGGTAATATCATTATTAATATAGAAAAGTTTAATTAATTAACATAGGTGACATGAAATGTTACCAAGGTAAAAGTACACTTGGGTAATGTGAAAAGCAAATGAAAAATCCTGTATATCAGACATTATAGTCTCCAAAATGATTTTATGGGAGTATTTTCAACCTTAACTTGTACTAAACCCCATAGTTTCAAAATATGAGCATCTTTTAGATTTAATTATTTCATGGAAATAATTTATTAAGGCAAATTAATTCCAAAACTATATCACCCTTCACTTATAAAAGGGACCACTAACATAACTTATTTATAGAACTATTACTTTTAATTCTTAAAATATGTGTTTTTTCATCATATAACCCTATCCCATGAACCTAATACTTTTTCCTTATCTAGTTAGCTTAATCCTTTCATTTTCATGGAAAATTATAATTAAAGTTAAGGTTCCCAATGTGAGTATTACTCTCCTCTTATTATTTCATTTTAATTTTCATCTTCCTAATATTAAATAAATTTGTAAATATAATTAATTAAGTATATTATATAATAATTAAAAGTTATTATATTAATTTAACACTAACTACTCACTTATTCAATATCATCTACTAAGAAAAAAAACACATCAATTGTGCGTATGTGCAGACTAACACCTTCACAACACAATTTAGTTCATTTTCATCACTAAATCTTAGGGATGGTATCAAGGATGAGTTTTATGAATAATTAATTTTATTATTTAAATTATAAAATTATTATGTGGTCCATTCTTACATTTACCTTCATTATTTCTATTTTTTAAGGAATGAGATCGTTAGTCATGTGTATGTGCATACCACTATCACTGTGAACGAAATGTCTTATTTTACTTAAACATATAACATATAAGGTCCTACAGGTGTAATAAAATTACTAATATTATGTTTATAACATTATTATATTTATTAAATTAGGAATTTTTATATATCTTCACTCTATTCATTCACTGAGAAATGAGTTTATTAATAGTGAGTACGTGCAGACTACTACCTCCATGAACGAAACAGTTCATTTTTCAACACCACCCATAATTAATGGATATATGAATAAATTTTATGGATATATATGACATATGTTACATTTTTAATCTTTTATAAATTTTATATTAACATTATATAATAGAACTTTCTTACTCATTCAATCATTATAACACACTTGTTTTGGTTGGTTTACTACCTACTTGAGCGATGTTATAATCCTTGTATAGTTAATGATTAATTAATGTTTAATAATATTAATAAAATGTAATAATAATGAGTCACATATTTTACATTGTTATTGAGTTATAATATTAATATTCACACAAGTTAATAATATATCATATTTGTTCATTAAAAACCATCGAACCAACTTTGTATCTGGCTTCATCTTTATGCGTCGTAATTAAAACTATCATGTGATAAAAGTGAAACATTATTGAGAATAATTGTATATATATTAAAAAAATAGGTAATATATGATAAAATTATAATCAAATATCAATGATTAAAATTAACATTATAAAGCATGTGTAATACAATTAAAAGTGGTAACACACGATGTTAAAAATAAGATATAATAAACCAATATATTCATAGTAAATAATTATGAATAAATTATGTAAAATGGTTATATATATAAATAAAGTTATACACTATATTATAAATATTGCTGTATTTGTTTTATAGTAAGTTATAGTATGATCAATTAAGCATCAAAATAACATAATGGATTTTTGTCTCAAACTATATTCATTGAGACACATTATATATTATATATCAATTCAAATTTATGTGTCGAATATTATACCCAATTTTTATTTTATCTTAAAATATATATTTTTCAAGTATTTTATGTTCATTTTCATGATATTTCTTCCTCAAGGGTTTTGATTAAAATATTACTCAATTAGAAATTATTTTCTCGACTTAAGTCCTTTTCCCCTTGAGTTGTTAAATCACTTATTGTTTTTTATCTTCCATGTTTATTTTACTACCATTATCTTTTCAAATAGAATATTTAATTTTTTATAACGATATTACTTCTATTCATTAATATCATTCCATTTTATGAAACTCTTCCTCAAATAAAGGCACTATATTGATAAGAATAACTCATATAATTTCAAATGAATATTTTTATTTATGTCAAAGTTTCATCTATAAAAAGTGTGATATATAACTAAGATATGTTTTATCTCAAGTCACTTCCAATTTTCCCATCAAATATTTTCAAATGAATGTTTTATTATCATTTTTATGATTTGGGTTTCATTAATGGTTTTAAAGTATTTTTAACATTTTATATAGGGATAGTTTTTAAAAAAAGTTTTTCCATTCAAGTAATTGTGTAGATTTAATTAAAATGATCCCATAGAGATTATTTTAATGTTATTTTTAACTAAATTTTTTTATATTTTTCCAAAAGAAAATATTTTTAACATTTGACACATGGGTAATTTTCAATAGAAGCGATCCATATCCCAAAACCATGTGTTGTTCCATGGATGTGGAGGATATGTAGTGATGAAGTCTCTATGAAATATTGGGGTATATATGGAATCTCAAGTCGAGATGATCACATTATAAAAAGTGGTATCACATAGTAACAATGTAATGATACAAAGATAACCAGATAGTGTCACATTTCAATATAATAAGTTATTCTGTTAAATTGTAATTATATTGTGAAAATGGGACCCTATGATTATTTGGTGTTTTACTGGATTTTGGAATTACACCACGATGAAGTGTCAAGAAAAAAAATGAATCAATCTTGCAATATCTAGTGATAATAACCACATCATTTTAGTTAAATCATGAGATAAACCCATGATTGATAGAGAATTTATTAGTTGATGTGTATCATTTAAAAATCAGTTCAATTCACATTATAAATTAGTGATAATTTAAAGTGTCACATTGTAAGGGGATATTTAACATCATGAGTTTTTTAAAATATATATTTTATGAATATTTAGTTTAAATTAAAATAAATATGATTTGAATTGATTTTAGGGATACATACTCAACTATATTGGATGTTTATGACCATATAAAATCATGAGATACACCTGATATGATCATAGAACTTGAGGATAAAGTGGATTTATTCACTATTATTGATCAAAGTCTTGGAGAATGAAGAGTTTTTGGAAAACCTATTTTTTTATTCTAGATATGTAATGTGGTTGGTAGAAAAATACACAGATATCTGATTCTATATAGTAGAGGATATCCATGAGGAGATGAATTATTTAGTCAATGTTTTTTGTTGGAAGAAGAGGCATATGAACAAAAAGTTTCATTACTTACATATAGTTTTTATGAGAAGGAGTGTAACTAGATATATTTAGTGTGAAATTATTCTCATCTAGAGTTTTTTATTTCTCCTATTGTGATTATGTGAGGTTTATAGATTTGATTATCTCAATAAAAAGTTATTCTCAATTATTATTTAATTAATTTGAAGTATAAATAAGTGATGTTTAATGGATCATCATTTATAGAGTCCTTATGGATAGTGAATTATTTTCTCAAACTAATCTAGAAGACAATAATAAGTTATAAATTGATTCATTCCCTAAATTAATGCACAAATAATGAAGTAAAGAGATTGAACATTGTATGAGTAGTGAAAAATACCTATATTATTATAATGGTATTGAGCCTTGGAATGGAATTCCCATGACTGGATCATTTATATCCTTATAAACATTGATTTGATAGTGTATTTTTGTACACTGACACATCATTGTGTGTATAATACATGGATAGATCCTAGTTTGGGTAAAACAAGTTCAAATAAATGTGTTCATGTGCTTTATATTTTTTCACATGTGTTTAATGTTCAATGTGAGAGTATTTTAGTGAGAGATAGATTCAAAAAATCCCTTCCAATAAATGAACAAGAATTGATGATGGTGAAGGGATTGATATTTTATGTAAAGTAAATTATTTAAATTGTAAAGTATCCTAAATCACCCAACCTATTAAGGATCCTCGATAAGTACAACATAACATAATGGTCACAAACAATGATATAAGAGTCCATAGTTTTAATCTATAGTTTAATATACTATTTTTTTGGATTTGTTAAACAAATAGATTCAATCACGAGGCCTCCTATTTTTAATAGTGATTACTTCATTGGTTTAAATAAAGTGATGCTTTTCTATTTATAGTTCTGCTATGAAAATGTTTTAGATAATATACATCATGATGTTGATTTCAAAATTCAAAATTAAAGAGTTCATGATCTGGATAAACAAAAGGTATTCCTTAGATGAATAACTCATTAGACACTTAATAATACAATTCACTATTCTAGTGAACATTTTATATTAGAACAATTAGAGAAACATTATGGGAAATACATTGTATCAAACTGTAAGATAAGCTTATTAGATTTTTGGTGATGATTAATTAGTGAAAAAAGTTAGATAAAAGTTTCTAATGTCAAAAGGTATGTAAAGAAGGAGTGAGAAGAAACCCCATGATAAGAAAGACTCATCAACCGATGTACGTTTGATTAGTTTATTGATAAATTCCTTACTATTGTTGTTATAGAATGTTCTTAAAAATTAGTAGATATAAATTCTACCATAGATTTTTTAAAAGGTGATAATTCTTGTGAATAAGTAATGACAACATCTAGTTAATGATCTAAATAATGTCCTTATAGTGATCAAGGCCAGATCTGATCCTTGTGTGAAAAGTTGGATCAACTGAAGACCATCCATGAAGTGGATTATGTGCTCAAAGAATATTTTTCTATGGAGAATTAAAGGTTAAAGAAAGAATATTTTTCCATAAATTAATCCATTACTAGAATGGGTGTAAATATTAAAGGGAAAATTTACTTATTCGGAGATATCTCTAAAAAAGTGAAATAAATAATGACTATGGAAATAGAGCCTAAATAAAATTTTATCCCTATATAATCACAACATAAAGAGACTATAAAATTTAAAAGTGAATATTTTGGAAGAATGGAATAAATTTTGTATCAATTGAATGAGAAATATTTAATGATCAATGCTATGGAAAAGTAATTGATTCCTTTAAAAGTGAAAATAATGTTAGATACTTCCACAAGAAAACCTCAACAAGTAGGGAATTGAAAAAAATATCGAATTGATGATAAAATATATGTTTTTACTAAATATAGAAATAATGGCATTAGTTCCAATGAAAAAATAAAAAGGGCTGTGAATTGAGTTTTTAATAGTTTTTTGTTAATCTTTTCAAAACCTATATCCCTCAATTTGATAAAGACACATAGTTAACTAATAAATTAGAATTACATAATTTTATATTTGGAAAATATTATCTATAGATTGATCATAGCTTAGTTAAAATAATTTTGATAATAATTTATCTTTTGAAACTAATTTTCTTCTTTTAAAGACTACATATAAAACGCTAATATAAGTTAACTATCAAAGTAATATTTTTACATAAGTTTGGAAATAGAAAACTGGTTCATTTTAAAACAAAACAATAAATGAAAAAAATTAATGCATAGTAAACTTTTTAAAAAGTGGTTAAGTTTCAAGTAGAGACTCAATCCCCTATACTTGGAAATCACCCACTTCCACACAGCTTATTATAAAATAAATTAATCCACAACTTGGATCATGTTTTTCAAAAAACAATACACAAGCCATGTCCATGAACAAATCCACTTCCATAGTTTCATATAGGATCATAGATAATTAAGATGGAGATAGTATGTGCCTAGAAATATGTAGTTAAGTTCAAGATCTTATGCTTAATATTTTAAATAAAATGCACACAAATAGCTTAAAAGATTATAAAATAGAGTAGGATAAAGATAAGAAATCGATGCGTTAAAGTATTTTCACTATTATTATACATGAATTTCTTCTCTTCTTATTATCATATCATAATTTTCATAAGATGCTAAAATATGTCCGAATGTTATTTGATGTGTTTATTGAGTTTAGAAACAAAATTTTAGATACTTACCAAAATAGAGTAATGGTTCATCTTATTTCTTGTATGCTCAGAAAAGCACATGTGCTCTTATATTTTTTTCTTCTCATATTTTTCTTACATTTTTATTAATTTAAAAATATCTTATTTATAAAATAACCATTGAGAAATCATCATGAATATCCCTATATTTTAGAAATAAATCCAAGGTCATTTAATGCTTTTACATGCATTAAAGTTTTCATAGAATAGTGGTTAGATTATTATTAAAATAATAATAATATAACACTTACATTTATTTATGGTTGATTTATAGTTTCCACAACATCATTGAAGGTTACTTTATTTTTCTATGACAACATCCATTTGAGAAATTTTCAATCACTTTGAATTATTGTATCATACGGTCTATCATTTATTCTTATGACTGATTTCTTTATAGAAATTGATCTTTTTATTCATATGTTTGATTACATAAATAGTGATATATCTATTTTATATTCTCATATTTTTCTTATCTTTGGTATCCTTTAAAAATATGTTCTTCAAAAAATATTCATTGAGAAATCATCATGAAATTCCTTTTATCTTAGTAGAAAATATGAGGTCATTGAATACTTTTAAAAAACATTAAATTCTACAAAAAATGTGGTTGGATTATTAATAAAAATAAAAATAATATAATAATTACATTTTTATGGTCAATTTATAGTTTACACATTATCATTTATGGTCACTTCATTTTTCCATGTCAGTATGCATGTAATTGTTTGTTAATCACTTTGAATTGTTGTATCATACGGTTGATCATTTGTTCTTATGGTCAATCTCTTTATAGTGGTTTATATTTTTATTCTTGTAGTCAATTCAATAAATTGTGAGATCTATACAAATTTTTTATGAATTTTCTTTTTAGTCGATAGGATTCTCATGCAGTCGATCCAACTAAATTTGTGTTCACTTGGGTACTTTTTCTTTTTTTCCCACGATTTATTAGATGTTTGTGTGGTAGATTTTTCCTTTGAGAAATAATAAACCATGGTTTATTTATATTAATTTTGGTCAATCATATCAATTATCATATATTCTCCACGGTAGATCACTTATAAGGTGTGTTTATTTTTAGACTTAGCAAATTTAGTGAGAATACTTTTTCTTTCACCAAACCATTAATGAATTAGAAATAACATAAATATGTTTTATGATTGTTAAAACAAGTAATTTATAAACTAATACAACAATATTCTCCATTTTAATGATAAAAAATCACATAATAAATATAAAAACACAAAAGTAAAAAAGTATACAATCTTCTAATTTTCAAACAATGAATAAATAATAACGAGTTAAATAATGCTCATTTTTATTATTACTTTTACTCTTCCTTTGGAAGTTTCAAAAATAACAAACTAAAAGGCAATAATAGAAAAAATAAAAGGTTGATTATATTTAATTGAAAAATATAAATGATGTAAAAAATACCTATCAGGGATGAATTTGAATATGAATCTTCTGGAATTGCAAGTTCCATTCCATTTTCAAAATTTGGAACTGGATAAGATGGAGGAATATAAGGTGAACCTAGAATTAAGATACATTTGGAAACTGGGGTTTTGTGACCAAGAGATTAGGAAAGGGAGAGACTAAATGGTATTATTGGAGGTATAAGTGTGATAAAGTTTTCTAGAACTGATGCTAAAGTAGTAGCTGAAATCTAAGAAAAATGGAGCACTAGTATATTTGAAAGTTCCAACACAAGGGAAATTTAAACATATATATATATATATATAGGGTTTTAATATCACTTTGATATCAAAAAACAGTCCTATTCCATTCTATATTACTTAAAGAAACTTGTATTTATCTAAGATGAACTAATTTTTAAGTGGATTCATTTTCAATAAATTGTCTATGATAGTTTTAAAACAAACAGTCAAAGGTTGGATTTTTAAATATCTATTAAAGAACATGTAATTATTTTTAATATTTTCCATAGTATAGATTCAATTTAGATAATACCTAAAATAATCCTTGATTATACATTTATATTTTGTAGTCTTGGTGGTCTCATATTAAAGAAAATCATATTACTTTTCATTATGAGCATCAATGTCCATCTCGAATTGATTTTTGATACCCTTTACACTATCGAGAACATTCATAATTTATTAATGAATAAAAATTCGAATAATGTATTCATCAATTGAATTTGAAAATGTAGGAGGTTCTAAATAAGTGGTTGAAGGTTGATCAAGATTGGTATTAACATTAAGATACTTTCTATCAATAGAATCCAACATGTCATTTAGATATCCTTGAAGAGATCTGATTTTATTTTGAAAACTTTTCATTCCCATTTTAAAAGAAATAACTTATTAATGCATATGATCTATTTTTAGAAACCAGTTTGACTAAATATGTGCAATTAACTTTCAAACATTTTGAGAAACATTTTACTCACTATCCATTTTATTTTAAAAATGATAACCAAGAAAATATAATTTAAAAAATTTAAAAGGTCATTATTAAAATCAATATGATATTAAAAGGATAGTACTGGAGAATACTATGAAGTGGATCCAGATTCTTGAGATGGATTAGTTATAGCTTGAGTAGAAGAAACCTCAGGAAAAGGATTATCTCTTGAATAAAATGAATGAGCACTGAAAAAAATATGAAGGGTTTTTTCATGGATACTCTTTAGGTGTAAATATTACAAGTGTTTTTTAATATATTTTAATGAGGCCTAGTATTTGTCCAAAAAATATTTAATGGATGCAAATTATTTCCTTATATAATATTCATAAACATGAACTTCTAGAAAGGGAACTTTAGGAACATATTTTGGAGAGGGTGGAGTAGTCAGGAGCTTTAATAAATCCTTACTAGAATTAAGTTTTATTATACTTAATAGAGAAGGATAATTGGGTTTCTCAGGTATAACATGTTTTTCTCTAGTTACATAAAGATAAAAACCTTTTGTCTTTGATGAATCACCACCATCTTCATCATTATCATCATTCTTATCTTCTTTTTCATGAATATTTTTATCAAATAGATCAACATCAGCTTTATCGAAAAAAATTGATGGAGAAGACCCATCTATATCAAATAATGGATTTTCTAGAGGATTTTATTCACTATAATAAGAGTTGAATATCAGAGGTCTCCATATCTCAAACATAGGTGGAATATCCACTGGTTCACGGTCCATATCCTTATCACATTTAGAGTATATGAAAATTCGTTTAAACAAAATAAATCTAGTAATTCTCTCCACCTCAATAATTACACATAATTCTACAATATGTTTATTTAGTAAATTAACTTTAGTATCTTTTTATGCTTCAAATAAAATATTTGAAGGTTGAGGAACATCAATAACATGAGGATATATTTCCCTTATATGTTCTTCTATAATAGAAATTTAAACTAATTTCTTTTATGATCCTTCCTAAAAATCTCTTATATCTTGTTCATATAGATTGATAGGAGCTTCATATCATACTTCATTAGACGAGTAATTGGATTCAAATATTTCATCTAGTTCCAAACTAGGATCAATTATATCTCTTAGCCTAGTCATATGAGAAACATGGTTGAATATTTCATATAGTTTCTCCATATTTCCCACCCACAACTTTTTCTTTGGATTCAAATTAATATTTATTATCTTATAGGTAGTATGATTAAAATATGCACCATTTGGGGTTACACTCCTTCAAATCCTACAAGAACAAGTCACTTCTATTACAGTAATAAATACATGAACTTGAGGTTATTAAGTGTGTTGAATCTAGATGATTACTTTGATAAATATTCTATATATCTCATTAATAAATGAGTAAATATAATCTGGATTCCATGGACCATAATATATAGAAATAATAAATCTTGATATCTAACATAACATAAATATCTCTTCCTTGTGAAGATAAATTGCTGAATATACTTTATCTGGAGTCTCCACTATACACATATTTCAACCAAAACAGAACTTCTGAAGGTTCTATCATTTGATATTTCTTCAAAGGCATTCCCAATCTCAAAATGGTGAAGGATTACTAGATACAAGCTCTTATAGTCCTCATATTATCTGATATGTGGCATTCTTATATAGTCACCCTAGATAGTTAAGGCAAACTCACATTATTTTCTATTGATTAATGTTCAAATAACAACATCAAATTCACTAGATTCAGAAACCATATTTAGATAAAACTCCCTAACCAAAAGTGGATAGAAAGGATGATTTTCATCTAAAAACCAACTTTTCTATTTCTGATGCAAAACTAATTCCTATAACAATGAACACATAATTTTGACCTGTTAAACTCCTAATTCTAGTTCAACTACAACATCATGAGAAAGAAGACATGGATTTTAAATCCTATAACTCTTACTTCATATAGCTTTTGATCTCTTGGATGATTCAGTAACATCATATCCAAATGATCTCTTTATTTTGACTGACCAGGCTAAGAATCACAACTCAAGTGCTATGTATTCAAATAAAAGGTTTGTGAAAGAGGGTTTTGGTCATATTTTGAAAGGGTGTGGCAATTTGACTTTGATTTTACACATCAATCATTTATGGATTTATTTATATAATAACACATAGGAAATAACAACGTATTTAATGTATTTCTTTATGATACAATAAATGAAATATCTAAATAGAATATTTAATGAATATACAATGTAAAATATTAAATTAAAAAATAAAAAGGATATTAAAATAATTTTAAAAAACATTTTAACTAAAATTAATCATAAATAATTAATGTTTTATATCAATCATTTTTTCACTATTCAAAGGATTTGTAAAATTGTTAGAAAAATGATGTTCTGTACCAATAACTTGTATAGTGTAATCTATTTTTTTGAAAATTATCACTCAAAACGTGATGTTGTATATCAATATGATTTGTTATATAATATAATACATGATTATTGGAGATTTTTACCGCACTTGAATTGTCACAGTTTATAAAGACATGTTGAAACTCATATCTATAGTTTAGTGATGTTTGTTTTATCCACAAAATATGGGAACAACAAATATGAGTAACTATATACTCTATTTTAATAGTATATAACGAAACAAAATTTTGTTTCTTAGTACACCAAAAAACTAATGATTTTCCTAAAAGGGACATTTTCTATAGGTTCTTTTTCAATCTAACTTCCAACCACCGAAATATTTTTCTAAATAACTCACTAAGACAAATTCTTGTCTTATAGAATAAAACAATCCTAAATTGGTTGTACTTTTGAGGTATTTTAAAATTATTTTTGACAATAGTCAAATGTGACTCTTTGGGTTTTTATTGAAAAACATCACACATACACACACTAACAATTATATCAGCTTGGTTAGTATTTAATTAATGTAAACTCCCAATAATACCTCTATAAATGGTTTGATCAATTTATTTCCCAGTTTAATTAAGATCCAATTTATAGGTAATACTCATTAGACTATCACTTAATTTTGTACTACACAAGACCAAAAAATTTAGAATATATTTAGTGTATTTACATTGATTTAAAATAATTCCTTCATTTTTTAGAAATATGAAGAACAGTGAAGAATTTAAATCACCCATTAAACTTATTAAAAATTATATTTTTATAATTATTGAAAAATATGTAAATAAATAAATTTTTTAGATCCAAAAACAATATCATGAACCTATATTTTTACTACTAAAAAAACATTGGAATTCATTTTAATAAATAAATTAGGGTTAGATATTCCTTCAGTAAAACCTTTTGAAATTAGTAATTAGATAATATTGTCATTCCAAGATGTTGGATATTGTTTTTAACTATAAAATCATTACTCTAATTTGAAATCATTATTTGGAAAGTGGGGGGTTTGAACTCTCGGGCGTTGATCAACAAAAACATCATACATTATATAACAATTTAATAATTCCCCCTTTATATCCATTTGATATAATATGAAATAAAAATGTTCTACATAGGAATAAAATACTCCAATGGATTTATGTCTAGATAATCGTGAAAGGGTTTCCTTATTTGCAATACTTTCTTCTTGAATATTTCCTTATGAAGCTAATATATATTATTTTATAAATATTATTCCTGAATCATCTACCTTGTTTATAAACACCGATTTAGTTCCAATGAATAAGTAGTCCTTGAGACATTGAACTAGTTCCCATGGTTTTTTTCTTTAAAACCAATTAAATTATTCTTGAATTTACATTACCCATAATGCATTATTAATTACTTCTGTGATATTATTAGGTTCAATCCATGATAATAAAGATTGATGCTAAACTTGGGTTTTAAGATAATCTCTAGTCTATGTTCCTTTATCTTGGTCTCCAAAAACTACATCAAAGGGATTATATCTATGAGTCTTTAATGTTATATGAATAAAATTAATCAAAAATTAATTTTCATATATGACTTTGGGATCAAGAATTTTCTCAAAACTACTATATTTTTCTATAATAGGTTTTAAAAAACTACCACTAGGTTTAGCATTGATATCCAGATTGGGAAGATCATTCTCCATATTATATAAAGGGATGTTAGGATTATGAGGATCTATCTCATTAAACTTTTCATGAACATATTATACCAAAATCATGGTCTTTTTATTAAATACCATGTATGATTTATTAGATGTATAATATTAAAGGAAAATTCCTTCATCACTTTTGGATAAAAACTTGTCTAAATTATCTTTTTCATTGATTATAAAGACTTTACAACCAAAAACATTAAAGTAATTAAATTTTTGTTAAATACCATTCCATAAATCATATGGGATTTCTTTAAAAGTGGTCTAATTAAAACTCTATTTGTAATATAACAAGTTGTATTCAAATATTATTCTGAAAAAAGGTAAATCAAACTCATTGATCATGGTCCTTGAAATCTCTTGAAGGGTTCTATTTTTCCATTCTACTACACCATTCTATTATAGGGTCCTAGAAGTAGAAATGTTGTGACTATAGATATATTATGATCATAATGATTCAAACTCTTTATTTTCAAACTCATGTCCATGATAAATTATTAATTTTTTAATTTTTAGTCCATTAAGATTCTTTATAGATTTTACATACTTGTAAAAATAAGATAAATATTTAATTTTGTGAGACAAAATTAAGACCTAAGTGTATATTGAAAATTTATCTACTTATTCAAATTTATGATATAAAATCTAGAATGTCCAAAACAATCCATGAGAACCAAATCTATGTAGGTTCTAGGCACATCAGAAGCATCTTGGGGGGGGGGTGTTCACAAATTTAATTTTTTCCGGTAACAATGATCAATCCGAAATCCATAAAGATAACAAAATATTGGATCTTCGTAATAGAATGAAGAACAAAATAAAAGAGTGGAGTCCCAAAACCATAGAGAGGATCACCATATGTTGGTTATAATTTATTTAATTAAAATATAAGAATTACCTTGGTGGAATTCTCTCCCCATTGATGTTTTCGATTACAATCCTATGTGATCCATCGTTGCATCATTGAATCTAAGTTTAGGATTACTCTAGCAGTGATACAAACATGCTCCATGTATCTCTGGAAGTCATTGAAGGCATCTTCGGGTGCAATGGTAGAAGAGACTTATCTTGTGATTTCCACCTTCGATCGCCTTGAGAGCCGCTTGTAAAGAACTGTCCTTGATATGGTGGAGAAGGATCTCTCTCATATCTTGAGAGCATTTTTGGAGGTATATTATTGTCTCTTGTTTTGAGATATTTTTCTAGATCCTTTGTGCACAACCTCAAAAATAGCTAGTCTAATGAGAATTATATATTTGGGATATTAGTTACATAGAATAATAAAATGAATTAATTACCTGAAAGAATTTATTTATTTCATTTAATTTTTAGTAAGACCCCATGTCTAGTAATGACTGTTGAATATTATTATTACATGACATGAACGCATAAAATTATACCTAATATTATTTATTTAAACAAATAATATTATTTCTCACAAATCCCCATAAAAACTACAAGGTATGTATATTAATATACACTGCGTGTAATTTTTTTTGTCATTTTCTTTATTTCCGCCACCACATTTATTAGAACTTGAATAATGGATATTTATTTCTCAAATAAATTTCACTGTATTACTTGCTAATAAATATATTATTTGGCCCATAATATTTTTTCTTGAATAACTAGTGTCAAAATAAATGTGATCAAGCGTCTTTGAATAATTATTAAACCAAAATCGGTAATAATATTTATTCTACTTGTTAAATTAATATTTAACTGAGATACTTAGACACACATAGTGTGTGACCCTCTAGGACACTTTCTCAGTGGCATTAGGCAAACCCTACCTAAAGTCCAATGTTAGCATCTAAAAACACGCCAAGGCACCCATAGAGAAAGAATTTAATGACACAATGACATGTCACCTCTTATGAATGCTTACCGTGTAATGTAATCCCATTTTCTCGATATATCGAATCAAGCGGTTTGCATGCTAGTGCCACAATCCCATGTTCTTGATTATTCTTTCTTTAACTTTCTAAAATTGAACTCACCCATTCCTTACCACAACCATTTATTTATTTAGGCTATATAAATTCCATCAAAGTGCCTGAGATATATAATTTCATTATGGAATATAAGGGAAAAATATTATCTCACATTATCTATTAATGCAGTATTACTCATGACGCACCCAACGAATCCTACCTCATTGCAAACTGTGTGTCGTCACAATTTTTGTCAATACATCTTAGTATGCGAGTTGTAATACCCATTAATTATAATCTTAAAGTCTAAGGACAAATATAGACATCTGCAGCTAGGAACATCCAATGACAAAATGAAATGTCAATTTCCTACCAGTGGGTATCGTTCTTATAATATCCTCCTTGATTTTACCAAGGGAACACACCAAGAGAAGGTTCCTCAAAGTTTTATGATCCCTAACCGCTAATGACTTGTATTATTTTTGTACCTCAAATAATATCATCCAACCATAGAATATATATTCAAGAACAGTGTTATGGAACTTTTGGGTTCTCATCATGGTAGGGATCCTCTATGACCTTTTAGTGGAACAAATATCCTTAGGAAATTATCACATGCATTTTCACACAGAAGAACAATCAAGATGTGATAAGTTATTTATTAAAGAATAAAGTACAAAGTAGTTGGTTCTAGGGAACCAACTCTAACAGACCGCCACTTGTACTAGATCCAAATGCTAACATCCTTTAACCCGCTATATCTCACATGATATTCATGCTTCTACTGAGATAAGCCTTTAGTCATGGGGTCTACTACACTCTCTTTTGTGGACACTCTACTCACTACAACTTCACCATATTATACAAATCCCTTAAGTGGTGATACTTCCAGAGTATGTTCTTTGTCCATTGATGTGACCTTGGTTATTTTTCAAGAGACACCACTGTAGTATTATTACAATACAATGTGATATGATATTTACTACTAGGCACCACATCATGCTCCTAGACAAAGTTACAAATCCATACTACTTCCTTGGATGCATCATAAGCCACTATATATTCGAAATCTTCTATAGAATCAGTGACAACTAGTTTCTTTGAACTCTTCCACCTGATAGCTATTCCATTCAGATAGAAAACATATCTAGATTGTGACTTCAGATCATTATGATCTATCTGAAAACCAGCATCAAAATATCCTCTATTGAAAAGAATCTTATCTCCTCCATACACCAGAAACATATACTTAGTTATTCTCCGATACTTAATAATAGTCCTAACAGTAGTCCAATACTATTCTACTAGATCTTCTTGATATCTGACTACCATGCTCAGTTCATAGGCAACATCAATCCTAGCATATAACATTAAATACATGATTGATCCTATAGCAGAAGCGTATAGGAACTTAATCATTATATCTTTCTCCTGTTGTGTCGGAGGACACATTTTCATGGAAATATATATGTCACGTGACACTGGAACCAATCCCCTCTTGGATTGTTCCATACTAAATCTCTTTAGTATCTGGTCAATGTATGTACCATGATATAGTCCAAGCGTCCTCTTGGATCTATCACGAATGATCTTGATACATAGATTGTAGGTTACTTTACCCAAGTCCTTCATGGACAAACACATGTTCAACCAGTCCTTAACTGACTGTAAGACTATTACATCCTTTCCAATAAGCAATATGTCATCAACATATACTACTAGAATAACGATCACATTCCCATTAAAACCCTTATAAACATATTGATCACATTCATTCTTAATGAAACCAAATTCCTTTTTAGATTCATCAAATCTAATCTTTCATTACCTGGATGCTTTATTTAATCCATAAATGGATTTATAAAACTTACAAACCTGTTTGGTTTCACCTGGTGTCACAAACCCTTCTGGTTGTGTCATATAGACATATTTTTGATGGTTCTCATTAAGGAATGTTGTTTTGACATCCATTTTCCTAATATCGTACTCATGATAAGCTACTATGGAAAGTATTATTCTTATGGATTTAAACATGGAAACTGGGGAGAGGGTTTCATCATAGTAAATTACTTGACGCTATCTGAATCCTTTAGCCACTAGACTTTCTTTATAGGTGATAACATGACATTTTATGTCCAGTTTTCTCTTGAATACCCATTTATATCCAACATGCTTTACATCTATTGGCTCATTGACCAAAACCCAGACTTGGTTCTGATACATGGAATCTATCTCAGAATTCATAGCTTCTAGCCGTATTCCAGCTTCTTAGCTTTCTACTACTTCTTCTTGGAGGCAGGTTCATCATTATACAATAATAATGATTCACCTTCCTCAGTGACTATGAAACCAAATATCTCTGGTTCCCTTACCACTCTTGAGCTCCTAAATAGTACTTGTGTTTCTAGAACTTCTTCCATAGGAGCCTGTGAAACTTGTTCCTATACCAACTCCTATGTATATTTATCATCAATATCATCAAAGTCAATATTTCTCATACTATACTTTATAAGGATGTGATCCCTCTCAAAAAGGATGGCTTGTCTGGCGATAATTAATTTCTTTTATAAAGGGATATACATGAGATATCCTTTCATTTCATTGGGATATCTTATAAAGATACACCTCGTGCCCTGGGGTTTCATTTTTTTTCATAATACAACCTTAACAATTTCATCACAACCCCATACACTTGTGTGTGACAAAATTGGTTTCTTTCCATTCCATAACTTAGAGGGAATTCCATTTTCTGCCTTATTTGGTGCTCGATTTAATGTGTATACTGTAATTTTTAATGCATATCCTCAAAAGGAGAATGGAAGATATGTATCACTCATCATCGACCTCACCATGTACAACAAGGTTCGGTTCCTTCTATCACCAACACCATTCCATTATGGTGTATAAGGATGAGTGAGATGATATAGAATCCAATACTCCTATAGAAGATCAATGAACTCTTGTTTAAGATATTCTCTACCTCAATCTGATCAAAGTTTCTTAATCCTCTTACCAAGTGTATTCCCTACTTCATTCTTGAATTCCATAAATTTATCTAAGGATTCTAAATTATACCTCATTTAGTATATGTATACATATCTACTCAAATAATCATTAAAAGTAATGACATAAGAATATCCACCTCTAGCTTCTACTGGAAATGGTCTGTAGACATCAATTTGCACTAAACCTAGGATCTCAGTGGCCCTTTCACCCTGTCCATTGAAAGGATGTTTGGTAATTTTACCTTGTAAACAAGTGTGACATCTATCAAGTGGTTTTAGTTCATTAGAGTCTAAATAACCATCCAAGCAATGTTTTGTCAAGCGCGTTTAGTTTACATGACCAAGATGGTGATGACACAACTGGGTGTTGTATGAGTCATGTGAATTTGTTTCGTTATTGATTTCCAAAACATGGTTTTCATAATTTAATACATACAAACCATTATTCAAATGTTCCATACCATAACATATGTTTTTATTATAAAAGAAACAACACTTATTTCAAAATTTAAAAATAAATCCATCCATATCAAAACAAGATACATAAATTATGTTCTTAGTAACACTAGGAATATAATAACAGTTATGTAAAACCAAAAGCATTCTAGTTTGCAATGAGAGATGGTAATCCCCAATGGACAACACAACCATCCTCACTCTATTGGAAGCTCGAAGAACTACCTCTCCTGTAGAAATCCTTCTAAATCTACATGGTTCATTATTTTGAATATTGATGTGGGCCCCATAAGCTGTATCTAATATTCAATGTGTACAAATGGAAAGACTACACTCAATAACGAATGCACCTTTAGCATCCCCATTCTTCTGGGTATAGTTACTCTTCTAGTTTTTTTACTTGACACATGAAAAACAAACCACCTCACATTCCTTTCCTTGCCTCTGGATCTTACCCTTCTTAGAGGGATGGTGCTTGGGGGTTCAGACCATTTATAAGTCCTTGAACCCTATTCATTGTCCTTCATTTTCTATTCACCATAAGGACTGTAGGTTTTTCACACCCCATGTCCTTATCTACCTAGAGAATTTAGGTCAGATGTTCTGATAGAATCTTCTCATTGTTTCTCATGTTATAATTTACAATAAAGCTAGAAACGGTCTTGGGTAGTGATGAGAGGATGAGATCTGTATGCAAATCAACTAGGAACTTAATCCCTAAGATGTCTAGGTGTTCAATGTACCCAATAAACATGACTACAAGAGGCCTATCTGGTGCATACTCTCTATGCTTATTTGTAAACAAAGCATTGGAGATCTCATATCTCTCCTATCTCACCTTCTCTTGATAGAGATCCTTAAGATGAGACATCATGATGTACACATCCATGTTTTCATGATGATTAAAGAGCCCATTAGACATGGCCGATAACATAAAACATTGGACATCTAGGGTATCATTCGTATGTTTTATATAGAGAGATAGTTCCTCATCACTAGCCTCTTTCCCAATCGCAACTAGAACAGACTCTTCCATCACATATAATTTCCTCTCGCAGTGAGGGATGATGTGTAAACACCTCTGTCATTCTTGGAAATTGGTATTGGTGAGAAGGTTTTACTTCTATAGTATGGTTCACAATGATATGTTTGAAGTCATTTTTCTTTCAGTTTATACAAATTAATATGAGAAAAGGTTCAGTACTTTATCATGAAAAAACCGAGACAAATAAATAATTTAATACTTATCAGTCTCCCACTATTTTACCTAAATCCAATAGCCCTCACAATTGACTTTAGAATATTTTATTTCCTAATTATTCTAGTGGAGAGCATCCATATTACCCTTATCATTACCTAAAATAGGGTTGGTCAAGAAACTTGAAGGGTTTCAAGTAGGAATTCCAAATCCCAACTACATTAACTCACAGCTCCATGATCCACTGAGTGGCCTCCCCAATCTTGAAATCCTTTTATTTTGGATTTCCTCAAACTTTGCCTCTTAGTCACACCATGTCTTGTTGTGGAAATCAACCCTTGATGTGATAAAAGTCAAGTCAACCCAAAAACATGAATTATAATACCTCGATAATTAAAATCACCCAACTAGGATTGGTCAATTACTTTGAACTATGGTTCGATTCTAACCAATATTATGGAAGGCTATACAGACATAATATTTTATTTGAGGGATTTTATCCTTATACATAAATTTCCATTTTATTATCTTTGATTAAATTCTTTTTAATATCAAGTGGGATATACTTAAGTGATTAACCATGTCAAAGATAATATTTATTCATAATCCGCTCTTATTTTTGTTCCATCTTGCAAGATTTTTTAATTCATTAATAGTGTGATCATGAAAACACACCCACAATAAATAAACCATGAAACTGACAGAAATAAAATAAACATTATGATCATGAGCTTGTTCTATTGGTTAGTTTATCTAGTAGTTGATAAACTAACCCAAGACCTAGGGGAGAAAAACCTTGAACCTTTTGGGTCTGTGTTTTTATCTTTCCACCTGTCCAAATTTGTATCTCCTTGGATTGGTTTCAACTTGGCTCTTAACTTGAGCCACCTCCATGAGCTTTGGAGATCCATCCATTACATATACTTTTATCTCACTCGTAGGTGAGGGGTAAAATGGGGTTTTACATAAAAGAAACCTTGGAAAGACAGGCCCTACATATTAATGAGGAGAGGGCTCACATGCCAAAAAATTTAATTTAAATAAATAAATTAAAAGAAACCATTCACATACAAAGGTATTGTTCTATCTCATGATCATCCATAGATGAAATAATATTTATGTATAAATAAAACTAGCATTCAATTCTTTAATCGTTATTGTCTAAGTTAATCCACACTTGAATCAATTAATTGTATTTAATTAATCAATCCTTTTATCTTAAACCCCTTTTCTGAATTTCCTTGATATTCTCATCCATAATAATTTTAAACAAATAAATTCATTTAAAATTATCTTTTTACGTAACTTTTACCTTGGAGGAAACTCGGTGAATTCCCGTTCATAACTACCCAATGAGTAGAAATGAACATTACACAGATGTTAAATTAAACACATATATATAAAACACCTATCACGTATTTTTCCTGAGCTTTACATCCACACTATGCTACACATCTCAAGGGTTTCTATAATATAATAATAAATTTTACTAAATTGTCATAATTTTTACAAGTACAAGACATGTATTTCAGACTAAATAGTGTGTAATTTTGTTTCTTATCTATCCAAAGTACACGCTTGGAGACATTGTGTGTATATGTACTTGAGAAATCTTCAGAGTACACAATATGTTTAGTGGAACACACACTATGTATGAAAGTAAGGATGATTGTCACCAATCGATTATTCAAGGTTCTGGTGCTCTGCTAATGTGTATAGTATCACTCAGGTCGAATCCTTGATGATGATACTTTTTAATATTCGGTTGTTTTTAGTTGATTATATTTTGACTGGTGGGGGGCGTGGGGTTTGTTTTCAGAGCATATGAAATAATATATAGATGTTTTTTGATTTAAAAAATTGATAAATATTCTGTTGAGTTTATTATTTGAGATTTAATCTTATGATATCCTTTGTCTTTTCTTTATATTATATTAAATTAATACCCACTTATCAAGATGAATTTGATCATAATTCCTAAGTTTTAAAGATTTAATCCAATTCGTAACTTAACTTAAGGTTCTAATCATTACCATTACATGTTTATGGGAGTGTATTTTTGGTTCCAATAATCCATATAGTCCACATATTAAACAAAACATGTCATTAATCCATGACATATAAAGTTTAACATTCACAATATTAACTCAAAGAATACTCATTGAGAAAAAGATCTCGATCACTTAATATCCCCAAATTATAACTCACCCCAATGGTATATTTACACATCCATTTAAATGAATATTAATATAGTTAAATATGTTTAAGGTGATGGATTCTAAATAAAGTGAAAATAATGGGATAAGAAAAGAGTTGTGCGTTAAACACACAAATGATTATTGAACAGTATTAAAAAAAGACATTCAATTGAATGAGGAAGAAAAATAAGGTAAATAATTTTAACTTAATTTAAACCATTTTAAGAACATTAATATTAAACTATAGAAGATTTTTTAGAATAAGGGATATTGATAAATAAACTTTCATAAAAACAAAATTACCAAAATAGACTTACAAGATTACAACAATGAAGAACACAAAAGTATTTGAAAACAAAGAAAGGATGAAAGGTCTCTCAAGTGAATATTTTTGTGTGGAAGGTCCTCCTAAGAATTTTTAATGGATTTGGTCATGCCAATATATGATCCTTTCTTCTGGTATTATAACTCTTTTGAAGGAAGGGGGAGGGGATGTATTTATTATGACAACCCTGCTTTTTATTACAACTTAAACATGCTTTATTACATAAAACTTCACTTGATACAACAAAGAAGATCGAGAGGTTTAGTGTATTTGGGGCTTAGGATCATTACATAAAAACTTTAAACTTGATATACAACATCCTTATTGAAAACTTCCTTTACATGACCACTACATTCCTTCGTACTTAGCATTGCATGGGATAACCTGAGGACACGCATAAGAAAAGGGTGAGCTATAAAGCCCAGTAAGGAAGTACACAATGAATAACATGAGGAGTAAAATACATGTTAGGAAATAGGCATATCAATAGAGCATAAGAGAGACATGAACATAAAGGCATGATAAAGCATGATAATCATAACATGGAAATGTGGAAACAACACTTAACATTGAATTAGCATGAGCCAAGGCTCATTGCACATGGAGCATGAGTAAACCCTCATTGCACTTGAAGCACGAGTAAACCCTCGTTGCACTTGAATTAGCATGAGTCAACACTCATTGCACATGATGTATCATGATACTATACTTTACCCAATGCATTGGAGCGCTATCAGGGCGCACCCTTCTTAAACATTTCATTTCATGCATAAGTGTGCCACATGGATCATAAAACATGGATTCATAAAACATAATCATTTATTCCACGATAAAGGAATGTGGAATTCATACATGAAACTTTACAATCAATAAGTAAATGTGCATAAAGGTGAATACCCTTGATGGAGAAATGGGCATGGTATTCACTACACAATGATATTGGCTTAGAAAATCGGTGTGATTTCGGCAGCGTAACGACGTGACATAAGAATTCATAAAAAGGCTGATGAGAGAGAAAGGGGTTCCTCATCATATTTAAATGTAATGGACAGTAAGAAGGTCATATAGATACATGTCCCAACAATTGAAAAGGAATTTAGATTCATGATACAAAAGTATTGCTTGAATATAAAAGAGGAGAAAAAGGTTCCTTTCGGAATTTCGGCATAGTAACGGGTGTACATGGGAGGCATTTAATGAGAGAGAAAGGGGTATCCCATCATTCAAACAATAAGAGGGCAGTATGGGAGAGGTGAGAAACCATACCCCAACATTCATAAATGAAATTAAAAGGGAAATAAAACTTAAAGAAAATTGACAAAAATGAGAAAGGAAGAAAAAACCCTTACCTGGAAGTGTGCTTCCAAAGGCTAGAGAGAGGCTTGTGAGAGGATTCTTGGGAGCTTGGGGCAACTTGGGAGGATTATATAGAGAGTAGGGAAGAGGTTGGACGAACTCCAAGGGATTTTAGTGAGGAGGAAGTGGGAGCTTTGGTGGGTTTATATAGGAAAGGTGAGGGAATTCTTTATTATTTAGGTTTGGGACCCCTTATATTAAAATAAACCAAACCACAAACAATGCCATGGTATTTGCCCATGGTTTATGGAAAAGGAAAAAGGAAAACAATATTTTACAAGGACAAGGTCCGAACTTATTAAAAAATTAGGGTTGCTTATGTGGAGGTGAGTCACACTTCCATGGAAATTAATTTAAAAAGGCAAAGTGTTGAATAAGTCTTGAGGGATCCATTAATGCTTTGAAAAGTTAGTCAAACAAACCCAAAACCTCATTATTTTAATGATAAAACATATATTGGCCGAACATAAGGATTATGGTATTTTATTACATCACCATTGGGTCATTATTATGTCATAAAACACATTATATATTTAAATGGTATTTAATTTTTACCCAAAAATTTGACTGTCTCAGAAAATTATGAAAAAGTCACCGTTGGATAATTTCGACGTCCTGATTCCAAAAATAATATTTATTTTATCTAAATAATTTTCTAAATATGTGAATTTTCACTTTTAAAATAAAAACCGACATTTATAAAAAATTCACGGGTTTTGACAGAAATGGCTTTCAAACCTTAATAAAAATTTTAATTGCATTCATAAAATTATAAGATCATTTATATTTAATAAAAATTAATTTAATATTAATAATAATATTTTATTAAAATATTATTTAATTCAAAAATCCTTTAATTTAATAAAATATAATTCTTAATTAAATAATAACTAAAAACACCGTTTGTACTTTAAAAACTAATTACAATGTATCAAAAATGACTAGAAATTATATTCATTATTATATACAAAGATAATGTACATGAACATGGTGCTACTTATTTGTTACATAACCCCTTAAAATAGCCGCATAAGACCTAAGGGTAAGGTGTGCGATGGTGACAGACTCTTGGGGTTGCTCGGATAACATCGCTCGAGTGGTAATCTCTATCAACTTCCATTTTTCCCGTAGACGATCACGTTCGAGCTTGACTTGATGAAGCTCAGCTTGGGCTTGGTCAAGGGAAAAGCCCAAAGACGCCACCTCTTTTCCGAGCTCCGAAAAATGGGCTTCGTAAGGGGCAATTCTACTGGATGAGGCCATCGCTTCCTTTGTCTGAGTAGAAAATTGGTTCGTTAAAGCCTTATATTTAAACTAACCAGATGATCACTGTTCAACGGCTATAAAAGTAACGGTCACAAATCTTAAAGTAAAACTAAAAAAAGTTGATATCTTATAAAAACATTTTTCATAAAGAAACATTTAACTGGATCAAGAGGGATTTTCCATTAATGAAACTTCGGGTCGTTACAACATTCCCCCCTTAAGAAATTTCGCCCTCGAAATTTTCCTTTTCCCACACTAAAACAAATGTGGGTAACTTAGCTTCATCATATCCTCCGACTCCCAAGTTGCTTCTTAAAACTTGTGGTTTCTCCACAACACCTTGACGAGGGGCATTGTCTTATTTCGTAGAACTTTTTCTCTACGATCTAAGATCTTCACTGGTTGCTCCTCATAAGAAAGATCATCTTCTAATTGTACCACCTCGGTAGAGAGTACATGTGAAGGGTCTGGTATGTACTTCTTTAAGAGGGATACATGGAAGACATCATGCACCTTGGCCATAGTAGGTGTAAGTGCTAGTCGATAGGCCACAACCCCAACATGATCAAGAATCTCGAAGGGGCCGATGTACCTTGGACTTAACTTCCCTTTATTTCCAAACCTCATGACCTTATTCCACGGAGATATGCGTAAAAACACCATGTCTCTGACATTAAACTCAAGGTCTCGTCGACGATTATCTGCATAACTCTTCTGTCGACTCTGGGCTGCCTTGATATGCTGCTGAATGGTTTTCACCTTCTCCACCATTTCTTCGACCATTTCTGGTCCAAGCAGCTTATGTTCACCGACCTCATCCCAACATGTCGGTGTTCTACACCTTTTCCCATACAGGGCTTCATATGGTGCCATTTGGATGCTCGAGTGGAAACTATTATTATAAGAGAACTCAACTAGAGGAAGATGTTGATCCCATCCTCCTTTAAAGTCCATTGAGCATGCTCTCAACATATCCTCAAGTGTTTGGATAGTCCGCTCGGATTGGCCATCATTTTGAGGATGATAGGCCGTACTGAAGTTCAGTTCAGTATTCAGAGCATGTTGAAGACTCTTCCAAAACATAGAGGTAAATCTTGGATCTCGGTCAGACACAATAGATAGTGGTACTCCATGCAACCGTACCACTTCCCGGATATATATCCGTGCCAGTTGATCCAAAGAGAAATCCTCTCGAATAGCAATGAAGTGTGCAGTCTTTGTAAGACGATCCACAATAACCCCGATTGCATTGTTGCTTTTGGATGTCCTTGGAAGTCCAGTGACGAAGTCCATGGTGATGTTCTCCCATTTCCATTCTGGTATGGGCAATGGTTGCATCATCCCCTTAGACTTCTGCCTCTCTGCCTTCACTTGCTGACACACCAGGCACTTTGATGTATATTCGGCGATCTCCTTCTTCATATTATCCCACCAAAAGTTTTCTCGGAGATCTCGATACATCTTTGTGCTCCCTGGGTGAATAGAGAAATTTGAACTATGTGCATCATCCAAAAGTTCCTTCTTCAGCTCCGAACTTGATGGGACACATAGTCTTTTCCCAAACCGCACAATTCCTTCTTCATTAACATTAAACTCTAAGGATTTTCCCTTTTTGATAGCTTCCACTTTTTCTTGGATTCCTGCATCATCCTTTGGAGCATCCTTTAACCTTTCCAAAAGAGATGGTTGAGCAATCATTTGTGAAAGGATTGATGATGTTCCCTTCTTTATGATTCCCACGTCCATCTTCATCAAGTCTAAGAAGATTGGATCCTTCTCAATTCTCATCATTGATAGAATTGCTGGATCCTTTCTACTCAGGGCATCCGCCACCTTGTTCGCCTTCCAAGGGTGGTAATGTATTGAACAGTCATAATCCTTTATGAGCTCTATCCATCTTCTCTGGTGCATATTAAGCTCTTTCTGTGTGAATATATATTTAAGACTCTTGTGGTCAGTATATATCTCACATTTCTCTCCATAGAGATAATGCCGCCAGATTTTCAAGGCAAAGATTACCACCGACAACTCCAGATCATGCGTTGGATAGTTTCGCTCATGGATTTTCAACTGTCTTGAGGCATAGGATATCACTTTATCATTCTGCATCAGCACACATCCTAAGCCCTTCTTCGAAGCATCACTGAATACCACAAAAAGCTCCCCACTTGTGGGTAAAGTGAGCACAGGTGCAGTGATAAGCCTCCTTTTCAACTCCTTGAAGCTTTCTTCGCATTCATCACTCCAAGCAAACTTTACTCCCTTTTGAGTTAGCTTGGTAAGAGGGTTGGACAATCGTGAGAAGTTTCTCACAAATCGTCGATAATATCCAGCTAACCCCAAGAAGCTATGGATATCAGTTACCGATGTTGGCCTCGGCCATCCCTCAATTGCATCTGTTTTGGAGGGGTCCACAGATATCCCATTGCTTGTGATGATATGGCCCAAGAATGAGACCTCCTTCAACCAGAACTCACACTTGATGTACTTGGCATAGAGAGTCTCCAGTACAGTTCTTAAATGCTCCTCATGGTCCTCCTTGGTTTTGGAGTATATTAGAATATCATCTGTAAAGACTACCACAAATTTATCTAGGTAATCTCTAAAGACTCTATTCATCAAGTCCATGATTATTGCTGGAGCATTGGTGAGTCCAAAAGGAATTACTATGAATTCATAGTGCCTGTACCTTGTACGAAAAGCAGTCTTGGGGATATCTTCCTTCTTCACCCTTACATGATAATATCCCGACCGCAAGTCGACCTTGGATAAGTATTGTGCTCCACGCAGCTGATGAAACAAGTCATCGATTCTTGGGAGAGGATACTTGTTCTTTATCGTGATTTTGTTAAGTTCACGATAATCGATGCAAAGTCGCATTGACCCATCCTTCTTCTTGACGAAGAGGACTGGTGCACCCCATGGTGATGCACTTGGGCGTATAAACCCTTTATACAGATTCTCCTGTAGTTGTTTCTTCAGTTCTTCAAGCACAACCACATCCATTCTATATGGAGTCTTGGATATTGGTAGCGCCCCAGGTATAAGTTCAATTGAGAACTCAACATCTCTTCTTGGAGGAAGACCAGGAAGTTCCTCGAGAAATACTTCAGCGAATTCCCTCACAATAGGCATTTCTTCAAGGGTGGTTTCTTCCTTGGACTCAATCATCTGAGCCAGATATGCGTGCTCATAAGGCAATAATATCCATTCTTGAGATGATGGAGCTAAAGGAGATTCATCTTCCTCCTGACACTTGTAAAGAATCGGGGGTCGATTCTCCATATGGAGTGTGATTTCCCTCTCCCGACAATTTATGTTGGCTCTATATAAGGAAAGCCAATCCATGCCAAGAATTGCATCAAATTCCACCAAATAGAGTATGATGAGGTTCTCCGGGAAATTCAATCCACAGATTATAACAGGGGAGGACTTATACTCATGGGATGCAATGATTTCCCCATTTTCCGTACTCACCGACATCTTTACTTCCATGATTTGTGGTGGTGTCGGGATTGTTCCACTAAACTTTTGAGATATAAAAGAATGCGTAGAACCTGAATCAAAAAGTAAATTCGCTATTCTTGAATTAATAACTAGCGTACCTGTCACCACTTCGTTGTCGAGGTTCACTTCGGCAGAAGTGATGGAAAAAGCTCTTCCTTGCTGTCTTGGGGGTTGTTGATTGCCTCCGATAACCCTTGGATTAGGGCACTGATTCGTAAAATGACCCGGTTCTTTGCATTTGAAGCATTGAACAACGCGTTGAGGTTCGAACGGAGCGTTCCTCCCCTCCGTCGCAGCCGCGGGTCCTTCTTGCTGACAGTTAACAGCTAGGTGCCCTTCTCTTCCACACTTAAAGCATTTTCTTGTCCCCCTAAGGCAATTTCCAGGGTGCTTTTTTCCACACTTTTGGCAAGTGGGGTGCTGGAATTTCTTAGCGCCATTGGATTTATCCATCGGACCACCAGCATTGAAGTCCACCTTCCGATTCTTGTCCCCATGATACCCCTGTGATTCTCCGATCTCCATTTCAACCTTGAGGGCACATCGGACAATTTCCTCATAGCTGTCGAAGTCACGGATCGCTAATGCTTTCCGCAAGCTAGGCTTCAGCCCACCAAAGAAGCGGTCAACCTTGCATTCGGGGGTAACGACAAAGCCGGAAGCGTATCGTGCAAGCCTTGTGAAGTTTGCCTCGTACGCTCCCACAGATTCCTCATCTTTCTGCTTGAGGGAAAGGAAGTCCCTTTCCATCTTAAGACGGAGGGTGCGTGGAAAATATTTATCGAAAAACATCTTCCAGAATACCTTCCATTCCAAAGCCTCGATCTCCTCCTCAGGCTTCGTATTTTTGATCAATGTCCACCATTGATCAGCTTCACCCTCCATACGATAAGCCGCCAGGAGAACCTTCTATTTTTCAGAGCATTGGAGGATGGAGAATATCTTTTCAATGGAGTTGATCCATTGTTCAGCAATCGTGGGATCGGATGATCCACTAAAAGTAGGAGGCCTTTGTCTCATGAAGCTTTCAATAGCGACTTGTTCTTTCTTAGGGGGGGTTGAACATTCCTCTTGACCAGTGTTTCTATTCAAAACTTGAGTTAGCTGAGAGAGAAGCATGACAAAGTTCGCGATTCCCGCTCCCATTGGATTGGGCATCTCATAAGTACAATCATCACACTGATCTTCACAACGGTTGTTAGCCCGAGTTCTCCTATTACCGGCCATTGGCTGGAATAAAAGGAAAGTTAGGGGTAACACATAAAGGGTAATCCAAAGACAAAAGTTGATGACTTATAAATAAACTTTAATCTCTTTAACTCATGAGTCTATAGGATTCAGTCCAGGATTTTCATGATCTTCCTTCTAACATATATTCTTAGGGGCATTTTTCCCTTAATAAGGGTTCATACTAAGATTGTGAATTTATCAAAACATATCCCCCGGGAGTGTCGTAACCAAGAGTGCAGCAAGGCCCGTTGTCATGCACCAGTTCCCGTTTGAGTCTAGCTCAAAGCGGTGTTTTCGGGTTTTACCCCTAGGATACATCTGTGCCAGAGCCGCCTCTACCTGCTCGTATCCAGACAGGGATGTATTTGTTTGATAAACCACTTACTTAGTATTTACCAAAACTTAGTGATGTTTTTATTATGCTTAGTCTTGTATCTAAGGCTTTACTAGGGTTTCCTAATCCCAAAAATAACTAAACCTATCCTCTGATACCAACTATGACAACCCTGCTTTTTATTACAACTTAAACATGCTTTATTACATAAAACTTCACTTGATACAACAAAGAAGATCGAGAGGTTTAGTTTCTTTGGGGCTTAGGATCATTACATAAAAACATTAAACTTGAAATACAACATCCTTATTGAAAACTTCCTTTACATGACCACTACATTCTTTCGTACTTAGCATTGCATGGGATAACCTGAGGACATGCATAAGAAAAGGGTGAGCTATAAAGCCCAGTAAGGAAGTACACAATGAATAACATGAGGAGTACAATACATGTTAGGAAATAGGCATATCAATAGATCATAAGAGAGACATGAACATAAAGGCATGATAAATCATGATAATCATAACATGGAAATGTGGAAACAACACTTAACATTGAATTAGCATGAGCCAAGGCTCATTGCACATGGAGCATGAGTAAACCCTCATTGCACTTGAAGCACGAGTAAACCCTCGTTGCACTTGAATTAGTATGAGTCAACACTCATTGCACATGACGTATCATGATACTATACTTTACCCAATGCATTGGAGCGCTATCAGGGCGCACCCTTCTTAAACATTTCATTTCATGCATAAGTGTGCCACATGGATCATAAAACATGGATTCATAAAACATAATCAGTTATTCCACGGTAAAGTAATGTGGAATTAATACATGAAACTTTACAATCAACAAGTAAATGTGCATAAAGGTGAATACCCTTGATGGAGAAATGGGCATGGTATTCACTACACAATGATATTGGCTTAGAAAATCGGTGTGATTTCGGCAGCGTAACGGCGTGACATAAGAATTCATAAAAAGGATGATGAGAGAGAAAGGGGTTCCTCATCATATTTACATGTAATGGACAGTAAGAAGGTCATATAGATACATGTCCCAACAATTTAAAAGGAATTTAGATTCATGATACAAAAGTATTGCTTGAATATAAAAGAGGAGAAAAAGGTTCCTTTCGGAATTTCGGCATAGTAACGGGTGTACATGGGAGGCATTTAATGAGAGAGAAAGGGGTCTCCCATCATTCAAACAATAATAGGGCAGTATGGGAGAGGTGCGAAACCATACCCCAACATTCATAAATGAAATTAAAAGGGCAATACAACTTAAAGAAAATTGACAAAAATGAGAAAGGAAGAAAAAACCCTTACTTGGAAGTGTGCTTCCAAAGGCTAGAGAGAGGCTTGTGAGAGGATTCTTGGGAGCTTGGGGCACCTTGGGAGGATTCTAGAGAGAGTAGGGCAGAGGTTGGACGAACTCCAAGGGATTTTAGTGAGGAGGAAGTGGGAGCTTTGGTGGGTTTATATAGGAAAGGTGAGGGAATTCTTTATTATTTAGGTTTGGGACCCCTTATATTAAAATAATCCAAAACACAAATAATGCCATGGTATTTGCCCATGGTTTCTGGAAAAGGAAAGAGGAAAACAATATTTTACAAGGCCAAGGTCCGAACTTATTAAAAAATTAGGGTTGCTTATGTGGAGGTGAGTCACACTCCCATGGAAATTAATTTAAAAAGGCAAAGTGTTGAATAAGTCTTGAGGGCTCCATTAATGCTTTGAAAAGTGAGTCAAACAAACCCAAAACCTCATTATTTTAATGATAAAACATATATTGGCCGAACATAAGGATTATGGTATTTTATTACATCACCATTGGGTCATTATGATTTCATAAAACACATTATATATTTAAATGGTATTTAATTTTTACCCAAAAATTTGACTGTCTCAGAAAATTATGAAAAATTCACCGTTGGATAATTTCGACGTCCTGATTCCAAAAATAATATTTATTTTATCTAAATAATTTTGTAAATATGTTAATTTTCACATTTAAAATAAAAACCCACATTTATAAAAAATTCACGTGTTTTGACAGAAATGGCTTTCAAACCTTAATAAAAATTTTAATTGCATTCATAAAATTATAAGATCATTTATATTTAATAAAAATTAATTTAATATTAATAATAATATTTCATTAAAATATTATTTAATTCAAAAATCCTTTAATTTAATAAAATATAATTCTTAATTAAATAATAACTAAAAACACCGTTTGTACTTTAAAAACTAATTACAATGTATCAAAAATGACTAGAAATTATATTCATTATTATATACAAAGATAATGTACATGAACATGGTGCTACTTATTTGTTACATAACCCCTTAAAATAGCCGCATAAGACCTAAGGGTAAGGTGTGCGATGGTGACAGACTCTTGGGGTTGCTCGGATAACATCGCTCGAGTGGTAATCTCTATCAACTTCCATTTTTCCTGTAGACGATCACGTTCGAGCTTGACTTGATGAAGCTCAGCTTGGGCTTGGTCAAGGGAAAAGCCCAAAGACGCCACCTCTTTTCCGAGCTCCGACAAATGGGCTTCGTAAGGGGAAATTCTACTGGATGAGGCCATCGCTTCCTTTGTCTGAGTAGAAAATTGGTTCGTTAAAGCCTTATATTTAAACTACCCAGATGATCACTGTTCAACGGCTATAAAAGTAACGGTCACAAATCTTAAAGTAAAACTAAAAAAAGTTGATATCTTATAAAAACATTTTTCATAAAGAAACATTTAACTGGATCAAGAGGGATTTTCCATTAATGAAACTTCGGGTCGTTACATTTATATCCCAAGGAGTTAGACTGTTTACATACAAATCTGTCCTTTCACTTGTCTCACTGGTTTTCCCATTCCAATATCTGAATCACGAGATATCTTCTTATTCAAAGTTTTGGAAAATAATGTTTTCCGACTACTCTAAAAATTTGGATCCATTTGGACTTATGGATCCAATGTTATGTCGGATGGAGTAAATAATTATAATCTGTCCATTTCAATCCAGACTTTTCAGAAGGTCGAAATGTGAATGGGTTTTAGAATAGAAAGATGCCCTCAAATAAAAATAATTTATTCTATCAAGTTAGCTGTGCATATATTAGCTTTCAAACTGCCAAATCCCATCCTTATTTTATGACTAGATCATTATAAATGTCATTAATAGTTTTCAGAATTTAATTCCCATCCAGAATGGTGGGATGGACTTCAAAGAACCAGCCGGGAACCTTGTTCTTGTAGTTGGACCTTCAGATTTTTATCCGTGATTACTTTGGGTAATCAAGAAAATATAGTGGAGTTTCTTCAAATTGGATATTTAGGATTTAGACTAGTATCTCAATCATCCTGGATGGTCCAGTTTCTTCATATATTCTTTGGGTCTTCTTGTGTAGACCATATGACCCTACAAATAGATGATTTGGTAAAAGGTTCCTTCTAATGAAATTTTTTAATGTGAGTTAGTAACCCAAAAAAAGATTCATGCAATTTGGATAAATAGGGTGCGAGTTATTATTATAAAAGTAAACAGACTTGAATCTGGATAAATTCAAATAGTGTTCTAAAATTATATTAAATATTTAAACATTAATATTTCACACAACTTATGAAAATTTCATAGAGAATCATTAAAGGGATTATATAATAAATTATGAAATTATTAATAACATCAAATCCCCCACACTTAGTCTTGTGAATTTCCTTATGTGAAATAAATATAAAAACATAAAAAATTCATTTTTAATCACCAAAAAATATTAAAATTTAGTTTTCCCCAATCAAGGGATGTTTAGACAATTTCACTCATCCATATTGAATTACAACTCAATTTGTTACAGAAAAATGTTCCAAAAACAAATATTTTTTTCATGCTCAAACATAGAAATGAAAAATGGTGGCACACAAAACATAATCCTCTCAAGATGATAAAATTAATTTATGGAGATTTACTCATTCACCAACCAAAAGTTAAAATCTTAGAGTTTGTAAGAGCTCTCAGCTTTTATTCCCTATTCAAATGTCCTCAAAAATCAAGAGGTATTTTAGGGGTTTTTTGTGGCTATAAGACGGTAGGAAGATGATATCCAAAAGATTGGAAAACGAGGGTAAAAAGAAACATAGAAAAACCAACACACAATTTTTGAATTGATACATGAATGGAAATGGAAACATATATTTACTAGGGAATAAAAATGTGAAATAAGACACAAAATAGGAATGAAATTTGATGTGGATGAGAAGACGAAATATTTACAAACCAAGAAACTTCTCCCAATGACATAAGTGTTCAGTTTTTTTTTTCAAAAGTTGAACTTGAAACTGATCTCACACTCATATCCCAACCCATGTTTGATCTTTTCAAGACATTAATTGTAATATTTATAACAAGATAAAAGGTTGAGGAAGAGTGATTTTTGAACCACCCAAGACACAACCCAATATTAATTTCATTTGTTTTTGATTTTTTTTGATTTTTTTAATATATTTTTGAATAAATTTCAATATCATTTATACAGAAAACCATATATACATTCCCAAAATCCACTAAAGAAAAACCTCTCACCCACACTTAAATTTATGCTTACTACCAACCATATGACAACATGGTGAAAATCAACAAAAGGGTACCCAAAATGATATCTATTCCCCCCAAACTTGAATTTCAAAAGATTATAAAATAAAAATCCATGTTGATATTGGATGGGATAAAATATTTGGTCTATAATGTGGCTATCAATGAAAAGGTTTTCACAGGATTGAATCATTTTTCAAAAGTGTGATTAATGTTAGGGCAATGTGGGGATATTTGGCTATTGTGATTCTCATGAGGTTCAGAAAATGCCTCTATCATATTAATGCACACCAATGTTGGAAATTTAGCTCGAAGGTCCAGAAACTCATGATTCACAAATGGGGGTAAAAAACACACATTTTTAAAAGATGTCAATAGGTGTCCTTGGCAGGAAAGAAAATTTTGTTCCTCACGGGTGGGGAAAATCATTTTCCAAATCAAAAAATTGAGAATTCAATTTTTTTGACACAATATTATTTATCCAAATTTATGAAGAAAACACAATATTTTTGATATGAAACCATATATATTGACTCCCCAAAATGGTTGGATTTTTTTAAAATTGGATGGTGAGTAAGTATGAATCATGATTTTTCATATTTTTTAAATTATTTTTATATTGTTTAGTTTTTTATGTTTTTTTAGTTTTTTTATAAAGGCACATCAACACAAAATAGAAAGATAAAAAGAAAAGGGTTTGATAAAGAAAGTGGTAAAAAAATAAGTGAGATTGGAATAAGAAGAAAGAGGGATATAGAGGAAGGAGATAGAGAGAGAGTTAAAGGGGGAAGAGGTGCTCTTGGTTTAGATTTGGTGGGTCACCATCTCCATTAGGTGATGGGCCAACTGTATAAGTTTTGGATTTGATAGAAATCAATGTGGTTTATAGGATTTGTTTCCTCTCATGGTGATTCTTTAATTGATGTCCATTAACCGTGAAAGTCTTATTGGAAGAGGGGTATTATACTTTCACTGCACCAAATGGGTAAACATTAGTAATAAAGAAAGGACCTTCCCAATGAGCATTAAGCTTACCTAGGTGAATCCAAAATAGAATTGAAGAGCATTACCTTTTCACTTTCATGAAATACTTTTCGCAGGATGTTTTTGTCATGAAGCACTTTAGACTTTTCTTTGTACATATTGGAATTCTCATAAGAATCAAGTCGAAGCTCCTCTATTTCAGCCAACTGCAATAATCTTTCTTCACCAGATTTTTCACAATCAAAATTATAGGTTTTCATTTCCCAAAAATGCTTATGTTGGATTTCAACTAGCAGAGGACATGCTTTACCAAAAACTAGCCTAAAAGGAGACCTCCAAATTGGTATATTATAGGTAGTTCTATAAGCCCAAAGTGCTTCACCAAATATTTTAGGCCAATATTTTCTAGTGGGATTAACAATTATCTCAAGCACTCTTTTCAATTTTATATTAGAAAGTTCAACCATTCCATTTTTTTGGGGGTGATATGCAGTTGAAATTTTATGTACAACACCAATCTTTTCAAAAGACATTCCATGGTTTTATTACAAAAATTGGTTCCTAAGTCACTTATCAAGGCACGTGGTGTTCCAAATCGGTGGAGGATGTGTGTCTTTATGAACTCACTAATAGTATGTGAATCATCCTTTCTAGTGGGTTTGGCCATGACCCACCTAGAAATATAATAAACAGCAAGGAGAATGTATGAGAATCCATTAGAAAAAGGGGAATGGTCCCATGAAATCAATTTCCAAAACATCAAATATCTTACAAAAAATTAAATGCATTTGGTGAATTTTATTTCTCTTTGAAATTGTGCCAAAATTTTGTAAAGTGGGACATGATTGACAGAACTCAAGTGAGTCCTTGAAGAGTGGAGGCCCAAAGAATCTAGAGTCTAGAACCTTTGGGAGGCCCTTTGTGGTCCAAAGTGCACACCTCCAGGAAGTGAGGGACAAAATTCTAAGATGGAGGAATGTTCATCTTCATCATCACATATCCTAATTACCATGTTAGACCCAGTTTTCCAAAGTTTAATATCTTCCAAAAAATAAAATTTTGAATCACTTTTCCTCTTCCTTTTTTGTTCTTTTGAAAACTTTTCAGGAAAAATACCAAAAAATAAGTAGTTTACAATTGGGGAATTCCATGGAATCTTTGCAGTGAGAGATGGGAGGTGATCAGTGGGGAATTCAGGACCAATGATTTCAGAATGGGAAGAATTAGAAATTCTACTCAAGTGATCAACCATAGGGTTTTCTTTTCTTGTTCTATATTTGATTTCAAGGTCAAACTCATGGATCATTAGGATCCATATTATTAGCCTTAGTTTAGAATCACTTTTCTTGAGTAAAAACTTTATAGCATAATGGCCTTTGAAGATAATGATTTTGGAACATAAGAGATAGGGCAAGAATTTATCTAAGGAAAAAACCACGACAAAAAGTTCATTTTCTGTCACAGTGTAGTGAGATTGAGTTTCATACAACGTTTTTGAGGCATAATAGATAACATGAAGAATATTTTCTCTTCTTTGACCAAGAAAATACCCTAAACCTCTATCAAAAGGATCACACATCAATTCAAAGGTTAAGGACCAATCTGGGGGTTGGATTATCAGGGTAGATGTAAGAGAAATTTTGAGTTCAAAAAAGGATCTCTTTCAAACCTCATAGAAATGGATAGTGACATCATTCTAGAGAAACTGAGTGAGTGGGAGGAAAATTCTACTGAAATTATTTATGAATCACTGATAGAAACTGACATGACTGAAGAATGAACAGATGTATCAAACAATGGTGGGTTCAGGAAGTGATTAGATCACTTCAATTTTGGCAAGATCAACTTCAATACCCACTTTTGAAACTATGTTCCCAAGAACAATCCCATTTTCAACCATAAAGTGAAGTTTTTTAAATTTAACATAGGGATACCCTTAACAAACTTTTGAAGGACTAGAGAGAGTGAACTCAAGAAAGATTCAAATGAATAACCATAAATGGTAAATCCATCCATGAATACTTCTATATAGTGTTCAATGAATTCAGAAAAGATACTCATCATAAACCTATGAAATGTTGTAGGAGTATTTCAAAGGACAAAAGGCATTCTACTATATGTATATGTTTCTAAGGGGTAAATAAAAGTAGTCTTTTCTTGGTCCTAAGGTGTGATTTTGATTTTGAAGAATCTGTTGTATCCATCAAGAAACAAATAGTGTGACTTTCTGGCTAATCACTCTAGCATTTGATCAAGGAATGGAAGTGGGTAGTGATATTTTCTTGTTTCAACATTCTATTTCTTATAATCGATGCACACACACCATTTTTTCTTCACTCCAGTTGTGACTATGTCTCCATGTTCATTTGTGAAAATAGTTATCCCACCATTCTTAGGTAAAACTTGAATTTGACTAACCCATTCACTATCAGATATTTGGTAGATAATACCATCTTGAAGAAGCTTGGTGATATCTTCCCTATCTACATTAATTATGGGTGGATTGAGTCTTCTCTATGGTTTTCTAATTGGTTGGTATTTTTCCTCAAGATGGATGTGATGCATGAAAGGAGCAAGGTTGATTCCTGGTATGTCATCTAGGGTCCAACCTAAGGCATTTTGTTTTTCTATAACACCTGAACAAGTTTGGACTCCTCAGTTTTGTTATGTGAAGTTGAGAAAATGACAATATTAGAGTGATCATGGAAAATGAATGCATAGTTCATGTGTTTAGGAAGAGTTTTTATATTAGTATCATCTTTAATTTGTGGGTTAGACAACTCAGGAATAGAAGAAGGGACTTTAGTTGTTTTAGATTCATTTTCCTTAATATTTTCCAAGGTGGAGTAGTAGAGATCAGAGTTGATGTGGGATTCAAGAGAGTTTTCAAGAACCTCTATATTGATGGAGTCTATGAATGAGAGGTCCATATCAACTTCACCATTTATGAGTTGGTTAATCATGGTGCAGATTTCACAATATCATTTGTCATTAAAACATAAAGAACGTGATAGATTGGGGTTCAATTGACTCTTAGAAGTGTCCTCGGAATCATGGATTGAGAATGAAAAGTGATCCTTAGATGGGTATCACTTGGATTAGAAAATGTAGAACTTGAAAAGTTGGTCACCAAATTCCATGGATAAGAGTCCTAAATGGACATCAATCTTGGTTCTCACTGTCTTTAGGAATGGTCTTCCTAGAATTACGGGAGATCTAGAAGAGTTATTCTCCCCTTCCATGTCAAGGACATAGAAATCAGTGAGGAAGATAAGATCATTCACATGAACAAGGACATCCTCGATTATTCTCTTAGGACTAGCTATGCTTTGATTGTCCAATTAAATGACAACACCCATTGGGTGCATGGGAACTAGACCATGGTTGGAGAAGATGGATTTGGGAATGACATTAATTGAGGGTCCTAGGTCAATGAGTGTATCATCAAAGTTGGAACTTCAAATTTGTCATGGAACCATAAAGGTACCTAGATATTTTCATTTTATGGGAATATGCTGCTGGGTGGAAACATGTTTTAAGGTCTTAATTTGCCTCTTATGGGTGGAGAATTCCTTAATAAACTTTTCATACATAGAGATTTGTTTTACAACATCTAATAGGGGAACATTTACTTCAAGACATCTAAACATGTCAAGCATTTCTAGATCGGGTTCAAATGACATTCTTGTTTTATAAATTGCTTGAGGAAAAAAAATTGGATTTCTGAGTAGAATATAAGGAGTTGAGGGAATGGATTCAGGTTTATTTTCAGGTTTCTTTTTCTTTTCATTTTCTAGGTTAACTTTTAAAGGGGGTTGGAGGACTTATCTTGAGGAATAGAAATTTTCTTCTCCAATCTAAGAGCAATTGAACTTATATTAAACTTGTGGTTGGGTTATGGTTGAGATAGGAGTTGGGAAGAATTTTATTGTTACTACTGACTTAGGTGGGATTCAAGTTGACTAATTTGGGTTTCAATGTTTTTGAGGCTCTAACGGGTGAAGGAGGTAAGATATTCTACTACACTTTCCCATGTTTTGTTAGAAGAAGTGGCTTGTCCCAGATTGGGGTTGCCTTGATTTTGGTTATTGGGAAACTGATTTTATTTGTTTGACAATAGAGAAGGATCACTAGGATAGTGGAATCTAGGAGAAGGAAGAGGAGGATTGATTCATTGAGTTTGTTAAACTAATAAATATGGTTGTTAGAAGTTACCAACAGCTTTACCATATTGGAATTGGTTTTTGTTTTGATGAGGGTATTGAGGGGTATGAGAAATGGGATTACCTAACCTGAAGCCTTGGTTGATGGTAGAAGAGAAGGTCTCAGAATGGGGATGGTTGAAGTTTCTAACAAACTGGCCTGATTGTTGAGGGTTGGTGTTCCACTGAGCATATGCTGCATTGTGCTCCATTGGTTTGAATGAATAAGAGGGATCCTCTTGAAGTTGTGGAAATGTGTCAGTAAGATGATATAGGGAGCTATAGATTCCATAGTTCTTGATAGGTCAAGGGAATATAGATTGTGTAGAAGATGATTTTGGGGCTTTGGCCGCCACATCTAGTTGTCGCACAAGACCTGTAAGTTCACTCATCCACTGGGTCATCTTTTTGGGCTACGTCGATTGATTATCATGAGCTTGTTTGACTTGAGTATGTGCTCAAGTATGTAATTGTTGTGTATTTCTATCCATGTTGCTTATGATATCTCTTAAAGTTGAAGGAGTTTTAGCAACAAGAGCACCACCACTTGTAGCATCAATGAGGGTTATCTACATATCCAATAGCCCCTCATAGAAGTATTGTATCAAGAGTTGGTTATGGATTTGGTGGTGTGGATAGGTTGCAACAATAATTTTGAAACTCTCATAGTATTCATGGAGTGATTCATTTGGGAAAAGACAAATACCACTTATTTTCTTTTGGATAGAAGTAGTGTGAGAAGGAGGAAAGAGATTCTATAAAAAGAGGCTCTTTATGTCATTCCATGTGGTTATGGAACTGGGAGGGTGGTAGTAAATCCATGATTTGGCGGATTCAGATAAGGAAAAAGGGAATGATCAAAGATTGATTTTTTCCTCATAAACCCCTTGAGGATTCATGGTTGAGCACACCACTTGGATCTATTTTAGATGAAGATGTGGATCCTCACCAACTAGCCCGTGGAAATAAGGGAGAAGATAAATCAAACCCAATTTGAGTTCGAAGTCAGCTTCTATGTTTGGATATTTAATACCAAGGGTTTGGTAATTCATATCAGAGGAAATAATTTCTTTATGTGTTTTTTCACTAGGAATCTATTTCTAATTCAACTGGTTGGGCGAGGACTGGTTCTTGAATTATTTGATTACCCCTAATGCTCCTCCTAAGTTGGCGAACTGTTCGCTCAATTTTAGGGTCAAAAAAATCTAAGGGATTGTTTGAGAGGATACAAGGCATTCAGATATATTTTGGAAGAAATAGGAAGATGGTTTTTTATTTGTGTTTTATTAGTTTATGATTTTTATGAGAAGGGAGGGGTATCTTTGTGTTTTTTTCATTTTTTTTAAAGTTATGTTTTTTTTGTTTTTTTGTTGTTTACAATAACAAAAAAATAATGACTATTTAATTGAACCATCCCAAATAACGGTGCCCCTTTAATGCGTGGTCTATTGTCTCCTATCGACCATTCACGGTTCCGGTGCTTTGCTAATGAGTATAGCAGCACTCGGGTCGAATCCTCGACAATGATACTTTTTAATATTCGGTTGTTTTTTAGTTGATTGTATTTTTATTGGGGGGTTTGTTTGCAGAGATTATGAAATAAATTATGGATTATGTTTGATTTAACAAATTGATAAATATTGGGGTGAGTTTTTTATTGGGGATTTAATCTTATGATATCCTCGAGTTTTTCTTTATATTGCATTAAATTAATTTCCACTTCAGAAGATGACTTTGATTGGAATTCCCAAGTGTTAAATCTTTAATCCAAGACATAACTTAACTTAGGGTTCTAATCATTACCACTTCTTGTTTATGGTAGTGTATTTTTGGTTCCAATAATCCATTTAATCCACATATTAAACAAAACATGTCATTATTCCATGACATATAAAGTTCAAAAATCACAATATTAACTCAAAGAATACTCATCGAGCAAAAGTTCTCAATCACTTAATATCCATAAATTAAAACTCACCCAAATGGTATATTTACTTCACTATTGAAATTATTATTAATATATTTAAATATTTTTAAGGTGGAGAATTATAAATAATGTGAAAATAACGGGATAACGAAAGAGTAGTGCGTCGAACACACACACGATCATTGAAGAGAGTTAAAAAAATATTTTCAATTGAATGAGAAGAAAAATAAGGGAAAGAGTTTTAACTTAATTTATATAATTTTAATAACATTAATATTAAACTACAGAATATGTATAATAATAAGAGATATTGAAGAAGAAAATTTCATTAAAACAATATTAAAAAAAAGTCTTACAAGAATACAATAATTAAGAACACAAAAGTAAATGAAAAAAATAGAAGAGGAAAGGTATATCAAGGGAAAACATGAGTATGTAAGGTCATCCCAAACATTTTTTCAAGGATTTTTTCATGCTAATATATTCTCCTATATTCTAAAATTCTAACTCTTTTGAAGGAAATGAGGGGGGATGTATTTATTGGCCAAGGAGTTGGACTGTTTTCATTCCAAATATCTCCCTCCACTTGTCTTGCCGATTTTCCCATTCAGAAAGCTGAATCTCTAGATATCTTATTATTAAAAGTTGTAGATAATAGTTTTGGCCAACTACCCTAAATATTTGGAGGCATTTGGACTTATAGTACCAAATTTATGGCGGTTAGAGTAAACAATTGTAATCTGTTCATTTCAATCCAGATTTTTCAGAAGGATGAAATGTGAATGGGATTTTAAATAGGAATATGCCCTCAAATAAAAATATTTTCTTATATCAAGTTGTCCGACCATATATTAGATTTAAAACTGAAATATACCAGCTTTATTTGATGACTATATCATGAGAAATGTCATCAATAGTGTTTGGATTTTAATTCATGGCAAGAATAGTGGGATGGAATTAAAAGCATATGTTGGGCCCCTTGTTCTTGAAATTGAACCTTAAAAGTTTTATACATGATTACATTGGATAATAAAATATACACGGGGGAGTTTTATAAAGTTTGGACTTGAGGATTTAGACCAGTAACTCAATCATCATGGAAGGTCTAGTTTCTTTAGAGATTCTTTGGGTCTTTTTGTGTGGACCATATGGCCCTCCAAATGGATGATTTGTCCAAAGGTTACTTCTAATGAAATTTTTTAATGTGAGTAAGGAACCATCAAAAACAATAATCATGAAATTTAAATATGTTGGGTGCGATTTAATATTACAACATTAAACATATTTGAATCTGGATAAATTCAAATAGTCCTCTAAAATTATATTTAATATTTAAACATTAATATTTCACACCAATTATGAACCTTTCATATAAAATAAGTTAAGGGATTATATATTAAATTATTAAAATATTAATAAAATTTGTGTATTATCCATGTTAAATGGTTTCCAGCTGGGAAAGTCGTTTACTAGGTATACAGTTCAACCATAAACTGAAGGGACAACACGTTGTGTCTAGTGGACCACACGATGTGTAATCCAGAAACTATGTGCCACCTATTCTTGGTCAACACACGGAGTGATTTAAGACTTAGAAATATTCCAACTTAAGGCCTAATGTGGTGGACTAGTTTGATGGTTTAAATATGGACCACATGACATGAACTGTCAAATACATGCTCTGTGTTCTATTGTTGTATGATTATGAAGGCTTGGCACCTCCAGATGAGATCTTTTATTTTATTTTAATAAAAATTAAAAGAAAAGGTCATTTATATAAGGTGAAAGAGAAACGATAGATGAGGAATAGATCTTGAGATTCAGATTTTCAGAATTATTAACTTAAATTGAAACAATAAAATTATTAAATGCATAAATCATCAACGAAAAACTAAATAATTATAACCAATGATATGATCGCTTTGATACCACTTTTAGGTTCTGGGAACAATAGAAGTTCTTTGGTGGGTGTTCCCAATATTAATTTTTTTCTTTAATGACTATCAATTCAAGATCTGTCATGATAATAAAACATCAGATCTTCAGAATAGAACAAAGAACAAAAGAAAAGAGGGGAGTACTGGAACCAGAGAGAGGATCACCATATGTTGGTTATAATTAATTGAATTAAAAGACAAGAATTAACTTGATGGAATTATCTCTCTATTTATGTTTCCATGCATGATCTGAGATGATCTATCATTGCATCTTAGAATCCAAATGTAGGATTCCTCTTGCGGTGATCCACACGTGCTCTACGTATCTATGGACATCGCAAAAGGGATCACTTGGTGCTAGCATGGAAGAGAATTTTCTTGCGATGTCCACCTTCAATCACCATAAGATGAGTTTGTAAAGTTATCTCCTTGATTCGGTGGAGGAGTATCTCTCTCATACCTTGAGAGCGTTCTTAGAGGAAAATAATTCTCTTTTCACTTGAGAGAATTCAATAGATCCATTGTGTACAACGCCAAAAATCACTAGGCTAATGAGAAGGTGGCCCAATGTTTTAGGAGTCCTCACCCTTAATGGCCTGTATTATTTGTGTCCCTCAAATAACATCATCTTGAAATAGAACATATATTCAATAAATGTGTTATGGAACTTCTGAGTTCTCATCATAATAGGGATCCACTATGACCTTTTAGTTCAACAACCATCCTTAAGACATTATCACATGCATTGTAACACAGAAGTACAATCAAGATGTTATAAGGTATTTATAAATTAATAAAGTAAAAATTAGTTGGTTTTAGGCCACAAAATACAAAAATATAGGGGTTGAGTAGTTGAAGATGATTTCTTTGGTTTGAAATATATATTTTTCTACTTCAATTCTTGACATGGGTTACTGAAACTGTATGTTGGGGAAGATCCTTATTGATGGATTTATACGTGAGTTCATATTAAAATGGCCAAGTCTCCTTTTGAAAATACAAGATTCATTATGAAAGGAACTTAAAAAAGATATATTTTGAGAAAAGAAGAAATTTAAATCATTAGTATAAATATTATAATTTTAGAAGGTAGTAAAAACCAAAACATGCATAGAATCATAACCTTTATAATAATTATTCTCAAATTTGACATGATAACCATCATTAAATTGCTATGATATTATAATAAAATTATATTTTAATCCACTAATAAATAAAAAATTATAAATTAAAATAGTAATAGAGTTACCAATTTGACTGATTCCTATTAATTTTTACTATAGAATTGTCACCAAAAGGGACATGTCGACCATCAACTTTAATAAGGTTATTAATGTTCAAGTAGTCTCCATCATTGTTTTTTGAACATCCACTATCCATATACCATAATTGTTTACTTGTACCCTTCAAGTAGGTTTCCCATAAAAAAGATAAAATGAGAAATGATTTTGGTACACATATTTTTTGAGGTCTAGATTTGTTAGTAATAAGAGATTTAAGAATCCATAACTGTTTAAATGGTTTCTAATAATAAGTCCTTAAAATTCTTAAATAAAAAATATATTAAGTCAATATGAGTAATATGGGTTTATAGATATAGAAGAACTAGAACTTTAGATGAATTTATTCTTACTAATCATTCTCTCTCTATGTAGGTAACCAATTCTTGTAGTGTATTGAGGAGTAGTTTGTTTACCAATAATTATTGGGAGAGTTTATATACCATTAGTGAATCTTGATATACAATTAATAAATTTATTAATAAGTAGTTTAAGCTCATTATTTTCTTTTAACTTTTGATCTGTATTATCTTTTTCTATAGAAAAATTAGTTTTAATGTGAGCAGAAAAAGCATACTGCTTATTTAATTTTTTTTTGTATTTATCCTTTAGTTCATTGAATGCATCATACAAAATATTAAAATCGTCAAATAAATCATTATTGGAAATACTTTCTTTTTTATAATTATAGTTTTTAGAATGATTTAAAATATGTTCATCAGATGTAATAAAACTATTTTGTACCTTATATGTGTTTTTCATGAAACACATATTGGACCTATCATTTCTATCTTCTCTTATTGAATTAAAATCAATTGAGATATCCTCATAGGCACTCCAAGTAGCTTTCATATCCTTTTTATAACATTTAACTAAATCATCAAACCTTGTATTATATTCTAACTTGGGATAATCTACTTTAATATGTCCATTTCTTTTACACTCATAACAGAATACTTCATTTGAAAAATCTTCAATTTTGAAAAAATTTATCCAATTTCCGTTATTATAATACATACCTTAGCAATTAGATTTGTTGAATAATTTATTACTTCTATAGAAATTTCTGAATCTTCTGGCTTGGTGATTCATTTATTCATCACTATTTGATGGTGATCTATAATCAGTTGAAATTTCATCTTGGATCTTCACTTTTAGTTTTGAGTCAGAAATATTGAAGGCTACTGACTTCATGTTTGGTTAATCATCATATTCTTTATTTACATTCATTTTCACTTTATACATAATGAGTTTTATAATGAGTTTTATAATGAAATTATACTAATGTAACATGATTATATAATAGAAATGGATGTTCATATCTACTGATTTGGAAAACATCTATAATGTTTCATCACTTGATCTCTATGAGTAATTTTCTTTCCTAGTGCATGAATCATATTGGATATTTCATTGAACCTAATATACATATCAGAAATAGATTCATCAGTCTTAATTTTAATTGTATTTCATTGAATATTATAAGAATTTAAATGAATTTATATAAAATTAGAAGTTTCTTCATGAGATACAATAGTAGTATCCCATATTTCAAAATAAGTAGAACATTCATATATTCTATTAAACTCAACCTATCCTAAAGAACAATAGAAATAACTATAGTTTTATAGTTGTAATCATATACAGAGGTTGTGGAATCACTCTTATGATCCTTAATAGCTTTTCTATTTTCATATTTATCTTTGATAATAGTCCAAATATCAAAACCCATACTTTCTAAATGAATTTTAATTTTTATTTTCCAGTTATAATAGTTTGTTCTTTTAAAATAAGGAGGTTTTTTAGTGAAGATACTTATTGTATATGATTATCCATAAATACTTAAATTTAGATGTAATATAAATTTATGATATTTTGTAAAAACTAGATCACAATAAAAATATATTTTGAAAATACTAGATAAAAAATGTTGGTCCCAGTGGAAAATATAAGAGGGGGGGTGTGGGTGGGTGTGGGGGTGTATTGAGTTTCCAATAATGTTTTGTAATTTTTTTAAACTTATATTCCCCAATTTTATAAAAACACATAGTCAACAAAAATAGTATAATTATAATTTTATATTTTGAAAATCTTCTCAAAATATCAATCACATCCCAATTAAAACAAATTTCAAAATACATTAACTTTTGAATAAATTTATTCATTTCAAAAACTATACATAGAACACTAATTTAATTTAACTGAGTATTGTTTTGTTTAATAATTTAGAAAATATTAAACTGGTTCAATTTAAAATAATGAAAAAATAAAGCATAAAAATTATAGCATAATGGAATTTAAATAAGTAGTTTAGTCTCATGTCGAGAATTAATCCCCTCCACTTGCAAATCACCCATTTATAATTAGTTTATTATAAAATAAATAGATCCAAAACCTAGATCAACTTTAATAAAAAACATCACAAAAGGATATCTAAGCTCATAGAATCTTCCTCAGTTCTACATGAGATTATAGTTAAGTAATAGAGAGAGAGAGAGTGTGTGTGTCTTTTACTTTATAGTTCAACTCAAGATTCAGTAATTTATATTTATAAATAAAATTCACATTGATAAATCGAAAGTAAATAAAAAGGAGTGGGTGAAAGATAACAAATCAATGCAGTGGAGTATGTTACTCCATTCTTTGTAGGTATTTATTATCTTCTCATTAGTGTCATTTTTTAAAAAATATAATATATATTTTTTTTAATTTTTTTTGATGTGTTTATTGAGTTCATGAACAGTGTTGTAGATACTTATCAAAATAGAGTACTAGGTTTTCTAATTTCATTATTATTTAGAAAAGTAAATGAGCTATAGTATTATTTTATTCTCATATTTTTCTTATCATTGGATTCCTTTAAAAAGAACTTATATGAAAATATATATTGAAAATCATCATGGTGATTATCATATTTCATTAGTAAATTTGAGGTCATTCAATTCTTCCGATAGGCATTAAATTCATCACAGAAAAGTGGTTGGATTAATATTAAAAATAATAATACAATGCTTAACTTTATCTGTGGTTAATTTAATGTTTTCACATCATTATTAATTAAAGATTCATTTTTCCGTGTTAGAATCCATGTCAACATTTTTCAATCACATGAATTTTCTTTATCGTTCGATTGATCTCTTTCTAGCAGATGATCTTTTCATGCTTATGATTGATTCCATACTTGGTGATATATATTTTTTATTCTAATATTTTTATTATCTTTAGTTTCCTTTAAAAATATCTTATATGAAAAATAACCCTTGAGAATTCATCAAGAAGATCCTAATATTTTATCCACAAATCTGACCTCATTTAATGCTTCTAACATGCATTAAATTTTATATAGAAACACTGTTTGGTTAGCATTAAAAAAATAATATAATACTTACCTTTAGTTATTGTCAATTTAAAGTGTTTACATCATCAATTATGGTTTCTAAATATTTCCACATCAGCATCCATGTCATCATTTTTCAATCGCTTAAAATTGTTACACCACATGGTCAATCATTTTTTCATAATGTTGATATCTTTCTAGTGGTTGATCTTTGTGTTATTATGGTCAATTATATACTTATTATTATATCCATATAGTTTATATGAATTTTATTTGTTGTTGATAGGTTTCTCATGTAGTCGATACAACTAGATATGCAGTCGCTTGGGTCCTTTTTCATTTCCTCCATGGTTGATTATATGTTCATGTGGTTGATTTTTGTTTTCAGAAAAACTCAACTATTGTTTATTTTGGTCACTTGAAGTCACTAATATCCTTTTATATATATTTGTAATGGAAAATAACCTATAAATTTGGATCAATTTCAGAATTATCATGATTCATCAAGAAATAGTTTTCGTTTACAAAAAATAGAATGGATTATAATCAACATAAACATGATTTGTAATAATTAAAATAAGGAATGTATATAATAATCCAAAAAAATGTACTTGAAATAAGATATAAATTATATACTACTACTTCATAATTTTTAAACAAACCATGAATGTGTTTCTAGATTCTTTTGTGATCAACTGTAGAAAGAAAACTATTGCAATATCTCAAGGAATTAATTACTATGCAAGGTATGGTTTTTTAGGGATATGTTTTATTTTTGCTAATAATGGACATATATAATGGAACTGTAGGAATATAATATATAAAGTAATATATTTATTAATGTTAATATCAATTAATTTCTCATTAAAATAAAATAAGAAATTTCATTCATATTTAAATAATGAATACAATCCATAATAATTGAAAGATAATGTAAGGATAATACTTATAATTGTTTTTATGAAAATTAATTAAATCTATCCGATTTATTGTTATTAGTGAACCATTATTATTTTTTTTCAATGGGTTAATCTCCCTTCAAGATCCATTAAATTATCTTTAAAATACTTAAAAACATTCTTTGTACTTAAAATTTTGAAATACAGAGATTTTATTTAAAACAGTTCACCGTGGTCTTAAAATTTTTCTCACAAGGTGAAAACCATGCAACTGATACAACTTTGAAGTTTTATTTTATTGAAATGGGAATTTTATTTAATTATAATAATGTTTCATCCTCAAAGTTTTATTTTTTTTTCTTTTGAAATTATTATTATGCTGTATTGTTAAGGCTAGGTCAGCTTCAGCTTTTCTTTTCTCACCCATAATTTTTAACAACATATTCTTTATACTATCCCTTTTTAGGCCATAACTTTGTCAAATTTTAAAATGAACATACCATGAAAATTTTATTTGTGAGTTGTTTTCAGTAAAACATGAACACTTTTTTAAAACTTTTTTAAATGCCAGTGTTGTAGCTCATCATGTTCATGGTGACATTTTTTACTAATAATGTAAACATTTTGTTTAGAGGAATGATTTAATTTATACAATCAAAACTGTAACATTTATCCATAAAAATGATCAAGAAATTTAGTTCTTGAAATTATTGTGACATGAAATATCATGTTAATTACACCCCTTGAAATGAAATCATGATTTTTTTCAATAATTCTTCCTTGATCATAATACAGCCTCCTTATTACAACCATACAACTATCATTTCTTCCCTAAATACCCCATTATTACTTCAATATCATCCAAACCATTCTAATTTATTATCTTGGCCAAAATTAATTAAATATTTTATAAACACATGGATTCAATGAAAAGTAAACAAATAAACAAAAAAAATAACATGGGGAAAATATATCAAAACATACCTAGAATACAGGGTTATCATAGCCTCCTGTGATGCGATGTCATGATCACCCTGAAAAGATCATTTAGGTGTAGTCAAGTTAATCATAGCATCTAAACTAGGTTATTTTCACATGTATAAGATATTATAAAAACTTCTATGTTTAAATAAATAAATTAAATTGAAAATTAAATATAAAAATAAGAGATTATTTGATTAACATTAAGTCATTTTAGGATAAAAAAGATATAATAATATGAGTTTTTTAAAATATTGTATGGGAAAGAATAATTGATCTAATAAAACACTTAAATTATTTAGAAATAACTATTTATTAAATAATAAATTTATTTCTTTATGATCCCATACTTTTTTAACAATCATAACCTATGAATACTAATATGACCACTAATATAATAGATTGTTTTTGCATAAATTTAATATAATGAAAGTAATTATGGCATATAATTCAAAAATCAACTATAATTATATTTATTTTTTAATCATCAATTATTAAATTTTATCAGTCATTGAGAACATATTTCTTTAAACTTATGGGATTGAATACAAACCCTATGAATGAATTATTCACTAATTATTTTTTATGATAAAAATCACCATCAAATGGTTATTAATAAATTCATCTAATGTGTTGTGTATTATCACTTGATATGTAAGAGAATAAGAATAGAACTAAAATAATAAATTATGAAAATATTATAAAAAATAATATTATATATTCTTGATATGAAAAAATAAGGTGATATTAAATATATGGAACTTGACCTTTTAATTAATGATTTTAACCATAATTCATTGAAAATATTTTACAGAAATAAATCATAAAAACCTTTTTAGGTTTATTATCTTCGAAACTAGGTATATAGTATAAGTCATATTTGTTTTATAAAATAAAACATAATTTTTAATCTCTTGAAAGGCTTCTCTATCCCATCCTAGATCATATCACAACATATGATTTCATGAGGACATTTATCAAATTAAAGGGGTGAACATAATGCTAGATAAGGGATAAAAAATTTAAGATAAACTTATAGGTAAAATAAAAATCATAACATAAGAACATGCATATAAAAAAATGAGGCATAATGTAAGTACATGAATATAATAAAATGAGGCATAACATGGAATTTTGGTTACAACATAAAAATGATACTTTCATAAACATATTAGTAAATCTCTTCACTAAGGTGTCATAAATAATATTACCAAGGATTTGGATCATGTTATCATAGAAATTACCACATAATATTTCCAAGGTATGAAAGAATGTCATCTATATAGATTACTTCTTTACCCAATGCATTGGAATGCGATCAGGGCGCACCCTTGATATATCTAACATTATGTGTGCCTTATAAATCAAAAAACAAAATTATGAATACTTTATAACCCATGATAAGAGAATTTAGGATTTATAATTTTTTTTCACTTAACAAATAGTTTAATTATATATCTCAATTAATACCCTAGAATGAAAATAGGGGTGGGTTTTCATGACATGAAGATGTGGCATAGAAAATCAAGGATTGATTTCAGCAACATAATGGGTATACAAAAAGGGATATTAGAACATGTTTAATGGGAGGGAAATGAATTATATCATTAATGAGACATCTATATACAATAATGTAATTTTTTTGTAAACACTTGAAAATATGAAAAATTAAGCATCAAAAGGCTTACAAAAAAGAAACACTTGAATTGAAAAAAAATGTAGAGGAAGAGAGTCCTTACCCTGAAAGGATTTTTATTAGAGCTATAGAGAGACTCATTATAGGCCTAGTAAAAAATTGGAGGGTTTTAAAGTGGGATAGGGAGAGTAAATTTAAACTTAATTGGTTTTTTTGTGTAGTGTAATAGAAGAAATGGTGGATATTTAAATTTTTGGAGGGGTCATTTTAATGGCTAAAATATTGGTTATTATATAATATAATCCCACCACATAAGGTTTAAATAAAATATAACTAATTTTATGGATTAGTTAAGATTGATTTAGAGTTTTTTATGTTCAAATACTTCCAAATTATAAATATACTTTCCAACCAACCGATTCAATTAACCAAATGAAGAAATATTTTTGATCTAAAAAATCTTTTTTTTGTTCCAAAATGTAAAGTATAAATTAATAATTTCAAAATAATGTTTTAAAATTAATTTTTATACTTATTAATTTTAATCTTTATTGAGTAAAATATTTTATTAAAATTTTAGTCATGTTCACGTCATAATTATGTCATAAAATCATAGTACTCATAAAACAATAATTTTCACTTTTCCACCAAAAAATTAACATTATCAAAAAATTATCGAAAAAGAAATCTAAGTTAATTTTGAGGTTCTAAGTCTCAAAATAATATTTATTTCATAAATTTTTTTTTTAAATTTAACATACATAAATTTAAAATAAAAATCCTTATTTATTGAAAATTATGTGCTTTATGATGACATAATAAACTATCCAACCGTTATAAAAATTACATAGGAATTAATTAATTAATATTATTCTTTAAAAAGTGTTATATCATATTATTTCATAAAATAAAATTTATTTTAAAATTTTTATTTATCATGAAAAATAATTTTAATAAAATTTTAATATTTTTATAGTTTCCAAAAATATAATTTTAGTTTCTTTCTTAATAATCCCAATGGTTGGTTTATTGCATCTTCATAACAAAAAAAACCAGCTATCATATTGATTAATGGTCACAATTTCAATCATCGATATTGGCCTATAGTCATAATATAGAATGATCATTTTTCTTTATAAATACACCATCACTATCACTTCGTCATTCACTACTTATTATGGTTCTTACACATCCTTTCATAATGTCTATTGTTTTCTTAACACTTCTCTTTATGGTAGGAATGATATTTATTGGGAAATTCAATCTTATGTTGTTTCTTTTAGTGAATTTACTATTCTTCGATGTGTATATACCTGTACTATTTATAGTTATAGTAGTCTATATCAAAACATTATGTGTAATTTAATATAAAATTTAATAGCCTTTTATATTATAAGAATAAAGAAATTTTATAAAATAAGATTTTTTTATTAATAAAGGAATTTTTGGGTCATTATATTCTATCTACATAATAAATCTTACACTTAAAATTTTAATCATACATCAAAATAAGTGGGGATGTTTTCCTTCATTGATTATATAAGTTCCCTAGTAGCTTCTTCAAACTTCTTATTTCTCTATAGGACTTTCACAAGTCAAATTTTCATGTTTCAAAACACTTATTCCATTTTGTCTATAATTTGAATTAGTTTTCCTTTATATGAAAAATTAGGATCCAACAAAACACCATTAATATTAAGTATATTTATTGGTTCAAACATATAAATTATCAGTAGAGACATGCGGAATACATCATGGACTCTAGAAATACATGGAGGTAGAGTTAATGGACAAGTAACCACTCCAACATTATCTATAATATAAAATATTCTAATTTTACTTGTACTTTGTTTAACCATTTTCCCAATTCTTGTAACTCCTTTACATGGTGATATCTTTAGAAATACGTGATACCCAACATGAAATTTTATGTACTTTATTCAGTTTCCCACATAACACTTCTTTCCACTCTAAGAGACCCTGATGTGCTTCTGAATCACCCATATCTTTTCTATAGTATCCTTCACAATGTTTAGTCCCAAAAATATCCCTTCTAAAACTTAATCCAAGCATGTTGGATTTCTATACCTTTTTCTTTAGATATATTCAAAATGTTCCATTTGAATACTCGAGTGGAAATAGTTGTTATCGGAAAATTTAATAGGTGAAATATGTTTGTATAAAATTCCTTAATAATCAAGAATTTAGACCTTATCATTTATTCCAATGTTTAAATTCTCTTCTCATACTACCCATATGTATGAGGATGATAGGATGTGATCTAGTTTACTTGTATATTCATAGACTTTTGAAGGATCTTTTAGAACATATATATAAATCTTGGATATTCGTAAACAAAAAATAGACAACAGTGCTGCATGTAGTTTCACTACTTATTAAATATAGTGGTGATATAGGTTCTTACTGAATAAATCATCTAATATGGGAATAAAGTGGGAAATCATTTTTAACATATCAATAATTACCCATATAGAAAAGTTTCACATGGATTTCTTAGGTAGGCTAATGAAAATGTCTATAGTGATGTTGCCCTACTTCCATACAGGTATCAGTAGTTGTTGAAAAAAATATTTGAAAAGCTTTTTCTCTACCTTTACTTGTTTACACACTGAAAACATTTCAATGTAATAAGAATTATACCTTTTCATATTATCCCACCAATAATAATCATGAAGGTACCTATGCATTTTATTGCTTCTTTGATGTGTAGAGAATTTAAATGTATGATATTAATACACCATATCATTATTACCTCTAGAATATATGGGATATGCAGACTTGTACTAAATCTCAGTACTCTTTTATTAATATTTAATTTAGTAAATTTCCCTTTTTTATAGCTTATATTTTCTTTTACATCAAAGTAAAATATCCTTGATTTTTCTTGATATTTTTTAGTAATTATGGTTATGAAGTCCTTTGGGATAGGCTTTATGATGTCTCTTAAATTTTTATTCCCATGTACAACTTTACTAGTCCATTATCAATGGATCTCCTTCAATTATAATCCTCAAATTAACATGAGTATATTTAATACTCAATGTATCTATGAATTTATTTTCACTTCCATGGTGATAATGAATTGAAAAATCATAATCATTAAGAAGTTCCCACCAGATACTTTATATAATGTTTAGTTCATTTTTTTGAATATAAACTTCAGACATTTGTGGTCTCTTTATATACTAAACTTTATCCCATATGGTTAGTGCATATAAATCTTTAATGTGAAAACAAGAATAGCCAACTACAAGTCATGATTAGGAAAATTTATCTAATGAGATATTAACTATCGAGATGTATAGAAGATCAAATTTTCATTTTGTATGAGGTAACATCTAATAAATTCCAAATATGCATCAATATAGATACTAAATACTTCTTTAACACATGGTAAAGTTATCATGGGTTCACTTACTAACCAGTTCTTCAGTTCTTGTAAGTTTTATTTGCATTATTTATTCCTAATTAACTTCAACCCTTTTATAGTTAATATTTTGAGTGGATTTAAAATCCATGATTTTTTTACAAAGATTATATATTACCCATACAAACCAAGTAAAATACAAGTATAATACACTATTTTTAGATGAGGCCACTACACTAATTATTTAGTATTTTCTAGATCTAAAAATATTTCTTCTCATGATACAATGTGTTCTAAGAAGTACACTTTTTGCAATAATAAATAAAATTTATTGAATTTATAAAAATTAATCACTACACTTGGTGTTTTTTAAATGAACATTAGGTGTTATTCATTTTCTTAATGAATTTTGGATTATATAATAATATTATCAATAAACATTATTAAAAATCCAGAAAAATAGTTGCTAAATATTTTATTAATCTAATCTATAAATATCATGGAAGCATTAGTTAGTTTAAAGGTCATAACAATGAACTCATAATTTATATATATTATTCAAGAATATTCCTTTGGGATATATTATTTGCTTACCCTCAATTTATGATACCCTAATTGAAGATCAATTTTAGAAAATAATTGAGCTCCATAAATCTGGTTGAACAAGTCATCAATTCTTAGAAGGGGGAATTTTTTCTTTACTGTGATCCTATTAAGTTCACTATATTAAAAAATATCTAAATTATTCCATCCTTATTCTTAAAAAAGATATATCTTCTCCCCAAAGAGACACACTCAGATAGATAAAACCCATCCCTAAAATACCTTTCAATTTCTTCTTTAATTAATTTAGCTCTATGAATGTCATTGTATATACGGCCTTCGATTAATCTTGGATCCATATATGAGTTTAATGGAGAATTATCTATCACTTTATTGGGGAAGTATATATAATCTTTGATGAAATACATAAATTTATTCCTGAACACTTGGTATAAGTTTTATCTTTTTAAATTTCCCTTTACATCCCTTATCTTCCAATAATTTCCACAATGAAAATATAAAATATAGTACTTGACCAAACATAGGTTGAGACATCTCTTCTTTGAAAATGATTTTATGTATTCCACCTAATACAAATAATATTTCTTTTTTTTCTAAAATCGATCTTGGAATTATGCTTTGATATCCAATCCATCTATAATGTTATGTCAAATTCTATCATAATAAGGACTACAAGATATTGGATGAAACTATTCTCAGTAAAGTTAATAGGGGAATCCCTTTATAATTATAATGCCCCCAAATATTATCAATGGAATTTCCTTATTATAATTATTTTATATATTATAAATCACATATATAACATATAGAACCCAATAAAAATATTATTCTCATAAATTAAGAATTAAATAAATGGTATTTATAGAAATTAAGGAACCTACACAGATGGAATAGTAACCTGATCATCGGAATAGTAATATAACCATTAGGAATAGTAATCCTACCATTAGAATAGTAACCCCCCTATGAAATTATAAATTTAATTTTGGTATTTTATAAATTAAAATATGATATAATTATATCATGGTATAAGTAAATAAATGTTTTAAAGATGTTAAATGAAGTATTAGTATTTTTGAAAACATAAATGATTTTTTATAATTTTATTATTAATATAATGTTTTAAAAGTAAATTTAATTTCATAATATATATTTTTAAATTAATAATATTTTGTTTTATAATTATACGATAATTTTATGAGACCTTAATTAATATTTCTAAGGGCTATAAAATCAATTATAATATTAAAATCAGTATTTTTCAAATAAATGATGACTTTATTTAAAAATTAAATTTATCAAATTTAGAAAATTATTTTTATATAATGGATTCCAATTTTAGAATCTAAATATCAAAAATTTTTAGGTTTAATTTTTTTGAATTTTTCTAAAATTGTTGAATTATTGGAGAATAATGAAATACAGTAATTTACATTATTTAATAAATAAATGAATTTTTCAGTCATGGATGATGTATGGATGATGTAATATAACATTTTTTAAAAATATACCAAATTATTTAATGTATTTAGTTATAGTAATCATCACTATTTATAGTCTTGATCCATAATAATAAACAAATGAAAAAAATAATCAAAAAACACCCCTCTCCTCCCTATAAATACCACTCTTCACGACCTCTTCACATCATACCTTCTAAGACTTATATATTGTGTAAATTTTGTCTAATTACCTTCCCAAGCATCCTACCCATTCACAAGACAGATTGGTCTAAACAAAGACCAAATCTAAGTACCATAAGGAGGTTCCCAAGGAGACAATATTCAAGAGGTAAAATCCTTAATTCTTCTCTTTTAATTTCTTTTATTTTTTTATACCATCCTAAACTAACTTATAAAATGTGTAATGATAACAAAATTATCATATATATTTTTAAATTTATTATTTTAATGTAATATCAATCATTAAAACTCTTCTCTTCTCTATTTATTCTAAAAATGAAAACATCATCAGTGATGTGTCGATTCACCGCCTTCATAGACAATGAATTTTCAATCTCAATTACCGCATTCAATTATGATCATTAAACAATTATTTTGGTTAAAATATATTTTAATATTTATATTATAACTATTATAATGTTTTAGAAATAATTTCTAGATATAATATTAAATGAAATGAAACCAGTTGATGATGTTTGGAAAACCCGCTAAAAATAAACCAAACATTTATCATTAATGTTTTATCAAATGAATCATCCTAATACTATAAACTTAAAAGATATATAAGACCAGTTAAAATTTTTATATTTAATTAATATCATATAATTTTACATTTGAATATTTATTCCCATTTGACATGAACATTCATAATTATATACAAGGAATCTGACCATCAGAACGATGAGATTAAACTCTATAACCCATCAAAATGGCAAAAAACGAACTTAATAAATTTATAATAAATCAAATACATATATAATAGGTTATTAATTAATTATTAAATGAATCTAATTTTATTATCCATGATATTAAGTTCAAGTGAAAACAACATTCAGACAGAAGGAAGGGGGATTCTCGAACCCAACTCCATTTCTTTGGGTTATCCTACTTTCTCAAAATATTTCTGCGTGGATATTTCATTAATGTTCCTTAAATATAATTTAATTGTTCTTACCTTTTATTTTATGGTATATAAATGTTTTAAATATGATTTCATAATAAATATAAATATTTTTCAAAAGAACTCTTATTACAAAACACATATTGACTCCTCTCAAGTTGTTTCTTATGCACTCAAGAATGATGATTATTATATATAATATATTTTTTCCTGTTTCATTTGAGAACCCCAAATTTTATTCCATAATTTGTTCTAGATGAAATCCTATATAACCCATTCTATTCCATGGTTTTATTTCATTACTGTGATTTTTATACATTCTAAGAGGCATGCATGATTATGAAAAATGTTATTATGTGATGGGTGGGACCAGAATTATATAAAACTAAAATTTGTTGGGTAATGTGATATATCTATTGAGATGATGTGTATTTATACATGAACATAATTCTAGTTATTTTATAATGTTTATGTTATGATTATACATATAGTTTATGCGTGAATGTGATGCTATCTTTTTTCACAACTATTTGTGGTATTTGACCATTAATTCCTGATGTTTCATTTTTATACATTGCACAATTCCATGACTTTATCACATGTTTCCATAATTATGTTTATTATGATCCCATTATTATGATATGATAATTATTATTACTATTATAAACCTTGTTATATCGATTTATATCCCTTATTTAACTTATTACTAGGATTTTAGCTCACCCCTTTTCTTTGATATACATACTTAGGTGACTATGTGTACTAAGGAGAACATGATATTTAAGGGGATAAATATGAAGTTTTTAGATTAATTTTTATGATTTATTATTGTGAAAGTTATGTATGTGACCAATTTTCCAAATATATTGAACATTGGTTCTTGGGCTATAGCACTTTAATGTTATTTATATTTAAAATAGTGTAATAGTTACATAAGAAAAAGTAGGGTAACTATAGTTTGTATTCGAGAATAGTTTAGTTTATTTGGGAATTAGGATTTTAGAATTTTAGTGAACCATCTTAGGAGAATACTAAGTATATATACACATCCAAGAATATTTGTTTATAAAAATTATAAACATAGAGATCACATAATAAATTCCTTTAGATTTAATTGTGAAACATAATAAATTATCTATTCATGTATTGTTGAATTTAATTTTGTTGAAGCCTTTTTTATTTTAGAAAATGGTGGGAACATGGAGAAACCAAGACAACAACCAATGTGTGGGATAACATAATGATTACCAGAATGAAATCCCCAATGCCACTAGATGTGGATTTTAAAATATTAGGGTGATGCTTACATAGCTATATTAGGAAATTAACAATAACATGAACAATGTGTAATTCGCATCATAACTTAAGAGGGAGAAACTAGCTATAAAATAATTTATGTAGAAACAAACATTGACATTTAGTGGATCTTTTGATCCACTTATTGTGAAAAAATGGGTTAACTCAATAGAGAAGATATTTTCTATGCTCCACTATTTTAAGAATGAGAATGTGACTCTATCAGTCTATCATTTAGATGTAGATGTTGATAAATGGTAGTAATTTATCAATTATACCAATCCAATGGATGAAATAGAATAGATATAGTGGGAAGACTTTAAGAAAAATTTTAATAACAAGTACTTCACTCTAACTCTACATAGAAAGATTGAGAGAGAATTCACAGAGAAGAAGCAAAAGGAGGTGAATCAATCACGACTTAAAAAGAAAACTACACAAGGATTTCAATTTATGACTAGTGTTTTATTATCAAAAATGATAGAAAAATGGATAGATTATATGGTTGTTTAAAATCAAACATTACAAAGGATCTATCTATCAGATAATTTTGGAGTTATAAATAATTGGTTACATGTAATCTAAAAGTGGATATGGAGTTTATAGACTCATACCATGGTTATACAGATAAGAAGAGAATAATTCATTTTCAAGCTAGTGGGTCAGATGAAAAAAGAGGGAAGATGATCTAACCACCCTCCTTTAAAAAATGCGGGAAAAAGAATCATGGGAACTACCTCAATGGATTAAAAAAATGCATTACGTGTATAATGGAAGGACACCAGGCTTATGAATGTTGAATAGAGAGGAAGAAGATGGATACTGTTATGGAAGAAAGGAGATCACCACCCATGGTTCAATACTTAAAATATAGGGATAAAGGTAACTATGTTATCTCTTTCAATAAACCTCAATTCTTTGATATTAATCAGAATCAAAAGAATCCAAATACAAAGAATAATGGGATAGTTTATTCCATCACTAATGCTGAAGTTGAGCAAGAAAATGATGTCTTATAAGATAAACTTACTATTTAGTAAAGAATAGAAAAAATCATTATTTTATTGTGGTTCTATATATTATTTCATATCCTGAAAATTGTATAGAAACATTGAATCAAATCCTCAATACTTTGAAATAGAGATAACCATAAAAACACATAGTGGTGCGATCATTTCAACCCATGTATTGGAGTCTTATTCTATTGGTGTATGTGGGAGGCTACTTCCAGGGAATCTCATAATACCTTACTTAAAAGAATTCGATACTATATGAGGCATGGATAGGATCTTATTATATAGACCACATGTTAACTATTAGGAAAATGACATATCGTTTCATATTCCTAACCATCCTACGCTCCTATACATATTTATAGAAGACTATATATTACCTTTGGAAAATCCCTCAATAGTGTGGGTGTTGATTCCCTAGGAATAAGAATACATTTTTCAAATGGTTGATTCAAAGTAAGGTATCAACCTATAAGAAATTCCAATTGTGATAGAATGTTGTAATGTTTTTTCTAAAAAGTTACCCAGAATTCCCCTAGACCATGAGGTAGAGTTATCAATATATCTCACACCCAGAGACACTCCATCATCAAAATGACCATATAGGATATCCCTGATCAAACTAGAGGAATTAATGAAAAAACTGAAAGAAAATTTGAACAAGGGGTTCATACACACTAGTGCATCTCTTTAGGGTGAACTAGTGATATTTTTAATGAAAAAGGATGGATAAATGTGGCTGTGTATCAATTACAGAGATCTCAATAAGATCACTATAAAGAAAAAGTATCTTATTCCATGTATTGATGATTTTTCAATAAACTATGTGGTGCTTAATAATTATAAAAGGTGTAACTTTGTTTTTTATATCATCAAATAAAAGTGAATAAGGGAGGTATTCAGAAGACTACTTTCCATTCATGGTTTGGGAACTATGAGTTCATAGTGATTCACTTCATACTTACTAATTACCCTGTAATCTTCATGGATTTTATGAATAAAGTACTTGTAGAACACCCTAAACTTTTTTGGTATATTTTATCAATAATATTCTCATATAATCCAAGAGAAAGTATTATCATAAATAACATATATTTATCATATAATTGAAATTAAGGAAGTATTAATCATATGAAAATTTCATCAATTGGGAATTTGGGATGTGGAAGGTCACATTATTGGGGCCCATGATCACAACTGAGAGAATTTATGTAAACCCTTAAAAAATCAAATTAAGGGACAACCTAGACCCACTAGTGTTAAAAAAATCGATAGTTTTCTTGTCTTAGTGAGGTACTACCAATAGTTTGTGATAAATTTATCATGATTTTCTAGCCTGCTAATTAAGATAACATGAAAATGGGTAAAGTATGTCTGGAAAAAAGAATATGAGGAAAGCTTCAAGTATCTTTAGAAGATGTTATTCACTGTACTCACACTACCAACGTTTTTATAAAATCTTGTGATATATGGTGATACTTAAATTAAATTATTTGGTTGTGTAGTCATTCATAATGATAAAGTGATAGACTATTCTTAATGACAATCGAGGATCCATGAGTAGAACTACTAAATGCTTGATCTCGAGATAGAAACTGTGTTTCTTTCCTTAAAAATATGGTGGAAATACCTTTATGGTGATAAGTCTAACATATCTATTGATCAAAAGAGTCTAAATTATATTTTTCACAAAAAAGGAACTCAACATGCATCAAAGAAGACGGTTATAGATTACAAAGAATATGATTTCTCCATTCATTACTATCTAGGAAAGGTGAACAATATAGCTGATGTTATTATTATAGTAGAACCTACAACATTTTCCATGATGTGAATTGAGAAAGACCCCATATTTATGGAAAACCAAAGGATGGATTTGTAGATCATAATAGAATGGAATACATACTACATTTCTCAAGTGATTTCTCACCCATATATCCATGAAAAGATAAAGGAGGCACAAAGAAATGAACTAAAGCTACCAAAGAAGGTGAAAGCAGTAATGTAAGGGAAGCTACATGTGTTATACATCAATTATGATGGAGTTATTCAGTTTTTAATGATGTTTTGTATGCCTTCATCACTTGAGATAAAGAAGAAGCTACTAGATAATGCAGATGGTTCATATTTCTTCTTACATCCTGGAAGTACCAAGATATACCATGATCTTTTAGAATAATTCTGGTTGGAAAATATGATGAAGTATTTTATAGAGTATTTATCAATATGTTTGGTATATAAATAAGTTAAAGTAGAGTGAAAGAAGTCCAAAGTGATGATACAACCATTTTCTATACCCACTTGGGAATGAAAGAATGTCACTATGGAATTTTTCACTTGTCTACCAAAAAACCAATGAAAATAATGCAATATGGGTTATGATGGATCAAATCACCAAGACTACCCTCTTTATTACTATTCATGAAGATTTATTTCTTAAAAAACATTCCAATATATATGCAAAAGAATTGGTGAGTCTACATGGTGTTCCAGTTTAAATTATATTTGACCATGATCTAAGGTCAAAATCTAAATTCTGTAGAAGTATTCATCATGCTTCCAGTACTAAATTAAATTTCAGCAAGACCTATCACTCCAAAATTGATGGAAAATATAATAATACTACTGAGATTCTCGTGGATAAAATAAGAGTCTGATCAATGGAATTCAAAGATGTATAGGACTATAATCCCCCATTGGTTGAGTTCTCATACAATAAAAATTTATTCTCGAGTATTCATATGGCTCCATAGGAGGATCTATAAGGGAAGCGATGTAGAACTCCAACCTATTGGGTTGAAGTTGGTGAAAAAAGATACTTATACATGATATTGTGAAAAAGATAATAGAGAAGTTTAAAGCCATCCAAAAACATATAAAACTTTCTCAAAGTTAGTTGAATATCTATGATGACAACTTTCAAAGGTACTTGGAGTTTGAAGTTGGAGACACAATCTACCTTTGAATATCTCTATGGAAGAGAGTCACGTGGGTTGGATAGAAAGGTATAATTATCCCAAGGTACATTGGAAACCTTGAGATCCTTGATCGCATAAGAACAATGGCCTATTAACTTTCACTTCCTCCAAATATGGATCACGTTCATGGTGTGTTCCATGTATCTCTTCTAAGGAAATACATACCTAACAACTCACATGTACTAAATCTAGAGGTGGTATAACTAGAGAATGACAGTTCGAATTAGGTAGCCAGTGAAGTTCTTGGATAATAGATACAAATTCATATGAAACAAGATGATTCAACTTGTCAAAGTGCTATGGAGGAACCATAAGTATGAATAAGTTACATGGTCACTGGAAGAATCAATGAAGGAGAAATACCCTCACCTGTTTTCACCTTGGAGGGTAAAATTTCAAAAGGGGGGAAGAATATAATAACCAGAAATTTTATAAATGTAATTTCCCTTCTTATAATTATGTTATATAGTATAAAACACATATTCAACCTAGATATACCAATAAATAATATCATTATCATAAATTAAGAATAAAATACGGGACATTAATAGAAATTAATGAACCAATACTGATGGAATAGTAACCTGACCATTGGAATAGTAAAATGACCATTAGGAAATGTAATCCAGCCCTTAAAATAGTAACATCACCTAAGAAAGTGTAAATAAAATATATGTATTTTATAAATTAAAATATGATGTAATTATATCATGGTATAAGTAAATAAATGTTTAGAAATGATAAATTAAGTGTTGGTATTTTTGTAAAATGTAAATGATTATTTACAATTTTATAGTTAATATGATGATTTAAAATAAAATTTATTTTTCATCAAATATGTCCATAAATTAATAATATGTTTTGTTATAATTATAATATAATTTAATTAAATCTTAATTATGTTTTAAAAGGGTCATAAAATCATTAATAATATTAAAATTTGTATTTTTTGAATAATATATGATTTTATTTAAAAATTAATTTTCTCATGTTTAGAAAATTATTTTCATAAACTTTATTAAATTTTTTAAATCTAAACATTGAGAAATATTTAGGGTGATATTTTTGGATTTTTACTAAATAGTTGAGTTTTTGTTGAGTAGTAAAATACGGTAATTTACGGTACAAAATAAATAAATACTCTTTTGAGTTGTGGATGATGTATGTTTAATGTCAGAAACCATTGTTTTCCCAATATACTAAACAATTTACTATATTTAGTCATACGAGTCATCACCATTGATAGTCCTGAGGAAAAAATAATAAACAAATTAATAAAATAATCAAAACACACCACTATTCTATGCTACAAATACCAACCCTCACCACCTCTTCTCATTACACCTTATAAGCCTTGTATATTTTCTAAACTAATCCCAATTACCTTCTCAAGACTCTTACCAAAATCCAAGAGCTTCTGGTGTAAACAAAATACTAAACCCAAGTACCTTTTGGAGGTTTTCAAGGTGAGAATATTCAAGAGGTAAAATCCTTAATTCTTCTCTTTCAATTTCTTTTCTTTTCTTATCCTATCCTCACCTCCCCTATAAAAAGTATAGTGATAAATCCCGTATCATATATATACTTTAATTTCATTATGTTAATGGAATATTCATCATAAAATATCTTCTCTTCTTCTTTTATTTTAAAAACAATAACATTATCCGTGATGTGTCGATTCATCGCCATCATGGATGATGAGTTTTCATTTTACATTACCACTATAAAGGATGGTCATAAAACCTTTATTATGGTTAAAAAGGATTTTAATATGCAGATTATAACTTTTTTAATGTTTTCAAACTAATTTATATGCATAATATTAAATAAAATTATACTAGTTCATGTTGGTCAGAAAAAATGAAAAATATAAACAAAAAATTTATCTTTAATGTTTTATCAATTAAATCAACCTCATACTGTAAAGGGAAATGAAATACATGAAAAATTAAACTTATACAATTGAGTTAATAAAATATAATTTCCATATTTAATAATTATTCCCATTTTACATAAATTTTCATAATTATATACTAGTAAACTGACCATGAAAACATGAAAATGAACGCTCCCAGAATGATGAGATTAAACTCTATAACTCATTAAAATTTCCATAAATGAGCTTAAGAAAATTATAATAAATAATTTTTTTTAATATTTTTTTATTTAAGTAATTAATAAATATAATCTTATTGTCATGGATATTAATTTCAAGTACAGAAGTCATTTCAACATAAGTTAAGGGGATTCATGAACCTAACTTCCCTTCATTGGGTTAATCCTCTTTCATGCCATATTTCTGTTTGGATATTCATTTTATTATTATTAAATATAATTTCATTGTTATTATCTATTATTTTTGGGGATATACATGTTTCTAACCTGATTTTTTTTGACAAATACAATGATTTTTCCAAAAGGACTCTTCTTACCAAAACAAATCCTTACTCCTCTTGAGTTGTTTATTTATTTGCGCAAGAATAATGATTATTATACCAAATATGTTTTCCCAATTTTCCTTTCGGAACCCCAAATATTATTCATGAATTTATTCTTTATGAAAACCATTCTCTTACTTGGTTCTATTTCATGAAAATAATTTTGTATGTTCTATGTGGCATGCATGATTTTGTAAATGTTATGATTTGATAACTGGGACCATAATTTAATAGCTATCCAATACATTAGGTAATTTGATTTATCTCATGATATTTTTTTATTTATGTATGAAAATGATTCTAACTTTTTCATAATTATAATTTTATCATTATACACATATGTTATGTGTGAACATGATGCTATCTTTTTTCACAACTATGTTTGGTACTTGACCACTAAGACATTATGTTTCTTTTTTATACATTAACACAATCCATTCCTTTATCACATGTTTCCGACATGATATTTATTATGATCCTATGAATATGATATGATGATGGTGATTATTCTCACGCTTGTTATATTGACTCATACCCCTTATTCATTATCTTATTGGGTATTTAGTTCACCCTTTGTCTTTTATTTATATCCTGAGGTGACTATTTGTACTAAAGATAACATGAGATTTAAAAGGATAAAGAATAAGTTTTTAAATAAAATTTTATGTTTTATTATTATGAAATTTATTTATGTTCTTAATTTTCCCAATAAACTAAACCATTTAATCGTAAATTATATCACTTTTATGTTGCTTATCTTTAAAATGATGTAATAGCTATGTAAGAAAAATTACAGTTTCTATAATACTCTTATTTCTTGAATAGGTCCCCTGGGAGTTTTAATTGATAACTCTATTAATAATGGATTTGCGTTTGATTTTATTTTCTTTTCACACTTAAAAGGAATAAAGGAATGTGTTGAATAAGAATAAAATAGTTGATTTTGAATATTTGAGTGAACAAAAAGGGTACCTACTACCACATCATTTATAGCCCCAAATTTAACCATTTTGATAGAAAATTCACATCCTTTATCCCTTTTTCTATTTTGGGATTGACTATGGTTTCACATCACCATTCTAGGATTTGGGAACTAGCTATAAAAGTGACCAATCCCCCTATACTAGAAGCATTGCATCAGAGGATGCACTTTCACCATATTCCACTTGAAATTAGCATTGTGAGGCTAGGGTTTTACACCTCCCTAATAATTTCAAGTACTGTGGAATACTTTTAAACAATTTTTTAACTTCTCAGTTCCTTGAATATAGTTCCTTGAGTACCTTTTCCCATAGTTGTCACATAAGGAATGTTATATTTTATTCCCCTCCTTATAATGGTTATGGATCTTCCTACTTTTTAGAGTTATCATACTCTATTTATCATTCTTTACCTGAAAAAAATATGAATCTCTAAATTACATCTCAACCTTGAGAGCACATCATACTATTTCCTCATGTCCCCCAATGTTCTAGATTTAAAAAGATCCCCATAGATGAGGTGTCAACCCACCAAAGAATCCATCAATAATCCCGTCAGAATCAATCACAAAGCTGAAATAATAACTTGAAAGCGTTGTGATGTTTATCTAGTAACATTTTATATTTTAACCATTCTTTTTCATTAGCTCAAGGAATTCCCATTCCAGCACTGTTCATATGGTGGAAGGAAAATACGTATAGAAAAAGAAATTTTTGAAATATTTACAGTTCATAACATTAATTAATTCCTTGGGATTAGTGTTCTTGAAAAATGTCAACTATTTAAAAACTTCTACCTCAAAATGATACTTATTCAAATTTAAATTGTCTCGCTCAAAATAGTGTAGTACAAATATATGTCTTTTCGATGGTACATATCCACTATTCTTCAATCAAAGGGATAAAGGGTGAGCAAAAGGCTGAGGGTTATTGATGCATGAATGATTCCAAAACCATTTGTTCCCTCCTAGGTGAGGCTATACTGTAATATCCCAATTTTTTTAAATAATATCTATAGTTAAAAGCATACAAAATATGCAACACCTAAGGTAATTGAATCACCCAATATTATTATTTAAAAATGAATCTTATAACATAGCCATTAAATTAGAGGTTTTAAATTCCATTAACTGAATTATGAAATATTTTAATGTTTATAATAAATAGATGTGTATTTTTTAATTACTTAGGAAATAATCAATTATTTTTTTATTAAAGTTATTTTATTCTTCTAAAATGCCTTTTCACCAAAAATGATTATTATTTATTTTTTATGAGGGAATAAAATAATTTTTTAACATTTATATTGTTTTTATAAAAAGGATAATAATTTTTGAAATCATAATGCCTAAATTATATTAGGTTTATTTTTTTATAAATTTATTAAAAATTTGGTTTTTCAGTAAATAGTGAAAAATACTGCTTTTTTATTACTTTATTTTTTTAATGTATTTAAAAAGTAAAATCATTTTTTGGATTAGTTTTAAAATTTAATTAGTTATTTTTTATTTAAAATAATATAATTATTTTTTAAAATTAATTTCATACTTGAATTTAGTATAACAACAATTTATATTTTAAAAGGGTATTTTTTAGAAAAAACTGTTTTTTGTTGCATTTTGTTGGTTATATTTTAAATTAAATTCCCATAATTTAGTGTTTTGAATATTTAAAAAGGATTATATATTTGGAATAAAGGATTATTAATTTGGAAAATATTCCCATTTAACTTTTGGTTAATATAAATTGCAACCATAATAATTTTTGTTGTCTCGGTAAAAGGTAAATCAGGTAATTAAGAGTTAAAAATAATATGATAAGGTCTATAAAATGACACTAAAACATTAATTAATTTTATATTATGAGTCTATATCCTCAATAATAATCCAATATTTGGTTATATATCATTTTTTATTTGGATGTGATTATTACCTTTATAATAATTTATGTAATGAAAAGTAAAAAAATTATGCACTCTTATTTTTAATAACTATAATATTTTTAACATGTTGATAAATAGAATATATATTTTACTATAAATATAAATCTGAAATATAAAATATTTATTTTCATTATTATAATTTATTTTAAATATTTAGTGAATAAATAATGAACATAAATTCTTACACAAAAACTGAAATAATAATTATTCAATTAATTGAAAATAAAAAATAATATTAAAAATATTAAAAATATTAAAATTTGATATAATTAGTTTGATACATGAATTATAAATATTAATATAATAGGTTATTTATGCAATAAAATATTTTCTTCTAATTTCATTTGTTGTCTTGGTGTTACCAAATCCAAAGTAAATGAATAGTTCTAAAATTGAGATTATTGATATTTTATGAAAATAATATTTTATTAAATTATATAAAATCCTTAAAAATAATAATTTAATTTCATTAATTTTTGTATTATTTAAAATATAAACCATTATCCATTTATTATCCCTTTTTCTATTTATAGTAACTATATTGACCCTCAATGAGAAAAAAATCTTATTGTGACTTAAAGTGTGAACAAGGTTAATGGGGGATTAAAACCAAAATATAATTGTGAATATATGGTAAAAAATGTATAAAAAATAATATATAAGATTTTATTTTACTAATAATAATATTATATTTTATTATAAATAATATTTATCCATTTTAAAATCAAAATTAATTGATATTAAATTAATAATTTAACAAATTGAAAGAGTGCCCCTCCCATCTCTTACAAAAGGACATTAATTATTCTCAAATATTAACTATTAAAAACCCATATGGTTAATAAAAACCCTAGAAAACCCATTATTATTATCCCTACCCACATTATATATTCCTTATTATGGGATAAATACCAATATTAGTGGTCATAAGATGAAAAGTAAAGGTGGTTGTTTGAAGAAGAAGTATAGTTCCTAGCCGAGCATTTTCATTTTCTTTCTTATTTCACATCCTTAAAATATTCAAAAACCATAATGATGTCAAAAATAAGTATCTAACATATAATGATACATTATTATGTTAGTTTCATGACCTATTTCCATCTCTAACCTTCATTAAATTGGAAATGAATTCATCGTTCATGTGTACGCCATACTACCGCATCGTGAACAGATGTAATTAGTTTCCCATAAACACCTATTATAAATGGTTATTATGATTGAATTAATTATATATAATATTCATGTCATATTTATCATTTTTAAAAGAAAATATATCATATAGTTTACTATCTTTCCATTCATTGAAAAATGATAATATTATTCATGTGTACGTGTGGACTACCACCTCCATGAAGCGATCTAATTTGCTTCTCATCACCAAAAAACATGATTGATATATATAATTATATTTCAAAAATTTATACTATATTTATAAAATTATTATCAATATTTTAATATAAAGTAATACTTCTATTTTCTCTACAATTACCAATGAAAAAAAAGAAACATCACTCATGCATATGTATGACATACCATAACCATGATTGTAATGTATTTAATTATTCATAATAATATTTAATTGTTTTATTTAAAAGTATAATTGATGTATAAAAATGATAATTATTTCATGATAATTATTCTTGATATTATGTAATAATTACCACTTTGACTATAGTCAACTTACCAAAGTCATTTAGGACTTATGAACCGAATCTCATCAAAACATTCGACATGAACTTAAATGATTAAGTAATTGAACTAATTTGGTAATAACTTAAAAAAGTATAATTAAACATGAAATTTGTTTCTAAATAATTTAAATAACATATGTTTATTACCCACAAAGATAAACAATGTATGTGACGAGTCAGACCCAAGGTAATACACTTTATTTTAAAAATATTCTTTTAATGTTTCAATCAAAACTATATTTTTCTTATATATATTTATTTTAAAGTTATTTTGTAGATTAATTTATATGAAAATAATATAATTATAAATAAAATTTTATATATCTTTTTAATTACATTAAATATTTTTGAAAAGGAATTTTTTATAGAATTTTTTGACTTTCTTTACAAAAGATAAGAATAATGTTCAATTTTGACGTCCATGAAAATAAGGAATTTTACCACCACTAAAATTGTTGTTTGATGTTTGGATTACATTATAAGATTTCATGTTTTATTTAAATAAAAGAACTTTTTTCCTTCATTATAATAATATTTGTTTTGAAAAATTATCTCTAAAGGAATGAGATATATTAATAACAAAAAATGTTTTCTTATGTGTGAAAATATAATTTTTTTGATGCAGGATTTTATATATTATGTTACGGTTCATAAGAATTGTTTATAAAAATAAGTAGTTATAATATAAACCAATGGAGGGTAATTTTGTAATAGATATCTAATAAATTTTGTAAAGAGAAAAAGTTAAACTATTTGGTTTATCCTAAGAGATTATGGGAATATACTATGATGGTTATTCCAAGTGTAACTTTGATGGTTATTCAAAGTGTAATTATGATGTTTAATCCAAGTATAACCATGATGGTTATTTCATGTGTAACTATGAGGGATAATCCATATGTAATATTGATATGAAAATGATTCCCTAAGTTTCTTTCATGTTTTTTCTATACTTTCTATGGGATTTAAAAGTTTCCTTAGAGAAAATGTGTGTCTTTTCCAAATAAAAATGATTTAATTCCTATGTTTAAAGAATAATTTTATAAGGGTAACTATTTTATGGGTTTTCATGTTTTTCACTGACCTAATGGATTTATTTATCTTTATATCTCTTACTATGATTTTTTTTCTCATCCCGCATTTTAAAATGATCTTTATTGGATGATTAGGGACAAGGATGAGGTCAAAATGAAAATGGTAAAGATTTTTCATGAAAAGAAAACATGTTTCTTTTTAAAAGTATTGTTTTATATAAAATATTTCTACTTAATATAAGTGTTCACATTATAATATATGTTTTTTTATGTAAGAGTTATAATCCAAAGAAATAAAAATATAAAACTAAAAGATATTTGGAAATGAATGAAAATGAATTCCAGTCCAAGTAACTAGAATATGTAATGTATAAGGATGGGTTTTTACTATTTATATTAGAGAAGGGTTGAGACTGCTTGTGTTGTGATGTGATCTAGGATGATTGTTTTGATATGTGGGGGCATGGAGGCCTACTGGTTGTTGTAGAATTTGACACCTAGAGTGGCGATATGTATCATTTTATGCATGTGGGTGTTAGGGAAGACACCAGGGATGCTGAAATGGGTTGGATGTGATTGTTTGGTTGTTTTCTGATTCTTCTTAGTTATCTATCTATTTTACTTTCCCCATTACGCAAGGCATATGGTCTTACTTACCCTTTTTTCTAAAGGGGCAAAGATTCATGTGGAATGTCATGTGATATCCTTGTTTAGCTTCTCAAGGGAGGATGGGTCTACACTCTTTCTATAGGTGAAAAAGACTCGATGAGTAGTTCATCTACTCACCGTGTTGAGTCCCTTGTATTAAGAATCATAGATTGTTTTCCTAGAATTCCTAGTAATATGGGAAAGTAATCTTGTAAATAAATAATTGAATAAATGATATTAACCCTCGGGGTTCGGAGCTTGCTGGGGTGCAATACTGAGGTTGTGATTTGAAGATAGATTGTACTTTGGGTGTGATGCTAATGAAATTTAATGTGTAATTTTTATTTGTTAATTAATGTTTAAAGAATTAATTAACATAAAGTGAAACTGATAATAAGAGAATGAAGTAATGTATTAAATCTCAAATTGTTGTGTGCTTATCAGATACCTAGTCTTAGAAGTAGCAGCCCGAAGTCCGAGATACGTTAGCTGCAGTTGATTCTAAGACTAGGTTATGCCCATAGTGTGGTTGTGAGCTATAGTATATTCTATACTTTTTGTGTTTCTATATGCTACTCCACCCTGTCAGTAAGAGAAACTGACACCCTGTGGATTCTGAGCCCTAGGGGTGGTGGGTGTTTTCCCATCATTTCAGTGGGAGGATGGATGGCTGACTACCCCCTTTGGCCCCGCTCTCTTCTCTGGGTAGTTACTTATGCGGGCATGCACATTGGTTAGTTTTCACCATATATGTGTGTAGTGGGATGTAATGGCTTGTGGTTATTCACACATTTATATTCTAGATATAATTTTGTATGGACTACTATAGGTGTAACATGTATAGTCCGTGATGGCTTGAGGATCCTTAATAAGTGTATGGGGTGTAATAACATGAGGTTTAATACCTGATGTATGATGCACGTTATGCGAGCTGTGGGGGATCCTAGAAACTACCTGGTTACTTTGCTTAAGTGGATGTGGTGGTTTTGTTGCATGAGGTGCATATTGTGGTGCTTTACCCAGGTGTCTATGGTCAAGCCTTTTTGGAGAGAGATGTTTAGGATGTGCAACTTTGGGGCAAAGAGGAAAACCAGTGGGGAAGTAGTAGTGGGGTATTCTTGATATTATTTATTATATTATATACTCTTGTATGCATTACTTGGTGAGTGTAGCCATGGTGAGGTTGGGAACATAATATACTTGTTTAGGTGACGAGTTAGTTTCACTTGTTCTCCATAGTTCTTTAGCTTGATTTATTTACTCTTACACGAGAGGCTTCCGGGAGGATCCTAATTCGTATATTGTTATTCTCACCCAATCTATATATAAACTACTTTTCAGGTCACTTGGAGCAGGTTGGATATCAGGCTGGTTACTACTAGCATGCAGTTGTAGGAGCTGTCCGGGCTTGTGGTTGTTGTTGTTTTACTTTCTTTTGGGTACTTGCTATTTTCCCCTTTACCAAAAATCCTTTTTTTATTATTGAATGGTCAAATAAGAACATCAAAAAAATACCCACAAAGGCAGGGCCAAAACAGAACTAGAATCAGGGTGGCCTAAAATGTAAAAGGCCTCGAGCATCACCCCTATTGATATTAACACCTTCCACCTTAAGACTTATGAAATCATGAATGAATAAACACTCTGAGCTTGGAAAATCCACCGAATAAAGAAAATCCACAGCTTTTTTACCCTCTCACTGAGTATGGGACACCTTGATATGATCATCAATAATACGCCAACATTTATGAATATTATATACGAAGGACCAAGGAATATTACCTCTACCACAAAGAGAATTATACAAGATCATAGAATCAATTTCCACCACAGAAATGTTGAGCCTCCCCTGAATATATAAACTCAGCCCAGTGAATAAAGCCAGGGCCTCTGCCTGGAGAGAATTCCTACGCCCAATCTTGGTGGAGAAGGCCATAAAGACCGAACCACTGGAGTCCCGTACAATCCCTCCTACACTGATTGCCCCTGAGACACAGGAACCATCACAATTAAGTTTCACGTCGCTTTGGGGAGGAGACCAGTAGATACAAGTACCCTGCAAATTCTTATTAACCAGAGGCGGAGTAGCAGATATAGGAAGGAGTCCCTTTAAATACAGAGCCTCTTTCCTGCACCCAAGTGCTCTGACCTGGTCCAGAACGAGGTTTCTGGTTCTGTAAATAATACCAAGGAAATTTGAAGATATCTCCTTAAACATCCAATAGTTTCTTTCCACCCAAAAGCACCAGCAACCAACAAGAAGAATGGAAAGGAGAGCATCATTCTCCATACCACTAGAACCCGAAACATTAAAACACTGATCTAGGAATGGTTGTTCAGACATATTATTAGAAGAATAACTAGTGAAAGCACCAAAGAAACTCCATACAGCATGAGCCCACTCATTATATAAAGACAAATGTTCTGATCTTTCTTTATTATGGCTGTTACAATAAACACATCTAACTGTTTTCCCCTTTCTGTTGTAGTAGTTCTGCATGAAATTTTATATGTGTACTTGGGTTTTCGTTTATCCTATTGGTTTAGATGGAGTTTTTTGGTGTCTATCTTATATATTTCTTCTGCATGTGTTCTCTTAGAGGGTAATGCCTCCCATTTGTGCGTTTTCTATACCCTCAGTGCTAGTCACCAAACTAGGGCCTACTAGAGGTGGGACTCGAGGGGTGGTGTTCATTATCTCTCTTCTCAAATTATAGGCCCAGGAGGTGTAAACTTTGTGGGGAGGGGGTCGTGAAAGAGTGGTATCAGAGGTTCAGGTTGAGAGGTAGGATGGAGTTTGGATTTAGGCACAATTGAGGTTGCATGGGTGGATAGGTAAATGGTGTCATTCATGTTTAGAAAGTGATGTAAACACTACAGATCTGCTGAGACATAGGTGTTTAGGGCCCCCTATGATTTGATGTATGGACCTTTAAGTTTATAATGGCTACTAAACAAGGTCTTACTAGTTGCAGGGTAGAGACCTAAGAAAGGATCATGCATCATTCTTCTTTGTGCCTTTTGTTTGAATGGTTAGACCATGGGTTAGATTAACCTAAAATGAATAAAAGAAAACAATTAAATATTTAATTAATGATGAGTTTCCCATATTCTGGGTTTAGGATCTCTAACTATTTTTTATTTTAAAAGTATGGATCCTGGTTGACATCCTTGTCAAGATCACATAGAAGATGTCTAGAAGGCTATGCCAGAAGATCACCACTATGTAGAGGTCGATGATGATGACACTTGGAGGAGGAAACTCTGAGAGTTTCAGTTCCAGAGTATGTAGAAGTACGAGGGATCCATTTCAGATTAGTCACAGAATACTGGTTGGAGGAGGTCGATATAATCTTCAGTTCAATCCGTGCTCAAAAGGAGCACTTTGGGTACTTGGTGGTGATGACTCTACGTGGAGTAGCAAGGAAATGGCGGTTCTTGTTCCTCGGGGATCATGAGGAGTCCGCGATCTCATGGGAGGAGTTCTAAGACAAGTTTAGAGTCGAGTTTCTTTCTTTGAACGTGAAGGCGTCCAGTCCCTAGGAGAATATTACCCTTCGACAGGGGAGATCTAGTGTGTGAGAGTTTGGAATCTGTTTCAGGAACCTTTTGCAATATGATTCAGACCTGTTTCCAGATGAGGAGGCCAGGACGAGACATTTTGAGGAGGCATTGCATCTAAAGATCTAGTGTTAGGTCACTCCATTTATATTGAAGACATATCATGAGGTGATGGAAAGGGTAGAGGTCATTGCGAGGACTATGGCCAGAATCGTATCATCATGAGAGGGGAGTCATCATGATTCCTCAAGAGGCAAAGCTGCGGTCCGGGGTTCCCAATTTTTAGGACAGAAGTGTTTCTGTTCGGCCAAGGGTAGGTCCCAGCCCTCAGAATCTCATTTCTCTGAGGGCAGCATATCTCACAATTATGCCAAGGGATTAGATGCTTATTTTTCTTATGGTGGTTGAGGTCATCAGCAGTTAGAGTGCCCGGCCTTTCAGAGCTTTCATCACGTACCATGTTCTCTACTCTAGGTTCCTTCATTGAGGCAGTTCCTACCGAGGCAGCAGCAACAATTTTCACCAGCTTTAGATCACAAGAGGGTAGATGGGGTAGGCAGAGGACAACTCTGTGATGCTCCTTGTCCTCAGAGAGTAGAGCACAACTGTGGTGGTGGTCATCATCAGGACAAGGGAGGTCATGGAGGAGCTCATGGTAATCTTTATGCTTTAGTGTTTCCAGCACCAGGCAAGCAAGACATCATCAAAGGTACCCTTTTCTTGTTTTATACCTTGGTGTATTCCTTGTTTGATTCAAGAGAAACACAATTTTTCATATCACCCACCCTTTTCCATTTTTTGGGACTTGAGGTAGAGAGGCTTCCAGTGCCCTTGGCGTTGACTACGCCAGTTGGAGGTTGAGCCGACTTGTCTGAAATATGTAGAAACTGTGAGCTAGTGTTGGGGCAGCACCGCTCTTGAGGAGATTTACTATGTTTAAAAATACAACCATATGATGTCATCCTCAACATGGATTGGTTGTATTTTGTGTAGGCTATCATGGATTTCTTCATGAGGCAAGTTGTGTTCTTCGATGGGGTTGAAGAGTCGGTGGTGTTCTTTGGCGAGCAAGACCCTTTGATGGGTCATATGCGTGTTCTATCCTTTTCATCCATGATGGATGAGATGATGATGAGTTCTTCATAGGTTCAGTAGTTGGAGTTTCCCAGGTTCATAGAAGAGTAACCTGATATCTTTCCCGAAGAGGTTGTAGCATTACCCCGTTGACAAGAGATTGAGTTTGGGATCAAGATACTACCAGGAGCATCTCCTATCTATATGTCCCCATATAAAATGTCCCCTTATGAGTTGCGAGAGTTACATGTAGAACTTGATGGTCTATTATAGTGAGGTTTTGTTTAGCTAGGTGTTTCATAGTGGGGTGCACCAGTTTTTTTCTTGAAGAAGGCTGACGACAGCTTGTGGTTTTGTGTTGATTATTGACTCTTAAACAAAGTGATAGTAAATAATCTTTATCCTCTACCATAGATTGATGATTTATTTGATCAACTAAAGGGTGAAATTTGGTTCTCAAAGATCGATTTGCGGTCAGGATATAATCAAATGCGTGTGAAGGGTGAGGATATTTTGAAGACCACCTTTTGTTGCCGTCATGGGAATTATGGCTTTTTTATAATGTCATTCGGGGTGGCGAATGATCCAGCTGTGTTCATGGGATTAATGAACGTTGTCTTCCATAAGTTCTTGGACAAGTTTGTGGTGGTTTTCATCGAAGGAATCCATATGTACTCTACGTATGAGGAGGAGCATGCAGAGCATCTACACGCCATTTTGGGAGTTCTTCATCAACATCAGTTGTTTGGGATGTTGTCAAAGTGTCAGTATTAGGCTCAAGAAGTCTGTTTCTTGGGGCATGTTATGTTCTAGCAGGGGGTAGCTGTGGATCCATCGAATATAGAAGTAGATATGTCTTGGGTAGCCCCCAAGACAGTGTCAGAGGTGCGAAGTTTCCTTGGTCTTGCAAGACACTACATGAGGTTTGTAGCTGATGTATCTCAAGTTTCAACTCCTATGATAGATTTTACCAGGGAGGATCAGGCATTCACATGGACTGATTAGTGTTAGGAAACTTTTGAGTATCTAAAGGAGAAGTTAGTAAGTTCTCTAGTTCTTTATCTCTCAGTAGAGTGAGTTCAATTTGATGTTTTCTGCGATGCATCGCATCTGGGGTTAGGCTCTGTTCTGCTGCAGCAAAGATTAAATGTTTCTTATGGGTCTCAATAGTTGTGTCCTCATGAACATAACTATGCCACCCATGATTTTGAGTTTGCAGTCGTTGTGTTTGTTCTGAAGTTGGCGGGAAATTACCTCTTTGGTGAGCACTTTGTGGTTTTCAACAATCATATGAACCTGAGGTATGTTTTCTCCCACCATGAATTGAACATACAACATCGTCGTTGGATGTAGTTCTTATAGGAATAAGACTTCAAAATATCGTATAAACTTGGAAAGGGGAATATTTTAGCTGATGCGCTGAGTCGAAAGTCATGTAGTGACACTGTGTGTGAATATGGTGATTCTTAGAGAGTAATAGAAGAATTGTCTACATTACATCTTGATATGGGAGAAGTTGGGGGTAGAGGTTGTCTTTTCCAAATGACGGTACAATCATCTCTATTGCAGCAGGTGGAAGAGTCCAAGTTGGGGGATCTTGAGGTGGAGGTCAGGAGAGACCGAGTTGTTTTTGGGGAGGCCCCTGATGCACTACTTTAAAATATGGTTATACCAACAGTTTTAAACAATTGGTATAGGCTGGAAAACCATTGGTATAGACTATACCAACAGTTTTCCAAACAGTATGGTAGTAATCCATGAGGGAAGCGCTATACCAACGGTTTGATCTAAACCATTGGTATAGCCCACTATATTTTTTGATATATCAATAGTTGTAGGCTAACCATTGGTATATGTTTGTATAACATTTTTACCAACTATTTAATGAAACTGTTGGTATATTTGAATACTAAACACTATACCAATGGCTTTAAAACCGTTGGTATAGTTTTTTAGTTTCTATAAAAGTATACCAATAGATTAAAACTATTGGTATTTTTTTTACAGAACTATTATACCAACGGTTTAAAACCGTTGGTATTGTGTTTTTACAGAACTATTGCACATTATCCCTCCAGTATCCCCTCCAGTATATATACACCTACATAAAAAATATCACAAAAACCACATATAGACTTAAAAAATCATAATAAACACCTAAAATAGCACAAAGAAACACATAAAACCATAAAAATCTTCCAACCATGTCATGTACTACAATTCATTATTTCAATCTTTATATGACAACAATAATCCAGTAGAGTTAATAATAGTTTCAATAACTCAAACATTATTTACACCCATTTCAATCTTCATATGACAACCACCCTTTCAGTAGTAATTTAGCTCACCCCTACACAACCCCCCAACCAGCACATCCCCCCACCTACCCATCAAATTCTAATAGGCATAATAGTCTGAGAAATACATATTAGAGTTGAATAAGAGTTTGAAATTTGCTGAAATCCATTTTTTTCTGATCTTAGATTTGGGTATGTAATGAATTTGGATGCATTTTGCATTGAACTTGAATTTTTTATAAAATATGGTGAGAAGGTATTTTCTTATAAATCTCATCACTTATGAACCCATGAGTTAAAATACCTAACTCATGAAAAAGAGTTTGCGACTATCATTGATGAATGAAAATTTCAGTTGTTGTATTCACTTAAAATAATGCCATTTAGAACAAAAGAGAGACACTTTGAGTGGTTTCGGAAACACCGTTCCTCAAATTGGGTAGGGGTTGACTCATACACATCACAAATGACCCATGGATTGTTTTCCTAATGTAGAAACACAATCTAAATACATTTGGTTGGTTTTTCATATGCCTTTTGTTTTTTCTTAAAAGAGTATCCATTTTAAAGAAAAGAATGACACTTTGAGTGGTACCAGCCACACTGGGACTCATATTGATGCGGGGTTGACTCGTATACATCCAAAATGACCCATGGATCCTTGTCTTAAAGTATCAATAGAATCCAAATGTGTTTGGTTAGTTTTACATTTGTCAGTTGTTGTTTTCACTTAAAATGTTGTCCATTTAAAAGAAAAGTGAGACACATTGAGTGTTTCCAGCCACACCAAGCCTTGGATTGAGGCGAGGTTGACTCATACACGTCAAAAATGACCCATGGATCATATTACTAATGTTTCAATAGAATTTTAATGCATTTGGTCGGTTTTCCGTATGACAGTTGTTGTTTTCACATAAAATGATGTCCATTTTAAACAAAATAGAGACATTTTGAGTGGTGTCAGCCACACTATGCCTTAGATTGAGGCGGGGTTGAATTTTAAACATCACAAATGACCCATGTATTGTTTTCCTAATATATCAACACAATATGAATTCATTTGGTTGGTTTTAATTGTTCCAATTGTTGTTTTCACTTAAAATCTTTTCCATTTCAAACAAAATAGAAACACTTTAAGTGGTTCCAACCACACTAGCCCTCAGATTGAGGTGGGGTTGACTCAAACATGTCACATATGAACCATGGACCTTTTTCCTAATGTTTCAACATAATCCAAATTCCATTGGTCAGTTTTCCATATGTCAGTTATTGTATTCACTTAATATGATGTCCTTTGGAAACAAAAGAGAGACACTTTGAGTGGTGCTGACCACACCATGACTTGGATTGAGGTGGGGTAGACTCGTACACATCAAAAATGACCCATAGATCATTTTCATAAAATATCAACACAATCCGAATGTGTTTGGTTGTTTTTTCATATGCCGCATGTCTTTACTTAAAAGTGTATAAATTTTAGACAAAAGAAAGACACTTTGAGTGGTACCAGCCACACCGGGCCTCAGATTGAGGTGGGGTTGACTCATACATGTTACAAATAACCCATGGATCCCTTTCATAAAGTATCAGCAGAATCCAAATGCATTTGTTCAGTTTTCCATATGCCAGTTGTTGTTTTCACTTAAAATGTTGTCCATTTCAAAGAAAAGTGAGACACATTGAGTGGTTACAGCCACACTGTGCCTCAGATTGAGGCAGTGTTGAAACTTACACATCAAAAATGACCCATGGATCATTGTACTAGTGTTTAAATATAATCCAAATACATTTGGTTGGTTTTCCGTATGCCATTTGATATTTTCACTTAAAATGTCTATTTTAAACAAAAGAGAGACATTTTGAGTGGTGTTGGAAACACCGCACATCAGATTGAGGAAGGGTTGAATTTTACACGTCCCAAATGATCCATGTATCGTTTTCCAAAAATATAAACACAATATGAATGCGTTTGGTCTGTTTTAAGTATACCAGTTATTGTTTTCACTTAAAATCTTGTCCACTTCAAACAAAAGAGAAACACTTTGAGTAGTGCCAGTCACACCGGCCCTTGGATTGAGGCGGGGTTGACTCATACACGTCAAATATGACCCATGGAACATTTTCCTAAAGTTTAAACAGAATATGAATGCCTTTGGTCTATTTTTCGTATGTCAGTTGTTGTATTCACATAAAATGATGTCCTTTAGAAACAAAAGAGAGAAACTTTGAGTGGTTCCGGCCACACCATGCCTCGGATTGAGGGGGAGTTAACTCGTACAGGTCGCAAATGACCCATGGATCATTTTCTTAAAGTATCAACACAATCCTAATTCATTTGGTTAGTTTTCCATATGCTGGTTGTTTTCACTTAAAAGAATATCCATTTTAAACAAAAGAAAGAAACCTTGAGGAGAAATACATACATTCTTGAGCCAAGTAACCGTTCAAAATAAAACCTTAGATATAATTCATGTTCCGAACATATGATTTAAATGTACACATGTTTATTTTAGTTGGATACATCCAATAAAAAGCAACGGGTCCTCCAAGAAGTATTTTGGTCAGAATATGTATAGTCATATGCAACATGCATGTAAAAAATGATGGAGGGAATATTTTCTCTAACTCATAGAAAATTAATAGTGTCTCTACCAAAAGTTTTTGCAAGAAGTATTTGGAAAACCTCTTAGCACAATGATCTCTAAATAAATGGCACAACCAAATAACTGAGACTCTTTCATTATTGGACAAAAGATGATGGATTGCTATTGGAATCAACTCATGCAAAAGGATGTGATAATCACGAGTCTTCAAATATTTCTGCTTCAACTTTTTTCTATAGACCCGTTTTGATATATTACTGGAATAGCCATCAGGAACTTTAATAGTCTCTATCACTTCCGAAATTGATTTTTTTCATCAGGTGTCATCACATAAGAAGCACATGGAACTTGCCATTTATTTTCACTGATATAGACTGGATGTAATTCTGGTATGATCCCCCAATATACCAAGTCACACCGAGATTTTAAATCATATTTTTTCTTCCCCATGACATTTAGAAGAATCGAAAGCAACATCTCACATATATTATTTTCAATGTGCATTATGTCTAAGCAATGACGTAACTAGTTAGTTGACCAATACGACAACTCAAAGAATATACTCTTCTTCTTCTAATTGCAATAGGTATCATTGGAAACAATTTTCCTCTTTCTAGATTTCATTACACCCTTCCCAAATGAATAACTAAAATCTTTCAATTCATTAAGCACATCAGTTCCAAACATACGATGAGTTGGATCGTCAGTCTCCTTGGTATTGGGAAATCTTCGATGATTGTTTCTATATGGATGGTTCATTGGAAAGAATCGTTGATTTCCTATAGAACTAAAACTACGAAGATATTTCAGTCTTCTCAATCATGTATTCTTCATTCAAACAGGACATGACAATTTTACCTTTGTGCTCCATCCAGACATCATTACATAAGCTGGAAAATCATTGATCATCCAAATAATCACAACACGTATCTGATATATATCTTTCGAACATGCATCATATGTGGGCACACCCACATCCAAAATAAGATTCAACTCTTTTATTAAAGGTTGAATGTATACATCTATATCATTTCTAGGATCAGAAGGACCAGATATCAGTATACTCAAGAAAGTGTAAGGATTTTTCATACACAATCATGGGGGGAGGTTATAAATGTGTATGAAAACTGACCATGTGCTGTGGGAAGTAAGAATCTGCACAAATGGATTAAAACCATCACATGAAAGACCCAGTCTCACATTACGCACGTTGGCTGTAAATTCAGGATATCGAGCATCAAATATCTTCCATGAAAATCCATCTGTGGGGTGAACCAACTCTTCATTATTCTTTTTTCTCTCGGTGTCATGCCATCACATTTTTACTGATATTTCACCAGACATGAAAAGGTTCTATAATCTTGCGATCAATGGAAAGTTCCACATTACTTTTTTTGGCACATGAGATGGTGTTCCATCATCTTTTGGCTTCCATCGAGAGGTTCCACATTTGATACAATCATTTCTTTCTGCAGTTTCATCTCAAAAGAAGTTGCAATCATTCGAGCAAACATTATTTTTGTTTGAGAGTCCAAGTTCATCAACTAACTTCCATGCCATATAGTGGTTTGAGGGAATATTTGCATCATCTAGAAGTAAGTCCTTCAAGAAGGTAAGAATGTAATCAACTGCAGTATTTGAAATCCCATACATAGTTTTCCCATGAAAAAAATCGGATTAAAAATTCCAACATTTTAATTTTACCACCTTCCCTATATACTTGAGTCATTGGAGCATCATTTGATTTTTTTCACCCTATTAACATCATCATTTTAATTTGACGCATCATGTGGGCTTGTATCGAAATCTTATTGGTTGGACATCCTTTCCTTCTCATGATGCTAAATAAATGGAAACTTGTCATATATCAAACTATCCAATTCTGTCTTATAATTTGGATCATCAACATTTTGAGATTCCATTTTCTCTCCATTGTGATACCACACATAATAGTTTGTTTGGAAACCATATTTGGTTATGTGATAGCTAACTGCTTCACGACTCATCCAAGGTCATCCAACACAATTAGAACATGGGTAGTGTATGCGACCACTATCTGAATCCCTATAAAATGAAAAATCTATAAATATGTTCAAATTATTTTTCAAATCAGTTGCAATCTAATCAGTTTTGTACATCCAACTTTAATCCATTCTGTAAAAAAATTGGAATAAGTCGTTTTAATGCAATTCAATAATATTGAATTTCAATCAAAAAATATTTTGGAAAATGATATTTTTTTACTTTAAATAAAAGAATAATTGACACATTACTCTATATGAGAATCCTATTAATAAATAAAAAAATAAAGTGTATATAATAAAATAAGATACATAATTTCTAATGTCTATATTCAACGATTTCCCAGTAAGATATTGGAAGTGGATGAAGGAATACATAATCCTTAAGGGTCTTTTTGGGAGTTGATTAGCCACTAAATGAGGCTAAAATTCATTGTTAATATATATAATATTCATGTGATTTATTATCCATAATCATAATTTTAGTGCATTTTACACTTTGAACATCATTTCACATTATGATTGTAATTCTTACATAAAATGCACTATTATGCTGTACATTTTTTAACATCATTTAAAGTACCCAATGATTCATCTGATTTTAAGGAATCTATTTATACATATTTTAAATTTATATTTTTGGAAATTTATCTACACTTCAATATGAATTTTTTTTTCATGGATCAATGAAGAATTCATGGAAGAAGATGGGGATATTTTGTGATGAAAGGAAACAATTATGAAGAATTCATATTGTACACCAGACCACTGATGAGAATGTGGGACCCAAATTAAAAACCCAATGAAGCCCAAATGTTGTGGGAGGCTAGAAAACATATAGAAGAACAAATCTTTCTACAAGATCTAGTGCTAATTCTGCCTCCATTGTGGTCATTTAGGAGGCCCAAGTTAGAGATAAAATTCTGGGCCAGAATCTGCGGCCAAGAAAAACATCCCACTAATTAAACCATATATAGAAAACCATAACTCTTTTTGGGATGAGATTTTACCATAAGTTAGGGAACATCGGGAGCTTAATTTAAGTCTGCTATGGCCCACCCAAATTTTTTCATCTAGAATGTGTTTCATGCGCCTCTGTTTGGTGGATGCAAGTTGGATGCCTTTTCGGGTCAAGGGTGGAAAGTCTTCTTTCCACAAACTTTCCAACACCCTAGACCTACCATACTAAAGTGAGATGACTAGTACTGTTGGAGGTTCTACCCAAGGGATCAAAAATGGCTCTTTAAGGTAGTGGTGTTGGAGGATTTATGGATATTGGGTGTTTGGTTTAATTGTAATGTTATGCTGCCACTTTGTGTTTATAATCGCATTTCAAATTCCATGTAAGTTTCCTTTTTGTACTTATTTGTTATTAATCAACATATCTATCTTCTATTCTTCCAATTTATTTCATTAAAACATTATAATCACAAAGTACAGTGTTATCTCTTTGTTGTGCTGAATTAGTTCACACATAAGTGTGAATTTCATTCACACACGGAGAAGTGCTCATTATTTCCGCAGTTTTAATTTCTTCAATATAATTCTTGTAAGTCATATTCCTCCCACCATTGAAAGTATACCATCAATAAAGGGCTAAAAATTTAATGGGTTGATCTTATGAAGATGAAAAGGCTGGATTGAATGTTATTTTATGAACGAATTTTTGTTAATTGGTTAACTAATTTAAGACTTACATTCTTCAGTTATTTCCAATCTTCATCTTCACTGTGTTTGAGGAAGCTAAATCCAATCACTAAAATGACCATATACCTCAGAGACATCATGAATTTGGTTCTCTATGTTTTTAGGGGATTAGTAATTGAGTTTAGTTGCATCAAACCAGAAAATGATGAAGGTAGTGTTATTTTGAAGAATGGATTCTTCAATAATTAATTAAACCAAAATTTTCTAAAGAAGTAAAATTCATTCAATCCACCCCTAGCATAATCTTAAGATCAACCCATTTTCATTTAATTGATTTCACATAGGTTTATTAGTTTTCTTTAAAACCATTGAAAATCAAAACCATGTTGGCCACTTCATAGCCAAAAATCCACCACATAGGTTGTGTGTCTTAGGTATCTTCTTAGGTCTTAGTGGATTCGACAACCCAATCTAGACTACAAGGACCGTTTTACCTTCATCTCTTGGGTAAATTTGATCATGAATCAAATTTTGGCACTATTTCCAGGGATCCAAGTAATTCATCTAAACACCCATTCTATTTTCCCCCATTTTATCTATTCTCATCCAATTTCTCTTATCTTGTCCCTTTCTCGTTTTTTTCTTTTGGTGCATGTCCGCCTACACTCGCGATCAATCAAACCATCTAGTTAGGGTGGATAGTCCTGGGGTTGGGGAGTCAAATACACCAAGGGAACTCATTCCATTAGATCCTAATTCCCCCTCATGAATTAGACACAACTCCCTAGGAGATTCCAAATACATCTTTAAACCCCATGTTCTAAACCACCTTCCAACCATTCACGGGATGGAGTCAGAAATTCCTTACCTTCATTTCAACGAGTTCAATGACATTGTTGAAACCATGTGTCCCCCACATCAACTAGAATAAGCTAAGATGAGCCTATTTTCCTTTTATTTAAAGTATCGAGCTAAAAATTGGCTAAAAAATTTGAGACCATCATCCATAAACTCTTAGGTCCAACTACAAAGAGAATTAAACAAGAAATAAACAATTGCACTTAAAAAGAGTATCCAATTTTTTTTTGAAAAAGTGGGAGAGTCATTCTATGAAACATGGGAGAAGTTCAAAGGCACTCTAAACATGGTTCCACAACATGGTTTTTCTATACCTGAACAATTGATAATTTTATATGAAGGGTTGGGTCAATGTAATAAACATTTCATTGACAAGTTGTTTAATGGAACCTTTAAAAACAAAGCCCCAAATGATGCTTATGAGTATCTAGAAAGCCATTATAAACAAAAACAAACATGGGGAACTTCACCTTATTATGAAAATCCACAAAGAACTACTGGAATTCATACACATGGAGAAGAGTAAAGCCTTAGGGCTAAATTCACAGTACTCTTTAGGAAGGTTGATGAGATAGACCTTAGGAAAGTCTATGAAATCCAAACTGTAGACGTTGTTTGCACAATTTGTGACAAACATGACCATAAGACAGACAACTTCCCAACCATTCCATCCATCAAATATGTTCTTTTAAGAGGACCCCCAGTGGAAGTAAATGATTTGAACTTTCAAAAGTCTCAATACCAAAACAACTTCAAACAAAGGTATAATGACCACCCAGGCTTCCGCTAGAAAGATAACCAACGACCTAGCCAACCAGAGGGACAAAATCCTTACCCCCATCAGAACTACCAAACCCATAACTAGTTCCAAACCCAACCTATCCAATACCAACATCCACTGGTCCATTTTCATAAAACCATCCCACCTCCAAAATATCCCCCTGGGGTAAACCAATCATCTCATGTACCAACCCAAACTTTTCCACAAAGCCTACTACAACAACTGTGCAAACAAATGGAAAGGATGAACTCGAAATTCTCTTCCCTTAAACAAGAACTTCAAAACATCAAAACTGGAAAGCCACCCATACCTACTCAGGTGGTTCCATCCTCAACTTCAAGGGGAGAGTCAAGTTGTACTCAAACAACTCATGAACAACTAAAGGTTGTGACTATTTTAAGAAGTGGGAAATCAATTGAGAAACCTGAACAACTAATTCAGAACCCACCTGAAGATTCAATCTTTGAGGAAAATTCAAATGAACCAAATGATCAAACTGAAAAACACGATAACATGGTCAAAGAAACAACTCTTCAACAAACAACCCCATAACCTACACCATTTCCTCAACGCATGATGGGGATAACCAATCTTGAATTGAGTGAAACATTGAGGGAAATCTTCTCACAAGTAAATTTGAACATTCCCCTTATTGATGCCATCCAAACCATACCTACCTACTCAAATTACCTTAAGAAATTGTGCACTTTAAAAAAATCAGATAAAAACCAAGTCCTTTTGGATGCTAATGTGAGTACCACCATTCAAGGGACCATTCCTCTTATGTTGAAAGACCCAGGATGTCCTTAAATCAATGTTGAACTAGGATATAGAAAAGTTGTCAAGGCCTTGTGTGACCTAGGTGATAGTGTCAATCTCATTCCATATGTTGTGTACTGCCAGTTAGGCCTAGAAGAAATCCAACTCACATTTGTCACACTTCAACTTGTTGATTGTAGCTTTAGGGTTCCAAAGGGGATTTTAAAGGAAGTTCTGATAAAGGTCAAAAACTTCATCTACCCTGCTAACTTCATTGTCCTTGAAAGCCATCCAAACTTAGTAAATAAGGAACAAACCCCAATTATCCTTGGTCTTCACTTCCTTGCAACAATCAAAACTTTGTTATCTGAGTTTGAAATGTGAACATGACCATCACCTTTGGAAACATGAGCCTAGACTTTAACATCTATAATGCATGCTCACAAATAAGGGATGACGAGGACATTCATGAAGTAAACATGATAGGAAGAATTGATAATGAATCCATATAACATCAAGGAATATTTGATGAATGTTTATTTTATGATGAGATTGATTTCCTTTGTTCATATGAAGGAAGTTTATCTCCTTGTGTTGAATCATTTTCAAATTGCTCTTATGATGAGGACATAGGTCCAACAATCAGTGAAACCTTTCAAGAAACCACTTTCATGGAGACCACTACAACTTCCTTCCATAAATATAATCGAGACAATATAGTAGCTGAAACTTCTATATGTGGGGAATCAATCCTATCTAAAACTTTATGAAATAAAATTGATCTTGATCCAATGTCCCAATATTCTGCTGAAATTCTAAACCAACCTGAGCTTGAATTGAAGAAACTTCTGGCTACACTCAAGTATGATTTCCTAGGGGACAATCAAACACATCCTGTTGTCATTTCTTCTTCTCTTGAATCCAATAATGAGAGGATGCATCTAGATTACCTTAGGAAACATAAGAAATCCATTGGTTGGACCCTGTCTGATATTCATGGGATTATCCCATTTAATGGGACTCATAGGATTGTTCCAGAATCTGGTTCAAATCCATATCGTCAACCTCAATGACGACTCAATCCTAATCTCATTGAGGTAGTAAGGAAAAAACTTATAAAATTGTTAAAAGCTGGTATCATATATCCCATAGCTAAGAGTGAATGGGTGAGCCCAATCCAAGTGGTTTCAAAAAAGACTGGAATCAGAGTGATAACCAATAAGGATGGAGAGAATCTTCCAACAAGGGTGAGTAGTGGATGGAGGGTCTACATTGACTATAGGAAGATAAACTTATTCACCAAGAGGGACCATTTCCCCTTACCATTCATTGACCAAGTCTTTGAGAGAGTGGCAGGTCATGCCTTCTACTATTTCTTAGATGGGTACTCAGGTTATAATCAAATTGAAGTCTCCCTAGAAGATCACGGGAAGACTACATTCACATGTCCATTCAGAACCATTTCATTCAAACACATACCGTTCGAGTTATGCAATCCCCCTAGAACCTTCCAGCGGTGCATGATGGGAATCTTCTCAAACATGGTAGTGGATTTTCTATAGGTCTTCATTGATGAATTCTCTGTGTTTGGGGATACATTTGAGGGATGTATGTTGTAATGACCCGAAGTTTCATTAATGTAAATCCTTCTTGATCTAATTAAATGTCTCTTTATGTTTATATAAAATGTCAACTTCTTTGGTTTTATGTTAAGAATTTTGACTGTTTCTAATATAGCCGTTGAACAGTGATCACATGATTAGTATAAATATAGGGCTTTAACAAATCCAAATTTACTCAGACAAATGAATTGATGGCCCCATCTAGTAGAATTGCTCCATACGATGCACATTTGTCAGAGCTCAGAAAATAGGTGGCATCCTTGGGATTAACTATTGACCAAGCCCAAGCTATGCTTCATCATGTTAAGCTCGAATGGGACCGTCTACGAGAGAAGTGGAAGTTGATAAAAATTACCACTCGAGTGATGTTATCCGAGCCACCCCAAGAGTCTTTCACCACCGCACACCTTACCCTTAGGTCTTATGCGGCTATTTTAAGGGGTTATGTAATAAATAAATAGCACTATGTTCATATACATTATTTTTTCATATAATAATGAATATACTTTCTTGTCATTATTGATACATTGTAAATAGTTTTTGAAGTACAAATTATGTTTTTAGTTATTATTTAATTAAGAATTATATTATATTAAATTAATGGATTTTTTTTATTAAATATTATTTTAATAAAATATTATTATTATTATTAAATAAATTTTTATTAAATATAAATGATATTATAATTTTATGAATGCAATTGTAATTTTTATTAAGGTTTGAAAGCCATTTCGGTCAAAACCCGTGAATTTTTGATAAATGTCATTTTTTATTTTAAAAGTGAAAATTAACATATTTAGAAAATTGTCTAGATAAAATCAATGTTATTTCTGGAATCAGGATGTCGATATTATCCAATGGTGAATTTTTCATAATTTCTGAGAGTCAAATTTTTGGGTAAAAATTAAATACCATTTAAATATATAATGTGTTTCATGACATCATAATGACCCAATAGTGATGTAATAAAATACAATAATCTTTATGTTCGGAAAATATATGTTTTACCATTAAAATAATGTGATTTTGGGTTTGTTTTACTAACTTTTCAAAGCATTAATGGACCCCTCAAGACTTATTAAACACCTTGTCTTTTTAAAATAATTTTCATGGGAGTATGACTCACCTCCCCATAAGCAACCCAATTATTTTAAGAAGTTCGGAATTTGGCCTTATAAAATAGTTTTGTCTTATTCCCTTTGACAAAAAATGTGGGCAAAAACCATGGGATGGTTTGTGCTTCGGATTAATTTAATATAAGGGGACCCAAACCAAAATAATAAATAATTCCCTCACCTTTCCAATATAAAACCACCAAATCTCCCACTTCTTCATCACTCAATGTCTTTGGAGTTCGTCCAACCTCTGCTCTACTCTCTCTATAATCCTCCCAAGGTGCCCCATTCTCCCAAGAATCCTCTCACAAGCCTCTCTCTAGCCTTTGGAAGCACACTTCCAAGTAAGAGTTTTTTCTTCCTTTCTCATTTTTGTCCAATTTTCTTTAAGTTGTTTTTCCATTTTAATTTCAATTATGAATGTTGGGGTATGTTTTCACACCTCCCTCATACTACCCTCTTTATGTTCGAATGATGGGATACCCCTTTCTCTCTCATTAGATGCCTCCCATATACATCCATTACTATGCCGAAATTCCAAAAGGAACTTCTCTCTCCTCTTTTACATTCAAGCAATACTTTTGTATCATGAATCTAAATTACATTAATTTTTTTGGGAAATGTATCTATATGACCTCCTTACTGTTCATTACATGTAGATATAATGAGTAACCCCTTTCCCTCTCATCAACCATTTTTTTATTAATTCTAATGTCACGTCGTTACGCTGTTGAAATCGCACTGATTTTCTAAACCAATGCCTTTGTGAAGTGAATACCATGCCCATTTCTCCATCAAGGGTATTCAATTTTATGAAAATTTAATTATTGATTATAAAGTTTCATGTATTAATTTCACATTCCTTTATCACGGCATAAATGATTATGTTTAATGAATCCATGTTTTATGATCCATGTGGCACACTTATGCATGAAATGAAATGTTTAAGAAGGGTGCACCCTTGTAGCACTCCAAAACATTGGGTAAAGTATAGTATCATGATATGTCATGTGAAATGAGTGTTGACTCATGGTAATTCAAGTGCAATGATGATTTACTCGTGCTTTATATGCAATGAGGATTTAATCATGCACCATGTGCAATGAGCCTTAGCTCATGCCAATTCCATGTTAAGTGTTGTTGCCACATTTCCATATTATGATTATCATGCTTTATCATGCCTTTATGTTCATGTTTATCTTATTCTCTATTGATATTCATATTGCCTAACATGTATTTTACTTCTCATGTTATTCCATGTGTACTCCCTTACTGGGTTTTATAGCTGACCATTTTCATATGCATGTCCTCAGGTTATCACATGTAATGATAAGTATGAGGGAATCTAATGGTCATGTAAATGTAGTTTTCAATAAAGATGTTGTATTTCATGTTTTAAGTTTTTATGTAATGATCCTAATCCCCCAATACACTAAACCTCTCAATATTCTTTGTTGTATCAAGTGAATTTTTATGTAATAAATCATGTTTAAGTTTGTAATAAAAACAGGGTTATCATAGTTGGTATCAGAGGATAGGATTAGTTATTTTTGGGATTAGGATTAGAAAACACTAGTAAAGCCTTAGAGACAAGACCAAGTATAATAAAAACATCCCAATGTTTTTTTAAGTACTGAGTATTTGGTTTATCAAACAAATACATCCCCGTCTAGATACGAGGAGGTAGAGGCGGCTCTGGCACATATGTATCCTAGGGGTAAAACCCAAAAACACCACTTTGAGCTAAAATCAAATAGGAACTAGTGCACAAAAACGGGCCTTGATGCACTCTTGGTTATGACACTCCCGGGGGATATGTTTTGATAAATTCCAAATCTTAGTATGAACCCTTATTAAGGGAATTTAAAAAAAAAATGCCCCTATGAATATATCTTAGAAAGTAGATCATGAAAAGCCTAGATTGAAGCCTATAGACTCATGAGTTAAGAAAATAAAAGTTTATTTATAAGTCATCAAATATTGTCTTTGGATTAACCTTTATGTGTTACCCCTAACTTTCCTTTTATTCCATCCAATGGCTGGTAATAGGAGGAATCGGTCTAACAACCGTTGGGAAGACCAGTCTGATGACTGTACTAATGAGATGCCCAATCCAATGGGAGCAGGAATTGAGAACTTTGTCACACTTCTCTCTCAGATAACTCAAGATTTGAATAGAAACACAGGTCAAGAGGAAAGTTCAACCCCCAATAAGAAAGAACAAGTCGCTATCGATAGCTTCATGAGACAAAGGACTCCTACTTTTAGTGGATCATCCGATCCCACGATGGTTGAACAATGGATCAACTCCATTGAAAAGATCTTCTCCATCCTTCAATGTTCTGAATAATAGAAGGTTATCCTGGAGGATTATCTTATGGAGGGTGAAGATGATAAATGGTGGACATTGATGAAAAATTACAAAGCCTGAGGAGGAGATCGAGGTGTTGGAATGGAAGGATTTCTGGATGATTTTTTTTGATAAATATTTTCCGCACACCCTCTGGCTAAATATGGAAAAGAAATTCATTTCCATCATGAAAAAAGATGAAGAATCTATTAGAGAATACGAGGAAAAATTCACAAGGCTTGAAAAATAGGCTTCCAGCTTTGTCGTTACCCCAGAATGCAATGTTGACCGCTTCTTTGGTGGTTTGAAGCCTAGTCTACGAAAAGAATTAGCAATTTGTGACTTCAAAAACTATGAGGAAATTCTCCGATGTTCCCTCAAGGTCAAAATGGGGATTAGAGAATCACAGGGGTATCATGGGGAAAAGAAGAGTAAGGTGGAATTCAATGATGGTGGTCTGATGGATAAATCCAACGGTGTTAAGAAGATCCAGCACCCCATTTTCCAAAAGTGTGGAAAGAAGTACCCTGGAAATTGCCTTAAGGGGATGAGGAAATGCTTCAGGTGTGGAAGAGAAGGGAACCTAGCTATTAACTGTCGGCAAGAAAGACCCGCGGCTACGACATAGGATAGGAATGCTCTATTCAAACCTCAACGCATTGTTCAATACTACAAATGAAAAGAACTGGGTTATTTTGCAAATCAGTGCCCTAATCCAAGGGTTTTCGGAGGCAACAAACAACCTCCAAGGCAGCAAGGAGGAGCTTTTGCCATCACTTCTGCCGAAGTGAGCCCCGAAAACGAAGTGGTGATAGGTATTCTAGTTATTCATTCAAGAATAGCGAACGTTCTTTTTTATTTAGGTTCTACGCATTCTTTTATATCTCGAATGTTTTGTAGAATAATCCCAGCACCACCAAAAATCATGGAATTGAAGATGTCAGTGAGTACAATAAATAGGGAAATCATTGCATCCCATGAATATAAGTCCTCCCCTATTATAATCTGTGGATTGAATTTCCCGGAGAACCTCTTCATACTCCCTCTGGTGGAATTTGATGCAATTCGTGGCATGGATTGGCTTTCCTTATATAGAGCCAACATAAATTGTCGGGAGAGGGAAATCACACTCCATTTGGAGAATCAACCCCCGATTCTTTACAAGTGTAAGGAGGAAGATGAATCTCCTTTAGCACCATGATCTAAAGAATGGATATTACTGCCTTATTACCATATGTATATGGCTCAGATGATTGAGTCCAAGTAAGAAACCATCCTTGAAGAAATGCCTATTGTGAGGGAATTCATTGAAGTGTTTCCCGAGGAACTGCCTGGTCTTCCTCCTAGAAGAGATGTTGAGTTATCAACTGAACTTATACCCGGGGCTTTACCAATATCCAAGACTCCATATAGAATGGTTTTTGTAGAGCTTGAAGAGATAAAGAAACAACTACAGGAGAATCTGGATAAAGGGTTTATACAACCATGTGCTTCACCACGGGGTGCACCAGTCCTCTTCGTCAAGAAAAAGGATGTGTCAATTCGGCTTTACATCGATTGTCGTGAACTTAAAAAAATCACAATAAAGAACAAGTATACTTTCCCTAGAATTTATGACTTGTTTGATCATCTGCGTGGAGCACAATACTTCTTCAAGGTGGACTTGTGGTCGAAAAATTATCAAGTAAGTGTGAAGAAGGAAGATATCCCCAAGACTGCTTTTCGCACAAGTTACAGGCACTATAATTTCATAGCAATGACTTTTGGACTCACTAATGCTCTAGAAATGTTCGTGGTCTTAATTAATAGAGTCTATAGATTACCTAGACAAATTTGTGGTAGCCTTTATAGATGATATTATAATATACTCCAAAACCAAGGAGGATCATGAGGATAATTTAAGAACTGTACTAGAGAATTTGTGCAAGGAGAAGCTCTATGTAAAGTACGGAAAGTGTGAGTTCTGGTTGAAGGAAGTCTCATTCTTGGGACATATCATCAGAAGTAATGGGATATCTATGGATCCCTCCAAAACAGATGCAATTAAGGGATGGTTGAGGCCAACATCGGTAACGGATATCCGTAACTTCTTGGGGTTAGCTGGATATTATCGATGATTTGTGATACATTTCTCACGATTGTCCAACCCTCTTACCAAGATTACTCGAAAGGGAGTGAAGTTTTATTGTAGTGATGAATGTGAAAAATCTTTAAGGAGTTGAAATAGAGGCTTATCACTACACTCGTGCTCACTTTACCCACAAGTGGGGAACTTTTTTTTTTGTTTTCAGTAATGCTTCAAAGAAGAGATTAGGATGTGTGCTGACGCAGAATGATAAAGTTATATCCTATGCCTCAAGGAAGTTGAAAATCCATGAGCGAAACTATCCAACGCATGATCTGGAGTTGGAGGCGGTGATCTTTTGCTTGATAATCGGGCGGTATTATCTCTATGGAGAGAAATGTGAGATATATACTGACTACAAGAGTCTTAAATATATATTCACATAGAAAGAGCTAAATAAGCACTAGAGAAGATGGATAGAGCTCCTCAAGGATTATGATTGTTCAATCCATTACCACCCTGGGAAAGCAAACAAGGTGGAAAATGCCCTAAGTAGAAAGGATCCAGCGATTCTATCAATGATGACAATTGAGAAGGATCCAATCTTCTTAGACTTGATCAAGATGGACAAGTGAATCGTAGAGAAGGGAACATCATCAATCCTTTCACAAATGGTTGCTCAACCATCTCTTTTGGAAATGTTAAAGGATACTCAAAATGATGATGTGGGAATTCAAGAAAAAGTAGAAGCTATTGAAAAATGGAAATCCTCAGAGTTTAATGTTAATTAAGAAGGAATTGTGCGGTTTGGGAAAAGGCTATGTGTTTCATCAAGTCTAGAGTAGAAGAAGGAACTTTTGGATGATTAAAATAGTTCAAATATCTCTATTCACCCAGGGAGCAGAAAGATGCATCGAGATCTCCATGAAAACATTTGGTGGGATAATATGGGAAAGGAGATCGCTGAATATACATCAAAGTGCCTGGTGTGCCGGCAAGTGAAGGCAGAGAGGTAGAAGTCTAAGGGGATGATGCAATCATTGCCCATACCAGAATGGAAATGGGAGAACATCACCATGGATTTTGTCACCAGACATCCGAAGACATCCAAGGACAACAATGCAATATGGGTTGTTGTGGATCATCCTAAAAAGACTGCACACTTCATTGCTATTCGGGAGGATTTCTCATTGGATCAACTGGCACAGATATATATCAGGGAAGTGGTAAGGCTGCATGGAGTGCCACAATCTATTGTGTCTGACTGAGATCCAAGATTCTCCTCTAAGATTTGGAAGAGCCTTCAACATGCTTTGAATACTGGACTGAACTTCAGTATGGACTATCATCCTCAAACTGATGACCAATCTGAGAAGACTATCCAAACACTTGTGGTCATGTTGAGAGCATGGTAAATGGACTTTAATGGAGGATGGGATTGACATCTTCCTCTAGTTGAGTTCTCTTATAATAATAGTTTCCACTCAAGCATCCAAATGGCACCATATGAAGCCCTTTATGGGAAAAGCTACAGAACACCAGCGTGTTGGGATGAGGTCGATGAATGTAAGTTGCATGGACTGGAAATGGTTGAGGAAATGGTGGAGAAGGTGAAAACCATTCAGCAACATATTAAGGTAGCCCAGAGTTGACAAAAGAGTTATGCAGATAATCGTCAACGAGACCTTGAGTTTAAAGTTGGAGACATGGTTTTTCTATCCATATCTCCGTGGAAGAAGGTCATGAGGTTTGGAAAGAAATGGATGTTAATTCCAAGGTACATCAACCCCTTCGAGATTCTTGATCGTGTTGGGGCTGTGGCCTTTCCACTAGAACTTCCACCTACCATGTCCAAAGTAGATGATGTCTTTCATGTATCCTGATTAAGTAAGTACATACCAGACCCTTCACTTGTACTCTCTTCTGAGGTGGTATAGTTAGAGGATGATCTTTCTTATGAGGAGAAACTAGTGAAGATCTTTGATCGTAGACAAAAAGTTCTATGAAATAAGATAATGCCCCTTGTCAAGGTGTTGTGGAGAAACCACAAGTTTGAAGAAGCGACTTGGGAATTAGAGCAAATGATGAAGCAGAGTTACGCACATCTATTTTAGTGTGGGAAAAGGAAAATTTCAAGGGCGAAATTTCTTAAGTGGAAATATTGTAAGGACCCAAAGTTTCATTAATGGAAATCCCTCTTGATCTAATTAAATTTCTCTTATTGTTTATTTAAAATGTCAACTTCTTCGGTTTTATGTTAATAATTTTGACCGTTGCTAATATAGTCGTTGAACAGTGATCACATGATTAGTATAAATATAGGGCTTTAACAAATCCAAATTTACTCAGACAAAGGAAGTGATGACCTCATCCAGTAGAATTTCTCCATACGAAGCCCATTTGTTAGAGCTCATAAAAGAGGTGGTATTCTTGGGCTTCGCTCTTGACCAAGCCCAAGCTGAGCTTCATCATGTCAAGCTCGAACGGGACCGTCTACGAGAGAAGTGGAAGTTGATAGAAATTACCACTCGAGAGATGTTATCCAAGCCACCCCAAGAGTCTGTCACCATCGCACACCTTACCCTTAGGTCTTATGCAGCTATTTTAAGGGGTTATGTAACAAATAAATAGTACTATGTTCATGTACATTATTTTTGTATATAATAATTAATATACTTTCTTGTCATTATTGATACATTGTAAATAGTTTTTAAAGTAAAAATAATGTTTTTAGTTATTATTTAATTAAAAATTCTATTTTATTTAATTAAGGGATTTTTGAATTAAATAATATTTTAATAAAATATTATTATTATTATTAAATTAATTTTTATAAAATATAAATGTTCTTATAATTTTATGAATGCATTGTAATTTTTATTAAGGTTTGAAAGCCATTTCTTTTAAAACCCGTGAATTTTCGATAAATGTCGGTTTTTAATTTAAAAGTGGAAATTAACATATTACAAAAATTATTTAGATAAAATAAATGTTATTTCTAGAATCAGGATGTTGAAATTATCCAATGGTGAATTTTTCATAATTTTCTGAGACAATCAAAGTTTTGGGTAAAATTTAAATACCATTTAAAAATATATTGTGTTTTATGACATCATAATAAACAAATAGTGATGTAATAAAATACAATAATCTGTATGTTCAGCCAATATATGTTTTAGCATTAAAATAATGTGATTTTGGGTTTGTTTGACTTACTTTTCAAAGCATTAATGGACCCATCAAGACTTATTAATCACCTTGTATTTTTAAAATAATTTCCATTGGAGTATGACTCACCTCCAAATAAGCAACCCTATTCTTTTAAGAAGTTCAGACTTTGGATTTATTAAATAATGATTTCCTTTTTCCTTTTCCAAAAACCATGGGCAAAAACTATGGGATGGTTTGTGGTTTGGATTAATTTTACGTTAGGGGACCCAAACCTAAATAATAAATAATTCCCTCACCTTTCCTATATAAACCCACCCAAGCTCCCACTTCCTCCTCACCCAAGCTCCAACTTCCTCCTCACTCAAAGCCTTTGTATTTCGTCAAACCTCTGCCCTAATCTCTCTAGAATCCTTCCAAGGTACCCCAAGCTCCCAAGAAGCCTCTCACAAGCCTCTCTCTAGCCTTTGAAAGAACACTTCAAAGTAAGGAGTTTTTTTAAATATGTTTTTTTTAAAATATTTTTTAAAAACAGGGTAGGTTTGAAATATTTTCCGAAAATACGCCACAAAGGAGGCATCCTAGATGCCGCCATTCCCCTAAAACAGAAAAAAAAAATCTAGAAAATTTTTATTTTTGTTTTTTTTTGTTTTTTTTGTTTTGTTTATATGTATATATATATACACACATATATATAAACAAAACAAAACAAAAAAACAAAAATAAAATTTTCAGCAGAATTTATCCACAATTTAAAATCCAGTAGTACTGCCATTACAACAGTCTGGATTCAGACAGATTCTCTCACCTAGGGATCCTTTTTATAAGAGAGATTACCTTGGAAATCATTCTGCATTTTCGATGTGGGATTCTGGTTCTCCATTTCTTGCACAGAACATTCTTCATTTCCGATGTGGGATTCTGTTTCAAGTACGTGACTTTGAAAGACTATAAAATATAATCCATAAGGCCAATATAAATAAAACTTAATACATGGATTAAACATATAAAAATTATTTTAAAACAATAAAAAATCATAAAAAAAATGATAAGAGATAATTTATAAACTTTCAAAACTACTTACTTGAAACTTAAGAAGTTTCAATTACGTGATTTTAAAAGGTTAAAAAATAAAATTATAAGACCAATATAAATGAAACTTAATACATGGATTAAAAATGAAATAAATATTTGAAAATAAAAAGAATTTCGTAAAAAATATTGATGAAATATAATTTATAATCATTCAAAACGACCAACATGAAACTTAAAAATGTTTCAAGCACGTGACTTTGAAAGCCTATAAAATATAAACTAGAAGACCAATATAAATCAAACATAAAAAATTGATTAAACATATAACAAATAGTCGAAAATAAAAAGAATTTCATAAAAAATGTTCATGAAAAATAATTTATAAGCTTTCAGAACCACATACTTGAAACATAAAATGATTAAAGTATGCGGTTTTGAAAGACTAAAATATAAACTATAAGACTGATATAATTTAAAGTTAAAACATGGATTAAACATATAATAAATTATTTAATAATTAAATTAATATTTATAATAATTAATTATATAATAATTAATTAGTTAATTAGAAATTATTAATAATTAATTTTATAATAATTAACTAAATAATTAGTAATATAATTATTCAGTATATAATATTTAATTAGTTAATTAGTAATATAATTATAAATTCTATATTATATTTATCCATTATAATTAATAATTATTAATTATTCTAAATTATTATATAATAATTAATTAGTTAATTGGTTATATAATTTTTAATTATATAATAGTTAATTAGTTAATTAGTAATATAATTATAAATTAAAATTATTCATTAAAATTATTAATTATCATTAATAATTATAATTACTAATTATAATTATTCATTATAATTACAAATTATAATTATTAATTATTAATAATTAAATATTAATTTGTTAATTAATAATATAATTATTAATTATAAAACTACTAATTGTATAATAATTAGTTAATGAGTAATTATTAACAATAAAATATATAATAAATAATTAGTTAATTACTAATATAATTAGTAAATTAGTAATATAATTATTAATTATTTAATAATTAATTAGTTACTCAGAAATATAATTATTAATTTTTTAATAATTAATTAGTTACTTAGGAATATAATTATTAATTATATAATAATTAATTAATTGATTAGTAATATAATTATTAACTATACAATTGGTAATTTGTTAATTAGTGTTTATTAATCATTAATTATATAATAACTAATTAGTTAATTAGTAATAAAATTATTAATTATATAATAGTTAATTAGTTAATTTTTTGAGAAAGATAGAGTTGATGCCCTTTTTATAATTAGTTAATTAGTAATATAATTATAAATTATAATTATTCATTATAATTATTAGTTAGTATTTATTAAAAATTATTATATAATAATTAATTAGTTAATTAGTAATATAATTATTAATTATATAATAGTTAATTTGTTAATTAGTAATAATATTATTATATATAATTATTATAATCTTTAATTAGTAATTATTAATAATTAAATATGTCATAATTAATTAGTTAATTAGTAATATTATCATTAATTATATAATAATTAATTAGTAATCTATTTATTCCATAAATAATAAATATTTAGTTAATTAGAAATATAATTAATAATTATAAATAATTAAATAGTAATTAGTAATTTTTAATTATTAATTAGTTAATTAGTAATATAAATATTTATTATAATTATTCATTATAATTTGTAATTAGTAATTAATAATTATTGATAAGTAATTAGTAATTATTAATTAGTTAAGTAGTAATATAAATATTAATTATAACTATTAATTAAATTATTAATTATTAATTATTACTCATTAATTATTATTATATAAAAATTATTATTTAATTATTAATATAACTATTAATTATATAATAATTAATTAGTTAATTAGTAATATAATTATAATCTTTCAAAGTCATGTAGTTGAAACATTTTTAAGTTTCAAGTAAGCGGTTTTGAAAGCTTATAAATTATTTTTCATTAAATTTTTTTAGGAAATTACTTTTTTTTCAACTATTTCTTATATTTTTAATCAATTTTTAACAAGTCATTTATATTGGTCTTCTATTTTATGTTTTATGGTATTTCCAATTCACGTACTTGAGAAAATTTAAGTTTCAAGTAGGGGGTTTTGAAAGATTACAAATTACTTTTCATCAACATTTTTTTGGAAATTCCTTTTGTTTTCAACTATTTATTATATGTTTAATCAATGTTTAAAGTTTCAATTATATTCGTTTTATAGTTTATATTTTATAGTCTTTCAAATTCACATACTTGAAACATTTTTAAGTTTCATGTAGGCGGTTTTGAAAGGTTTTATATTATTTTTCATCAACATTTTTTAGGAAATTTGTTTTGTTTTCAAATATTTATTATATGTTTAATCAATGTTTAAATTTTCATTTATATTGGCCTTATTTTTTATATTTTATTGTATTTAAAAGTCAGGTACTTGAAGCAGAATCCCAGATCGGAAATGCAGAATGTACTGTGCAAGAAAGGGATAACCCGAATCCCACATCGAAAATGCAGAATGATTTTTAGGGCAAGCCATCTTATAAAAGGGAGGCCTGGGTAAGAGTTTCTGTCAGAATCCAGACTACTGTAATGGCTGTAGCGCTGGATCATTAATATCAGAGAAATTTTGCTGAGAAATTTTGTTTTGTTTATATGTATATATGTATATATCTATAAACAAAACAAAAAAAATAAAGATAAAAATAAAAATTTTCAAAAAAAAAATTAGGGGAAAGGCAACATCGCTGATGCCGATTTGCACCCGAAATGAAAAGGCAGCATCCGGGATGCCGCCTTTCAGATGCATTTTTAAAAATATTTTTTCCCTACTATTTTATGGAATTTTTTTTAAAAAAACGTAAAAAAATCCTCAAATTAAGGGTTTTTTCTTCCTTTTTCATTTTTGTCTAATTTTCTTTAAGTTGTTTTGACCTTTTAATATCAATTATGAATGTTGAGGTATGGTTTCGCACCTCCCTCATACTGCCCTCTTTATGTTTGATTGATGGGAGACCCATTTCTCTCTCATTAGATGCCTCCCATGGACACCCGTTACTATGCCGAAATTTCGAAAGGAACTTCTCTCTCCTCTTTTACGTTCAAACAATACTTTTGTATCATGAATCTAAATTCCATTAAAATTGTTGGTACATGTATCTATATGACCTCTTTAATTTCCATTACATGTAGATATGATGAGGAACCCCTTTCTCTCTCATCTACCATTTTTTATGAATTCTTATGCCACGTCGTTACGTTGCCAGAACCGCACCGATTTTTTAAACCAATGTCTTTGTCTAGTGAATACCATTCCCATTTCTCCATTTATGCACATTTACTTATTTATTATACAGTTTCATGTATGAATTCCACATCCCTTTATCGTGGAATAAATGATTATGTTTAATGAATCTATGTTTTATGATCCATGTGGCACACTTTTGCATGAAATGAAATGTTTAAGAAGGGTGCACCCTTATAGCGCTACAATGAATTGGGTAAAGTATAGTATCATGATACAACATTTTCAATGAGTTTTGACTCATGCTAATTCAAGTGCAATGAGGGTTTACTCGTGCTATATTTTCAATGATTATTTACTCATGCTCCATGTGCAATGAGCCTTGGCTCATGCTAATTCTATGTTAAGTATTGCAACATTTTCATCTTATGACTGTCATGATTTATCATGCCTTTATGTTTATGTTTCTCTTATTCTCTATTGATATTCCTATTTCCTAACATGCATTTTACTCCTCATGTTATTCCATGTGTACTACCTTACTAAGCATTATAGCTCACCCTTTTCTTATTCATGTCCTCAGGTTATCCCATGCAATTCTAAGTATGAGGTAATGTAGTTGTCATGCAAATGAAGTTTTCAATAAAGATGTTGTATTTCATGTTTTAAGTTTTTATGTAATGATCCTAAGCCCCAAATATACTAACCCTATCAATCTTCTTTGTTGTATCAAGTTAAGTTTTATGTAATAAATCATGTTTAAGTTTGTATGAAAAGCATGGTTGTCATATCTACAGAATGTGGAGAGAGTCTTGTCAATATGTGAAGAAAAAATATTGTCCTAAATTGGGAAAAATTCCATTTCATGGTTAAAGATGGGCTAGTTCTAGGCCATCTGGTCTCAGGTAGGGGGATTGAAGTTGATAATGCCATGGTTGACATCATCCATCACCTTCCATCACCCAAAACTGTCAAGGAAGTGAGATATTTTATAGGACATGATGGCTTCTATAGAAGATTCATCAAGGAATATAGTTCAATCTCTCATCCCCTTTGTGCTATCCTAATAAAGGATGCTCCATTTTTTTGGACAGAAAGCTTTGAGGGTTCTTTCTCAACCCTCAAATCCTCCCTCACCTCTCCTCCCATTATGAAATCTCCAAATTGGAACCTTGCTTTCAAACTTATGTGTGATGCCAGTGACTTTGTTGTAGGAGCTGTGTTAGGACAACATTGTGATAAAAATCCTTATGTCATTTCTTATGCAATCAAATCCTTAAATTATGCCCAAATCAACTACAACACCACTTAAAAGGAGTTACTTGCTATTGTGTTTTCCTTAGAAAATCTTAGGTCCTACCTCTTAGGATCCCCCATCACTGTGTTCACTGACCATTCTGCACTAAAATACATCTTCCAAAAATAAGATGCTAAGGCTAGACTGATTAGGTGGGTCCTTCTCTTACATGAATTTGAACTCACAATCAAGGATAAAAAGGGTGTTGAAAATGTTGTATCTGATCACCTCTCTAGGATGGAATTCAAAGTAAACTCAAATCAGTCTTCTGTGTTTGATTCATTTCCTGATGAAGACCTATACTCTGTGAGTGATTTCCCTTGGTATACTGACATAGACAACTTCTTATTTACGAGAGTAATTGTAAAATTCTTAGGGACTCAATCTCGAAGGAAATTCCTTTCTGATGTTAGGAACAATGTATTTTATGATCCATACCTCTATAAGTTCTACCCTGACCAAGTTATTAGGAGGTGTGTCCCATAATCTGAACAAGAGTCCACCCTTAAATTCTGTGAAAGTGAGGCATGTGGAGGTCACTTTTCCTCCAAAAAAACTTCTGCTATGGTTCTTCAGTGTGGTCTCTTCTGGCCCACCCTCTCAAGGGACTCTTACGCATTTTTTCAAAGCTGCCTAGGTGTCAAAAAGTAGTTTCCATCACAAAAAGAAATCAAATTCCACTCACTCCCATCTTAGTGGTTGAAATCTTTGACTGTTGGGGAATTGATTTCATGGGTTCCTTACCAAACTCTAGGGGATATCTTTACATTATCTTAGCTATAGATTATGTCTCTAAATGGGTTAAGGCCATTCCTACAAAATCCAATGATCACCAAACTATGATTAGATTTCTTAAGGAAAACATCTTCTCTAGATTTGGAATTCCTAGGGCTATCATTAGTGATTGTGGAAATCATTTTTTCAATCATCCATTCTCATCACTCATGGAAAAATATATAATTTCTCACAAAGTGTCCACTTCTTACCACCCAGAGACCAATGGTCAAGTTGAGTTAGCCAATCGTGAAATCAAAAAAATTCTTTAGAAAACTATCAATCCTTTTAGGAAAGATTGGTTCCAGAAACTCTTGGATTCCCTTTGGGAATATCTTATAGAATACAAAACCATCCTAGGAATGTCACCATATAAGTTGGTTAATGGAAAAGCATGCCATTTACCTGTTGAAATCGAGCATAAGGCCTTTTGGGTAATTAAGAAAATGGATTATGACCTCTCATTGGCTGGAACAAAAAGGAAATTAGATCTCAATGAACTGGAGAAACTAAGGATGGTGGCTTATGAAAATTCAAGGATCAATAAATCTAGAGTTCAAGCCTACCAATCTAGGAATATCAAGGTAAAAAATTATGAACCCGGAAAACTTGTGCTCTTGTATAGTTCAAAATTTCATTTACACATGGGAAAGTTAAGGTCTATATGGTCAGGACCTTTAATAGTGCATCATGTGTACCACCATGGGGCAGTAGAGATTCAAGATCCCACAAGTGGTTTAATTTTCAAAGTTAATGGTCAAATGTTAAAACCATTCATTGAATTATTCAGTAAACTGGAAATAGAGGTTGAGTTATTTGAGCCAATCTATGAACCGGGAAAAAATTGATAGATTTAGGATCCATGTCGGGCTAACGACATTAAACAAAGCACTACATGGGAGGCAACCCATTGTTTTCAAGTTTCCTATCATTTTGTTGTTTTAATAAAATTTGTATTTTAATTAATAATTTTTATATTTCAAATAAATATAGACTATTGACCTGGTCTTCTTTTATGAGTATGGATGGGTATGAAAGGGAAGCACTATATTCTTTTGTGTCACGTGGTGTGATCCTTGAGTAATGCCTTACTGAGAAATTTAAAAATAAGACAATGTGTCATCAGTTTGTTTTATTTTAATGTTTTTGTATGTTAAAATAATAATGAAAAAATAAATAAATAAACATATAATAATAATAATAATAAAAAGGGACACGTCATGGGTCGTTGGTCAAACCCCGTCACAATCGTCAAAGCTGCAAGGATTCAAACCCAGGACCGAAGGGAGATAGGGGAGCGCACTTACCAATAACCTATGGTGTACTGTGCTTCCTTATTCTATAATTTTTATATATATACTTATAATTTACTTTCTTTATTATATATATATGTTGTTGTTTTTTGTTCTTTTGTTTTTTCTTTTTCTACTTGGGAACTCTACAAGTGACATGGATATCAAAGGAATAAAAGGGAGCAACAAGAATTTCAACTTCAACCACCAGGTGACTTCATTCCATGATCCTCATTTTCAATTTCCTTTTTGAACTTTCATTCTTTACCTCTACCCCTTATAAATTTTCTTTTCTTTAAACACCGAGGATAGTGTTATTTTATGTTGGGGGAGATAAAATAAAAAATTCTTTTGTGTCAAAAAATGAATGATTTTAAAAAAAAAGTGTATATGGAAGGAAACATTCCTTTAACTTTGAACATGGTAATACACATTTCACACATTGAATATGAATATAAAATAATTTAGCATGCCCTGATTTTGATATTAATCCTTGTATAATTTCATGATCATAGATTTTGGAAAGTGTGGCTATCCAATGTGATAGATCATCGTTTATATTTTCATCCAAATAAAAAAAAATCACAGTGAACGTACTTTGGATAGTGGGGTCTTAGTTTGAGTTGATAGGTTCCCCCAAATAAATAGAATAGGTTTGGTGATCATTTTAGTTTTAATATGATCATTCAATAATAAATAATAATATTAATAATAAATTTGCGCGTAGAGCAATGAAATGACCTAATGCGTGGCTTTCGGCACTTTGGGATCGTGACTCCATAGTTGTCTGGCCCAGAGTTAGTAATTTTATCCCCATTTTTGTTAATTTGAATTTGTTTTTGACTGAGATAACTTGAGATGATGCCCGAGTATGTGGGATTCACTTGGTTCCCTAAGGTCTTTGATCCTAAGATTCATCGGCAAAGTCTCGCTACAGGGGTTGACTCTTTTGAGTGCAATTTCAATTACCATGGAAAAATTGCAACAAAAAAAAAACAAAAAAAAAACAAAAAAACAAAAAAATATGATACAAAATTTTTTGAATACTCATCTTAATATTGAAATTTGATTCCACCTAGAACTTCCACCATTTCCCCATTGAATAAAGATGAACCCCCATGTCTATTGTGATTCCCAACACATCATCATACTTAATTGATATTGGATGAAATATGGAAATGAATTTGAACAAAGGAATGGGCTTGGGATTGGGATCTTCTTATGAAAGAATCTTGTATTAAAATATTTTTATGGGTTTCATGATTGTTTGGTATAAGGGTTGTGGTGATCATTGTGTATTAAAATGTTTTTTGGAAAAGGGAGTTCGAATTTCATATTGTTGAGATATATTTTGCTCGGGACTAGAAAAACTCAAGTTGGGGGTGTGATTAGCCACTAAATGAGGATAATATTCATTTTTAATATATATAATATTCATATGTTTTATTATTCATAATCACCATTTTAGTGCATTTTACACTTTGAACATCATTTCACATTATGCTTGTAATTCTTACTTAAAACGCACTATTATGTGGTACATTTTTTAACATCATTTAATGTAACCAATGATTAATCTAATTTTAAAGAATCTATTTATACATATTTTAATTTGATATTTTGGGAAATTTATCTAAACTTAAATATGAACATTTTTTATTCAGGGATCAATGGATAATTCATGGAAGAAGATGGGGATATTTTGTGATGAAAGGAAACAATTCTGAAGATGTTAGATTGGACACTAGCCCACTGATGAGAATGTGTGACCCACATTACAAAACCAACGGAGCCCAAATTTGTTTTGAGGCTATAAAACATATAGAGGAAAAAATAATTTTTCAGGATCCAGTGCTAATTCGGCAGCCATTATGGTCATTTAGGAGGCCCAAGTTAGAGATAAAATTCATGGAATAGAATCTGCTTCCCAGAAAAACAGCCCACCAATTAAACCATATCAAGAAAACCATAACTCCTTTTGGACAGATATTGTACATGATTTTAGGGGACATCCGGATCTTAATTTAATTCTTCTATGGCCCACATGAATTCATCCATCTATAATGTGTTTCATGCGCCTCTGTTTGGTGGATGAAAGCTGGATCCCTTTTTGGGTCAAGGGTGGAAAGTCTTCCTCTCACGAACTTTCCACCACCCTAGTCCTACCATACTCAAGTGATATGATTTGTACTATTAGATACTTGACCCAAGAGCTTAAATATTCTTCTTTAAGGTAGTGGTGTTGGAGGATTTAATGATCTTGGGTGTTTGGTTTAATTGTAATGTTATGCTGCCACTTTGTGTTTGTAATCGCATATCAATTTCCATGTAAGTTTCTTTTTTGTACTTATTTGTTCTTAATCAACATATTTATTTTATATTCTTCCCATTTATTTCATTAAAACTTTATAATCACAAAGCATAGTGATATCTCTCTGTTCTGCGGAATTAGTTCACACATAGGTGTGAATTTCATTCACACACATGGAGGAGTGCTCGTTATTTCCGCAGTTTTAAATTCTTCAATATAATTCGTGTAAGCCATCTTTCACCCACCATTGAGAGTATAACATCAATGGAGTGATAACCCTTTAATGGGTTGACCTTAATAAGGTGAAAAGGCTGGATCTAATGTCATTTTATGAATGAATTGTTGTTAATTGGTTAACTAATTTAAGACTTACATTCTTCAGTTATTTCCACTCTTCATCTTCACTGTGTTTGAGGAAGCTAAATCCAATTACTAAAATGACCATATACCTTGGAGACATCATGAATTTGGTTCTCTAAGTGTGTAGGGGATTAGTAATTTAGTTTATTTGCATCAAACCAGGAAATTATGAAGTTAGTGTTAATTTGAAGAATGGATTCATCAAGAATTAATTAAACCAAAATTATCTAAAGAAGTAAAAATCATTCAATCCACCCCAAGAATAATCTTAAGATCAACACATTTTCATTTAATTGAATCTTGTTAGGTTTATTAGTGTTCATTAAATCCATCGAAAATGAAAACCATGTTGGCCACTTCATAGCCAAAAATCCACCTCATAGGTTGTGTGTCTTAGGTATCTTCTTAGGTCTCAGTTGATTCGACAACCCAATCTAGACTACCAAGACCGTTCTACCTTCATCTCTTGGGTAAATTTGAGCATGAATCTGGAGTACATGAGTTTTATACTTTAACTTCTTCATGGAGATTAGAATGTGGAGTAGGATGAGGATCACATCAAAAGTAGTTATGGCCTCATCAAGTTTCACCTTAACCATGGATTAAAGGATCGTAGGTTTGGGGCCATAGATCATAGGTTGGTATAGTGTATTCGTTGAATCATGTCCCAATTGATTTTGGAGAGGGACCTTAAATAGTTATGGGTATGGATTTGATTAGAAACACATATAAAAAGGATATCCATGAATTGTGATGTCTGAAACCAAGATGCCACTCATTAGTGACCCGAAACCAGATGGCCACTCATTGGAGAGGGACCTTCAAGTTCTATTTTGTTTTATCTCACATTAAAATAATGATTTTTGGGATGTCCAGGGTCTAGGGAGGAGGGTGGTGGGCTATCCGGGGTCCAGTTATGAGGGTGGGGGTTCTGTCCAGGTTCCATGAAGGAGGGGGGCTATCTTGGGTCCCGAATGTTGGTTGGGGGGTTGTCCAAGGTTCAGGGAGGAGGGGGGGGGGGTTGTCTAGGGTATAGAAAGGAGGATGGGGGGATGTCTGGGGTCCAGGGAGGAGGGTGGGGGGCTGTCCAGGGTCCAGGAAAGAGGGGGGTTGTCCTTGTTCTAGGAAGAAGGGGGTTCGTCCTGGGTGAACCTCAAAACACCGAATGGGGTTCCAATTTATAATTTTAAGATTATATTATCAAAAGCTACAAAGATTACACCTGTAAACATGAAAACATTAAATCTGTGCCTACTATAATTTAATGAAATTTAAGGGATATGCGTTTTGTGAAAATCCTATAAATTACAGTGATGTTTTGGAATGATGGTTTTTCCCAAAGGTGTATGGAATTCAGTAACGAGGATGATTTCTTCCATTTAACCAATGTTATAGTGTACATTTAGGATGAATTATTGTATTTAACCAGTGTTCTAGTTTATTTTTAGGTGAGGTGAGTTAGAAACCATGATAGGCATGTCATTAGAACTTGGGTTCTTCAATTTAACCATGTAGTTTTGAATTTCAGGGATGAAAGTGTTTTGACTAAGCTAATTACTACCTACTCTATAGTATAGACAACACATCATGTGGGCATACCCATGAAACAAAGCCATGTGTAAATGGGACGTTTTCAACACCCCTTTTGTCCAAACATACTTTTCACCATAAGGGATTGGTCATGTATATTTACATGGATAACCAAGTCATGTACTGTGTGTACATTCCCATGTAAATTCTGAGGGCACTAGATTATCGTAGACACCATGTCAACTATTATACACACCATGTGAACCCTTATCCCATATCGTCATTTTTAAAACCATTAATAACAACTTATTAAACAACATCACTTGTCAAAGATAATCAAATTGAACATAAATCAATAATAATATTTGATATAAATGAAGTCACACTATCTTACATCCTAAATTACCACACACAACCATGAATAATGACCACAAAGATCCCCTTTCGGTCAAATCAAAATTTAAAACAAAGGCACATAGTTGCAGAAAACAACTTCATTTGTGTGAAGAATAATAATACCATGGTCCTCTTGATATTTGAACAACACAGTCATGATTTTCGAGATGAACTTATATCGATGAAGCCATATGAGAAACATGATTCAATAAATGAGTTTTTCTGATTTTCCCAAGCATTTTGAAGAACCAAAAATTAGTGAAAATGATCATTGAGTTTTAAAAAGGTGATTGAATAACTCATGTATGATGCTGAAGGCAGAATGATTAATGGTTATATTAGGAAAACTAATATTCCTTAATATTTCCAATTTTACATTCTGTGAATTAGTTTCATGAAGAAGGAAGAAGTACTACATAGGAAAAGGAGAGGTCCCATCGAGAGTTCTCTTTGTTGATATTTTATTCATAAATAACATTGGATTGTATGATTAAGTATTTATTATTTCTTCTGGGAAGAATAATTAAGGACCACATACTATTTTTTAAATTTCAAGAAGATACTCCATATGTTCTATTGTGCAAAGGATAAGTGAACAGTGTGTCATTATATATATATATATATATATATATATTTATAGAAACATGATACATACTTGTTATGTAATACACATAGTGTATAAAAATTAAGATGAATAAGATCTTCATGTTTGACATGATATTAATGAAAGGAGTGATTTTCAGGAAATACTATGAATAAATATTACAAATAATTTCTTATGAGTTCAAATATATGAAGCTGTAATATTTGTAGCATTGAGATTAAAAAACTATGAATCTTTAAAATTAGAACACAATAAAGAGACACCATTCCCTTATAAATATATATGTGTAATGAAAACATTAATTGGACAATGTGTACACCGATGTAGTGATTTGAGTACACAATTCATGGATTTAGTGAATTGAGTACACAATTCGTGGAGTAGTGAATCATAAAATTTTCCAAAAACCCTAGAAATATGGAATGAATATATCCTTGAGAATAGAATGATATCATTGAGAAGAGGTGGAAGGATATCCTTGAGAAGGGGTGGAAGGAGCTTAACCTGGAAGCTGATCTGATGGAAGAGATGCACTTGTGCTGGGGCTTCTCAAGGGCTTCTGGGAGTCGATAATCACTTATGGGAGAGCCGCGCAATGCTTCTAGAATCAGGGGGTTCGCCTGTGTTGGTCTAAATTGGTAATCTTTTTCCAAAAGGTTATTAAAAACCATTGGGAAATCATTGTTTTCCCAATGGTTTGATGAAACAGTTGGGAAAACTCCCTCGAAATCCATCCTTACCAATGGTATATGCAAACCGTTGGTAAAGATCACATATACCAATGATTATTTTGAACTGTTGGTATAAAAGTGTTGGGAAAATGATGATTTCTAGTAGTGATGGTTAGACTGCAGATAAAGAACACCGAGTGTTGTATCATCCAAGGCTTTTTGTTCCTTTTACGATGCACTAGACAATTATTAGATATTTTCATAGTTCTCCTTTAGAGGTTCATCTTGGTTTGACAAAGATGTACCGAGCCTTGAGGAGTCAGTATTGGTGTCCTAGGCAGAAGCATGCAGTTGCAGAGTTTGTGTCTTGATGTTTAGTCTTCTATATGGTCAGGGATGAGCACCGCGTCCCTGATAGTTTGCTCTAGCCATTAAATATTCTTCATTGGAAGTGGGAGTAAATCTCAATTGACTCTGTTACTGGTTTACCTCGAGCTCCATGAGGACATGATGCTATTTGGGTGGTACTGGATCATTTAAAAAAATCGACACACTTCATAAAGATCAAGGAGTCGATCTTAGTGGAAGTTTTGTCGTGGGAATATCTGGAGGAGGTGGTGAGACTTCATTGAGTCCCAAGGATGATCATTTCTGATCGAGATCCTTGCTTTACTTCTAGGGTGTGGAGAGGTCTCTAGTATGCTTTTGGTTCTCAACTATGCCTTAGCACTACTTTTCATCCCCAGACAGATGGTCTGACGGAGCGAACCATCCAGACTCTTAAAGACATGTTACACTCTTGCGTTTTTGATTTTGGAGGTTCATCGACGAGGCACTTACCCTTGGTGGAGTTCACTTACAATAATAGTTTTCACACCACCATTGGTATTGGGCCATTTGAAGCCCTATATGGCCAGCCTAGATATTATCCATTGTGTTGGACTAGGGTCGGAGAGTCATAAATTCTCGGAATAGAACTAGTACAGAATATAAAAGAGATGGTTTAGGTGATTTTTGAGAGGATGAAGACATCACAGGATTGTCAGAAATCATATGCTGATCAAAATAGGAGACCCTTAGAGTTTGATTATGGAGATCACATGTTTCTGAAAGTGACTCCCCATCATGGAAAATAAAGGTTTGTTCATGGGATTAAGCTTCCTCCCCATTTTGTTGGTCCTTTCGAGGTGTTAGCTCGTGTTAGAGCTATGGCGTATTGAGTAGCACTTCCCCCACAGCTGATCTAGATACATGATTTTTTTTTATGTGTCACAACTCTTTAGTTATATTCATGTTGACTCTCACATCATTGATTTGAGAGAGATTGATGTTGATGATGAAGTGACCCTCGAAGAGCGACCTGTGGAGATCCAAGGCTGCAAAGAGAAGGTGTTGCGTGGGAATTCTATTCCCTTGGTTCGTGTCTTGTGCTGACATGTTGGCATGAAGGAGAGTACCAGGGAATGTGAGTCACAGATACATGCTCAGTACCCAGAGTTGTTTTATGTCTAAACTCTTTTCATGTAACGATGTCCCCTTTGTGTTTATAAACCTTTTTTTATAAGATGAATTTCTTTTTTTTTCTTATTATGGCATTCTCTCTTTTGAGAGGTATCTTGAGGAGTGGTTATTTGGACCCCTTTTCTGTGACCTTTTAGGTTGGTTATGGACTCTTGAGGATGATAATGTTTTGAGAGGTATTTGATGTAATATCTCAGACCTCTCTGGTCCATCCCTTTGCTGAAATTTGGTGTTTGAGGTGTTCTCGGAGGTCAAGGTGACTCATCGCCAACAATTTTTGAAATTTTCAGTTCTGTGAATATTATTTCCAGTTTTCTGAACAGGGTCACAGTGAGTCAGAAATGGTGAGACTGAAACAGTGTCATAGAAATGGTGAGTCAGAAACGATGAGACAAAAATAGTGAGACAGAAACGGTGAGACAAAAATGGTGAGTTAGAAACGGTGAGATAGAAACGATGAAACAGAAATAGTGAGATAGAAATGGGGAGTCAAAAACGGTGAGTCAGAAATGGTGAGATAGAAATATTCGAACAGAAATGGTGAGACATAAATGGTGAGACAAAAACGGTGAGTCTGACACTACGTAATAGCTCATGAATAGTGTTTCGGGAACTGTTTTGTATTTCCTTTTACAAATTTCCAGATTTTTCTAGTTTCACCAATTTAACGTTTTCTTTAATGTAAAACACATTTATGGTCTTGTTTTAAGGTATTTAAGGACGAATCAAATCCCATAACTCCTATATTAATTTTCCTAAGGCCCAGGATGCATTTACTTGGTCAAACCACATGGTTTAATGCGATCCAATTTTAATGGAAAATTCATTGTATATTAAACCACTGCTCTATTAAATTTTCTAAAGGGATATGACATCTTCCTACCTTATTCTTTCCCCTTATTCTCCGGTGAGATATTCTTAGACCTTTCTTTATTTCTTATAGGAATCGTGATATTAAACCTTTCATGGTGGATTGGTTTCCCTCGACATTCTTCTTGCTCCAAGTGCACCCCCTGTTTTGGTGCAACCAAGCAGTATCCATTAATATTCGATATAAGGTATGATTTATCATTGTTCTTTTGGGATCACCTTCTCTTATTTCTCCTTGAAATATTATGGAATTTTATCTCCATGATTCTAATGGAGTTTCTTGAGTTTTGGTTGGTGTGGTCATGTTGTGACATCCTAGGGTGGATGCAGTTGTCACGGGAGGAGGCAATCATGATCTTTGGTGTAGATCATTCTCATATAAAGATCCTTAAGAACCTTTTTAAGGTATGGGATTCATTGATTATATTTTATTTTTACATGAAACTGTAGAGTTATCATGCTTTAGCCACTGAATCACAATGGAATTGACATAATAAATATTTGAAGTAGATAAATAAATTGATATCAATCATATGGTATTGCCTCTTTTTTTATAGATAGTTTGATATCCATGTTTTCTTTGTTATTTTTTCATTATTAATAGAAATTGGTAAAGAATTTAAACCATAATTAATTGATAATTATTTAGCTAAAGATAAAGAGGCATGTAAATGAATCTGGTTGTTATTGTTTTATTTTTTGATGTTAGTCAAATTGGTGAAGTAAGCATGTTTAATTTATTTTTTATAGCTTACTATTTAGGTGTCTTGAATATATAACATATAAATAATAAATCGGTTAATTCAAGATGGATTAAAGAACTGATTTTTTGATAATTACTTGAAGGGTTCTGAGATACCCTCTTGCTTGTTCAAGGGCCAAGATCTCAACCAATATAATTTTTGTTTTCATTTTGCTTGTGTTGTGATGTGATCCCAAATGGATGTTGTGATATGTGGGGGAATGGAGACCTACTGGTTGTTGTAGCAGTTGATGCCTAGAGTGGTAAGATGCATCAGTTTATGCATGTGGGTGTTAGGGAGGACACCAGGGATGATGAAATGGGCTGGATGTGAATATTTGGTTTTTGCTGATTCTTCTTGGTTGTTTATCTTCTTTACTTTCCCCACAACTCAAGTTAGTTTGTCTTGATTACCCTAATTTATAAAGGGGTAAATATGCATGGGGTATGCAATGTACTTTCTTTGTTTAGTTTCTCAAGGGAGGATGGGTCTACGCTCTTGCTATAGGCGGCAAAGACTTAATAGGTAGTTCATCTACTCACCGTGTTGTGACCCTTGTGTTTAGAAGTATAGATTATTTTTTTTGAATGCCTGTGAATATGGTAAAGTAATATTTTAAATAAATAATTGAATAAATGATGTTAACCCATGGGGTTTGGAGCTTGCTGGGGAACAATGGTGAGGTTGTGATTTGAAGGAACAATGTACTTTGGGTGTGATTCTAATGAAATATAATGTGGAATTGTTATTGGTTAATTAAGGTTTAAAAAATTAATTAACCTAATGTAAGACTGATAAAAAGATAATGAAGTGATGTATTAATTCTCTTTAAATTGTTGGGTTCTTATAGGATATCTAGTCTAAGAAGTAGCAGCCCAGAGTCCTAGATACATTAGCTTTCGTTGAGTCTAAGACTAGGTTATGCCCATAGTGTGGTAGTGAGATATAGTATATTCTGCACTTTTTGTGTTTTTATATGCTACTATACCCTTTCAGTAAGGGAAACTAACAACCTGGGGATTTTGAGCCCTGTGGAGGGGGGGGGGTGTTTTCCCCAACATTTTGGTGGGAGGATGGAAGGATGACTACCCCCTTTGGCCCCGCTCTCTTCTCTTGGTAGTTACTTGTGCTGGAAGGAACATTGGTTAGTTTTCTCTATATATGTGTGTATAGGGACGTAATGGATTGTGGTTATTCACACACATATATTCTGGATATAGTTTTCTATGGACTACTATAGGTGTAACTTTTATAGGATTGATGGCTTGAGGATCCTTACTCGGTGTATGGGATATAATGGCTTGAGTTATAATACCCGATGTATGATATACGTTATGTGAGATTTGGTGGCTCCTAGAAACAACATTGTTATTTTGCTTACATGTACGTGGTGTTTTTTTTGCACAAGGTGCATGTTGTGGTGCTTTGCCCAGGTGTCTGTGGGAAAGCCTTTTTGAAGAGAGATGCATAGGACGTGCGACATTGGGGAAAAGCGGAAAACCAGTGGGGAAGTAGTAGCGGGGTACAATTGATATTCTTTATTATATTATATACTCTTGTATGCATTACTTGGTGAGGGTATCCATGGTTGAGATTGGACCATATTATACCTATTTAGGTGATGAGTTAGTTTCACTTGTTGTTCACTGTGCTTTAGCATTCTTTCTTTACTTTTTCACGAGAGGCCTTGGGGAGGATCCTACTGAGTATATTGGTATACTAACCCTATGTATATATAAATTTTTTTTCATGTCACTTGGAGTAGGTTGGAGATCAGGCTGGTTGCTACAAGCTTGTGATTGTAGGAGTTGTTTGGGCTTGTGGTTGTTGCAGTTTTACTTTCTTTTGTGTACTTGAAGTTTTTTTCCCTTTCAGTTGTAGTAGTTTTGCATGAAATTTCATATTTGTGCTTGGGATTTCTTTTATCTTACTGGTTGAGTTGGAGTTGGTTGGTTTCTATCATATCTCTCTCTTCTCCATGTATTCTCTTAGAGGATAATGCCTCCCATTTGTGTGTCCGTTGTACACTTGGTGCTACTCGATAACCTGGGGCCTACTGGGGGAAGGACTCGGGGGTCATTATATCCCTTCTCACATCACCGGCCTAGGAGGGGTACACTTTGTGGGGAGCAAGTCATGGCATGTGGTTAGTTAAAAGATGAGTGATCATTGATGTGTTTAGTCCTTTAATACCAAGGCACTCAATAGATTTAAATTTCTCAAACGAACCTTCCTTATTAAGAAATCTATATGAGAAAAAGTTTACATCATTTTTATAAGGTATATCCAATATACTTAATACCTTAATGAAATATAAAGAGTACATATTTCCATAACTCGTAAAGGAAACATATACTTTCCACCTTGTTCATAAAAATGAATTGTATCATAAAATTCAATAACTAAATCTGTATACAGCAGATCCTGATTATTTTCTTTTTCTAAACAGAGAGTTTCTCATCCATTCTTCTTTATGTTTTTTGAAATCAAGGAGTCGTACTTGACAATGAAGTTTGAGTACACCAACATTTCCCTAGAAATTATCTTATCCTTGAGTTCTTATTTTGAGGCCATCAAAGTCTGTGAGAAAACTTCAAGACACATTTAAAGTTGAAGAGAAGGGGAAAACTAAATGTCACACTTGAAGTGCAGCGGATCTTCGGCGTAAAATCACTGAGATAACCGATGTGGGACAAGAATACGGGGGTCCTTTACATAGGATTCATAGTGAAATTTCATATTTCAAAATCAATCCAATGGTTGATATTACTTGGATCTAATATAAAGGTTGATATTATGACTGAAGAAGGATTTATAGGTTATGATATATGATGTCTTAAAAAATCATAATTACGGAATGCGAGTGTGATAATATTTTTTTAAAACAAGATTGAAATACCAACAAACATAGATAAAGATAATATAGAAAATGAACGTACCTTCTAGAGTTCTCAGAAAGATTTGTCAGAATTTTTTAGGTTTCTCTTTGAGAAAAATAGGTTCTGAAATGTTTTGTTAGGGAAATAAAAACCTTTTTAGGTTCAGATTTTTTTTGGAAAAGGAAATATAAAAGAGTAATCATATGTACTCCCCTTATGAAAATGAGTATCCTAATGTTATGAGAGGGTTTCAACAGAGAGTTAATATGGATTACACCTTATGGTTATCATACCTAAATTTTGTTTAATATATTCAAATCTATCAGAGGGTAAAGGTTTTATAAATATGTCAGAAAGTTGATATTACATTCAAATAAATTGAATAATGATATCTCTTTTAAGTGTGTGATCCCAAAGAAAGTGACTCCTAATGTATATGTGCTTTACACGAGAGTGATGTGCAGAGTTTCTACTTAGGGAAATGACTATAGTATTATCATACATAATTTCTGTTTTTCTAAAACTCATTCCATAGTCTGTGAGTGCATATTTCATCCACAACACTTGAGCACAAGAACTTCCAACTACTAAATATTCAGCTCCAACATTGGAAAGTGCTACTGAGTGTTGTTTCTCTCATGACCAAGAGACTAATGAAAATCCTTATAAATGAAAATTTCTAGATGTAATTTTCCATTCCATTCTACTTCCATCAATGGTAGCATTTGAAAATATTTTTAAAACAAAATCATTTTCTAAAAAACATAAAAGTCTTAAATCCATGGTTCCATTTAAATATAAAAAAAATATTTTGGATTAGATTGATATCTTGAACATAAGAATACTAAAATCAATAATTCTGGAAATGTAGCTATTAAATACAATAAACATCCTACAATACCTCTAAAATTTGTTTGATCTACTAGTTTCTTAGCTTCGTCGAGATCAAGAGTTCTTGAGGTACCAATTATAGTACTGATACTTTTAGTTTTATTATACCCATTCTTCATAATAAGATATTTATTATACTTATGTTGAGATATATAATTTCATTTAGGTTTTTGAGAAATTGAAAAACTAAGAAAAATTTTAAATCACCCAAAATACTTATTTTAAACTCATATTTCATTAGATTCTTAAATGAATCAGTTAAGGATTTGTGAGTTGATATGAATATAATGTTGTTTCGTACGGAATTCGGGGATGACCTCCTAGATGGGAGATTCAAACATTACAATCGGTTTCTAAAGGGTTTGTTCATAGAACCAGAAACATCCAATGATTCTACATCCGTTTGGACCTACTTTCCAAAGGTAGGCGCTCATTATCTTGTGGACTGATGAGGATTAGGAATTTGCATTGGTCGAGAGGATGGGAGGTCGGACTCATCACACCTTTTTGAGGGGAATTATTGTCTACTCCGAGGCTCTCTTTATAGATTTAAGTTATGTTCGTGAATCCTTATTACATTACCAAGTATAAAGTGAGGTTTCCTTTAGTCTTAACAATCAATGATTAAATATATAAGAAATTTAGAGAATCTTTTATATGTATTCAAGGTTCTTCATCAATAGAGAATCATCTGTATCTATTTAGAGATTCTTGGTCAATGGTATCCTTCATAACATTTATAAATGTCTCTTGGTCATTATGATGACCAGGCTGGTTTTAAAGGAAGTCAGTGGGGCACTTGAAGTTTATTGTTATTCAGAAGGACATGAATTATTTCAGAGTTGGGATCGAACCTGCAAATGGGCTACCTACGTATCCTTTGTTTTGGGAAAGAAATCAGAACCCACGTAGTTCGAGTAAGGGAGTATGACGTTTATGATTGATGGCTCAAAGAAGGATGTCATAATTACTTCTACACTCTAAGCTCACGTGAGTCATGCTCATTGTGAGAAACAAGAGGTATTGGTAAAAATTAGAAAATTGTGCCATGAGAGATGCAATCATAAGAAATGGTTTGGGGCTTATGTATGTATGACTGCCCAGAAAGATGAAGTTTAGGATTTACTTTAGGGAGAAAATCCATGAACAGGGTCCATAAAGGTATATGTGCTTCATGGAGATTTGAATACTCTAATCTTGGGGCTTACTCCTAAGGAGGATGCCCAAGTTAGTAGGGGACTTATGATTGGGTTTTACTCCTGAAAAGGAAACCCAAATAAAGGGTAAATTAGGATTGGTTAAGAGAAATTAAGGGACTTGGGGCTTACTCCTGAAAAGGAAGCCCAAAATTATGACTGGGACTTATTCCTGAAAAGGAGGCCCAGGTTAGGGGACTTGGGGCTTACTCCTGAGAAGGAATCCCAAGATTATGACTGGGTCTTATTCTTGAAAAGGAGACCCATATTAGGGATTAAGTTTTGGGGCTTACTCCAGAGGAGGATGCCCATATTTGAGATTGGGGCTTACTCCTAAGAAGGATGCTCATATTTGAGATTGGGGCTTACTCCTAAGAAGGATGCCCATAATTCAGATTGGGGCTTACTCCTAAGAAGGATGCCCATAATTAGAGGACTTAGGGCTTACTCCTAAGAAGGATGCCCATATTTGAAGGATTATGATTGGGGCTTACTCCTGAGGAGGATGCCCATATTTGGGAATTTTAAGAATTCGGGGCTTACTCTTGAGGAGGATGCCCGTATTAAAGGACTTATAACTGGGGATTATTCCTGAAAAGGAGGCCCAGGTTAAATATTCTCTCATCTTAAAGGATGAGGTTGAATGAATGAACTCTCAATCTTTGGTGACATAAAGATGTATAAATCACTATGTTTTGAGAGATATTCCACAGAATTCCTTTCAAAAAAGGAAGCCAAATCAAGAAATCATGCCATAAATGGCTTTGAAGAGTTTCTTGAAGACTGAATCTTTAATAGGAAATGTGAAATGGCTTAAGAGGGGTAAAATGGGTAAGAAAGGCACCCAAAAAGGAAGGGGCGCGCAAGTCTTGGAAGGAGCGCAAGTACTGCGTGGGTGCGCAAGTATTGGTCGCGCTGGTATACATGCGCGACATGTGGGGTAATTGCGCGATTTTCAACCAGTATTAAAATACTTGAGTGACTCTTTATTAAACCCTTTATAATCCTCTTCAGGTTCATCCAGAAAAGGGACGCTCAAGTTCTATTGAAGGAATAAGGCGGCGCACAAGTGTTGATGAGTTTCAACACTTAGGCCTTCCTCCTTCTCTTTAGATCTTCCGTTCTAGGTAATAAATTTCCTTAGAAGTGTTCCGGAAGCTTTGAGAAGAGACTTGGGCATCGGGAGATTCAATCCGAGTTTCTGGAAAAAGATCCTCCCGAATGGGGGGCCCACAGGGTCTATTTATAGGCAGGAGAAGACCCTGGACGGTTACGGGGCGGTTATCACTTAGGTCACGCAAGTCACATGGGCGATCATGAGGCGGCACACAAGTATACCTACACGACCACTAGGCAGCGCGCAAGTACTTGCACGACCACTAGGCGGCGCGCAAGTGTACATGCACAACCATGAGGGAACTTGCGCGACCTATGGGCAATGTTCCCCTTGTTCATCCCTTTGTCTATTTTTGATGTTTCTTTAAAGGATGAATCACTTTGGACTAAAGTATTTCCCTTTTTTTTCAGTCGTTAGACTCTGTGATGGAAAGGAGCGTCAACAAAAGTCCCCCCTCAGAGTTGGATCCGGAGAGAAAAGAGGATTTGACTCTGAGGTGAATAGAAAAACAAGAAATCTGGCAGTTTAAAGTCATGCATGTCGGACATACAAAGGCTAATGTTTAAGGTCGAAATAGCTTTGACTGAGATGGGTTAAAATTGATTCAATTCCTTGACAATTTATCTAAAAACATATTACCATACTCAAGAATGTGAGAAAAAATGTAAACTATGGCTTAAGAATATTTGAATCTGAGGAATGATATGAAAAAGAGCTAAAAGGCATTAGAAGAAGTAGTTTCCAAGAATAAAGTTACTATTATTTAATAAAACCCGTTAGGGGGTTGAATTATGCAGGGCCACCTAAGGGCATTGGCTGCATGGTCAAATAAATAGCATCTTTCGGCTGACAAGTCTGTTATGTGGACTGTTTATACAGGGCCACCTATGGACACGTGCTGTATAGTCAGGCGAAAGAACTCTCAGAAATTTACTTTCCTAGTGCTAAAAGCCAGTGAAAGTTTATGGAGATTCAAATTTTCTAAAGTATAGAGTTTGTTGTATGGAAAGAGGTACTTGAATATGGAGAAGATATTTTCAGACAAGATTATCAACGAACTGGATGAATATCACTCCTACGAAGGTCTGACCCAAACGTAGGGAAGAAGAATAAACCATAGACTTGAATACTTTCAGATCATGAAAAAGGATATGGGACAAATATGTTAAGGATGGCTATTTTTTGCGGATCCCTACATACTGTCGTTTAAGAAAAATAAGGACAAAAGAGGCATTCTTCCCAAGAATGAAGTTACCATTATTTAACAAACCCGTTAGGGGGTTGAAATATGCAGGGCCACCTAAGGGCGTTGGCAGCATGGTCAAATAAATAGCATCTTTCAGCTGACAAGTCTGTTATGTCGACTGTTTATGCAAGGCCACCTATGGGCACGTGCTACATAGTCAAGAAAAATAATTCTCATAAGTTTGACATTTTTGTGACTAGAAGTCATGAAAAGGGTTATGAAGATCTGAAAATATTTAAGGTTAGGATTATAACACATAAAGATGGGTATTGTCCAATGTATATAGAGATACATAGGTCAATGATAACCATAATCATGTTGTGGTTGGGTCCTGAATTGAAATTTTGGACTTCACTACGTATCTCATAAGAATGAGAATCAAGCCATATGTAGTTCTTGAAATGCAGTTTAACGTCGTGCAGGACGAAAATATGAGAGATCTTAGTTTAGGGTTATAGAATTCGGACCATAATAATGAATACACAGTGTGTGTTTTCATGAGGACTTTTCGGCCAACGGATTGAAAGTGAAATTTGGGGTTAGGCCCAAAAGACTTAGGGCTGGATTCGAGGGATACTCGAACGTTCCTATGTATCCCATAAGGATGGGAATCAAGCCCACGTAGTTCTAGAACTACCCTTTGTACAAATTTGGTTTGTACATATGAAGGGTGAAAGGGGACTTTAGTGCAATGATGGTTTAACCTGAGATAAAAAGTTTAGGCATTACCATGTATGCACGTAGTCTTTTGAAATGAAACATGATTGAAAAATAAATGTCAATAATAGTTCTCTCTCAAATGATGAAATCAAAGAGTATTATAGTTTATTGTCATACCGGACAAAAGTGTTGCATAGTTTAATGTCATATAACAAGGACGAAAGTGAATCAATGTAAAGATATTGATTCTAGGGGCGGTTTCACGAATCAACATCATATGAGATGGTGGTGAACCGATGTGAAGAGATTGTTTTTGGGCTTGAACCCTAGGAGGTTTCCTACATACCCAGCCTGGAGGGCAAGGATCAAGGTCCATGTAGTTCAATTAAAGAATGAATTAATGATCAAGTTGTTCTTGGGGACAACGATCTAATAAAAATGTTGTTGGGACTTACACATGGTTAGCGGCCCAAGGAGAGTTTTATGTTTGAGGTTTGCTCTAAGCTCACGTGAGTCATACTTGGTGTGAGAAACAAGAGGTAACAACAACCTTAATGATGCATAGTTTAATGTCATGTAGGACATATAAAGGGACTATGCAGTTTAAAGTCTTGCAGTTAGGACTATTGGTGCTACACAGTTTAGTGTCATGTATCAGGGACAAAATACAGTTTTAATGTCATGTAGGACGTATTATGAACTTTCTGTACAGTTTAGCGTCATGTAGTTAAGACGATGGGAATAATAGAGTTTAACGTCATACTGGACGAAAGGGGGACTACGCAGTTTTAATGTCATGCAGTGAGGACAGAAGAGTGCATCATTTTAACGTCATGTTGGACGCATTGGGGATTTTTTCTACAATTTAGTGTCATGTTAGACAAAAGTATGAATAGTTTAAGGTCATACAGGACCTTTGATGATTATATAGTTTAACGTTTTTCCGGACGTAAGGGACTTTTATACATTTTAGCATCATGTAGTTAGGACGTCACAGTTTAATGTCTTGCTGGACAAAAGGTACTTGCAAATAGTTTATGGTCATATGCATGGACCAGGGATGATGCAGTTTAAGGTCATGCTGGACGGTTTAGGGGAAATTTTCACAGTTTAACGTCGTGTGGGACGAAGTTGCAGTTTAAGGTCATACTGGACCATTTTTTTATAGTTTAACGTCATATAGCTAGGACGAAATGGTGCTGTACAGTTTAGTGTCATGTTGCCGGGACATCTTCTTTTCTACAGTTTAACGTCATGTTGGATAAAAGTGCAAAATAGTTTAAGGTCATATGCATAGACCGTGGATGATGCAGTTTAAAGTCATACTGGACTTTTAAGCTCTTATGTAGTTTAATGTCTTTCCGGACATAAGGGACTTTCCTACGGTTTAACGTCATGTTGGACGTAGTTGCAGCTTAAGGTCATACTGGACCAAAGTGCAAATAGTTTAAATTCATATGCATGGACCGTTGAAGATGCAGTTTAAGGTCATACTGTACCAAAGTGAGAATAGTTTAAGGTCATATGCATGGACCGTGGATGATGCAGTTTATGGTCATACTGGACCATTAACGAAAGAGGGACTTTCCTACAGTTTAACGTCATGTTGGACGCAGTTGCAGTTTAAGGTCATACTGGACCAAAGTGTGAATAGTTTAAGGTCATATACATGGACCGTTGAAGATGCAGTTTAAGGTCATACTGGACCAAAGTGCGAATAGTTTAAGGTCATATGAATGGTCCGTTGAAGATGCAGTTTAAGGTCATACTGGACCATGAACGAAAGAGGGACTTTCCTATAGTTTAACATCATGTTGGACGCAGTTGTAGTTTTAAGGTCATACTGGACCATTAATGAAAGAGGGACTTTCCTACAGTTTAACGTCATGTTGGTCGCAGTTGCAGTTTAAGGTCATACTGGACCATTAACGAAAGAGGGACTTTCCTACAGTTTAACATCATGTTGGATGCATTTGCAGTTTAAGGTCATACTGGACCAAAGTGCGAATAGTTTAAGGTCATATGCATGGATCGTTGAAGATGCAGTTTAAGGTCATACTGGACCATTGCGTATGAACCAATTGTAAGAATCTTGTTTTTGGGGACCATATTTTGTGTTTATACAAAATATTTCTTCATAAATCTAGCATTGGTTGGAGTCGTGATGAGTTCTCCATCCATTGAGATTAATGAATAAGCTCCATTAGAGTATACCTTATGTATTGAATAAGGTCCTTCCCATTTTGGTTCAATCTTGGGAGGCCTCTTTCCTGGTATCATTGGTGTTCTGAGAACCAATACCAATTCTCCCTGATTGAATGAACGAAGATGAACTTTTTTGTTAAAATCTCGTGCTATTCGATTATGATAGATTTCCACGTGGTGTAAAGTGCACAATCTTTTCTCATCTAACCGTTCCAATTCATTCAATCGCTTTTGGGATTGCTCATCCATAGATAACTGATCACAAATGGCTACTATGAGTGAGGGCAATTGAATTTCAATTGTCAAGACTGCTTCTGTTCCATATACCAACAAATATGGAGTTGACTGTGTTGCATTGCGGGTGGTAGGCCGATAAGCCCATAAAGCACGAAAGAGTTTATCAGGCCATGACCTCTTATCTTTATCCACCATCTTTCGCAGTATATTTGAAAGATTCTTGTTAAAGGATTCTATTTGGCCATTGGCCATCGCATGATACCGAGATGAATGGTTGGATTTAATGTTGTATTCTTGATACAATTTCTTCACCTCAGAAGAACAGAAGTTGGTGCTGTTGTCCGTCAATATGGTATGAGGGACACCAAATCTAGTAATGATGTTAGACTTGATGAAGCTAACAATGCATTTAGAACTGACTTCTTTGAGAGGTACTGCCTCTTCCCATTTGGAAAAGAAATCAGTAGCAGTAAGAATGTACTTAAACTGCTTGGCCATAGCTGAAGGGTAAGGTCCCACCACATCCATTCCCCATGTGGCAAATGGCCACGAGTATTTAGCTGTATGAAGCAACTCTGGAGGTTGATGAATGAAGTTGGCATATATTTGGCATGAATGACACTTCTTTGTGAAATTAACACAATCTTGTATCATTGAAGGCCAAAAGTATCCTAGCCTTCGAATTTGATCAGACAGTCTATGTTCAGACTGGTGGGCACCACAGACTCCTGCATGCACTTCTTTCATGACATTCGTTGTCTCTTCACCATCAATGCATCTGAAGAGAACTCCATCAAAACCACGTTTGTAGAGAATTTTCTCTAGGTGGTTTGGGCCATCATAAAGATTAAAATTGACCACACTTCACCGGATTTGTTCATTCTCAGCTCTATCAGGTGGAAGTGTTCTATTTTGAAGGTATTCCCTGATAGGTGACATCCATCCTGTAGTATGACCATACGGTTCAGGAATGGGACTAATTTCATTAATTTCATCTGTTCTGGCTTGAACATAAGGTGAAATTGCACGACGGTGGGCAATACTGATGGTTGTCTCTTCCCGATTTGGATCTGCTAGAGAGCTGTGGCTATATTAGCCAGTGCATTAGCTTAAGCAGTTTGTGATCTTGGGACATAAGAAAATGTCAGTTCTGAAGGGAATTCCGCCATTAACTCTCTGATGTAATCATATAAAGGGATTAATTCTTCTTTTTTGATGGCATAATCCCCATTGACTTGTTTGATTGCCAGGTCTGAATCACCTTTCACCTTTAAGTGATTCACTTGTGCTTAGAGTGCTAACTCCAAGCCTGTAATAAGAGCTTGGTATTCGGCTTCATTATTGGTACCACATTCCCACAATAAAAAGGAATAAGGTAACACTGCCTTATCTGGAGAAATGAGCACAATTCCTAAACCAACTTTGTTGAATTTAGGATTTTCCATTTTCTTCCCTGTTGGACTTCTGGAAGCACCATCAAAATACATTTCCCATGTTTGAGGATTCTCTTGAATAGAGAAAAATTCCTCATCAGGGAGTTCAATATCTGAAGACGTGTCTTCCATTGAAGGATGTTCAGCAAGGAAATCAGCCAGAGCTTTGCCCTTTATTGCCTTTTGAGACACATACTGAATGTCGAACTACTGCAAAATAACTGCCCACCTTGTTAGACGTCCTGTAAGCATTGGACGACTAAGGATTAATTTGAGTGGATTATTGTGAGATACCAATTGGACCTCGTGATGTTGCAGGTATTGTCTTAGTTTCTAAACTGCAAAGATTAATGCCAGACAGCACTTCTCAATACTTGAATACTGGGTTTTTGCTTCAAGCATAGTTCTACTAAGATAGTAGAGGCTATTTTCATTCCCAGCATCATTATTTTGAGCGATAAAGGCACCCAATGATCGCTCTAGAGCTGTCACATAGAGGATAAGTGGTCTACCTTCAACAGGTGGCATGAGTACTGGTGGACTCAAGAGGTATTTCTTGAGAACATCAAACGCTTCTTGACATTCTTCAGTCCACTAGTAAGTGACTCCTTTCTTCAATAATTTGGTAAAGTGTAAACTTTTGACTGCCAAATTGGCGATGAAACGCCGAATATAGGCTAAGTGTCCTTGAAGTCCTCTTAATTCTTTCAAATTCTGAGGAGGTGACATACCAAGGATTGAATTGGTCTTCTTACGATCGACTTCAATACCACGATGGCATATGACAAAGCTGAGAAATTTTCTTGAGGTTACCCCAAAAGCACATTTTAAGGGGTTTATCTTCAAATTATGTTGTCGAAGCTTGTGGAATATGACTTCCAAATCAGCCAAGTGATTAGAAAGTTGTTTGGATTTAACCACCAAATCATTCAAATAGCATTCAACAAACTTCCCTAGAAAAGGATTGAAGATACGACGCATGGCGCATTGATATGTTGCACCTGCATTTTTTAATCCAAAGGGAATCACCAGGTAACAAAACACACCTTAAGGAGCTCTGAAGGCTGTAGATTCCTCATCTTCTAGGGCCATTCAGATCTGATTATATCCGGAATATCCATCCATGAAGAAAAGTACTTCATAGCCAGCGGTTGCATCAATTAAGAGTTTTGTAATCGGAAATGGGAAATCATCTTTAGGACAATACCAATTAAGATCTCTGAAATCGATGAAAACCCTAATTTGTCCGTTATTTTTCTTTACAGGGACAATATTAGCCAACCACTTGGGATACTGAACTTCTCTGAAGAAGTTAGCTTTAATCAGTTTATCCTCTTCAGCTTCAATTTTGGAAGCATAAGTTGGGTGTGTTCTTCTCGCGGCTTGCTTAAATCCTCGATGTTCTTTTGGTAAACCCAAATGATGAGTAGAAAAATCAGGATCAAGCCCAATCATTTCTGTATAATTCCATGCAAAAATATCTTTATTTTTCTTTAGAAAAGAAATATACATCTCTTTCTCTTCAAGGGTCATGGCCGGACTAATTAAAGTGGGGCGTGGATCTTTCTCTGTACCCAGATTTACTTCTCTGAGTTCATCCATAGTGGTAGAGATACCCTCTTCGAATGCTGGAGGAGCATCTCTAAGATCTTCCTCTTCCTCTTCATCACATGCTATTTCTTCCGTTTCTACTTGCATAGTAGATGACAAAATGAAATTTTCATGATCAGAAGAGATGTAAAAATTTGCATATTTTGAAGAAGAAGCTTCCATTTCCGACCCTATTGATGATAAAGGGTCTTCTTTTGGAAATAAAGAGGAGATGATGGATTGAGAATCGACATCATTATTAACCTCGGATGTTTCTATAACTTCTTATGGCCTGATTGGAGAAGTATAGACTTGTTGGATTTCAGTAGATGAAATGAAAACGTCACCACTTAGGCTTTCATCACTGTTTGGTAGGTTACCAATTTCTCCCATGTTGTCTGGCTCGATTGCCGTAATTGACATTATGGATCTTTCCATAAGAGTATTTTGATTTGGGCCTATTTTGTCAATTTGACTGATAGGTAACACATAATCTATACTCACATGTGTAAATGGATTTATTGGAATCTTCTCCAAACCATATGGATCATTAACTTTGGTAATTTCCTTCATTGTATATTTTTCTGTTCCCTTCATGTGATAAAATTCTGCCTCAATGTATTGAGACTCACATGTCTTGAATGGGGTTTTATCACCATACAATGTTCCAACTTGACCATAGAAACAGTATTTGAGACATTGATGGTATGATGAAGGAATAGTTGCATGTTGATGTAGCCATGGTCTTCCAAGAAAGACGTTGAAAGCTGAGTCTTGATCAACAATCATGAAATCCGAATTGGATACAAGATCTCCAAACTGAGTTCTGAGTGTAACTTCGCCTAGTGGTTCTTGTTCATTTTTATAATATCCCTGTAACATCATGGTAGAAGGAGATAAATCAGATTCCGTGAGGCCCAATCGACGAAGTGTACGAATGGGCATGAGGTTGACTCCTGAACCATTGTCAATGAAAGCTCTTCGGATATCTACACCATTGACTTTGCCAGATAAGTACAAAGGTTTTATGTGCCCATGCACAACATCATCTTCATCTTTATCAGTAAAAGATATCACTACATGGAATTCAGCAGGATTATTCTCTATGTGATAGACTTCAGCTGCAGAGATTTCAGATTCAAACTCATGAAGACTTGACAAAGCTTCGAGGAATTCTTCCTGAAGATCTTTTGACATATTCAAAGCATCCACAATTGATAACTTGGATGGTACTTGGGCCAAGTGTTTCAATATATCATACTTTTGATCTAAAGGTCTGCATTTCCCAACAGGAATATGTGGTTTAGAAGGTACCTTGGAAGTAGATGCTTTGGAAGCTGATGCATCTTGTATTGAAGTTGGCAACATCCTTGGTTTTGGAAGATTAGACTGATTAGATCCATTTACTTTCTGAGATAAATAATATGGAACTTTTAATCGGTCTTCCAAAATAACTGTGCCAAAACTGAGTTGGCTATTAGCAGAAGAACCTGCTTGTTCTTTTTGAGCTCGCTGAAGGGCTCTACCACGAGTTTCTGCTGCATACACAGTGCTAGTAGGGGTAGAATTGGAGTAGTGGCTTCGGAAAGATCCACGTCTTCCCTGTATCCTGAACCTCTAGAGCTTCCTCGGATTCCCTTATTTGATACAGTGAATTCAGGCTCATCCATACTGGAATATGGATCTGTTAATTGAATCATATTAACAGAACCGAAGATTAACTCTTCGTCTGATAAGGACTCTGCCTGATTAGCCTGTTTAGGCTGTGCCATTTGGTGGGGCGGTGCCCGTGGCATTGAAGTAGATGGCATAAAGTCTGCCAGAGTCAAAAACAATTTAGGTTTTGACACATACTCATCTTCTTCTGGTTCTTTTTTCTTCTTTGAATCAAGCCGTTTTTTTGAGGATTTTTTCTCTGATGAAGAGGGTTTTACCGCAATATTCATGGTAGAAGACAATATTGGTTTCTTTAATTGTGTTCGCAAAATGGAATGAGTCCGATTGATTGTCTTTCTGACCATCCAATCATCATACTTCTGTGCATTTCTGTTTTTGACTTCTTGCCATTCACCTTCTTCCTCTGGAATTGTAGCATTAACACATGCTACCTGAGTCGAAGAACCTTTCAACTTGACTTGTCCCAAGTCGACCATCTTTTGAAGGAGGTCTTTAAAGACAAAACACTCCTGGATGGGATGCCCCAAAATTTGATTAAAGGGACAATAATTGGGACGGTCTTCATCTCCTTCCTTGTTTGGCCTCTTGGGCACTGGTAATTGAACTAAATTATTTTCCAGAGCTGAAATGAAGTAACCAGGAACTTGCTCACTTCGTAAAGAGTATGTTTTACTCTTAAAATCATCAAATTGTTTTCATCATTGATCTCTTTGATCATTTGGACGAAACGGCCTTTGTTGTTGGCATTCAGGAGGTGGAGCCCTTCGAGAAGATGAAGGTTTTAAAGTAGAAATAGGTACAGGTGCTTGTTTTAGCATAACTGTAGCAGTTTCTGCTTTACCCATTCTCTTTCCTGGAGCTGATGGAATTATACGAGATTTAACCTTAGCCTGTATAAGGGAATCTTCAATCTGCTGAGCGATTGAAGTAAGGTCTCGAAACCCTCCTGTGTATTTCACAGGGATAAATGGCGTACGTAACTCATCATGTAAAGTTTCCACAGAGATTGGCAACAACTCTTCCTAAGGGAGTGCTAAACTCAGGGAATACATTAATCCCTTACAGCGAGCAATGAAATCAGAGACTCTTTCATTCTCCCTTTGCTTACAGTTTGTAAGATCGAAAACTGTCGTTTTTGGCAAAGTTGAGCTGAATTGAAGAAGGAATTTTTGACGAATATCCTCCCATCCGATGATTGACTGGGATTGCAAGCTTGTATACCAGACAAAAGCTGGTCCTTGCAAGGTTCACACGAAGCATCTGAGTTTCACTGCTTCTTGCTACTCTGGAGATCCCATCATAGGATCACAATAAGACACGTAATGCGTCAAATGTTGTTCATGGTCTCCTGATCCATTGAAAGTAGGGAAAATAGGGTTTCCAAAACTAGATGGAGGAGAAATTGAATCTACCCATTCAGGGTAAACTTTCTTTTCTGGTTGAACTTGCGCCCGTTTCCCTTCCATAGTTTCTAACCGAGCTGTTAATGACTCAATAGTAGTTATTAACTTTTGAGAAACATCAGGTTGAACTTGGTTTTGGGTAGGTGCAATGAATGGAGCTTAGACAGACGTGGTGGTTGGTGCTGCAACTGATGGTAGTGCTGCCAACCGTTGTTGCGTTTGACCAATAGGATTAGACCTCTGAGGGTGTACTGATAAAGGAGGATATTCCTGTTCCATCTCAGTAGTTACAACAAATTCCTCCGGCTGTCGGACTTCAGCATTCTTAAGAAGAAGACTACTCTGAAGTAGTTCTACATTCAACCTTCTTAATTCTTTCATTTCTTCCTCTTGTTGTGCAAATCTTTGCTCTAATGAGAGCGATTGACCTTCTCCAGAGGAAGGATATGTAACCTGATTCTTTCCCTTCCCTTTGTTGGATACCTTTTGGAGGGAGGGAAGTGGATTACCTAGGTTCTGAGTAATCCTTTGACTTTGTGTACGTACACCTTCTTCATTTGTATCGGTGCATACATTTTCTTGAGTAGGACGCTCTTCATCTGATTCCCCTGAGTGAGTCTCCTCTGGTGGATTAGCAACAACGGAATTGATGACATTGATTGATGCATAATGCATCGCATCCCTTCTATCAACATTTCTGTGATATTGTCTTCTTTCATATCTTTGATGAGACATTGCCTTTTGTTGATTCAATCCTTTAGGAACTTCTTGATGAGCTATAATTTGGAGGGAATCTCATGATAATTTGGCTCTTCCTTCCTCTTGTGGCTTCTTCCCCAATCGAGAAAAAACCAACATTCTCTGAGGAGGGGATTGATGATTTGAAAGAGTCCCCAGTCTTGTGAACTGGGGATGTTCTTGCTGTTTCCGCTCAACTCCTCGAATTCCATTTGTTGAATCTGAGGGTTGGGTTAAATAAGTCCCCAGTCTGACAAGCTGGGGTCTCTCTTGACATGCTATGTCTGAGATCTTCTTAAAATATCTCTGGATCTTGCGAACCTTAGTTCAGAAATTAGCTGGATGCATTAGCCTGTATCCACTTTTATCACCTGGTTCAACAGACCGTTGGATGATTTCCGAAACTTCTGTCATTTGATGACGTGTTTTCTCCATACGAGAGACTTGTGCAATATTCTTGCCTGCTTGATGTAGGATCAATTCAACAACTTGTTCTCTTTATGCTTGATTTTGAGAGGAACTAGTTGAAGCCTGTTCTTGAGCAACATTTTTATTATGAACAATTCCCATTGACTATGGCCGGCCATGGGCAATAACATTGCATGAGACCATTTTCGGCGGGCTTTACTGACTGGAAAGCACTATGAAATGTAGTGCTCCGTGAACACTCCATCCTCTGATATGAACACCAGATGGAGCATTGGCAATTAACTGACACAATTTTCTTAGTGCGCCAAGGTATGAACGTTGAAGGGTTATCTGCTGCTTTTCAGCCTTCGGATACCGAGAGACTGATAGAGATGCCAAATCAATCTGACGTTGTAGCCCTTCTATTATCTTAAGATGATGTTCATATTCATCATAAGATAATACCTTCTTCTTCAATTGACAAAGAGTTTTCCATATGTTGAGACGAATATCATGGATTCCATCATCCTTCAACATCTTTGGAATGTCATACTGGGAGTCAGCCAAAGGCCAAAACATGACTGGTGCCTCACCTTTTTCTAGATTTTTTCTTCATTTTCAGCATTTCCACTTTATCATTAAATGAATATTCTTCTACCTGTTTTGACCAGAGTTGGTGTTTCCTTATTGCTTCATCGAATTCAACAAGATTGGTAGAGAGATCATTGATCAAACTAGAAGATGCATGACTTAGGGGTGGTTCGGAGAATGACCTACCCCCTGGGCTATCTTCTGATTGAGAAAGTATTTCACTTGTTAGCGATAAAGCATTAAACATGACTGGTTTCGCATTTGCAAGTGCCTCAAGATAAGAGGGCTTTCTCGGCACTACATTGTCCACTGGAGTATTTTTCAGGCAATGTGAATCACTACTGTGGAGAGGACTTTCACAGTGAAGTTCATCATCATGGGGAGGACCACCATAATGGGTTATAGCAAAAGATGAGATCTATTGCTCCTTGTTCTTCTGACCACACAGAGGGTTCTTGTGGCTCTCATCTGAAGATGAAACTTCAAGATTGACCGAATTTTCATGAACCAAGCCTTCATGAGAAAGTGTCTGTTGAAGACTTTTGGAATTAATATTCCCGTTATCGGGAACTGAGGGAGTAAAATCTTGAATTCCAACAGATAAATGTCTGAGGGCTTCAAGAACTCCAGAATCGAGCAAGGCCTTGTTGCAGATTGTCCTTTGATCTCCTGACTGTGATGGGCGGATCTTTTTCTTAGATTCCTTCTTACTCACTTTGGAAACCACTTGTTGACGAAAGTGGTTACTCTGAGTAGGTGTATGTGCCTGATCAGGAAAGATGGTCATGTTAGGCTGACGATCTCCACTCAAATCAGGTGTATATGCCTGACTTGGTTGTCCGTATGATATGGGGGAGTATGCCCCATAACCCTCTTGGACTGGAACAGATGTGTGTGTCTGTTCCGGAGTGAATCATTGATGTGTCACTCCACTTCTAGGGATAAATTTATGTGTCTATCCCTGAGATGATGCTGAATCAGTTATGATATCCTGGTAAGCATTCAGAATATGAGCAGGAATTTTCTTCTGCTCTTTCACCATTGAAAAAATATGTTTGGTGACTTCAGCCACCGGAACGGGGATATACGTCCATTCCGGGCTTGGAGTAGGTATATGTGCCTGCTCCTGTCCTCCTTTTCCTGTCAATTAATCTTGAGAGTACTCAAGTGTGGGGGCAGAGAGTTGAGTCTTCCTCCTATTTGTCGTCGGGGCTTTCTGACTGACTTCTCCGTGCGCTACCAAGCGAGACTGTTGGTAGGCTTGATTAGTATTAGCAGGTGTATGTGCCTGCTGATTACACTTCGCCAAACGCGGTTGACGAGATCCATCATATGTAGTCAGACGAGCCTGCTGACTAACTGATGATGTATAAGCAGGTATATGTTCCTTCCTATAGTACTCCGCTGGAATTGCCTGGCGGGATTGGCTTGATGCTGCCAGACGAGTCTGCTGGACAGCAGAATTAAAACAGGAAGGTGTGTGTGCCTGCTCGTAGTTCGCCACCAAGTTAGGTTGGTGGACTTCTCCGGAGATGGAAGGGATGATAACCTGCCCATTGTTAACCAGATTCCGTCTCTGGCGGTTCATCTTGCCTGCTCAGGTTCGAGGAACCTGAGCTGAATTCCTAGAGTCGGTACCCTCATCATGTTGAGGGTGCACTACCGCACGAGTCTGGCGGCGATTGTTGATGGGAGCCCTCGAGAAGGACTCCTGTCTTTTTGAATTAAGGCCCTGAGGGACCTGATCATTCACTTCCTCAGAGTAAGAGAGTGAATGGAAATTGCGTTCCGGGGATAACGACCCGAAACGGTTGGAGACGGTAGTCAGCACCGCCTGCCTCTTAATCACTTGTCGTCATTGTCTGGACGACCTGTGTGAGTTGTTCACTTGGAAGGTCTGTCGGGTAGCCTCCAGAGTTGGAATGGTACCGTGTTGACGGTACTCCTTAACCAGCGTATTTGATACCCAGCGTTGAAGACGCTGAGTAGGTGATGTCATCCTCAGAGCGGATGAAGATCCAGTAGGAATAGCAGCAGTGGTATTTGTAGCAGCAGTGTTCACAGATGTGAATTTGAGAGCAGCCATTATGAAAATACAGAAGATCTTGGAAAAGAGTTCCTGTTTGATATAACAGAAATAATCAAGATAAATTCAGGCACTTCATCCTTTGGATGAGCACATATGTCAATGATTGTTTTTGTTAGCCCTCTTATTGAGTTTTAAATAGGGGCTTAACAAATAGGTAAAACATCATTTTAACTTGGTTAAGGATTCACGTCGGGTTCACCATTTTTGTTTCACATGGAATTTGGGGATGACCTCCTGGATGGGAGATTCAAATGTTTCGATCGGTTTCTAACAGGTTTGTTCATAGAACCAGAAACATCCAATGATTCCACATCCGTTTGGACCTACTTTCCAAAGGTAGGCGCTCATTAGCTTGTGGAATGATGAGGCTTTGGAATTTGCATTGGTCGAGAGGATGGGAGGTCGGACTCATCACACCTTTTTGAGGGGAATTATTGTCTACTCCGGGACTCTCTTTATAGATTTAAGTTATATTAGTGAATCCTTATTACATTACCAAGTATAAAGTGAGCTTTCCTTTAGTATTAACAATCAATGATTAAATATGTAAGAAATTTAGAGAATCTTTTATATGTATTCGAGGTTCTTCATCAATAGAGAATCATATGTATCTATTTAGAGATTCTTGGTCAATGGTATCCTTCAAAACATTTATAAAAGTCTCTTGGTTATTATGATGACCAGGCTGGTTTTAAAGCCACTCAGTGGGGCACTTGAAGTTTATTATCATTCAGAAGGATATGAATTATTTCAGAGTTGGGATCGAACCCGCAAATGGGCTACCTACGTATCCTTTGTTTTGGGAAAGGAATCAGAACCCACGTAGTTCGAGTAAGGGAGTATGACATTTATGATTGATGGCTCAAATAAGGATGTCATAATTACTTTTACACTCTAAACTCACGTGAGTCATGCTCGGTGTGAGAAACAAGAGGTATTGGTAAAAATTAGAAAATTGTGCCATGAGAGATGTAATCATAAAATTGTTTGGGGATTATGTATGTATGACTGCCCAGAAAGATGAAGGTTAGGATTTACATTAGGGAGAAAATCCATGAATAGGGTCCATAAAGGTATATGTGCTTCATGGAGACTTGAATACTCTAATCTTGGGGCTTACTCCTAAGGAGGATGCCCAAGTTAGGAGGGGACTTATGATTGGGTTTCACTCTTGAAAAGGAAACCCAAATCAAGGGTGAATTCGGACTGGTTAAGAGAAATTAAGGGACTAGGGGCTTACTCCTGAAAAGGAAGCCCAAAATTATGACTGGGACTTATTCCTGAAAAGGAGGCCCAGGTTAGGGGACTTGGGGCTTACTCCTGAGAAGGAATCCCAAGATTATGACTGGGTCTTATTCCTGAAAAGGAAACCCAGATTAGGGATTATGTTTTGGGGATTACTCTTGAGGAGGATGCCCATATTTGATATTGGGGCTTACTCCTAAGAAGGATGCCCATATTTGAGATTGGGGCTTACTCCTAAGAAGGATGCCCATAATTATGATTGGGGCTTACTCCTAAAAAGGATGCACATAATTAGAGGACTTGGGGCTTACTCCTAAGAATGATTCCCATATTTGAAGGATTATGATTGGGGCTTACTCCTGAGGAGGATACCCATATTTGGGAATTTTAAGAATTCGGGGCTTACTCCTGAGGAGGATGCCCGTATTAAAGGACTTATAACTGGGGATTATTCCTGAAAATGAGACCCAGGTTAAATATTCTCTCATCTTAAAGGATGAGGTTGAATGAATGAACTCTCAATCTTTGGTGACATAAAGATGTATAAATCACTATGTTTTGAGAGATATTCCACAGAATTCCTTTCAAATAAGGAAGTCAAATCAAGAAATCATGCCATAAATGGCATTGAAGAGTATCTTGAAGACTGAATCATTAATAGGAAAGGTGAAATGGCTTAAGAGGGGTAAAATGGGTAAGAAAGGCACCCAAAAAGGAAGGGGCGCACAAGTCTTGGAAGGTGCGCAAGTACTGCTTGGGTGCGCAAGTATTGGTCGCGCAGGTATACCTGCGCGGCATGTGGGGTACTTGTGCGATTTTCAACCAGCATTAAAATACTTGAGAGAATCTTTATTAAACCCTTTATAATCCCCTTTAGGTTCTTCCAGAAAAGGGATGTGCAAGTTCTATTGAAGGAATAAGGCGGTGCTCAAGTGTTGATGAGTTTTAACACTTAGGCCTTCCTCCTTCTCTTTAGATCTTCCGTTCTAGGTAAGAAATTACCTTAGAAGTGTTCCGGAAGCTTTGAGAAGAGACTTGGGTGACGGGAGCTTCAATCCGAGTTTCTGGAAAAAGATCCTCCCGAATGGGGGGCCCACAGGGTCTATTTATAGGCAGGAGAAGACCCTGGGCGGTTAGCGGGCGGTTATCACTTAGGTCGCACAAGTCACATGGGTGACCATGAGGCGGCGTGCAAGTATACCTGCACGACCACTAGGCAGCGCTCAAGTACTTGCACGACCACTAGGCGGCGCGCAAGTGTACTTGCGTGACCATGAGGGAACTTGCACGACCTATGGGCAATGTTCTCCTTGTTCATCCCTTTGTCGTTTTTTTATGTTTCTTTAAAGGATGAATCACTTTGGACTAAGGTATTTCCCTTTTTTTCAGTCGTTAGACTCTGTGACGGAAAGGAGCGTCAACAAATGTCATCAACATAAATTTGAACAATAAAAACATTTTTCTTTTTATTTTCTTTATAAAAAGTGTTAGATCACCTATTCCTTTAACATATTTTTTTTAACAAAAATCTTTTTAGTCTATCATGCCAGGCTCTATGGGGTTGTTTAATCAATATAATGCTTTAATAAGTTTCTAATCATGTTCAGTATATTTTGTGTATTCAAAACATGGAGTTTTTTCAACATAAACTTCCTATTGAACATATCTGTTAAGGAAACAACACTTCAGGTCCATTTGAAAAAAAATTAAATTAAAAAATGTTGTAAAGGCTAGTAGAATACAAATATATTCAACTCTAACTACTGGGGATTATGTCTCTTCATAGTATATTCCTTCTTGTTTATTATAGTATTTAACAACTAATATTTCTTTATTTCTTACTGTAATTCCATTTTCATCACATTTGTTTCTGAAGACACACTTTACTCCAATTACTGAAGTTTCTTTTGGACTTTTAACCCATTTCTAGATGTTGTTCCTTTCAAATTCATTTAGTTCATCTTTTATAGATTTAATCAAAATATTATCACCTAAAGCTTCATCAGTTATTTTAGGTTCTAATTGGGAAAGAAATTATAGATATTCTAATTTATTTATTAAAGAGCATTTATCCTTTATAGTTTTATTTCAATCAATAATGATACTATCATTGGGATGATTCTTAAGAAACAACTGATTCGGGTTTTGAAAATCATGTTCATCAATATAGGGTAAAAAATATTCTAGGGTTAATAATTCAAAAAAATATTATTTATTTCTCGTATTAGAAGAATATTCCACAAAAGGTTGATAATTAGTTTTTAAAAACAAATATCAGTATGATGGTTGGGGTTGTTTAAAAAATAAAGGACTAGTATCATCAAATTTAATGTGTACTATTTCTTCAATTGTACAAGATTTTTTGTTGAAAACTCTATAGGCCTGAGAAATTGTGAAATAGCATAAGAAAATTCTTCCATCGGATTTGGGCGAGAATATATGTAAGTAATATTTAGTATTCAAGATGAATAATTTACATCTAAATACATTAATGTAAGAACATTAGGTTTTCGACCAGTCCACAATTCATAAAGTGTTTTATTAATAAATCTTCTGATTAAAATTCAATTTATAGAATTGCAAGAAGTACTAACAACTTCTGCCCAAAATTATTTAGCAATAAAATATTCACTCAACATGGTTCTAGTTATCTATTAAAGAATTTGATTTCTTATTTAAACAACACCATTTTGTTGAGGATTTATTGTAGTTAAGAAGTTATGAGTAAATCCTTTCATACTACAAAATGATTCAAACTCTAAATTTTCAAATTCTCCCCCATGATCATTATTAATTGTTATCAATGGAAGGTTTTTCTCATTTTTAACATTGGATAAAAATTATTTAATATAAAAAAGTCTTCATATTTATTTTCTATAAAATAAAACCACGTAAATATAGTGTAATCATCAACTAAAACAAATACATAGTATTGGCTTCCAATACATCTAGTTTCTGTTGGACTGAAAGATCCATATTCAGAAACTGAAATGCGTCAGAAGTTGAGACTTCCCTAATTTATTTAAGCATGAATAATTTTTCTTTCCATAATGACAAGGATAATTAGCTTTTGAAGAATAAAATCTAAGCTCTAGTAGATCCTTAACAAGTCTTTTCTTTGAGAGTTTTAATAAGTTCCTAAGGTTATAGTTTCTTAGTCTTCTATGTCATAATCAGGATTGATCTTCCATTGTACTAAGGCAAGGTAGTTCTTGGATCCTAATATCTTGTAAGTTAAGTGTATAAACATTATCATGACTATGGGTAGAGATAATTAACTCTTCCTTGGAATTTTATACTAAACATTTATCATTCCTAAAATTAACAAGATAACCATAATCACATAATTAGATTATTATTATAGGGTTTTTCTTAAGACATTTCTAGTTGAGAATTGTCTCTGAAAGTTAATTTTCCATACTTCATCTTAATAATCATTTCAAATATTTTTTTGTCACGATCCATGTGGAGAGAACATACACTATCCATGTACAATGTATTGTTGTTATCACTTTGTTTTATTATAAAAGAAACAGTTAAACTTTCAAAATCCAACTGTTATTTAATCTAGAAATGATAGAAATAAATATATTAGGAATCAACATTTTCATATAAAAATAGGATTTATGAAAGCCTAATGATGGGTTTATTCAAAGAACAATTTCTCTCCTAATTTCCACCACATTGACAGTTAGTGAAAATGGAGAACTTTGGGGAACAAAATATCTATGAGTAAAAACAAGTTTGGAATGAGAATAAACAAATATAGAAATATTCCTAACAGGAAGAAGTTGTGAATACATTTTATCAAAACATTACTTCCTATGAGTGAAGTTTATCAAAAATGTATTTAAGGAAAATATTTCAGATTTTAGTAGAATGAATAAATTTTTATCCCCATAGTCATTAGTTTCCGGATTTGAGTTAGTCTCTAAAACATTTTTCTTGGAAATAACTTTTTCAAGATACATAGAAAGTTTATCATTTTTTGAATTAAATTCCTTATGTTTTTTTTGAAACATTTTCAGAATCATGGGTTTTCTAATAAAGATCTTTTGAAGGAACTAATACTTATTTTATTTGAATAATGATTCTAAAATTTTCTTTATCAAGTTTCTTATTGATTTCTTTATGTTTATTCTCAATTAGCTTGGAAAACCTTTATAATTCTTCAAATAAATGTAAAGTATTATCTTATAATGAAGAATATTCTTCATCAAAATATTAACAATATTCTTCATTAGAAAAATTCTCATTTAATGAAATATTGTTTAAGGATTCAATAGTACTTACCTTATCCACAACACATTGTTTTTAGTAGTAATTTTGGCTATTAGACAAATATTCTTCTATCTAGATGATTCAATATATGATGATTCATCAGAAGAATCACAACTACTAGCACTCCAGGTGTTATTAGCATTTAGTACGTTCTTAGACATAGAATTGTAGTAATTCTTCTTGTTTCTTTCTAAATGCCTATCCTTTATTTCTTTCCTTTTGAGCATATGACATTATGGTCTAATTTGACATTCCCTCTTTCATTCATAACAAGTTAATTCTGAATCTTTCTTATCCTTTTTTGTATTTATTCTTGTATCTCTATTGGAAATATTTCTTTCCCATAATATTTTTCATTCTTTGTCCAATAATGGAATTTCATTCTCAGAATGATCACTATCACTTGATTTAGATATAATATACTCCTTTTTATATTTTTATCTAGTAACTATTTCAGAAGTCTTGTCTTTCACATGATTTGATGTAGTAGTGAAATAAACAATGTCATTACCATTATTTTTCTTATTAATTTCTGTATCTCTTTTTATTCTAGTTGCATGCCATATAAGATACTCGAATAACTCATCAAGTGATGTTTAAGACATTCATTTTCTCTTAAATCATTATTCTTTTGGATTACCATTCATTTGGAATAATATCTATTATGTTATCCAAAACAATATCAACATCAATTCCTTTATCACCAATGGATTGTTGGTTGTTGATGATTATCATAAATCATTGTTGAACATTACATAGAGGTTATCAATTTGGAAACATAAAACCATGATATTAAGATCTATGAATAGCTCTTCTTGTTTCAATTACCTTAGATGTGGCAAAATATATAACTTTTAATTTCTTCCAGATGTTATTAGAAGCTTCACAAGATACAATATAACAATAGATATTTTTAGTCATAGAAAATAATAAAGTACTACATACCTTAAAGTAGAGCTTATATTATTCTTTTTCTTGATTGTTGAATTTTATGATTTCCTTATATCAGATCCTATAGTATCTAATTAAAATAATAAAATTATCCACATAGGTATTGATAAAAAAATTCTTAACATATCTCTCCAGTATTCATAGTCATTCCCATCAAATATTCTGGGTCTGGTATGATTTAGGTTTTCTATAGAACCAATGATCAATCCATAATTTCTATATGAAAATGAAAAATATATTTTTTACAAAAAAGATTAATAGAAAAAGTTTACAAACAAAAATTTTATAAGGAAAATCTTTAAGAAAAATTTTAACAAAGAAAGTTTAGTAAGAAATGATGAGAGAGAAAAATTATATGTAATTATAAGTATTTTAGATACCTACTCTGATACCAATTGTAGGATCAAAATGTATATGTAGATTTCTCATTTACAAGAGGGGGTGAATTGTAGGTTTAAGAACATTCATTTTTTATCCTTAAGAAAATCTATGATTAACAAAGTTAAGCATAATGGATTCACAAAACATTTTTAGTTCTTAATAAAGAAACTAAATTTATTAGGATAAAGAAACTTAAAAAAAATTTACATAAGGAAATATTATACCTTAAAGCGTATAGAATCTTATTTATTATAGAGTATACAAGTATAAGGAAGTGTAAGAAATATACACTTCATAACTTTAACAAAATGCAGTGGAAATAAACCTTGTAACAAAATACAAAAATTATATTAAATCTTTTAACCCAAAGAGACGGGTATCCAAAAACCATGGATAATGGTCCATTGATTTATAATTTTAAGAAAGTTTTTTGTACCCGCACCAAGTAATCCCTCGATAAAAATATCAAATTATGTCTTGTTATCCCTACAATCCCTCAATATCTAAGGTGATCAGTACCTCTATATTCCTATCCCTAGAAGACCTTGATTGATCATGAATAATCAGAATCGTACTAGGTAGGTTGCAAAAGCATTTCTCAGTTTGAACAAATTTTTCACAACATTTTCACAAGGAAGATCAACTAAATATCTCACAACACATAGGAGTTCCACACAATTGTTAGTTTTTTCGATTGTTGAAATGACTAGGTATTTATAGGTGAAAATCCCAATGGTCAACTTCCACCTCTAGTTGTCATATTTTTAATTAAATTTTGGAGGGACCTATATAATTCGAACTTAGGCAATAGTTAGTTATAAATAGATTGTAGGACATCATTTCATGTGAGAAAACATGGTAAACATTATCATGTGTAAAAAGAAATAATATTTAGGAAACAATTTATCGAGTTTATGAAACTTAAGCATAATAAGATATGATACAATTGGAACAATATGTTAAGGAAGAAATTTAACCTTAAAAAATATGAATAATCGGAGTCTATAAATATTAATAATTAGATTCTAAGAAAACTGATAATAAGAGAGAGAGAGTTAAAATGAATTCAGAATAAAATTTTAGAAGAAACCAGACTCTAATTTTAGAAGAATTTGGAGTCTGATTTCAGAAGAAATCAGAGTCCAAATTTTGAAGAAATCAGTGTATGAATTCAGAAGAAATTAGATTCTGGTTTCAAAAGAAATCAAAGACTAATTTGAGGATAAATAATATTATAATTTATAGAGAAATCGAAATATGATTTTAGAAGAAATCAGAATCAGAGTTGAAGAAATAAGAGTCTAACTTTTAAAGAAATTAATGTCATATTTTAGAAGAAATCGGTGATTGATTTCTAGAGAAATCAGATTCATAATTCTAGGGAAATCAGATTCTAAGAAACTCTAAGGTTTTGAGTCAGACAAGGATCTATGTTTTTTACTTAAGAAAAATATGGTTAGACATAGTTTCAGAAAATACTAGATAATACATTGAAAACCATATGTTAAGACAAAAACAATCATAGGCAATGAAAATTTTCCTAAAGATAATTTTTCTTAGAGGAAGATAATTTTCCTTAAGAAAATGTGTTTGTTATTTTCAAAGCATAATGGAATGGAAAATCCATTAGGAAATTTATTTACTCAATAGATAAGAGTGTTCTTAAAAAGAGGGAACAATTTCATAATCATGTATAAAAATTTAAACAAAAATACCATAATTTACCCCCGATTATGACACAATCTTTGATTATGGACCAATAAATTTTGATCAAACCTAACCCATTTAAATTTTATATTATTTTATTATTAATAGAGTCAGGGATACAATTCTTGTGGTTTCTTCTTTAGAATTTTCATGGCCATCTATACCCAACACACATTTTTTTCATCATTTTCAATCATGAAACCCAAAGGATGTTAAATATGAAACTCCTCTTGGAGATGATCATTAAAAAAAATTTCTTTAATGTCCATCATATAAACCTTGAAACATCTTTAGATATCCAATGCTAAAAAAATATTGATTTACTGAAATTGATTCATTGTGAAATTTTTTTCATCAACATAAAATCCATCAATTTGAATATATCCATAAAAAACTATACATTCCTTATTTTGAATCACTTTTACATGCTTATAAAATTTATTCTTGAATATACACTTCGTTTTGATCACATTATATTGCTCAGGTTTCTTCACAAGTTCTGAGGTTTTGTTTTTTATCCATTTCATATAATTATTCATTCATGGATCTTACTTATAATTCATCATTTATCACTTATTCATGTGATGTTGTCTCTACCATTGATAGTAGAGAAACATTCTCAACATTCATTATTAATTAGTTTTTATAGGAGTAGTTATATTATAGATTATATTGGATGGTAAAATTCCATTCTCATGTTTTTCCTTTGAGGTGTAGGTCAGATTTCATAAAAAAGTGTCTGATATTTTTTTTTTCTTAAAAAAATAATTATTAGTGGTATTGTTTTCGAATCACAATTTTTTATTTAACCCCATTCTCTTCATCCTACATGGTATAAAATATTTAAAATCATAAACTTATTCAAAACCCTTTCCCTAATGAATTTGGTTTCATTACTCTACAAAATTTTATTCAGACTCTTTTTGAAACATTTTTAGGCATTAGTTTTTATTGAGTAACTAAAAAACACTACTTCGTCTACCGAGTCACCACACAATCCATTATTTACTTCTTTGTTTCAAATGTAGCATCTATTTTTAAACAATTGAACTTTTTTAGTGTTGTATTTCTTCCATTCCACGTTTTATATGAAATATTATCCTTCCATGGGATAAACCCCTCCCAGTTTTGTGTGTACACCAATCATTCACTACTTCATTCAAATAATTTTGAGATACCCCTATTTAAATGAGAAATGTTTTAGAAATATTATTCAATTGATGATTTCTTCATTCAATAAATCCATTCAATTTTGGATTATTAACTAATTATACCTCATTTTTTACATTTTTATCCATGTAGTTTTCAAATTTAATGGACATGTATTTTGTTTCATTGTCAGATCACAAGATATTAATTGTGTATTAAAGATTATTATCCATTATCCAGATATATCCCTTTTATGTTCTATAAAATATCTATTTCTTTGAATGAAAATAACGTAATATATTTTACATTAATAATTAAAAAAATTATGAAATTTCTTTCCACATACATTCTCGATATATTCATTGACCCTCATATATCAATATGAACTAGTCCATTGAGATTGTATAAACCTTTATTATTTAAATGATGTATATTTATATCCATCTCCCCACATATATAATAAAAAAAATCTTCTCATAATCATATTTTATATTTGGAATATCCACTATATATTTTATCATAGAAATGTTATCTATAGAATATTCGTGAATGTTGGAAATCCTTCAATGCCATAAGTTATTCTGTTAACATGGTAAAAAATCCATTTGACTTACAAATATTAATTAAGGAGTTCCACAATTTTCCTTTTATAAAAGTCCCTTTTAATTAAACATGGCCTCATTTCTTAAGCCACACAATTTTTGATCTCTTTAGATATTGGGTCACAAGTCATTTATAATGATAACTTCTATTTTATTTATCTCATCACCTTCTAATCATGTTTTTACACTCACCATGATCCTAAAATCCCTTTTATTACTAAAATTAACTATTTCATGAACTCTTCCTTTGAAAATTTTTAGTAGGTTCTTTTTTTACATCACATGGGTTAAATAATAATATCAAGAATCCAAGTGATAATATTATTTATAACTAGGAGAGAAATTTTAGTGATATTGGATTCCCTCTATTCTTATTTTATTTATAATATGTTCTTTAATGAGTTGATACATAACATGAACTATAATTTTTATCCTCAACTCTGTTGGTATGATCATAATCATATTCTTCTTCCAATGAATATTATATATTTCCCAAAATAATCATGTTGTGATACCTTTTATTCATCCACCATTGACTTATCTAGTGATGATGTCTATTTATTCTATTTTTTATAATCAAAATTTTTATAAAAAGAAAAAAAACATGAAAAAATGTGTAAAGAAATAATTTTTCCCTTATAATGAAATACATGGTATCATTTACATTTTCAAATTTCATAGTGTTTCCCCATTTCAATGGCTCATCACCTCATCATATTAGGACATGAAGTGCAAAATAAAGTCATAGTTTTGGAATTTAATATATGGAATGATCATCTCTATTTTATATTCAAAATGTCCCAAAATTTTATAAAAATCCTCATTGGTGGATTACTTCATGATGTTTGAGAAGTTTTTAGAACCATTTGATTTCCTTAGTTTGAAGAAACCATTTCCATATAACTAATGTCTTCTTTTTGACCCAAGAATTTTTGACTTTTTATTTACCTTTATACTAATCTATATTTTGTGATGTTTTTGATGTCTTTAAATCAAAATTGACTCCAATTTTACCTATTGATCTATTAATTTATTCACCTATAATTTTTTTAATGCTATTAAAGCCACATTTTTCATTTTTTAACAATTCTCTATATGTAAAACTTAAAAATTGTAGTCTGTTCATGGGATCACAAGTTCATATTTTTTAATCTAGATTTCATATCAATGTAACCACTTATCAATCAAGGGATTCTACATTCTTTTTAACTTATTTACATAATAATTAAGGAAATCAATCACATTATCATGTTCTTTAATCTTCATATTGAAGATTAATACTTCTTTATATTTCTCCTATCCCACTAATTGATCTTATAATAACATTTATTGTTGATCAACCTCAAATTCAAGTTTATCCATATATTTTCATGATTTATTTAGTAATCCATTAGTCATTATTTTATTTATGAATCTCAATCTCTTCAAGAGATCCTTTGAGTTCTACCTTGATATAAACAATGCCTTTAGGTTTGTTTTCATCTATATTTTGTTATTCTTCCTTTTAAGTGGTGTATATAATATAATCTTAAATATATAATTTAAATATTGTTTCCAAATACTCTAGATATTCTTTATTTCCATCTTATTATTTGATCACCAAGCACATACTTTAAAACATCCTTCTAGATGAGTTCCCCAATTAGAAATATATTTTGGTTGGGAATATTTTTTCAGGGGTTTGGTAATATTTATTTTTAACCACTATCATTATAAAATATTTTTGGATAAATTTATAAAATTTTTATAACCTTAACACATCATAAATTGTATTAGGATACCTTTACTTTGAATATACTATTTACCCCTTTAAATTTTACCATAACAAGAGATAAAATTTCATCATCTTCATATTCTCATTCTCTTCTATATTCATAAATATTGAGATTTAACATAGATTTTGATTAAATACTTACTTTCATGAATTAATTCACTTCTAGATTATATCACATTTCATATGCCACTGAACTACTTAACAGAACATCCAATGATATCTTGGTCAAATCCCATTATTTAGGAACTAAAATATTTGGATTTTATATAAGTGGAAACCATTGTATATTATTTATAAAAATACCAATAAAATTTATTTCTTTACCAATTCCCTAAATATATCCAACATTATAGGTAATTTAGCTAAAAAATTATCATTCTTTTTATGAGGGAGAATTTTAAAGTTATTAAACCTATTTTAAAGTACATGAAGCTTATTTTCCTATAACATGGTCTCACCTTTACAATTGTAATCCAATATAACTCTCATAGAATCAAAACATGTTAAAATTATTACATTCATGTTCATTTCATTTTTATAGCTCTATATAGTGGAATTTTATCTTTAGCATCAACATCAAAAAAAATGTTGTCTACTTTAGTCATACACAATTTAGATACATCATAAATTGTATCCCTTTTATCATTATAGTGAAAAAATATGTCTCAATAGGTCATACATGAGATATAATTCCATTATTTATAATATTTTAATTGTTTTTATCAAATATAAAAACCCATTTAACAGTTAGTCTATTCTCTATACTAAGCTTCAATTAATATATTAAATTAATGTAACCTCATCTTTGATACTACTTGTTATGACTAGAAACACACTGATAAGGGATGGTCTAATTAGGGTCTGATCTTCATATTTTTGATTCATTGGATATTTTTACAATGATGTTAGGAACACATTTAGCCTATCATAGATAGTTTCTTTCCACCACAATCACATCTGTTTACATAAAAAACAAAGGCATTCCAATTATTCTTGGTTCACCACTAATGGTTAGTACAAGGAGCACACACGTAGTGATGTGTTAGTGTACTAGATTCTACTAGGATTCACTAGTTTTAGTGGATTAATTTTTTTATCCATGGGTACTCCATGCAGATCTAAATTCTTTTATAATATAGTTCAAGGAACAACTTACTACCCCACTCAAAATAATTCTATAAAATCATACTTTTAACACTACAATGGGAGTATATATTATTAGTTTATCTATATATAGAAAACTTTCATGTATTTAAGAAACAAAAGCATTGATTTTCATTATTTTCATTGAAATGTGATGCAATAATCCTCTAATAAAGCTCTAAAATACCCACAATAAACATTCATTGTAAAAAAGGCCTGATTAAACTACCCTGGATGTAAGTATTACACAAATCACTATTCCCTATGTATTGACCTAATTAAAAAATTTGTTACTTTAATAATATTATTCATGGTATTAAGTACTATTCATTATATGTTTCTTCATTATCTAAGGTATAGTTTTTTCATACAACCTCCTGACATACCACTTCATGGAAATACATCACATATTATACCAAGTAAAATGACTTTGAGAAACCTCTTTTGAAAAATTACTTCATGGAACTTTCTTTAGGAACATAATTTGATAATATTCCCATAAATATTCATGATATATATATATTTTTTATTTTCATCCAATCCATAATGAAAAAAATGTGGTTATTTATAGGAAATATATTTCAAAAACCTCACCAGTCACCAAATTTATATTAAACACATTCACACTATGGCCTTGAAAATTGTTCACAATGAGTATACTACACAAACCAACCCACATACACTTCTTATATGGTATGAAAACAATCTATACTTTTTATCACAAATGAATTGGACTTTGTGTGATTATTTTGTAGTAATGAAGAACATTCAAAGGTTTATTATATCTGTTAAAAAACGTTTTTGGACAACTCCATTGGAAAACCTACCTCAAAATACCAGCAGATAGATCTTATTCAAATTGTTTCATAAGTACCAACTTCATGAAGCTACATTTATAAACTGAAGACCACATACCTTGTACATGGTTTCAATACTCCCTTTGAAAAAATCCTTCCTTTTCCTAATATATTTCACTAAACATTACTGAATCCTTAGAAACATAATATAAACATTTAAATTTTCTCTAAAATATTAGTAACTCGAAAAACATTTACCACTTCAAGAAATTTCTTCTCAACACCTTATTTGTGTGTAGGAAATTAAATTTCTATCATTCTTACTAGAAACTAGATTTAAAAAAACACAACATAAATATCTGAATCAAATCACTTTGGTTGCAAAATGGATATATATGGAAACACAAATATAATTTCCAATAATATATTTCCTTTGGGAACGAGATAAACTTAATACCAATATCTATGAATGGTTTTTGGGGACTCAAACACTCAATTTTAATGTCTTGTATATGGGAAGGTGACATTGAAATTTAATTATCACACTCCATTCTAAAGAAATTTAAGATAAAGCTATTATAGGACATTGAAGGGGAGTGGATGTGGATGATGAACTATTCATGGGTTCAAAATATATGATTTAGATGTCACTACATAACATGAGACAGTAAGAATCAAGCCATAAAAAATTATCATATGGTTCACTGTACAGATCTACATATGCAAGAGGAAGAGTAATAATGATATGGATTCCTTGGAGAGTTAATTTCTGAGTTTACCAACAAAAGGGTATAATTAAGAATAAAATTTGGGAATAGGCTTGGGATGAGAGAACCAAGCCTGATTATGTATCCTTTGAAAATAGGAATCAAGTTATATGTAGTTTTTGAAAGGTAATGTTTTCATTTTGGATCAAGGTTAGAAATAGAAATAATCCATATATATTTACCAAATTTATGAAATCCATGTCTAATTACAAGGTGTCTTGGTGCGTAGTTAATGAAGATAACCCTTTATGAATAAATAGTTTTCAAACATCGAGATCTTTGATGGAGGTGAATTCTTTGGATGGGTTTTAAATATTTGGTTCACACATCACTAAATATAATAAAATAATATTAATAAACCCACATTAGGTTATTGAATGGGATCCCACATTAAATATATGTCTTATATATAGGGGTAAAGTATAATTATTCCATCACAATACCAATCTATAAAAGCTAAAACCTTATGCTAATGAAGAGGGACCAATACAATAGGATGAAATTTTCATAAATAAAAGAATTTTATCATGGAATTTTGTTGTGTATAGAATTCATATGTTAGTGGATCCTTGCAAAAATACATCTATTATATAATTAAATTAGGTATTTAAAAATAGACCACTCCAAATAGTTGAAAGGACATGTGTTGTGGGCTATATATAGTGCAGTTTAGCATAATGTGGTGAAGACTGTGATTCCATATTGTCTACTGTTATATGATGAGGAACTTTATATAGAGTGATTATGATAAATTTGGTTTGTACACAACATGAGAAAGTTTTAACTTATCATCAAGTTAGTGGATAAATCCCGATGTGAACTGATGAAGACCCTAAAACCAAGATGAAGTTGATGTTTCATTGGAATGAAACTTATGTATGAGTTCAAGAATGATATTCTATATATCACTATATATCATGAACTATTATAAGTGAAGAGATACATAGTCATAAAAAATGACACCCTCTATATAGATATAGATCATGTGTAAGGGAGGGTGATGTGTCTTTGTTAAAGTGTTAGGTTGTAGACTGAAATCCAATATTAATGATTAAGATCCTATGTAATAGAATCAATGTTAATGGAATTTATGGCTAGGTCCAAAGCAAGAGTCCTATGTGTCACTACAAGTCCTGAAATAATAGGAATTTAGTCACACATAGTTCTTATATGTAGGTTGTTTTCATCATATATTAGGGGATATAATAGGAATCCTGATATGATTGAGGAGAACCAATACACTAGGGACTCTTATGTAGATCTATATTATACATAAGAAAATCTGTATATGGGATTGATCACCCTAAGTTGTTTAAGGTCCCAATTGATGGATTATATGTCTTGCAGTTTAATTTCATGAAACATGGACACTCATGTCTTCTATTTTAAGATTATATGATGAGGACTATCATTTCTTGTAGTTTAAGGTTGTATAATGAGGGCTATTTTCAATTAGTTTAAAGTCATACAGAATAGACTTTTTTCTATGCTATTTAAATTCATGAAGCTATTACTTTATAAACCCAACATGAAATTAAAATATATATATTTCTTGAGAATCCTTTAATTAGTAATGAGATTTATATTATCTATATCCATTATAATCAAGGAGTAACCCTCATTGGAGTAGAAATTTTTTATTGAAAAAATTTACTTTATAATATTTCTCTAGTTTTGAAGGTTTAATCCAAGGAGTCATTAGAGTTCTAAGAGCCAAAAATAATTCTCCTTGGATAAATGAGTGGAGTTTAATATTATTATTAAACAATCATGATACTCAATTTTAAAATATTTAATGGTTTTTAGTGTTCACAAAATTTTCTCCTCGATTATCTTAAATTCATCAAGCCACAATGGAGACTTCTCATCATTAGACAGTTGATCAAAAATGATGATATGATATGAGGAAAGGTGAAATTAAATTTAAAACACTATCTTTTTCCCATACACAAGGGAATGTGGGGTATCCTACATAATAGAACTATCCATGGTGTGATAACGTCACAAATCATTCAAGAGTTTATCGAGGCAAGACTTCATGAATTTATCTACAATTTTCAAAAGGATGTTAGATAGTGTTATTTTGATGGAAAATATCTATATGTTTAATACTACATAATAACAGGATGAGTGGTTAAACTAGATAATGTATTTCTGATATAACCTATTCAATCAGAATTCATAGAAACACATTATGTTTTTAATTAGTATCATATAAGGGACACAAAATCTAATAATTATATTAGAATTATTGAAATTAATATTGTATATATTTCTAACTATCCAAAGTGGGAAAATTGGTATTATAAATTTTTTTGGGGTTTATTAATGACATTGGAATATATTTAACAAGCATATCATTTCATTGTTTTTACATTCTTAAATCATTGATGGTTAGAAGTATCAAAGTCGTTTGATTTTAAAGAGAATCTTAGTTTTTAACATATGAGTGCCCCAAGAACCATAATAGACTTATAGAAAAACAATGTGGGTATCTCATCCTTTAATTCAATTGAAGAGGACTCTATAAAAGACTTGTTTTTGTAGGGCCTTATGGGAATTCCGGAAATTTTAATGGATGAAATGTTTTGGCTAATGATGGATTTATTCCTTCTTGGATCAAACTGGGAGGATGATTTCACCATAGTGGTAGTCTATTATAGGAAATATACATATAATTTTCACATTGATCAGTGAGGATAATGAATCAACTTTACTGAAGGTGGTGTTTACTTCATTAGGTTTCACTATATCACTACATATTAAATGAAATACTTCCCTATGATGTGTGGAGGATATGTACATATCATCTTGGTTAGAAAATTCTAGGTTTGTAGCAGAATTGGTTAGTAAAATAGGTATATAATATATGTAATAAAAAAATCAAAAAGGACCAAGATATCTCTAATATCATCTCAAGAATAATCTTGGTCCCCAGATCCCATAATTAATCTTAGTATAGATAATTATTCATCCATAGATGAACCCTTAACATATCCCTACCTGTAACCAATAAGAATACTCAAGTACAAATCAGATGCATGACCATGGTGTGAGATATACTTAGTAGGCCACCGAAAATGATTTCTAGTTTGATATAGGCAGTGCATATAAAATGTTAGTGTGCATAAATAACAATGTAAAGAGGAAATGTAATCTATAACTAGGTGATATTTGGTTCCTTGAGGACACCTGCCTAATTATACCTTCTTCGGCCTAAGATGGGATATAACAGAATGTTTTCCACTATGTATATTGTTATATGTATATATATAGGTATACATATAGATATATTCATTGTATACGTGATAAATTATATATATATAAATATAGATATGTATTACTAGCTAGGACGCGAGGTATAACTTTGGCATCCATGAACAATCATAAGGGTCTAATATTTATAATAAGGCTTTCCATTCTCATATGTCTCATTGAATTCTAAGTTATTCTATTCCCATTTCTCTCATCGAATTATAAGTGACTCCATTCCTAAGGATCATATATAATAAGGGACTCTATGCATTAGGATTGTGTAAAAAAAGGGACTCCATGCTCGAGGATCATGTATAATTAGGTATTCCAAGCCGAAGGATCATGTATAACAAAACACACCATGCCCAAGTATTATGTATAATAATGGAAACCATTCCCAAGGATCATGTATAATAATAAAAACTTATGGACATTCTCTAACTTAAGTCAAGACATGGGTTCTAGAAATTTTATATTTCATTTAGAAAGATATAATACATAATTTATATGAGATACATGTGACATAGTTGTACCATTTAATTCCATTTATTTTAATTTAGTCATTTTATTTAGGAGTCAATCCAAGACCACTTAGAATGTGGTTTGGTCACATAAGAAATTATAATGTCAAGGGGAATTTTATACGAACACCTCAAGAGGTGTAATTAGTCTAAGGATACATCCACCAGTAAGGAAAAGTGTTTTGGTAAAATTTCAAACCTAGATAAAAAATTAGTTAATAATAATTCTTATTGTTTAGGAAATACAAGGAGATTCTAGAATGAAGCATCATAAAAAATGATAAAAAATAACATAGCCTTAAGGGAACAGTGCTAGAACATATACCTTGTAGTGTTAGATGTATCCTAATCTATAATTGGCCTATAATATAGTTTAGAATGGAAGAAATCATAGAAATATATAAATGAAATAAAAATAGGAAATATTTGATCACATGGATTTCATGTTCCATAAGATGTGATAATCGAAGAAAGGGACCAAGAGGATTGAAGAGCTTGCAAATATGGATCAAACATGACAACATACACATTATTGTGAGTTTAAATGATAAATTTATCTCCAATCCTAAAAGAGAGAGAGGAGCTTCCAACAAAGTGGGAGGGAGATTATGTGTGCGGGAGAAAATAAGGTAGTAAGAATAAAATTCTGAGGTTAAAATCCATTAGGGGAGATAGAAAATTTACCCTATTTTAAGGTTCTTGAAATATTTATAGCCTAAAAAGTATTTATACTATAACCCCCCATATTTAATCAGACTTCCCATTCTATTTATTTCATAAAAATATTTTACACTCTAAATTAATATTTCACTATGTTAATCACGGATTTACGCTTTATGTTTTTTTTGAAAACTTCTCTTGTAGTTTCTCTATAGTAGATTCTTCTTCCTAGAAGAACACTAATAGCCTATGCAAAATCCTTTAACAAATTCCAAACCAACTAAAATAAAACCAAAAAAGTGTTTGGAGAGATTAAAATAAACCTAACCTCTCTAAAAATATGGGACATTATAACCTCCCATCTTTAAAACAAAACGTCTCGTAGTTTCACTTCAATGGGTTGTGGAAAACCATCTAAGAATAATTCTAGAAATTAAGCTGGTACATTATTCTATTAGTTCCATGACTTACCTTTTATGAGGCTATGTTTCCATAGCACCTATACTAGAGAGACCAGCCTACCTCAAAGAGAATTCATGCTACGATTGACTATAAAAACAGGATGCTTCTCAAATGAAGCATTATCCTCCATCTCAATATCCATAGGATAAAAAAGAATAAAACATGTAAGAATAAGGATGGTGAAGTTGTGAAACATGGATGAAATCTTTCATGGACCTATACCTTTATGTTAAGGACAATTGATATGATACTAGTGTGACTCCCTCTAAGATATCAAAAGACCTAACATAAATAAGTGATATTTTGACCTGTTTCTAAATACTTTCTTGACATAATATCAAAAAAAAACACAAGAAGAATAAATATCGTAACTCGAAATACAAAGGTTGGTGATGGTGATCGATATAATACCTCTAGCTAGACTGATCTATAGACATAAATTTCATAATAATATATACCTAATCTAATGCTTCTTAAACGAGATGTGGTCCGAGTATCACCACCTCACCGGCCAATATCCAGTATAATGGTGAACAAAATAACCTACAGTATAGGGCCTCATAAGGTTAAATATGTACTATTTCCCAAATTTTTTATTATAATGAAACTCGACAAGAGGTAAGTGTCTCTATAAATTACCTCCAAAATAAAGGATTCATTATCATATAATTTCCTTTAACACATGTATCATATTCTTATACTATCCTGCAGTCTCTGAGTGATAAGTTGTATTCATAAGTACCTATAAATCTAGATCATTCTACCAGCCCTTCCAGGACCATGGCATAAAATTTGCACACCTGTCTGGTTTGATGGAATGTGGAACACCATTAAGATAAATAATTTACCTATTATATAGAATCCCTATCTCATCCATTGAAAAGATCTATACTATAGGTATGAAGTTTGAGACTTTTTTCAATCTATCAATGACCACTCATACTGTTCCACTACCATGAGGGGATCTCAATAATCCAATAAAAAATCAATGGTGATGTTATCCCATTTCCACTCCAAAATTATTAATGGTGGTAAAAGTTCTGTAGGTCATTGGTGTTCTACCTTCAATTACTAACTGGTTGAACACCGAGTAATGAAATATAAAATTTCCCTTTTCATCCCCAACCACGAATAATTGTGGTGTAAATCATAGTACATATTTTTAAGACAAGGGTGTACTAAAAAATAGAGGGATGATATTTTCATTTAAACTCCTCCTGTATATCCAAAAGAACCCAGACATATTTATGTATGTGAAAGAGATCATCCTAATTGAAAACCAAACTAGGCTGTGAGTCCTCACCTAAAATGATCTTCCATATGGAAAAGAAATTAGGATATGATAACATCTTCATCCTCACTCTATCTATAAGTGAATAGGTAACCGCTAAAGCTATAATAATAGGCTATTTGTGACGCACTTGAATTTTAAGATACATATTAGAAGAGAGATCAATGAGATTTTATTCACTACTAGCCGCTCAAACTACATGGGTTTGAGTCTTTTTAATCAGATAATTAGTTTCCACTTTTCCTTTCCTAGACATGGAGGAATGTTGAAAATCAAAGGACTGTAGTTATTCAACCCACCTTTATTGTATGAGGTTTATGTCACACTGGTTAAATATGTATTTAATGTTTTTTTGTGGTTTTTAAACACCAAAAATCCCCCTCCTATAAAATAATGTTTCAGACAATGTGTGGTATGAACTGAAACTTCTACCTCAAGATCATGCATCGGGTAATTATGCTTGGGAGGTCTCAACTGATGATAACCATGTTCCACGAATCATTCATTCTACATCCAAACAGCTCCCAGTCCAATTCCTAATGAATCATAATTAATCATATAGTATCTACTAATCATAGGTAAAATTATGATCATTGTTGATGTATGCCTTCCATTCAATTCTTGAAAGGCCTTCTTATATGATTTAGACCATTTAAACATGACACCATTCAAGGTAAAACCAGTAAGTGATGATGTAAGGCATGATAAATCCTTTATAAAGAATCAATAATATCCAGCCTTCCCCAAGAAACATTGTATGTCAAAGAAATTTTCGGGATACTCCCATGAGACCAGATGTCATGACCCATCTCTCAGGGCCCGTGATGTGACTACCCAAAGCCTGCCTTCCATAGGCTAGGGGATCACAACTAGCATAAAAGGGGTATTCCCTAAAACTAGAAAGGCATTCCCTTTATAACATGTAAACACACATGAACAAGAACACAACAAGATAAGAACTCAAGAAACTATATAGTAAATAGTGTGAGTACAGTAAGAAAAAGGGGCCAGAATACAAGCCCAACTGGAAAGTACAATGAAAACTGGAAAATACAAGACAACTGATAGGTGGAAAGCATCTCTTGAATCGTCCACCACGAATCCTACCTGAATAGTAGGTATAACTCACAAATGACCATCTCTGCGGTTCACCTCGTCTAACGTTCACCTACGAGCTACATCAAGTTCTAGTACTCTCATCCTTAGTCAGCACTGTTCATCGTCTGCAAAAAACTCAATAAGGTGCAGGCATAGCCTGTGCATGGGTGAGTATAACGACACTCAGTAGGGACACCGAGACCCTCAAGGTCTCACAAAATCCATAGAGGATAAAGAACACAGCATGAAAACAACTGATAAACCTACTTAGGTATGTGCCCATACATACAACAAAGTTATCAAGTAAACCCATCTCAATCATGACGAAACACAGAGTCCAACTCAAAAGACCAAACTTCAACTATTCCAAAAAAGAAGGAATACCATGAAGGTATGTACCACATAGGTACGCAACACAGAATAATACCACAAATGTACTAACTTAGCTCACACTAGGTATTTCTTAGGAACAATAGTAAAGATGATTAGATATAATTACTGAATCATCTTACGCTGTTAAGAGGCTCTGCTACTGACCCATACAGAATTGCTTGGTACTAACACACACAGTATCACTCAGTGTTAACCCACACAAGATCACTTGGTGCTGACCCACACATGATCCCTAGGTGCTGACCCACAAAAGATCGCTCGGTTCTGACCCACACAGGATTGTTAGGTGATGACCCACACATGATTGCTCAGTTCTGACCCACACAGGATCACTATTCATTCTTCATGTCACATCCAGCTACTGGGTTCTCGCACTATGCTTGCTCGTCTTCGAGAGAGTTTGCTCCTCAGGCCACAGGTCGATACTCCAAATGCCACGAAGTCCCCCGAAAGAGTATCTCAATGGACCGCAACGTCATAGGGGTCTCAACGCAACAGATGGTGTGTCATTCAGATGTTCGGTCTGTATGTTATTTGCCTTTTAGTCCCAAGGGCCCGATTGAATTCGTGCATGATGAAACCCAACTGTATCCCGACTTTATTCAAATCTCAAGTGGGGTATACCAAAGGGATCGTCTCGATCCAAGGTTTACAATGTCATTGACAGTTTTTCAAATGGATGCTTAGTGCCAAAGTTATGGATGATAGAGTGAAAATCTCATAACTGGTCCAGGTTCGGTCCAACCTGGCCCGACCTTTCCTAGGAGACCCAACCTGGTTTGGGTCGACACTGTACGTTGGGCCCATACCGGCCCACACTTGGTCCAACGCGGCCCATACTGGGTGACATTCGGGCCATGGAGCGGCGTGAGGCTGTGAGGGTGACGTAGAGGCCGCGAGGGCGGCGTAGAGGCCATGAGGGCGGTGAGGCCGCGAAGGGCCGTGGGGCGGGGAGGTTGTGGGGGATGAAGAAGGAAACTAGGTACCAAGTCCATGGGGGCTAAGGGGCAGAGGGGCCTCGAGGGCCGCAAGGCGGTGAGGCCATGGGGCGGCAAGGCATTAAGACAGTGGAGGCCGCGATGTGACAGAGAGCCATGAGGCGGCGAAGCTGCTGGGGTCGTGAGGCCATGGGATGGCAGAGGTCGTGGGGCGGTCGAGGGCTATGAAATAGCGAGACTGTGGGGGGGGGGGGGGAGGTTATAGAGGCCATGGGGGTCCACGGGACAGTGGAGGCCATAGGGTGGCGGTCCACCGTGGATGGCCGTGCGGTGTTGTCGTGCGCCGTGCGTTCGTAGGCAGCCGGATTGATCAGCCACCCTTCATTTGTCACCTTCATCGCGACCGAACTTGGTGTCGGTTATGGTTCTCGAGTTCCACCGGTGCCAAATGCTGACACCGGTCACCATCACCATTGCGAAGAACACAAAGAGAACAAAGATTTGCGGGGAGGTCAGGCCATGTTTTTTTCCCCCAATCTCCCAGATAGATCAGTAGCAATTGGCTATAATTTCTTCCTGATTTTATGATGAATTATCAAGAACTGTTAAGGGGAACAAAAAAACAAAAAACCACCCTACCACATTTGTTTGTTGTCATCGATGAGGAGGGAAGGACGACCGTCAATTGAAAACATCCCATGTTAGAGGATGTTCGGAGGAAGAAGTAGAAGATGTTGGAGAATGTCAGTGTTCTTCATTGGAGATTAATTATTTGTTGGAGAAGTGTAATCCTCCCAAAATCTCTTCCCTTCTCCTTTACAAAATACTCTCCCCCCATTCCCCACCAAAAATCAAATAACAAACATAAGAGAATATGTTATCTATTTAGCTTGTTGGCATAATTTTAAATTGGATTAATTAATTAAATAATGAGTTGGTATAATTAATCAAAGGGGGTGGCACAATTAAAGTGGGGGAATTTCAAGAGGCTTCCCCACATTTAAGAGGGAGTATAAGAGTTTCTCCCATTATGAGGGTTCAGGTGGCCCCACCATTAGGAATTCAAAATTGGGATGTTTTAGGCTTGGGTGGTCCTCACCACCATAACCCCTATGGGAGGTTTTAGTTTAGGTGGTACCCACAACCATAACCAATGTGGGAGGTCTCTAAAATAAAAATGTTAGATATTTTTATTTTATTTAATTATTTCATGAAACGCACAAAAACTAACCTTCACCCTTGACTAACTTTCATCGAGGTGAATGTCTCCTTAAGAAAATATCGGCACTGCGAGTTGAATGGTTCCCTTAGATTTCAATTCTGAGTACCGGTTTAAAAGTTACAAAAACCCGCTCGCATGCTTACTAAATGTACCCGAAAAAAGTTCAGAAATTCATTCTGGTCACACTGAGCCTTTGAATCATGCGCCGTCAATTTTTACAGACTTTCAAAATTCCCATATAATTAAAAACAATTAACTGGAATTTTTGGGACTTTACATTCTCCCCACCTTAGGGCTTTGCATCCCCGTAAGCCACAACACAATCTATAGAATCATGTGGGTGTACTGAGCATGAATCTGAGGCTCCTTCTCCCATGTGCTATCCTGGAGGTTCTCGTGCTTCCAGTGAAGGCGAAGTAGAGGTATCGACCACCCACAAAGGACCTAATCCTGTTAATCATCAATCTCTACTGGAAACTCCATAAAATTCATCCCATCATCAACTTCCAGATCCTCATGGTCGATGATGTGAGAAGGGTCGTCCACATATCTCCTCAGTTGGGATATGTGGAAGACATCGTGCATATGGTGCAACTGAGGTGGAAGAGCTAAGCAGTAAGACACCTCTCCAACTCTGTTGAGTACCTAGAAGGGTCCGATGAAACTCGGAGAAAACTTTCCACCTCAGCCAAATCATAGAAAACCTCGTCCAGGTGAGACCCGTAGAAAGATGTGGTCAATTTCCTTGAACTCTTGAGGTCTATGTATCTTATCAGCATAAGACTTCTGCCTACTATGTTCAGTCTTCATTCGCTCTTGGATGATCTGCATTCTCTCTGTGGTAGCTCGTACCATCTTTGGTCCCACTAGTGCTGACTCCCCTACTTCAGTCTAGCACAAAGGTGATCAGCATGGTCGCCCATACAATGCCTAAAAAGGTGTCATCCCAATGGTGGATTGATAGCTGTGGTTGTATGCAAAACTACACAAAAGGCAAGTGACCATCCTAGATGCAACCGAAGTCATCGAAGTAAGCATGCAGCATGTCCTCGAGGGTCTGAATGGTCCACTCAGTCTGACCATCCATCTGAGGATGTAACGTGGTTCTCAAACAAAGATGCATCCCAAAATCCTCCTATAACCCCTTCCATAGATAGGAAGTAAAACGTGCATCACGATCAGAGACAATTGTAGAGGGTAGTCCATGTAGCCTCACAATATCCTCTATATAGAGGCATCCCAAGATCTCTACTAAACCCTGCTCTCTGATCAGTAAAAATTGGGATGACTTGGTTAGTCGATGGACAATCACCCAAATCGAGTCATGACCCCTAGATGTACATGGAAGTCCTATCATGAAGTACATGGATATCCCATCCCACTTCCACTCTGGGACTTATAAAGGCTGAACCAATCCTGCTGGTACCTAATGCTCTGCCTTCACTTGCTGACAAGTGAGGTACTAAGAGACAAACTATGAAACACCTTTCTTCATTCACGGCCACCAGTGCTGTCGTCGAAGATCATGGTAAATCTTCACCACTCAGGGATTTACCGCAAGAGGGGATGGGTGGAACTCCCTCAACAATTCCTACTAAGGTGACACTGGTTCCATGGTACTTCCTCTGAAGAAGATAACATGCTCCCACCTTCAGAAAATCCATCAAGTTCCTGTTCTGTGGATATCTGAGCACGTCGAGTCTCGCAGTCAGTTTCACCGCACTGCACCTCCCTAACTCACTGAAGAAGTTGGAAAGTTACTATAAGAAATTGAAGAAAAGCTGCTCCATCACGTTCCATGAAGGATATCTACAGAGTAGCCAACTTCTCTGTCACCTCACCTAGCATGTGTATACCAGATCTCTGGATGAGTGCATCTGCTACAACGTTCCCCTTCCCAGGAGTATAGATTGTCTCGAAGTAATAGTCCTGGAGGAACTCAAGCCAACGTCATTGTCTCAGGTTTAGGTCCTTCTGAGTGAAGATATAATTGAGACTATTATGATCAGATTACACTGTATAATTCTCACCCATCAGGTAATGTCTCCACATATTCAAGGAGAAAACCAATGCTGCTAACTCCAGGTCATGGGTAGCATAGTTCTGCTCACGTTGTCTCAGCTGTCAAGAACCTTACATGATCACTGCTTGCTCTGACATTAGGACACATCCGATTCTGGTCCCAGATGCATCATAGTAGACCACATACCCTATGCCCTCCTCTGGAAGCCTTAAGACGGTGGCACTAGTCAGCCTCTACCTAAGATACTGAAAACTCCACTAAAATCTCTCCAACCACATGAAGGTTTTCCCTTCTTCGTCAACATTGATAAAGGTGCTGCAACTCTGGAGAAATCTATCTCAAATCTCTGGTAGTATTTATCCAAACCCAGGAAACTCCGTATCTCATTCAGACTTGTGGGTGGCTCCCACGAAATTACCGCCACAATATTCACTGGATACACTTCAACTCTAGCCTCTAAGATGACGTGTCCTATAAAGTGAAACTCTTAGATCCAAAACTAGCACTTCAAGATCTTACCATAAATTTGGTGCCCTTAGAGTGTGTCCAATACTACCTGAAAATGATAGGCATGATCCTCCTTAGTATTCGAGTAGATTAGAATGTTTTCAATGAAGACTATTACAAAGCTATCAAGTTATGGATGAAATATCCTATTCATGAGTTCCATGAACACTATTGGAGAGTTGGTTACACCAAATGGAGAATCCATAAGCTTTTAATGGCCGTACCGATATCTGAAAGATGTCTTATGAACATCCTCATCTCATACTCTAAGCTGGTGATAGTCAGATCTGATGTCTATCTTCAAGAACCACCGTGCTCCATTCAGCTGATCAAAGAGGTTTTCAATCCTCAGAAGTGGGTAAATGTTCTTCATGGTCACCTGGTTCAGGTGCTGATAGTCAACACAAAGTCTCAAGCTCCCATCTTCCCTATGGGTGAACAAAATCGGGGCTGCCCAAGGAGAAACACTGGGCCAAATAAACCCTTTCCCCTATAAGTCCTCTAGCTGTACCCACAGCTCATGAAGCTCCACAAGATCCATACAATATTATAGTGTAGATGTCAGTGTCATCTCGTGGTACAAGTCAATGTAAAAGTTTACCTCTCTATGAGGAGGTAGACCCAGAACATCATTAGGGAAGACATCCATGTACTGGTCCACCACTACAGAATAACTTAGAAACTTCACATCAACTACTCTGAGGGTAAGGGTAGACAACTAATGAGTGATCGATTACACTCTCCTCTATGTAAGTCCATCCTATGCTAAAAAGGCTCCCTTCTCAATGGTGATGGTAAACCACGTACCATATAGGTGGACACACCGCACTTTGTGCCTAATACAGTCAATATGAGCATGGAATTTGGATAACTAGTACATACACAAGATGACATCATAAGGACTCGACGCCGCTACTAGGAGATCCCAACTGAAGCTTTCACCTCCTAGAGTAAGTTCGCACTGCCGGCACCAGTTCTTAATCGTCAAATCTTCTCTCGTAGGAGTCTCCAGTTGTACGGATCGAGCCAATAGATCCATTGGAATATCTTATTTATGAACGAGGGTAGTGGAAATAAAACAATGACTAACACATGTGTCTATAAGTATCATAGCTAAGGTGGAGTAGACACATACCATACCTCATATCATCTCCGGAACGCTAGGATCATAGGCCTTAGCTACCTGGAGCTGAGATCACCCATGTCTTCCTGCTCCCTACGGTCGAGGTGGACCTCCTGGTGGTGGTGGCAGTAACACCTCGAATCATTTCCCACTGCTAGTTGCATGACTAGATCCTCTACCACATTCGCATACTCCCTACGGACCTCCTTGGTCGAACCACTGTCTCTGCCTGTGTGGTCCTTGAACCATCTTCTGATCATCTGTACGGTGGGTCAGACAGTCACCAGCCATGTGACCCGACCCGCAGCATGTGTAACATTCCCTAATCCTGGCATGACTGGCTCTCCCTCGGGTGCCCCGCACAACCGACCTCGAATCCTGTAGTTATCCACCTGTAGGTCTGGTTCTTTTGGACCTCTGTGAGATCTGTCTATTTCCAGCTGCATAATACTCCTCTACATGACGACTAGTGGTGGGTCTTACTATGGGTGATTACTCAGCAAGGAAACTCCCCACTAAGAGGGATCTCTCTAACACCTCCACATATGTCGGGATGCTAAGAGAAATCATCGAATCCTTGATCTCTCACCAGAGTCCATGCTCAATGGTCCGGGCCCTAAAGAATGGGTCCCACACCATATCAGTGGAATAGCTTGAGAGGTCAGTGAACCTCAGTGAGTACTGAGCCATAATCATGCTTCCTTGCTACAGATGAAGTATCTCCTATATGTGCACTGCATGAAGAGTCGTAAGAACAAACTCTACCCGAAACAGGCTCTCAAAGTCTTCCCAGAGATGCATCACCTCATCGTGAACCTGGATCATCAAGCTCCACCATCTTCCTGTTGCTTCCAATAGTAGACTGGGGCAAGGATCACCATGAGATCCTCTGGTGTCCCTACCATTTATAAGACTCTCACTATGGCCTCCATCCAATCCTCAGCCGCCTGTGGGTCTGTATCTCCCCTGAACCTGGGTGGCATTTGGAGTTGGAACTTGTAAAACACACTCAAGTGGAGTGCACCCTCTGTTGTGGGGGCTGGTGGTATTGGTGGCCCAAAGGGAAATGGTAATGCTGGTGCCTCCCCTGGTTCCTCTAATGGAAGAGGGACCTGCACCGAGGTCTCATCGCTCGGTGGGCTATCAGTGCAAACTATACCTGGAACCCTAGCTGTATGTGTATGTGGAGGCATCCTGAAAAGAAACTGGTGCACCATGGTCAAAAGTTATAACTGGTGAGATCAATCAGGGAGATCATAAAGAAAACTCTTCAATACACACACTCAATCAGTCTTTGCGTGCACTGAGTCAGAAATCAAAATTCAGGGTCTTGGTGTATGGATACATCGGCCGCCGCACCAATACTGGATTCCCTACACTGATAACCACACTCACTACACTTAACACTATTGTTGTTAAAAATAAATATTAGAGTCCTATGATCTATGGTAGAACCGACTCCTATGTTACCAAATTTTCACGACCTGTACCCCGGGGCCCGTGTCGTGACTACCCCAATACCGTCTTCCAAAGTCCAGGGGCTGGAAACTAGCACTGAAGGCATATCCCCTAAAACTGGGAAGGAGTTGCCTTTATAACCTATGAACACACATGACCAAGCACATATCAAGATATGAACTCAAGAAACTGTATAGTAAATAGTGTGAGTACAGTAAGAAAAAGGGGACCTAAAACAAGCCCAACAGAAATGTACAAAGAAAACTAGAAAGTACAAGACAACTGATAGGTGAAAAGAAGTTCCTGGATCATCCACCATGAATCCTACCCGATGAGTAGGTACAACTCATGAATGGTCGTCTTTGTGGTTCACCTCATCTAACATTCACCTCCGAGCAATATCTAGTCTTGGTACTCTCGTCCTTAGTCAGTGTTGTCTATCGTTTGCACCAAACACAACAAGGTGTGAGCATATCCTATGTAGAGGAGAGCATAACGATACTTAGTAGGGACCTCGAGACCCTATAGGTCTCACAAAATCCACAAAAGATAAACCACACATCATGAAAACAACTAACAACCCTACTTACTTATATTCCCATACATAAACCTATGTTATCAAGTAAACCCATATCAATAATGTAGAAACACAGAGTCCAACTCAAAATCCCAAAGCTCAACTGTTCTACAAAGGAAGGAACACCAAGAAGGTAAGTACCACAGAGGTACGCCATATAAAAGAATAACACAAAGGTGCTGAACCATCTCACACCTGGTATTTCTTAGGTTCGATAGTATGGATGATTAGATATAACTAATGAATCATCTTACTCTGTTAAGAGGCTCTTCTGCTGACCCGCACAGGATCGCTCAGTGCTGACCCACACAGGGTCGCTCGGTGCTAACCCACATAGGATCACAAAGTGCTGACCCGCACCAGATCATTAGGTGGTGACCCACATTGGATTACTCAATGCTAACCCACACCGGATCTCTAGGTACTAACCCACACATGATCGCTTGGTACTGACCCACACAAGATCGCTATTCATTCTTCATGTCACAGCCAGATACTAGGTTCCTGCACTAAGCTTGCTCGTATCTAGGAGATTCTGATCCTCAAGCCACTAGTTGACACTCCATCTTCCATGAAGTCCCATAAAGATGTATCTCAAAATACCTCCACACCATAGGTGTCTCAATGAAACAGACTGTGCATCAATCAGATGCCCATTCTGTAAGTTATTAGCCTTTTAGTCCTGAGGGCCTGGTTGGATTCATGCTCAATCCAACCGGACAATATCCCAACTTTATTCAAATCTCATGTGGGGTATACCAAAGGTATTTTCCCTCTCTAATGTTTACAGTTCCTTTGACACTTTTTCAAACGAATGCCTGGTGCCAATGTTACGGTCAATAGAGCGAAAATCTCGTAGCTAGTCTGGGTCTGGTCTGACCAGGTCGGAGCGACCCAGCCTGACCTGGCCAGGGCGAACCCGAACTGATTTTGGTTGACTCAGTCTGCTAGGTCCAGCATGACTATCCGGGTCCAGCCCAGCCAGCACTGGGCAGGGCGGGGGCCTCGGAGCGGCGTGAGGACGCGAGGGCAGCATGGTGGCCACTAGGGCGGCGTGGGGGCTATGAGGGCAACGCGGAGGCTGCAAGGGCGATGAGGTTATAGAGGGCTGCGGGGCGGCGAGGCCATGGGGGTCGTGGGCCAGCGAGGCCCCGGGGGATACAGAGGGCCGCGAGGTGGTGAGCCAATAGGGCGGCAAGGCTGTGGGATGATGGAGGCCATGGGGAAGCAGAGGTTGTGGGGCGGAAGAGGCTACGGAGTGGCGGAGGCTGCGGGGGGCATGAGGCCATGGGATAGTGGAGGTTGCAAGGCCACGAAGGGCCGAAAGGTGGCAAGGCCACGGGGGCGGGGGGAGGGGGAGGGGGAGGGGAGGGGGAGAGGGGTTGGGGGTGAGGCCGCGGGGCTGCACGGGCCGCGGGGCGGCACAGGCCGCTGGGCTGAGGAGGCCGTGGAGGGTCGCGGGATGGCAGAGGACACGGGTCGGCAGTCTGTCATGGCTGGCCTTGAGGTACGGTCATGCGCCATGCCTTCACTGGTGGCCGAATTGACCGAACACCCTTCATTTGTCACCCTCATCGCGGCTGACCATGGTTTCGGCTGCGGTTCTCGTGTTCCACCAATGCCAAACACCGGCACCAGTCTCTATCACCATCATGAAGAACACACAAAAGAACCAATATTTGTGGAGAGGTTAGGTCAGGTTTTTGGGTCCACACTCTCCAAATTAGAGCAGTAGCAAGAGGATATAATCTCTTCATGATTTTATGATGAATTATGAAGAACAGTTAAGGGGGAAAAATCAAACAACCACCCTACCACATTTTTGTGTTGACGTCTATGAGGTGGGAAGGATGTTCGTCGATTAAAAATGTCCCACATTAGAAGATGTCCTGAGGAAGAAGTCAAAGACGTTGGATAACTTTTTTGTTCTTCGTTGGAGAAGCGTTCTTCGTTGGAGAAGTATAGTCCTCCCAAAATCTCTCCCCTTATCCTTTGCCAAATATTTTCCCCCCAAGCCCCACCAAAAATTAAATAGCCAACATAATAGAATATGTTATCTATTTAGTTTGTTGGGATAATTTCAAATTGGGTTAATTTATTAATTACTGAGTTGGAATAATTAATCAAAGTGGGTGGCACAATTAAAGTGGGAGAAGTTAAAGAGGCTTCCACACACTTAAGAGGGAGTTCAAGAGTTTCTCCCATTATGAGGGTTCGGGTGGCCCCACCTTCAGGAATTCAAAATTGGGGGTTTTAGGCTTGGGTGGTCCCTACCACCATAAACCATGTGGGAGGATTATAAAATAAAAATGTTAGACATTTTTATTTTATTTAATACTTTCATGAAAATTAGATAAACTAAATTTCACCCTCAACCAACTGTCGTCGAGGTGAAAGTCTCCTTAAGCAAATACCAACACTGCAAGTTCAATAGTTCCCTCAGATTTCAATTCTGAGCACCAGTTTAAAAGTTACAAAATCCCACTTTCACGTTTACTGAACGTACCTGAAAAAAAGTTCATAAATTCATTTCGAGCACACAAGAGCTCTCACCTTATCGGGGTCAACAAAAACTCTTTCTAATGAGATAATATGACTTAGGAAGTCAACCCTATAATCTTAAAATTAAATTTTGTAATCATTTCATACCAAATATGATCTCTCAGTGTATTCAGTATGGTCTCAAGAGGGTTGTGGTGGATGTTTTGAGTATGATAGTACACCGATATGTTTTTCATAAAGTTTACCACAAATAAATCTAGATATAGGTGGAAAACCTGAATCATCAGGTCCATAAAAACCATTGGAACATTAAAGATACCGAATTACATGACCAAATACTCTTAAAATCCATATCTACAATGGAATTTTACATGTTGCGTGTCTAAATTTCTAACGCACGCATGACGGTATCCTAATGTTAAGTCAATCTTGGAGAATCCTAGAGCTCCTCAAAGATGATCAAAGAGGTCATCAATATGAGGTAAGGGTAAATTGTATTAACAATAAGATGATTTAATTTATAGTAATACATAGGAAGTTTTAGGGTCTCATCTTTCTTCATGTCAAGAAGGAGAGTTGAACACCACAATTAAGTTATGGGTTATATAAAATCATTATCTTACAAGTCCTCTAGTTATTTTTTGATCTTATATAATTAGGTAGTATCTATCCTATAATGTGGAATGAATACTAGTTATTCTCCTGGAACTATCACAATAGTAATATATGCCTCTTCCACAAGAGGCATCCTAGAAGAATAATCTGGGAAATTTCCTTGAAATGATAAAATACAAAATGAAAATCCATATGTAGTGTTCCTAGGTCATCTCTAAAGAGACTATAAATATGGGATATCACTTCACCCATCCCACGATGCTTTGGTTTATCTCAAATCACCTGGACTTTTTATTCTCACTTGTGAGTATAACTATTTCCCTCAGGTGATGTAAAATAAACTCTCCAGTGATAGCAATCAACATGCGCACGAAAGGGTACCAAGATGTATATCATAGTAATAATTTTAAAACCCATCATCTCAAGGATTACGAGGTCCCACATAAAAATAAATTCACCTACCTAGAAGTTTAATTCCATACACTGGTGTATACATTATGATAATACCCCTAATGAGGTATCGAGTGTCATTGCCCTATAAAAAATACCGAATATTTAGCCCAAGATTCTTCAAAATTTCCCTAGATATAAAAGAGTAGGAAGTTATTATGTAAAATAAACTAAAAAAATATAGATGATACTAAAATAATACCTTATAAAGTAAAAGGCCTGATACTCTACTCCTTGGGAGTTGCATACACTTCATCGATATGGAAAGCTCAGCAACCTGAGATATAACATGACTGCCCTAGGAATGTTCTCACTATTGGAGATGTATGTCCTATGTCGGGATCCCTTGTCAATGAACACATTATCATCTTCAATTAATAGTATTGTTCTAAATACCTACCTTTTGAGAAGCTACTAATCCTACTCCTAAAGGTGGAGCTCGTGCAGATCCCCTCTCACTGGGAATAGAATGGATGGTCTTGCAAAAATAATGAAGATTACCCATACTACCAAAAACTCAATACACAATGGGGTATTGGGGATAATGTGTATTCTTATTACTCAGATTATCATAGTGTTGAATAACTAAGTAACTATTAGTTAGTTCCATCAAACTACTGCTTCCCCTATGTGTAGAGTTGAGGCGATTCTTCCTACTCATCAATGACCAACATACCGATATCAGTACCAGAATGCTCAAGACCACACTATAATCTTCCATCATGTTTCAATTGGTGACTAGGGTCTAGTTCACCATCTCAAAAATGATGGTATTCCAAAATACATTCACCTAGGATCTGATGGTGTATATAGGACCATCCTAAAATTGTCTCACTCTCACCAACTCATCACAAGGAAGAGTTGGTGTAAAGCATTGTGGCTCTATAAATTAAATAGAATAGTCTATGAAATACATATCACCCCTATTGAGGATGTATAAACCCTCTTTATTAGTATACTCTTAGTGTTTAAGGGATGTAGTAGTCATCATATACTATCATATTTTCCTCCCAGACCTACCTGGATGATGATCTTACTGGCAGATAATGTCCCACCATCTCTTTGTAGAATAAAAAAATATAGGTAGTGAGCTTGACCCTCTTTTCCAGAGGAATATCTTGATGCTTGAATACAAATAACATAGCCTCTAGACATGACTTGGTAGCATGGGGTCCACCATCCACTGATAAACTAGGTGAATAATACTACTATAATTCTCACATCAACTCTATCATAGTAGGGGCATGTCATAGAGATCACTATAAAGACTTTATAAATTGTAAGAATCTATCTTAGAATAGAGAATTGATGCTTATATTTTGTAAAAATAGTGTAATAAAAAGAGTTTATATATTTGTAACTACTTATGTGTTATCTCCTACAACTTTAAAATCATGGTCATCACCATATTCTTAGTGTTCAACCCAATGCTATCATGGTGCTATATTTTTTCAATTTTCATACCCACAACTAACAAGAAAATTCAATAATAAAAAGATAATAGATATTGGAATAGGGATAGTATATAACCTTCCTATAATATATTAAACACCCATTTACCTTCTCCAAAATCTTTGTATAGGTAGTTTGAGAAGATTATAAATTTCATAAGATACACTTCCATATACACACCACTAAGGTTGGGTTAGGGTCAAGGTCTCATATATCATAATATAGGTTCAAGTATATAGAGTTTCAATTGAATGTTATAGGGGGAAAACCATTTATATTATAATTTGAATCCAAATTGAATGGTAACCATATTTTAAGAGTTAAAAATTTAGCACGTTAATTTGAGTGGGTGTCTGTGTGTGTGTGTATGAGTCCAGATGTAGTTAGATGCATCTACCATTACCAAGTTATAAAGTCCTATGATTTATAAGGATAAATTTAGTAATTTGTGTAACTATTCCAAGATTTTATAATGGTTTAATTATCTAAATCACCAATCCCTAATTATATAGGCCTATATAATTTATTAATTTCTATTGGTACACATTTAATTTCAACCACTGATATTTCATCCCTTTTGACCAAAGTTCCATGGCTCAAACATTCAATAAATATGAAATCAAGCTGGAACCATCAATCTATATTCTAAAAAATCATTTATGTATATTCATACTATTTAATTGACTAATTATTTATTTGATTCATCCCCTAGATATTTTATTTAGATAATAGATATAACAATCAGGTCACTATATCATGTTGTAAGCAATTTATGTGGTAAAATATATATGGCACTTCATATGGATGACATGTGAACAATTAGGTGCCTATAATGATTAATGAGTCAGTACCTCATTTCCTTATTACCCTAGATTGAAATAAATTCCATAATAATAATAATATCATATAAAATGTTGTGCATAATCCAATGGAAAAATTAGGACAACTATAATTCAAAAAAACTAGAACATCAAGCCCCTTACTAGGTAACTTGGATTTTCCTTTTTTTGGGTCAGATACACCAAGAAATAATCTCATTACCAAATTCCAACACATTCCTAGTGTCTTATCTAATAATCCAAAATAATAAATATAAAAGGAAAAAAGATATGATACCACTACGTAGCATCCCATACTCAATTCACTCATATGTAACTGAACTTGATTGGACACATGGCCCCAAGCATGCCTCCCCATTTACAAGAGGTTACTGACTAGAAGCGAGGGAATAGGGTGTGTCTATAGAGAGACTATTAACTATGTTCATAGTGATATATGATGGTAAATTATAAATAAATTAGCATAATAAATGAAATAATTTGAATCAATAGAAGAAAATATAAATCTTCAAGAAAGATTGACTAGTGTCATGTACTAAAATGATAATAATTTCATAATACTATACAAAACGAAAAAAAACTGAACAAATAATAAATTGAATATACAAAATTATATACAAAAATATAAAAAATGGTCTATTATATCAACAATTGAATCATGAGAATAAGCTCATTCCTCTTATCCCACACACACAATCAAGCATCCATAGATGTACCCTTTACTTTATCCCTAACAACAACAATGAAGTTCATTTGGGAACTAATAACCTGTTCAGACAAGGTGTGAGATATATTCAGTAAACCACCACTAAAAGTTTGTAGTATGGTCCTACCAGTGCATAAGATATGGTTGTGTTTATTTATAAAAATTTAATGTAGAAATGTAAATTGTAACCAGGACAACTCAGGTTCCCCGAGGACAGTCATCTGATTGTACCTGATTCATCATAAGCTAAGATATCACTTAATGTGTACCACCAATTATACATGGATATGTATATATATAGGAATTTATGTATATAAATTCAGTATATAGGTTATAACATATGTAGACATATATATAGACATGTAGTACTATCTAGGACCTGAGGAAAAACTCAGGTGTTTGTGTATAATCAAAAGGGTATCATATTTTTAATAAAGGTATCCATGCCTTTATTTAACATTAAATAATATGTTAATCCATGATTAAAGATCATTTATAATAAGGAATGACATGCTTGAGTTTCATTTATAATAATAAAAAATTATTGTTATGCTTTGAATTAATCCTTAAGTTGGTTTCCAACTATTTTACATTTCATTTTGTCAAGATAATAATATAAAATCTATATGAGAGTCATGTGACATGGTCATTCAACTTACTTCCATTTAATCAAATTTTTTCATTTCATTTAGGATTTAAGACAGGACCACCTAGATTGTTTTTTGGCCATAGAATCATTTAGAAAGTCAAGGGGAATTTTATAATCACACCTTAATAGGTGGAATTAATTTTAGGGAGCATTATCCAATGAGGAAAAGGTTGTTGGGAGCATTTCCAATATGGAAAACAAATAAATTCTGGTTAATTCATATTTTGAGGCAACATATGTAGAGTTCAACATAAAACATCAGGAAACATGATATAAAACAAATGTACCTTAATGTAAATGTAATATACCACCTACCTTATAAAGGTATACAACACCTTATCCGATGTTGGCCTCTAATCTATCCTAGAATAACAGAAATCATAGAAATAGAGAAATTAAATCAAAACATGTCATATTATTTCACATGGATATAGAATTCCATTTAGAGTGGTAATTGAAGAAAGGATGCAAGTGGATTAAATATATTACTGATACAAATCCAACATGACAAACATCACTTGATTCTGAGATCAAATGATTGATTCAACACCCAGCTTAAAAAAGAGAGAGAATATTCCAATAAAGAGGGAGGGGGCTATTATAGATGGGGTAATATTAGGTAGAAAGAATTCATGTTTTAGTTTATAATTAATTAATAGAAAAAAGGTAATTTTCCCAACATTTTATGTTTCTTGAAATATTTTTGGTGTAAGTAGAGGATTTAGTCCATAAATCTCACATATTTACAGGGTATACCTTATCCATTTACATCATAATAAGGGATTATGATAAAATAGGTTTGATGAAAACTTCTCCTATAATTTCTCTTTATCTGTTTCTTCCTTTGAGAATAACATAAAAATATAATGTAGAATCCTTTAACATAGTCCAAATTAACTCAACCAAAACCAATAAAGTCTTAACTAAAATTTAAATAAACATCACCTCTCTAAAAATTTTGGATGTTAACATTTCTTCATGAAACAAAATAGAAGGAGGATTACACTATAGAGGTTTTATATTATAGGATATATAAAACCAATTTTCATATCAATTAGTGAGGAAAATTTATATCTTTTACTCAGCATGTTGTTAACTTCATTGTTTTCCTCAATATCACTATCAATGAAAGGAAATATTTCCCTATGATGTGTCAAGGGAATAAAAATATCATATCAGTTTGAACCTTCTTGGGATATAGATGAATTGGTTAGTGCATCAGTTTTATTATTTGTTATGTGTAGTATATATAATAGTGGTATCTTTGAGTAGAAGCATCAATTAACCCTTTCACATAATAAAGAAAAAATAATCAAATCTTCCTTATTGATGTAATAATTACCATTAATTTACATGATCACTAACATTGAATTTCCCTTGATATTTACTCAGGTAACTAGTATTTTTATGACAAATTCCATTCTTACAATTAGGTATTGATGTTCTATACCATTGTTGGTACATCACTATGACTATAGAAAAGAGTAAGGAAAACCCTCTTTTATGGAGGGGAAAATATAATCCCTAAAAAAACCTGTTGAGATTCAAATTTTAAATATTTCTCTCTATTAGGATCCTAGAGACACTATGAAATTATATATCCCATGATTGAGAGTCTTCATGGATGTAGAATACCTCTTCATTAGGGAGTTTTATTATAAAAAATTCCTTTTCTATTATAGGGTGAACTACAAGAAAATTTGCTAACAATTCCCCATTGATTTCCATTTAGAATAATTAATGGATATAAAAATACTATAAAATTATCAACCATCACACTAGATTCTTAGTTAACATTGGATGAATAATGATTTATTTTAGTCAATAAGTATAAGAGATAGGGTAGACCTCTAGAAACTATAAACGATGTCTTAATTTTTACACTATGAAAATAAATCCACGATAGTTCTTCTTGATATTAGAAAAATGGGTCTCAGTATAAAAAATTTTATTGATGAGATAATGGAGACTATTACAATTTTTCAACTCATTATTTTGAGGATGGAGGGTGATAAGAGATAGATATAAAGTTTCCAAATAAATCACGATAGACTTGGATTCCATGATCAACATCAAGACTAGTGAGTATTGATGGTACTTTTTGATATTGTTGAAGTATTTATGATTTTTTTTATCCTAGTGATAACAGACCCATTTACACATCCACTTCATAAAGGGAAAACAATTTTTAATGATATTATATATGATGTTCTTGATGTTTTAGAGACATCCTTAGAGAACAATTTATTTTATAAGGTTTGAAGGAAGAGAAATATTAGGTTTTTCATTTCTCTTTTTAGGGTTTAATTTGATTCCATGTTTACATACCACAAATCCAAGTAATTTTCCAAATGTTACTCTAGAAATATATTTCTAGGTGTTTATATTCATGTTTTATTCCCACAGTTTATTGAAAGCTTCCAAATACCTGAAATATTATTACAACATTGTTAAGATTTTACCACCAAATCATTCACATAGAACACCATAGATTTCCTCATAATGGTCTTGGAAATGTTGTTTATAAAACATTGGTATTTGGAACCAATATTCATTAACCCAAAAATAATTTCATTATAATAATACACACCTTAGGGTACGCTGAAGGTAGTGTCCTCTTCATATTTGGGGGCCATTTAGCTCTAGTTATAGCCCAAATACCCATCCTGAAAGGAGATATCTTATAACAGACTAAACATTTCAAATGTTGATATTAAATTTTATTTTATGGATATTCATTTAATATCATTAATATTCATTCTATATCCATAAAGGTTTAATGTATTTGAAAAATTGGATACATAAACAACCAGTTCATAAGAAAATTAAAAAACATATTTCACTTAGTTATTCAAAACTAGAACCCTACCAAGACATATCATACATAGTACCCTTCTTTATAACCCAATCAATATTAAAAAATAATAATTATTGAGCTCAGATACTGAGTATATTTAAACATGATATATATCATTCAATGATAATATTTAAGTATAACATGAGTATAAGCGTATGTGACTATGAGAGTATGTGTTGAAAAGAATACACATTAATTCATAGATCAAAACCAAGAGACATGGTATAAAACATTAACAGGTTACAATATTAGGCAATCATCATCATGATCTATGAGTTTTGATCATAATCATAACAGCTTTCATGAGAGTGTGGTGCTATTATAACATATAATTAATATCACATGCTAGGTTTAACTACCATGACTATCAAATCATTGTGGATCATTCATCAAAACCTATTTCAAATATCACAGTGGATCATGAATCTCCCTTTGTTTCCCATATCACAGAGGATTAGGAATCATAACCTATTTCCTATACCAAAGTGGACCAGGAACCCCTATCTATTACTCATAGTGTATTGAGAACATCAACTCATTTCCCATAATTATCTAATGAGATAAAAGATTTTACACCTTACATTTTTTGGATTTTATGGATGAAACAATCATATAATGAAAACCATATACATATGTGTGTTGTAATATCATAAAACTTTCATCAAATAATAAACTAAATGAAGCAAATGAGATTCATAAAAATATTATCATTTCATCATAGAATAACCCGTGGTAAATGAATGGGTTTCATAAACATCTCATCATCATAATAATAAACCAACCAGATTAATAATAAAGATTTTATCATTGGACCACATTCTGAGTGAATCATAAATAACATTAAAGGTTGTAATCATGGATGAAAAAAGTATTTAAAGGATCAAAAAAAATATTTCATGTGGAAAATAACCTTTTTGTTTAAAAACAAATTATTTAGATTCTAAATATTTCTGTAATATTATGGAAAAAAATTTCATTGAAAATAATTATAGGTTTTGGGTGCAATGGAAGCATGTTGGTGGGTGTACCCAACTTTAATTTTAGCATTAACAATGATCAATCTGAGAACCATCACGATAATAAAATGTCAGATCATTGGAATAGAATGAAGAAAAAAAACAAATAAGGGAATCCTAGAATCATATATAGGATCATCATATGTTGGTTATAATTAATTTAATTAATTAACAAGAATTAAATTGTTGGAATTCTCTCTCCTTTTATGTTTCTGGTCACATTTCGATGTGATACATTATTACGTCGTAGAATCCAAGTGTAGGATTCCTCTAGCAGTGATCCACATGTGCTCCAAGTATCTCTAGACATCACTGAATGGATATCCATGTGCTAGCACCAATGAGCCTTCGCTTGTGATGTCCTCCTGTGATCGCCTTGATCCAGTGGAGGAGGATATCTCTTTCGATGCTTAAGAGAGTTCTTGGATCCATTTTTCAAACAAAACTAAACAAAAGGTCTAGGAAAATGAGAATTATATAATTTGGATATTAATTATATAGAATAATAAAATTAATTAATTACTTGAAATCATTTATTCATTTCATTTAAATCTTAGTAATAACCCATGTCTAATAATAACTATTGACTATTATTATAACTTCACATGCCCCCAACAAATTACACCTAATATTATTTAAATAAATAAATAATATTATTTCTCATAAATTCCTGGAAAAAAATACACGACATGTATATTTAATATACATGGTATGTACTTTTATTTTTCAATTTTTCTTTATTTCCTCCCCCACATATATTAGACCTTGAATAAGGTCTATTTATTTCTAAAATAAATATCACTGCATTACTCACTAATAAATATTTTATTTTTCCAATAATATATTCTCTCAAATAACTAGTGTTGAAATTAATGAAATTAGGCATCTAAAATAATTATTAATCCACATTTGGGAATAATATTTATTTAACTTGTTAAATTAATATTTAACTAAGATACTTTTACACAATTAGTGTGTGACCCTCTAGGCCTCTTTCATAGTGGAATTAGGCAGAGCATTCCAAAATTCGAAGGTTAACATCTAGAAACACAAAAATGAACCCATAGAGGAAGAAGATAATGCTGTAATGACGTGTCACCTCCTACAAACGCTTTCTGTGTAATATAATCCTTTTGTCTCAATATCTCAAATCAAGAAGGTTTCATTATAGAGCCATCAACCAATGTGCTAGATTACTGCTTCTTTGACTTTTTGGAATTGAACTCACCCATTCCTTACCAGGGATATGCATTTATTTGGGATATATCAATTCTATCAAAGGGCCTGAGATATCTACTTATATTATGGAACAGAAGGGACAAATCCTTTCTCACATTATTTATTAATGCAGTATCTTTCATGACACACCCAACGTATCTTACCTCGCTGTGAATAGTGTATCGTCACAATTTTCGTCAATTCATCTAAGTGAACGAGTTTTAATACCCATTAATAATAATCATAAAGTATAAGGATCGATACACACATCTACAGATAAGAACATCTAATGACACTATGAAATGTGGATTTCCTACTGGCGGGTCTCGTTCTCATAATATCCTCTTGGGTATTACCAAGGGTGCACACCAAGAGAATGTGCCTCAAAGTTTTATGAGTCCTCACCCCTAATGGCCTGTATTATTTGTGTCCCACAAATAACATGATACAGACATAGAACACATATTCAAGAATAGTGTTATGGAACATCCAGGTTCTCATCATAGTAGGGATCCTCTATTACCCTTTAATGCAACATCTATCCTTAGGACATTATCACATGCGTTGTCATGCAGAAGAAAAATCAAGATGTGATAAGGTATTTATTAATGAATAAATTAAAAATTAGTTGGCTCTAGGCCAAAAACACCAATAGACTCCCATTTTTACTAGAGACAACTTTTAACAACCTTTAATCTGCTATCTCTCACATCATATTCATGATTCTTTTGAGATAGGCCTTTATTCATGTGGTCCTCCACGTTCTCTTCTGTGGACACTCTGCTCACTACAACTTCACCCCTTTAATTGTAATCCCTCAGGAGGTGATACTTCCGGAGTATGTTCTTTGTTATTTGATGTGACCATGGTTCTTTTTCAAGATCCACCACTGTTGTATTATCATAATACAACATGATAGGATCTTTACTGCTAAGAACCAAATCAAGCTCCATAAAAATGTTATAAATCCATAAGGCTTCCTTGGCTACCTCATAAGATTCTATATATTCAGACTCTGCTGTAGAATTAGTGAAAACTAGCTGCTTTGAACTCTTCCATCTCACAACTCCTCCATTGACATAGAAAACATACCAAGATTTCAACTTCAGATCGTTCTGATCTGTATGAAAACTAGCATCAGCATACCCTCTGATGAAAATATCCCCATCTCCTCCATACACCAGGAACATATCCTAAGTTCTTATCAGATACTTAAGGACATTCTTAACAGTAGTCCAATTTTTTTCTCCTGTATCTGCTTGATATCTGCCTACCATGCTCATTTAATAGGCAACATCAAGCCTTGTACATAAAATTTCATACATGATGGATCCTATAGCCGAAGCGTATGGGATCTCACTCAATGTATATTTCTCTTGTTGTGTCTGAGAACACATTTTCATAGAAATATGTAGGCCATGTGACACTGGAACCAATTCCCTCTTGTATTTTTCTATACTAAATCCCTTTAGTATCTGGTCAATGTATGTACACTGACTTAGTCCAAGAAGCCACATGGATCTATCACGAAGGATATTGATCCCTAGATTGTAGGCTGCTTCACCCAAGTCCATCATGGGAAAACACTTGTTCAGTTGGTCCTTAACTGACTATAAGATTGGTACATTGTTTCTAATAAGCAATATGTCATCAACATACACTACTAGGATAATGACCAAATTCCCATTAAACTGCTTATAAACACATGGCTCACATTCCTTCTTAATAAATCCAAATTCCTTTATGGCTTCATAAAATCAAATTTTCCACAACCTAGATGCTTTCCTTAATCCATAAATGGGTTTCTACAACTTTTAACCCTGTTTGGATTCACCTGGTGTAACAAACCCTTCCGGTTGTGTCATATAGACATCTTTGCGAATGTTCCTATTATGGAATGTTGTTTTGAAATCCATTTTCAAAATCACATAGTCATGGTAAGCTACTATGGAAAGTATGATTCTTATGGATTTAAACATGGAAACTTGCAAGAAGGTTTCATCATCATCAATTCCTTGACGCAGTCTGAATCCTTTAGCCACTAGACATGCTTTATTGGTGCTAAATTGACCTCCCAGGTCTAGTTTTCTCTTGAATACCCATTTTCATCCAATATGATTTAAATCAACCATCTCATCGACCAAAACCCTGACTTGATTCTGATAATGGAATCCATCTTAGAATTCATAGCTCATAGCCATCTCATAGCTTTTAACCTTTCTACTACTTCCTTATAGGAGATAGGTTCATCATTGTCCAACAATAATGATTCACCATCCTGGGTGGCCAAGAAACCAAAACTCTCTGGTTCCCTTACCACTCTTGAGTTCCTACACAGTACTTCGGTTTCTAGAACCTCTTCTATGGGGACTTGTGGAATTTATTCCTGTACCAACTCTTATGTATCTTGATCATCAACTTCGTCGAATTCAATCTTGCTCCCACAATAATTTTTTGAGGATATGCTCCCTCTTGAGAAAGTGGGATTATCTGGCGACACTCACTTTCTTCTCTGAAGGATTATATAGGTAATATCCTTTTATTTCCTTGGGATATCCTATAAAGATACACTTCCTGACTCGAGGTGCCAGTTTGTTTCTTAAGAAGGCCTTAAAAAATGCCTTTCACCCCCATACACGTGTTTTTGAAAAAATGGGGTTCTTTCCATTCCATAACTCGAAGGGATTTCCGTTTTCCACCATAGTTGGTACTCAGTTTAATGTGTATGCTTCATTCTGTAATGCATATCCCCAAAAGGATAATAGGAGATCTACATGACTCATCATTGACCTCACCATGTCCAACAAGGTGCAGTTCCTCATTTAACTAACACTATTCCACTGTTTTGTATAAGGAGGAGTGAGTTAAGATAGAATCCTATACTCTTATAGAATATTGATGAACTCTTGGTTCAGATATTCTCCACCTTGATCTGATCAAAGATTCTTTATCTTATTATCAAGATGATTCTCTACTTTATTCTTGAATTCCATAAATTCCTATAAGGATTCTGACTTATACCTCAATAAGAAGACATATTCATATATATATAAATCATTAGTAAAATTAATGAAGTAAGAATATCCACCTCGATCTTCTACAGTAAATGTTCCTCACACATCCGTGTCCACCAATCCTAGAAGCACTGTGGCCCTTTTACCTTGTCCACCGAAAGGTGGCTTGGTCATTTTACCTTGTAAACATGTGTGACATCAATCAAGTGGTTTTAGCTTAGTAGAGTCTAAATAGACATCTGGGCAGAGCTTTTTCAAGCAATTTTTGTTTACATGACTGAGATGGTGATGCCACAACTGGGTGATGTATTAGTCATGTGAGTTTGTTTCATTATCGATTGCCAACACTTGGTTTTTATAATTTAATACATATAAACCATTATTTAAATGCATCATACCATAACATATGTTGTTTTTATGAAAGAATAAACCATTATTTCCAAACATAAAAATAAATCCATCCATATCCAAATATGATACCAATATTATGTTTTTGGTAACACTAGGCACATAATAATAGTTTTGTAAAACTAAAATCATCCTAGTTGTCAATGAGAGGTGGTAATCACCAATGGATAATGTAGCTAGCCTCATGCCTTCGGAAGCTCAAGGATCCACCTCTCCTCTGGCAATCTTTCTAAATCTACTTGGTTCATGCATTTGAATAAATATGTTATCCCCACAAGCTATATCTAATACCCAATGTGTAGAAATGGAAAGATTACTCTCGATAATTAACACACCAGTAGCATCCCCACTCTTCTAGGTGTTGTTCCTATTCTAGTGGCCTTTCATTCCACATTCAAGACATATGACCTCTCATTCCTTGCCCTACCTATGGATCTTCCCCTTCTGGGAGGGATGGTGCTTGGGGGCTTCAGACCATTTATAAGTCCTTGGACCCTTTTCCATGTCCTTCCTTTTCTTATTCACCATAAAGACTGTTGGTTTGTCATGCCCCAGGTCCTTATCATCTTTGAGAACAAAGGTAAGAAGTTATGATAGACTCTTCGAATTGTTTCTCATGTTATAGTTGACAATAAAGAGAGAGAAGGACATGGAAATTGATGATAGGATGAGATTTATATGCAACTCATCTAGGAAATTAATACCTAAGATGTCCAAGTGTTCAATGTAGCCAATAAGCTTGACTAAATGAGGCCTAGCTGGCACAGAATCTCCAAGAATAGTTGTAAACAAAGCATATGAGATCTCATATCTCTCATGTCATGCCTTCTCTTAGTAGAGATCCTTAATGTGATATATCATTCTATACGTGTCCATGTTTTCATGTTTCTTCAATAGCTTATTAGATATGGACGATAGCATGAAACATTATACATCTTTAGAATCATACATATGTTTCATATAGAGAGATATTTCTTTATTACTCGTCTCTTTCCTAGGCGCAACTGGAACAAGATCTTCCAGCACATACAATTTCCTTTCATGGCGAAGGATGACACGTAAACGCCTCTACCATGCTTGGAAATTAGTGTAGGTGAGAAGGTATCCATTCTCAAGTATGGTTAGAAATGATATGTTTGAAGTAATTTTTCTTTCCATTTCTACAAATAGAAACGAGAAACGGTTTAGTACATTATTATGATAAAAAAGAGACAAATAAATAAATTAATACATATTAGTCTCCTACTATTTTATCGAAATCCAATAGCCCTCACCATTGACTTCGGAATATTAAGTTGTCTACATATTCTAGTGGAAAATATCTATATTGCCATTTTCATTATCCCAACTAGGGTTGGTCAAGCATCTTGAAGGTTTTTAGGTAGGAATTCAAAATTCAAACTCCATTAACTCATAGCTCCTTGATCCGCTGAGTGGACTCCCCAATCCTAAAATCCTTTTTTTTTGGATTTCCTTAACCTTTGCCTCTTAATCAAACAAATTCCTACTTTGGAAGTCAACCCTTGATGCGATCCAAGTCAAGTCAACCCAAAACCTTGAATTAGAATTCACTGATAACTGAAAGCACCACAACAAGGGTTGGTCGAGCACTTTGAACTATGGTTTGATTCTAACTAAGATTATGGAAGGTTATACCAACTTAATATTTATTTGAGGGATTTTATCCCTATGAATAAATTTAAATTTTATTATCTTTGATTACATTCTTGTTAATATTAAGTGGGATATATTTAAGTGATTAACTATGTCTAAGATAAAATTTTATGCATAAGCCAGTCTTATTTTAGTTCCATCTTGCATGCTTTTTTAATTCATTAATTGTGTGATCATAACAACACACCAAAAATAAATATACCATGCAACTGACAGAAATAAAATAAAGGGTATGATCAAGATATTTTTATATTGGTTATTTTATATAGTGATTGATAAATTAACCCAAGACCTAGGGGAGAAACCCCTAGAGCCTTTTGGGTTCATGTTTACAGCTTTCCACCTGTCCAACTTTGTAGCTCCTTGGATTGGTTTCAACTTGGCTCCTAACTTCAGCCACCTCCACTAGCTTGGGAATCCATTACATATGCTTTTATCTCACATACAGGTGAGGGGTAAAATGAGGTTTTACATAAAATAAACCTTGGGCATGCGAGCCCTACATATTAATGAGGAGAAGTCTCACATGCCAACAGATTTAAATTAAATAAATAAATTAAAAGAAATCATTCACATACAAAGGTCTTGGTCTAGCTTAGGATCATCCATCCATGCAAAAATATAACACCTAAATAAAACTAGCATTCAATTCTTTAACAGTTATTATTTAAGATAAATCACAGTTGAATTAATTAATTATCTATAATTAATAAATCCTTTTATCATAAACCCTTTTCTAAATTTTCTTGATATTCTCATCCATTATAATTATAAAGAAATAAATTCATTTAAAATTATCTTTGTATGTAATATATACCTTGGATGAAACCCGCTGAATTCCCATTCATAACTACCCAATGAGTAGAAATGAACATTATAGAGATGTTAAATTAAACACATATATATAAAACACCTATAAGATGTTGTTCCTAACCTTTACTCATTTACTATGGTACATGTCTCAAGGGTTTGTATAATATAATAATAAATTTTAATAAATATGCATAATTTGGATGAGTAAATAGTGTGTACTTCCGAATACAAGTCGTGTATTCTGGTGTTGTATATCCAGGAAAGTCTGGCACTTCTGAATGAGATCCTCTATTTTATTTTAAACAAAATTTAAGGAAAAATTAGTTTCTGTAAGGTGAATGAGAAATGGGAGAGGAGGAATAGATCTTGAGATTATGATTTAATGAACGATTTACTTGAATTGAAATAACTAAATTATTAAATTCATAAATCACCAATGAAAAACTAAATAATTACAATCAACGATATGAATCCCTTTGATACAACTTGTAGGTTCTGGGCACAATTGAAGGGTTTTGGTGGGTATACCCAACTTTAATTTTAGCATTAACAATGATCAATCTGAGATCCATCATGATAATAAAACTCCAGATCATTCTAATAGAACAAATAATGAAAAAGAAATAGGGGAGTCTTGGAACCATATATAGGATTATCATATGTTGGTTATAATTAATTTAATTAATTTACAAGAATTAACTTGAGGGAATTATCTCTTTATCAATGTTTCGGGTCACATTCTGATGTGATCTATTGTTGCATCATAGAAACCAAGTACATGATTCCTCTAGTATTGATCCACACATGCTCCACGTATCACTTGATGTCACCAAAGGTATCTTCAGGTGTTAGCGTTGAAGAGCCTTTGCTTGCGATGTCAGCCTTTGATCGCCTTGATCTAGTGGAGGTGGATATCTCTATCGAAGCTTAAGAGCGTTCTTGGATCTGTTGTGCACACAAAACAAAAAAAATTCTATGCTAATGAGAATCATATAATTTGGATTTTAATTATATAGAATAATAAAATGAATTAATTACCTGAAAGTATTTATTCATTTCATTTAATTCTTAGTAATACCCCATGTCTAATAATAACAGTTGACTATTATTATAACTTCACATGCACCCAATGAATTACACCTAATATTATTTAATTATTTAACTAATTTTATTTCTAAAAAATTCCTAGAAAAAATACATGGCTTGTATATTTCATATACACGGCGTGAACTTTTATTTTTATATTTTTCTTTATTTCCCCCACCACATTTACTAGACCTTGAATAATGGCTATTTATTTCTAAAATAAAAATCACTTCATTACTCAATAATAAATATATTATTTCTGCCACAACATATTCTCTCGAATAACTTGTGTGAAAATAAATAAAATCAGGCATCTTAAATAATTATTAAACCACAAATAGGAATAATCATTATTTAATTTGTTAAATTAATATTTAACTGAGATACTTGGACACACATAGTTTCTTACCCTCTATGTATAGACCCAATTCATGACGTACATAGACATTACATTACTTTTTCGGAATACTTAATACATAAAAAGAACAAACAGTCATGGACTGTAATAGTTTTGTGTCCTTAGAAACTCGGAACATAATCTTCTAATTGTAGTGAAATATCTTCAACATCTCCCATAAAGATCTTCCCATTTTTTGTTTTCTTACCTAAAGCATTTCATTAAATCCTGGGGAAAAGAAAACATAAAAAAAGGTGATCCCAAATTCTCAGTAAGGGTAAGCCTGGATAAAATAAAACAAATCATATACATTTGAACCTAAAAACATGAACATAATGTTTAAACATCAAGATCTTGAGGAATGACGTAAAATAGGTCAGTACGTAAGGAATAGATCATAATGGGACATAAATCATGATAAAATAGCATGGGAATAAAACACGTAATTGTGGAAACCATTAAGCACATGTTATGAATTCTATAGTAGTCAAGGCATTGCTGCCAAGACCATCATAGTTGAAAAAGTCCCTTTTTAAATTGAGATCACTCCTTGTTTCAGTCCTATAACACTGAACCAGATTAACTTACCGTTCCAGACATGTCTATCTCATGAGAGATAAATCTTTACCCAATTTATTGGATTGAGATATAGGTCACACCCATATCATAATGAAATCATTCTTACTTGTGCCACATCATTAACGTAAATCATTCATCATTACCCAAAGTATAAAATGGGTTTCATAAACATCACCCCATCATAACATAATCCATACAAAAAAAATGGATATCATTTCATCATAAGAAAAGTTAAACCATGTAAATCATAGAGAAATTATACTTGAAACATACACATATGAAATAATTCCATCTTATATGGAAAATGGTTTTGATAAAACACTTGAAATGAATTCTTTAGGAAAATATCTTGTCTTCTTCAAAATCATTTTCTTTTCACAAAATGCCATGAAATTTTAAATTAAAGGATTTTTTAGAAAATAATAATTAAATATTGTAGAGTAAGCTTCATGAAAATAAGGCATTATGAAACAATAAAAATCCGTTCATGCCATATAAGTTAAGAAAAACATTCTCCTTGTACTTTTATCGAAAAAGTAAAAAAGTTCCTCGTATGGTAAGCAAAAGAAAGATTCCATCCATAACAAAATATAAAATTCAAAGAGGGGTAAAATGACTTTAAACATACATGGAAGAAAAGATAACATTTTATGAAAACATTTTGAGAACATATGGACATGGATGATAAACATAACCCTAGTAAATACTTCTGAATAAACAATCTCGGATAAGAATGAGATTGGAATAATTAACCCTTACCTTAGGTCTGATAAGCTTTGTACGTATCCGAACCTCCTGTATAATGATTTAAATAATGTCATTGACTTATTACAGAATAATATTCATTGTTATGATATCATATATGGTTCAATTATGACTTTATAATACTCATTCTTTTATAAATTCCATGTTAAAGCAGTGTTTTTGGTAAAATCGTTTCATTTATCATACGTGTTTTGATTTGTTGTTCTTGATATTATTATTACTTATATCATGATATACTTACTTCCAGAATGTAAATCATGATTTATATATCATATATATTCAGTATATATATATAATAGATAGATGAATGAAATGAAATACACTGTTTATGGAGACGGTAGGTCGTACGTACGCATGAATGCGGTTTTCCTTTCCTTATTGACTTGAATGGAATTAAGAGGATGAAATACATACATATATATATATATACATAAATCCAGTATAATTATTATGTCATATATTTCATGATTACTTATTATATATACTTTATAATCATTCTTTAATTCTTAACATGGAAAATGAATCTCATCGCGTCGTGGAGACGGTAATCCGTACGTATGCACATGTGATGATATCGTTCCCATATTTATTGAATGGAAATGGAGTGGATGATATAATATCATAGAATTATTATGATGTTATAATAAACTTATATAGTTGTTATTTATACCATTATACCCATCCAAGTAGGGCGGTGGTGGAAAAACAGATTACACCACAGCATGGAGACGGTATTTCATACGTACGCACACGCTGTGATTTCATTTTCTATAGGATGGATAGAAAGTGAAATGGTGTTGTTTCATATTTATAATAACATATCAGTATATAAGTAATAATTATGTTATTACTTTATAATTAAACAACTAAAGAAGAATATGTTGAAGAAGAAAGAAACTTGAAAGAATCGGTAGAAGAGATTGTCTCTTCTTCGACGCACCTCCTTTAAACTTCTTCATAGGGCACTAGAGTTGGTCTTTTGAGAAGAACGAAACCTCTATGATATAACTAGAGAGGGATATAAGAGTCATTGGTAGTGTTTGGCCGAGTTTCAAGGCTCAAAAGGGTGTGAAGAGAAGAGGGAAGGGGTGCCCTTTTTATAAGGGAGGAGAGGGGCACCTTTGGAAAAACTTAAAAAATTATTTTATAATAAAGTCATATTCGGTTTACAATAGCACAAAATTGATTTATGTCGAATCTAAAGTGGGTATGGGTAGAAATCCTCTCATCCAATAAGTTTTAGACAAGTTTAGGCTACTATTTTATCCTTATCATTTAGATTTAACTCTAAGTTAAATAATTTAAATTTTATCGCGTCTTTTTGTTTTCTTACACTACATGGTTAATAAACTTACTATAACAAGCCGAAAGTACCCCAAGTGGTTCATTAGTAATAAATATATCCTTCTCTAAGTCATTTTTCCGAACCTTAGATTTTTAAGAATAAAATAATAATTAATAATATAATAATTGTTTTAAAAACTATTTTATGTCAATTTTGACACTATTTGGTACATGATTTTTGTGAAAATCATAACCGCATGATTAGTTATAAAAAATATACTTAAATCAATACTAAAATTTTATATTAACCTAGAAAATTAGTTTATTTAAAAAAATGTCTAAAATTACATTTATTTTGGGTCTTTAAAACATCAATTATGTTAATATTTCATTAATAAAGTAATTATCGCAACATCATTGTGTCCTAAATAAATTGAATTATTTAATGTCTAAAAATTATAAATAAAATACAATTATTTTGGAAATATTTTTATTTTTCTAATGAATATTTATAGTCGAATTTATCTTTTTTATAACCCTATATTAAAAATGTTTTAGTTATTAAACTTTGATTTTAACTATTTTAACTCTTCTTTAAATAAAATAATAATAAGTGTCCTAATCTAATCCAAGTGGACCTAAATGATATTATATTATTCGTAAGGTAGTTTTTGGTCGAGATACACTTGTCCAATAGAATTAGGACATGTGCTATGGGAATATTAATCTCATTTTTACCCTTAATTACCCTATTTACTTTTAACCATTGTAAATAAAAGTAAAAAGTTACTATTCACAAAAAATTATTTTCATCTTATTGATCCACATTTTACTCCTTGATATTAACCGTTTCTCTCAGATTTTCAAAATTCTACTCAGAGAAGCGGTAAAATTAAGTTTTATGTGAATTTCCAAATTCTCCTAGGAGGTGGGTAAATGACGGTGAAAAGTTCAATAAATTTTTTATATATCTAAAATTAATAAAAAATTACTCAAATGAATTACATTGAACTTATATAGGTATTATGTATCAATTTTGACCTAATATAAATTTAAATAAAATAAATAATTTTTTAAATAAAAAATCTGTTTTTAAATAGTAACCAAGTATTTTCACTATTCATTAAAAATTGAAAGTTTTCAGAAAAATTCCAAAAATTCACGCAACGCTAATTTCGATATTCTGAATTCAAAAATGAAGTCCATTTTGAAAGATAAAATTTATAAAATTTCAAAAAAGTGGGTATTATTATTTATAACGGCTATTTTATATAACATATCGTTGTTTAGCGAAACACGGTATTGCGTACAGCATACGCTATCGTGGAAGGTCATGATTGTGTGTAATGCAAGCCAAGTCAGGGATGGGTGTAGTGCATGCTCCTTTTGATGTAGCGTACTACACAATACATCAATTAAATTAAAAAAATATTTTTCATAAAATCTCGGGGTGTTATATTCTACCCCCCTTAAAATGAATTTCACACTTGAAATTCGCCGGGGTTATAAATGGTTTACTACTCAAAAGTTTCTTTAATAGAAACCCACATTGTAAAAAGGAATACCAAAACTTATCTTTAAAAACTAAGGTATGAAACATAACGGTTTCCCAAATTAACTAATCATTGGGTTTCCACATAGGAGATCATAGGTGAAAATATTGATATGGAAGAGAAACCTTAACCATCATGTTCTGATGGAGAGTGGTAGAGAACATGGCTATGAAAAAGGGAATAATCACAAAGCCATAAATTTGTAATGATTTAAGGTACCATCTGATTCATCAGATATAAGGACACTAGGACAACATTTTTTTCGTATTCAAGATCATTTCCATAAATTTGAAGAATTGAAGAATTAAATGAAATACTTATTTGATTTTGGTACAATATCACCGTTGTTCATTCCTCGGACAATTTACACTTCATCTATTAAATAAATGAAGCTGAATTTGTCATTCGTGAAGTGTTAGCAGATCATGAGATAGAATGATAGGTCATTCCATCTGTCTAAAACAAAAGTATAGTAAAAGTTATTAAATATAGATAAGTCCATCTATAGTGAGATTAATCGTATATGGTTCCTAAAATGGACTTATAATTCATATAACATACCGCTTAATATAATAAAACTAGCTTCCACTAACCATGGACTTCTTATTGGCCACTGGTAGGCGATAAAGGCCTCTCACACTTCGGTTGTGGGTTTGATTCCCACAGCCTTGTCCGACACGATGGGTTGTCGCGCGTCCTACAGGTTGTCCTTTTTCTAAAACTACATTATTATAACCTTCAATCAATAATATCGAAAAGTTCTAGCCTTAAACAGTACTAACTTATATCCAACATAATCTATTCCAATCTTTAGGCTTATCAAAATACTTCTGTCCAATCTCATATTATAGTGTAAAATATTATCAGAGAGTTCATATAACAAGCATGTTAATACCATCATTGATCCCCATATATCATAAGATATGTCTTTTTGGTCACATTCCAAACATTCTAAGGCCTTAATCACGTGTTATCTTGAAAAATGAATACCCATTGAACCTTAGTGAAAACATGAATGTTTTAAAAGGATAACTCTTTCCACATACCAAAATCCTAAAAAAAATTATATACTCAAACCATAATATCACTCAGTCCTTATATCATCCATGACCTCATGAATACTATCAAACATCTCATTATCTTCTTATCCCTTCATTATGCACGTATCACTTACTTTCCAAAAATATCTGAATAACCTTTCATGGTTACCAATACCATTGAACATATACTTTCTAATACTTTAAAAAAATCAATAGTGCAGCAATCCTTAGATGTGTCTTTATTCCCTAGTACCATTACCTATAGAACATAACTCTTGATAAATATAAATCATTCCACTACCTTCTTAAACCATTGACTGAGCTTCAATACTTATTTCATCTCATATATCATTTGTAGTCTCTTCATCATCATCAACATAAATACTACCCATAAGACCATGCTGATTCTCTTCATGAGACTTCCCCTTAGGGAATTGGTTTTCATAATGCCCATACATTCCAAATTGAAAAAAATTAATCATTGTTGATATCGTAGCAGTACAATTATCCTTGTACATGGTGTTAACTGAACCTTTTCCTTTGCACTTATTGGATTTGTGTCCTTCTTTTACACACCCAAAGCATCTTCCAGTTCCTTTGAAACATTCTCCCTGATGCCTCTTCCCACATGATGTACATGAGGGAAATTGAACTTTCTTTCCTCTATGATCATCATGAAACTCCATTTTATCTTATTAGATGAGTTGGGATACTTACCAAAGTTGAGATTATAGATCATATTATGAGAATGCTGATTTGGCATAATAATGATATGTGGACTTCGAGAACCAATTTCATTTGGTTTCTCATGAAGGATATCATTCCATTGTCCATCATATCCTCCATTATCGTGAATATTCCTATTTCTAGCCATTTTTTAAAACCCAAAAAGAATAGTTTAAGAGGAAAAAATCATAATCAAGGGAGATTACCTTCAATATCTAACATCTTAGGTTTAATTATAATATCGTTTCAGTAAATCAAGGACTATATCCTATACTTATACTTAACCTTAGGGACATCCCTAGAAATACCTTAGAAATATCTCTAGGGATCTAACTAAAGTTCTCGCATCCTAGTTTCAAAAGTTTGACTGAACCTCCATATGATACTAACTGTAGAGACCCAAAGTTAGACGTACATAGACATTACATTACTTTTGCGGAAAACTTAATACATAACAAGAACCAACACTCAAGGACTGAAATAGTTTAGTGTCTTTGGAAACTCAAAACATAATATTCTAATCATGGTGAAAGATCTTCAACATCTCCCATAAAGAACTTCCCCTTTTTGTTTTCTTACCTAAAACCTTTCTTTAAATCCTGTGGAAAAGAAGACATAAAAAAGGGGAGCTGAAATGCTCAGTAAGGGTAAGCATGGAGAAAATAAAACAAATCATATACATTTGAAATTAAAAAGATGAACATAATGTTTAAACATCAAGACCATGACCAATGAAATAAAACATGTCAATACATAAGGCATAGATCATAATGGGATATCAATCATGATAAAATAGCTTGGGAATAAAACATATAATTGTGGCAATCATTAAGCACATGTTATGATTTCCATATTATCCAAGACATTACTGCCAAGACCATCTTAATGGACAAAGTCCCGTTCTGAATCGAGTTCACTCCTCATTTCAATCCAATAACACTGAACTAGATTAACATACCATTCCAGCCATATCTACCTCATGAGATATAAATAATTACCCAATGCATTGGAGGGAGATATAGGTCCCACCCATCTCATAATGAAATCATTCTTACTTGTGCCACAACATGAACATAAATCATTCATCATTACCCAAAGTATAAAATGGGTTTTATAAACATCATCCCATCATAACATAATCCATACAAAAAAATGGATATCATTTCATCCTAAGAAAAGTGAAACCCTATAAATCATAGAGAAATTATACTTGAAACATACACATATGAAATAATGCCATCTTATATGGAAAATGGTTTTGATAAAACACTTGAAATGAATTATTTTGGAAAATATTCTTTCTTCTTCAAAATCATTTTCTTTTCAAAAAATGCCATGCAATTTTAAAAGAAAAGGATTTTTTTGAAAATATTCATTAAATCTTGTAGGTTAAGCTTCATGAAAATAAGGTATTATGTAACCGTAAAAATCCGTTTGTGCCGTATAAGTTATGAAAAAAATTCTCCTCGTACATTTATCATAAAATTCAAAAAGTTCCTCCTATGGTAAACAAAAGAATGATTCCTTCCATAACACAATGTAAAAGTCAAAGAGGGGTAAAAATGACTTTAAACATACATGGAATAAATGTATGCATTTTATGAAAACATTTTGAGAACATATGTACATGGATGATAAACATAACACCAGTAAATACCTCTGAATAAACAATCTCAGATAAGAATGAGATTGGAATAATTATCCCTTACCTTAGGTCCGATATGCTTCGTACCTATCCGAACCTCCTGTATAATGATTTAAATAATGTCATTGAGTTATTACAGAATCATATGCATTGTTATGATATCATATATGGTTTAATTATGACTTTATAATACCCGTTCTTTTATAAATTTCATGTTAATGCAGCGTTTTAGGTAAAATCGTTCCATTTATCATACGGGTTTTGATTTGTTGTTCTTGATATTATTATTACTTATATCATGATTTACTTACTTCCAAAATATAAATTATTATTTATATATCATATATATTAAGTATATATATATATATATATAATAGATAGATGAATGAAATGAAATACACCGTTCATGGGGACGGTAGGCTGTACATACGCATGAACGCTGTTTTCCTTTCCTTATTGACGTGAATGGAATTAAGTGGTTGAAATACATATATATATACATGAATCCAGTATAATTATTATGTCATATATTTCATGATTACTTATTATATATACTTTAAAATCATTCTTGAATTTCTCACATGGAAAATGAATCTCATCACGTCATGGAGATGGTAATCCGTACGTACGCATGAGCGATGATATCATTCCCATATTTATTGAATGGAAATGGAGTGGATGATATAATATCATAGAATCAGTATGATTTTTTAATAATCATATATATTTATTCTTTACACCATTATACCCATCCAAGTAAGGTGGTTTTGGAAAAACATATTACACCATGGCGTGGAGACGGTATTTCGTACGTACGCACGCACGGTGATTTTATTTTCCATAGGATGGATAGAGTGTGAAATGGGGTTGTTTTATCTTTATAATACCATATATTTTTATAATTATTACTTATGTTATTACGTTATAATGAAACAACTAAATAAGAAGAAGTTTAAGAAGAAAGAAACTTGAAAGAATTAGTAGAAGAGATTACCTCTTCTTCGACGCACCTCCTTTAAACATCTTCATAGGGCACTAGAGTTGGTCTTTTGAGAAGACCAGAACCTCTAAGATATAACTATAGTGGTTGAGAAGAGTAATTGACAGGGTTTTTCCGAGATTAAAGACTCAAAATCATGTAAAGAGAAGAGGTAAGGGGTACCCTTTTTATATTGGAGGAGAGGGGCACCTTTGAAAAAACTTAAAATATTATTTTATAATAAAGTCATAATCGGTTTATAATAGCTCCAAATTGATTTATTTCGAAGCTAAAGTAGGGAGGGGTCTCAATACTCTTAACCAATGGATTTTAGACAAGTTTAGCTTAATATTTTATCCTTATCATTTGGATTTAACTCTAAGATATATAATTTAGCTTTTACAGTGTCTTTTTGTTTTCTTACACTATATGGTTAATAAACTTACTATAAGAATACAAACAAAACCCAAGTGGTTCATTATTAATATATATACCCTTATCTAAGTCATTTTGCCAAACCTTATATTTTTAGGAATAAAATAACAATTAATAATATAATATTTGTTTTAAAAACTATTTTATGTCAATTTTGACACTATTTGGTAGTTGTTTTTTGTGAAAATCATAACAGCATGATTAGTTCAAAAACATTTAATTAAATCAATAATAACATGTCATATTAAGCTATAAAATTATTTTAATTCATAAAAAAATCTAAAATGACATTTATTTGGGTATTTATAACATCAATTATGTTCATATTTTATTAATAAATTAGTTAATACATCATCATCGTGTCATAAATAATTTGAATTATTTAATGTCTAAAAATTATAAATTAACAACCATTATGTTGTAAATCCTTTTATCTTTCTAATGAATATTTATAGTGGAATTTATATTATTTATAACTCTATATTAAAAATGTTTTAGTTATTAAACTTTGAATTTAACTATTTTAACTTTTCTTTAAATTAAATAATAATAAGTGTCCTAATCTAATCCAAGTGGACCTAAATGATACTATTTTATTCCTAAGGTTGTTTTTGGTCACGATACCCTTGTACAATATAATTAGGACACGTGTTATGGTAATATTAATCTCATTTTTACCCTTAATTATACTATTTACTTTTAACCGTTGTAAATAAAAGTAAAAAGTTACTATTCACCAAAAATTATTTTCATCTCATTGAACCAAATTTTACTCCTTGATATTAACTGTGTCTCTCAGATTTGCAAAATTACACTCACAGAAGTGGTATAATTAAGTTTTATGTAAATTTTCAAATTCTAATAGGAGGTGTGTAAAAGAAGGTGAAAAGCTAAATAAAATTTTTATATATCGAAAATTATTATAAAATGACTCAAATGAATTACATTGAACTTATATAGGTATTGTGTATCAATTTTTACTTAAAATAAATTTAAATAAAATAAATAATTATTTAAATAAAAAGTCGGGTTTTAAAATAGTAACCCAGTGTTTCCACTATTCATCAAAAATTGAATGTTTTCAGAAAAATACCAAAAATTCACCCTAGGCTAATTTTGATATTCCGAATCAAAAAATGAAGTCCATTTTGAAAGCTAAATTTTATAAAATTTCAAAAAGTGGGTATTAGTATTCATAATAGCTAGTTTATATAACATATCATTGTTTAGCGAAACTCGGTATTGCGTACAACACACGCTATCGTGGAAGGTCGCGACTGCGTGTAACGCAAGCCAAGTCAGGGATGCATGTAGTGCAAGCTCCTTTTGGTGTAGCGTACAACACAAGACATCAATGAAATTAAAAAGAGTAGTTTTCATAAAATCTCAGGGTGTTACACTCTAGGCCTCTTTCTCAATGGCATTAGGCGGAGCCAACCTAAAGTCCAAGGTTAGCATCTAGAAACACACCAAGGCACCCATAGAGATAGAAGTTAACACTACGAGGACGTGTCACCTCCTATGAACACTTACTGTTTAATATAATCCCTTTGTCTCGATATCTCGAATCAAATGGGTAGAATGCTTGTACCATCAACCCATGTGATCGATTATTATTTTTTTGACTTTTCCGAATTAAACTCAATCAATCCTTAACCTAGACATGGATTTATTTAGGCTATATCAATTCCATAGAAGGGCCTAAGATATCTACTTCTGTAATGGAACATATGGTAATAATCCTTTCTTGTATTATCTATTAATGTTGTATCACTCATGACACACCCAACGTATCCTACCTTGATGCGAATAGTGTGTCATCACAGTTTTGTTCAATACATCTAAGTGTGTGAGTTGTAATACACATTAATAATAATCATAAACTCTAAGGATCAATACAAAATTCTGCACAAAGGAACATCCAATGACACTATGAAATGTGGATCTCCAAATGGAGGGTCTCGTTCTTATAATATCCTCCTGGATATTACCAAGGGCGCAAACCATGAGAAGGTGCCTCAATGTTTTATGAGTCCCCGCCCCAAATTGCCTGTATTATTTTTTCCCTCAAATAACATCATCCACCCATAGATCATATATTCTAGAATAGTGTTATAACTCTTCCAGGTTCTCGTCATAGCAGGGATCCGCTAGGACCGTTTAATGCAATAGCTATCCTTAAGACATTATCACTTGCATTGTCACATAGAAGAACAATCAAGATGTGACAAGGTATTTATTAATGAATAAAGTACAAAGTAGTTGGTTCTTGGCCACCAACTCCAACAATAACCACCTAAAATTTTAAAGTAAAATTATAAGCATTGATCAGTCCTGATGACAATAAATTTTTTTCATGCCATAATATTTAAAAGAAAGATTCTATTTAAACCTTTAGTAAAAATTACCTCATTCTAAAAAACTACAAAAAAATCATTTTTAATAAATTTTAAAAAAAATTGCAAAAAATGACTTCAAGTAATCATTTAATAATATATAAAAACATTATTGAATACATTTTTGAAAACATGGATATATAAGACATTATATTTATGACCAAAAGTGGTGAAATATGGATAAATTTTTTTTAAAAAGATTTATGTACCATTTTCAGAAAACAAGAGAGAAAAATGATACTTAAACATCAAAATTAAGTAGTAAAAATTGGAGAATAACAATGAAAGGGGTTTATTATAGAAGGATCATATAATTTCTTCAACATAAATTCTAGAATAAATAATAATGATTAAAATTGTATTGAAATATAAATATAATACCACTTTCGAAACTATTGAATCCAATTCCCCATAAAAGAATAATTTCAAATGAAACATTAAATTCCATGACCATATGGGTATTATAACACCCCATAATTCTAAAATAAGAACATTGTATTCGGTAGTATGTATGCCATGCAACACCAAGCGCGTAAAAAAGGTAAAATCCCAAAACATTCAAATATATTTATTATTTGAAATAAATTAAATATATTTTATATCTTTAAATGTAGAAGAAAATGAGTTCGCATATACAACAGGCAACAAAATATTTCTTCAATGGCTTGTGTTATAAACAAGACTCAGTTTTAATGAATAATAATATATTATTAAAATGTTATTAATTAACATAATAAGATATAAACTATATGTTAAATTAGAGGTTGTGAATAGGATTAACTAACTTATGAAAATATATTCCTTTTACAAAAATATAAGATGAATTCATAATTTACCAATTAATTATATATACATATATGAAAAAATTGAATACAAAGAAAATGTTTTTATAGAAAACTGCTCTTATACTCACAAAGATATTTTATCATGCTAAATTAAATTAAGTATAGAGTAATATTAATGTGAATTAATATTATATATTCAAGAAAATATATTCTATATTCATATAATATATTCGACAGTCATAAGATAATAACAATCCCAATACTAGAAATAAAAATCTATATTTTTATAAAGGCCATTTTACAGATTTTTAATGAAGAACATATTTTAAAATAAATTTTTGGAACATAAATATTTTTTATATGTCATAATAAACGTAATATTTGAAATAGGAACAAAAAAATTACCTTAGGGTTAATTTGTTCTATTTTTCTATGAAGTTTCATTTTTAAATGAATAGTGAAAAATACTAAATTTTAATTCAAAACCGCTTGTTCATCAAATTTATTTATATGGATAAATTATATTATAAATTAATTTTAAAGTTTAATTATATCAATGTTTTATTAGTTAATTGAACTTAGGTCATTTTAATCAATTTTAAATTGAAATTGGATATTAAAACCAAGAAAACATTAAATGGTTTTTACTTTAAAAGTGTGATTTTTCATCATATATGTAGGATTAAATTTAAATTAATTTCCTACACTTCTATGATTGTAATTTTAAAAATATAATTCCATAGTTTTAATAATAATAATTTATAATGTATAATAAGGTAAAATTATTTTTTTAGACAAAATATTAGTGAAATTAATTAAAATTAATTACAATGATTAAGGTGGAGTTAAGTTTAATCGGGGACTAAACCATAAGATTAAGGGCCAATATGACCTATAAATTTTTTTAACAGTGATTTTATGGTATTATTTAGACCCTATACCCACTTTTATGAAATTGGGATCATTATTTTAGCCACTGGAAATGCTAAAAATGTGGGTTGAATTCCCTTTTCCCACATTTACAAGAGTGACACTCTTCCACTATAAAAAGATACTAAAGCCACTCATTTTTTCAGAAATCATGAGACAGATTGTCTAGAACAATATCTACCCAAATATGTCAAAAATGTCTCTCCTCTAATCCTATAAAACTCAAATTGGGAGTAATTCCATCAAAGTAATCCTTATGGTGCATACCAAAATGATTTACCCGAATAAAAGGTAAAATTATTCCTCAAACTCATTAGTTTTATTTCCCTTATCTATACCATAAACTATTAATATTGTAATGACCTTACCCTAGTTTCCCAGATTCATTGCCTTCTTACATTACATTAGCATGATTATAAGAAATTTACATACCGAAGGAATGAATAGTTTATTTTATTTGGAAACAAGATACATACTTAAGTTCAACATTACAACATGAAATGAAAAATAACATATATGTTCTATTGGGAACATCAACCACTAAAAGAATATCCCTGAAAGTCAGTCATAATATACATATTCTTGTCCTGGGAAAAAAGAAACATAAGTAGGGGTCAGCTTAGATGATCAGTAATGGTAAAAGATAAAGCAGAATATATCATAAACATAAACATTAGGCATGGTGAATAATTAAAAAAACATTCCTTTAAAAATAAACTTGAACAAAATATTATAGGAAATTGATATGAGTAATCATTTTCATAATAAATCATAACCTTGGGTATTCTACTAGACTAATAACCACATAAACTATGAATTCATAGATTTATAATGAGGAAAGTTCATTTGTCAAACATTCTGAAACATGTCGCCAAGGCCTTGGCCAAGACATCTAAAAATGATTAACTCCTCGATCAAAACCATGACTAAAAATGGGGGAGGCCTCGTCCAAGTCCATATCTATTTGTCTCATGAGACCAACCGATGCATTGAGGGGATAGAGAGGGCCCCTCCCATTACATAATAAGTCTAATGAATTCCTCATGAATTGGATAAATATAATCAATATAAACATTTATATTAAAACCAACATATGAAATGTAAATCACATTCCCCAACCATTTAACATAAACACTAACCATTCATAGTAATATGGTGAAGGGTATAAAAATAGAACATCCTTAATAAAACTAATTATAAACCCTTCAATAACATATTTTAGAATATAACATAAGAGAAAAACCTAAATTAATTACAATATTCTATAATGGATGTTGAGATAGATTAAGATGCTTTTAAATGAGACCATTGAAAAATTCTTAAGGAAATAATCCTTAAACATTAAAAAGTGTCCCATACCAGCTTCAAACATTCAAATTGTAATCCCATAGAATATGATGAGAATAAGTAAACTCTTAATATGATATATCAATGGGATGTAAATACAAAACAATCAAGAAATAGTGGTGAATAAGTAATATATATCATAAAAGTAAAATTGAGATGAGAAAACTCAGTTTTTACATTGGAAAGAAGAGTTATTTTTGGAAAATCATTTTTATTTGTCATTAAATCATACTGTAAATATTTATATCACATAAAATAAATGGTAATGTCATTTATGTAATATTTTAGGCTTAAATGAATTCATATTGAGGTGAAACTGGTTAAAAATAGTTTTTAAAGAAACTTTGGAAATAAAACATTGTAGCGTGGTTTAAAGAAAATATTAAAGTACATTAATGTGAAAAAACAAGTTTTATTTCATAAATATGTAAATAAAAAAATATATATTTTTCATATTAAAATGTTTGATTTTATAAAGATAAATATGGATTGAAAAATATTATAGAGTGAACTTCATAATAGGAAAGAATTCGGGTAGTTCTATGAGTTGGGCTTGCATTTCAAAACAATTGTTTTGAATTATTCTTTTAAAACATGTCATGTCACGACCCGCCTTCACTAAAAGGAGGGAAGCGTCATCCAATTTCCAAGCCCTTCCTTATTCAAGTTGAAGGAGATATAATGTCCCTCGAAACCTGCCTTCAATAGGTCCCGGAGTGGCGACCAACGCCAAGGGTATAGAATTACTCACTAAATGGAAGGAATTACCCTTTTTCTTTTAATAGGATTGTGAGATATATAGTAAATCCCACAAAACCAAGACTAAAAGTGTAAGTAATATCGAAACAACCATTCCCATATGCATGTACCAAAAGTAAATACCACAAGGAACAAAGTGACTACAAAGGTAAAGTACCAAAGAAAGAAAAACAACAACTGCAACTGTCCCAAAGGTCCTACGCTAGCAAGGTCCCGCGCGATCCCCGAAGTCCTCCTGGAAACCTAAAAGCAGTTTTATATACATAGGTTGAGCATACAAGTAAATTCAGTAGGGAAAAACCAAAGACTCTCGTTCACAAGTGGTGGAACGTACTAAAGTCCCATGAGAAGCAAACAACCAACACTACCAAGGAGTTCATCCATCCCACTCACCGACCACACTCACCAAATAACACAAGAATGTAATATATAGTAATAGCACTTTGATGTCTGGGTACCCCACGCCACTTTACCAATGGTTATTGAATACATTATATGAATCGAACCAATCCCTCCATTCTCACTGCAGTCCCACTACCACACCCTGGCCGCACACACCTGGGCCATATCCTCATGCAGTCCCACTGCCAAACGCTGCCTGCAAACACCTGGGCCACAACAACTATCCCACGTACAAACACCTGGTCCAAAACTATCACACGTAACCATTCCTACAAACACCTAGTCCAGAACAACCATGGCCACGCCTGAAGACACCTAGGCCTCATCCCAAAGACACTTGGGAAACCACCTGCCCGCACACAACTAGGAAATAACCACCAAAATACCCTGCCCTAAAGGTTCATGGGCTTATAATGGACCTCAGGGCGTCACAGCCTGCCCAAAGATACTTGGTCTATCCGGGAAAGGGAGCAGAAAATGAGCTAATAACAACCCACTAATAGTAGTGTTGGGAAAAACACCCTCCCGCATGAAATGGGGGTGTTCGACACTAAGTGCTCAACTTGGGTGGGGCACGAATAAGAGAAAAACTATAAGTATAAGTATAGGTAACAAGCACTCACCCAAAGTTTAGGTTTTTCTTTAGCCTACCTAAATAACACAATCAGTACTACATCCAAGTCAGAAATCACACCAAACCAAAACCCATTTGTCCCATCCTGGTTTAAATGTTCAGTAATAATGTTTAAATAAGTTTTATTCACCTACTTGGGCAACTAGAAAGCATAAGCACAAGCCAAGGAAAGAGTACAGTCAAACATCAACTTAAACATTCACACCCGGTTCTCTTGTAAAGTCACAACCACAAAGGGATAAGTGAGATCCATCGATGTATTGGACCAAAGAAAACCGTAAAGTATAACCCCATGTCCCCAAAAGCCAATGTTTTCTCAACAACATGGGATTATACCCAAATTCATGATATAACGGAGGATCATATCTTCAATTTCGTAGCCATTGAGAGTATAATAATAGGGGATCCCATCCCCACCCACTTCACCCAACAATCATCCCGTGAATGAAAATAAAAGAACAACCACCTACCATCAACACAAAGCAGGCCCATGCGGGTATTTTCAGATTTAAAATATTTAACATACTCCATGATTTCAATTCCACTGGGCTTAAACCGAGGTTATCACAGAAAGGAGTTGATCCTAGTGCTTTTGATTTTTTTAACCAAATATAAGTAATTAACCAATTTACTTTTCACAGAAGGGGTTCACAATTAGAATACAAATCATTTAAACATCACCATAGGCAAGGGTTTGTTAGTTCAAAGGGAAAGGCCACCAACGACCATGATTTTCAGAAGGCGTAAGCCCGTACAATTCAGAAGACAATATCATAAAACAAAGAAGCATCATCAATCACAACCCTCCCCATTCATTCATTAGAATCCATTTATTATCTTCATTAAGGTTTGGTCCATCTAATTCTACAGAATCAAAATCCTGCCCACCCCACATGATACACAAAAGGGAGAGACGAAGGAGAAATTCCCTACTTGTTGATCAACGATCAACGCTAAGACTGGGCATGGAATTCCACAGATAGCGATGCATCTCGTCAGAATGAAGGGTACTTCTAGTACAGGGTGATTAAAAAAAGAAACCTAGGGAGAACACTTTTAGTTTATAAAGGCCGGGGATGGTTGAGATAAGAACGGGAAACCGTGTAAGGAGTGGGGTCGTGGGTTGACCACGCGGTTGAGACACCCCACACGTCATTAATGGGTCCCTGCAGTTTAGACCGACGCACACCCCATAATCATTTAATCTAATTAGGTGCATTTATAGGTGTTACTGGTCCTTAAAACAAGCTTAGAGGGGTATAAATATGGTTTACAACCCAATTTGCGCAAAACGAAGGCGCTACTGGAAAAACTGTGAGGGTAGCTGAGAGCTACTGGTAGCCGAGCTACCAATAGGTTGCAGCTACCAGTAGTCGAGAGATACCGGTGGATGAAAGCTACCAGTATACCGAGCTATCGGTATACAAGCAACCGGTAGTCTGTGGCTACTGGTAAACCGAGCTACCGATAGGCTGCGGCTACCGGTAGACTGAGCTACCGGTAGGCCGAGCTACCGGTAGGCTGCGGCTACCGGTAGACCGAGCTACCAGTAGGTCGAGCTATCGGTAGGCTACCAGTAGGCCTACTGTGGGTCAAACTTCACTGAGAAGTTGGGATGGCCTCCTAGACCACCCAGAACACCTCAATCATTAGATTTTTACTAAGTAATGGACCTCCCACAACCCGGGCCATTACATGTCACTCCTCATATAATAAAGATGTATTATGATTTGTAAACTAATATATAACATTAAATATGAATTTATTAGGATTAAATATTAATAAATAAGAATTTTATTGAGGTGAGTATACAATAAGAGAAACTTGAATGAAAATGGAGGTTCGGGTAGAAAATACTAAAAAACATTATAATCAATTGAATCTTATGCCACCAAATTAAAAATAATCAAACAATGAATTTAGTAACATTATAATATAAATATTAATGATATTAAAAATGAATTGTCAGTATAAATACACCATAAACAAGTAGTTGTAGTGAATACAGAATATCTCACCAAAATTGAAGTGAGATAAAGAAACCCTTACCTTAAATTCGAATGTGTTCCTCTCTTGAACTTAAGGACCTAGAATATAAAATTAGGATTATTAATAACTAAATTTATAAAAATTTCAACATGTATTTAGTTTATTATTATTTTATTAAGTTCATTATTTACTTATTTATAAGTTATAAAATTGAATTCTTCCATTCTGGAGTGTTGGCTTCTTTGGTTTTCATGATCAGTATATTTGTATATGAATATGGATGTTCATGTGTAAAGGATTTAATTCTAAAGAATTGAAATTATATATTATTTATGAAAAAAAATATGTTTTAATGGTTATATATATAATTTTTACATTGTATGAGGAAGAATCAATGGATGAAATATTAATAATAATCACTGCGATTATTTGGTGGTATTTAGATTATTATGAACTAGTTTTGTCATATGAGTTATTACTATGTAAATATACAAGTTCATGGATATTAATATTTCTATAATATATATATTATAGTCTAGTTCAAACATATAAATGGTTTCATGGCCTGTAATTAAGGATAAATTAAAGAACGAGACTTCTTCATCCACAAAGGTTTTAAGTTGGAGCCTCACAGACAATGATTTCATTTATAAAAGAGAGAGAGAGTAAGAATATTGATAATGGTTATTAAATTAACATGGTATAATTTCAATATATGTATTATTATGGATTTATAAGTATAAATTGGTCAGAGGAGGTTAGGATAGAATAAAAAATTGTAGAAATTGAAATGAAATTAAATGAAAAAGTAAGTTGATTTACCTCTTTTAATAACCTCATTGAGAACCTCCTTAAAGGAAGGGGTTTTGGTCTTTTGGTAATACCAAAAGATCCTGGATGTGGGGAATGACTATGTAAGGGAATTTGGGAAGATATTAGACAAGGGACATGGCTTGAGAAGACTTAAGAGAAGAGGGAGTGGGGGAGGGGGGTTATAGTGGATAAGAGGAGTGAAATTTGAATATTTTATACATTATTTTATTAATTCCCTCAAGACAACCAATAGTATTGATTCATGTGAACCAGAATAGAAATATGTGCATGTTATTTCGAACCTAGTGGTCTTATATCAGCCTTACATCACTTATGAACCTATAAATCATTTATTTATCATTTATCATAAATTATTGGATTTTACTATTCACCCAAAATTCAAGTATTTTAGAAAAATCCCAAAAATTTATCTGAACCATTTTTCAATGTATATAATTCAAAAATAAAATACATTTTTCAAAAAAAAAAACATTATAAATATTTTTAATTTAATTTTTAAATAAAATCATTATTTATTCCAAAAAACCAACTTTAAAACTATAACTTGTTTATTACACCTTGAGAAATTAATCAAGGTCCCATAAAATTATCATAAAACCATAAGAAAATAAAGTAACAATTTATGATTACATTTTATAAAAATACATTAACATTTTAAATTATTAAATTAATCATAAAGTTTTAATTAAAATATTTATGACATACAAAAATACCAAGACGTATACTATGATCATTCTTTTCATTTATAAGATGCCTAAATTTTATTTATACACTCATGGGTGAAGTTTCAATTTTTTTACCTATTCATTATTCATTAATATTCATAATGGTATGTTAATATTCTTTTGGGTATGTTGCTATTCATAAAAAACCAATTTTGTCTTATCAGACTCTAAACATCCTACTGAATTAAATTTTGTATTCCATTTTTTTAAATTCAAATCAAAGATGTGGAAAAATTATGTTTACTGTATTATTTATAACAAAGTGGTGTTTTTTAGAGGATCGGTGTTTTATGCATTCAATATTAAATATATTTTCAAAATATTTTGGTGTTAAATTATCCCCTCCTTATAGAAATTTCTTCCGTAAAATAATCAGAATGTTACCTCACAAAAAGATTTGGGTGGTTATTCATCATATGATCCTCAGGATGCCATGTTGCCTCTTTGATTTTATGATTTTTTTCAAAGTATCATTAGCAGTTGAGTCATCTAATTCATTAACACTTATTCCTTATTGTTTAGAATATATATAGGATCATTATTGTAAGATTGGCTGGGTTCCAATTCTATACCTTCCAAAGGGAGGAAATGCGTTGGGTCTGGCATGTACTTCTTCTACAATGAGAAATAAACACATTATGTACTTTAGACAATATAGGTGGCCTAACCAAATGACATGAAACAAATCCAATTATCTCCACAATTTCAAAAGGGCCTATATACCTAGGGTTATGTTTCCCTTTCTTCCAAAATCTTATAACACCCTTGCATGGAGATACTTTTAAGAAAACCTGATATCCCACTTGAAATTCTAAATCCTTCCTTCAATTATCATCATAGTTATTTTTTCTACTTTGAGCTACTTTTATATAGCCTTAAATAGTCTTTAGCTTCACTATTGTTTCCTCCACAATCTTTGGGCCCACAAGCCTCCCTTATCCCACTTCATCCCAACAAGTTAGTGTACGACATATCTTTCCATGCAGTGCTTCATATCGTTCCATTTGAATACTTTAATGGAAAATATTATTGTATGAAAACTCCACCAAAGGAAAATATTGATCCTACATACCTTGAAAGTCAAGTGAACATGATCTCAACATGTCCGCTAAGGTTTGGATCATCCTTTCTAATTTCCCATCAGTTTGTGGGTGATAAGAATTGATCAATCAATGCTCAGTATCCAAATATTTATAAAGGATTTTTCTTAATTTCGATGTAAATCTTGGATCACGATTAGAAACAACTGATATAGGTGCTCCATAAAATCTCACAACTTCATTGATATAGAGTCATGCTAGGTGCTCTAGTAAAAAATCCTCCCTTATAGCAAGGAAATGTGCAGATTTATTTAGTTGATCAATAATTATCCATACCACATCATTCTTCCTTGGAGCTTTGGGTAATCTAGTGAAACAATCCATGGTGATTTCATCCCATTTCCATGTAAGAATAGGTAGAATTTGCATGAATCCTATAGGATGTTGTCATTCAGCCTTTACCTGTTGACAAACTAGACATATAGATATATAATCATCAATTTCCCGAATCATGCTGTCCCACCAGAAATGTTCCTTCAAACCTCTATACATTTTAGTTCTCCTAGGATGTGTAGATAAATTAGAGCTATGGGAATCATCCAATAACTCCATTTTCAGCTTGGGTATAGAGAGATCTCATAGCCTCTTCCCAAATATTATAATTCCATTTTCTCAAAAAAATCCAATCAACTTCCCATCTTTCATAACATTAATTCTTTTTAATATTCTCATCATCAAATTGTGAAGCTTTAATTATTTACAATAATGATGGTACAGAAACAATTTGAAAAATTAATGATGTTTCACCTTCTTTGAAAAATCCCTATATCCATCCTCATTAGATCCATTTACAAAGGATCCTTGTCAATCCACATTTTTTTGATAACTCCATGATCCTTCCGACTCAATGAATCAGCTACCTTATTTTCCTTTCCTGGGTGGTAGTATATGGTGCAATGATAGTATTTGAGTAGTTCGATCCATCGCCTTTTCCTCATGTTGACTTCTTTCTATGAGAAGATATACTTCATACTTTTTTAATCTATATATATCTCACATTTCTCTCAATAGAGATAATATCTCCATATCTTCATAGAAAAGATTATAGCTGCTAACTCATGATCATGAGTAGGAGAGTTTTTTTCATGAATTTTTAATTGCCTTGATGCATAGGAAATAACTCTATCACTCTGCATAAGGACACAACTAAGTCATTTCTCTGATGCATCACTATATATCAAAAACCCTTCATTCCCCGATATTAGATTTAGGATCAGAGCATTAAATAATCTCCTCTTCAATTCCTCAAAACATTCCTCACATTCTTTTATCCATACGAACATAACTCCTTTACATGTATGTTTGGTCATTGGGTTGGCTAAATAGGAGAAGTTATGAAAAAAATACCGATAATAACCTATTAAACCAATAAAAATATTTATCTCAGTTATGTTTATTGGAGTAGTCTATTTTTGCACATCATTTGTCTTCATAGGATTAATAGATATTCCATCCTTAGAGAGAATTTGGCCATGAAAAGAAACCTATTGAATCCAAAATTCACACTTGATAAACTTCCAATATAATTAATTTATTCTAAGAGTCTTTAGAATAGTACTCAAGTGATATTAATGATATTAATAGATTTTGGATTATACGGAGATATCATGTCACTAGTACAAAAAAAAATTTACGTCGGTTATTTATAACCGACGTGAAAAGCCCTCTAATTGATTTATAACACCGGTTATAATATAACCGACATTAAAAATGCCTTATGTTGATTTCTCACATCGGTTATTTTATAACCGACATGATAAATCAAATATATCACTTTCTCACGTCGGTTATTTTATAACCAACGTGAGAAATCCATTATCTTGATTTATCACATTGGTTATTTTATAACTGAGGTGATAAAGACAATTTTTTACACCGGTTATTTAATAACTGACATAATAAATTAGTTTATCAGGTCGGTTTTAAAAAAACCGATGTGAAAGTTAAAATTTTGAATCACACAATCACGAGATCAATTTTTTTACAACGCGACATTGAAATTTTCAATTGCTGCCTAATATTTCATATGCTGTGAATTTATTTTTAAGCGATTTTCACAGATATTTTCACGTCATTTATTATATATCCAACGTGAAAAATAATTTTTTATGATGTTTTCACGTCGGTTATATAAGAACCGATGTGAAAAATACATTTTATGACTTTTTCACGTTGATTATTAAATAACCGAAATGAAAACTTGATAAAAAGACATGTAGTTAATGTCCTATTCTTCTATTTCACATGTCCTGGATCTCAAATGGTGTTACGGATCAATAGTTATAGCCATCAAAATTTGATCTCCTCTAAACTAAGTCTTAAAAATGTCAACTTCTGATGTCCATAACTTCTGATCCGTAAATCATGTTGAGCTCTGCGACCTGTCAAAATGAAGCTTGGAAAATTATCTATATGTTGTTAAACATTTTTCATGTCGTTTATTTAATAACCAACATGAAAAATGACTTTTAACGCCGGCTATTTAATAATCGACGTGAAAAATCAGCCTTCATTCGATTTTTCACATCGGTTATTTAATAACTAAAGTTAAAAGTCATTTTTCACGTCGGTTATTAAATAAATGATGTGTAAAATAAATAAAAACATGTATAAAATTTTCCAATCTTCGTTTTGATAGGTCATGGAGCTCAAACGGATTTACGGATCCAAAGTTATGGCCATCAGAAGTTGACATTTTTTAAGACTTCGTTTAGAGGAGATCAAATTTCGATGGCTATAACTTTTGATCTGTAACACCATTTGATCTCCAGTACATGTCAAATAGAAGAATAAGACATTAACTACATGTTTTTATCAATTTTCCACGTAATTTATTTAATAAATGATGTGAAAAAGTTATAAAAATGTATTTTTCACGTCAGTTCTTATATAACCGACGTGAAAAGGTCATAAAATTTTATTTTTCACGTCGGTTATTATATAACCGACATGAAAAATCAGTGAAAATCACTTAAAAATAAATTCAAAGCATACGAAATATTAGGCGATAGTTGAAAATTTCAATGCCGCTTTGTGGAAAAATACTAAATATTAGGCAGTAATTGAAATTTTCAATGCTGCGTTGTAAAAAAAATTGATCCCATTATTGTCGTGATTCGAAATTTTAACATTCACATCAGTTTTTTTATAACCGACATGAATGATAAGTTTTTTATCCCACCAACGTGAAATTTCGATTTTTTATAGCGTGAAATTGAAATTTTTGATTGCCGCCTAAAACATTTAATACTGTGTTTTCTTTTACCATATCATTTATATATTTTCATTATGCACATATGATTAACATTTTTCTAGGATCATTTCTTTCAACCATCACCATCCAACCGAGTCGACTCGTTCGATCTTCATCATGAATCTATTATTTGTTATTTTTGTGATCTTATCAAGGTATTTGTTATTATTTTTCCATGATTTATGTTTTTTATGATTAGTATTCTTAATTATTATACCATTTAACGGTTTTTATTTTATTATAATTAATAATAACTTTCCGCATCATGGTAAAACTACAATTCATCCTTCAGATTCAATTTTTTTTAGACGAAGTTCTTCACTTCGCGATCTCATCAAGGAATTTGTTATTATATTTCCATGATTTATGTTTTTTATGATTAGTTTTCTTAATTCTTATACAATTTAATGAATATTATTTTATTATAATGAATAAAAATGTTTCTTATCATGTTAAAACTACAAATCCTCCATCAGATTCAAAAAATCCTTTTAAGACGAAGCTTTCGTTGGCTGATTTGATGTTTCCTTGTAAAAAATATGAATTTTCTAATAGTCATAACTTTCAAAACGTAACTCCATTTTAACTCTACGACCTATCAAATCAAAGATCTCAAAATTATCTACAATATTGTTAACATTTTTTATGTCAGTTATTAAATAACTGATGTCAAAAATTCCTTTTTAACGACGGTTGTTTAAAAACTGACGTGAAAAATCTGAAAAAAATATTTTTCACGTCGGTTAGTAAATAACGGATGTGAAAATGTTTTTTTCATGATTTTCACGTTGGTTATTTTAAAACAGACATGAAAAATAGAGTTTCAACGTCATTTTTTATGAAAAATAGTTGGTCTTTCATGTCGGTTTTTAAATAACCGACGTTAAAATAATGAAAAAAATATATATAACGTTGGTTAATAAATAACTGACGTTAAAAATAATATTTTTAACGATGCTCGCAAACACTTCGGTTCAAAACTGACGTGAAAATGAAAAAATAACTGACGTAAAAAACTGTTTTTGTACTAGTGTCTATATATACCACCACAAAGACATCAAGATATTCCTTGAAAACTCTATTCATTAGATTCATGAAAATAGAGGGTGCATTAGTCAGTCCAATAGGTATTAATATAAACTTGTAATGCACATACCTATATCAAAATGCTATATTTGAATCTCTTCCTTCCTCACATGAAACTGATGATATCCAGATCAAATATCAATCTTCAAAAAATATTGGGCTCCTTGAAGTTGATCGATCAAGTCATCAATGTGTGGTAGGGGATACTTGTTCTTTGATGTTATAGAAATTATCTTCCTATATTCAATGCACAACCTCATAGATTCATCTTTATTCTTAACAAAAATAACATGAGATCCACATAGAGAAACACTAAGAAAAATAAATCATTTATCCCTCAATTCCTTGAGTTATGTATTCAATTCCATTAATTCCACAGTGGCCATTCTATAAGGGGTATTTTATATGGGCCTTGAATTAAAAATTAAGACCTTGAAAAACTCAAATTCCCCCTCTGGAGGATGTCTAGGTAAATCCTCGTGAACGACATCAACATATTCTTTCACAATAGGTACGTCCTCTATTTGAACATTCCTTTCCTCACCCATAGTTATTGTATTCTCTTACTCCCCTGATAATTTAATTTAATAGAGCTACTGTGGGTGAATCTAGAAGAGAAATGGATTGTGATGTCTTTTTTCTAAATATAATTTATTCCACATCATCTTAAAAAATTTTAACCTCGTTCTTCTTGCAATAAAATTTCACATCATATTTTGAAATCAAATACATACTGAGGATTATATCAAAGACAATCATGGGTATGATTATAGAGACCCAAATCTTAACGTACATGGACATTACATTACTTTTGCGGAATACTTAGTACATAACAAAAACACACACACAAGGACCGTAATAGTTTAGTGTCTTTAGAAACTTGGAATATAAACTTCTAATCATGTTGAAAGATCTTCAACATCTCCCATAACGATTCTCCCCTTTTTGTTTCCTTACCTAAAACCTTTCTTTTAATCCTGGGGGAAAAGAAAATAAAAAAAGGGTGAGATCAAATTCTCAGTAAGGGTAAGCATTGAGAAAATAAAACAAACCATATACATTGGAACTTCAAAACATGAACATAATATTTAAACATCAAAATCTTGAGAAATGACAAAAAACATGGAAGTACGTAAGTCATAGATCATAATGGATCATCAATCATGATAAAATATCATATGAATAATGCATGTAATTGTGGAATCCATTAACCACATGTAATTATTTCCATAGTATCCAAAGCATTACTGCCATGACAATCTTAGTGGACAAAGTCCCTTTCTGAATCGAGTTCACTCCTCGTTTCAGTCCTGTAACACTGAACCAGATTAACTTACCATTCCATCCATGTCTATCTCATGAGATATAAATATTTACCCAATTCATTTGAGGTAGATATAGGTCCCACCCATCTCATAATGAAATCATTCTTATTTGTGCCACAAAATCATAAATCATATCATAACCCATGTAATAAATTGGGATTCTTAACCATCATGCCATCATAACACAGTCCATATAAAACAAATGGATATCATTTCATCATAACAAGAATCATACCATGTAAATAATTGAGACATTATACTTGAAACATACACATATTAAATAATGTCATCTTAGATGGAAAATAGTTTTGATAAAACACTTGAAATGAATTCTTGAGGAAAATATCCTTTCTTCAGCAAAATAATTTCCTTTTCTGAAATTGTCATTCAATTTTAAAAGAAAAGGATTTTTTGAAAGTAATCATAAAATCTTTTAGAGGAAGCTTCATGAAAATGAGGTGTTATGAAACTGTAAAAATCCGTTCATGCCGTGTATGTTACAAAAAAACATTCTCCTCATACTTTTGCCGGAAATGTCAAAAAGTACATCGTAAAAGAAAGATTCCTTCCATACATTGTGGTAAAAGTCAAAAAGGGGTAAAAATGACTTTAAAAATTCAAGGAATAATATTAAACATTTTATGAAAACATTTTGAGAAAACATGGACACGGATTATAAACATAACCCCAGTAAATACTTACGAATAAACAATCTCAGATAAGAAATGAGATTGGAATAATTATCCCTTACCTTACATCCGATATGCTTCATGTGTATCCGAACCTCCTTTATAATGATTTAAATAGTTTCATTGACTTATTACAGAATCATATTCATTTTTATGATATCATATATGGTTCACTTATGACTTTATATTACCCATTCTTTTGTAAATTAATGTTAAAGTAACGTTTTGGGAAGAAACGTTTCATTAGTCGTTCGTGTTTTAACTTGTAATTATTCATATGATTACTTAGATCATGGTTACATAAATATAGAATGTAAAACATGATTTATATATAATATATATTCATAATATACATATATATAACAGATCGATAAATGGAAAGAAATACACCGTTCATGGAGGTGGTAGGTCGTACGTACGCATGAATGCTGTTTTTGTTTCCTTATTGAATTGAATGGAATTAAGTAGATGACATACATATATACATAAATTCAGTATCATTATTATGTCATATATTTCATGATTACTTATTATATATAATTTATAATCATTCATGAATGGTTAATCAATGAGAATGAATCTCATCGCGTCGTGGAGACGGTAGTCCGTACGTACGCACGAGCGATGATATCATTACCATGATCGTGGAATTGTATTGAAGTGTATGTATAATATTTCAGAATCAATATCACTTTACAATAATAATATATAGTCATTATTTACACCATTATACCCATCCAAGTAAGGTGGTGGTGGAAAATAGATTACACCACGACGTGGAGATGGTATTCCGTACGTACGCACGCGTGGTGATTTTTTTTCTGTAGGATTGATAGATGGTGAAATAGGGTTGTTTCACACGTATAATAACATATCCGTATATGAGTGACACTGATGTTATTACTTCATAATGAAATAATAAAAGAAGAATATGTGGAAGAATAAATAAAGTTGAAAAAATCGGTAATGGACATTACCTCTTCTTTGAAGAGCTTCTTTGAGACCTACATTTAGGGCACTAAAATTGGTCTTTGAAGAAGACCAAGACCTCTAGGATGTTTCTAGGGAAGTTTAGAGGAGAAATGGGCATGTTTTGGCCGATATTGAAGGATCAATGTGGTGTGAGGAAGAGAGGGAGGAGGTGCCCTTTTATAACGGAGGAGAGGGGAACCTTTGGAAATACTAAATATATTATTTTATTATAAAGTCATATTCAGTTTTCAATAGCTCAAAATTGATTTATTTCTAATCTAATGTGGGTATGGGTAGAAATCCTCTCATCCAATATAATTTTGAAAAGTTTAGTTCACTATTTTAACCTTATCATTTAGATTTAACATTAAGTTAGATAATTTTAATTTTACCGTGTCTTTTTGTGTTCTTACACTACAAGGTTAATAAACATACTATAACAATCCAACAGAACAACGAGTTATTTATTATTAATACATATAACCTTATCTAAGTCATTTTTCCAAACCTTATATTTTTAGGAATAAAATAACAATTAATAATATAATATTTGTTTTAAAAACTATTTTATGTCAATTTTGACACTATTTAGTAATTGATTTTTTTGAAAATCATAACAGAATTATTATTTTGAAAACAGTTAATTAAAACAATACTAACAGGTCATATTAACCTATAAAATTATTTTTATTCATAAAAAGTCTCAAATTACATTTATTTTTGTATTTATAACATCAATTATGTCAATATTTCATTAATAAGATAATTACTGCATCATCTTTGTGTCATAAATAAATTAAATTATTTAATGTCTATAAATTACAAATAAAATACCATTATGTAGGATATCTTTTTAGTTTTCTAATGAATATTTATAGTCTAACTTATCTTATGTATAACCCAATTTAAAAATTATTTACTTATTAAACTTTGATTTTAACTATTTTAACCCTTCTTTAAATAAATTAATAATAAATGTCCTAATCTATTCCAAGTGGGCCTAAATGGTCATAGTTTATTCCTAGGGTTGTTTTTGGTCGAATTAAACTTATCCAATAGAATTAGGACAGGTGTTAGGGTAATAATAATATCATTTTTACCCTTAAATACCCTATTTACTTTTAACCGTAGTTATTAAAAGTAAAAAAGTTACTATTCACCAAAAATTATTTTCATCTCATTGAACCACATTTTACTTATTGACATCAACTGTGTCTCTTGGATTTTTTAAATTCCACTCACAGAAGTGGTAAAATTAAGTTATATGTAAATTTTCAAATTCTCCTAGGAGATGGGTAAAAGACGGTAAAAAGTTCAATAAAATTTTCATATATCTAAAATTTTTATAAAATGACTCCAATGAATTACATTGAACTTATATAGGTATTATGTATCAATTTTGACCTAAAATAAATTTATAAAAAATAAATAATTATTTAAATAAAAAGTCGGTTTTTAAATAGTAACCTAGTGTTTTCACTATTCATCAAAAATTGAATGTTTTCAGAAAAATACAAAAATTTCACCCTAGGCTAATTTCTATATTCCGAATCCAAAAATGATGTCCATTTTCAAAAATAAAATATATAAAATCTCAAAAAGTGGGTATTACTATTCATAACGGCTAGTTTTAATAATATTTTAATAGTGTATCGTTGTTTAGCAAAACTCGGTATTGCGTACAACACATGCTATCGTGGAAGGTCGCGCTTGCGTGTAATGCAAGACAAGTTAGGGATGCGTGTTTTGTAAGCTCCTTTTGGTGTAGTGTACAACACAATACATTAATGAAATTAAAAAGAATATTTTTCGTAAAATCTTGGGGGGTTACATTCTACCCCCCTTAAAATGAATTTCTCCCTTGAAATTCGTCGGGGATATAAATGGTTTACTACTCGAAAGTTTCATTAATAGAAACCCACATCATCAAAAGGAATACCAAAACTTGGCTTTAAAAAATAAAGTATGAAACGTAACGGTTACCCAAATTAACTAATCATTGGGTTTCCACATAGGAGAACATAAGTGAAAATATGGATATGGAAGAGAAATCTAACAATCATGTTCTGATGGAGAGTGGTAGAGAACATGGCTATGAAAAAGCCAACAATCACAAAGCCATAGATTTGTAATGATCTAAGGTACTATCTGATTCATTGGATATAAGATCACTAGGACAACATTTTTGGTTTTCAATATCATTTCCCTAAAGTTGAAAATTTTGAATTAGAAGAAATACTGACTTGATTTTGGTACAATCTCACTGTTGTTTGTTCTTTAAACAATTTCCACTTCATCTCTTAAAGAAATAAATTTGAATTTGTTATTTGTGATATGTTAACAGATCATGTGATAGAATGATGGGTCATTCCATCTGTTTCAAACAAAAGGTTAGAAAAATTTATAAGTCCATCTTATGGTGAGATTAATCGTATATGGTTCCAAAAATGGACTTATACTTTATTTATAATACCGCTTAATAAAATAAAACTACTTTCCACAAACCAGGGACTTCCTGTAGGCTAGTGGTAGGCGATAAAGGCCAGCCGCACTTCGGTTGTGGTTTCGATTCCCACAGCCTTGTCCGACACGATGGGTTGTCGCCCGTCCTGCAGGTTGTCCTTTTTCTAAAACTACATTACTATAACATCCCATCAATAATATCAAAAAAAGTTCTATCCTTAAACAATACTAACTTATGTCCAACATAATCCATTCCAATCTTTAGGCTTATCCATAATATTGCAGTCCATTCTCATAGTATAAAGAAAACTATTACTTGAAATGTCATCAATTAAGCATGTGAATACCATCATTTATCATTTATATATCTTGCTGGTCACATTCCAATCATGTGAATACCTTAATCATGTATTCTCTTTAAAAATGAATACCCATTAAACCATAGTGAAAACATGATTGCTGTCAAAAGTTAACTCTTTCCACATACCAAAATCCAAAAATTCTATATACTCAAACCATGATATAACCTTCTCCTTATATCATTCATGAGCTCATGAATACTATCAAACATTTAATTTTCTTCTTATCCCTTTATTATGCGCATATCATCTATTTTCCAAAAATATATGAATATCCTTTCATGGTTACTGGTACCATTCATCATACACATTCAAAACAAAAGAAAAGACAACAGTGTAACAATCCGTAGATGTCTCTTTATTCTATAGTATCATGATATTACTTATACAACATTACACTTGATAAACTTGTAATCATTCCACTACCTTCTTAAACCATTGGCCGAGCTTCAACAATTATTTCATCTCACATATCATTTATAGTATCTTCATCATCATCAACATAAATACTACCCATATGACCATACAGATTCTCTTCATGAGACTTTCCCTTAGGGTATTGGTTTGCATTATTATCGTACATTCCAAATTTAAAACATTTAACCATTGATGATGTCATAGCAATACCATTATCCTCATCCATGGTGTTAACTGAACCTTTTCCTTTGCACTTACTGGCTTTGTGTCCTTATTTTCGACACCCAAAGCATCTTCCAGTTCCGTTGAAACATTCTCCTTGATGCCTCTTCCCACATGATTTACATGAGGGAAATTGAACTTTCTTTCCTCTATGATCATCATGAAACTCCTTCTTTCTCTTATTACCTGAGTCAGGAAACTTAACAAAGTTGAGATTATTGATCATATTTTGAGATTGCTGATTAGGCATAATAACGATATGTGGACCTCCAGATCGAATTTCATTTGGTTTCTCATGAAGAATATCATTCCATTTTCCATCATATCCTCCATTATCATGAATCCTCCTATTTCCAGCCATTTTCTAAAACCCAAAAAGAATAGTATGGGAGGCAAAAATCATGATAGGGAAAACAACATAGTAAAGGGGGAGTACCATCGATATCTAACATCTTAGGTTAAATTCTAAGATCGTTACCGTTGTTCTAGGACTATATCCTATATGTATACTTATCCTTAGGGACATCCCTAGGCATACCTTAGAAATATCTCTAGGGATCTCACTAACGTTTTCGCATCCTAGTTTCCAAAGGTTGACTAAACCTTTCCTCTGATACCAACTGTAGATACCTGAAGCTTAACGTACATGGACATTACATTAATTTTGTGGAATACTTAGTACATAACAAAAACACACACACAAGGACCATAATAGTTTATCGTCTTTGGAAACATGGAATATAAACTTCTAGTCTTGTTGAAAGATCTTCAACATCTCCCATAACGATTCTCCCATTTTTGTTTCCTTACCTAAAACCTTTCTTTTAATATTGGGGGAAAATAAAATAAAAAAAGGGTGATCACAAATTATCAGTAAGGGTAAGCATTGAGAAAATAAAACAAACCATATACATTGGAACTTAAAAACATGAACATAATATTTAAACATCAAAATCTTGAGCAATGACATAAAACATGGTAGTACATAAGGCATAGATCATAATGGATCATCAATCATGATAAAATAGCACATGAATAATGCATGTAATTGTGTCATCCATTAAGCATATGTAATGATTTCCATAGTATCCAAGGCATTAGTGCCATGACCATCTTAGTGGACAAAGTCCCTTTCTGAATCGTGTTCACTCCTCATTTCAGTCTTGTAACACTGAACCAGATTAACTTACCGTTCTATCCATGTCTATCTCATGAGATATAAATCTTTACCCAATTCATTTGAGGGAGATATAGGTCCCACCCATCTCATAATGATATCATTCTTACTTGTGCCACAAAATCATAAATTATATCATAACCCATGTAATAAAGTTGGATTCTTAAACATCATGCCATCATAACACAATCCATATAATAAAAATGGATATCATTTCATCATAAGAAGAATCGTATCATGTAAATAATTGAGACATTATACATGAAACATACACATATTAAATAATGTCATCTTAGATGGAAAATAGTTTTGATAAAACACTTGAAATGAATTCTTGAGGAAAATATCCTTTCTTTGGAAAAATAATTTCCTTTTCTGAAATTGTCATTCAATTTTAAAAGAAAAGGATTTTTTGAAAGTAATCAAAAAATCTTTTAGAGGAAGGTAATGAAAACGAGGCGTTATGAAACTGTAAAAATCCGTTCACACTGTATAAGTTACCTAAAAACATTCTCCTCATACTTTTGCCGGAAATGTCAAAAAGTACATCGTAAAAGAAAGATTCCTTCTGTACCTTATGGTAAAAGCCAAAAATGGTTAAAAATGACTTTAAAAATACAAGGAAGAATATTAAACATTTTATGAAAACATTTTGAGAAAACATGGACATGGAAGATAAACATAACCCCAGTAAATACTTACGAATAAACAATCTCGGATAAGAAATGAGATTGGAATAATTATCCCTTACCTTACATTAGATATGCTTCATATGTATCGGAACCTCCTGTATAATGATTTAAATAATGTCATTTACTTATTACAGAATCATATTCATTGTTATGATATCATATATGGTTCACTTATGACTTTATATTACCCATTCTTTTGTAAATTAATGTTAAAGTAACGTTTTGGGTAAAATCGTTTCATTTGTCGTTCGTGTTTTAACTTATAATTATTCCTATGATTACTTAGATCATGGTTACATAAATACAGAACGTAAAACATGATTTATATATAATATATATACAGAATATAAATATATACAATAGATCGATAAATGGAAAGAAATACACAGTTCATGGAGACGGTAGGTCGTACGTACGCGTGAACGCTGTTTTTATTTCCTTATTGAATTGAATGTAATTAAGTAGATGACATACATATATACATAAATCCAGTATCATTATTATGTCATATATTTCATTATTAATTATTATATATACTTTATAAACATTCATGAATGGTTAATCATTGATAATGAATCTCATCGCGTCGTGGAGACGGTAGTCCGTACGTACGCACGAGCGATGATATCATTACCATGATCGTGGAATTGTATTTAAGTGTATGTATAATATTTAAGAATCAATATAACTTTACAATAATCATATATAGTCATTATTTACGCCATTATACCCATCCAAGTAAGGTGGTGGATGAAAATAGATTACACCACGGCGTGGAGACGGTATTCCGTACGTACGCATGCGCGGTGATTTCATTTTCCGTAGGATGGATAGATGGTGAAATAGGGTTGTTTCACACTTATAATAACATATCAGTATATGAGTGATATTTATGTTATTAATTCATAATTAAACAACTAATGAAGAAAATGTGGAAGAAGAAATAAAGTTGAAAGAATCGGTAATGGAGATTACCTCTTCTTTGAAGCGCTTCTTTGAGACCTCCTTTTAGGGCACTGAAATTGCTCTTTCACGAAGACCAGGACCTTTAGGATGTTTCTAGGGAAGTTGAGAGGAGAAATTTTCAGGGGTTTTCCATGCATGAAGGCTCAATGTGGTGTGGCGAAGAGAGGGAGGAGGTGCCCTTTTATAAGGGAGGAGAGGGGCACCTTTGGAAATACAAACAATATTATTTTATTATAAAATCATATTCGGTTTTCAATAGCTCCATATTGATTTATTTTGAAGATAAGGTGGGGATGGGTAGAAATACTCTCATCCAATAGAAATTGGACAAGTTTAGTTCACTATTTTAACCTTATCATTTAGATTTAACTTTAAGTTAGATAATTTTACTTTTACCGTGTCTTTTTGTGTTCTTACACTATAAGGTTAATAAACTTACTATAACAAGACAAACGAACCCCAAGTAATTTATTATTAAAAAATATAACCTTATCTAAGTAATTTTTCCAAACCTTAGATTTTTATGAATAAAATAACAATTAATAATATAATATTAATTTTAAAAACTATTTTATGTCAATTTTGACACTATTTAGTAATTGATTTTTGTGAAAATCATAACAGAATGATTATTTCGAAAAAAGTTAATTAAAACAATACTAACATGTCCTATTAACCTATAAAATTAGTTTAATTCATAAAAAGTCTCAAATTACATTTATTTGGGTATTTATAACATCGATTATGTCAATATTTCATTAATAAGATAATTACTGCATCATCTTTGTGTCCTAAATTAATTAAATTATATAACCTCTATAAGTTACAAATAAAATAAAATTATTTAGGAAATCATTTTAGCTTTCTAATGAATATTTATAGTCGAAAATATCTTATGTATAACCCTATATTAAAAATTATTTACTTATTAAACTTTGATTTTAACTATTTTAACCCTTCTTTAAATAAATTAATAATAAATGTCCTAATCTAATCCAAGTGGGCCTAAATGGTCATATTTTATTCCTAGGGTTGTTTTTGGTCGAATTTAAATTATCCAATATAATTAGGACATGTTTTAGGGTAATAATAATATCATTTTTACACTTAATTACCCTATTTACTTTTAACCGTGGTAAATAAAAGTATAAAGTTACTATTCACCAAAAATTATTTTCATCTCATTGAACCACATTTTACTTACTAACATCAACCGTGTCTCAAAGATTTTTGAAATTCCACTAACAAAAGTGGTAAAATTAACTTTTATGTAAATTTTCAAATTCTCCTAGGAGGTGGGTAAAAGACGGTCAAAAGTTCAATAAAATTTTTATATATCTAAAATTATTATAAAATTAATCCAATGAATTACATTGAACATATATAGGTATTATGTATCAATTTTGACCTAAAATAAATTTAAATAAGATAAATAATTTTTTAAATAAAAAGTCGGTTTTTAAATAGTAACCCAGTGTTTTCACTATTCATCAAAAATTGAAAGTTTTTAGAAAAATACCAAAATTTCACCCTAGGATAATTTTGATATTCCGAATCCAAAAACGAAGTCCATTTTCAAAAATAAAATTTATAAAATTTTAAAAAGTGGGTATTACTATTCATAACGGCTAGTTTTAATAATATTTTAATAGCATATCGTTGTTTAGCGAACCTCGGTATTGTGTACAACACACGCTATCGTGGAAGGTCACGCTTGAGTGTAATGCAAGCCAAGTCAGGGATACGTGTTGTGCAAGCTCCTTTTGGTGTAGCGTACAACACAAGACATTAATGAAATTAAAAAGAATATTTTTCGTAAAATCTTGGGGTGTTACAATGATAATAAAATCTACAGATAAAGCATGTTTATATGCCATAATGGGGACTTCCTCACATATCGTTTTTGCAATGATACTTCCCTTAAGAGTTTTTACTAACATCTAAATCACTAAATCAAATTGGAAATATCAAATTTTCTTATAAAACATAGAAGATATGAAAGAATGAAATGATCTAGAATCAAATAAAGCATTGGATAAGTTTGACAAAATGATTAAAGTATCTTCCACCATGTCATTAGGAAATTCAATATCAGTAGTTGTGATCGTATAAGATAGTCCCTACTCCCTTGGAATTTTCTATGGAATGTTTCATTGATTATTTGGACAATCATTATCATAGTGTCTCAAATAGAAAAAAATTTTATCATTAAACTTTAATAGATTCTTTTTCCCCTTGAAATCACAATCAATATGGTCTCTCAGTCCACACTAGTAGCACAACCCTTTTATATTTAACCACACAAGATGGTGTTTCATTCCAAAATTATCACAGGTTGGAAATTCAAATCTTCCCTTCTTTCCCATTTCCTTATTTCCTTTTTTAGAGTTTTCAGCAACACTATTCTTCGCTTGCATTCCCTTAAAGTCATAAGACTTGTAAAATTCATTCCCCGTCTTGATAGAACTTGATAATATATATTCTTATGATGAGAAACATTGGGGGGCTAGATCCCTTTGGAGTAATGGTTTTAAACCATGAAATAATTAGTCAATATTTCTCCTTTGATTGCGTATATAGTTCACAACATGCCTTTCTAGCCTTGTAAAGTTGGATTCATACATGGAAATATTTTCATCCTCCTTCTACCTCAGATTCAAGAATTGAATTTCCATTTCCTCTCATTTTTCATGAGTAAAATATTTTTCTAGGATGATTTCCTTAAAATCCCTCTATTCTATCACTTATATTGCTTCCTCCTCCTTTGTGTTTTGGAGTAATGAACACCACGTATTTTCACATTCCGATAGATGACAAATTTCCATAAAAACCTTATTTATTTGGTTAAATCCCAAAGCAAGAAATATCTTCTCTAGGAAACTTATCCACTACTTAGCTACAAATGGATTCATAGTACCATTGAATAATGAAGGCTGTTGTTGCATAAATCGATCCAAAATATCTCGTCCACGTAGTGTATCTGGATAATCCATATGTGTATAGTTATTGTTTATAACCTCAGTAAGTTTTCTCAGTGTAGTAATAAGTTTCTCTGCACCAGTCCCAGCTCCAGAGCCAACATCATTATCTTTCATAGGAGGGGAATACCTACATGGGGTATGTGTGTTCATGCGGTTTCCATGCCTTCCATAAGGAACCATTTATAAAAAATGGCATACACTATATTAGGTTATGAATCATAATGTAACATCTCAATATAGAAACATACTTAGAATAAATTGAAATTATATACATAGAGAATATATTAATCCTAAACATGGTTTCCTGGAGGAAAAATTTTCATTTAAATCCTTCATAATTGCTTTTATAAAAAATGTAAATTATCCTAAGAATATCCCCCAGGAGTGTAAAACCAGGTGCGCAGTAAGGCATGTTGTCATGTACCAAGATATCCTAGTTCAAGCCTGAAACTCATTGTCAGAGTTTTCACTCCTAAGTATATCTATTACAAAACCATTTCCACTTGTATTATTCAGACACAGATGTATTTTCTAGAATGATTCATAAAATCTATTCCGTATAAAAAATTACAAGATTTTCTTGTATGTTTTATCCTCATAGACTATCTTCGTGGTTTGTTACAAAATATACATTCTTTAAATCTAGTTTCCATGTTTTCTACTAAACTTTATTTGATACCAATTGTAAAGAACCAAACCCAGTTACCTGAAGTCGGTGCCTTATTACATTACATTTGTATGATTACAAGAAATTCACATCCTGAAGGAATGAATAATTTAGTATAATTGGAAAAAATATACATAAATAAGTTCAACATTACAACATGGAATGAAAAACAACATATAAGTTCTATTGGGAACATCTACCACTGCAAGATTATCCTAGGAAGTCAGTCATAATATACCACTTCTTGTCCTGAAAAAACTGAAACAAAACAGGGGGTGAGCATAGATACTCATTAAGGTTAAATAATAAAGAAAAATATATCATAAATTTAAATATTAGGCATGGTGAATAATTGAAAACACAAGACTTTAAAAATGATCTTGAACATAATATTGTAGGAAAATGATCAGATTAAACATTTCCATAAAAATAACAACCATGGGTATTCTACTAGTCTAATAACCACATGAACTATGAATTTATAGATTCATAATGAGGGAAGTTCATATGTCAGAAATTGTGAAACATAACATCAAGGCCTTTTCTAAGACATCTAAAAATGATTAATGCCTCGGCCAAAACCATATCTAAAAATGGGCAAGGCTTTGTCCAAGTCTATATCTATTTGTCTCATGACACCTAGAGATGCATCGAGAGGATATACTGGGACCCATTGGTCACATAATAAGTCCAATGAATTCCTCATATGAAATACTTGAATATAATCAATATATAAATTCATATAGAAAATAACATACGAAATGTAAATAACTTCCCCCAATCATTTTACATTAACACTAACCATTCAGAGTATTATGGTGAAGGGAATCAACATTTCACATCAACATTTAAACTATTAAAAAACCCTTCAACAACATATTGTCGATGATAACATTATATATAAACCTAAATGAATTATAAGATTCAACAATGGATGTTTATATAGATGAATAAACTTTTAAATGAGACTATTGATAAATTCATCATGAAATAATTTTTAATCATTCCAAAGTGTCCCATACCAGCTTGATATATTAAAATCATAACACCATATAATATAATGAGAATAAAGAAACTATTGATATGATATAAAAAAGGGAATTACATACACAACATGTAAGAAATAAGTGGTTAACAAGGCAAATATCTCATTAATGTTAAAGTGAGATGAGAAAAATCATTTTTTACTTAGGAAAGAAGACATCTTTTGGAAAATAATTTTTTTATTAAATCAGATTGGGAACATATATATCCATTAAATAAAAGGGAAGGTCAATTAATTTATATTTGGGACATAAATAAATTATTATTTAGTATAATCCATTTAAAAAGTGTTTTTGAAGAAACATTTGAAATAAAACATTTTAGTGCGGTTTAAGGAAAATATTAAAGTACTTTAATGTGAAAAGGCATATTTGCTTTCATAAATCATGAAATGAACCAAAATTTATTTCTCATGTTAAAATTTGTAATTTTATAAATACAAATATGTCTTAAAAGAGATTATATAGTGAACTTCATAATATGTAAGAATTTGAGAAGTTCCTTGAATCGAGGTTGCATTTCGGAACAATATATTTGAAATATTACTTTAAAACATGTAACTCTACATAAAATAAATATTTATTATGATTGGTACACATATATAGAATATTGAAACAAAATTTATTTTTAGTAAATAGGAATGAATAATAATTTCATTGAGGTAAGTATAGAATAAGAGCAACTCGATTAAAAATGGAGGTTTAGGTAGAAAAAACTTAAAACATTATAATCGATTGAATCATTTGCACCAAAATTAAAAATAATAAAACAAAACATTGAATATCATTAAAATAGATAGATTAATGATATGAAAAATCAATTGGTAGCATAAATACACCATACACAAGTAGTAGTAGTGAATACAAAATATCTCACAAAAATGGAAGTGAGATGAGAAACTCTTACCTTAAATCTGAATGTGGTACTCTCTTGAACTTAAGGTAGAAGAATATAAAATTTGACATATTAATAACTTAATTCATATTTTTATAAATGCTTTTTCTTTATCATAATTTTATTATGTTAATTATGTCTTTATTGATAAGTTAGGAGACAAAATTCTGCCATTCTGGATTGTTCTATTCCTTGGTTTTCATGATCGGTATATTTGTATATGAGTATAGATGTTCATGTGGAAAGAATGTAATTCTATAGAATAGAAATTATATATTATTTATGAACATATATATGGTTTAATGGTTATATATATCATTTTATTACTTCGTAAGAAGAAGAATCATTAGATTAAATATTAATGGCAAACACTTAAATTATTTTGCGGTATTTGGATTATTATGAACTAGTTTTGTCAAATGAAATAATAATATGTACATATACTGGTTCCTAGATATTATATAGGTTATAATAAATATATAATAGTCGGGTTCAACCATAAAAATGGTTTCATGGCCAATAATGAAGGATAAATTGATGAATAAGACTTTGTTGTCCCCAAAGGTTGTAAATTGGAACCTCGCGGACGATGATTTTATTTTTAAAAGTAATATAGAGTAAGAAGATTGATAATGGTTATTAAATTAACGTGGTTAAGTATATAGATGATACTTGAGTTATAAGGATAAATTTTATAGAATAGGCAAGGAGATAATAAGAAAATGAGATAAATTGAAATGAAACTAATAGAAAAAGAAAGATGTTTTGCCTCTAGAAATAACCTCCATGAGAACCTCTTTAAGGGAAGGGGATTTGGTATTTTGGAAAGAACAAGAGATCCTGGAAATGGGGAGTGACTATAGAAGGATATATAGGCAGAGCTTAGACAAGTCAAAAAGATTGATAGGAGTGAAGAGAAGAGGGACAGAAGGGGGATTTTATAGTGGATGAGAGGAGTGAATTTGGAATATTTTATTCATTATTTTATTAATTCCCTCAAAGAAACCAATCGTGTTGATTAATGTGACCCAAAATATCAATAAGTGTGTGGGAGTTCTAACCTAGTGGTTTTACATCAGCCTTACACCCCTTATGACCAAATAAATCATGTATTTAGCTTTTATCGTAAATTATCGTATTATAGTATTCACCCAAACATCAATTTTTTTTTAAAAAATCCCAAAAATATACACCAACCATATTTCAACGTATAGTATTCAAAAATAAAATCCATTTTTGGAAAATAATTTTCTCAATATTTTTAATTTAATTTTTAAATAAATTCTTAATTTCTTCCAAAAAACTACTTTAAAACTATAACTCATTATATGATACCTTGAGAAGTTAATCAAGGTCCCATAAAATTATCTTAAAACCATATTAAAATAAATTAACAATTTATTATTACATTTTATGAAAATAAAATTCCTTGTTAAATTATTAAATTAATAAAAAAAATTGTAATTAAAATATTTATGACTTAAAAAAATAACAATACTTATATTATGATCATGTTTTCACTTATATGATGACTAAATTGTATTTATACACTCACAGGTGATGTTTATATTTTTTAACAGATTTGTAATTAATTACTATTCATTACTATTCATAAGGGTATGTTACTATTCATGAAAAACTACGTTTGTTTTATCAGACTCTAAATATCATATTGAGTGCAATCGTGTATATTATTTTATAAAAATTCAAATCATAGAGGTTGTAAAATTATGTTTACCGATTAGGTTATGAAAAAGTGGTGTTTTGTAGAGACTTAATGTTTCATTCATTCAATATTTAATTTACTTGAAAAATATTGGGGTGTTACACTTATTCCATGCTTATATAATAATACCAGTATAAAATAAAACCAGTATAAAATAAAACCAGTATAAAATAATATACTGATAGTTTTCCATATTAGGGGTTCTACATACACTTATAAACAATTCCATCGAATGGGTAATTAATTTACCATTTATGTGTTTGAAGAACTACCACCTCACAAAATGATGATGTCAATTTTTCATTTACCACATTTCATGGTTGAGAATAATGATAAAAAATATGTTTATATATTTTATACATGATATTTATAATGTATTTATACTTATGTAATTATTTTATAACACATACCAAAATGCTTTCCATTTTGCGTAAATACGAAAACATTGTTTGTGGAAGTGTGAACTACCGCCTCCTCAAAGCTGTGTGATTCGTCCATGCTATACATAAAATGTATAATGGATGATTTTAACAAACATATGTAATATATATGACATAGATATGGTACTATAATTATAATATACATATAAATATATATCATTTTCATTTCATTATTTTAATATGACAAAGAAATGAATGTAGCCTTTGAGCATAGGTACAACCAACTGTATCCATGAATGATGCATTTCATTTATTATCTCAAAATATTATAGATTATTTTAAGTAAATATATACTAAATGTATATTATAATTAAATCATGGTTTAAATTTTTGATATTATGAAACCATGATCGATATAAGAAGAACAGAAAGTAATAAGTCAAAACAAACTTGAGGAACTGGGCAATTAACACCCAAAATAGTGAAAATAAGGAATGTTTATTAACATACATGTAGTAAGATATTATAAAAAGTTAATATATGATATTATAAATATTATTATGGTTTTTTTTAATAGTCAGTGACATGTTTAAAACAATTATACAAGATGTTAAATTATTTTCACCCAAAATTGAACCATGAGGTAAGGGATTTTCATCTCACTTTTTTACATCGATGAGATAAATGTCATGTTAACAACTTACTTATTTCATATGGTTTATCTACTTCCCATTTTTATTTATTATATCATGAATTGTATTATCTTCCTTATATTTTAATTTTTAATATTAATTAATTCCTTTATCGGGTTTTTAGATAAAAGTTACCAAGTCGAAAATAATTTCACAACACAATTTATTTTCATTAGGTTATATTACTTAAAATTTTTCATTAATATTATATGATTATGTGTATAATTAATTTGAATATATATTGATGTATATCCACTTAAATATAAAGATTTTCCATTAATATACAAAATCAACTCATTTATTGATTATCACTCCAACATTATAATCTTTTCAAGGGTTTACTTTATAATATCATTTTGTTTAGGATTGCATACACTAGAATTTATAGCAGAGAAAATTATTTGTTCATTGTCTAATAATACCTTTAATTTTATTCACTTATGGTTATTAATGACCTATTTCAAATATTAGTATCATTTTCCCACTCTTTGATACATAAAAAGTTTAATAAAATGTATTGAAGAAATCCTGAATTTATTCATCTCTTTAGTTGGAGAACCTATTTTTTCTATGAATATTGATTTATTAAAATGTTTTTAAAATGTAATTTAACCATTTCAAAATAATTTTGTAAATCAATATTGTAAACATAGGATATAAAAATGGGTTTAAATCATTGGTGTATGCTGTAAAACCATTAGTGTACCCTATACTAATGGTTTTTCAAACCATTGGCTGTTGAGTTGTCGGGATAGCCCTAAACCAATGGTTTTGAATTAACCATTGGAATATGGCACTATAAATTACACTATCCCAATGGTATGGGGTAACTATTGGAATAGATATTTACTGATGGTTTTATACCATTGGTATATATTGATCCTTAAATATATACCAACAATTTATAAAGAATTGGTATAGAGTTTTACCAATGGTTCTAATAAAGACATTAGTATAGATGTGGTTTTTAGATCTATAACAATATTTCAAAAACTGTTGGTATAGAGTACTACATTTCTAGATAGCAGTGTACTATAGCATCACCTCTTTAATTACCTATAATTGAAATTGCATTGTAAAAAATACAATGTACATAATTCAAAATAACACCAATACAGACAGTATAAATAATAACACACTGGAAAGGAAAAAACATAAAAATAATCTACAAACATAAAAAATAATAGATAATAATGATTTATACAATTCATAAAAACAAAACTAAAAAAACACCTAAAAACCCCCACATTGGAAAAAACAACACTGTAAATATACCTAAAAATACCGAAAATATACAATACAATGATAGGGAACAATAAAACACTGGAAATAACAAAATTCCTCTTGAATTAATCTTAAAATAAGGATGGTATCCACACCAAAATAAGGATTATATCCACACCAAATTAAACACTTGAGAAAAAGAACACCAGATAGATTGAGAAATTGAAATCCATCATTATTGTGTTGCTATTATTGATGGATGAGTTTAGTATTTAAAATAATTGAATGATGTTTTAGAATATGTTTTTGATGGTAGGTGCTGATATTTATAGATATATTTAAATGAGGTGTTGTAATTAAATTTAGTAGACTGCTTACTCAAAGAGAGATTGATGAAACCATCAATAGAGTTATGGATGAAGGGAGCCACCATCACCAACCTGATAGTGAGAGACCAATAAATTTTGTAAAGTGGGAATGAGAATAGATAAAAATGGTTTCCCCTAATGTAAATCATCAAAAGACAATTAACTAGAGGTAGATGACTAAGAAGTGGTACAATTACAACTAATAAGCTCAAGTTCATTAGCCAAGAGTTTGAGTATATGATTTTGTGGATCTTGTGACTCACCAAAGGAAGTCTGGGTAAAGTGAATGGCCATTGGTCATCCATTGAGAGACTAATAGAATTATATGTTATGGAATTGTTTTCCATAATGTAGTAAAATTATGTTTCTATGGCCACTTCCATAAGAAATTCCATGAGTAGTGGAATAGTACACACCACTATGTCCTTGAAAAGATGTCATGGCACTATGATCTATCATAGAGAAACTAAAATAGGATCTAAAATAATATTTTACTCAAATATAAGATTATAAAAATAGAAGATGTTGATTGTGGTTGTAAGTTCTATGATATCTATCATAGTGGTGGAATAATTGGAATTTAGCCCCTGAAGAAGAGTAAAAAGTCATATCTAACTACATTTGGTTATAGACTCTATTAGTGTTTATGGAATACTTCATAGTTCAAGGATCATGTATCAATATGATTTAAATAATGTATATATCATGAGGAAGGATTTATATTGCATATGAATATATAAAATATTTTTAATAGTTTATAAAATACAGATCGTATTTTTTTGTATTAGGGTACATTAAAGTTACCATAATTGTTGTGCGGGTAACCTCATTAACTGACTATTTTATGGAATTGAACGATAAAGAAAATATTTTAATATCATTTATTTTCTATGATTTATACTTGGGATATATTGAAGAGGGAGGATTTACCACCAAATTATAATCAAGGTCCATACCCTCAAGAGATATAATTATTATCTTTCTCTTGACAGAAATATTTTCATTGGACAATTGATCTTCCATAAAGTATGTGGAGGATTTGAAGAGTTGGATACGATTGAAAGAATTATCCATGTAACTTAAGGACACTAAATAACTAAAAAATAAAATTTTAATGAATAATATATGTTGGTATGGAATAACTGGAAGCCAAAAAAAAGTGTTCAAGTCAAAAGGTGTGTTTTTTAAAATATTGTTAGTCACACACAACACAGTCCTAGGCTGATACATCAAGAGGGGTGGGATAGTAAGTGAACCCAGTAAGAGGGGATTGGGTTGGTAAATAGATAACATGTAAGGGGTTACTAGGAAGGGCCATGGAATTGGGTGGTTTTGGAAGGGAGGGTGGTGTGTTGGGGGAGGTTTTCGTGGATAAGGATGGGTAGGGTTGTGAAATATAATTGATACTATGTAAAAAGATAATTCATATAAAACATAACTCCATGTTAGGTCAACATTTATTATTTATAGATAAATAAATAAAGATACAAGTAAGACCACTGACCTAATAAATCCATTGAATGTTGAATCATATGTTAAATATCCAATACCCTAATTACATTATCAAAAAAGATGAAGATACATTGGTAAAAGGTGTTGTGATTAAAACTATATATTATTTAGGTTACTAGAGTAAATCATAATTTGAACTACCTAATCACACATATATTCAGTAACATAAAATCATCAAACATCAACTGTCAGTAATATCAATTAAATGTAGTGGATCAATCTGCCCCTCATGAACATCACTATCATCACTGTCATCATCAACCTCATACTTATCCTCATCCATGTCCTAGTTTTCATCCTTTTACTCATCGTCATCCTTACCTTAGCCTCATCCTCACCCTTTTCCTCTTCCTCACCCTCATCCTCCACCTTGGTCTCTGTCTCATCCTCATCCTCGTCCTCTATCTTGTAATCATAATTATCGTAGGCCTCATCCTCACCATCGTCATTTCTAAGAACAATATCATCTCAACCAATACTTGGACTTCTGCCTAGTTCACTATATAATGAATGCATTAATAACATTTATTCATCGCAAGATGTGCTATTCTCTGGTGGGTTTTATAGACATAAAAAATTCATATGTTTCATAAATTCAATGTTTTCCCATCCAACTCATTCATCCACCTGTGTGACCATTTTTTGGGATTTTTTTCTTATGACTTAACCTTTTCTATCTCAACTGTACTAAAACCGGTACTATAAGGTGGCACAGATATGGGATATGACTTATTTATATTTGGTCATTTGGTTCATATTTTAAGTTAGGTAATATAGCTAATATTATGGTTAGGTAATTGTTTTCATTTATTTCAAATTTCATATCAATTTGTTTAGTATGTCTAATTCAATTCCTCTTGTTTTTTATTCTAATTTAATTGTTTCAGTTGTGTTTAGTTTTGTAGGTTTGAATGCAGTTCAATTCAATATTTGAAAATGAAACTCTAATAAAATGGAAACCAATAAATATTGAAAATGAACATTAAGATCAAGTTGAATTAAAAATATTTCTAATAAATTTTAAATCATTTTGAATAGTACCAACTTTAACAACCCAAGTCAATCTACACCAAAAGAACTGAGAACAAGGATGGATGATTTTATATATTTCCCACCATAACTTTGGGATCACAATAAACTTTGATAATTAAGATATTGGAGTCACCATATGTAATAAATGGATTGGGGCCAATTGAATTATGGATGTTGTCAATTCCATCATAACCATCATAAAAACACGTCTTAAAATTACTTCAACAATAACACCAAATTTGGGTCAATGATGAACTATGACATAAAAACATGTTTTTTCTTTGATACCAATACATATGATTCATCAGTAGTAAGAGTTCAAGTCATGTTAATAACTTGAAATGCATAATCATTAATAAAAGCACCTTGTTTCTTTATCGAATCAAACCACTGGCATTTCATCATAGTGACCTGACAATGAGAGTAATAATATAATATTTTTATTTTTTTCAAAGACTCTATAATAATCTTCAATTTTAAAATGAGGTCTATTATAAGATGCACTGGCATAACTGTCTATTTTGGTAGTTAGCATAACACTTTTACGTTGTGTTCTCATGATCTTTTCTCAATCAGTGATAATAAATTTGTATCAACTTTTCTTAATTGTTTTACATTCAAAAACCATGGTATTATAAACAAAATATAAGTCTTTTATTTCTTTAGAGATAGAGTCAAAAAAATAGATACCTAAAATATAAATGAATATTAAACTTAATTAAATATTGATTTTATTTATTTATTACATAAATATTTCTACCTTCAATTTTATCCAAGTAGAAAACTCTTTACTATAAAAAGTCTCCCTCTTTATCAAAGATAAAAAAATATTATTTCTATTTATCATTTATTTATATTCTTATAGATAAAAATATAAATAGTTTATTCAATTTACTTACTTGATGTAGTCATTGAAAAAAGCACAGTTGGAAAACATTGTGTGATGTGCCATCTCCCACTTTTCAAGGATTAATGTCGTCAATCTATATTATTAGATGATTCCTCATGTTTTAGGAAGTGATGTAAAACTAGGTTAAATTTTCTCATATTATTATTATTCATTTCTCATTGGCATTTTCATTATCATAGTAATACTAGACAAATACATTGTGTAGGAATCCATACAATCTTGAGCCAAGTAACTCTTCATGATAGAACATTTGGGATGATTACTGTTGTAGACATAAGATTTCAATGTGTACATATTTCTTTTATTTGGATAAATCCAATGAAAAGAAACAATCCCTCTAATAATTATTATGGTTGGAAGATAGTACTCAGATGTAGTATGCATATGAAAAATTATGTAGTAAATATTTTCTCTAACTCACACAAAATAAATGGCGTGTCTGCCAACATTCTTTGGAAGAAAGATATAGACAACTTCATAGCACATATATCTCTAAAAAATGACAGAACAAAATAACTGAAAACCTTACATTATTTGAAAAACTTTGATAGAATGTGTAGGGTCCTGAAAGATCAGCAAAGGAAGAATTATAATCCTCTTTAATCCAAGGGAGATTCTTCCCAATTTCCCCGACAAAGAATTGTGGAAGAGTGTAGAGAATACTCAATGGATGGCACAAGATGAACCTGTCCACGGACCGGTACAAAGATAATGGTTCGTGGCCGGTTCTACGAAGAACCCCCTCCATGGACCACTGTCGTTCATAGAACGGAGGTAGAGATCCTCCACGGGCGCGAAGCAGGACGGGCTCCGAGCCGGTCCACCATCACGAACCGCCCCAGCCGCGGACCGCGTCGACTGGCCCAGGCCTCATCTACTGCCATTTTAGGAATGGAGTCGGAACCCTGTGCGGCCGCTAAGCACTCCCCCGAGTTATTTTGGTTCATGGGGGAGGTGCGTTCAATGCACCTGCAAGTTGCGGATGAACCAAGTCAGCTGTAAACCGGGTTTCCGATCATGGGCCTCCGCAAAATGTGCTGCATAACCACAAGTATATCTCTTTCCCCACACTATAAAAGGAGATCGAGGGGGAATAGCTGGAGGAGGAAATTTTGGAGATCGATCAAATTCAGGTGGAAGGATTTTGAAGGAAGAAGCTTAGGATTTTGCAAGCAGCAGAGTTCCAGTTCGCGAGCCAAAACAGGTATGAAGATGGAAACAAATTAATAAGGAACCAAAAATTCATAAAAATTTGGTGAACCGCGAACCTAAAATAACTAAGGAAATAAGACTGTGAACCAGGGCCCCTCCGTGAATGCACTCCCCTCGAACCAGGGAGTTTATTCCCCTTTTCTGATTTGTCGCACCGAGTAGCACCCTACTACGCGGGTGAATCCCTGACCGAGGAACCCCCGACCGGCATCGCCCTTGGCCACCGTCGCTCGCATGGACTCCTCCGTGTACCAACCTGGTATGCGGGCCAAACCTGAAGCCACAAACCACCCTCGATCGCGGGATTCCCATCAGTCCGTGAACAACCATGGTTCGCAGAATGCCCATCTGTCCACTGACCACCCAGGTTCACAGAGAGCCTTTCCACCCTTGTAGCACCTCCATACGCGAAGGGCGCCACCACTCATATACCTATATGGCCCGCTAGATCCCTCGGAGTTTCCATTCCCTGAGAGAGATAAAATCCTTCAAATCCAGCATGATCCTCCGCAACTCCATCATAGGCCCATTCATCGGCCCCAAGCTGAGGCCTCCACCAAAGCCACCGGACCCATGTGATGTAACCCTCAGGCGCATCCGCGTGACGTTTTGAGTTCACACATCCACGGTAAGCTGGGGCGAAGGGGTTTCCCCGACCCTTGAGTTGATTTTCAAAGCATTCCTAGGTTCACATTCCCACGGTAATGCAGAGTTCAAGCCTGGGAGTCTCATTTCTGCCCCTCCACTTGTTAGGATTGGGGAACTTCTCCCCTCCCCAAGGAGTGGCGGGCTACCCATCACAAGGAATCCCCCATGCACCTCCATACTTCTCCATGACCATGGCCATGGAAGGGCATAGCGGGGAACGATGATTCTTCGTCCTTCTTTGGGGATAAGTCCCTCTCCCTCTGCACTTTGTCGCCATGGGAATACATCCTAGAGTAAGCCCCAACTTCTTGGGCTTCTCCATGCATAAGACCAACTCCACTTACCATGGACACACCTTTCATGATGTGATTTTCTCATCCCTGCTGCCTCTTGTTTTCCACACCGAGCTTGAATCACGTGGGCTTACATTAAGCGTTGACCATGACATCCTTTTATGGGCCTCCTTAGAGTGTAAGCCCCAATCCATTACTATGGACCTTCTCAGAGTGTAAGCCCCACCCCATTACGAACTACGAGGAATTTGATCCTTGTCAAGGCATAGTACATAGGAAGCGTCCATGAGGTTCAAGCCCAGTCACCATCGGACCCCAGGGTCCACATTTACATCGGTTCTCCGACACCCCCATTCGAACTACGTGGACTTTGATCCATGTCTCCTAGGTGGGGTACATAGGAAGCCTCCCCAAGATTCAAGCCCAACAACCGGTCAATCCGTCTATCCTCACGTCGGTTCCCCAAACCAACCCTGGGCCTCCTTAGAGTGTATTCCCCATAACAAACCAAAATATGTGGATTATGATTTCTCTCATTAGGATACATAGGAAGCCCATCTCACGGGTTCGATCCAAACTCTCAAGTTGTTATCTATTCTCCCTGGATGAAAATAAACTCCAGAGTGAATGGTCATGAGGATTTGTATCAGTGCTGTCTCAGTGATTCTAGACTCCTCGGGGTCATTAATCCAATGTGGTATAGTAAACCTCCGGCATAAATGATTCTGAACCCCTGCGTCTAGTTGACCATTTCCAACCAGGAGAAATCTGTGGATACTATGTTTGGGTATAACCCAAAGATTGACGAACATATGAATACATATTAAATCTATAAGAGAGTCCCAGAACAGGCAATAATTCCTCTCAAAAGGGTGCGATGAGCATGACTTCCCATCCTCTCGACCAATGTGAGTTTTTAAGCATTGCTGGTCAAACCACCCAGTGAATGCATGCCTTTGGAAAGAAGGTCCATGCATTGCTGGATATGGAACTGTTGGGTGTTTTGAGATGAAAACAGTGCATCTGATACGAGTGATTAACTAGAACCCAATCTTCTCTAATAAATTGTCGGGTAGCGCACGTTTCTCCCCCACAACCTCGTCGTGCTCCGCAAGACAAAAAATGGGGAACCCGACGTGAATCTTTAACCAAGCATGACAGATTTAACCAAATCTCATGTTGTTCCCCCTTTATACTCACAAGGAGGGCCAAGCAAGTTCATTAATTACACAAGGGTTCATGAGATGCTGCTTTGACAGGTTTGCTATTTGTATTTGTTAAAATATTTTATAGGTACCACACTGAACTCCTTTCGATCCAATGGCATCTCGAAGGAACTCAAATGTACGTGCTTCCAACAATGCAATGACCAGACTTCCTCACCAATGGAGGACCCTTTCACTTACCCAGTGTCTTCAACACTAGGTCTCAGATGCGTTGATCTGAGTGTACAATGTGAACGGTACTCTCCCAATGGTGGAGGCAGCCATGCACGCCCTCCAATACACCAAGACTCACCAGTCTCCAGCCCAACAGCGGCCGCAAAGGAAAATCCAGAGGTCCCCTGTTGCAATCTCCAACCATTTCGGGAGTCTATCCCTGGAACGAGACAATGTATACCTCCCTTATCTTAGGGTGGCAGATGAGGTCGACGCTGAGAACTCCATCCCTGCTGAACGGGGGTTTCGCTCCAAGGCCCCTGCCGGAAGACGTCATCACGGTCACGTCGCGTCTCAACATCCTTATGACAAGGAGGATGTTGCCCCGAGGATCCAGGTCCACGCTCCCCAAGCTCTGGCCCCTCGGACCGCCCAATGAGGGCGATAAACGTAAAACCAGGGACCATTCATCACAATCGTCCATGAGGAGGAACTCCGCTTCCTAGTCCCAGAGATATATAACAAACATGCACGTACACCTGTTCGTTCTTCCAAAGCCCACCATCCAGACATGGCGGCATCATACGTGCAGGCACGCATCCCCACTGTGCTTTGTCAAGCCCGTCACTCATGCAAGACGACACCTACCTGATAAGAACCTTTCCCTATCCAGGGACTTGAAGCCCACCAACCAGACGTGGTGGCGAACCAGCGCCTACAGGACCAGCTCCTAGTATATTCTCTTGATGCCTACCATCCCGACATGGTGGTGATCAACAATGCCCGCCATCTAGATGTGGCGGCAATTAATAGGCAGGCATGTCTCCCTACCAACAATGGCCACCAACTCGATACGGTGGGAAACCAACATATGCAAGGCCAGGTCCCTTTAGATTCAAGTAAAGTCTTCCATCTCGATGTGGCAGCAAACAAAGAGATAAACCAGCATATCCTAGCCCAGGGGTATATTCGTTCACCTACCCCGACAGAGGAGAATTTTCAGTACCCACTAACCCCTGAAGAACTGGAGCAGGATATTCTTACTCCGATACCGGAATGGGACTTCATACCCATTCTAGCCAAAGATGTCTCTTTACATATCTGGCAATGATGGTGGAGAAAGTATCGATCCCAGATAATATCTTGCAGACTTGCTAGAATGTGATTGCATCAGCGGAAACAGCAAGGACTCAGGACCATGAGCCCATCTCCCCAATTGAGGCGACCAATCTAAGAGACGAGTTAGCCACCTCAGAGTAGTTCTGTATCCCTGATTTCACCCAGGAGGGTCGCCGGATATATTCCGCGACGTAAGGACAACCATATTGAACAGTTTCACTCGTTTCCACTACGGGACACCCGTCCATCATGGTTGATGCTCCAAAGCAAGCATATATTCCTTCTAAAATTCAATATGTTCGTTGGCATATCCTGGAAACATCACGGGACACAATTAGACAGGGACCCAAAGGTGAAGGTTGTTTTCAATAGCAGACGGTCCTGACTGCCCGCATGAAAGCGCCCCGAACGCGCCGAAGGAAACTGAAAAATAAAGAGAGGGTTTATGACTCCACTCTACTGGAAGTTGGGGTTACCAATGACACTAAGTGCATATCAAAGTCTAAGAACCCTACCCACACATTGCCATATTATGGGAGTGACAGTAGTAGTTGTGAAGGTCCTCCCAGCATTGTCGCTACCAGAAGCTCTGGAGGTCCTCCCTAGAGTACCTGCAGGGGTCTCCCCCGCGAGCATATAACGATCGATCAGAAGAGCTCTTCTTTTGATACGAGTCACATAAACCCTCCACATGACTAGAAGATCAAGCAGAAAGAAGTTTCTCCACTTGTTGCGGTCCACCCTGAAGTTCCTCCCCAGGGTATACACCGTAATCACTCTCCATGTAGTGGGACCACAGATTATGATAGTAGTCCTCGCTATCATAGTTGCAACTGCGAAGGCCCTCCCCGTAGTGATTTCTCATCACGACAAGAAGGCCCTCCCCTTGTCATGGCTTTCCCTAAAGGTCCTCCACATGGGTTATGCTGCAACGATACTCCGCGCATTCGGGCATCAGATCACGGTGGTAGTCCTCGCCACCCTGATAATTGAGGTCATACCCGTAGATAGGTCAAGCAACGAGAAGTCACTCCCCTCATTGCGATACATTCTGAAGGCCCTCCCCAGGGTTTACCCCACAGATATTTTCCCTGCAGTAGCTGTAATGATAGTCCTTGCCATTACGGCCTCCATTGAGAAGGTGCTCCCCAAAGTGGCCCCAAGCAACAAGAAGGTCATCCCCTTGTCGCAATGTGTCTTGAAGGTCCTCCCTAGGATGCACACCGAACGTCAAACCATGATGGTCATCCTAACCATGATGGAATTTGTTTTGAAGGACATTCCCATAATAATGCTACGCAGCCAGGAGGTCCTCCCTTTGCTGCGACATGCCTTAGAGGTCCTCCCTAGGGTATACACTGCAAAAGTCCTCTATGAAGTGAGGCATCAACCAGTAATGGTAGTCCTCACCATTTCGGATGCCATTGTGAAGGTCCTCCCCGCAATAACATATCATATCGACAAGAAGGTCCTCCCCCTGCCGAATCAAGCACGGAAAAGCCCTTGTATGCCGAGGCAGTCAAAATGATGGGTTCATGTATGTCAGATTCCTAGCTGGTTGTTAACGACACCCTTCTTCAATTGGGAGATGTTACGGGGACACGTTCATCTTTTGAACCACCTCGGAATTGCCCACATGAAAATTAAATACCTACCGGTCCCACTGCCTCTGACCACACTATCAGTGAACGCCTCAGTTGGGCTGACCAGGTAGAGGAATCACTAGAATAGGAGTATGCCAACATGTTGCACCTGAAGAAACGATTAGCCAGGGATGATATCCTAGTTATGTTTTGGCCCACGAACACCTCTCAATTCGACATACCCAGAAATTTGTCAGAAGAATGCGTGCATGACATCTGGTACAATATATGGACAACCCTCTACTGGCTGAAATCAAGATTCCTTCCCTACGATGGGTTTGTAGACCATGTCAAGACAATAGGAGACCTCCTACATCGCATCGGCCTAGAATCTCTTCCTTCGGCATGACAACAGCAATCCGAGAGGCGTAAAGGAAACAAGGAGATAGCATGCCTCCATGAGCTGCACCAGCTGCGCCACCTCATTGGTGACGCCCCGATGGGAGTCCATATCAGAGGATGGGGGAACATAGAGCTCTGCATTTCACTCTGATCCCCGCCTAGAAGAACCTGTTCGGCATGGTGTCTTGCAACGTCATCACGTCAAGACAACAATCGAGTGGAGACCCTGCTCAGGAAAGGCAACATACCCAACAGAGTCAGGCCTTGAGTAAGTCCCAAAATCATCAGACCCAACAAGAATGAACCATTCAAGAACTCCTACATCAGGCCACTGAGATCATAAAACAAGACTCTTACCTAAGAGAATCCAATCAGTGGTCATTTCTTTCCTCCCCATAAGGGATTGATTCATAGAAGAACTCGACACCAAACCCAATTCACCCCCGAATAGGGGCACGCAAGATCAAGAAGGTAGCGATAGCAGAAACCACCACCACAATCCATGGTCAACCCAAGTCTACAGGGCTGGGGAAATTTTTAACAACAAATTCACCCGTAAGACCAATAAAAATGTGAAGAGAATCAATGTCCAAGGAATGGATCCAACCATAGCCCTCAGGGCAGGGGAATTATTACCTCCTCAACAACAACCTCCCCCATGAGAATCAATATTCTCTCGTCTAGGGGGGACAGTCAGAAGAGGTGGTTCCTGCCCTATCTCATCATTTGAATCATCATTTCCTCCAAATGGGAGGTGTACCATAAGGTCGCATCAATGAACTATCCGAGTCACCCTTCATTAAGGAGCCTGAAAGAAATCCCAGGACCAAAGAAGGATGATCAGTAAAAGACATGGGAGATCATATGCCTATTTGGAAGATGACATATTCTCTGCCCTGTGATATGCATCCATCAACGCTATATAGGCTAACCCCAGAGGTGATGCCAGAGATGATGCAAATACGGATGGATCAGGAGATTATGGTTCCGGTTAGGTTGTGACTCACAACGAACCACCAGGTCTGCCCACCCAGAACTAGAGGGCCACCCTAAATATGGATGCCCCTTCAGCTAACCATCTTCCACTGACCCTGAAATATTCCAATAAGTATAAGAGAAAAGGACTGGTTACCCTTAACCCACCTCCTTATTTCGATAAAAACGAGCCGCCTATACTCGAAGAGAGGTTCGCTCGACAGGAAGAGGAAATGAAAGAATTGAGTCAGCTTAACGACGAGCTACTCCAAAGGAACCTTATTATTGAAAACACATCCCAAGAGGAGCCACATCATGCACTCCTTGTAAGTGCACCTCAAAGACCAAGGGTTTCCTTGGAAAACAAAGCACTGTTAGGGATTCCGCCCAACGAGACGCTCGGCTCGTCCAACTACCTAAATGTGGATCCAGATGAAAACCAAGACTTCTCTCCACTCAGGAAGCAACCAGAGTGAGTTCGTATGAACCCTATGAAGGTGTCATAAATGGCACATGCAGCCTTGGTGCCGACTGAGCTGGATCCTCAAGAAATTCCTCGGGCTATACCTGCCTAGGACCGGGCCCAACAGGATATAGACCAGGGTCTCACCAACACCATCGAGGAACTAACAGCTCGATTGGAAGTGATGGAAGGTTGACGTGCTTCGATACGGCCAGAGAGGAAGCCCTACCCATATTGGGTGAGCAACACGCCTCCTCCACCAAATTTTTTCCGCCCTATATTCCATATTTTTAATGGATCAAGAGTTCTAGAATAGCATTGGATGCACTATGCATCTTATTGCGACCCTATGATGGGAACCCAGAACAGCAAGAAGCAGTGAAACTTAGATTCTTTTTACAAACCTTGAAAGGATCTACCTTCGTCTAGTATACGAGTCTTCCAGCCCAGTCAATAAAAAGTTGGGAAGACCTTTGTCACCAATTCCTATTCCACTTTAGCTCAACATTTCCTAAAACAACGGTCAGCGACCTCATGAACTGCATGTAAATGGAGAACGAGAGGGTAGCAGATTTCATCTCTAGATGGAAAGGTCTACTCTCTGAATAAGACAATGCCTCAAGATCAGTTTCTTTCCATATACATCGATAATATTTGAGATGAGCTGTGAACATCGCTCATACCAGTGGAGTGCACCAATGGCTTCCGCCATCTCTCGGCCATTGCATAGAGAATTGAAGAGTCCCTGTAGCAGACTAATATAAAGTCCTGGATAGCCTCGATAACTCCTATAAAGAGAGTAGAAAAAGCTGAAGTGTCCTCTGTCACGCTCAAGCCAGCCCCTGTGCCTACTCCACCGATCAGGCCTCCACCAATTCATCAAGGGCCCCCTGTATATCAGTGGTCACCTTTGCCCAAGAGGGATGATCAGAGAGGATCGAAGAGGAACCAGTTCGAGGAACAAAGATAAAAAGTATACTCATTCTAAGAGGACCAAGTCCACAGCTACTTCATTGCCGCCATGAATTGCAAATTTCTCCGCCTCCCGGAGCCGAGGAAACCCAAAGAAGTCAGCCATGATGACAGGATAGATTACATTCCCTACCATCGAATGTTGGGGAACAATATTTGAGAATTCTTCATCTTCAAATACCTCTTATAAAGGATGGTAGACTCCAGGTAGGTCGAGCTAGGACCACCCTCAGCACATGTAACATATATTTCTACCATTGACTCTGACAAAGGGGAGGGGTGGCAGGAAGTCACCAGAAAGAAGGGGTACAAATTTGATAATTAGATGACTTAGAAGACTGTCAACCGAGCCCAGGGCATACTCTTAGCTCAATTACAACAACCAGTGTGCCACCAATATCCCTTAATTCCACACAACCAACAATGTTGGCCTCAAAACCCTCCTCGAGTTGGTCATCTAGGCGTAATCGAGAAGGGAAAATACAAGACCAAGAGGAGTAGTCCGAAACAAGGACAAAGTTAGCCCCGACGCTGCCAAATTTCATGCCCTTGAACTTTGCACCATGGGCATCGACCCACCAAACGGTACCATCAGGGACAACCGACCAGGTTGACCTGTCAGAGGATGAGAAACCATTTTTTGGTTCCATCAACGTCATCCATCTATTGGAATCATTCCCTGACGAAGGGTATGGTTATGAACCTGATTTCCCAACGTAAGGGGCTGGGATGAAGAATCGCAGAGGTAGGGGATACCAAGGGAGGCGCAGTCACGGTCGAAATGGACCCTATGGTTGGACCTCGACCCAAACTGTCAATATCATGGAAACCCATGTGAGAGACCTTTAATGGACTCAATGGGAGAAATAATGTCCCTCCACCTCCACAATAAGCCACTCTTCCCCACTTTATTCTATGGTACCCATTAGAGGAGGAACAAAAATCTTTCCACCAAGCGTGCATGAACAAACCGGTCGGGTCGAGTCCCCAGAATATGGGAACGACACCAAACTCCAACCCCGCGGTCTGTCCTCCTCGTCACATATTCCAACTCCCAAGCTACCCGCTAATACCCTCCTCCAACAGAGAAGCATCAGCTACTGAAATAGAAATACGACATCCTCAAGCAGCTAGCATCGGTACCAGACAAACTTTCAATCCTGGATACCCTAGGTTTATCAGCCGACCTTAGGGAGGCACTTATAGAAGCCTTTCTTAGCCCCCAAAAGTTTCAAGCCAAGGTAGATGCTGCCTAAATCTACCGAACAGAGATTGGATCAGATGAATGCGATGCAGTTATTTTCTTCACCAATCTAGATAATGATTCTATCATGCAGTGATACATCAAACCACAATATGTGTCCGACACACTAGATGATGTTGAGATCTGAAAAGTCTTTATTAACAATGAATCTGGAGTTAACCCCCTTCCCCTACGTACACTCTGTAAGTTGGACTACAATGAGGGTGATTTAATACCCTCGGCCACAACTTTTCTTTGTTAGGACAAGAGTGAGCATAATCCAATGGGAAAAATTAAGCTGAAGACCCATTATGGCAACCTTGTGGCATATTTCGAATTCCTGGTGGTTCGGATGAACACAGCATTCAATGCCCTACTGGGAAGGTCATGGATCCATAAGCACATGGTCGTTACTTCATCCTACTACTAGTGTATTAAGTACTGTCTCAACGGGAAGAGTGGGACATTGCACTCCAAAAAGGCCCTTTAGATATCTTCGAGTCACACTACATTGACGCTGGGTTTATGAGAAAAATAAGAAGAAGCCCTCATTCGATGTTATTGACTGGATACCCACTCTGAATGGCCTGGAAATAGTTCTTGACGACCCCCTCAGGTAACTTGGTAGATACTACGTACTTCCCATCAACCATATTGAGAGAAGGGGTTCATGTTCGGACACACACTCAGTTGTCCCCATGACTTCGACCATAACGACCGAGCGTGACAATGTCAGAACATCCGCCAACCCTCAATCTGAGGGCGAATACTTGAGAGAGGACACCTGCAGTTCCTCGCCTATGGACACCCTGGAGCCTGAGTCAAGAACTCTCCCCCGTAAGATCAAGAAGATAAGGATTTGGGAGAATAAAAGGGGGAAGATCTCAGAGATGCACCTCCCACATTTGAGGAAGGTATCTCCACCACGGTGGAAGAGCTCAGGGAAATTAACCTGGGTACCGAGGAAGACCCGAGGCCCACTCTTGTAAGTTCATCCATGTCCCCCAAGAAGCAGGAGGTATATACCTCTTTCCAAAAGCAAAACCGAGATGTTTTTTCCTAGGATTATATGGAAATCTCGGGAATCGATCCCAAAGTGGCAATGCATCATCTAGGTCTACCAGAAGACCACTGGGGCTATAAACAGGCCGCTAGAAGGACACACCCTTCACAAGCTACCAAAATAGAGGCTGAAGTTGATAAAATTTTTAAATAAGGATTCATTCAGTAGTTCCAGTAACCCATATGGTTGGAAAAAATCATCCCTGTCAAGAAAAAGAATGGAAAAATCTACGTCTACATTGATTTCAGAGATCTCAATTAGCATTGTCCGAAAGATGATTTCCCGGTCCCGATCACCGAGTTGTTAATCGATGAAATGGCCGGGTATGAGGCTCTATCCTTCATTGAATACTATTCTGGGTATAATTAAATCAGGATGGCCCAAGAAGAAAAAGAAGCCACTGCCTTTAGGGCCCCCAAGGAGTATTCTGTTACATGGTCATGCACTTTGGTCTCAAGAACGCTGGCGCCACATATCAACGCACCATGCATCGTATCTTTAAACCATTACTTGGGAGATTCTTTGAATGTTACGTAGATGACTTGGTGGTTAAGTCCAGATAGCGCTCAGATCACCTATCAGACTTTGAGACCGTCTTCAAAAAACATTGAAAACATAGTCTAAAGATGAACCCTTTGAAATGCGCCTTCAGGGTTACCTCAGGTAAATTCCTTAGCTTCATCATATGTCATCATGGCATCAAAGTCAACCCTGAAAAGACAAAGGATATCCTTGACCTTCCACCTCCCCACAATCTCACCGAGTTGAGGGGATTCTAGGGACACCTAGCCTTTATCAAGAATTTCATAGCCAACTTGACAGGCAAGTGTTTTCCCTTTACCAAGTCAATGAAGAAGGGAGTCACGTACCAATGGACAGATGACTGCCAAGAGGCATTCGAAAACCTAAAGAGGTACCTATTAATCCAACCAGTTCTCATGCCCCTGGTTGAAGGAAGACCTCTCATCCTATACGTAATGGCCATAGTGCGGTCATTGGTATCATTTCTCACACAGAAAAATGACGCCGGTAGTGAAAACAATCCCTATTACCTCAGCTGAACCATGATTGATGTTGAGACTCGATACTCTAACATCAAGAAGAGTTGTTTGGCCTTGGTCTTCGCAGTTCAAAAGTTGTGACATTTTCTGCACAATCATGAAGTCCATTTGGTCTCTTGTAATAACCCACTCAATTACATCCTCATCCACCCAATGATGACCTGGCACCTATCCCGATGGGAAGTCATCCTGCAACAGTTTTACATCCATTTAATGCCTTAGAAGGACATCAAAGGCCATGCATTAATAGATTTTATAGCGGATCACCCTTCAACAGGGACCACAGCACCAGCTGTTGATCTACCCAATGAAGACATCTTCTCGGTTCAAGAGGAGCTCCCAACATGGGAAATATACTTCAATAGTGCATCCCAAAGCCCAACAGGAAAAAGGATGAAGGATACCAAATTTAACAAGGTGGGTTTGTGGATAATACTCATGTCCCTAGAAAAGGCAGTCTTGTCGTATTCCTTCCTCCTGTCAGAAGGATGTATGAATAATGAAGCAGAATATCAAGCCCTAATTGTAGTCCTGGAGCTCTCACTCCAAGCAAAAGTACAACACCTTAAGGTAAAAGGTGACTTGGAACTGGTCATCACGTAATTCAATGGTTACTATGCTATTAAAATGGAGGAGCTAATTCCCCTGTTTGACCATGTACGAGGGACAATGGAGGAATTATCCATAGAAACAACATTTACCTATATTCCCCGGTCTCAGAATGCCCAGGCCGACACATTAGCTAATGCGGCCATAGCTCTAGCTGACCCAGACCGAGATGAAACAACAATCAGAATTTCTCATCGTCGAATGATCCTGCCATTTGTTCAGGCCAAGACGGAAGAAAACGACGAGGTCAGTCCTGTCCCAGAGCCATATGCTCCTACCACTGGCTGGATGACCCGCATTGCAAACTACCTTCAATGGGGAGAACTTCCATCAGACAGGGTTAAACGAGAGAAAATACGGAGAAGGGAAATCAACTTTGTCCTATATGGTGGCGCAGGTCAGCAGGAGGTCCTCTACAAATGATGCCTCGACGAAATATTCCTCCAATGCATTGATGAAGAAGAAACTTCTATTGTCATGAATAATGTTCATGCCAGAGTATATAGGGCACATCAGTCGGGGTCCAAGCTTTCACATCAGGTTCGAAGGCTTGGGTACTATTGGCCCACCATGTCACGAGATTGCGAGCGCTTTACCGCAAAATTCCACTTATGCTAAATTCATGAAAACTTCATACACCAACCCCCAGAGTTACTTCATCAGGCTAAGTAATCTTGGACATTTTCTGTCTGGGGAATGGATGTCGTGGGACCATATCCTCCCACCACATCCAAAAAACTGAAATATATCCTCACGTCAACGACTTATTTTTTAAATGGGCAGAATATGTACCCCTTAAAGATGTCGGGGCAAGAAATATTGTCAGCTTTGTGAGAACCAATATCATCACCAGATTTGATGTCCCTCATACCATACTGACGGATAACGACACCAACTTCTGCACTGTTGAATTGGAGAAACTATACAAAGAATATGTTATCAAGGCTAACCACTCATCCTGCTACCACACAGCGGCCAACAGACAGATAGAGGCTTTCAATAAGACTATGTCCAAAATTCTCCAGAAAATGGTGTACAAAGACAAGATGTCATGGCCGGGTAAAATATTCCATGCATTGTGGGCTTATCGAACCACAATCTACACTGATACTTGGGATACTCCATACTCATTAGAATACAGAATAGAAGTGGTCCTACCCATTTAGCTCTAATTAACCTCGCTCCACATTTCCATTTGTGATCAGATATCCAATGATGATCAATCAAAAATGAAGCTAGGTGAATTGGAACAGGTAGACGAGAAGGGGTTTCTCACTTTGCACCATCTGGAAGTATACCAGAACCAGATTACATGAGCCTTCAATAAAAAGTTTTGTCTTCGGTCTTTCTTGGAAGGAGAATTGGTGTTGGTCCTCCAAACCCCAAAGATACCCGGAAAGGAACCTCCAAAGCTGGAGCCCAAGTGGGAGGGACCATATGTTATACATAAGGACTTCTACAGCGCATCATATTCCCTGATCTCTATGGACAGGCAGTTCACCACCGCTCTCAAAAATGTGAGATTCCTAAATAATTATTTCACATAATAACTAAAAGTAGTTATCGTCCAAGCTGTAGGATGTTAAACTGCCAAGCGCCCAACAATCCAAACTCTATGACCCTAAACTATGATTATTTTTTCCTCACCGCATGACGTTAAACTTCACGGATCTTATAGAACTACTAATGGCTTGATTCCTGCCTTTTGTATGATACGTAGCGACACCAGGGTCCCCAATCCTAGCCCATCCATCCCCAGATAGATTTAAAAATTCACTTTTCCCCTGTGTATGGACCAAACCTGCACGGGGTGTATTATCTTCTAAAGAACTACGTACGGCTTGATTCCTGCCCTTGAAGGATACGTAGTGATGCTGGTATCCCCTATCCTGGCCCAGCCACTCCCAAGTGGAAGAAAAATAAAAAAAATGTCGCCTTCCCCTGTGTACGGACTAGCCCTATACGAGGTGTACTTTCAGAGAACTACATAAGGCTTGATTACTGCCCTCACAGAATATATAGTGACGCCAGGGTCCCTCACCCTAGCTCATTCATCCCCAAATAAAAGTAAATATTCCCTCTTCCCCATTTACAGACCAGCCCTGCATGGGGTGTATTCCTCATCGTTACCACATGACGTTAAACTGCACAGACAAGGGTAAATGAAAAAAAATGCCCCTTCTCCCACCATGAACGGGTTGAACCTGCATGGGGTGTATTGCCTTTAAAAGAACTATGTGGGGCTTGATTCCTACCCTCACAAGATACGTAGTGACGCCAGGGTCCCCCACCCTAGCCCAACCATCCCCCAAAAGGGGGGGGGGGTTAAAAATTCCCTTTCCCCCGTGTATGGATCAGACCTGCACAAGGTGTATTCCATGTCCTCACCACACAACGTTAAACTACAGGGATAAGATGTTAAAAATTCCCTTTTTCCCCGTGTGTGGACCAGACCTGCTTGGGGTGTACTCCTTGTCCTTACCTCACGACGTTAAACTGCACGGATAATAAGATTTAAAATTGCCCTTTCCCTCGTGTTAGGACCAGACCTGCATGGGGTGTATTTAAAAAATAACTATGTGAGGCTTGATTCCTGCCATCATGGGATACGTAGTGATGCTAGGATGCTATATCCTAGCCCAGCCATTTAAAAAAAATCTCTCTTCCCTCATGCACATACTAGACCTGCACAAGGTGTATTCTTTATCCTCACTGCATGACGTTAAACCGCACGGAATTCAAAGAACTACGTGAGGATTGATTCTTACCCTTGAAGAATACGTATTGATTACATGGTCCCTCACCCTGGCCCAGTCTTCCCCAAATGAAAGTCAGAAATGCCCTTTGCCCTTGTGTACAGACCAGACCTACATGGGGTGTCTTCCTCTTCCTTACCGCATGACATTTAACTGCAAGGAAAAGAAAAACAATGCCCTATTCCCCCATGTATGGACTAGATCTACATGAGGTGTATTCTTCGTCCTCACCACATGACATTAAAACAGTATGGACATCGTCCTGACTGGACGACATTAAACTGCACGAACATCATCCTCACTGCATGATGTTAAACTGCATGGACTTCATCGTGACCCACCCAAGATATATGAAAAAATGAGATGGAAATACTCCTTGTGCATTTGGATGCATCCTCTCTATAAATCAGACTCCATGACCTAGATAATTATGGATCTTCATAACCATTCACGGCCATCAGAAGTGGATATTTATTGACCCGTGGACACCTTTTCATGACTATGCATACCATGCCCTCAGCAACTCTGCATATTGATATCCCCTAGACCGTCTACAAAAGGAAATATTTCCTCAGGCGAAACTCTTCCTAGATCCGTACGCTTAGCAGACTCAGAGGCCCCATATCATATCTCTTAATCCATAAATTTACGGCACAATGTTTCACAAGTTCATCCCCCTTTTCACATCCAAGTGTTTCCAGGGTATCCCTACCCGGTTATCCTATGTATCCGCTCTTGGTTCACAAGAAGACTTGAATTTACAAACATCAAGCCAGGGCTAGGCTACTTTGACTCAACAAACAATTGCAGTGAAGAAGTTTCTTATATGCTAAGACACCATTATCCCCACATGCTAAATTCTTTGCTATGAGCAATCTTTGATTTTCATAACCATTCACGGCCATCGGAAGTAGAAAGTCATTGACCCGGAGACGCCTTTGCAAGACTATGCATACCATGCCCTCAGCGGCTCTACATATTGATATCCCCTGGCCCATATACCAAAGTCATGATTTCCTCGGGCTATACTCTTCCTAGATCCATACGCTTACTGGCCTCAGAGCCCCCACAACACATCTCCTAATCTGGGAAACCTCAGAGTTACAGTTTACAACCTTCATCCCCCTCCCTGTTCAGAGTATATCATAGCATGGTAAGTCATTTATCCTTTGAGTGACTGCAGTAATAGTCATCCAATGCTTCGAGCTCTATGACTGCTAAACTAGGAGTACTTCATACTTACCACACAAAGTTAAACTGCTGGGAGATAAGGTACACCCGCGTGAACAAGATAACTCAGCGCAAGGAGCTCTCAATGCTTTAACAGCAACCAGGGAGGAATATGCCCAACATGTCCAGATATTTTCTTACCAAATGACACACTTAGTGGCCCGGACAATCTGGGATCCTCATAAACATTCAAGACCATCAGAAATGGAATGTTATTGACCTAAGGACAACTTTGCATGACTATGCATATTGATAGACCCTGGCCCTTCTACCAAAGGAAATATTTCCTCAGGCAATACTCTTCCTAGCTTTGTATGCTTACCAGTCATAGAGCCCTCATATAATTTCCCCTAATCCAAGAAGCCCCAGAACAACGATTTACACCATCAACCCATTTTCGACATCTTGGGCATGCCGAGATGTTCAAGCCCAGTTACATTCTGATCAAGAGAGGCATTTGCAACTACGTCTTTACTGTATGACATTAAACTACATGGAACGTCTTGGATGTTTGGCATAAAGCTGCAAAGACCAAGCATTCAACATCGAGGGAAATGACTCTAACTACAAGCATTTTCACTGGTTTAAAAATTCCAACCGTCCTCACTTCATGACGTTAAACTACACATCATACTTTAGTAATACTCATCATATTTACCGCATGATGTTAAACTACACAGAATCCATCCTTATCGCAGGATGTTAAACTTCATGGTCAAACCTGTCATAGGTTCAGTAAAGAATGAAGTCTTTTCTCTATGTCTCGGTGCACGGGTCATTCCTGCACGAACCATTGTCTCACACCATCAAGAGAACGGATCGCTTCACCCATTCTCGGGAAATATGGCCTAGATGTTTCTCTCATATCCAGGCACCCTCTCCTCAAAAACCATACTCTATACTCAGAAAAAATCTGAACCTTTGTAAAACACACCTAGTGGTCCTGAATCCCAATCTTTCTTGATAGTGCCTGGAAATCTGGAGAATACAATCATTGACCGGAGGACACCTTTGCATGACTATGCATACCATGCCCTCAGTGTCTTTGCATATTAATCGCCCCTGGATCGTACACCAAAGGAAATGTATCCTTAGGAAATGATTCACTCTATACGCCTCTTGTCCTTTGAGCCCCCATGTCCATCCTGGGATTTGGAAACCCTCTGAGCTAGAGTTTAAGAGCCTCTTTCACAACCCCACTTGAGTATGGTGGAACGTCAATGACGAGATTACTGAGAACCGGGATAAGTCGTTCCACTCTAAATGAGGTCTCGGCTGCATGAATTTAAACTGAGCCAAGCTCCAAACATCCTTTATACTAGATAAATGATTAAGATATGAACCTTACTTCTACACTCCTGATTAATACAGAAGTCCTCAAACACTTTTTAGATGTCACAAACCCTCTCTGAGCCACCCCCGAGGGTTTTCATAATTCTCCAAGCCACCCATGGTGGTTTCCATAAGACATACATCCATAAAGTCCTTAGGCTATCAAAAATGGAGAGTCATTGACTTAAGGACACCTTTGCATGACTATGCATACCATGACCTTAGTGTCTCTGCATATTGATAGCTCCTGGCCCGTCTACCAAAGGCAAGATTTCCTTAGGCGATGCTCTTCCTACCTTTGTACGCCGATATGGCTCCCATGCCCTGCATGTCATTAAAATATAAACATGTTCAACCCACATGTGTCTGGAGGATATTGATACATCTTTTAATCAACCAAGCCTCATTGGGGCCCTCTCCCCACTATACCTGGTCAAAGCTGTTTGAACTAAAACATCAGTAATGATAGTCTTGTCAGCGGGACTTTAAATCATTCACAAAAAGAGGCGCAAAGCCTATTAGGACGAAAACTCGAAAAGGGAGACCTAAGAAAAAGTTAGGCCATACCTACTGTGTCCACACCAAATGGGCCCAGGAAAAATTAGGGTATTAAAAGAAAAAGAAAAAACATTTTTGGGGTTTTTCTACAAAACCCTAGAAATAGTCAAACTATGCTTACTGGATCTCATGATCCAAGAAAAAGATAGGTTTTATTTCTATTTTCTTGAATTATGATTAATTCTGATTCAGTGAGTTGTTATTTACGCAGCAATTATTCTGGTGGAAAAGATTTTATTCTATTTGAAAAAAACGAGAAGAAGACAGAAAGTATGTAGGGTTTTTCTATAAAACCCTAGCAAAAGTCGAAATGTGATCACTGAGTCCCTTGGCTCAGGAAAAATTTAGAGCATTGTCCAATCACTCATTGATTTTCTGAACCACTCTACATCGGAATGGACTCCCCTTCGTTCTAGTCAGACCCCATTCTAATGTGGGGGCATTTGTAGGGTCCTGAAAAATCCACAAAGGAAGAGGGTGAATCCCCTTTAATCTAATGGAGATTCTACCCAATTTCCCCCACAATGAATTGGGGAAGAGTGTAGAGAATACTCAAAGGATGGTACATGCTGAACTAGTCTAAGGAATGGTCCAGAGATAATAGGTCGTGACCGGTTCTAGGATACACCCCCTCCGCGGACTGCTGTCATTCACAGAACGGAGGCAGAGATCCTCCGCAGGCGTGAAGTAGGACGGGCGCTGAGCCAGTCCACCGTCACGAACGGCCCCAGCCACGAACCGCACCAACCGTCCAGGCCGCATCCATTGTTGTTTGCGGGAGGTGGAACCTTGCGCGGCAACAAAGAACTCCCCTGAGATAGTTTGGTTCGCGGGGGAGGTGCGTTCAATGCACCCCCGAGTTGCGGATGGACCAAGTCATCCGTAAAATGGGTTTCCGATCATGGGCCTCTGAAAAATGTTCTACATAACCACAGATATATATCATTCCACACTCTACAAAACGAGATCGATGGGGAAGATCTGGAGGAGGAAATTTTGGAGATTGATCGGATTCGGGTTGAAGGATTTCGAAGGAAGGAGCTTAGGATTTCACAAACAGCGGAGTTCCAGTTCACGAGCCAGAACATGTATGAAGTTGGAAGTGAATTAATAAGGAACTGAAAACGCATAACAGCTAGGTGAATCAAGAACCTAAAATAACTAAGGAAATAAGACTGCGAACAAGGGCCCCTCCACAGATGCACTCCCTGCAAGCTAGGGTGTTTATGCCCCTTTTCAGATCCATCACACCGCGTAGCACCCTCCTATGTGGGCGAAGCCCCGACCAACGAACCCCCGACCGGCGTCGCCCTCGTCCTCCATTACTCACATGGACTCCTCTGCATACCAACCTTGTACGCGGGCTGAATTTGAAGCCGCAAACCAGCCTGGTTCACAGTATGCCCATCAGTCCACGAACCACCTTGGTTCATGGAATGCCCATCAGTCCGCGGACCACCCTAGTTCACGGATGGCCTCTCCACCCACGTAGCACCTCCCTATGCGAAGGGTGCCACCACTCATATACATGTGTGGCCCTCCATGTCCTTCAGATATCTCATTCCCCAAACCAAATAAAATCCTTCAAATCCAACCTAATCCTCTGCAACTCCCTCATAGGCCCATTCATCAGCCCCGAGGCGAGGCCTCCACCAGAGCCACCAGACCCGTGTGATGTAACCCTCAGGCACATCATGGTGGTGTTTTGAGTTCACATACCTACTGTAAGCAGGGGAGAAGTGGTTTCCCTCACCCTTGAGTGGAATTCCAAAGCATTCCTTGGTTCACATTCACACAGTAATGCGGAGTCCGAGCCCGAGAGTCCCCTTTCTGCCCCACTACCTGTTAGGAATGGGGCACTTCTCCCCTCCTTGAGGAGTGGCGGGCTACCCATCACAAGGAAGCCTCAATGAACCTCCGTACTTCCCCATGGTCATGGCCAAGGAAAGGAATAGTGGGGAAGGGTGTTGTTCTGTCCTTCTTTGGGGCCAAGTCCTGCTCCCTCTGCGCTTTGTCACCATGGGCATCCATCTCGGAGTAAGACCCAACTTCTTAGGCTGCTCCATGTGTAAGCCCCACTCCACTTCCCATGGATATACCTTTTGTGACGTGATCGTCTGGTCCCTATTGCATCTTGTTTCTCACACCGATCATGACTCACATGGGCGTAGAGTAAGCATTGACCATGATATCCTTTTATGGGCCTCCTCAGAGTGTAAGACCCAATCCATTACTTAGGGACTCCTCAGAGTGTAAGCCCCACCCCCTTGCGAACTATGAGGACTTTGATCCATATCATGGCATGGTATGTAGGAAGCCTTCATGAGGTTCAAGCCCACTCACCATCGGACCCCAAGGTCCACATTCACATCGGTTCTCTGACACACCCATTCGAACTACGTGGACTTTGATCCCTGTCTCTTAGCCAGGGTACGTAGGAAGCCTCCCCAAGGTTCAAGCCCAACAACCAGTCAATCCGACTATCCTCACGTCGGTTCATCGCACCAACCCTGGTCCTCCTCAGAGTGTAAGCCCCATACCAAAACGAACTACATGGATTCTGATTCTTCTCATGAGGATATATAGGAATCCCATATCATGGGTTCGATCCAAATACTCAATCCATTTTATGTCCACCCTGGATGAAAATAAACTCCAGAGTGTCTGGTCATGAGGCTTTAAATCAGTGTCGTCTCATTGAGTCCAGACTCCTTAGGGTCATTAATCCAATGAGGGATGGTAAACCTCAGTCATAATGATTCTGAACCCCTGTGTCTAGTTAAACATTTCCAACCAGGAGAAATCCATGGATACTATGCTTGGGTATAAACCAAAGATTCAAGAACCTATGAATATGTATTAAATCTATAAGAGAGTCTCAGAACAGGAAATAATTACCCCCAAAAGGTTGTGATGAGCCCGACTTCCCTTCCTCTCGACAAATATGAGTTCTTAAGAATCACTGGTCAAACCACCCAGTGAACGCCTGCCTTTGGAAAGCAGGTCCACGAATTACTGGATATGGAACCATTGGTCATTTCGAGGAGACAATGGTGCATCCAATACAAGTGATTAAGAAAAATCCAATCTTCCCTAATCAACTGTTGGGTAGTGCATGTTTCTCCCCCACGACCCTGTTGAGCACTGCGAGACAGATTGCTACTGGAATCAACTCATATAGAAGGACATGATAATCTTGAGTTTTCAAATATGTCAACTTCAACTCTCTTCAATTGACATATTATTATATATTGGTTGAATAGTCATTAGGAACTTTATCGTCTCTAGTACTCCAAAAATTTATTTTTTCCTATAGGTTTCATCACATAAGAATCACATATAACTTTCCATTTATTTTCACTAATACACACGTGATGCAATTCTGTTCTGATCCCCCAATCCACTATGTCATGCTGAGATCGTAAATCATATTTTATATTTACCTTAACATTCAGAAGAATTGAAGGAAATATTTCGCATATATTTTATTCAATGTGCATTACATATAATCAATGATTTAACAAATTTTATAACCATTAAGGAAACTCAAAGAAGATACTCCTCTTTTTATAATTGTAACAAGTATCATTAGAAACATTCTACCTCTTTCAAGATTTCATCTGACCCTTACTGAATGATGAACTGAATCTTGAAATTCATTACATACATCAGTTCTATAAATAAACTAATTTGGATTATTGGTGTCCATGGTTTTTAAAAATCTTTGATGATTATTTATATATAAAAATTCCATTGGTAAAAATCATTGATGTTCCATAAAACTAAATGGAGATGATATTTTAGTCTTCTAGATCAAGTATTTTTCATAAAAATAGGACATGCTAGTTTTCCATTTGTGGTCCATCTAGACCTCAATGCATAATAATGAAAATCTTGGATCATCCACATAAGTGTAACACCCAACTAAAATATGTCTTTTGAATATGTATCATATGTAAGAAGACCCGCATACCAAATAAGTTTTAATAATTTTATTAAACATTTCATGTATAAATCTAAATCATTACTAGGATCAGAAGGAACAGATATGAGTATACTCATGTAAGTGAACAAACATTTCATACCGAACCATGGTGGAAGGTTATAAATGTGTATAAAACCATCCTTATGTTGTATAAAGTAATAATCTTCCCAAATAGATTAAAACCATCACATGAAAGACCCATCCTCACATTACGCATGTCAGCTTCAAAATCATGATATTGAGCATCAAATCTCTTCCATGAAAATCAATCTATAGGGTGAACCAACTCTTAATTATTAGTATTTCTCTCAATATCATTTCATCACATTTTTCATGATATTTCATCAGAACTAAAAATATTCTAGAATATGGGGATTAATGGAAAGTGCCACATTGCATTATTTGGAACACATGATGGTCTTCCATCATCTTTTGGCTTACATTAGGATATTTCACATTCTATAAAATCATTTCCTTATGTAATTTTCTCTTATAATAGGCTATAATCTTTTGGGACATAATGATTTTATTTGATCATCCATGTTCTTAAACTTACATACATGCTATATAGTGGTTTGAGGGAATGACTGCATAATCTAAAAGTAAGTCCTTTAAGAAGGATAGAATATAATCTATGGTAGTATTAGAAATCCCATACATGGTTTTCCCATGAAAAAAACAAATAAAAAATTCAATATTTTTCATTTCCCCAAATTGTTGATATACAAGAGTCACAGAAGCATCATTCAATTTTTTTCACCCTATCAACATCATCATTTTTATTAGACACATCTTGTGTGTTCATATCAAAGTCTTCGTGGGTCAACATCCTTTACTTCTCATGATGATTAATAAATGGAAACCAGTCATATAACAGATTCTCCAATCCAGTCCTCTCATTTGGATCATTATCATTTTGAGATTACATTTTCTCCCCATTAGGATACCACACATCATAGTTTTTTTAATCCATATTTCGTAATAAGGTAGCTAACTTCTTCAAATACCAACCAATGTCATCCAATATAATTATAACAAGGGAAGTGTATGTGACCACTATCTAAATCATTGTCAAATAAAAAAAATCTAAAAATGCCTCCAAATTGTTTTTAAAATCACATGAATTCTTATCAGTTTCATACATCCAACTTCTATCCATTCGGTAAGAAAATAATTCATTTCATGAAATCAATTCAGTAATATTTATGATTAATCCAAAATATATTGATGTAAACAATAATTGTTCACTTAATATAAAATGATAACTGAGACACTACTCTATATGAGAATTATTATATGAATAACCACCAAATATTATATATTTAAAAAAATACTATAAATACAAAACCAAGATATTGAATTGAAACATGCTGGATGTGATGGAAAATCATTTTATTCATAATGATCTCTCTATAATAATTATGAAAAAACAATTAGAATTATGTTTATATTTATATATATCATTTTATTGTAAAATTAATGATATATTTCTTATCAATGGTGTCATTATATTGTTGGTTATCAATGATATTTTTTATAGGGTGTGTTATTTTGAAGGTATACATCTTGGTGTCATGAACTAGAAACATGTAGGTGATTAAAGAAAATGATATAAATCCAACAAGATGAGTTATTAAAGGGGTAATGGACTTCATGGTATACCTCAATGTGTTATATTTATATTACTCCAATACATTCCAATATTTTCAATGGACACCCCACATTAGGATGGGAACTTCATTCTAACTTTGTGGCCATATAATTGTAGTTGTTCTCCCTTAGGATAAGAAATGGTACTTCTTAAAATTCTTCACAGGGTTCTGAAGTGAGGGGTCATATAATAGGCAATATCATGGTACAAAAATATAAAAAATATCTCATATATGAAAGCATAAACATCTGTGCCTAAAGTATAAACATTTTTCTAAGTGATTGGAAGTATAGAAGTTGGAATAACATATTTAATTAGTAATAATGTAATTATTTTAATGTATCATTGAGTAAAGGATATCATGGGTCAATGTTGGGTAAATTACATATCAAGTGGGATGTGTAGTGTTGGACACAAATTTTAAAATTTCATGAATTATTATAAAGTGCCTCACACAGGTCACTTCTCCCAAGTGCATCCCACATGTCACTTCACAACTAGGCCTCACACATGTCACTTAGCCCATGTGACTCGCACTTATCACATTACTCAAATTACTTTTTGAAATCACTTAACATTATGTAATTAATCATTTTAATTCATATATAATGGATGAATTGAAGAGTTATGAGAATAGTGTATTTACTTCACTCAAAATATTGCAACTATAGGTCGAGACCATCAGGTAGATATCACAATTTATAAACATGCTAGTGACCCACATGTAAAACATAGATGGATAAACTTCAAAATTAAATGTTAAAAAGACATTCAATAGAGGGAATATTGGTAATATGAAACCAAATATATGTAAATGATGAAATTTTTGAATGTGTGGTGACCAATCAAAATGCATATGAGAAATGTGTGTCAAGACTATCCCAAAAGGTCAAGTGGTATTAATAAATTAATAATTATTTTCCTTTAAGAACATTTTACACATATTTATGTCATATATGCCTCTTTATAGAGGAATAAATACAACCATATTTGTAAAAATTTATTTTCCATTAAAAACATCAAAAATAAACCATTACATAAAACTTTTAAAAAGTAATTATTGGAACTCCCTTTTTAATAAAAGGAATTAGTTTTCAAAGTAAAATAACAAAAAATATAAATGTGGACATGAACAATCAGGGAAAATATAATTCCTTTAAAACACTAATATTTTGTAATATACGTTGAAAAATTAGAGATGGTGGTTGTGGTTCAGGACAAGAAATTCATTCTCAATGTGTAGGATAAAGTATTTGGAACATGCTAATTTCAAATTCATGAATAATAAAACGAGAACCCTAAATGAAAGAGATTGTAGGTCTATGGGGAAATAAAATAACCATGGTATACAAAAATAAAAAATAAATGTAGTCTGAAGATATAACTCAAACTCACCAATTTGAACACTCGGCCTCTGTCAACGTTGCCCGTCGTCTACAACCAACACAACGAAGCGTGGGCACAGCTCGTGCAGGGGTGAGTATAACGATACTCTGTAGGGACCCCAAGACCCTCAAGGTCTCACTAAATCCAACAAGTATAACCACAAATAATATCTCAAAAGTAAACTTCTACTTAGGTATATTCCCATACATATACCTAAGTTATCAAGTAACACATCTCAATCATGAGGAAACACAAAGATTATGAAATCAATGGATAACCACCACCCCAATATATGCCCATACATATACCTAAGTTATCAAGTGACCCATATCAATCACAAGGTAAACACAAAGGTCACAGACTCAGCTCAAACCAGGATTTTCATTAACGAAATTGTAACTGCTGAAGAGCCCCGTATCTGGCGAGTACAGTGATCCTGTCATGACACCGAGGTACTGCTCACTAACCTAGGAATGCTAAAGTACTCCACCTTTTGAGTACTATGGGCCTCCTACTACAACCAATCGCTTTCCACCATGGGTCTGCCGCTACAACCAAGCGCTCCTCCACCGTGTGTCTGCCGCTACAACCAAGCACTTCCCACCATGGGTCTGCCGCTATAACCAAGCGCTCCCCCTCATAGACTACAAAGGAACTCCATCTGTCGAGTATAACGGGTCTGATTCTATAACCAAGTGCTCCTCTACCGTGGGTTTTCCGCTACAACCAAGCGCTCCCCACTGGGCTATCTGAATCACTCCGACTCGAGTCGGACAAGCAGTCTTCAGGTCTCAGCCAGCTACATGGTCTCCGTACTCCGTGCACTCGTCTCCAGGAGGGTCTGCTCCATGAGCTACAGGGTGATACTCCAAGTATCACAAAGTCCCATGAAGAAGTATCTCAAAGGATCGCCTTGTCCTAGGGGTCTCAACACAACAGACGGCACATCAATCGGGCTCCCGGTCTGTGGGTTATTAGCCTTTTCGTCCCAGGGGCCTAGTTGTTTTCGTGTACGAACCAACATGGCCATATCTCAACTGTACCATGAACTCTTATAGGGAATACTCATAGGGATTGTTTCTCTACGTGATCACCAACGCCACTGACGATTCGTCAAACGGACGTCCAGTCTGAAAGATATCAGTTTTTCCGTTTTAGGGGCTCGGTTGGATTTCAGGTACAATCCAATCCTGCCATTCTCCAACTGCATACAAACCTCGTGAAAATTATTCCAAAAGATATGCCTCATCAATAGGAATCCAATAAAGTCGACGACACGTCAATCGGACGTCCGGTGATCAAGTTATAAGCGTTTCCGCTCCAAGGGCCCAGTTGGTTTCGGGTTCAAACCAACCCAACTATACCCCAAGTTCTCTGAAACCTTAAGTGTAATATACCAAAACGACCACCTCAATCCAAGGATCGCATCTCAATAGACTTTGCATCATTCAGAGGTCTGTAGCCCAAGATATGAGCAAAAAACAAAAACAGTCCGAAATGGGGGGTTTTGGGCCTGGGCCGAACTGGCCCGAGACCCCCTGGATCGGCCCGAACTGGGTCGACCCAACCCGAGTCTAGGTCCGGCCCGATTGGGTGCAGCCCGGCTTGGCTGGCGCGGCCAAGCATTTGGGGTGCAGGTGGGTGCGTTAGCCCCCGCCTATTTGTAACCGCGACCCCCATGTGGGGGGCCGCTGCTGTCCGACCATCTAGGGGTCGTAACACTCAGCTCCTCCTCTGACCGGTCGGCCCGCTCCGGTCGGCCGACTGCTGTCGCCATGGGACCGGCATGTGCCGGTCACCCTACTCTGACGCCGGTAGCCTGGAACCGACCGTTGGTCCCTGGTCCACCGCGGACTAAGCCATAGCCTTGGTCTGTCTGGCGCGGCACGATGGCGTCGTGCCCCTCCGCCGCGGCCCTGCTCCGGCCGCAGTGTGTTCGTGATTCTACGGCACGGCGTGAAGGCACTGCACCTTTGTTCGACTTCAATGGCTTGGAACGATGGCGTCGTGTACCCTTGCTGTATGATCTCTCGTGGTTCCATTGCACCGCGTCACTTTCCTTCGAACCGCAACAACACAAAGATAAGAGAGGAGGGTCGGCCATGTTGGTGCGGTCTGTCCCCCTCCCATTAATCGATAGCAAGTGGCAAAGATTCACGAAGAATGAAAATGGAAGTAATCACAAACAAAAACAAAATCCCCTACCTCGTCAAATTCGTTGAGTGAGTTTTCGTCGCGGAATTAACCGTCGCAGACGAAGGCGTCGCGGAAGGAGAGGATCTTTGGCGTTTGATCTCCGAGGAAGGCGTCCCTCCCCATCGTTCGTCGTCGGAGGTCAGCATTCTTCATTGGCGACGGTTCATTCTTCACGTTCTTCAACAAAGAACGAAGAACTTCAAGAGTTCTCTTTTTCTCCCAAAGACTCAACACAACAATCCAAAAAATAATAAAATAAGTTTTTCACTTATTTTATTACTCATGACTCAAGTTCAAAATTCAAAAATTGAAATAAACCACTTAATTAACTCATGTGCCATTTAATAAGAGGGTTATGGGAGTTTAGGGAATATGAAGGGGTGGGGTTCGTGTCGGCCCCTCCACCCTCATAACCTCTCATGGGAAGTTGGGTGGTTCCCAACTTCTACTCAAAGGACTACCACTTAGAAAGAAAAATAAAATTTGTAGTTAAATTTTATTTTTAACCTCCACAATTTTTTTAACAACCCTCCTTTGCAAACGCAACTCCGGAAAAGGTGTTCCTAAACATTTACTGGTGCTGCAATTCCATTGGTGCCCTCAGATTTCGATTCCGAGCACTGGTTCAAAAGATAGAAAAACCCGCTCGTTCGTTCACTGAACGTACCCAATCTAAACTTTCAGAAATTGATTCTGGGCACACCGGGCCTCGGAATCAGGTTCCGTCGGAAACTACATTATTTTAAAATTCCAAGTAAAATCAAGAAAAAATTTTCCTTGAAATTTTCGTGTCTTCACATTATTCCCACCTCAGGACTTTACATCCCCGTAATGCATTAACACAAACTAGGGATACAAAAGCGGTACTGAGCATGCATCTGAGCCTTCCGCTCCCATGTGCTCACTTGGAGGTTCCCATGATGCCTATGAAAATGCACAAGAGGAATCGACCGTCCTCGTAGGACCCTCTCTTTTCAATCCTCAACCTCTACTGGAACTCTGCAAAAGTCCCCCCATCACCAAATTCTAGCTCCTCATGGTCAATGAAAAGTTATGGGTCGAGCTCTTATATCCTCAGTTGAGATACATGGAAGTCGTCGTGCACCTGGTGCAACTGAGGTGGGTGGGTCAAGTGGAAAACCACCTCGCCTACCCTACTGAGGACCTTGAAAGGTCCACTGAACCTAGGAGATAACTTATTTCCTCGGCCACATCTTCGTAACTCACGTTGAGGTGAGACTCGTAGGGAAATGTGGTCGCCTTTCTCAAACTCTAGTGGTCTCCGCCTCCTGTTAGGACAAGTCTTTTTTTGCCGGCTCTGAGTTGTCCTCATCCGCTCTTGGATGACTTGGACCTTTCTAGTCCTACAAGAGCTGTTGATATTTCTTCCTTGCCGATAAGAGAAATCAGGTCTCATCCCCTGGATGAACCACATTCTTCACCTAATATATTCAATCCTAACATGGATGATACTAATCCATACCAAGGATGATGTCCTAAGGCCTCGACGCTACTACCAAGAGATCCAATTGTTACTCTCACCTCCAAGAGTTGAGTCACACTGTCAGAATCAGTGTGAGGTCACTGGGTCTCCTCCAGTAGGTATCTCAAAGTGAGGGTCAAGTCAACGGTTTTTAAACCGGAACCTCTTAGTAACAACATTAGGAGAGGACAAGAAGGTAAATGCCATAAGAAAGGTGTCATTTACTACTACTTCTCAATGTACAAAGACACAATGTATCTACAAACAAACATCAACAAAGTTAGAAGCAACATGAACAAAAGTCTCTCGGTCTGAAGCTATTCACACTCCTGTCCATCTACTCCCGGAGATCCATGATCATAGGCCTCAGCTTCCTGAAGCTGAGCTCTCCCATGTCCACCTATTCCCTGCGGTCGAGGTGGGCCTCCTGGTGGTGGTGGTGGCAACACTTCGAAGCGTCGTCCACATCCAGCTGCACGGCCACCTCCCCTGCCACAGTCTCCTTCTCCATGCAGTCCACCTCGATCGAACCTCTGCCTCTGCCTGGGAGGTCCTTTGTTCATCTGTTGGTCATCTGTATAGCGGGTCAAACAGTCACGAGCCATGTGACCAACCCTAACACAGGAGTAACATTGTCCACTCATGGTAAGTCGTTGTCCACCCGAGGTTCCTCACACAAACGATCCTATATCATGCGGTCGACCACCTGTAGGTCTAGTCCTCTTGGACCTCTGCGTCATCTGTCTACTGTCTGCCGCAGAAGACTCTGTCACATGCCAGATAGTGGTGGGTCCTGCTGCTATAGACTGCTCAGTAAGAAAACTCTCCACTAAGAGGGCTCACTCCCACACCCCTGTCTGTGTCGGAATGCTGTGAGAAAAAACTGAAGCTATGATCTCTCACCTGAGCCCCTGGTCGAAGGTTCGGGCCCTGAATAATGGGACCTGTACCATGTCCATGGAATAACGCGAGAGATTGGTAAACCTCACCGCGTACTGGGCTACTGTCATGCTGCCCTGCCGCAGTTGTAGTAGCACCGGGATGCGCACCGCACGGAGGGTAGCTGGGACAAAATCTGAGCGGAAAAGGCTCTCAAAGTTCGTCCAAAGGAGAGATGCCTCATTGTGCACCTAGAGTATCATGCTCCACCATCATCCAGGTTCTGCGTGCAGGAGGCTCGCTGTAAGGACCACCATAAGGTAAGATGGTGTCCCTACCAAACCAAACACTCGAACAACTGCCTCCAGCAAATCCTCGGCTTCCTGAGGGTCTGTCTCCCCATTGAACCTGGGCGGTCGCTGATGCTGAAACTCGTGCAGTGCACTAAGGCAACGTGCACCGTCAGTGTCTGGGGCTGGTAGCATCAGTGGCTCAGCGGGTAGAGGTATTGTCGGTGCCTCTGCTATCAAAGGGTCCTATACCGAGGCCTCGTCGCTCAGTGGGCTATCATCCTGCACAATGCTCGGAACCCTAGCTGGCTACCGTCGTGGGGCCATTCTGAAAAGAAACAGGTGTGCCACGATTAATACAGTATACCTGGTGAGCTGACAAAAATTAATCACAAAGAAAAATTTTAAAACACACATTCAATCAATGTTTTCGTGTATTGAGTCAGAAATCAGAAGTCGGGGTCCTGGTGTATGGATACGTCGGCCGCCGCACCAACACTGGACTCTCTGGATTGATAACCACACTCAATACCATTAACACTATTACATCACATAGAAGAAGGATCAGAGTCTTGAGTTCTGTGGTAGAACCGAACCCCTCTGATACCAATTTGTCATGACCAGTCCTCGGGGCCCGTGCTGTGACTACCCCAAGCCAGCATTCCATAGGCCAGTGGTTGGCGACTAGCACCAAAGGCATAAATCCCGATAACTAGGAAGGCATTGCCTTTATAAATGTAAAAAAAACACCACAGAGTACAAGTGGAAGTAAAACACTAAGTAAAACTAAAACAAGCTATAATGAAAGTAAAGGGGCCGGAAATACAAGCCCAACTGTAAAGTACAAGGTAAAAGACAAAATAGCTGGAAGGTGACAAGATGCTCCTGGATTGTCCACCAAGGATCCTACCTGAAAAGTAGGTACAGATAGCACAACTCCTGGATCATCCACCATGGATCCTACCTGAAGGGTAGGTACATATAGCGTAGCTCCTGAATCATCCACCACGGATCGTACCTGAAGGGTAGGTACAGATAGCCTCCACAACGCTCTCACCCGTTGACCTCCTCCGAGTATCATCTCACCATGAAGTCCACCTCCAAATACTGAATCGTCTTGAGGTCCACCTCCGGGTACCGTCAAGTCCTCGAACACTCGGTCTTTGTCAACGCTTCCCGTCGTCTGCAACCAACACAATGAAGCGCGGGCATAGCCCGTGCAAGGGTGAGTATAACGATACTCAGTAGGGACCCAGACACCTTAATGGTTTCACTAAATCCAACAAGGATAACCACAAAGAATATCTCAACAGATAACTTCTACTTAGTTATATTCCCATACATATACCTAAGTTATCAAGTATCCCATCTCAATCATGATGAAACACAAATATTATGAAATCAATGGATAACCACCACCCCAGTATATGCCCATACATATACCTAAGTTATCAAGTGACCCATCTCAATAATGAGGTAAACACAAAAGTCACAGACTCAGCTCAAATCGGGATTTTTATTAACGAAATCGTAACTGCTGAAGACCCTTGTCTCTGGAGAGTACAGTGATCCTGTCACGACTCTGAGGTACTGCTCACAAACCTAAGACTGCTGAAGTACTCCACCTGTCGAGTATTGTGGGCCAGCTGCTACAACCAAGTGCTTCCCACCATGGGTCTACAGCTACAACCAATCACTCCCCTTCATATACTATAGAGGTGCTCCTTCTATCGAGTACCGCGGGTCTGCCACTATAACCAAGCGCTCCTCCGTCGTGGGTCTGCCGCTACAACCAAGCGCTTCCCACCATGGGTCTGCCGCTACAACCATGCACTCCCCCTCATAGCCTATAGAGGTACTCTTTCTGTCGAGTACCGTGGGTCTACCACTACAACCAAGCGCTCCTCCACCATGGGTCTACCACTACAACCAAGCACTCCCCACTGGGCTATCCGAATCACTCCAAATCGAGTCGGATAAGCAGTCTTCAGGTCTCATCCAACTACCCGGTATTCGTACTCCGTACGCTCGTCTCTGATAGGGTCCACTCCATGGGCTATAGGTCGATATTCTAAGTATCACAAAGTCCCATGAAATATTATCTCAAAGTACCGCCTCGTCATAGGGGTCTCAACACAATAGACGGCGCATCGATCGGGTGTCCGGTCTGTGAGTTATTAACCTTTTTATCCCAGGGGCCTGGTTGGTTTTGTGTGTGAACCAACCCAACCATATCTCAACCGTACCCCAAACTCTTATAGGGTATACTCATAGGGACTGTTTCTCAACTTGATCACCAACACCGCTGACGGTTCGTCAAACGGACGTCCGGTCTGAATGATATCATTTTTTCCGTTCTAGGGGCCCGGTTTTATTTCGGGTACAATCCCACTTGAACATTCTCCAACTGTGTCCAAACCTCAGGTGAAGTATGCCAAAATTTCCATCTCATCAAGAGGAATCCAACAAAGTCGATGGCACGTCAATCGGACATCTGGAGCTCATGTTATAAGCGTTTCCGTTCCAAGGGCCCGGTTGGTTTCGGGTTCGAACCAACCTGGACATACCCCATGTTCTTCGAAACATTGAGTGTAATATACCTAAATGACGGTCTCGATCCAAGGATCACATTGAAACTGATGGTGCATCGTTTGGAGGTCTGTAGCCCAAGATGTGGGCAAAAGATCATAAATTGTCCGAAATGGGGGTTTTGGGCCTGGGCCGACCTGGCCCGAGACCCCCTGGGTCGGCCCAAACTGGGTCGACCAGACCCGGGTCTGGGTCCATCCCGCTTGGGCGTGGCCTGGCCCGGCCTAGGCGTTGCCCGGCCCGACGCGCTGGCCTGGTGGGTCGGCCGAAACAGCCGAGCATTTGGGGTGTGGGGGGCGCAATGCCCCACGCCTGTTTGTAACCGCGACCCCCATGTGGGGGGCCGCTGCTGTCCGGCCAGTCGGGGGTCATATCCCCCGGCTCCTCCTCTGACTGGCCGTCCCGATCCGGTTGGCCGGCTGCTGCCGCCATGGGACCGGCATGGGTCGGTCCCCCTGCTCCGACGCCGACAGCCCGGAACCGGCCGCCGGTCCCTGCTCCGTCGCGGCCTTGGTCTATCTGGTGCGGCGCGATGGCGTCGTGCCCCTCCGCCACGGCCCCACTCTGGCCACGGTGTTTTCATGATTCTCTGGTGTAGCACGACGGTGTTGCGCACCCTTGCCATATGATCCCACGCGGTGACATTGCACCACGCCGCTTTCCTTCGAACCGCAACAACACAAAGATAAAGGAGGAGGTTCATTCATGTTTGTGAGGTCTGGACCCCTCCTGTTAATCAATAGCAAGTGGAAAATATTCATGAAGAATGACAATGTAAGTAATCACAAACAAAAACAAAATATAACGCCCCGACCCCAGTTGCCCAGAGTCGGTGCATTAATTACATAACATTGGCATGATCACAAAAAAGATCAAATCTCGAAAGACCGATTGGTTTAGTAGCCTTGGAAACACTAGATATATTCATAAGTTTTACATTACATCATAAAATGAAAAACTACTACAACAACATAATGTTTCCACAGTCCACACTATAAACCCCTCATAATATCCCTGCAGGTCATTCATAACTTACATCTTCACTTCCTGGGAAAAATAAAACACAGAAAAGGGGTGAGCTCAAATGCCCAGTAAGGATAACAATATAGCGGAAACTTTCATCAATAAGAATAAACATTTAAGGCAATGTATAACTAAAACAAAAGCCTTTTAAACATGAACTTTCAACATGGTATGGCATAAATAAAATGAAATAATGCCATTTACTTATTCACATGGATATTCTACTAATCGAATAATCACATGCAAAAATCAATAACCACTTTCATAATGTTGGAATGCATAATGCCAGACTATCATAACCACATAGCCAAGGCCTCGTGCCAAGACTACAAATAAGATTTTGTCAAGGCCTTGTGCCAAGACACTAGTTTGTCTCATGAGACCTACCGATGCATCGAGGAGCTATAGCGGGCTCCACCCGTCACATATTAAGTCCAATGCATTCCCATATGAAAAGGTTTAAACATAACATAAACATTCGTATTAAAACTAGCATACAAAATGTCAATAATTTCACCATAAACTATGAATGGTATAAAAATAGCACATCCACAGTCAAACATATCACAAAACCTTCAATACAATATAGAAGTTTTGTATCATAATAAATCAACTTCAAATAATCTTAAAATCCATCAAAGGATGTTGACATAGATAAAATCAAAATTCTTTTTAAAGAAGTATCTCCTTTTATTTTAAAATCATTTAAGATCCATATAAAATAAAACATTTTCTTTGAAAATATTCTTATAAGCTTTTATGGAAAGCTTTGAAGATTTTATAACGGCGTAAAATAACCGCACCCGCCGTATAAGTTAAAAAAAACATTCTTACCTCAATTCTGTCGAAAAGGTTAAAAAGGACCTTGTTTTGAAAACGACGGAAAGATTCCTTTATAAACCTCTTATAAAAAGTCAAACAAGGGTATAAATGACTTTAACCCATATTCTTGTAAATAGTAAAAATGTTTTGAAATACATTTTTAAGAAAACATGGATGTGGATGATAAAGAGATCCCAGTAGATTATTACGTATAAACAACCTCAGATAATGAAGAGATTGTGAAATAACCCTTACCTTGTACTTTTCCTTGGTTGGGGTAGGTTAACCTCCTGTATAATGGTGAAATAATTGTTATTAAATTATACAAGAATCATATACATTAATATGATATCATATATGATCTTTTAATATTGATTTGATAATAATATCTTAGTATTATCGCTGTTTCAGGTGTGAACTTACTTGTTTGCTTTTGTATGTTTTGTTACGTAAGACATGTTTGTAAAGGATAAGTTGTATATTATTTAAATCCAAAATGGTATCAAGTCCTTAAACATCATTTTTAAATCATCAAATGATAATTATACTTGAATGGATACGATGGAGAATGAATCTCATCGCGTTCGTGGAGACGGTAGTCCGTACGTACGCACGAACGCTACTTCCATTTAATTTTTATTTTAAAAGAATCGAATACAAATGATACATAGGTATATTACTATTCCAGTATAATATAATATTTTATACATGTTACTTAAGTTCATTAACACCATCCTTTATACGTTCCATGTGTGGTATGAACGAGTCATATCATTTTAAGGGGGCGGTAGTCCGCACTTCCTCAAATGAAATTATCGTATGTATATACAACATGAAACGAATAATGGTATGAAATAAAATGGAATTACAGAAGCTTATATATAAAATATATATCATTAATATAATATTTAATTACAGTGCCATCATAATGGCTACCATGAGAGGCGGTAAGATGTATTTGAACAATCATCATTTCGTGAGGCGTTAGTTTGCCATCCACAGAAACATTATGTTCATCATCCATTAGATGGAGTTGTGTGTATGTGTAGTTTGAATCCTTCTTATAACAACATCCTAGTATATTGAAGATACTGGTGTTGTTACAAAAGAAAGGAAATAAAAAGAGTTTGGGAGTTGAAGAAGCAAAATAAATGAAAATAATTTAAGAGAAATCGTTACCTTTAATTTAGGTAACTCACTTTGGTTGGAACCAAAGGACTTCTTGAAATGCTTTCTGCCTAAGGGGAAGCTTCAAGGAGGAGGATAGGGATGTGGGGAGCTTAGTTGGGCAGATTTTGGACGAGCCAAGTGGCTTGAGAGGTGTGAGGAATGAGTAGAAGTGGTCTCCTTTTATAAGGGAGAGGAGGGGCTCTTTAGGAAAGAGTGAAAGTATTACTTTATAATATAATTATATTCGGTTTCTAATGGTCCAAAAATCATTGAGGTCGACGATAAGATGACTCATATTCTAAATAACATCAACCAATAAGAGTTGGACAGGTTTTATATAATATTTTAATCATTATAATCTTATTTATTTAAATGATTTATTAATGAGGTAATCATTTCATCATTATTGTGTCATTAATAATTTAACTTATTTGATGTCTAAAAATTATAAATAAAATATCATCATGTAGGAAATCTTTTTAGATTTCTAATGAATATTTATAATCGAAAATCCAACATGTATAACCCTATGTAAAAATTGTTCTTCTAAAAGATGTAAGCTTATGCCATTTTTATTTTTATTTTAACTTTATTAATATAAAGTGTCCCTACCACATACAAGTGGCTCCAAGGGGTCCCCAAATTGACCCAAGGATGCCCATGGTCGGGTATGTGTCCACCAATAAGGTTAGGACACGTTTTAGGGTAATTTTGTATTATTATAATATTATTTTTTAACCCTTATTTACCGGATTTACCCTTTAACCATGGTAAATAAAATATTTACCGCAGTAATTATTCAAAATGTGTAAAAATAAAAGTTACCTATTTACATAATTTGGACATCCTGATTCCAAATATGGAATCCATTTTCCTAAATTCAAAATACAGAAGTGGCAGAAATTAATTTAAAATTAATTCCCGCTGTCAAAACAAAAAGCGTGTTTTTAAGAGATAATAACTATCAAAAGATTGACACTTGTTTATGTTCGGTTTAATTGTAAAATTATGTCCAATGATAAACATTAAATTGAATGGTAAAAATATATTTTAAATATACTTTAAAACCACTCAAATTCATAATTTATCACTATTAATTATTTTGATTAAAAAAGTTGTTTTTAATTAAAATTTAGTAATTTTCACTATTCATCAAAATATGAATGTTATCCGAAAAGTACCAAAATTTCACCTTAGGCTAAATTCGATATTCCGAGTCCAAAAATGAAGTCCATTTTCAAATATAAAATATATATAATTTCAAAAATTAGGAATTACAATTCACAACGGCTAGTTTAATTAGTTGTGGTGTGTGTTAGAACTCGAGGTTGCGTACAACACACGCTATCGCATTATTCGAAGGGAAACATACCGTAGAAGCTTGGGGTGTTACATTCTCCCCTCCTTCAAATAATTGCGTCCTCGCAATTTCTAGGGTATTACTGCATAAAAAGACTCGGGTGGTTCTTCATCATAAGTTCCTCGGGTTCCCACGTTGCCTCTTCCATCTTATGATTTCTCCACAAAACTTTTACCAGACGCGTCGTCCGGTTTCTCAGTACTTGTTCTCTTGTATCAAGAATCCTGACGGGCTCTTCACAATAGGAAAGATCAGGTTCCAGTTCTAATTCCTCATAGGTGAGTACATGCGTTGGATCAGGCATGTATTTCCTCAATAGAGATACGTGGAACACATCGTGAACTTTGGAGAGACTTGGCGGCATTGCCAATCGGTAAGCTACAACCCCAATTCGTTCTAGAATTTCGAAAGGTCCGATATACCTGGGACTCAATTTACCTTTCTTACCAAAACGTATGACTCCCTTCCATGGAGATACCTTCAGGAAAACATGATCACCGACTTGAAATTCCAAATCCTTCCTTCGATTATCGGCATAGCTCTTATGCCTATTTTGAGCAGCTCTGATGTGATTTTGGATTACCTTCACCTTTTCCATCGTTTCCTCCACCAGTTCTGGACCTACAAGTTTTCTTTCACCGAAGTCATCCCAACAGGTTGGTGTACGACATCTCTTTCCGTATAACGCTTCATATGGTGCCATCTGAATACTTGAATGGAAGCTATTGTTATAGGAAAATTCTACCATAGGTAAATATTGATCCCACATACCCTGAAAGTCAAGTGAGCAAGATCTCAACATGTCTTCTAAGGTTTGAATAGTCCGTTCTGATTGTCCGTCTGTCTGAGGGTGGTAAGCAGTGCTCAAATGAAGTTCAGTATCCAGGGATTTCTGAAGAATTTTCCAGAATCTTGAAGTAAAACGGCGATCACGATCAGAAACAATCGATAGGGGTACTCCATGAAGTCTCACAACTTCATTAATGTATAGTCTTTCTAGACGTTCCAGGGGTAGATCTTCTCTTATAGCAAGAAAATGTGCTGACTTGGTAAGACGATCAACAATAACCCATATTTCATCATTCCTTCTAGGAGTCTTTGGTAGCCCCATGACAAAGTCCATCGCAATATTGTCCCATTTCCACTCCGGTATAGGAAGAGGTTGCATGACTCCTCCAGGCTGTTGCCTTCCAGCTTTCACTTGTTGACAAACCATACATCTTGACACAAAATCAGCAATCTCCCTCTTCATGTTGTCCCACCAAAAATGTTCCTTCAAATCTCTATACATTTTTGTGCTCCCAGGGTGTGTAGAGAAATTGGAACTATGAGCATCATCCAGCAATTCCCTTTTTAGATCAGGTAAATCGGGAACACAAAGTCTCTTCCCGAATTTCAAAATTCCATCTTCATACACAAAGTCTCTCAATCTCCCATCATTCACAACTTTAAACTTCTTCTGAAATTCTTCATTATCGGTCTGAGAACTCTTAATCCTTTCTAGTAAAGATGGTTTGGCAACCATTTGAAAAAGCATTGATGTTTCACCTTCCCTGGTTATTCCCATGTCCATCTTCACTAGATCCATGAAAATTGGATCCCTTTCAATTCTCATATTTTTCAAATCTCCATGGTCTTTTCTACTCAAAGCATCTGCCACCTTGTTTGCTTTCCCTGGGTGGTAGTGTATCTTACAATCATAATCCTTGAGTAATTCAAGCCATCTCCTTTGCCTCATGTTGAGTACTTTTTGTGAGAAAATATACTTCAAACTCTTGTGATCAGTATAAATCTCACATTTTTCACCATAGAGGTAGTGCCTTCATATCTTCAAAGCAAAGATCACAGCTGCTAACTCAAGATCATGAGTAGGATAGTTTTGTTCATGAATTTTCAACTGTCGTGATGCATAGGCAATAACTCTATCATTCTGCATGAGGACACAGCCAAGTCCTTTCTTCGATGCATCACTATAAATAACGAACCCATCATTCCCCGATGGTAGAGTCAATATAGGAGCATTGACTAATCTTTTCTTCAGTTCTTCAAAACATTCTTCACACTCTTTTGTCAAAACAAATTTAACCCCTTTACGTGTTAGCTTCGTTAATGGGTTAGCCAATCGGGCAAAATTCTGGACGAAACGTCGATAATAACCTGCCAAACCAATAAAACTACGTACCTCAGTTATACTCGTAGGTGCTGGCCATTCTTGGATTGCCTTGGTCTTAGAAGGATCAACAGAGATTCCATCTTTAGAGACAATGTGGCCAAGAAAAGAAATCTCCTGAAGCCAGAATTCACACTTGCAAAACTTCCCATATAATTCATGCGTCCTCAGAGTCTTCAAGATAATGCGCAAGTGATTTTCATGATCTTCGTAGGTTTTGGAGTATACCAATATATCATCAATAAATACCACCACAAATTCATCGAGATACTCCTTGAAAACTCTATTCATCAGATCCATGAATACAGAGGGTGCATTAGTCAATCCAAACGGCATTACAGTAAACTCGTAATGCCCGTACCTGGTTCGAAATGCTGTCTTCGGAATGTCTTCCTTCTTCACACACAACTGATGGTATCCAGATCGAAGGTCAATCTTTGAAAAGTATTGAGCTCCATGCAGTTGGTCAAATAAATCATCAATACGAGGTAGGGGATACTTGTTCTTTATCGTTATAGCATTGATCTCCCTGTAGTCGATACATAACCTCATAGATCCATCTTTCTTTTTAACAAAAAGAACAGGGGCTCCCCATGGAGAAACACTAGGGCGAATAAATCCCTTATTACTCAATTCCTCTAGTTGTTTCTTTAGTTCGACTAACTCTACAGTGTCCATTCTATAAGGGGTCTTCGATATAGGCCTTGATCCAGGAATCAAATCAATGGAAAACTCAACTTCTCGTTCTGGAGGATGTCCAGGTAAATCTTCCGGAAATACATCTACAAATTCTTTCACAACAGGTACATCCTTTATTTGAACATTCCTTTCCTCACCGACAGTTATTTCATTCTCTTCCTCCCCAATAATTGAATTAAGTTGAGCTACTGGGGGTGGATCTAAATAAGAATTAGGTGGTGACGATTCTGCTCTAAAAATAAGGTGTTCCTTATCATTATCATCAAGAATCGTAACCTCTTTCTTCTTACAATAAATCTTCGCATCATAGTCCGAAAGCCAGTCCATACCGAGGATTATATCAAACTCAATCATAGGTATGACGATGAGATCAGCAGATAAAGAAAATTTATGTGCTCTAATGGGGACTGATTCACAAAACTTTGTTGCAACGATACTTCCCTTAGGAGTTTTAACTGAAAACTCCCTTATTAAATCAAATTGTAAATATCTAATTTTCTTAGAAAACTGGGAAGATATGAAACAATGCGATGATCCAGAATCAAATAATGCATTGGCTAAACTTGAGGAAACCATTAAATTACCTGCCACTACGTCTTTCGGAGCTTCTATCTCAGCAGTAGTGATAGCATAAGCCTGGCCTTGATCCCTTGGCCTTTTCTGAGGTAAGTTCTCCTGACGCTTAGGACATGCATTTGCATAATGCCCCATCTCCCTGCAATTGTAGCACTGAACGTTGGTAGCTTCCTTCTTCCCCTTGCAATCATGAGCTTGGTGGCCTTTTTCACCACACTTGTAACAGACTCCCATTCCCTTCAAGCAAGCACCGGGGTGTTTCTTCCCGCATTTACCACAAGATGGATATTCAACCTTTCCCTTCTTCCCCTTATTTCCATTCCCAGATTGATCAGCAGGTCTCTTCTTCTCTTGCTTTGCTTTAAATTCATAAGACTTAGAGAATTCCTTTTCGGTCTTGATAGCACATGAGACAATGTCTTCGTACGATGAAAAGGATTGTGAGACTAATGCTCGACGGAGAAATGGTTTTAACCCATCAAAGAAACGATCAATCTTACTTCTTGGGTTTCGAATATAATCTCCAGCATACCTCGCTAACCTTGTAAAGTTAGCCTCATACTTTGTGACATTCTCATCCTCCTTTTGTCTCAGACTCAGAAATTGTCTTTCCATATCTGCTCGATGGTCGCGAGGAAAGAATTTTTCTAAAAACAGATCTTTGAACTCCCTCCATTCCATATTTGATACTTCATCATCTTCCTTCATGTTCTGAATCAATGACCACCATTGATCAGCATCTCCAGTGAGGCGGTAAACTGCCATGATAACTTTTTCCCTTCCACTGCTCCCCAAAGCCTGAAATATTTTCTCTAGGGAAAATATCCATTTCTCAGCTACTAAGGGATTTGTATTCCCATTGAACGTTGGTGGTTGTTGCCTCATGAATCGATCTAACATTGATCCTCCACGCTGCGGATCAGGGTGCTCCATACGGGTAAGGTTATTATTCATAACCTAAGTAAGTTGTCCCAGTATGGTGATTAGCTGATCGGCACCAGTTGCATCACCAGCCCCACTATAATTATCTTGAGTAGGAGGGCAATCCCTACATGGAGTGTGTGCATTGATACGGTTTCCATTTCTTCCACTAGGCGCCATTTCTAAACAATTGCATAAACTAGATCAGTTTATGAATCAAAATACATAATCCCATACTTATAAAACACTTAACATAAATTGAACTATTTATGGATATAATCCATAATCATAAAAATTTTTTCTTTGAGGAAGTATATACTCATAAACCCTTCATAATGATTTGTAAAGAAAATGAGAGTTATCCTAAGCATATCCCCCGGGAGTGTCGTAACCAAGAGTGCAGCAAGGCCCGTTGTCGTGCATCAGTTCCCGTTCGAGTCTAGCTCAAAGCGGTGTTTTCGAGTTTTACCCCTAGGTACATCTGTGCCAGAGCCGCCTCTACCTGCTCGTATCCAGACAGGGATGTATTTCTCGGAAAACTCACAAAATCTCTACAATACCAAAATTCTAGAAAGTTCTTCTATACTAATCCTCAAATTTCATCTTAGGTCTATGTGCTCTAATCAGAGTTTATCTAAATATAGCTTCCAAGGTTTGTACTAAACTTCCTCTGATACCAACTATAACGCCCCGACCCCAGTTGCCCAGAGTCGGTGGATTAATTACATAACATTGGCATGATCACAAGAAAGATCAAATCTCGAAAGAACGATTGGTTTAGTAGCCTTGGAAACACTAGATATATTCATAAGTTTTACATTACATCATAAAATGAAAAACTACTACAACAACATAATGTTTCCACAGTCCACACTATAAACCCCTCATAATATCCCTGCAGGTCATTCATAACTTACATCTTCACTTCCTGGGAAAAATAAAACATAGAAAAGGGGTGAGCTCAAATGCCCAGTAAGGATAACAATATAGCGGAAACTTTCATCAATAAGAATAAACATTTAAGGCAATGTATAACTAAAACAAAAGCCTTTTAAACTTGAACTTTCAACATGGTATGGCATAAATAAAATGAAATAATTCCATTTACTTATTCACATGGATATTCTACTAATTGAATAATCACATGCAAAAATCAATAACCACTTTCATAATGTTGGAATGCATAATGCCAGACTATCATAACCACATATCCAAGGCCTCGTGCCAAGACTACAAATAAGATTTTGTCAAGGCCTTGTGCCAAGACACTAGTTTGTCTCACGAGACCTACCGATGCATCGAGGAGCTATAGCGGGCTCCACCCGTCACATATTAAGTCCAATGCATTCCCATATGAAAAGGTTTAAACATAACATAAACATTCGTATTAAAACTAGCATACGAAATGTCAATAATTTCACCATAAACTATGAATGGTATAAAAATAGCGCATCCACAGTCAAACATATCACAAAACCTTCAATACAATATAGAAGTTTTGTATCATAATAAATCAACTTCAAATAATCTTAAAATCCATCAAAGGATGTTGACATAGATGAAATCAAAATTCTTTTTAAAGAAGTATCTCCTTTTATTTTAAAATCATTTAAGATCCATATAAAATAAAACATTTTCTTTGAAAATATTCTTATAAGCTTGTAAGGAAAGCTTTGAAGATTTTATAACGGCGTAAAATAACCGCACCCGCCGTATAAGTTAAAAAAACATTCTTACCTCAATTCTGACGAAAAGGTTAAAAAGGACCTTGTTTTGAAAACGACGGAAAGATTCCTTTATAAAACTCTTATAAAAAGTCAAACAAGGGTATAAATGACTTTAACCCATATTCTTGTAAATAGTAAAAATGTTTTGAAATACATTTTTAAGAAAACATGGATGTGGATGATAAAGAGATCCCAGTAGATTATTACGTATAAACAACCTCAGATAATGAAGAGATTGTGAAATAACCCTTACCTTGTACTTTTCCTTGGTTGGGGTAGGTTAACCTCTTGTATAATGGTGAAATAATTGTTATTAAATTATACAAGAATAATATACATTAATATGATATCATATATGATCTTTTAATATTGATTTGATAATAATATCTTAGTATTATCGCTGTTTCGGGTGTGAACTTACTTGTTTGCTTTTGTATGTTTTGTTACGTAAGACATGTTTGTAAAGGATAAGTTGTATATTATTTAAATCCAGAATGGTATCAAGTCCTTAAACATCATTTTTAAATCATCAAATGATAATTATACTTGAATGGATACGATGGAGAATGAATCTCATCGCGTTTGTGGAGACGGTAGTCCGTACGTACGCACGAACGCTACTTCCATTTAATTTTTATTTTAAAAGAATCGAATACAAATAATACATAGGTATATTACTATTCTAGTATAATATAATATTTTATACATGTTACTTAAGTTCATTAACACCATCCTTTATATGTTCCATGTGTGGTATGAACGAGTCATATCATTTTAAGGGGGCGGTAGTCCACACTTCCTCAAATGAAATTATCGTATGTATATACAACATGAAACGAATAATGGTATGAAATAAAATGGAATTACAGAAGCTTATATATAAAATATATATCATTAATATCATATTTAATTACAGTGCCATCATAATGGCCAGCATGAGAGGCGGTAAGATGTATTTGAACAATCATCGTTTCGTGAGGCGTTAGTTTGCCATCCACAAAAACATTATGTTCATCATCCATTAGATGGAGTTGTGTGTATGTGTAGTTTGAATCCTTATTATAACAACATCCTAGTATATTGAAGATACTGGTGTTGTTACAAAATAAAGGAAATAAAAAGAGTTTGGGAGTTGAAGAAGCAAAATAAATGAAAATAATTTAAGAAAAATTGTTACCTTTAATTTAGGTAACTCACTTTGGTTGGAACCAAAGGACTTCCTGAAATGCTTTCTGCCTAAGGGGAAGATTCAAGGAGGAGGAGAGGGATGTGGGGAGCTTAGTTGGGCAGAGTTTGGACGAGCCAAGTGGCTTGAGAGGTGTGAGGAATGAGTAGAAGTGGTCTCCTTTTATAAGGGAGAGGAGGGGCTCTTTAGGAAAGAGTGAACGTATTACTTTATAATATAATTATATTCGGTTTCTAATAGTCCAAAAATCATTGAGGTCGAAGATAAGATGACTCATATTCTAAATAACATCAACCAATAAGAATTGGACAGGTTTTAGATAATATGTTAATCATTATAATCTTATTTATTTAAATGATTTATTAATGAGGTAAACATTTCATCTTTATTGTGTCATTAATAATTTAACTTATTTGATGTCTAAAAATTATAAATAAAATATCCTCATGTAGGAAATCGTTTTAGATTTCCAATGAATATTTATAATCGAAAATCCAACATGTATAACCCTATGTAAAAATTGTTCTTCTAAAAGATGTAAGCTTATGCCATTTTTATTTTTATTTTAACTTTATTAATATAAAGTGTCCCTACCACATACAAGTGGCTCCAAGGGGTCCCCAAATTGACCCAAGGATGCCCATGGTCGGGTATGTGTCCACCAATAAGGTTAGGACACGTTTTAGGGTAATTTTGTATTATTATAATATTATTTTTTAACCCTTATTTACCGGATTTACCCTTTAACCATGGTAAATAAAATATTTACCGCAGTAATTATTCAAAATGTGTAAAAATAAAAGTTACCTATTAACATAATTTGGACATCCTTATTCCAAATATGGAATCCATTTTCCTAAATTCAAAACCCAGAAGTGGCAGAAATTAATTTAAAATTAATTCCCGCTGTCAAAACAAAAAGCGTGTTTTTAAGAGATAATAACTATCAAAAGATTGACACTTGTTTATGTTCGGTTTAATTGTAAAATTATGTCCAATGATAAACATTAAATTGAATGGTAAAAATATATTTTAAATATACTTTAAAACCACTCAAATTCATAATTTATCACTATTAATTATTTTGATTAAAAAAGTTGTTTTTAATTAAAATTTAGTAATTTTCACTATTCATCAAAATATGAAAGTTATCCGAAAAGTACCAAAATTTCACCTTAGGCTAAATTCGATATTCCGAGTCCAAAAATGAAGTCCATTCTCAAATATAAAATATATATAATTTCAAAAAGTAGGTATTACTATTCACAACGGCTAGTTTAATTAGTTGTGGTGTGTGTTAGAACTCGAGGTTGCGTACAACACACGCTATCGCATTATTCAAAGGGAAACGTACCGTAGAAGCTTGGGGTGTTACACAAAATCCCCTACCTCATCGAATTTTTTGAACGAGGGTTCATCATGGAATTAACCATCACGGAAGAAGGCATCGTGGAAGGAGAGGATCATTGGCGTTTGATCTCCGAGGAAGGCGTCCCTCGCCGTCATCTGTCATCGGAGGTCGGCGTTCTTCATTGGCGGCGGTGCGTTCTTCGTATTCTTCGATGAAGAAGGAAGAAATTGAAGACTTCTCTTTTTCTCCCAAAGACTCAACACAACAAGCCAAACAATAATAAAATAAGTGTTTCACTTATTTTATTACTCATGACTCAAGTTTGAAATTCAAAAATTGAATTAAACAACTTAATTAACTCAAGTGCCATTTAATAGGAGGGTTATGGGAGTTTAGGGAATATGAAGGGGTGGGGTTCGTGTGGGCCCCACCTCCCTCATAACCTATCATTGGATGTTGGGTGGTTCCCAACTTCCACTCAAAGGACTACCACTTAGAAAGAAAAATAAAATTTGTAGTTAAATTTTATCATTAACTTCCATAATTTTTTTTAATAACCCTCCTATGTAAACGCAACTTCGGAAAAGGTGTTCCTAAACATTTACTAGAACAGAGATTCCATCGGTGCCCTCGGATTTTGATTCTGAGTGATGGTTCAAATGTCAGAAAAACCCACTCGTTCGTTCACTGAACGCACCTGAGCTAAAATTTTGGAAATTTATTCCGGGCACAACGTGCCTCGAAATCAGGCACCGTCAGAAACTGCGTTCTTGAAAATTTTCAAATAAAATCAAGAAAAAAGTTTCCTTGAAACTTCCAGGTCTTTACATGTTTATTTTCCCTTATCTAGTTATTTAAATGCCATGTGTTTCCAGTTATTACATTCATAAATTGTTTATTGACTTCCTTCTCAGTTTTTTGATTACATAGTATGTGTGTTCCATTATTTACCTTGCCATAATTATTATTCTTATTGAATCTTTATTTCATTATCTTTTCTTTACCCATAATTATCATTTGAGATCACACTTATTTTGTTTCTTTTACATAGGAATCCAAGAAGTGTACTTAGAAAGGCATTCAAGGATACACTAGATGGAATAGAGTTATAAAAGAAAGAAAGAAATTATGTTTTAATTAGAGTATTCATTTGTAATACAAGACTAGTGTATGTATCTGGTTTACCAAGACAACAAAACTCTTATGTCCTTTAGGATTTTATTCATTGTCATTAGGAAAATTCAATTGTAGTATAAACCATCTCTAGGATATCAGGGTTCAAGTAGCTATATTTGGTATCAAAGGAAGTTTAATAGAAACCTCTGGAACTAGATTTAAGAAAACTTAGATTAGAGAACATAACCCTAATGAATAATTTGAGGATAAGTATAGAAGAAAATTCATGAATTTCCATAAGTTATAGATTATGTGGGTCATTATAGCAATTTATCCATGTATAGATACTATAGGTGGACATGGTTCGGGCACAATGGTACCTAGGAGTAACAACTTCGACAAAGTGTGTCAAGCCTAACTCGATGTAACCTGGTACACGACAATGGGACTTATTATGCACCTGGTTTGACACTTTTGATGGATATGCTTAGGATAAGTCCAATTTTAATTATAAAACAATATGAAATATTTTAATATAAAATGAAAATTAATAACCAAGGAAAAACTATAGGACCTATGTTGAAATAAAACAAATGAAGTAATAATGTATAGAGGTTGTATTGAAAACCATTGTTAAAAGGATATTTAGTGAATAACCTCATTTCAAGGATTCCCATCATATTTATTTTAGAAATTATTTGAAAACCCGTATTCCAGATTACAACCAATAAAATCTGGCAAGGTCATGAGACTTGAACCCAAGATCGAAGGACGATAAGGGTTTAATTCCATCCTATGGCCCAGGAAATGTCCTAGTTACCACGACATTTTTTGTATTTGATTAATTTTGTGGATAAATATTAATGAAGAACTAATAATGTAACTTTTTTAGAGATTACACTCTTAACAATATTGGATTTAGAGAATCGTTAGGGAAACATGTAAGTAATATTTACTCTTTTATGGGCCTTACGATATGTAAAATGTTTATTTTAGTGCATTAGGCATCAAAGTTAATTTTTGGATATCCATTTATTAAAGTAATGGATGAATTGTAAATTTATTGAACCACAACCAAAGGATGAAATTGTGTCTACAAGAAAACATAAAATAAGTATATTTTCTTATATTCTTGGTCAATGAAAGAGTTCCTTACCATTAGGAAAAATATCTTAAAATAAAATGTTGTCTTAATACCTTTTTTTTGAACTTTCGGAGTTCTAAATAATAATATATTTATGACTTTAATACCCTAAACATTAAATTTATGATTCAATTATATGTGATTGACCATATAAATATATACCCTTTTCATCCTTATACATATCTCCACTTTAAAATAATTTTATCCTACTTATATACATAATAATATGTTAGTCCATGTGACACTTGTAATTCCCATTATCTCCTTTCTAGATGATTTTTTACAAAACCTTCTCATAACATGGGATTTCAATATAGGAAATATAAAATAATCAATTACAATGGTCAAGTTTAAATTATGATGATATAATTTATTTATGGTGGGGAGAATGTAACGTCATAAAATTCTAAAGTAAGAATATTATATTCGACAGCATGTATGACACACAATACTAAGTGCGTAAGGGAATATAATATCCTAAGACATTAAAATATTTACTATTTTAAATAAATACAATATATTTTATAGCTTTAAATGCACAAAAAAACAAGTTATCTCATGCCACACACATAAAAAAGTTTCTTTAATAGATTACATCACACTCAAGACTATGTTTTACCAAACAATAATATATTATTAAAATATTATTATTTAATATAATAGGGTATAACCTAGGTGTTAAATTAACAGTTTTGAATATGATTAATTAACTTATGGGAATATATGGCTTACAAAAATATAAGATGAATTTATAAGATACCAAATAATTATAAATGAATATGAGAACCAATTGAATATAAAGAGAATGTTTTTATATAAAACTATTTTTATGCCCACCAAATTGTTTTATCCTAATATATTAAATTATTTACCAGGTGATATTAACATAAAATATAAAATATATATTCAATAAAATATATTTATATTTTTCAAGTTGATTCAATAGACATAGTATAAGAACAAACCCAATACTACATTTAAAACCTAATTTTATATAACGTTAATTTTACAATTTTTTAATGGAGAACCTATTTTAAATAGAATTTTTGGAACCTTTTTATATTTTAAAAGTAAAAATAAACTTCATATTTGAAATAATAACATAAAAACTAGCTTAAGGTGAATTTTTGATATTTTTCCGTAAAGATTAATTTTCTATTGAATAGGGAAAATACATAATTTTATTTCAATTAATTCATTTTAATCGATTTCAAATTTAAATTAGATATAAAAACCATGAAAATTTTTGAAAATTTTTAATTTTAAAAACTTCTTAGTTTTCCGATCTAAATGAATAAATTTATATTAATTTTTTCCACTTTTATGAATATAATTGGGAAAAATGGATTTAATATTTAGAATTAGAATAAATTATAATTTCAAATAATTCCAAATCAGTTTTTTATCAAACAGATTAGTGAAAGTTATTAAAATTAATTATAATGATAATGGTGAAATTAATCCTTACATGGGAATAAACCATAAACATAGGGGTCAAAATGACCCAGAAATTTTCAAACAAATCATTTTATGGTCATATTTCGAACCTATCCTTCATTTTATATAATTGGGACAATTATTGGAGCCAATTAAAAGATAAAAAAACGTTTTTTTTAATTCCATTTTCAAATTATTACAAGCGTGTCACTCCTCCCCCACTGTAAAAATGAACTCAAGCGTCCCACATCTTCCCACCTCTCATGTAAGAACCCAATTTTTCAATCAGGTATGGATCCTTAAAATTTTAGTTTAATTATTTATTTTGGACCTAATATGGTTGCCTAATGATTTAGTGAAGGTTCTGAGGGTGTCAGAGGCATGTTTAGATCCCTAAACCCATCTTTTTGAGAAATTAGGCATCGTTTACAGTTTATTGTAAACCATGCAGGAAGGATGCATGGTTAGAGAAAAGCTTTTGGGAGGCATGTTTTTTTATATAGAATTAGTGCACATTTGGTGCACTATTTTCCTACCCATGTGGCTTAACCGTGTGAGTGCCCACTTTTCTGTGGTACTTGTGCATGGTTTTCATATGCTTTTTCAAACTATGTGGACAAACTATACAGATTCTATTTTATGGTTAATTTTACTATTTTTCCTTTAATGATCTAATTAGGCCTCCTTCATCCATATAATATAAAATATTGTAGAATTAACCTATTTTTATCTCATTTTATAGATTGTTTAAGGCCTATGATAGGAATTGAAATATCTCCTTTTTCTAGGATCTAATCAAGCTTTTGTTCATCATGTTGGATGTGCATCAGTCAGTGCTACAGTCCTTTTTATCCTTTCTTATTCTCTCTTTCTCTCAACCTATTTATCAAGGTGTGATTAGTTTTCCATTTTTCTCATAGCTACACAATTATAAGATGACTCAGAGGCCTATATCAAAGTAGGAGAGTCATAAAACCCTAATGTGGGTGGTATATAACTCATCCCTCAAGTTTGTTGATTTTGGAATTTGTAATGTGGGTCCAACTGATATTATCACGAGTCATTTATTGAATTTATAATCCATTATTATAATCATTATAATTTTATGAAAGTGCTCTTTCCTTATATGTGATTAATTTTTTTGTGGTTACACCCACAACTCCATCCATCCCATATAGTATGTTATGCCATAATTGGGTTTTTAGTATTTGACATGTTTGAGAGACCATTCTAGTGTGAATTTTCTTAACCCTTATAAGGTTAATATTTTCTATATTAAATGTCTGGATTTATTTTGTTAATTTCACAATAGAAATTGACATGTATTCTCACCACTAGACCCTCGTAAGGTAAGTTTTTAATTGATAATTAATTGTGAAATGGAAATTTTCTAGTATACTAAGTATTTGATTTATCCAAATTAAATGTAAATAGATAATAGGTTGTATGTTCATTTCATCCCTTAAAAATTAATGTAAGGTAGTGGAATTGACAATAATTATTGAATATTCCTTAAATGGATTTAATAAAGGTTTCAAGCTACTTGTATGTGTCATACTACTGAATGGAAATGATTGAACAAAATGAAATTATACATGACTTAATTATCAAATATAAATGACCTGAATCGATCACTCTTTGGATTCTTATAAAGGAATGCCTTGAGCACTCGGTAACCCCATTTAGATTCAAGGAAGGATCTTTCTTAGTTTGATACCAACCTAGATCTTGATCATTATATATTCTTGGATGCCCAATATGAAACCGTAGGATCCATCACATAGTATTAAAGGATACATTGGACACACACCATAAATCCAACATTGAAAAGTAGGTTCCACGGTTAATTTCCATATGGTCTAGTAATTGCTTAGCCCCATTTTACCTTGGATGAACTCCTTGGACTTGGTAGGTGTCTGATTGTGGAATGCATTGTACTGTTCTCCTTGGATTACACTCTTACCCTTAATCATGCTAATTTTATTACTAAGTTGGAGACCCTTGATGTCTATGTTGCCTTGTTTATTACCATAGAACTTCATTATTAAAAATAATTATAGGTTTCCTTGTTATATCTTGGAGACTTCACTATTATTAAAAAGTGACTTATTTATAAACTAGCAACAATCAAATAATGAATTGGTTATAGGTTCATACACCAGTTGATGGATGAAGTAGGTACTTGGGTATTTAGTTACATTATACTTATTTACTTAAAATATATTCAATATTGCACACTGTTATATTCTATTCCATGGGTTGGATATTACAAACACCATTAGTGGTGAACCACTGCGAATTATCTCACACCTTCTCTGGGTTTCATTTAGTACCTATAGTAGATTACATGAATTGGTGTTTTGATAAAGGGAAGTGTACAGCTTCAATCACATGATTGCATTCTTTTTAGGATGGAGCTTTATAAGAGATGACCAAGATGGAGCTTGGGATTCTTGGGATTGTCATTGATTTCATTTATACTTTTGCAGAACATGTTATGCTTTCTTCTTTGTATCCATGTTTTCTTGTTTCCCAGATACATGACATATTTTCATCTATTTTTATATGGTTTTCCAGTTGATACAATTATTATTATCCTTTTTTTCTATTACTTTGTTTGATTTAATTATTTACTTATATTGTTTCCAATGTTTTCCTCTCTTTATCAATATCCAGTGTGCTACACTCTGGTAATAAGGGAATAGTCTCCCCACAGACACACCCTATGCCCTTTATGTTAGTTAGTAGCCTCTGGTGTTCAGAAAGATGCACTTAATTCCATATAAACCACTGGGATCGGGGAACCTATTAAGTGGCATCTAGGTCTGGGACATCCCTATGTGGTATTGGAAGGGTTTTCTTTCTTACTTTACTATTTGGAAAAAATAGCTAGGATATTAAGAACATTTGGGACCTGGTGATACGCCGTGTTTGGGTTTCATAAACCCATGTTTGTGGTAAAATCTATGTTACCCAAAATATGATTGTTGTTCTATTTTTTCTACTATAATTTACATTATTTCACCATTGGGTGGTGCACATGTTGTGTGGTGTTTTTGATTATTATTATGATTGACATTGTATTTTATCCTTGGACCAATGAAATGATGGAAATAATAATGGTTATATGCATAATTATAGGCACCTAATATCCACATGTCATTCATATTGACATGCCATATAGATGCATGTCACTAATTTTTATTTCTGTATATGCATGTGATTATTGAGTGATGTTGTGATAGTAATCTTTTGCTTGTATTACCACTGGTTGTGATTGGGTGATTTCTTATCCCAATTCATGAGGTGTATGGGCCCTCATGGGTTTAGATGTGTAATTTACTAAGTCAATCCATTATGCTATAAATAAATGGGTGTTGATTTAATTAATGATGTGTATGTAAACTGATTAAATAGGAATGGATATCCATTTTAATGTGAAACATGACTTTTAATATGAAATTTTTTACATATCCTTATCCCACCTTATCATGTTTATGAAAGGTAATGGAGTGAACCTAAAAATTAAATGTAAAATGAAATGAATCATATACTTGAGAATAAATAATTACCTGACTGTCTAGGTGGGTAGTTGGGGTAGTATAACTTGGGTATGATTTTTTCCTTGTTTAGATTATATAAGAGTTTCTATCGATCTTATTAAATCTATTTCTCAGGCACATTCTTATCATTTTTATACCTATGCCACCACGACATCCTTGTATCGTATACCAAGAAGGTGGCGACGATCATGCTCCAGATGTGGTGGGCTCTGAGTTTCCATTCTTACTTTTAGAAGTTCCAAAAAAGTCACCTCTTAATATACCTGATCTAGGAACTGATTCCTATGTTCATGATAGTTTCCTATGTCTAATACGGTCCTTTCATGGTTCTATATTTCTTTCACCTATGATGGTTGATCTAACATGTGATTTTTAGTAGTGACATCCTCCTACTTTCTCAGGGGATGGTGGTTCAGAGGCTACTGAGTCTCGGCTAGAGTCCACCTTATCTATCTTTGAGAATCTGGGGATACCACTAGAGCAGAGGGTTAAACTTTTTATATACATGGTTCAGGATTCAGCTAAGCGTTGGTGGGATGTGATTACCCAGACTGGTCATCATCAGGTTATGTTATAGGTTGATTTCCAAACTGTCTTCTATGATGAATTCTTAACTCAAACACTAAAATATGATAGAGAAAGATAGTTCATGCATCTTGAGTAGGTTTCTATGTCGGTTATGGAATATTCAACACATTTCATGAAGTTTCAATGCTTTTCATCACTTATATCTGGTGATGAGATTTCCCTTGCCAGTTGTTTCAAGGATGGGATCCAATACGTAATCCGTATGCAGGTGAATGTATTTCTCCGATCTATTTTTTTTAAATACTCTATCAAGATCTTGTCATTGGGAATAACCCGAGGGATGATAATATTACCAGGAATATAGGAATTTTTTCATGGAATGCCAGTAGTTCTTTCAGTGGCATGAAGTGTTATCTTGAGGTTTCTTTTCAGGGAAGTGACAACCAAAGTATATATATTGACCAATCCATGGTCTGTCATTAGTGTGGAAGACGAGGGCCTCTAAATCCTTGGTGTGATAAAGACCCAATGGAGTTTTAGGCTTGTGGTTGTATGGGGTATCTTTAGAGGTTATGAAGGACCATTCCACCAACTTTGAGTGGAAAAGGATCTGCACCAGCTCCACCATCAAGAAAGGGTTCTTTTGCACAGTGTCCAGTGGGGAGTTGGAGTAGCACTGGCTGGACTAGACGAGGAGTCCATGTTTGTGGTATCTGGACCGCTGATTACTAGTAGTGCCAACAGAGAAGTTATGATAGTGGTAGTCCATCTATTGCAGAGGGTTACAGATCTGGTTAGTTGCATGCACTACAACAGATACCCGATGATCAGGTTGTGGACCATCTAACGTATGAGGTACTATTCTTCTAGAATCTACTATAGTATCTTCTTCAGTTGATATGGGTTCTTCGAACTATTTTATATTTGTATCATTTATGGGAATTATTGTACTATAGATACAATATTACTATAGTGTAATGACCTTAGATACACCATTAGAGGAATGAACATAGGGTATACGCCATTGAAGGGACTATCCCCTTGAGACAGACAATTACACTTTTCTTGTGGAATGTTTTTATTCCTGAGATGATTGGATTTGATGTGATTCCCAAGATGGAATCATTGGTTCTGTATCTTGATTTTGTAAACTACTATCATCACATGGTATCTTTTATATTTTTGGAAGTAATCAGTAATCTACATAATGGTGGGATGGATTTTTAAGCTGGTATAGTGGGACCATAATATCATGGGATAGGTGGAGTGACCACTAATATTGTAAACATCTTCATGGAGGATTTGGGTTTACATCAAGCTGATTTCTCTCCAGTAGTGGATCATTTTAGGGGTGTACTTTTTGATGATTTTATATATTAACTCCTCAATGAGAGGTAGATTTTATTATTGTGCTTGTTTTAGGATCCTCTCTAGTGTCCATTACTCTATATAGGAAGGAACCTACATAGATTCATGAGCTCAAGTGGATATTAGAAGATTTTGATGTTAAAGTATTTATATAAACTAGTACATCCTCTTGGGGGTTTTCTGTTTTTTTTTTAAATAAGGTAGAAGGAACATTACGTCTATATATATATTACAGATTGTTGAACCAGCTTACCGTCAAGAATCAATATTCACTTCCACAAATAGATGAACTTGTTGACCAGTTCCGAGGAGCTAGTTTCTTCTCCAAGATCTAATTGAGATCGGGTTATCATCAGGTGTGATTTGCGAAATCATAAATACCTCATAAATCTTTCCATAGAAGGTATGGTTTGTATTAGTACCTTTTTATGTCGTTTTATCTTATGAACACACCTTCCATTTTCATGGATAAATAAATAGGGTTATTTATCCCTATCCTCATTGTCATAGTCTATGTGGATGACATCTTTGTTTATTCTCATACTCGTAACAACCCTGAAAAACACCTTGATATTGTTTTGAGTACATTGATAGAGTATCGAATTTATACCAAGCTTTCTAAATGCCACTTTTGGATCAACAAAGTTAAATTCTTGGGTCATATCATATCAGAATCAGGAGTCTTTTTTATCCCAAAAATGGTTTTTTCTATATGTACCTAGGAGTATCCCAATAATGTGATTGATATACGAAGTTTCTTAGGGTTTGATGAATATTAAAGGTATTTCATACAAGACTTATCACGTCTTGGTTCAACTCCTACTATCCTTACTATGAAGGGTCTTATGTTCCTATGGTTATAAGTGTGCGAGAAATCCTTTTAGGATCTAGAAAAGTTGCTTGTCTCAGTAACTAATATGATTATTCTAGGGTCTGGTGTAGGTTATACAATCATCTGTGATGCATCAAGAATTATCCTAGATTAGTGTTGATGTAGGAGGACAAATTCATTGAATACAGATCTCAACAGCTAAGGCCTAATGGGATAAACTACTCGATTCCTGACCATGAGAAAATGGTAGTTTTCATTACCTTACATTTCTGGAGACATTATCTATTGGGTGAGAACTTTGTGGTGTACTCAGGCCACAAGGGGATAAAATATGTATTTTCTCAGCATGACTTGAATATAAAATAATTAATATGGGTTGAATATCTATAATCCATTGATTTTGAGCTTACCAATAGATCTGGGAAGGGAAATGTGGTTATATATGAACTTCGTCCGAGAAATCAGGCACATGAATTATGGGAAGGCAGCGATGAATAGAAGTTAATAGCCCTATTTTCTGAACTGCATCTAGAGTTTCATTATAGACACATGTAGTCTTACCTATCATCATTGATAGTTAGATATTCCATCCTTAATAAGGTAAATATTATTCATTTTTTATATCATGAACACTTGGTTTTCTATGAGATATATCAAAAGATAAACCACCTTAGGATTGCTCTGTCGACAGAGACAACATCCTATGTATTCATGGGGATGTCTGGGTCCCTATAGATATGAGAGAGGAGTTGATGACAAAGTTACATGCTTCTCAATGGGTAGTTTATCCAGGATTTTCAAAGATGTATCGTGATATGAGACACCAGTATTGGTGTCTAGAGATGAAGTGTTAGATAGTATGATTTATCACTAGGTGTTCCAACTTCTATCAGGTGAAGGTGGAGCACCAGAGGCCTGAAATCTTGTTATAGTTACTTCCATTACTAGAATGGAAATGGGAAGATTTTTCCACGGACATTATAGTCATTTTTCCTAGGTTTCATAAATGTTGAAATGTTGTATGGGTTTTCATTGACAAACTGAAAATAGTTTCCCATTTAATTCATATTTTGTAGAATTTATAAATCGATGAGTTAGTAAAATTGTATTTATTTGAGATCATATAAATACAAGGGATCACTAATACTATCATTTTGGATAGGGATGCTCATTTCACATCACGGTTCTGGTAGGGATTGAAGAAGGATATGGGAATACAGGTTCTTCTAAGCATAAATTTTCACCCTCAAACCGATGGACAACTAGAATAGCTAATACAGGTTCTAGAGGATATGCTCTAAGAATATTCCATTGATTTTGGTAGTTCTTGGGAGAATCATATCCCTTTTATCATGTTTTCCTATAGTAATAGATTCTATGTTACGATTCAGATGGATCCTTTTGAGGATTTTTATGATAGGTCATGCTACTCACCCCTATGCTAGCTAGAGGCAGGTGAGGTGGCACTACTAGGTCCTCATCTCGTTCAGGAAACTTAGGAGTAGGTTTAGCTAATCAAAAAGTGTATGAGTACTACTTAGTATAGAAATAAATCTTATGTAAATTGTTGTTGGTGAACTCTAGGGTTTGTGGCCAGTGATAATGTTTTCCTTTAGGTATCATACTGTCTAGGGAATAAACAGTTATATAATCAAGGGATGTTATCTCCTCATTATGTAGGGCCATTTTATATCCTAGAGAGAGTTGGGATGGTAGTCTATCTCTTTCTACTACCTCAATGGTACCATCCCCTACATGGTGTCTTCTATATTTCAGAGCTTCACCAAAATCATGTTGACCCATCTCATACCTTCGATCCCTAGGAGGTTAAGTTAGATATTGATGCTACCTTTGAGGATTATCCAGTAAGAATCATTGACCAGAGCATGCAGGATCTTTATGGTCGGTCTATCCCTCTATTATGACTTTTATGGAAGCATGGCCACATGTAGGATAAGACTTGGAAGCAGGAGGCCAATATATGTTCCCAGTGGCCAGAGTTTTCCTCAAATAGTGTTCCTCCACTCTTGGAGGGTGAACTCGTGGTTGCATTTTTTTAAGTGGGGAAGACTGTAAGAACCCATTTTTTCACCCAAGAATTGATCAATTATATTTCGATTTAATTCTATATTTTGGACTTAATATGGACTATTAATGAGTTAGTGAACGTTCTAAGGGTGTCTAGGGATTTTTTGGATCTTGGAACCCATATTTTAAGAAATTAGTCCTAGAACAAGGTTTACAGTAAACCCTACAGGAATGCCACAAGGTTTGTGAAAACTGTGCGGGTAGCATGTTTTCAATAGAGCCTTACCACACGGTTAGTGCAAGATTTCTCTAACTATAAGAGTGCCCCTTTTAACTAGGTACTCATTCATGGTTTGTGCATGGTTTATCAAACTATGTTGACAACGTGTGCATATTCTATATTATCGATAATTTTTCTATTTTTCAATTATTCAATTAATGAACTAATTATGCCTCCTCCTTCTTTCTAATCAAAATTACTTCAGTATTAACCTATTTTTCTCTCATTTTGCAGCTCTTTGAAGGACTAAGGTAGGGATTAAAATATCTCCTTCATCGATGATCTGATTGATCTTTCATTCATCATGTTGGATATGCTACAGTAAGTACTCGAGTCCTTTTTAGCCTTTCTTCCCCTCTGTTTCTCTCGACCGAGTTATCGACGTGTGAGCAGTTTTCATTTTTTATCAATTCTAATATTTTCTAAGAAAAATACATGGACAATATCAGTAGTGTGGAGTCACATGACCCTATGTTGGGTGGTCTATAAGTCATCCCTCAAGCTCATTAAATTTTGAATTTTTCTTGTGGGGCCCACTGATTTCATGGGTGTTGTTTATGGAATTTATATGCCATAATCATAATCATTAAAGCCGCATAGTTATAATCATTCCATATATGTGATTATTTTTTAGTGTTTATACCCACAACTCTATCCATCTCATGTATGATGTTATTCCATAATTGGGTTTTTAGTATTTTACATGTTTGAGCCACCATTCAGGTGTGACATGGTTTGGCACTTCTGAGGGTAATATTTTATATATTAAATGGGTTGATTTATATTTTGAATTTAATAATGGAAATTACCATGTATGATCACCACTTAACTCACCTAATGTATGTGATTAAATTGATAATTAAAAGTGAAATGGAAATTTGAAAGTATACTAAGTATATGACCTGATCGGATTAAATGTAAATGAAGAATAGGTTGCATGTCCATAGCACACCTTACCACATTAATGGAAGGTATCATAATGGACATTAATTATTGAATATGCCCTAAATATTTTTAATAAAGGTTTCATTATAATTTTACTTGTCACACTATTTAATGGTAAGGATTGAAACAATTGAAATTATATATATGTTCATTATTAAATAGGAATGGACTGACTCGAGATCGCCTTGGATTATTATCAGGGAATGACTTGAGCACTCAGAAACCCCATTTTGATTCAAGGATGTTGATTTATTAGTTTGAGACCCACATAGATCCCACTCCTTATTTATTCTTGGATGCATGGTATGGCACTTTAGGATCCCTCAAAAAGTATTAAAGGATGCCTTATATACACTCCTTTGATCCAGCATTGACACGTAGGTGTTAGGGTTTAATCCCATAGGGACCAGTCATTTATTAGCCCCATTTTACCTTGTTTAAGCTCCTTGGGCTTGGTAGAGATATTATTGATGAATGCCTTGGAATATGTTCTTTTGATTACACTCTTTGAATTAGCCAATCTACAAATATTACTGATTTGGAGACCCTTGAGGTCTATATTTCCTTGGTTATTACCTTGGAACTTCATTATTAAATATCATTACAAGTTCCCTTATTATATCTTATAACCTTCAATATTATTAACATGTGAATTATTTATGAACTAGTAACAATAAAATAATGAATTGGTGATAGGTTCAGACACTAGATGATGGATGAAGTAGGTACATGGGTATTTAATTGTGTTGTACCAATTTACCTTATATATATGCATTATTTCACATTGTTATATTCTATCACATATGCCGAATGTTATAGACACCGTTGGTGGTGGCACACTAATATTTATTTTACACCCTCTATAGGTGTCGTTTGGTACCTGCAGTAGATTATATGAATCTTGGATTTGATAAAGGGAAGTGTTAGGCTTCAAACACATGATTTCTTGCTGTTTAGGTTGGATATTGATAGAAGATGACTAAGAAAAAGATCTTGATGATTGTGATATTTTGAGATATCATTTATGCTCTTTTGGAACTTGTTAGCCATGTTTCCTAGTATCCATGTTTTCCAGTTTCCTTGATATATGACATATCATCCTCATTTGTTGTATGTATTTCTATTTGATATAGTTATTTTTATCCTTTTTTATCTATTACTTTGTTTGCTTCCACTATTTACTTATATTGATTCTTCTATTTACCTTAGCTTATAAATATACAATGTGTTACACTCTAGTAATTACGTCATAGTCTCATCATGGACACACCCTAGGCCCTCACTGCTAGTCAGATTTCTCTGGTATTCGGGGGGATGCAGTTGAGGCTCTGTAGCCCACCAGGCTAAGGGCACCTATTAAGTGGCATCTGTGTCCAAGATGTCACGTCTCAAGCTACTGTTGATTAAAAAAGATTTACCAAAATATCTCTTCACAATCCCACCCCTAATTATAGAGCCTTAACTTTGGAATTATTTTATCCAATTAATCCCTTTGGTGAAAACCAAAAACGAGTTACATGAATAAGAGTTGACATTCTTACCCAAGCTCTTTAGTTTTTTTCCATTATCCAAACCTCAAATCATATCATTCCACGATTATATAAAAATAAAAATATCATCAATATACTAAAATATTTATTAATTAAGTGTTTTAACTACACTAACAGACACTTTCATTTAATGGGTAATGAACTTATTGTTTATGTGTATAGTGAATTGTAGCCTCATGAAATGACATTGTACATCTTTACTTGACAACCAGTCATAGTAGGGTATTATGATGGAAACTATGTCTATATATTTTATATAAGATATTTATAATGTATTTATACTTCTGTATTTATTTTTTAACATATACCCTTATGCTTTCCATTTTGTGTAATTACGATAACATTGTTTTTGGATGTGTGGACTACCACCTCCTCAAAGCGATGTGATTTATTCACATTATACATGAAATGTATAATGTATGGTTTTAATAAAATTATGTAACATATATGAAATAAAGGGGATAATGTAATTATAATATAAATATAGATATATATCATTACTTTTCATTCTATTAATACAGCAAAGAAATGAAAGCATCCTTAATGTGTACGTATGACTTATTGTCTACACGAATAGTGCATTTCATTTCTTATCTCCAAATATTATAGATTTTTATAAATATATATGTAATGAATATATATAATAATAAAATAGTGGTTTAAATTTTGGAGATTATAAATCCATGATTGATGTAAGAAGAACAAGAAGTAACAAGTTATAATATACTTAATAGACCAGGAAATTAACACACAAAATACTGAAAATAATGAAAGATTACTAAAAACAAGTAATAAGATATTATAATAAATTAATATATGATATTATAAATACTAATATGTTTTTGGTATTATTTATTGATAGGGTTAAAACCATTATAGAGGATGTTAAAGTGTGTTCATTGAAAAAGGGAACACTAGGTAAAGGATTTTCATATCCCTTTTTACATATGTGAGATGAATGTCATCTTCACCACTTACTTCTTTCATGTGGTGTATATTTTTTTTCCATTTTGATATATTGTATCATTTATTATTTTATATTCATTTTATTTTATATTTCAATTTGAATTTTTTCTTCTATGGTTATTTTAATTAAAAGTTACTAGGTGGAAAATAATTAAATAACCCAATTTATTTTCATTAGGTTATATTACTTTCTCGTTTTCATTAATATTCTATGATTATGTGTAAAATTAATTTGACTATTTATTGAAGTATTTAAACATAAATATTTTTATTTATATTTGATAAATAGAATTTATGCATTTACAGATTGTCACTCAAACATCATAATCTTTTCAACAGTTTACTTTACAATGTAATTTTTCAGGGATTGTTTATAATTGAATTTATATTAGAGGAAATTATCTGATCATTGTCTAATAAAACCATTAATTATATTATCCTGTATTTTTTAATGATCTTTTTCATGTTTTAGTACCATTTTTTCAATTCTTTTCTACATAAAATTTTAATAACAAAACCCTAATTTCATTTCACTTTTCAGAATGAGAACCTGTTTTCTTTTGAAAACCATGTTTTACTAAACTATTTTTAAAAAGTATTTTAAAATTTGAAAAATGATTTACTGGATAATTTTTTAATTTTTCCCATGTTTTTAAGGAATATTATTTTCATTTTTTGAAAGAGTTATTTTTCTAAACTTCTACCATGCAAAAGGAATGTTCTTTTTACCTCTTATATCATGTACAAATATACCCTCCATCATTTCTTAAAAGCTTCCTTTGATTTTTGTGAAGGTCTATTTTTAAATAAAATGTTTTTAAAGAGTGATTTTAAAATAAAATGATTTTCAAAATGTTTTCTAAAATTAAAATGATATTTTCCTCAATAATATTTTTAAAAGATATTTTATTTTATTCATCAATGGAAAAAACCCTTTATTTCTTACTCCAGTTACGATATGTTGTATTAGTAAAATCATTATTATTCATATATATAGTTTTTTATTAATTTTTACAAAGGATATTATTGAAATTAGCTTCCTTTATTCCTTTTAGTCCCATTAAAACATAGAATTTACTATGATGATTGAACATTTAATTTACCCATATTATCTATATAATTTTCCATGGACATGTTTATTGCCTAAACCATATATCATTTTTATATACAATGTTTACCTTGAAATGTTATATCCTGAATCTTCTTATTTTCATAATATTCTAAGTTTAATTTATTTTTATAACTTAATGGGGATTATTATTCAAATATTTCAATGTTTTATAGAAAAATTTGGAATGTTGAAAGATTATTTTCCTCAATAATACTTTTATTGATATTTCAATGGTATTTCAATTCATCAACATCAAAAACCCTTTTTGTTAATTATCCATTACTATAAAATTATTTATAAATCTATTTATTATTTTCAATATGTATATTTGGAAAGGAATATTGTTTATTTTGATTATTTGATATGAGGATTTCTTTGTATAGGTATGACCTAGGTGGTCTCGGTTTGTAGATGCCCCCTCAATGAATCGATGGTCTCATGAGATGAATTAGTTTCACAAATTAGATGGGTTTCTACCCAATATAGTAACTACCTTTTTGAAATATCTTGGTATTAAAGGTTTTACATACCTAGAAAACATTGTGTCCAATAAATAAGCATTTCCCTCATTTAGATTTTGTTATTATTCATCCATGAGATTTTACATTGAAATATATATAGATGCATTTCATTATCTATTTTTTGATTATAGGTTATGTGTGTTCAGTTATTTACCATTCCCTAAATATAATTTTCATTGATTAATTATTTCTTTTGCTATAATTTACCATTTTTGAACAATTGGGATCAACTTTATTTTTTTTCCTTTCCTTAGGAATCTAGAATTATAATAATAATGATATGAAAGGATATACTAGATGGAATAAAGTTATCGAAGAAAGAAAAAAATTATATTGTAATTAGTGTATTCATTTTTAATAAAATATTCATGTATGTTTCTGGTTTTTGAATAATACTAAACTCTTTGTTCCTTTAAGATTTAATTCCATGTAATCGTTCAAATGTAATGGAAGTAGAAACTGGCTCTAGGCTTTCTGGGGTTAGGTCACTAATGGTATTCTTATTATAAAATATTATAGGGGTAGAAGATACACCTCATAAAATAATATTGGTGAAAAATACAAAAAACATCTTAATAAAACAATATAGAGATTAATAAACCTTATATCATGTTTTATACTATATTATATGTGTTCAAAAATCCTATTTTTCAATAATACTCTTTTAAATACTTTCTTAAGGACCCATAGAATAGTAATTAATGAATAAAAAACCATTAAATCATGGGTAGGTAATTATACAAGTGAATTCTGTAGGGTTTGGTCAAGATGGGTGTCTAAAAGTGGTGTAAAGAAGATAGTGGATTGGTTTTATTTTAAAAGGGATGGATGGGGAAATCCTATAATTTTCCGACACCTTAATTCAAAATAATTCCACATTCATTGAAAAGTGGTTTCAAATTTGATTAATTTAAATTAAAATATGATATATGATCTAAATGAACTCATATAATAGGATTTAGACATGTTTTTAGATCCTTATAACCCTTGTCTCTTTAGTTTTACCCCTTATTAACCATTTTTATCCTTAATTAAGACACCCATTTTTAAATCATTAAGGGTTATCAATTTAAATATAAGTTAAAAATTGGAACAAAATTGGTCTTGTGATGAAATTTTTGACCGTATACCATCATTATTTTCCTATTTGAATGTTTTTTATAATTTTTACCCCATATAATAGTATATTATTTAACATACAATACTACTAAAATCAATTTAAGAACTATTTGATTATTTTGAATTTAAAGACATCAAGAATGGTATGGAAATAGAATATAATAACTATCACAATCAAATATACATTGTAATTAATGAATACATAAGTCTTGAAAAAAATATTTCCTTTTATGTTTTTAAAATCATTTAATTTTAGTTTTCAACATCATTCACAAGTATTTCTCAACATTGTGTAAGAATTTAAAGAAAATTATACGATCCCAAACAATTTGAAATAAATTACCATAAAAATTAATAATTCTTAAAATAAACTTTTATATTCATTCATAATATATTCTTATCACTATGTGAACATATAATAGAAAAATGAATGCAAGAGAAAGATATTTTGTAATTTTATTTAATTAAAATATTATAAATATCATTATAAAAGTAAAATGGAATAAAAGTACATATATAAGAATTTATGATGGATATGGTCCAATTAATCAACACAAAATGAATTTAAGGTATGTTTTGGGTCGATTTTGAAACCTTATATCCTAGTTTTAACCATCTTTTGCACATTTTACCCTTACAGAGGAGACAAATATTTACCACGATCACTATTAATAATGACCAAATATTAAAGGGACCTATTCAAAAAAATGAACTTACTGATCCAAAATATAGTATCCAATTTTAAAGATTAAGTATAAGATAGTGAAATAAATCATATTTTATATAAATGTGTAAAACAAAATGAATATTAGTTTTTTTAAAATATGTGTTTTTATCCTAAAAATTAACTTATATCCAAATAATGAATATTTATAATCAAAATGAAATTTAATTAGATTATTATCTATCAATTGGATCATATTTAATTTAAATTCCAATTATAAAATATAATGGTACTTTTAAATTACTTTAATTAAGGAAAATAAATGTCAATATTTGAAAAATTAGTATTTTCATTATTCATTAAAAAATCAACCAATTTAGAAAAATCCCAAAATTTTACTCTAGTATAATTTTAATATTATGATTTCAGAAAATTATGTTCATTTTACTAAATTAATTTTCTAAATTTTTTATATATTAATTATAATTTTCATGCACAAAAATTCAATAAAACCCATTTTCGAAAAAAAGGTATTATTGAAGCATAAAAAGAATTAATTAAAAATTGTGTGATAATTAACTAAGAAATAATTAATTAATTTATATTTTTTGAACCATTATACATATATTTCATAATTTTTTTACTCATATTGATACCCCTTAATTCAATTTCGATGCTATAACGCTCATATATAAATAATAATAATAAATTTATATTGTATTTAAATTATCATAATGATTGGTGTTGCATGTTAATAAATATATATATATTAATAGTATTTTAAACTAAATATTTTGGGTGTTATATTCTTACCCATAAATTCATTTTTTAATTACAATTTTATCTCATTTATAAAAGGGTCAATATTTAAAAATACATTTTTTGAAAACTCATGTTATACAAAGGGAGAATAAAACTTCCATTGAAAAAGATGAGTGGAAAACATAAAGGTTACCTGAAATAACACAAAATCAAGTACTAGATATGTATATAAATGTATAAGAAGTTATAATATAAACAAAGTGGAGAAATATAACATCTAGGTACTAATAAAGAATGGTAGAGGACTTGGTCAAGAGAAAGTTATTGACCACAAAACCATAAATTAGTAAAGAGTAAAAAGATTATCAATTCATTAGAAATAGCTATAAAAGAGTAAAAGTTTAATTTCAAAATCAATTTTCTAATGTTTTTTGATTCATTTAATATCCCAAATGGCCCGAAGGCCTTTTTTTATTATGGATAATCCCCCTTTTAAGGGTTGAAGGGGAACCCGTACATGACTCATATGTCCAAAGCACAAGGCCCGACTGACCCACAATACATGAACCAAAGGCCCAGAGGAATACAATGCATAATACATAACCCATAGTCCCAGCCCACATGATCTTACCCTCCCCAACATCTTCATCATTGATCACCTAGCTCCCCACCTTTGAATTTTCCGATCAGGTAGCATTTCCCCATACAAAGCTACACGGTGCTCGGTTCCAATGGTGGCTGCCATACCCTATCATTTTTCCAATCTAGTTAGCTCTACTTCTAGTGGATTATACTCATGTTGCTTTGATCCTCTTATAAGGCATGTTTTGTGTGAACTGGACTACTCCAAGGTGTCTGTGGCCAGAAGGCCTTTGATGACCCGAAGGCCCTTGAGACCCGTAGGCACAAACCAGTAGCCCGAAGGCCCAAATCGGGTGAATAGTTATGGATGCTATAATACCAAATAGTAACTGCTACAATGAATACTCCAGTACTACTACAATATCCTAGAAATTCACCTCCACCCAGTTTTGAACGTAGTTCTCTTTGATGCCAAGCAGGAGCTGTTACCACTCGAGTATGGGATCGTTAGATTTTAATATCAATATATTGAACATGTTAAATTATAATTACATGATTTTAATTCCATTTCATAAGTATAATATCTTTATTTTATTATAATTCAATGAATTTACACTTTATCTATTACTATAATAAATGAGTACTCAAAATTAATTTTCCATGTATGAAGCTCTAAAATTAAATTTTAATGGATAATAAGATCCATAAAATAATGAAAATATCATACTATTATCTAAATATATTTACCAAAATGGTTTACACAGGTTACCTAATATAGATAAATCTTCTTATTATAAAATTATACATTAGTCTACAAAACATTAACAATTAATCAAAGAGTTAAAATTAAACCAATCCATAAATAGTCAACCTTATGAATCCTTGAAAATACATTTTCCTAAATTGGAAACCAAATAATCCATAAAGAAGGTCACTAAATTTCCAACATTAATTTAACTTTAATCCAAAAAAAACATAAAGTAGCACATAATGTCCCATACAAAAAATGTTAATACCATGATCATATATTCTATTAAAACATTATAACAATTTCAATAACTATGAATGAAAATATTTATGCTTCCATATATTATATCAATCATAATTTCTAAAATAAAATAAGAGTCTATTGAATATATAACATAAATCCTAAAATGAAATATAATTCATAAAAAATAACTTTTTCATCATATCACTAATAATTTTCATGGTAATTAATATTTCCCAAATTACTTTATCAATTTAAATCAACTCTTTATCCAAACTCATAATTATTATCTCAATATCATGAACTTATTAAGGGTTATCAACCAGGTAATGGCTATATTCCCCACATATAATATATTTAATTTTAGAGAGTACCTTAGTATTAACTTCATTTTCCTCTATCAAAATATTAATTTTTCCTTGAAAATTACATACTCTATACCCTTATTTTCCACACATAAAACATATTTCCATTCATTTGAGAAATTCTCTCAATTTATTCTTCCCACATTTTTGACATATAGGACGATGAATATTATATTCCCCACAGTCTTCATGAAACACCATTTTTCATTTATTATGTGTATTATAAAACTCACCCAAGTTGAGGATGTTATTCATATAATGAGATATATGGTTATTCATAATCACCATCTTTCTAATTTTTGTCCCTATTTCATGTGGCTACTCATGATGACAATCATTATATTGCCCACCACATTCAGCATTAATACAAATCCTTAATGATCTATTCATTAACTAAAAACAAGAACAATAACATGGGGAACAATAATCTCAGTGATAGATCCCACAATCAAAAAAAATTAGATGATATATATATTATGACACCTTATTTTTAAATTATACAACCTTAGGTTTGATGGAGGTTAAACATAATCATTATATACTCAAATAATTCACAATTTTTTATAAAGAAGCTGTGAATTAACCCAAGAATACCCTCAAGAGTGTCTATATAGGTGTGTAATTTTAGGATTTCTAATCATACACCAGGGATGATTGAGTCAATGCCCTAATCCACACCATTAAAATTTGTTACCCATAAATGAATTTATTCTATAGGCACATCCACTTACCAGTATCCTAATAGTGACTTATTTCTATTAAAACCACTCAATCACTACTTTACCAAATACTCAAGATGGTATCTTATACATAGAATTATAACAAGTGTTTTCACTAAATTTCTGTAACCATAATCTCTATTGGTTTACTAAACACCGCTATGATACCATATATAGTGACAAAAACTTTTCAATCACAAATATTACATATTATAAGATGAATATTCATTTTATATCATTATGATCCATATACAACCATACTGGTTTAGTGTATTTAGAAGCTTAGATCCATAAACAACTATTTCCTAAAAATAATTTTACATTATCTTTTGTGTAGTTCTTCACATATAACACTATTATTTGATATATGATATTCACTACCCTTCTTTGAAAACAGGGAAAATTTAGAACATAATGGGTCAGCACATATACTCAGTAAGGGTAAACATGAGTGATATTAATAAATTATCATATGTAACAATAAAATGTGCTTAAGTTTTTGAAAATATGATATAATCAATTGAAAACAATATCTATTCATTCACATATCATAATAATGAGCCATGGATTAAAGTATTATCATGTGAAAATATTGTGTAATCATCAAAAATCAATCATGATCCATGATTTTAAATCATAAGAATAATAACATTTCATGAAAGTGAGGCACCATCATAGAAATAAAAAATACATCATATGTTAAGCTTAACTACCAATACCACCATATTATAGTGGATCAGACAGAAACACATGTTTCCCATATCATAGTGGATCCAGTATCACCACATATTTCTTATATCATATTGGATTATAAATCACCACATGTTTCCCATATCATATTGAATTTTTCATCCCTACTCAGTTCTTATAGTTGATTGATCACATTATCACATTCCCATTCATTATCTCTTGAGATAAAAGGCATTGACCAATGTATTGGAAGGATTTAAATTAATCACATATCCCATAATTAAATCCATACAAATATGTACCACAATATCCTAAAAACCCCATCATTTAATTAAATCATAACCTATAAAATATAAAATGGTTTCATAAATATTTCATCATTTCTTCATAGCATAACAAGTGTAAAATGAATGTGTTTTGTAAGCATCTGATTATTGTAATCATAAACAATCTAGAAAAATAATAATGGTTATATCTTTGAATCATATCCCTAATAAATCATAAATAACATCAAAATAAGTTATCATACATTAAAAATATCTTTAAAATACAACTAGAATATTTCGTGTGGAAAATACCATTTTCATTTTGAATGTAATTATTTAATATCTAGAAATATAATAAATATTATAGGAAAAATTTTCTTTTAAAATAAGCACAATTAATTTATAATGGAATCACCAATTAATTGAGTGTTCATGTTAGTGGGAAACTCTATTAATGTTGTAATCCTTAAAGTAAATATTATGTTCACACCTTTGGTAAAAAGTAACTCGTTCAAAAAATGATAAAACAATTATTTTTATGTTTTTTTATAATAATAAAATGGTTAAAATGAATTTAAAAATAATTTACTAATTTTAAAAAAATTATTGAAAACATTTTAGAAAACATGGATATTGTAAAAAAAATTTGATTGAAAGGTAATAAATAAGGCCGAATTTTCTTAAAAATATTTTCAATTCCATTTTGAGCACCAAAGAGAGAAAAAAGATATTAGATGATAAAAAATAATAAATAAATAGAGGAGAATATAAATTAATTATGTTTATTAGATAGGTTATTTATAATTTACCCATTGGCAATTCATGAATAATAAATCTCCAAAAAAATATAATTGGGGTGGTCCGATGAAAGGTAGGGTTTTCGAATGGAGACCTCCACCCTAGGCAGTGATGGCCAATGAACAGGTCCCTCCCCCATTGGTCGGGGGTAGGGGATCTTTGCTGCCGCTTCCTGGTGATCATCGCTTCATCCACTTCTTGTATCATGACTCCCTACCCTCATTCCACCAAATCTCTATCTCTCCCAATGTTCCATAACATTTCGATGGGATCCCGCAACACTCGATCTCAACTCGGGAGTTTACGGATGCCTCCTCTTTGCCGAACACGACCTTGATAGCACGATTTAAGCAATGATGTCAGTTTATGGATCTCTTTGATCGGTTTATCTTTCACTATTTGGGTGTAAAATAGCAATCCACCTTGGGACTCTTTGAATCAAGTCATATAATGATCCGATTTTCAAACGAAGAAGATCTAATATTTGCATGGTCGTATGCTCCTCGGTTATATGAGGGATCTCGATTTTATCTCTTTTGATGGACATACGACTATCATATGAAATAGGATTCTCTGACCATGACAATTTGGGTAAGGTTTCCAGAACTAACACTTTCTTTTTAGAACCCATCCATTATTCGTATGATTGGAAATATGGTCAGTCAATATCTTTGCTCTGATAATAGAAATTGGGCAGTGTGTCACCCGGTTTCTCAGAGGATTTACGTTGAAGTGGATATCTCCAACCCCTTCAATTAAATCTTTTTGTTGATTGTTGTGGGTGAGGAGTTCAAGTATAAACAATTGGTTGTTTTTGAGACCTTCCTTGATTTCTACTCCAGGTGCTTCAAAATTTGACATCAGCCAAAATAGTGAAGAGGTATGAAGTTGATTCCACAGGTAGCTGAGGATGTGCAGGCTGGTGTGGTTCATGTTCTCAGTAGAGGCATCTGAGTCTAGCTGATGGGGAGTGGGCGGGGTCAAGTCCCGGTATTTAAGAACATAAAATCTTGAAGGAGCCAGTGGAGATGTCTGTGAACCTGAGAGTTACTATAGTGTATGAAATACTGAAAAACTATCTCGAGGTGAGAAATCCAGGAGTAATGGATTCCAAGGATAGTGAAGATCAAAAGGGTGCTGGAATTGAAGGAGTGCTGACACATCAAGACATGACTGAACCTTTAGGTGGAAATGAGGAGGTGATGGATGTCCATGTAAAGGACAAGAAAGCTTCTAGGAAAGGTGGCTCAAATGAAAATAGTGGCGAGTTGGTGAGGATTTCAACTGGTATGAGTTCAAGTCCAAAGAAAGAGTTTTCAAATAACTATCTTTCCTATGAAGGTCAATTCAATCATGTTGAACCGAATGTTCAGGGCTTGGAGGATACTAAAAAGAAATATTAATTTATGGGTCGAAGATTTGATTAGCACACAAGTCCAAATATTACAGTACGCCTGTGTAGCTTAGACCCTATAGGAGATAACAACATAGATGTCGAGGCTTCTGGAATAACACTGTAGGTTAAGTTATTTTTGCAAGCTACTATAGTTTCACTTCATGGAAAAGGAAGGCAGGACGGAGTTAGTGTCTTGGGCCCTTGGACCCAAACACTCCCATTCATAACTCCTCTTCCATTCAGAAGGATGGGAGAGAGGGGAAAATGGATTGTAGGTAAAAGAAGGAAAGGTAGATTTTCTGTGCAGGTCGAGGCCCCTCAAAGAAGACTTGGGGTGGAGTTAAAAAACTATTTTAAAGGTTGAATGGATCAAGAACAATCATTATCGCATGAGGAGGATGATTCAGGTGACGATTTTTATAGCCAAATCTGAGTAAACAGTGTGGAAATTTTCAAAGGGAAAGTCCCTCATAGCCCAATAAGGAAGAAGGAGTAAAAAGGAAAGCGTGAATCAGGGAAATACATTATGGTCCAGGGGAAAACCCCAAAAGGATACAAAGACTACTCTCACTTTGCAAAACTGATGGAAACCAGGTCGTCCAAGAAAGGTGGAAATAAGGAAATAAATAGCCTAAAAGAAGGGAAATGTGGAGACCCAAGTAGAGAACCAAGAGTGATATAAGAAGAGGGAGGTGGTGTATAATGCTCATCCTCCACTCCAAGGAAGAAATGATTGAAAATATCCTTCGGCCCAATGCCTCAAATGAGGACATTTTAAGAATTTATGAAAGATGTTTGAATGTTGATGCCATTGAGGAGCAAGATGTGTGGACAGAAAAAGAAGACCAAATCATAGACCAGGTCTTCAACCAATGCAAAATCACCTTGGAGAGATTCATTCAGATAATGGATAGAATGGTTACTCACCATGAAGATCTTATCAGCGTGGATCAAGACACCTATGTTAGTAATTTGCATCAGGAATAATATAGTGTCTAACTCAAATAATATTAGTCTTGTGTTTAATCAATTTGGGAGCTCTTTCAGTACGTAGTGGTTTTTGTTTTGAGAACTATGGTTTCCCACTTTTCATTAAAGTGTCTTTATAATAAAAATTTATATTTGAGGAAAATAAATGGGATTGAAACATAAATATCTTACTACTATGGTAACTTTGGAATCATAATCCTCACAAAAGAAAAACTTCAAATGAAACTTTAAATACCATGAAAATGATTTCACAAATGATATATTATATCAAAGTGGTAGTAGATACACCTCATAATAGAATGTTTTTTAAAAACATCAATCATTTCTCAACGAAACAATATTAAGATGAAGAACCCTTACCTTTATTATTTCCATAATCTATAATCATTAAAATCTACTATTCTTAGGTTGACCTTATTTAGATACCATATTATCAGCTATTAGAATATCCTTTTAAGAATAAAAACACATTTAATTCATGTATATGGAAATTTATTAGAGAATTGGATAGGGTTTTTGTGAGCTTGGTCACTTAAAGTGTTATGAAGAAGATGGAGGAGGGGTGTACTTTTATAGAGGAAGGAAATGATAGTCTTTAAAATTTTTAAAACATTAAAATATAATAAAGTCACATTCATGAGAAAGTGTGTTTAGGGAAATGAATTATTTAAACAATTTCTAATATTAATTTTTTAAATCACAATCCACATTATTATAATTTTATTAATTTCAAAAATTTATAATTTAAATGTACTTAAGTTGTTTTATAGGAAGCTAATTTTTTTTGGATGGATAATATTCTTTCCATCAGTTGTAATTTTCTTATGTTTACTAGATGCATGATATCACTTCAATCAAATTAAATTTTTATATGTATATCAAAAAAACATGTACTTTTTATAATGTATGGAAAAATACTAAGATCATAAGATGGAGGATTATAATGTTCAGTAGATATAATATAACAAAGTCCACCAGAAAATTTATATCAAATTTATTAGGATGAATTTGGACGGATCCATACATGTTTATCATATAAAAGATTAACAACCTATGAAATGAGGAAATATTTACCTATAACTATACTAAATATCTTCAATCAACCGAATAGAACATACATTCACTGTAGTGGTGAAAATAATAATGACTATTAGATGTAGATAGTGTACTTAACTTTACATGTTAAGAAAGAGCTCACTAAATGTCATCATAATTGAACTTGATAAATGAAGAATTTGACAGTTGGATGTTTATATATAAATTGATCTGCATGACAGAGGATAAGAATATTTTACAACTCTGACAATATAAAGTTTCAATGATCTTTTCTTAACATCTTATTACTTGAGTTTAATTTATTTTTAAATTTAGATAGTTTTTATTGAGGAATATATAATGTGTGTATCATTATAATTTCCTTAATATATTTTTATTTTATAATATTAGTGTCTGATATTATTTGATCGATGAATCTTAGGGTATCAAAAAAGGGGGGAATTTCAATCAGCCTGATCGAGGGTTTCTAAGGCTGTGGAAATAGAGTTGTGTCTGATCATTTTGATCGATCGATTATTTAGTGAGGAATAAAGAAATTAAAATAAGGTTAATATCATGAATACCTTAAGTCATGTTACCAACATTATTAATATTGAATGTTAATGTTTGGAAATTTTCTTAAAAATATTTTTTATGTTTTTATTAAGTACTTTATAATGTTTTGTTTTACTTGATTTTACATTATTCTAATTACAATGTGTTTGATAGTGTTAAATTTTATACTATTTTTTATAAAATATTTCTTACTATTTTTGTGAAGTGTATCCATATGAAACTTCATTTGATAAACTTTATTAATGTGGCTGGTAATAATTGAATTTTTTCTAAACTAAAATTAACCTCTAGTTGTAGGTAATTGTATACTCTTTTGACCTTATATTTGGTATCATATATCATTTATACCTATTATAAAAAAATTACTAACAATTTTTTTTAGAAAAGTGTATATTTTGTTTCAAGATGGAAGGATTTTCCATTTGGAAACCTGAAAACATAAATCCAATAAGGCCACCAATATTTGACAGAATTAATTATGAGTATTTGAGAGATTCCATAAAGACTTTTATTATCAATATTGTTGTCTATTTTGATGACTGGAAGCTATTATATTCATGACAATGAATTTATAACATTCACTAGATAAGTGAAAGTTGAATATCAACATAACTACCACTAACTAGATAATTTTTAATATTGAATGACTAGAAATAATACAGTTATATTTCATTTTGTGAAACAACCAGAAATATATTAAATAAACTTAAAGTGAAACATTGTGGAACAACTAATGTTTTGGAAGTAATAATAACAATGTCACGTATAGATATTCAAGCTTCTTATTTTCTACCGGTTTAATTAGTTTCCTAGAATAATCAAAATTTTATGACTATAGTAAATATTCTACAATTTATTGGAGATAAATATTAAAAAATGATAATTAGATTGAAAAAATAATAGATATAATACCATATTTGTGTGAATCAAAGTGAATAGAACTAGATAACACTGAAAATCTTAAAAATTTGTTATTGTATGATTTGATTTAAAATGTCATGCAATATGAGAGAAGATTGAAAATAGATTATTAGAAAGAGAAATAGAAAAATGGTTTAGCCTTTTCTTCTACACCTACAATATCTAATAAATTGATATCTTGCAAAAAAATATTATAAATATTAGTAGAAGAATAATTATAAAGAAAATATTTAAATTAGTTTCTTATATGAAAGTGAGAAAAAAACATCCTCAACTTTCTAAAAAAAACTAATTGAATCAATAAAATGAAATATTTTTTCTATAAGTACAAGAATAAATAAAGAAGAGATAATAATGGAACTTATGAGATTATATTCTAGGAATGTAATAAACCTTATCATATCAAAATATATTTCATTTAATTTTAAAAGTATAATAAGAAGTATCTGAATTCAAAAATTCAATACAAGAACAATGGGAAAAAAGTTTAAACGATTCAAACACATGGTGTGAAAGTGGTGAAGAAGGTTCCTCAGAACATTTATCGTATAATAGTAGTTAAGATCATAAATGTTTGAGTTTATTTAGAGTTTCAAAGACAAACCAACATCTCATAAGAAATGTATCTATATATTACCTAATAAATGTAACCTTAAATACTAACTATCTTGATTTAGATAAAATATATTCAACTTCATCAGAACAAAATACATCATTACATATGATTATGAGAATAATATGCCTAGTTTTTAGGAATTAATAAGATATGATACTTTTCTAGAGAAAAAAATAATGTTAAGAAAAACTATGAAAATTATAAGTTAGAACTTTCAAAAAGAAAATTCTATAATTTCAAAAACTTCTTTTCAAATTTGAAACTGTACTTAATAATTATATAAGAACTTTAGTTCATGTTCAGCAAAAGTTGAATGGAATTCACTTGTAAAACTAAACTCTTAGATACATAGTTGAGAAAAAATTTATAAAATTATTTTTCTATGAAATAATTCTTTTAGATTTATGGATATAGTTAAAACTGTTAAGAAATACTTAAAAGATTTGTTTTACTATAGAAGAACCAAAATTTTAAAACAATTACTTTGTTCCAAAAGGCCACCCATCTATACTAAATTTTACAAATGTGAAAACTAGAAGTATAAATATTTTTAATCAAATTTTGTTATTTTTTTCATAAATCATATATTAAAAAATAATTAATATCTTTTCAACATAAAATATTTATATAGATGTGGATTCCCAAATTCCTCTTCGGTAATAATTCTAGATCTAAGAAAGTCTTGGTACAAAAATACTTATATTTCTATTTCAAGTAGATAAGATGAGTTCTAATAGTCAGAATATTTTTTATATGGATAGTGGTTGTTCCTTGAAAATGACCATAAATAAGAATATTTTCCAATATATTTTTAACATTAATAGTGGAAACTAAATCATCAAAGATAATGGATAATGGGAAATTTATGGAATAAGTTATATCTTACATCTCAGGAAAACATAAATATTGAATGTTTTATATTTTGTAGGTTATAAGAATAATCTCATCAAAATAAGTCAATTATGTGATAGAGTAAATATTAAGAACTTTAGGAATAATAAATATACTATTCAATGTTTAGAAGGAAAATTTATTCCATTTTCCCAATGGCATGAGAATGTATAAAATTGTTATATAGAACTCCTTAGGAACCATGATTTTCCATGCCTATGTGCGATGGAGGATCAATCTTGGGTAGGGAATAGAAGGTTTGGATTGTGTAATGTATGAAATTTAGTCAAAATTTCTAAGAACATACTCGTTAGAGATATACAATATCTTAGGTATAATTCTTCTAGATTTTTTAATCCTTGTCAATTTAGAAATATAAATAAGTCAATGTTTAAGCCTATGAGTATCATTTCTTCTATTGATGATTTGTAATAACAATGGTATTATACATAAATTTTTATAACATAGAACCCCATAGAAGAATGATGTTGATGAATGTAAAAATATATTTCTTCAGAAAATCACCAGAATCATGTTGAGAAAATACTCACAATACTATAAATTCAGGCTATATCCATGGTTTATAATGAGGAATATATTCCAAGAAAACATGACTAGAGGAAATAGAATCAATTTAGTGGATTGTGGTATTTATTAGTGTCAAAATAGGGTCACAACTATATTCAGAGTGTCTACCATGGTAGTACACATATAGTCATGGTTTTAAATTTTAGATATAGTTAATATACCTATATTACATATAAGCTATTAAAAACCATGGATATATGAATATTAAAAACCATGGATATATGGCTATAGCCATGGTTCATTCTATGTCAATAAGTATGCTAGCATAATTTACAACTATGGATACATCCTCTAGTTTATAGAAAAAATAATATACATACTTCCATGATTTACTAATGTGGTTGTATCCTCCTATTTCTAGAAGAACATACCAGGTCTACTTCACCCTGCTAAAACTCATATAGAACATCTAAATAAAAAAATCACACCTTAATATAACATAAACACATGAATAGTTGGCACCAAAGTGCACTGGTAGTGCAATGCAGTGTCGAGAAAAATTTAAACCCAAACAATGAAATCATATCTATAATACATAGTTTTAACCACCTATATTCTTCATTAACATGAATGTCCAATTCCACCAAACCCTAATACAATATACATCACAACATTTTCTATATAGCAACATCATTACATGACAAAATTAAATGTATAAATCGTGAATTAAATTAACATGTGAAATGTTACTCAATATCAGTATCACTAGAATTATCATGATTCATGACATCTCTTATAAAAACACCAACAGAATTATCACCTCCTCTCATTCCACCAGTATCATCATCAATATATGAATTGGAATATGGACCTAAATTAGTGACAGGAGCATAATAATCCCCATAAACCAAACACAAATAAATGAGAACACTTTTAAATAATGATATTACTCAATGTTTTAACTAAAATAAAAAAAATCAATATATAGTTATTTTATTAAAATAAAATCTAAAAAATGATAAAATATATTAATTCCATGGAATTTAATGGAATTTAAGGGAATACAAAAGTGTCTTTCCTATAAAAATTTATGAAATTTATATTTTGATCCCTCACCCACACTTAGTTTATTCAACTCCAAGTCAATACAATTTCTATTTTACTTCATAAAAACAAGAATCCCCTCATTAATATGAAGTTCACCACCATATAATCTCATCCAACAAACAAAATTTAGAAAACTAGGTTCAAAATCAAGTCTAATAATGCAGTATATTGATAATCTTATTCAATGAAAATTGTGGAAGCCTAGTTCAGTTAAACTCCAATATACATGAAACATTTACTATTTTAAAGTAATACAATACAAATTTCACACTTAATTGTTATTCACAGCTTTTCCCAAGAAGCATTAATAGTGGATATTAAATAATATTCAAACATTTGGATCTTGAAAGTTCATGATTCACCATCAAAAATAAAAAAAATCTTCAAATAAAAAAATAATTTTCTATCTAAACACTGCATATGATGGTTTTTTTAAAATAAGTACAATTTTAACCTTCTATCAATATGAAATATTAGAAAATTCTTGAATACATTACACCAAGTAAAAATTTCAATAAAACAATGAAAACAAGACAAGATTTCATCCTTGAATTTTTAAAATAAAATTCAGGGTAGTTCGCCCAATTGAACTTATTTTTTTTTTGAAATATTAGTTCCAAAATTTCAGTCTAAAAAAATATGATACAAGGAAATACCCAGAACTAGATTAGATAATGAATTTAATCATAATAAAAAGCATAATTTTTTTCACCAAAATATGTGTTTCCAAACTATATTTTAACTTTCATAAATCCAAACATCCAAATAAATATTTTCCAAAAATGCTTATTTAAAATAGATCAAAAAGAATATAGCATAATAATGATGTTTTCCCAGTTTACATTATAGTAAAAAAATAAATTTTTTTCGCAATAATAAAGCATGATTTGTTTTGATATGTAAATTTGTTTTAATTTTTAGTTATAACATAAAAGGGAATATATATTTTTAGAAAAAAACATCATTAAAGTATTTTGCGGCATCCCTAACCAAATTATCTAGGTGAATAATGTTATTGGGTTGGGTGCCATTGGCCTTAGGCACTCCTCCCCCAATGAAAAAATTTTCCAACTAGCAGTGAGGATTTGAAAAGGTATAGTGGGGAGTATATAACATATGGGGTTGATCATATACTTGTCTGATTAATAATATAAAAAATACAACGAAATAAATAAGACTCCGATAATCAAATCAGACCCTCAATGGGGATGAACAATCAATAACAAGCAGTAGTGGAAGTAGTAATAAATATATGTGTTGGAAGATAAATAAATATATTTTCATTCCAAAAAACCACTTGTATCCACAATAAAAACAAATAATCAAAATATTCATTACATAACATGACATACATTTCAATATACAAATGAAGGTCACTGATGGCCAACCAGTACAAGTCATACATATAAAGTCACACCCAATCCAATGGTAACCTAGTCCCATGGACCCCAGCTCTAAATCATCCATCGACTCAGTGCCTAAAAATGGGAGCCACAATGATATTTACCCTAAAATAAATATTCAATCCAATGGCCTCAATCACGGTGAGCATTAGCCCCCAACTGATAACATCAATGCTATTAACTAAAGGATCCTTGCATTCCACATGGACTTCTATTGAAATAACCCCAATCACATTTCCAAAGTAGCACTACTGGGGTGCTCTACCCACACAAGTGGTCAAAACCACCACATCACAGATTCATTCTGTGTTTACATGACTCAATTCAGTGCCTTGGCCATCATAGGTGAGCGAAAATAACCAATAAAGTCCGTAATCCACATCAACTGGAAGCTCAGGACCCATAACCATGTTTCTCAAATCATATAGCCTTCCCATCCCAATATCTTAGGTCATTCCCAATCTAACAGCCTCACCACCTCAAAGCCATATCCACAATGCCCAATCATATGGTCAATACCACTCATGAAAATACATGCCAAACCACAGAAATGATCAATATCATTTAATACTGATTGTCATTCCATCCTAACCTCAGGAAAATCATTTCATGACCCCATGGGCCTCAACCGAATATCAAAATAAATTATATATAAATAATTCAATTTGAATCAAAGATAAATTCAATTACACATCTCAATTTCATTATAAGCATAAAATTCAATTTAATCCTATCGAATGACATCATAAAATAAACACAAAAATTCAGTATTGAGTTCTTGAATGCATCATATTTGAATAACTAGATCAAATTAATTAAAAAATTAAAGGGTTTAGCACACCCGACAAAACAATCCCTAAGAGAAATGACCTCTATCTTGGCCTTGCTCGAGTAAAAATGGAATTGTCCATGCACAACAATATCCCAAAGGTCACACAATCATTTTTATATGGAGCAATAGATACAATTGGGTCCCTCTCAAAATAACTAAAATCTCACTAAAAGCTACAACACCCAAACATTTGTAAGAACACAAAAACAAGATATGCATCACCTAACTTCGACATGTAGATATAGGCACATCCGAAATCAAGCTCCATTCAAAGAAGATTTGAATAGATATGAGTTTCCATAGAACACCCTAAAAATAGGGAGAAACAAATCAAATGGATTTATTACTCTTTGAGGAAATAAGAATGTGGAATAAAAGTATGCATGAGGTTACCTTTACAATGGGGTTCCAACACCACCAATAGATCTAAAATCAGAGGTTAGATGGAGAGACAAGATCAAAATCCACCATAGGAGATGAGGAGATGAGTTACTCCTAATATAAATGTGACAAGGGAGAAAATAGAATAATTAAAGGAAATATAAATAAAAAGAAAAACTTAACAAACTATGTACAAGCCATAGGGATTACCCACATGGTTTGCCAAATCATGCGGCAGCTACAGCCCAAAAGTTCTAGGCATGCATGGTTACCCCACACAGTTTTTCAAATCATGTGAAACCCATTTGGTACCCCCTATAAAAAATTATAGGTGGCTACAAGGCTGATCACATCACCCGCACGATTTACCCAAACCATGTGGTAGTTCACAAATGAGCCAAACAATTACCTAAAAAGGGTAGCATGATTTTCACTAAACCATACGTCCTAACCTACAACTTCAAAAGAGTTTATTGGGCCTCTGACTCTCCTAAAACCTCTTCCAAACACATGAGGATTCAACAATTGCTTCAAACTCAAATGAAAAACGATGTGAAGCAAACTGAACTCTAAGAAGTGAGTTCTAGACATCGAATTAGAAAATGGAATAACTATTGTTTGAAAAGTTCAAGTCATGAGGGGTTTTTATCCCAATGCAAAGACCTGGGACGTTAAAATCTCCCCACATAAACATAGATCATCCATGAGATATCAAAAAAAATAGTGATAGTACCAAACATACCCATCCCATTAGAATTAATTCATTCAAACTTGGTCTCAAGGGTATATTTCAATACACCTCATGGGGGATCCCCGTATTAGGAGTGACCTACCCTGGTCTATGATGACCAAAAACTCAAAGCAGAAAAAGGTCTAATGAGTTAATCTAGAACCAAGGTCCACATAAAATGCATCGTCACTCCTTTACCTCATCAAGTACTTCTGTTCCATTCAAGAAACCCATTCAACTTTTTCATTGCATCAGTAAGCACCTCAAGCCCATGACACCCATGGCATACTGTGGTCCCGCATCTCAATAGATTCTTAAATCAATCCTAGTGTCTGTAAAATCAATAAAGTATTTGACCTTCATGGTTCCAATATTCCTCAAACCTCATGTAAACCTCATACTCAAAACCCATATGCAAAAGAACCTCATAAACTCGCATCCATTGATGCTCATGATGCGAAGAACCTCAAAATCCCTAACCCATTGTGCTAAAGTATAGAATATGGTACCCTACACCTCATATATAAATATATAACACATCTGATATGATGTCAACCTACTGACCAGAGTCTTGTTAGTCCATATACAACTCGTTCTCCCAGACAGACATGCCTTAAAAATACATGCCAAAGAATCAAAATAAAATCATGACCACACCCACAAAATATCCTTGACCATTATCATTTCACCATCCTTCTCATCCCTTAACAAATTCATGGTGTGCAACAATCCCTATGATTGATTATATAACACCTAACCTCCCAACGGTGTTGTCCCATCCATATTCCACTGACCCTAGTTATAGGTCCCACTATCTTTACCATGATCTCTATATGCAGCTGAAGCTTGATTACCCTCACTTGGTACCAATACCAAACCAACCATAGACACTTGAGTCTCTCTTGGTCCATTCTTGTTAGCTATATAAGAAGGATGCCTACAGAACTTCTCGGGATGTCTGACTTTTCTCCATGCCTGACACTCCATTTGAGGCTACTCAAACTGAGTATGAACATGTCATGACTCTCTACACTAGAAGGAAACTATAGATTATCCACTACAAGGTGGTATACTAAAGACCTTATTATGACTACCATGATGGAACTCATTTATTCCTCACTTCCTTCCATCTGAACTACCACCATTAAACTCACCTGAAGTTGTCACTCAGATGGGGTAAGACCTATATATAATGCTTTCCTAATCTATGAGCACATAGTTCACTACCTTAGAGAATGAGTTAAATCTAAATATGTTTATATTACCTTGAATTGTGTGCCCCAAACCATCCTTGAAGTGCCTCGCCCTGGAGGTGTCATCACTCACCAATAAAGTTGTGAAGAGAGACTATTCAACGAATGTCATTGCCTAGCCCATGAAGGACATGTCACTCTGCTAAAGGCTTAGGAACTCCTGGGCCCTTTCCTCAATCAATGTCTTTTTAAATAATTTTTCAAAGAATATGGCCTCAAAATCCTTCCAGGCCAGACCATCATGACTTCCATCATGAACTTGTATGTCCCATAAGTGCTTTCTTGGCCCACTGATCATGTACCTTACTAGATTGACCCTCCACCCAGGAGACATCTCATGCTACCCAAAGATCATCTTTATGATATTGATCCCGTTCTTCATCTCCTGTGGACCACCCTACCCATGAAAAACATGTGGGAGATGCGACTGGAACACCTTAGTAAAGTATTCCATCGGAATATTTTTTATCTGAGCACCTCTATAAATCCTCTACAAGACACGGACCAAGATGGATCATAGATACTTGCCAATATATATCCCAAACACTATCAAGTATAGTATCTACCCTACCTACACTGGATACTGAACATGATTCTCTACCTACAGCTCAAGACATGTCTACCCCTCAGAAGTCCAAACCCGCTCATGCTCAAATGACACCCTGTCCTCATCTTCCTGACACTCTATCTGAGCAATCAAGTTAATAACATGATGAATACCAAAAAATGGTCAAACAAAACATATCATATATATATATAACAAGAAAATATGGAAAGAAATAAAAGGCATCATGATCTCACTACATGTTCCCCTCTCCATTGTAATCATTCACCGTGAAATCCCAACCTCATGTTCTTTTTTGCCACCCTCAACAAATCTAAGTATCATTATAATCCCTAGGCCTTCCCCATCTTGTGAAATAGTTTTTCCTCTATCTGATGGATGATTTTTCCGACTTGGTGATAAAAATCACCCCATATCATAACACATGCCTTCTCTTATAAGATCTTGGCCCAAAAACCTTGTCACATGAAATTTAATATTTATTATTACATGGCATAGGAAATTAAATCATGTCATTTCACATTGAATATATCTAGAGAAATTCACATATAGCATGGTATTTGATATTTAACACATTTTATAAACACTATAAAAAGTATACGTGCATTATAAAATTGATATTACAGAAAATGTGTCTATTAAAGTCCAAATAATCAAGAAACCACCCCTCTCTATACCAGGCCAATGGTCCAAAATCATCACTTCCCATACCATACCAAAGGTTTAAATATCATATCATAATAATTAACCATTCATATTTCAAAAAAATCCACCCGAGGTTGAATTCATATAAAATGTATTTTTACAAAAATAGAACCCCAATTCTCACCCAAGAAAACTTTGTTTATCCCTCATACATAGGGATTCAGGAAACCACAAATTAGTTCTAAAACCAATTTGTACAACACCCAGTCTCTATTCTATGATAACCCAAACAGTAAGACCAGAAAAAAAATGTAAGTCTCAATATCATTAGTAGCTATTAAAAATATGACACAAAATTCCAATCAAGAATTTCTATGATACAAATTGTGGCATCCTCAATCCGATTAGCCACTAGATGTGTGCCATCGAGCCAGGTTCCACTAGACTTAGGCACACCACAAAAAACTACAAATGCTTTTGACTAGCATCAATGGTGAAAATATGTATAGTGGGGAGGCTATAACCTATTGGGTTGATCATATACTAGTCTGAGTAATTATATACAACATGAACCAGAATAAATATGACTTATCAGACTTGAACCATACCCACAATGTGGAAGCCCGGTCAATAACAAGCAGTAACAAATAGAAACAGTGGAAGATAAATAAATAGATAAGCATGCCACCAAACAACTTGTAGCCAATACTAAAACACACAAGAAAAACCTGAATTTCATAATAGGCCATACATGTCAATATACAAAATAAGGTTGTTGATGGACAACCAATAAAAGTCATACATATAAATCATACTAAGATAGAAAATAAACTAAACAAAACTCCGACTAGGCATGACCACAATTTCCAATTCCAATATCCATGCAAGTAGCTTTGTAGATCCATCTCCTAAGTTTGATCCTTTACCTGAATGTAAATTCATAAAGTCTACACACATCCTGCAGGAACTGTGTAAGGTTTGAAATGAGTCTCAATAGGATTCCATCCATTATTGTGAACCTATCATGTGTGTTCAAGAATAAGGTATGTAATAAATAAATAAATAAGCTTAGTGCATTTTTAATAAATATAGATGCCACAAGTGCTCAACAACCATCAAGGAGGTGTCACCTACTTTATCCTATGTCGGAAGTCTGAATGGGATAAGTTCCTTGTCCCGTGGCCTAAGTTACTTATGAAATTGTACATCTTAGGTGAAACCTCAGGTTCCACCTCAAATCAAGTGACACGGCACCACGTGCCTCTTGAAACCTCATGTATCAATAAGTACCGACATACTAAAGGAACAACAAAGAAAATGGTAACTTGATCCCATGGACCATGTCTCGAAAGAATCTGTTGCCTCAATTCCCCAAAAAATAAAGGCACAATAAGGTTTATCTTCAAATAAATATCCAGTCTCACGGACTCAATCATGACGAGCATTATCCCCCGACCAATATCCTCACCATTGTCAACCAAATTCTCTTCACCTTCCATGTATATTTATACAACAATAACCCCACTCATATTTCTTAATTCACACTACCATGGCCTCTACCTACACAATTTTTCAAAACCACTTCATTAAGGATTCATCATGTAGGCACACGACTCAATTCGGTACATTTTCCACCATGGGTGAGCGTAAATCATCATTAAAGCCCCAAAGCGACATCAATCAGCACATCGTGCCCCTATAAACATGTTACTCAAATCATATGGCATATCCAAGCTAATATCATTGGTCATGCCCATCCTGATGAACTCACCTCCTCAAACTGACATCTATGATGCCCAATAATGTGTCCAATACCACTCAAGAAAATCTAGGCCAAGCTTAAATAGTGATCAACATCAATCAATCTTGATTTCCATGCCATTATAACCTCAGGTCATGATCATCATGACCCCATGGGCCTCAACAGTTTATCAAAAGAAATTATATATAAATAATTTACATTCAATCAACAAGAAATTCAATGAAATTGAATTTCACATCTTAATTTCATTATAATCAGATAATTCAACTTAATCCTATTTAATTACATCATAAAATAATCACCAAATTCATTATAGAGGTATTGAAGGCCTCATATTTGAATGACCAAATTAAGTAAATTAAAACAAAAAAAAATTAAAGGGTTTGGGACCCCCATCAAAACCATACTAAGGATCGATGGACTTTAACCCAGACTTGCTTTAGAGAAAAAAGGAATTTGGAATTCCCAATAACATCCCATGGGTCACACTATAATTTTAATATGCATTAGTATATATAATTGGGTCCTACTCAAAATACCCAAAAGTGTGCTGAAATGCACCCCACTGAAATGTTCATAAAAAAAGAAAACAAGATATGAACCACCTACCATGGAATCTTAGATGTAGGAACATCTAAAATCAAGCTCCAACATGAATCATATTGGAGTAGATATGAGATTCCTTCTAATTCCCCAAAAATTGTGTGAAATGGATCAAATGGATTTATTAGTTCGTGAGAAAAAAACAAGGAGGAAGAGAAGCACACATGAGTTTAGCCTTAATGATGGGGTTACAACACCACCAATGGATATGAAATAAAAGGTTTTATAGAGAGATGAGATTAAAATTGACTGAAGGTGAGGAGGAGGAGGATTACTCTTATTGTTCACATGATAAAAGAGATGAAAGGAGAAATAAAGGAGAAATAAAGAAAACTAAAAACCAAAAAACACACTATATAGGTTGGATGGCTTATATGTATAGTTTAACAAACCATGCAATAACCAATTCCCAAAAGATCTAGTCCATCACGATTTACCCCACACAGTTTTCTAAAGAGTGTGAAAACTATGTGGTATCCCTCATTAAAAAATGTATAGGTGTCCTCATATCCATTCCCCTGACACAAACATTTTACCCAAACCATGAGATAGTTAAAAAATGATCTACATGGTTACCGGGAAGAAGCCTCACAGTTTACCCTAAACCTTGCACCCTGACTTGAAAATTCAAAACATGATATTCGGTATCTGACTCTCCTAAAAACTCTTCTAAAAATACAATTCTTTGTAAAAATATTGAAACTCATGTAAAAACATGGTATAAAATTAATGGAACTCTTGAAATTGAGTGCTGGTCATTGAATTAGAAAATAGAACAACAACTATTTGAAAAGTTCAATTCAATAGTGGTTTTCGGCCTAACACAAAAACCTAGGATGTAACATGTTTACAATTTTTTATATCTCAACATAATAATATTCATGTATTTAAATTAATCATGGTGATATTAGGCTTTCCTAGGAGATTATTGATGACATCAATAAGACATCTCAACATTTGAACATCATTATCAAAGTGTATATGGATAAATGTTATGACATGATTGAGTGGGGTTTTATCAAAAAGGTTTTGAAATACATGGGATTTTAGTCTTCATCTTCTGACCATATTTTTAGATGTTTTTTATCTCTATGGTTTTCAATATGTTTTCTGGTTTTATGGAAATTATTTTTTTAATACTTTTTAATGGCTAAGAAAAGGAAACCCATTGAACCTGAGTTTTTTATCTTGAATATAGATTCTCTAATTAGTTTTAGTAATTACATTATGCATAAAGGGTATATTGAACCCATTAGGTGAAAATCCAAATTCTAAGGAATTTCCTATTTAATATATATAGATGAAGTGTTTTTTTTCAACGGAATCTCAGAATCCATCTGATACATCAAAACATATCTCAATGAGTGTTGAAAATGTAGAAAAAAATATAAATCATGAAAAAATAGTCTAAAATTTTCAAGGTATTACTTGAAGAGTCATTTGAACAAAATAGAATCCATCATGGGTAATCGTAGAAATCACCCAATGGAATACCTAGGTGCTCTAATCATGGATGGGAGGCTACGCATCAAGAACTTTGATAAGGTGGTGGGGAAGATCACTTCTCATATCAACAACTATAAGAATAAATTCCTCTATTTTGGAGGAAGGATACCTCTTGTGAACATTGTATTATCCTCAATTATAATAAATGTACTTTCAGTCCTCAATGTTCCAAAGGTTTTGATTAAATTATTTGAGAAACTATTAACCTCATTCATCTGGGTTTATCATTCGGAAGGTAGGTTCCTTGGGGAATCCGAGTTAAGAATAAAATTACCTACAGATAAGGGGGTATTGTATTACATTGTGTATTATAAATGAAACAATTCCTGCTTTCTTGGATGGATTATGAGGTTGTTGAAAGATGCACACTATGTGAAAATATTATCACTAAGAGATATGTGGAGAACCTAGAGATGTGGAAGAGGAAGGCCTCAAATTTATGGAAGAATATCCAAATCCACAGTCCTTGTATCAAGGGGAATTCAAACTAGATAGTTGGGAGGGGTGATATTATCATCTGGAATGTTAATTAGGCAGAGATTATGCTTGTTTTTAGAGGATTTACTACTTCGAATATCATGTTCTCTCATTCCAGTGAACATCCTGCTTTCATCATGGTTGATCACGATAAAGATAAATATGTTTTATTCAGCTGATAAAACTCTTGGATGAGTAGGAAAAGTGTGATTTCAAGGACAATTATATGGGATCCTTATTGGTTAAAGCTTATTGATCAATTCTTTCGGATACCCACATATGGTAAGTATGGGGCTATCTCCTTTTTTTAAAAGATATATCATCGAAGTTCAACATTATTCTTCTGAATTTGTGGAACCCCGTGACACCAACAGATCAAAAGATGATAAAAAGGAGGAATTTTTTTCTAAAATACTTTTTTGCTAGAACCCTTCCATTGATTCAACAACACACTCATTATTAAAGAGTGAGTGGGCCTACATAGTGTGTCATGAAGTGGGTGAATTCACAGGATTGTTTTACTAGTATTTCCATGGTACTGATTTTCTCCAAAGGTGGTTCCAATGGGTACGAAGGAATAGTGTCGAGATTAAGGAAAGTGACGTTATTTTATTTGATTGGAACTAGTGATATTTGGAGGCATCGAACATGGCCCAACCTGGGGGAATATCATGCCCCATGATGGTAATGGATTCCAAAAAAAGGTGGTTAATCTATGATCTAGGAGGTCTTATAAAAAATTTGGAAGTGTGTCCTTCAATGATTCACATAAATAAATATAATAACCCTCATCTTCCTAGATATAGAATTAACTTTGATGAGCGGTGGATATGTTTTAACCCCCCAATCGGGTGGCTGAAGCTCAATACTGATGGTTTATATATGATGTGAATAACAAGGGTGGGAATTTTTTTGGGACCAAAAAGATATTTCATGAAATCTTTCAGTGTAAATTAGGGAGAGGGGACTCCCTTTTGGGGGGAGGAATGGTCTCCTCTTCAAAGAGTCTAGTTCTTAATGAAAACTAAAATTAATCTCATCGAAAAAGACATAGACTTCAAAATTATTTTCACCTCTCCCAATAACCTCAGAAAAACATCCAAGTCTATTTATTACCTTCTTTGAAGATATAGATCTTTAATTTACTGCCGAACTAGATCATACCATACTTTGAGTGAAGGAATGAATGTGGTTTATTTTCTCACATTGAGGCAGACACATGATAATGAATTTGATACTTTTTTTATGTGGATTCCCTTCCCTAGAGAGTGTGAAAATTGTTATAGGAGACTCTCTTGGACTCCATTATTCTAAACATCCTTGACCCCTTGTTTTGGCCTCAAGATTGTAGGTTTCTTCATACACAGTTCTTGTCCTGTGTTTTTCTCAATTTAACAAAATAAATTAGGATTGTGAAGAGTATTTGAATGAAAAATACATTCCTAATCAAAATTTCTAATTACAAATCAATTATAAATATTCATAAAAATCAGTCAATTAATAAGAGGAAAACTCATAGAAAATCCTAAATACCATGAAAATGTGAGGAAAATTTTTGTGGTTATTTTCACTAAAAATTTCATCATGATTTATACAGGATTAAATCCCAAACACTAACTTCAATTCCTATAAAATTTACAATTCCATGAGTTTAACATATATATTTTAGTGGAATATTTATTTTAATCTAGGGATGCTGAAATTACAACTCTCCATAAGTTCCTTAAACCCATGATATATGTTTACACATCTTTAGTACAACTCAAATGATATTTTTATAATACTATATCAAAATAACTTATCTATATTAAATATTCACCACACGTAAAAGAATTTATTTTTTATAATTAGGAACTTATTGAATTTTTCCCAACCATTATTGTGCATAGAGCTTGTTGTATATATATAATATAATTTATATACTCACACAACTAGTGACTAATATCTCAGAACTTCATTTTGTGATCCTAATTACCTATTTTACTCCAGTTTTTAAGGATGTAAATAATTTTCTTTTGATTTAGAACCCTAAGGTGTATTTTTTCACCAAGGATATGTTACTGATGTTTAAGTTAAAAAATCAAGTTTCCTCATGTCATATTCTCAATTCCACTTAAAACATTTAAATAAAACTCATTTCTATAGTTCTAAACCCATATTTCTAGGTCTATAGTGGGAAAATAACTCAAAAATAATGTGAGCTTTTGAGGTTCAATAATAAGATAAAATCCCTAAAAATTAATATGGAGTTCAAAATTTCTTATATTTTCCAACTTTAGCTTAAAAGTAATTTTGAAAACCACAACAAAAAACTATAATAAAATGCGTTTTCATTATAAAAAATTTAAGTATTTTTTTTATAAAATAAACAAACTAAAAATAGAAAGAAAAAAATATAGCAATGAAATGCTAGTGGTTTTTCCCTCCCCCACAATTATTTTTTGAGAAATTGAATCTTAACATGTCTATAATTACTCTAAAAAACATCATATTTTATTAATTTAATGGATGAGTAATAAGATATATAGTGAAAATAGAATATTTTATTATAATTTTGAATGGTAAAAAATATATGAATACAAAGAATGTGGTGTTGACATTGTGGTATGAAAACATTCTTGTAGTGGTTTTACAACAGGATGCTATAGAAGATGAATCGACCACTACAAGCACAGTTGTAATAACTATAGTCCAAAGGTTCCTTATCAATGATGGTTTGTGATAATCTAGAACAAAAATATTTTACTACTGAAGGCTTATATTATTTATGGACTCTTTTAGTGTGATGAATTCTGGTCACTATGATTGAAATGGTTGTCATCACTGAAAGGTGATTCTATAGAATTTATTGACATTCGATCTCCTAAAAAATCCTTTTTTTAATAATGGCCATAATAATTAGAATATGTATGTAAAAAATAAATTTTATTTATAATATAATTCCAATTAAAATTAATTTTTTATTTTTTATGTATTATAATATTCTTTAAAATAATTTTATATTTTATAATTTAAAATTTGTATGTATTATAGTATTTGTATAAGTGCAACTATAAAAAATCATAGACATATACATTGTTAATTATAATTTTTGATTATATTACAGTATGTTTTTATGAAAAATCATAGACATATGAATTATTACCTTCAAAATGTGTGTATTTCTATAATCTTATAAGGATTTGCATGAGAATAGGCATAGTCATAGTCATAAGCATATGTATGTATGCATTCAATATTTGTATAAGCATGAGCATACGAAGATACAAAATTAATCTCTTAGAAATATAAATTTGATTATTATAGTGTTCTTATATTACAATTAAAGAATAATAAGAAGAATTATAAAAATGACTATCTTTTAATATCTTTTGGGATGTATGTATTAAGGACTTTTTTTAATTGTGTATATTTTAGCATTTGTGTAAGAATAAGTTGAAGCATAAGTAAAGGAAATTTGAGAATAAAAAAATGTTTGTATGACAATATTCATGTTGGTTTTAATATTAGTATTTGAATAAACATAAGCATATATTTAATTTTTTATGTATTATAATCCATCCATGTTCTAGAATTTTAAAATGGGTATGTATTGTGGGTTTTTATATTACAATTATCTGTTTATTTGTTATTATTTATATCAAAAAAATATTTTTCTTTTTCTTATCATTTTCATGCTTATGCATGAATTTTAGTAACTCTTGATAAAATTTATATTCATGCATGTGAATGTAGAATAAATTACATATAAATTAATTAAAATATGTGTGAATCTATAATGTTCCCATAAATAAAGATATATAAAAGTGGCAGTATTATTGTAATACATTGCATATATTGATGTAATGAATTAATGAATATTTTTTGAAGTATGAAAATATTCTATATATTCAAGGAGCATACAAAAAAGTTCTATCCAGTCTAGATAATTGAACTCATGAATTCTACAATTCCACTATTAGAACATAATGTTCCAGTAATGACATCTACCATGTAAAAATTAAAAGAAACCATAAAACTAATTAGTATGGTTAGATCTATGAAAAATATATAAGTAATTATGATTATAAATAACAATAATAACGAGAAATATTAAACATATTTACATTAGTCCATGAGAAGCCCTTGAATTTTATAAATGAAAAAATTTCCATCTATTCTTATCATTGTGTTAGCGGTGGTCTAATATATTGTAATCTGAAATTTATATTTATAGTAATTTTTTTCTTAAAAATATATTTTATGACAAAATATAAACTTACAAGACTTCTTCATGATATAAAACTATAATTTAAGAATGAGTAAAATGTAAGTTAGTATAATGAATATACATGATTAATGTTAATGAATATGAAAAATAAATTATACCTAGAGTAATTAATACATATAAGAAGTTTTGTAATCATACACGGAGAGATTTGAATTAATTTATTCATACATATGAGTAATGTTGAATTAATAAATATTAAAATTAAATTTCACCATGAGTAATTATGGAATTACATTTTTTTCATAATGTTTGATAATAGTTGGTTCCAAGAAATATAGAAATGGATTAGAGTAGGGGAGATCGATAAGAAAATTGGGTTAGAGGTGATGTGGAAAATATAGGTAAACCAGTAATAGAGACTGATACATATGGATTGAGAGCCTTAAATTTTATTATGAATAATAGATTTTATGTACAAAATTCATTATTTATTACTCCACTAATTTAATATGGCATATCAAATAGTAACAAGGGGTCATAAAAGATATAATTATGACAAAAACCTTCTTAACATTGTTAATCAATGTGAAATTTAAAATTATCATTGGGACATAAAATTAACACATGTTGGAAATTGAGGGATGATGTCTAGTGATAGTGATAGTGTCAACTTTAATGAGATGACCAATACTTTTATTTTCATTAAAAAATTATCATCCTTATTGTGAATATGAACACATTTTAAATAAACCCAAATAAGTATAGTTAAAGATTCATTTCATGGATAAAAGTACATAGATCATTTTAGCTACTTCATTGAAAGACCTTTAAATGTCTATGTTTTTTTAGTAATGATAAGTATTACATGTAAAAAATTAAGAATAAAATGTAAGTGTTTTTCAATTTAATGGAAAACATGATGAATGCAAAAAAAATCAATTCTTTTCCTAATGACTATAAATTTATGGTGACCGACACTAAAACAACCCACCAACACAAATCTAAATTTTGAGTCAAGTAATTATTTCTCATAATCTTCAACATAATTCATGTTCAAAATATTGAAGAGAATATTTTTCATCAAAATTATGTGGAATCTTTTTTTATACCAAGAGACTTTGTTATAAAAATCTATAAACAAATTTTTCGGACTTTCCTTAAAGAAATTAGAAATATTGAGCTATTAAAGGAAGGGATTCCCCATCATAAAAAATATCGGTATCAAGGATAAAGGAATTATGATATTTAAGACAGTTATATGGTTGTTATTTTTTATTGGGATCATACACAATCAATTGTCTAGTAGGGGAATCCTATCAATCTTTAGTATTTCTATTCAACAAAAGATGCATATTAAATAAAATAGGACAATATTATTTAAAATAAAACTAAATCATTAGAAAAAAATTTATCTCTTATTTATCACTCAATAATTGAATTATGTGGGAGTAAATTTGATGTTTTTTAAATAATTGATGCAGTATATGGAGGTAACATGATTAAATTATGTTTCTGATCAGATCTATTATTTTTAATGTTTTTTAATTAATATTTGGTTAATTTATATTGGAGTTTTCCTCAATTTCCAATCAGGGATACATTTGTAAAAAATCCCCTTATGTGTGGTGTATTTGTTAACATGATTGTTGAAGAAATATAAAAAAACATATCATAATGGTAATTTAAAGTCATATAATGTGAGGTTTGGTGGTGTGATTGAGAAAGTGTATAGTACAATGGTTGCTTTTGTGGTTATAAAGGTTTTTGAATTTTTCATTTGATTGATTAACAAGGTATATCATTGAATTCATAATGTTGATCAAAGGATAACTCATCACTATTTCTGAGCCTTTCACCGGGGCATATGCATCCATCTGTGGAGGATGCGTAGCTATTGCCCTCCATTCCCTCTTTCCAAAGGTGGGAAGCATCCATCACTTTTTCAGGGAAATTTTCTCCTTGATCAAAATGGGATGATGGGATGTTGGTTCTACATTCCATAGATTCTTCCTCAGAACTTGTCACCTAGTATGGGTCTTCGTTATATATTTAAGATGTTTTTTGTGAATATCATTCCTGATTCCATATCATTGTGGATGCCGGATAATTACACTACTTCCGTCAGGAGATTCCATGGGGTCTGGACATTGTAGAAATCGTCGGTCGGAGTAGACGGTAACATCAGTCATGTCAGGGCATATCTAGATGCATGGACATTGTGGATCCTGTATTCCTCCACATAAGAGGGAATCACTAGGGTGCATTACTCGAGGCATCCCATGTCATTCCTGGGGTGTCCTATGCCAGAGGCTCATATCTGAGTTTTTCCTTATCTTCCCATGTTTAACACAGGGCATGCTTCAAGTTTAATGCCTAAACAGATACAGTTACGCCAAAGGCGTGTCTTCCATGGTTTTCCTAAGGTATCTCATGTTTATAATGAAGTAGGTTTTGAGTTTAACGTCTTGTGGAGACAGAATGAGAGTGATCACAACATCCCATAGAGACAGATCAGATAGGTACATCCCAAGGATGGATAACCTAGAAGATGGATAGATAATAATGCCCAATGAGGATGGATCTGAGGTGGTGCGCCCCATGTAGGGGAGATATCACAGAGTAATGGCTGATCCGAACACCACTGAGGGAAAATCTGGGATAGTGCACCCCAGAATGGGGGACACCAAGGTTTACTATTGGATTTGATGGAACCTCAAGGAGGTTTCCTATGTACCCTGTGTAGATGATAGGGATCCAAACTCATGTAGTTCGAAGGGGTGATGATTCAGGGTGAACGAAAATGACAACAACCCAGAGACATGTTGTGGCATACACGTGAATTGCAGCCCATGTGCATCTAGGAGTAGCAAAGAGGTGGATGACATGATCCCACCGGGATGTGGCGGCCCGGTTGAGAATTATGATGGATTATAGAGAGTTGAATGGAGTGTAGGGGGAATGGGATGGGACCATTGTGAAGGTGATGGTAGTGTTGGTCTTGATCCTCGAAGAGACTTCCTACGTATCCCTGTGGTAGAGAATAAAAATCAGCGTAGTTCACTAGGATGATGGGACACTTAGGGGCGGCCCATGAGAATGGATTCATGGATGGGACCCTGAGGAAGTAAATCCTCCAGGTTGGGAAATTATCTTCTCGGAACACATGGGATTGAGGGATAGATCAGGATGATACATGGGGGTTGGTCTTGAACCTCATAGAGGATTCCTACATATCCTCGTGGTAGGGAATCAGAGTCTGCATAGTTCATATGATGATAGCTTACCATCTATTTGGGACTTCAACGGCATACCGCTGAATGAGGTTGACAACGAATTACCGCTAAATGGGGGAACAATGGCTTACTGCTAATTGAGGTCCACAGTTTAACCTCATGTGAGACGGTGGTGAACTAATGTGAAAGAGGACCTGGGGCCCAGATAGATGGTGGGCATAAACCTCAGAGATTCTTCCTACGTACCTCACCTTGGTAAGGATCAAAGACCACATTGTTCAGGTGGTGTGGGTCTTACACTCTAGGCTCCCCAATGTGTTGGTGAACTGATGTGAAGGGGGTCAGAGCGACCAATGGCTGGTGGGATTGAACCTCATGGAGGCTTCCTACATTCCATGCCTTAGTAAGGATCAAATACCATTTGTTTTGGTGGTGTGTGGGGCTTATAATCTAGACTTCCCAAGGTTTTGGTGAACCGACGTGAAGGGGGTCGAAGAGACTAATGGGTGGTGGGTTTGAACCTCAGGGAGGCTTCCTACGTACCCTACCTTGGAAAGGATCAAAGACCATGTAGTTCAGGTGGTGTTTGGGGCTTACACTCTAGGATGCCCAAGGTGTTGGTGAACCGACGTAAAAGGGGTCAGAGTGACCATTGGATCATGGGCTTGAACCTGGGGAAGGCTTCCAACGTACCTTGCCTTAGTAAGGATCAAAGACCACGTAGTTTAGAATGGGTGTGGGGCTTACACTCTAGTCTTCCCAAGGTGTTTGTGAACTAACGTGAAGATGGTCGGGACTAATGGGTAGTGGGATTGAACCTCAGGGGGGCTTCCTACATACATTGCCTTGGAAATGATCAAAGACCACGTTGTTTAGATTGCATGGGGCTTACACTCTAGGCTGCCTAGGTGCCTCTATGGTGAGGCAAAATTGGATGGGTATAATGCAAGGAAGATGACTGAGTGTCGCAATGGATCGACAGTGGTGGATGGTTCTAATGCCAGGAAGCGGTCTGGGTGCCGCTATTGTGCGACAATGGTGCATCGAGCTTATGCAAGAAAGCTGCCCGGGTGCCGCTATGGAGCGGTAATGGTGAATGGCTCTTATGCAAGGATGTTGCCTGGGTGCCGCTATAGAGTGACACTGGTGGATGAGGATTACACTAGGAAGCTACATGGGTGCCACTATGGAGTGGAAATGGTACATGGGGCATACACAAGGAAGCTTCCTGGGTGCTGCTATGGAGAGGCAATGGTGGATAGGGCTTACCCAAGGATGCTTCCCGGGTGCTGCTATGGTGAGTAAATGGTGGATGGGGCTTACGCAAGGAAGTTATTGGGGTTCTACTATGGAGTGGTAGTGGTGGATGGGGCTTACAAAAGGATGCTACCCGGGTGCCGCTATGGAGCGGCACTGGTGGATGGGGTTTATGCATGCAAGCTTCCCTTTTTCAGCTATGGAGCGACAATGTTAGATGTGGCTTACACAAGGAAGCTTTCCGTGTGCTGTTATGGAGCGACAATGGTGGATGGGGCTTATGCTAAGAAGCTACCCGAGTGCCGCTATGAAGCGACAATGGAGAATGGATTTTACGTGAGGATCCTGCTCGTGGGGCGCTATGGTGTGACAATAGTGGATGGGGATTACACGAGGATGCTGCTTATGTGCTTCTATGGAGCTGCAATGGTGGATGGGGCTTACGCTAGGAAGCTGCCAGGGTGCCGCTATGGAGCAGCAATGGTGACTGGGGCTTACGCGGGGATGCTGCTTGTGTGCTGCTATGAAGTGGAAATGGTGGATGGGGCTTATGCAAAGAAGCTTCCTGGGTGTTGATATGGAGCAGCAATGGTGGATGGGGCTTACATAAGGAAGCTGCCCAGGTGTCGCTATGGAGCAGCAATGGTGGATGGGGCTTACACAAGGAAGCTGCTCAGGTGCCGCTATGGAGCGGCAATGGTGGATGGGGCTTACGCAAGTAAGGTTCCCTGGTGCCTCTATGGAGTGGCAATGGTTCATGGGGCTTACATAAGGAAGCTTCCTATAATGTCTTCCTCATGTTTTTCCATGAGGGCATCCTAACCCACTGGTGGGTTGAGGCCTTCGCCTTTGAGCTAGTGCACAAGAGGGATAATGTCATGGGTGTTAGAATCCGTTCAAACAAAGGGAGATGAAAAGTGTGAATCACATTCCCAACATTTGTAACGCAATGATAGTGCTGTGGTGATGAAGGATAAATTTCAACCATGTTTGAAACACAACATCCATATGGTGTTAGCCTAAAATGGGGACAACAAATGAGGGTTGATTGCCGACTGTGTTCGAAACACAAGACCCGACTTGAAGTGTCATCCAAAGCCTTTAGGGGCGTTGGCTCAATATGGTAGGTGAGCCGATGCGACATGGTACTAGGCCTTCAGGGGGTCCCTTTAGACATGGAAGTGGACGAAGATCCGAATGAAGGACACGTAAAGCATGAGGTGGAGTGATGGAATGTTTTAATGTATTCCAACACTCTTGAAATTACACCACTATAATCATGGCATTAGGCATCTTATGCTTTTTGTATAATGCATCTCTTATTTGGAACAAGAGGCTTCCAAATTTTGGAAGATAGGGTGCACTATAGTTTATAGTTATGTAGATAGGACTATTGGAATCTCATTCTTGGAGTATGTGGCATCATATGTTTGGAACGTATGGTGTACTATAGTTTATAGTTGTGTAGAGAGGACTGTTGGCATCTTATTCTTGGCACACAAGGCATCCCTTATATTGAGTAAGAGGCATCCTATATTTGTTATATTGGGTTCACTACAGTTTAATGTCATATAGATATGACTATTAAGAATAATGTGCCTAGTAATGGTTGGTGTTGGGAGTTACACAAGGGTGGCCCTTTCTAGTTCAACGTGGCATATCAGCCAAATGATTGGGTTTGGATGAGTTACATGAGGAATGGTTCAACTCAAGGTACTTAAGGAATTGATAATGAGAATCTCAACCAAAAACATGGGAAAATAATCAAGAGTAATATGTCAACTCAAGGTGATTCATGGGGTGGGGAGGAGTGTCACAAATCATGGTATTCCACAGGTGGAAGGTGGGTGCACATAAGAGAGCATTGGAAAATACCAACATCACATACCAAAAAATTCATGACGCAACTCTAGATTTTTCATGGGGTCAGTGATGGTAGCGAAGGGATCAGGCTAAAGGGATCAGACCACAGCCTGACACTGACGTCGAGTGGGGGTGCGGGGGAACATCCCCAGCGGTATGGACCGGCGGGCATGAAGGTACGATCCTTGCAAAGGATAGGTCTTTGCGAAGTAGCTTTATGGAGAAAGGGGGCTCATGGAAAATGGGGTCTCACAGAGCTTGGACTTGCAGAGCATGGTCTCGTGGAGCAACATCATGAAGGAAGCTACTCAAGGAGCATGGACTCACGGAGCAGCATCATAAAGGTAGCTGCTCGCGGATCATGGACTCGCAGAGTAGCTACGTGAAGGAAGTTGCTCGTGGAGCAAGGACTCATGGAGCAACTTTGTAAAAGAATATGCTCGCAGAGTATGGGATAGTGGATCCAATTCCCAAAGGAAATATAAGCATTAGGAACTTGGAGATCGGCCACCCAAGGGATGGAGTCACCATCTGGAGAAGGGGGCGAGTTGGGTATTTATATGGCAGAGGCCCTGTGAAGCAGAGCTTGCTCAATGGGAAGACGAAGCTTGCTCCGCGGCGGGTTTGTGAACGTCAAATAGATTCGCAGAGCCATCCCTCCTCCTTGCTTCTTGGTGGGTTTACGAATGTCAAAGGTGTTTGTGGAGCATCCTGCCTCCTTGCTTTGTTGCGGTGCACTGCGAGCACAGAGGGGGCTTCGCAAACGGGCTTTGTGAACCAGTTTTCCATCCCAACATCAAAATTATATAACTCATAATTCATTACTCCATTCGGACCCTATAAACTACCAAATCGAAGATTTCAAAAGGGGATACGATCATGGATCATGTATAGAAGCATCTGAAAAATTTTGGGGACACGTTTTCTAGTGTCCACCATCTTGTTCCTATGATTTTATAAGGTTGATTTCAGAATTTTATAAATATGTTTCCTTGAATTTTTATGGTTGGTTTGGGTATTTTCATAGGCTATTTCTCTAATTTTTTAAATATCATTAAGAAAATTTATAGGTTTCATTTCCATTTTGAAATATAGAAGTCTAGACTCATTTCAAGGGAATATTTCGGAGGTTTATTATATTAGTATATCTTGAGATATGATGGTACAAAGTAGTAGAAAAATATTTTATTAATCATAAAATATTATTATTAACTCAGTCAATTATGTGAAGAGAGAATCAAGTTGAATATGGAGTAGGTCAATGTTGTAAGTCTATAGGTAATTTGAATTGAAGATTTTTTTATTTTGGAAGCCACGTCATTTCCTACAAAACCTTACACATGTCCGTATGAATGGTGAAAAAATTATTCATGACATATAATTGATATATCAATAAAATATTAATAAAGGACCATACAAATTATTTTGGTAATTAATGACTATGATGTATAGTCATTAGGTTGAGGCTTCATGATGTGTGTACAATCCTTAGTGTGAGACTGATCTTTTAGATGAGAAAAGTTTTGTAATACTGCAGTGTGTCAATATGTGGGAGATGAACTGATTTATACTAGTGATGTCAACTATTAGTGTATGAAATAAAAAAATTATAAATGAATAAATTCAATCACAAAATGGATACATTTATAGAGATAGTGGAGTTAGTCAACATTGTGATGTGTGAGTTGTTAGGTTATTAGAGCTAGTTGAGAAAATGTAGTAATAACTAGAACATTTCACATTCAATTATGCAAAATAGCATGGGTGATGATAAAATCACATCATTCAAGTGATATTCAGTGTTTATGAAGTGTGTAGCGGGAGGGTTCATGGTTTTTAAGAAGTTCACTGGTTTGGATGTGGTAACAACATGAGAAAAACATAGAGTGGTTTGGAGGTTACAATGTGAATATAATATTAGTATATGAAATTGTTCAATGGATTTGTGAATGGTAAATTCTTAGGGATGAAAAGTATCTTGATAGGGAAGTTTTGATTACACATATAGATTTTAGTGTTAGTGAACTGGTTGGTGGGTCAGAGTTTTTTCATCTTTATGTATGGGTGAGTAAACACTTTAGGTTTCAAAATAATTAAAGGATATTCTAGATATGTTTTGGATGATTATCTGGGTTTTTTCAAGTTTTTTTATTGTTGATGAAAACACAAAAAATGGTTTTTTATGGTGGAGATGACCAGGTTTTTTAGAAGGTAGAATGCAGCCAACCAAACAATAGTGGTATTCTGTTAGAGTTCTTGATTATTAGATAGTGTTATTATGAAACTGTAATTTCTTCCAAAGTATTGGTGGCATCTACCAATGTTCTAGAGGTAGTTTTTTTAGTTTTTTAAATTTATAAATTAAAGAATTTACCATTTTTTTGAACCTCTATTAGGTTCTCAATATGGTTGAGGCCATCTCCCCCAACCCCTCTTCCTTCAATAAATGACTGATCTTTATGCATATGTAATAGTTTTGGTATATGTTGGGAATATGTTTCCACACAAGGGATTGTGTTCATGGGAACAATACCTAGGGTTATAAATTATTCACCATGTATATGAAATATATTGTTATATTGGGTTTATAGTGATTATTCATTCACATATTTTTTTAATTGGGGTGATGTATAATTCAAATTTTGTGTTATACTATCGGTAGAATTTAAAAGGAAATACAAAAAAATAACTATCACCCACCACTGTAAAGTTACATAAATATAAAAATGTATGCATAAGAATTATAACCAGGTCATAAGAAATAAATTCTCATAATAAAAACAAAATATCAAAGAATAAATTTTTCTAATTAACATAAAAAATATAAACAAAAAATAAATACATTTACAGACCTTTATGGAGAGGGTCAATGTATAATGAATCTAAACTAAAAATAAGATGAATCTACAAATAAAAAAAATCTTCTAAATCCATTATATTTTTATAGAATAGAATATAATTTCAAAGGAAATGTCTATGGAATATTTCTAATCAATGAAAAAAATATTAAACCTAAAATAATTTAGTTTATTAATATTACCACTATTAGAAAATAACATGACTAAAAAAATAATAAAAGAGTTACAAATTTAGAAAAAACAATAAAAAATGAAATTCAATAATGGTCATAAAAAATATATTCATGTCCACTAAAGAAATTAATCCTTATTAAATATTAATTAATAAAATAACACCTCATTTACTTAAAAATCCTTATTTAGATTTTGAATTAAATGAAACACTGTTGTGTATCCTCGTAAATAAAAAAATGTAAAAAATAATAAATAATGAGATATTGAAAATAAAATTTCAATGCATAGAAAATAAATACTATAACATAGATTAGTGTAAAACATAACAATTAAAAATAATTATAAACTTATCAAAAATGCATATAATTTTTGTGGTTATTGGAATATACTACTGGGTTATTATACTCAATCCTATACATACACACTCATAGGAGATATCATATGATGTAGAGTATAATCAATTTTTTATATGCAATGAATAAATTATATGTTTGTCTAATGGAATAGTTATGGCTCTTGAATTAGGGGATCCATTTAGGGAGAATTTCTTAATCATTAGAGTCTTTTTGTTATTATTCTATGTATATATGACTTAGGTAAATTTTCAGTTGGTTTTTATCTTTTAGGTATTTTTTATGTTTATAGAAAAATAATACCCACAATGGTGGGTAAACCCATGGTTTTAGTCGCCATTCATTGAAATTACAAGGAACATTTATGATTCCAGTGGTAATGAGGTATGGAGATTGGTCATTATATTGTATGGTTAATTAAAACTTCATTATCAAAATGTAATGATTTGGATATTAAAAACTTTCCACAATAATATTTTAGTTACTGAACCCATTAATTACATACATGATTAATGTTTTAATGTTTTATTTATGTAAATTGGTAAACTCATAATTCTTATTGATATTATTATCCCTAAGTTAAAAGGTAATAAAAATATTATAATAATAATTTAGTGTTCACTCTCAAACCCATAAAATCTGAATATTGTATTTATATAAGGTGAGATTATTTCATGTTTAGGAAATACTATAGAAAATATCAATTTTTTGGTAAATAAATGTAATCATTTGATTATTGTTTATTTAAATGTACATTTCATTTATAAATTCAATATTACATAAAATGATTCAACTTAAAATGGTTTGGTCTCTCATTTTTATTCCATTACTTATCCCAATATATAAGAAATGATGTCAACTATCAGTCCAATAGTCTTGATGGAATGGTAAAGAAAGAAAATACTATTTAACTATCCTTTTCAAGATGAATAAAACAATATTCAAAGAGTGGATAGGAATGAATAAACTAACACTAGTATTATTAAATTTAAAATAACCTCAATTTTAAAATCTAATGTTACTATAACAATTATTCCTCAAACTCTATTTTCCCCTCCTCCAAAATAAAAAATACAAGAAAAGAACAGAAAAATATTTCATCAATGAACTTGAAATATTTTTTTAGTATAAAAAGTTTCCCCAAACATTACATTAATCTATTCTTCGTGGAATATAACAGGTGAAAAAAACATAGATACCATGAACTTTCATAAATCATTTTATAAACTTATAATGATGGGAGGTATTAGTAACCATGGATATTTGAATAGGATGTTATATTTTGTGAATTTTTACATTATACTAAACTTAATATTTTGTAGTTGTGAATGAAAAAAATAATTAAAGTAAATTAAAAACAAAAATATCATTAAGGAGCATATTAGATATTTAAAAAAACAAAATTTGTTGAAAAAAAATCATAACTAAAACATAGACAACAAAGACGTGCCACATCTAATAATTTCTATAAACATGCATGTTCTGTCTATTTTTATAAATCCCAATTAAATCATTAGGGTTCAATTAGATAAAAATAGAAAAGATGTTGGGAGATAAAATTAAACAAACAAACAAGAGATCATAATTCACGTTTCCTGATACTTTAAATTAAAAAAATCTCTAAAAAACATAAACAACAAATGAATTAATAAAAATTAAATAGAACTTATGATTAATTAGAGGATCATTAAAAAAAATTAGGATGTTAAAAAAATCACAAGGATGAAGGAAAAAAGAGAGAATGAAAGGAGTGGGAGGAGTATGGTTTGTAGAAAGGATATTAGTTAGCTCCCTTGAGTCCCACTTCTGATAGTCTTAGTTTTAATGATCATGCGTGGTTGACTCACAAACGTAAAAGTGTTTGGCTGATGCAACAAATGGAGGAGAACATGAGACAAAGGGGGTAAAAGCTGGGGGAATGTGTGATAAAGCAGATGAGAAGGATTGCATGAGGGATATAGGAACCATGAGTGGAGAATATAGTGATGATTTTCAAAGGGAGATGTTAGTTGGGAAATTATCGGCCAATGGAGAAGGGTTTCAAGAGAGGGTTTGGCAAGGGGTTGGGTAGGGGAGGAAATCCATGAGGAGGATAAAACATTTGATAATTATATTTCCATGAGAAATATTTTCCCAATGGTATATATTTTATAATGAATTTTTTTTAAATAAACAAGGATATATCTCAACCTATAGCCATAAAATAATTAAATTGTGGCAATAAGTCATTTTTTGGTACTGTCAATTGTTAATAAAATTTGGGATGAAGATGTTAATAATTTTTCATACAATAAATTGAGATTTACACATACCATTTCCTAAAATAAATTTTTGTGATTTGTGGATAGGAAATAACCCTAAAAATTTTCTTAGTTCATAATTTTTTAATGAAAAATATTTTTCTTGATTACTAAAGATATAAATTCTCTCTAAAAGCGGATGAATAAATTGTTCATGTACATTCTATAAAAAGTAGTTCTTATCAATTTCTAAAAAAATGAAAATCACTATTGGAGAAGAAAATTATTTTAATTTTGATGAATTTGTTAATTTTTTAAAAAAAACCTAAATCCACACATTTTGAAAATATATTCAAAATTGGTGTACAAACCATGATTGAAAATCCTTTACCTAATAGAAAAAATAATGAAAGTTTTTCTGAATTTGTATCCTTAGAAGTAATTCAGCCAATTTTTGAAGAAACAAATTTATAAATACAAGGAATTAGATAATATTAATGAATCATCCCAATGATAAAATCATTCTTTATGTAGTTCAACTAGTCAAAATAAGAAGTTCCTTATGAAATGAATTTTAGCATTGTGAATTTTTAATGCAACCAAACCTAAAAATCCTATTAAGGCATTATGTGAGGAATATAGGATAAGAGTAATGTTGGATTAACTCAATAAATTTTAGAGTAACAATGATGGTGTTTTAGTAGAACATCCTAAATATTTTCTTATGATTGGAGTAAAATTGGTATTCAATAATAAACCTGATGAAAATATAAAAATTGTAAGAAATAATTCAAGACTTATTGCAAAGTGATATAATCAACCATAAGTTATAGACTACGAAGGAACTTTTTCTCCAATATCTAGATATGAATATATTCATATAATTTAATTTTATACTGTATTATTACATTTTATTCTTTATTAAATGGATTTAAAGTATTATTTTCTTGAAAAATATGTATATGATTATTTTTTTGTAAAAAATAGCTTATTTTTTTAAAGAAAAAATCTCTAGATAATTATTATAAAATTTTTAAGTGACTATATTAACTTAAACAATCCTAAATAACCTGTTATGATAGAATTACAATATTTTTACATCAAAAAATATATATTAAAGAAACTATTAATACAATAATTTTTATTGTAATATTTTTTAATGATTCCATCATTGTTCAAATTTATGTTGATGATATTATATTTGGTTCAACACAAGAAATATATTTCGGATTCGTTTTTGGATCTTATCATGTATGAGTTTGAAATGATCATGATCGGTAGACTTATATTTTGGCATGCCTAATAAATCTCGCAAAAACAGACGGAACATTTTTATCTCAATAAAATAATTAAAAATCATTATTTAATTGTTTGGGATATGACAAAAATAATACTATTAGTACTCATATATGAACCACAAGATCATTAGATCTTGGTGAATATGGGAATCCATAAGATCAAAATACTTTTAGAGGAATTCATAGTAGTTTCTTATATCTTATAACTATTCATCTAGAATTAATTTTTTATGTATGATTATGTGAAATAATTTAATCAAATTCAATAAAATATAACCATAAGGTTTTTTAATAATTTTTTCATAACCTTAATGTAACTATGGATCTTATTTTATTTTATTCTTTGAAAAATAATTTCGAGATAAACTTTTATTAGATGATGACTTTGGTGTATGTAAAATGGATAGAAAATGAATATCTATAAAATTAAATTTTTAGGAGTACCTTTAGTTTCATAGTATTATAAGGTAAAACACCTGAAATCACTTTATGCTACTAATGCTTTATTCTTATTAGCTATATTTTTCCGTGATTATGTGTTCTAGTATAAATACACACTCATTGATTTGGGAATGATCTTTAATAAAAATACAGTTCTTATGTCAAAACACTAGTGGCACAACTTTAATTAAAAACCCATCACATCAAACATGATACCAAAACATAGATATAATATACCATTTCATTTAGGATCACACACAAAATAGATACTATTTTGTAATCTATCTAAATAGAAGAAAAAATACATATATTTTTAAAAAATCCATAAAATATAAAAGATTTGAATATATTAAATTTTATCATGGAATGGTCAAAATAAATTTATCATTTATCTAATTCCAACTTAATTTTTTCCTTATAGTAAAAAAAATCTTGAAAAAAATAGAGAAAGAACATTTTCATTTATTTTAAATTTATTTAACAATTTTCCCTAGATTTATTTAAAAACATTGGAAAAATGTTTCTTATCTTATTTTCCATTATAATATTTAAACAATTTCTAAAAAAATAGTTTTTAGAAACCTATTAAATTATATCATATGATGTTTTATCCTAAATTCTATAGGATAAAAAAATTCTATTATCATTCACATGTACCCAAGTTAATTGTATTACCAAACGGGATTTTTTAAGAAAGTTTATGAAAATTTTATTCACGAGGTAAATTTTTATATATTTTATTATTAACTATTTTATATAGTTTATAACCTCTATAAAGTTTTTTACTAAATCGGTTATATTTTTTTAGTTTCATTAGAATGAAAAAAAATTCTGATAAAACTCAATGATTTTTTATAATATTTAAGGAACATTAAGATTTAAAATTTAATATATTCTTAATTTATTTCAACATCTTTTAACAACTAGATATAACCAGTTGCTCTTATAAGATTGTTTATTAGACATATGATCAAGTTGTAAGGTAGATTGTATCTCACTTAGAATGTATATAAATAAGCAGTGGGTCACTACTTCTTCTCCACTAAATGAATTCTATAGATATATATCATCTATTGTTTTCCATTCTTTTATTGCTCTTTTAGTTCATCTAGTCATTATCATCTCATATGATTATAAAATATGGCATCTTTTAGGGATTCTTACACTAGAGAAGCTACTAAATAAAAATGATTTACATATATTGGTTTGATAGGCATAGATCCCTTATAAAATCAACAATATTTTGTAGGTATAGGAATACCTTTACGTATCTCGATAGGATTTTGATTTTTACTATATGATGATATTTAGGGAATTATACTTCTCTGCTGAGTTGGATGAAATTCATGGGTTGATGAATATTTCATTTAATCTTTTTGAAAAACCATTTAATATCAATATCAAAAATATTTCTATGCATTAGATATTCACTTGTAAAGATAAGCTACATTTTTCACTCTTAATTCACTGTATAAGATCAAAAAAATTTAGAAAGTGAGCAATAAACTTCTCAGTTTTCTTCTTATGTGAATGTATAGAAATTTTTTCATCTTGCACAGGAATAAAAGATAGTTGAAATGTTGATTCGTAACTTTTTAATTTCAGTAAATATAAATATGGATACATTAAAACAACAAGATATCTATGTATTAGTTTTCCTCTACCATAATATAATTGTTAACATCACAATGTTCATGCTTTCAAATATCTAAGATTTCAAGACCGGAATAATAAAGTTGAAAATTATACTTCATGAAATCTCCATAATTAAAATATTTGTTAATTGCATGAAATATATGATGATGAATAATTTGTTTTACCATCTAGAGAAAAAATTTCACACTTCAGCAATTGAACTATATCAAAGTTGACTCTTTTTTTGTTCTTTGATTGAAAATTTTCTTAGAAGAATCCATATAAGGTTCATCTAATGGAAGAGTTGATTCTCTACAAAAGAAAGTGAATGATTAAAAAGTACTAATGAGGTATCTCAAATATCTTCAGATATCCCTGTGAAAAAGAAAAAAAAATTCTCTTGAAACATCTGCTATGATTATGAAAAATATACTAGAGAATAAGGATAGTGATCAAGCCTTTGGTTTGTATTCTATAATGTCCCCAATTCTAGTATCTTGGAGTTAATGCCTTAATTTATTTCAATTTTATAGATAAGAAGGATCAAATCATAAAGGTGTAATCAATTTAGTAGTTTTTTAGAACCAAATACACACATGATAACCATTTTAAATCATGAAAATAAAATATAATATAATACATAAAAAAAATAAACTATAACCTTGAAAACTCATTGAAACATCTCTTTTTCATATCATGGTGAATAGACACCAAATAAGGGGGAGATAAAATTTCCACCGAGGGTTAAATATAGTAGAAGATATCATGGATAAATAAATAATAATCAATACAGAATGGTAAATAAATTAACACATGTTCCATTTAAATAACTATAATGAACAAACAGGTAAGGAATAATCAATATAGAAAGGTAAATAACTGAAGTCTCATGAAATTTAATCAATAAAATAAAATAAAATGCATCCATAGAAGATTTAATTTTGAAAATATCATGGATAATAATAAATTAAAAAATTAATGAACAAGATTATTAATACATAGATGCCATGCTATATAGAATCATGATACCTCTACTACCAAGACCTTACACAATATAGTTTAAATTCTGTAGGTAGAACCCCATTTAATTTGGCCAACATATTCTTAAAAGGAGATCTTTTGATGAATTAGTGATCTATATTATAGTAGACCCTACCCATAAATTTGGTGGAAATTATTCCTCACATATTTAATGGTCAATTAAATCCATTAACAAATATTTATTGTCATCAAATATCTGTATTTAGTAAAGGATACAATTTTACTGATATTTTACATGTTAATCAAATAACATTAAAAATCAGAACTATATATGAAAATGGTATATGGTTTAGGTTATAATAAGATCCATAATATACTAAAATTTATATTTATGATATGTAAAATTTCTATTTAAAAATTATGATTAAAAGATTTTGTTTCAATAGAAAGGTAACAATCCCAATAGAATGTGAGATTATACCATAAATTTTCCCACTTGGTAATTTTCAAGTAAAATACCCTTGGATGATATTATTAAAAATTGAAAAATAAAATACCATTAATTATTAATGATATTACATTTTAAAGGGTATTATATACACCATATTAAAGGAATTCAGTGTATAATAATATAATATTCCTCAATGAAGGGAAATTAAGATGAAGTACCTTACCTCATGCTTTACTTTAGTTGAACATGATTAAAACTCATGTATAATAGTTTTTATAATGTTATTAATTTATAAAAAACCATATTAATATTTATTATATCATATATTGTCCTTTGATAAGATCTTTTCACCTGCCCATTAATAATCATTCATTATTTTCATTATTTCGGTTGTTAATTGCCTTGTTTTCTCGTCCGTTCTTTTTCATGATAGTTACAATTATTTTGAATAATACACTATTTGATCATATCCATAATAATAATAATATCATAATTAAAATATTTATCCATCAATTATACTTTTATTACGAATCCTGAAAGTTCATTTTGAGAAATGATGTACTTTACGATCATGGAGATGGTAGGTTGTACAAACGCAAGAGTAACATTTCTTTTTTTCAACATACATTATGGAAAAGTGGTAATTAATATATCATATTTCCATAATTAAAATGATATCATAAAAAATATATTAATTATTTAAATATATATATATATTCCATGTGGTGTGGTGATGAAAATGGAGCACATCACTTCACGAAGGAGGTAGTGCCCACGCACATGAACAATGTTTTCATATTTAAAAAGGTAAGAAATAACAATATATATTATATTTAAATAATGGTAAATATTTAATTAATATCATAAATATATAATTTTTATCACATATATTCATTAAATATTTCTTTATTACCTTGAATGTAAAGTGTTATTGAAAAATAAATCATATCGCTTCACGAGACTGCAATCCATCATACAAAAGAACAACGTAATCATATCTACAATATAATAGAAGTTAAAAAGGTATATTTTATAAAATGAATAAATTCTTATAATTTTTTAATAAAAATAATACATATACTTTTTATCTATCATTATACACAACAATGAGAGGTGCTAATGGAAAAAACAAATGATATTTGTTTGTGAGGCAGTAGCCAACCGTACACACAAATAAGGATTTCATAATCCATTTGATAGAAGTAAGAATTGTTTTAGGTCATTTACTTAACGTAAAAATATTATTATATGTCATAGTTTTTTATTATATTATAGATTTTTTATAATAATTTAATGTGGTAAAGAAATAAATAAAACAAAAGGCTCATTGAAGCACATTACCTCTTCTTCAGGTGACCTCCTTAAGTCTTCACCAAAACCATTACAATGATAGATTTATAAAAAAAATAAGGATTATATTCTGAGAGGGAGGAATTTATTAAGTTATTTGTGAAGTTATTGGCCGAACTAAAATGGTATGAATGTGTGAAGAGGAGATGGGAGTTTGTGTCCATTTATAAGTGAGGTGAGTTGAACAATTGAAATGGTTTGAAATAAAAAGGTGTATAAATGGGGTATTATAGTATCGTAGACATGGTAAAGTATAAATATTTCGATAAAATAAATTTTATGTATGTTTTGAGTCCATTTTAACCCTTATCATTTTAATTTAACCCATGTTAAATCTATTTTTAACCTAACCACATTAAATAATTTTTTATTGTTTTTATTATTATTTATGGACAAAAATTAAGTTGACCAAATTATATAATATAAATTATTATGATTCAAAATATGCAATCCATTTATCCATATTAAATTCATATAATTGTAAATTTTTAATATAATATTATTCCTGTAGATGCGATGAAAAAGTGTGTTTTTAAAGAAAAAATGTTCAAAATTTTATAGTGTTTTTATATCAAAATTATTTAGAAAATATATATTGGATTAATTGAAATAAAACTAAAATATATTTACTCTAAAACCAATTCAAATTTTAATTTATCATTATAAATTATTTAAATGAAATGCTTTTTTTCATTTAAAATTTATATTTTTCAATATTAATGAATAAAATGTAACCTTTCAAAAAAATCACAAATATTTTCCCTAAGAAAATTTCGGAATATTAATTAAAAAATGATGTTAATATTTTTAGATAAATTTTATAAAATTGGTTAAAATTAATTTTAAATTAATTTTGAAAATTTTAACTAAATTATCTTTTTCAAAAAATATACTTTTCCAGAAAACATTTATTTTCTTTTAAATGATTCTTATTTTGATTTATAATAAATATAAAAAAAATTGCATTTAAAATATATATTTTTTATAATTTACTTTTTTTTTTCATACCCACTAATTTAATATATATGTAATAATTTTCATGCTTAAATAATATTTTAATGGAGTATCATATTTCATTTAAACAAGGTGTTTTGTGCATGAAAAGTTATTGATGAAATAAATTATATTCTAGAAGAAATATTGTTTAGTATTGGGTTGCTACATTATCCCCTCTTAAAAATATTTCTATCCTTGAAATTTAATCAATATTACCTTCTAAATATATGTGGTTATTTGTTCTTTATTATATCATATAGTTCCTTCATTTGGTACTCTATTTAGTTATTCCTCTAAAGTACTTTTACCAATAGATTTGCCCTGCTCCTCAATAATTTCTATCTTATATCAATAATATAGATGTGTTATTCATATTTGATAGATCATGTTTTAATTATATTTTCTCCTATGTGAGCACATGCATTGGGTATGGAGTGTACTTCGATAAAAATGATATATGAAACACATCATCTACTTTTGAGAGATTTTGTGGCGTTAGAAAATGATAAAAAAACTCTAGTTATTTCAATAATTTCAAAGGGTCGGATATACCTAGGGATTAGTTTCCTTTTCATACCGAACATTATTATACACATCCATGGAGATAATTTCAAGAAAACATTATATCCCACTTGTAAATCCTAGTATTTCCTTTGATTATTTGCATAACCCATTTACCAACTTTGAGTTACATTGATGTGGGACGGAAGATTATTTTCCTTTATTGGTGTCTCTTCTACATGTTCTAGGCCTATGAGTATCCTTTCTAAAACATTATCCCAACAAGTTTGAGTATGAAATCCATTCTATATAATGCCTTAAATGGATCCATGTTAATACTTGAATGAAAAATAATGTTAAATGAAAACTATACCAAAGGTAAATAATGAACCCACATACCTTGAAAGCCAAGTGAGAATGACCTCAACAACTCTTGTATTATTTGAATATTCCATTCAAAATGCCCATAAATTTTAGGATCGTATGTAGTGCTTAAATGAAGCTTAGAATCAAGATCCTTATGAATATGCTTCTTGAATATTGATGTAAAATGGGTATCACAAATCAGACATAATTGATAGAGGCACACTATGAAGACTTAGAATTTCATTAATATTGATCCTTTCAAGGCACTCAAGAGGTAGATATTATCAACTATTAAATAAATGTACAAATTTAATTTGGTTATCAATGATAACCCATATTTTGTAATTCTTTCTAGGAGTATCTCATAGTCCTGTAACAAATTCCATAGAAATGTCATCGAATTTCCACACTAGAATAGGAGGAGTTGTCAATAATATTTTAGGATGTTTTCCCACTACTTTTACTTGTTGAAGAAACCAAACATCTAGAAATATAATCAGAAATTTCCAGCTTTATGTAATACCACCTAAAATGTTCCCCCAAACCCCTAAACATCTCTATGCTACTTTGGTGTATAAGGAAATTTGTGCTATAAGAATAATCCAATAATACTTTTTTTATCTTTGGTATAGTTGGAAGACATAATATTTTTCCAAATTTTAGAACACCATTTTTATAAAAAAAGTTTGCTAATTTTCCGTCATTCACCAATTTAATTTTTATATGAATGTTCTCTTCATCAGATTGGGAAATTTTTATCATTTCTATTAAATTATGTTTCACAATAATTTGAAAAATGAGTTATGTATACACTTCCTTTGTAACACCCCAAGCTTCTACGGTACGTTTCCCTTCGAATAATGCGATAGCGTGTGTTGTACGCAACCTCGAGTTCTAACATACACCACAACTAATTAAACTAGCCGTTGTGAATAGTAATACCTACTTTTTGAAATAATATATATTCTATATTTCAAAATGGACTTCATTTTTGGATTCGGAATATCAAAATTAGCCTAGGGTGAAATTTTGGTACATTTCGGATAACTTTCATATTTTGATGAATAGTGAAAATTTCTAAATTTTAATTAAAAACAACTTTTTTAATCAAAATAATTAATAGTGATAAATTATGAATTTGAGTGGTTTTAAAGTATATTTAGAATATATTTTTACCATTCAATTTAATGTTTATCATTGGACATAATTTTACAATTAAACCGAACATAAACAAGTGTCAATCTTTTGATAGTTATTATCTCTTAAAAACACGCTTTTTGTTTTGACAGCGGGAATTAATTAATTTCTGCCACTTCTGTGTTTTGAATTTAGGAAAATGGATTCCATATTTGGAATCAGGATGTTCAAATTGTGTAAATAGGTAACTTTTATTTTTATACATTTTGAATAATTACTGCGGTAAATATTTTATTTACCATGGTTAAAGGGTAAATCCGGTAAATAAGGGTTACAAAATAATATTATAATAATACAAAATTACCCTAGAACGTGTCCTAACCTTATTGGTGGACACATACCCGACCATGGGCATCCTTGGGTCAATTTGGGGACCCCTTGGAGCCACTTGTATGTGGTAGGGACACATTATATTAATAAAGTTAAAATAAAAATAAAAATGGCATAAGCTGACATCTTTTAGAAGAACAATTTTTACATAGGGTTATACATGTTGGCTTTTCGATTATAAATATTCATTAGAAAGCTAAAAGGATTTCCTACATAATGATATTTTATTTATAATTTTTAGACATTAAATAATTTATTTTATTTATGACACAATGATGATGCAGTAATTACAATAATAGTGAAAAATTAAAATAATTGATATTATAAATACCCAAATAAATATAATATGAAACTTTTAATGAATTAAAATAATTTTCTAGGCTAATATGATATATTAGGATTGATTTAATGGACTTTGTTCGAAGTAATCAATCTGTTATGAGTTTCACAAAAATCAACTATTGAATAGTGTCAAAATTGACATAAAAGAGTTCTTAAAACAAATATTATATTATTAATTGATATTAAATTCCTAAAAATATAAGGTTCGGCCAAGAGACTTATATTATGATAGGTTAATCATTAATGGACCACTTGGGGGTCGCTTGGATGTATATAGTAAGTTTATTAACCATATTATATAAAAATACAAAGAGACATTGTAAAAGTGAAACTAATTAACTTAGAGTTAATACTTAAAGATAAGGTTAATATAAGTACCCAAACCTGTCTAAATTCTATTGGTTGAGTGGTTTTCGACCTATCCCCACCTTAACCTTTGAATAATAAGCTTTGGAGCCATTAGAAACCGAATATGAATTTATTATAAATTAATATTTCTAGCTTTTCCAAAGGTGCCCCTCACCCCTCTTATAAAAAGGAACTCCTCCTTCTCATTTATTCACACCTTCAAAGCCTTTTGGATCGGCCAAACTCTGCCCAAATAATCTCCCAACATCCCTCAATACAACCTAGAGGCCTTAGTTTGATCAGAAAGCCAACCTAAGGAGCCCTTTTGATCAAATCAAAAGGAAGAACCCGAAGAAGAGGTAATGATTTCACCACCCTTTTCTATGTTCATTTCTTCTTCCACTTCTTCTTCCTTTGTTCTTACCATTCTAAAATAATAACTCCAGTATCTCACATATACTGTGATGTTATTATAAGTATGGTACAACCATATTCAGTATTCTATCCACCCTTTGAATAACATGTCACCATACGTGCGTACGTACGGCTTACCGTCTCCACGTCGTGGTGTAATTGTTATTCAATATAATATTATTTGGATGGGTATAATAATGATGTGTAACTCATGTAAATAATAAATATAACATGTTAATGATTCTGTATATATGATATACCATCCATTTATATATTATTTTAATATCAAAATAATGATATTGTCGCTCGTGCGTACGTACGGACTACCGTCTCCACGAACGCGATGAGATTCATTCTCCATCGTATCCATTCAAGTATAATTATCATTTGATGATTTAAAAATGATGTTTAAGTACTGTATATCATTCTGGATATGAATAATATACAACAACCATGGCTTATGTAACAAAACATATAAAAGAAAATGAGTAAGTTAACTCCTGAAACGACGATAATTCTAAGATATTATTAACAAATCAATGTTAAAAGATCATATATGATATCATATTAATATATATGATTCTTGTATAATTTAATAACAACTATTTCACCATTATACAGGAGGTTAACCTACCCCAACCAAGGAAAAGTACAAGGTAAGGGTTTACTTTACAACCTCTTCATTATCCGAGGTTGTTTATACGTAATAATCTACTGGGATTTCTTTATCATCCACATCCATGTTTCTTCGAAATGTATTTCAAAACATATTTATTATTTACAAGAATATGGTTTAAATTAATTTATACCCTTGTTTGACTTTTTGTAAGAGGTTTATAAAGGAATCTTTCCGTCGTTTTCAAAACAAGGTCCTTTTTAACCTTTTCGACAGAATTAAGATAAGAATGTTTTTTTAACTTATACGGCGGGTGCGGTTATTTTCCGCCATTATAAAATCGTCGAAGCTTTCCATACAAGCTTATAAGGATATTTTCAAAGAAAATGTTTTATATTATATGGATCTTAAATGATTTCAAAATAAAAGGATATACTTCTTTAAAAAGAATTTTGATTTCATCTATGTCAACATCCTTTGATGGATTTTAAGATTATTTGAAGTTGATTTATTATGATACAAAACTTCTATATTGTATTGAAGGTTTTGTGATATGTTTGACTGTGGATGTGCTATTTTTATACCATTCATAGTGTATGGTGAAATTATTGACATTTCGTATGCTAGTTTTAATACGAATGTTTATGTTATGTTTAAACCTTTTCATATGGGAATGCATTGGACTTATTAAGTGACGGGTGGAGCCCGCTATAGCTCCTCGATGCATCGGTAGGTCTCATGAGACAAACTAGTGTCTTGGCACAAGGCCTTGACAAAATCGTATTTGTAGTCTTGGCACGAGGCCTTGGCTATGTGGTTATGATAGTCTGGCATTATGCATTCCAACATTATGAAAGTGGTTATTGATTTTTGCATGTGATTATTCGATTAGTAGAATATCCATGTGAATAATTAAATGGCATTATTTCATTTTATTTATGCCATACCATGTTGAAAGTTCATATTTAAAAGGCTTTTGTTTTAGTTATACATTGCCTTAAATGTTTATTCTTTCCGCTATATTGTTATCCTTACTGGGCATTTGAGCTCACCCCTTTTTTATGTTTTATTTTTCCCAGGATGTGAAGAAGTAAGTTATGAATGACCTGCAGGGATTTTATGAGGGGATAATAGTGTGGTCTATTGAGACATTATGTTGTTGTAGTAGTTTTTCATTTTATAATGTAATGTAAAACTTATGAATATATCTGGCATTTTCCAAGGCTACTAAACCAATCGATCTTTCAAGATTTGATCTTTCTTATGATCATGCCAATGTTATGTAATAATGCACCGACTCTGGGTAACTGGGGTCGGGGCGTTACAGTTGGTATCAGAGGAAGTTTAGTACAAACCTTGTAAACTAGATTTAGATAAACTCTGATTAGAGCACATAGACCTAAGATGAACTTTGAGGATTAGTATAGAAGAACTTCCTAGAATTTTGGTATTGTAGAGATTTTGTGAGTTTTCCGAGCAATACATCCCTGTCTGGATATGAGCAGGTAGAGGCGGCTCTGGCACAGATGTACCTAGGGGTAAAACCCGAAAACACCGCTTTGAGCTAGACTCGAACGGGAACTGGTGCACGACAACGGGCCTTGCTGCACTCTTGGTTACGACACTCCCGGGGGATATGCTTAGGATAACTCTCATTATCTTTACAAATCATTATGAAGGGTTTATGAGTATATACTTCCTCAAAGAAAACATTTTTATGATTATGGATTATATCCATAAATAGTTCAATTTATGTTAAGTGTTTTATAAGTATGGGATTATGTATTTTGATTCATAAACTGATCTAGTTTATGCCATTGTTTAGAAATGGCGCCTAGTGGAAGAAATGGAAACCGTATCAATGCACGCACTCCATGTAGGGATTGCCCTCCTGCTCAAGATAATTATAGTGGGGCTGGTGATGCAACTGGTGCTGATCAGCTAATCACCATACTGGGACAACTTACTCAGGTTATGAATAATAACCTTACCCGTATGGAACACCCTGATCCGCAGCGTGGAGGATCAATGTTAGATCGATTCATGAGGCAACAACCACCAACGTTCAATGGGAATACAAATCCCTTAGTAGCTGAGCAATGGATATTTTCCCTAGAGAAAATATTTCAGGCTTTAGGGAGCAGTGAAAGGGAAAAAGTTATCATGGCAGTTTACCGCCTCACTGGAGATGCTGATCAATGGTGGTCATTGATTCAAAATACGAAGGAAGATGATGAAGTATCAAATATGGAATGGAGGGAATTCAAAGATCTGTTTTTAGAAAAATACTTCCCTCGCGACCATCGAGCGGATATGGAAAGACAATTTCTGAGTCTGAGACAAAAGGAGGATGAGAATGTCACAAAGTATGAGGCTAACTTTACAAGGTTAGCAAGGTATGCTGGAGATTATATTCGCAACCCAAGAAGTAAGATTGATCGTTTCTTTGATGGGTTAAAACCATTTATCCGTCGAGCATTAGTCTCACAATCCTTTTCATCGTACGAAGACATTGTCTCATGTGCTATAAAGACCGAAAAGGAATTCTCTAAGTCTTATGACTTTAAAGCAAAGCAAGAGAAGAAGAGACCTGCTGATCAATCTGGGAATAGAAATAAGGGGAAGAAGGGAAAGGTTGAATATCCATCTTGTGGTAAATGCGGGAAGAAACATCCTGGTACTTGCTTGAAGGGAATGGGAGTCTATTACAAGTGTGGTGAAAAAGGCCACCAAGCTCATGATTGCAAGGGGAAGAAGGAAGCTACCAACGTTCAGTGCTACAATTGCAGGGAGATGGGGCATTATGCAAATGCATGTCCTAAGCGTCAGGAGAACTTACCTCAGAAAAGGCCAAGGGATCAAGGCCAGGCTTATGCTATCACTACTGCTGAGGTAGAAGCTCCGAAAGACGTGGTGGCAGGTAATTTAATGGTTTCCTCAAGTTTAGCAAATGCATTATTTGATTCTGGATCATCGCATTGTTTCATATCTTCCCAGTTTGCTAAGAAAATTAGATATTTCCAATTTGATTTAATAAGGGAGTTGTCAGTTAAAACTCCTAAGGGAATTATCGTTGCAACAAAGTTTTGTGAATCAGTCCCCATTAGAGCACATAAATTTTCTTTATCTGCTGATCTCATCGTCATACCTATGATCGAGTTTGATATAATCCTCGGTATGGACTGGCTTTCAGACTATGATGCGAAGATTTATTGTAAGAAGAAAGAGGTTACGATTCTTGATGATAATGATAAGGAACACCTTATTTTTAGAGCAGAATCGTCACCACCTAATTCTTATTTAGATCCACCCTCAATAGCTCAACTAAATTCAATTATTGGGGAGGAAGAGAATGAAATAACTGCGGGTGAGGAAAGGAATGTTCAAATAGAGGATGTACCTGTTGTGAAAGAATTTGTAGATGTATTTCCAGAAGATTTACCTGGACATCCTCCAGAACGAGAAGTTGAGTTTTCTATTGATTTGATTCCTGGATCAAGGCCTATATCGAAGACCCCTTATAGAATGGCCACTGTAGAGTTAGTCGAACTAAAGAAACAACTAGAGGAATTGAGTAATAAGGGATTTATTCGCCCTAGTGTTTCTCCATGGGGAGCCCCTGTTCTTTTTGTTAAAAAGAAAGATGGATCTATGAGGTTATGTATCGACTACAGGGAGATCAATGCTATAACAATAAAGAACAAGTATCCCCTACCTCGTATTGATGATTTATTTGACCAACTGCATGGAGCTCAATACTTTTCAAAGATTGACCTTCGATCTGGATACCATCAGTTGTGTGTGAAGAAGGAAGACATTCCGAAGACAGCATTTCGAACCAGGTACGGGCATTACGAGTTTACTGTAATGCCGTTTGGATTGACTAATGCACCCTCTGTATTCATGGATCTGATGAATAGAGTTTTCAAGGAGTATCTCGATGAATTTGTGGTAGTATTTATTGATGATATATTGGTATACTCCAAAACCTATGAAGATCATGAAAATCACTTGCGCATTATCTTGAAGAGTCTGAGGAGGCATGAATTATATGGGAATTTTAGCAAGTGTGAATTCTGGCTTCAGGAGATTTCTTTTCTTGGCCATATTGTCTCTAAAGATGGAATCTCTGTTGATCCTTCTAAGACCAAAGCAATCCAAGAATGGCCAGCACCTACGAGTATAACTGAGGTACGTAGTTTTATTGGTTTGGCAGGTTATTATCGATGTTTCGTCCAGAATTTTGCCCGATTGGCTAACCCATTAACGAAGCTCACACGTAAAGGGGTTAAATTTGTTTGGAAAAAAGAGTGTGAAGAATGCTTCGAAGAACTGAAGAGAAGATTAGTCAATTCTCCTATATTGACTCTACCATCGGGGAATGATGGGTTCGTTATTTATAGTGATGCATCAAAGAAAGGACTTGGCTGTGTCCTTATGCAGAATGATAGAGTTATTGCCTATGCATCACGACAGTTGAAAATTCATGAACAAAACTATCCTACTCATGATCTTGAGTTAGCAGCTGTGATCTTTGCTTTGAAGATATGGAGGCACTACCTCTATGGTGAAAAATGTGAGATTTATACTGATCACAAGAGTTTGAAGTATATTTTCTCACAAAAGAACTCAACATGAGGCAAAGGAGATGGCTTGAATTACTCAAGGATTATGATTGCACGATACACTACCACCCAGGGAAGGCAAACAAGGTGGCAGATGCTTTGAGTAGAAATGACCATGGAGTTTTGAACAATATGAGAATTGAAAGGGATCCAATTTTCATGGATCTAGTGAAAATGGACATGGGAATAACCAGGGAAGGTGAAACATCAATGCTTTTTCAAATGGTTGCCAAACCATCTTTACTAGAAAGGATTAAGAGTTCTCAGACCGATGATGACGAATTCCAAAAGAAGATTAAAGCTGTGAATGATGGGAGATTGAGAGACTTTGTGTATGAAGATGGAATTTTGAAATTCGGGAAGAGACTTTGTGTTCCCAATATACCTGATCTAAAAAGGGAATTGCTGGATGATGCTCATAGTTCCAATTTCTCTATACACCCTGGGAGCACCAAAATGTATAGAGATTTGAAGGAACATTTTTGGTGGGACAACATGAAGAGGGAGATTTCTGATTTTGTGTCAAGATGTATGGTTTGTCAACAAGTGAAAGCTGGAAGGCAACAGCCTGGAGGAGTCATGCAACCTCTTCCCATACCGGAGTGGAAATGGGACAATATTACAATGGACTTTGTCATGGGGCTACCAAAGACTCCTAGAAGGAACGATGCAATATGGGTTATTGTTGATCGTCTTACCAAGTCAGCACATTTTCTTGCTATAAGAGAAGATCTACCCCTGGAACGTCTAGCAAGACTATACATTAATGAAGTTGTGAGACTTCATGGAGTACCCCTATCGATTGTTTCTGATCGTGATCCCCGTTTTACTTCAAGATTCTGGAAAAGTCTTTAGAAATCCCTGGATACTGAACTTCATTTGAGCACTTCTTACCACCCTCAGACAGACGGACAATCAGAACGGACTATTCAGACCTTAGAAGACATGTTGAGATCTTGCTCACTTGATTTTCAGGGTATGTGGGATCAATATTTACCACTAGTAGAATTTTCCTATAACAATAGCTTCCATTCGAGTATTCAGATGGCACCATATGAAGCGTTATACGGAAAGAGATGTCGTACACCAACCTGTTGGGATGACGTTGGTGAAAGAAAACTTGTAGGCCCAGAACTGGTGGAGGAAACGGTGGAAAAGGTGAAGGTAATCCAAAATCACATTAAAGCAGCTCAAAGTAGGCAGAAGAGCTATGCCGATAATCGAAGGAAGGATTTGGAATTTCAAGTCGGTGATCATGTTTTTCTGAAGGTATCTCCGTGGAAGGGAGTCATACGTTTTGGTAAGAAAGGTAAATTGAGTCCCAGGTACATCGGACCTTTCGAAATTCTAGAACGAATTGGGGTTGTAGCTTACCGATTGGCAATGCCGCCAAGTCTCTCAAAAGTTCACGATGTGTTCCACGTATCTCTGTTGAGAAAATACATGCCTGACCCAACGCATGTACTCACCTATGAGGAATTAGAACTGGAACCCGATCTGTCTTTTCGCGAAGAGCCCGTCAGGATTCTTGATACAAGAGAACAAGTACTGAGAAACCGGACGACGCGTCTGGTAAAAGTTTTGTGGAAAAATCATAAGATGGAAGAGGCAACGTGGGAACCCGAGGAACTTATGATGAAGAACCACCCGAGTCTTTTTATGCAGTAATACCCTAGAAATTGCGAGGACGCAATTATTTGAAGGAGGGGAGAATGTAACACCCCAAGCTTCTACGGTACGTTTCCCTTCGAATAATGCGATAGCGTGTGTTGTACGCAACCTCGAGTTCTAACATACACCACAACTAATTAAACTAGCCGTTGTGAATAGTAATACCTACTTTTTGAAATAATATATATTCTATATTTCAAAATGGACTTCATTTTTGGATTCGGAATATCAAAATTAGCCTAGGGTGAAATTTTGGTACATTTCGGATAACTTTCATATTTTGATGAATAGTGAAAATTTCTAAATTTTAATTAAAAACAACTTTTTTAATCAAAATAATTAATAGTGATAAATTATGAATTTGAGTGGTTTTAAAGTATATTTAGAATATATTTTTACCATTCAATTTAATGTTTATCATTGGACATAATTTTACAATTAAACCGAACATAAACAAGTGTCAATCTTTTGATAGTTATTATCTCTTAAAAACACGCTTTTTGTTTTGACAGCGGGAATTAATTAATTTCTGCCACTTCTGTGTTTTGAATTTAGGAAAATGTATTCCATATTTGGAATCAGGATGTTCAAATTGTGTAAATAGGTAACTTTTATTTTTACACATTTTGAATAATTACTGCGGTAAATATTTTATTTACCATGGTTAAAGGGTAAATCCGGTAAATAAGGGTTAAAAAATTATATTATAATAATACAAAATTACCCTAGAACGTGTCCTAACCTTATTGGTGGACACATACCCGACCCTGGGCATCCTTGGGTCAATTTGGGGACCCCTTGGAGCCACTTGTATGTGGTAGGGACACATTATATTAATAAAGTTAAAATAAAAATAAAAATGGCATAAGCTGACATCTTTTAGAAGAACAATTTTTACATAGGGTTATACATGTTGGATTTTCGATTATAAATATTCATTAGAAATCTAAAATGATTTCCTACATAATGATAGTTTATTTATAATTTTTAGACATTAAATAATTTATTTTATTTATGACACAATGATGATGCAGTAATTACTATAATAGTGAAAAATTAAAATAATTGATATTATAAATACCCAAATAAATATAATATGAAACTTTTAATGAATTAAACTAATTTTCTATGATAATATGATATATTAGGATTGATTTAATGGACTTTGTGCGAAGTAATCAATCTGTTATGAGTTTCACAAAAATCAACTATTGAATAGTGTCAAAATTGACATAAAAGAGTTCTTAAAACAAATATTATATTATTAATTGATATTAAATTCCTAAAAATATAAGGTTCGGCCAAGAGACTTATATTATGATAGGTTAATCATTAATGGACCACTTGGGGGTCTCTTGGATGTATATAGTAAGTTTATTAACCATATTATATAAAAATACAAAAAGACATTGTAAAAGTGAAACTAATTAACTTAGAGTTAATACTTAAAGATAAGGTTAATATAAGTACCCAAACCTGTCTAAATTCTATTGGTTGAGTGGTTTTAGACCTATCCCCACCTTAACCTTTGAATAATAAGCTTTGGAGCCATTAGAAACCGAATATGAATTTATTATAAATTAATATTTCTAGCTTTTCCAAAGGTGCCCCTCACCCCTCTTATAAAAAGGCACTCCTCCTTCTCATTTCTTCACACCTTCAAAGCCTTTTGGTTCGGCCAAACTCTGCCCAAATAATCTCCCAACATCCCTCAATACAACCTAGAGGCCTTAGTTTGATCAGAAAGCCAACCTAAGGAGCCCTTTTGATCAAATCAAAAGGAAGAACCCGAAGAAGAGGTAATGATTTCACCACCCTTTTCTATGTTCATTTCTTCTTCCACTTCTTCTTCCTTTGTTCTTACCATTCTAAAATAATAACTCCAGTATCTCACATATACTGTGATGTTATTATAAGTATGGTACAACCATATTCAGTATTCTATCCACCCTTTGAATAACATGTCACCATACGTGCGTACGTACGGCTTACCGTCTCCACGTCGTGGTGTAATTGTTATTCAATATAATATTATTTGGATGGGTATAATAATGATGTGTAACTCATGTAAATAATAAATATAACATGTTAATGATTCTTTATATATGATATACCATCCATTTATATATTATTTTAATATCAAAAGAATGATATTGTCGCTCGTGCGTACGTACGGACTACCGTCTCCACGAACGCGATGAGATTCATTCTCCATCGTATCCATTCAAGTATAATTATCATTTGATGATTTAAAAATGATGTTTAAGGACTGTATATCATTCTGGATATGAATAATATACAACAACCATGGCTTATGTAACAAAACATATAAAAGAAAATGAGTAAGTTAACTCCTGAAACGACGATAATTCTAAGATATTATTAACAAATCAATGTTAAAAGATCATATATGATATCATATTAATATATATGATTCTTGTATAATTTAATAACAACTATTTCACAATTATACAGGAGGTTAACCTACCCCAACCAAGGAAAAGTACAAGGTAAGGGTTTACTTTACAACCTCTTCATTATCCGAGGTTGTTTATACGTAATAATCTACTGGGATTTCTTTATCATCCACATCCATGTTTCTTCGAAATGTATTTCAAAACATATTTATTATTTACAAGAATATGGTTTAAATTAATTTATACCCTTGTTTGACTTTTTGTAAGAGGTTTATAAAGGAATCTTTCCGTCGTTTTCAAAACAAGGTCCTTTTTAACCTTTTCGACAGAATTAAGATAAGAATGTTTTTTTAACTTATACGGCGGGTGCGGTTATTTTCCGCCATTATAAAATCGTCGAAGCTTTCCATACAAGCTTATAAGGATATTTTCAAAGAAAATGTTTTATATTATATCGATCTTAAATGATTTCAAAATAAAAGGATATACTTCTTTAAAAAGAATTTTGATTTCATCTATGTCAACATCCTTTGATGGATTTTAAGATTATTTGAAGTTGATTTATTATGATACAAAACTTCTATATTGTATTGAAGGTTTTGTGATATGTTTTACTGTGGATGTGCTATTTTTATACCATTCATAGTGTATGGTGAAATTATTGACATTTCGTATGCTAGTTTTAATACGAATGTTTATGTTATGTTTAAACCTTTTCATATGGGAATGCATTGGACTTATTAAGTGACGGGTGGAGCCCGCTATAGCTCCTCGATGCATCGGTAGGTCTCATGAGACAAACTAGTGTCTTGGCACAAGGCCTTGACAAAATCTTATTTGTAGTCTTGGCACGAGGCCTTGGCTATGTGGTTATGATAGTCTGGCATTATGCATTCCAACATTATGAAAGTGGTTATTGATTTTTGCATGTGATTATTCGATTAGTAGAATATCCATGTGAATAATTAAATGGCATTATTTCATTTTATTTATGCCATACCATGTTGAAAGTTCATATTTAAAAGGCTTTTGTTTTAGTTATACATTGCCTTAAATGTTTATTCTTTCCGCTATATTGTTATCCTTACTGGGAATTTGAGCTCACCCCTTTTTTATGTTTTATTTTTCCCAGGATGTGAAGAAGTAAGATATGAATGACCTGCAGGGATTTTATGAGGGGATAATAGTGTGGTCTATTGAGACATTATGTTGTTGTAGTAGTTTTTCATTTTATAATGTAATGTAAAACTTATGAATATATCTGGCATTTTCCAAGGCTACTAAACCAATCGGTCTTTCGAGATTTGATCTTTCTTATGATCATGCCAATGTTATGTAATAATGCACCGACTCTGGGTAACTGGGGTCGGGGCGTTACATCCTTAATAATTACCATATCTATATTTATTAGATCTATGAATATAAGGTACCTATCAATATTAATTTGGTTTTTAAATCCATATTATTTTATACTCAATACATACACTACCTTATTTACTTTCCTTAGGTGGCAGTGTGTCGAAAAATCATAATACCTAAGTATCTCAATCCATTAACTTTGCCTCAAATAAAGATATGTCTATAAAATGATGTATTGTAGGTTCTAATGGTTTTTTTTATTTCTCACATCTTTCACCATTGTGATAACCACTCCACATCATCGAAACAAATATTATAGATTCCAAATCAAGGTCATGGGTTATACAGTTTTATTCATGAGTCTTCAATTTTCGTAATTAATTTTCAAAAACTCTATAATTTTTCACTAGGAAAAAACTATGTCCCTTATTTGGTGCCTAACTATATATCACAAACCCATCATTTTGAGATGGTAGACTCAAAATCAGAGCTTTGGAAAGTCTCTTATTTCGTTTATCAATAATTTATTCACACTCATTTTTTCTAATAAACTTAATCCCTTTAAGTGTAATCTTGGTTAGCATGATAGAAAATCAAGAAAAATTCTAAATGAATCATTGATAGTAACCTTCCAAACCAATGAAACTATACACCTCAATTAATTTTTTTTGGTATATTCCATTCTCTAGCTATATTTTTCTTCTCAACATTAATTTAGATTCTATCCTTAGAGACAATATAGACCATAAAAGAATCTTCTTTAAGCCATAAATCAGATTTAGTAAATCTATTATATAACTCTTTCTATATAAGAGTATCTAGAATAATCTAAAATTAATTCTTGTAATCCATATATATTTTATAATAAAACAAAATATCTTCAATGAATACCTCAAAAAAAGCATCAAGATATTCCTTGAATATTATTTTCATTAGATCTATATAAAATGGGCCATTATTCAATCCAATTGGAATTACTATAAACTCTTAATTTATATACCTCATTCTAAAAGATGTATTTAGAATGTATTCCTTAATTAATCATAATTAATGATACCAAAAATTAAGTTCATTCAACGTAAAATATATGGCTCTATGATGTTGATCAAATAATGTATCATTTAGAGGAAGTGTATACTTGTTCTTTATCATAATTCATTTTATTTCCCTTTAATTGATGAACAGTTTCATGGATCTATATTTCTTCTTAATAAAGAGAATAGGGGATCCCCATGGTAAAAAACTAGACTGAATAAATCCATTATCACCCAACTCTTCTAGTTTTTCCTTTAAATCCATTTGTTTCATAGTGTAAATTCTCATAGGACCCTTTTATAGTTATATTTAATTAGGTATTAAATCAATTCAAAACTCAACAACATTCTCTAGGTAATGTCTAGGTTATTACTCAAGACATACATCAATGTATTCCTATATAATTAATAAATCTTAAATTTGAATATTATCTACCGTATCCCTAGATTTTTGTTTTCTTATTCACCAAAAATATCATTTATTAGATCCACTGGGGATGGATCTATATATGGCTCAAATGATGAATTGTCTTCTCTAAAGATAAGGAATTTTACACCTCCTTAATAAATCATAATTTCCTTCTTCTTGAAATAATGTTTTAATCATAATTTAAAATATTTTCCATACCAATAATCATGTCAAATTCAACCATAGGTATGATAATTAGTTCAGAAAATAATTCACATTTATGTGTTATAATGGGGACTCCCTGACAAATCCTTATTATAGGGAGTCTTCCCCTATGAGTTTTAATAGATAACTCCCTTATTTAATTAAATGGTAAATGTCTAATTTTCTTGAAAAAGGAGTAGATATAAAATCTTTCAAGGGTACATAATCTAATAAATAATTAGATAATTTTTAAGATAGTATTAATGTATCTTCCACAACATAATTAGATACTTTCACCTCCACTATAGTGATCACATAGGCTTGGACTTCTCATCTTGGCCTCTTCTATGGTGGGTTCCCTTGACGCACATGAAATTAGTGTGAATAATGTCCCATTTATTTATATATGGAACACCGATCATTGGTGATTTGTTTCATACCTTTTTATTCATGATCCCGATGTCCCTTATTATCATACTTGTAACACACTCCCATTAACTTAATGAAATTACAAAATAATTTATTCCACAATTTTCACATGATGTAAATATATCTATCCTACCCATATTATTTGATACATTTCATTTCAATGGGTGTTCATATAAACTCTTATTCTACTTATTCCCATTGAATATATTGATTCTAGAAAATTCATTCACTATTTTGGTGGCAAATAAAAATATTTCATCATATGATGAAAAGAATTTTGAGGTCAATTCCCTTCAGAGATTTGGATTAAGACCATCAAATAAATGTCCAATATTGCACTACATTTTTTTATATAATCCATAACATACCTATATAACCTTGAAAAGGTAGCCTCATACACCACAATAATTTATTCTCCCTTTTTATTTAAGTTCCAACAATTTATCTTCATTTCTATTTGTTTCTCATGAGGGAAATATTTTTCGAATAATGTCTCTTTAAAATCATTATACTCCATGAGTTATATTTCCTCTAACATCCAAGTATATTGGATAAATGACCCTTATTGATCATAATTTCCTCAAAGATAATGCATTGAAAGATTACCATTTTCATTTTCATCATATACCAACACAATAAATATCTTCTACAGAGACTTAATCCATTGATTGGATTCCACTGTATTAGAATCCCAATCAAATGTTGGGGGCTTCTATCACATAATGTGATCCAAATAGGATAATCTCAATGTGGAATCGTTTTCTCAACTAGGGAAAGTTTATTTTTCATAACCCAATTATGCTACCCTAATATATCCATAATTTTCTCAGTTCCCATACCAACTATATTATCTTCCTCGATAGAGAAATCTCTATATTGTCCATGAGTATTGATACCATTCTTCCTTCTATGATCCTTTTCTAAACAACAGAATATATTGGACAATGTAATAAAATTATGAACATTAAATAATAATGTATAATTCCATATATTGTGTAACAATTAGAATAACAAAAATTTATGCATTTATTATCTCAGAATTATAAACTTGGTTTCATTGGCTATATATTTATTTTTAAATACTTCGTAACATTTTTAATGAAAATGTGAATTATCCTATTAATATCCATAGATATTCTCAAACATGTTGCTTAGTAAGGATCGTTTTAGTGTATAATATTAGAGCATTACAACCCATAGGAACCTTTGTGCAAGAACCATGTCCACTTATAATATCGTGGAAGAGATGTACTTTTAGGAAAACCCAAATAATATCTTCTTTATGAAAACTTTTTGATGTTCTTCTATGGTTATCCTCAGAGTATATCATAATTTTATATTAAATAATATATGTTTTCTTAAATCTACTTCCCAAGGATTCTACTAAACCTTATTTGATACCAATTTTAATGGTGCTGACCCGAGTGGCCTAGAGCTAGTGCAATTATTAATTGGAATATATATAATGAGTTGAATCCCAAAGGACTTGTTAGTTTAGTAGTTTTGGAGATCTATACACATATATGATAATCATTTTACATAGGGAGAATAAAATAAAACATAATACATAAAAACATAAAATAAAAAACAACCTTTAAGAATCATTCAAATATATCTTCTTCATATCATAGGGAAAGGTAACAAAATCAGGGGGAACTAATACTCTCAAAAAGGGTTAATTAAAGTGCAATATATAATTGATCAATAAATAATACTCAATATATAAAGGTAAATAATTGAACACACATTCCATTTAAATAATTTGACTGCATGGATAGAAAAGTTATAATCAATATGGAAAGGTAAATAACTAAAAACCCATTTCATTTAACCAATAAACCAAGAATGAAATGAATCCAGAGATAATATCATTGGGGAAAAATTATAGAAAAAATTAAATAAAATATTAATGAAGGAAATTAATAATTATTAGTTTCCATGATCTCATGTATCATGATACTTAATCTTTTAAGACCATTCTCACGATAGTTTAATTATTAAATGTAGAAACCCATTTAATTTGGCCGACTTATTTTTCTCATGAGACATATTGTTGCATCGATGTCTTATATCGTACCATACCCCAACTAAAACTATAGATACACATAATTCCTCACATATTTAATGAATTATTTTAATTTCATGAATCAATATTACTTATCATAAAATAATCATATTGAGTAACTGATACATATTTATCAACATTTCCCCAAATAATAAAATAACATTAAAAATATACACCATATATAAAACTTGTATATAGTTTAGAAAACAATGACATCCATCAAATAAGTATAATTATATCATATGGAAATTAAATTTATAATGAAAATGATGAAAATAAAGTGATTGTTTTAATATAATGTTAACAATCATAAAAGTAAGTGAGATTGCACAATAACTTTTACCACCTGCTAATTTTCAAGTCAAATCCCTATGAATGAGATAATATTTATTCAAACATAAGATACCATGAATTATTAAGGAATCATGATATTACATTTCAAATGGTCATTATATATACTATATAAAACGAATTATTTTCATAATATTATAATATGCCTCAATTAAAGGAAATTGACAGAATGTCCTTTACCTCAAACTTTTATTAGTTGAATGTGATTTAACCCACTTTATAATGGTTTGAATAATTTTATTAATTTATATCCATACCATATTAATATTTCTAATATCCCATATAAAACCTTTATATCATCTTATCACCCATCCTTTAATAATGTTTCATTATTTTAATTTATTTAGGTGTTAATTAACTTGTTTTTTCATTCCTTGTTTACCATGAAAGTTCTGGTTGTTCTGAAAATTATATAGTTTTGTCATATCTAAAATAAAAATCATGAAACAATTTCATATTTATAAATAAATTAAACTTTTAATACAAATAATAAAATATATTTTTGAGAAATTAAGTATGTTACTATTACGAAGACAGTAGGTTGTACATACACCTTAGTAATGCTTTCATTTTTTAATGATAATTATAGAAAGGTGGCAAGTAATATTTTATATTGATAGAATGATTATTATATCATAAATAAATTATTATTTCTTTAAATATATATATCATTCATGTGGTGTGGTGATGAAAAGGGAGTCGCATTGCTTCATGAAGGCAGTATTTCACACATACACAACCGATGTTATCATATATTAACAGGTAAAAAATAAAATAGCATATTATCATTATACAATGATAAATATTTCATTAGTACAATAATTATATCATTTATATATTATATATTAATTTATTTTATCTTTATTACATTCATTCTAAAGCTTTAATGTAAAACAAATCGCATTGCTTCATGAGGTGGTAGTCTGTCATACACACGAGAAACGTAATCGTATTTCCATCAGAATGAAATGAAAAAATCTATATATATATATATGATATAATTAAACCATAGGTACAATTTTTTTTATAAATATCAAATATATATATACATTTTAAATTATCATCATTGAAAACAAGTCAATGTTCAAAATTTTATGTTTTCATAATAACTATAATGTATTGTGGTTTTTAGTGTCAAACCCACAAGGAATGTAAGTGACCAAAATTTCATTTAATTTTCTTCAAAACACTCCACTTTTTCAGAAGTGAGGATACTTTTTTTACTTTTTATATTTTTGTTTACTTTTTAATAAGTAGTGATTAGGAAACAAAGTTTAACTAGAAAACTAAATCTGTAAACAATGTAATGATGAACTATATAAAAATAGTGAACTATAAAACATAAGCAGAGACTGAGGAGAAAATGGTCAAGATAAACACTCTAGATTTATTAAATTATTGGTTAAAAGGATAAATTCTTCATGACTTTTAATTGAATCACACCTCAATGAGAAGTTGAATAATTTACCTTGTGAGGATATATAACACATATAAAATTGAATCTCTGAGTTTTCCACTACAAAAATCAATCAAACTACTTAGGCATTTGATAAATATAATAGTTGGAATAAAACACACCGTAAAACTCCAAATGTTAATGAAATTAAAGCTTCACTAAATGTATTCAAAATCAATCTCTTCAATTGATCTTGAATTTCTTAAATTGAAAGCATTAGAGGTGTTAATAATTAAACAGAGATTTAGAATCAGTAACACTGACTGATTCTAATTTCGTAAAAGAAAAGTGTTTGAATAGATAAAAAAGATAAACTAGTAAGTTTTAAAATTCAAATGCTAATTTTTTAATCTATTATCATGTTCATTATATAGATAGAAATAAATTGATAATAGATTATAGAAATTGAAAAATAAGGAATAAAGAACACCCCCTTTCAATCTATTGTTACTACTCTACTCTCGAGTTCCTTTGTCTCTAGGTGGTTCTGTGGAAATCTATTGCTCTATCTAGGTGTCGAAGAAAAGAATGGGTTGAATTACGAATGAATGATAGGTCTTATTTTGTTGCCTCCTATTTTAAAATCATCTATCTTCTATTGCAAGTCACCGATATCCTCCACCGACTTCGATATGTCCTCAAAGTCGCCACACGTGTGCATTTTTGTCTAACACAATTTTCATAATATAAGAACCATTGTAACCAACTCAACTGCAATTAGTTAGGATGTACTAGGATTAAATTTTGGCTCATGTATGTATCTTAAAAATAGAGGAAAAATAATATATTTTAAACATAGTATGAAAATTTAATTAATTATAAAAACAATAAAAATAATAGATTAAAAGTTAGTTTATTAATTTATTATTTAAACGTATTATGATAATTACTTTATACTTATTTAAAGTTATTTATAATTAAATTTGTTTAATTTAATATTTTAATTAATTATTAATTTATAATTTTATGAAAATTATATATATCTCTATCTGTTATTATCATTTAATTTATTCAATTATAAAAGTTATTAATTTATTTAATTAAGTTTATAATTTATAATTATATTAAATTATTAATATTATTATTTAATATATATTTATTTGATTATTTTTTATTTGATTAATATTATTAGTAATTAGTTATTATATTTTTAATTTATATTATTATTTAATTTATGAAATTAATTACTTTATTTTAATTATTTATTTTAATATTATGTTTATAATTATTTTATTTATAATACTAAGTTAAAATTAGTATATTTATTAAATTTAATTTTAAAATTTAATTTTTTTTAATGAATTAGTTTATTTTAATGATTAGTTTAATTTTTGAATTATTAATTTTAAAATTTTATTTTTTTAGATTTTATTAATTTGTTTGTTATTATAATTTATAATATTATTTATTTTATTATTTATTTTTACATAACTATTTAATTAGTTTATTTTTTATTTATTTATTTATTTAGTTTTATTTATTCTTTTATTTATTATTTCTTAATACCCCTTCCTAATCTTCTTCTTCAATGCACGGGCAGGGAGGGGGGAGGGGTATGGTTTTTCTTAGAGAAGCAGCTTCGTGACAAATCCCTATAGGCGGCGGTGCACTACTCCTCATGCTTGTTAGACCTCTTTTAGCAGTGTCCCATGACAACCCGATGAGCAGTGGCGACGTCTCGATCTAGCGTCGAAGCCCTCCTCGGTAGAGGTTCTTCAGATCTCAGTGATGGACTCCTGGTTTTTGGTGGACGCAGAATAGGCTATGAAATACCCCTTGGAAATAACAATGTTTGGTGGATTTGGTGATCTACAATGGATTCAGGCGATATTCCATTTGAAATTGGCTTCATCCGAAGAAGATTAGGGGATCAATCTGGAAATGAGTTAGGATTTGATTCGTAAATGGATCTTCTTTGAAGAAAATTGTTGAAGAGCTGGGTTTATTGAGAATGGTGACGGTGGCAAGAGGATCGGTGAGATGTGATGGAATGCCAGTCTCAGTAGGTTGAGAAGGAATATTGTTGTCTGTAGCTTGAAGTACTGGTGGATGTTAAGGCGAGACAAAGGTGAAGGTTTCAACAGGTGTGAGTCGATAGGTGGCTACTGGATAGTGTCAATAGAAAAGGTAGGGGAGCGTCGGTAGGTTAAAGGAAGATTAACACCAGGTGTTGGTAGGTGAAAGGGGAAAATGTTTCGGTGAGACAGACACATAAATGAGGCTATCTGTACTTCTTTTTTAGTTGCAACGGTATCAGTAACTCATTGAAAAATGGAAAAGGAATGGGTATCTGTAGCTCGAGCTACCGATGGACTCTATAGGTGGGCAAGAAAGGAAAAATGATGATGGTTTAATTTTTTAACTACAATATTAAAAGGATAATATGTAATTATTTAAAATTAGTGAAAATATTTAAGAATTTAATAAACTTAAAACTATAATAATTAGATTAAAGAAATTATATTACAAAAAAATTTAAAAAAAACTTAAAATAAAATTTAAATTAGATAAAATAAATAATAAGAAACTCAATTTAAATTAAATAGTCAAATTATATAATCAAATTACTTATAGTAAAAACTTTAATTAATAATATTTATTTTTGTTTAACTTATTTGAAAATATTAAAGTAAAATATTTAGGTTAAACATAATGATTAAATTTATTAAATAAAATGATTAAACACCCAAAAATAACCCAGAATAAATCTGATAAGAAAAAAATTAATAAGTGTAATGAAAATTAAAGAAAAACTACAACAATGAGAATTAATAATTTAAATATTTAAAATAATAAATTAATTATAAAAAAATTAGTAATTTAGGAATTAAATTTTAAAATAAAAAGTGTGTTTAGTAACAAAATAATAAAAATAATTAATTAAATCATTAATAATTTAATAAAAATATGTGGAAAATTAATCAATTGTAAGGCCACATCAAATTCTTCAAAACTTAAACATTGTTTGTCCTTAAACAGTCCCATGTTTTATTAAATTGGAAAAACAAAAGTGTGTTTTGTTAATCAACTCCAAATGTTACATGTCAAACAATATAAAAATAGAGGACAAGAAACTGTTAGTGAGGCTTTTGAAAAAGAATATTTGAAATGAAATCTTGCCTAAATTCATATATTTAATGGGTAATTAAGAGAGAAAGGAGTCATCTACCCAGAAGATGTCATGACACATTTATGAAACTCCCTAATTAATTACTATAATTCAAATCCAAGTTCTAAGTTCAATATTGATAAAATTTTAAAAGTAGGTGGAATCAAGAACATAATAAAAATAACCATAAACATTAAATTTCCCCTAGGTTCTAAAAAGAAAAAATTAATTTAATTTTTTTGAATCACTTTATTGATATTTATTAAATGATTTCCATATAAAACAATTTCCCCCATCTTCATATGGAATTCTTTATTCCCCTCACCATAATGAACACATTTTTTACATTAGGAACTTTTTTATTATTTTTCCCATTTCCATATATCTTATGATAAGAACTATGAATATGCACTTATTAGTATTATATAAGGGCTATTCTTAACAAAAATCCAACCAATTTTTAGGGTCTCAAAGAATCACTCTGGGTTCCCAAATGTTTATTTTACTCTAGTTTCAAAAGATAAAAATGAAAAACATTTAAATTTTCTCAATAAGGTGACTACTTTTTAACAATGAAAAAATGAGAAGTGTCCTCTAAGAAAATGTTAAAACTTTTACTTCCTAATGTTATGATCTCAATTCCACAAACAAGTATCCTATATCACTTTCAAATATAGTTTATAAACCAAATATTCATAAACTAAGTAATCACAATCACTCAAAAATCATCCATCATTAGGAATTTCAAATTCAAATTATTAACTACCATAAAAGTATTATCCTTATTAAATACTCATTTGAAGTACAATGTATGGCCAAAATAATCTCAAAATTTTTAATTATTTTTATAAATATTAACCATTTGTTTACTAAAAATTAAAGAGAAATGGGATTTTTTGAGATTTCAATAAGACAATGTTTTGATCAATCATTAATTGACCCCCTCCCCCACACTTAAAACCCAAAATTTTCCCCAAAGTTGAGTTCAAACATGGAGAAGAACAATTTCAACTTTTAATGTTCAAAAATGATTTTCAATATAGTAGATTAGTGAAATGTATCAAGGTCTTAATACAGTTCAAATGGTAATAATTGTCCCCAAAATATTATACAGAATCACATGTATGTATACGCATTACCATTTAATATATTGACAAATATTTTCAATTAAATTAAAATATTTTCATGTAAAATAATGAATTATACAGTAAATTCGGTATTACAAGATTGAAAATTTGATTCAAAAAAGGGATTAATAGAGTAGAAATATTTTGGCTATCCAGCCTACAAATTTAAACAGGTTTAATAAAAAATGAAAACCAGCCAACATATATCCCCCATATTTAATTTCGTATAATGAAGATATTTTAATAAAAATGAAATGAAATTTTCAGAAATTAATCATAATATGTATAATTTTCAGAAAACATGATACAAAGTAGCCGAATATTTCTAGCATAGTGAAGGAATATTTTCCAAAAGTAGCAGAAAATTATTGATTCACCGACACTAGTGTTAGTGACTCAATTGAATCGATGACTCAAGGGAATTGGTGAGTTAGTGACTCACCAAAATTAGTGATTTTTTTTAATGTAAAATTTGTTGAAAATAAATACATAAGTAAAGAGTAAAGAACTTCCAAGACTAAAATTTTGAACAAACATTATTCATTATAGGAATTACACTCCTTTCTGACACCATCAGTATCATACTCTAAAAACAAAGAGAAGGAACACTAATTACAAAACTATAGTAGAGATAGAGAATACAAAAGATAAAAAAGTAGCACCTTATTCAAAACATAACAAGAAGGAAAGTAAAGATAAACCATGAACCACAGGTTGAATCCCATGAAGCATTGAGTTTTAAGTCTTCAGTTAGAAATTATTTTGACTAAATTTTCAAGCATAGTGAAGGCAACAAATCCCTTTGTATGTACGTCAAAATAGAGTTTGACTCAATCCTCATTAACCTGTATGGGTTTGTTCTCCTTTACAACAATTTCTACAGCTATATTTTTCAAAACTCTAATAATTTTAAATGGCCTAGACTACTTGGATTTTAGTTTTCTGGGAAAGATCTTATGTCTGGAATTAAAGAGAATGACATTATTTATGGGTTTAAATTATATTTTATGTATTAAAAAATCATGAAAAAAATTAATTTCTCTCTATGTATATCCTATAATTTCCATAATAATCTATCCTTATATCATCAAGTTCACTCAACTCAAACATTATCCTTTCACAAACACTTTTAAAATAAAAATTCAGTGCCTTAACTACACAATATAAATTGTGTTGAAACTCTACTGGAAAATGGAATCCTTTACCTGACAATAATCTTTAAGGATACATATCTATTGGAGTCATAAAACTTGTTCTATATTCCCATAAAGCATCATCTATCTTCAAAGATTAGTCCTCCCTAAAGTTTAAGAATGTTTTCTCTAAGATCTGATTTATCTCCCTATTTAATATTTCTACATTCCCACTAGATTATGGATGATAGGCAGTACCAGTTTTATTAACACAATAATACATTTCCATTAAATCCTTAGGAATGGAGTTTTTGAAATGTGTTCTATTATCATTTATAAAGGCTTTGGGTACTCCAAATCTTGAAAGTATATTCTTTTTTAAAAATTTAATTACACTATTTTTTTTTTGGAAGATCTACTGACTCAACCCACTTTGAAACATAATATATAGCCACTAGAATATATTCAATCCCATTAGATGGTGGAAATGGACACATAAAATCTTAACCCTAGACATTAAAAATCTCTACTTCCAGAATACCCTTTTGATGAAGCTCTTATTTCCAACCAATATTGCATAACATTTTGCACCTATCACGTCCTTAAAAAAATCTTCTAGCTTCCTTGAATAAGGTGGGACAATAGAAATACGATTGAAGGAATCCTCTCACCACTATGGTGTCCTCCCAAATGTGAGGAGTGATAACTTTCTAGAATAGGTAGTATCTCATCAATGAGCACAAACCTTCTAAGAATACCATCATCACATATCCTAAACAATAAAGGGTCTCTCCAAGGGTAATACATAAGTTTTGAAATAAATTTCTTCCAGTGGTTATTTGACAAGTCTTTCGAAATGACACTAGTTACCTAACATTTCATATAATATGCAAACCATGCTGAATAACTAATGGAGACAATGATTAGCTTTTCATCAAGAAAGGAAGATTTTATCTCACTTGGATCATCACAATGTGTGTGAGTAATCCTAGAAATATGATCTAAAACTATGTTTTCACCTCCATTATTATCTCTAATTTGTAAGTCAAATTATTGGAACAAAAAAATCCATCTAATCAACCTAGGCTTAGACTCCCTCTTAGATAACCAATATCTTAGGGTAGGATTGTCAGGGAAGATAATGACTTTAGATCCTAAAAGATATTGCCTAAAATTATCAATAAAAAACACAACAGCTAACCACTCCTTGTTAGTGGTGGTATAATTTCTTTGTACCTCATCTAGGATCATAATAGAATAATAAACCACATGTAGCTTCTTAACTCTTCTCTATATAAGGACAGATCCATCATCCATATCACTAGCATCACACATTAATTCAAATGGAAGTTTCTAATCAGGTACATTGATAATATGTTATGTAGTGAGTTTTTTCGTAATAAAATTAAAAAAAATTATAAAGATTTCATAAAACAAAAAGGGTGCGTCATTAATAAGAAAAGAACACAATGGATTTTTATTTTAGATAATTCTTTGATAAATCTCCGATAGAAACCAACATGCCCTAGAAATCATATAACACCCTTTACATTCTCAGGAGGTGGTAATTTTTGAATAACATACATTTTAGTAGTGTGAACTTCTAAACCCTTCTTAGAGACTTTATGTCCGAGCATAACCCCCCCAGTGACCATGAATCATCATTTTTTCTAGTTGAGAACAAGTTTGGACTCTAAATATCTCTCAAGAACTAACTCTAAATTTATTAAGAAAGTATCAAATGTGTTTCCCACGATAGATAATTTATCCACGAAAACATCTATTATTCTCTCAATCATATCAGATAATATAGTCATTATACACCTTTAAAAGACATTAGGATCTCCACATAACCCAAAAGGCATCTGCCAGTAGGTAAATGCCCTAAAGGGACATGTAAAGGTAATTTTATCCTGATCCTATAGAGTTATTGAAATTTGGTTGTAACTAAAATACCCATCTAGAAAAAAGAAAATTTAATTCACTGCAAGACTCTCAATAATTTGATCAAGTAAGTGCATTAGAAAGTGGTCCTTGTGGTTAAATTGAGATTCCAATATTCTACACATACTCTTCAATTAGTGGGTATATTAACATCAATTTCATCATTTTTCACATTTGTAACAATAGTGAAACATCATTTATTAGGGACTACATGGACCAGACTGACCGAATTGCTATCATAAATTGGATAGATTATACCAGTGTTTAATAGTTTGATGACTTATTCTCCAAAATCCCCGTTTATGTTGTGATACAATATTCTTTGACACTATGCTCAAGGTTTATGGTCTGTATCTATAGGAATTTTATATATAAAGAATGGATAAATAATTCCCTTAATATCAGAAATGGTCCAACCTATGAATGCTTTTAATTTCTTAAAAACATTTAATAATCTTTTTATTTGATTATCATTCTGCTCAATAGAAATTCTAATAGGAAGTGTGGAATTCTCACCCAAAACTGAATATTTTATATGTTTAAAATGTGGTTTCAATTCAAGAACGAGTATTTTTCACTTGAAGGAAATATTTTGATCCTAGGAGGTCTAAGTTAATAAAAATATTCCTTATAGGGAGTTTTCAATTATGAATGATTTTTAATTTCTAAATGATATTTAGAATTTCTAGTACTACTGTCCAAAGTTGACATCTCACTGTCCATGAATTTGAATCCTGAATTTTGGAAATTTAATAAAGAAGAAGAATTAAATTGTTCTATAATATATCATTATACTTCATTACTTTTGGTATAAGTGTAATTACTAGAAGGATAAACCGCATGTTCACTACATAGATCATTTTGTTAATAAAAAGATGAAATATATCCCAGAGAAGCAGAAACTGGATAGTTGTCCAGTTCTAGAAAATTTTACAGATTTTTAGTTTAAGTAGATTGATCAGAATATGAAAAGTGATTTTCAGCTTCCATATTTATTTCTTCATCAAATGATTCATTTTTATACTCTACAAAATTTTCAAATTAAAATCCATCTTCAATGAATTATATCTTAGAGTATATTTCATAAAATGCTGGTCCCTTGATATTTTTTAAGACATTGAATTATTCCTGTTGATCTCTAATCTTAAAGATCAACTGACGCTTAGACACATCTATGACTACTCCACCAGTAGCTTAGAAGGGCCTACCTAGAATGATGAGCACCTCTTAGTCACACTCCATATCATTTACTAAGAAGCCAATATGAAAAAAAGCTTCCCAAATCTAACTAGAATGTCATCTACCCTCCCCACAAGATAATTTAAAGAACAATAAACCAGCTGAAGGATGAAAGTGGTGGGTTGAGGATTAAAAATATCCATTATTGAAATAGTGAGAATGAGATTAGGTTGATATTATCACCTAAGTAACACATACAGTTGAGTTGACTAGAATTTCTTAAGGTACAAATTATGAGAAACCTATGTGGGTCTTTGAGTTTGGGTGGGATCTTCTATTAGAGCACAACAATGCACTACTCAGTGATGGTGTAGGTTGAAATTTCTTCAAGAGTTTTTTTCTTTAAAAAAATATTTTTACGGGATTGAAAATAATATGGGAATTAAATAAAAGCTTGTATGAATGGGATGTTCACTTGGAACTTGGTTAAAAACCCAATGAACTGAAGAAGCTCATCCTTAGTGTCTCTTTGGGGTTTCAACTTTTTAGGGAAATGGATAGGTTGGGGAAAATTCTAAGGAAAATAGGAATATACCTAATCTCTTCAGCATGTTTATATTTTACATTATACATTTAATTTCTAAAATAATTTTCAAATTGTTTTCCAGGTGAAAGTATTATATTTTGATTATTTTCAAGACTTTTATTTTGATTTTTAGATTCTAAACAAATTGTATTTTTATTTCCATACTGACTTGGTTTTTCTGTTTTGGAATTTTCAAATTCTTTTCTAGATATAATTTGTGTATTATTCCCACTTTTAATTACAAATCCATTGGAATTATCTCTAGGTTTTAGTTCAGTTGAGCTTGGATATCTACCTTCATCCTTATATGAAACTTCTTTAGCAATTTAGACCCTAGAGTTTCTATATTTTTCATTCTAACATAATTTTGAATTTTATCAGATTCATATAGGGCTTGATGTTTATTCAATTTAATTTTAATTATTTCCTCTTGAGAGTCCGTTCTATTTAAAATTTAATCCAATGTTGAAGTCACTTGAACATTATAATTTCCTTGAGAATTAGAAGATTTTTCCCTTTATTGATTTTGAAATGTTTTTTAGGTTGATTTTGATAAGCATGGGTAGTAGGTTGTTTGATTGATCCTTAATCCTTCCAAGACAAATTGGGATAGTTCTTCTAGCCTTGGTTATAATTATTTTAAAAGGAGTCTTCCTTAGTAGGAATCCTAGGAAAATAATTAACAAAATATGTGTTCTCCTGTTGTTTGGAAGGCATGTTGAAGTTGGGACATAAGTTCTGATTGTGCCCAAACATGTCGTACTTAGAACAATATTCTATTAGTGATTGGTTTGTGTTTTTACATCCCAATTGATATAAAAATTGTCTATAATTATGGTTCATTAAATATTGATGTTGGTTGGTGATTTTATGAAATCTATATTGAGGGTCATTTCCGGTTCCAGAACCAGTGTTGGCATTTCTAGTCACTCATTTTATTCCTGCTTTTTTATGTTGGGAGTTCAAGACAAGGTTGTTGAAAATTTTTCTTAACTTTTCACTAGTTTTATCATTGTAATTTCCAGTAGCAACTTGGTCAACTTGATTTTTCCCAAAGAAGGATATCCCTTCATAGAAGGTATCTATGAAGAGGTGGGATGAGATTTGATGATGGGGACATTACCTAAGAAAGTCCCTAAATCTAACACATGGCTCATGAAAGGCTTCAACATCCTCTTGATAAAAAAATTTTATTTTGGTTATAAGTTATGCTTTATCTATTTGGGGATAATATTTAATTATAAATGAGTTCTACACTTGATCCCGAATCTCAAAAAATGTTCTCATTTAGACTAAAAACCCAATTTCTAGCATTAAATTTAAGGGAAAAGGGAAATACTCTCATTATATGTACATTTTATATGATTCATAATAGTGTAAGTTGTTGTATTGTATTGTAGAAATATCTAATGAAGGATAAAGAGTCCTCATTAGAGATTTAATTGAAATCAGGTAATAGTGAAATGTGGGGCAGTTTTAGTTCATAGTTCCTAGTTCTAGGTGAAACATGAGGGAGATAGAACTCCCTTATACATGGCCTCTATATCTATTTTAAAAGTTTAGGTTGAAAGTTCTATTGATTATGAGGTCTCCGAATTCTCTCTTCAAAATATTCCATTTTAGTTTTGTTCTTGTTTTTTAGAGTAGTTAATTATTTATCTATTTTTGGGTTTAGGGGATCTATTCTAATAGTGGAAGAACTTGTGATCCTGAAAATGATGATAATAGTGTAAAATAAGAACAAACATTAGCACATGAAATATTAAGAAGAAATTAGTAAAGTACAATGAAATAAAAATGAATGTAATAGAAAAAATAACAGAACAAAATCAAGAATAATTTGACAGAAAAAAAAATTTAACAGTTTTCCATTTTCAATTTTTTTGAGCATTTTTTTAAATAAATTTTTTGGAAATGTTTTTTCTTCAATAAAAGTGGTCGCTCAAAGACTTCCCCAACAATAGAATGAAAAACAAGACTTTATCATTATTAAAAATGACTCAATGTTTAAAAATTAATGTTTTCCTATTCACTATAATGTATAGTGGTTTGTAGGATCTAACCCATAGGGAAGGTAAGTGACAATAATTTTTTTTTTCTTTTCTTCAAAACACCCCACTATTGTCAGTAGGGTGGAGACTTATTTTTTATTCATTTTAATTTTTATATTTTTGTGTCTTTTTAAATGATTAAATAATGTTTAACAAGGAAACTAAATATTTAGCTAAAATAAGAATAAAATATGAAAAAACTATGAAATATAACATAGAAGCAAATAATATAGAGAAATAGTTCAAGATGAACATTTAGAAATTCCTAAAATATTGGTTTAAAGGACGAATTCTTTAGAATTTTTAATTGAATCACACCTCAATACAAATTTGAAAAATTTCCCTTTCAAGGAGATTCCATACACAAAATATCGAATCTCGGAGTTTTCAACCCCAAAAATTAATCGGACTACTTAGTAATTTGATAAAGGTAATAGTTAGAATAAAACTCACTGTAAAAATCCAGTGGGTAATGAAATTAAAGCTTGGATATATGTATTAAAAAATAAATTTCATTGATTGATCCTCAATTTTTGAAATTTAAAATAGTATATGTTTGAAATATTAAACAAAGAATCAGGATTAGTCTCACTGACATATTATCATTTTGTAAAAGAAATGTGTGTAAATAAATAAAAAAGGTAAAACAGTAAGTTTTAAAATTTTGGAGCTAAAATTTTATACCTATGATCATGTTGATTACATATATTGAAATTGTTTTATTACATAGTATATAGTTTAAAAATGAAGGAAGAAAGAACCCCCTTCCAATATTGTGTTGCTACTCTTCTCTCAGGCTCCTACGCCTCCAGGTAGTTACATGGAAATCTACTACTCTCCCCAGGTGTCGTAGGAATGAATGAGTTGAATGATTAATGAATGATAGGTCCTTTGTTATTGCCTCATATTTTTAAATCATCTATATTCTACTTCAAGTCACTTACATCCTTCACTAACTTCGATAAGTCCTAAAAGTCATCACACATGTGCATTTTTGTTTTCTGAAACGCTCATCATAATATCAGAACCCTTTTAATTAACTCTGCTCCAGTTAGTTAGGATGCATCAGGGAGGAATTTCGGCTCCAACATGTATCCGTAAAACAAAGGGTCAAACAATATTGTTTAAACATAATAAGAAAATTTAATTAATTTAATTAATTATGAAAATAGTAAAAATATTAGATAAAATGTTTGTTTATTAATATATTATATAAAATTATTATGATAATTAATTTATACTTATTTAAATTTATTTATAATTAAATTTTGTTAATTTATTATTTTAATTAATTATTTTTTTAATTTTATTAACATTATATATCTGTCTATATGTTATTATCATTTAAATTATTTAAATATAAAAGTTGTTAATTTATTTAATTGACTTTATAATTTATAATTAGATAAATTATTTATATTATAATTTAAAATATATTTACGTGTTTATTTTTTATTAGATTAATATTATTAGTAATTATTTATATATTTTTAGATAATATTATTATTTATTTAGTTCAATTATTTACTTTATTTAAATTTTTAATTTTATTATTATTATTCTTATATTTAAAAATATAAGTTATAATTACTATATTTATTAATGTAAATTTTAAAATATCATTCATTTGAATAAATTGGTGTATTTTAATTATTAGTTTAATTATTGAATTATTAATATAAAAAATTTTATAATTTTAAATTTTTTAATATGTTTCATTTTTATAATTTATAAAATTATTATTATTATTTATTTATTTTTAATTAATTATTTAATTAGTTTAATTTTTATTTATTTATTATCATTTTTATTTTAATTTAATAATTATTATTATTTTTTAATCCCCCTCCCAAATCTTCTTCTTCAGCACATGAGGGGTTCTGGTTCTTCGTAGAGAAGCAGCGGCATGATGTCTCCCTAAAGGCGGTGGTAGACCGCTCCTCAGGGCGGTGGGACCTCCTTTGACAGTTTAATGTGATGGCCTGACGATCAGTCATGGTGTCACAGTCCATCGTCAAATCCCTCCTTGGTGGCGGTTCACTAGATCTACAACGGATTTGGGTGGTTGTGGGTTTGAGCTTGGATTCATCCATAGCAGATTTGGGGATTATATCTGGAAATGAGTCCGGATTTTATTTTTGAATGGATATGTTTTGTAGACAATGATTGAAGAGCTGTGTTTTGTGAGAATGGTGATGGTGGCTGGAGGATCAATGAGATGTGCTAGAATGGCAGTATCAGAAGGGTAAGAGGGAATAAGGGTGTTGGTATCTCAAAGTACCATAGAAGTTAAGTCCAAACAAAGGTGATGATGTCAGTTAGTGGGGTTTGATAGGTGGATGCTAGACATTGTCAGTAGCAAAGGCAGGGGAGCATCTGTAGGTAGAAGGAAGAGTAGCATCAGGTGTCAGTAGATGAAAGGGTAAGGAGTAATCGATAAGATAAACATGTGAATGAGGCTATTGGTTGGTTATTTTTGGCTGAAACAGTATTGGAAGCTCATTGAAAAAAAGGAAAATGAAGGGGTATCGGTAGCTCAAGATACTGGTGTACAGCATCACTGGAACAATAATGGAAAAATTACGGTGGTTTAATTTCATAACTGCAATGTTAAAATAATAATCAATAATTACTTAAAATAAGTTAAAACATTTAAGAATTAAAGTACTAAAAACAAGAAAAATTAAATTAATGAAATTACATTAAACATAAATCTAAAATAAAAAACATAAACTAAAATTAAAAGAAGAGAAAATAAATAATAAAAAACTATATTTAAATTCAACTGTTAAATCACAAAATTAAATTATAAATTGTAAACACATTAATTAATAAAACTAATTTATGTTAAAATGATTTGAAAATATGAAAGAAAAATATTTAGTTTAAAGTTAAAGATTCAATTTATTTAATAAATTGATTAAACACCCAAAGATAACCTAGAATAAATCAAAAAATCATAAAAAAAAATTAACAAGCGTAATGAAAATTAATGAAAAACTACAACACTAAACATTAATAATTTAAAATTCTAAAATACTAAAATAATTATAAAAATGTATAAATTTAAAAATTAAATTGTAAAATAACAAAAGTTCATTTATTAGAAGAAAGAGTAAAAGTTTTTGAATATATCATTCATAGATTAATAAAAATATGTGGAAAATTAATCAATTTTAAGGCCATATCAATATTATCTCCATCATCATACCCAACTGTGAGATGTGTTAATGGAAAAATGAATGACATCAGTTTGCGATGCAGTAGTCGGCCATACACATGAATAATGATTTCATATCCCATTTGAAGGAACTGGAGATGGTAGTATATCATTACATCAATATTAAAAATTCTCAGTATTTGTAGGATAATTTATGTTATTTTATTATATTTCTTTAATATGAATTTAATGATGTGGATAATGAAATAAAATAAACATTCTCATTGAAGAACATTACATCTCCTTTGGGTAAAATCCTTAGGTTTTCACCAAAATCCTTCATATGTTCAATTTATTCCAAAAATAAGGCCTCTAAAATGAGGGGAAGAATGTTTGGAAGTACTTCTAGTAGGTATTTTCGGAACCAAAAGGTTGTGAATATGTGAATATGATTAGGGACGATGTGGTCTTTTATAAGTTAGGTGAGTGGCACAAATGTAATATTTTGAAAGAAAAAGGAGTACCCATATTTTCCACATGACACAAGGGTCCAAAATAAATTATTATGAAGAAATAGATATTATAATTTTTAAATATGGCCATACAATATCTTTTATATAAGTTTTAGGTCAACATAGAAATTATCTTTTTAGTTTAAACCCAGATAAATCCATTTTTACCTTAACAACGTTAATTAATTTTTACCATTTTTACTATTCATAATGGAAAAGAATAATATCGAACTTATTAGATATTAAAATTTATTATGATTAAAAATATGGAATCCATTATTTCAAATTAAATTCAAAGAATTTGAAAAATATAATTTAGATTTAATCATACACATGCGATGAGAATGCTGGTTTTTACAGAGCAACTGATCAAAATTTTACAAAATCTTTTGTGTCAAAATTCAACAACAAATTTTCCTTTGAAATGAATTAGATTAAAATATATATAATTGAACTAATTTTACTTTAAAACAAATTCAAAATATAATTGTAAATTATAAATTATTTAAATGAAAATTTAGTTTTCAATTAAAATTCATTATTTTTCATTATTATAAAAAAATGAATGTTTTTATGAAAATAAAAAAAACCTAAGATAATATCAGTATTATGATTTCAAAAAAAATAATTTTTTCCAATAATTTTTTGTAAAATTTTCTTAAAAAAATTACATATTGTGTGCAAGACACTACTAATTCGTCTTTCAGAAAAAAAATACATTTTTCATAAAAATTTTCTTTTTACTTCCATTTATTATTATCTTTATTTATAATAAATAGATAAGAAATATACATGTGTAAAATATGTATTTATCATAATTTAATTCTACTCATAACCTCTAATTTAACATATATTTTATAATGGTCATGTTTAAAAAATATTTTAATAGAGTTTCGCATTTCATTTATAATCAGTGTTGTGTGCATAAAATGATATAAATAAAAGTAAATATATTTTAAAAAAGTATATTGTAAAGTCTTGGGGTATTACAGATTCTAAAGAGGCTTTGTATCTAAAGGAGGAATTTTATAAAAGTTTTCAGAAGTAAAAAACAAAAAAAGAAGTAGGATGTTAAGGAAAAATCTAAGTGGCTAATAATTTTCATAGAGAATTTGAACTATAAAATAAAGAAGTCTGAAACAGTCATAAATTTGTTCCTTCAAACATTTTTTTGTCCCAAATATGTTAAATTCCTTGATGGTTGGGGTGAATTGGGATATGATATATTTAAAAAAAAACCCTTTGGATCTTGTTTTCTTATTAAACAAAACATTTTCTCTCCTTTATTCTTAGTAACGTATGAGAAAAAAATGAAAACATACACGAGACATGATAATTTTATCAATTTTAAACTTACTAGGATATGTAAAAGAAACACATATAGCATATTTTCTTATATACCAAATCAAATAAAGTGTACTACAATTAGAAAGATCATAGTGGACTTTCTATCCCTCATGATTCACTACAAATTACAATTTGAAAGCCCATTACTCTCTCAACTAAAGTTGTCTAATTGATACATTGGAATATTTATTTTTTGACCACTTGAATAAATATTATTTACACCTAATTTTGTGAATATTTTTGCTATAATTTAATCCACTTAATTAATTTATTCTTACCATAGAATTTCTGGAAAATACTTTTAGTTTTAGTAAGTTCCAGTTTCATGAAACACTTTATCTAGTTCTATAAATCTACCCCATTTTTAACAAAAAATCACTTTCACAAAAAAACCAAACCTTTTAAAAATATTTCTATACATTCATGAATCTACCTTAGTCATATTAACCCGTGGTGTTTCTTCTTAGAACTAATGTTCATATTAAACCTCTACTTAAGAAAATTATTTATGAAACTCGTTCATAAATTAAAAGAAATTAGATATTTATTAGGGTTTCTTTTTTTAATGGAGGGGGTTATAAATTATTAATATATATTTACATTCCTTCACCAATCATTTTTATTATCAACCACTTTTTTAAAAAACTCTTTAGTTTGTTCATAAAAAAACCACCATCATGAAACTTTCCCTGGAATTTAAGTAGTCCCAAAACAGACCTTATTTTTAGAAGATTTATTCTGTAAATCCCCAATATTTCATGAAATAAACTATCATTAATGAAAATATTCCACCTTATACATACAATATATTATACCAGTTCCAGAGATTCCATAACTCTGTCAAGGTTATTTATTAACATACATTATCAAAATTCATGTTGTAACTTCATAGTTGTCCTTGACAACCTACATTGTCAACAAACAAAAATAACCCAAAAATAACTATAGACTCACCTTGAGGAATATTTTTCTAATAATCTACCCCACTAGGTTTTTTCATAACTATTCATTTATAATACTTATTTTAATTTTCTGTCTCCATCCGGTTGACACAACATTTATCTCCTCCATTTATAACAAAACATTGTATCTTGTGACTCTAGATAGTGAACTATGGTTTAATCAACACATATTTTAATATCACATGAGCCATGATGGGCATGAGAAAAAATCTAATCATGATACGTTCATCAATGAATCACTTTATTCTCAAAACACCCTTTTCAATACACTTTCTTTATAGTGGAAAATTTTAATCATCTCTAAGAGAGTCATGAAACATGAGAAGACTTACTCTTCAACAACACTATAAAACTACTTCCATTAAGAACCCCATTAGTGAGGATATATAAACATTGATCGAAAATATTTAGAATCATAATATCTGAAACTCTATCTTTATATGCTCCACTTTTTATCTACTCCCAATGTTCATTTTTTTAGGCTTTCATGAACTCAACTTCTCCCTATTGTCAATGAATACAATGATCACTCTTTTGTGGTATAAAACTTGGTAAAAAACAAATATTGGCACATAAGGAAAAAAACAAACCATACCTTGGGGGAGAGGATGATCTACTTCTATACTTATTCAAGTGTGGGTAGTTGATTGAGTTCTAAGAGTAAGTTGTTTATGTTTATATTATTATTTGGGTAAGGACTCTGTTATAATATGTACAACCTATAGTTATGTAGGCATATACAGTAACTTCATAAATCCATGATCCACTTTATCATTGGTTAAATGATACATTATTTTAATGTTTCTTTTCCATGAGTGATGGAATCTATTTTTTCAATGATTTATAGCACATGAATTTTCATAATGAACTCTAATTAGAGAATTTACTTAAAGTACCATATCTTAAATGTTTTTCTTTGTCCACAATAATTTTGTAAAACCTAGAGTAGAAAAAATATATTCCACTTATACAGTGCTTAATGAATATTAATATTGTTTCTTTTTTGGGTTAGAAATACCTAATCCACTAAGATATAATGCACCACCTGAAATTTATTTTATATTTACTACTGAATTCGACCAATTTAAATATGTATTAACTAATAAGTCTTATTGATATTTTCTATTGTATATAAAATCAATATCCCTTGTTCCCTAGATATACTATAGAATTAATTTGACTACTAGAAAGTGGATTTAATATTTATTTCATTGATACCACACCACTTGAATTGTGATAGAAAAATATCAGGTTATATGTTATTATATACAATAGACTATTAGTGATCAACTTATATTCAATAACATTGACTTCTTTTCCTTCATCATCTCCTAACTATTTCATTTCGTTATCCAATAGAGTTTTTATCTCCTTGAAAGTATACATTAAAAATCTTATTATGACATCCTTGGAATACATTTATTGAGAAATGAATGTGTCATTCCTTTATTGTGTCTCCTATAAACCAAGAAAACATATTAGTTCTCCGATCATTGACATTTTAAACTCATTTTCGTGAATTATTTTCAGTATACATCATCTGATCAACCAAAGATTATGTAATAAAAATACAACAACACCATTATCCTTTGATTGCTCACACTATTGAAATATATATTGTAATTGACTTCATGTTTCTCAAAACATGATTCTTGAAAAAATTATCATGTCTTGAATACTAAGCTCTTGATTCTTGATTGAACCCATACAATGCTTTCCTTAGAAAAAAAAATTTATTCTCATATTCATTCATAAGAAAACTATATTTCTATTTGATGTACACCTCTTCCTACATAACACCATTCATAAATGATAATTTTACATCCATATAGAAGAATTTAAATTTAATTTTCACTATAATTTCCCTTAATAATCAAATTGAATCGAGCCATGTAATATGTGAAAATGTTTCAATGACTTATATTCCTTTAATATTAGATATTCCTTGGAAAACGAGTCCAGTTTTTTTTGAATTACTATTCTATATTAATTTATTTTATTTATAAAAGACCCATTTGTTCTTAACAAAACTCTTATCTTCCAGCCTTGAAACAGTCTCCCATGTCTAATTTTTTTTATTTTTTAATTACTTAATTCATATATTAAATATAATTTTTCTCTTCAGATAATAATTTATAATATTTCAGCTCTAACTAATATAGGTAGGATGACTACTATAAAAAAATCATTATCCTTGTTAGGACTAGAACTTCTTGATCACTGATGATATTATGCTTATCAATTTAATCTGGGCTATTTATTTTCTATATAGATACACATATGTTTTCATCCTTTTCGTCATCTGGGTAATATTCTAAATCAACTTCAGTAACATTAACTCCACCAAACCCACTCATATCTTCATTCCTATCCACCAGATTTAACTCATTTATTTTCTGGTGATTTTACTCATTTTCTCCATAATAATGTAACTGATTTCTATAACATTCCTCAGTGACTATTTAAGACTTTATATGATTTTATTTTTCTTGAGTATCCAAGAAATATCCATTTATCTCCATAGGATTCAAACATACTTTTTTATACTAATTGAGAATGAAAAGTTTAATACCAAAAATTTAAAATTAATTTAATGTATTCTTCTTTACATTACATTTCTACTATGTAATATTATCTTCCTTTGGTAATAATAAGGTTTTATTATATATATAGAGTGACGTCAACACTTCTACCTTCCAAAAACTTTCTTTATGGAATTTCATAATATGGATCATTCTGGACATGTTTAAAATATGATTTCTTCTCTCAACTACTTAATTTTTTGTGGATTTCTTAATACTAAAACTCGGATCCTTATCCCATAATTCTTGAGATAATCCCCCATGTAGATGTTTGTTAGTCCTATTTCATTATCTATTTGGAACTTCCATATTTTTTTTATCTATCATCATTTCAACTTCCCTTCAATAATTTATTATATAATTAAACACCTCAAACTTATGGGTGATAATTGATACCCATTCCATTATACATAAATCAAAATTTATGTGAATATAATATATCTTCACATTAATATATATTGGTATAATAATTCTACACACATCAATACGAACCAGTTAAAAAACATTGTTGACATTTGATCTATTTCATTACATTTGTTTCGAGTAATATTCATTTTTTTGAATAAATTCACATGGGAGTATGATCATGTAATAACATAGGTAGGTCTCAAGTAGAATCACATTTTACCTTATTTCCCTAGGATGGTTTGGTCCTATGACAAAGGTGATTATGAAATAACCCATTTTATCCTCCCTTAGTTATAATATAGATATCCCCTTCTCTAATAAAAAGGTATAGATTCCCATTTTTATTCATTACCTATTAAAAAATACACCATATTTTCCCATGATTATACAAATAGTCTTGGTAAAAACATATAGAATTTACCAAGTTAAAGAGTTTAAAAACACATAGAAGGTTGTGATTGAGTCCTTCCATATATAAGGCATCATAATGTCTTATATTATTTCCACTAAACCGGAATTTTCTTGAAATAATAATAATCATTCCTTGATCATTTAAAAATATGATAACTTTTTCTTTTTCATACTTGATTCCATTCACAATATCCTTATAAACATCATGTGGAAGGTTCATCCACTATTAATGGCCTATATTCTAATGTAATATTATACATTGCAGGTAATCTCTCCAACTAATGACTACTCATCTCTTTTCTTTTTCTTCCACATATTTGTCTTCATTATTGAAGTTGAATGATAGTCATATCTTCCACAGAGTACAATAGACTGAATTCATATTCCAAAACTGAAAATATATTTTTTAGATAATTCGATGATTCCTTGAGTTGATTCGTACTTACAATTTGGATTTTCTTTGGTACATGCCCCTTCATTGATTATGAGAAATATCTATCCATGTGTCTCAATCCTCCACTCAAAAAAAATTGATTATCAAAGGCATTCCTAGAATAATAAACTTCATTTGTATGCCTTTATTACACTTGTACTCAAGGTACCTCTTTTCTATGGAACAATCATTTTGAGAGCATCATATCTTTCTATTTTAGTGACACATAATAAAATGTGCATTCCTATACATCATTGTTTCACCAGTCATCACCCCTTGGGATATCAAAATATTCTAAAAAAATTCAAACCCAAATTTAAATTTAACCCTAGAGTGGGTTCTAGTTCTCTGACATGAACCATTAGTACTTTCGATTTATGTTTAATCCACAATACAATTGTGCAATTTTTATGTGTCATTATCTTCTCAAGACATTTCTTTAACTATTTTTCAAGACCTCTAAATTATAATTTATCCTTTTGTCACTAATGAAACCTGATTGTTTGATATCATATCGGGAATTAAGAGATTATCTTGATACTTTACCTTTCTTCATAGTCCAACAACTTCCTCCTAAAGTTCTTTGGTATATTAAACTCAATATTTTACATTGTTTGATAGAATAATGATAAAATTAGTATATTCTTAAACGTTAATATTGAACTCATTGACTATTTAGAGTTTTTTTAATTTTTTGATTTTATATTTTTAATTCCATCCACAAACTCATAATTTTCTTCTTCTTACAACTACATATAGGGTTTATCATCTCGAAATAATAATTTGTATTTCTTTATTTTATCTCATAAAACATATATCTTCTCAATAAAAGATTCTAATTCAACCTAGATGTCAACTCTTCCCTTGAATCCTACTTCATCATATTCACATTCTTCCATTTTTGGGAGTTACAAACTACTGAAACCATATAATATCCTCTATGATCCTTACTATTTTTCATATATTCTACCACATATTATTTTGTATTGTAATATTATTGTAAGATAAAATTATTCATTAAGAAGAAATTTCTCTTAGTATTCTTCTTTCAATTCATACTAGTTTTTTAATTCTTCTTGGTAGTTTCATCATTATCTTTTTTATCATCCTAAAATTTCTTAGAGAGTTTACTATAAGATTTCCAACTTCTCCATGAATAAATCATGCAATAATATGTTTAACACAAAACATTCATTTTTCCCTTTATAAGTTGAAGTAAAGGAATGAAATAACATAATCCACAACCTATTATTCCTGAACATCTTCTATATTCATATTTTTCATAGCCTTGAATGCCACCTCTTTAGAATTTCCATTTTCTAAAGACCTGTTATCATCATTTCTCATATCATATGCAACAAGAGTACTGTGTAATAAAACCAATGTTTGTTCCTTTGGATATTTATATTCTAGTAAATAAATGTTCAAATTGAATTGAGGTGTAATTGTTCTCAATATGTGTGTATATATCATTATATCTTCATGAATCCTATTAAGATCCAAAATTTATTCCATGACTAAATTCATCTTTTAAAAAAATACATCAACATACCCAATGGGGTGTATTCTCATGGACTCATATTTATTCTAAAAAACATAAAATTTAGCTTTTAAAACTTTTAAATTACCTTTGTAGATATTTATAATCTTTCCCACATGGAATTTGATGACTTACCTGACCTCACCTTGCACAAATTGTGTTGGAAAAAGATCTCCTTAAAGAATTGATTCCTTTGGCATTGACATATAATTCTCTTAGATATCCTTTGGATAATGCAATTCCATCCATACTAGTAGAAATAACATGGATAATATATCTAAATTACCCCATTCCTAATGATCTAAGGTAGTACTATATCTAATTATTCCATATTTGAAAAAGGTTTCCATCAAAGATCAGAATCACTTTTTTATTAATAATTTTCAATACTTTTGATGACATAACATTTACCTTTATCTATGATACAGATTTTTATACCAACTAGTTTAAGTACCCTAAGAGGGGGGGTATCAGGGTATGGCATATGAAAATAAATAACTATTTGGATATTGTTTTTTATGAAACATAACACTCTTATCTCATTTTCATGTAAAAATGTATGAATAGAAAGGAAAAAATGCATGATGCACAATAATTTTACATAGTTCACCCACATTGGGCCATGTTCAAGGAGTATATATAAGAAATGTGCATATTTTTAAAATCCACTAAAGTTTAATGTAATTACAATGTTTTAAGTAGACTCATTATCCCTCCTGGTTCACTAACATCCAAAATTTGAAAGTTCACATCTCTCTTAACTAAAGTGTGATAAATACCCCTTTAGAATATTGTTTTTTGATCACTGGAGTAAATATTTTTTACACCTCATATTGTGTTTCATTGAAGCTCTATTTTCAACCACTTGATTAATACATATTTGCCACAAATATTTTTTGAAAAATCCTTCTTGTTCACATAAGTTACACTTTCATAAAACTCTTTCTCTACATTTGTGAAAAAACCCCTATCCTTTACGAAACATCATTTTCATGTAACCCACACCCTTTAGAGAAGCTCTATGAACTCTTATGAAACAACCTTGGTTTTAATGATACAAGTTATTTATTCAAAAACCTAATGTTCTTATAAAACCTTTGGGTATAAATGACCCTCATAGAACTCTTTTGTGAAATAAAAGACTTTATGTCTTTGTTTGGGATTATTAATTTAAAAGGATATAGATGAATATAATTTATATATATTTCCATAAATTTTTAAAACTATCTCACTGACCAACTAAATTTTTTGATAATTTTTTCTCTATTTTTGAAACTCGCTCACTATGTAAAATTTTACATGGAATTTACATAGTCAAAACACATTCCTTATTTCATAAATCTTTCTTCTATAACAAACCAATAATTTATGAAACAAGTTATCTTTCTTTAATTTCATGTATTTTCAATTTTTTAATGAGTCAGTCCTAAAAAAAATCTCTTTCAAAACTTTTATATTCATCTAAATTTTAGACCCCACATTTCTTCCAAACATTATGAAATGAAACAACCTTGTACATGAATTTTTTTGTACATCTTTTAGAGATTCTATACTTCTATCTTGGAGCTTTGTTAACAAAACTTGTCAAAATTCACACTATAACTTCACAACATATGTTTATATTCTAGTTTTTTAACAATAAAATCATACAAGAACATTATAATCTCACATTGATGGATTTTTTCTAAACACATTGAAATGTAAGATGAATAAGAGAGGAATCATCTTTTTATTGTTCCATGAAAAGTTGAACCTATTACTGGTTTATTGATACAATATTTTTTTAGTGGACCTAAATCTTTTACTCTGACTATTAACAAACAAGGGCAAGAAAATGGATTATACTTAGAAAATACCTTTATAATATATTGGTGATGAAAGTGTTCAAATATAAAAGTATGTTATATAAGAATATTTTCATCCCATGGAACTATAGTGCTTACTAGGGAAGAGAAAGTCTAAGAAGAAATTAGAAGTTATTGTAACTATAAAACCTAAACTCATTCAATGAATGTTTTCATAATATTATTGGATGGATGTTTTTTAATATCTTTTGATAAATAATTGGTTCCTTCTAATTTTTTATGAATGTTATAATTTATTACTCGAAAATAGAATTTTTCTTATATATTTTTTTCCTAAATTTTTAGTGAAGAAATTTTTCCTCTAAAATACCTTTTAAAAAATAAAAATGAGGGAGAAATGTATAAAGTATAAACATTTAAATAAAGATGTATAATGGGAGAAAATATTTTCTTTTTTAGAAAGGGAATGTTTTAAAATCATTTAATGTTATTAAGGTTTGAGGGACAAATTTTTACTAAAGTTTTTAACATTTATTTTTCTTTTTATAAAGTTATATATTGTGATTTTAAAAAGGGGGGAGAATTTTGAAAAAAACAATTTCAAAACTATCAAATATTAATTTTAAAAATCATTATCCACTTTATTTAAATTTTATACATTTATAATAGTTATACTTCCCAAGTAAAGTTCAATGTGTTACTGGACAATGAATATCCATTGAATCAGATGGAACTTTATTAAGTTTACAAGAAAAAGGATATCAATTATAGTGAACATAATTTTATTATGTATACTGGATGAACATGTTCTTTTTTTAATAGAATAATGGATACTATGTTGACCATATAGATGTTTATAAATTACAGCACATGTAGTATAATGATGCCCACTAGATGAATCTCTACAAAATCTATCGAACTATCCTTATTGAATAGATGATGGCATTTCTTCTAGATGAAATTGTATAAACCACAAAACAAGTAACATAATACATAAAATAGTATGAAAGATCATCATTCTATTAGATGGAACCTATATGCAATGTAGTGGTGAAAATCATAATTACTATTTGTTGGAGATGTCATACTAAACATCCATATTAAAAATTTCATCTGATTATATTCCAACAGATCCTAAGATATATGTAATATTCCCATTGTATTTTTTTCTATAAATATACTATATGATCAAGGTGAATAATATTTTATAACTCTTACCATGTAAATGTTTTGTGAAGTTTTTGTAACAAATTATTAATTGACAGTACTTCACTGTAAAATTTAGAGAGTTTTTCATAAGGAATATATTTTTAGGATATAATTTCACACTATTTAAGGTCTTTATATTTTGTAATATCTATTCTCGAGCTTATTTTGTCAAGGGCTCTCAATTTATAGTGACATAAAGATATTTTTGATCTATTTGATCTAGTTTTTCTAAGGCTTGGTAAATAGAGATGTGCCTCATAATTCTAATAGAGGGATTCCATAGTGAGGAAGATATACCTTATTATAATATGTTCTATAAGTCAGGATAGTGGCTTCCATAACATTGAAGTTTAAAGTGTGTAAAAATTCTAAAAAAATATTTCTTATGATTTTCTTATATATTTTATAAAGTTTTATTTTACTCATTTTACCACTTTATAATTACTCTATTCATGATTGTCGTAAATTTAATAATATTTTTTATAAAAAATTATTAAAATGATTATAAAGTGTGTTAGTATGAGATTTCATCTGATAAACATTCTTAATGAGGTTAATAAAAATTGTAATTTATATTTTGATAAAATACAATTCACCCCCTCTTGTAAAAAATATATAACATTTTAATCCAATAAATTGGTTCCAAATTAACTTAATTCCAATTTAAAGATGATTTAATATCAAAATAAATTCATACTATAAGACTTAGAGAAGATTTCATATCATTTTATCCATAATCGCTTTAGTTTACCGTCATATTGACCATTTTTATCCTTAACAATGGTAACACATTTATTTATCCTTAATGGTTATAAATTTATATATAAGGAAACAATTAGCACAAAAAATATCAAGAGATGAAATATTTAACCATATAACACCGTGTTTTCCAAGTTTTATATTTTTGTTATTTTTAAATCATTTAATAAAATATTATTTAATTTAAAAATCATTAAAGACTTTTTAAAAAATATTCACATATTTTAAATTTAAAGACATCAAGAAAGGTATAGAATTCAAATATAAACTCTTTCAAAATAAGTAATAATTAATTATTAAGAATAAAATTTATTTGATACCATAATTCACCCCAAAAATATTATTTTTATATTTTCAAAATCTTTTACATTGAATATTATACAGTTTTCACATGTGTTATTTCAGCGTTGTGTAAAACTTTCAGGTAATATTTCCATCCTTAAAAATTAAAAAAAAAATTACCATCATGTTAGTAAATAAATAATGCTCAGAATAAAATTTTATATACATTAATAGCATCTTATTATCTCTATATGAACATAAAAGGTAAAATTAAAAGCAACTGAGTAACATTTTGTAATTTTCATTACATAGAATAATTTAAACGTCATTATGAAAGAAAAATGTAATTTAAATAGAATACATTTGAATTTTGGACGTATATAGTTGAATTAATCTCAAAAAAATGAAATAAATGAATTTTTTGGGTTCAATTTGAAACCTTATATTAGGTTTAAACCAAGTTTATGATTTTACCCTTAACTAGGTGACAAAATATATGCCATGATTACTATTCACAATGACTAAGAAAAAAGGGAACTATTTAAAAAAAATGAACATTAATTCCCAATATGTTATATATTATTTAAAATTAAAACTATATAATTTTAATAAATTAATTTTAATATAATTTTATAAAATGTAACAAAAAAATTTAAAGAATGTGTTTTAAGCCTTAAAATTATATAATATCAAAATCATGAATTTTTTATTCAAATGAAATTTAACGTTATTATTATAAATAAAATGGATTAAATATCTCATATTTAAAATATCAAAAATATACTGGGGATTTTAAATTATTTTATTTAATAAAAAGAAAAGGCAGTATTTTAAAAATCCGTATTTTTCACTATTCAGTAAAAAACAATCATTTTAGACAACTATCAAAAATTAAACCTAAGTTAATTTTGATATAATGATTAAAAAAATATTTCCTTTTTGTGAAATAGAATTTTTTGAATTTTTAGAAATTAATTTTAACTTCCCTACAAAAATGGAATAAAAATACTTTTTGAAAAATATTAAATTTTGAATCATAAATAGCTTCACAGAAAAGTGATTCCTTATTTTTGAATAATTAATAAATAAATTTTTAGAGAGTAGAACCATTATACCTATATTTTATAATTAATTTACTCACATTCATATCCACTAATTAAATTTCTAGGTTATTGAAATCACATTTGAAAAAATAATATTTTTAAAATATATCTCAAATCACTTAATGATTGGTGTTGTATGTTAAGAAAGCTATCATGCTTATTATTATTTTAAAATAAATTTTTTGATTATCACAGATCATGGAATCTAGTCAATCCATTGATCATTATTTATGTGATTGGGACTGGGAAATTTTTCTTTAGTTAGTAATAATGGAGATACTTGAAATCAATATATACCTTGATTTTATAATTCTTTTACTTGAAGGGATTACATTGGCGATCAAATTTGGGTATTGAACATTCAAAAAACATTTATACTTAAAAATTTTATCAATTTTTATACTAATTTAAAATCATGGGTTTAATGAATTATCCTCACTATGTTTTTATACCCTCAATAGTAATCCGGTGAGCCCAAATACATTAGGATTCAACTTGGGAATATATATATAACTCCATGGAAATATATCTCAATGTTTATATAATCTATATATTTAAATTTTTATTTAGAATTCATAGAGGTACTGATAAATATATGTCATGGATCTTCCTCTTAATATAGATTCATTTATATGAGTTTATCAATAGTATTTGAGATTCCTTAATTTAACACTAAGAGAGAATATTTAATTTCTTCTTATAATTATTCTTCAGTATTTTTGTGATATAAATAATTGCTATAATATTGAGATATAGGTTTTTATATAGGGGAATTATTACTTCTATGTGAATCTCATCCTTCCTCTTGATGGATATGTTCATTTGAAGTAGTTTACACTATGATAATGGGAGTGAATATGACTAAACCATATTTCATTATTCTATGATTTATATCCAATCAATATAAGAGCCTATTATATCTCGTTTGAATATTATTGATACTCACACTCGAGTAAATATGGCATAGGGAACGCTTTATCCACATGTACTAAACAATGGTCATTATCTATATTGGGGGTGGATAGTTAGTGGAATTATATGCTTGACCATCATATGATAGGAATATAATTAGGTGGTTAATTCATTGGATAATTTTCCCCACATTTCCCAATGAATTCCAAGATTTAAAATTTTTACCACATTTTGATTGATGAGATATAAAAAAATTTCATCGAGTTTTATTTATTGATTGACCGCAGTAATTTGTCAAACCATAGGGGTAGAAATTTGTGTAAAATTATTTATCTACGACTCCTTCACCTCCCTTTTATAGTACTCCAAGTCTATGTATTGAGATTCATAAGACTCAAATGGAGATCTATCACCATTAAGTACCCCAAAATGACCATTAATAAAGTACTTTAAGAATTTTTAATATGAAGAGAGGTCTTATTCATGTATATGAATTGGTGTTCTTCCCAAAAAGAAAGTAAAATAGATTTGTTGAAATACCTTGATTAATTTAGAGTCAATAATAAGGTATCTATAATGTTTTACCTTCTTAAGTTGTTTCTAATAACTCTTATCCTAAACATTAAGTTTCATGTTAAAGTGATAAAAGTAATATTCACTTCAACTGAGACATGGGAGGGTTTATATCTAGATTGGGTTGATCTTGAAACCATTATCAAATGGTGTTGATGGATTTCAATATCATCAAGATTTCCAAACTTATACAATGATTGATATACCCATGCATGAAAGCCTCTTAGTATTGTTCCTTGAAATAAATGAATTTATAACATTAAACTCATCCAATCTCATTTGGATATTTTTAACTATAGAAACTCTATTAACAAACTCGTTAGTGCTTGAAAGGTCCATAATAAGGGATTCCTTGAGTTCTATAAAAAGATAAAGGGAATTAAAGATTAAGTGATTGGATTTAATGTGATCTAAACACTTTAAATGTTATACTTTGGTTCCAGGGCCCATGTTTTCTTCCATGAGGTTGATACCTATATTTATGTTTACAAGAAAAAGCTAGATGTACTGGTAAATCCATTCTTTGGTTGGAATTTTGGGATATATTCTTCATCTATGGGGTAGGACGAACCATACTTTCCTTGCGTTAATATCAATGAGAAAATTTTATTTCTGTTAGTTGGTTTTCCCATATGATTCTTTTTGAATGAGTCCTAGAGGATTTAGAAAAATATTGATAATCATGTTGAGGGAATTATAGATCTTTATTTAGTTCTTGGTTGTATATAAAGATTTAGAATAAATGATAACTGAACATTGGGGTCCACCAGACACTCATCTTCTCATATCTCTATAGTTACTTCCTATATTATGGGTTGGAAACTCGGGTTCATATTATTCATCCTAGTCAATGAAGTGATCTTTTAAATTGATTACATTTATAAAGTTGTATTGTGATTCTTCATCAGATGAAGGTTCTGTTTGGTAGGGTAGTTCCTGTCCTCATAATGATAGAGGTAAAAATTCGAGATGGTTATGGACTCGCTTGGGTATTGGGTAGTTCTCCTATTCTTGGTCATTATTTCATTGATGTTTATTACATTAACTCTTAGAAGGTTTCATTGATGATGAGTTCACCTTAGGTATCATATATAGAATTAGCATCATGACTGATTCATTTGGTTGTTCCCTGTATACTTTATACATTTGTTTTATTTATTTCATAGTTATCTAGTCATAAAAATTCCATATAATCTTATTTGGACATATTTACACTCTTATTTACTTTATTTTAGAGTAGTAGGGACATATATCTCTTCAAATATAGGTTTTTCCAACTATACCAACATGAATTTAGATATCTTCTTTATTATGTCCTTGAAGGTGAAGAATTATTTAATTTTATATCCCAACATCTAGTGAACTAGGTAGTAATCATGGTGATCATTCCAAAAAAATTCATATTGTTTTCTAGTCATTAGAATCATAAATAGTGTTTTCTCTATATCAGTGATGAAAAATCATGGATATTATTCTTCTTATAAATAATAATACCTATTCTTCCAATTTTCAATTCTCATGGTATTTTTCATTTTCATTCCATATTATAGTGGGTTTTATTATTTTTGTTATTGTTTAGGAGTAGAAACCACATGATATTGAGTGGTTATAGTGGATGGAGTTAGAATTGGTATTGTTTTATACATGATGGTCACATTTTTTGTACTTTGGGTTTATTATGTTGTGTCGATGGAATCAGATGAACTTTTTCTTTGGAATATTGATTGGACTATTCTAGGTGATGTGCTATAATTGAAAACTACCTAAAACCACTAGGGAACATCAAGGGAATGTGAAACTTTTGAAACTATTCAAAGATATATTTTTTTACACATCATTAGAATTTATTATTAGGGAATATATATATTTAGTAAATATGTAAAACATATCAATTTATTGATTAACTCTGATACAATTTTTTTCATATTGTCCTCATTTTGAGATGTGAAATAATATTTTCAACGTTAATGTAGGTATGAATAGAGAAATCAAAAAATACCATATATCTTCCCAATTATAAATATAACAAACTAGTATGTTACTAAACTAGACTATCAGTATCCATTATAGTGTTTGTTTGAAGCACTTGATCTTTGTTGTCTTTTGTAGCTCTACTATTCCAATTTTGGGGCCACGTTAAGATTTGAATCCCATGAGATGTTTCATTGAATCTATGATATAATTGAATATATTTATAAAAGTATTCACAAATACTGATGAAGGAGTATTTAATTCCACCCACATGGGGTATGATTTCATTATAAGTTACATTGGTCCACTTTCCCTCTTCGTGGAATCCATTTGAGAAAAAAGAGACTCAATGGTGTCAATGAATTCAGGTGGGATTTTACTATGGGATGATGATCGAGTAGAGTTATATTATATAACATAATAATGGTCTGTCATATTTATTTTCTGATTATAACAACGTTGATTAAACCTCGGTTAGATTTATTTAAATGTATGTATTTTTTCCTCGGTGGGGGTACTCTTAGTAACCTCTAGACATTGGATTTATATAGAATGGTATTATGGGTTCTAGGTTTTTCAAATTACTATAATCTACTCTTGGTGACTAATCATTTCACTTTCTATTAAGGGGTATTTTCTATAAGTGATATATTGACCTTATCATAAGAGTTTCAATCTATAGTGATGTTTATACTATGTAATTCTTCATTGAGTCACCTCGTCTTTTCCAAAAGGACTTCATATTGAGAAATTGTATCCTCAATAGAGAGAAACATATATTATTTGATTACTTAGTAGGATATGTATATAGAAATTAATTTTCATTTATCTTTAGTTAAATCTCATTGATTAGGTGATTCATATAGGATTTCCCAATTCAAGAATCTGCCTTTGATTCTGAGTATACATGCCTTTTTTAATCCTCTTAGTTTGAAACATTCCTAAAATATATTCCTCACTATCAAGTTATTCGTTATTAGTGCCATGGTTCAATCCATTCATGGGGTCAACATTGATAAATTTACTAATTCTAGTCATGTTTTGGGAAACATATCCCCATTTATATAAGATAAGTATGGAGATTCGTCATCCTCAGAATGTCCATTAGGGTATACATCATAATTATCCATCATAACTAGTTTCTTTGTGGGAATCTTTGAGTTTTGGTTTTTTAAAGGTGTCACTTGTTCTCCTCAGTTCTCTATCAAAACCTATTTATAAATGGTGACCATTATAGGGTACCAAATGGATTTCACAAAATAAACTTTTGATAAATGAGAGGAACCTTAAGATAAATTAAAGTAAGTTTAAGGGGTTCTTATCATAATTCCTATTCCATCATAAAAATATTTATTTTTTATATTATGGTGAGGAAATAATACATGTATCCCTATAATATGGGAGATATTTCACTCTTACAACATCAAGTACACTTCATAGTATGCATTTAATGATTTCGTGGGAAGAGATAGTGATGAAAATACCCTTAGTATTTCATTATAGGGATTTTCACATTCATTAGAATTAATATCAATCCCTTTCAATCCTTATAGGATACAATAATAGAATGATCTTGATTCAATACCCTTTCAGGAAGAGAAGAGATCAGTGATAAAGGTCAATCCATTACATTAGGTGTTATCTCCAAAAGTGGTGCCTTATTCACCATTCTAGAAACGTGATTTTGGATTCTATTAGTGGATCATTTCCACTGAGTACATAGCTGTTAAGTTTGAGTAATAATAATTTTTTTGGATATAACAACTAATATATATATACCAGGGCTCGAGACCTAGAATTAATTAATGAAATTTCAATCTATATTCCCTAATTAATCTTACTGTTTGGTGAGTGGGTTAAAGTGTAGATGTCCATACTCACGCCAAACTTTAATATGTACTTTAGGTATAATTTTAGTGAAAATATGTTATAGTGCCTTTATAATGGCAGGGTAGTCATGTTAGATACATTCATAATGTTTCCTTGACTTGGAATTCAAAGAAACTGAATAGGTATTCAATTAAATGTTTTAGTAAAGGTAATTGATTATATTAAAATGGTTAGAATACTCCACATAATACAAGTATATATTTTTTGAGATAACAAAGAGTCTCCCACAAGTTTACATGAAATTGGAGCACATGCTCCACTTTTAACATATTTTTAATGTTATTATGTGAAGTTTCAATTGGACATTACATGATAATTCTTTTATCCTAATAAAATTATTTCCTCATAAACATGGAGTTATATTTTTCCTAAATAGTGATTCCTTCAACATTATTTAACTATATGGGTCATTTCATTCCTAATTTTTCAAAATATGTTAAGACATTAAGAATTTACTTAGTTTAATAAAAAGGTAAATAGTATCAAGGTGGCATATATTATGAATATTTCCTCTGAATAACTCTTAATCATGACGATATATAATTGATTAATGATGTGGTTCCTAATTTATCTCTCCTCCATTTATAAATTTACCATTTTAATAATGGAAACATCAGAGAATCTTTGACACAACTAGGACCATTATTCCTAAAATATTTTTAATTATGAGGAAGGGTTTCATAAGGAGCACTATGATTAATTATCGATGTTAATTAAAAGGTAGAACCTCTATTATGAATTCATGTTCTATCATAGTTAGTGTGTCCATATAATATACCCCATAGAGGACCTATATAGACACTAGCTAAACTTCTATGGGAAGGACCCCCATGATATCCACTTCATTGGTTTCCATAATAGATGAGATATTCTTGTTTATTATTTTCTTTATCATAGAAAGAACATAGGAAACACATGATCTGGGGAGGATCTCTAGAGTAATTATACATTATTCCATGGGGAGGACCTCTATGATCACAGATTTCTAATGAATTTTCAATGGTAAGAACTCCTTACTAATAGATATTTAGGTTTCTGGTAGAATTTCTATAAGAGAAATTATGAGGAGGGATTTGTGACTAATCATCGCATCTCTTTGGGGAAGACATATATGAAGGGTATATTGGCGAATAAATATAGATTTATTCATCATTAAACTATGGTAAGGACATATATAGACATATATTCCTTTTACTATTTGTAAAGATCTATAAAATCATTAGGTCACTATCAAAATATGTTGATAAACCCCATTTATTTTAGTTTTTTTGGGTGTATAGTGTTTTACTTGAACTATAGATTTCTTATGGAAAGTAATCCCTCTCTATGTGTATTGTTTAGGAAATTAGGGTTTATATTAGGATTATAATTTGAGTCTTCCAACGTGTGAAACAACCACTATGAGTAGGATTCCTCCTAGGCTACTCATTAGTTTTTTTCCAGGATATGATGATGGAATGCATGGGTGGGATCGGGTACATGATACTAATATTTAGATTTTTTGGAATATACTGATGGATTTTTCAAGTGTTTATTATAATTGTTACATAGGACCACTGCTAATATTATGTTATATTATAATGATGGCATTTTAAGGTTTTTATGGGATCATGAAAATGATCTTGATCGTGAGCTTCCATTAGAATATGTCGATGAACTTCCAAGGTGTTAATGGGAATAGTTACATGAGTTAGATCCTAATATTCCATTGGAATATATCAATAAACTTCTTAAGTGATGATGCGAAAATTGATATGATCCTTTAATAAGATCCTATTGGAATATGTTAATGAAATATTTGAGTGTTAAAAAGTGTAGTGATATTAGCTTTCTGATGATATTCTATAAGAATATTCTAAAAAAAATCTTAGGATATGATGAGAATAATTATATGATATTGCTTCTAATATCATATTTTACGATGTTTATGAACATATAAAGTGTTTATATGAATATTAATTTGAGACTTATCTTTAGTTAAAGTAATAAATGTTCACCAGTTGGACCTCTTTCTGGGTTCATTTGCTTTGAAAATTAGGCTTTGATATTTGAGGAAATATCTTCTATATATTCATGATAATATGGGGATGAGAAACAATTGATATTGATATGACTGGTGGGATCCATCCTAGGAAATATCCATGCAATGCGAGGAATGATTCTGACATCAATATCCAAATTCCTTAAGTAAGTAATGTATGTGTTACTGCACTTTGGGGATAGGATCCCAAAATAGTTAGATGTGGCCATAGGTTCCACTTTCATCCCTTTGACCCATTGATGATAGGATGCATATAGGGATTCATACATATGATTATTTCTTGATATTCCACTATGGTTTGTATGGACTCATTATTATGGTATTTGCATACCTGATAATTCACCAAATAGAACAAGATGTATTGGTTTGGTGATAATGTACATCTAGACTCAGGGTTCATGGCCTTTATTATAGTTGAGGTATATATATGGTGAATCAAATGATATTTTTAAGTAGACCAAGGTACACTATAGATACCACTAACCTATCCATGGATCATTGTGTGAGATAGTTTTTTATATGATTCCATTTGGATGTTTTGTGAGATCATGATGGAATTCAACCAAAAAATAAAAATCCCTTATTACTAAATCATAAAAAAATAATTCATGGCCAATCAATAGCTTTCATGGGTAAATTATTTCTTGTCATATTCACCATTTATTTCAAAATATCCCTTCACACCCATGATATTTTTAGTTGGTGAGGACCTTCATTATAAAGTTTGGTACTCTTTATGACAAACTAACAAGAAAATTTATTTTTTCATTATTAAAGAGGATGAGAGGTTGACTTATCCATTATTGGGTCTTATTACCTATTCTAGGACTATTTTATAGAGTTAAAATGGATTCATGAATTCTATCAACATAAAAAATGGTTACCTTAGTTGTAATGGTGATCAATAGTTACTATATATTGATGTTAACATAATTATGCGTCATATGTTCTCCATTTATCTCATTCTATTTGGTTATATTATGGCTTAACATTTCTCATTTAGGAACTCCAAAATTCATCAAAATCCATGTAAGTGGTAGTTGTTTTAGATATGGGTTCAGGTCTATTATAGAGGTTTACTACATATCTCTTTTAAGGAATTCATAACCCACATAGCTTTGTGATGATTAATGGGACATGTCATACCTTTTAAGGTCATGTGACAATAAAAATGGTGGTTACTTTTATAGTCATGGATCTTTAGCCAATAGAGGTTCCTTTAAAGTTTTTGTATCCAACAATTATTTTTTGTAGTTTAGTGTTGGGTATAATAGACTATATGATATATATTTTCAATTCAACAATTGAGTACTACAAGGTTAAAGGAAACTAGAAATGATTTATATGGGTCTTATGAATGAGTGTCCCTTACTAGTCTATTCTATATATTATAAATGACATATGAGAGGGAATGCTTAGGTATTAAACATTATAATAGGCCTTTATATGAATTTATTCCTATAATTAATTTTTAACTAGGTTGGGAAGGTTGAATAGACCCACAGGTGATTGGACCTAATGATGAAATTATGTGATTGACACCGGTTTGGAGGGCCAAGATGTCCATGGTGCATTTAGTGGACTATGAAAGTATGATTAGATTATTGAAGGCTATGAAAGTAGGCATGAACATCCAAGATGATCATATATTTCCTAGGGGTTGGCCCCATGATAAGTACACATTGTTATTAATGTAATACATAATTTTTGATATCCTAAGGGTTATATACGTTAGGGATAAAACTTATTGGAATATTTCTATTGGGTTGATCAATCCCCATTATCCATGTAATATTTGATTTAGAGATATTACTATATAACTCATAACCTAGTAATTTATTTTAGTACTCTATGGATTTGGACATGATGGAATTGGATTTCTAAGGCATTTACTTTAGATGAAAAAATTTAGTAACATTGTTTGGGTTGATCTAGCAAATTTTGGTGATCCAGGGGACTGAAATAATTTGAAGGATGATGAAGTAGTCAACAATGGGATCCTTTACAATGTGATAAACCATGAAAAAAATCTTTTATGGTGATAAACTATTGGAATGAGTCTAACATTAAATTTAGGTAGCTAAATTTTCCTAAAATATTGTACTTCTACACAGGTGGGAATGGTTCGTTAAATCCATTATGTCTAAAGGTTTATAACCATAATGTATTTTCATGATAGGACCTCCATGAATAAGTTACATGGGATTACTTCACAAGGGACCCATTTAAGAGGTTTAAATAAGTTCCCATGTGATAAGTAGAGTATTATTAAATTCTTACCCAGTTATATTCCCCCTCACTAAGGCTTCGAATTCAGAAACTGCATGAGGGTATTCACTGAAGTATATTTATAATTGGATAGTTTTTAAACTAGTTTAATTATTTATCAATATTTATTTAATTGAATAAGTTAAGTACATTTATTGAAATAAGTGTCAATTATTTTTAGATTATTCATGTAACAAATTTCTTTTGTATAGGTGGAATTATCTTTGTAATGGAATCATGTCATCATAAAGGATTCTCACTTCAATGTTGAAAATGATACATAAGAGTCCATGTTGAAGGTACATAAGGGTATTTCTCCAATTTATAAATGAAATTCATATGGATTAATATATATGTAATGTTTTCTCATCTCTAATTGGTGTATCTGTGAATAATCAATAAGTTCAATCTTATGTGGAAATAAAGGATATAAGCCTTATCTTAGAAAAATTATTCCTAGTGTTATGATAATGTTATGTGATCATGAAGGATCTATACTAAGATACATAGAGGCAGTTATTAAAAATATTTATGTTATGTAGTTTAAAAGCATCTATGTTATGATGCTATAAATAAATTTCCACTCATGATAATTCTATGCAGCTCGGAAGGATTTCTAATCTAATTTTGTAAATGATATTCATGTTGCAAACAATGTTCCTTCAGTGAATGATTATTATTTTTCAGAGAAAATATTTATTTCCATTTTTTATTTCTTTATGGTCTTATTGAAAGTGTTTATAATATTTTTTAGATGTTAATAATACTGTGGATCTCGCTTCTTGATTTATCACTAAATGTGACATGTCAACCATCAATATTTTTTATGATATTAAACTATTTATAGCCACAAAACATAATCCTTGAGCATCCACCATCCAAGTAAAATTTACCGCCTTGGTTTTTTATTTTATTAAATTTTTTCTATAAAGGAATCAAGATTTTAAATATTATATAGCCCAAATGAAATTGATAACATTAATTTTTTCTATAATATAATTTATAATCTATATTTATTTTGTGTAAGGGTATCACCAATAAAATTTATAAGAGAAGTAAAAACATTTTTATCCTATAAAACGAGTTTGTTTATAATTAAATTCATACACAAGATGACCAGTTTTATGAGAATAGGTATATATTTTATATTAATTCATTCCGCTTATAAATTTATTAATTTTTAGGTAATGGGTTTAATTTTTGAAACCAATTTCAAAACGGTTCATCCCATGAAATTTTAAGAAACATTCTTTATCAACATTTTTCCCACCTTGGGTGAATTTTGAAAAATACCAAATAATATCCTAAATAGTGGAACAGAAAAAAATATAATTTGTTGATATTAAATTTTTAAGTTAAAATCCTCCTTTTTTGTGATTTTATATTTTACATTATAAACATGAATATATTTATTTTTAAGATCTTTTATTTTTATGATAAACAAATCATTCCTCATGTTGATCTCAATCATTTTTTTATATATTAATAATAAATATAACTTCTTGAACATTAATATGTATCATAATTTACCACACTACTTACCTTATTTTAATCCATGAGACATATTACAAAGTCATTGAAGCAACCCAAGAAAAACCTATAGAAATATTGTATCATTTTAGATGAATATTCAATACATTTCACAATAATACACACTTAGGGAATGAAAAGGATTATTTTAATTAGATAATAGATACATAATATTCTATTTTCAATAATTATCTTTAATATCTCTCATAAAGTCCTTACAATATAGTAATCTTCTTATACATACTCTACATAGAACCTTTTTTCATACCTTGGGGAAAGGAAATATGAGAAAAGGTGAGGTTAGATGATCAGTATGGGTAAACATGGGAGATATCAATCATTATAAGAAAATATAATTATAAGGGTATATGATAAAATATTTAAGTGAATTTTATAAGTATAAAATATTCATACCTAAAAAAACTCAGATCATAATATTTGAAATCAATTCATATACTGAATTATAATAAATTAGGGTTTCCATGAAGTAATAAACATCAAAGATTCATAATAAAGGCATATGGATCATAAGTATAATAAATTATAATCTTGTTAAAATAGTTTAAAGGAATTATGTTGACAAATATTCTTGTGAGAATCGATATAAATCAATCATAATCAGGTATCAAAATGTGAACAAAAATATTTGAAATCATGTCCATGTATTTTCCTATGAGGAAAGCTAGAATGAAATCAGACTCACACATTAATATTTAAAGCAATACATTCAAAATAATTTATATTTTTATCATAATAATCTTATAATATATCAATATCACTTCACCCAATGCATTAAAGGGTTATAATATATCCAATTGTCACATAATAATAATTCATTTTTATAAATGTCACAAGATCTTAAAACATTGTCCATATCATCTGAACATTACCCATGGAAAATAAATGGATTTCATAAACAGAAAATAATCATAATAATATATCATGTAGATAAATATTAAGGATCATATAATTGGATCATAATCCTAGTAATAAATAATTAACATTGAAGGATGTTATCGCAGATGAAAAATATCATCAAAATAATTCTCGATGAAGGTGACCTTTTCACTTGGAAATCACTTATTTAAAATCCAAACAATTATAATGAAAAACAAATTCATTGAAATTAACCTTGAAAAAATGTTTAGTAATTTTAAAATCCTTGAGTGTTCATGATATTAGTAAATATTTTTGATTTCATATAAGTTAAAAGAAAAAATTCCTTTCATACTTTTGTAAAAAAATTATTATTCTGTAAAATGACAAAAAGATTCATTTAAAACCATTTTTTATAAATTATGTAATTGATAAAAAAATAAATCAAAAAATAAAGGATAACTTTAAAAACATTCTTGAAAACATTTATAGAAAACATAGACATGGAAGAAAAAAAAATTTGACCAAAGATAGAAATAAATTGAGTATTCATTAGAAAATTTATTTCAATATCTTAGTAATTAAAGAGAGGAAAATGAAATTAAAACCAATAATATTATGAAATATATATTATAATAAAAAAATTGATAATTAATGTGATTTAGATCATAAAATTTCATCATTGTATTCTCAATCATAAATAATCTGAGTAAATAATGATATTGTAACATAAAGCCCTTACCTCAAGTCTCACATTTCTACATACACATTTGAAACTCCTATATAATAAATATTGATTTAGTATAAAATTATTTCAAATAAAAATTCATTTATATAATATAATATAAAATTTTATTATTATATCATATCACCTGTTTTTTAATAATTTATTAGAGTCACTATTTTGGGTGATAATTGTATCGTTTTTCAGGATTGTTTCGGTTTCGAAATGTCGATATTTATATATTGATCATGTTTCAATAATCTCAAGAATTTTATACATTATATTAATATCATATATATTCAATATATATGTATATTTACTATCATCTATAAAAGTTAGATATATTAAAATTAACTACACTGTTCATGGAGATGATTGGATGTACTTATGCATAAATACTCTGTCCATTTTTTGATGCATGGAATAAATGAAAGATAAATAATAATTCACATTTAGAAATTAATAATAATATCATAACTAAGATATATATTGATTAAATTCATAATTATAACCATCCAAGTCAATTTCCAATGAGAAACAAATTACACCGATATGTAGAGATGATAAGTCGTATGTACACACGAGCGATATTTTTTGAATTCCATAGGATGTGAAGAAGGTGGAAAATAGTTGTTAAATAATTATAATAACAATTTAGTATTAAAATTATTCTTAATTAATTATTTTAGAATGTATACCTTGTATTTATAAGATGTTTAAGAAGAAATAAAATTGGAAACACTTGGTTGTGAGTTATAACTCCTCATTAAGAACTCTTTTAGTCCTTATACCTTATGACATGAAGGGATGGAATTATGGAAAGACATGAAGCTCTATGTTGTGTTTAAGGAAGATAAGAAGATATTATGAAATTTATTTATTGAAATATAATTCTCAAAATTTGTAAGTAAGAGTATAGAATAGTTTCTTTTTTATATATGAGGGGAGAGACACTCTTAGAATTAAAACAAATATTAAAATATAATTGTTTCATTCTCAAGAAAAATAATAACCAATGGTTATCGATTTAAAAAAATTATAAGCTCTAAATATAATCAAATAATTAAATTTATATTGGTTTTTGTGTCCTTTTTAAACCTTATGTTTTTAATTAATCTATTGGTTAATCAATTTTAACTTTATTCATGGTAACAAACTTTTCCATAAGAAAGGGAAAAAATTTTAATTATAAAATAATGATTTCATCATTAATGGAAAAGGGATGAAATGTTTTAACATATCATATTTAATAATTTTTATGTTTAAAAAATAATTTAATTAAATATTATTTCATTATTATTAATTTCATTTTTTACAATATTAAATTAATTTAACTTTAAAGGCATCAATAAAAATATTTAATTAGAATATTTAATTTTAAAAAAATAATATGTTTCATTCATCTATTAAATTAATGAAACAATATAACTCACACAAATTATATAACTTTTAACATTTTTAAAATCATTTATTTCATGTTTATATTAATTAAAGAAATAATATGTCGGTGTTGGGTAATACTTTAAGGTAATTATATAATAATAATAAATTATTAATAAAGTACCATTATGAATATAATTTTATTGTTCTCAAAATAAATATTAATATGAATGCCATATTTTCTTTTGTGAACACATACTATATTTCCGAAAGTAACAGTGTGACATTCTATATTTTTCTTTTCTATAAATTTTATATAGGTAATGTTGATTGAAAATATCCCTTAAATAATTAAATTTCAAGTAAAATGATTTTAGGTTCGATTTAACTTCATATATTAAGAATTAAAAGGGACCTATTTACCAAATATGGACCTTCTAATTCCAAATATAGAATCTAATTTTAAAAATTTAATTTCTATAAGTTTAATAAATTCATTTTAAAATAAGTTCATGGTGAAATCATTATTTTAGAAAAATACATTTTAAACATAAAACTATATTTATTCATATCCCATCCCGAGAAAAATATTAAATGAATATTAAAACAGTCCATAGAATATATAATATATTACATTAATTGAAATCATTTAGTAATGGTGATTAATTTAATTTTATAAAACAAAAACACATTGCAAACAAAAAAACTATTGTTTTAGAAAAATAAATCCTTTATTTTAAAATGTTTTTTTTTATTTTCAATTATGATTAATTGATAACTAATGAATTCATTTTATAAATATATAAACCATAAATTTTTCTTAATTTATTTACTTCTAATAATTCTTACCAATCCAATGACTATGTGATAATTGTGATATATTATATAATGGTTCATTTAAACTGGATGTTATGTCTAAAACAAGTTATCAATAAAATTCTATTTATTTATAAATAAATACATTATAAAAAATCAGGGTGTAAAATTTTACCCCACATAAAATGATTTTATTCCTTAAAATTCAATAACAATAATAAAAAAATTAGGACATCACTATTTGGTAAAATCCATAGGTTCCCATGTAGCTTCTTTGAATATCTAATTCCTCCAGATAACAATAACCACGTTAATAGTATTGTTATGTAGAACTTTATATCTATGATCCAAGATTTATACTGGTTATTATTCATAGGAAATATCATTCTTCAGTTGTATAAACATTGAGTTCAACACATGTAATGGATCTAGAATGTACTTTCATAGGATAGATATACAGATCACATCATGAACTTGATAGAGGTTAGATTAAAGTGCCAAGTGATAAGCTACCATCCCTAGTCGATCACGAATAAAGAAGGTACCAATATATATAGGTATTAAATCTACTTTATTTACAAATATAGTTGCCATATTTAATGGATAAATTCATATAAATTACTTCTAATTAAATTTTAAATATAAGATTCACTAATGATTATTGGAATAACTATTTTTCCGACTCTAAGATAACAAAATATTTTGCTAAATGGATTTGAATTTATCTGCCACTTCCTCAAATAGCATAAGTCCCAATAACATTATTTCTCTAAATTCATGCCATAACATTAGAGGCCTATAGTTCTATATTTATAGGGAACCATAATGATCCATCTGAATGATCGAGTAAAAGTTATTATAGTAAGAAAATGTGACCATAGGAAGGCGTTCATCACAACCACCTTTGAAATACATATAATGAGATCTCAACATAAGCTATAGGGTTTATATTATTCTATTAGACTGAAAATATATTATTAGATGATATGAATCACAGGAACACAACTATAAATCAAGATATTATTGAATACATCACCAGAACTTTGAAGTAAACCTCATATATTTATTAGATACAATAGAATATGGTACTTTATCCAACCATTAAACTTATCTAATGTTCTTAGAAATATAATCAAGAGATAAATCTAATCTGATGGAAATGAAATGTGTCGACTTCATGTGGGGATTAGCTATAATGAAAATAACATTATGGCCGGTAGATTTTTTTGGTAGCCTGATGATAAAATACATGGTGAAATTGTTTGATATCTATTCTAGTATGGGTAGTGTTTATAACATCCCATTATAATTATCTCTCTCTCTATTAAATTTTTGACAAACCAAGAAGTAAGATACATACTCTACAATATATCTCTTCATCTTATCCCACCAAAAATAATCTTCCAAATCTTTATACATCTTCATAATTCCAGGATTAATGGAGAATGATGAACTTTGAGCTTTATCCAAAATATGCTACTTTGAGGATAATATGGACCAAACTCGTGCACGATTTTTGAAACTTATTATTAAAAAACAATTAATGTTGAACCTATGAACATTTCTCACCTTCTTTTATAGCTCCACATCCTCATACTATACCTATTTAATCTTCACATGGATGTGTGATTAAAATATCATTTGAGAAAGATGGGAATTTTTAATTTCCTCTTATATTTATAGATCCAACTTTTGTAAATCTAGAAATATTAGAGCTTTTTCAATTTTTATATTGGAAATACTAGAATGGTCCTTCTGACTTAGGGCATCAGCCTCCTTTTTCTCTTTCCTAGGGTAGTAATTTATTGAGAATTTATAATATTTAATCAAATATTACAAAATTATTTACCACATATTAATATATTTTTGAGTGAATATATAATTGAAATGTGTATGATTTGTATATATATCTCACATTTGTCTTTAAATATAATATATCCATATATTTAATTACCAATTATCACATCTAACTCTAAATAATGAGTTGGGTAATTTTTTTCATGAACCTTTGATCTTTTTTATCCATGATATTTAAATGTATTATTCTTCTTGAGGTCCCATTCTAGACCCTTCATAGATGAATCCCTATAATTTACATACCCTTATTTACTCTAGTGCAGTGTAGGCATAGGTGCATTGACCTACCATCTCTTCAATTCCTTGAAATTTTCCTCACATCCATCCATCCTAAAGAACTTGGCTCTATTCTGATTTAACATGGTGAGTGGATTGTAAAACCATGATCAATTCTCCAAAATTTGTTGATTATATCTAAAAAAACAATGAAATATATAGATCCTTGTCATAATGGTTGGTATGGACCAATGTTCAATGACCTCCATCTGGGATTGATCCACCAATTTACAATCACTTGAGATTGTATGATCCAAAAATAAATCTGTTTTCATTACAAAATACACTCTTAGTATATTTTTAAAACAACTTCTCTTCCCTTATAGTCTTCACCAAAAGTATCAAATGATCTTCACTCTCTTATCTACCCTTTGAATATATAATAATATCATATATAAAGACTACCACAAACTGATCAAGGTAATCTATAAAGTTTATATTCATTAAATTCATGATGATAGTATGGGAATTAGAATGTTCAAATGGAATCACTATAAATTTATAATGAATATACATTATATAGTAGTATATCTTAGGTAAATTCTATTTCATAGCCCTCAATTGATGATATACCGAATAAAGGTTAAATTTATAAAATTATTAATATCCTAGTAATTTATTATACAAATCATTGATATGGGGTAGGTGATACTTTTTATTGATAGTGATTTTGTTAGGGTCTCAATAATCAAGTTAAGGACATATTAACCAATATTTATTGTTAACAAAAAGAACATGTTCACCCCATAGTGATGCACTATAGTGTACGAATCCCTTATCACAAATCACCTCGTGTTACTTATTCAATTCTTGAAACTTAATTAGGGCTATTATATAAGGATTCAATGCAACATGTATAACACCGAATATGTGTTCTATTGAAAAATAAACATTACAATTCAGAGAAAGATTAGGAAAATATTTTGGAAATACATTAATGAAATCACATATAATAAGAAAATACCCAATGTTGTGTCTCTCCCCAATCATCTTAGATAGATACTCTTCAGGGGTAGGAATTAATATCCAATAGATAAAATTAATTCACATTTTAAGTTCACATTCATACTCACACTGAAAAATTATCATAGGTTCATTCAGAATTTGAAATCTGACTTCCCTTCCTCTGTAATTAATATATTCTCTTTATATAGAGATCAAATCCATGACCCAAATAATTTCATATTCAATTAAAGGGATAAGCATGAGATTTTTAGCAATTACACTCTCATAAACTTCTATTATAGATGAGATATAAACTTTAGTTGTGATAATAATTCTATTAGGAGATTTCACTAATAACTTAATATCTAAACATCGAGGTGGTGATAAGATACCGTTATAAACTTCTTCAGATATAAAAGAGTGGGTAGATCTAGAGTCAAAAAATAAATTATCAATTTTATAGTGTATGGTTTGCATACCCTTCACCATCGCATTTTCCTAACCATATGTAGTTGTGATAATAACGACATTTCTTTTATCACTTTTCATAGGGGGTTGTTGAGGCCCACTAATCTCATAAGATCTTGGATTAGGAAATTTATTCACACAATTCCAAGTCTCCATATATCTAAACAATTAAACATCATTGGTGGAATCCTTCTTCACATCTACTATTTTTTCTGAAATTTTCACCCCCATTGATAATCAATGGCCTGATGGATAGCCTCTATATAATTGAAGGCTTTCTCTATCTCTTTTAGAAAATTTAAAAAATATTTTCCACCAAATTTTTTGGAATATAAGAGGTTGGAATTTCATTCCTCCTTGATATTTACCTTTTGAGTTTACATAAAGATATATTTTCCCCCTATTCTCACTAGCAACCAGAAGAATAATAGGTGTTACCACTCTCACAATATTTCTTTAGATCACATTGAATGATTTGTTTAGAATTACTATAGTATTTTATGGATAACTCTATTAAATGTACTAGTTTCATGAACATAAGAATCCATAAACTTTTTTTATTTTTTAGATTATAAATATAGAAGAATACATTGATATCCTTGTGATTATTTCCTCACAAGTACTAATATATTTATTATATCTCTATTTTATATCCATAAAGTCCATTTCCATCTCGGAATGAATGATCCATGAAAATTATTTATTGAGATATACCCACATAAACTCATCCCATTCCTTGTATTTTATTTATTCTTCTTGAATCAAGTTCATGATAAAGGTCCACCAATGACCAACTTCACCTTCAAAGAAATAGAATTCAAAGATATCTTTTGCATGGTCCGAGAATTGATGAATGTAATTTTTTTAATTATATTAATCAATTGATTGAGAACTAGTGAATCACATAAAAGACACAATTAAATGTTTCTACCTTTTTGGTGCATTCATATGCACAACATAATTCACATTACCTTTCATATCTTGATAGAGTTGAGTGAGTAAGATCACAATACATTTCATCACATATCTAAAGATACTTGGTTCCTCATGATTACGATCATTGAATTTACCATCACATTCAATTTTTACATGATCTATATTTTTTTAACCATTGACTAAAACAAAAATCATAGTGTATGCTTCAATATATAATAATCATAATGAGTTTTCATGTGATAATGAAACATCATTCATAATATGTCTTAATCATTAAAACTTTTTTTAAAATCTATAACCTTATTTTTAACCTAGTTTATCCATAATCATTACTAAAAAATTCGGATGTTATCATATACTCATACTTATCCCTAGGGTTATCACTAATGTTTTCTGACCATATTCTTTAAAGATTAACTAAACGTGTCCTATGATACCAACTAAAGTGACCCAATCACAGAATAATTTTTTTTAATTATTTTATATGAATATTAAATATATTTTACAATAATACACTCTTTAGGACCAGAAAGGTTTAGTATATCTGAAGAATATATTAATAATCTTTTTATTTCAAGAAATATAATCAATATCTTCTAGAAAGTTCTTCACACGTAGTACTCTTCTTAGACATACCATAGAAATTTTCAATAGTAACCCAAGATTCTCACACATGGATATTACATCTTTTTAAATAAATATTCAATATATATCACAAACATAGTACTAAAGACCATAATATTTTAGTTCCTTTGGAAACATGGAACACAATATTTTTAATTCATGAAAGATCTTCTCTATTTACCATAAATATCTTCCCATTAAGTACTCTTTATACACATAACCTACATAAAAACTTTCAACATACCCTGAGGAAAGTAAACATACGAAAGGTAGAGATCATTTTCTTAGTATGGTTATTTATAAGAGATATGAATATATGATCATATAAAAGAATGATATAAGTATAATGGTACATTATAATGAACATAACATACAATGTTCATACCCAAATTTTCATATATCATAAACATGAGTCATGGTATAATGATTGGAAGTTTATAAGACATGAATCATATTGAAATAAAAGAACATGATCCATTAGAGTATAACATTATCATAAGAGATAGAATTGTGGAATACAAAAAAGAATATAAAATCTTATGTCAAGTATACCAACCATGACATTCATAACATGTTAGGCTTCGGATAACCCCTGGTGTACCTACTTTTTTCCTAGTCTAACTACGTTGTGTGCCACCATTTTTTGGATTACGATAACCAACTATATATCCTCATTTTTGGGCATTATATAACAACCATTGTATCCTCATTTTTAAGATTAGGATAACCACCAATGTACCCTTTATTTTGGGCTTGGTCTAACCACTATTGTACCCTCCTTTTTAGGCTTGGAATAACCACATATGTACCCTAATTTTGGGGCTTGGGATAACCACCCATGTAACCTTTAACCTCATTGAAAATTTATCATTAACCATAACATTGAAGTGAGATATTGGTCCTTCCCATCACATAATTAAAATCAGACTTATATGTTCTACAAGATCATAAAATATTTATATTATCATAATCCATAAAATGAAATGTGTTTCATAATCATTTCATCATATCATAACCATTAGAAAAGAGACAGGTTTCATACTCAATTAATCATTTAATCATAGCATAAAATGTGTAAAATAAAGTGAGTTTCATTGGAATTATATCATGGTACAACATGTGGATAGAAATGAGTTTCATAAACATAATTTCATCATAAATATAAACCATTAAGATAAAGAACAGGAATTGTATCCTTGGATAATATCCCAATAAAGCATATGTAATAATGGATGTCATCTTAAATGAAAAATGATTTTAAAATATTACATGGGACATTTCTTAAGGAAATATATTTTATTTGAAAATAAATTTTTAAAACATAAATCATATTTAAAATTATTTTCATTTAAAAATACCATGAAACCAAATAAAGGAATTTTTAAAAATAATTTAAAACATTTATTGAGGAAAATATAATTTCTTCATTGAAAAATAATTGTTAAAACAATTTAAAAATCCTTTTATTTAAAAATATCCTTATAAACCTATAATGTTATATTAAATGAAAATAATATTCATGGCGGTGGGAAATTCTATTCATGTCATACATGTTAAAACAATGATACCTTCCACATTTTTGGTAAAAAAAAAAGAAGTTATTATTTTGGAAATTCAAATAAAGATTACTTTAAAAAAGATTTTTTCAAATGTACAACATTTTTTAAAAACAAAATTATATGATTTTAATAAAAACATTTTTGAATACATATTTATAGAAATTGGTTTTTGGAATAAAATATATTTTCGACCAAACAGTTGATTTTTCTTAAAAATATTGTTTTTACATTTTGAGTACATAATGAGTGGATAATGAAGGGAAAATATGAATTTTTATTACATAACCATATAATAATAAAATTTATGATTTTATCAAGATACTTATCATAATATTTTATTATTGGAAACATAGTCACAAACAATCCTAAAAAATTATGATATTGCAACTTAACATACTTACCACTTTAGTAACATTGAAATGTAAAACAATTGAAATAATGTCCTTAATAAATGTAAAATATCACTAGGATAAATAAATTCATGATATTAAATATTATTTTCGATTCATATAATCCATTAAAAATAGGATATGTGTTCTACATAACCAAATTCTCGAAGAAGGAAAATTCAGGTAAAAAACTCTTATCGCTTTGTAAACATTTAACCATAAGCCTCGGAAAAGAGAGATAATCAAATGGAAATGTAAATAACAATAATTTTAAGAATAATAATCATAATATAACTTTATAGAGATTATTTACAACACATAAAATATATATGTGGTGAATATGGCATGTGTCTCACATAAGCATAAAAGTGAGAAAGAAATCCCTAATCGTAAGTCTTGACATACGTTATGAATGTATGAACCTTTTTTATAAAAAATATAAATATATTATAAATCTTTTTAAAGAACCATTAATATAAATATCATTCCATATATGATTTACTTATGTCCTTTTAATATCATTTTATTATCCATTTCTTGTTAAAATCAAGTTTCGAGTAATAACCGCTTTGTTTTCATGTATGTTTTAATTTTTTATTTTAGGTACACTTGCCTTTATTATGGTTAAATAATCTACATAATGTAAAAAGTATATAATTATCATATATATATTCATATTATATATATTTATAGATATTCATAAAAGTTATAGATAGAAAATGAAATACCATGTTCATGTAAATGGTAATATGTACGTATTCATAAACGATGCTTCCATTTTCTTATCATATTGAATAACATAAATTCAAATGATATATAAATTATCAATACATAATATTGGTTATGATGTATATATCTAATTTTTTTATTAAACCCATCCTTAATAAATTACATTTAATGTGTGAATGAATCACATTGGTTCATGAGGCAGTAGTTCTCCTTACACATGAGCGACATTATCATATTCCCAAACAATTGAAATCATAAAAGTATGTGTGATATAAAAATTATAGAAGCATAATAATATAATAAATATCATACTATTAAAACTAGCCGTTATGTTATATAAATCATCAAAGGAATCTTTTTCTATACAACACTTGCTTGGCTTGCTTTACACGCAATCGCGACCTTCCTCGATAGCTTGCGTCGTACGCAATACCGAGTTTCACTAAACAACATTATACTATTAAAACTAGCCGTTATGAATAGTAATAACCACTTTTTGGAATTTTATAAATTTTATTTTTCAAAATGGACTTCATTTTTGGACTCAGAATATCGAAATTAGCCTAGGGTGAAATTTTGGTATTTTTCTGAAAACTTTCAATTTTTGATGAATAGTGAAACCACTAAGTGGTAGGTTAAAAACTGAATTTTGCATAAAACTTAATTTTACCGCTTCTGTGATTGGAATTTCGAAAATCCGAGAGACACAGTTAATATCAAGGACTAAAGTGTGGTTCAATGAGATGAAAATAATTTTTTGGTGAATAGTAACTTTTTACTTTTTTACCGCGATTAATAGTAAATAGGGTAACTAAGGGTAAATATGATATTAATATTACCCTAACACATGTCCTAATTCTATTGGCCAAGTGTAATTAGACCAAAAACAAACTTAGGAATAAAATATGACCATTTAGGCCCACTTGGATTAGATTAGGACATTTATTATTAATTTATTTAAAGAAGGGTTAAAATAGTTAAAATCAAAGTTTAATAAGTAAATCATTTTTAATATGGGGTTATACATAAGATAAATTCAATTGTAAATATTCATTAGAAAGCTAAAAAGATTTCCTACATGATGATATTTTATTTGTAATTTTTAGACATCAAATAATGTAATTTATTTATGACACAATGATGATGCAGTAATTATCTTATTAATGAAATACTGACATAATTGATGTTATAAACACCAAAATAAATGTAATTTGAGACTTTTTATGAATTCAACTAATTTTATAGGTTACTATGATATATTAATGTTGATTTAATCAACTTGGTTCGAACATATAATTCTTTTATGACTTTCACAAAAATCATATATCAAATCGTGTCAAAATTGACACAAAATTGTTTTTAAAACAAATATTATATTATTAATTATTATTTTATTCCTAAAAATCTAAGGTTCGGCCAAATGACTTAGATAAGGATATATATTTTAATAATAAACAATTTGGGGTTCGTTTGGCATGTTATAGTAAGTGTATTAACCATATAGTGAAAGAAAACAAAAAGACATGGTAAAAGTTAAATTATTTAACTTAGAGTTAAATCTAATTGATAAGGTTAAAATAATACCCTAAACTTGTCTAAATCCTATTGGTTGATAGGATTTCGACCCTTCCCCACTTTATCTTCGAAATAAGACCCTTTGGAACCATTATAAACCGATTTTGACTTTAATATAAAATAATATTTTGAGATATTCCTAAGGTGCCCCTCTCCTCCCTTATAAAAGGGCACCTCCTCCCCCTCCTCCTCACACAAAATTGAGCACTCAAGCTCGGCCAACCCCTGCCATTTTCTCCTCTCCACTTCTCTAGAATAATCCTAGAGGTCCTGGTCTTCTCAAAAGACCAATCTTAGTTCCTTAAGTGGAGGATTCAAAGAGGCGTTCCAAAGAAGAGGTAATATCCATTACCGATCTTTTCAATTTTTTTCTTCTTCAAATTCTTCTTCTTTAGTTGTTTCATGATAAAGTAATAACATCAGTATTACTTACATACTGATATGTTATTATAAATATGAAACAACCCTATTTCACCTTCTATCCATCCTACGGAAAAATGAAATCACCACGCGTGCGTACGTACGGAATACCCTCTCCACGCCGTGGTGTAATCTATTTTCCACCATCACCTTACAAGGATGGTTATAATGGTGTAATGAGTAACTAAATATTATTATTATGAAGTAATATTGATACTGAAATAATATATATATACTCCAATACAATTCCACGATCATAGGAATGATATCATCACTCGTGCGTACGTACGGAATACCGTCTCCACGATGTGATGCGACTCGTTCTACATGATCTTCATTTCATAATGATTATATAAATGAATTGAATGAATGAATATGTTATATAATACACTAATACCATTCTGGAAATGAATTATCTATAACCTAAAGATAAGAATAAGAATTTATTCGACAAAACACACATAAGAACAAAAAGTTATAAAGACCCGAGTAAGAAGTAACAATGAAATATTACTAACAAGAAGCTAATAATATGACCATATATGATATCATATAAAAATGTATGATTCTGGAATAAGTCAATAACATTATTTAAACCATTATACAGGAGCTTCGGACACGTACAAAGCTAATCGGACCTAAGGTAAGGGAAATATCACAATCTCATTTTTATCCGAGATTGTTTATTCGTAAGTATTTACTGGGGTGTATTTTATCATCCACATCCATGTTCCCTCAATATGAAATATTGTTTCCATCCACTTGCAATAGTTTAAATCCAATTTTACCCTTAGGTGAGTTTTTAGTAAAGAATATGAAAGGAATCTTTTTTCGTTTTTCCGTACGAGGTACTTTTTTACTTTTCCGACAAAAGTACGAAGAATGTTTTTTTTAACTTATACGGCATGAATGGATTTTTAAAACATTATTTCCAAGAAGCTTCCTTTAAAAGTTTTCAAGTTTATTTTTAATCAACTTCTTTTATTTTAAAGTTGTATGACATGTTATGAAAGGAAAAATGTTTTTGAAGAAGAAAGGATAATTTCCTCAAGAATGGAGTTCAAATGATTTTCAAAATTATTTTCCATCTAAGATAATAAAGGGTTCTGTTTTTATCCCTATTATTACATTGATTTGATCATGTTGTGATGGAATTATTTTTATGAATTCCTTTATCTTATATGAATTGATTTATGATGTCATGATGTTTCAAGAATCCCATTTTTGTTTCATGTGTTATACAATGATGTATGTTTTATGATTATGTGGCACACATAAGAAAGGATTTATTATAAGATGGGTGGGACCTATATCTCCCTCCAATGCATTGGGTAAAGATTTTATATCTCATGAGATAGACATGGCTGGAACGGAAGGTTATTTCGGTTCAGTGATACAGGACTGAAACGGGGAGTGAACTCGGTTCAGAAAGGGACTTTGTCCACTAAGATAGTCTTGGCGATGAGTCATGACTAACAAGAAATGATTTTCCATGATTATGTGTGCATGCCACAAAGTTTCAAGTTTTATGTTATGATTATGGGGATCTCATTTTCACTCCTATGATTTGTTCCATGTTAAGATATTATGATCTCTTTTGCAGGTTATGATTTTCAAAAAGATATGATATGATTTTTATTTCCATTATTTGCCTTGCTGAGCATTTGAGCTCACCCTTTTATGTTTTCTTTTCCCCAGGCCAGGAAGATGGATATTAAGTAGAATATGCTAAAAGGGACCCTAGATATGATGAAATAAATGGGAGACACTGTAGAAGATTTATGAACCAGTTGTTTATGTTTCCCAGTTTCTAAAGGCACTATACCTATACGGTCCTTTGTAGTTTTATCATATGTTGTAATAAGTGTGCTTCAATTTTTGAAGTATTAAAAATGTATGTAAAGTATGGGTCGTTATAATTGGTATCAGAGGAAAGGTATAGTCAACCTTTGGAAACTAGGATGTGAAAGCCTTAGTAAGAACCCTAAGGATAAGTCTAAGCATAGTACACAATCTTAGTGTTTTAGAAATGGCCTTGAATAACCTAGGATAAGACCATAAGCATGAAAATTTTATTCTTGAATTATGTGGTTTCCTATTATAATTAGTGTTGCTCACACTATTCTTCTTGGTTTTAGTCAATGGCTGGAACCCGAAGGAACCGTGTTAATGCGGAATGCGATGGGCAATGCAATGATTGTCCCCCTGAGCAACCAAATGATTTGGGAGCTGGAATGCAAAATCTTGTAGCCATGCTCACACAACTTTCTCAAGCTATGAATCATGCAGGATTTCCAAAGGAGCAAAAGAGGGAGCAACATTCTGTTGAATCCTTCATGAGGCAGCGTCCACCTTCTTTCAGCGGGTCTACTGATCCATTAGTCTCTGAACAATGGATTAGTACTACTGAAAAGATATTTTCAGTTCTTCAATGTTCTGAACATGATAAAGTCATCCTAGCAGTGTATCGTTTGGAAGGAGATGCTGATCAATGGTGGAATCTTGTTAAGAATACGAGGCAAAGGGATGAAATTGAGTCTATGGAATGGGATGAGTTCAAGAACTTATTTGTCAATAAGTACTTCCCTCGTATTCTCCGAACAAAGATGGAGAAAGAGTTTCTTGAACTGAAGCAAAGGGATGATGAATCTGTTGGTACCTATGAAGCAAATTTTACAAGACTGGCAAGGTACGCTTCTGGTATTATTATCCAACCTGAGAGTAAGATCGATCGATTCTTTAGTGGCTTAAAACCAAGTCTTCGAAGGGCGTTAGCCATAAGAGACTTCAATAGCTACGAGGAAACCGTTCGATGTGCTCTCAAAGTCGAGATGGAGATTGGAGTAACCCATCAGTCACATGGGTTTGATAAGAAGAGGAAGATGGAATACAAAGAAAAATCTAAAGAGCACACAGAAAAGAAGATGAGATTTTCCTTATGCTCAAAGTGTGGAAAGAAACATGGAGGGAGTTGTCTTAAAGGGACAAGTAAATGTTTTAAATGTGGAAAGGAAGGTCATCGGGCATTTGAATGCCGTGATAATGGGAAGAAGATGTCTAATGACGCAAACAAAGGAAGGGATACACAGAATGAACCTACAACACTTCAATGTTTCAAGTGCAAGGAGATGGGGCATTATGCCAATCAATGCCCAAATCCAAGGGTTGATGATGATGGTCGACGTCAACAAACTCTTAAAGCTAAAGACAGAGGAAAGTCACATGCAATTTCTATCAGCGATGTGGAGTACGATAACGATGTGGTGAAAGGTACACTTACCATCCACTCTAAAGTAGCAAATGTTTTATTTGATTCTGGATCCACCCACTCTTTTATTTCTGAAGACTTTTCTAAGGGTATCACCGTACTCCCTCAACAATTAGATGTTGAGTTAGCTGTGACAACACCTAATGGCACATCAATCGCATCAAAAGTTTATAATTCTTCTCCGATCGAAGTTTGTGGGAAAGTGCTTCCTGCAAATCTTGTGATCCTTCCTTTAGTGGAATTTGATGTGATTCTTGTCATGGATTGGCTTTCTCTACATGGATCTCATATCAATTGCCAAAGAAGGGAAGTCACATTTCATACTCCAGATCAATCTACGATCGTATACCAATGCAAGGATGAACATAACCTTCCAGTGGAAATTTCTTCCATCTTATGGGTATTGATCCCACTAAATGAAGGTTATTTATCTCAAATGGTTGGTGAGAAACTCACGATTAAGAATATGCCCATTGTAAGGGAGTTTGATGATGTCTTTCCGGAGGAATTACCGGGTCTTCCACCAAATCGTGAAGTTGAGTTTTCAATAGAACTCGTACCGGGTGCTTTGCCTATTTCAAAGACACCTTATAGAATGGCCCCAATTGAGTTGCAGGAATTGAAGAAGCAACTCCAAGAGAATCTTGATAAGGGATTCATACGCCCTAGTGCGTCACCTTGGGGAGCACCTGTTCTATTTGTTAAGAAGAAATATGGATCAATGAGACTCTGCATTGATTATCGAGAACTTAACAAGATCACTATCAAGAACAAATATCCTCTCCCACGCATCGATGACTTATTTGACCAACTACGCGGAGCTCAATACTTTTCCAAGATTGATCTTCGTTCAGGGTATCATCAATTAAGGGTCAAAAGGGAGGATATACCAAAGACGGCTTTCCGTACAAGGTATGGACACTATGAATTTATAGTGATGCCATTTGGTCTTACTAATGCCCCTGCTATCTTCATGGATATAATGAATAGAGTCTTTAGAGACTATCTTGATCAATTTGTGGTAGTCTTTATAGACGCTATTCTTGTATATTCAAAGAGAAAGGAAGAACATGAAGATCACTTGAGAATTATATTGAAGACCCTGAGAAAGGAGAAGCTTTATGCCAAATTTACCAAGTGTGAATTTTGGCTTCAAAAAGTTGCATTTTTGGGTCACATAATCTCAAAAGAGGGGATATCTATGGATCTAGCAAAAACAGAGGTTATCGAAAGATGGTCGAGACCAACAACAGTAACTGAGATCCGAAGTTTTCTTGGTTTGGCTGGATATTATCGACGTTTTGTAAAAGATTTTTCACGATTATCTAATCCACTCACCAAGTTGACTCGGAAAGGAGTTAAGTTTGTCTGGACAGAGGAATGTGAAGAGAATTTCAAGGAGTTGAAAAGAAGGTTATCCAGTGCACCTGTGCTCACACTGCCTTGTAGTGGAGAAAGGTTTGTGATCTACAATGATGCATCCAAGAAGGGATTGGGGTGTGTTCTTATGCAAAATGATATGGTGATAGCTTATGCCTCACGACAGTTGAAAATCCATGAACAAAATTACCCAACACATGATTTGGAGTTGGCTGCGGTAATCTTTGCATTAAAGATTTGGAGGCATTACCTTTATGGTGAAAGGTGTGATATTTATACTGATCATAAAAATTTAAAGTATATTTTCACACAAAAGGAGTTGAATATGCGTCAAAGAAGATGGTTGGAGCTGATTAAGGATTATGACTGCTCAATCCATTACCACCCTGGGAAAGCAAACAAGGTGGCAGATACATTAAGTCGACAAGACCATGCTAGTTTATCCATGATGAGGATCACAAAATATCCAATATTTATGGATTTACAAAGGATGGATCTTGGAATTATAATGGAAGGGGAAAAATCATATCTTTCTCAAATGAATGTTCAACCATCTATACATGTGAAGATTAAAGAGGCACAGAAAGAAGATGTCGAGTTACAAAAGAAGGTGAGAAATGTTCCTGAATTCAACCTTGATTGTGATGGGATAATAAAGTTCAGAAATCGGGTTTGTGTTCCTCCCATCCCCGAATTAAAGAAAGAGCTGCTGGATGAGGCTGATAGTTCTTCATTCTCTATTCATCCTGGAAGCACGAAGATGTATAGGGACCTGAAAGAGTACTTCTGGTGGGATGGCATGAAAAGAGATGTTGCTGAATATGTCTCTCGATGCTTGGTTTGTCAACAAGTTAAAGCTGAGAGACAGAAGTCTAAGGGGATGTTACAACCATTACCCATACCCGAATGGAAATGGGAAAACATCACTATGGACTTTGTCACAGGACTTCCTAAAACATCCAAAGGTAATAATGCTATCTGGGTCATAGTTGATCGTCTCACAAAGTCTGCACACTTCATTCCTATTAGAGAGGATTTCTCTCTAGATCAGCTTGCCAGGATATATGTAAAGGAAGTGGTAAGATTGCATGGAGTACCACTTTCTATTATATCTGATCGAGATCCGAGATTTACCTCGAAGTTCTGGCGAAGTCTTCAACACACTCTGGATACAGAGTTGAGTTTCAGCACTGCTTATCATCCCCAGACAGACGGTCAGTCTGAGAGAACAATTCAAACCCTAGAAGATATGTTGAGAGCTTGCTCTATGGATTTCAAAGGAGGTTGGGATCAACACCTACCATTGGTGGAATTTTCTTATAATAATAGCTTTCACTCCAGTATTAAAATGGCTCCTTATGAAGTTCTTTATGGAAAGAAATGCAGGACTCCAACTTGCTGGGATGAAGTTGGGGAAAGAAAGCTATTAGGACCTGATCTCGTTGATGAAATGGCAGAAAAGGTGAGATCTATTCAACAACACATAAGAGAAGCTCAGAGTCGACAGAAAAGCTATCCCGACAACCGAAGAAAAGACCTAGAGTTTTAAGTGGGTGATAAAGTGTTCTTACGAATATCTCCCTGGAAGAGGGTTATGAGATTTGGAAAGAAGGGGAAGTTGAGCCCTAGATATATCGGTCCTTTCGAAATATTGGATCGTGTTGGGAAGGTAGCTTACCGATTGGCGCTTCCACCGAATCTCTCTCAAGTTCACGATGTGTTCCATGTATCTCTCCTGAGAAAGTACATACCAGATCCTTCACATGTACTCAGCTCAGAAGTGGTACTGCTGGAGCAAGATCTTTCTTATGAAGAACAGCCGATAGAGATTCTGGATCGTAGCGAAAAAGTCCTACGAAACAAGACCACTCGCTTGGTGAAAGTTTTATGGAGAAACCACCAACTTGAAGAAGCTACATGGGAGCTTGAGGATATGATGAGGGAGAAGTATCCTCATCTGTTTGTTGCAAAGTGACGAATTTCGAGGGTGAAATTCTTTTTAAGGGGGGTAGAATGTAACACCCGAGACTTTTATGTTATATAAATCATCAAAGGAATCTTTTTCTATACAACACTTGCTTGGCTTGCTTTACACACAATCGCGACCTTCCTCGATAGCTTGCGTCGTACGCAATACCGAGTTTCACTAAACAACATTATGCTATTAAAACTAGCCGTTATGAATAGTAATAACCACTTTTTGGAATTTTATAAATTTTATTTTTCAAAATGGACTTCATTTTTGGACTCAGAATATCGAAATTAGCCTAGGGTGAAATTTTGGTATTTTTCTGAAAACTTTCAATTTTTGATGAATAGTGAAACCACTAAGTGGTAGGTTAAAAACTGAATTTTGCATAAAACTTAATTTTACCGCTTCTGTGATTGGAATTTCGAAAATCCGAGAGACACGGTTAATATCAAGGACTAAAGTGTGGTTCAATGAGATGAAAATAATTTTTTGGTGAATAGTAACTTTTTACTTTTTTACCGCGGTTAATAGTAAATAGGGTAACTAAGGGTAAATATGATATTAATATTACCCTAACACATGTCCTAATTCTATTGGACAAGTGTAATTCGACCAAAAACAAACTTAGGAATAAAATATGACCATTTAGGCCCACTTGGATTAGATTAGGACATTTATTATTAATTTATTTAAAGAAGGGTTAAAATATTTAAAATCAAAATTTAATAAGTAAATCATTTTTAATATGGGGTTATACATAAGATAAATTCAATTGTAAATATTCATTAGAAAGCTAAAAAGATTTCCTACATGATGATATTTTATTTGTAATTTTTAGACATCAAATAATGTAATTTATTTATGACACAAAGATGATGCAGTAATTATCTTATTAATGAAATACTGACATAATTGATGTTATAAACACCAAAATAAATGTAATTTGAGACTTTTTATGAATTAAACTAATTTTATAGGTTACTATGATATATTAATGTTGATTTAATCAACTTGGTTCGAACATATAATTCTTTTATGACTTTCACAAAAATCATATATCAAATAGTGTCAAAATTGACACAAAATTGTTTTTAAATAAAATATTATATTATTAATTGTTATTTTATTCCTAAAAATCTAAGGTTCGGCCAAATGACTTAGATAAGGATATATATTTTAATAATAAACAATTTGGGGTTCGTTTGGCATGTTATAGTAAGTGTATTAACCATATAGTGAAAGAAAACAAAAAGACATGGTAAAAGTTAAATTATTTAACTTAGAGTTAAATCTAATTGATAAGGTTAAAATAATACCCTAAACTTGTCTAAATCCTATTGGTTGATAGGATTTCGACCCTTCCCCACTTTATCTTCGAAATAAGACCCTTTGGAACCATTATAAACCGATTTTGACTTTAATATAAAATAATATTTTGAGATATTCCTAAGGTGCCCCTCTCCTCCCTTATAAAAGGGCACCTCCTCCCCCTCCTCCTCACACCAAATTGAGAACTCAAGCTTGGCCAACCCCTGCCATTTTCTCCTCTCCACTTCCCTAGAATAATCCTAGAGGTCCTGGTCTTCTCCAAAGACCAATCTTAGTTCCTTAAGTGGAGGATTCAAAGAGGCGTTCCAAAGAAGAGGTAATATCCATTACCGATCTTTTCAATTTCTTTCTTCTTCAACTTCTTCTTCTTTAGTTGTTTCATGATAAAGTAATAACATCAGTATTACTTACATACTGATATGTTATTATAAATATGAAACAACCCTATTTCACCTTCTATCCATCCTACGGAAAAATGAAATCACCACGCGTGCGTACGTACGGAATACCGTCTCCACGCCGTGGTGTAATCTATTTTCCACCATCACCTTACAAGGATGGTTATAATGGTGTAATGAGTAACTAAATATGATTATTATGAAGTAATATTGATACTGAAATAATATATATATACTCCAATACAATTCCACGATCATAGGAATGATATCATCACTCGTGCGTACGTACGGAATACCGTCTCCACGATGTGATGCGACTCGTTCTACATGATCTTCATTTCATAATGATTATATAAATGAATTGAATGAATGAATATGGTATATAAAAAACTAATACCATTCTGGAAATGAATTATCTATAACCTAAAGATAAGAATAATAATTTATTCGACAAAACACGCATAAGAACAAAAAGTTATAAAGACCCGAGTAACAAGTAACAATGAAATATTACTAACAAGAAGCTAATAATATGACCATATATGATATCATATAAATATGTATGATTTTGGAATAAGACAATAACATTATTTAAACCATTATACAGGAGCTTCAGACACGTACAAAGCTAATCGGACCTAAGGTAAGGGAAATATCACAATCTCATTTTTATCCGAGATTGTTTATTCGTAAGTATTTACTGGGGTGTATTTTATCATCCACATCCATGTTCCCTCAATATGAAATATTGTTTCCATCCACTTGCAATAGTTTAAATCCAATTTTACCCTTAGGTGAGTTTTTAGTAAAGAATATGAAAGGAATCTTTTGTCGTTTTTCCGTACGAGGTACTTTTTGACTTTTCCGACAAAAGTACGAAGAATGTTTTTTTAACTTATACGACATGAATGGATTTTTAAAACATTATTTCCAAGAAGCTTCCTTTAAAAGTTTTCAAGTTTATTTTTAATCAACTTCTTTTATTTTAAAGTTGTATGACATGTTATGAAAGGAAAAATGTTTTTGAAGAAGAAAGGATATTTTCCTCAAGAATGGAGTTCAAGTGATTTTCAAAATTATTTTCCATCTAAGATAATAAAGGGTTCTGTTTTTATCCCTATTATTACATTGATTTGATCATGTTGTGATGGAATTATTTTTATGAATTCCTTTATCTTATATGAATTTATTTATGATGTCATGATGTTTCAAGAATCCCATTTTTGTTTCATGTGTTATGCAATGATGTATGTTTTATGATTATGTGGAACACATAAGAAAGGATTAATTATAAGATGGGTGGGACCTATATCTCCCTCCAATGCATTGGGTAAAGATTTTATATCTCATGAGATAGACATGGCTGGAACGGAAGGTTATTTCGGTTCAGTGATACAGGACTGAAACGAGGAGTGAACTCGGTTCAGAAAGGGACTTTGTCCACTAAGATAGTCTTGGCGATGAGTCATGACTAACAAGAAATGATTTTCCATGATTATGTGTGCATGCCACAAAGTTTCAAGTTTTATGTTATGATTATGGGGATCTCATTTTCACTCCTATGATTTGTTCCATGTTAAGATATTATGATCTCTTTTGCAGGTTATTATTTTCAAAAAGATATGATATGATTTTTATTTCCATTATTTGCCTTGCTGAGCATTTGAGCTCACCCTTTTATGTTTTCTTTTCCCCAGGTCAAGAAGATGGATATTAAGTAGAATATGCTAAAAGGGACCCTAGATATGATGAAATAAATGGGAGACACTGTAGAAGATTTATGAACCAGTTGTTTATGTTTCCCAGTTTCTAAAGGCACTATACCTATACGGTCCTTTGTAGTTTTATCATATGTTGTAATAAGTGTGCTTCAATTTTTGAAGTATTAAAAATGTATGTAAAGTATGGGTCGTTATAGGTATCATCATTTTTTTTACACCAAAAGCCTTATTAGGTAGGATTTATGAAAAAATAAGTCACTAATAGATATTAAGGCTAAATTCATGGTTTATAACCATAGTTGTATCTCCTAAAACCATGGCTATACGTAATCGTCTTGGATTGGGGAACATTGTCTCTTATTGGTGTGTTAATATGGCCACGACTATAACTATAGTTATCGTCGTGGAAGCAGAAATATAGCCACAGTTTGGAACCATGGATATAGGTCTTTCCAATGAAAGTTGCATCTGTGGTTTGAAACTATTTTTATAGCTCTAGTTCCATACTAGAAACTGTGGCTATTAGCTGTAATTTCCAAAAAAAAATCTAATAATTATTCTCCTAAACAAAGGAATGGGGAAAAAATATGGATATTCTCCACATACAATATTAAATTCTTGGTTCTAGTATATGTGTTTTTATATTTTCCACATACAGTGTGATTACATAAAAGATAAAAAAATCATCAAAGATATATAATTCCACTCTTTATGAATTATCATATCCATTTCAATTCCCCCATCGTGGAATCACTTGACTTGTGCTACCATTCACACTAGCCATTCATATATGTTGGTTCTTACTGGCCTTCTAGACCCAACTCAAAAGCCCTTGCTGGATGTGTTCTTCAAATATTTCCCTCTTGAATTAAGTTCTCATCTTCATTCCAAAAAAAATTATAAAATAAGGGGGAACTTATTCATTTAATCTCAGTTAATGTTTGGTTAAAAAAATTAATTACCTTACTCACAATGTCATATAGTGTGAGGGTGATGTAACTACAGAAGAACTGAATAAATTCCAAAATAATGTTACACATTCACGTATAGTGGATAAAATAACAAAAGAGTGAAATTCATGTTAAGATATTATCTGATAATAAGTATGGGAATAATGAACCCATATTATCCCATAATACATAATCTTAATCCATATCGAACCTATAAATCAGTTATAAACATGGTTTTTCTAAAAAAAACCAATGGATGAAGGAAAATAAATTTTTTACCCATATTTAAAAAAGTAAATCCAACTCGAAAGAATTATGGAACAAGATTATGTGAAAAAATGCGAGCACATTTTTGGGATGGTGGAACCAATATTAATCTGATGGTTAAACCACCATATCTCCATCAATGGGTACATGTTTCTTATAAACGTAATGGGCTAGATCATTAATCACATGTTTTAGTTTAGTAACCACATAATGTAAAAGTTTCTTTAGAGGTTCACTGTGAAAAATCACTAAAATGGGAATAACAGTGTATGGGAATGTGCATCTTCATTAGATCATTAAAATGATATGTTACAATACTGATATTGAAGGGAACGAAGGTAATCTAAAAATGTGCATTCCAACATTGATAGGAAAATAATAACATGTAATCTTTTGACACTATGTATATTCATTTATGTATACAAAACAATGTCTCTAGTACTTAGGTTCATTCACCTAGCTTTTAAATCAATATGCGTGGGTTTAATTTTAGTATATCATTGTTTCAAATTTGATCATTCTCCTTCTTTATTAAGATTAAGGTTATTTAGTTATAATATCATTCTCTCACACATACATACATGGAATAATTACAACAATCTATGTGTTTTATTTTAAAATTATTCATCTTCACTACTCTCTTGTTCCTTCCCCAATTAATATCTTCATTTAAGTGAATGAGTTTTTTCAAAAACAAAAAAAATAAACTTATTATTTCTAAATGATTATGATAAGTGATAAATTCAATAATAAGTATTTAACAAGTGGTGTTTAATGAACCATAATATTTAACATTTGATTATGAGAGATCATATAATACATAATCATAAAATTTTTAGGGTTGAAATGTAGAACCATGCCACTCCCATATAGATGGGACTAAGATTAATACAGTTACAACTTGAAACTGAATTAGTTTTGAGAATATTAAATTATAATTCTCGGTTACATCCATTTGTGAGGGAGATAAAGTGAGAAATAACTAATAAAGAGCATCATGAGTAAAATAAATAATAATCTTACCAGAAACATTGATGAACAAGAAACCCACTACAAACTAACCATAGATTCCAACTGCAATTCAAGAAACTCAATCTATAATAAAACAACCAAAATAATATTTCTTAATTAATTTCAATAATTGATGATTTTTTTTTTGAAATGATAACTAAATCATGCCTAAAAATCCTCAAAATATCCCTAATTAATATAAGCTCTGCAAATTTTATGAATCCCTAATTAAAAGAATCATTATAAATTTCATGAAATAAAAAAATGTTAACTCTGTTAAATAAATCACTTAATTCCAACTACTTTCTTGAAATTGTCTTCAAGGGAATATATTATGTAATTATAAAAAGTAAAATTTGGGTGTCCCTGAAATGGTTCTATAAGAAAAATCCAGTGCGCATCACTAAATTCCCTAAAGAGATTAAAAAACAACAAAGCACTTAAATTTACCATGATGAGCCCAAGTCACAATGTGGTATAATTTGACCAGTTCACATATGCATATAATTGATTCAAATATGATTGATGAAAAATAAATATAAGACTCAAACCCCCAACATAAAATATTGGTTTATCAATATGTATTATTTATCAAGAAAATATACCTACTAAAAATAGTATTTTATTATAAGGACACAACCTTAAAACATTAATTAATATTGAATTAAATGAATAATTCACATTGTGGATCTTTTCAAGTTTATATTTTTAGATAATTATGCCATAATTATTACATCTCAAAAGTTAAAAAGTAGACACTTCTACTTAGTTTCAATTTTTTTCATAAAATAAATACTCTTGAGAAAAAGTGTCATGTCTAGTTCCATGTTTTAGACAGCATGACTTTCCTTGATCCCATCCTTGAACCTATTCCACTTTATGTTATGTGAAAAACATTTCAAAAACATGGGATGAGCATAAAAATCTCAGTAAGTAATACACAAAGAAAGAAACTGTTATTTTTTTAAAACAATAAGTAAACCATGAATACCTAATAATAAGTAATTCTTTTCACTTATATGAAGTATTAAATACTTTTCACTAAATAAAATATCATTCCTTACCATTTTGTAACCAAAAGATCATTATAAACCCCATATAAAGAACACATAACATATAAAGGTAATATGGAACATAAACATACTTAAATGGAACAACCATACGATCGACATCCACACATGTCACTAAATGGAATATCCATACGGATGACTTCCATACCCAATGCATTGGAGGTTATAACGTACCCACCCATCCTGGTTTATCATGACACCACCTATCATTTCGTTTATCACGTAAACACCCATCAAATTTCCAAGTACCATTATAAAATCAGAACACATACAACAAATATAAAGGAAAGAAAACATTTCCACATTTCAATCACAATATATCACTTAAATATATTGACATAAAAAAAATCAAAACCATTTTCATTACCAAAATACATAAAAGAGTATATGGTATTAATATTTTTTTAGAACATTTAGGCTTGTTGAGGAAGCCAAATTTCAAATAATACTCGCGGCGGAGGAAAAGGTCGTTGTCACCACTTATGATAAAGAATCATTGCTTTTTGTCGTTTAGTAAAACTCGTAGTAAAAAATATTCCCTTTGAAAATTCAAGGGTGTTTATACAGCGTGTAAAAGAAATTCATGTATCAAAACAAAATATGCCTCAATAAAAGGAGATTGAGACGAAGTCCCTTACCTCATGTCTGACTTGACTCAAACGTTCTTTAATCTCTTGAATAATAAACTAAAGTAAATTTCTACTTGATTAAGAACCTTTTTCATGTTATTATCCATTTTATGTCACTTATTACCATGTTATGAACATTATGTAATCATTTTAGTAAATAACGATTGGTTTGTTGATATTTGGTACTTGAGTCAAAAATAAACATCTTATAATTACAAGTTGATCATGTGGTAAAATATCCATTATCTCCAAAATGATATTCAAGATGTAGATATCATATATATCATATATATCCAGTATAATATGTATTTATAATAGTACATAACATTTAAAGGTAATAAATGAAATGAACCGTTCATGGAGACGGTAAACCGTACGTACGCATGAACGATACTTTCATTTTAATTTTGCATTTAATGGAATGAAAACATTATGATATAGAGGTAAATTATAAATCCAGTATAATATCATATATAATATTACTAACTAAATCCTTTATACATCCCACATATGGCATTAATGGTTCAAATCACTTTAAGGGGGAGGTAGTTCACAATTCCTAATATGAAATTATCGCGTTTATCCATCATAGAAACCATAAAGTTATTCCATAAAAGAGGAATAAAGAAGAATAAATAAAATATAAAAATAATATATATCATATATAAATATAGTTAGAACTTAATGGCCACCACGAGAGGCTCTACGAGATTATTGAACAATCATCGTTTCGTGAGGTAGTAGTTCACCGTCCACAGAAACAGTATGTTTTTCACCCATTAGATGGAGGTGTGTATAAGTTTAGCTCAAATACATATCATAAAAACATTATAGTATATTTAAGATACTGGTTTTGTTACCTATGAAAGGAATAAAAAGAGTTTAGGGTGTTGGAGAAGTAAAATAAAACAAAAGAACATAAGAGAAGACGTTACCATTAAATTGGGTAACTCCCCTTGGTTGGAACTAAAAGGGTTTCTTGGAGTGTTTTATGCCTAAGGTAAGGCATCTATGATGAATATAGGGATATTGGGAGAATAATTTAGTAGATTATGGACAATCCAGAGTGCTTGAGAAGTTTTTTAAATGGGTAGGAAGTGGGGTCTTTTTATAAGGGAGAGGAGGGGCTCTTTTGGAAAGCTTGAAAATATTATTTTATTATATAATGAATTTCAGTTTCTAAAGGTCAAAAAATAATTAAAGTAGGAGATAATGTTTCCCATGTTCTAAATAAAATCATATAATAATAATTGGACAATTGTTGGATATTGTTTTAAACTTTATCTTCTTATTGATTTAAATTATTCAGTAATGACATAAACACTGCATCATCATTGTGGTATAAATAATTTTTTTATTTGATGTCTAAATATTATAAGAAAAATACCAAGATTTAGGAAATAATTTTATATTTCTAATGAATATTTATTGTCAAATATATCAATTATATAACCCCATGTAAAAAATTTTTTAGTAAAACAATACATGTTTGTGATATTTTTATTTTTACATTGAATAAAAAGGTATTAATGTCATTATCTTACCCAAGTGGCTCCATGGGGTCCCAAAATTGACCCATGGTTTGTCTTGGTTGACCAAGACTCATCCAATAAGGGTATTACATGTGTAAAGGGTATTTCATATTATTATAACATTATTTTTACCTTAAATTACACTAATTACCTTTAATCCCAGTTAATAAAAGTCAAAAGTTACTATTCACCAAAAATTATTCTCATCCCATTGAACCACATTTTACTAAATAATGACATCAAAGTATGTCGGATTTTTGAAATTAAATTCACAGAAGAAGTAAAATTTCATTTAAATGAAAAATCAGTTTTTTTTTACAACCACTTAGTGGTTTCACTATTCATCAAAAATTGATGTTTTTCAGAAAACTACAAAAAATTCACCCAAGAATATATTTGATATTCTGAATTCAAAAATTATTTCTATTTTACAAAATAAAAAACATATATGTTTAATTAATTAATTTTAAAATTAATTCCCATTTTCAAAACAAATATCATGTTTTTAAGAAACAATATCTATCAAAAGATTGACACTTGTTTAAGTTCAATTTCAAAGTGAAATTAATTCCAATGACCACCATTGGATTAAATGGTAAAAATGTATTCTAATTAAACTTTAAAACAATTAAAAAGATAACATATCCATATAAATAATGAATATTAAAAATGAGATTTTGAATTAAAATACAACATTTTTCACTATTTATTTAAAAAATAAACATTATCAGAAAAATAAAAAAACATACAGAAAGTAAATTTTGATGTCCTAATTCTAAATAATAATTATATTTGGTCTAATATAATGTATAAGAGTGACCAAAACTACATTTAAAGAGGATTCTCCATCAAAAGGTGATAAATCGACCTTTTAGTGAATATTAGTGTATTTACGCTTAAAATTGGATTCATTCGCATTTTATGCCTCTAACATTTATTAGATAAATATAAAAACGTTTAACAAACATATATAATCATATTTTAGTAATTTATATTTATTTCCACCAATACAATGCTAAGGCATTAACTACCATTTAAAATAATATTATTATATTATTAGTGTGCAACGTAAGATTTCAAAGAAATCTGTTGTTGTGTATCAGGTACGCCATCAAACAAAGTAACCCCATTAAAGTAAAATTAATATTTAATTTAAAAATATTAATAAATATGAAAAAAAAATTATTCTTTATTTACCTGGGATGTTACGTCCTTCCCCCCATTTGGGAATTACATCCTCACAATTTTATTCACTTGTAAAATAAATGGGGGTATTTATCCCTCATAGCATTTTCTGATTCCCACGTTGCCTCTTCAACCATATGGTTTTTCCGCAAAACCTTCACCTAATGAATTACCTTATTCCACAACACATTCTCTCTACTTTCAAGAATCTGGACCGGTTGTTCCTCATAAGAGAGATTCTCTTCCAACTGAACTATGTTTGGGTTCAAAACATTAGATAGATCTGGCATATACTTTCTCAACATTGAAACATGAAAAACATTATGTACCTAAGACAATCTTAGTGGTAATTCAATTCTATATGCAACTAATCCAAATTTTTCTATGATTTCATAAGGTCCAATGAACCTCGAACTCAACTTTACCTTCTTACCAAAATTCATCACCCTTTTCTGTGGAGAAACTTTGAGAAAAACATGATCACCTACCTCAAAAGAAAGATTTTTTTTCTAGTTATCCACATAACCTTTCTACCTGCTCTGTGCTATTATCATATTCTTCTTAATCAACTGAACTTTTTCTGCTATCTATTCTACCAATTCTGGTCCCATCAGCTTCTTTTCCCCTACTTCTTCCCAAAAACATGGAGGTCAACACCACTTTCCATATAATACCTCAAACTGAGCCATCTGTATACTAGAATGAAAACTGTTATTATAAGAAAATTCAACCAAAGAAAGATGGTGGTCCCAACTTCCATGGTAATCCATTGTGTAAGCATGAAACATATCTTCCGAGGTCTAAATTGTTCAATCATACTGCCCATCTAATTGCGGATGAATAGTTGTACTAAAATTTAATTCAGTACCCAACGACTTCTGAAGGCCTTTCCAAATGTTAGAAGTAAACTTGGGATCATGATCAGATACAATGGAGAGGGGAATAGCATGAAACTTGACTATCTTTTTAACATACAAGTGGGATAGTTAATATAGAGAGAAAGTATCTCGAATAAGAAGGCAATGAGTAGATTAAGTCAATCGATCAACAATAACCCAGATTGCATTATTACCTCGAGATTTCTTTGGAAATCCCACGATGAAGTCCATTGATATATTTCCCCATTTCCACTATGGCACAAGTAAAGACTGTATCATCCCTTTTGGTAACTGCCTCTCTGCTTTAACCTACTGAAAAGTCAAAAACTTCACAGTAAAATCATAAATATCTCTTTTCATTCCGTCATACCAGTAATACTCCCGCAGATCTTTGTACATCTTAGTACTTCCAGGATGAACTGAAAACATGGAACTATGAGCCTCACAAAACAACTCATTCTTAAACTGTGAATCACAAGGCACACAAAATCTCTTCCCAAAACCTCAAAACACAATCATTATCAGTGTTAAATTTAGGCAACTTACCCTTCTAAACCAGATCTACCTTTTTCTGAAACTCACTGTATTTCTTCTATGCTTGCTTAATTCTTCCTGATAGAGATGATCTCACTGACGCCTGAAACAAAACAAAAGAACTTCCTAAACCAACAACTTATATGCCAAATTTCATAAAATCAAAAACCAAAGGATCTCATTCCAAACATATCATGGGTAAGGAAGCATTAATTTTTTGACTCAAAGCATCAGGCACCTTATTTGCTTTTCCTGGATGGTAATGAACTGTACAATTGTAATCCGTGATTAATTCCTGCCATCTCCTCGGTCTCATGTTCAATTCTATCAGAATGAATATATACTTTAAACTTTTGTGATAAGTATATATTTCAAACTTTACTCCATACAAATGATGCCTCCAAATTTTTAAATAAAAAACAACAGCATCTAATTCCAAATCATGTTTGGGGTAATTTAACTCATTAGTTTTCAACTGACATGAAGCATAAGCAATTACCTGATCATTCTACATAATGACACAACCAAGTCCTTTCAATGAAGCATCACTGTAGATAACAAACTCACCATTTCTTGAAGGCAGTTATAAAATTAGAGAATTCACCAATCTTCTTTTCAATTCTTGAAAAAAATCATCACATTCTTTTGTCCAAATGAACTAAACACCTTTTTAAGTTAACTTATTCATTGGAATAGATAACCGGGAAAACTTTTCAACAAACCTCCGGTAATAACCTGCCAAACCAATAAAACTATGGACCACAGTTATATTTTTGGGTCTTGGCCATTCTTCAACAAATTTTGTTTTAGAAGGATCAATAGTTAATCCTTTTTTTGAAATAATGTGACTAAGGAAAGAAATTTGTTGTAAACAAAACTCACAGTTTCTGAATTTTCCATATAGATTCTTTTCTTTTAAGGTTTTTAAGATAACCCTTCAATGGATTTCATGTTCCTCTTTAATTTTGGAATAAACCAAAATATCATCAATGAACACAACCACAAACATATCCAAGAACTCATGGAAAATTCAATTCATTAGATACATGAATATAGTAGGTGCATTGGTTAACCCAAAACGAATAACTACAAATTCATAATGGCCATATCTAGTATGAAATGCGGACTTCAAAACGTCTTCTTCTTTTACTTTCAACTGATGGTACCCCGACCTCAAGTCAATAGTTGAAAAATATTGAGATCCCTGGAGTTGATCAAACAAATCATCGATATGAGGCAAAGGATACATGTTTTTAACAGTGATTTTATTCAATGCTCTATAATCAATGTAAATTCTCATTGAACTATCTTTCTTTTTAACAAAGAAGATAGGAGAACCCCATGGTGATGTGCTAGGTCGAATGAAAACTTTATCTAATAACTCCTGGAATTGCTTCTTTAACTCTAAAGTTCAACTTGAGCCATTCGATAAGGGGGTTTTGAAATTGGCTTAGAACCAGGAACTAAGTCAATGGTAAATTCAACTTCCCAATCATTTATAATACCAGGAAACTCATCTGAAAAAACATCAATATACGCATTTACCACTGGCACATCATTAATCATAACAGTTCCTTTGTTTTCAACAATATGTGCAAGGTAAAATTTATTTCCATTGTTTACTAGTTTCTCAGCTTCTTGATATGTTATCAAAATTAAGGGTTCATTCTTGTACACAAACTGAAAATATTTCTGAAAAGAAACCACTTTAGCTCTGTAGTCAATCTTAGCATGATAAACAAAAAGCCAATCCATGCCCAAAATAACATCAAACTCTACTAGAGGAAAAACAATAAGGTTTTTTGTTAGATTCTTTCCACACACAAGGATAGGAAGGTTCTTATAATTTTATTTTATCTCAAATTTTCCCCCTAGTTTTTTTACCATAAGTTCAGGATTCATATCTTGAGATGGAATTCCCAATTTACTAGAAAACATCTCAGAAATGAAAGAATGTGTAGACCATGAATCAAACAACACATTGGCATAATCTAAACAAATAAATAGTGTACCTGATACTACTTCATTCAATGGCCCAACATCTTCTCTATTAGTTGTAACTAATTCCACCACCCCTTTTTACTTATAGTCTGGATACTTTCCCTAAGTTTAGTTCATCGTTAAACACTCATTTATATTATGACCCATTTCATTACACATAAAACATCTTACCACTAGCTTTTCATTGCCTGGTTCACCATCTTCCTTACAGGTATGATCAATATGACCAGACTTACCACACCAAAAGCACTTTCTAGAGTTGTATAAACATTCTCCAGGATGCATTTTATCACACTTCCCATAGGATGGATATTTGTTTTTCATAACTCCAATCTTCTTTAATGAATTCATTCCCTCTTCCAGCCAACCGGTCCACTTATTCTGTTGTTTGTCAAAGAGCACCTGATCATCGGAAAATTCCATTTCCACCTTCTCTGCACATCAAAAAGGTTTTTCATAACATTTGAACTCGCAAAAAGCTAAAGACCTTAGATACTTTGGCTTTATCCCTGAGTAAAAACGTTTGATTTTACTATCAATATCTCTTATGAACTTTGGAGCATACCTTGCCGTTCGAGTGAACTTTTCTTCATTAATATCCACTAAGTCATCCTCCTAACTCAGTTCTAGGAATTTTTTTCCATCCTAAGATAATCCACCTTTGGAAAATATTTCTCAAGAAACATACCTTTGAATTCATCCCAGTTAATATCATCAATCTCTTCACTATCCATTATATTTTTCACCATTGACCACCACTGATCAGTTTCACCATCAAAATGGTAAATAGTGAGACTAAAATTTTGATGTTCTGAACACCCCATGACATCAAAAATAATTTCCAGTGCTTTACTCCACCCCTCTGCTAACACAGGGTCAGATGATACTCCGAATGATGAGGGATGTTGCCTCATAAAATGCTCCACTACTGACATGTTCCTCTATGGTTGATCTGGCTGATCTCATGTATGCATACAACCACCATTTATAGCCTGGGTCAATTGTTCCATCACTGCAACAAACTATTCAGTTCCAATTCCGACCATCCCAGGTTACTGATTTGAAAGGTTGTTTTCCTCTAGATGTCATCCAAACATAGCTTCCCTATTTCCTCTTTGGACAACCATTCTGAACACAGAAATATCTTAGGCAAAGCTAAATTGTAATCTTTAAATGTTGTATCATTTCAATCATACCATAAATTAATTTATGGACATGAATTTAACAATATTCTAACTTCAAATGTTTTCTAAACCGACCACTGATACAAACTATAAATACCCAGCATTAAAACATTACTTAATGATGAATTAAATGAATAAATCACATTGAGGATCTTTTCAGGTTTAGATTTTTAGATAATCATTCCGTAACTATTACATCTCAAAAGTTACAAAGTATACACTTCTACTCAGTTTCCATTTTTTTCATAAAATAAAAACTCTTGAAAAAAGAGCCATGCCCAGTTCCATGTTTTAGAAAGCATGACTTTCCTTGATCCCATCCTTGACCCTATTCCACGTTATGTATTGTGGAAAACATTTCAAAAACTTGGGATGAGCATAAAAATCTCAGTAAGGAATACACAATGATGGAAACTATTAGTTTTTCAAAACAACAAGTAAACTATGAATACCTAATAATAATTAATAATTTTCACCTATATGAAGTAGTAAATACTCTTCACTGAATAGAATATAATTTCTTAAACTTTTGTAACCAAAATATCACCATAAAACCCATATAAAGAACACATAACATATAAAGGTAATTAGAAAATAAACATACTTAAATGGAATAACCATAAGGTCGACTTCCACACATGTCACTAAAGGGAATAGGCGTACGACTGACTTCTATACCCAATGCATTGGAGGTTATAAGGTAACGACCAGTCATTTGGTTTATCAAGTAACCACCCGTCAAATGTCCAAATATCATTATAAAATCACAACACATACAACAAATATGAAGGAAAGAAAACTTCTCCACATTTCAATCACAATATTTCACTTAAATATATTGACATAACAAATCCATTATCAAAACCATTTTCAATAACAAAAAACATAAAGAGTATATGGTATTTATTTGCTTTTAAAAACATTACAGCTTGTTGAGGAAGCCAAAGATCAAATAATCCTCGCGGCAAAAAAAAGGTCATTATCACCACTTATGTTAAAGAAACAATCCGTTTTTTCATTTAGTAAAATGCTTCATATAAAATATTCCCATTGAAAATTCAAGGGTGTTTACACAACTTATAAAAGAAAGTCTTTTGTTAAAACAAAATATGCCTCAATGAAAGGAGATTGAGACGAAGTCCCTTACCTCGTGTCTGACTTGACTCAATCATTCTTTAATCTCATGAATAATAAACTAAAGGTAATTTCTACTTTATTAAGAACATTTTCAAGTTCATTATCCATTTTATATCACTTATTACCATTTTAGGAACATTATGTAATCATTTAAGTTAACAACTATCAGTTTGTCGATATTTGGTACTTGAGTCAAAAATAAACTTTTTATAATCTCAAGTTGTTAATGTGGTAAAATATAAATTATCTAAAAAATGATATTCATGATATAGATATCATATATAAAATATATATCCAGTATAATATGTATTTATAATAGTACATAACATATGAAGTTAAGAAATGAAATGCACTGTTCATGAAGATGGTAAACCGTACGTACGCATGAATGCTACTTTCATTTCAGTTTCACATTTAATGGAATGAAAACATTATGATATATAGGTAAATTATAATTCAATTATAATACCATATATAATATTATTAACTCCATCCTTTATACATCCCATAAATTGCATTAACGATTCAAATCTCTTTGAGGGTGCGGTAGTCCGTACTTTCTAAAATAAAATTATAACATTTACCCATTATAGACACCATAAAGGTATGCCATAAATGAGGAATACATAAGCATAAATAAAAAATAAACATAATATATATCATATATAAATACAGTGATAACTTAATGGCCACCATGAGAGGTTGTATGAGATAATTGAACAATCATCATTTCGTCTGGCAGTAGTTCGTCGTCCACAGAAACAGTATGTTTTTCACACATTAGATGGAGATGTGTGTAAGTTTATCTATAATACTTATCATAAAAACATTCTAGTATATTGAAGATAATCGTTTTGTTACAAAATAAAGGAATAAATTTTTTTAGGGGGTTGGAGAAGCAAAATAAAACAAAAGAACATAAGGGAAGATATTACCATTAAATAGGGTAACTCCCCTTGGTTTGAACCAAAAGGGTTTCTTTGAGTGCTTTATGCCTAATTTAAGGCTTATATGATGAAGATAGAGATATTGGGAGATTATTTGAGTAGAGTTTGGATGATCCAAAGTGCTTGAGAAGTTTGTGAAATGGGTTGGAAGTGGGGACTTTTTATAAGGGAGAGGAGGGGCTCTTTTGGAAAGCTTGAAAATAATATTTATTTGATGTCTAAAAATTATAAAACAATTACCATGATTTAGGAAATAATTTTAGCTTTATAATGAATATTTGTAGTCAAATATATGAATTTTATATGTAAAAATTATTTTAGTAAAAAAATACATATTTGTGACATTTTTATTTTTACTTTAAATAAAAAGGTATTAATTTCATCATCTTACCCAAGTGGCTCCATGGGATCCCAAAAATTTACCCATGGGTTTTCTTGGTTGGCCAAGAATCATCAAATAAGGGTATAACATTTTTAAAGGTTACTTCATATTATTATAACATTATTTTTACCTTAAATTACACTAATTACCTTTAATCGCGGTTAATAAAAGTCAAAAGTTACTATTAACCAAATATTGTTTTCATCCCATTGAACCAAATTTTACTTACTAATTACAACCAAATATTTTGGATTTTTGAAATTAAATTCATATAAGCAGTAAAATTTCATTTAAATGAAAAATTAGTTTTTTAACTACCACTTAGTGGTTTCACTATTCATCAAAAATTGAAGTTTTTCAGAAAAAAAAAATTAACCCTAAGCTATATTTCATATTAAAAATTCAAAAATTATGTCTATTTTAAAAAATTAAAAAAAATATATGTTTCATTAATGAATTTTATAATTAATTCCCATTGTCAAAACAAATAGCGTGTTTTTAAGAAACAATATCTAACAAAAGATTGACACTTGTTTAAGTCCAATTTCAAAGTGGAATTAATTAAAATGAACACAATTGGATTAAATGGTAAAAATATATTCTAATTAAACTTTAAAAAAATTAAAAATATAATCTAACCATATAAATAAATTAGATTAAAAATGAAGTTATGAATTAAAATACAACATTTTTCACTATTCATTTAAAAAATTAACTTTATCGGTAAAATAAAAAAACATATACAAAGTAAATTTTGATGTCCCAATTCTAAAGAAGAATTTTATTTGGTACAATAGAATGTATAATAGTTACAAAAACTATATTTAAAGAGGGTTCGCCATCAAAAGGTGATAAATTGACCTTTTTGTGAATATTAGAGTATTTATGCTTAAAATTGGAATCATTATCATTTTAGGCCTCTAAAATTTATTGGATAAATGTAAAAATATTTAACAAAAATATATAATCATATTTTAGTTATTTATATTCATTTATTCTAATACAATGTATGGGTTTTATCTACCATTTAAAATAATATTATTATATTATTAGTGTGCAATGTAAGATTTCAATGTAATCCGTTGTTGCGTATCGGGTACACCATCGAACATAGCAACTCCATTAAAATGAAATTAATATTTAATTCAAAAATATTAATAAATATGAAAATGTCTTATTTTTTATTTACCTAGGATGTTACATTAATCAAGCACATACTTACCTAAAAAATATGAATTATATAAAGACATATATTTGGAAAATAACAGAAACACCCATTTGAATATATACATTCTTAGATCAATCATAATAGTTGATTAAGAACATGTATTCCTGGATATATAACATAAAATAACAGTATTTCAAGAAAATATATACCTACTTTCATTTCTCGAAGTACTTTATCATCACATGTATGCTTAAATATATATGTAACATAAAATAGTGGTTTCACAATATGTATTATTTAAATAAGTGGAAAAAATGATTTTTTATAGTGTGGTATATTTCTAAAACATCACTTTTTAGAGGATAAGGGCGGTATATGATTATTATGTGTGATTTAAAACATATGGATTAGTATCATGTTAGGTGGATGGTAATAGGTCTACTATAACAACATATAATATCATAATAATCATGGATAAATGGATAACATCTCTAGATATACTAATTTCTTTAAGTCATATGTTATTCCATTATTATTTTATATATGTAGAGTGTAGAGGTATTTCTAGAGCATTGGATGTACGAGTTAATATCCTTTTATCTTTAAGAGAATGGAATGTTAGGATTCATATTCATGTGGTAAAAAAGATTAGTAGTCATGGTCTAGGGTTTTAAAAAGTTTTCTCTATGATAGGGAGTTTTAGCCATAAATCATACCACTGTATGTAATACATATTTTTCTAATGGTCCATTATCAATTTTATATAGAAAGAAATTTTCTTATTTTTTCTGGTACATGACACTTTATTTTTGCATGTCCTTTGTATTATCCTGATTTGGGAGATCCCATAAAATACTGTTTGTCCCTATTTTATTACTTTAACAATTCATATTAGTTATGTGGGATTTTATTTTTTCTATTTATCATGGAAAAAGATCATTATTAAATGTTCATTTCAAAAAGATTATGATACCCTAATTGACATCAACATTCCATGAAAAAACAATATAAACAATATAAAATTTCAATATCAATGTCATTAGAATAAAACAAAACTATATGATAAAATTTAATGTATATAACAAGAATAAGATTTACATATGAAATTTACATCAATTTTAGTATCACAAGAACCATCACTACCCATGGAAATTGGTTCAATCCTCATCATTGCTAGCCAATTAATTCACATTGAAGTTCCTACATTAAGATATATGGTAAATCTAATAAAAAGTTGAAATTCACTTTAATGAAAAAAATACATATAAAACACAAAATATTATATATAAATACAATTTGGTGATAATTAAAAACTAGAACAGTAGAGTGTAAAACTATCAATAAATTAGTTAAAAATATATTATATATGTAAATGATACATATGGGGTGAGTAATAGTAGATAAAGAGTCATCATATAGAGATAATACATGAAATTTAAATATAAGACGTTATAAATAATAAGAAGTTCATTGTGCATAAAAAGGGTAATAGATACCTTAAGACGTTAAAAATCTAAAATATACTAGGTTGTGAGAATATAGTGGTGTTGAATATACCTGATATAATTTAAAGTAGAAAATATATTTGAAATAATTTTAATCATAGTTATTATATTTTTTTCAACTTTATAATTCATATGTGTAAATATATTTGTAAACTCCATTACATAATTCTATTGGAATCAAAATTCATAACTCATATGAGTAAATTATATGCATATATTTTTAAACCATATTCATACTATATAAGAATAATGTAGAATGAAACTATGTATAAATTATATAGATACTCTATAGGAATTATGTGGATACTCTAAAGGAATTATGTGGGTATCATGATGTTGTATTCAAAAAAAATCTCATGATATTATATCTTAATTAAATGTTTATGAAAGGAATCTTCCTATTTGATTCATTATAATGATATCCATGATTGGTTAAAGCACTAGATAAAATATAAATAAGAAAATGTTAATAAATTTCACTGTTGATACCGAACATATAATGAGCACAACATAAATTACCAGTATATCCAGAACTTTCTATATCTGTCTTTAATAATTCAATACCCTCTTTGTTTTACTACATCTTTTAGGAGAGAAAATAAAAATGCACTGCTAAAAACATGATTTTAAAAAATACATGCATACTTTTTCACCTAAAACTAGAAATGATTCAATTAGAAAATATGCAACATGTAAATGTATAAGAATGGTGAAAGATTGACTATTACAAAAATACTAAAAAAATATAGCCACAGAGACCTGGTAAGTTATAATGAACACAGATATTAGGAAAAAATCCACTTTCATCACCTACATTGGTTTTATCTTGACCATAGTTTCTCTTAATAATTTCATGGAAATAGTTAGAAACAAAATCTGTAAGATATGATTTTCATGGGGAGAATGTGAAAGATGAAATAACTACAAGATCAAAAATTTAAATGATGACACACTTCAACACCCATCTTCATGGATTCTTTGAATTAATATGCTCTAAAATGGATAATCATTAATTCCTAGAGCATATCAAAATTTTAGCCCAAACACTTTAGGATACATATTCGTGGAAAATAGAATAAAAACACCATCATCTGCCATTCAAGATCATTGCAGACAAGGGATCCTTCATTAATGACATTGAATATTGGTACTGGAAACACTAAGGTATTATTTCCAGCAAGAATATAAATGTTTTATACATTAAAGTCACATATAATTAATTAGTAGGTAATGGTGATGAAATATATCATATAGAGGAAATGAATATACCATGTAAAGAGGGATATTGTTCACACCATCACTAACTTTGTAAAATGTAATGGATATTACCAATATGGAATTTTCACATAGATGAAACCAACATATAAGGTATATTAAATTAAAAATACTAAAAAACTCTTAAAAACTAAGCTAATTACTATCATATGAATACTTATATAGCAATTATTAAATAACATAACAATTCAAAAAAAATTGCAGTACCCATATTAGAATTGTCACAACACCAACACTCCAATAATACCATGTGAGTTTTTAAAAAAACCCATTTAAATATCTTTTACTAAAAAAATTACATAAAATATATGAAACGGAAAACAAAACAATAGTTTCACGGTTTTAGCATCCTATGCTCATGAATAAAATAAAACTAGAAATTTTGAATTTGAAAAAAGGTTAGGGTGAAAATTTGAAGGAACCAGATATTACATATTGGAACTGTAGTAGGGAAATAAAATTATTGAAGGGAAAGGAATATAATATGATAATCCTGAATTAATAATATAATATAAAGGTTACTATTGTAATAGAGAACACATATGTGTACCATTAAATAAAATAACAACAATGATATCTCGGTTAAGTCACTTAACTTGTAATTTACATTAGATAAATTATCTATATGGAAACATAGGGGAAATATGAGAAAAAATGGTTTTCTAATTTACTGTCTTTATACCTCCTACCCTATAATCAAAATTAATTCATAAAGAGTATGAATATGAATCATGTTAATGGAAACATCAATAGAAGAAAAATCTAAAATATTAGAACACCTAAAAGAAAATTAAAGTGTAAAGAAAGTGACAATACATGAAAGTGGGATAGTCTTCCCCGGTAAGAAGTGAAATTTGAAATCCCCCATTTCCAATTTTTTTCATGACCACTATAACCTGCAGAATTTGAATTTCATCAAAACAAAATGAATTTCATAAAACCTGAAAATTTTAACAAGACGAGGTTCAATAAAACAAACCAAAACTATAGATTGTTCTCATACCGGTTATATTGAGGAAGACTTAGTGTTATACGTAAAATCTAAAACATTATAACGAATTATAAAAATTATAGAATGTTGAATGAAACAATTTTGTAAGAATTCACAACATTACCACTAAGTATATTGAGAAAATATAAAATTGTCTCTTTTTCAACCTTAATGTATAATATATATGTTATGATACAAAAAATTTACAAGACAAATTATTTTACAATATTTGACAAAAAAGAATTTCAAATATCATATAAAATATGTAAATGTATTCAAATAAATATATAATAAAAACTTTTATAAAATCTATAGACCACTTTACAGTATTGATATATCTAGTTTCAATCTTGTAACAAAGTAAGAAAATACATTTAGTGAATATACATAATGTAATAAACTACCTATAAGGGTCATTAATTCTCAACAAAAAAATTAAAATAAATAAAAATTTATCTTCCCAAATTGAAACTCAAAATACAAGTAAATTTCAAAAACATAAAACCATATATTTTTAATGGAATATGTATATTAATGAAGTTTAAAAATGAAAAAATTGATAAAAAAGGAAATAAAGTTATTATCTATGTGATTACATGTACCTCTGTTGAAATGAGTCAGAACTATGTACCTACAACCAGATTAGAGTATATGAGCATCCAACTATAAATATGATTCAAATTCATGCAAAGATAGAACCAAAAACATTGAAAATATGAATTAATCTTATATGCCTTTCATGAAAATCATAATGATATTGAACAACTTAATTTAGAAAAAATCATGTACAATAAAAAACTAAAAACATGAATAAAATATAAACAAATAAAAATTAAATAGAACTTAAAATTAATCATAGGATTTCTCAACAAAAATGAGAACGTTGTAACAAAACTGGATGGATGAAGGAAGTACATTTACTTTGAGTGAGATAAGTATGGTTCAAAAAATGAATTTTTGATTGAATAATGAGACAGAAGAAGAGGTGTTGAGATGCTATGTTACTCCTTTATTCATTTTAAGTTTCATGGCACATATAATATTTTAGCATGTGTGTGTGACTTTCCATGTTATTCTATAACATTTTGGTTTCTTTTTTACAGAATACATGATCTATGCATATTACATTGGTGTTATATGAAATTTTACAAATGAATCAGTTGCATCCTATACATATAATACTTTATCTTAAACACAATACATTATACATTTGAATTTAAAATAATATAATGTGTAAGTCAACTCTGTAATACTTTGGCCCTAATAGTTAAGAAATAGCCACTATCTTTGAATTTTTTGTCATCGTATGGATTTAGGGTTATTGTGTAAGGCTTCCTCATTACATATGACATGGGAAATTTCTAGAATATGGATAAGGGGTGTTTCAAATACTAAATCAATGTAATGTAAAATGGTTGATGTAAGACCAATTTATAATTTCCCTATTTCAACCACATTAGGAAAATCTCCTCAAGATGATCCACATGACACTCATCCACCTGATTAAGGATACATTAATTGTTGGAAGGAATTATGATCCAAGGAGAGAATTTAAGAGATAGTTAACACAATAAATCAAGAATTTTAATCATTTAAACATAAATATGATTAAAAAATGGGTTAATCATACACTATATTGAAATCTGTGAGAGGTGAGAAGATCACATTTCACAAATTTTAATTAATTTTTCTATCCAATTTTAAAGTGATGGATCAGATTTTATTATTTTTTCTTCAATATTGGTATGAGTTGGTTTAGTATTATATAATATTACTTCATTTTAATATATCTATATTTAGTTATATTCATTTTTCTTCCTTTCCATTTCCTTTTGATCAGTATTATAGTTATTCTCCATATCATATCCATGATGTGAAGCTTACTCAAGGATTAACAATATAATGGAAAATTGTGAATCTATATCACAAACACCTATCCTTGTGATTTCTATTTTATTATATATATTTTTATGTATGATAGTTAGTGGAAAATGATAGTAATTTGAGATTCTTATTCCCCCATTTTCATTGATATTTAAAATATCCATTAATATCCTATAGTTTGACCACTGGATTATGATGGGATCGGTTGTTTATCGGGTAGAGTTACTTAGGGTTTTGATTTATTTAGAGGATTGGTGGGATGATAACATATATGTTTTCCAATTTGTAAAATGAAATGAGACAATATATGCACTCATGATGTGTTTAATTAGTTATGAATAGAAAAATAGTAGGATACGGGGATCTAGAGTACGATACAATGATTTATCACTGTGGTTAAATCCAAGGATATCTCATTAAACAAATTTTACATTGTCTATACTGTAATTTTCTTTTTGTTTTATTCATTATTCAAATCAATGTTGTTCTTTTTTCAATCATTTAGAAATAAATCAATGAAATTAAGTGTGTGGATAGTGATTCTCCCTGACCAACTACATGAGTGAAAAACCTATGATTAACACAATACTGTGCATAAAAAATTTAAAATATATATTCACATCTATCCAAAACAATAAACATTCAAACATAGAATCTCTTTTTTGGAGATGAGATGAGAATTTACTATCTCTTACACAATTAATTAGTTTGTTTTGCATTTGTTTGTTTTTATTTGATGTATGATTTTTTGTTTATTTATTTATTCATTTGTTTTTATATAAGTTAATTAAACATGGTTGTGTGGGAATTTTTTATTTGATCCCAATATTATTCAAATTTTAAATAGATTTATATAAATAGTATTTATTTTGTGGAACCATGCATAACAATATTGTTTAACACTAATCAATATATCTTTTAATAGGAGCCTGAAAAACAATAAAATCCATGGAAATAACCTAAGAATATATTGGAAAACACTAATTAGTGGGATGATAAATTATACAATGATGATGATATAAATTAGTATCAACTTCATATTACATGAATACATATGTGTGAATAATAACCTATACTATAGGATATTCAATACTACATAACTTACTAATAGGTTTTTAAAATAACTCAACAAATAATTGAGTAATATGGGTGAGTTTAAGAACATGTTTTCTATGGTATCCACCAAATTGTGAGCACTAATAGAGTATGAAAATAGATAAGAGAACATTAAGAGTTTGAACTGTCCTAATCCTTTTCCCAACATGTTATACAAGAAGTCAAATAAACAACTAAAGAAAATTCCGTTAAACAAAATTATGAGATTGTTTCCATGGAACTCCACTATATACCCATGTTGAAAACTAAATTATTAAAAGGCAATAATGAAACCATGTACCACATATTTTTTAATTATTCAAGAATTTATATTAAAATTGAACAAATATATTTTAATGATATAGAATCAGAATTATATGAGTATGACTCATTAGTATATTAATAAAAAGATATATTGTTATTTAAGGGAAAACATATATATTCATATCCCAATATAATAAAACCTTGTCTATAGGTAATCATTTATTACCAATATCTCATAACTAAGGCACCTAAAGAAGTGAACCAATCTATAAATTAAATTTATTTTGATTGTTTATATATTTAGCATCATTCTGAATCTATCATTAAAAAATTACAACTTTAGATTATCTAAATTCATCCCTTGATAGTGAAAAGGAATCCTGAGGGACCCATCATAGAAGATACAACCCTAAATAAATTTTTGGGTAAAAGAATTCAAGATTTGAGACCGCACGAGATCCGTAAGGAGAAGAATAATCACTAGTAGGGGGAAGTTATTTCAGAGTAGTGTTAGATAATGAGGTAGGGAGGTCAGTTGGGATAATCTTCAGTGGGGAGGTGAGGTGAATGCGTTCGATGGAAGCGTCTAGGGAGGAGGTTCATATATGAGAGTTCGTTATGGTGTTGCCCTGTTTGGTGGTAGTGATAGGCGGTGTTGTAAGGGGAACCATCAAGGGAGGAGGGTTAGGAAGAGGAGATCTCACGAGGGGAATCATTGGGGAATGAGGGTAACTTATAAGAGGGGGTAATGGTATGGGTTCACATAGAGGAGGAAGTCACTCAACTTAATAAAACCCTATTTCCATAGGCTTTAGTAAAGGGTCACTTTAAATACCCATATAGCAACAGTTTAAATTAAATCATGGCTATAAATTAAGCTACAACCACATAACTATAAAAATATGGTTATATGTCTATGGTTATAGGAAATTTTTTATAAGTGAGGATTATATTAATAGAGGAGGGAATTTAGGATTTGATTTAGGTAGGTATTGGAATAACCAAAAATGTTTTATGGTGTGAGAAAGATAGGATAGTGGGTGGCCTTTTATAAGTGAGGTGAGTGAAAAAATTCTAGTTTTTTTAAAATATTCATTCATTCCCATGTTTTATCATGGAACAAGCTTCATAAATAGATATTATAAAAAATATAATGGATAAGGTGGAAATATCATTATCTAGTGGGTGTTTTAGAAGATAGTAGGTTAGTTTTAACCTTATCTTCTTTATTTAACCACAAGATAAATTAATTTTTTTACCTTAATCATAATAATTAATTCTTACTATTTTCACTATTAATTTGTAAAAACATATGTTGATTATATTATACATTATAAATTATGAAAATTATATATAAGTTCATGAACCAAGACATTATATAATATAGGTAATTCAATATGAATTCAATTTAATACATTCTAAAAGATAATTTTTATTTAGATTTATAGAGAATTAAGTAATAATTCATACATAACAACTAACAGCCATAAAAATTGGATACTACTAAAATAATATTCATTTTACATAATAAAAAATTTTCTAATAAAACATGAATTACTTTCATAAAAATTCCTCTCAACATTCATCATAGATTCTTATTTTCTCTTACCCATCCTTAAAACCTATGAAAAACATTTTAAAAAATTGGATGATCACATAAAACCTAGTAAAAAGAATGAATGAAACCATTAGTCCATGAATTCCTATAAGCACATAAAATATATAATTCCCACCCTTAAATGTAATATATGTTTACTTCGTAAAAACCTGAGGTATTTAATAAAACATATCAATCATAAAAAAACCATTTAAGTAACTTGGGGAATAATTTAATTGCCTTAATTATTTAGGATTTCAACCCTCATGACTATCATATGATCTGTAACCCTCATGGATACCATACAGTGTAACCCTCTCGACTAACTTATAATGAAACTATCAAATTTACACTTCAAATAACCTTAACAATCAACTTACAACATGCCAAATTATTTTAAAGGATATCACATACCCACCCATCTTTGGTTTATAATGTAACCACCCATTATCAAAAATAATACCCAATACGTAGAACATAATTGCAATATAAGAATAGTTGCATCATAAAAACATTCCTTGATGAAAATCACTTAATTCAAAGGAATACTGCACAAAAACGTAGGAAAAATATTAATTTGAAAAAATATATATAATATTGTAAAGGAGGCTTCAAAACATTAAGGCATCATGAAAAGAGGAAAATCTTCTCATTCCATTTTAAAATTTTGTAAAATGGACATTATAGAAGATTTAACAGAAAGTCTCTTACCTTGGGTTCGACTTCCATCAAATGTGTTTAAACATATTATATAATGGTTTAACTAGTTTAATTAATTTATTATAGAACTATATACGTATTTGTAATAAATTATATGATCTTATTATAAAATATTTTGACCAATTTATTAGCAATATTTTGTTGTTTCAATTATTTCAGGTTCGTTCATTTCATTGTTTAATGGTCGGTTCATTATAGATTTTATTATAAATGGGAAATAATATTTCAGAATAAAGGACATATATATATATATATATATATATATATAATTTTAAAAAATTATAAGTCAATTTAAAATTTCTATGAATGTGGTAAAAGAAAATGAAAACCCATCGTTCATGATGGCGACAAATTGGCACACCATAGGAAATGATTTTGTTCTTAAAAATAAAAGTAGAAAATAATATATTTAATGATAGATATACCATTAGAAAAATATAATTAAAATATATATTTGATGTTGGATTTATCATGAATCTTTTTATAGGGGGAAAAAGGTATAAGTGAGAAAGAATTTAAAAGAGAAGGAGGAATTTACCTCTTGGATATTTCTCTATAAGAACATCCTCATATACATAGAATTTGTCTTTTTATGACACCAAAAAACACTAGAATGTTTCAAGGGAAGAGGATTAGAGAATTTCCAAATTTGTAGTTGATAATTAAGTCTCAAGGTGATGATATATAGTGAAGTAAATAGTCTCTTTTTATAATAAAGTTGAGGGAAAATTATGAATTACATTAAATATTAAAATATAATATGGATATTACAAGGGTAATGACTTTTAAAAGGCCTAAAAGGATCAAAGTATTACATGTTTGATATAATATGACCACATTTGGCCTTACTTGATTTTTTTATTTGTAAATAATTTAATAAAATATTTTATTCATTAGATAACATTTTTTAAAAAATTTATCACTTTTCATAAATATGACTTTAAAAACATAAAAAATAAAGATTAAATCTCAATTTTTTATTTATATATTATAAATGTCATAGCTATCTATATAATACATGTATTATATTAATTATCTCATGCTATATTTATTTAATATTTCTAATATCATTTATTTTATTTTTCTATTAAATTAGTAATTACTGAATCATCGTTGTGAAAGCCTTTAAGATATTTATTTATTACCTAATAAATAAAAATAAATTATCACAATTAGGATAATTCATTAATATTTTAAAAAAAATTGTGGTTTATAAATGCTTTTGGAAAACTTTATATTAAAAAATGTACTAAATGAAAACCATAGTGTGAAAAAATTAACTTTTTATAAATAAAATATTATAAAGGGATAAAAGTGTCCTAAGTGGATCAAAAACGTCCCAAAATCAAATAAAAATACGATTATGTCTAAAAATTACTCATCTAAAAATATTTATGCTAATTTTTGGGTTTTTAATGGTTCTTATATTTTTAATTAAAATCATTTTATATATTTTTATTCTCCTTGCACAGGCACTACATCAGCATTGAATAAGAATTAATGCTGAATTTTTAACATAAATATTAAAAATAAATTACTATCAAAGAAATAAATTAATTATGTTATAGATAATACTTTATATTTATTCATTAAGTATATTTACTCATATCCACATCAATAAAATTTCTTTAATATGTTAATTTTGATTTTCATTCCTTGTACAAACAGTTCACATACATTTGGATAAAATTCATGTTATATAAAACTAACATTAGAAAATATCAGCAAAAAATATCAATTATAAATAATAATTAATAAATAAGTCTTGAAAAGGGTTTTGGGACTCAATTGTTGTTTACAAGGAACCAAATTTTACTTTTCAAATATTGCGCTTACACAACGTCTGTACTGACAATGATTTTTAAACTTATTAATAAATAAATTAAAACATACATGTCGTGAAATGTTTTAGTATATTATTTCTATTATACTATAATAATTTAGTCATAACATAAGTTTAATAGTTTTTATATAATAATTTATGTTTTGACCATTTCATAAAAATACTGTATTAAAAAAAGAGTATTTTCCTCTATTCACAAAAAATTAACATTTTCGTAAAATTGTTCAGAATTTGTACTAAAATAATTTTTCCATGATTAATTCAAAAATTATAATATGATTTTCAAATTAAAATTTTAAAATTAATCATTTAAATACAACCATATAAAAAATAGTTCAATGAAATTACTAATTTAAAAATTACATAACTATTTAATTCAAGAATATTAATAAATATGAAAAAATTATTATTCTATTAGTACCTGGTCTGTTACATTATCCCCCCCCCTAATTTTTAAATTTTATCATCACAATTTATTCACTTATTAAAAAAAATGGGGATACCTTTCCCTCATAAAATTTTAATATTCCCATGTTTCTTCTTCTTCTATGAGGTTTTTCCACAAAACCTTTACTTAGTGAATTATCTTCTTCTGAAATACTTGATATCTATGATCAAGAATCAGAGTAGGAATCTCTTTATAAAAAAGGTACTATTTTAGCTGAAACAAATCTAGTATCAACACATTAGATAAATATGGTACATAATTTCTCAACATCAAAACATGAAAATCATTTTATACTTGAGATCTACTTAGAGGAAAAGTTACTCAATAGAAAAATGGTCCAAATTTTTCTAGGATTTCATAAGGTCTAATAAACTATGGAATTATATTTTCTTTCTTAAAAAAGAGCATAAAACTATTCCACAGAGATATTTTATGGAAAACATGATCACCTAACTCAAAAGAAAGGTCTTTCCTTTTTTTATCTACGTAATTTTCCTTCTTACTCAAAGATAGCCTCATATGTTACAGGATCATCTACACTTTCTCTTCTAGATACTATACTAATTATATTCCCATTGACATACTTTACATGACTTCATCCCAAAATGTTATATTTCGACACTTCTTTACATATAATTCTTTAAAAGGTGATATATGTATTCTAGAATGAAAACTATTATTATAAGAAAACTTAAATAAAGAATTTTATTGATCTAAACTTCAATAGTAATCTATTAAACAATATTGAATCATATCTTCCAATGATTGAATAGTTCACCTGGACTATCCATAAAATTAATGATGAAAGGTCCTTCTAAAATTTAATTTAGTTCCCAATGACTTCTAAAGGCCTTTAAAAACATCAGAAGTGGATATGGTATCACTATAAAATACAATGGAGAGATAAACTACATGTAACTTGACTATATAATTAATATACAACCAATAAAGTTGATCTAGGGATAGAGTGTATCAAATATGATGAAAATGTTGAGATTTATTCAGTCAATCAATAATAACCCAAATTAAATTATTACCAAAAAATTATTCGTTAGTTTTCTCTTTGGTTTAACCTATTGAAAAGTAAAAAACATCATGGTAAAATCAATAATATCTATTTTCATTCCTTCCCACTTGTATTAATCACAAAGGTATTTTTACATCTTAATACTGCCAAGATGAACTAAAAATAGACAACTATGATCTTTACTTAACAATTTATTCATTAGTTGGTAATCATAGGCACACATAATATCTTTAAAAATCTCAATAAACAATATTTATCAATATTAAATTTAGGAAACATACCTTTCATAAGAAATTCTACCATTTTATATAATGCACTGATTTCTTTATGAGAATTTTCAATTATTACTAATAGAGATGATTTCACTGACACCTAAATAAAAAATAGGAATTCCCTACATCAATAACTTCTAATCCCAAATTCATCAAATCATTAATAAAATGTTCATTTTTTACACATAACATGGTAAATTATGTATGATTATTTCGAATCAAAGCATTTGCAGCTATGTTTTCTTTTCCTCAATGGTAATTGATTGTGCAACCATAATTCTTTATCAGTTTCATTTATATTCTCTGGTGCTTGTTCAATTCATTCTAAGTAAATATATACTTTAAAATTTTATAGTTAGTATATATTTCATATTTGGAACTATATAAATGATGACTATAAATTTTTAAAGTAAAAAATCACATTCACTAATTCCAAATCATGTTTAGGATCATTTAAACCATGAGGTTATAGTTTCCATAAAGCATAAGCAATTACCTGATCATTTTTCATTATAACACAACCAATTCCCTTCAATGAAGCAATATTATAGATTAAAAATCACTATTTTTTGAATGCGGGGCCATTATTGGATCATTCACCGATCTTATTTTTAGTTTTAAAAAACAAACATCACATTATTATGTCCAAATAAATTTAACCCCTTTTGTGCTAACCTAGTTAGCGGGATAGATAATTGTGGAAATTTTTTAACAAATCATTAGTAATATCCTCCAAATCCATGAAAACTATTTATCGTAGTAACATTCATAGGTCTTTTCCATTCATCAAGCACTATTTTTTGGTTGGATCAACTGATATTCCATATTTATTTACATTGTTACCATAGAAAGAAATATATTGTAACCAAAAACTAACATTTTTTATAAAATTTACAACATATTTTCTTTGAATGTTTTTAGGAAAATCCTTATATGTTTTTATGATCCTTGTAACTTTTTGAAAATAAAACAATATGTTTAATAAAAAACCACAAACTTATCCAAATGTTCATGGAATGTTCTATTCATATGATGCATAAATACATCATGGGAATTTGTCAAAAAATGGGAATAACAACAAACTCACAATTAATAAATCTAGAATTAAATATTGTTTTTATAATGTAATCCTTTATCACCTTTAGTTGATGGTACATGTATCTCAAGTAAATCTTGGGAAACTACTGAGATCCTTGAAGTTGATCAAAGAAGTCATCAATATGAAGGAATGGATACCTATTCTTAATAGTAATTTTATTAAAATATCTATAATTAATATAAAGACTCTTTTAACCATGTTTATTTTTAAATAAAAAAAATGATCACCCTATAATGAAGTGATAGGATAAATGAAACCTTTATTAAGAAACTCCAACAATTACTTTTTCAACTCTAGAAGTTCCACTTCTGATATTTGATAAGAGGGTATTGAAATTGGTTTAGCATCAGAAACTAATTCAATATAAATTTAAATTCCCAATTAGTTATAACACCAATAACAAATCACAAAAACATCTAGGAATTCATTTTTCATTGACACGACATTATTCGGAATAGTTCCCCTATTATAAAAAATATGTGCAAGAGAAATTTCATTTCTATATTTTAACAATTTCTTAGCTTCATAACATGTTATCAATGATATAGTTTCATTATTGTATAGAAAATGAAACTATTTATAAAAAAATCGTTAAACCTCTAATAAATCTTGGAACGATAAAAACAAATCCCATCCATACCCATAATAAGATCAATATATACTAAGTAAAAAAATATAATTTATTTAGGTAATATATTTTTGCATAAAATAATAGGAATATTCATATAATTCCTTTTTAACATAATATTTTCCATTGGGTTTTTACTATAATTTATGATTTAATTTCATGGGGTGAAATTTCTAATTTAATAGGATATTTTAAAAAATTAAAGGAATGTGTAGTCCCCGTAACAAAATAGGAATTAGAAAAATCTGAGAAAACAAATAATCCACCTGATACAACTTCATTTGATGGACTAACATCTACTGAAGTGGTATCAATGTATTTCACTACACCATTCTATTTATAGTCTGACTGCTTCCTACCAAATAGATCATTCTTTGGATATGAATGTGAATAATGCCCCATCTCAACACATTTAAAACACTTTGTAGTTTTCTTATCAAAAGTAAACATAAAAACACTATTTTCTTTTTCATTATAATCTTTGGAAATATGTTAAAACATACCACATCTGAAAGACTTCCCCGATTTTTTAAGGTATTCCCCATGGTGATTTTTACAACACTTTCCACAAACTAAAAACTGATTTTTTGTACCTTTAGATTTCTTTGACTAGTTATTACCCATTTCTTGTCATATGGACCTTTTCATTTAAAATTTGTCTAAGTACACATGATCATAAGAAAACACCATTTATACCCTCTTAGTATATTTAACAAGTTTCTAAACACATTTTTATTCACATGAATCCAATGCCTTTTGATATCTTGGATTCAATCCTGAGTAAAAATTATTGATTTTACTATCAAGACCCCGAATAAGATTTGTGGTGTAACTTTTCAAATTAGTGAATTTTTCTTCATACATAGCTACTAAATATTCCTCCTTTTATTTCAATTCTAGGAATTTCTTTTTCATCTTATGTCAAGCCACATTGGGAAAATATTTTTCGAGGAAAATATTCTTAAATTAATTTAATTCCAAGGCATCAATCTCTCTTATTTCCATGATATTCTTGAACATTAACCACTATTGGTTGACATATCCTTTTAAATGATAAATAAAATGCTAACATTTGGATTATATAAAGACACCATGAAATAAAATATATTTTCAAGGGATTTAATCCACCCTTCATCCACCACTAGGTTAGATGATACACTAAAAATTGGAGGGTCTTGCCTCATAAAATGTTCTACTATCATCATGTTCCTTTGTAGTAGCTATGGATCTTATATTTAGTATATGAAACCATAATTTAGGGGCCACTTCAAATGTTCAATTACTATTACAACCTATTCAGTTCCAATTCCTATTTTTACAGGTTGAGTATTCAGAATGATATCATCCCCTTGGTGCCTTCCAACATCAACTTCCCTCATTCTTCTCTAGAAAACCATTTTGAATAGACATATATTAGAGGAGGAAATATGTTAATCATAAAAAGAAATATTATTTAGAATTAACCATAAGGTAAAAATAACTAACATTATTTTATTAACATCAACCAAACCCTTAAATTTATCTAATTTTTTTCTCTGATTCCAACTATAAGGACCTGACCTTAAACATAACACAATCTAGTTAATTCAACATTAATTCAATTTGGTACATTCCCAAAGATATTTTAGGTTTATATTTTTAGATAATTCAGTAATAATTAATAAATAACAACCCAAAATCATATAAAGTTGATAGTTTTAAAATGTTATCCATTTTTTTATAATAGAAACATTTTTAATAAAACCTAAATTCATTTCATGAAAATTATTCACAACATTAAGATTGGCTTTATTTTTTCTCTTACTCATCCTTGAAACATGTGAAAATAAATTAAAAAAATAGGATAAACACAAAAAAGCTTCGTAAGGTACATAAAATAGATGTAATGAAATCATTATTCCTTCAACAATTATAAACAAATGAAAGATATGATTCTCACCATTAAATGAAACATGTACTTACTCTGTGAAAACAAAAGGTTTTCTATAAAACATAGATATAATGAAGAAAACATTTAGATAAATTGAGTCATAATTTTATTACTATAGATATTTATTATTGTAACCCTTGTGGCTACCATATTTTTTATTACCCTCAAAAATACCTTATAATGAAACCCCCACAACTACCTTATAATTTAACTATCATATTTATACTTTTAATTACCATTACATTCAACTTTTATCATATCCAATACAATGTAGGGATATAAAAGTCCAACCTGTATTTTTTTATAGCATAACCACATGTTATCATAATAAATTCCCAAGAACCAGAACATAATCATGATATGTGAATACTTGCATCATAAAAACATAAAGTAATGCAAATCAATTAATTCAAAGGACTATTGTGAAAATATAAGAAAATATTATTTGAAAATAAAATTTTAATCATTTAATGGAGGATAAAAACATTAATGCATCATGAAAGTGGGAAAATATGCTCATTATGTATAATATAAAAATCACTCTTTTTAAATTTTGTAAAAATGGTATTAAACATTATTTAAAATAAATTCCCTTACCTAAGGTTCAACTTCCTTTAAATGTGTTCAAACCACCTGTATAATTGTTTAAATATTGTTATTAATTTATTACATAACTATATTCATATTTATAAAACTTTATATGGTCTTATTATAACATCGTTCCACCCATTTATTAACAATATTTTTTTATTTCCAATTTTTCATGTGCGTTCATTTCATGGTTGATTCATTATGGATTTTCTTGTAAAAAGGAAATAATACTCCAAAACAGAGAACAAAAAGAAATATATATCTATGTATGTGTTTTTTTGTGTGCGCCATTTTAAACAATAATAAGTGAATTTAAACATTCTATGAATTCAGCAAAGGAAAATGAAAACTCATCATCCACGAAGGTGGTGAATTGACACACCATGGATGAAAATATCATTTTTAAGAGTAAAAGGTGAAAATATGAGAAGTGATGATGTATATACAATTTAAAAAATAACATTAAAGTATATATATGTTAATATTTTAATCATGAAAGTTTTTATAATGGGTGTGGATAACGTAGAAGTGAGAAATAATTTAAAAGAGAATAAAAAAGAATTTACCTCTTGAATATTTATTATAAATAGCCTCCTTAAGCACTTTGAATTGAAATTTATAGAGAATAGAAACATTATAATGTATAAAGGAATAAGGATAAGAAAATTTTAAGTAGTATAGTTAGAAATAAGGCTCAAGGTTATGATATTATTTGAAGGAATGAGTCCCTTATTATAATTAAGGTGACTATAAAATTAGGGATTACATAAAATATTAAAATATAGTATGGCTATTATATGGGGAAAGACTTACAAAAGGTTGAAAAGTAATAGAGGATTTAAGTTTAGACATAATATTATCACATTTTGCCTAATTGAATCTTTTTTTTATTTTTATAAAATTTTAAAAAAAATATTTTATTCATGAAATATAATTTTTGACAAATTTAACTCTATTTATTACTAAGACATTAAAAACATAAAAAATGATTAAAAAACAAAAATATATTTTATCATATACTATAAATTTAATATTTATCTATATAATTCATTTTTTATCTTAATTATCTCATATTATATTTATTTTAATATGTATAATATCAATTATTTGATTTTTCCATTAAATTAATAATTAATGTATCATAATTGTGTAAGAATTTAAGGTTTTTATTTGTTTCCTAATAATTTAAAATAAATTTTCATGATTAATATTAATATTTTATATTTCCAAAAACTATTTATGGATGAAAAATATTTTGTAAAACCATATATTAAAAAAATTTACTAATTCAAAACCATAGTGTGAAAAACATGACATTATTTTAAAAAATATTATAAATGGGTTAAAGTGATCCATGTAGATCCGAAATATCACAAATCTGAATCCAAATAATATTATATATGACCCTTAGTCATTCATAAATATTTCTTCAAAATTTTGGGTCATTTAATAGTTCTTATAAATTTAATCAAAATCATTTTGTTGATATTTCCTATGCTTGCACAATAACTTTATCATCATTGCATGATAATTAATGTTAATTATATTATATAAAATACTATCAAAAAAATTAATTGATTATTTTCAAAATAATATTTTATATTCATTCATTAAGTATATTTACTCATATCCTTGTCAAGAAAACTTCTTTAATTTGTTAATTTGGTTTTCCATGTATTGTGCAAGCATTGCACCTGAATTAAGATAAGATTCCTGTTATATAACTACAAAATTATAAATTATCATCTAAAAACATCAATTACCCATAATAAGTAATAAAAATGACATGAAAATACTTTTTATCACTCCACTATTATCTATAAGGAACCAAATTTGACTCTGTCGACGCTACATAGGGACTTCGTCGGTACAACCAATGATTTTTATAGTTTCATGAAATAAATTATAACTTACATGTTCTGAATTATTTTAGAAAAATATTTACATTAGAATATTATAATTTATTTACTATATAAGTTTTATAAATTTTATTTCATAGTTTATGTCTTGATGATGTCACAAAAATACTATATAAAAATAATATTTTTTATTATTCATCTAAAACTGAACCTTCTGAAAACAATATCAAAAATTAAAACAAATATAATTTTGGCTTAATGAAATAAAAAATGAATTTCTTCTTCAAATTCAATCTCTACAGTTTGAAAGTAATTAATTTAAATATAACCATATGAAAAATTAGTTCAACAAAATTATTTATTTTAAAAATTACTTAACTATTTAATTCAAGAATATTAATAAATATGAAAAAATATATTTTATAATTACATGGGTTTTTATATAAAAATATAGAATAAAAATTTTAAAATTAAATTCACATATTTTGAAAATTTAAATTTAATATTAATCTCATATAGGCGATGAGGAAGCAGGTTTTTAATGAGAAAAGGTTCGAACGTTCAAAAATTTTGTATATAAAAATTCTATTTGAAAATGAATCCAATTAAATATATTGGATTAATTTATATAATACATAACTAATTTTCCTCTATAAAAATTCAAAATATAATTTGACATTATAATTTTTTTTTAAAAATGTTTTCAATTTAAATTCAATATTTTTCACCATTCATCAAAAATGAAATACTTCATATAAAATCCATGAAAATATCCCATAGATAATTCGGACATGATTATCCCCAAAAAAATTTAATTTTATCAAATTAATTGTTTAAAATTTAAAAAAAATAATTTTTAATCATGTTCTCAATGTGCGACTAAACTGTCTCATAGAAACAAATAAGGAATTTTGAGAAAAAAAATATTTTAAATGATTATTATTTTCTTTCCAATAAATTGATAAATAATAAATCTGTTAAAAATATATATTCATAAGTTATTTAATCATATTTATACCCATCATTCTCATTTCTATGTGATACATATCATATTAAATAATAATATTTGAGTAATATGTCATGTTTTGTTTAAACATAGTGTTGTATTCAATGTAATCTATTCTCGACATTATGTGTAATGAAAACCAAAATCAATATTCTATGTAAATAAACCTAAAAATTTTATTTTATGTGAAGAAAAAAATATAAAAGATTAAATTAATTTTAAAAAATCATAAAATCTTAGGGACTCACAGTCTACCCTCCTTAAAATATATTTATCCCTTGAAATTACTCTTGAAAATAAAAAGTTTAACATTTTACAATTCATTCATATACAATCACTTAGTGAAAATGAATAATAATAAATCCATTAAAAATAAATTTCGGAAACATAATGGTTACCAAAATCAAATCATAACTAGGTTTCCACAAAGGATAATTTAGGTGAGAAGTGAAAAACATTTCATTTAAGAGAAAAATAACACTTAAATACTAATGGAGAGTGATAGAGAATACTGCTCAAAAAAAAGTGAGTGATCCATAAAAGGTTAAATACCACAAAAATATACACCAATGTGGAATGAAAAGGTTCATTGACATTATAAAATATGATGATAATAGAAAAATATTTTATTTCAAGATCATTTTTCTAATTTGGTGAATGTTACTAAGAAGATATATTTACATGATTTCATTCAATTTCATCAGAAAAATGACACCATTTTGTTATTCCTTGATCAATTTTCACATCATATCATGCTCTAAGAAATAAATGTGAATTTGTAATGCTTCAAGCACTAATGTATCATAAGATTCATAGATATAAAGATAAGTCATTTCATATATCATCAGTTATCATCACAACAGAATAGTTATCACAGGTTATCCAATATAAATAAATCTTTAAATGGTTAATTAGTAGATTAATCTCTAAAACCTTATTCAAATTTCAATATAAACCATTATATAAATGGTTAATATTTTGACTATTCTTAAAGATTAAAAATAATAACATTATAATAATGGTCACTAAATTTATAAAATGAACTTATCATTAATACCCCTAAAAAGAAAGAAATAGTTCTTAATTATTACATAAAAATCATATGAATACCTTCTTCATGTATTATATTGAAACAGAAATTACCATAAAATCTTATTGAAAACATACATACTCTTTCATTCCATATATGACATAAAAATTAGTAGATATATTTCTAAAATCTATAAACTCTATAAACTCTCTCAGTGATAGAATAAACCACTTTGTAAATAAATAATTAATCAGTTATAATGAAATTAGTACTATCAAATTTTACTTTATCCAAATAAATAATCATCTTTTTCCAATATCATTATATCAATATTTGGAACATATTAAGGTTTATCTTTAAAATATCACCTTGAAATTAAATCACATTTCTAATCCATCATTATCATTCAACATATTTTGTTAAATCCATAATGAAAAAAATACACTAAGAAATACTTATATTTATTTTATGATTCGTAATATTTTAATTACATTACATAAATACCTAATTCAATCCACTTTCAATCCACTTCCTTCTAAAAACATTATCTAGTATTAGTCATCTTATTTTATAATAAAATTATCTGTTCATATTTCATCTATAGTCTCTTTATCATCAACAATATAGTCATTACTCATACAAACTTTCTGATTTTATTCATGATATTTCTCTTTAGAAAATAAATTTTCATAATTCCCATTATTTATACTTTTAAAACCTTAATCCTTTAATAATACCTGATGATTACCAATATTACCATCCATTATGTCAACTTGAATTTTCATTTTTCCTTGAACATATCTTAATCTATTACCTTCTTCTTCAAAAATAAAACATCTTCTTATTCCTTTGAGAAATTACCTAGAGTTCTTCATCTGACATTATTGACATACAAGAAACTGAATCTTTTTTTCATTCATGGCCTCTATTAACTGAACTCTAAACTAAATATATCCTTCTCTTTTATGGTGAGTCTGAGATTTGGGTAAGGTACAAATTTTTAATCATTTTCCGTGATAAATGACTAGGAATTATAAAAATGTCCTTCACTCTAGTCATCATCCTATGTGTCTATCTATCAATTTTTTTAATCCCATTCAATGTTAACCCTATTAATTCTCGTTCCATTGATGAATAAAACAAAAAAAAACATAGTGCGAGAAAGATTAAAAAGAGTGTAAAAACACATGATCATGAGAAATTACAAATATGATGTCTAAACCATGACACGTTATATTAAATATATGAAACCTTAAGCTAAAATTTGGTCATCCTTGATCATTATGTATTTAATCCTTCAATATTATTATTAAATATTTTTTGATTTTTGAAATCATTTACCTTGGCAGAGTCAAAAAAATTTGGTGACAATTGAGTCCCTCTCAATGCACCCTTTTCATATTTATTACCCCTAGGTACCTATATACTAAATCCACATCCACTTATAGTATCTAGACAGGGATATAATTTCTTGAAAACCACTCGCTTTGACCTTTACCAAAGTTATAGGACATTTTCCTATACACTAACAAATCCATAAACTTATCCTTAGATACATTCCTAGACATATCCTTAGAAATATATCTAGAGATATTGCTAAAGTTTTCTCTTAATAAATTCCAATGGTTAACTAAACCTTCCCTCTAACACCATATATAGTGAACCATGCTTCTCATATATGGATATTACATCTTTATATATGACTATTCAATATATTACGGTAAAAAATTTGTGAGGATAATTATATTTTAGTTCCTTTGGAAACTTTAAACATAATATTCTTAATTACTGAAAGATCATCAATGTCACTCATAAATATCTTCTCATTAAGAACTCTTTATAGACAAACCCTAATAAAAAAATGCCTTGTAACCTAGTGAAAAGAAACATAATAAATAGTGAGATCTGATTCTCAATAAGGATAAACAAAAGAGATATCAATATATAATCCTGTGAATGAATAATAAAATCATAAGGATACATAATAATGTACTTAACTTATGAAGTTTATACCCAACCTGTCATTGATCATAAACACGAGTCATGGAATAAATATTGGAACATAATAAGACATGAATAATAAGGAAATCAAATAACATTATCCATGATATCATAACATTGTAATAAGACATTTATTTTTGGCACATGCATGATAATATAAAATATTATACCAAGGATACTCACTAAGACATTAATAACATGTTAGGCTTGGGCTGACCACACATGTACCTACTTCAGGCTTAAGCTAACTACCCATGTACCCTCATTTTCTGGTTTGGGTTGACCATTGGTGTACCAACCATTATGGTCATGGGATAACTACCTGTGTTCCCTCCTTTTTGGTCTTTGTCTAACCACCTGTGTACCCTCATTTTTGGTCTAGGGCTACCCACCCAAGTACCATCTTTTTGGGCTTAGGCTAACCACTCGTGTACCATCCTTTTCTACCTTGGGATAAACACCCTTGTACTCTTTTATATCCAAGAAAGTTTATCATTACCCAATCATTATTTTGAGATATAGGTCACACCCAATAAATAATAAAAATCATACATATGTGTGCTGCAAGATCATAAGAAATTAATCTAACCATAACCGATGAAATTAAAAGGGTTTCATAAAAATTTCATCATATCATAACCCATGGAAAAGAGATAGGTTTTATAATCAATTCATCATTTCATTATAGAATAATCATTGGAAAAATTAGCTTGTTTCATAATAATTCTATCATGATATAAACCGTGGGATAGAAATAGGTTTCACAAAAATAATGTTATCATAAACATAAACCAATTTAAGAAATAATAAGAATGGTATCCTTGAATTATATCACTTGTAAACCATAGGTAACATCAAATATTTTCAACTTACATGGAAAATACTTTTGAAATATTACATTCGACATTTATTGAGGTAAATATATTTTCTATTAAAATAAATATTTAAAACTTAAAAACAATTTGAAAATCCGTTTTCCTTGAAAATATCCTTAAAAACACATAAATGATGTTTTAAAAATCATTTAAAACATTTCTGAGGAAAATATCCTCTCCACACTGGAAAACACTTTTTAAAACTCTCTGAAAGTCTTTTTATGTGAAAATAACCTGAAAAAATATAAAATAATCTTTAAATAAAATAATGTTCATGATGTTAGGAAATTATATTCATGTCATAACTGTTAAAACAAACATTTCTTTCATATTCTCGGTAAAGTCCAAATGATCAGGGTTTTAGAAATTAACATGAAGATTTATTTCAAAATATTTTATAAAAAGTTAAATATGGTTACAAATGTATTATTGAAATCATAGGAGCATAATAATATATTTTCAAAAATATTTTTAGAGAACTTGGTTTTGGAATAAAACATATTTTTGAACAAAAAGATTATTTTTCATACAAATATTCTTTAGAAATATTGAGTACATAAAGAGGAGAAAATAAAGGGAAAAATTTTATTCTCATGAAATAAATAGATGAAAATAAAATTCATTAGTTTCATGAGAGATGGATCATATTATTTTATTATCAAAATCATATCCATAAATAATCCAAATAGATGATGAGATTGTATAATAGAATATTTACTAATTTGGTAAATTTGAAATGTAAACCCCTTGAAGGAATATCATTAAAAATGTAAAATATCATGAGGATAAATAATTTACTAATATTACCTATTAGAGGGGTTGTATATAAAACTCAAAATAGAAGATAGGTGTCTGACATAACCATATGTCTCGAAGATGGAAAAATGAGGGAAAGATCCTTTATCGGTTTGGAAACTTTTACCCGTAAAAACTAGAGAAGGGAGATCCTCAAATGGATATGTAAATACCTATAATTTTGAGTATTTTAATCTTAAATTTTATTTTTTTGTTGTATATATTTAACCTAAAAAATATATCTAGTGAATATTTCATATGTCTCATGGATGCTAAAAAAGTGATAGGGAAATCCCACACCTTAAGTATCATCAAAAATATATTTTTATATGACACCACATTAAGGGAAAGTTGAAAAGCTTAGTTCCCAAAGAAGAATACCACTACGTGTTGAAGGATCACACAATGATATTAAACACAAGAATAAGATTATTTGAGTTATCCACTCTAAATAATTTGAAGTGGAGAGCACCAACCTATGTTTTAGGATCTTTACTAATAAGTTATTCAAGGTGAGTAACCATTTATTGAATTTTCAGAATGAATTCCTCTATGGTGATTTTTTCTTTGGTTGTATCCTCAAGATTTGATTTGGTCTTGATTATCTATCGAGGCCTATTGCTCCTTGGTGACTGACAAGGCTTATAATTTGAAAAAAAATTTAATGCATTTATATTGTTTTAAACATCCCAAGATAACATTTTGAGCTTATATGTAACAATTTTGGATTTAAGAAGTATTTTATGTTTAAATGCAAAAATGACCAAATTCTGCATTTTGGACAGATTTTCACTACAAGGGTATTTTGGTCATTTACAAAAAAAATATAAATCCAAATTTTATGATTATAATTTCTTTAGAATCCTAATTTAATTTCCTTCAACTTTTTCTTCTGGACCAGGATCTGATTCTACCATCTTGAGGTCCAAACAATTCAATGATGTTGAAGATTATTGAGGAACACCAAGGAAGCTTCCAGGAAATTTCTTCCAGAAAAACGAAGGTTCAGTGAAATATCCATAACTCGCTCAAAACGACTTTAATAGAGCTGATATTTTGTGGATAGACGGCTAAGAAGATTTTGAACAAGTTTCATTAATGAGGCCACGCCTGAAATGGCCGTGTTCAGGGACATTAATTCAGTACAAAACGGTGTTTTTCGGTTTGATGATTCTGACTGGACAGAATAAAGTGTCCGAGGCAATTGGCCATAACTCTCGGAATACCTATCCAAATCCGCTGAGCTTTTTAGGGGACACGGCCAAGACAATTATGAACAACATTGAAGAAGGCCTCAACGCGTGAAGAGGTCATTTATGGGGTCCACAACGCGACAACTTTCGGGGGTCGAATTCTGCCTATAAAAGGAGGAGAGCTCCTCCCCCTCAAGACATCCCATTCTCCACCCCATTCCTTCTCGGGCACCCAGGAGAAGAACTTCTCATATTTTTCTTTTATTTCTTTTGTTTTAAAATGTCTCTCCTCTCCCGAATCATCTCGCTTACCCCATCCATGGAGGGGTAATTTCATTTGAGTGATCGGAAAGAGGGGAGGCTGGACCGATGTGTTGTGCTTGAGTTTTGTGCTTGAAATGAATAAAATTTGTTCTTCTTTCTTCTTCTGGTTTCAATTCATAATTCAGTATTAAATTCCGAATGCGGTTGTGTTAAGGTTTTTATTCTGAAATTATAAATTGCTTTGGTCGATGATCACATCTCCCTCCACCCAATTCTAATCTGTATACGGTGGCACATGATTAGGGTTGGGTGGTGATTGCTCGACGGTTGTCAAGCACGTGTGTAGGATTGTATGTTGAAATCTTGGTTTATTAGGGAACAACAATTCCAGGTCTGGGATTGCTCTAATTAATCAAGAGACCATATACAACCCTAAACACATTGGAAGGAGGATAGACCAATCTAAGGTTTTAGAAAGGAAAATTCTCATCACATTTATCTGACTAAGGGAGAGAGAGGACTCGGTAGATAAATCTCTCTCTTACCAGTTTAAGGAAGAAGAAGAGATAAAATTTGGAAACCATGATGGCACAACACTAAGTCCAGCCAAACCCAATCCGATCACCATCTTTATCATTTGTTAAAATTAATCAATTTCTATTGTTTGTTTCTCTCATAGTCATTCATATTAATTAAAACCAATCTTTTTAATAAAACCAACAAAAAGTGACAACCTTGTTTTGTGTGCACTCCTCTTCGGGAGACTACCTAGGATCAACTGCTATACTATACTTAGGTAAATAAAATATTGTTTTGCCACGCCCCACGATAGGCGTGCGTCAAACTTCGCGCCGTTGCCGGGGAGGCAGTGCCTCAAAACTTTTTTTTTTGTTTTTTTTTGTTTTTTTTAAAAAAAAATATCTTTTGAATGACCTGAAGTTCAAATAGCAATTTATTAGAATTCGATCCAGAAATTGAGCGCACAATAACCAAATTGAAAAATCAAAATCTTCCCAAAGAATTTGAAGAAATAAATCTCACTGATTCATGTGATACCTTGAGTGAAGACTTTGAACCTTTAATAATGGCTGTAAATCCCAACCGAACCCTGCGTGACATCTGTGCACCTCAATTTGTCAATCAAAATTATCAACTTGCAATTCCTGCCTTAGAAAATGATTTTGAATTACGAATTAACATGATCCAAGTGCTTCCTAAATTTCATGGTCTTGCAGGTGAAGACCCAAATCGACATATTCAAGAATTCACCTATGTCTGCTCCAGCTTCAAACCTCGAGCAGTCGCGGAAGAGCATGTGAAGTGGAGGGCTTTCCCCTTCTCACTAGAGGGAGCAGCAAAGGAATGGTTGTACAATCTACAACCGGGGGAGATCAGTGACTGGGAAGATCTAAAAAAATGCTTTCTACAAAGATTCTTCCCAACATCTAGGAGCACTGCAATCAAGAAGGAGATTTATGTCATCCATCAATCAACTGGAGAAACACTCTACGAATACTGGGAACGTTTCAAGAAGCTTTGTGCAAGTTGTCCACACCAAGAAATAGAAGAGGACCAATTCCTTGTGTGCTTCTACCAAGGATTGCTTGACAATGACAGGAATCTACTAGATGCCTCGTCGGGAGGAGCCCTCATTGATAAATCACCTGCAGATATACGAATTCTGATTGAAAAGATTGCACAAAATTCACAGCAGTTTGGCACTCAAGGTACGATCACCAGAGGGATCCATGAGGTAAGAACATCTGATTCAGTAGATTTAATTAGGAATGAAATGGGTGAACTCACCAGGTTGGTGCGACAAATAACTGTGAACCATGTGAAGGATCAACAAGGACCGAATCAGGTATGTGGTTTATGCTCTTCTAATTCTCATTACACTGATCAATGTCCGGAAGTGCAGGGGACAGAAAGTTGTGCTGCAGCCTATCAACAAAGGCAATACCAACCGCAAACCCAACCAGGGTATGGGTTTCAACAGAACCAAGCCAGAGCACCTTTTCAGCAGCAATATCAGAACCCGATAGCATTCCAACAACCTTATCAGAAGCCCTTCCAACAACAACAAACTTTTCAACCACCACCTTTCCAGTGGAAGAATTATGAGCAACCATCCACAAGTGCACCAACAAATGAAGACCAACAACTGAAGACAAGAGTTGCAGGAATAGAAGATAAGATGGACAAGCTAGCTGATCAATTTGCAAGCATTATGGATGCTTTCACCAAGAACCAAGGTAAGCTTCCTGCACAAACAATTCCCAATCCAAAGGAGAATGTTAGTGAAATCACAACCCGAAGCGGGAAGGAGCTCAAACCACCAGAACAAAATGAGGAGGATGAATCTAGGAAACCTGCTGAAGCTCATCCTGTCCAACCAAAAGATGGAGTCAACAACAAAGTAGAAGGAACAAGGTTCAAGAAAGAAAGACTAGAAACACCACTGCAGAAACAACAAAGGGATAAAAAGGATATTCCAGCACCATTCCCATCAGCATTGGTTGAGTCAAAGAAGGGAGAAGAAGAACGAATTCAACGGGAAATTCAAGAAACATTTCGAAAAGTTGAGATTAACATTCCACTACTGGATGCAATCAGGGAAATCCCTAAATATGCAAAATTTCTGAAGGAGCTATGTACTAAAAGAAAGAGGCTGGATGGAAATGAAAGAATAAACTTAAGAAGAAGCATCTCAGCATTGATCACACCACCGATACCACAAAAATGTCAAGATACAGGGACTTTCTCTATTCCCTGCACTATCGGTTCATTAAATTTTACTGATGCACTATGTGATCTTGGAGCTTCGATAAATGTGATGCCTCACTCTGTGTTTTCATCTTTGCAGATTGGAGAACTAAAATCAACTCGGGTGGTGGTACAATTAGCAAACAGATCCACCGTTTTCCCAGCTGGAGTCGTTGAAGATGTACTTGTAGGAGTGAGAGGATTAATCTTTCCAGCAGACTTTTATGTCCTTACCATGGAGGAAGACCGAGCACCATCCCAATCTCCCATCATCTTAGGGAGACCATTCCTGAAAACAGCAAGAACAATCATCAACGTGCATGAAGGAACCCTCACCATGGAGCTCGGAGATAGTACGGTACACTTCAATATTCTTGATACGATGAAACACCCTTCCAACAATCACTCACTTTATGCAATCTCCCATGATGAAGGTATAGAACCAATTGAAGACTCAGGTATGCTTCATGACTTGTTATCTGTGGGAGAACACTCTTCATTTGAATTTTATAACTCCCATGAACCTGAAAATTCTGATATCATGTTGGAGGATGAGGTAAAATCTGATTTTTTCGATGATTTGTTAAGAGGAAGTAAGATTATTCCAGAGAATTCAACATTAGATGTTGGAAACATAAATGCAATATCATCCCTTGAACAACCCCCATGTTTAGAACTGAAGCCTTTGCCATGTGACTTGAAGTATGCTTACCTAATGGAAGGAGAGAAATTGCCAGTAATAATTGCCAATAACCTATCCCATTTACAAGAACAAACATTGATTGACCTTCTCAAAAGGAATGTAAAGGCTGTAGGATGGAGTTTAGGTGATATTCCTGGAATCAACCCTAAGGTATGCTCTCACAGGATATTTTTAGAAAGTGAATCTCGGCCAGTTAGACAACCTCAAAAAAGACTCAATCCCACAATCATGGAGGTCGTTAAGAAATAGATTGAGAAATTGTTAGCAGCTGATATCATTTACCCAATCTCTGATTCTCAATGGGTCAGCCCAATTCATGTAGTCCCCAAGAAAACTGGCCTGACCACTGTCACAAATGAAAGAAATGAACTGATCCCCATGAGAATACAAAACAGCTGGAGAGTGTGTATAGATTACAGGAAGCTAAATCAAGTTACCAGAAAAGATCACTTTCCTATTCCATTCATTGATCAGATGCTTGAAAGGTTAGCTGGAAATACTCATTACTGTTTTTTAGATGGATTCTCAGGTTATTTTCAGGTACCAATTGCACCAGAAGACCAGGAGAAGACAACCTTCACCTGCCCTTTTGGAACATTCGCCTACAAAAGGATGCCTTTCGGGCTATGCAATGCCCCAGGTACATTTCAACTGTGTATGGTGAGTATTTTCTCAGACCACATTGAGGATTGCTTGGAGGTGTTTCTTGATGATTTCACAGTTTTTGGAAATTCATTTGACCATTGCTTGGGAAATTTGGAAAAAGTTTTGAAAACATGCATTGAAAAGAACCTTGTCTTAAATTTTGAAAAATGTCATTTCATGGTTGAAAAAGGGATAGTGTTGGGGCACATAATTTCACAAAATGGGATTGAGGTTGATAAATCAAAAGTTGATGTAATAAATTCCTTACCATATCCAACTTGTGTCAAACATGTTAGATCCTTTTTAGGGCATGCAGGATTTTACAGAAGATTCATCAAGGATTTCAGTAAGATTTCTCTCCCTCTCTCAAGATTACTTCTAAAGGATGCTAACTTTAATTGTGATTATGCATGTAGGGAATCATTTGATGAATTAAAGGAAAGGCTAATAACACCACCAATAATGCAGCCACCCAATTGGGATTACCCTTTCGAGATACTTTGTGATGCATCCAACCAAGCAGTGGGAGCCGCTCTATCACAGAGAATTGACAGGAAGCCTCAAGTCATCTCCTACGCATCAAGGACCTTGGATGAAACACAAATAAATTACACAACCACAGAGAAGGAGTTCCTTGCAGTCATTTTTGCACTAAATAAATTCCGATCATATCTTCTGGGCACTAAAGTTGTTGTTTTTTCTGATCATGCAGCTCTTAGGTACTTAATGAAAAAGGCGGATGCTAAACCACGGTTGGTGAGATGGATGCTACTCTTACAAGAGTTCAACTTGGAAATCAAAGATAAGAAGGGGACTGAAAATCAAGTGGCTGATCATCTGAGTCGACTACCCCACACCGCTGAATCAGAAATACCAAAGCAGAACCCACTTAATGATGAGATTCCTGGAGAACAACTCTACATCATCAACAGTGAAGTGCCATGGTATGCCAACATTGTCAACTATTTGGTAACATCTCAGGTACCCTCTCATCTAAGCTCTCATCAAAAACATAAGCTTAAATCTGAATCAAGATTTTACATCTGGGAAGATCCCTTTCTGTGGAAAATTTGTAATGATCAAATCATAAGAAGATGCTTGCCAAGAAGTGAAATTGAATCAGTGTTTGAATTTTGTCATAAATTATCATGTGGAGGCCACTTTGGACCTCAAAAGACTGCCCGAAAAGTTTTAGAATCTGGACTCTACTGGCCCACCTTATTCAATGATGCATATGAATTTTGTAAAAGATGTGAAAAATGCCAATTTTCTGGTAACATATCCAAACTACATGAAATGCCACAAAAACCAATAACCTTTTGTGAAATTTTTGAAGTTTGGGGCATAGATTTCATGGGACCATTCCCAATTTCATTTGGAAATTCATATATTCTTTTGGCTGTAGACTATGTTTCAAAATGGGTGGAGGAAAAAGCAACCAGAACTGATGATGCAAAAGTTGTTTGTGATTTTGTTAGGGCTAACATTTCCTGTAGGTTTGGCGTGCCACGAGCAATCATCAGTGATCAGGGAACTCATTTCTGCAACAGGAAAATGGAAGCATTGCTGAAGAAGTATGGGGTACATCATAGAACATCTACCCCATACCATCCCCAAACAAATGGCCAAGCAGAAATCTCTAATAGAGAAATCAAATCCATTCTGGAGAAGACTGTTAAACCCAACCGGAAGGACTGGAGCCAAAAGTTAGATGATACATTATGGGCATACAGGACGGCCTACAAAACACCGATAGGGATGAGTCCCTATAGATTGATCTATGGAAAGAGTTGCCACCTTCCTGTGGAGTTGGAGCATAGAGCCTACTGGGCGGTCAGAGAGATGAATCTGGACCTTGAGAAAGCTGGGATAGAAAGAAGATTGCAGTTGCAAGAGTTAGAGGAAATTAGAAGGGAATATTTTGAAAACTCAATGATCTATAAAGAGAGAACGAGGATGGCCCATGACAAGATAATTCAACCAAGAAACTTCAACCCTGGAGATCACGTGTTACTATTCAAATCCAGACTTAAGCTTATGCCAGGTAAACTTCGTTCCAGATGGGAAGGCCCCTTCACTGTTACTCATGTATATCCCTTTGGTGCTGTGCAGATTCAAAAGGAAGGAGGAGGAAAACCATTCACTATAAATGGGCAGAGGCTGAAGAAGTTCCATGGGACCGTACCTCAAGAACCAGTGGAGGATATCACACTCCTTCATCCTGAATACAAATGAACACCTACCAGGTTGCATCATTCCTTTACACTTGATTAAATGCAGTAACTCCAACTTTTTGAAACATACATTTACATGCATTGAGGACACTGCATAAATTAAGTGTGGGGGAGGAAATCTTGTAGTCCAAGAGATTTTTCAAAAAAAAAATTATTTTGTTTTGTCGAGCCAACAACATTAAACAAAGGCACTACCGGGAGGCAACCCGCATTTTCCCCCATTTTCCACTTGTCTTCTTAGTTATTTACCAACATGATTAAACGGGCCTGCGCTATCAATCGTTTTCATTTTTTTTTTCAGGTCCATTAATGAAGAGGGTGTTGTGGGATTATACGTCGTGAAGAAAAGGATCCATTTGACAGGGGAGTATGAGTTTCAATTCTATATTATCCGACTTTATTCCCTATATTTTTAGTATTTTAAAGAATTAATCAAGAAAAGGCATGCCCACGCTTGAATTCATGTTTTACTCAACTTATCTAGGAGACATGAGTTTCTTAGGAATCTTGTGATGCCATGTTTTAGATTTCAATGTTAATGAGATTGAATGATTAAAATGGATAATTGGATGATTAAAGTGAAGCAAGGATATTGAAATAAGGACTCATGATTTGAGGGAATTAATTGATTCATGTAAATGAAATTTCCCTTCCATTTTCATTCTTTGAATTTCTGAAATTCATGTGAATTAATTTGTTATTATTAATCATGCCATGAGTGATTGTCCAATATCATATTCTCATTCCTGAGAGGATTTCTAGACCAAATATTTCCTATTTTATCTTGAGCATATTTCTTGAGTGATCTTGGGACGTGCCACCTGCTAGAACTTGTATTGAAACTTGTCAAAGCTATGACTGTACAAAACCACATTTAAAATGATTGAGGCATATCTTTGGCTAGCCACATTTTATCCTAAGACCCACCTTTACATTTATCCTTCGTAAGCCCTTAGATGCCATGAATTGCCTTATAGGTTTAAGCCACATTACAATCCAATTTTTCCTTACCTACCTGCACTTTTAGTATTTTTGCATGGTTATTTCAAGTTTGAGTGTGGGGGAAGGGCCTTTCGTGTGCGTTCCTTGGTATATGTATCATTTTTGGGTGGTGTAATGTGTGCGTCATCATTTTGGGCAATATATTATTAGAAAATTGGGCATGAGTCATCATTTCATTATGCTTCTATCATTTCATCCGGTTCTCCATAAAAAAAAAAGAAAAAAGAAAATAAAGCTGTGCCTTTCTGGAGCTTTACAAAAAAGAAAAAAAAAAGAAAAAAAAAGAAAATAAAGCTGTGCCTTTCTGGAGCTTTACAAAAAAGAAAAAAAAAGAAAAAAAAGAAAATAAAGTTGTGCCTTTCTGGAGCTTTACAAAAACAGGGAGAACTTGGATGATATCATTCTTTGTAATCATTTATTGACTCATGACCCATGTCATTGAAAGGGGAGTGGTGTTGTGATTCACATTTCAAGGGGATTTGAGTGAGGTTCATCTTGTGTTTTCACTTGATTAATCATGCATTATACTTAAGAGTCAAACCTCCTACTTCTGGACTTAAATTATTTCAATCATTTACCCACCAACCCTAAGCCACAGAGTCATTTGAACCTTTATTGCAAGTCCTCATGATTTTATGTGTGTTTTGTCTTTACAAAGTGGAGAAAGTAGTTACTTTACAAGCCTATGGGTAAGGAGCATGTTCTCATGATATGAGCATAACTCCACTATTAATTGTATCATGAGTGATGAGAGAAAAGATTCATAAGTGAGGTAGATCATGATTTGGCATGTTTAATAATAATAAATTGAGAAGCTTGAATGAATGAAAGGAGAAGCTTCATTATTTTTCAAAGGGAAAAAGTAAAATGCATGAATTGATTGTTTCTTTGAAAAATGGGAAATTAAATTGGTATTTTTGTGGAACTGGAAAATTTGATTGGACATTGATAATCATTTTATTTTATTCCATTTGAAATTTAAATATTGGTGACATTGGTGTCCTTTGAATTCCATGTTGAGATTTTATGCTTGAGGACAAACATAGTTTAAGTGTGGGGGAATTGACAAGGCTTATAATTTGCAAAAAAATTTAATGCATTTATATTGTTTTAAACATCCCAAGATAACATTTTGAGCTTATATGTAACAATTTTGGATTTAAGAAGTATTTTATGTTTAAATGCAAAAATGACCAAATTCTGCATTTTGGACAGATTTTCACTACAAGGGTATTTTGGTCATTTACAAAAAAATATAAATCCAAATTTTATGATTATAATTTCTTTAGAATCCTAATTTAATTTCCTTCAACTTTTTCTTCTGGACCAGGATCTGATTCTACCATCTTGAGGTCCAAACAATTCAATGATGTTGAAGATTATTGAGGAACACCAAGGAAGCTTCCAGGAAATTTCTTCCAGAAAAACGAAGGTTCAGTGAAATATCCATAACTCGCTCAAACCGACTTTAATAGAGCTGGAATTTTGTGGATAGACGGCTAAGAAGATTCCGAACAAGTTTCATTAAGGAGGCCACGCCTGAAATGGCCGTGTTCAGGGACATTAATTCAGTACAAAACGGTGTTTTTCGGTTTGATGATTCTGACTGGACAGAATAATTTGTCTGAGGAAATTGGCCATAACTCTCGGAATACCTATCTACATCCGCTGAGCTTTTGAGGGGACACGGCCAAGACAATTATGAACAACATTGAAGAAGGCCTCAACGCGTGAAGAGGTCAGTTATGGGGTCCACAATGCGACAACTTTCGGGGGTCGAATTCTGCCTATAAAAGGAGGAGAGCTCCTCCCCCTCAAGACATCTCATTCTCCACCCCATTCCTTCTCGGGCACCCAGGAGAAGAACTTCTCATATTTTTCTTTTATTTCATTTGTTTTAAAATGTCTCTCCTCTCCCAAATCATCTCGCTTACCCCATCCATGGAAGGGTAATTTCATTTGAGTGATCGGAAAGAGGGGAGGCTGGACCGATGTGTTGCGCTTGAGTTTTGTGCTTGAAATGAATAAAATTTGTTCTTCTTTCTTCTTCTGGTTTTAATTCATAATTCAGTATTAAATTCCGAATGCAGTTGTGTTAAGGTTTTTATTCTGAAATTATAAATTGCTTTGGTCGATGATCACATCTCCCTCCACCCAATTCTAATCTGTATACGGTGGCACATGATTAGGGTTGGGTGGTGATTGCTCGACGGTTGTCAAGCACGTGTGTAGGATTGTATGTTGAAATCTTGGTTTATTAGGGAACAACAATTCCAGGTCTGGGATTGCTCTAATTAATCAAGAGACCATATACAACCCTAAACACATTGGAAGGAGGATAGACCAATCTAAGGTTTTAGAAAGGAAAATTCTCATCACATTTATCTGACTAAGGGAGAGAGAGGACTCGGTAGATAAATCTCTCTCTTACCAGTTTAAGTAAGAAGAAGAGATAAAATTTGGAAACCATGATGGCACAACACTAAGTCTAGCCAAACCCAATCCGATCACCATCTTTATCATTTGTTAAAATTAATCAATTTCTATTGTTTGTTTCTCTCATAGTCATTCATATTAATTAAAACTAATCTTTTTAATAAAACCAACAAAAAGTGACAACCTTGTTTTGTGTGAACTCCTTTTCGGGAGACTACCTAGGATCAACTGCTATACTATACTTAGGTAAATAAAATATTGTTTTTCCACGCCCCACGACAGGCATGCGTCAGTGACAGCAAATTGCAACTTCCTTTCATATATTCTTAAAATCCCCTCATTTTATGTGATGGGATAAAGGAATATTTTATTCATTTATTCAATAGAGTTGAGTATGAGTTTCAAACACTTCCCTTCCTCTCCTTCTGTCCCACATGGTTCAATAATAGGATCTTCATTGTCCCCATCTTGTAGGTATTTGATTTCCTTGACTCCACCCATCTTGGTCGACCTGGTTTTCATTGGTTTAGGCAAGTGGGAATAGTCTTTGTGTTCCTTGGGTCTTTTCCCTTGGACCACAAAACATTTCCCTGAGTTGTGATTCCCTTTTTTCCCCTTCTTTATTCTTGGTTTGTGATGACCGTTCCCTTGGAAATGGTCCAAGATATCCACTGAGAATTAGTTGTAACTATCTTCACCAGAATCCTCTTCCTCATGATTTAATGGCTCAACTTGGTCCTCTAATCCTTCAAAGCAGTTTTTTAATTCAACCCTTATGCCATCTTTGAGGGTCCTCTTCCTACAAAAAAAATCCACATTTCCTTCTTTGGTCTCCAAACCAATATTCTTCCACGTACTTTGAGTCTTTTAAAGGAATAATGAAATTGGTATGGGAGTGTTTGGGTCTAAAGGTCCCAAGACACTAAACGCCACCCACCCCTATTGTCCACGAAGAGATTATGTTACAACATATAGAAAAGGCTTCCCCAATAGTGGCATTCTAGCTATTTGGGCCACCATGTTGTCCACAGAAGAATCACTAAATAGGGGTACTGACAAGGCTGAACATATGGCTTGCTCATATCCACGATTATAAATTGAGGTTTTAAGTTTTTATTCTCCCATATCTATCCTTGGGGGTCCTAGGAGCATTAGAAATCACTCACTAGTGGTTTCGTTATAGCTTATTTGATCTCACTGCCTGAAGTATGTCTTTGTTCCACCATGGCCACCTCTAAGGAATCCTTCTTATCTGTTCCATCCACCTACACTACTACCACTCCACTCACCTTCATTGGGAGAATTCCCAGATCATGCCTTAGGCGGGCAAGGAAATCCACAAATAGTGATTCTGGAAATTTATTGTTAGTAAACTTCAATGCAACCAGAGGTACACTGCTTTTCTGCCCATCCACGGCCATACCTATCTGCTCAGAAGACACCCGGGTAGACTTTTTCTACACTGGTTCACCCAAGCCCACTAGACCCGAGACGTTGCCAGTCCTGTCTTTCACATCAACCCTCTACTTTTGACCAGAGGCTTTACTGAGACTCTCTCCCGGTCAAGAGGGCCTTCTGTTCATGACTCCCTTCAAGAATTTTGAGGTCGAATGACCCAATCGATTTCAAATTGAGTAGAAATCAATCCATTTTTTATAAACCATAGCTTTATTGCTCCTAAACACCTCTCCAACCTTAATATACACCCACTCAACTGGTGGATTAGAGAAATACACCTCCATACGGACCTGCGGATTGATCGGGTGACTCACAGTAGTTGTTTAGTCATTATATCAGAGGAATTGGCCTACCATATTACCTAGCATGTGGATGATAGTTGGATTTTTAATGGGCATGGGAAGGTGTGGGAGACTAACCCATGTCACGATGGAGGGTGATACCATGTTCATACAGAAATCGATAGACCAGTAAAGACAAAAGAAATTGCATCTCTTGCATCTTCAGGGAGCCCTAGACCATACACATATCAAATCTTCTTCTGAGGAAAAACGAATCATCTGGTGGAGTTTATCCAAAAACCCACAACTGTGGGATCTTTCAAGAACTAATTTCCAAAATCACAGTCGTCAAAATCATTAACCAATGACCTAAAATGGTTGAAACGATCCACCAGGTTTAAATTTAGAAGACATGAGGCTTTATAGAACTCTGACACTGAGATTGAGAGCTGGGGATCCCTATAGTGAAGATCTGGAACCTTCAGGCTTAAAGAAATCATCAGGAACATAAGTAGAAATTTGGGGTTAGAGAAATGGATAAAGGGATTCTTATAAACCTGAGGAGGCGACATCATTCCCTACCCCCCCCCCCCCCCCTCCTACTACTGAGAAGTGGTTGTAATCAATAGTCTCTCATCCGTGCTTAGGGTTCTATCATTTCTGAATCATCAACATCTCCAGCATTCGTTAGGTATCCCATATTTTTCTCAACATAAGTATCAATTTCCTTTGTGAACATTCAAAAATACTATATAATTAATATAATTGTATTATACATATATTAAATATCCATACTAATATATATAACACTATATATGATATACTGGTTTCCTTTAATTACCCATTTATTAACCATTCCTTGTCAAAATATCGTTTCAGGTAATAACCATTTTGTTTTTCATGTCTAATTTAATTTTTTTTGTTCCTATTACCTAGATTGTAGTTTCATAATATAAAACATTTTAAGAATCATATATATATATATATAATATATATTTAATATCTATGTATTTATAGTTATTCTTAAAATTTATTTATATAAAATGAAATACCATGTTCATGGATACGGTACGTCGTACATACACGTGAACACTGTTTCCATTTTCTTGATAGATTGAAAGAAACAAAGGTTAATAATATATATTTCTTCATTAAAGAATCATTTTTATTTCATATATATCATATATTTTTATTAAACCAATCGTTAATACAATCTATGTATAGATTGAATGAACCACATCGCTTCGTAAGGTGGTAGTTCATTGTACACATGGAAAACAATACCATATTTTGAAAAAAAATTAATCATGAAGGTATATGTGATGAAAAAAATTTAAAAATAAAAATTATATCATCAATATTATATGTTAAAAACAAATCCATCATTATGTATAACTTTTATAGTTGGTAATGGAAAAATGAATGATATTAGTTTGCAAGGCGGTAGACTGACATACACATGAGCGATAATTCATTAACCCACTTGAAGAAATTGGAGGTGTTTGTAGGTAATTAACTTAAAATAAAACCACTGAAAATATTTAAGATACTAAGTTTATAATATAAAAATTATATAGAAATAATTTAACGTTGTGGTGGGAGAAATAACACAAAAATTCATATTGATGAGCGTTGCCTCTTCTTGGGGAATCATCCTTTTGTTTACACCAAAGGCCTTCATAGGTTGGATTTATTACCAAAATAAGGATTCTAGGATTCCTTTAGAGAATTTGGGGAGTTAATTTTTTGGGTATAGGAAGTAGAAATGGGGTTTTAAGTTTTGAGGAAGAGCCGAAAGTGGGTGGACTTTTATAAGTTAGGTGAGAATAAAACATGTATCATTTTGAAAAGATTCAATCATACCCATGTTTGTATCATTCCCAAAGAATCCAAAAAAGAAATTTATTAAAAATAGAAGGTATAAGATAGAAATATAGCCAAAAAAATAGTTTTTTACAAGTTGGTAAGTAATTTTTACCCTTATCTTCAATGTTTAACCCCATAGTCAATCTATTTTTCACCATAACCCTAGTAATTAATTTTTTCTATTTTCACAAGTCATTTTGATCAAAAATTAATTTGACCATATTATAAATTATAAATTATTATTATTACATGTATGGAATCCATTTATTATAATTCAATTCACAAGAGTAAAAAAATTAATTTTAAAATTAATATCACAAACGTGATGAGAAAATGGGGTTTTAAAGAGAAAAACTTTAGAAGTTTTCTGAGTTTTGATATAAATTTAAATAAAAATATGATTCCAATGACCTACTTTGGATTAATTGATATAAACATAAACTAATATTATCTGAAAACCAATTAAAAATATATATTAACATTATAAATTATTTAAATGATAATCTTACTTTCAATTAAAATTCAGTATTTTTTATTATTCATCATATTATAAAATGTTTCAGAAAAAACAACAAAGATTAACCCTAATTTAGTTTTGAAATTTTTAATCAAAAAATTAAGTTTATTTTCTCAAATACTATTTCTAAACTAGGTAAATATTAATTTTAAATTATGTGTATAAAGCGTAACTAAAATATCTCTTAGAAAAAATGGTTTTTCAGAAGAGAAAACATTGCTTTTTATTTTATATGATTTTATTTAATATAAAATGAATAGTAAATTAATATATGTGTGTAAAATATATATTTTAAAATTTTAGTTGATACTATTCAAGAAATACATTCCAAAATCTATGTGATAAATTTCATATTAAATAATAATATTTTAATATTATGTCATGTTTTGTTTAAAACATATTATTGCATGTAATGAAAGATAAGATTAGTGTTGTGTGTATTTAAATAAAAAATCAGAGTTTTATAACTCAAGATAAAATTAATGTTTCATGTAGATAAAAAATGTGATAATATAAAATTAATTTGAAAACAAATTCAAAAAATATCAGGGTGTTACACTTTTTACATTACACGGGGAAAGGAAATATAATAAAGGGTGTAGATAAATGACCAAAATAGGTAATTATTAGATATATCAATCACTAGAAGATAATATTATCATAAAGGAATGATAAAATATATAATTTATTATTCTCGGTATAAAATTTTCATAATATAAAAAACATAGAACATATGATTTGAAATCAATTCATGACTTGAATCATGATCAATAAGGGTGTCAAAGTAGTAATCTGTATCCAAGACTTATTAAATAGGCATGTGGCACTATAATAATAAGAAAAAAAATCTTGTTAACATAAATAAATTCAATAATGTCCACACATAATCTTATGAGAATATGTGGAAATCGATCATACTCACACATTAATATGTGAAAAAATCTAATCACAATCAAGTCCACACATTTTCTTATAAGAATAACAGGAAAGATATCAAAACAATGAATTAATATGTGAAAACTAATATTCAAAATCATGTCAATTATCAACACAATAATCTCATAAGTTATATATATCACTTTATATAATGTATTATAGGTCTATAATAAACCCAACCATTACATAATAATAATTCATATATACAAATGACTAAAGCTCATAAAACATTCTTCATATCCTCATAACATTACCCATGAAAAATAAATGGACACTCAAAAAATATCATCATCAAAATTAAATTTCATGAAAATAAAGAATAATTATGGTATCATTGGATCATTACCCCAGTAAATCATAATTAACATTGAAGGATTTCATCATAGATGAAAAAGATCTCTAGAATAATTCTTTTGGAAAAAACGATCCTGAATTTTAAATAATTTATTTAATATTTAAAAAATCCAAATACTAAAGAAAATTTTATATTTAAAAATAAACCTGTAAAATTTAAAATAAATATCTAAATAATTGTGTATTCATTACTGTAATAAATTCTATTCATTCTGTATAAGTTAAAATAAAATATTCTTTTCACACATTTGTAAAAAAAGTAATAAAATAATTTCTTCAGAATATGTAAAAAATATTCATCTTAAATAACTTTTCTCAATGTCAATAATGGGATATATTAGTTTAAAAATCATAATATAATTTTAAAAACATTATTTAAAACATTTATAGAAATCTTATATATGGAATAAAATGTATATTCGATCAAAGAGATAAATAATGTGGGGTTTTCTTAAAAATGTTATTTTGGTATCTTGAGAAACTAAAGGGAGGAAAATTTACAGAAAATGTTAATATTTAAATATAATAAGTGGAAAATAAAATTAATTATAATTATTGAGTGGTAGATCATGATATTTTGTCATCAAAATATTAATCATAAAAATCTTGATAAATAATGAGATTGTAACATAAACCCTTACCTCAAGTATCATCATTCATCGTTCACATTTGAAACTCATGTATAATAAAAATATATTTAGTATAAAATTATTCTATAACTACAATAATTTGTGTCATAATATATATTATTTTATTATACATATTTCCCCAAATTTTTTAACAATTTATTAACATCACTATTCCTGGTAATAATTTCTTTGTTTATGATGCATGTTTTGGTTCAAAAGTCATAATCTTTAAACATTGATCATGGTTGCGTCATATAAATATTGTTAAAAATAATATTAATATAATATATATTAAACAAATATATATAATAATCCATAAAATGTATATATATAAAAATCAATTACACCATTTATGGAGATGGTATGTCATACTTACACATAAAAATTGATTCCATTTCCCAATTGGTGGAACAAAATAAAGATAAATAATAATTAAAATTTATATATTAAAAATAATATTATATGTAAAATTTATATTTTTTAAATCCTATATTATATCAGTCCAAGTAAAATGGTGACCAAAAATGAATTACACTACTATAAGGAGATGGTAATTTGTATGAAGGCACGAGCGATGTTTTCGCTTCCATAAGATTGAAATATGGTGGATAATGGTAATTAAATCATCATGAAATAATTATTTATATTTAAGATTCTAAATTTATTATTTTATAAGGGATTATATAAACTTATAAGTGTTTCAAGAAAAATAGAAATTTAAATTACTTAGTTAAGAGTTATACTTACTTTTTGAGAACCCACTTTTGGCTAACCCCATAAGACTTGAAGGGGTGATATTTTGGAAATCAAATTTTATCAAGGATGTGGTGATAAAATAAAAGAAGTTATTATTTCATATATTATAATAGGTATAATCCTAAATTTTATTGAGTAATATAGATATTGGGCCTTTTATAAATGAAGGGAGGGGCACTCTTTGAATTATAAAAAATATTAAAATATAATTGAGTCATTCTTAAGAAAAATTATTCCAAATGTATATATATTCTTATAAAAATAGTATAAGTTCAAAATATCATAAACCAGTGAAATTTATATTTGTTTGGGGTCATTTAAAACCTTTTAGTTTTGATTAATTCATTGTTTAATCAATTTTAACCTTAACCACGGTAACTGATTTTCTAATATTAAAGTGTTACAACTTTTATTATAAGGTAAAAATTGATAAATAAATGGATAATTAATGTTACTTTAAACCATATGTCATATTCTTTTCCATATTATAATATGTTTATATTTTTTAAAATAATTTAATAAATATTGTTTTCATAAAAATCATTAAATATTTTTTAATACCATTCATTTAATTTGACATTAATGACATCAGGAAAAATATGGAATTATTAAGAAACCTAGTAAAAAATTAATAATATGTTAAATTAATCTATATTTTTTAACACTATAACAAAGTAAAATTATGTTACTAATAATATATTAAAATTAGTTATTTTATTTTCCTTATAATTTATCAAATACTACATTGGTGTTGTGTAAGAATTTGATGTAATTATATAATCACTAAAGGTTATAAATAAGTTAACATAATTAAATATTTTTATTATGCTCAATTTAACTATTAATATTCGTTCAAAATATGATTTTTCCCTATGTGAACACACAAGATATTTTTAAAAGTAAAAGAGTGACATTTTATATTTTTCTTGGCTTCAAATATTATATAGGAAATTTTCAGTGAAATGTTTTACATAGAAAATAGATTAGAATATGAGATTTTATTTGTTTATTTACATTAATACAATAATAATTAAGATGAAAAATGGTGACCTTAACACTTAGTTTTAACCTAGGTTAACCCAATTTACTCTTTATTGAGGTGATAAATTTGATCACAATTTTTATTCATAATGCCTAAACATATAATAGAAATATGTACCAAATTTTGAAATAATAATTTTACATATAGAATATATTTTTAAAAATTCAATTTCTATAAGTGATAGAAATTTAATTTAAAATAAGTGCACGATGAAAATCATTTTTTAGAGAAGTATATTTTTCAACAAAAAAATTGATTTATTCCAATATCATGCATATAAAAAACATTAGATTAATGTTAAAATATTTGAAAAAATATATAAATATAAATTTAATTAAAATAATTCACCAATAGTTATTAAATAAAATTTTAAGATAAAACACATTGGTCACATACAAACATTGTTTCTTAAAAACATATCATTTACTTTCAAATGATTTTTATTTTAATTTATAATTAACTAATAACCAATGAATTCATTTTATACCAAATTAAACCATATTTTTTAATAATTTATTTTATCCTATCCATAACCACCAATAAAATTTCTAAGAGATAATTATCATATAGTATATTGTAGTTCATCAAAACTTGGTGCTGTGTGTAAATAAATATATCAAAGAAATGAAATTTATTTATAGATAACTATATAATGAAATATAGAGGAGTCAAAGTCATCACTTGATTCGAATCCTCTCTTGATTCAACTATGGAAATGGATTAGTCACTTGAAATCCATGTTGAAACCATAAAATATTTCTTACTTTTCTCTCTATTTTTTACTTTTTCATAAATATGGGATATTCTAGTTTTATGTTCCACTATTTAATTTACTAATTAAAAATTACTTCTTAGTATCCTCATTGATAGACTTTTTTATATCATCAAATTGATATTTTGTCTCCATAAATTTGGTCATTTTTTTCTATGAGTGCTATTTTAGTTTCAATTTTGGGAACTTTTTCATTAATTTCTTCAAAATTAATGTTATTCTTCTCTTTTAATCCTTTAGATTATTTTTTGGATTTCCTTTTAATTTTCATCACATAGGTCAAGAGTGAACAATTGAGTTCCTCTCAATGAATTGTTTTATCTCATTAAATATTTTTATCTCTATTATCATGGGTGACCATGAACTTTTAATTTTGAAATTTATTTTGTTTATCATAATATCTATAGAATGATCATCACTGAGATATTTTCTATAATTAAAAAATTTATTAAAATGATATGTAATTAAAGTAATTTATTTTTTAGAACACATGATAAATCTTTCAATGTATTTCCAAAAAAATTAATGTCTAGTATCCTTATTATTAATTCCTCCATTACATGTAACTTCAAGAAGTTTACGTACTTCATGATATTTTTTACATTATTGAGACATGGTTGAATTAATTCCTATATAAACTATAAAAAAATATCATTCCTGGATTTTCTATCATTCTTGAAGAACACTATATTGTTAGGTCTCTATTTTTCTTATACTTACTTAGTTGTTGATTAATCAGAAATTATAATTTTACAAATTTCATATTCTATGATTTCATGAAAAGATTAGAAGTAATTTTTACAATAAATATATCACATTCCCTAAAATTATGTATAATTACCCATTGAGTGTCCAGCATTATAACCTTATTTTTAAGAGATAAAGTTCATCCTTTAGAATAATTACTTATAATTGGTTAAGGATTAAGAATAAATGGTGTATTTTATATTAATTTTTATTATGGGATTATGGAAAGAGTAACGGGGTGGGGTTGAACTGCCTTAATAGAATTTGAATCAAACAAATTTAACATAAAAAAAATAAAAAATAGAGAAATAGAGCATTTAACATTAAGTAAAAAATGAAAGATTGGTTTTTTAGAGATCTTTGGGGAAATTTTTTTTTTCACAGGTGCCTACATATCTTTGCCTAAATACCTTGATTTATCCTTTAATCCCAAGGCTTTAATGGTATCCATGAAACCTAAAAACTAGAATTACACTTTCTTTTTAGATATTTTTTCATGAAACCCAATCCCTTACTTTAATGTTTATGGGAAACATAAAAATTAAAAATCAATGATGTTCTAATATTTTATTAAAATCCATTTAATTTATATTTGGTTCTCTATGGTACAATTACATTCAAACACACACATAAACACACACACGCACACCACACACACATAGGATGGAAAGTCAAGTCATATCCCCCCCAAGGGATAACCCACCCACCCATCCCTATTTATTCTTATATTAAAGGCTCGTAGGGAAAAAATTGGATATCATAATGGCCCCTTCCTTTTATATGGACCAAATTCCCTCTTAGCATCAACATGTCCACGTTTCTTCACCCCTTTCCTATATCATTTATACGTCACCACCTTCCCACATAATGCATGTGTCACCACCACCTATGCCAAATCATGCATCAACAACCACATCATAAGTACCCCAAGGGGATATAATCCCTTTAATTATAAATATCTAATCTCATAAGTAGTTTATATTTAGAACATGATAAAATAACAGGAAAATTGGAGGAAGTATAATATGGGAAGTGGAGAAAAAAATCATTTATAATTATGACATCTTAGTGGTATCCATTAATGTTTAGTAGATAACACTTTTAATAGATTCAAAGTAGAATATTTGTAGATTTTTTATCTTATTTTAGATCATAGGTGATTTTAAATCTTAGAGATATCCATTTAGAAAAAATATATATGTTAGATACTATAATTAATGTTAATTGATTTGTTTTTGTAAAACACTTCTAGATTTTTGATAGAGTTTACTAAAGTATTATGGGCATTGGGTTCTGTCTTGACTCCACAAAAGTTATATTGTTATACACTATAGTTTTTATAATTGAAGAAATATCCACTTAATCTAACATTGTAATTTTGGTGTTTTTACACAAATTGTTTTGTGGGATGATAAAAAATTAATGTTTTGTTTTATTTCATGGAATTTTCTATTACCTTAAAAATATTTATATATCAAAAAAATTTAGACTAATATATATTTATCATACTAAAAAATTAATAAAAATATGTTATTGATGTAATAAATAATTTTCTATCATTAAAAAATAGGTTATGAGAACCATTCACAAAAAAAACACCAGGTCATAACTTGTTTTCCAAGTGTATAGATCCCTTGCAATGATCACCCAAAATTTGGCATTACATGGAGAGGTGGTGGTGGCTCAAGTAAAACACCATCTTTATCCTTTCTTTCCCTATGATTATAGAGATACCCAAAATTTATATAATAATTATAATAACTCGTAACTCTCCAAAATGATTTATTTATCCCACACTATACTAACTTCATTATAAGGTACCCAACAAATGTATTTTTATTCTATGGGAGGTAGTGTTTTTTGTACATAGATTTCATAATACCAATTAAGTTATGGTTTTAGAAAATTAAAAAACATTTCTATAATTTAGAATAACTAGGGAAATACTTTCTAACATCAATACTATCTCTCCATAATTTTTTGAGGTCATTCAATTTATATAATTCTATATATTTTTATAATACCAATATATACTCTTGATTGTGAAATTAGTCATAAATTTTCAATGATTAAAACTATTAGGCATCAAAATTTCCTAAATATTCTTTATAAACATTTAAAATATTTTTACCCATGCATAAAGGGATCCAATCAGAAAATTATATCCAATTTTATGGACACATCTCGTAATATTTGGGTTTCAACCCACTAAATTGATGAAACGCGTGTGTAGTTTATCCCATTTTCTTCTCGATTATTTAATATCTCTCTCGATCACCTCCACTTACCACAAACACATAAAAACAATTGAAATTTACCTTTTAAAAAATATTTAACAATAATTTCATGATTAAAGATGGTATAAATTCGTTTTTTTTTCTAGAAAAATCAGAACAAAAAAATCTGTTAAAAATAGTTACAGAAAGGTGGAAATGAATATGGAATTAAAATGAGATCAAACCCTCACAACTAAAAGCCTTAATTTTTGATAAAATTCACATTTTATTAATTATAGAAAATTATATATTCTTCAATATTTTCCCTAGTAAATGAATATTTAAAATCTAATGTTAATTCAATTGATGGCAGTGTTATACAAAAATCATTTGAAGCATATTTGGGTTCTGTGAGTTGATAAAATTGTTGGATATAATTTTATATATTCATAAAAAATAATAATGAATTATTACTTATATTTTGAATAGGTTTGAAGGATGTTTATATTTGTTCTACCTATGAAGAAAAAAATCACGTTACAACATTGTGTAGTCTTTTGTAATGAGACATGACACACTGTAATAAGTACCCCTTGACTTTCCATTGCATCTTTATTCAAGGTATAAGTATTCTTACACTAATATGACTAGGTTCAATGGAACCACACCTAGTCTCACTATAATATTAGTGAACCACCATAAGTATTACTTTATTATTAATCTATGTGTGGGTAACTAGAACCGGTAATTCATAATATACATAAAGAGACTTAGAATATATTTACTCACTACATATATATAACCCAAATACACTAGGTATATCCAAAAAACAATATCAATATATAATAATTACAAAATTGTTTAAAAAAATCATGAATAATATGAAAATAATCTAGTAAGACCCCACAATAGAAAAACCCAAGTGAAAAATATGCAATATATAAGATCACTAATAATACCTAACATCCAATAAGGGAAAACTCCTCCATGATACAAGGACACACTGGAAGAGAAAATCAGAAGATACCACTTCCACCATATACAATAACATTACTCTATATATAAGCATTTACCACTCCACTAGATCCATTAGTTCTATATCCACCCACGGGAACCATAAGAACTTGAAATGTTTTTATAGAAACAACACAAGTGGTAAAAAACTCATGTATGGGTGAGTATAACCATACCTAATAGGTCACCTTGAAACAAAAAAGTTAAAGAAAAACAAGTTAGCTAAAACCCATTTGCAAGGGAAATATAAAAAGTATAACAAATGATCTAGGAATGACATATGGTATTGAAACCATGGATATTTGAAGTGTTCATTATTTTTAAATCTTTTCAAGGAAGGTGTATATCTTAAAGGGAAAAAAGAGATATCCACAATATCATAAGTCAATCAACGATTAAAGTAAATAACCTACATGTAAGGCATATCAATGAATAATCCATAAATATTGATGTATCAAAAATATTATATCATATGCGTCACACTCCATCATAACTACCTAGACCTCTTTACAACATGGATACCTCACTAAAACTATATTAGGGACCCATGCCGTATTGGGATGTGCACATCAGTTGGTGATGCTCCAACCACTTATGGTATATCTAACCCATTGATCATTAATGTTATATTTACTATGATAAAATACTAATATGAACTAATCCACCAAGATCCCACATAGCTCATTTGTGGTGGGATTAGGGAAACGCACTTGGTCTACTACTAACCTAGGTGGATTCTTGATGGGTTGGGTTATATCATGTACCATGATAAATAACTTCCAAACCACTATATATATATGAGATTAAATTTTATTCAAGTATAGATAATATAAAGATTTTTTTATAGTTTGGTTGGGTTTTTTGGGATGTGGATGGTCCACTCCACAATATATAGGTCATGATAAATTAACATTTCATTTTAAAGTCAAATTCATGCCATAAAGAGAATATTGTATCATTATGGGTGTCTTTGAGTTATATTTTAAAAAGGAGATCATGTATAAAATATCAGAGTATGGTTCAATTGGCACTATGTTTTTGGTAAGAGGAGGACATTGCACTATAATGGTGGTCATCACATATTGAAGAAGTTGTGTTATGTATATTTTCAAATTTTATGTTTCCTATCTCTTAAGAGAAAACATGTGACTCAAATGGAAGTTGATTGAATTAAAATTTATGTAATAATTTAGACGAATTCTCTCATGTTATTTAACAAGAAATAAATTTATTAACATAGGGAAAGATTGGGATTCTCATATGGTGAATTAGAAAGATATATCCCTACTCAAATGGGGAGATAAGATTAGGTATCTTGGTATGTTTAGAGATAATAAGTATTTCATCCATTTAAAAAAACAAGAATCTCATACATGACTTCAAATTGTAAGAAGTTCATGGAGATTCATCATTTTTATAAAATAATATTGTATTTTTACACCATTATTAGTTTAATTATCACTCTTGGTTCATGGATTTTTAAGGCATCTCCTGGGGTTACTATTTAATTTTTTAATTATAAGAGCAGCATGTTCTCAATAAATATAAATAGTTGTAAACCTAGAGTGTCACTATTATTAATAAATATTTTGAATGATTAAATAGTTTTTTATTATATTTTTGTACATTGAGGCATATTGAAGTGTATACTCTTTGGGAATAGCCTTGTGTAGTTGAACCAAATAAAATTTCTTGTGTCTGTATTTTATAGTTTACTTCTTTAATTTTTTATTATAAGATAGAGGAGTGTGGTTTATTAAATGCATAACAATATAATTAGGTAGGATTGTTTGAAATTGATATACCTTACTTCAACATCCTCTTAGGTTTTCTTCCTTATGTGGAACTAATAAGTGGTATCAATAAAAAAGGATCATTTATGAAGGTGTTTTATCTATTTGGAATCTATTAAAGTAATTGTGAATCGAAGAGGAGTTTTAATCATTTATATACATAACTTTCAATTTTGGAATAATTAGTAAAAATAATACAAACAATCCAATATCATGGATTTTTACATGAATATAATAAATGGGATTATGATCAACATAAAAAAAAGAGATTTATCAAAAAGAGATTGTGAAAAAGTAGACACTACTGATAGAGGAAACCATGTGTTAGTGAGAGATTTATCAAATGTAATCTAAATAAATGTGATATTTTGTGATTACTAACATGATATGTGGAAAAATTTATTCAATATATATGATTTTCACTAGAAGTAGTGTGATTCTAAATTGTATCTTCCACATAATAAGTATACATATTTAAGGATACACCAGAATAAATATATTGATTTTTTAGTGAATTTGAATTTATAGGATATACACAATTCTAGATAAAACCTTGATGATTTTAAATTCATGAATTATATTAAATAGTCTTAAAAATAGTCTTATCTCATAACAGATGAAAACTTATGATGACGATAAAGTGGAAAAAGATATGTATCATTAAGTGGAATTTATGAAATGAAAAATATCTTAGTGGATGATGAACTTGGAGAAAAATATTTGGATGAAGTCACAACATTCCTTTCTCAATTAGGAAAATGAGATAATGATAATTCAATGGAAAACATACAATTTCATGTGTTTGATTTGTAATTATTGGTTAACTCAAGGATAAGTGTTCTAAAATATTTTTAGATGGTGATAAAGATGATGAATCAAGGAAGAAATCATTTATGTGTGTAAAAAGAAAGACGTACTCAAAAACAAACCTTCTTCAATAGGAATAACTTACAATCACAAGAGGATATTATATTCTAATAAAATAAAGAAGAATGGATTAAGGGATACTAATATCTCAATGAGGACGTTCTTGGGACTATATTATATATCTCGCAACATGAATATCTAAGTGACAGTGAAGATGATGGTGTTGAAGTATGAGTGGAACTTATTGTTGAGTTGGTGGAATTTTTCAAGGAAACTAATGTTTTTAGTTTAAAAAAAGAAGAAAAATTAAGTGGATGAAGGACACATACTCTATATATATAATTAAGAAGTCGGGAAAAGTGATATAAAAGTTTCTATTGAAAATATAATACCTATAAAGGAAGAAAATTCATATAAGTTTGTTAAGTAATGTCTTAAAATTGAAGAGAAATACTAGATCAATTATGTTTTGAAAAAATAGTGAAACATAATTATATTAAGGATCTTAAAGGAGTAATTATTGAGTTATAGTGGGAGGTGAAAAAACAAGGGAGAATATTTACTTTTTGGAATGACAAAATGAAATTAGAGTATGCATCTAATGGAGAAGGTGAAGAAAAATCCTAGAGATCTGATAGAAAAGTTAGAGGATTACATATTAAAGAAACTCTTTAACAATTAATGAAAATATGGTATGGGTATTTATCATAAAAATGGAATCCATGGATGATACTAAACCAAAAAATTCAACATATAAAAGGAATATTAATTTAGAAAAAGGATAAAAATTCACCATAGAAGTAGTTAAGACATGAAAATATACACCTCAAATCAGGTGTCATTGTTTGAGAAAGGTGCAGAATAAAAAAATGTATGTTCCACACCTAACAGATACTTCAGTGAACATTATAAAAAATATACATGAGAATAATTTTTTATGCTCTCTATATGTTTACTGGATATTATTTTTGGTGTGATTGATTTGGACACAAATCCATGAATTTCTCATCAAGGATGAAAATAAGTGTCTTAAAAGAGACTTTAGGAGAAATTTATTTATAGATAATGTCTTTTTAATTGATTGAAAATGAAATTTTTATTTATTAGGTGAAATTTTATAAATAGTATGTTTAAGGGGTCCTAAAATGATGAAGGGTAAGGATAAAATGAATCATAATATACTAGGAATCTAAATGGAGGCAACCATTTGAAGAAATGATATGAATGTTATGAGATATATATACATTGATTATAAGACATTTCAATGCTCTATTACCTTCATTCCATGTGTTATGAATCAAAGTATCATGGTTGACTATTTTTTTCATTAAAGAATTAAGTAAGTGATGAACTGATGAACCCATGGACTTCAGAACCTAAACCTAATAACGGATGTAGAATCAGATTTAATCAATGTTAAAAGGGTTCCTTTACTATTGAAAATAATAAATATGGAAAGAAGGTCCCAAACATATCCCCTTAAGGATAATATGATGACATAAAAGGTCTCATAAGAATGTGAAGACACTATTCCAGAATTACTGATGATACCTATTCCGCACATAATATCATTTCATAAATCCCTAATATAACTCAATTTAGAACCAATACAGGAGGAAGAAATTGGACCCAATCCCTATAAACCCTACTAACAACATTCCTACATTATTATAAGTGGTTTTCCTTCCATACAAATAGCATATAAAGGATAGAATTACAGCTATCTCTATGATCTATAATGTAAATCCCTAAAAGAAATGTTATTTTTATTATTGGGGTACTTATACAAGTAATAATATTATATGCGTCACTATGGATCAAGTATGTTGAATAAAAACACAAGATAAACTTTTTCTTTATAATATAATGTTGTTATATTGTATTCAGAGGAGGAAAAACATACTCTATATCAAAGTGTGTGAAGTAATAGATGTGGGTGAAAATTAACAATCTTAAGAAAGCTTTGGTTTTATAGATGTATCTAAAAGTAATGGATTGATCTAGAGTGTAGATCATTAAAAGTTATTGTACATCCCAAATAATTGTAAATAAAGACTATATCATGCACATTAAATATGGTTTGGAAAAAGTCAAAATTCTAGGAAAAAATGAAGTATTAATGATTATTGGCTAAGGTGATGCTAAAATTAAAGGAAAATAAATGAGTTGCATGAATGTATCTATAGTTTATGGCCTTGGACAAATTTACTAGATGAAATAAAATTGTGTGAATCAAGGTATGTAATGAATTTTTATAATAATACATATAGTATCAATATTAAACAAATATTGAATGTATGATATAAGGGAAGCTTAAAAAGGTTAATATCTACCTCATTCTGGAGAAGAATGCATGCTCTTTCTATGAAGGGAGTTGAAAACAAGTAATGACACAGATTTCTCGTAAAACATAGTTAAAATATCATTGATTAAATAGTGAAACAAGATGAATCATTTTATATCCTTAAACTACACATGATCATCCTCATACACGCAATATTTGTTATAAGGAAAATACTATTTGGAAGTAATACAAGATGATGATTAAAAATTTAAATTTTTGTTGGATTTGGTTTATATTTATATTTGGGTGATTATATCACTATTTTGGTGCGGATGTGCGTCGGGTTACGCTGTTCCGCCAGGACGCGTTCGCGCGTGCACCCGTCAACCCAAGGGGATGGGCGTGCGGCTTGTGGTCCCACAGTCCCGCTTTCCAAAGGCGGGCGGCATCCGTCCCTTATTCAGGGGCGTCTGCTCCTTGATCGAAACCGGGATGATGGGATGTCGGCTCCTCCTTCCTTGGACGTCTCCTCGGAACTCGTCGCCTAATCCGGGTCTCCCTCATAGATTTAAGAAATGCTCGTGAATCTCGTTCCCGGCGCCATATCTTCATGGACACCGGTTAATTACGCTGCTTCCGCCCGGACGCTCCAAGGAGTCTGGTCGGGGCAGCAACCTGCGGTGAGGAGGCCGGGTGGCTCTGGGTGCTGGGGGCGTGTCGTAACACTGCGGCTCTGCATGTCTGTCTTCCGTCCCTAATAGGGCTTCTCGAAGGCATGATGGCCTGAGGTATCCCGCACTGGGTGCGGGGAACTGTGTCCCCTGAGGTTTTCCTCAGCTTCCCATGTTTAACACGGGGTACGCCGCGAGTTTAACGTCCAGCGGGGACGGCATCGGACTGATCAACACGAAGAGTGGATCAGATGACAGAACCCCTTGCGGGGAACCTCCGACACTGGGGCCAATGCATGGGCGGCTTCCCAAGTGATATGGAGTGGAGTGAAGTGGCATGACCCCACCGGGATGTGGCAGCCCGGGTAAGGATCAGGATGGATGATGGAGTGAAGAGCTTGGACCCCGTAGGGGCTTCCTACGTACCGCGCGTTAGCACGGATCAAAGTCAACGTAGTTCGGATATACAGTTTAACGTCATGCTGGACGTCGGCAAGCCGACTCACGAAGAGGTCGAGGCCGCCGGGCGGAGGATTGAACCGAACCACCTCGCACAGAGGGAGATGGAACGGCCGGGTGGATCACAGTTTCACGTCATGCTGGACGATAAAAGGAGAAATGGAAAAAGGGGCTGTGGGGAGGCACAGTGGAGATACACACGTGCAGTCTCCCACAGGGGCGGATTCATAGGTGAATCGACGCAAGTGTGAACCCTGGAGGGGTCCACTGATGGACGAACCGAAGTGAATACGACCGGGACGACCAGGTGGTGGGCTTGAACCTCAGGGAGGCTTCCTACGTACCCTGTTTAGAAGACAGGGATCAAAGTCCACGTAGTTCATTCTGTCAGGACTTACGCACTTGAGGCAGCCCGGATGCGGCAAAACTCAGTTGGAAGGGACTTGGACCGAATGTAGGAGACACCTCGATCCCAGTCACACCCTCTACTGGCTTCGGCAGTGGGGAGGCGCAATGGAGATACACATGCGCGGCCCCCCACAAGAAACTAGGGGTTTGTAATACCCTACCCCCGTAGGGAAAAGCCGCTCCCATTAAATCATCCCTAAAAAGGGACAATCCCGACATCCCTGCAGAGGCGAGCGGGCGGGGGCCACATCCAAACCGGGGGGGACCCTGCGTGCGGGGCACGGGATCGGGTGATGCGGACGGTTTAGCGTCTTGCCAGACGAAGTACAGTTTAACGTCGTGTGTTGAGGACGAAGCGGACGGTTTAACGTCTTGCCGGACGAAGTACAGTTTAACGTCGTGTGTTGAGGACGAAGGTGCTTGGCAGTTTAACGTCTTACAGCACGGACGTGGTACAGTTTAACGTCATGTTGGACAAAACACTTGGCAGTTTATCGTCTTGCAGTGCGGACGTGGTACAGTTTAACGTCATGTTGGACGGATGCAGTTTAACGTCATGCGGGACGAATGCTGAACAGTTTAACGTCTTGTAGCTTGGACGAGGTACAGTTTAACGTCGTGTTGGACGATATACAGTTTAACATCGTGTTGGACGATGCACAGTTTAACGTCGTGTTGGACGAATGCAGTTTAACGTCATGCGGGACGAATGGATTGCCGCTGATGGGTCCGTGTCACTTCGCGCGAGCCTGGAGGGCCGCACGGGAAGACAACGCACGGTGCGGGCACCCAGGATGAAAATCATCGGGCGCCACGCAGGCAGGTACCCTCAGGGGGTCAAGGGGGGCGACCCTGGGGGATTTCGCGCAAAAGAGGAGCTTTGCGCGCAAAACAGCAGGTCGGCGCGCAAAATGGCGGGCTGGCGCGCAATCGGGCCAGCCCTTTGCGCGCGGATGATTTGAGATTGCGCGCACCGGGCTTCGGGTAGCACGCGGGGGCAACGGCTCATTCTCCAACGAATGGCCACTTTGAAAATGGGGGGTGCGCGCAATCGGGCTGGATTGCGTGCACCCGGGGGCAATTGCGCGCAAGAGGCTTCTTTTGCGCGCAAAGGCCTTCGGGTTAAGGATTATTCAAAGGAAAGGAGCCAAGGGAATTGCGCGCGAAGGCGAACCCCAAGGCTCTATTGCGCGAAAGAAAAGAGGTTACCTGAAGATCGGCATTGCGCACGGAAGGGGTTGGATTGCGCGAACGAGCGACGCTTCGGATTCTGGCAACCTTCAAAACGTCGGGGGTCGCCTTATATTTATAGGCAACCCCGGGCGCGGAATCCGGTCTCGGGCGCGGAATTCCCTTCGCGGGCGCGGAATCAGGACCCGGCGCGCAAGGGATCCGCGCAGGCCACGGGCGCGCAAAATAGCGCGCCGGCCCAGCGCATTGCGTGCATCCCGAGAGGATTGCGCGCCACGACTCAACTTTGCGCGCGGGCCTCTGAAATTTCGCGCAAGTCCTCCGGGCCCTCCGGAACGTGCCTCTGACTCCAAATATCACTTCGCTTTCCGAATCCGGAGCTTCGTTTGGGAACAACGGACTTTTCCGGCGTCTACAAAAGCCCCCCCTTGGAATCTGATCGGCGAGAGGTCGCAACGATCGGGTTCCGAGGGAGACGCCGGAATGCCGAAGTCCTGGGCTGCGCGGGACTTAGGCGCGCAAAAAGGGGCGCCGGGCGCGCAATTCGCCGCCGCGGTCGCGCAATCGAGCATTCCGCACGGCGCGGAATCCCGGCCTCGTCTATAAATAGGGGTCGGGGGTTCCGCGTTCCGTACACAGGCCTTCCGCGCGATAAGCTTCAACGCTCTCGTGCGCGAAATCGCCTTTTCCGGTCGCGAAATTCTCCCGATCGGCGCGCAAAACCATCCGGAATTCGCCTGTCTTTGCGCGAAAACCTGGAACTTTGCGCGTCATTCTTCCCAATTGTGCGCCATCCACTTGGATTGCGCGCCAACCTTCAAACTTCTCTATCAGCCTCGTCCGATCCCGCACGCTTCATCCCTTAACCCGCACGACTCCCGAAACTTTTGAGATGGCCGCGCATCAAGGAAATGAGGGGGATGCCGCCATTCGCAGAGCAGAGATGGCGGTGAACGAGGAGGTTTACAGAGCCAAGGAGATTGTTTCCAACAATCAATCCCTGTTCGACTTGCTGACGCCGGCCCAGAAGACATATCCACTGTCGGACAACCTGCCGCTCTGGAACTTCGGCATCCTAGATGAGGTTCCGGTGCCTGGGTTCGAGGTTGATGCGCCACGGACCTGGGTGACTCGGGAGGACGAGCTTCCCCGCTATAACATCACCAACAATTGGCATCCTGCCAGGGAGACCAGGCACTTGGACGTCTATGTCCTGAACCCGAGGACGCGAACCATTGACGGGGGTGAGCCTACTGCGGAGAATTCTCCAGCCCTCTACTCGAGCACATATCGCCAAAGTGTCACTGACGACACCAAGGGCTGGCTGAAAGACTGGGACTTGCGGTCTGGGGGAAATTTCACCAGTGAGTGGGCCTGGGCGTTCTGGGTACGCCACACTTGCGATCACTTCGCAGAGGAGCTGCGGTACATCGGCCTGTTTGAGGCAGTGTGGACGTCGCAGTTCCACTTCTACCAGCAGTCCGAGCTCGGGCCAGAGCTGTTCACCCGCTGGTCTCCGGATACCAACACCTTCCATCTTCACCATGGGGAGGTCGGCATCGGTCTCTGGGACATCCACTGCATCGGAGGTATCCCGCTGGAGGGCTACCAATACGATGAGTTCCTGCCCCCGAAGAACATCTGGGAGGACAGGTCACGGACTCCCATTCTGACATGGCATCTACTTGACCTGGCTATGCAGCGGCTTGGGATCAAGGACTTCCAGAAGGACATAGCCTACAAGGAGTGGTTCGGCCAGTTCTTGGAGCATGACCCAGCGGTCAAGATGCCAGGCAGGGGGAAGCGGTGCCCGACCGCAGCTCAGAGGAGCCGGAACGGGTCGTACTGGCGGGTCCTGGAGACGGGCGACTACCGCTCATGGGGGTACCGCGTCATCGAGGCCCGGGACCCAAATGTCCGGTACGCGGCGTTCCTGGCCGCTTTTCTGAGTGGGTGGCTCCTGCCAGTGCGGGACGCGAGAATGGGCGTTCGCCCGGCGACACTAGCGATGTCGGGCGCTATGGCCGCCAACAAAAGATACAACCTCGGGGTCCCAGTGCTGGCGAGGTTGTATACCATCCTGGGACGCATCTCACGAGGGGGGTCACCACGAAGGATCTGTGGGCCCTTTCAGTTCTTCCACGGCTGGGTGGCTGCTCACCTCGGTGGGTACACGTTTCCGAACGCCATCATTCCTCCGGGCAACGGCCTGCGACCCTCCCTACTGAACATCGCGGGGGTCGCTCCGATGACCCTAAGTGAGGAGGGCGTGAGGATTCGGATTGGAAATCATGCCAACTTCAACTTCAGTCTGTTCCCCACTCCCGTCGGCCAGATGATCGACAATGGGCAGGGTCCGCTGGAGCATCATGAATACTTCCTGAACATGCGGGGCGGGGTGCTCGTGGCTCGGATCGACGGGAAGGTGATCTGCGAGCCTTACATGCCAACCCGGTTCTCCAGGCAGTTCGGGTGCCTTCAGCGGATGCCGAAGAGGGTATTCACTGCTGTCCGGGAGGAGACGAACCCTTGCGTCCTTCGCCAGATGTGGCTGATGTTTGCCGCTTTCGGCTCTGGCGACGTCATCACTCTCCCTCCTACCGGGGTTGACGCAGGCTTGGCAACCGAGTACGCCGAACACTGGGTCATCGCGTACCCCGAGGGGCTTCTACGGAAGCCAGTTCGGCGGCTCGAGGTTACCCGTGCGGAGACCGGGCGTCAAGGAAGGAGGCGAGGCGCCGCCACACGGGGGAGAACGGAGGCGCGCCAAGCAGCGGAGCTGGCGCGGGCAGGGACTTCGGCGGCGGGCACATCGCGAGCTGCCGCCACGACCTCAGCGCCCAGAGAGGGGTCACGTGCGGTGGTCGACGAGCGGCCCGGGAAGCAGGTGAGACGTCTGCTCGAACCCTCCCACGACGCGGTCTTCCCGGCGCTGTGGTCGGCCTGGATGACCCTACGGCAGTCACTGGGGACCGACGCCATCTGGCGAAAGATACTCAGAGAAGGAATCTATCAGCCAGAGGTCGGGCACCTCCAGATCGCCGACAGAGTGGACTTCAATCGACAGTATGCGTATCTGACGGCCATGGACGATTACGCGCGCCAACGTGGTCAGCGTGCGGAGCCATCCCTTCTGGTGAAGGTGATGCTCGGTCTAGAGCCCGCTCCAGAACAGATGCCGCCGGGAGAAGATGACAGTAACGACTCCGAGGAAGAGGAGGAGACGGGGGAGGATGAAGGCTCCGAGGGAAGGTCCCATCGGGGGAGCCCGCGGGAGAGCGGCGAGGTGGCCGGCTCTGACAATGTTGATGTCACTGAGCTCCTCGAGGTCCGCTTCTATCCCTACTCAACTTGCTTCATCCCTTCTCTTATGCAGCTTCTAACCCAATTCTCCATCTTTCTCAGGAGCACACGGATGTTGGTCAGGCGTCCTCAGCGGGAGTAGGAGAGGCGCCAGCAGGACAAGGCGGGGCCCAGGCACCCATTATCGAATTGACAAGCGCGGAAGGTTCCCCTGCTGCAACTGTTCCTGCGGCGGCCGGGATAGCGGAAGATGACGCTCTGAACTCCCGTAAGTCTCCTTACTTTACTGCTGGTGCTTGCCGTTGACGATCCGTGACTAACCACGGCATGCCCTACGCAGTGATCTCAACACTGGAGGCTCGTCGGGTTGCCGAACCCGGGCCATCCACGAGTAGACCGGTGGCAGACATGCCGCCTGCTCCGGAACAGGCTTCCCACACCGAGCCGGCCCCACCAACTGCTGATCAGGGGGCTGCGGACGCCGGCGGTGCTGACATCGGAGAGAGGTCGGGGGCTGACGAGGGTGTCAGCGCCGCTGGGGAGAGAGAAGAAGTTCGCCCGGATGTTGGGGAACCCATCCCTCATGAGGACCTCCCAGGGGCGGACCCTGCAGCAGACCTGCTGGCTGCCTTCCCTGTCTACCGGCCTACCGACCCCGAGGAGATGGACGACTCAGACGCGGAGGCGGTCGAGGAGAGCCGGATAACGCGCCGCAGGGGGTGGAAGTGCATCCAGCGCTTCCTCAAGCGAGACCCGTCGGAGTGGCTGGGGCGCATGGGATCACTTCAAACCTGGCTGCGCTTCCTGTGTGCCGGGGGAGCTGATGCTCAACGCCTCCATCTGACGGTCCGTGATTTCATGGCCGAAAAGATGCGCGAGAGCTGCCGGTGTGCCGACGTCACACAAAGTCGGGACATGTCGGAGAGCACGCGGGCGCTCCTCGCGGAGGAGCAGGAAGTCCGGCGCCTCGAAGGGCAGGCGGCAGAGAAGGAGGCCTTCGTCGCAACGTGTACCGAGCTTGTGGAGCAACTAACAGCCCAGCTGGTTGACGCCCAGGTACAGCTGACGGAGGCGGGCCAACAGATGGTCACAATTCAGGTCGAGCGGGAGCGTGCACAGGCCAGAATCGACGAACTGCGTGCTGCGACCGCCGACGAAGAGAGGGCACGCAGAGAGCGAGAAGCAGCTCTGGAGGCCACCAGCCAAAGGGTAGCGGCATTAGAAAGACTCATTCAGCACGCTAATCCCTAAGGGCTTTGTTTTGCCGTTCCCAAAACATTTGCTTCCGCTACTTTGATCCATTTGTATGAATCAATATATTTATCTGCATCTTTTGGCTTAACATGCTCAACCACAATTCGTTGTCTTGCGGGAGTGTTAACCAAGCATCAGGCATCCATAATTGGGCCTGGATTTCTGGAGAAAAGAGGGAGGTCATTCCTAGGAAAGGAGACCTCAGACCTAATCAATGTATCATCCCCCCAACTTGTTCCAACACACGAGCGGGACGACGCTAGGGGCGTTGAGATTTTATCCGAACATAGGGAAATGAGAAAGAGTGAATCGCGTGTCCCGAATCCAGACATCCACAACGGTCGGCCTTCCAGGAAATGCCCAAGATGGTAGGCGGACAGTGGATCGACCATAACAACTGCAATAGACAGACCGAAGGTCATCATTCATATTGCAGGAGGCGGACCACATGTCATCATGAATACCGCTTTGGGGGTTCCTTCAGACACAAGGGTGGAAATCCAGATCAACAGGGCATGCGAAGCGTGGGGCGAAGTGACGATTTGTTCGGACAGAATCCAACGCTCTCAAAATTGCGCCACCGTGGGGAAAGCGTATTAGGCGGATGCACTAATCTGGCCGTGAGTCACCCCAATTCTCAGACAGCACCTATTTGACGAGGAAACCGTCGCTTCCCACCATTGCAATGGGGCATCCCGAGCTGAATCGGGGAGAATATCACAACTGCACCACTCTACCAGAAGCCAGGCCAGACGGCCGGTGATGAGGAGGGGCGGGACTTAACGATCCCTGAGGCTGGACCCGAGTTGAGATGCCCGGGCGTTCCTACGTACTCCATCAGGCTGGAGATCAAGCCACACGTAGTTCTGAGAGTGCAGTTTAACGTCATGCAGGATGTAGAATCCCGTTTAGGGGAGATCTTAGTTTAGGGTCGTAGAGCTCGGACCATAGGGGTAGATCTTAGTTTAAGGTCTTAGAGCTCGGACCATAAGGAGAGATCTTAGTTTAAGGTCTTAGAGCTCGGACCATAAGGAGAGATCTTAGTTTAAGGTCTTAGAGCTCGGACCATAAGGAGAGATCTTAGTTTAAGGTCTTAGAGCTCGGACCATAAGGACCTCAAAGTACGCCACATCATGGTCCTATCCCCTGGATATGCGAAGATGCACTGAGGGATAGTGTCAAGAGTGTCGAGGTTTCGCCTGGTCAGAATGGGAGGTGGAAAATGTGAATCATGCGGCCATTCACTCAAGGACTGGGGGCACCGGAGTAATGATATGGGAGTACTGCCGACCGTGGCGGAAAAGCAGCATCAATATCGCACTAACCGTTGGTGGAATGAGGCAGCAAACGAGCATCGACCGCTCAATCGCAGGATTCATATCGATTTGCTGCCCGAGGCCATTGGGGGTACCGGCCCGAGTCGGTGGGAGAGCACTGAGGCATTGTGTCTGAACCGTTCACAGGGGCTCCACCCAGGGCGTAGACAATGGGTCCGAATGAAAGGGAGCACGAAGCCTGAAAAGTGGAGGAAACCTGACCAAGCGGATCCTGACCCTCCTGGCAATAAACCAGAGTACTCTTGACACCGGTGGACCACTGCAAGGGGTCGGGGAACACGCCTTGAGGGTGACCTGAAGGCGGCGGATTCCCCAGAGAAGGGGGAATCTCTAAGAGGTGGGGGGCTGGACCCGAAGTTTCAAACATCCGGGCGTTCCTACGTATCCCATAAGGATGGGAATCAAGCCACACGTAGTTCTTGAAGCGCGGCGCAACACAATCGGGCACCAGCGCGGGGAAGAGTGCGGGTCTGACCCTCGCACATAGAAGGAGCGGCATTTGATATTTCTTGTTTGTCCTTAAAGATGAATGGTTTTTCTTTGTGCGGCGACATGCCTGTGATTGATAAATCTCTGGCGTCGCCACAATAATCAAGCCACGGAAGGCATTGATGAATGGAGTGGTTATTAACCAGCGCCCAACATGAGTGTCCCCTGAGGAGAACATCACGATGCAGTGCCGTTTCTCGTCGGGCGGCCAAGACGATCACAGTTTACGGTCGTGTGGTAGGACCAGACAACACAGTTTAAGGTCGTGTGGTTCGGACCATGGTGGAATCCGCTTATTGCGGTACGGCAGACACGGCGGAGGTGGGAACATACCCAGCCCTGCGGTCACGCACGATTCCAGGAGAAGAGTCTTGGGATAGGGGTCTGCGTATGTCCATCACCCGAGGGGCAGAGATGCTAGCCTCCAGATATACTGGGCCCAGAACGCGATTGTTCGGGCAACTCCCTCCTCCTTATGGGGACGAGGGTCCAGCTACGCATGGCCCTTAGGGAGGACATCCGCATATACCCTTGGTGCTCAGATCATGGGAGCCTCGAACGGCACCATTACCCTGGTTGGTCTGCCTCACGTGTAAAGGTGTACTGAAGGTCAGTATGAAGAGCGCCGAGATTCCACTACAATGCACAAAGGCGGAGTGTGATGAGGGCTACGCAACCAATGTTCAGAGCCTGAAAGAGCCGACATGGCGATCAAGGACGTTGCTAACCATATTCGCAACACAACATCTGATCGCGTCAGCCTAAGACGGGGCAAGCAAACGAGCATCAACCGCTCAAGCGCAGGATTAATATCGATTTGCGGCCCAGGACTCGCCGGTAAATCAACCCGGAGCGGTAGGAGAGCACTGAGGCATCGTACCCAAACCGCTAACGAGGATCCCTTTGAGTGAAGGCTCGAACAAGAGGAAGCGCGAGGCCTGACAAGCAACACAGGACTTGTCGGGATTGAATCTGACACTACGAGTCATAGACCAAAGTACCCAAAACATGTTAACAGATCACCGGAAAGGGTCGGGGGACTCACCCTGAGAGCAACCAAAAGAGGGCAGATCCCCGTGATCAACCAAGAGACGGGGCTGGACCTGAAACACAAGCGTCCAGGCGGTCCTACGTATCCCATAAGTACGGGAATCAAGCCGCACGTAGTTCTTGAGAGGCAGTTTAACGTCATGCAGGACGATGGGAGGTGTGAGGTAGTCCCACACACGGGGGAGGCGTACGGCGCGGCCAGTAGACCAACGCGAATGAGGACATAATCCCCCGCTCACGCGATACGCCTCGCACAAAAAAGAGGGGAACATGGGCCAGAGGCCCGACGCGGGATAGAGATTCCCGGGAAATGGGGCTGGGCCTGAAACATGAATGTCCAGGCGGTCCTACGTATCCCATAAGGATGGGAATCAAGCCGCACGTAGTTCTTGAAGTGCAGTTTAACGTCATGCAGGACGAATAGAGAAAAAAGAAGGGGGGAGCAGAAGGCATCCCCAAACGTGGGGGCGTACAGCATGGCGAGCAAACCGACGTGAATGAGGGCATAGCCCCGCGTTCACACCATACGCCGCACACCCGGAGGCAAATGGGCCAAGGGCCCGAGATGGGATGGAAATTCCCAAAGGATGGGGCTGGGCCTGAAATATGAATGTCCAGACGGTCCTACGTATCCCATAAGGATGGGAATCAAGCCGCACGTAGTTCTTGAGGGGCAGTTTAACGTCATGCAGGACGATACGCTGGGCAGTTTAACGTCGTGCAGCTTGGACGTGGTGCAGTTTAGCGTCATGCAGGACGAGGCACTTGGCAGTTTAACGTCTTGCAGCGCGGACGAATGCTGAACAGTTTAACGTCTTGTAGCCTGGACGAATGCAGTTTAACGTCGTGCAGGACGTCGGCATACTCAGACAAAGTACTTCATGAGGAACCTAGCGTTGGTGGGAGGAGTGACACGCTCACCATCCATAGTTTCCAGGGAGTACGCGCCATTGGGATAGACCTTGTGGATGACAAAAGGTCCCTCCCATTTGGGCTCCAACTTGGGCGGCTTCCTGCCGGGGATCATCGGTGCTCTCAGGGCTAGAACTAGGTCACCCTGTAGGAAGGAGCAGAGGCGAACCTTCTTATTGAAAGCTCGAGCCATTCTGCTCTGATGCCTCTCCAAGTTGTGCAAAGCGCGAAGCCTATTCTCATCCAGTGCTTCCAACTCGACTAGACGGGCTTCAGCAACTCTGTCCGGCGCTTGCTGGTCGTAGACCGCAGTGCACAAGGACGGTAACTGGATCTCGATGGGCAGGACGGCCTCAGCTCCGTACACCAGGGAATAAGGGGTCATCTGGGTGGAATTGCGAGTCGTCGTCCGATAAGCCCAGAGGGCGTTGGGGAGCTTGTCCGGCCAACTCTTCTTTTTCTGACCAACCATCTTTTGCAGAATGTTAGAGAGGGTTTTGTTAAACTCCTCGATCTGTCCATTCGCCTGCGCATGATAGCAAGATGTATGGTTCGAGCGAATGTTATACTTGGCGTACAACTTCTTCAACTCGGCTGCTCGGAAATTGGTTCCGTTATCCGTGAGGATAGCGTGAGGCACTCCAAATAGATAGATGATGTTGGAGGTCACGAAGTCAGCGATCGAACAGGATTTGACCTCTCTGAGCGGAATCGCCTCTACCCATTTGGAGAAGAAGTCCGTGGCGGTCAGAATTAACCGGCATTGGCGAGCTGTCGCCGGCGGGTAAGGTCCCACAACGTCCAGACCCCAGACTGCAAAGGGCCAGGAATACCTAGTGTTATGGAGAGGCTCCGGCGGCCGATGCACAAAGTTCACATGAACCTGGCATGCATGGCACCTCCTGGCATACTCGATGCAGTCATGGATCATGGAGGGCCAGAAGTATCCCAACCTCCGAATCTGGTGGGACAGCTTCGGCCCAGTCTGGTGGGCGCCACATGAACCAGCATGAACCTCTTGCATGACTCGTGGGATCTCAACTCCCTGAAGGCAACAGAGGAGAACACCATCAAATCCGCGTTTGTAGAGGATCTGCTCCAGGCCGGGGCTGCTCTGGAGGACAAACTGCGATGCGCGGCATCGAACTCGCTCGCGCTCGGCCTGATCCGATGGAAGAGTGCCATGTTGGAGGTACTCAACCAAAGGCGTCCTCCAATCAGGGGCTGATCCGAATGTCATATCTGGGGTACTCGGGGCTCCGGGCATAGGGGCAACCGTGGTGAGATTACTTACCAACGGGCCGCGATCTTCTTCCGGGATAACGGGAGCGATGAGCCTACGGCGCGTCACGCGGACGATCAGGTTGTCCTGTTCAGGCTCCGCAAGTGACGCAGCAAGGCTGGCCAAAGCATCTGCTCGACCGTTCTATGACCGGGGAATATGGACAATTTCTGGCCGAGAAGGGAACCGGGCCATCAGAAGGAGGGTGCACTCCAGCAATGGCACAAGTTCCGGCTTCCTGACAACATAGTCTCCATTGATCTGCTTAACGACCAGCTCGGAGTCCCCTTTCACGCACAGACGGGGCACGTCGATCTCGAGAGCCAACTCGAGGCCAGTGATGAGGGCATGGTATTCCGACTCATTGTTGGTACAGCCCTCTGACAATAGGAACGAGTATGGCAGCACGGCTCGCTCCGGGGTAATGAAGACGATGCCCAAGCCCACTCTGTTGAGCTTAGGATTATCGAGTCTTCTACCGGTGGGGCTCCGGGAGGCACCGTCAAAGTGCATCTGCCAGCATGGATCGGCTCGATCAACCGAGAGAATGGTCTCATCAGGAAAGCCTAGATCCAGTGGCTGATCCGCGGAGGTCGGGTGAGCTGCCAGAAAGTCTGCCAATGCTTGCCCTTTGATGGCCTTCTGAGACACATACCTGATGTCGAACTGCTGGAGAATCACAGCCCACCGCGCTAGACGTCCAGTCAACATAGGCCGGCTCAGGATATATTTCAATGGGTCTACCCGAGAAACCAACTGTACCTCATGGTGCTGCAAGTAGTGCCATAATTTCTGTACGGCAAATACGAGCGCCAGGAAGCTCTTCTCGATGGGGGAATACCTAACTTCCGCATCGAGGAGCATGCGACTGAGGTAATAGAGGCTATTCTCCGTTCCCTCGTTGTTCTTCTGGGCGAGAAGGGCACCCAGGGACCGTTCCAGGGCGGTCACATAGAGGACCAGCGGCTTCCCGGATACAGGCGGCATCAGAACCGGAGGTTGAAGCAGGTACTGCTTGATTTCCTCGAAAGCGGTCTGACACTCTTTATCCCATACATAGGTGGCACCTTTCTTCATGAGCCGAGAAAAGGGCTTACACTTGCCGGCCAGATTCGCGATGAATCGGCGTATATAGGCTAAGTGGCCTTGGAACCCTTGTAGTTCCCGGATGGTACCTGGGGGAGGCATCTGGCTAATCGCCCTGATTTTCTCTGGGTCGATCTCAATACCCCGGTATCTTACCACAAATCCAAGGAACTTTCCGGAGGTGACCCCAAAGGCACACTTCAACGGGTTCATCTTCAGGCAGCGAGACCGGAGGAAGCCGAACACTTTCTCAAGATCTTTGAGATGGTCCTGACGCTGGCGCGATTTGACAACCAAGTCGTCGACGTAGCATTCCACCAGTGTGCCGAGGATTGGCTTGAATATGCGGTGCATCGCCCGTTGATAGGTGGCACCTGCATTCTTCAGGCCGAAGGGCATGACCCGGTAGCAAAAGGTACCTTGGGGGGCCCTAAAGGCAGTGAACTCCTCATCCTCAGGGGCCATCCGAATTTGGTTGTATCCGGAGTATCCACCCATGAAGGAGAGGGCTTGGAACCCTGCCGTGGCATCAATCAACAGCTCTATCACTGGAAGGGGAAAATCATCCTTCGGACAGTGGCGGTTGAGATCGCGGAAGTCGATACAGACTCTAATCTGCCCGTTCTTCTTCCTGACCGGCACAATGTTGGCCAGCCATTTGGGGTACTGAACTTCCCTCACGAAGTTGGCTTTGATAAGCTTGTCAACTTCGGCCTCAACCATGGCACCGTGGGATGGGTGCATCTTCCTGGCAGGCTGCTTGAACCCGTGATGGTTCGCCGGGAGACCAAGGAGGTGGACGGCTACCTGAGGGTCTAGCCCCAGCATCTCGTCATAGCCCCAAGCGAACACATCACGGTGCTGCCTGAGAAAGTCCATGTACTGCTGCCGCTCCTCAGGGGGCATGGCGGCACTGACCAATGTGGGTCTTGGATCGGCCTCAGTTCCAAGGTTCACCTGTATTAACTCATCGACCGTGGCGGGGACGCCATCCTCAAAGGCTGGGGGTGCATCTTCCACGTCCTCTCCACTCGGGGAGGGATCGTCCACGGGAGAGACTACGTTGGAAACTTCATTAGGGCTACCAGATCCTGCTGGGCCACTGGTGCTGGCGCGGGCGGTCGCGGTCATCTCATCAGGAGACTCGCGGGCCGTCGAGACCATGGCGACGTCCAACCGGTGAATCGGGAGGACGTAAGCGTCATCCAGACTCGCCCAGGGATCACTTGCAACAGCGACAGGCTCAACCTCACCTGCCAGGATCTGCTTATCCTTGCTCTTGTAATAGTCCGCGTCCAGATAGCGGGCTTCACACGAGGCAAAAGGAGAGGCATCTCCTTGAAGCACGCCTACTCGACCATTAAGGGAGTATTTGAGGCATTGGTGGTATGACGAGGGAACCGCCGCGTGAAGATGGAGCCATGGCCTGCCCATTAATGCGTTGTACGCAGTGTCCTGAGAGACCACCATGAATTCGGTGTTGGCAACCAAGTCACCGAACTGGGTCTTCAAACCTATCTTGCCGACCGGGGTTTGCTCGGTGCGGTCGTACCCCTGGATCCTGAGGTCGGAGGGAATCAAGTCATCCTCAGACAACCCCAATCTCCAGAGCGTCCAAGTTGGGATCAGGTTAATCCCGGACCCCGTGTCGACAAGACAGCGCCAGACTTCAAGGCCATTGAACTGGCCAGTGACATACAGCGGATGAATGTGTCCCTGTATAGGAGGGTCTTCATCCTTACCAGAGAACGAGATAACTGCCTGAAATTCAGCGTCCTCGATCGTTTCGGCGTGAAAGGCCTCTGCAGCCGCAACCTCTGTCTCAAACTGGAGGGGGCTCTTCAGGGCTTCAGCGAGTGCCTCGCGCATCTCAGATGACATGCGCAGAGCCTCAAGGATGGAGAGCCTTGCTGGGATGTCGGCCAAGTGCTTCAGGACATCATACTTTTTGGCCAAGCGCGAGCCCCTGGTTGCAGGAGGTTGCTCTGCGGTTGGCGGCATGACGGGCCTTGCCGGTTGGATCGGCGGCCGACTGGTACTTTGTGCATCTCGCTGTTCACTGGTTGCAGTCCGGGAAATGGTCACCGTACTGGGGTCAGGAGGCCGGGATGGACCCGTGGCAGGGCGGAGCTGGTCGTGACGCGGCTGAGGCGGTTCTGCCTGGTCCCACACCACAAACAGCGGCGGAGGCGAATCCGTCATCCCCGAATGGGGGGGCGGCGCACGTTGTGCTCGGTTTTGAGCCTGCTGCCTAGTCTCAGTGGCGTGCACGGCCTGGCTGGAGGTACCAACAGCTGTGCCCCGGCGACTCCTGCTGCTGCGGTTCTTCCGACGGTGGCGACGACCGGGGACACTAGGGAGGTCCACCTGGTGTTCTTCAACATCGGGAACCGAAAAGGGATTTACCAGCTCGACGGTATTAACCGAAGCGTACCCAACACCGTCATCGGACGAATCATCCATCACCGGGCGGATCCGAGGAGGGACCCCCATCTCCGGGGGCATGAAATCGCCGAGAGTGCGGGATAGTGGCGGAACCGGCGGGGCGCGCTCTTCCTTCTTGTGTTGCCGCCGTTTGCTCCTCTTGGAAGAGGCAGGCTGGGACGACGATGTCGAAGCAGAACCCGCAGATTCTGGGGGCTCAGGCTGATTTAAGCGCGCACGGATGATTCCATGGGCGCGAATGGTCGTCTTGCGGGCCATCCAGTTATTATACTTCTGGGATCCGCGGTCGGAGACCAGCTGCCATTCGTCCTCGTTGCCACTATCGTCATCTGATCCCACGAACACGCCTGCCACTTGTGCTGGAGCTGGGCCCAACCTGATTACATTGTTGTTAATCTGGTCTTGGAGCCAATCCTTAAACACATAGCACCGCTGGATGGTGTGCCCCAGGTCCCGATGGTAGGGGCAGTAGTGGGGGTTATTCGTAAGATGTGCCTCCTCTGGCCTCCAACACTCAGGCAGTCGCACAATCCTCTGCTCCAGGGCGCTCCGGAAATAACCGGGGACCTGATCCTCATGGAATGAGTAAGTCTGGTGTCGCGGGCCCCTGGGAGCGTGGTCTTGACGAGGGGCTGGAGGGGCCGGCCGAGGAGGTGGACCCTGATTATCTCGCCTGGGTTGTGGCGGTACATTACGCGGAGGGGCCGGCCAGTTCTGGGGCTGCCGCTGCTGGGCCGGGAAATGAGCCCGTGGAGGCGGATTATTGTGAGGCTGTGGAGCTGGCCTCGCCGGCAGCAGCTCCAACGGCCTGGGGGCCTCTATCTGGGCAACAGCAGCGGGCTCAGCCCTGCTGACTCTCCTTGCAGGAATCATAGGAGGCAGCGGGTGTGCCTGGCTGGCCTGTTGCAGGGATTCCTCAAGACGTTGAGCTTTGTCTGAGAAGTCCCTGAACCCTCCGGGGTAATTCTGAGTGATCAGGGAAGGGACCAGCTCGGTCTTGACGTTCCCGACGCACATTGTCAGCAACTGCTCCTGAGTCAATGGCATGTCAAGGGAATACGTGAGACCCTTCCATCGGGCGACGAAGTCCGCGACTCGCTCATCAGGCCTCTGCTTGCACTTGAAGAGGTCTGCGATACTTGTCTTCCGGGTCGTGGAACTGAACTGGTAGAGGAACTGTCTACGGAGGTCCTCCCAGCTGGTTACCGACCCGATGGGGAGCTGGCTGTACCAGACAAATGCTGGCCCTTCCAGTGTCTGAACAAAGCAGCGAAGCTTAGCGGCCTCTTGCTGCGCCGGAGTCCCCAACATAGGCCCGCACCTCGAGTTGAAGTGGGATAAATGCTGTGGCGGATCTCCAGTCCCGTTGAAGGGAGCGAAAGTGGGATTCCCGAATCCCGGAGGCGCCGGCATGTCATCCACCCATGCTGGGTAGGGCTTGCCGTCCGGTGGGATCGCCACCTGCCGAGTCTCCAAGGCCTCCAAGCGGGCAATGAGTGCCGCCATCGGATCGTCCGGACATGGGTTCCAGTCCTGGCGAGGATCTCTAACCACGAGCGCATTGCACGGCCCTTCAATCGGGTCGTCGACCGGGTCGTCGAACTCGGCAGCTCGTGGGATGGCGGGCGGAGCGGCCCTTGGGGCAGCGGGAGGAATCCGAGCGGGGTCTCTCAGGTAGTCACGCCGCTCGGGAGGGTGTGGAGAAACATACCGCGCCCTCTTGCCGTAGGCAATGGCCTCTCTCCCGTCGGCGAACATGGCGTAATCACGGTTGCCCGGGAGAGTCTCGTCGAGGAGCGGTTGTTCCGGTCCCTGCTGTCCTGGCCTAGGATCACCGTAGTCAGGCCGCCGTTCTGCAGCGCGCTCGGCGAGGAGCTGGTCAACCAGCTTCTTCTGTTCGGCGAGCTGCTGACGTAGCGTAGCCTTCTCGGGATCCTCCTCTGCCCTCTGCATGGAGGCAGATGGGTCGGCAGGCTTTATAGCCTCGCTGTGCTCTTTTCCTTTGCTGACGTTTCGGCTCAACGTCAGTGCTTCAGTGGGTGCGGGGAGCCCCAGGAGGTTCCTCTGATGACGAGTGACTCTCACCGATGGCTCTGACGACGGCTTGTCTTCGGGGGGGAAGCCCCCGTAGAGAAGTTCCAAGTCGTTCCCCTCTCCCGACAGGTTAGCCATATTGACCGTTTCTGTCCCTGGGGATATACCCTCAGGGCCACCCAGCGAATCGGGCTGTCGGCGAATCACACTGAAGCGTAGGGCAGCGTACTGCCCCCATCCACGGATATACACGTGGGGAGTGGCTTCCTCGATAACTTTGCGGAGTACTTGAAAACACTCAACGCATCGTTGTTGGAGGGCCTCGTGGTGCTCAAATGACCCGGGGTGCCAAGCCGCGGGGAGCATGGCCAGGTCAATTTGACGGCACTGCTCACCAATATCCTCTAGGTGCACTTGACTCTCGGGGTATGGCATTTTTAGGCGGTGAAGACAGGAGCGAGTCTCCCGGAGAGTTCGGCGGAAGCATTCGAACTCATCCGGGGTGAGCGATTCGGGTGCATCAAAGCCTGGTCCTGCGACTGGCCAAAACTTCTCAGGGAAGTGGCCCTCTGCAAGGACGGTCCAGAAGCTCCACGACTCAAACTCGGGACCCAGATCTCCTTGGTCCTCTTCAATGGCTGGGAACGGACGGGGAACCGGCAGTGGTGCCGAGGCGGGCCGCCGGGCTGACGGGCTGGCCGGCGGTGAATACGGCGAACAGGCCGATTGGCCTCCATATCCCGGGCCGCCCTCTGAGGGTGGCGGTGCCATGGCTACCACATCACGATAGGAAGGTCCGGCGAGCGAACATCCTGCCGTAGCATCGGTGCTCGCCGAGGGTGCACCAGATCGTGGTTCGACCGTCGGTCCCCAGAAAAAGTCTCCGGCTTCTCCGATCGAGACGGAAGGCACTTCCGGAGGGGCCGGTACCAACCACAAGCTTGATCCTTGGGGGTCTACCAGGCCCTCGTTACTCCGGATATACCTTCGGAGAGAAGCGGGGATCACATCGATCTCGCTCTCGGGGAGCACGAGGCTGACATGCCGCATTCCTACCCCTGCCCTTGACTGGCGGGATTGGGGAAAGGGCTCTGTCGCCGAATCGTACTCCGCCTCTGAATCAGAGAAGCGAACCGGTCGGATCTCTATCCGGAATTCCGTAACATTCTTCCCTCGGCGTCGACGCCTTGCCTTCCTGCCCCTGGGTGGTTCTTCGGGGCAGGGCTGATCTCTGTCCTGGCGTCCTCCGGCCGCACTGGTGCTGGGGCCAAGAGGACTGGAAACCAAGGTGCGAGGGGCACCGGGACAAATATCAAAGGGGACGCGGGGAGAGATGATTCCGGGCCGGGATCGGAAGGTGGGATGACCCATGCCTCCTAGATCGGCCACACGGAGTAGATCCCGCTGGTGAATAGCGCTACCGCGAGGTGGTCCGCGGTGGCTACTGCCTGCACCAGCAACCGGGAGAGTCGACCCAACCTGCCTTTGGGGCGGTCGAGGCCTCGATCTAGGTCGGGCATAGAAGTTCCCCTGCTCAGGATGCGCAGGGGCCTGGCGACTGGAGCCAACAGTGGCTTGGGCCAATGCGGCCGTTGTTGCTAGGGCCCCAAGGTGGGCATCCTCTTCCACTCGTGCCCGACGTTGGCGTCGGGACAGACGAGTCGGGATGAGCGGCGCGGGCAGGTGGAGAGCCCGCTCTTCGACTTGAGAGGCCTGGCGGCGGTGTCGCCGTGGCCTGGCGGGAGTCCTTACCGTAGATCCCTGGAGCGAATCCCGGATAGGGTGATCCCGGGCATCTTCCACCTCATCCGCATAGGGAAGGGAACTGTCAGAGCGCTCCGGGGATAAGTTCCCGAAGCGGTTGGACGTTGAGGTAGGCAGCGGTGCCTCCCTGCGCGGCCCTCGGGGGCGGCGGTGGTGGCGAGGTGCAGCCTCCTCAAGGTCTAGGCGATCCATGTCCCTAGTGGGGATGACTCCCTCTTCCTCATATCTCCGCACCAGGGTGTTGATCACCCTTCTCTGGATGACCTCCGAGGGGGAGAGAGGGCGTGGTTGTCCCGCAATTACGGCTGCTGGGACGGCTGTGGAACGGGCGGGACCGCGCGGAGTAGCCGCGTCGGTGTTTCCCCTACCCCTGCTCCAGTGGGCGGGTGGCGATCGGGCACGGGATCGGGCGACCTGATTTCTGAAAGCAGGGAGAAGGACCCATTAACACTGACAGGAAAAAGGAATCGACAACCAACCATCAGCGCCACGACGCCTTCCGTGGGGGGAACCCAGGCCCTCGACGTTGCGAGACGGAGTGCCCGATGTCCCCTCCCCAGCCCCTGGCGGGTAAGACTGAATGCTTGGCCGGGCAACATGCCGGTCTTCCAACACCTCTGAAAGCCATCGGTCTTCGTATCGAGGAGAAGAGATTCACGTCGGGTTCACCATTTTTCTGTTTCGGTGCGGATGTGCGTCGGGTTACGCTGTTCCGCCAGGACGCGTTCGCGCGTGCACCCGTCAACCCGAGGGGATGGGCGCGCGGCTTGTGGTCCCACAGTCCCGCTTTACAAAGGCGGGCGACATCCGTCCCTTATTCAGGGGCGTCTGCTCCTTGATCGAAACCGGGATGATGGGATGTCGGCTCCTCCTTCCTTGGACGTCTCCTCGGAACTCATCGCCTAATCCGGGTCTCCCTCATAGATTTAAGAAATGCTCGTGAATCTCGTTCCCGGCGCCATATCTTCATGGACACCGGTTAATTACGCTGCTTCCGCCCGGACGCTCCAAGGAGTCTGGTCGGGGCAGCAACCTACGGTGAGGAGGCCGGGTGGCTCTGGGTGCTGGGGGCGTGTCGTAACACTGCGGCTCTGCACGTCTGTCTTCCGTCCCTAATAGGGCTTCTCGAAGGCATGATGGCCTGAGGCATCCCGCACTGGGTGCGGGGAACTGTGTCCCCTGAGGTTTTCCTCAGCTTCCCATGTTTAACACGGGGTACGCCGCGAGTTTAACATCCAGCGGGGACGGCATCGGACTGATCAACACGAAGAGTGGATCAGATGACAGAACCCATTGCGGGGAACCTCCGACGCTGGGGCCAATGCATGGGCGGCTTCCCAAGTGATATGGAGTGGAGTGAAGTGGCATGACCCCACCGGGATGTGGCGGCCCGGGTAAGGATTAGGATGGATGATGGAGTGAAGAGCTTGGACCCGGTAGGGGCTTCCTACGTACCGCGCGTTAGCACGGATCAAAGTCAACGTAGTTCGGATATACAGTTTAACGTCATGCTGGACGTCGGCAAGCCGACTCACGAAGAGGTCGAGGTCGCCGGGCGGAGGATTGAACCGAACCACCTCGCACAGAGGGAGATGGAACGGCCGGGTGGATCACAGTTTCACGTCATGCTGGACGATAAAAGGAGAAATGGAAAAAGGGGCTGTGGGGAGGCACAGTGGAGATACACACGTGCAATCTCCCACATGGGCGGATTCATAGGTGAATCGACGCAAGCGTGAACCCTAGAGGGGTCCACTGATGGACGAACCGACGTGAATACGACCGGGACGACCAGGTGGTGGGCTTGAACCTCAGGGAGGCTTCCTACGTACCCTGTTTAGAAGACAGGGATCAAAGTCCACGTAGTTCATTCTGTCAGGACTTACGCACTTGAGGCAGCCCGGATGCGGCAAAACTCAGTTGGAAGGGACTTGGACCGAAAGTAGGAGACACCTCGATCCCAGTCACACCCTCTACTGGCTTCGGCAGTGGGGAGGCGCAATGGAGATACACATGCGCGGCCCCCCACAAGAAACTAGGGGTTTGTAATACCCTACCCCCGTAGGGAAAAGCCGCTCCCATTAAATCGTCCCTAAAGAGGGACAATCCCGACATCCCTGTAGAGACGAGCGGGCGGGGGCCACATCCAAACCGGGGGGGACCCTGCGTGCGGGGCACGGGATCGGGTGATGCGGACGGTTTAGCGTCTTGCCAGACGAAGTACAGTTTAACGTCGTGTGTTGAGGACGAAGCGGACGGTTTAACGTCTTGCCGGACGAAGTACAGTTTAACATCGTGTGTTGAGGACGAAGGTGCTTGGCAGTTTAACGTCTTACAGCGCGGACGTGGTACAGTTTAACGTCATGTTGGACAAAACACTTGGCAGTTTATCGTCTTGCAGTGCGGACGTGGTACAGTTTAACGTCATGTTGGACGGATGCAGTTTAACGTCATGCGGGACGAATGCTGAACAGTTTAACGTCTTGTAGATTGGACGAGGTACAGTTTAACGTCGTGTTGGACGATATACAGTTTAACGTCGTGTTGGACGATGCACAGTTTAACGTCGTGTTGGACGAATGCAGTTTAACGTCATGCGGGACGAATGGATTGCCGCTGATGGGTCCGTGTCACTTCGCGCGAGCCTGGAGGGCCGCACGGGAAGACAACGCACGGTGCGGGCACCCAGGATGAAAATCATCGGGCGCCACGTAGGCGGGTACCCTCAGGGGGGTCAAGGGGGCGACCCTGGGGGATTGCGCGCAAAAGAGGAGCTTTGCGCGCAAAACAGCAGGTCGGCGCGCAAAATGGCGGGCTGGCGCGCAATCGGGCCAGCCCTTTGCACGCGGATGATTTGAGATTGCGCGCACCGGGCTTCGGGTAGCACGCGGGGGCAACGGCTCATTCTCCAACGAATGGCCACTTTGAAAATGGGGGGTGCGCGCAATCGGGCTGGATTGCGCGCACCCGGGGGCAATTGCGCGCAAAAGGCTTCTTTTGCGCGCAAAGGCCTTCGGGTTAAGGATTATTCAAAGGAAAGGAGCCAAGGGAATTGCGCGCGAAGGCGAACCCCAAGGCTCTATTGCGCGAAAGAAAGGAGGTTACCTGAAGATCGGCATTGCGCGCGTGTTGACGCTCCTTTTGTCACATAATCTAAAGATCGAAAAAGGGAATATCTCAGCTGAAAGTGATTCATCCTTTGAAGAAAACATCAAAAATCGACAAAGGCATGAACAAAGGATCAAAAGCCAATTCACCGCGCAAGTTTTACCACTGTCGCGCAAGTACACTTGCGCGGCTACCTTGGTCGCGCAGGTGACTTGCGCGACCTAATTGGTAACCGCCCGGTAACCGCCCTGGGTCTTCTTTTGCCTATAAATAGTCCCTGTGGGCCCCCCATTCGGGAGGATCTTTTTCCAGAAACTCGGATTGAAGCTCCCGACGCCCAAGTCTCTTCTCAAAGCTTCCAGAACACTTCTAAGGTAATTTCTTACCTAGAATGGAAGATCTAAAGGGAAGAAGGAAGGCCTAAGTGTTGAAACTTATCAAACACTTGCACGCCGACTTAATTCCTTCAAGATAAGTTGCGCGTACCTTCTCTGGAAGAACCTCAAGAGGATTATAAAGGGTTTAAGAAAGAGTTGCTCAAGTATTTCAACTCTGGTTGAAAATCGCGCAAGTATCCCTCATGTCGCGCAAGTATACTTGCGCGACCAATACTTGCGCGCCGCCGCAGGACTTGCGCGACTTTTAATACTTGCGCGCCCCTATCTTTTTGGGTGCCCATCTTGCCCATTTTACCCCTCTTAAGCCATTTCACCTTTCCTATTCAAGATTCAGTCTTCAAGATACTCTTCAAAGCCGTTTATGGCATGATTTCTTGATTTGACATCATTGTCTGAAAGGAATTCTGTGAAATATCTCTCAAAACCTAGTGATTTAAACATATTTATGTCACCAAAGATTGAGAGTTCATTCATTCAACCTCATCCTTTAAAATGAGAGAATCCTAACTTGGGTCTCCTTTTCAGGAATAATCCCCAGTTATAAAACCTCTGATCTGGGCATCTTCCTCAGGAGTAAGCCCCAATCAAGTCCTCTAATCTTGAGCATCTTTCTTAAGAATAAGCCTCAACCTCAAATATGGGCATCTTCCTCAGGAGTAAGCCCCAAATTCTTAAAGTTCCCAATCATGGGCATCCTCCTCAGGAGTAAGCCCCAAACCTTAATCCCTAACCTGGGTCTCCTTTTCAGGAATAAGACTCAGTCATAACCTTGGGCTTCCTTTTCAGGAGTAAGCCCCAAGTCCCTTAACCTGGGTCTCCTTTTCAGGAATAAGACTCAGTCATAACCTTGGGCTTCCTTTTCAGGAGTAAGCCCCAAGTCCCTTAAATTTCTCTTAACCAGTCCTAATTTACCATTGATTTGGGTTTCCTTTTCAGGATTAAAACCTAATCATAAGTCCCCTCCTAACTTGGGCATCCTCCTTAGGAATAAGCCCCAAGATTAGAGTTTTCAAATCTCCATGAAGCACATATAACTTTGTGGACCCTGTTCATGGATTTTCTCCCTAAAAGTAAATCCTAAACCTTCATCTGTATGGGCAGTCATCCATACATAAGCCCCAAACAAATTCTTATGATTGCATCCTTCATGGCACAATTGTCTAATTTTTACCAATACCTCTTGTTTCTCACACCGAGCATGACTCACGTGAGCTTAGAGTGTAAAAGTAATTATGACATTCATCTTTGAGCCATCAATCATAAACATCATACTCCATTTCTCGAACTACATGGGTTCTGATTCCTTTTCCAAAAACAAAGGATACGTAGGTAGCCCATTTATGGGTTCGATCCCAACTTTGAAATAATCTCTGTCCTTCTGAATGACGATAAACTTCAAGTGCCCCACTGAGTGGCTTTAAAACTAGCCTGGTCATCATAATGACCAAGAGACTTTTATATAAATGTTTTGAAGGATACCATTGACCAAGAATCTCTAAAACAGATGATTCTCTATTGATGAAGAACCTTGAATACATATGAAAGATTCTCTAAGTTTCTTGCATATTTAATCATTGATTGTTAAAACTAAAGGAAAGCTCATTTTATACTTGGTAATGTAATAAGGATTCACGAACATTACATAAATCTATAAAGAGAGTCCCGGAGTAGACAATAATTCCCCTCAAAAAGGTGTGATGAGTCCGACCTCCCATCCTCTCGACCAATGCAAATTCCTAAGCCTCATTAGTCCACAAGCTAATGAGCGCCTGCCTTTGGAAAGTAGGTCCAAACGGATGTGGAATCATTGGATGTTTCCGGTTCTACGAACAAACCCGTTAGAAACCGATCGGAACGTTTGAATCTCCCGTCCAGGAGGTCATCCCCGGATTCCGTGCGAAACAAAAATGGTGAACCCGACGTGAATCCTTAACCAAGTTAAAGTGATGTTCTTCTTATCTGTTAGGCCCTTTGGGCCAACAAGGAAATCATTGACATATGATCATCCAAAAGATGCAGTAGCCAGATTCATCTTGATTATGTCTGTTACATGGAACAGGCACTCTTTTTTCAAGATCTTCTACAAAAATGGATTTCCTTAAATTCACCCCTGTGAATACTGCTGCTGGGAACACCTCTACTGTGAGGTCTGCTGCTGTGAAAACCAATGCTGCTACTCCTGCTGGAACGTCATCCGCTCTGAGGATGACATCACTAACTCAGCGTCTTCAACGCTGTGTTTCTAATGCACTGGTTAAGGAGTATCGTCGCAACGGTACTATCCCAACTCTGGAGGCCGCTCGTCAAGCCCTCCAAGTTAACAATTCTACCTGGTCGTCCGGACAACGGCGACCAGCAATCAAGAAGCAGGCGGTGCTGACTACCGTCTCTAACCGTTTCGGGTCGTTATCCCCGGAACGCAGTTTCCATTCACTCCCTTACTCCAAGGAAGTGAATGAGCAGGTCCCACAGGACCTTAATTCAAAAAGACAGGAGTCCTTCCCGAGGGCTCCCATAAACAATCGCCGCCAGACTCGTGCTGTAGTGCGCCCTCAACATGATGAGGGTACCGACTCCAGGCATTCAGCTCAGGTTCCTCGAACCCGAGCAGGCAAGATGAACCGCCAGAGACGGAATCCGGTTAACAATAGGCAGGTTGTCATCCCTGCCATCTCTGGAGAATTCCACCAACCTAACTTGGTGGCAAACAACGAGCAGGCACACACACCTGCCCGTTTTAATTCAGCTGTCCAGCAGACTCATCTGGCAGCATCAAGCCTATCCCGCCAGGCAATTCCGGCGGAGTACCATAGGCAGGAACATACACCTGCTTATACATCACCAGTTAGTCAGCAGGATCGTCTGACTAAATATGATGGATCTCGTCAACCGCGTTTGGAGAAGTGTAATCAGCAGGCACATACACCTGCTAATACTAATCAAGCCTACCAACAGTCTCGCTTGGTAGCGCACAGGAGAAGTCAGTCGGAAAGGCCCCGACGACAAATAGGAGGCAGACTAAAATCTCTGCCTCCACACTTGAGTACTGTCAGAATTCACTGACAGGAAAAGGAGGACAGGAGCATGCACATACACCTACTCCAAGCCCGGAATGGACGTATATCCCTGTTCCGGCGGCTGAAGTCACCAAACATATTTTGTCAATGGTGAAAGAGAAGAAGCAAATTCCTGCTCATATTCTGGATGCTTGCCAGGATATCATAACAGCTTCAGCATCATCTCAGGGACAGACACATAAATCTATCCCTAGCAGTGGAGTGACACATCAACAATTCACTCCGGAACAGACACACACATCTGTTCCAGTCCAAGAGGGTTATGGGGCATACTCCCCCATATCATACAGACAACCAAGTCAGGCACATACACCTGATTTGAGCGATGATTGTCAGCCTAACCTGACCATCTTTCCTGATCAGGCACATACACCTGCTCAGAGCAATCACTTTCGTCATCAAGTGGTTTCTAAAGCGAGTAAGAAGGCATCTAAGAAAAAGATCTGCCTAGCACAGTCAGGAGATCAAAGGCCAATCTACAACAAGGCCTTGCTCGATGCTGGAGTTCTTGAAGCCCTCAGACATTTATCTGTCGAAATTCAAGATTCTACTCCCTCAGTTCCCAATAACAGGAACATTAATCCCGAAGGTCTTCAACAGACACTTCCTCATGAAGACTTGCTTCATGAAAATTCGGTCAATCTTGAAGTTTCTTCTTCAGATGAGAGCCACAGGAACCCTCTGTGTGGTCAGAAGACCAAGGAGCAAGAGATCTCATCTTTTGCTGTAACCCATCATGATGGTCCTCCTCGTGGTGATGAACTTCGCTGCGAAAGTCCTCTCCGCAGTAGTGATTCACATTGTCTCGAAAATTCTTCAGAAGACAATGTAGTGACGAGAAAGCCCTCCTATCTCGAGGCACTTGCAAACGTAAAACCAGTCATGTCTGATGCTTTACTATCGGCAGGTGAAACTCTTTCTCCATCAGAAGATAACCTGGGGTTCAGGTTGTTCTCCGAACCTTCCCTGGGTCATTCATCTTCCAGCATGAATAGTGATTCCTCTACCAATCTTGTTGAATCTGATGAAGCAACAAGGAAACACCAACTCTGGTCCAAAGAGGTAGAATAATCTTCATTTAATGATAAAGAGGAAATGCTGAACATGAGGAAAAAACTGGCAAAAGGTGAAGTACCAGTCATGTTTTGGCCTTTGGCTGACTCCCAGTACGACATTCCAAAAATGTTGACGGATGATGGAATCCATGATATTCGTCTCAACATATGGAAAACTCTTTGTCAATTAAAGAAGAAGGTATTATCTTACGATGAATATGAAAATCATCTTAAGATAATAGAAGGGTTACAACGCCAGATTGATTTGGCATCTCTATCAGTCTCTCGGTATCCGAAGGCTGAAAAGCAACAGAGAACCCTTCAACGTTCATGCCTTGGCGCACTAAGAAGATTGCGTCAGTTAATTTCCAATGCTCCATCTAATGTTCATATCAGAGGATGGGGTGTTCACGGAGCACTACATTTCACAGTGCTTTCCGGTCAGCAAAGCCCGCCGAAAATGGTCTCATGCAATGTTATTGCCCATGGCCGGTCACAGTCAATGGGCTTTGTTCATAATCAAAAGTTTGCTCGAGAGCAAGATTCAACTAGTTCCTCTCAAAATAAATTATATAGAGAACAGGTTGTTGAATTGCTCCTACATCAAGCAGGCGAGAATATTGCGCAAGCCTCTCGTCTGGAGCAAACACGTCATCAAATGACAGAAGTTTCGGAAATTATCCAACGGTCTGTTGAACCAGGTGATAAAAGTGGATACAGGTTAATGCATCCAGCTAATTTCCGAACTAAGATTCGCAAGATCAAGAGAGATTTCGAGAAGATCTCATACATAGCATGTCAAGAGACACCCCAGCTTGCTAGACTGGGGACTTCTCTAACCCAACCATCAGAGTCAACGAATGGGATTCGAGGAGTTGAGCGGAAGCAGCAGGAACACCCCCAGTCCACCGGACTGGGGACTTTTTCAAATCTTCAATCCCTCCCTCAGAGAAAGTCAGTATTCTCTCGATTAGGGAATAAGCCTCAAGAGGAACGAAGATCCAAGATGTCAGGATATTCTCTCCAAGTGACGGTTCTCCAAGAAATTCCTGAGGGATCAAGTCAACGGAATTCCATGTCTCATCATGGACATAGAAGGAGACAATATCACAGTAATGCTGATAGAAAGGATTCCATGCAATATGCATCCATTAATGTCATCAATGCTGTTGCTGCTGATTCACCAGATGAGGCTCAATCAGAGGGATCAGACGAAGAGGTTCCTGCTCAAGAAGTTGCGCACACAGACCTAAATGAAGAAGGTGTGCGCACACGTAATCAAAGGCTTACAAAAAATCTGGGTATTCCTTCAAGTAACCCACTTCCCCCTCTCCGAAAAGGATCCAATAAGGGGAAAGGAAAGAATCAGGTTACTTCTCACCCTTCCTCTGAAGGAGGTCAATCGCTCTCATTAGAGCAAAGATTTGCACAACAAGAGGAAGAAATGAAAGAATTAAGAAGGTTGAATGCAGAACTACTTCAGAGTAGTCTTCTTCTTAAGAATGCTGAAGTCCGACAGCCGAAGGAATTTGTTGTAACTACTGAGATGGATCAGGAATATCCTCCTTTATCAGTACACCCACAGAGGTCTAATCCTACGGGTCAAACGCAACAACGGTTGGCAGCACTACCATTAGTTGCAGCACCAACCTCCACAGCTGTCCAAGCTCCATTCATTGCACCTACCCAAAACCAAGTTCAACCTGACATTTCTCAAAAGTTAATAACTACTATTGAGTCATTAACAGCTCGGTTAGAAACTATGGAAGGGAAACGGGCGCAAGTTCAACCTGAAAAGAAAGTTTACCCTGAATGGGTAGATTCAATTTCTCCTCCATCCAGTTTTGGAAACCCTATTTTCCCTACTTTCAATGGATCAGGCGACCCTGAACAACATTTGACGCATTACGTGTCTTGTTGTGATCCTATGATGGGAACTCCAGAGCAGCAAGAAGCAGTGAAACTCAGATGCTTCATGCGAACCTTGCAAGGACCAGCTTTTGTCTGGTATACAAGCTTGAAATCCCGGTCAGTCATCGGATGGGAGGATCTTCGTCAAAAATTCCTTCTTCAGTTCAGCTCAACTTTGCCAAAAACGACAGTTTTCGATCTTACAAACTGCAAGCAAAGGGAGAATGAAAGAGTCTCTGATTTCATTGCTCGTTGGAAGGGATTAATGTATTCCTTGAGTTTATCACTCCCTCAGGAAGAATTGTTGCCAATCTGTGTGGCAAATTTGCGTGACGAATTACGCACGCCATTGATCCCTGTGAAATACACAGGAGGGTTTCGAGACCTTACTTCAATCGCTCAACATATTGAAGATTCCCTTATACAGGCTAAGGTTAAATCTCGTGTAATTCCATCAGCTCCAGGAAGAAGAATGGGTAAAGAAGAAACTGCTACAGTTATGCTTAAACAGGCACCTGTACCTATTTCTACTTCAAAACCTTCATCTTCTTGAAGGGCTCCACCTCCTGAACACCAACAACAAAGGCTGTTTCGTCCAAATGATCAAAAAGATCAACGACGAAAACAATTTGAGGATATGAAGAGTAAAACATACTCTTTCTGAAGTGAGCAAGTTCCTGGTTACTTCATTTCAGCTCTGGAAAATAATTTGGTTCAATTACCAGTGCCGAAGAGACCAAACAAAGAAGGAGATGAAGACCGTCCCAATTATTGTCCCTTTCATCAAATGTTGGGACATCCCATCCAGGAGTGTTTTGTCTTTAAAGACCTCCTACAAAAGATGGTCGACTTGGGACAAGTCAAATTGAAGGGTTCTTCAGCTCATGTAGCGTGTATTACCGCTACAGATCCAGAGGAAGGAGGCGAGTGGCAGGAAGTCAAAAGCAAAACTGTGAAAAAATATGATGATTGGATGGTCAGAAAGACAATCAGTCGGACCCATTCCATTTTGCGAACACAATTGAAGAAGCCAATTGTGTCTCCTACAAAAGCTGCAGTAAAGCCTCCATCAAGGACAAATCCTCAAAAGGGCAGCGCAATTCAAAGAAGAAAGAGGAATCAGGAGAAGATGAGTATGTATCAAAGCCTAAATTGTCTTTGACTCTGGCAGATTTCATGCCATCTACTTCAAAGCCACGGGCACCGTCCCACCAAACGGCACAAGCCTAAACAGGCCAACCAGGCAGAGTCTTTATCAGACGAAGAATTGATCTTTGGTTCTGTTAATATGATTCAATTAACAGATTCATATTCCAGTCTTGATGAGCCTGAATTCCTTGTATCAAATAAAGGAACCTGAGGAAGTTCTAGAGGTTCAGGATATAGGGGAAGACGTGGATCTTTCCGAAGCCACTACTCTAATTCTACCCCTGCTAGCACTGTATATGCAGCAGAAACTCATGGTAGAGCCCTTCAGCGAGCTCAAAATGAACAAGCAAGTTCTTCTGCCAATGGCCAACTCAGCTTCGGCACAGTTATTTTGGAAGACCGATTAAAGGTTCCATCTTCTTTATCTCAGCAAGTAAATGGATCTAATCAGTCTAATTTTCCAAAACCAAAGATGTTGCCAACTCCAATACAAGATGCATCAGCTTCCAAAGCATCTTCTTCCAAGGTACCTGCCAAACCGCATATTCCTATTGGGAAACGCAGGCCTCTAGATCAAAAGTATGATATATTGAAACACTTGGCCCAAGTACCAGCCAAATTATCAATTTTGGATGCTTTGAATCTATCAAGAGATCTTCGGGAAGCACTCATCGAAGCTTTGTCAAGTCCTCAAGAATTTGAAGCTGAAATTGCTGCAGCTGAAATTTATCACATAGAGAATAATCCTGCAGAATGACATGCAGTGATATCTTTTACTGATAAAGATGAAGATGATTTGTGCATGGGCACATAAAACCTTTGTACCTATCTGGCAAAGTCAATGGTATAGATGTTCGAAGAGCTTTTATTGACAATGGTTCAGGAGTCAACCTCATGCCCATTCGCACACTTCGTCGATTGGGCCTCACGGAATCTGATTTATCTCCTTCTACCATGATGTTGCAAGGATATGATAAAAATGAACAAGAACCACTGGGAGAAGTTACGCTCAGAACTCAGTTTGGAGATCTTGTTTCCAATTCAGATTTCATGATTGTTGATCAAGACTCAGCTTTCAATATCTTGCTTGGAAGACCCTTGCTACATCAGCATGCAGCTATTCCGTCATCATACCATCAATGTCTCAAATACTGTTTCGATGGTCAAGTTGGAACATTGTATGGTGATAAGGCCCCTTTCAAGACATGTGAGTCTCAATACATTGAGGCGGAATTTTATCACATGAAGGGAAGAGAAAAATCTACAATGAAGGAAATTACCAAAGTTAATGCTCCATATGGTTTGGAAAAAATTCCAATAAATCCATTTTCACATGTGAGTACAGATTATGTGTTACCTATCAGTCGAATTGACAAAATAGGCCCAAATCAAAATACTCTTATGGAAAGATCCATAATGTCAATTACGGCAATCGAGCCAGACAACATGGGAGAAATTGGTAACTTACCAAGCAGTGATGAAAGCATGAGTGGTGACGTTTTCATTTCATCTGCTGAAATCCAACAAGTCTATACTTCGCTAATCAGGCCAGAAGAAGTTATAGCAACACCAGAGGTGAATATTGATGTCGATTCTCAATCCATCATCACCTCTTTATTTCCCAAAGAAGACCCTTTTTCATCAATAGGGTCGGAAATGGAAGCTTTTTCTTCAAAATGTGAAAATTTCGACATCTCTTATGATCATGAGAATTTCGTTGTTTCATCTACTTTGCAAGTAGAAGCGGAAGAAATAACACATAATGAAGAGGAAGAGGAAGATCTTAGAGATGCTCCTCCAGCATTTGAAGAGGGTATCTCTACCACTGTGGATGAACTCAGAGAAGTAAATCTGGGTACAGAGAAAGATCCACGCCCAACTTTAATTAGTGCGGCCATGACCCTTGAAGAACAAGAGATGTATATTTCTTTTCTAAAGAAAAATAAAGATATTTTTGCTTGTAATTATGCAGAGATGCCTGGCCTTGATCCTGATGTTGCCACCCATCATTTGGGTTTGCCAAAAGAACATCGAGGATTCAAGCAAGCCGCGAGAAGAACACACCCAACCTATGCTTCCAAAATCGAGGCTGAAGTGGATAAGCTTATCAAAGCTAACTTCGTCAGAGAAGTTCAATATCCCAAGTGGTTGGATAATATTGTCCCTGTAAAGAAGAATAACGGACAAATTAGGGTTTGCATCGATTTCAGAGATCTTAATCGGTATTGTCCCAAAGATGATTTTCCAGTTCCGATTACAGAACTCTTAATTGATGCAACGGCTGGCTATGAAGTACTTTCTTTCATGGATGGATATTCTGGATATAATCAGATCCGAATGGCCCCAGAAGATGAGGAATATACATCCTTCAGAGCTCCTCAAGGTGTGTTTTGTTACCGGGTGATGCCCTTTGGTTTAAAGAATGCAGGTGCAACATATCAACGCGCCATGCATCGTATCTTCAAACCTTTTCTAGGGAAATTTGTTGAATGCTATGTAGATGATTTGGTGGTTAAATCCAAACAACGTTTTTATCACTTGGCTGATTTGGAAGTCATATTCCACAAGCTTCGACAACATAATTTGAAGATGAACCCCTTAAAATGTGATTTTGGGGTTACCTCAGGAAAATTCCTCGGCTTTGTTGTACGCCATCGTGGTATTGAAGTCGATCCTGAGAAGACCAAATCAATCCTTGGTATGTCACCTCCACAGAATTTGAAAGAATTAAGAGGACTTCAAGGACACTTAGCCTATATTCAGCGTTTCATCGCCAATTTGGCAGGCAAAAGTTTACCCTTTTCCAAATTATTGGAGAAAGGAGTCACTTACCAGTGGACTGAAGAATGTCAAGAAGCATTTGATGTTCTCAAGAAATACCTTTTGAGTCCACCTGTACTCATGCCACCTGTTGAGGGTAGGCCTCTTATCCTCTATGTGACAGCTTTAGAGCGATCATTGGGTGCCTTTCTCGCTCAAAAGAATAATGCTGGGAATGAAAATAGTCTCTACTATCTCAGTAGAACTATGATTGAAGCAGAAACCCGGTATTCGAGTATTGAAAAGTGCTGCCTAGCATTAATCTTTACAGTTCAGAAACTGAGACACTACCTGCAACATCACGAGGTCCAATTGGTATCTCTTAATAATCCACTCAAATTCATCCTTAGTCGTCCAATGCTTACAGGAAGTCTGGCAAGGTGGGCGGTTATTCTACAGCAGTTCGACATCCAGTATGTGTCTCAAAAGGCAATTAAGGGCCAAGCTCTGGCTGATTTCCTGGCTGAACACCCTTCAGTGGAAGACACGTATTCAGATATCGAACTCCCTGATGAGGAATTTTTTTCTATTCAAGAGAGTCCTCAAACATGGGAAATGTATTTTGATGGTGCTTCTAGAAGTCCAACAGGGAAGAAAATGGAAAATCCTAAATTCAACAAAGTTGGTTTAGGAATTGTGCTCATTTCTCCAGATAAGGAAGTGTTACCTTATTCCTTTTTGTTGTGGGAAGGTGGTACCAATAATGAAGCTGAATACCAAGCTCTCATTGCAGGCTTGGAGTTAGCACTTCAAGCACAAGTGAATCACTTAAAGGTGAAAGGTGATTCAGACCTGGTAATCAAACAAGTCAATGGGGATTATGCCATCAGAAAAGAAGAATTAATCCCTTTGTATGATTATGTCAGAGAGTTAATGTCGGAATTCCCTTCAGAACCGACATTTTCTTATGTCCCAAGATCACAAAATGCTCAAGCTGATGCACTGGCTAATATAGCCACAGCTTTAGCAGATCCAAATCGGGACGAAACAACCATCGGTATTGCCCACCGTCGTGCAATTTCACCTTATGTTCAAGTCAGAACAGAGGAAATCAATGAAATTAGTCCCCTTCCTGAACCGTATGGTCATACTACAGGATAGTTGTCACCTATCAAGGAATACCTTCAAAATGGAACACTTCCACCTGATAGAGCCGAGAAAGAATAAATTCGGCGACGTGTGGTCAATTTTACTCTTTATGATGGTCCAAACCACCTCGAGAAAATTCTCTACAAACGTGGTTTTGATGGAGTTCTCTTCAGATGTATTGATGGTGAAGAGACAATGGCTGTCATAAAAGAAGTGCATGCAGGAGTCTGTGGTGCCCACCAGTCTGGACAAAGATTGTCTGATCAAATTCGAAGGCTTGGATACTTCTGGCCTTCAATGATACAAGATTGTGTTAATTTCACAAAGAAGTGTCATTCATGCCAAGTATATGCCAACTTCATTCATCAACCTCCAGAGTTGCTTCATACAGCTAAATACTCATGGCCATTTTCCACATGGGGAATGGATGTGGTGGGACCTTACCCTTCAGCTACGGCCAAGCAGTTTAAGTACATTCTTACTGCTACTGATTTCTTTTCCAAATGGGCAGAGGCAGTACCTCTCAAAGAAGTCAGTTCTAAATGCATTGTTAGCTTCATCAAGTCTAACATCATTACTATATTTGGTGTCCCTCATACCATATTGACGGACAACGGCACCAACTTCTGTTCTTCTGAGGTAAAGAGATTGTATCAAGAATACAACATTAAGTCCAACCATTCATCTCGATATCATGCAGCGGCTAATGGCCAGATAGAGGCCTTCAACAAGACTCTTTCAAATATACTGCAAAAGATGGTGGATAAAGATAAGAGGTCATGGCCTGATAAACTCTTTCATGCTTTATGGGCTTATCGGACTACCACTCGCAATGCAATGCGGTCTACTCCATATTCATTGGTATATGGAACAGAAGCAGTCTTGCCAATTGAAGTTCAATTGCCCTCACTCAGAATAGCCATTTGTGATCAGTTATCGACAGATGAGCAATCCCAAAAGCATTTGAATGAATTAGAACAGTTAGATGAGAAGAGATTGTGCACTTTGCACCACTTGGAAATCTATCAAAATCGGATAGCACGAGCATTTAACAAAAAGTTCGTCTTCGTTCATTCATTCAGGGAGAATTGGTATTGGTTCTTAAAACACCAATGATACCAGGAAAGAAACCTCCCAAGATTGAACCAAAATGGGAAGGACCTTATTCAATACATAAGGTCTACTCCAATGGAGCGTATTCTCTAATCTCAATGGATGGAGAACACATCACGACTCCAACTAATGCCAGATTTCTGAAGAAGTATTTTGTATAAACACAAAATATTGTTCCCAGAACCAAGACTCTTACATTTGGTTCATACAGCAATGGTCCAGTATAACCTTAAACTAATCGCACTTATGTCCCTGCAACATGACACTAAACTGTGCAGCACCAATAGTCCTAACTGCAAGACTTTAAACTGCATAGTCCCTGATTTTGTCCTACATGACAATAAACTGTATAGAAGTTCCTATATTTTGTCCGAGATGACATTAAACTATATTGTGTCCTAGCAACATGACATTAAACTGTGTGGCACTTCCAACGTCCAGCATGACGATAAATTGTAAAAAGTCCCCAGAACTGATATCCTCATATTGATTCACCTTAGTCTTAGCTACATGACTTTAAACTGTACAGCATCAGTTCGTCCTTGCTATATGACGTTAAACTATACAGCAATGGTCCAGTATGACTTTAAAACTGCAACTTCGTCCCGCACGACATTAAACTGTGAAAATGTTCCATAAACCGTCCAGCATGACCTTAAACTGCATCATCCCTGGTCCATGTATATGACCATAAACTATTTGCAAATCCCTTATGTCCAGCAAGACGTTAAACTGTGACGTCCTAACTACATGACGCTAAACTGTATAAAAGTCCCTCACGTCCGGAAAGACGTTAAACTATATAATATCAAAAGTCCAGTATGACATTAAACTGCACCATTCACGGTCCATGCATATGACCTTAAACTGTTCGCACTTTCGTCCAACATGATGTTAAAATGGTACACTCTTTTGTCCTTACTGCATGACATTAAACTGCACAGTCCCCCTTTTCGTCCAATATGACGTTAAACTATTTTATCCCCATCGTCCTAACTACATGACGCTAAACTGTACAGAAAGTCCTTGATATGTCCTACATGACATTAAACTGTGCATCGTTAAGGTTGTTATTACCTCTTGTTTCTCACACCGAGTATGACTCACGTGAGCTTAGAGCGAACATCAACCATAACACTCCCTTTGGGCCACTAACCATGTGTAAGTCCCAACAACATTTTAATTATATCGTTGTCCCCAAGAACAACTTGATCATTAATTCATTCTTTAATTGAACTACACAGACTTTGATCCTTGCCCTCCAGGCTGGGTATGTAGGCAACCTCCCAAGGTTCAAGTCCAAAAACAATCTCTTCACATCGGTTCACCACAACCTCATATGATGTTGATTTGTGAAACCGCCCCTGGAATCAATATCTTTACATTGATTCACTTTCGTCCTTGTTATATGACGTTAAACTATACAACACTTCTGTCCGGTATGACAATAAACTACAATATTCTTTGATTTCCTCATTTGAAAGAAAACTATTATTGACATTGATTTTTCAATCATGGTTTTCATTTTTTACGTGCATACATGGTAATGCCTGAACTTTTTATCTCAGGTTAAACCATCATTGCACTAAAGTCCCCTTTTTCACCCTTCACATGTACGAACCAAATTTGTACAAAGGGTAATTCTAGAACTACGTGGACTTGATTCCCATCCTTATGGGATACGTAGGAACATTCGAGTGTCCCTCGAATCCAGTCCCAAGTCTTTTGGGCCTAACCCCAAATTTCACTTTCAGTCCCTTGGCTGAAAAGTCCTCATGAAAACACACACTGTGTATTCATTATTATGGTCCGAATTCTATGACCCTAAACTAAGATTACTCATACTTTCGTCCTGCACGACGTTAAACTGCATTTCAAGAACTACGTATGGCTTGATTCTCATTCTTATGAGATACGTAGTGAAGTCCAAGTTTCAATTCAGGACCCAGCCACAACATGATTATGGTTTTCATTGACTTATGTATCTCTATATACATTGGAAAATACCCATCTTTATGTATTATAATCCTAACCTTAAATATTTTCAGATCTTCATAACCCTTTTCATGACTTATAGTCACAAAAATGTCAAACTTCTGAGAATTCTTTTGCCTGACTATGCAGCACGTGCCCATAGGTGGCCTTGCATAAACAGTCCACATAACAGACTTGTCAGCCAAGAGATGCTATTTATTTGACCATGCAGCCAATGCCCATTGGTGGCCCTGCATGTTTTCAACCCCCTAACGGGTTTGTTAAATAATAGTAACTTCATTCTTAGGAAGAATGCCTCTTTTGTCCTTATTTGTCTTAAACGACAGTATGTAGGGATCCACAAAAATAGCCATCCTTAACGTATTTGTCCCATATCCTTTTTCATGATCTGAAAGTATTCAAGTCTATGGTTTATTCTTCTTCTCTACATTTGGGTCAGACCTTCGTAGGAGTGATATTCATCCAGTTCTTCGATATTCTTGTTTGGAAATATCTTCTCCATATTCAAGTACCTCTTTCCATACAACAAACTCTATGCTTTAGAAAATTTGAATCTCCATAAACTTTCACTAGCTTTTAGCACTAGGAAAGTAAATTTCTGGGAGTTCTTTTGCCTGACTATGCAGCACGTGCCCATAGGTGGCCTTGCATAAATAGTCCACATAACAGACTTGTCAGCCAAAAGATGCTATTTTATTTGACTATGCAGCCAATGCCCATAGGTGGCCCTGCATATTTTAACCCCCTAACGGGTTTTGTTAAATAATAGTAACTTCATTCTTGGAAACTACTTCTTCTAATGCCTTTTAGCTCTTTTTCATATCATTCCTCAGATTCAAATATTCTTAAGCCATAGTTTACATTTTTTCCCTCATACTTGAGTATGGTAATATGTTTTCAGATAAATTGTCAAGGAATTGAATCCATTTTTTTTAATCCATTTTCGGTCAAAGCTATTTCGACCTTAAACATTAGCCCCTTTATGTCCGGCGTGCATGAATTTAAACTGCCCACACAAAAGACAAAGTAACTCTGAATAAAAATCAAGTTCCAGCTCACTAAATATACATTTTTTGTATGATTTAGGTAATATTGAGCAGTTAAAAGGTTCAAAGTTTGTAGGGTTATTTGTAATAATCCTAGTAAAAATCAAACTATGCTTACTAAGCCCATTGGCTTAAGTAAATTTGAAGCAGGTAATGGAAGAATGCAAGTACAAATGATTGAAGACAAAAGTGTTTTTCATTGATAACAAGAGTTAGAAGGACATCCACAGACTGGAATCTCTTCTCTTTTTCAAGAATTACAGAAGATTGTCAACATAAGTCTTCATTTGATGTATAGCATCCTGAGCCTTATCAACAGTTACTTGAAGCTCGTGCACTTGACCATCTTCACTCTTTTCAGCTTGCTGAAGTGCCTTCTTAGCATCTGCAATGGCTTTCATGCCATTCATATGAGTTTCATCCAATGATTTATTAAGCTGATCAAGTTCCCCAGTAACAGCATCTAACTGTTGCTGGAGTTGCACCTGCTGGACGACCTTTTCTTTGATTTTTTGCTTCAGATCCTTCATCTTGACAGCATAATCAGCTTCAGCCTGGGATATTGCAGCCTCAAATTCACCTATGTTGACTGACAATTTCACTCTGGTCAAATCTTCGCGACTTGTCTGCATTTTCTCCCTCCTGAAAATAATCTGTTTCACCGCAGCATGGATCTTTTCATACCTAAAACCACCAAGTCCCATTATAACAAATTGGGATGACAGTCGGGAAATTTTTTATGGTAGCTCTTCTAAAGGCACCCCCGATATGATGTTCCATATGTTGTTCCATGCCTTATGTCGTGAAAAGCTGAACGCTTTGAGCATCTCTGGATCTGATTCAACATCTTCGTCAGAAGGGGGTATGTAATCTGGAATTAACATGCTTAAGGAAGTGCCTCGTCCTGCTCTTTCCCCTCTGACTTGGGCTTCTTCACTTTCAATTCCCGTTGGGGCAGAGGCTGAAGCCTCATCTTCGGATCTATCCATTACAGTTGATGGCCCTACATGATCAATTGAAAGATTTTAGTTGAATCTTAAAGGATAACAAAAGAATGGATTGTCTTGCAAATAAAGTACAATCACAAATATTGTTATCCCTTACCCAATGGTGGTTCAGCAACATGAGAAGACTTCTCCCCATCTTTCCCGGTTTCAACAGGATTTTCAAGATGGGTCTCAAGAGAGTTTATTGGATTTAGCTCTACTTGAGCTAATGTTTCTGCAATGATAGGGTTGACATCAGTGTCCACACCCTCTTCGGGCATTGGCAGTTCAGCAGCTTCTACGGAAGAAACTGCATATTATTTTAGATCATGATTAGAAATATGTTTTGTTTTTAAAAGAAAAATTTGGGTGAAGGGTAACACTCACGCCCAAGGTCTTCTAAATCACATGACAATCTAGCATGATCATAAAATTCTTCAAAAGTCATTCCTTGATTCATCATTTCATCTAATGATACTTCAGAATCTTGGTTAGTCTCACCAGTGGGAGCATTTGCTACGTCTTCTTGCTGACTTATGTCCTGCAACCCCTGACCCTGGACAGCATATTTAGTAGTGGGAGGGATACTGGGAATGGATGGTAGCTCTTCTCTAGGAGCAACCAAGTTAGCTTGAGTTTGTGGTTGTTCTACAACATCCTCCATGACCTTTGAAGAAGGATCAGTCCCTTCCCTCAAGGGGGAAATTGAAGAAGCCCCTGCAATCCTCAGAAATATGAGTAACCATATGATTATGGGTATAAACTCATGATTGTTCGAAGGACTTACCACTGCTAATGAAACGTTTAGCTAAGGATTTCCTCCTTCGTTGCCTTGGCTTCTTTTGTTTTTTTGGAGTTTCAGTTGTCTCCTTTATTGGCACTTGGATTGGCGAATGAAAGGCTATGTCCAGTGCCTCATTCATGGCCTGCTGGCCTGGAAATATCTCGCCTGGTTCGCGAGGAGAATCAGCAGCAGCCCCAACAGTGGTACCACCAGGGCTATATTGTGGCGAAGGAACCCCGGTCCCTTTCTTTGCAAGCTGCAAGATGAAGAAAATAACTTCCTTAAGTAACAAAGCTTCAACTGAAATCAAGTTGCAAAGAAAATAAGGAAAGAAAACTTACATCTTCAGGAGCCACGTACTCTTGCCACTCCTCATCTCCAGAACCACCAGCCCCCTCAGTGGTGCCACGATCAATCATTTCCTTCACCCGCCTGGTGATAGGAACCGAATTATCAGTGGCATATATGAGCATTTCCAGCTCTCTGATGTAAGCTCGCACTTCATTGGGGTTATCTCCGTATTGAAGGTCTTTAGAAGCTAGAAGATATCCTATCCCATGAAGTTGTAGACCCTCACACAAATCCAGTCAGGCGGTCTCAGTATCACAGTATAAGCTCTGCCATAGCTGAACAGCCTCTGGTCTTAGATATAAAGGCTGTGAGGAAGGTCCTACAATTTTTGATTTTAATTTCTTCCCGACTCCTGCAACTACAGATAGAGAATAAGAAAGTGAGACTTATTACTTTATAAAGTAGCAGTGATTGAAGTTATTACAATCAAATAACTCACCAGGAGCTGATGGAGTGGGTCTTTTAACTCTGGCCGGAGGATTATATCGGGCACGAAACCGCTTTGCTGCCGGTTGTGCCTCATCATCCCCATCATGATAATCCGAGGAATCAGTTCTAGAGGAGGAGTCTGTTGAACCTATTTCAGGAGGAGAAGCATCACCTTCATGAGGAAGAGTTTCTTTCTCTACAGTCCTCTTCCTCTTTCCCACTTGATATACAGGGTGATTCAATATCCCTTTAGGGTATGATACTATCCAGTGTTCGGCATAAAATGTAGTCAGATAATGTGCCGCTTTTTCAACTGGTAGATCAAATACTGCCCCAGTCTTCTCTCTTGATGTCAGCAACCATAGTTGTCGAGCAACCATCGGATGTTGCTCTAACCTGACATGTACTGAAGGGGATACAACAATCTGTTGCAAACATTTGAATTGGCGTGCAAATCTATATGGAGCATAGGCCTCGCATATGATTTCTCCATCAATCCTGGCTACTAACACGCCATCCCTGCAAGCTAGCATGTATGCCCTCAAATCCAAAGGGGCTTTCCCATCATCAACAAACCGCCCAGATGGCGGACTTCCATAAGGAAAGAAGTTGAATTCTTTATACATGCTTAGTCTTACTTTTATGTCATAACCATTGACATCTAATGGAGCAATTCCAGAGAATGCTTGCACTGACAGTCTGAAAGAGCTTCCAGGAATTTGTAATCCATTCTGTACATTGTAAGTCCTGAAGTGAGTGGCGATCCATCCCCACAAAACCTGGAATGGTCCCACTATTCTTAAAGGAGATTTACCCTGGAAGACGTGAAGTAAACTCCTGTGAATCTTGGATAAAATGGGGGTAGCTAACCCAACCATTTTTCCCTCAGCCAACTTGGCCGCAGTGACGAAGGTCCCTGGCCTAACGCCTCCCTTTGAATCCCTGACCGGCAAGAGATAAATACTGAGCCACATTGCCAAGAAACCCGCCAGACGAGTTTTCTTTGGAATTCTTTGATTCACTTCATAGCCCCATTTTTCAAACTCTCCTGCTTCTAGAGTTGGCCAGAATGTGCCAGGAGCTCCTCTCTTCTCAGGTTTTGGACAAGTGGTAGGACGTCTGGGCCGGGTATCCTTGGATTTCTTTTTCTTGGATCCTTTTTCCTTTGGCTCCATCCCTTTCTTCTCAGTAAGAAACACATTCATCCATTCTTCCGGATGGATATCTTTTCTGAAATGAGTTAATGAGGTCTCTGAACTCTTGAGCTTGTGAAAGATTTTGAATAATTCTCGAGCCAAAGCAGGAGTCTTCTCTGGATCATTCCAAGTCACCTTGGGAGGAATGAATTCATCATACATATCGCCCAAGATTGGAGCTCCTGAAATCTTATGGACATCCCACAAACTGATACCTACTTCTCCATGAGTCAAGTGGAAATAATTAGTCGCTGGACTCCAATGGCTGAGTATCTCTGGCACGAAGATATCATGTCTGTAAATATATGTTTGCCCAACCCAAACAGCCTCATATATTGCAGCTCTCTTCAGATCCTCAATAAACTCTGCGCAAGTCTGTCGCACCCAGTATACCCACATCCAAGTTGGCTTCACACCTCCCCCAGGACGGAAATCCCAACTTTTCTTCCAGCCTTTGGATTGATCCATCTGAGCATTTCGGAAGATTGAAGGATGACAATGTGGTTGAAGCTCAGGTGTATGTTTTTTCAGATCTGGTGTGCAAGGGCTATGATGCATCACATAAGCCTTCTCCACTGTTCCAGCAGTTTGAAATGATCCTCCGCCTGAGATATTTGCTGAAGCAAAATTGGTATAATTCTGAAACCAAGAAAATGGAAGATAATTCTTTACTTCTGGAATAATGACTTCTTGCAGATGACCATGACCATACAAAGGTAGATAAGTGCAGTGAGGAAAGTTGTAATGATATTTCTTCAGATACTTAGCCAAATCTGGAAGAGTACTATTTTTGATAGTATAGTAATCAGGGCCAATGATGTCCATCATATCATCTATCCGCTTGCTAGCCAGTTCATCAATTAATCCAGGTCTAAGAGCCATTGAATCTGCACAGGAGTTGAATAAATTAAACTCTTAAGTGGGTTTATTTCTCATAAAATTTGTGAAAGAATTTGGAAAAAATGGCCAAGGCATTAAGGCGCGCAAGTATGGAGATGTCGCGCAAGTGATACATGTGCCGCGCAAGTATTTGTCGCGCAAGTATGTGCCGCGCAAGCCTTATTACCTTGAGAGAAGCGCGGCAGTGAGGAAACAGTGAAAACAGGAGACTTGCGCGGCGACGAAGACTTGCGCGGCGAGAGCTCGAGAAATTCGGGGTCAGATGCCATCTACGGCCGGAAGCGGTATATTTATAGGCCAGGAGGCCTACCTGCGCGCCACACCCAGAGCGCTTAAGGCCTGCGCGACGCAGACTTGCGCGCCACCCTCTGCTCACTGAAACACTTGCGCGCCCTCCCTTTTCCTTTTGAGGAATTCAATTTCCTCAGAGTCAAATCCTCATTTCTCTCCGGATCCAACTCTGAGGGGGGACTTTTGTTGACGCTCCTTTTGTCACATAATCTAAAGATTGGAAAAGGAAATATCTCAGCTGAAAGTGATTCATCCTTTGAAGAAAACATCAAAAATCGACAAAGGCATGAACAAAGGATCAAAAGCCAATTCACCGCGCAAGTTTTACCACTGTCGCGCAAGTACACTTGCACGGCTACCTTGGTCGCGCAGGTGACTTGCGCGACCTAATTGGTAACCGCCCGGTAACCGCCCTGGGTCTTCTTTTGCCTATAAATAGACCCTGTGGGCCCCCCATTCGGGAGGATCTTTTTCCAGAAACTCGGATTGAAGCTCCCGACGCCCAAGTCTCTTCTCAAAGCTTCCAGAACACTTTTAAGGTAATTTCTTACCTAGAATGGAAGATCTAAAGGGAAGAAGGAAGGCCTAACTGTTGAAACTTATCAAACACTTGCGCGCCGACTTAATTCCTTCAAGATAACTTGCGCGTACCTTCTCTGGAAGAACCTCAAGAGGATTATAAAGGGTTTAAAAAAGAGTTGCTCAAGTATTTCAACTCTGGTTGAAAATCGCGCAAGTATCCCTCATGTCGCGCAAGTATACTTGCGCGACCAATACTTGCGCGCCGCCGCAGGACTTGCGCGACTTTTAATACTTGCGCGCCCCTATCTTTTTGGGTGCCCATCTTGCCCATTTTACCCCTCTTAAGCCATTTCACCTTTCCTATTCAAGATTCAGTCTTCAAGATACTCTTCAAAGCCATTTATGGCATGATTTCTTGATTTGACATCCTTGTCTGAAAGGAATTCTGTGAAATATCTCTCAAAACCTAGTGATTTAAACATCTTTATGTCACCAAAGATTGAGAGTTCATTCATTCAACCTCATCCTTTAAAATGAGAGAATCCTAACTTGGGTCTCCTTTTCAGGAATAATCCCCAGTTATAAAACCTCTGATCTGGGCATCTTCCTCATGAGTAATCCCCAATCAAGTCCTCTAATCTTGAGCATCTTTCTTAAGAATAAGCCTCAACCTCAAATATGGGCATCTTCCTCAGGAGTAAGCCCCAAATTCTTAAAGTTCCCAATCATGGGCATCCTCCTCAGGAGTAAGCCCCAAACCTTAATCCCTAACCTGGGTCTCCTTTTCAGGAATAAGACTCAGTCATAACCTTGGGCTTCCTTTTCAGGAGTAATCCCCAAGTCCCTTAACCTGGGTCTCCTTTTCAGGAATAAGACTCAGTCATAACCTTGGGCTTCCTTTTCAGGAGTAAGCCCCAAGTCCCTTAAATTTCTCTTAACCAGTCCTAATTTACCTTTGATTTGGGTTTCCTTTTCAGGATTAAAACCTAATCATAAGTCCCCTCCTAACTTGGGCATCCTCCTTAGGAATAAGCCCCAATATTAGAGTATTCAAATCTCCATGAAGCACATATAACTTTGTGGACCCTGTTCATGGATTTTCTCCCTAAAAGTAAATCCTAAACCTTCATCTGTATGGGCAGTCATCCATACATAAGCCCCAAACAAATTCTTATGATTGCATCCTTCATGGCACAATTGTCTAATTTTTACCAATACCTCTTGTTTCTCACACCGAGCATGACTCACGTGAGCTTAGAGTGTAAAAGTAATTATGACATTCATCTTTGAGCCATCAATCATAAACATTATACTCCATTTCTCGAACTACGTGGGTTCTGATTCCTTTTCCAAAAACAAAGGATACGTAGGTAGTCCATTTATGGGTTCGATCCCAACTTTGAAATAATCTCTGTCCTTCTGAATGACGATAAACTTCAAGTGCCCCACTGAGTGGCTTTAAAACCAGCCTGGTCATCATAATGACCAAGAGACTTTTATATAAATGTTTTGAAGGATACCATTGACCAAGAATCTCTAAAACAGATGATTCTCTATTGATGAAGAACCTTGAATACATATGAAAGATTCTCTAAGTTTCTTGCATATTTAATCATTGATTGTTAAAACTAAAGGAAAGCTCATTTTATACTTGGTAATGTAATAAGGATTCACGAACATAACTTAAATCTATAAAGAGAGTCCCGGAGTAGACAATAATTCCCCTCAAAAAGGTGTGATGAGTCCGACCTCCCATCCTCTCGACCAATGCAAATTCCTAAGCCTCATTAGTCCACAAGCTAATGAGCGCCTGCCTTTGGAAAGTAGGTCCAAACGGATGTGGAATCATTAGATGTTTCCGGTTCTACGAACAAACCCGTTAGAAACCGAACGGAACGTTTGAATCTCCCGTCCAGGAGGTCATCCCCGGATTCCGTGCGAAACAGCGCGGAAGGGGGTTGGATTGCAGCGAACGAGCGACGCTTCGATTCTGGAAACCTTCAAAACGTCGGGGGTCGCCTTATATTTATAGGCAACCCCGGGCGCGGAATCCGGTCTCGGGCGCGGAATTCCCTTCGCGGGCGCGGAATCAGGACCCAGCAGGCAAGGGAGCCGCGCAGGCCACGGAGCGCGCAAAATAGCACGCCGGCCCAGCGCATTGCGCGCATCCCGGGAGGATTGCGCGCCGCGACTCAACTTTGCGCGTGGGCCTCTGAAATTTCGCGCAAGTCCTCCGGGCCCTCCGGAACGTGCCTCTGACTCCAAATATCACTTCGCTTTCCACATCCGGAGCTTCGTTTGGGGAACAACGGACTTTTCCGACGTCTACAATCACTAATATATAATATAGAAAGAGGTACCATGTTATATTAATTGATTATTATAATAGAATGTTATATTTTATGGAAATCAAATGCTATAGAAAGTTGTTAAAATTGTATAATACAATATCTAATATTGGTGGAAAGTATTTATGAAATGAAAATTATTAAATTATGTACTAAAAATTTTATACAGTGGAAAAAATGTAGGGGTATATCTTTATAATTATAGGATAAGAAACCAAGTATTAATTGTAATTAATCTTTAAAAAAATAGAGCAGATGAGAGGTGGAATGAGATTATCAATACTATGGATCAAATTTTTCTCGTTCAAAAGGATATACTAGATAATTTTTTTAAATATATATTCTTAATATCATTTTATATCATAGATAAATCCTTATCATGTTTGGATCGATAAAATACCCTATATGAGATGTAGTATGGGAAAAAGAAAAAATTTATGTACTTTCAAATCTTTTGAAATTATCAATTCATTCTCAAAAAATAATAAGAACCATAATATTTTTTAATCTCAAGGACATGAAGATTTATTTAATGAATAATAGTTAAAGAGAAAAGGATTATGAATGTTTCATAAATTTGCATAGAAATATGATTAAAATCTATGATGTTACACTTCATGAATATTAACATAATATTTAATAAAAATATGGATAAATTTATAAAGGAATGTGATGATATGTTGAGTATCTTAGGGTTATAATAATGGGTTTGGTGATTATTATAAAAAATAAAATGATGATGTAGTCATTAAAAAAAGGCCAGATATAGTATAGAGGACAATAAGAATTTATAGAATCAATAAAGAAAAAAATATTGGTGAATGAATAACTCTAGTGAAAATAAGGAGAATGAGGGAATATATAATAAACATCACTCTTATCTCAAGTATAATATAATAGTTTTGATGAGGAAGATATGGTTGAAAGATGGTTATGAATGATGAATGAATATCATGACCAAATCAAGAATATTAAAACTTGAGAAATTATTTTCTACCCAGAGGGTTAGAAAATTATCAAAACCCAAATGGTTTTATATAAAAAACTAAATAAATAAGGATAAATGATTAAATATAAGACACATATGTTTTTTCAATATTTTATTACTATAGTAAAATAATTGATTTGGATGATACATTTTTCTCTTATAACTTGGTTGGAAATTATTTCACTATTATATGACTTAGTGATGAGAATTATATATATTGCGCAGATCCATAACCCTAGTAGTCTAAATCTAGTGTCCAATTTAGTACATTGGAATAAGATACAATGAATCACATCTTGAATGGATGAATAGTTTCGTGTTCTTAGTAATCTAGATACATACTTGAAATTCACATTCAATTTTACAACACAAAAAATACATAAATAATGTTTTTTGAAAATTACTTTATTCTCCTCAGTGTACCCCTTCACATAAATCAAAAAAATCATCCTTGTATACTGGGGAAAATAAAAACATAAGAAATGGGTGAGCTCAGATGATCATTAAGGGAATGTGTACAATAAAATAACTTAATAAATAAATAATAATCAATACAAAACAAAAAATAACAGAAACACATTATATTTAATGAATAACTTGAGAATGATATGGTATGAATATATTATGATCAAATAATTTCATATAAATAATCCCATGAGCCTGAAACATGACCATTGATATTATAAAAAATAAAATAGTCACATGGAATAATAATAACTGAATTACTACTGATAGAATGCATAATGTTGGACATCTAAAACATACCTTTAAGGTATTTTACCAATGCATATAAATATTATCGATGTGTTGTGCTATGATTCCTATATAAATGGTTAAGGCCTCAACCAAAGCACAATCTACTTTGTCTCATCATACATACCAATGCATCTAGGGGCTATAATGGGCCCTAACCATCACTTTCTAAGTCTAATATATTCCTCATATGAATGGTTTTAACCATAAATAACATAACATTAATATTAAAAAACCATAATTTGAAATGTTAATAGTTACCCCTAATCAATAAACAAGATCATAAATCATTCAAAGTAATTTGAAAAATGGTATCAAAATAGAATATCCACAATCTAACTAATCCTAACCCATATAAATAAAGAATAATTATTATATAAATATAACATATCCTATTAGTTCATAAATAAAATAATTATTTTATTCCATTAATGAATAAAAGTAAAATAAAAATGTCATTCAAAACCTTTTTTATGAAAATAAATTTTTCATTTTGTAAATTAAAATTAAAAAAAATTACAATAACATTTTCAAAATATTTTTATTTGAAGATAAACTTTTAAATACTATAAAATAACTTTTTTAACATTTTGATCCCACTCCAGTGTAAAATCACTTTCATGTAGTAATCATTAAAACAAAGTTTTTTTTTGAACTTTCAATAAATGAAAAATAGGTGTTATTTTGAAAAAGAAATAAATATTACTTTCATTAATTTTTTTAAAAAATAAAAATTGGTGAAAATGGAATTATTAATTCAATTTAATATGTTTAAAAACATTTTTTAAAACATTTTTTGAAAACATGTATTTTTATGAAAATAGATTTTTGACCGAAGAGAAAAATGAGTTTAGGTTTTCCTTCAAATACTTATCAATACATTTAATTACTAAATACTGTAAAAATGGTACTTTAACTTTTTAATTTCATTAATAACCATAGTATATGAAAATTTATTTATTTAAATATGTAAATATAAAATAATTCCCTCTGGGGAGACATAAACATAAACAATACTGAATAATATTATGAGGTTGTGACCAAAAATAAAATATAATATAATTATAATTATAAATTACATGGAGATAAATGAATTCATGATATTACATACTAAATGGAAGGTATATACTCCATGAAAAATAAAAAAGTTATGGATATGGTGTATGTCTCATGAAAGTAAAAGTTATATGAGAAATCCATACCTTGGGTTTGATTTCCATACTATGTGTTTTTACCCCCTATATAACGGTTTTAAAAATGTTATTAAGTTGTAAAATAATATTAATAATATTTATAATATCATATATCATCCTTTTATAACATTTTACCACCCATTTTTTAATTATATTTCATTATTTTTTATTATTTCATGTTTTAATTGCATTGTTTTCTCATACATGTTTTTTTCATGAGCATTAAGGTTCTTATGAATAGGATATATATATATCATATAAATAATTATAATAAAGTTATAAATACCATATTTATATATTAGATAATTTTTTATCCATTTAATAAATTTTGAATTATAAAATGAATCGTATCATTTCATTGAGACAGTAGGTTATATGTACGCATGAGCGATGATATAATTCCATGAACAAATGAATGGGTAAGCAAATGGGTAATATATTAATTTTATAGAATCAATATAATTTTTTATATCTTACAAATATTTATTAATTCTATCATTATTACATTCCATTTAATGCATAATTGAAAAATGGATAACATCACTTCCCGAGGAAGTAGTTCGCCATACACACGATCGATGTTATCGTATTTAAAACAGAATAGAACGTAAAAATATAAATGTTATATTAAAATTAAAAAAGTATAATAGTATAATAAATATAATGTACTTGTGGTAACTACATCATTATATACATCCATGAATTTTTGTGATGGAAAATAAATAAATAGCTTCGTAAAGTGGTAGTCCTTTATACACATGATCAATGACTTCATTTCCCATTTGATGGAAGTGTAGAAGGATAAATATTATTGTATCAAAAAAATAAAATATAATTATTTGATATATACAAGAGTTCTTATATTTTAAGGTTTAACACATAACCAAAGGTGAGAAAAGAATAATGAAAATGAAAGAACTCTATTTAGAAAATTACCATCTCTAAGAGAAACCTCAATTGGATCTCCTCTTAAGGACCCTACGGGTGGACTTTTGGGGGGACCAGAAAATCAAGAATATGTATAAGGGTTTTGGGGAGATAATATTTCATAGTTTTTTCAACAAAAATTTCATGGGAGGTTTAAAGAAGTGAGGTTATAGGGTCCCCTTTTATATGTGGGGAAATGGAATCCTCTTGAAAATTACATGGCAATTTTCTAAAAGAATCCAAAATGGTAAAGTAATACACATGAAAAATTTATAAAATGAGCCTATATTATAAATTTGGAAGTATTAAATGGAAATATGGACATAAAAAATATTTTTACCATATTTTTAGGTTATTTTTACTATTATCTTTCTAGTTTAACACCAGGTAGACCCATTCTTACCTTAACCACAGTAATTAATTTTTACTATTTTCACTATTCATTTTAGTAACAAATTACATATTATGTTATATAAATTATGATGATTCGAAATATTTAATATATATTTAAATATTCATTTCAAATAATTGGAAGATTTTTATTTAAAATGAACCCCACATACTCAATGAGAAAGCATGTTTTCAAAGTGAAAATGTTTAAAAGTATACAAAGTATTTATATCAAAATTCAATATGAAAATGATTAAACTAGCCTAAATAAGATTAATAGATATATTATTGAAATAATTTTACTTTAAAACTAATTATAAATTTAATTTTATTGTATAAATAATTTAATTAAAAACTCAATTTTTAATTAAAATTCAGTATTTTCACAGTTTATTGGAAATATAAATTTTTAGAAAAATACAAAAAAAAAATAACCTTAGGATAATTTTCACATGTAAATTTAATAAATATAGTTTATTATGTAAAATAAATTAAATTAATCTTGAAAAAAATAATTATAAATTGTGTGCACAACATATGACTATACCACATTTTAGAAAAATAGATTTTTTTAGAATACATTAATTTGTTTCTTTCAAATGGTTTAAATGTTATCACTAATGAATATATAGTGATTTTATTTATTTTAAACATGTTTAAACCGTATTATTTTTGTAATTTAGATAGTAGTATTCTTACCCTCCAATTTTAATGGCTAGGTTATAATGGCAATGTTTAAATAATAATATTTTAATAGTTTTTCACATTTATTTCACAACTGATTTTGTGTACATTAAAATCTTTCAAAAATATTTAATTTAGTTAAAAAATAAATACATCTTAAAGTATTGGGATTTTACATTCCCTTATATTCTTGGTGTTTCATATCATATAATCTATCGAATATGATAATCATATTTTAAAATCTTGGGGTGTTACATTCTACCCCCTTTAAATAAATTCAATCCTCATAATTTATTCATGATCTCGATAATCAAGAGTTTTTCATTCCTAAATTCCATTATTGAAAAAAACACATCATGAAAGGGTTGAAAAAACTTATTATTAATAAGAGATAAATTAAATAAAATGTTGACGTAGAATAATACATAATTAGGTTTCTATGTTGGAGAAAAATGGTATGAAATAAAAACATGGACATTGAAAAGAATACTAACAACAAAGGGTTAATAGAGAGTGATATAGATCATTGATCATAAGAAATTTATATATCCATCAAAGGTTAATGATCATAAAACCATAAATCTATAATGGGTTCATAGATCATTTTGTTAATTTGTTAAAAAATGATATAGGATTTAATTTTTATATCATGATAATTTTATTAGAGTTGGGTAATTATTTTAACATTAAAATTTTATCCTTTAGTTGGTCTTTAACCAATTTTCTATTATTCACTTACTATAAGAATTGAATATCCAAAAATGAAAATATTTTATGCCTGAATCACTAAAATTCACTTTTAATGGATCATACTATCTATAATATAATTATGATCCATTAATTCAATCTCTAGTTTTTATTATAACAAAATTGTAAGCATAGTTTATCTAATATGAATAAATAATGTAATAATACCTTAATCATTAAAATCTCATCCAAAGTTCAACTTGATGCATTTTATAAATTTTTTACCTTATCAACCGTCTAAAATATTATGATCCAAAACACTATAAATAAGTTCAGGACATTTTTGAATATGAACTTATCATTAATCTACCAATCAACATGAATTAGCTCTTAATTTTCACATAACAAACATGTGAAAACCATCATCATGTATTCTCTTGAAACATGGTAATAACCCGAATTACCATAAAATTTAATTGAAAAATGTATTCTTCCTTAATGAATAAATAAAAAATATATTATTAGATATATTTCTTAAATCCAAAAATATTGTTAACACCATCAATGATATCATAAACCACTTTGTCAACAAATAAATAACCAGTTCCAAGGTAGTTAGTACTATCTAATTTACTTTATCCATATCAATCATCTTTTTATCCCAACGTCATTATCTCAACATAAAGAAGATATTAAGGGATATTTTTCTTTCATCCATGTGTTTTCTAATAAGTTAAAATTTCTACTGAATCACTTTTATTGGTCATCACTACCATTCATCACATGATTTCGAATACATTAAGAAATAGTACTACAATACAATCTATATACATTTCCTGATACTTATAACCAAAATATAATTTATTAAATACTCTTATAACATAATTCTTGAATCCAACCCCAAAAAAATTAATAATTCCACTTTTTCTATAGTAATAGAATAAGCATGACCATAACCCCTTAGATTATTTTTTGGTATATTAATTTGAAACATGGGGAATTAATTTTCGTAGTCCCCCATCTCCATACAGTTGAAGCATTGAGTATTGGAAATTTCTTTATTTCCCTTGAAATCACTATAATCAATCCCTTTTTCTCCAAATTTAATGAAAACTATTTTTACTTTTAATCATGTAGGAATGGGTTTCTTTCTACATGTATTACATGTTCGTAATTTATTATTTACCTTGATACCTTAATCCAACTTTTTATGGATCATCCTCTCCATCTCATGCTTCCCTTAAAATTTATGAGACTTGGATAATTCTTTCTCTATATTTACAGCACATGATATTATGTCCTCATATGATGTGTATTTCTGGGAGACTATTTCCCTTCAAATTATTAGTTTAATCCCACTAAAGAAACAGTCATTCTTACTCATTGGATTAGGTGAATTGATATGATTTCCATTAGTTCCACTATGCTGAATTTCTAAAAAATGGAATACCATATATTTGATATAACATAATATATTATATTGTATAATCCAAAATCTATTGAAACACATAACATAAATTTATAAATTTATGCATGGCTAATATAATAATCATAAACATGGTTTCTTTTGGTATATCTTTATTTTCAAATTTTTCATAATGGTTTGTGGAGAAAATTTGAATTATCCTAAGTATATCACTAGAGAGTATCATACTATATGTGTAATAATGCCCATTTTTATGATCCATAAGATTCTTGTCTCAAACTTAAAGTGACCATATTGGAGTTATTAACCTAGGTACATCTATCCCAGAACCACATCAACTTGTACTATCTAAACATGGATGTATCTTTTAAGAAAAACCACATAATCTATTCCTTAGTAAAAATTTTGAATATTATTATATACTTAAACTAAAATATTATTATAAGGTTATGTTCCCTAATATATTATTTCCTTAATCTATTTCTAAAGGTTTATGTTAAACTTCCCTTTAATACCAATCGTATCACACCAACCCTAGTAACCAAGATCTAGTGTCTAATTTATTAAAATAGGAAATAAGATACAAGGAATCACATCATAAAGAACTGAAAGGTTTATTAGAATTGGTAAAATTTATGTATAATTTAAATTCACCTTTAATTTTAAAACAAAAAATAAAAACAATCATTCAAAATAAAATTAATCCCCTTAGCGTGTCCTTACATATCAATCACAAGACACTTCCTTGTATCATGGGGAAAATAAAACATAAGTAATGGGTGAGATTAGATGCTTTGTAAGGTTAAGATTATAACAAAGTATTTGAAAAAATAAGGAATAGTCAATATATAAATGTAAATAACTTAAAAACATGTAATTTAATCAATAACATGAGCATAATATGACAAGAATAAATGATAATCAAATAGTGCCATATAAATAATCACTTGATCTTGAAAACTTACCATATATATTATAACTAATCGAAAATCACATGGAATATCAATAAATGAATTCACAATAATGGAATGAATAAAGTTGTGCTTCCAAAATATACCTTTGAGGCTTTATTTCAAGACATCTAAATACTATTGAGGCCTTGTGACATGACATTTTTATAAATATATAAGGCCTCAGCCAAAACATAATCTAATTTGTATCATGAGATTTACCAATCCATCAAGGGGATATTGTGGGACTCACCAATCACTTACTAAGATCAATGACTTCATTTTATGAATGGGGTGAAAAATAATAAACATAAAAATTCATATTGAAAAAAATTCATATGAAATGTTATTAATTACCACAATAAATTAACACGATCATAAAATATTCATGGTAATATGATAAATGGTATCAAAATAGCACATACACAACCAAAATGATCATAAAACATCCAAATAAAGAATATTTAAGATATAAATACAACATATCCTTATGGATTATAATTACAATAATGGGTTTATTTCATTGATGAATAAACTACCATAAAAAGATCATTAAAAATATTTCTAAGGAAAACAAGCTTTTCATTTTGAAAACCACCATTTAAAAATAAATATTCACAAAAATATTTTGAAAATAATATTACAAATCTTGTATGACAAGTTTTCAAACATTTAATGGTCATGAAATTGGAAAATTCCTTTCATGCCGTACATCTTAAAACAAAGATTCCTCTCACATTTCTGAAAAAAATCCAAATGGGCATTATTTTGAAAAATGAAGTGAAGATTACTTTAAATGTTTCTATAAAAAATTTAAATGGGTTAAAATTTATTTAATAAATCATTTATAAAAGGTTAAAAACATTTTTAAAACATTTTTATTAAACAGGGATTTTGATGAAGACGTATTTTCGACTGAAGAGAGAAATAAAGTCATATTTTCATAAAAATATTTTCCTAATAATTTTAAGTAATAAAGAGTGGTAAAATGGTACTATTAACTCATAATTTTATTAATAAATATATTAAAATAAAATATATTTATTTTAAGATATTAATATAAAATAATTCCCATAAGGGAGATGTAATCATAAACAATCCCGAATAATGATGAGATTGTAAAATAAACTCTTATCACTTTGGTAAATTTTGAATCATAAGTACCATGAATGAAATAATTTTACATAAAACATTAAATACCATTAATATAAAATAATTTTGGGTAATACATAATAATTTGTAGTATATACACTACACAAAATAAATATGGGGTTAATATGGTGTATGTCTCAAGATATTAAAAGTGAGACGAGAAAACCTTATCATCGGTTGAATTTCCTTCTTAGGTGTTTATAACTCTATTATAATTGTTTTAATATTGTTATTAATTTTAAACATTATGATAATAATTTTTATAATATCATATATGATCCTATTATAACATTTTACAACCCATTTGTTAATAATATTTCAAGATTATCATTCTATTGAGTGTTAATTTCCTTTTATTCTTAAAAGGATTTTTCATGAAAGATCTAGTTATTGAGTATAGGATATATTTATATATCATATATAAAATGATAATATTTTTATAAATATATTATTTACTCATTTGATACATTTTTTATTAAATTTATTAAATTTTTAAATGGGAAATTAATCACATCGTTTCATAGAGGTGATAGGTTGTACGTATGGACAAACGAAGATATCATTCCCTTAACGAGTGAATTGTTAAAGAAGTGGGTGATGTAGTAATTTTATATATTAAATATCATCTAATATATATCATATATATTCATTAATTCTATCTATATAACATTCCAAGTAAATCATATTTGAGAAATGAATCACATTTCTTTGCGAGGCGGTAGTCCATCGTTCACACGAGAGAAAATATTTTATTTTAAATAGAATGAAATGTAATAATTTATATGTGATATTAAAATTATATAAGTATAATAATATCAAATAAATTTCATAAATTAATTATTATATCTTTCATTTAATGGTTTTTATATAAATACACTACATTGATTCATAAGGTGGTAGATCGTCGTACAAACGATCAATGAATTCGTTTCCCATTTGATGGATGTGGGTATGCATAACTATTACAAAATCAACATAATAGAGTATAATTTTATTTTAGATGATGGTTTCAATATATTTTAAGTTTTATTTCATATACATAGGTGGAAAATTAATAACGAAAATTAAGTGTATTTCTTCATATATTTACCCTCACAAAGATAAACCTATTTTGGATCTCCTCTTAAAAAACCTATTGGTTGTATTTTGGGAGGACCAAAAACTATAGATTATATATATAGGTGTTTAAGAGAGAATTTTTATGGGTATTTTTGGGCCAAATATATTGGGGTTGTGAATAAGTGAGGGGAAGGAGTACCCTTTTATAAGTGGGGAAAGGGAATCATCTTAGAAATTACTTGAAATTTCTCAAAACAATCCAAAATGTTAAAATCATTCGAATTAAAAAGACCAATAATGAACGATATTTTAAAATAATAAGGATAAGGTATAAATATGACTAGATAATAATATTATCCAATTATTTTAGGTCATTTTAACCATTATCATTTTCGTTTAACCCTTAGTAAATCCATTTTTATCTTAAGAAAATTTATTAATTATGAATGTTTTCACTATTAATTTTGATCAAAAATTAATTTTAATTTATTAGGTAATATAAATTTTTATAATTAAAAATATTCAAAACATTTTTCCAAATTCCATTCACATAATTTGTGAAATAATATTTAAAATTAAACCCAATAGACATGACCATAATGCAGGTTTTCTAAGAGAGAACGTTCAAAAGTTCACACATCATTTATATCAAATGTAAATATGAAAATTAGTCCAATGAAATAAATTATATTAGTAGTTATATTATTTTAATAATTTTAATTAAAAACATTTTCAAAATATAATTTAACTAAATAAATAATTTAAATGAAAAATGAAAATTTCAATTAAAATTCAATATTTTTCATTATTCATTGAAAAATGTAACATTTCAGAAAAATATAAAAAATTATGTATAATATAATTTTGACATGTATATTTTCAAAATAAAATTTATTTTTTGTAAAATAAACTTTATAAAAGTGATAAAATTTAATTATATATTATGTGTTCAAATCCCAACTAAATATCATTTTAGAAAAATACTGTTTTCAGAAGTGTTTATTTTTCTTTCAAATTGTTATAATTTTATATCTTATCAATATAGATACATTTTTTTTATTTATACACGTGTAAAACAAATAAATTTCATAACTTAGTTAGTACTATACATACCCTCCAATTTAGTGTCTACATTAAAATGATAGTGATTAAATAATAATATTTTAATACAGTATCGTGTTTCATTCATACCCTTTTTTGCATGAATTGAAAGCTATCAAAGAGATTCTATTTATTTAAAAATAAATTTTTTGTAAAGTTTCAAAATGTTATATTACCTTATAATCTTCATGTTACGTATCATATACTCTATCGAATGAGATTTTCATATTTTAAAATATCGATATGTTATATAAGGTATTCTAAAGAGATATCAAATGAACATTTATAAATGGATTTCTTCAATAATATTCCAAAATTTGGAAGCCATATGGATTTATTATTCATGAAGATGAAAAAAATCTTATTGAATATAGAATTATACAATCTAAATAAAGAACCATGTTCTTGGTATTCTAGGCTTGATCAATTCTTCATAAGTCAGAGGTTTTAACAAGGAAGAGTTTATTATTACCTCTATTCCATAAATAAAAATGACTAAAGGATGATGGTTTCAATTAGTATTAATGACATAATATTTAGAGGATCAAATGAATTATACTATATGTGATTTAAAAATTTATCAGGTGTGAGTTTGAAATGACCAAGATTAGTGTGCTAATATATTTCTGTATTTTGTAGATAATACAAGTATTACATGGGAATTTTATATCTCAAACAAAATATTATAAAGTGGTGATGAAGTTATTTGTAATAAAGAATTACAAGGCCATGAAATCACTTTTTTTACCTATATAAAGTTTTTAAGTGATTGAAAAGGTTAATATGTCAATGTGATAGAGTATAGGTATATGAATGGAAACCAATTGTACTAAACTACTACAAGACTTGATATTGAATTTTCTACTAGTCAAACTTCAAGGAACCAAATTAGTATCGAATAAAGAACATTGTTAGTAGTGGAAATAATAATATGGTATGTTAAAGGAATAGTGTTTATTTATTTTTAATAATGAAGTATCGACGTATGAGTTACTATATTTTATAGATGTGGATTGGACTGATTCAATAGATTATCGAACGTCAACATCCAATAGTTCATTTTATCATAGATATGTGTGTATTTATTTACTAATCAAGATACAAGATATTATTTCATTAGACACTCTTGAAGCTAAATATATAGTAGAAACTTATGTTTATAAAAAAACTTTTGTGGATGAAACAAAAACTTGAGGATATTAGTGATGTGGTGAAATATTATATTATTATCAAGTGTGATAACTTGAGTGCTATAAATCATAACAAAAATATAATATATTTTTTAATAAAAAATCATATCAATATTAAATATCACTTTAATAATGATAAATTTAAGAAAGGGAACATTTCATTATAGTATGATTTTATAAAAAGTCAGGTTGAAAACATCATGAAAAGTGTACTATTCAAATAAGTGTTTAAAAGTAAAATGTTAACTCTTCATGTTCAACCGTGTATGTCCACTTAATTTTTTTTATAAGGGACCCCCACTCTCCTAACCTATATTACATTCAAAAATATATTGATCATAAAGTTTTTCAAGTAAAGGTATCTTTTTATCTCATGGGTAAATTGAGAAAGTACCTCTTTCCATTTTTTGAACCTTCAAAGAGGTATTATTTGGGATTTTTGAAATGGGTGAGAAATATTTTAAGTACATTAAATATATATTTTTATCCTATGATGAAAATTTGTAATGCTATCTCTTTGATGTTTTAGGGAGATTGTATGATTTTAAAAATCAAGGGATAGGTTTTTATGATAAATTGACGTTAAACCATGTTATTCCAATTATTAGCTTATAAATAAAAAAGTGGTGTCAAAGTGATTTATGGAAAAAAGTATTTTTTTTTCAATATTTCAAGTCTACCTTATTGAATCAAATAAAAATGACTCATATGATCTCAGAGTGAATTATTAGTACATCATTTATTACATTGTCTAAAGATATACCTTACAAATAATGGTTGGATTTATTAAAGAAGTGAACTATGATTAAATATTGTTTTTAATGAACCTAAAGTGAGATATTTTTAGAAAATGATATATCAAGAATTTTGGATTATGTTTATTGATACAAAAATAAGATATCCTCTAATATAATTACAATAGAAACGGTGAATCATCACTTTAAGTTTAAAAAGTATTGGATGATGTTTTGTGATGTTCTAACCTCGAGAACATAAATCAAGTTTTAGTGATATGTATTCCACTGTGAAGAAGCATAAAAATTCATAAGGAGGACTACATAAAATTAAATGAATCACTATTAAAGGATAAAAGAACATTTTTTCATAAAAAAATGAATGAAAAATATAACAAGTATACATAATATTAATGTTTAGTGAAGTATATTTCAAAGCTAGAGGGTCACACTATAGTATGATGAATAAATCCATGATGTGGAGGGGTCACAATTAAATAAGAAGGAATAAAAAAATTTTGTTTTCCATTATAAATTTAATATTGTACACTAAACATAATATTATGCCATTATAGGTTACTTGGATATATTTTTTTAAAATATGATCACAATGAAAATATTGGAGTCTGGATCAACAGCAAATTTTATTTTTTGAAGGGGATGAAATTGAACTATAATTCTATTCATCCTGAACTAAATAAGTCATGTAAAAAATATATTTATGTTTTGTGATTATTATCTTATATGTGATAACTTTTAAATTTAATTGAAATTGGTTTTTTGGAAATGTGTAGACCAATTTAAATGAATTATTCCATGGAATTTAACAATAAATGAAGGAATTAACAAATGGTAACTCAAAGATTATGATGTACTGAAATAGATAGATATCCCTTATACTCATATGTGGGAAAGGGATTGATGATTTTTGTGGGAAAATGATGGGTAATTATAAACTTTTCTAGAATAAAAAGAAGGAAATATATGTTTGAAGTCACTAAAAGATATAGGAGACTCATAAAGTGGATGAAAGATAAGAGGATTATTACACATAAATTTATATAATTCAATTTATTAGTTCATGTATAATCAAGGTGTTACTTATAAAATAAATTTGTTTCTAATGAGTGATGAGTGGGATAAGTTTTCAATAAATGTTTTGTGTTATAAACATAGAGTTTCATTGTGACCACTCTGAATTTGTGATGAATAATAATTTCTCTTTATAAATTTTGGTTTCAAATACATCTCTGAGTGTGTGATCCTTAGATGTATCCCAGTGTGGGTAGACCACATAAAATCACTTTTGTAACTCTTTTATATTTACAATATTAAATATTTGAATCTGATTTAAATATGGATGTTTTTCTTAAATTTGAAACTATATCATTGGGAAGGGAAATTTAAAATCCACACACCCAAATTCACCCCTTTCCCTTGGAATCCTTCTTATGTGGGATCAATATAAGGAAATTAAAATAAATCATAAATAAATTGAAATAGTTATTTTCTATGAAAACGGAAATAAATACCTCATAAATTGAATAAAAAAATTCAAGGATACACATAATAAAAATTTTAGTGAAATATTTATTTAGTTAACCATGAAATTAAATCCGCATACATGTGTGTGATAATGATTTAAAGATCCTCTTCCCATATTCTATTTGGTATATGTAATCCAATTTAAAAATATTTTTCGAAAAATATTCTATAACAGTAAAACAACTCTTATACAATAAAATCAAAATTTTAAAACCAACTAATTTATGAATTATTCGATTTTAAACCTTTTCTTCACATCCAATATGCGGTTCTGAAATATTTTTTTTTTATTTTTTGTTTTTTTTTGTTTTTTAGTTTTTAGTTTTTTAAGAGGTAATTTTTTTTTAATAATAACAATACATATAACTAATAATTTAAACTAGTATAGTTATAAAATTAATCATATAGGAAATTAATGTATAAAAAATGATTCCTAAAATCCAATAAAAAATAACTTAACTTACATGTACCTTCAATTAGGTATAAATGAATCACAATTAATGATTTTGTGAAATTATTTTTACATATATAAAATCAAATATTTTTCCTATAAAAATATCATATGGTTCGTATTGGTATCATAAGGGAATATTAAGTATATAGTAATTCAAATCATTTAAATATATATATTTTTACGAAAATAAACTATCAAAGTCTAACTATTTATCATACTAACATGATAACAATGAAATAAATTTACCTTGAACACATGGAGAAATGTTAAAGATAAATTCAATATTCATGTAAATGAATTACAGGATGATTTAGGCATGTAAAATTGTTGTTATAGTATAATAATGACATATTAAAAACATGATAAATTTTGTATTTTAATTTTCAAAGATGAAAATTTTGATTTTGATGTGTTTTTAATACAAAATATACCTAACTTATCACTACACGTGTGGCATTGGTAAGGGTTATCCAAATTTCAACAACATGACCCATGTTTATGATTATGATATTGGTTTTAATTAAAATTAGTAGTAATTAAGGTTGTGATTAAATAATTTTCATTGCCTTTATACCATAAAATTTCATCTTTCACTCGGTATAATTTCTCATAAGAAAACATTCCATTTATAAAATACAAGGGGATGAGTATATTTCTGAAGGTGAAAGGATCCAGATAATATGGTTATTATTTAAATTATTCACTCTATGTTTCCCATAATTTATAAATTTAATTCATAAGCAGGAATATCTAATGAATAATATGTGGATTGTATTTTATTTTTGTAAGAAGATACCATATAGATACATGTTTAGAATACTCAATAATTTTGGAACCAAAAATACATGAGTTGAATTTAGCCATGTAACAAAATTTTCATGATTTTTTTTCAATCATGGTGTTTTTTCTGGTAACGGTTTAATGTTTGTGAGTCATATGTAGTGAAATGTAAAACTCTATTACCACATTAGTATTATACCACTTAAAGTACATATTTAGAAGTGTTACACAAGTATCAAATGGAAAATCCCAACAAGGTGATTAGATTAAAAGGGGCGACATGAGTCTCTATTAAAATCTTTTAAAACAATCCTCAAAATTTCTAATGAACGAAAAGTTCACATATTTTGTGGAAACTGAGTAAGGGTATGTTATAAATTTCTAAAATCATGAATGTGATAATGATAAAATCACCCATGGCTGAATAAATACATCACATCCCATACATTTTTTATGATTGTTAAGGAATAAATGACACCCACTTTGAATTTATCTACTTTAATTACTTCCCTATAAGTCTTATATCTATGTATTATTCCCTATAGTATCAAAAAATAAAATTTAATAAAATTTAATATAATATTATTTTTAATAAAATTGTGGCTGACAACACTAAGATTTCTCAAACACTGATAAAATAAGGAATTATAAATGGTGAAATCATCCATGAACATTGAAATATAAATATTACAATAGTATAAAAAAGTTAAAACATGCACTGATTGAAGTTACAAGGAGTATTTAATAAACCAACCATAACCCTTATATATGAAATTGCGTTTAATTGGAAAGTTGAGGTTGTGATTTACTAATCTTATGGGAAAATATAAATATAAAAATATATTTAATTCCCCTCAAGGAAAAAATAGTGAGACTTCCTTGATAAAATCTACATAATTCATCCATTAAATATAAATGATAAAAAAAATATTCCTAGTCCGTTGATTTATTCATTGGTAGTATATATTAAAACACAAATTATTCAGCACATGCATTGGTATTAATTCTATATTTTTAATTTTAATGGATATTATACTAGTTTTATTAAGAACTACCTATACTAAAATGACCTCATGGATTTCATATATAAGATAAAATATTGTAGTTACTATTTGTTTCCATACCTCTTTTTAACTACATCATGGAGGTTAATGATTATACATCATTTTTCATTACTTACCAAATTTTCCACATCGTTTAAAATAAATAATATTTATAGAAATAGATATGATAATACTAAGAATTTTAGAATAATTCTATCCCAAATTTTATTTATATTTCTACAAATGGCCAATTAATCCTAATTAATTCTCTTAAAGTAGTCAACTAGAAATGGTTATTGGAAAATTTCTAGTATTTGAAAGATATGATTATTTTAAATTTTGGGATATTTTTTTCATTGTATTTTTGGAATATTTTAGATTAATGAGAGTGAATAATAACTATGGTGGCCCATGACTATATCTAAAAACCTAATGGTAACATACCTAAATACTGAATAAGAATTTATAAGTTTATTAGAATCATAAATATTCATTATATTCATAGTATATAATAAATAATAAATTAATTAAGTTGCATTGAATTTTTCCAAACCGTTATAACACACACCACTTGAATCATTTCCTAGAATGTTAATTAATGATGAAATTCTATAATGGGTTTTGGTAGGAGTGGATAAGTGTTTAGATTAATATAGATTGTATTAATGATATTAACTAATTAATATGAATTTTATTTTAAAGGGTTTTTTGTGGAATTAGGGGTATTAAAATGGACATTGTCACCTACAAACATCGAAGATAATGTACCACTATGTATGTTAATTATGTTTTGGATGTTCTTATATAATGGTATTTATAATGTTATTGTTCATTTATATTCAGTATATCATATTTTATTTTTTCTATATGAAGATAAATCGTAAAAGATATGTACTTTTATCGCCCGTATAACATCTTCTAAAGGCTAATGGGTTTTGTGGTACTTTAGTATTCAAGTTGAACAAATATTTGGGTAAGATCCATCTTCCCAGTATATGGAGAAGAGAAAATTGAGAGCGATAAAAAAATTATAGAGTCACCCAAATCAATAGTAGAAGAATATAATAACTCGCTTGTGGTATATATAATCAAGAATGCATGTTCATACTCATATTCTATAGGAAGTGATATTTTGATCAATATAGACACATTCCTCCCCAATATCTCCTTTTATTCCAAGAAAAACATCTTCAATTGGTAAAACTATCCTTTATAAAAATAGAATATGGATTAATTTAATTTTAAGTATTTTATTAATATAATTTTAACCTACCCATTAGAATTTGTTTTCCATGATTTCCTTGTTAAGATCACTTTATTTTGGTTTATTTGTTTGGGAATCAATTTTCGTAAGTGGTAGAGGAATGGTTAGGAAATATGCCTCATCAAAATACACACTCTTTACATAATCAAGACTCCCCTCAAATTGATAAATTTTCTCAAATTGAATTTTAGGGGTGGTTACAATGGTATTTTTCTTAATAGAAAATCAAACTAATGGAAGGATCATTGGGATTTTATTTCATGTATCACTTTGAAGGGTGATTGAACTAATATTTTACTTATTAATTAGGTTGAATATAGTATAATAAATATTTTTACAAGAACCTTGACTTTAATTTTTCCCCATTCATTAGGTGAGTTTTTTTTAATTAATTATATTTGTATTTCAAGGTATCATGGGATATTTATAAATTTTTTAAATTGTTTTCATCCATTTTTATTCACCATGAGTCGGTGAAAGTTATTAGAGATTGAAAATTAATTCGCGTACATGGTTATTGACACTCCTTTTTAAAAAGGGATGGAAAATGATTATGAAAATCACTTTTAGAAATAAAATTTGATAAGAATCAAATAAATCTACCTAAATGGACCTACATAGAACACTTTCACACTAGAAGTCCAGTGTAGCCCAAATTTGAAGCCAATTATGCTTAAGACCTATGTCGAGGACCTACGTTGAGGACCTATGCTGAGAACCTATACTGAATACCTATGGGGGTGTGTAATTTTTACACCCCTATGCGGGAGATCTATGCTATGGACCTATGCACAAGACCTACACCAACAAACTCCCTTTGACCAGGTCCCCTACTTCAGTATAAATAAGACCTTTCGGTTTTCCATTTCAATAACTGAAAATTTTGAAATACTCACGAAGCTATCATTATGCATCTCCTTCATCCAAGTCCTCTAAATTTACTCAAGTACCTATCTAAAACATAATAGAATATATAATTAAAAGGTATAAGTAAGATCAAAGTCCCTTCAGAGTCTAAAATACAATATACTTGTTTGAGGACCCTCATTCCACAGAAAGAAGTAACCTACGCGAGGTCCTTTCCTTAAGAAAAGTCATATGTGGGATTATTCCAAGGACTTCAAGGGAAACTAAGGGTGCTTAAGTTAAAACCTCAACCAAGTGTTGTTGTCCTGGTGGTCCTTTTCCCAATGCATATAAAGCTTTTGTAGAGATATCCTTCCTCTGTTAAGCTTTTTTTAATCCCTCCTAGAACCTATGTGGAATACCCACACAGAATACCTATAAAGACCACCTATGCTCAGAACCTATATGGGCTATCCTTTAAGACCTCTTTTAAGCCACTCATGGTAGGGATTCTATATATTTGTATCCCTTATCTAAAAGGGACCATGTTCAGACCTCCACCAATACCTCTTGATTTATCAAACCTTTAGGAAAGGCATATCTGCGTGTCTCCCATTAGGATTTGGATATCTTTGGTTAGTGTTTTTCTACACTTTTCCAACCATAGGTTAAGGATATTTAGGGTGTACATAGATTTGGATATATATATGTTCAGATAGACCATTTCACAAGATACAGTATTGCAAAGTTCTTGGTTATGGAGGATTACGGTTTTGACCACATCTGCCCCTTCTCGTCTCTATGATCCAGAGCCTGTAGTCTATAGTAGGGAGGGTATGGTTTTGAACTGCTTTTTATTTTGACAAATGAAAATTCACCCTCCCCACTGTATGAACCATTTTAGTGCACCCATTATAGTGTAAGTCCATAGACTTTAACAAATTAGGTTTCATTTATGGTTCTCTCTACGCCCTTCAAATTCGTCCCTTCCTTACCTTGGACCATCATCTAATGTAAAGTGAACATGGTAAAGTTCTATATCCATGACCTCTTCCACTATAGGCCTGGATACTTACATCAGTGGAGGAGAAAGTGTGTGGTTCATTGAATATTTCACATCTACTTGTTTTCCACACTGAGAATTCCCCCGTGGTCTTAGAGGTTTGTAATGATAATAAAATCCACATAGTCTACCTGATGGAGTAAACTATAAGAACTTTTATCCCCACCATAACTAGGATACATAAGAAGCCTTCACCTAGGGACCAAGCTCATTAGACATCCTCCTTAGGAGGCCAAACCTAATTCCTTTAATCTGGGCTTCATCATTAAGAATAAGTCCTAAATTAAAATCCCTTAAATCTCCTTGAGTTATGAAATCTCTCATGGACCCTATTGCAATGGAATCCTCTTTAAGAGTAATCCCCTACTTATTTCTCTCAATGGTCCATACTCCTCTATGATAGTTATAAAACTATGTGGGGTTTAATTCACAATCAAGTGGTATATATACGAAGCCTATCTGAGGTTCAAACCCAACATTCCAAATCAACCCTTTTCTTTTCAGGTCATATCCCTAGCAGGGTCTAATACAACTTGGGAGATCATATTCCTTTCAAGTTCATTCTAATGCTCCGTTATAAGTCTAACACCATGTTTTGAATATGTACCTTCTTCCTTGATATCCTTTCCACATGAAATTAAACTAAAAAATAAAATTCAGAGTGACTTTCATCTACCTGGATGACCATAAATTCCAGAGTGCCCCACTAAGTGGCTTAAAAATCAGCATTTTTTTAATAACAACCAAAGAATCTCTAAGTAGCATAGAGAGGATACCCTTGACGGAGAACCTCGAATACATATAGATATCTCCTTTTATGCAGAACCTAGAATACATACATATAATTCTTAATCCCACGCATGCTAATAATTGATTTCAAATATTAAAGGAAAACTACATTACACTCGGTATATTAATAATGATTCATAAGAAATCATAAATCATTAAGAGAGTCTCATATTATGTAATAATTCCCCCCAAAAGGGTGTGATGAGCCTGACCTCTTATACTACTGAATAATGGGAGTTCTTATGTATCATAAGTTAACAAACCTGATGAATTATTACCTTTGGATAGCAAGTACCTTTGGATATAGAACTATTGGGTGTTTCCAATTCCATAAACAAATCTGTTGGCAACAGTTCGAAAATAGTTATTCCTAACTAGAACACACGTTCCAAAGGAAATAATTGTTTTAACCATATTATCATAATTAAAAGTCACAATCACATGTATAACACCCTAAAAACATAGTTTAAAATAGTACTATGCTCTATATCTTGCTTCACACACAACATCAATCATTATGAAAATTGTGATAAAATATAAAATTATTATTGTTTAAAAGCGACTATTATAACCAGGTCATTAAATTTTTTGTATGAATAGGAATAATCAAATTATAAAAAATATGTATTATGGTTTCATATAATTTCAATTCGAGGATCAATACTCAATAAATAAGTACTAAATTTTTCAGTAAAGTCGTTTTATGCTTTGAAAAATGTTTTCTTGAAAAATGTTTTTTATTTATTTTTATAACAAAATATTAAAATTATTTTATTTCAATATTATAAATTTTAATTTATAGAAATTATATAATTTTTTAAATCATCACAAAAACTATCTTAGAGTTAAATTGTTTGATTTTTATTAAATAAAATATTTTTTAGTGATTTTTGAATAATACTGATATTATAGAAAAGAAAATTTTATTTTCAAGTATTCCAAAAGTTCCATTTTTTGGATTGATGTTTAAAATTAATTAATTAAATTTTACTATTAATAATAAAATAAATTCCATTTGAATCATAATATTTCTGAATTATAGTATAAAAACATTTTTATACTTTTATGGTATTTTCCAAAAAAACCAATTTTCTGTTGTGTTTTAAATTTTTATCTTAAATTATTATATTTTATATCTAGAGATTTAATCATGAAAAAATGTTATATTATTTTTCATTAAGTTTTTATTTTTTTTAAACAGGGGAGCCCTGTATTTTGATCATTATGAATAGTAAATTTAGTAGAAAAGTTATTTACCATTGTAATAGTAAAACTGGGTAAAAGGATTAAAACTTAAATGATAAGGGTTGAAATGATATTAAACTTCAATAATTTCTATTTTATGGACAAATTTCAACCTTATCATCTCCTTTATCTAAAAAATTTCTATTTTAGTGCCACATGGATCGATTAAGATAATAATATATTTTAATCTTTTGAAAAATTTCATGTGTGTCCCCCCTCACTTATAAAAGTACACCCCTTACACATTCATATCCACACTAGAAGAAATTATTATCTCATAAAATCCCTACATAAATCACAAAATAACATCATTCCCCATATCCTAAAGGTATTTTTGGATAATAATACCATCCTAATAAATATTTAGTTATAAAACTATGTAGGTCGTCTGAAGGAGGTGTATAGATCTTAATCGATTATTTTCTTTTAATTTATTATTTTACCTCCTTCAAATATTTATTAACCATTTTCATATAATTAAATTACTATCACTCATATATTTAAATATTATTATGGTGATTTTATAAGCCTTTGAATTTACTTATCTATTTATTGGAAAATAAAAACATCTCTTGATGGTATGTCCAGCTACAGCCTCATGAAATGAGATATTTTATTTTCCATCACCGTCTCTTACGGTTGGTCATAATGATAGATAAAAATTAAATTATATGATATAAATTTAATTATATTATGGTAAATAAATATTATATATATTTCATCATTATCTAATTAAAAATAATAACATTGCATGCCGGTACATGCAAACTACCATCTCATTTACCGATATATTTTATTTTCCATCATTATCTCACATGAATGGTGTATATTAATGGATTTAAAGAAATTATATATTTATGATATATTCATAATAAAAAATATATCAAATAATTCATTCCTCGTTTCCCTCATGTTTATTAAAAATTGGAAATGTTACTCATGAGTATGTACAAACTACTCTCACTATGATGTAACATAATTCAATTTTCATAACCACCTTACATGGTTGGTTCTAAAAGTATAATTAATATATAAAAAATAATAATTATAACATTATAAAAAAATTTAAATGATATAATCATGATTTACATGACCATAGTCAACCAATCAAAGTCATTTTGGACATATGAGCTAAATATCCCCAAAACGCCTGACATTAACTTATTCGATTATGTAATTGAATATGACATTGTTAAAAGTGAAATAAATGGAATAATAAACATGAATTTTTTAGGAATGTTAATAATTAATATATGTTTATTATTAATAAAGGTAAAGACAATATGTGATGGGTCATACTCAATGTAAAGGATTTCTAGTCTCAATTTACATTCTTTGAGACTTCATGTATTTGCACCAAATTTTTTCTTTTTTATCGTGTATGCCTTATGATGTATTTTAAAATTATTTTATATAAAATAAAATTTTTAAAAATAAATTAAAATTAATTTCTTTCATCATTTCACCGGTTTAAAATTTATCTAGTCATAATGTATTTTCTTTAAAAATCATTTTAATTATTTTTAATTTTTCATTCTGAATCATCTTCATCCATATACTTGTTTTATTTAAATTTATTCAATGAAAGATATTATTTAATCATAAATGGTGTTTTAAATCACTTATTTATTATATTTTTATTTCACTACATGGTTTAAAATTGAACCTCTGATTTTTAAAATGGCATACTTTTACTCATAGTGTGAAATAAATCATTATTTTAACTTTTACAATTGGAAAACAATTTCCTACCATTAATAATTTTTATTGATTTAAATGTTTTGATAAATATTTATATGTTTATTTTCAAATAAAATCATTTACCTATCATTTTTGTAATTTTTATTTTTAAAAACCCTAAAAAGAAATTGATATTTCTCTTTTTAAATAAAAATTGAAAATACATTTTCTTATGGTTTGAAAAGAGTTTTTCAAGGTATTTATGATGAAAAGGTTTAATATTTAAATGTTTTGTTTTGGATATAATACCTAATAATTATATATTATGATGTATTTTAATTGTACAACTTCTACACTGAGTGAACCTGATTTAACATATATAATTGGTGAGCCCTATATAACTCTTTAATACGTTGGGTAATGTTTCGTTAATTCAAAGTAAAGAAATAGGTGGTTAACTGAGGAGCTTTATCTAAAATTTTAATCTTAGATTTAATTATTTATTATATGAGTAAACAAATTTATGAATTAAAGCCTCTAATATTGCTATAAGATTCACTATTTTCTTTCATTGGGGTTTCAAAGGTTTTTATTGATAAAAATATGATTTCTTATATTGATATATTTTATCTATATACCCAAAGTTTTATTGTGAAATGGAAAACAATTATGTTTTTTATTGTATTTCACTAGAGAAACTAATCTCATTTTTTTATCCAGTATCGAGCTTTTTTCTCATCATTTTTTAAAAAAAAATTACATGGTCGAAGGATGAGTAGGAATTATTATGATCTTAATATCAAAATAAATTAAATTGTTCTTGAACAAAAAAATTTACGATGAATGAAAACTAGATTATAAAATTTTTAATTATATTTTTATGGGAAAATTTTAACACTATGTTTGAATGTTCACAATGTAATGTTGTGACACCCTAGAATACCACTCCCAGATTATGTGCTCATATACACATATGTTACAATATTTCATTGATTCCAATTATAAAAGTCAGGATATAACCATCCATAATTATAAAATCATTAATGATTATTTCATATATTATATCTAAAATATCATTTTAGGTTCAGATCATTAAATAAATATAATATATCATAAATTGATAAATCTCATGTTCTTTATATCAAGTGGAAAACTTTCCCAATATATACAAAAATGCTTAATTTATGAAAAATTATTTAATTTATCCCAAAAATTCTTTCACATTTGTTATCCTTCTAAAAAAGTCATAGTTACAACATTTATCTACAACTTCTAGAAATTGAAACATAATAATGTGTGAGATGAAATGCTCAATAACGGATATATATAACTGGTGAAATTATAGAATAAAAATGGCATAAATATTATTAATGGAATGGGTAAACAACATGAATCCATAATCAACATGAAACATATAGAATGCTACATATATAAAGATAAATGAAAACATGGTTATCAAGGATACTCATCTAATGATGATTGAATTAATAGTTCCATACATTAAAAATATACTATCATGGCCTTTTCCAAAATAGTTTACTTTTTGTTAAGAATTCTTTCAAGATATCATGTAATCAAGGACTTGTGATGAAACACTACTCTATAATGTGAAGTGGCATAAACCAAAACATAAGCTTTTTTTATCATGTGATATACCACTCCATTGATGGGTTATATAATTTTAGGCCACACACATCACTTATTTAATTACAACACATTAATCAGAAGATAAAATGAATAAATAATACATAAAAAAATTCCAATAATTATCCGCATTGAAATAAAAATATACAAAATTCCAATAATTTTCACCATGATAATTAAAGGGATGACCTGATCATAACCTATCTAGAAGAAGAGGGTGAATGGTTAAACAATACATAGTCAACTTAAAAATAGTATTCCATATTAAAATAAAAAAATATATAAAATACCAATACATTTACCCATTCTAATTGAATAACAATATTACTAGGTGAAAATCATCCAATATATGTTATGTAAAATGTATTGTTATTACCATATAGAATATTCAATTTATCACTACATCATTAGTCAAATAAGAATATCATAATTCATTCAATGAAAAAAAGTATATGGTTTCAAAAGAATAAATTCAAAAAAGTGAGAAATGTTTTTCAAAGGGTTTATATGGTAGGATTGAATTTCCCTAGAAATTATTGGATAATATGAAATAATATAATCAAGTTAATGATGTTCCAAAATTATGTGAAATAAGTTTGATAGAACTGTAGATATTCTTTTGTTGTTTTTTTTAATACTCTAGAATACTTCAATGAATTTTTTTGAAGTCAGACACTGAGTTGGAATAGAATTCTAGGTCATGAGTGTTAGGTTGGAATGGAAAAGATAAAGACACAAGAGGGGGTTAATTTTTTTTCTTTTAAAAATTTATAGAAACTAAACATTCCTATTTAAATAAAGTGATCCTTTACTTCTATATTGAATATAAAGAAGAATATGTAAATAAATAAAGGAAATAACACAGTGAGGTATTGTCGTTCAGGGCATAAAGATCACCTATTATAGTCCACCGATGCTCTATCCATAAGCTTGTAAATTTTCAATTCTAGTTCATTTTTTCCAGAACCACTACAACTGAGTGTAGGAAGTTGACAAATTACAATGAAGGATTTTATAGGGCCTTTTGGATATTTTATAGGTAACCAAAATATCCAAAACATAGTATGTTAATCTAACACTTAACCATGACTGAGTATCAGTATCCAATAATCTAAAACAAATAATATATTAAGGATGTAGATGCTGAAACTAATTTTGGGGATAGTTATAGTAGAAATTGATAGTTGTATATGATCTTCAATTAATCAATATAGAAGAAAAGTATTCTTCAATTTCAAATAGGATTTATTTAGAAAATAGTAGAGAAAACACAAAGAAGATGATCAATCATACATGTCTCTGAAGTGTATCTCTAATAACTACCTTTTCAAACTGTAGAAAAATTTTTAAAAATATATACATCATTAGCAACAAAATTTGAACAAATAGGCAAGGATAAAAACATGTATATCTATAAATTGTAGCTCTACAGGCAACGAAACATTCTTATTTTCAAATACATAATTATTTTCGCATAACAATAATATATGTATATTTAGAAGATGAAAATATCAATATTTGTTTTGATGATTGAACTCCTTTAGTTAAGATCATTTTTAAAATATCTCATGGTAAATTAGAAATATTTGATTTTAAAACCTCCAAAGAATGTCATAACATCACTAAAAATAGAAAAAATTGAATAAGTTGAATATAAGCCTTCAAATTTGTCTTTAAATATATTTAAGGAGGTATTTTATTATAAAGAGACCATTTCAAAAAATTTAAAAATAATCCATAATTCAAAATAATGTATTTCTCAAAGTAAAAAACAGGGTTTGTCTATGTCATGATAAAATCCAAAAGTACTGTTGATGACTTATGGTGTAAGAAAATATTAGGGATGATGAACCATATATATGTTCCTCAAAAATAGGGTTTCTTCTAATATTATGTTTTCTATTTCATACTTTTATTTCAAATATAGGGTATACAATCCATATTTTCTATTTAAAACATATGGTATAAACACTATTTCTAGATTACTTATAAAATACATCTGGAATGATTATTCTTTTAGAAATCAAGAAACCCCCATGATTTAATGTCTAAATATGATTATTGAATAAAAATAATTATTACATTAATTTTTATATTTAAATTCATTGAATGTGACTTCATTAGAAACAAAAATATAGATGTTTTTTATCATAAAAATAAAAAAATCAACACATTCTCATTAATATAAACCGTTTTGATGGTAAAATACCATATAAATATTAAAAAGAAATTAATTTTCAAAAATATTAGAATAAATAAATTTCAAGATAATTTCTCCCAAAAAAAAGGAAAATATTTTTACAAATAAATTTCTCACATATATATTTTACATTATTAACAAAGAAATTTCAATATATTTTTTATATATATTCCTAAAAATACTTATAATTATCTCCCCCATAAATTTCTTCATAAATATTATATAAATTTCTACCCTATTGGTGACATCGAAAAGAAATTAAGAAATTGTTTAATGTGTATTTTAACATAGAAGACAAAATATACAAATGATAATTAAACTAAGAGAAAGAGGGGAAAATTTCATATTTTTACAAAAAAATAGTTTTGAATTTGGATAGGATACAAAGGTGAATCAGGATTATGATTTTTGGAAGGTTTAAATGGTTCATTTAATCTCTAAAAACATTGAACTCGTTTACTTAAAATGGATAAAACTTTTCGTAGAAAATCAATTGTCCCTTTAACATCTTCGTATCATTTAACCAATGAAGAATATGGAAGATATTTAACTAAAATATATTTTTTATCACAAATATATAACATAGTAATAGACTGTCATATGAGTGTCTCCATTTGACTTATGATCTTTACTTTAAACACATCAAATTATTATTTAGAAATTGAGGTTTACCACAAATTTTGATACTTCCTTTGATGTGTATCAAAAATAATTTTTGAAATAAAATTTTTTTCCAGCACTTCATATGATTTTATATATACTTTTAGATCATTATGAAGTTTTACAAAATCTTAATTTAAAATATTTATATAAAACACAAGATCTTCAAAAAGGATTCTATATGTAACTATTTAAGAATATTAAACTTACAGTTATTCAGATCCATGAATTTATGTACCTTTCCTTGAATAGTTTTATAATGAATATTTAATAATAGAAACAGACTATTCTATAAAGAAATCAAAAAAAGAATTAACCCACTTTATATTTTGATATAAAATTTTGATCTTAAAGTTTTAGTTCTTTTTATGTTGTTTGGATTGATTTATAAATAAATATTTGAGTTTTGAATTTCAATGAAATAATTAAAAATGTTTAAGTTGCTTTGAGAAAAAGATTCTAGCATTCAAAATGGTAAGAAGTTACATTTCATTCTAATAGTTTCTAGGAAATATTTTTTATTCTTGATCAAAAAAGATAGATTAACCATATTAAATTTTAATATTAAAGTAAAATTTTATACAATAAAACTATTTTGAAATAAAACATGACATAAATATATAATATTCCTAAGAAAAAAATTCAAAACAAGATTTTAAAAAAATAAAGACTAGATTAAGAACATATTGTTTCATTAAGATAAACCTTTATTTTATCATATAATTTTAAATTAATATATTAAAGTATTATATGCTCCCTATAAAATATTATTCTCCCAAAGAATGTTTTCAAGTGATATATATAAAAAACAAGGTTTACATTGATTTTAATACTTTAGAAATATTTGTACATATCTTCATATTCAATTAAATAATCATTTTAAAAGTATATATAATGTAATCAAGTTTTTAACATATCGATGTATAACCTAAAATACTAAAGTGAGAAGAGTTTCAACCATTTATGTATAAAGATAATAAAATTTGTCTCTTCCACTGTATAAAATAGATAATTAATTAATATCAAATATTCAGATGGAAATGAAATACTTCATGGAAAAAATGTTCCAGATTTATCATTTCTTTCAATGAAAATAAATTTCCATAATTCTCAAGAAGCCTCTAAATTATATAAAAATTATGTTTTGTGGTGAAAACCTATAATATATCAAATATATGTGCTTTTTATTACACATATGCTTTTAATTCATGTAGTGCTAGAAACTAATGATTTTTATAACAAAACTTGTTTTTTAGTGGATAATCTATAATTAAATTTTAATAACTCTTTCAAATTATAAGCATTCTTAATACATGAAAATTTAGTTTTTATAAAATAGAGGTTATTTTCATAATTTCCATCTATTCTATAATTAAAACACTTAATAATTGGTATTATTTTTCTCTTTCAACAATGAATAAAATAATTCATATATAATTCTGGTTTTTCTCTACTGCCACTAATACCATGTTTCCCTTTATTATTAAATTTATTTTTACCAATAATTGGATTTAAATATATTCTCATTTAATAATCTTGATAGAGGCCTTTTTTGAAGTATTTATTTCTTTTAGTTTTTCCTTAATTTTATTTTCATACAAAATATATGAACATTTTGATCATAAATATAAAATCAATTTTGTTAAAATTTATTTATCGGTATAAATAGTATCATAAAACTTAATACGTTTCTATGATAATTTTTTAAATATTTATATTTATTTTGAAGAATAAAACAATATTTATCAATATTTATCAATTTTGTTCTAAATCATAATTTTGGGTGTTAAAATTATATTCCTTGTCAGCATAGTCCATAAGACATAGATTTATCATTTTATTTTCTTTCTCAGCTTTAGAGTTTGTAGTATATTTATCACTTGACTCTAAAATGGCCCTACAGTTAGTCTTCATGACTTTATTAACTTTTATTTTATGATTATCATTCTATTGAGATTTAGTTATAGGGAAATTGGACTTTGTATGACCTATCTCATTAAATTAATAGAATTTATATTAATTATTTCATTTTTTCCTATTATTACACTATTTTCCTTCTATTTTAAAAATTTATGATAATTATGTTTCATAAATTCAGATTACATGAATCATATGAGTTATATATGGTGGTTTTATGTGTATTGTATTAAATTTTATTGGAAATATGATTTTATGCTTTAAGTTTAATCATATATTCATACTTTATTAATGTGCCAATATGTTCTTTAATTGAAGGTTCCTTAAAATGTATGTATTGATGAATAGTAATGAATATTTTATTTCGCATAGGGGATAAAATTATCAGAACTTTTAAAGCATGATATGATAGTTTAAATGGTTCTCTTAAAGGAGTAATATAATTGACAAGTTCAATCAGTCAGCTATTAATCTATGTAGGGATTTCATATTCATGTAATTTAAATGTATCAGATGTCAATGTTTTAGTATTTTGCCCTATTTTGTGACATTATCAATTCCTTTAGAAAAATTAAATAGTCTTGTACATTTCATATATAGTATCACCCTGATATATTTAATTAAATTCTTGAGTTCCTAATCAATAGAAAATATAATTCATTTCTCTAAAATTAAGATCAAATTATTCCTCTTGATCCACATTTCATTTTTCTAGAACATCTTTTATAATTTCATAAGTCTTGACTACATTCAAATAGTCTATTATTCTAAATATTTTGATGTAAATTGTCATTAGTTCTTTCTAGAATCCATAATTATTACAATTAAAATAAGGTCCATTGATCATATAAATACCTTCTCTAGGATCATCCATTGAGAATTAGATATGATTATATTTTTTACTTTGGATTGTTATATATAAAATAAATATTCAATATTCTACAATAGCCAAGCCTTTGATACCACTTTTTAGGTTGTAGTGGAAAAGATGAAGACACAATAGGGGGTGAAATATTTTTATTTAAAAACGTGATAGAAACTATATTTCCCTCTTGAATTGAAGTGATCCTTTACTTACCTCTCAAACATGAGTGAGAATCTATAAATAAACAAAGGAACACAAAAATTTATAGTGTATTAGGGAACAAAGTTAACCTATTCCACTACACTAATTATCTCTTCACGATCTTGGTGATTTTCACTAGCAGGTTCTTTTTTAAAGAAACTCAACAACTAGGATGTAAAAACCCAGAAATATCAAGGAAAATTTTTTCATAAATAATTTTGAATTTTACGAGTCCGCAGTTTCTGACGGCGCCTGATTCCGAGGCCCGGTGTGCCCAGAATCAATTTTTGAAGTTTTGTTCAGGTACGTTCAGTAAACGTACATGCGGGTTTTTCTATATATTGAACCAGTGCACGGAATCAAAATCTGAGGCCACTGATGAACTCGCTGTGCCGGTATTCACCTAAGGGGACCTTTACCGTAGTTACATTTTATGGGGGTTGAGAGTTAATATTTGGGAATTTATAATAAAATAAATAAATTTTTGGAACACAATTTTATTTATGGAAGTTGGTTAATTCCTCTCAAGGGGAGTTATAGGTGGGGCCCACACCCACATAACTTCCTTTGAGAGTATATTTTTGAGGTGGGGCCTATACGCGCCTAACCTTTTCATCCCCCCATAACTCCCCCTAAAATCCTTTAAACCCTCTTGTTTAATTCTTGACAACTCCCCTCTTAATTGTTAAACTCTCCACCTTCCTATTGGACATTAATATGACAACACCTTGAATTAATTATTTTCAAATCCAAAAATTAATTAATACTTTGGGAGGATTTGAATCTTTTTGAAAATGTATGGAAAGTTTATTAAAATAGGGGGAGTCTTAATATAATATTTTTTTGACAAATATTTTGGGGTGGAACCTTTTGAGGATTAGAAAAGAAATGTGTTCTTCTCCCGATGAAGAATGCCTCCGATGAAGAACGACTTTCTTCCTTGATGAAGAACACTCTACAATTCAAAGAACGCGAAGTCGCCAACGACGCTTCTTCTTTAGGTGCACATCGATGTCAAGGGAATCGACACCGTTCTTCTGCGATGACCGACTACCTCGACGTTCGTCTTCCGCGGCTCGACGATGTGCGACCTATTTTCGAGGTAGGGCAAATATGTTTAATTTTGATTGATTAAAATTGTTCTTGTTCTTTGTTAAGAAATATGGTTTGACTTCGGCCAATTGCTATTGACTAACTCGGAGGGTGCGGGCCAAATCCGCACAGCCCGACGACTGTCTATAGACTCTTTAATTTTGATTGAGGCGCGTTGGAAGAGGCAGTGATGGGAGAAGGTGGCGGCCGCGTGCCGACAGCGTGCGGAAGAACCGCGACCCACAACCACAGGCTGCTCGGTTTAAGGAGAACTAGCTAGCCAAAGCCATCCTGGCCCAAGAAAGACTACGGCGCTACAAGGGGCACCATGCGGCGGAGGACCGCATCCCGTGTTTTGCGGGACACGCGACGGACAAACCGGCCGGCCAGCTGGTCAGTCGGGCGGGGAATCCCTGCAGTGCCAGGAGGGCGTCGTACTGGAGAAACTGCGGCCCGCCCATGCAGGCTGCTTGCGCTAGGAGGGCCGGCCGACATCGGTCGACCAGTTGGGAGGGAGGCTCTGCTGGTTCGGGAAAGTATCCCCCCCCTCGGACTACTCGGCCGCTCGGGCCGAGCCGCTCAACCAGCTGGCCAAGCCAGCAGGGCCGGGCCGCGCCCCGCTGGGTCAAGTCGCACCCTTGCGCGGGACGGGCCGGCTGCCACGGTCAGACCGAGCCCTTCAGGCCTGGCTGTGCGATTCATCAGGCCGGTCTGACCCTCTGCCAGGTCGAACCCGCCAACCCACTGGGCTTATCGGGCTGGGCCCGTTTTCACTTAAACATAAAAAACATAAAGACCGCACGTCCGATCGATGCGCTGTCTGCGGAATTGGGATCCTTACGATGAGGCAGCCCTTTTGTGACAATCTAAGTGAGTTTTGGAAAAATTTGGAAAATGGCCGGGTTTGGAACAAGCATGTTTCCAACCGTGCCCCTGGAACGGAAAAGCCTATAACTCTCAGACTGGGCATCCGATTGACGCGTCATCTATCGTGATGGGTTTATTTTAACGATATGGAACTTCAGGATACATCAAATTTGGACTTCGTGATAGTTGATGTATTGACCCCCTTTGCTCGAGGATCGGACCCTCCCGGAATCGAGCGTGTTGTGTGCGGGAACCCTAGAGCTAGCTGCGACTGTGAAGACAATTGTACTGGAATCCTCCGTGAGTTCGGAAGTGATGAAAACTGTACTGGAATCCTCCATGGGTTCGGTTGTGAAAACAACTATACTGGAATCCTCCATGGGTTCGGTAGTGAGGACAACTGTACTGGAATCCTCCGTGGGTTCGGCAGCGATGACAACTGTACTAGAATCCTCTGGGGGTTCGGCAGTGAGGAAAACTGTACTGGAATCCTCCATGGGTTTGGCATCAATGACAACTGTACTGGAATCTTCCATGGGTTCGGCAGTGACGAAAACTGTACTGGAATCCTTCATGGGTTCAGCAGCGACAACAACTATACAGGAATCCTCTGTGGGTTTGGCAGCGACGATAACTATACTGGAATCCTCTGTGTATTCGGCAGTGATTACAACTCTACTAGAATCCTCTATGGGTTTGAGAGCGATGTAAACTATACAAGAATCATCCATTGGTTTGACAGAGTAGCTGGTCTAGTATCTTACGTGGGTCTGACATCTTAGATGAATTAGTCTCTACATATAATCAACTATATCTCCCTACTAAAGATGTATACCTGTGTGAGATGAGTCTTGACATTCAATCATTATCATTGATGTGGTTTACTTTCTTCCTGTGTGGATTGGGTTGTGCTTGGGCTTGAGATTTGGAGTTGAACTGAGATTGATAACTTAGGTATGTGTATGGGCATATATCTAAGTAGGGTTTGTTATCATTACATGGTTGGATCTTTCCTTTGTGGTTTATCCTTTGTGGATTATGGGAGACCTTTCGGGCCTTGGGGTGTCTATTTAGTATCGTATACTCACCCCTGCACGGGCTATGCCCGCACTATATTGTGTTGGATACAGATGACGGACATCACTGATCGCGGTAGGGACTTGTGGAGCTCGACGGTTCCCGGAGGTGGACCACTCGGCGGGATGTACACGGAGGGGACGAATGGACCCAGGGTGTTGAGGAGTCCATCTGTACCCACCCTTTAGGTGGCATTCCCGAAGGACGACTCAGTGGTTGCTACTTTACATTGTTTTTGTTGTACTAGTCTTTCAGTTGTACTGTATTTTCAGTTGGGCTTGTATTTCCATCACCCTTTCCTTTCAGCACTTACTTTTGTATACATTTATGCTTAGTTCTTACTTTTGTTGTGTACTCTATTTTGTTGTTTACTTTTATAAAGGAAATGTCTTTCCTTTTATCGGGATTTACGCCTTTGGTGCTAGTCTCCAGCTCCTGGCCTATGGAAGGCGGGCTTGGGATAGTCACGGCACAGGCCCTGAGGATGGGTTTTGACAAATTGGTATCAGAGGAGTCGGTTTTAACGCAGAACTCAAGAATCTGATCATTATTTTCTGTGAAGCAATACTGTTAAGAGTATTAAGTATGGTTTTCAATCCAGGGAGTCCTATGTTGGTGCGGCGGCCGACGTATCCATACACCAGGGCCCTAACCTCTAATTTCTTACTCAGTGCATGAAATTACTGATTGCATGTGTGTTTCAAATGTTTTCTTTGTGATTACATTGAGTCAACTCACCAGGTATATTGTTTTGACTGTGTCGCACTTGATTCCTTTCAGGATGTCCCCACGAAGGCAGCCAGCTAGGGTTCCGCATTACGTATGAGATGATAGCCCACTGAGCATTGAGGCCTCGATGCAGGGCCCCATCACAGCAGAGGCACCAGCAGTACCACTACCCGCTGGGCCACCGATACCACCAGCTCCAGCAGCATAGGGTGCATGCCTCTTGAGTGTGTTGCATGAGTTCCAGCAACATAGGCCTCTGATGTTTTGAGGCGATACAGATTTTCAGACAGTCGGGTGCTGGCTGGAGGTTGTAGCATGAGTTTTCCACACAATTGGAACACCCGCTAACTTGATGGTGTACCTAGTTGTGAGACTCTTTCAGGGAACAGCTGAGAGGTGGTGGAGTCTAATGCTCTAGTTTTACGATGATGCAACTCTCACATGGGGAGACTTCAAGGGCCTTTTTAGGGAGGAGTTTGTAACAGCGACTCTACGCTCTGTGTGGGCTCAGGAGCTACTGTTCTATCCACAGGGCTTTCTGACTGTTGTGGAGTCTTCTACGGTTGGTTGTAGACAGATGACGCAGAGGTCAAAGAGGACCAGACCCATAGGTATTCGACCGTATAACTCCGGATCATGTGTGTGAGGCACCCGGGGTGGAGAACGACATACGGGTAGCAGGAAGTGTTATGCATGCGGCGAGCGGGGTCACTTGGCTCAAGACTTCCTAACATGTCCGGAAGATTAGCAGAAGGCAGTAAAGGGACCTTCCGGGCAGAGGCAGAGGTTCGACCATGGTGGTCCGCCGGGAGCAATCGGATGTGGCAGGGGAACTGGTTGAGCAGCAAGTGGACAGAAGTGGGACTAGCTAGGCTTGGAGGCCTTTGTTTTTTATGATTCTAGCTTCGTTGAGGCCTATGCTTATAGATGCTTTGTGTCTTTACACTTTGAGCTGCAGTAACAAAAGACACTTGTTCTTGTGGAGTTTAGTTCTATGTCCTTTTCTATGCGGTAGATACTGAGAGGTTCCGGTTAAAACCATTGACTTGACCCTCACATTCAAGATTCCTACTAGAGGATACCTAGTGACAACACACTACTGCCAACAGTGTGACTCGACCTTTAGAGGCGAGAGTAACTGTTGGATCTCTTGGTAGTAGCATCGAGGCCTTACGACAATGTCCATGGCATGAAATAGTACCATTCATGTCAGGATTGATTGTATTAGGCAAATAATGTGGTTCATCCAAGGGATGAGACTAGATTTCTCTTTTCGGTAAAGGATAAATCTTAGCAGCTCTTGTAGGAAGTAATAGAAAAAGGGTGTAGTCGATTTCTTTACAAATGGATAGTCACACCCATAGTTCATTAAGCGAACAGTTTACAGTTTACTTTAATCTCAAAAGTCACAGTAGTGTCTTTTCATAGAAGGACCTGGACCTGAGACGGTGATGTTGGTTTGAGTTCCTCCGAGATTATGACTTTGAGAGATTCAATACTCTTGGGAAGGGGAACAATGTAGAAGAGTTCATTTCACAATAAATCACTTGTCAGCAAGTGAAGGCAGAGCACTAGGTACCAGCAAGATTGGTATAGACCTTAGAGGTCCCAGAGGGGAAGTAGAATAGGATATCCATGGATTTCATGACGGGACTGCCACATACATCTAGAGGGCACAACTCTATTTGGGTGATCGTAAACTAACTCACCAAGTCGGCCCACTTCCTACCGATCAGAGAGCAGGGATCAGTAGAGATCTTGGGGCGCCTCTGCATTCAAGAGATTGTACAGCTTCATGGTGTGCCATAGACTATCGTATCTGATCGAGATGATCATTTGACTTCCCATCTATGGAAGGGGTTACATGAAGCTTTTGGGACGCAGCTACGTCTGAGCACTGCCTTCCATCCTCAGATGGATGGCCAGACAGAGAGGACCATTCAGAATCTCAAGGATATGCTCTGTGCATGTTTCCTTGACTTTGGTCGGTTCTGGGAGGATCACCTACCCTTAGTGGAGTTTGCGTACAACAACAGCTACCACTCCACCATCAGGATAGCACCATACGAGGCACTATACGGCTGACCTTACAGATCACCCCTATGCTGGACTGACCCTGGGGAGTCAGCACTGGTAAGACCAGATGTGCTTTAGGCTATGACGGAGAAGATGCAGATCATTCAGGAGTGGATGAGGACTGCACAGATCAGACACAAGTCCTATGTTGATAGGAGACAAAGACCACTGGAGTTCAAGGATGGCGACCATGTCATCTTAGGGGTCTCACCTCGATGGGGTCTATGGAGATTTTTCTAGGGTGGAAAGTTATGTTCATTCTTCATCAGACCTTTCCAAGTCCTCAGTAGAGTAGGCAAGGTGGCTTACCGCCTGGCCCTTCCACCTCAGTTGCACCGGGTTCATGACGTCCTCCATGTATCTCAGCGGAGGAGATACTTGCACGATCCATCCCACATCATCTACCATTGGGAGCTGGACATCAATGATGAGGTGACATTCATGGAGGTCCCAGTAGAGATCAAGGATCGACAGGAACAGGTCCTATGTGGACAGTTGATTCCTCTAGTGCGTGTTCACTGGCAGCATGGGAACCTCCAGGAGAGCACATGGGAGCGCGAGGCTGAGATGTGTGTTCAGTATCCCCATTTGTTTACCTAGTGTGTGTTGTAGCTTTATGGGGACGTAAATCCTTAAGGTGGGGGTAATATAAAGACCCATAAATTTCAAGTAAAATTTTATCATAAATACTTTGGACTTTTATGAGTCCGTATTTTCTAACGGAGCCTAATTCTAAGGCCCTGTGTACCCGAAATCAATTTTTGATGTCTTTTTCGGGTATGTTTAGTAAATGTACATGCGGGTTTTCTATCTTTTGAACCGGTGCTCAGAATCGAATTCTGAGGGAACCGATGAACTCACAGCGCCGGTATTTTCCTAATGGGACCTTTACGATAGATGCGTTTTATGTGGGTTGAGAGATAATATTTGAGAATTTAGAATATAATAAATAAATTTTTGGAACACAATTTTATTTATGGAAGTTGGTTAATTCCTCTCAAGGGGAGTTAGACGTGGGACCCACACCCACATAACCTCCTTTGAGAGGATATTTGTAAGGTGGGTCCACACAAGCCTAACCTTTTCATCTCCCCATAACTCCCCCTAAAGTCCTTTAAACCCCCTTGTTTAATTTTTGACAACTCCCATCTTAGTTTTTAAACTCTCCACCTTCCTCTTGGTCATTAATATGACAACACCTTGAATTAATTATTTTGAACTCCACAAATTAATTAATAATTTGGGAGGATTTGAATATTTTTGAAAATTCATGGAAAGTTTATTAAAATAGGGGGAGCCTTAATATAATATTTGTTTGACAAATATTTTGTGGTGGAACCATTGGAGGATTAGAAAGAAAAAGTGTTCGTCTCTTGATGAAAAATGCCTCCGACGAAGAATGACTTTCTTAATAAATGAATAATGCTCTACAATTTGAAGAATGTGAAGTCGCCAATGATGCTTCTTCTTTAGGTGCACATTGATGAAAATAGAATCAACGCCGTTATTCCGCAATGCCCGACTTCCGTGACGTTCGTCTTCCGCGGCTCGACGATGTGCAACGTCTTTTCGAGGTAGGGGGAAATATGTTCAATTTTAATTGATTAAAATTTTTCTTGTTATTTGTTGAGAAATATGGTTTGACTTCGGCCAATTGCTACCGGCTAATGTAGAGGGAGCAGGCCAAATGCACATAGCCCGACGACCCTACTGAGACTCTTTAATTGCGATTGAGGCACATTGGAAGAGGCGACGATGTGAGAAGGCGGCGGCCGCCTGTGGAAGAACTACGGCCCACAATCGTGGGCCGCTCGGCCGAAGCTGGCCTGGATGAAGGAATACCACAGTGCCACAAGGGGCATGACGTTGTGGAGGAATGCGGCCTGTGTTCCGCAGGGCACTCGACGGACAAACCGGCCAGCCAGCCGGCAGGCTGGGAGAGGAAGACCCGTGGCGCCAGGAGGGCGCCGTGCTGTAGAAACCAAGGCCCGCCCGTGCGGGCCGCTTGCGCAAGGAAGGCCGGCCCGCTTCGGTCGTCCGGTTGGGAGGGCAGCACCACCGTTTCAAGAAAGCCCCCCCCCCCGGACCACTCGGCCTCTCGGGTCGAGCCAGCCAGGCCGGGCTACCTGCCACGGTTGGGTCGAGCCCTTCGGGTTGGGCCGCGCCCCCTCGGGCCGGGCCGTGCGATTCATCGGGCCGGTCTGACCCTCTACTGGGTCGGACCCGCCAAAACTGGTTTGACCCCCGACCTGCCAGCCCACTGGGATTAATGGGTCGGGCCCGTTTTCAATTAAATGTAAAAAACATAAAGACCACGCGTCTGATCGACGCGCCATCTATGGCATTGGGATCCTTGAGACGAAGAGGTACTTTTGTGATCCTCTAAGTGAGTTTTGGAAAACTTTGGAAAACAGCCAGGTTTGGAACGACCATATTTCCAACCGGGGCCCTGGAACGAAAAAGCCTATAACTCTCGGACCGGGCGTCCGATTGACGCGTCGTCTATCGCGTTGGGTTATTTTTGACGAGACAGAACTTTGGGATACATCAACTATGGAATTAATGATAGTTGATGTATCGATCCCCTTTTCCCGAGGAGCAGAACCTCCCAGAATCGAGCGGGCTCTGTGTGGGAACCCTAGAGCTGACTGCGACTGCGATGAAAACTGTACTGGAATCCTTCGTGGGTTTGGCAGCGATGACAACTGTACTTGAATCCTCTGTGGGTTCGGCAGTGACGACAACTGTACTTGAATCCTCTGTGGGTTCTGTAGCGACGACAACTGTACTGGAATCCTTCGTGGGTTTGGCAGTGACAATTACTGTACTTGAATCCTCCGTGGGTTTGGCAGTGACGACAACTGTACTGGAATCTTCCGTGGGTTCGGCAGCGATGAAAACTGTACTGGAATCCTCCATGGGTTCGGTAGTGACGGGAAGTATACTGGAATCCTCTGTGGGTTCGGAAGTGACGACAACTATACTGGAATCCTATGTGGGATCAGGAGCGATGAAAACTATACTGGAATCCTCTGTGGGTTCAGCAGTGAGGTCAATAGTACTAGAATCCTCTGTGGGTTCCACAGAGTAGCTAGTCTAGTATCTTATGTGGGTCTAACAGCTTAAATGAATCTGTCTCTACATCTGATCATCTCTATCTCTCTACTGAAGATATATACCTGTGTGAGATGAGTCTTGAATTTCAATCATTATCATTGATGTGGTTGACTTTCTTCCTGTGTGGACTAGGTAGGGCTTGGGATCGAGAGTTTGAGCCTAACTGAGATTGATAAATTAGGTATATGTATGGGCATATACCTAAGTAGGGTTTGTTGTTATTACGTGGTTGTATCTTTCCTTTGTGGTTTATCCTTCATGGATTTTGGGAGACCTTCGGGGTCTCGGGGTCTCTACTGAGTATCGTATAATCACCCCTGCATGGGCTACTCCCGCACTACATTTTTTTGGATGCAGACTAAAGACAGCACTGGTCGTGGTAGAGACTTGTGGAGCTGGACGGTACACGGAGGTGGACCACTCGGCGAGATGTACACGGAGCGGACGGACAGACTAGGGGTGTTGAGGAGACCATCTCTAACTACCCTTCAGGTGGGATTCCTAGAGGATGACTCAACGGTTTCTTCTTTACTTTACTACTATCATAATAGCCTTTCAGTTGTACTGTACTTTCAGTTGGGCTTGTATTTTCGGCTCACTTTCCTTTCAAAACATACTTTTGTATACAGTTCTACTTAGTTCTTACTTCTGTTGCACACTCTGTTGTGTTGTTTACTTTTATAAAGGCAATGTCTTCCTTTTTATCGGGATTTACACCTTTGGTGCTAGTCCCCATTCCCTGGCCTATGGAAGGTAGGCTTAGGGTAGTCACGGCACGGGCCCTGAGGATAGGTTGTGACATAAGAGTAGGTAGTTGACATCTTATAGTAAAGGATTTTATAGGGCCTTCTATTTATTTTGTAGGAAATTGAAATATTTAAATATTAATATGAGAAGATGAAATTCCACCATGACTGAGTATAAGCATCAAATACTATAAAAAACTAATATATTTTCTATGGAGATGTTGAAATAACATCAGCACACAGTTGTGGATGAAACTGATAGTTGTATACGATCCATAATAAAAAATATCAGTAGAAAAATATTCTATAGTGTAAAATAATATTACATTGGAAAAAGTAGATAAAACACCAATTAGGTGATAAAAAATTTATGCATCTAAATTTTATCACAGATAAGTACTTTTTCAAACTATAGAAAAATATTAACAATTATATACAACAACAGAAAAAACAGTGAAACGAATAGACAATGATCAAAACTTGTATGTCTCTAGAGTGTAACTCTAGAGGCAAGAACATATTACTATTTTCAAAAACACATCTATGTATTATGAAAAAAAAATTTATATCATTAGAAGATAAACATCTTAGTATTTATTATTATAGTAAAAATCATTTAGGTCAAACCACTCAAGAAACGTTGCATTATAAATTGAGAATATATGAATAGTAAGCTTTTAGATAAAGTTAAAATATCCCTAATAAATTGTAATGATTTAATATTTTAAATATGAATCATTGAATCAACCTTCAAATAGATTTAAATAGATATTTAATTCTAGTGATACCACTGTAGAAAACATAGAAATAATCCACAATCAAAAAAAAAATTGACCAAGTCAAATGTAAAATTTTTTGGTGTATAAATAAACTCCAAAAGTATGGTTGATAGCATACAGTTGAATATAAATGTATGTATTATGAACCATATGTTTTTTCATCAAAACTAGGTTTGATTAAAAAATTTGGGTTTCTGATCCACAATTTTTTTTCAAATATGTGTTATACAAACCATAGGTTATCATTAAAATAGAGGGTATGAACTGTGTTTCAATATTACATAAAAAATACATCTAGAATACTTATTCTTTAAGAAATTAAATAACCTCCCATAGATTAAATACGTGATATACTTCCAAAATAAAAATAATTATTCCAGTAATTATTATCCTGAAATTAATTTAAATTAACTTCATTATAAACAAAAATATCAGTGTATGTTAGAATCAAAATAAAAAATAAATTAACAAAATTGTTGAATAAACACATGCTAAAAAAGTTAGGATACAAATTGATATAATAAAAATGAAACAAATATTATATCACATGTGATAATTTTTCAAAAATAATGAAATAATTATCCAATGGTTTTTTGGATGGAGACGCTGGGAGTACAATTTAATCTGAAATATAGGTTTTACCCTAGGTGAGACATAACCATTTTGAGAACCATGTTTTTTGGCTTAAATGAATTCTTGGGAGAATATAATTAAATAAAAAAAATTATTAATTTATTATTTGTTATCATCCATTCTGTAGATCCTCCCCTAATTAAACATTGTTATGGGTAAATACTTGGGTTATCTGCGTAACCCTAGAGAGTTGAGGAGGAGCTGTGGAGGATAGCTTCGTGGTGATGATTAATTGTGGTCGAAGGGATCAATAACATTGAGACCATTTATTCTAGTTGATTATGAGGATCTCAGAAACAAAACTTATAGAGAAACATTATTCATCATTGATCCATCCAAACATGAGGTGGGATGTTGTATTTTCTTGTACTTGGGTGCACAAAAAAAGTTCATGGTCTGGGATTTTAGAAACATTCATCACCTACATGAAAAAACAACAACTTATCTAGTGACCTGATCCCCAATATGGTCAAAGTATTTATCATGGTTTATTTGGAGCATAGAAAATTAATTAAACAAGTAACTTATTCCAATTTGATGAACGAACATATGTTGCAAGTCACCAAAAAATATTTCTTCCAATATAGAATCCCTCTAGATTTTACACAAAAACTTCTCAAATATTCACATTTTCCATTAATTTAATTCTAGGTGCAAGCATGGACCTCTGGTAATCACTTCGACACCACGATGATCACCATGATCACCAGCCTACAATCTGAGTTGGAAAATTGGATCATTCTATCATATTGTATGATTCCCTCTCTGTGATTTTGGAGGAGGGATAATATCTCAATTATAACTCATGAATACTACATTGTAATGAGATTCTATCCACTTATATAGTGGCTATCAAAATACCAGATTAAGGTTACCTGGCCCCTATGCATTAAACAACCAAAAAGTAAGTGATATAAATAATTAATTATGATGAACAAACTATTCCATAAATATTATTTATATTTTATCACAAAATTGTGATATATATTAAATATATTATGTAATAACAATGATTCATTAACTATAATTGTAACTCCCAATAATATTAAACAAACCTAGAATATTAAAATAATATTCATTCATGCAATCTTAATCCTTATATTTAATTAAATACTTGTAAATACATTTAATAAATAAATTCAACCTAATTATTCATTAATTGAATAATAATGAATTTATTTATTTATCAGTGATCTATAAAACATAAAAAACACTCAGACTCCATGGTGGGGTCCACCATGTCCTATATTCTTATTCACTAGAATTAGGTAGATTCTAGAATGTGTTATTGTTTATGGATATCTAGGCCTTTATCTCGATATTAGTGAATAGTATTCATAGACAAAGATTAGAGTCTAAAACCCATTATGGCTCCTAAAGTGACAAAGAATAGTAATTGCAATGGAAACGAACCTATGAACATGCACTATGTAATATAATCTATTAATCATACAATATCTCATAAAGTAGGATAAACACTTGTTTCAGCATCCTTTCTTGTTTTTTTATTTTTTTGTCTCTGTAAATGGATTTACCATCAACTACCATGACCATGGATTTATGAAGTTACTTCCATCTTGATCATATAGGCCAGAGATATCTCTTCCTTAACTCATAGGTGAAAATACTTATCTTGATTATTCAACCAATGTCATACCTCCAATGATGCACCCAACAAAAACTACCACACCACAAACTCATTATCAGGGTTCTTACCTTACCTAAATGTACATGATAAAATGACACACATTAATAATGATCTCAACTCAGTATACTGGTACACATGTTCATAGATAAGAACAACCAATGACACATGAAACATGTGGTGTTCTTATTATCAGGATTATCTTCATGATGTCCAATTATAGAGATCACCAAGTGAAAATTTCATTAGAATAAGTCTCAATTATTATGATCCCCCATCACCTGATATTCACAAATCATTTGTGTCCTTTCAGTATAATGTATCTAGGCCATATGAAATTACAATAATATTACATTCATAGTATCTATAGGTTCTCATTATAGCAAGGGATCTTCTATAACCATTTGATATGACACATAATCAATGTATGTTACCATTATTATAGTGGAAAAATAAGTATTGACACAATCATGGTAATATAAATGAATGTATATATATATATATATATCTAACTCTATACATGTAGTGATAATCAAAATAATCAGATGTTGGGTCTAGGTTACCCACATCCAACACTCCCACTTGAACTAGAGCCAACTGCTAACAAGTCTCAATCCGCTATCACTCACATGAGAATTGTGCTTCTAATGAGATATGTATTTAGTCATGGGTTTATCCATGTGGTCCTCTATGGATACTCTACTAACTTATATTTTACCTATTTGAGTAGAATCTCTTGAGAGATGAATATTTTGAAGTATATGACTTGTTCTATAGTGTGACCTGAGCATTTTGGCTAGCACCACTGCTTCAGTATTATCACAGTATACTGGAATAGGGTATGCACCACTAGGAACAACACCTATGTCTATGAAAAAGCTTTGTATCCACACTTCTTCCTTTTTTATCCACTATATACTCATATTCTGCTATATAATTAGCGAGCCTTGATTGCTTTGAGATTCTCCATCTCACTGCACCACCATTCAGGGAAACGTTGTATCATGGATGTGATTTAAGATCATTATGATCTATATAGAGACTATCATAAGCATATCCTTTCACTATTGGTTCCTCATCTCCTCCATACAACAGGAACATATCTATGACTCATGTACTTCTGGATAGTGTTCACATATTCCCAATTCATATCTCTTATATTATATTGATTTCTTCCCACCATGAATAAAGAAAATGAAACATAAAACCTAGTACATATCATATAATACATGATGGACCCAATTACTGGGGAATAAGGGATTCAACTCATTTTTTCAATATCCTCCTACATTAGTGAACACATTTTATTGGAGATAATGATACCATGTGACATAGGTAACAACCCTCTCATAGATTCTTCCATACTATCCCTTTTATGTAAATTGTCAATATATGTACTTTGACTTAGCCTAAGTATCCTATGAGATCTATCTTGATAGATCTTAATCCATAGAATATTGGTTTCTCTACTCAAGTTTTTCATGGAGAAGAATTTATTTAACTAATTCTTAACTAACTATAAAAATTGATCTTTGTTTCCCATAATTAATATGAAATCAACATATAATACTTAGAAACTGATGGCATTTCCATTAACCTTTTTATAAACACGAGTTTCACTATCATTTTTGATAAAACCTAATTATATTAATGCCTATACAAAATGAACATTCCATGATTGGGATGCCTTATTTAATCTATAAATGGATCTCTACAAATTGAACACTTTATTATCAATCATTGACCTAAGAACCCTTTGGTTTGAGTCATATGGACGTCTTCAACCAACTTTCCATTTATAAAAGCTATTTTGAAATAGATTTTCCATATCATAATATCATAAAATGATGATATTGAATGAAATATTATGATGGATTTTAGCATTGCTACTGGTGAGAAGGTTTTGTCGTTGTCTATGGCTTAACTTTATTTGAAAATATTTACTACCTATATTTATTTATAGGTATTTACCTTACCATCCATGTCCAGATTTTTATTGACTATCCATTTCCACCCAATGGTTTTTAAATCACATGTTGGGTCTACCAAAATCCAAACATGATTTCGGTTTATAGACTCAATCTTATAATGAATTGATTATTTCCATTTAGAAAAATCGTTGTCATATATTACTTCCTTGCATGTTAGAGGTTCATCATACTCAAGCAGTAATGTGTCACCTGAGTTAGTGATAAGAAAACCAAATCACTCTGGTTCTCTAACCTCTCTTTTTAAACTATTTAGTACTTTTGACTTAAGAACTTCCTTATCTCCCACTACTTCTTATGCATATTTTACCATACCAACTCTTGTGATTCTGGATAATTGACTTCATCAATGTGAATCTTGATTCTACTATTTCCATTTTAAATGTGTTTCCTTTCTATAAATGTGGATTTTATTTCAAAAATCACTTTTGTATTAGAATAGTTATATAATTAATATACTTTTTCTTATTAGGATAACCTATATATGAGCAATTTGTGTTTTGGGATACCAATTTTTCAATAGGAATAGTCTTGAAAAAAAATCTTGCATCCACATACACACATGTATGACCTACATGGTTTATTTCCAAACTAAAACTCATATGTAATCCCATATATAGATTTATTTGGTACTCGGTTAAGATTATATTCCACATTCTGCAAGGAATATCCCCAAAAGAATAATAAAAGAGTTTCCTAAATCATCATTGATATGATCATGTAAATAAAGCCCATATTCTTCCTTTCACTAACATTATTCCATTATGGTGTATAGAGAGTACTAATTTGTGATACTATCCCAAACTCATTCAAGTGATCAATGAAAAAATCATTAAGATACTCTTCCCCCCAGTCTGAGAGAAGTGCCGTAATCATCTTACCAAGATGGTTTTCTACTTCAAGTTGGTATTCCTTAAAAATAAAAAAGGAATATGAATTATACTGTATTAATTAGATATAACTATACCTACTATAATCATCAGTAAAATTAATGAAGTATGAAATTGTAATGACCTGTTTATCCCCATTGGATTGAGAGTACAATGAGTCATTACTAGGCCTTAAGAGACATTCCCAAGATGCCAAATGATGGCAATAAATGCAAAAGGGTTTCCATGAAAGTGGGGGATGATTTACCATTTGAGAAATAATCCAACCAAACCATCACTAACAACCACTATATGATGCATGTTAATCAAACAACCAACTCATGCATTACAAAAAGAGAACTACAATGTTCCACCACAAATACAAACCAACAAAAAATCAGATCACCAAGCAGGAGACTAAACAAAAGACCCCAAACAAGCAGAGACACTCTCCACGACACCACACCGAGCTCTATGCACTAAGAACCACCACATATCCCAGGAATCACCACGAACCACTATCAATAAGATTATTTTCCTTTACCTGTGTCCCGGAAGATGACATCTTCAAAACCACCAAAGTGCCAAAGTAGGGGTGAGTATAAAACTCAGTAGGTTTTCCCCAATGACTTCCCAACTCATGCCACTAGGATAGAAGAGTTAGCCAAAATTTATATAAAATAATTTATATAAAACAATTTCTCAAAATAGTTTATAACAATATATAAACAAGCTTCCACAACCAATCATATCCAAAAATATCCAAGTTCATTCGAAACCAATTTCCAACGAGTTATTTTTTTCCAGAAAAATAACCAAACAAGCTTTCAAACCATTTAACAATACCCCTTTTGGAAACCCAACCATTTCACAAACCCATGAAATCAACCATGCATGCTTTGCTATGGCAGTTCCATACTCATGAGCGGTTGCTCGTCGATCTACCAAGTCGTAACAAGGTAATTTTTTCCTATGTTCCATTACACCTTTGGCACCGAGAACAAGGTCATATTTCAACCAAGACTCGTACTTAAATGTCACTTGTTCCATTAAACGTTTGGCACTGAGCACAACATCCTATTTCAACCAAGCCTCGTATATGCAACATGAACACACATCACACATTCCCAACAATCATTCCAAAACCATCTTTTCAATAAAACACTGTTTATTGAAAACCATTTCCATCGAAACCAAGTGTGTTCACCCAATTCATATCATTTCAATAAAAAACCTCTTTTTATTAAAAACCCATCTTTAATCAAACCATTTCCCATTACAGAAAATACATAATTTAAAATAGACATTTTAAATTAAAAAAGCCAAATCACTTTACACAACAATTCACCAAGATTTCACAATTCCATCAAAACCATAAATCATAGATAAAGAAGATTTATTCCATGCTTTTAATAATCAATTCCAATCAAATAACCCAATTTGAAACTAAGAAAATCAATTCTAATAAGAGGATTCAAGAGTAAATCCACCTACCTCAACAAAATAGGCGAAACCAACCAAGAACCGGGTTGAAACACTACAAAACGTCCATAGATTCCTTCCCCTATCACCAACAAGAACAAAACCTGACTTTAAAGTCGTCCAATATCTTAGATCTACCCACCTTGGGCATAGATATATGGATCCATCAAGAGGGAAGAAGGAGATCTAAGAAAACTCAAGGAAATGAGAGTTACCTTGATCAACCAGCCTCTAAACGCCAATGAAAGCCTTCAGATTGCTTCCAAAACACTTGGTTAGTGTTATCCCACCTTCACCAGAGAAAAATCTAGAGTTAGGGCCATATAAGAGAAAAAATGAGTGGGTTTAAAGATAAAACAGATTAAATCCTTAAAAATAGGATCTATGTTGACTTCACGCATGGTTAGTCCACACAGTTAGTCAAATCATGTGCTAACCGTGCGGTAGTCACTGCTTGGAAGGGGCGCTCTGCACGGCCTCCTCGCATAGTTTTCCCAAACTTTGTGCACACCATGCGGTCTCCTCTATCCAAGGTGACACCACCTTCATGGATTTCGCATAGTTTGGTCAACCCGTGCGAAGTCCGTGCATTACCACATTTTTTCCCTTTGACCCTTTATAGTCTCCAAAAATTCCCAACCATTTCTCCTATGCTTCATGTACATAAAAAGCATAAAACAAGGGTTACTTAATAGAAACCAGGGGTACTATATTCTCCCAACCATTGGCCTTTCCGTCCCTGGAAATTAGAAAACCATCGCTTGCATGAAAGAGTTCTGGCCACTGCTCTTTCATTTCTTTCTCACGATCCCAAGTATCATCCTGAATCTGACCATGCAGACATAAAACCCGCACTAGGTCGATTCTTTTTCCACGCAAGACTTTATCTTGCCTATCCACAATTTGAACCAAGATATGTATCAATGAAGCATCCGACTCTAGGTCAACATGAACCCATCTGATCACATGGTCAGGATCGGGCTGATAGTTCTTCAACTGAGTTACATGGAACACATTATGCACTATACTGAACTGTTGTGGTAATGCCAACTGATACTCCACCTCGCCAATCCATTCCAGTATCATAAAAGGGCCTATATATCAAGGATATAATTTCCTCTGCTTCACAAAATAACAATTTCCAAGCCTTGGAGAGATTCGCAAAAACACATGATTACTCACCGCAAATGACAACGGTCTTCGGTGATGATCCGCATAATATTTCTGATGACTCTGTGTCGTCTCCATCCTCTTATTAATCAACTGAATCTTCTCTATTGTTTGTTGGACAAGGCTCGGCCCAACTAGTGAAGTCTCACCTGTTTCCACCCAACAAAGTGGAGAACGACAAGGATGCCCATACAATGCTTCAAATGGATCCATGTGTATCGAGGCCTGATAACTGTTGTTATATGAGAACTCTACTAAAGGCACATGCCCTTCCTAAGAGCCACTAAAATCCATTAAACAAGCCCACAACATGTCTTCCAACGTCTGTATCGTCCTTTCGTATTATCCATCCATCTGAGGATGATACGACGTACTCAAATTCAACTGAGTTCCCAGGGTTTCTGTAAGGATCTCCAAAAACGAGATGTAAACCTTGGATCACTGTCTGATACAATAGACACTGGTAAACCATGCCTATTTACCACTTCTCAGATATATATTTTTGAAAGATTTTCCACCATATGAGTTTCACGAATAGTGGTGAAATGGGCCTACATGTTAAGACGATCCACTATCACCTGAATGGTAATGTGTTTTCGGAACGTTCATGGAAGAGCTGTAACAAAATACATTGCTATCTGATCCCATTTCTGCATTGGGATAGGTAAAGATTGTAACACAACTGCTGGTCTCTAATTCTATGTTTTAACCTGCTTACAAGTTAAGCACCATGAGACAAACTCGGCCACCTTCTTTTTCATGCCGCTCCACCAAAACTGCACCTTCAATGCCTTATACGTCTTCTATATACCTAGTTGTACAACCCATCTTGAATGGTGGTATGCATGAAGGAGTTGTTCCTGAGCAGTTAAAGGTACAACCATCTGATCTCGAAACCACAAAAATGAACTCTAATCCAGCTTCCATCCCTCAATGGTCTCCCCACCATTGAGTGTTGAACTCACTGCAACACAGTCCACATCGGATGCTTGTTCCTCCTTTACTATCTCCACCAAATCAAGAACTAGCGCAACTAGAAAGAAAACTGCAACATCACCTCGGCCTTCAAATTCCACATGCATGTTGTCTAAGACCGATATAAACTGCCACTCATCTAAAGCTTCTTTCACCAACTGAGCATATGACTTTCGACTTAATGCATCTGCCACCGAATTGACCTTACCCGGTGTATACATCAAGTCAATGTCGAACATTTGAAGATATTACATCCATATCCTCTACCTGATATTTAAATCTCATTGTGAGAAAATATGTTTCAAACTCTTTTGATCCATAAACACAGTAAATTTCACACCAAAGAGATAATGTCTCCATGTTTTCAAAGCATGGACGAATGTAGCTAACTCCTTATAATGTGTTGGGTAATTCTTCTCATGCACCCTCAAATACCTTGAACCATAAGCAACCACATGTTCTCCTTGCATGAGAACATAACCCAACCCTGTTCCTGAAGCATCACAATACACCACATACCCCTGCCCTAATTCTGGAAAGATCAATATAGGTTCTGATGTAAGGTGAACTTTCAACTCTTAAAAAGATCTCAGACACTCCTTAGTCCATTGAAATTCATTGTTCTTATTTTTCAATGCTGTCATAGATGAAGAAAATCATGGGACTTCACACACAAAGCATCGGTAATAACCAGCTAGACCAAGAAAAATTTGTATTTCAAAGACATTATTCGGCGTTTTCCAAGAAAGAACAGCTTCTATCTTTCCTGGATCCACTGAAACACCTTTCTCAGAAACAACATGGCCCATAAAGCGTACCTCTTGTATCCAAAAATTACACTTTGATACTTTGGCATACAATTGATGGTCTCTCAAGATTTCCAACACTATCGCCAAGTGTTGCTCATGCTCGGCCCTTGTTCTTGAATACACCAATATGTCATCCAAAAACACCACATCAAAAGAATCCAGATATCATTGAAATATCCAATTCATCAATTCCATAAAGACTGTTGGTGCATTCGTAAGACCAAAAGGCATGACTACATATTCGTAGTGGCCATATCTACTTTTGATGTCTGTCTTCGGAATATTCTTCTTCCGAACACTCAACTGGAAATATCCTAACTGCAAGTTAATATTAGAGAACCACTGAGCTCCCATAAATTTATCCAATAGGTCATCAATGCGTGGTAGTGGATATCTATTCTTTATCGTAACTTGGATAAGTTTATGATAATCTACACATAGCCTTAAAGTTCCATCTGATTTCTGTAAAAAAAACCTGGTGCTGACCACGGGGACATGCTTGGCTGAATAAAACCTTTATTTTCTAGTTCTTCCAACTACACTTTCAATTACTTTAACTCTATTGGTTCCATCCTATAATATGGAAGTCCGATAGGACTGGTCCTCGGAAGGAGATCAATCGTAAACTCCACTTCTCTTATAAGTGGTAACCCTAATAAGTTTTTAGGAAAAACATCATTAAATTAATCCATGACTACAGGAAAATTGTTATCCATGATCTTGTCCATTGATTCCATGTTTAACACAACCAACTGGTAAGAGATTGTTGCCACTACTGGTGCCAACAAGCTCATTGCACCTGTCTTCTCCACTCTTTCTTCTCTAAAGAGATGCTTGATGCCATCCTTAATAACGAAACTAACTGTTCTACTATAACAGTCAATGTGAGCCCTGAAATCTGTCAACCATCCATACCAAATATTATATCATAGACAACCATCTCCAGCACAGAGAATTCCATATCATCTCATCTCCATCAACAGTTATAGATCATTCTCTAAACACGAAGGCCCTACATTCTCTTTCACCGAGAGGAGTTTGATGTTTTATCACAGCGGTATCATTTCATGTTTTAAAGTGAAGTAATTCAGCTATACAAGAAGCAAGAAAAGAATGTGATGCACCAGTATTGAAAAACACTTGCATGAGGGTTGAATTCAAAAGAATCATACCTCTCACTGTAGATGGTCCAGACTGGTCATCCACAATTACCTGTTCTGCTCCATACAATTTCTTTGTTTCTACACTTTTCTCTTTATTTCCATGTTGAGATTACCCTGCATGAGGATTCATGGTATTCCTGGAATCACCATGGCTAGCTCTATTCTTCTAGTGAGACTGATTTTTTTGTCCTCACCCTATTGAAGCATAAGATGCTTATGACACCTGAGAAGTGTCACGAACACCCGACCGTGGAGCACTGTTACAATATCGCTGAAGATGACCCATCTTGTTACAATTGTGGAATGCTCTCGATGGTGTTATACATTCTCATTTCATGTGATCAATCGAGCCACATTAAAAAAACCCGACTTTCATCATGGTTCGTGGAGGAAGATTCACCGATCCAGACGTCTGATTCTGATTCGCACTACCACCTTGGAAGTAGGTGTCCTTCTTCTGCTTGTTCCCATCATTAGAGTTACCACTCCTTCCTGTGGGTATCATCATAATTCCTCCTCCCATAACTCCTGATATGTCTCTTTCAGCTAATATTTCTCTATTTACCATCTCCGTATAATCCGTAATATAGAGCACAGCTATCTTCAAGGGAATCTCCTATCGCAACCCTGATTCAAAGATGTGTGCCTCCAGCCACGCACTTGCAGCAAATTCTGGTGCAAAGCGCACTAAATTCATGAATTTAGCCACATACTCCATGATAGAGAGATTCTCTTACTTCAGGCTGAAAAATTTCGTCGTCCTCTGGATCTTGAACATGTGAGGATAGAATTGTTTATTGATCAATTCCTCAAATTTCTCCCAGCCCAGGCCTTGAACCACCTTAGCTTGCACCACTAGCTCCAACCACAGTCGTGAAATATCATCCAATATATACGTTTCCAACTTTACCTTGAGCTCTGATGGTGTTCCAATGAAATCAAAGATACGATTCATCCTACTTAGCCACACCTTCGCCTTTTCAGGTTCCACATCACCCCAAAAGGTTGGTGGATTCTGCTTAATGAAATGGGTGGTATGAACCACATGCATTGGTTCATTCCTCTAGTTCCCTATATCCATAGCTTAAAAATCTTGGACAATACTCTTAACCATCTCTTGGTTCAGACGTGGTTCATGTGTAACCACGTTCTCCGCAGCTTCTTCGAGTTGGTTCCAACGACGCCTACCGGGTACCATTCGCTAAACCAACAGCAACCTCCGTCAATATCACTCTCTACCAACTGATGTATTAGTATTAAAATTCTATCACATCATCTATCACAACATTGTTCTCAAAATATTCTTTTTCCCATGTTGAAACATTTTTGAAAAAATTCAGCTGGCTTTTTCAAAATCAACCCATTTTCAAAATACAACAATTACCCTATTTTAAAAATCATTTACTTGAAAACAATTTCTGTATTTTTTTCAAAAATTAACATCTTGTACAAAATCCTTAATCATTCCTCACAACGAGATATGAAATCCGAGTGGGAATTCATTCCTCTATAATGCAATCCATGCTCATATTATTGGCTAAACCCATGGCAATGATATTTCCAACATTCTAGAAGTGTATTCAAAACACTTATGTACCCAACACCCTGGTAACTTGAAGTTCAGTATAAATGGGTTAGCTACTTAATTTTATTCTATACATTTAAAGTTCTGACAATCCAACTCTTGTCTACGATTTTGACCTAAGGAATAGACAAGAATGAATTTCAACTCCAGGACCAAGAACATCGATGACCACTTGTTAGGTGAGGATCGAAAAAGCTGATACCATTTGTAATGACCCTCTTATCCTCATCGGCTTGAGAGTACAATGATTCATTACTAGGCCTTAAGTGACATCCCCAAGAAGCCAAAGGCTAGAAATAAATGTCTAAGGGGTTTAATGCAAGTGTGGGATGATTTACCCTTTGAGAAATAAACCAACCAAAACATCACTAACAACCACTTTATGATTCATGTTAATCCAACAACCAACTAATGCATTACCAAAAGAGAACTAAACTGTTCCACCACAAATACAAACCAACACAAAATTCGTGTACCAAGAGGAAGACTAAACAAAGGACCCAAAACAAGCTGAGACACTCTCCACAGCACCACACCGAGCTCCATGCACCATGCACCACCACATCTCCCAAGAATCACCACGAACAACTATCAATAAGATGCTTTTCCTTTACCTGTGTCCTGGAAGATGACATCCACAAAAGCCCAAAAGTGCCAAAGTAGGGGTGAGTATAAAACTCAGTAGGTTTTCCCCAAGGACTTCCCTACTCGCGCCACTAGGATAGAAAAGTTAGCCAACATTTATATAAAACAATCTATAAAAACAATTTATCAAAACTGTTTATAACAAGATATAAACAAGCTTCCACAACCAATCATATCCAAAAACATCCAAGTGCATTCGAGACCAATTTCCAATGAGTTATTTTTGTCCGTAAAAATAACAAAACAAGCTTTCAAACCATTTCACAATATCGCTTTTTGCAACCCAACCATTTCACAAACCCGTGAAATCAACCATGCATGCTTCGTTATGAATGTTCTATACTGATGAGTAGTTTCTCATCGATCTACCAAGTCTTCACAAGGTAATTTTTTCCCATGTGCCATTACACCTTTTGCACCGAGCACAAGGTCATATTTCAACCAAGCCTCGTACTTAAAAGTCCCTTATTCCATTAAACATTTGGAACCGTGCAGAAGGTCCTATTTCATCCAAGCCTCATATATACAACATGAACACACAATACACATTCACAACAATCATGACAAATCTATCCTTTAAATAAAACCACATTTATTGAAAACCATTTCCATCAAAACCAAGTGTGTTCACCCAATTCATACCATTTCAATAAAACAGACCTTTTTATTGAAAACACATCTTTCATCAAACCATTTCCCATTCCAGCAAATCCATAATTTAAAATCGACATTTTAAATTCAAAAAGCCAAATCACTTTACACAACAATTCCCCAAAATTTCACAATTCCATCAAAACCATAAATCATCACTAAAGAAGATTTATTCCATGCTTTTCACAATAAATTCCATTCAAATAACCCAATTTGAAACTAATCCAATCAATTTTAACAAGAGTAGTCAAGAGTGAATCCACCTACCTCAACAAAATAGGCGAAACCAACCAAGAACCAGGTCGAAACACCACAAAACCTCCATAGATTCCTTCCCCTATCACCAAAAAGACCAAAACCCGACTTAAAAGGCATTCACTATCTTAGATCTACCCACCTTGGGCATAAATATAAAGATACATCAAGAGGGAAGAAGTCGATCTAAGAACACTCAAGGTAACAAGACTTACCTTGATCAACAGGCCTCTAAACGCCAGGAAAAACCTCTAGATTGCTTCCAAAACTCCTGGTAAGTGTTCTCCCACCTTCACCAGAGAGAAATTCGAAGTTAGGGCCATCTAGGAGCAAAAACAAGTGGGTTTAAAGATAAAATAGATTATATACTTAAAAATATGATCTATGTTGACTTCGCGCATGGTTAGTCTGCACTATTATTCAAGTCGTTCGCTAACCGTGTGGTATTCTCTGTTTGGAAGGGGTGCTTCGCACGACCTCCTCGCATGGTTTCCCCAAACCATGCACATACTATGTGGTCTCCTCTATCCAAGGTTACACTACTTGTATGGCTTCCGCACGGTTTGTGCAACCCGTGTGAAGCCTGTGCATCACCATATTTTTTCCCTTCGACCCTTTAAAAGTCTCCAAACTTTCCTGACCATTTATCCTATGCTTTATGTACATAAAAAAACATAAAACAAGGGTTACTTACTAGAAACCGGGGGTACTAAAGAAATCCACTCCATGCCACTACTAAAAATGGAGCACATATATTAGTATGAATTAATTCTCATAATTAATTATGTCTATATAACTTTCTAAAGAAGGGTTCTTTGGTCATTTTCTGTTATAAAAAATCATGACATTCATCCATGGGTTTTAACTCAACCAAGTCTAAATACCCCAATTGAAGTAATTTATATAATCACTTCTCATTTACATGACATGGCCTAATTTTCAATGTGCATGTGTTATATTATTCATGCTTACTGGTTTTGTCATCAATTATCATTAATAGGTTTTGAAGTTCAAGTATATACAAGCCATTGTTAAGAGGTTCCATACCATAACACATGATATCCTTAGAAAAGAGAAAAAAATTATTTAAAAACTTCAAATAAAATACCATAGTGTCTAGAAGTGAAACTAAGATTATGTTTATAGTTACATATGATACATAATAATAATTGTTTAATACAAGAACCAAACAACTAGGAAGATTTAATTGATAATCTCTCACTACTAAGGCTGCTGTAATTGCACCATTTTCATCTTAGAGATCCACTTTTCCTTTTTCAATATTCTTAAATCAATTGGGTTCTTTTATATGAATACATATGTTTTTTCCACATGTTGTATCCAATACCAAACTTGTATATAATGAACGATTTCATTCAATGAAAAAAGTAGCTCAAGTAGAAGCGTAGCCTTGCTTCTTCTTCCCCACTCTAAAATTCATCTCAAAATGGAATTTACTTCCACATAGAAAGTAGGAAACCTCATTCTCATTTTTGTACCTTGGATACTTAGATTTTTGGAAGGATTTTGCATCAATGGATTTAGATTGGACTTATTGTTAGACCCCTTAGCCATTACTTTCCTCATCTTGTTCACTATATGGATTGAAGAATTGGTATTATTTATATCCTTATCATCATGGAGAACTAATGAAAAAGTATCTAGGAGAAAATTTGTCATGTTATTCATGTTGTATCTAACAATGAAAGTGAAAAATCTTGACAATAAGGAAGCAAGAATGAGATTGTTTTCTAGTTCTTGGTTCAGTTTAAAGCCAAGAGCTTTAAGTCTCTTAATGTACTTGATCATCATGAGTATATGAGTTCTTACTTGATTCCCTTATTCAACACTAATCCTATATAGTGCATTGGAAATATCATACCTTTCTTGCCTATCTATCTCCTAATATAATTCTTGGAGATGAGTCAGCATCTTATTGGAATCATCATCCCAACACATTTTTTGAAATTGACTTGACTTAGATAACGAGAAGATGCATTGTATATCTTGTGCGTTATCTGCATTATTTTTCCATTTTTGTTTATTTGCCTTGATTTATCCCTAAGTAGGTGGAATATGAAGTGAGTATTCCATTTCATAATACTTTCTTTATTATCCAATTACTACTCTTGGATGTTATGTTTCGTCGTGATATTTTCATAATCCAATATTGATCATAATGATAATGTTTCAATGGTGTTGGTGATTTCCATTTTAGATCTACAAAAAATAAATTTTAGTAGTCTGTAATTTACTTGTATTACCTTTTATACATTTTTTTAATTAATTATTAAATCAGTTAATGTCTCCCACTATTTTATTGAACCTCAATATCCCTTACTATTAGATTCAAAATACCAATTATCTTGAGTATTCTAGTGGAAATGATCCTTGAAACCTCCCCTCGTACTCTACAATCTATGGAAACTCCACTATTGGATTTGGTGTCCTAGAACAAACTACTTTGTACTTTATTCATTAATAAATACCTTATTAATTCTTGATTGTTCTTCTACGTTACAATGCATGTGAAAATGTCATAAGGATAGTTGTTGTACTAAAATGTCGTAGTGTATCACTGCTATGATTAGAACTCGATAGTGCCATAACACTATTCTTGAATATATATTATATGGTCTGATGATGTTATTTGAGGGACTCAAATAATGCAGGACATTAGGGATAAAGAATCATAAAACATTGAGGCACCTTCTCATGGTGTGCACCCTTTGTTATATCCATGCAGATATTATGAGAACGAGACCCACCAGTAGGAAATCCACATTTCATAGTGTCATTGGATGTTCCTATCTACGGATGTGTGTATTGGTCCTTATACTTTAAGATTATTATTAATGTTTATAACTACTCACGCACTTAGATATATTGACCAAAACAGTGATGACACCCTATTCGCTGCAAAGAAGGATATATTGGGTGCGTCACGATTAATACTGCATTAATAAATAATGCGAGAAAGGATTTTTCCCTTTTATTTCATAATGGAAGTAGATATCTCAGGCACATTTATGGAATTGATATAGCTTAAAAAAATCCATTTCCATGGTATGGAATGGGAGAGTTCAATTCCAAAAATTCAAAGAAAGAATAATCGAGCACATGGGTTGATGGCACTAGCATGCAACCCGCTTGATTCAAGATATCATGACAAAGGGATCACATTACAAAGTAAGCTTTCGTAGGAGGTGACACGTCATTGCCGAGTTAACATATTTCTATATGGGTGCCTTAGCGTGTTTCTAGACGCTAACCTTAGACTTTAGGTAGGCTTCACCTAATGCCACTGAGAAAGAGGACTAGAGGGTGACAGACTAAGTGTGTCAAAGTATCTCTGTTAAATATTAATTTATCAAGTTGAATAATGATTATTTCTTCTTGTGGTTTAATAATTATTCAAGGATGCCTGGTCGAATTTATTTCGATACTAGTTATTTGAGAGAATATAATGTGGGTGAAATAATATATTTATTATAAATTAATGTAGTGATATTTATTTGAAAAATAAATATCAATTATTCAAGTTCTAATAAATGTGGTGGAGGTAATAAAAAGATGGGAAAAAATTACATGCCCTGAATATTAATATACACGCCGGGTGATTTTTCTAGGGATTTGTGAGAAATAATATTATTTATTTAATTAAATAATATTAGGTGTAATTAATTTGGTGCATGACAAGTAATAATAATATTCAACAGTTATTATTAGACATGGGCTATTACAAAGAATTAAATTAAATGAATAAATGATTTCGAGTAATTAATTCGTTTTATTATACTATGTAATTAAAATCCCAATTATATAATTTCATTAGCCTAGAAATTTTTTGTGGTTGTGCATAATAGATATTGAGAAAACTCTCCAGACAAGAGAGAACACTTTTCTTCCAAGAACGATCTCATGGTACAAGAGAGATCCTACTCCACTAGATCAAGGAGTGTGCTTTGCAAGAAGCTCTCAAGGCAATCAAAGGCGGACATCACAAGTAAAGGCCCTTCCCCACTAGCACCCAAAGACCCATTCATCAACATCCAGAGATACATGGAGCATGTGTGGATCACTTCTAGAGGAATCCTACACTTGGATTCTAAAATGCACTGATGAATCATATCAGATCATGATCAGAAACATCAATGGAGAGAGAATTCCATCAAGGTAATTTTTATCTTTTAATTAAATTAATTATAACAAACAAACCTAATCTTCTCTATGGTTCTGGGACTCCCTTTTTTTATTTCATTCTTCGCTCTACTCTGAAGATCTGGCACTTAATTATCATGATGGATCTTGGATTGATTGTTTTTAAAGGAATAATTAATGTTGGGTGAACCCACCAACGTGATTCTGTTGTACACAAAACCTACAAGTGGTATCAGAGGGGTCATATTTTTTATTTTAATTATTTATTTTTTCATTGGTGATTTATGCATTTAATAATTTTATTACATAAATTCAAGTTAATTGTTCTATAAATATGAATCTCAAGATCTATTTCTTCTATTTCATTTTTGGATCACCTTATAGAAACGATTTTTTATTTTAATTTTGATTTAAATAAAATAGAGGATATCATCAGGAAGTTCCAAAGCTTCCTGGTCACACAACACCAGAACACACAGCGTGTATTCAGTAGTACACACCAAGTAGAATAGGTTACATGCACCAGGATGGTCCGCCAAAGTAGGCTTTGTCATTGGATTCTATCTAAGTCTCTAAGACTCTGTGGGTTGACCAGGAACAGGTGGAACACGGTTTCTGAATTAAACACTATGTGGCCCAATGAACACGGTATGTAGTCCCTTCGGGTTAGGGTTGGAATGTGTACCCTATACACGGATTGCCCAACTGAAAACCATGTAACATGGATACTACATGGTGTGTGTCCCACTGAACACGCCGTGTACTCCAAAGATTTCTGAAGTACATCTACACGCCATGTCCCCAAGTGTTTACTTCAGATGAATGGTGAAAAAAATTACACACCATGAAGTTGGAACTACATGTTGTGTACTCAACCAAATAACAATGGTTTATTAAAAGTTATTATTATATTATATATACCCTTGATATGTGTACCATATTGTGGGCGTAAAGGTGAGGCAAACATGTGATAGGTGTTATATATGTGTGTGTTTAATTTAACATCTATGTAAGGTTCGTTTATACTCATTGGGTAGTTATGAATGAGAATTCATTAGGTTGCCTCCAAGGTACAAGTTCTGTACAAAGATAATTTTAAATGAATTTATTTTTTTAAAATTATGATAGATGATAATGTCAAGGAAATTTATAAAAATGGATTAAAATAAAAGGATTGATTAATTAAAGATAATTAATTGATTTGAGCGTGATTTATCTTAAACAAAAATGATTAAAAAATTGAATACAAGTTTTATTGATGCATAAATATCTTTGCATGTATGAATGATCATGATCTAGACCAAGACCTTTGTATGTGAATGGTTTATTTTAATTTATTTATTTAAATTAAAAATATTGGCATGTGAGGCTTCTCCTCATTAATATGTCAGTCATGCATTCCTAAGGTGTCTTTTATATAAAACCCTATTTTACCCCTCACCTGCGAGTGAGATAAAATCATATGTAATGGATGGATCTCCCTAGCTACTGGTGGCAGCTCAAGTTAAACTCCAAGGTGAAACCAATCCAAGGAGATAAAAAGGTGGACAAATGGAAAGCTGTAAACACGAACCCAAAATGTTCAAGGTGTTTCTCCCCTAGGTATTGGGTTAGTTTATCAACCACTAAATAAACTAACCTATAGAACAAGCTCATGATCATAAAATTTATATTTCTTTTCAGTTTCATGGTTTATTTATTGTGGGTATGTTGTAATGATCACACAATTAATGAATTAAACAAGCATACAAGATGGAACTAAAATATGGTCATCTTATACATAAATATTATCTTAGATAAGGTTAATCACTTAAGTATATACCACTTAATATTAACAGGCATGTGATCAATTATAATAAAACAGAAATTTACGTATATGGACAAAATCCCTCAAACAAAATATTAAGTTGGTATAGTCTTCCATAATCATGGTTAGAATCGAACCATTGTTCAAAGTGCTTGCCCAACACTAGTTGGGGTGATTTTAATTATCGACGAATTCTAATTAAAGGTTTTGGGTTGACTTGAATTGGTTCATATCAAGGTTATACTACCATTGTAGGACTTGGTGTGACAAAGAGGCAATGGTTGAGGAAATATAAAATAAAAGGATTTTAGGATTGGGGAGTCCACTCAACGGATCAAGAAGCTACGAGTTAATGTAGTTGGCATTTGGAATTCCTACTTAAACCCTTCAAGTTGCTTAACCAAGCCTATTTGGGGTAATGCGAAGGGCAATATGGATCATTTCCACTAGAATATTCAGGAAACAAAATATTTTGAAGTCAATGGTGAGGGCTTTTAGATTTTGATAAAATAGTGGGAGACTAATATGTATTAAATTATTTATTTGTCTTAGTTTTATCATGATAAAGTACTAAAACATTTCATATATTAATATGTAGAAACAAAAATAAAATGACTTCAAAAATATCATTTTGAACCATACTCAAGAAGGAAAACCTTCTCACCAGCACAAAATACTAGGAATGGAAGAGGCGTTTACACATCATCCTCCACCATGAGAGTAAATTGTATATTCTAGAAGAGCCTATTACATTTGCACCTGAAAAAGAGGCAAGGGATGAGGAACTATCTATATACATGAAAATTTTGGATGATGCCAGAGATGTCCAATGTTTCATGCTATCAGTCATGTCTAATGAGGTTTTGAAGCAACATGAAAACATTGACGCATATAGCATGATGTCTCACCTTAAGGATATCTATTAATAGAAGGCGAGACAGGAGAGATATGAGATCTCCAATGATCTGTTTACAACTATTATTGGAGAGTCTGCTTTAGCTAGGACTTATGTTGTCAAGATTATTTGCAACATTGAATGCCTGGATATCTTAGAGATTAAGTTCCCAGATGAGTTGCATACAGATCACATCCTATCATCACTGCCCAAGACCTTCCCTAGCTTTATTGTCAACTATAAAATGAGCAACAATGATAAGATTATATCAAAACTTCTAACTTTAATTTTCCTTTTTTTATAAGTCATGGGTCATGACAAACCCATAGTCCTTATGGTGAATAAGAAAAGGAATGATAAGGTAAAGGGTCCAAGGATTCATAAACGGTCTGAATCCCCTGAGCATCGTCTCTCTAAGAAGGGGAAGATCTAGAGATATGGAAAGGAATGGGAGGTGGTTTATTTTTCATGTGCAAGTAAGGCCACTGAAAGAGGAACTACACCCCAAAACATGGAGACGCTAAATTTGCATTCATTATCAAGTGTAATCATTCAATTTATACACATTGGGGATTAGATACAGATTGGTGGGATCACATCTGTATTCAAATTCAGGAACCAAGTAGATTTAGAAATATTTCTAGAGGAGAGGTGGATCTTTGAGCTAATAATGGTGTGAGGCTGACTGCGTTGGTCATTGGTGATTACCATCTCTCATTGCCAACTATAATTCATTTGGTTTTACATTACTGTAATTATGTACCTAGTGTTACCAAGAACATAATTTCTATATCTTGTTTGGATATAGATGGATTTATTTTCAAATTTGAAATTAAGGGTTTTTTCTTTTATAATAAAAACATATATTACAGTATAGAGAATTTGAATAATGGTTTGTATGTATTAAATTACAAAAACCAAGTTTTGGAAATCGATAATGAAACAAATTCACATTATTCATACAACACCCAGTTTCAGCATCACCATCGTGGTCATGTAAATTAAAAGCACTCGATAGAGCTCTGTTAGGATGGTTATTTAGACTCTTCTGAGATAAAACCACTTGAAAGATCTCAAACTTGTTTACAAGATAAAATAACCAAGCCGTATTTTGGTGGACATGGTGAAAGGGCCATAGAGCTTCTAGGATTGGTGCACACAGGTGTGTGTAGACCCTTTCCAGTTCAAGCTAGAGGTGGATATTCATACTTCATTAGTTTTACTAATTATTTGAGTAGATATGGATATGTCTAATTAATGGGGTATAAGTTAGAGTCCTTAGATAAATTTAAGGAATTCAAGAATGAAGTAGAGAATCTTTTTGGTAAGAAGATAAAGAAACTTTATTCGGATCGAGGTGGAGAATATCTTAACCAAGAGTTCGTTGACCTTTTATAGTAGTATGGGATTCTATCTCAACTCACTCAATCTTAAACAATGTAGTGGAATAGTGTTATTGAAGGGATACACCGCACCTTGTTGGACATGGTGAGGATGATGATGAGTCATGCAGATCATCATTTATCCTTTTCGGGATATGCATTACAAACTGCAGCATACACATTAAACTGTGTACCAACTAAGGCAACAAATGTAATTCCCTTCGAGATATGGAATGGACAGAAACTTGTTCTGTCGTACACATGTGTGTGGGGATGCGAGGCATTTGTTAAGGCCCTCTCAGAAAACAAACTAGCACCCTGGGGCACGAAGTGTATCTTTATAGGATATCCCAAGGAAATGAATGGATATTACCAATATATCCCTTCATACAAGAACATCATTTTCTTCAGAAAAATCATATTTATTAAGTGGGAGAACATCCTCAAAAAGGATAGTGGGAGCAAGATTGGCTTCGATAAAGTTGATGCTCAAGATACATAAGAGTTGGTACATGAACAAGTTCCATAGGTCCCCATGGAAGAGGTTCCATAAACACAAGTACTGCATAGGAGATCAAGAGAGGTAAGAGAACCATAGAGATTTGGATTCCTTGTCACTGAGGATGGTGAATCATTATTGTTGGAAAATGATGAACCTTTATCCTATAAGGAAGTAGTAGAAATCTCAGAAGCTGTAAGATGGATAAAAAATATGAATTCTGAGATGGATTCCATGTATCAGAACCGAGCCTGGGTTCTGGTCGATGAGCCAGTTGATGTAAAGCCTGTTGGATGCAAATGGGTATTCAATAAAAAACTGGACATGGAAGGTCAAGTTAGCACCTATAAATCAAGGCTAGTGGCTAAAGGATTTAGATAGTGTCAAGAAGTTAACTATGATGAAAACTTCTCTCCAGTTGCCCAGTTTAAATCCATATGAATCATACTTGCCATTGAATCTTACCATGACTACGAGATTTGGAAAATGGATGTCAAAATAGCATTCCTTAATGGGAACCTTCAGGATGATGTCTATGTGAAACAACCAGAAGGGTTTGTGACACAGGTGAAACCAAACGGGTTTGCAAGTTGTATAAATCCATTTATAGATTAGAGAAAGAATTCAGGTCATGGAAAATTTGATTTGATAAAGCCCTAAATGAATTTGGTTTAATTAATAATGAATGTGAGCCTTGTGTTTATAAGCGGTTTAATGGAAATGCGGTTGTTATCCTAGTAGAATATGTTGATGATATATTACTTATTGGAAACGATGTACCAGTCTTACAGTTAGTTAAGGACTGGTTTAACAAGTGTTTATCTATGAAGGAATTGGGTGAAGCAACCTACATTCTAGGGATAAAAATCATTCGTGATTGATCTAAGAGGCTGCTAAGTTAGGGTATATACATTGACTAGATAATAAAGAGATTTAGCATAGAATAATCGAAGAGGGGATTAGTTATAGTGTCACATGGCCTACATCTTTCTAAGAAAATGTTTCCTCAGATACAATAGGTGAAAGATAGAATGAGTAAGATCTCATATGCTTCGGCTATAAGATCCATCATATATGTCATGTTATGTACCAGGAATGATGTTGCCTATGCACTGAGCATGGTAGGAAGATATCAAACTGATTCAGGAAAAAAACATTGGATTGTTGTTAAGACTATCCTTAAGTATTTGAGAAGAACTAATGATATGTTCCTGGTGTATAGAGGAGACGAGGATCTTTTCATTAGAGGGTAAGTTGATTCTGGTTTTCAGATAGATCAGAATGATCTGAAGTCACAATCTGGATATGTTTTCTGTCTCAATGGAGGAGTTGTGGCCTAGAAGAGTCAAAGCAACCAGTTGTCATCGATTCTATAGCGGAGTCTGAATATATAATAGATTTTGATGAAGACAAGGAAGCTGTCTAGATTTGAAACCTTTCCAAGGATCTTGATGTGGTGTCTAGCAGTAAAGATCCTATCACATTGTATTGTGATAATACTGCAGTAGTGGATCTTGTAAAAGAACAAAGGTCACATCAACGGACAAAGAATGCACTCTAGATGTATCACCTCATGAGGGATTTCTATCAAAGGGGTGAAGATGTAGTGAGCAGAGTGTCCATAGAAGTGAACGTTGCAATCCTCATGACTAAAGGCCTATCACAACATAAGAATGAATATCATATGAGAGCTAGCGGGTTAAAGGTTGTTAACAGTTGGTTGTAGTCAAAGTGGGAGTCTATTGGAGTTGGTGTCTTAGAACCAACTACTTTTGTACTTTATTCAATAATAAATACCTTATCACATCTTGATTTTTCTTTTGCGTGATAATGCACGTGATAATGTCCTAAGGGTAACTGTTGCATTAAAAGGTCATAGAAGATCCCTACTATGATGAGAACACATAAGTTTCATAACACTGTTCTTGAATATATGTTATATGGACGAATGATGTTATTTGAGGGACATAAATAATATAGGTCATTAGGGGTGAGGACTCATACAACATTGAGGAACCTTCTCGTAGTGTGTTCCCTTGGTAATATCCAAGAGGATATTATGAGAACGAGACCCTCTAGTAGGAAATTCACATTTCATAGTGTCATTGGATGTTCCTATCTATAGTTGTGTGTATTGGTCCTTAGACTTAAAGATTATTATTAATGGGTATTACAACTCGCGTACTTAGATGTATTGATGAAAACGGTGATGATACACTGGTCGCAGCGAGGTTGGATATGTTGGGTCCATCACGAGTAATACTGCATTAATAGATAATGTGAGAATGGAGTTGTCCCTTCTGTTCCATAATAGAAGTAGATTTCTTAGGCCCCTTTATGGAATTGATATAGCCTAAATAAAACCATGGTCATGGTAAGGAATTGGTGAGTTCAATTCTAGAAAGTCAAAAAAAGAATAATTGAACACAAGGGATGATGGCACTAGCATTCAACCCACTGGATTCGAGATATCGAGACAAAGGGATTACATTACATGGTAAGCGTTCGTAGGAGGTGACACTTTATTAACTTTTTTCTCTATGGGTTCCTTGGTGTGTTTCTAGACGCTAACATTTGAATTTATGAAGGATCTACCTAATGCCACTAAGAAATAGGCCTAGAGGGTCACGCACTAAATGTGTCGAAGTATCTCAGTTATATATTAATTTAACTAGTTGAATAAAGATTATTCCTGATTGTGCATTAATTATTATTCAGGGATGTCTGGTTGCATTTATTTCGATACTAATTTTTCGAGATAATATATTGTGGGAGAAATAGTATATTTATTAGCGAGTAATGCAGTGATATATATTTGAGAAATAAATAGTCATTATTCAAGGACTAATAAATGTGGTGGAGGAAATAAGGAAAATGGAAAAACAAAATTACACACCTTGTATATTGATATACACGTCATGTGTTTTTTTTTTGATTTGTGAGAAATAATATTATTTATTTAAATAAATAATATTAGGTGTAATTTGTTGGGCGCATGTCAAGTAATAATAATAGTCAACATTTATTATTAGATATGGGGAATTAATAAGAATTAAATGAAATGAATAAATTCTTTCTGGTAATTATTTCATTTTATTATTCTATGTAATTAAAATCCCAATTATATAAATTCATTAGCTTAGCCATTTTTTTGTGGTTGTGCACAAGAGATCTAGAGAAATCTCTCATGCCAAGAGGGAACTATTTTCTTCCAAGAACGCTATCAAGGTATGAGAGAGATCCTCCTCTACCGGATAAATGAGAGAGCATTGCAAGTGGCTCTCAAGGAGATCGAATGAGGACATCGCAAGTAAAGGCTCTTCCGCACTAGCACCTGTAGATCCCTTCCGCAACGTCCATAGATATGTGGAGCATGTGTGGATCACCGCTAGAGGAATCCTACACATGGATTCTACGACGCAATGACGGATCACATCGGATGATGACTGGAAATATCAACGGAGAGAGAATTCAATCAAGGTAATTCGTGTATTTTAATTAAATTAATTATAACTAGCATATGATGGTCTTCCCTATAGTTCTGGGACTCCATTCCTTTCTTTCATTTTTAGTTATACTCTGAAGGTCTGGCATTTAATTGTCGTGATGGATCTCAGATTGATCATTGTTAACAGAAAAATTAAAGTTGGGTGAACCCACCAATGCGTTTCTGCTACGCTCGGAACCTACAACCACTACATAGAGAGTTTCAAGGTAGGCTTTAGATTGTCCAACCACTTTAATTGGAAGTTCATTGATCTTTTGAGTAAAGTCCCATCTAATCATAATCATTAACATTTTTTCCCTCAATGGTTTTCCTTTAATGTGATAGAAAGTTAGTTTTGGTAAATCTTTAACTACCAACTTTTGTTAAGTCGTCCCACTACTCTCATAAGAACTCCCTTGTAGTATGTGGCACCCCAATTATGGCTGATGAGAACATAAAAAACCCGGTTTTGTTCAAATTTGTTGAATGGAAAGCATTATGACTTAATATTTATTTGAGGTATTTTTTTTACAAATGTCATCCATTTCTATTAAATATGTTCAATATATGTTGTCATGCTCAAAACTAAACATGAACTAATCGAAAAAACATTTTTTTCATCCTTATGCATTTTAACTTGTTTATTATTTTATGCGATCTCACATTAAACATGTACACACACAAAATAACAAACATTTCATAAATGAAAATTAATCTACCTGAATGTTCTTGGGAATCTAATAGTGATTGCACAATTTAAAAATGACGGATAAATTTTGAACTAGGGGTTTTAATACAAGAGTCAAGTCCTGACTCGTAGCGCAGCATGCTGCTGATCCAATGTATATACCTCTCATATAGTGTACCTCTTTGTCTTTGTCAGGTCTGCGTCTGAAAATGTCATCATCCATGTACAAATATAAACACGTGCAGACGATGTGGTTTAGGGGTGCAAAATAAAACATAAACTTTAAACATGCAATCTATTATAAATTTTAAATGAAAATAAGATGACATGCATATCGTTATTTAATTATCTACTTATTACAATCATCACACACAATAAATAGTTAAATAATCCAGACATAAATGGATTTTGTCAAAAGAACAAGATCAATACGCGGTGAAGAAATTAAATTACAATAAATTTTAAAAGTAAGAGGGTATTTAAATAAATTAATTGAATTTAAATAAATTCAAATAATTTATTTTATTCGGTTTCGTGTTTAAATTAATACTAATTCAAAAAATTAAAATAATTAACTAATTTAATTTAATACTGAAATAAATTAACGTTTCAGAATATTAATATTATTAATTTAAAAGAATAAATAATTTTAATTAATTTAATTTTAAATTAAAATTAAATTAAAAAATTAAATATTTTTTATTATGATAATTAACCTCACCCCCGAAAACCTTGCTTAGGTCTATTAAAAACTGTTTTGGGTCAGGAAGAACCGACATGGCCCATGGAGGGGCAGTTCATAGAAGATGGCATTCGACTCGGACATGAAGGGTTCAAACACCCTATAGGGCAGTGCTGACCAGGATATGGAAGGCGGGGCTCGAAGTCGATGATGACCGGCAGATCTGGAGGAGGCTCGGGGCATGGTGGCGTAGCCCGAGTCAGTGGCATATGAAGGGGAGGTGACCCGCGGACCATCTACAGCAGTGTCAGGTGGCGCGACCTGGAATCCTATAGCCAGATCTCACCGGCGGAGGTGGGGAAACTGGGTGCAATGATAAATTATTCCCATTCATTATCACCAGATGGCACGACCTGGAATCCACAACACTGTGGCAAAGATGTCACTTCAAAAATAATTATTCCCACTCATTATCACCAGAGACACTATTGGCGGAACATTGGGCAGAACCATTGTGTGTTGTCAGAATTATTTCTTTAAAGGATAAAAATGAATATTGAAAACATGCAATGTATTTTAATATCCAAAAATATATTATCTGAATATCGTTGTGTTGATCCATAATTTGTTTTGGGATAATCGTATCTTGTTCATCTGAGATCAGATTGAAATGCAGTCAGATTTATTTGAATCGTTATAATATCCTCTACTTAAAATTTAAATAAATATAATTTACTTGACTTATAACAATCACAGAATCACTATGACACCAATTTCTAGTATCGGTGCATGCACTGGAAGCTGATGGGTCAGAGATTCTGAAATTTTTCATCATCAAAGCGATGAAACTTCATCATCTGTGACATTTTAAGGCTCGATATGGTATCAGAATCTCATGCAGTTTAATTAGAGCATGACAAATTAAATTAACAAGTACCCTATTTGGATTTGATATGCGCACATATGTCCCAAGTCATTAATGGTAGTTACTCAGGATTCGATGAAAAATCCTTCTATATCTTCCAAACACAATTCTAGAATATGTGCATGTGTTTTTTGTAAAATTCTAGTTGTTAGTGCGGAGCTCCAGTGTTCACTTCAATGCCGCAACGATCACCATGGTCACCAACCTTCGATATGTTATCGCGAATATAGATCGTTCACTAGAATTGAGCAATTCAATCTCTAGGATTTGGGGTGAGAGGAAAGATCTTAATTCCGGGTGATGAATAGTATGTTGGAATTAGCTTTTCTCCACTTCTATAGTGGATATCAAAATATCTAATTGGGGTTCACCGACCCCCGTGCGTTAAATGACCACTAAATAAGTTATATAAATAATCAATTATGTTAAAATAACTACACAATAAATATTATTTATATTTTATCACATACTTGTAATATATATTAAATATATTACATTACAATCCCGAGTCATTAACTCTCATAACTCCTGATAATATTAAACAGATCTGGAATATTAAAATTGTATTCATTCGTATAGTATTAATCATTATATTTACATAAAACAATTTTAAATAATTTTAGTAAATAAATTAACTCAATTATTCTTTACATGAATAATAATGAATTTATTTATTTGTCAGTGATCGATAAAACTTGGAAAACACTCGGACTTCATGGTGGGCCCCACCATGTCTTATATTCCTATTCATTAGAATAGGGAAGACTCTAGAGTGAACTACGGTGTGTGAACCTATAGGCTGTTATGTCAATAGCATTGAATAGTGTTCACATACCAAGAGAACAGTCTATCAACCCATCAAGACCCCTAAAGACATGAGGAACAGTCATAGAAAAGACAACCCACCAACAAACACGCACTATTTAATATAATTTTTTTGTCATATGATATCTCATAAAGCTGGACACACACTTGTGTCATCATCATTTCTTTCCTTATTATTTGTTAATCCCTATGGATGTATTTACATTCGACTACCATGAACATGGATTTTTAAAGGCATTACCATCTTGATCAACCGGGCTAGAGACATCTATTCCTCAACTCGATAGTGGAAACTCATATCTTGATCATTCAACCAATGTTGTACCACCAATGACGTACACAATGCAAACTACCTCACCATGACTTAATTGTCATGGTTTTCACCTTACATCAATGTTTGCGATCAAATGACACAAATTGATAATGATCTCAATTCCGGAGACCAATACAAATGCATATAGACATGAACTATCAACGACACCCGCATCATGTGTTGTTTATATTGGTTTGACTATCATCATGATCTCAACTACTAGAGATCATCAATTGTGAAATTTATGAGTAGAAGTCTCAAAAATTACAATCCCCCAACTTCTGATAGTCGCACATTATCTGCGTCCAATCATTATGATGTATATGGACCATAAGAAATTACTTTAATATTACCATCATAGTATATTTAGGATCTCATTATAGATGGGCATGAATGGCCTGAAGGCCTTCATTTTTATTGATTTTTTTATAACCCCCATTCAAGTGATGATGTAGAACCCTTACATGGCCCGTAGGCTTAGTTATTACATGAACCGCAGGCTTAAGTGAAATTACATGACCCGAATGTCTTTTTGGAATTTAACCAGACTGTAACTATAAGGAACTACCCCTCCCCCATCATCAATATCATGATGGTAGCTCTCCACCTTCGCATGGTCGTCTGGCTAAGCTTTTCATGAAAGCACAGATTGGTTCTGATGGCTTAGCCATACCCTATCATTCTTCCAAATCCATTGGTTCTACTCTGGTGAGTGCACCTACTCTGAATCCTCCTCTAGGGATGCTTCTTTTTTGTAGAGTCTGTTTGGGGAAACTGCATGTGTCCCGAAGGCCTTGGGGTGACCCAAAGGTCTTAAAGGTGGCCGGAAAGCTCTAATGTCCTGAAGGCTTGGGTGGCCTAAAGGCCTTAAGGACTCCAAGCCCAAACCGGTGGCCTAAGGTGAATAGTTCTGGCTCCTATATTACCGAACAGTACCTATTGCAGTGCCTATTAAATTACCTTCTATAGTACCACACAATGTACAGTACTGCTGCAGTACCTGCTATAGTGTCTGCTACAGCCCCCCCAGAAAATATTCCTCCGCCTGGTTTTGAACCTGGATCTCGTGGTTTCACTTTAGGATACCTCACCTATTGGGCTGAGGCTCACGTGATTATAGACTGGGATCTTCTATAACCCTTTGATACGATATGTAATATAATGAAATTACAATAAATATAATTGAAACAGATATATTGACACTATCATGGTTAGATAAACACACACACACACACATCAAACTCTATATATGTAATAGTAATTAATGTACATCACACGTTGGGTATAGGGAACCCACTTTCAACAGTATTTTGGATTTTATCCCCATTTATCTATCCCATGTCAAACACAAATCAATCCTTCTAACTTGATTTTATCATGGGTTAATGGATTATTTTCACGTATCATTTTATATTCCTATGGTTAAGAATTGATGAAATTTAATTATTGATCTTTACTTTTTATACTAATAACAATGATTTGAGGCCAACCCAAATACTAGATGAGGTTCATTCCTTATGTTTTTATTTTGGGAATTTCTCCAAACATTCTTCACATGTTCATCATTATTATTTCCTTTAGACAATGGTCTGATGAATACCCAAAAATCCAATCATGTCACAAATAGGTATTTGATAAGATTGATTGTCTCTAAGGGTCTAGATATGGGATGAAAAGCATGATCAAGGTGAGTTTTAGTGTGATGGGAGAACTTGGATGGATAAGAGGAAAATTAGAATTTATTGTTTTGGGGTTTTATCATATAGAGGAGTTGAATGAAATATTAATTTATGAGTGGATTTGGGTGGTGGAAATCCAACCACTAACAATGATGGGGTTCAAAAAACCCCAGATCCATGATCTACAACATGATTGGTGGTATTTCATGTTCTAGAAGTTGTACTATCGAGAATAATAAAACAACCTAGAATTTCTAGATAAATCCTGACTACACCATGTGTATTTCAGTAACACATGAAGTGTAGTCCCTTTTGATTGGCGAATATAGTTTACACATGAAGATAAATATAACATATCGTGTGGTGGAACCACACATCATGTGAACTTAAGTCATAAAACACAATGTTTATAGGGAGTACACACCTACGAGGCCATGTGGTTCAATAATCCATCTATTCCAAGTCACCCACCATGAAACCCGTGGTGGATAGATCAAATTTTATATGGGAGTACATTCTCATGATCCCATATGGCCTCACATTCTGTGTATAGTGGGGAATATATCATATACTTCAGAAGGTGCCTGAGTAAGGGAAGACATCACATGCGGAGTACAACCCATCCCCGACACTCCATGTGATGTGGGGAACACACCATATATTTCTAAAAGTTCATTAGAACAGGTCTATACTTGGACATAGTATACGATGATGACTAGAGAAAACCAACTAGACTAGACAATACATCAAGTTCTAGGATGAACTCTACATGTCATGCACCCATAGTGGACATGTTGTGTATCTAAAGGAATACATGCTTCATGAGAGTTAGACACGAGAAGTGATAGAATTAGAGAGATACACCATGTACCCCATGGGTCACTACATGTACTCTTTTATGGAAAATCTAATCATTGATATTCCACAATGTGTATCCCCATATTTAGGATACAGATTTGGACCTTTGAGTAGTATATCCAAATCAATTTACCTTATAGAATACAACGGTGGATTTAATTTTGGTAGTAGAGATATGGTGTGAGGAGATGCTATTTGGTTTCTTCTCTCAATAATTTTTAGTAGGTGATAGCGATTTGGGGTGATCATCAAAGTGTTACCAGGTTTAGAAACCCTTTAGTCTCACTAGGCCTTGGGTCCCCTATATTCATTACATAAGTAGGGTTGACAAATCCTTATACTACAATCAGTGTGGGACCTCTATCTACAGAGTGAAACCCCTCATCTTTGATCTTCGATGGGTTTGGGTCCTCTACTATAGATTGTTCCCCCTAAAATATGGTGCATAGTGGCATGGAGTCGGTCCTCAATATAGATTCATGATAGGTTACACAAGATACATGGCTAAGAGATGGTTTCCCCTCAGCTATGCAGCATAGTGGTGAGGCACATGTCCTCCACATATATTCTTGTATGGTTATGAATGATGCTGGGAATAATAGTTCTACTATTAGAGTTGTAGGATAACTCCTCATTCTTAACTAGGATGTAGAGATGCTGATCCCCTTTCTCTCTCATTTGGACTTATTATTGAGTATATATGGGTTATTGACATTTTGGTCATTATGGTTATTTTCTCATATTCAGATTGACATACCCTTGTGGTGATGCAATGACTACTCTCTATTGATGCTTTGTGTCTGTTGATTTTGGAGTGTCTTATGAGGTATGTTAATACACAACCCTATATGGTATTTTACCACATGTTTCATTTATTATTAATATAAAAAGTAAATTATAATTGAGTATGGTATACTTAGTATTAGTGAATATTAGTAGTACATTGTGGTGAAGACCATGTTTTGTGGATATACTCTAGGATCTAGAGTTGGGATTTCACATACTCTAATATTTATAGTTGATGTTATTTTTTGTTCTCCGACTATATTTCTATTTTTTTCATGTATTTTTCTCTTTATCTCATTTATATTATACTGATGTACTCTGATACATATTTCTTAGAAGTTATTGTATGCATTATTATACTCTTGATATATATTATTTTTTAATACCTCTGCACTATTTCATGGAGTTTATTATATCCTAGAATTAATTTACTATAGGTTAAATCCCCCCCCCATTTCATCATTATGCCTAATAATAACTTGTTTCTATCCCCTGAACTATTAAAGGTAGGATTGGAGTGTCACATTCAGCATGTCGTAGGTGAGGGGGGCCATGGTGCTTCAGTTCATGACAGAGTGGTATCAGAGTAATTCATCATTGGACCAATGTTTAGAGATTTTATAGTTCTTAGTTTTGGTTTGGTAATAAGGGAAACAATATTAAAGTGTCTCGAGAATGGATCTCAGGCCAATGAACCTAGTATTGGTGTGGCATGCAATGCATCCATTCAACAGGACAATGATAAACTTCTTGTTAACTCGGAACATGTTGCCATTGGTTTTTGGAATAATATTGGTTCATGAATCATATAGTAATGAGATATGGTTTTCATATCCTTCTTGAGCCATCTTCCCATATATTCTCTTTGAGCATGATATTTCTTGATAATTTTCAAGATGCCACTATGATGACAACAAGCTAGGATTTCATGATAGTTTTGTGATGATAAACATTTGAGTGTAGTGTCTGCAATTTAGGGATATATTATTGATTTGTTTCCTTACGGTGTGAAAAAAACATGTGCTACCACCTATTGAGTAGTGCATGATACCACCTCTACGTCCAGGTAGATGATCATCCATATGTTGAGATGTAATTTTATATAGAAAGGTAGGATGATGGTACACATAGTATTATCATGTTACATGAGTTCCAATGACAGATACCACTCAGGTTTCCAATGATCTAGACCCTCAGGTAATGGATTATTGGATCTTGGTGGTTTTTAGAGTCGTCCGGGTTGTATAGAACCTGACTGACTAGATGGTTGATATCACGACCATTCTTCTTCATGGAAAATTAGTTAGTTTTGGTGGTATTGTAAGATGAAACAACTATATTGATTTTTCATTGTGGGTTTCAAAGATATAGATCACCCATGTTTCATGGTGAGATATGCCTACTTATTAAGAAGCAGAGGGTTGGCATGAGTGTGTGGTAAAAAATTACCTCTTGGATTGGCCCCATCTTGAGGGTGGTCCTAGATATGATACTTCTCAAGGGTGATTCATGGAATTATTAGAGTTGTGTGATTATTAATCTTGATTTGGATTTGGGAATAGAAGGAAGAAAGAAATTTCCCCTCTGATACTCGTTCTTATGATGTGATCTGAAATACTATGGCTGAGTCAGTGTCCCCAAAGCAGATAGTGATGAGGAATTGTATAAAATTTCCTTTGAATTGTGCATTTAAGGATTTTTCAATGATAAGGTGTTAGAAAAAATATGGTTAAGGATTGAATTCATGCAAGGGGAAAGATGGATTCACGTATTTGAGGATAATAACACCAAGGCTCCATGTGTGATTGTAGTACTACCTATTCCTTTCTTAAACTACTAACAATGTTTAGTATGCAGCTAAAAGCTACCATATACTGCTAATATCCACCGATATCGGGTCCACCATTTTCAATGAAAATATTCAAGTCATATACATAAGACATGACATGTGTGGATAAATCTCGTGCATGAGGGAGTATAAACATACCCTCAAGACATCCTAAAATCACAAAAAAAAAGAATAAAGAGATAATAGTCAGACCATCACCACGATTGTGTATTAATCAATATAAAAGGAAATAACAATAATAACTTAAACTTTCATAACCCAGATATTCTCAAGAAGAATCCTAGATGAGAGAGAAAGGGGATCTCCATATCCAAATAGAAACTAAGAATGATGAGTCAGATCGATGCTCCGAAGGTCTAAATCTGATGACCGACATAATCAGAAACTATATAAGAAATCATGTAGAGGATCATTACCTCACCACTATGCTCGAAAAAATAGGAGGAAACATATACTCGCCATTAATCTTCTCTAACATCTTAATAATCCATGTGGAGGCATTTCTCCTTGCCACTATGGTATGCAGTCGAGGGGGAAAAATTACCAATGGAGGACCTATGCCTGATGATTCTTGAAGATAAGTGGTGAAAATCTGTAGATAGAGGACCGACACATAGTGTATTAGGGTTTTTTTAACACTACCCATATAAATAGTACAGGGGAATAGTGTTCTGGTGTGATAAGGGTGTTACTAACCCCATTAACACAATCATGATAACACCATATCATTGTCACCCACAAATAATCATTGAGAGATTATTCCTTCTATAATGACCTCATTTCATAATTCTACGAATGAAACAAATACCATGATAACATTATATTTGGAAAACTACTTAGGATAGACTATTCACATTCCTAAATCAAAGTCCAAAAGAAGGAGATACTCAAGGTCAAAGATCAAGGTTCCAACCTGCACTAAAAGAGTACATGACATGTCCCATATGATACATAGAGTATCTCTCAAATTTTAGATATTCCTGCTTCTAACATCACATCGAATTTTTTCCTCTAGATACATGGTGTGTCTACTAGTGGTACAATATGTATAGAGTTTAAACTAGAACTCGGTGTGCCATTTGGTCTAGCCAATGTAATCTGGTTGTTCCTGTGTACTATGGCCATGTATAGTCCCATGTTTGTGAAATTTTATATCTACATAGAATATTAACTACATTAAATAAAATATAGGGTCTAGGATGGCACTAAATTTGTTTCATCTTCCCATTCTAGTGTACATTATGAAGTAAATTTCATGTTCCCCACTATACATTGCATGTTGCGACTATGGTATCCTAGGAATGAACTCTTTATACACACTGACCCATCCACCATGGGTAACATGGCATGTGACTTGCAACACACAATATGTAGCACAACATAACCTCTTGGGAGTGTACTACCGGTACAATTTGAGCTATCCATATAGGTTTTATAGGGTGTGGGGTCCAACCATATGACATTTGATATTTATCTTCATGTGTAAACACTAGCTACCCCTCAGAAGGGACTATACGGTGTGTATTACTAAACTATATGATGCTTAGTCAGTATTTTTACAGGAATACTAAAATATACTATGAATCTCACCCATGTAACATCTTCTACTAGATCCACCTCCATTCAAATCATAGAGCATGGTTTTTGGGTTGACCATCCACCATCGGCGCTGATTGATGGATTTTGACAACCCAAATCTACTCACAAATAAATCCAACAAGCCTCTCCTCCATACACTAAAACCAATGAACAAGAACCCTTGATCTACCTCCGATCCATCTGAGTTCACCCATCACACCACAACACACCCTCATCATGATTTTCATCCTATATCCTGACCTACAGAAATGAACCATTATGCTAAATACCATCTTCAAAATAATTGTTTTCTACTTATTCATCAAACAATCGACAAAGGAAATACCGATGATGAGCGTTTGAAGAGTAATGGTAGAAATGCATAAAATCTGAACACGGGGAATGAAACTCATTCATTATCTAGTTTATAATTGATTTAGTTCTACTATTATGATGAGTGAAGAGAAAATATCAAATATCATAAATTCCAAACTATAAGAAGACAAAATGACACCCATAAATCATCCATTGATCAATGATTCGATCATGTTAGAAATATTTAATAACATTAGACATGGTTTGAAAATGATTATAAAAACCATAATAAAACATCCAAACTATGGTTTGGATCAATCATTCATGAAGAATGGTTCTCCCTTATTCTCATTGGTAATATCCCCAAAAATCCATTATAATAGACAATCTCAACATTTACTGATCTATTGGTCAATGATCCATTGTCTCCATAAATCTCTACTCCACATATACTCCTCAAATATTTAAGGTTATACATCTAATCATATTATTTTTCCATAACCGGGTTTAAATAGGGTGAGGATCTATGTCATGGAAAATAATAACTTATAAATTAATTTATTTTATTATTTTTTCACAAGACCACACTTAATCCAAAAACCCAATACGCACAAAGGTTATGTCACACCTAGGGTAAAACCCACATTATAGATTTAATGGCAGACTCAGAATCCCCATATGATACACCATTCAAGTGTTAATAAACTATTTATGAAAAACAACTCACATTTGTTATAATATATTGAATATTTTTATTATATCAATACCAGGCCTTCCCAGGTGGAAAATTTATGTGTTGAAACCATGATTGACATTGAAAATATTACTCAAAATATTCATGATTCTTACAAGGGAATTTTTTTCCTATATTCTCCCCTATATCACATATTTTCATCATAAAAATAAAAAAATTACTCACAAGTGAGGATACTGAGCTCTCATTAGGGTCTCTCACTCCTATGATTTCTTGTAAATGTTCTCGTACTATCTAAGAACATGCATCCAATGGAATATTTTCCCATGAAGGAGGTTATCCTACCAGTTCTTAGACATAACAAGGGACCTCAAAAAATGCAACTAAACCCTTGATTTAAAGATCTCCATAGATGGAATCATGAAAGAATTTTTGCACATATCTTTATAGTTGTGATCTATGGAATACCTCAAACACCTGCTATAATAGTGGTAGTAGGGATAATTGGTATTATACCTCCCTAATACAATGTTGTAATTAGAAAAAGGGACCATGGACCTAAAATATATCCTTATATGATGTCCAATTATTCATAATCCTGGATGAGGTGGGATCTCTCAGAATACATGATATCCTCATAGAAATCAAAATCCTATCATCATTGGTCTAAAAATAACCCATGATGTCTTTGGGAAGTCCTCATACCCCCTTAGATGAAGTACACCTTCGTAACCACCACTATCCCCAACTCTAGTCCCATAAGAACTGTCTCCCATTGTCTTCAAGAAGCACTATAGTGACATGCATGGTCCCTTGTGAATGACCTAAAATGGTGTTACATTGATGTGGGAGTGATAAATAATGTGATAGACAAACAACACCAATGGTATGTGATCCTCTCTAAAATTTTATAAATCAAATATTCAAACAAAAAGAATATTCTCTAGGTAAAACTATAATCTCAATAGACACTAAGTCCCAGATTTATCCTCCACTATCCCCATAATCATGATGTGCAGTGGAAATCATTGTATAAAATGACAATAGAGGTATCTATATGAATCCAGACTACAACATGTATGCACAAGAATTCCAACTCTCCCTGAATAGCTTCTCTCAGATGATTAAAATGTTAGTAAACATAGTGAGCTAGTCTATGATCACTTTGATAGTGTTGTGACCTATCACTGATTCTGGTAGATCTATTACGAAACCCAAAAGACACCTTTCCATTAACACTTCCATTCAGAAATTGTGGCCTTCAACTACTATTAGGTGATACATCGAGAGATAAACTCGGAAACACACTACAATATTTGTGGACACTCATCCTAATTCCAAAGGATCCCTATATATCCTCATCTCTCGTTGATGTATTGATAAGGGATATAAAATTCCTTATCAATTCCTCTCATAGTGTGACTGGTTTCATCATCCATCCTTCGAAGGATGATGTAATTCCCACTTTTTTAAGATCCATCAATAAATTCTCCTATGGAGTCCTGGTTATGCAATACCTCATAATCAACATCCCTAAGTAGTGCCTCCCAAACTCAATGAAGAATAAGATTAGTAAAAACTATCAACTGTAAATACATTACACCATCCTTATTCTTAAGGTCCAACCATAAATAGGCCCACTACTCTACTACCTCACAAAAATATAGGACATAAAACATCCCCATGATCATATTCTACAATGCTTATTCCCTCATACAAATCTCAAGCTAGCATTATCACAACCATTGTTGTGTCCACTATTACTATAATGTTCGAGAAGACACATCCCAATAAGTGGAACTCTTGAATCCAAAACTAAATCTTTGAGATATCCCCATAATTCTAGCACACTCAATGCATGTCTGAAACCATCACCAAGTGTATCGTGTGCTCCACCTCTAACATTGAGTACACATTGGTCCCATTGAAGAAGACAACCATGGACTAATCCAAGATGAGTTAAGGATCCAATTAATATGTCACCCTAACTATAATTTAACATTTCAATTGCCTAAGGGTATCACCAAGAATTAATAGAAATCATAGAATCTCTAAGAAGTCATGCTTAGTACATCCTCTTATCGCACTCGAAGACGGTGATAATACATCCTGAGGTCAGAGTTTGAGAACCACTTCTCCCAAAACCACTGGTCAAAGAATTCATCGATTCTTAAGGGTGGATAGTCTCTCCTGACAATCACCTAATTTAGGCGACCTCAATCAACACACAACAACATGCTCTTGTATTCATATTAGGTGAACAACACAAGACTTCTTAGTTGGGAACATTGGGTCTAATGATCCCCCTCTATGTAGACTCTCTGATTGTACCATTATCTCTCACAGCTACGAAGGGTTAATGATATTCTAGAATATATATTGGGTCATACATAGTGCAAGTCCATGTAGAAAAAATCTCAATGGGGAGGTAAAACCAAAATATCCTCAGGGGAAATTTCCTCATACCACTCCATCATCATAGGAACTGAAATCTCATAGCATCCACTATGCAAAGGTTTATATTAGCCAAATGATAAGGATTGTAATATATTCTATTAAAAATGAGTTCACTCTACTCTTTTTAATATTATTTGTTACCAAATAATGGTTAATTATATACAACTAACTTGTGTGCACCTCAACCCTTGCTGATAGCATTTATCTAGGAATGCACAATAAGTTGATTTTCCATGTTGAGAGAAACATCATTGGGCTTAACTGGTAGCTATGAAAATATTCCATGAGCGGAACTACCTCATATTAGAGTAAGGTAATGCTATAATTAAATGTGTGTGATCACTAATTCTCTTTATAGGAGCCTCTGAACAATAGGGTCAACCCTTGTGTTTAAAATCACCTTCAGAGAGGATTAGTGATCACACACATTTACTAACACTATAACCTTACACTATGAAAAGATAGATCCTAGCATGAAACACTTCCATATTTAGAAGTGGGGACCAATGATGTTTTATTTTTCCTTGACTAGCTACTTGTTCCCCATGATTAATTGACCTCTACCAGTGAGGGTTTTGGAGCACCCCATTTAGTGGTAATTTTTTTCCTTTATTTAGTAATAAGAATATTAGACAGAGTATGATGAGATCATGTGTAGGAAGATAAAACCAATTACTTATCAATTGGGTAGTATAAACCATAGAGTAGTTGATGATATGAGCATTCAGTTCCTATGATATTGGAGGGGTATGAGGATATTTTACCTAAGGATATTTCTACTTTACCTCCACATTGGGACTTTTTTCGGCATGGACTTGGACTAGTGATGACCCGATATCAATTCTAACTTATAGGATGACCCCATATAGAAGTGAGAGATGAAAATTCGGGTGGGGAGTCTATAGTGTGGGTGATTGTTAGACCCAATGTTCTAACATGGGAAGCCCTGTGTTGTTCTCCTCTGAGATGGATGAGCCTTAATGTTCGGAGTGGATTGTCATCAATTGAATCAGGTGACAGTCATGAGGGACTATCCTCCACTGATAACTAATGACTTATTTGACTAGTGGTTTCAGGGCGAAGTGGCTCATGGAGTTTTACCTCAGGACAAGTGATCAAAAGATCTGAGTGTGAGATTATAATGCAATACGTGTGATTTAATAGAGTCACTGTGGGTGTTTTTAATTCTTATTAATACCCTTTAGTATGTTGAATTCCTTAACAGAGTAAGTGGGACTTGTCAACCATATCCTTAACGGATCATAGATCAGTTCATGGTATTCATCTTCAATAAAACCCTCATGTAATCTACATCAGTGGTGGAGTATGTGATACACTTTATGATAGTACATGGCATTTTATATTATTACCAAATTAATGGTGAGTTCTCCGAGAGATAGTTCTATATTAAGGAGGTCCACTTCTTGATACTTATCCTCTTAGACGTCATATTGACATTGGAACAAGTAATGGTTGTGGAAGTACAAGCTCGAGAGCCACATGAGGGAATAGACATTGTAGTTGATGCTCATAGGGAACTTTTATTTAGGATTTTATTATGTGAGTTAATGGATTAGTTAATATCCTTATAGTCTTCCATTGAGTTTTAGGATGGTGTGGTGTATCTTCATTCAATTGTTGTCCCCATCCACTTCTTCATAGAGTTAGGGAGAAACAACTTAGGGATATCAATTGTGAGGTCTTGATTGACTAGATATCTATTGGACATATTCTTCATTGATATTTTGAAGGTATATAGTACATAAAAATTTCTAGGATGGATGATGAAATTAGTCATTCTGTGGTAGGATGTGATAAGTAGGATTATTTCCATTATTATTAAATATAGCAGAGATGAGAATGTATATATATCTTTTTAAATCTGGTTTGGTGGACATAGATGATTTCACATGTTGCGGATTTTATTTCTTAATGAATCACTTATCAGTAGGTGAAGGTCAAGGTGACCATATGGAGGTGGAAATGGGAAGGTGTCTTTATAGTTTCTTAATAGACCTACTATGATCTGGGATAGGTCAAAAAACATTCTAGGTGATCATAGAATAAATCATCAATTCAACCCACTTCCTAACCATATGAGAGTAGATCTTAGTGGGGAGTCAGGATGTTTATGTGAGTAGGAGGTAGTATAGATTCATAGAGTTACCTTAATGATCATTTCAGATCATGATTCTCACATCATATCATGATTATGGAGAGTATATAGGTTGCCTTTGGGACTCGTTGTCTCCTGAGAACAACGTTTATACACCAAATTAATATACAAGTATGATAGAGAACATAGTCCCTTCAGAACATGATTTGGGTTTGTATGTTTTTTCAGCCATAACTGAGTAAATAATCATCCATCAGTGGAGTTTGCGTATCACAGAAGTTACCAATACACCATTTGTGTGGCACCATTTTAGTTCATGTATGGGGGACCCTATAGGTCCCCACTATACTAGTTGGAACTAGGGGAGAAAACCCTATTGGTAAAAGATATAGTTATAGTGTTGGTTGTGAAGGTGTAGTTCATCAAAGGGAAGATGAGTATGTCCTTAATATTGTAGGGGTGATTTGGGGACTGATGGTGATAGCCATTTGAATTTGATGAGGATATGATTTGTTCTAATAGATATCACATCATCATGGATTACGTAGGTCTATCCATGGTGGTAGCCTTTATATAATGAACCGGGATTTTCATAAATAGATTTTACATCTTTTTAGATAAATATTCAACACATTACATAAACACATTCATGAGGACCATAATAGTTTAGTGCCTTAGCAATCATGAAAAAAAAAAATCCTAATTTGGTTAAATATCTTTAGAGTTTTAGAAAAATATCTTCCCCTTTAGTACTAATCAAATAATACCTTACATAAACATTTCTTCATAAGCTAGGGAAAGAAAACATAATAAAGTGTGAGATTAGATGCATAGTAAGGGTAAATAAGTGGGATATTAAACCATAACATGAATATAAGGGCATGAGAACATTATAATAACCTACAAAACCCATACATTTCATACCAAAGATCAAAATCATGATTAAGGGCATAAAGATTGGCAGTTCATAAGACATGATTCAAAATGAAATCAAATTTCCTAATCCATGAGAACATAAAATTAGCCTAAGACATGGAATTATGGAATAAAAATAAGAATAGAAAATCATTTCCATAGTAATCAAGGATAATTTATAAGGCTATAATAATGGAATGGGTTTACTCTACAAAACATCTTATCACTCAAGGCTCACTTCAAAGACCATCATATTGGACAAATAACCTTACTAAATTGTGTGCACTCCCTAATCAATTCATATCCATCCTATATGATACTAATCATTAGCTAATTCATTGGAGGTAGATATAGGTCCCACCCATCTCATAATGAAAACATATTTATGTGTTCCAAAAGATCATAAATCATTCATCATATAATAACTCACTAAATAAAATGGGTTCCATAAAAATTTCATCACATCATAACATGTGTAAAAGTGACATGTTTCATAATCATATCATTATTTCATCATAGAATAACCTATTAAAAAAGAAGTGGGTTTAATATGAATATTTCTATAGTATATCTTGTGAAAGAGAAATAAGTTTCGTAAATATTATTCCATCAAAAACATAAACAATTTAGATAATTAATAAAAATGGTATCCTTGGTTAACATCCCCAGTAAACAATAAGTTACATCAATTGATTTTATCTTAGTTTGAGAATTATTTCTAAAGATAAATCACATATAAAATTACTTGAGGAATATATATTTTTTTATAAGTCACATTTTAAAACCAAAAATATTTTAAAAATAATTTACCATGAAAATAAAGATGAAAAAATTATAAATGAATCATTAAAAATAATTTAAAACATTTCCTGAGGGAAAATAACCTTTCCCCTTTGAAAAAAACTTTTAAAAACATAAAACCTTTTCAAAATACTTTTATTTTAAAATAAATATGAACACTTATAAAGGAATATTTAAAAATCATTTAAAACATTTCTTAATGAAAAAACCGATCCAATTTGATGAAAAATTAAAACATAAAACATTTTCAAAACACTTTTATTTGAAAATAACCTTGAAAGCTTATAAAGAATGATTCAAAAAAATTTTAAGACATTTCTTGAGGAAAATACATTTTCCTCTTTGAAAAACACATTTTCAAACAAAGAACAATTTAAAAATAATTTTCATTGAAAAAAACCACGAAAACTTATTAAAGAATATTAAAATCAAATAATATTCATGATGACATGATGTTTTTTTCATGTCGTACACATTAAAATAAAGTTTCCTTTCTCATTTTTGGTAAACTCAAAACATTAATTGTTTCAAAAATTAAATGAATATTCATTTAATTTTTTTAAAAAAATTTAAATTTATGTAAAATTTATTTTCAAATCATAGTTTCATAATAAAAGTTTTTTAAATTTTTTTAGAAAAAATAATTTTGGAAGAAATCAGGTATCTGGCTGGAGAAGGGAATAATGGGATATTTTGAAAAAAACATTTCCTCAATTATTTTTAGTACCAAAGAGTGGAAAATTGTACTATTACTTGAAAATATAATTAATCAAAAGAGTTTAATAAAATTCATGAGTTTTTTGAGTGATGAATACTATAATTTTATCATTGGAAATATAATCATAATCAATGTTGATAAACAAAGTGATTGTAACATAAAAATATTTACCACTTTGGAATCATGAGCACATAAACCCCATGAAGGAATATCTTAAATGAGACATAAAATATAAGGACCCAAACATTTATCAATTGAGAATTTCCTTCTTAAAATAATTTCATATACTATAAATAACATAAAATCACATAGAGAATAAAAAATAAATTTTATAAATGAATGAATAATCAAATAAAGATATTTTTATAAATTAAGGAATATATAGAATAGTAACATTACCCATAGAATAGTAACCTGGCCATTAAGAGTAGTAATCTGGTCAATAGAATAGTAACCTCACCTATGAATGTATAACTGAAATTCATCAATATTATAAATGAATATATTTTAATTATACAATAGTATATGTAAATAAATGTTTTAAAAATGATAAATTATGTTCATGTATTTTTGTAAAATAAAAATGTTTATTTATAATTTTATAATTAATAAAATGTTTTGAATTTTTTTTCTTCTATAAAATAGATTCTAAGGTTAATATTTTTTATATTATAATTATAAGATATTTCTATAAGACCTTAATTTATATTTCAAAGTGTCCTAAAATAATTTATAACATTAAAATTAGATTGTTTTTGAATAATTAATGATTTTAATTAAAAATCCAATTATAATATTTAGAAAATTAGTTTCTTAAAATTGATTCCATTTTAGAAATTAGCACATAGAAAATTTTCAAGGGTGATTTTTTGGTAATTTTATGAGATACATCAATTTTATGATGAATAGTAATAATACAATTTTTAGATAACTAGTGCAACTTAAATTACATCATTAATGATGTATTAGTGAAATAATGATTTTTATAACTTCATGTTTGGATATTATATATTTAAATTAAAAAATTATTCATTAAAATACTATAAAATCAATTTCCAAACCTAGAAATTATTTTCCAAAACCTCAAGTCAAAAGTGATTCATTAAAATAACAATTTTTCCTACTTTAATTTTTAATAAGATAATGAATTTGAGTTATAAAGGTATTCTAATGTCTTAAAACTATTATATTATATTAATATATTAATTATATTTTAAAAAATTTACTATTAAAAGTCTCACCTTTGATATAATTTTTTATTCTAAAAAAACCCATTTCCTTAAGTATAAATTACCCCTCTCCCTTCCCTTGGAAAACCACTCACTCCACACATTTAAAGGACAATTATCTACCAAGAAATACTTATTAATCCTATTACAAAACCTATCGATGTTCTAGATACATCCAACTCCAATCATCATGGGATTTATAGTGTTTCACAAGAGAAACCACACTGAGGAAGGATCAAGTCCCTATTAATACTTCCCTTTTTCTTATTCTCCTTTTTTTTCCAGTTCCTTTAAAAACCATAAAATATAAAATTAATTATTCATTAAGTTAAAATTAAATTAATGATTTTAACCTACTTTAAATATAATTTAAATTACATATATAAATTTCATACTCCCTTTTCCATCTCTTTCAACAACGTCTTGTTAAAGGTCAACTAACCACCTACAGAGACATTACAAAGAAAATTATTATAACCAACTTCATTGATGGAAAATATGAATTATATTTAATCTATAAAAATTAACTTACATGTATTCTATGATTTTGAAATTAATTATACTAATATTTATTTTATATTTAATGAAATAGAGAAATTAAAGAAAATAGAAAATTTTATGAAAAACATGATATCAAAATGCTTCACTTTCATCAATAAAATAAATAAATAAAAACAATACAATGATTATAATTTATAAAATTTGTATAAATGACTCTGATTCACTTCTATATCATTTTTTAAATAAAAATACATTTATTATTCAGGAGGCACAACAGTGACATAATTAAGCATAAATTAAGGTAATGGGATTCTCAAACCCAATTTACATTCTTTGGGTTATTCCAATTTCCTTTAAAATTTATGTTTTTATGTTTTTTAATTGTTCTAACATTTTATTTTTTAGAATATATATGTTTCTAATATTGTTTTAGGAAAAATAAAAATATTTAAAAAAGAATTTTTTTTTCTAAAACATATTTTAACTCCTCTTGAGTTGTTTCTTCTTCATTAAAGAATAATGAATCTTATAAAAAATATGTTTTCACATTTCTCATTTGGGAACCCATGAGTTTATTAATGAATTTATGTTTTATGAAATGAAACCCATTCATTTCCTTGGGTTATTTTATTTCTAATATTGATATACCTTCTATATGGAAAGAATGATTATTTAAATTCTTTAATGTGACGGGTGTACCAAGAATTATGTAGTGCTCTAATAAATTGGGTTTTGTAATGAATCACATGAGATAATATGAAATATACATGAAGAAGATGCTATATTTGTTCAAAGTGATGATATTTTGATTATTCACATATGTTATGCGTGAACATGATGTTATATTTTTTCACAACTATGTGTGGTGTTTGACCACCAAGACATGTTGTTTTATTTTTATGCATTTCCCCAATTACATACCTTTATCTAACATTTACTATCATGATTATTATTGTTATACAATGATTAAGTTATGGGGATAATGATCATTATCACCTATGTTACATTGTTACATGTCTTTATTTATCCTCTTATAGGTATTTTAGCTCACCCCTTTCATTCATTTATATCCTTAGGTGATTACTTGTTCGAAGAAGACCACAAGGGAAAATAATAATCCTGGGAAGAAATAATTAAGTAAATTTTATGTTTTATTATGTAAATGTGATAGATGAGAATTACATTTCGAAGACACTAAACTATTTGATCTTGGATTTGTAACATTATTATGTTATTTATCTTTAAAATGATATAATAGTCATGTTTGAAATTTTAGGATTGCTGTAGTTGGTATAGAAGCATGGTTTATTTAATTTTTGAATTGTAATTAGAGAATATTGGTGAAAACCCCTAGTATGAGACTAAGTATAAGTATGAACTTAAGAAAATTTGTTTTAGAAAACTTTTTAAACATAAGAATCCCATAAGATATTCCTTTAGAGATAATTTTAAAAAGGAATAAATTATTTATTCTTGAATTTTTGAATTTTGTTTAATTCAAACCTATTATATTTTAGAAAATGCTAGGAACCATGAGAAACTAGGCTAACAACCCATGTGAGGGATAATGTAGAGAATGCCTAAATGATTTCCCCAATTCCTTAAGTGGTGGTGTAAGAACCCGATTTTTCACTCAAGTATGGATCCTTAAAATTTTGGTCTAATTATTTATTTTAGACAAAATATGAAAACCTAATGGGTTAGAAAAGGTCTTATGGGTTTTTGGAGCTTGTTCGGAGCCTGGAACACATATTTTTGGGGAAACTGGCCATGTTTCATGGTTGGAGCACAATTTTCCTAACCATACGGATGATCAATTTTTAGATAGAAACTTGTATCATGGTTTGTGCATGGCCATGTGGACTAACCATGCAAGTTCCCCTTCTACCAATGTAACTGTGCACATTCCATATTCTCAATAAATCTTCCTTTTTAACCTTAATGATCTAATTAGATCCCTACTTCTTCCCTAATCTGAGAACTAGAAGGATTAACCTATTTTGCTTTATTTTTGGATCTTTTTGAAGACCTAAAGTAGGAATAATGATAACACCTTCTTTCTAGATATGATCAAGCTTACATTAATCACATTATATGTGCAACAGTTAGTAATCGAGTCTGTTTAATCCTTTATCCTTCTCTTTTTATATTAACCTAGTTATTATGGTGTGACCGTTTATCCTATTTTTTTACATCTAATCTAATCTGAGCCAAATAAAGGGCCAATACCAGAGGAGGAGAGTATTACAAGCCTAAGGTGGGTGGTCTATAACTGATCCCAATGTTCTTTGATTTTGGAATTGCCATGTGGGCCCCAACAATTTCATAGGTTTCCTTTTATAAAATTTATATTCCATTTTTATACTCATTTAAACCATGTGGTTATTATCTTTCCATATATTTGATTAATTGTTTCTGGTTATTACCACAACTACATCCATCCCATGTAGGATTTTTTTCTACAATTGGGTTTTTAGTATGTGATATGTTTGAGCCACTGTTCGGGTGTGACTTTTCTTGACCATTCTAAGGGTGATATTTCCTATATTAAATGGATTGATTTATATTTTTAAAAGCATAATGGAAAGTACCATGTATTATCACCACTTGACCCTCCTAAGGTAAGTGCATCAATTGATAATTAAATGTGAAAAATAAATTGGAGAGTATACCAAGTATATGACTTGACCAGATTAACTATAAATGATTAATAGGTATCATGTACATATCACCAATTAAAACATTAATAGAAGGTAACAAAATTAAACTTTATTATTGAATATTATTTAAATTAAATTAATAAAGTTTCATGCTACTTGGACATGTCACACTAATAAAAGGCAAGGTGTGGACAAAATGGACTTATTGATTAATTATTACTTGAATAAAGGTTGCATGCCACTTGAACTTATCACAATAATGAAAGGAAAGAGTTGAACCAAATGAAATATTACATGAATTCAATATCAAATATTAGTGGATTCACTCGATATTGCCTTGGATTCTGATCGGATAATGCCATGAGCACTTGAGAACCCCATTTCGATTCAAGGATACTTCTTGCATAGGTTAAGACCCACCTAGATCCCAATCCTTGTATATTCTTTGGATTCCTGATATGATACCATTGGATCCCTTACATATTATCATAGGATGACTTAGATACACTCTTTGGAGCTAACATTGACAAGTATGTTCCATTGTTAAATCCCATTAGGCACAATCATTTCATTGCCTTGTTTTACCTTGGATGAACTCCTTCGACTCGGTAGGCGTCTCATTGTGGAATTCCTTGGACTACACTCCTTAGATTACACTATTACCCCAAGCCAGGATATTTGTTATTATTGAGTTGGAGACCCCTGAGGACTACGTCACCTTGTTTACTACCTCAGGAATTCGCATTAAAATATCATTATAGGTTTCCTTGTTATATCTTGTAAACTTTACTATTATTTTCATGTGGCTTATTTATAAACTGGTAACAATAAAATAATGAATTGGTTACATGTTTAGATACCAACCGAGATCTAAAAAAGGTACTTGGGGATTTAGTTACATTGCATTGCTTGACATTATATATGCATGCTTGCACACTGTTACATTTCCATTGCACATGTTGGATGTTATAGGAACTATTGGTTATGGCCCACTGATATTTATCTCACAAACTCTTCAGGCATTGTTTGTTACATATATTAGATTATGTGGTTGTAGTTTTTTACAAATGGAGGCATATGGCTTCAAACACTTGGTTTCTTACTGTTTAGTATGGAGCTTGACATCAAATGACTGAGCCAGAGCTCAGGATGCTTGGGATAATATTTTATTTCATTTATATTTTTGTTGAACATGTTATTATAAATATATTGTATCCATGTTTTCCAATTTTCTAGTGACTTGACATATGATCATTTGTGGAATTATATTCAATTTGTTTCAGTTATTGTTACTGTTGTCTCTATTTTCCACTGTACCTTCTATTTAATTATATTGCTTCCACTATTTACCTATGTTTACATTTATCAGATGCGCTACACTTTGGTAATGAGGGAATAGTCTCCTCGTGGTCACACCCTAGGCCCTCTCTACTAGTCGGCAGCCTTTCGCATTCAAGTAGATGTGCTTGAGGCCATGTGGCCCACCAGGCTCGAGGTACCTATTAGCCAGCATCTGGGATTGGTACGTCACAATGTGGAATCAAAGGAAGGTTCCTTTCTTACTTTAATATTCAAGGATAATAGAATGGAGATAAAATATTCATGGGACTTGGTCATAAGTCATACTTGGGTGTTGCGAAACCATGTTTGAGGTAAAAACCAAGTTTCCTAAATTACAATTATTTTTATGCTTTTTCCTATTACAGTTGATATTATTTCACCATTGGGTCACACACATGTTGCATGGAGTTATTGATACTATATCTGAGGATTTTCTTTCATCCTTGACATGATTATATGAGGACAAGGAGCATTGTTACATGAATAATTATAGGCACATAGAATTTTCATATCACATATATTGTCAGGCCATATAGGCACATTTCACTACTTTTCATTGCTTGATATGACTATAATTTTTGAGTGATTTTGGGATAGTTAGCTGATGATTGTATAACTATTGGTTTCCATTGAGTGATTTCCTATCTCAATTCATGAGGTGTATGTGGTCTCATGGGTTGGGATGAGTAATTTACCGAGTTGATCCATTCAGTTAAAAATAAATGGGTATCATTTCTAGTGATAAGGTGCATGGGAACTGATTCACTAGAAATGGATATACAATATAATGTGAATCAGGACATCTAAAATGAATTTTTTAGACATCCTTTTCTCGTGTTGTAACATTTATGAAAGGTAAAAGAGTAAACCTGAAAAATTAAATATAAAATTAAATGAAACTTATACCTGAGCACTTACTGATACTTGGAAGTCTAAGCGGGTAGTTGGTGTAGTATGTCTTGGGTAGTGAGTTTTCTTACATTCAGCTTCCACTAGTGATGATATCTTTCTGCTTAAGCTTATTCTAGGGTGTGTACTTGGAATTTTTAGACCAATGACGATACTACATCCCTAAATTGTATTCCAAGAAGGTGGTAACGACCCCACTCCAGATGTGTTAGGCCCTAAACCACTACACTTACCTCCATGAGTGCCACATAATGCACCGCCTATTGTACTTGATCTGGGAACTAATTTCAATGTTCAAGATAGTTTGATGCATTTGATATAATCCATTTATGGTTCTCCATGGCTTGGCCTATGATGGATCATTTGACTCATGAGTTCTAGCAGCAACACAATCCTACCTTTTCAATGGATGAAAGTCTGAAGGCTATCGATTTTTAGCTAGAATCCACCCTATATATCTTTGCGCATCAAAAAATTCTTATAGCGGGTGAAGTCAAGATTTTCACATACATGATTCAGGATTTATCCAAGCATTGGTGTGATGTGATTTTCCAGGATGGTCGTCATCAGGGCATAGTAAGGCATGATTTCTAGACCGCCTTCTATGATCAGTTCTTTACTTAGATGCTAAGAACCTAATAATGGTAGAGAGTTCATGCATCTTGATCAGGTTTCTATGTCAGTTATAGAATATTCATCACATTTTATAGAGTTTTAGTTCTTTTTAGCGCTTCTAGTCGGTGATAAGCTTTTGTGTGCTAGACACTTTGAGGATGGGATCTAGTACACCATATGTACACATGTGAATGACTTTTTCCTGCCTATGTTATCTGATATATTCAATTAGTCTCTTATAACTAAGAACAACCTGAGGGGTGGAAATATAATAGGGGATAGCGGATCAATGCCGCAGTCGGCCAACATTTCTTCCGATTGCATGAAATTTTCCCTCAAGGTTTCTCATTAGGGTAGTGAAAACAAGAGTTCCTGTTTCGATAATTATAAAGTGTGTCATCAGTGTGGATGATAGGGGAATTTGAAGCCTCAATTTGATAGATACCCAATGGAGGTCTGGGATTGTTTCCATATAAATCATCATCATAATTTCTGTTGAACCATTTCACCATCTACGAATGGAAAAGGATCTACACCAGCTCTATATCCAGGAGTGAGTTCTTTTATGCAACATTAGGCGAGGAGTTTGAATAGCACAAGTATGTCTGGATGAGGAGGAGGTCATGGACGTGGTATCCAGTCCCTTGATCACCATAAGGACTAACATAACAGTTACAATCATGGTAGTCAATTAGTTACATAGGTTCGTGGATCATGTCAGTTAAATTCACTACAATAGATACCCGAGGATCAGGCTATGAGACCATATACAATATGAGGTACTATTCATGTAGAATATACTATAGAATTTTCTTTATTTGATATATGGGATTTGAAATCTTTTATCACTATATCTATTGTGGAGATTCTCAGACTATAGATACAGTATTATTGTGGTTTAATGATCTTAGATACACTGTTAGGCATACGAAAAAAAAGACATACACGAGTGTAGGGACTATGTGCTTAAGGTAGGTAGTTACCCTTTGTTATGGAATCTCTTTGTTCTCATGATGATAGACTTTTATGACATTCTCATGCTGAACTGGTTGGTTCACTATCATAATTTTATAGACTGCTATCGTAGTAGGGTATCTTTTACATCACTAGAAGGTAGCAGTTATCTACATAAGGGTTAGTGGGATATACAAGCTGGTATAGTGGGATTAGAGCATCATGGGATAGTTGGGGTGACTGCCTAGATTGAAAATCTCTTTATGGAGGATCAGGGTTTACATAAGGGTAATTTCACTACAATAATAAATTGTTTCAGGGATGTATTTCCTGTTGATTTTTCTTGATTACCTCTTGATAGAGAGGTAGAGTTTACAATCAAGCTTGTTCCAGGAGTAGCTCCAGTGTCCATTCCACTATATAGGATGGAACCTATAGAGATTTAGGATCTCAAGAACCAGTTAGAGGATTTAGAGGCCAAATGTTTTATACGGCCCAATATATCCTCTTGGGGTTCCCCTTTACTTTTCTCCAATAAGGTCAGTAGAACCTTATGTCTATGCATTGATTAGAGTAAGTTGAACCAAATGAATATCAAGAACAAATATCCTTTTCCTTGAATAGATGGTCTTTTTGATCAGCTCTGAGGAGAAAAGATCTTCTCCATGATCGAACTGAGATTGGGTTATCATCAGGTATGATTCGGTCCATCAGATATAGCTCATACAACTTTCCATAGTAGGTATGGCATGTACGAGAACATTATTATTCCATTCAATCTAATGAGTATTCTAGTCATTTTCATTTCTATGATGAATAGGGTGTTCCACCTATATTTGGATTCTTTTGTCGTGGCCTTTTTGGATTAAATGTTAGAGTATTATCACACTCGTAGTGAACATGAAAAACATATTGGGATTGTTCTAAGACCAAGAGAGAATCATCTTTATGCCAAAATCTAAAAGTGCCACTTCTGGATGAACAACGTTCACTTATTTGGTCATATAATATCTTAATTAGGCATATCTATAGACCTAGAAAAGGTTAGTGATGTAACTTCATGTGAGCATCCAAAGAATGTGTTAGATATAAAAATTTTCTTATGTTTGGATGGATATTACAAGCCTTTCATATATAAATATTCTTACCTTACTTCACCTATTAATGGTATTACAAAGAAGGTTGTCAAGTTCCTTTGTTCAGAAGAATTTGAAAATACTTTTCATGATCTAAAAGGGAGGCTTTTATCGACACATATTCTGAATGTTCTTGATCTAGGAATAGGTTATCCCATATTCTGTGATGCATTAGGCATCATCCTAGGAATAATGCTGATGTAGAAGGAAAACAAAATTTATTAGGGATATCAGAAGTTGAGGCCTCATGAGAGAAATTACCTAATGCATGACCTTGACCGAGTATCAGTTTTCAATGCCTAATTTTATTGTTGACATTATCTATTGGGTGAGCACTTTGTGGTGTAAAAAGACCATAAGATCATCAAATATATCTGTACTCATCATGAATTGAACATCAGACAATGGAGATTGGTAGAATATCTACAATCCTTTGATTTTGTGTTTTCCCATATGCTTGGGAAGGGCAATGTGGTTGAAGGTGCATTGAGTCAGAAAAATCAGGTACAAACAGTAAAAGAAGCCAATGATGAATGGAAGTTAATGAACATGTTCTCTAAGTTTCTCCTAGAGTTTCATGATGGCCATGAGAAGTCTTATCTCTCATCATTGACAATTACCTCTTCCCTCCTAGATAAGGTGATGGGTAGAAAATTTTTTAGATCCTGAATGGTTGGTTCTCCATTAGAGTATATCTGGAGATAACCCACCTCCGGATTGGTCTATGGATTGAGACAACATCTTGCCTCTATGTGGACATATCTGGGTTCCTATTGATATGAGAGAGGATTTTATGAAAGTGTCTCATGCCTCTTAGTGGGATGTTCATCTAGGAATCTTGAAGATGTATTGAGTCATGAAATTCCAATATTGGTGGCCTGAGATGAAATGTAAGATAGAAGGATTTATCACTACTTGTTCCGCCTATAAGTAAATGAAGGGGGAGAACCAGAGACCTGCATGCTTGTTATAACCACTTACAGTCCTTTAATGGAAATATTAAGATATTGCCAAGGATTTTTTAGTCAGATTACATAGGTCACCGAGGGGTAGTGATGCTACTTGGGTAGTCACTGACTAACTAACAAAATCATCCCACTTCATTCTTATTCAGGTGACTTTATTAGTTTATGAGGTAGGAATATTGTATTAATGTAAGATCATACAGCTAAAATTTGGTAATAAGGGAATAGTCTCCCCACCCACACACCCTAGGTAGGTGAGATAGTCCTACTAGGTCCTCGTCTCATTCAGGAGACTTCAGAGTTGGTTCAACTGATCAGAAAGAATATGATTACTACCTAGTCTAGATAAAAATCATATACTGATCGTTGTTGACAACCTATAGAGTTCATGGTTAGGGATTTTTTTCCCTTCGAGTATCACCCAGGATGGGGTATAGACAGTTATAGAAGTAAGGGAAGTAATCTCCTCATTATGTAGGGTCGTATGAGATTCTACAAGGAGTTGGGATGGTAGCCTATAAGTTTCTAATACATCTATGGTACCATTATATGAACTGAATATTCCATGTTTCAAAGCTTATCTAATATCATGTTGACCTGTCTCATACTTTTGATCACGAGGAAGTTGAATTATATGTTTATTCAACCCTTGAGGAGCATCCACTACATATCATTGACCAGAGCACTACAGCTCTCTTAGGGTGTCTATCCCTCTAGTACGGGTGCTATGGTAAGACAAACACATGCAGGATGAGACTTGGGAGTTGGAGGCTGATGTACGTTCCCAGTGGTAAGAATATTTCTCAGACAGTGTTTCACCACCCTTTGAAGGTGAACACAGGGATGAGTTATTTTAAGGGAGAAGACCATAAGAACCTGGTTATCAACTTAGGTATGGATCCTTTAAAATTTTGGTCTAATTCTTTACATAGGACCTAATATAAATTCTTATTGGGTTAAAAATGGTCTTATGGGTTTCTGGGGCTTGTTCGGAGCCTGAAACACATCTTTTTGTGGAAACTGACCATATCGCATGGTTGCAGCACGATTGGCGCACAGTTTGCTTAACCGTGTAGATGGTCAATTTTCAAATAGAACCATATTCATGGTTTGAGCACAATTTTGTGGCCTATCCATGAATATTACCCTTCTTCCTAGGTAATCATGCATGGTTTGAACACGGTATTTTAAATCGTGCGGATGAACCGCGCACACACCGTTTTCTGGGTAAATTTTTCTTTTTACCTTAATGATCTAATTAGATCCCTCTTTCTTCCCTAACTAGAGAACCAATATGATTAACCTATTCTCTATATTTTTGGAGATTTTTGAAGACCTAAGGTAGGATTTAATAGAACTTATTCTCCCAGGATCCAATTGAGGTTCAATTCATAACATTGGATGTGCAACGATAAGTACTCATGTCATTTAAGCCTTCCTCCTTCTCTTTTTCTCTCGACCTAGTTATTGTGGGGTGAATGTTTTTTTTTCTTAGATATACTCTTATTCAATCCAATTCAAGAAAAAATACCATAGGAGGAGATTTTTACATGCCAACAGTGGGTAGTCTGCAACTCATCCCTCAAGTTCATTGATTTTGGAATTGTCGTGGGGGGTCCATCGATTTCATAGGGTGTCATTTATAGAATTTATATGTCATGATTATACTCATTAGAACAATATGGATATGATATTTAAATATATGTGGTTAATTTTTAGTGGTTATAACCACAAATCCATCCATACCATGTAGGATGCTATTCCATAATTGAGTTTTTAGTATTTTACATGTTTGAGAAACCATTCAGGTTTGACTTTTATTGACTAGTATAAGGGTAATATTTCCTATATTAAATGAATTGATTTATATTGTGAATTTATTAATGGAAATTAACATGTATTATCACCACTTGACCCACCTAAGGAAAGTGATTAAATTGATAATTAAAAGTGAAATGGAAATTGGAAAGTATACCAATTATATGACTTGACTTGATTTACTGTGAATGTTTAATCGGTTTCTTGTCCACAAAACCACTTACAACATTAATGGAAGGTATAAGAATGAATAATAATTATTGAATATTTATTAAATGGAATTAATAATGGTTTCATTTTTCTTAGCCTTGTCACACTAATGAAAGGTAAGGATTGGACCAGATGGACTTATTGATTAATTATGACTTGACTAAAAGGTTGCAAGATGCGTGAAATTATCACAGTAATGAAAGGAAAGACATAAAATAAATGAAATATTACATGACTTAAATATAAAATAAGAGATTCATGACTTGAGATCACCTTGGATTCTGATTGGAGTGTTCCATGAGCACTCAGGAACCCTGTTCTAATTCAAGGATATGGCTTGCATAGGTTGAGACCCACCTAGATCATGATCCTTATCTATTCTTTGGATTCCCAGAATGACACTGTAGGATCCCTTACATATTATCATAGTATTTCGTAGATACGCTCCTTAGATCCATCATTGACAAGTATGTGCCATTATTTATGCATATTAGGCCCAGTTATTGTACAACCTCATTTTACCTTGGATATACTCTGTAGACTCGATAGGAATATCATTGTAGAATGCTTTGGACTATGATCCTTATCTATTCTTTGGATTCCCAGAATGACACTGTAGGATCCCTTACATATTATCATAGTATTCCGTAGATACGCTCTTTAGATCCATCATTGACAAGTATGTGCCATTATTGATGCATATTAGGGCCAGTTATTGTACAACCCCATTTTAACTTGGATATACTCCGTAGACTCGATAGGAATATCATTGTGGAATGCCTTGGACTATGATCCTTGGATTACACTCTTACCCCATGTAACGTTATAGTTATTATTGAGTTGGCTGCCCTTGAGTTCTATGTCACCGTGGTTATTACGTTTGGAGTTCACAATTAAATACCATTATAGGGTTGCTTGTTACATATCAAGACCATTATTAATTTTAACATGTGAAATATTTATAAACTGGTAGCAATAAAATAATGACTTGGTTACATATTCATACATTAGCTATGAGGTGATGTAGGTACTTGGGAATTTAGTTACATTGCACTGCTTTTACTTTATATATACATGCTTGTACACTGTTACATTTCAATTAAATAGTTTATATGTTATAGACACCACTGGTGATAGACCAATGAAATTTATCTCACACCCTCTCCCGGAACTATATGGTACTTGGAGTAGATTACATGGTTGTAGGTGTTGAAAAATGGAAGCATAGGTATTCAAACACTTTATTGCTCGTTATTTAGTATGGCAGTTGATATCAGTTGACTGAGCCAGGGCTTGGGATTCTTGGGATAGTCTTTGATTTCCTATATTTTTTTTGGAAAATGTTATGTATGTTGTCATGTATCAATGTTTTCTAGTATTCTAATGACATGACAAATCATCAGTTTTTGAATGCTATTCCAATTGTTTTAGTTATTGTTACTGTTGCCTCTAGTTTTTGATGTGCCTTCTATTTACTTATATTGCTTCCACTATTTTCCTATATTTACATTCATCCGCTATGCTAGACTATGGTAATAAGGGAATAGTCTCCCCATGGACACACCCTAGGACCTCACTACTAGTCACTAGCCTCTGGAATTTAGGGAGATGCATTTGAGGACATGTGGACACCCGGGTTTGGGGAACCTATTAGATGGCATCCATGTACAGTAAGTCACAGGTGGAGTCAAAAATTTCCTAGATATTCTTTCCGAGCTATCACAGGCTATGAACAATTTCATGAATAATGTGGAATGCCTACATTCCCCTAAGAGGGATCAAATGGTTATCGATTCTTTTATGTGAAAATGACCGCTGAAAGTTTGTGGATCATATGATCTTTTTATCATAGAATAGTGCGTCAACTCAATGGAGAACATATTTTTGTGATTCACTGTTCTAAGATAGAGAAGGTGGCTATTTTATTTTATTGTTTAGATATAGAGTCTGAACAAAGGTGGGTGTTGATTAAGAATTCCAATAAGAAGAATGAAATTGAAGTAATGGAGTTGTAATAATTTAATAAAATATATGTTAGTAAGGATTTTCCATGAACTCTTTTGACAAATATGGAGATATAATTCAAATATATGAGGAAAACGAAGGTGAATCTAACATGGATTACAAATAAAATTTCAAATGTATGGTAAGGTATGCCTTGGGTTTTTTTATGAACAATGATATAAAAATAGATAGATTATTTAGTTGTCTAAAACCACATTTTAAATAGCTCTAGAAATCCAAGACTTTGGGAATTATGAAGATGTGGGTTGATGTGCTCTAAATGTGGATATGGTGTTTGGAGAATGGTCCCCTGGCTATGGATATTAGAACCAAAATATGGGGTTTCAAGTAGGAGTATCTAATGACAGAGGTGAAAAGAAAACTCAACCACTCACGTGTTAAAAATGTGTGAAGAAGCATCATGAGAATTTCCTCAAAGGGATGGGGAATTGCTTAAAGTGTGGGGGATATGGCCACCAAGCTCCTGAATGTCAGAAAGATATGAAGAATCCAACCAATATGATGGATGAAAGGAGAGAACCACACATGGTTCAATGCTTAAACTATAGCGATAAAGGGAACTATGCATTCCAGTGCACTAAACCTAGACAACTTGAGGATAGTCAACATCAACAACCACCAAAGGAAAAAAGAGAAAGAAAAATATTATGCCATCTCTACTACTAAGGTGGTGAAAGGTACACTATTTATTCATTCATGAATAGAAAATATAATTTTTTATTCCCATTCTACACATTCATTATTATCTTGTATGTTTAGTAAAACTATTCAAACATCACCTCAAAAATATAGAGGTTGAGTTATCTGTGAGAACAAAAATTGTGAAATTATTGCATCCGACATATATAAATCCTCCCCAGTTAAATATTTTGGAATAAAAATCTCATAAAATATTGTATTACTTACTTTATTGGAGTTTGATTATATTTTGGTCAGGTATTGTCTATATTTATAAAAATCCAACATCATGTGTTGGGAAAGGGACATCACCCTTCACATCCCGAGGCATATTCCAATTCCATACAAGTGTACTAAAGAGGATGAATATCCTTTATTTTTATCATCTCCATTTTGGTTATTATTTATTATAAGAAAGAATATATTTCTCAGATGATTGCGACAAATGAGAGAATCATGCTTTAAGACATTCCCATTACGTGGAACTACACAAATTTATTCCCTAAAGAATTCCTTGGTCTTCATTTTGATTGAGAGGTTGAGTTTTCAATTGAAATTATTACTGAATCTCTACCTATATCAAAGTTACCTAATAAGATGACCACCACTGAGTTGGAGGAACTGAATAAACTATTACAAGAGAATCTGGATAGAGATTTATATAAGAGAGTGATTCACTATGGGGTGCACTAGTCCTCTTCCTCAAGAAGAAGGATGGATCGATCTACATTTGAATTGATTATAATTAAATCAAAAGAAATCACAATAAAGAACATATATCCACTTCCATGAATAAATGAATTATTTGATGAACTGTGTGGGGCCAAGTATATCTCTAAGGAGGATCTTTATTCAAGATATCACCAATTAAAAAAGAGGAAGAAATATATTCCTAATACTTACTTTAAAACATGGTATGGACACTATGAGTTCATAGTAATGACTTTTAGATTCACTAATGCTATAACAATATTCATGGAATTAATTAATAGATTATTTAGAGACTACCTTTAATTTTTTTGGTAGTATTTATTGATGATATTATGATATTGTCCAAGAGAAAAGAACAACATGGGGAGAATTTGAATACAATGATAAAGATCTTGTGAAGGGAGAAGCTAGATGAAAATTATAGTAAATATGAGTTCTGGATTGAGGAAGTATCATTCGTAAGGCTTATTATTACCAAAAAAGAATACCTAGGGACCTCACCAAGAAAAAGGAAATTTAAGAGTGTATTATGACAACATCTGTAATGAATATCCGTAGTTTCCATAGTCTAGCTGGATATTATCAATGATTTGTAAAGAATTTATCATGATAGTCAAGCCCACTAACCATACTTACTCGGAAGGGAGTAAATTTTTTCTAGACTAGCAAATCTGAAGAATTCTTCAAATAGTTGAAAAAGTGGTTTAAAACTGCACCATCAATTACACTTGTGATAAGTGGGGAACTATTTGTGGTATACAATGTTGTATAAAATAAGGTATTAGGTTGTGTATAGATTAATAAGTATTAATTGATAGCCAATGCCTCACGTAAGTTGGAATTAATGATCAAAACTATCCCACACATGATATGGAGTTGGTGATTTTGATCTTCTCATTGGAAATATATATGAATTATCAATATGGGGAGAAGTGTGAGATATATAATGATCATAATATCCTAAATTATATATTTTAAAAAAGGTATCTTCTTATGTTTTAGTGAATATGGTAATAGATCATCAAGGATTATGACTGATCAATCCACTACCATCAAGATAATGAAAATAAAGTTGAGGATTCTCTATGTTGAAAATATCCAATATCATTATCAATGAACAGTTTAGATAAGAATCAAATATTATTAGATTTTCTAAGGATGGAAATGGGAATCATTTAGGAAGGAACATCACCGATCCTTTCTGAAATTATTGCTCAACCATAACTCATAGAGAAAATAAAGTATACTGAAAGAACTGATGTGGAAATTATAAAGAAGGTAGAAGCTACAAAAAAAAGAGAAATAATCATAATTAAAAATTAACGAAAAAGAATTAATAATATTTGGTTCATGACTATTTTTATCATCTAATTATAGATAAATAATGTTCTTATGAATGATGCACATATATCAATCTTCTATATTCACTGAGGATCACAAAGATGTATTCAGATCTCTGAGAAAACTATTGGTGGGACAATACAAAGAGAGAGATCACATAATATACATTAAAGTTCCTAGTGTGTTTGCATGTGAATGTTGAATGAAAAAATTATAAGGGGATGATGAAACCATTACCCTTAATAACATGGAAATGGGAAAACACCACTATGGACTTTGTCACCATACATTAGAAGACATCCTAGGGAAACTTTTCTATATGGTTTGCTGTGATTTGTCATGAAAATATGTCCCACTTTATAGAAATATGATGGGACTTATCACTAGATCAAATTTCACAGATATTCATTATAGAAGCGGTAATGAAACATAGAGTACCATTATCGATTGTATCCCATAGAGATCTGAGATTCACCTACAATTTATAGAAAAGTGTCCAAAATTCTCTAAAAACTAAGCTGAACTTTAATAAGGATAATCATACTCAAACTGATGGCCAATATAAGTAGAATATTAAGACACTTAAAGACATATTGAGAGAATATTATATGGACATCAAAGGAGGGTAGGACCAACATCTATCTTTGGTTGAGTTATCTTACAACCACAGTTTCTACTTGAGAATCTAAATGTCTCCGTAAGAAGGTCTTTATGTGAAAATATGTAGAAAAAAATATACTAGGATGACGTTAGTGAACATAATCACCTAGGACCTAAAATGGTTAAATAAATGGTAGAAATGTTGAAAAGAATTCAGTAGCACATCAAGGTAGCCCAATTTTGATATAATATATTTTCATACGATCATTGACTGGACCTAGAGATTAATGTTGGAGAAATGGAATTCATCTGCATATCTCCATGGAAGAGTATCATGAGATTTAAGAAGAAAGGAATGTTAAGTCCCATGTACATTGTCCCATTATATATAATTGATCATGTGTGAGTTATTTTATATCAACTAGAAAATCCACTAACCATGTCTCAAGTACATGATGTATTCCACATATTCCACATGGGGAAGTGAACACACGATCCCTCACATTTACTGAATTTAGAGGTGGTATAATTAGAAAATGATATCTCTTACAAAGAGAAATAGGTAAAGAACCTCAACCAAAAATACAAAGTCCTACAAAATAAATAAAATCATATTTTCATAGTGTTGTTGAGGAATAATAAGTATGCAAAAGTGATTTGGGAACTGGAGGAAATAATATTGGAGAAATACCCTCACCTGTTTTAGCAAAACAACATTTTTAGGGTGAAATTTAAAAAGGGGGAATAATGTAATGAATAAAACATTTATCAATGGAAAATTACCTTTTTATAATAATTCCATATATAATAAATAATATAATATCACATAGTGAACAAAATAATTTTTTTATAAATGAATGATTAAATAAATAATGGTATTTTGATAAATTGAGGAACTTGAAGAATAGTAACATGACCCTTGGAATAGTAAATCAATCGCTTGGAGTAGAAATATAGCCAATTGAATAGTAACCTCACCTATGAAGGTATAAATAAACTTTAGGTATGTTATAAATGAAAATATTATAATTATATCATAGTATAAGTAAATAAATGTTTTAAAAATGATAATTTCACTTACTGTATTTTTGAAAAACAGAAATGTTTATTTATAATTTTAAAATTAATTTAATTATTAAAAATATTTTTTCCACTTAAAATAGATTTATTCATAGATTTTTATATTATAATTATAATATATTTTTATAATATCTTATTTTTTTTTCTAATTTTCGTAAAATCAGTTATAACATTAAAGTCATTATTTTTTGAATAAATGATGATTTTAATTAAAAATTAAAATTTTAAAATATAGAATGTTATTTTCATAAAATGGATTCCATTTTTTAAATAATTACATTTGAATTGTAAAAGGTTTATTTTCAAGTAAATTTCTGAAAAACTTCAATTTTCTAACGAAAAACAAAAATACAGTTTTCACATAATTTTTGTAACTTAAATTACATAATTCATGATGTATTATTTATATAACGATTTATATAAATTAAGTATTGTATATTATATATTTAATTTGATAAATTATTGATCAAAATATATTATACTTAATTTTCATACCTAAAAATTATTTTCCAATACCTTAAGTCAAAATTGATTCATTAAAATAACCATTTTTTTCCAATTTCCTTTTTAAAAAAACAATTAATTTGAATTATAAAGGTGTTTTAAAGTCTTAAACCCAATATATAATATTAATATATAAATTATATGATAAAAATAGTACTATTAAATGTCTCACCTTTGATATAAAATTTTATATAATATTGTATTCTAAAAATACCCATCTCCTCATGTATAAAGAACCCCTCTCTAATCCCTTGGTAAACCACATATCCCACACTTTACAAAGCCAAATATCTACCAAAATTATCCCTCTTAATACTCTTATAAAAAATAGGGTCTTTTTTGATCCATCCAACTCCAATATTCAAGGGATTTATAGTGTCGTACAAGAGAAGCCTCACTGAGAAAGGAGTAAGCCTCCATTTACTTTTCCCACTTTTCTTTTTCTCCTTCTTTTTTCCCAATTACTTTCAAAAAACATTTAAATTAATTATTACATAATTTTACATTATATTAATTATTTAATATTACTTTAAGTATCATATATATTTCATATATAAATTTCATAATCCATTTCCTTGCTTTTTCGACAATGTCCCGTTAAAGTTTGGTTAACCACCTATAGAGACATTGCTAAGAAAATTATTATAACCACCATCATGGATGGACATTATGAATTATATAAAATATAAAAATATAAAATTACATGAATTATATTATTCTAGAATTAATTATAATAATGTACAATTTACATTTAACATAATAGAGAACTTGAAGAAAAATAGGAAAATTTAAGATAAACATGATATCAAAACGCATCAATTTCTACCACAAAAAAAGATATAATCAAATGATTCTAATTGATAAAAAGGTATATAAATGAATATAATTTAATTGTATATCAGTGTTTTAATAAATATACATTTTTGATGAAATAGGTGATAAAGATAGAGAATTAACCTCGAATTAAGGCAAGTGGATTCTCAGACCCAATTTCCTTTTATTGGGCTATTCCTATTTTGTGAAAAATTTCAATGTGGTTGTTATTTATTTTTTATAAACTTTTATTTTCTATGATATATATGTATCTAATATGGTTTTATGAAAAACAAAAATATTTTTGAGAAAAAACATTTCTTTACAAAACACATTTTGACTCCTCTTGAGTGGTTTGTTCTTTACTATATAAAGAGAAATATTATATAAAATATGTTTTCCAATTTATCATTTCGGAACCATATAGTTTATTTATTAATTTATTATATATTAAATGGATTCAATTCCTTTGCATGGGTTATTTTATATTTAAGATTGATATACATTCTATGTGGCATGCATAATTATGTAAATGTTGTGACATGACAGGTGCACCCAGAATTAAATAGAACTACAATAAATTGGGTACTGTGATGTATATAATGATATAATAGTCAATATTCATATAGATGATGATATATTTTTTCACAATTACGATGTTATGATTATGCAAATCTGTTACACATGAATTTGATGCTATTTTTGTTCACAACTATGTGTGGTGTTTGACCACTAAGACATGATATTTCATTTTAATGCATCGAATCATCCCATTATATAATGATTCCTAACATAAATATTATGGTTATCCAATGCTTATTTTATAACTAATATCATTATGCTCACCCATGTTATATTGATCAAAGTACTTATTTATCCTCTTATTGGACTTTTACCTGACCAATTTCATTAATGTATATCCTCCGGTGATTTCTTTTTTAAGAAGAAATAAAGAGACAATAAGAATATACAGAATAATAAATTAAATAATGTTTATGTTTTGTTATATAAATTTGATGTATGAACCTAATTTTCTCAAGACACTAAATTGTTTGATCGTGTATTTTTAACGCTATTATATTGTTTATCCTTAATGTAATGTAATAGTCATGCAATAAAAAGTAGGATAGCTATATAAAATATAATTAAGATAAAAAATTAAATATATTAAATGTATAATGGGATTTATATACCATTTTTTAAAAAATATAGCTACATTTCATAATTATATGTCTCAATAAAGGCAAATTGATATAAAAATCCCTTACCAATTTGCTATCTTTCAAACTGCAAACCCCATTAAATAGAGATCCCTAAATATTTATTTGAACCAAAATATTTTTCAATATATTAATAATAATATATATTAATGGGTAGTATATACACCACATAAATGAAATATGTACTGAATATGGCATGTGTCTCATGGAACTAAAAAGTGTGACAAAAATCCCATAACGATTTGGCAATGTTTGAACCGTAAACCCCATGGAATAGGGATCCTAAAGTGGATATATAAAAAATAATAATTTTCATTATAATAATCATAATATATATTCATGTTCATTATGTAAACCACATAAATTAAATATGAGGTGAATATGGTTTCTGTCTCATGGAAGAAAAAAGTGAGACGAAAATCCCTTACAATAAGTCTTGAATTAATTCATACACATTAAAACCTATTGTAAAATAAATATAACATTATAATACATATGTTAAAAAACCATATTTATATATATCATACTGAATATTATTTACTTCTTCCATTTCATTAAATATTTATTAACAATTTCATGTTAAAGTCACGTTCGGGTAGGAACTACTTTGTTCTTCATATGTGATATGATTTTTTATTTTTGGTCCTCTTGATCATGGTTCCATTATATATAGAATAAAAAAATGAAATATTTATAATATTTATAAATAAATTATATTCTAAAATCTAATCATGGAAGATAGTTTTGAGAAATGATGTATGTTACGATCAGGGAGACAGTAGGTCGTAAGTATACATGAGTAACATTTTCATTTCTCAATGATCATTGTGGAAAGAAGATAAGTAATATTTTATAATTCCAAAATTATAATTATAATTATATAATAAATTATATAGTATTTATATAAATATATAAATATAGATTTTCCATTTTTTGGGGTGATTAAAATAGACAGTCACATCGCTTTGTGAAGGTGGTAGTCCACACGTACACGAATGATGTTATCATCTTTCAGTGAATGAAGAAGTAAGAAAGAAACAATATATTATCATTTAAAAATGATTTATATATCATGAATATTATAATAATTAAATTTATACAACATATATTTTTATTTATTAACTTTTATGTAAATCACTAATGAAAATGAATCACATTGCTTTGAGAGGTAGTAGTCCACCGTACACATGAATGAAATTATTGTTTCCCTTATGGAATGGAAAGTAAAAAAGGTTATATATTATATAATGAATCCATTGGTTTAAAAATTCTATAAATTTTATAAATATATATAATTTAGTTCCATCATCATAGCCAAATGTGATAGGTGGTAATTGAAAAAAAATTGACATCGATTCGTGAGGTGGTAGAATATCGTATACATGAATGATGATTTTGTTACCCATTTCAAGGAAGTGGAGATGGTTGTAAGTAATTAAATTAAAATAAAAAATATAAATATTTTTAATATACTTAGGTTATTATACCATCATGGTATGATAATATTTTAAGTAGGCTGAGGATGAAATAATATAAAAACACTCGTTGATGAACATTACCTCTTCTTCAGGTGTCCTCCTTAGGATTATACCAAATTTATTATTTGGTTGGATTAATGTACAAAATAATGATTATAGGATTATATTATGAAATTTATGAAGTTATTTGGGTCGGTATTGGGTAAAAAAAATGGGTTTGAATGTGTGAAGAGGATAGGAGAATGAATGGCCTTTTATAAGTGAGGTGAGTGGCACACTTGTAAATTTTTAAAGAAATAATTCCACCAATGTTTTTGTCACACCACAAGGATAAAACGATGTACCATTTTAGATAATATATGTTATAAGGTCGATATGTAACCATAATTTTGGTTTTGGAGAATATGATTCCATTTTAGACCCTTAGAACTTTAGTTTAACCCCCCACCCAGTAGAACCATTCATACCTTAATCGTGGTAATTAATTTTTACTATTTCAATATTAATTTTGGTAAAATAATAATTTTAAATTATCAGATAATATATATTATTATTAATCCAAATATTTAAAGCATTTATCCAAATTCACTTCACAGATGTGGAAAATTTTAATTGAAAATTAAACTTGTAGATGTGATGATAATGTGGGTTTTCAAAGAGAAAATATTCAAAAGGTTACAAAGTTTTTAAATCCAATTTTGTTAATAAATTTATTAAAATGAACTAAATTGTATTAATAAATATATAATTTAATTAATTTTAATTTCAACCCAACCTAATATATATTTTATTTTAAAATATAATTTAAATGAAAAAATGTTTTTCAATTAAAATTCAATACTTTTTAATATTAATCTAAATATTAATCTCTAAAAACAATTATCCAACAATAACCTGAAGATAATTATGATATTATGATTTATAAAATAAAAATTTATTTTTTAAAATTAAATTTCTAAAATATTAAAAAAAATTAAAACAATACCTGCCGACATGATGAAAAAGATAGTTCTCAAGATGTGTTTTTTTCAAGCATAAGATGATTTATATAAACTCTATATATAATAATAAAAATAATTGAATGAATATAAATTAGGAATAATTACTATATAATATATAACAATCATTTAATACATTCCTCATTAAATATTATTTTAAATAATTCAAATAGGGAACCATTATGCACATTGAATGAATTTAAAGAAAAATACATTTTTAAACCCAAAAATTAACATAAACTAAAATAAAATATAATGTTAATTATAAAGTAACTAATTGAATTAATTATAAATAAATAATAATTATTTGACTTTAAAACATTATTTCAAATTATAATTAATTAATTTATTGAAATTAATTGATATTAGTACAAAAATTGGTATTTTTCACTATTTACTACAAAATCAACATTTTCTAAAGAATAACAACCTTTAACCATAAGTTAATTATTATATAATGATTTGAAGATTGAATTTCATTTTATATAATAGTTTTTATAAAAAATATAAATTAATATTAATATTTTCATATAAAAATAAATAAAAATAATTTTGAATAAAACATATTTTTTAAGAATAAAATTACCTTACTAAAAATCTATTGATTATTAACTAATAATAAATAAATAAATTTATATTGAGTATGATATATATATGTATATTTCATAAATTTTTTTATACTTTTTGTACCCTCTAATTTAATGGATAGGTTATAGTGGTCATATTTAAAAGTATACTATTTCGTGGTTTGTTGAAGCTCATTGTTATGTATCTTGCATGCTATCATTGTTGTGTGTATTGTTAGCTAAACATGGTGTCTCATATAAAAACCAGATATAATCATTGTTAAATTTAGCAGAAGGAAAATTAATTGGTGTGTGTAATGTAAAAAATTGAATAGTTAAAATCTAATTAAAAAATCGAAAAATCTCAGGGTGTTATATTCTACCCCACTTAAAATGAAAATTTCCCTCAAAATTGATCTCGATAAATAAAGGTTTTAAATTTCAAAATTCCTTCATAGAAACCCACATCATAAGGATGGTTAATAATATATCCTCTGGAAAAAGATAAAGGGATGTGAGAAGGTCATCTGGAATAATACATACTAGGTTTCAAAATTGGATAATATCGGTTAGAAGTAAAAAACATATACATAGAAGAGAAAACTAAAACCCAAATACTAATGGAGAGTAATAGATAACATGGTTAGAATAAAGCTAAAAAAAACAAATAAATAAAAAAAATATTCATTAATAATATCAATTATATCAAGAAAAATGATGATAACATGTCAATATTTCATTTAACATTTCTTTTCCAATAATTGATGAAATTTAATGATAATGAATACTTACTTGATTTAATTCCATTTCATAAGAACAATCTCATAAATAGGTTATGCCTTTAAAAGTTTCCAATTCATCTCTTACTCAAAGAAATATAGTTGAATATATGAGTCTGAAATCACTAATGGATCATAAGATCAATAAATAGAATGATAATCAATTATGTTTGTCTTTAGATAAGAAATAGTTAACACTTGTTATCTAATATGGATAAATATTTGTATGGTGTTGTTATATGTTAATCTATAAAAACTTATCTAATGTTAAACATACCCACTATATAAATTTTTCGACAAAGGACCCTTCCAAAATTCTAAATTTATAAATCATGTCACTAGATTTATCAAAATAAATATAAAACTAATCATCCTCTTATTGGTCCCACACCAAATATGTGAATACCATGGTCATATATTCTCTTGAAGATTTATAATAACAATAATTACCATAAAAACTCTATAAGAACATTCATATTTCCTAATTTCTTGAATAAATCCATTCATTATTGAATATAAACAACTTTTTCAAAAAAAACTTTATCAGTTCTGAGGTCATCAATACTCTCTAATTAACTTTATCCATATCAATTATCTCTTTATCCAAAATAATCACTATTTTCTAAACCTGAAGAAAATTTTAAATGTTATCAGCACTTAATCAAAATATTACCTTTCCATTAAATCACTTTTCTATCCCATCAGTACAATTAAACATATTCCAGATACCCCTTAATAAAAATCAATTAGGGAACAATACATTGATATTTCATGATTTTAATAAAAAAATCCATATATAATGAAATAATTCATTGAATCCCAATATATAAATGCAACAATAATGTTTCTTTATTTAAAAACCATTAACCATGTTTTATTATCATATTCCTGAACACTTCTACCTTTCAAATTTCATTTTTAATCCCTTCATCATTAATAATATAACCATTACTTGGAAAACATTTCTAATTTTCTTCACGATCTTTCTATTTAGAACATCTATATTCATATTGACCATACTTTCCAAATTTAAAACATTAAACCATCTATAGAACCTTAGGGTGGACGTTATTATCATACATGGCATTAACCAAATTTTTTATATTTTTTTGCATTTACAAGCCATTGGTTTTTCTTTCTAAAACCCAAATCATCTTCTCATACCTCTGATACATTCCCTTAGTATTTCTTCCAACATTCTCAAGATATAGAAAACTAAATCTTAATTACTCTATTGTCTCCACTACCTGAAATATTTGAAAAATACCACCTTATATTATTTAGTGAGTTCCAGAGTTGTTTAAGGATTACTTTGTTAATCATGTTACATAATAACTGATTAGGCACAATCACAACATCAACCAATCCAATTATAATCTCATTTGGATTCTCATCATCAAATATTATGTCATAGAAAATTTTAACCCCATTACATCAAGTTTATCCCATTTACTAAAAGAAAAAAGATCATAGAGTGGGAAGCGCTAATCATACATGTAAAACGAAATAATCATGAAAATATCTTATCAGATATCTAAATCATCAAAACATGATATTAATATATGACATTATAGTTTTATCCTAGGTAATTCGTATTCACAATCTATTTAATTATTTCATTATGGTACTTAAATATTAAGTGGATTTCCAAAGAAAATCTACTAGAAGTGTCAAAACTAGTCTGTAAAAAGACTAATTTTCGTGAACCAAGGGATGATTGATTCTAGCTTAATACACCCCTTTTGAATTTTTTAACCCTAGGTATCTTAATTTCAAAGTTTCATTAAATTTTAGTAACTATATTGGGATATAATTTCATTTAAATCACTTGCTCTATCTATTACAGAAATTCCCAGACATTTTTCTACACTTTCGCTCATCCTTAAACTTAGTGTAAGATAAATCCATAAATATATCCTTAGAAATATTCATTAGATTCTTCCTATAGTTTTATCATCCTAGTTTCCAATAGTTAACTATGATTTTCCTATGTGACCAACTATAGTGACCAGGGATTTTCATAAATCGATATAAAACCTTTTTAGATGAATATTAAATACATTAAAAAACATAGTCCTGAGAACCATAATAATTAAATTCCTTTGGAAACTTTGAAAAAAAAAATCTTAATTTGGTGAAAGAACTTCCAAATCTCTCACAATTTTCCCCTTTAGTATTATTCACAAACATACCTAACAAAAACCATTCTTCAAAATCTATGGAAAGTAAGAATAAAAAAGGGTAAACATATTTGATCAGTAATGTCGAAAACATAGATATATAATAATAACATGAATATAAGGGTATGATACCATTATAATAACATTTTAAAAGAATACCCCACATATCAAAAATAAAAATCATGATTCATGGAAAAAATATTGGTTGCTCATAATAAATTATTCATTAAGAAAAATAATATGATCGATGAGAGCATAACAAGAGTATAAGACACAGAATACTGGAATACATAGAAGAATTTAAAATTATTTCCATAGTATTGATGGTTCAATTATAATTATATTATAGTGGAATTTGTTGACACCAAAAAACCATCTAGTAGCCAAGGTTCTCTCTTAAGACCATCATAGTGGAAAAATTCCCCTACTGAACCAGGTTCACTCCCCATTCCATTCCTATATATATATCAGGATATATAAATATTTAACCAATTAATTAGAGGGATATAGAGTTATCACCAATCTCAAAATGAAAACCATATTTATGGATGCGAAAAGATCATAAAAAATTAGTCATATCTCAACCCATGAAATGAAATGGGTTTCATAAAAATTATATAATATCAAAACCTATGGAAAATACATATATTGAATAATCATTTTATAATTTCATCATAGTATAAACAATGGAAAAATTAAGAGTGATCCATAATAATTTTATCATGGTATAACCCAGGGAAGAGAAATAAGTTTCATAAATATCATGCCATCATAAACACAAACCATTCCAAAAAATAATAAGAATGGTTTCCTTGGTTCATATCCAGTGTAAATAATAAGTTAAGATAAATGATTTAATCTTATATAGAGAATTATTTTGAAATAAAATCACTTATAATGTTCTTTAGTAAGATGTATTTTCTTAAAAAATATCTTTTTAAAACTAAACATATTTTGGAAATCATTTTATTCGAAAATAAATTTGAAAAACTAATAAATAAAGCTTTAAAAATAATTTAAAACATTTTTTGATAGAAAATATCATTTCCTATTTCAAAAAAATCTTTTAAAAGATAAAAAATTTTCAAAATAATTTTCATTAAAAAATAATTTTCTTTAAAAAAAATAATGAAATCCTATAAAAAAATTCTAATAATCATTAAAACCATTTTATGAGGAAAATAACCATTCCACTTTAGATAATGTTTTTTAAAAAATAAAACATTTTCAAAATCCATTACTCTGAATGTAACATTTTAAAATAATAAAGAAATATTTCAAAATAATTTATAACATTTCTTGAGGAAAACATCCTTTATTATGTGATAAAAACTTTTTAAAACATAAAACATTTTTAAAATCATTTTATTTGAAAATAAACATGAAAAAATATAATGTAATCTTAAAAGAAAATAATAATCTTGATGATGGGAAGTTTCATTAATACATTACATGTTAAAAATATATTGAATAAGAATAAGAATAATATAAATAACGTTTTTAAATGATTTTAATAACAATAATTTCATTCCCAAAATTGATACGAGAAAAACAAAGATTGATTTCACATAATTTTTAAACTCAAAATAGGAATTGTTTCGAAAATAACATCTAGATTCCATTAAAAACTATTTTTTTAAAAGGTCAAAAAGGGTAAAAAATTAATTTCAAAATCATTTAAAGAAAGTAATATTTTTCAAAAAATATTTAGATAACATTGTTTAGTAAGAAAATGAATTCCTTAATGAAGAGAAGAATAAAGTTGGATCTTCTTAAAAACAAATTCTCAATTATCTTAAGTTAAAAATATTGGAAGGTTCTTACTATCACATGAAAATATATTTAATAACAAGAGAATAAGAAAATTAATGAGTTTATTGAGATATGGATCATAATATTTTTACAACATAAATATAATCATAAATAATCTCGATAAACAACGAGATTGCAACAAAAAATCATTACCACTTTGGTAACTTTAGAACATAATCCCCATAAAGTAATATAATTAAATGAAACTTAAAGTATCATGAGGTTAAATAAATTCATGATATTAAATTTAAATGGGATTTTATATAGACTTCTTAAAATAATATTGGTGAATAACATAATCATATGTCTCAAATTAGGTAAATCGAGACAAAATCCCTTACAAATTTGGTAACTTTTGAACCATAAACCATATGAAATAGAGAAAATACATTAGATTTGTAAGAAAAATATTTTTCAATATAATCAGAATAATATAAATTTATTATAAGTATATAATCCACATAAAATAAATATATGGCGAGTATGTCATGTGTCTCACAGAAGTAAAATGTTAGACGAAAATCCATTACCAATTTAGTAAATTTTGAACCGTAAAACGCATGAAAGATATATAATAAAATGGATATCTAAAACAAAATATTTTCATTATATTAATAATAATATAAACTCATGTGAATGATATACACCAAAAAAAATAGGCGGTGAATACGGAATGTGTCTTATAGAAGTAAAAAGTGTGTTGCAAATCCCTTACCGTAAGTAATGAATTCCTTCATACATATTTGAACCTCCTGTATAAAACATATAAGTTTATTATAAATATATTACGGAACCATAATTATATATATCATGACATATATAAATTAATTATTACCTTTCAATAACCATTTACTGAAAATTCCATGTAAAAGTCATGTTTCAGGTAACAACCACTTTTTTTATATATGCTTTGATTTTTCAATTTCGATCCTATTGATCCTGGAAAAATTACATTAAGATTAATAATACTAAAATAATTATCATATTTATAATTAAATTATAATATTAAGACCAATCATGAAATATGTTTTTGATAAATGTAGTACGTTATGATCATGGAGACGGTAGGTTATATGTACGACCGAGTAATGTTTCTATTTCTCAACAATCATTATGGAATGAAGGTATGTAATATTTTATATTTAAATAATAAAAATAATATATAAAATAAAATATTATTTATTTAAATATACTTATACATATCATCCATGTTGGGTGGTGATGAAAAGAGAGTAACATCGCTTCGTGAATGCGGTAGTCCACACATACATGAACGATGTTATCATATTTCGGTGAGTAAAATGGTCATAAATAAAATGATATATTACCATTTAAGAGTAATAAATATTTCATTAATATTTTAATTAAGTCATGTATATCACATATGTTTATCTTTATTATATTCTATGTGAAGCATTAATGAAATCAAATCACATCGCTTCGCGATGTGGTAGTCTGCAGTACACACTAATGAAATAATCATATCTCTTATTGAATGGAAAGTTAGAATGTATATATATGATATAATTACCCCATATGTATAATAATTTTATAAATATAATATATATATATATATATATATATATTATATCCATATCCATACCCAACTTTCAGAGGTGGTAATGGAAAAATTAATGACATTAATTCGAGAGACGACAGCCCTCTGTACACACAAACGATGATTTCATATCCCATTTTATGGAAGTGAAGACTATTTTAGGTAATTAAATTTAAATATCAATACATATATTTTTATATAAGACACTTAATTTGTGATATTTTAATGGTATAATAAAAATCTATGGTGGTTTAAGAAAAAAAATGATTATTGATGAACATTACCTATTCTTTGGGCATCCTCATTAGTTTTTTTCACCAAAATCCATACTTGGTTGGATTAATGTCCCAAATAAGGATTTTATTTTTAGATATTTTAAATTTTTAAGCTTTTTGGGTAGGTAATGTTCTAGAAAAAAGGTTTTTAACAAGTAAAGAAGATAAGATAAGGGGTGGCCATTAATAAGTGAGTTGAGTAGCACACTTGTAATGTTTTGAAAGAAAGAATTCCACCCATGTTATTTTCACGTGAAAAGGGTAAAATTATTAACAATTATAGATAGAAGAAGGTATAGTTTATAAATAGTTCCATAAAATGTGGTTTGTGAATGTTTAGTGTCATTTTTGACCCTTATATGTTCTGTTTAACCCCCCAGTAAAACCATTTTTACCTTAATCGATGTAATTATTTATTACTATTTCCACTATTAATTTTGGTAATAAATAAAGTATAAATTAATATATAATATTAATTATATTAATCCAAAATATGGAATTAATTTTTAAAAATTCTATTTACATATGTTGAAAAAATTTGTTTAAAATTAATCCTACTAAAGTGATAAGAAAGTATGTTTTTAAAGAGAAAATGTTCAAATGTTCACAAAGATTTTATTTCCAAATTAAACATGAAATTGATTAAAATGACCTTAATTGTTTTAATAGATATATAATTTTAATAATTTTTCTTTAAAACATATTTAAAATATAATTTTACTTCATAAATAATTTAAATAAAAGGCAGTTTTCAATTAAATTTCAGTATTTTTCACTTTTCATCAAAAAATAAATATTTTTTAAAAATGATAAAAAAATTAACCCTTAGATAATTTCAATATGATGATTTAAAAAATAAAAAATATTATTTTTAAATAAATTTTATAAAATTATAAAAAACTTAAAATTAAAACAATACCCACAGACGTGAAAAAAAAGAGCGGTTTTGCAAAGAATGTTTTTTAAGTGTAAGATTATTTATATTAACTCTATGATTAATAATAGACATTAAATGAATATAAATTATAATTTATTAATATAAATTATATAAAATTAATTTAAAAATCCATCATTAGGTATTATTTTATATAATTAAAATGTAGAAACCTCATGCACTTTAAAATAGTTATCAGAAAACCCCCTTTTTCAACCAAAAAATAAACTTACACTAAAATATTATATAAAGATGAGTAAAAAGTAATTCAGTGGGTTAATTTTAGCTATATAATACTTATTTTAAACATAATTGGGGAATTTAAATTATACAATTTAATGAAAATAAGTGATAGTTTTACAAAAGTCAGTATTTTTCACTATTCATAAAAAAAATCAATATTTTCCAAAAAACAAAATATTTCACCATAAGTTAATTTTGATATGATTATTTAAAAAATGTATTTAATTTTATGAAATAAATTTACTATAATTTATATAAATTAATTATAATATTTTCTCATAAAAAGAAATAAAAATCATTTTAAAGAAAACATAATTTTGAAGAAGATAATTACTTTACTAAAATTGGATTTATTATTTTTAAAGAATTAAAAAATTAATTTATATTGATTCTTAAATTTATATGCATATTTCATAACTTAGTTTATAATATTCATACCTATAGCACATTGACCTGATTAGCCACTTGAATTGTGCTTTAGGGTGGAGTGCCAGTGGCCTTGGGCTCAACTCTCAGTATGCTAAAGGGTTCCAATTAGTAGAAAGGGTGTGAAAGGAGTTATGGTGGGGAGACTCTACATTATGGTGATGTAGATATAATTTCCCAAGTAGATATAAAATATATGACAAAAAAATACTAAACAATCTCAAACCAGAACCTACCAATAGTGGAAGCACAATGAATAACATTCAACAACAGAAGAAATAACTAAAAAAAAGAATAAAAATTAAATAAGAAAACCAAACATACCATTTGTAGTAAAATAGAGAATGAATACATAAAATTTCATACACAACAATATCCAGAATGGGGTCGCTAATTCATAACCACTTTATATACATATATGTTAAACATACTAAAACTGAACAGAAAATAAAAAAGTTTACTCATGCCGAGGTAAAAACCAATAGTCCCTTGCCTTCAATACAATACTGAACAACCACTAAGATCCATCTCTTGTTCTCGTAAATTTACCTGGATGCAAAATCATAAATTATACATGCATCCTGAAGGGCCCATGTGGGGTATGAGAATGAGTGGTAGTAGGGTACCACCAACATATGCGTACCTTTCATTTGTGATTAATCCAATTTAACTATAAATAAATAATACATAACACATGTATAAAAATAAACAGACACTTATCTGGTACTAAAAATACACCAAGAAGCTTTCACCTGCCTCGACCAATGCCATAATGCCATAATGACGATGATCCTAATCCCATGGAACAAAGAATCCCCTAATGGATAGTAGCCTAGGTTAACCCTCAGGTTCCACCTTAAAGGAGTCACTCAACACCTCATTCTATCACTCAAGTCACTACTATCAAGAAGGCATGCCTAATAAAATGGAAACATGGTCCCTCAAAACCCTATTCGTATTCACCCGTCGGCTCAAAGAGAAACATCTAGAGGCCCGATGATATCTATCCTCAAATAAAAATCATCATTTTCTCAAAGAACAATGCCCTAATGACCATCTATTCTCTTCCTCTAAAATGATCATGTCCCAAAGACTTCAATTATGGTGAGCCTCATCCCCCAAAACAACATCATCAATGTAGTCTTCTAATGGATCCTCATCATTATTATGTATTTATATGACAAGAACCACCAAAACATTACCCAATATGCACTAAAAGGGGTCTCTACCCACATGAAGGTCAAAACCACCTCATCAATGAGTCAACCAATGTGAACACGACTCCAAATGGCACTTTGGAAAACACTGGTGAGCGACAATCACCAAATAGTACCTAATCCACACCAATTTTGGAACCATATTCCCCTACAACCATGTCACTAAAATTCGATGGCCATGACATAAAATATCACAGGGCATGACCTCAACCTTATAGAATTTTTGAATTAACTGATGACCATATTTCCTAATCAGTGATCACATCACCTATGTAACCCTAGCCAAGCCCGTCCTAAGGTTTGAATCACCTCGATTTTCATTGTCTATAGCCATATCAACCCTTTGGTCAAGCCTTTATTGATCATATGAATCTTAGCAGTATATCACAATAAATTTTAATATATAATTCACTTAAATTTAATTAAAACAATTCAATTTAATTGAATTGAACTGCTTGAAAAAATATACAATTTAGTTTAATAAAAAGAATAACCTCGACCTAACTTTCCAATGTTCCAAGACACTCAAATGGATCAAACCACCTATCAACCTGAGTGGGCATTCCCATTGTAATCCCACAAGGGTTTAATTAATTAATTAATAACAAACATAAAATTTAATTGGTGTCGCATAGTCAATACAATGACATGCTAAATTCCATGCCCTCAAACACTCATGAAATCTTATTGAATGGTATGGAGCACCTACATTTTGGTCATAGATATAGGCCCGTCTGATGACTGATTAAAAAGAAATTTATGTTTTCAATGAATAAAAAAAATATAGGGGGAAACAACCCACACAGATTTAGCAGTTTTTTATGAAAAGAAAAAGAGAAATATAAGCATGGATGATGAAAACCTTACCAAGAAAAATTCAACACAACAGATATATCAACATAAGAAGGTTAAATGAGGGAGATATCTCATACCCTAAGAGTAGAGGAGGAGTACCCCATGGATGATTGGGAGGAAGACAATACATGGGAGGAAAAGAGGATGAGATTAGGTTTAAATAGAGAAGGTTATAATGGTCATTTAACCTCTTTAAGAGGTCACACAATTATCTCACACAGTTTACCAAACCCCGTGGCAATCACACATCTTCTGCTACTTCAGAGCCAATCCCATCATAGTCAAATTACACAGTTAGTCTTAACTATGTGATGATGATGTGTGATATATTGTAAGGGTACTTCCCAAATGGTAGTACCCGTGAAAATTGTGTATTTTCTCCAAATCATGCACAAAATGTGTCGAATCCCTCTCAAAAAACTATAGACTTCCATGATTGTCGTGTGCCCTGACCTACACAGTTTTCCAAACCAAAAAATTGTGAAAACATGGATTTTAATGTTTTCACTAAGAGGCCACACAGTTTACCCAAACTATGCGCCTTATTCTACAACATCCCGAACAGGGCTTTCAGGCCTCTAAAGAACTCAAAACCCATCCAAACACCAAATTAACTTTCTAAGACTCTAAAACTGTAAAAATATATTTTTTTGATGGAATTATAAGAATTAGTTTTTAATGATCAAAAAATAAATTGTCATGCCCATTAATTCCAAATATTCACAAAGGGAGAGGATTTCGACTTACTCCAAAAACTCAGGATGTTACAATCTCCCCACTATAACATATATCATCCCTAAGCTATAAAATAAAACCCAGGCATGGTAATAAACATACCAATATCTCTAAAATTAACTCTAACTACTTTGATCACAACGTCATAGGTCAACTACCTCAAAGGGGTCTCCTCCTTAGGAGTGACCTACCTTTATTGCATCCTGACCCAAAGCTCAAATAGACTGCTGATGCCTTGACCATACCGAGACTCAAATTTCCTCCCATGATGCATCATCACTCCTTCATCTCATCAAGAACTCCTATTCCATATGTAAACCCATAAAATTAACTCATTTTCTTGATACACTCCTCATACCCATGTCATACATGTCACCAGTGAAGTCTTGTATCTCAAAAGATGCTCAAAATTAATGGTGCCTCACACCTCAATCATGTACCATATTACAATGATGCCTAGATTCTAATGTACCTCAAGTAAGTCACATCTACTCAAAGCCCAATACCAATTCATGTCATGTAATTCTAGTACCATGAACCTCATACATATAAATAATACACATGAGCCAGTGACAACCTACTAAACAACATTTGGTTAGTCCACACCTATAACTAGTGCACCCCATGCACCCAAAAAAATATGCCTAAAAATGCAATTCCAATAAAAAAGAAAAAGAACATCGATCATTCCCAAAATGTACCTATGATCATTATTGGCTCATCGGTATTTTATGACCCTGAATGTTCCATGGTGTGCATATGGACTGAAGCTCGACTACCTGGAGCCTTATCTTCTTGAGGTGCTGCACCAGCCACTAGCCAATGACCCAATGTTGGGTCCTTCTATCTCTTCCATGCGCTCTATGGGAAACTGAAGCTCAAATACCATCACCTGTTATTTCTCTAGGTCTGATCTTAGAACCCTAAATCTACCATGGTCCCTAACTATAAGCTTTCTGAGAAGGATTCTTAAAAAACCACTCGAGGTGGCCAAATTATTCACATGCCTGGAATACCTTTGGAGGTTTCTCACACTGATTTTTTCCATGTCCTGCTTATCCACAATAGAAACACAACATCAAAGAGCCACTCTATATTGGTTTTCTCAAGTCTTTGTCATAACTTCCCTATTAAAAATCATCACAGCCTCACTTCCTCTTATCTAAACCCATGCCACAGAAACCACCTGATGTCGCTACCCATATTTAGTATGATGTTCCCATCACCTTTCCATTGGCCATGAGTTATTGGTTCCCCATATTTGAGAATGATGCCAACCTAAATATATTATCCTTCCCCCAATTTTCATTCTGTAAACCATCCTCAAAATGGCTCACCATCAAAGAGTAATTATTCTCAATACCAACTATAAAGGGAGAAAATTTAGTGAACATCACCACATAGTCCATGATGGACATGTCACCTTGATTAAGGCACAATTACTCCCAAGCGCATTCCTCCATTAGCCTCTCCAAGAAGACGTGCTTGAAGAACCTAGCCTCAATGTACTTCTAGGACAGTCCCTTGTGTCTTCCCTCCACAACCTACACATCCCAATAGCCCTTAGCTGGTCCTCTGAGTATGTACGAGGCCAGTTTCACCCTCCACACTAGAGGCATATCTAGCTTATCAAATATAATTTTCATAAAATCAATCCTGTTCTCAGCCACCTATGGAACTCCCTCACCCTGAAATAGTGGTGGGTGCTGTGATTGGAACTCCCACATTAGATTCACTATAGAAGTCTCATTTATATGAGCTCCACTATTGATCCCCTTGATCACATTCATTAGGAACACTTTGATCTATGCATCCTGACATGAACTAAAGGCTATCAAATCTGGAATCTACTCCACCTACAATGGAATATGAGTCTAAACCTGTACCAGCAGATCATGATCTACCTATCCCTCAGGGGTCTCAACCTACTTGTGCTCTTACAGCACCCTGTCATCACCTCCCTGACACTCTATTCGATCCATATGGATGGAAAATCGATGAACACCATTATATGTACAAAAATACTATATGACACACACACATATCATAGATATAGAATGGGGTAACAGGTAGTGAAACCTCACTACCCTTACCATTCCCAATCACAATCAAGTATGTTGACATCCTAACCTCATGGTATCCTTAATAACTCATATCAGAGCCAAGTATCAAATATTCCATGGTACATACTCGTACTGACAAACCAAATCAACTTAAACCCATAATCACATCGCCCAACCTAGTGATCAGCATCACCCCATAAAACCATAGTTGTCTTCTCTTTTATGATCTATGTCCATTTATAGAAAAATAACATATCACATGCAATTTATATCATATAGACACATATATAAAATTTGAAATATCTCATCTGCCTATGAAAAATCATAAACATGCATAGAATACACCCCCTTACATACTGGCCCAAGGATCCAATGTGTCCTTCCTTACCATACTAGGAGAAGGATCACATATCAAAACAGGTAACAATTAAAATTATTAGTGCACCAATCAATGTGTAAATCAAATAAACTATACAATTAGAAACATCAGAACAATAATTATGACAAATGGTAACTTATTTTGTCCCCTATGCATGGGGATGCAGGCACAAAAACACTGATTCTAAACCCAGTTCTGAAAATATCCTAATCTCTAAAATACTATAACCCAAATAGTAAGAAAAAAAGGAAAATCATTTTCTTTATAATTATTAGCCTACCAAACGAAGCTACTAATTCCCAGTGAAGAACGACTCCTATACCAGTTGTAGCTCCTCACCCCGATTAGCGACCTGAAAAATTCTTTTGTGCTAAGTGCCACTAGACTTCGACATGTATCCCCATATCCCAAAGGCTTATGACTAGCAGCAAGGGTGTTAAAGGAGTGATGGTGGAGAAACTATAACCTTTGGTGTCGATGATATAATCGTCTAAGTAGATATATAATATACAGTATAAGAAAATACTAAAGAGACTCAAACTTTAACTCACCAGTTGTAGAAGCCCAATAAATAATAAAAAATAATAAATGAAATAACTAAAAACAACATTTGAAATATAGAATAAAAAACATACCATTTTTAGTAAAATAGAGTATGTGTTCATAACATGTCACACATGACAATATCTTGAAGGGGGTTACCATTGGATGACCAAAGTATATATATATATATATATATCATAAACATGATGATACTAAAAGGAAAACTAAAAACATAACTCTAGGTGAGGCAAGAAACAATGGTATCATTCCATCTATCCCATGCTAAATATCCACTAAAATCCATATCCTAAACCCATACCTTTACCTGAATGAAAAATCATAAAGTCAACACGTGTACCGATATGCCTATGTAGGATGTGAGGATGATTCTTAGTAGGGTACCACCCACATGTAAATACCTTACATCTGTGATTAATCAGGTGTAACTATAAATAAATAATATAAAACACATGTATAAAAATAAACACACACTTCTCTGGTCGTCAAAATCCACCAGAAAGCTGTCACCAGCCTCAACCAATTGTGAAATGTGATAATAGAGAGGATCCTTAGATCATGGCCCAAGGAATCCCCTGATTGATAACATCCCAAGAGAACCCTTAGGTTTTACCTTCAATAAGTCACTTGGAAACTCATTTCATCACTCAAGTCACTCATACCCTAAAGGCACACCCAAATGAATGGAAATATAGTTCCTCAGACCCCTATTCATATGCAATCATCAACTTAAGTCTTCATGTCCAGTGGAATAAAGAATATCTAGCCTTAAGTAAAAAACAACATTGGATCAAAGACCAATGTCCTAAGGTGTTGGGATTCCCATCCTCCAAAATGATCCTAGCCTAAGACCTCAATTATGATAAGCCTTATCCCCCTACCGACAGCCTCAATGCTGCCATCTGATGACTCTTTACCATCCTCATGGCTTTTTATGGCAAGAATAATTAAACAACTACCTAAGACACACTATTGGGGGAATCTACCCACACTATTGGTCAAAACCACATCAACACTAAGTTAACCAATATTCACATGACTCTAAAGAGTGATTTGGACAACATGGGTGAATAAAAATCACCAAATATTAACTAAGACACACCAAATATAAAACCTCATGCCCATATGACTATATTGCTCAAGTCTGATGGCCATGCCATCAAATATCATGGGCCATTCCATCAACCTAACAACCTGTCCACCTCAACTGATGACCAAGTCTATACACTGGTGATCACATCTCCCAAGTAACCTTGAATAATCCAATATTTACATTCTAATCACCTCAATGTTTGATGAACATCACCAACTCAAACCTCAAACCAATCCCATCATGATCTCCTAGATATCAATAGTACATCCTATGAAATTTATATATATATAATTCACTATAATTTAAATAAAAAAAATTCAATATAATTAAATTGAACCACTTAAAAAAATATAAAAATTAAATTTAATATAAATAACACCCTCAAACCGACTGGCCAAGGTTTTGATCCCCTTGTATAGATCAAACCACTTGTCATCTTGAGTGGTAATTTCTTTTGGAATTGCACAAGTGTTAAATTAATTAATTACGAACAAACATCAAACATAAATGGTCTCTATTGGTTGATACAAAGACATGCTAAAAGTCACCCCCTTTACACTCACAAAATATCAATGAAAGATATGAACCACCTACCTTGGAGTTGTATACATATTCACAAATGATCTTTGATTCTAACTCTGAATGATTTGGAAGAAATTTATGTTTTTTATGAATTCCCTGAAAATAGGGCAAAGTGACTGACATAGATTTTTCAGTATGTGATGCATAGGAAAATTGAAATAGAAGAATTGATGATGAGATCCATACTAAGATGGATTCAATGATATAGATGGGTAAAATAAAAAAGGCTGGGTGAGGGATATAGATCACCACCTAGGAGGAGATGAGGATCACCCTAAGATCGATTGGGAGGAATACCACAAGTGGGCAGAAAAGTGGAGGAGAATATATTTAATTAAGGAAGAAAAAACAATCATTTCTTCTATTTAAAAGGACACATCATTATCTCACATAGTTTACCAGACCCTGTGACTCATACTACTTAGGATCCAATCCCCACAAAGTTAGGCCTAACCCCATGCTGACCGTGCATGCTACAATGTGAGGGTACTTCCAAAATATAACTACACATATGGATTCCTTGGGGTTTTTAAATCCATTCACAAACTATGCTACATCTATATAAAAAAATGAACACTTACATGCATGGTCATTCACCCCAAACCCCAAGGTTTTCCAAACCTTGTGGCTGTACAAAATTAGGTTTTATGATTTTCACTAAGAGGAGACATAATTTACCCAAACCATGTACCTCAGCTTTCAATATCAAAAATAGCGAATGTGGGACTCCTATGCACCTAAAAGCTATATAAACACTCAATGAACATTATAATCCTTTAAACCAAAAATATATATATATTGGGTTGATAGAAACCTCATTATTTGGTTCCAATGATAAAAAAATAAAGTGTCATGCACATCAATTGAAAATATTTAAAAAGGGGGAGGATATCAACCCAATCCACAAACATGATAAATTATAATACCCAATAATTTAATGGATTGGTTATTATGGAAGTATTTAAAATAATAATATTACTTAGTTTTTATTATCTTAGTTTCATGTGTCACATGCTATCTTTATTAAAAATAATTCAATCCAAAATCAATGTTTTGTATAATGAATGCTATATGCAATATTGTGTGTAATTGAAACTAAAATCAGTTTTTTATGTAATGAAAAATATCAAATAGATTAAATTTAATTGAAAAATTAATCAAAAAATCTAGGGGTGTTACACTATCTATGAGGTTCAAAGGCCTTCTCTATTGTTATTATGTTTGGTTAGAAAGGTGGAATATTGCTTATACCAAACACTGTATTTGGACTAGCTATTTAGTTATTTCCACGTGTTATAGCTATGGAGATATGTGTATGATTAATTTCAATATTTCAAATTTTATGTGATAGAAATTGAATTTGGAGTAACCTTTTTGAGATGTTCTCTGGAATTTGAGAACTGAAAGAAGAATAACCTTTATGGGAAAATGATTCCTACATGTGGATTTTTTTTGATAGCATGATAACCTTAAGGAGAACTTGAGAGAGTAGGATACCCCCAATGTGATTTTAGTATCCTATATTGTGAGTATGTTTCATTGTTTTGAAAAAAAAATACTTGATTTTGGGAGACAATGTATTTAATTTGTTTTTTCCTTGTAAGAATTTTGAATATTTTCTTGGAATATTTTCAAATCGAGTCACTGAGTTGGAAAGGAATTTCATGGCACCAGGGGGATATTAATATAATAAAAATATTAAATATATCAAGAAACATTATAATTTTTTAAGAAAAAAATAGAATAATTCACAAATTTGTTTTTTGATGGGGATTATGTAACATCCATTAAATTTTGATAGATGTTTTTTACCTAGTTACGACATAACCTTTACATGCATTGTGATTTTGGATTAAGTTAAGTCGTAGGTGAATGATAATTAAATAAATTATTTTATAAATTTATTTGTAGTTATTTTTCATAACATTGATCCTCCACCATTTTGAATATTTTATTGAAAAATACTAGGGTTAGCTGCATAACCCTAGAGAGTTGAAGAGGAGTTATGGAGGAGAGCTTTGTGGTAACGATAGAACATGGTCTAAAAAATAAGAATCATTGAGATCATCTACACCAATGGAATTTTTTTGTATCTTATTAGTTACAATGATGGAAAACCATTTCTCATCAGTGATTTACCCAAACCCTAGGTAAGATATTTTTTGTTTATTTTATCATCATTTGTTAACCCATTTCAAACGTGATTCAATCCATCAAAGAAGATTGAATTTTGGATAAATGGTTGATTATCATTTATATTATTATCTTCTTATGGTTATGATTTGATGATATTTATCTATTGATCTTCACTAATAATACCAAAAAAATAATCAAGTCCAACCCAATCAATGACTAAGGTTCATTCCCCAAGTTTGTGTTTTGTGAATTTATCCCATCATTATTCGCATGTTTATCATCAACAATACCTTTGACAAACTGTTTAAAAAAATACATGGATTAAAATCATTTAGAATGTGATATTTGGTACGATAGTTCCTTTAAGCTAGTCCAAATATAGGATGGAGAGTAAAATTGATGTGTATTTCAGCGTGATAGGTGAACTCAAGTAGATTGTAGGTGGATTGGTTGTTCTTGTTCATGGGTTCTGGCATATAGAGGAAGGCATGAAAAAATGCATTGTGAGATGATTTGGGTGGATGACATACAACCAATCACCTTAACTGGGTTTGGTAAACCCTAGATCTTCACTATATGACATGATTAGAAATAGGTCTATTGGTGGATTTGGAGAGATATATATAAAAACCTATGATTTTTTTGGAAAATATCAACTAACAAATTTGTAGTTCATTAACACACACCATTTATTCCCTTTTGAGAAACCTCTAGAATTTATATGTGTAGATAAATATCACATGCCATGTGGTGGTACCACACAATGTGTGCCCCTTATCCATCCATCTCTTCATACAATGGTAATACATTCTCAAGAGGCCAAGTGATGATACACGCCTTATGTTGTATGTCACATGCTGTCTAACCCTCAATGGATGGTTTGACATTTATAGAGAGTGAAATCCTATGATAACATGTGTACCCACATGCCATGTATGTCAGGAACATATCGTATACTTTAGAAGGAAGAAGATAATGGGAATATGTCAGATCCTAACAAGTTATTAAAATGTTCATTATAGAACATTAATGATATTAAAAACCTAATATTTATCATTTAAACCTTTAATTATATCAAACATTTTATGGTGGTGATGGATGATGAAAAATGTTCTTTCATGGAGGTGGTAGTTCATAAAACAAACTAATAATAGTTTTTTATTTCAGAATGGGTGGGTTATATGAACAAATAATGATAATAAAAATAATTTTTTAACATTGTAGTATATAAATTAAAATAATATCTTTTTATTAGTTTTTATAAAAAAATTTGAATAATATAATTAAGAAGTAAACTAATTAGTTGATAACACTCATGTTAGGGAAATGATTTTATGTCGGAAGATTCCTTTAATTTTAATGGAATTTAATAACTATGGTGAACCATGTATTTATTTAAAATAATATTTCATAGTATAATTTTGATTTTTTGTTTCTCCATATACACATTCTTTAAAATGTTTCATTAATATCTTTATTTATACCCCAAGGGATTTCAAATTTCAGTTTCAATTAATTTTTACATTTTGTTTATAGGTTTAAAAAGGAATGTCTTAACATTTAACGTATTATTCATTTTGATTTTTTTTACAAAATTACAAAAGAAATATTTTTGTATGTATATGAAATGAATGGAATTTCCCAGAGTCATGTAATTTCATTGGTATAAATATTACTCTTAATGTTTTTATTTAATTAAAGTAAATTAAATTTAAATTTTAGGGGAAATTTTTCATTTTAATGCATGTCTAAATGAAAAGATATTTCTCCAAATTTTCATATGAATATTGAAAGTACATTAATTTGGAGTTCAAATGTGTTTTTAAGGGTTTTATGATGAAAAAGTGAAATATTATAAATATTTTATTCATGATATGATACTTTTGAAATATAGTTGATGATAGGTTATACCCATATAGCTCATGAGGATGAAAGATCCATATATTGATATCCCAAGTATTGGGTAATGATTTAGTCTATGAAGGAAAAATGTTGGAGATAATAGGTAGGAACTACTATGAAATTTTCTTATCTTCATTTACTCTGATATTGTTTAAATAGAAGTGAACATTAGTTATGAATATGATTCACCATGATACATAATTTATCTTTAGAAAATTATTTTCATGAAATTCTTTTTATTTCATAAATTAAGTAAAGTTTGTTAATATTAAATTGAGTTTTTTTTCAAATAAATGTTTACATGATGGTTTAATGGTTTTACTATTGTTTCTACTGTATTTCAATGGGTTTATTTGTGAAAATTTCAATTTTCTCTTGTGAATTAGTTTTTTTATGTGTTCAATGTTTTATTGTTAAAATTTTAAATATTATCATGGGTTTTCATGTTTTTTACTCAACTAATAGGATTATATAATCTTTATATCCCATAATAAGCATTATTTTACTCATCCCATGTTTTTTTGTTTTTTTCATAGTATATAGGGATGTGTAGAGAGTATGTAAAGGTCAATAATTATACTATGGTAACTTTTCTTGAAATATGACGAAGTATTTAGAACAAAACAAGAGTTTATTTTTAAGAATCCTATTTTTTTGAAAAATGGACATTGAGTGGAATTTTCCACTCTTTTTATAAGGGGTTGATAGGTAAGAGTTTTTTACCTAAATCTATAAAATTATAAACCTAAATGATCCATGAAATTTGATAATGTGAAACCATTGGTATAAATAATGTAATTTAATAGTCTGATTTTTTGGATTTGATTTTAAAGTTACATAATTATATTTTTTTAATTAAAATTAAGCTAATTATATAAGAATCATCATTGTACTTGATTTTTTTATAAAATCATTTTTATTCTTAAAAAATGTATTTTTTAAAAAATGGGACTTTTTGTGTTTTCAATATTATTTTAAATTTAATTTATTCCACTAATAGATATTGAATAATTTAAAATGGATTCTATAGTTGGGACTAATATTTTCTAAATTTGTTATAAGTTCAGTTTCATTTTGGGTAAAAATGAGTAGAAACCCAGTATTGGTTTATCACCATAGTAAATGGTTAAAAATGTTAAAAAACATTAAATACAACATGATAAGGTCAAAATAAACCAACACATGAATTTATTTCATTTCATGGGTTTATTTATACCACCCTCATCCTATATTTGAAATTATTCCAATTTTTGTATCATTTTCCTTTGATAATAACCTTAATATTATTTATAAGAAAGTATAATTAGAGGACGCCAATATATTTCTTTTAATATGTATAATATGTTTTTATAGAGAAGAAAAAAAGTTATTAATGGTTATACTTTTTTATTTTTAATATGAATAATTAATTTTCAAGATAATAATTTACTTTTTATTTTTATTTATGGTATAATTAAATTGAATATTTAAACAACACCGACACATTTTTTGTGAAAAAATAGGAAAAGTAAATAAATAATATAAAAAAAATTAATAGAAATATGTTTGGATTAAATATTGTTTTCCAAGAATTTATTGGAAAATCATATTGTATAATTTATGATGAATATATTAAATCAGCCCTAGTCAACCAGACATTACACTCGAGTAGGCCCTCCATAAGGTGTATAGTAATAAACAACCAAAACCAATCTCATATATAATTGAAAGGAGATAAACCAATAGAGATCAAATACGAATAAAGATTACGTATCCATGAGGTATACAACATGAATCCGAAAGGGATAAACCTAAATGTAAAACCAGACAACCCATATATTGTGTCTATATGTGACCATTCATTACCAACAATAAATCCCAATATTAGTGTTGTGATATCCTAGTGAAGTTGAAAAGAAATAAAACATGATTCAATTTTCCCAAGTCCAATAAAACCACATCTTCAAACCCCAAAAGGGAACAATATGGTGTGGGTACAATTCCTTGTAGGATTTCACTAAATAATTTATACAAAGTCTAATACCATGAAAACTTTAGCTGTAGATTTTAAAAAAATACGTTTATAAAGAATTATCAAAAGAGGAAAATTTTGTAAAACATTATTTAATTTTCATAAAATCCATTCATATTCACACACATAGGGAATATGATAATTTCGCAAAATATATCATGAAAACACAAGTAAAACCAACAATGGATACACCATAAGATAACCCCGTGAGCAATCAACCATGAAATATTCCATCATGTATAAAACTAAGAATAAGTGAAAGAGATAGATATTTTTTTTATAGACTCTGGGAATACATAATAATACATATTAAGAAATAACTAATCTAGGCATCATGTGGATTCAATTAATATTGAGTCATGTGATAATTTGTCGATATGAAAACCTCTTGTGGTGTAACATACACAAATGTGACTTGTCAATTTTTTGATGGTCTCAATGTTCCCAATGTGTTATGATTTCTAAAAATGAATTTTAAAACCATTATAAATATTTATAAACCATTTTAACTATGAATATTTACCAATTACATACTTGAAAATATATTTTTAAGTCAAAACCACCCTAAATGGATTTCATTAAACATATAGTGTGTAAAAATAATTTTTTAATGAAAACCCCATTTTAAAACATGCATCTCTTGAAAAAATACACTTTAATATCAAATTTTTTTTTTCTAAAAAAATCAAAAGGAATTGAAAATAAAAATAAAATGATTCATGTGTTAGAACCTTTGTATATATCCACTTACCTCGCTAATAGAAGAAAATTAAGAACCCTAAAAAACATAGATCATGAACGAGAAGATCGAGTCCTCACAAGCCTAGATCCATAGGAAACTACATAAAATATATATCATACCCATTATACCTAGAATCTATATCCTACTCTGGTTTCACCATGATAAGGGGATAATATATTTATAGACGATATATGTAGAGGGAAGAGAACAAGATAAAAAAAATATAATGAAGTGATCCATAAAGAATGGTGGATAACCATAGATAATCTAAGGGAATAAGACTTTAGAGTTATGGGTAAGGTTTATTTTGATCTAAATGGGTATTATGAGGGTATTATATATAAAATTGAATAATGGATATGAGGAAAATTTCAAATTTTTAATGTTTTGAATTGGGGCACATGGTTCGGTCGTGTGGTTAGACAAATCATGTGCCAACATTGTGTGGACACTATCACTTAAAAAACAAGGGGTGAGTTATATGATTTACCAAACCATGCTCAAACTATATGAAGAACAAATAGAACCTCACATATCTATACCACATGGTTACCACATATTTATTACTAATAATGTTCCTAAATGGTGTCCGTAGATTTTTTTCTCCAAAAATGTAGATTTTCAACTTCTAGCTCTTATAAATTTCTTGAACCTCAAAATAGAAAAACCAACACTCAAACTAAGTCATACTTTATACCTAGAGGGATTCAAAATTATCTCCAATATTAAATATTTATATCCCAAATAAAATCTCAATATTTTTGGCTCACAAATAGACAAGAACACTAATACATCACTAATGATTCTTGCTCCTATGTCTTAGGGATTTCCCATATACACTTTCATAGTATACAAACCAAGGGAATTATTTTACTAGATAATAAATTTTCCTGAAGATCCATAATATAAACTGTTTTCTCAATAATGATATCAGAATACATATCAATATCATCCCAGTTGATCACTTTGTAATGGTTTGGTTGATACCTCATCATCTTAAAAACATGAAACATATCATGAATCAAAATCTACTGAGATTGAATTTATAATTAATAAGGAACCTTTCAAATATGATAAATGATATCAAATGGGTTTAAAAACCATAGTGACAAATTACCATGTTTACCAAAATGATTATATCACAAGAAACATGAAACATTTAGAAAAAATTAATAAAAAACCTCAAATTATAGTGTCATAAAACGATTTTCAGCATAGAATTTTTGTTGACTCTATTCCCGAACAAACTTATTTCGAATAAACTATACCCTTTCCAACATCTCCTAAAAAAGGATCATCCTAGACAAGGACCACTCTCAAAACTCTTCCCAATATAGGATAGGTCTATATGTTCACCAATAAGATTATTTAAAGGGTTCCATATTAATAAAATCCTAATTAAAATTTTTATAGGAAAATTTGACCAGTGGAATATTTTTTTCCCAAAAACTACCAAAATCAAGTTCACATACCTAGACCACATCATCAAGAACTCGATTATCACTTTCTATCTACCCATCCATCCATGGATGATATTCCTTGATTCATTTCAATTGAGAACACATCACCTATTTAAAATATTTATAAAGTATGGATTTAAACCATGAGTCCCTATCTGAAAAATCATAGACTAATCCCATTTAAGTATCATAACCTATTAGATATATAAATTTATTAGACACTCCACCTTCTTCGTCTCCTTGATAGGGACTAAACGAGAGGAATTCATAAGATGACAAATGATCACCAAAATATCATCTTAACCACTAGGATTTAGTGGAAAACCAATGTCTAAGTATATATATATATCACCACACATTAAAATCAGAATAGGAAAGTGTTACAACAAACTAGTAGGTCCCTATTTCTCCTCCTTAATTATCTTAAAAGCAGGTCACCATGAAAAAATGTCTACAAGAAACTACCTTATCCCCAATCACTAATAATGAAATATTATATAATGATACATCTTGGTGTTACTAGGGTTTATAAACCAATAATAATAGTGTCTATTATTCACACCGTAGAGGTATAAGAACAATAATTACATATCAAAAAAACAAGGAAACAAAGGTGGACCAAGAACAACCACTTATGGTCTCCCAACCATTTAGCTTTTTAGTAAAGTGATGGAAAAAGTGTCTGAAATATTCTCAAGAAAAAATAACTCATCAAATGATGAGTCAAAATTCACAAATTCATAAAATACCTTCCTATAATCCCCATCAATTCCAAGAAAATATTAGTTAATAAAATCACCTGAAATGACTCCTCTATTGATTCGTGCAATTCTAGAGTTGTTATATTATTTCTCAATGCATTAACAACCACATTACCCTTTTTTGATTATAATAAATATCAAAATAAATACCATAATGATACTCAAACCAGTGTCACTGTATCAAAATTTAGATTTCTATGAGTGAAAATATACTTCAAGATTTTTTCCATAATGTACTATAGACTTCTCACCAAATAAGAAGTGAATTTAATTTCTGATCTCATGAATAAAAACTACCAAATCAATATCATGGGCTGGGTATTTATTCCCCTAAGGGAATAATTAGAAAGAGACATAGGCCACCACCTATTTCACATGTTTCAATAAACACCCCAAACACAAACCAGAAGTATTATAGAACACGTCATAAACTGAATGTGGTTCTTGGAGAATAAAAACTAGAGATAAAGTCAACCTCATCCTTAATTCATTAAAAAATATATAGCATTTTGTTTTCCATTATAAAATATAACCCTTAAGAGTCAAATATTTCATTTGAAATACAATATTGGGGAAGTCATAAAAAAACCACCTATAATAAAAAACAATGTTCTAGAATATTTGGATATCAAAATTTTTTCAGGGATACTCCTAAGACATTACTACCAATATACTTTCATAATACTATAGTATTCCGTAATAAGATATAACATTCCCAGACACTTCACTTCTTCGATCAGAAAGACACATTTTGAAATCTTACCATTGAAGGAATATTCTTCTACGATTCAAAATATGATAGCTAAATGATCTTTTTGTTCCTCCCCAAAATTGTAGTACAATAAAATATCATCAATGAACATATATATATGAAAGTGTCTAAGAACGGATGAAATATTAAGTTAATGAATTCCATAAATACCACACGAGTGTTAGTGAGACTGAATGGCATAAAAATAATCTAAAAAAAATCCTATATTAGACCCTACACATAGTCTTTGGTTTATCCCCCATTAGAATATCAACTGGTGGTACCTTTAATGAAGTTCAATCTTCAAAAACCAATGATCTAGTTTTAGTAGATAAAAGATATAAAATATTAATAGAAAAGGATACATTTTATTAATGAGAAATCGATTTAGATTTTGATAGTAAATGCAAAGTATATGGTTTTCATATGAATTATATAAAAAAAAGATAGGAAAAATACTAAGGTAATATTCTAGGATAAATAAATCCCTTGGAATTAATGTGTATAAGCTAAAAATTATGTTCCACAAACTCATCATGTTCGATGTGATAAGGTATCATAGAAATGGGCATTATACCAGAGTGGAGTTCAATATTAAAAATTACATTTCTATTTGGAGGAAACATAGATAAATCATTAGGAAAGACCTCTGGGTATGTACTCACCACTATAGGAAGTGGAATTATCAATATTGAGTCTATAACAGCTAGGAAAATCTCTAAAAACTATCATGAGTCCATTCTAACATAATATACAAAATATGCCACCCTCTCCAATCTAGAATATGAATAACCTTGAAAGATATAAGAGATTCTAGATAAAAATAGGAATTAGTGATGGTAACCATAGATTTGGGTCTTAACGCTGATCAACCAATCTGTGCCAATAATAAGATCAAATACATCATGATCTAGAATGATAAATTCCCACAGCACTTCAAGTTGGCTGTTGTTAACCGACATATGGACCATCATAAATCTTGTTTGATCATATTTCACAAAGGTATGGAAGGATCCAATAAGATTGACATATGTTTTGAATACAATCCGAAAATAGAAATTATCTTTGAAGATATAAATTAATGAGTATCACCTATATCAAAAAATAGTACTACCCATGAGGAAATAAACACTGTATCTCAAATATTATTTCAACCTAATTTATATTCCTCTGATGTATACTACATTGAATAGAGAAGATTGGTCTATGCTTCTCCACAATATTTATTATTTGTATAAACACCCCCTTAGAATAAGGATAAGAACTACCACCTCTGGAAGAATTATAATGAACTAGTGAACCCTTGGTGAGACTGGATAAAGTGTTACAACCATGGGACATACTTATGAAAAAACACCTTTGATGGAATGATTTTCCACAATGATGAGCATTTCTGGGAGATTTCATAGAATTAGGCATGGTATGACTATGCCTCCCACATTAGTAGTAAAAAAATTGATAATCTTATGATGAATCCCCTAATGCTAGACAAGATGAAAATTTTCCACCCCTATGTTTCCGCTTTTTTCTAGCAGACACACCTTGGTTAACAGATTTAGAAATTGAAGTTCCACCTAAACCCATCTTACCAGCTATGTTTTCTCCTACAATAATTTCATTCTTGATTACCTCTATTAAGTATGAAAGGTGTAAGAGAAACCACATAAAATAATGATATGGATATTATTTCTTTACCATTTTACAAATCATTTATTTTAATTAAATAAATTTATAATTTCAATTTAATCTTTTTATTCAACAAATTACAAATTTTCATAACTTGTTTTAGTTTTGAAAGTCAAAATTTAATGTTAACAAATTTTTTTAATTGGTTATTTTAGTGAGGTTGTAAAATTTTAGTTAAAGAAATAATTTTTTTAATCACTATTTTTATTCCCATGTATTTTTTTAAATTATATTTTTTTCATTTCATTAATTATTATTATTAATAAATTAATTTTTATTTTAATGATCTTTAAATAAAAAATATGGATTTTTTTCTTTCATTTTTTTAATTGAAATTTTATTTCAAAATTATTATTTGAAGTACAATAATTTATCAATTCTGTTTTAAAATATTGTTTTTTGTAATTTATCAATTTTCCTTTGATGTTTTCCTAATTTAATGTGTTCACTCATTATATACATTTTTTGTTTTTCCTTTTTCTATTTTTGTAAATAAATAATTTTTTTGTGTTTTTTTGTGCTCTATAATTAATTTTATGTTGTTATTTTTCTCGAGAAATTCATGCATGGTTAGTATACTGACCATTCCAACTAATCATGTGTGATCCCTCATTTTTACCCTCATATAATGGTCAATAGACTGACTATGAGACACACTAAACCTATACATGAAGCTACAATATCCCCTCATTATAGTCACTATACTAACCATGGAAACCATAACCCACTGCATAACCTTACCATACTACAATCTTCTTTTTACCATGTGTACCCCTCTAAACACCTCACCTTACCAAGCCTGATCAAGTTCACCCCCGAACCCACAATGTAAATCCCCAATCAACCACCTAGAGGAGAAGATATATCATACTATCACATTTTTTGGAGACACTTAGATCCTCCAATGATTAAACAAGTATGAAGAAGACCCCAACGTGTACCACTATCACCCAAATATTCTTATGATGTTGATGTTAATGCCGATTGAACTAGAATCAATCCAACCACTTTATTAAACTAACCAATCACATCAAGCTCTACATATGTAATCGATGAATCCATCGCTGATGATGAGGCTATCAATTAAAGTATTCCTAAGGAGAATCTTCCATGAATCTGCCACTAGAGATTTTTTTTGAATGATCATCACTTAATATCTTCCACCAAAATTTAAATTCATCACCACAACACTATGGCTGGTGATGTCAAACCTAACAAAAACTCTTATCGTGAAGCCTAAATAACATCGTTGAAGACCACTGATTCCAAATATAACCACAAAAGGCTATTATTCTGCACCTTGGGAGCTCACTAAGAAGACATCAGAAGCTACCCAGAAGTCGAGACTATAGTAGATAGAAATGAAATGTAATAATAATAAAATATAATTTATATATACTAATAATTTTAATTATAAATATATATAAATTACTTTATACATTTATTTAATACTTATAAAAATAAAATATAAATAAATAAATATATTTATTTAATACTTATAATAAAATTATGTAATATTTATATAAAGTATACAAAATATACTCGAATTATAAATAGTAATGCCTGAACCCAAAAAATGATTTCTAGGTGTGATCACTTGGAACTGTAAAAGGTCTATAAAGCATCGAGGCCTAATAAATTTTAATTGGATGAAAAAACTAAAATGGGATTAGGGAAATAAAATCTCAAATTAAATATTATTTCAACTAGAATTAAATTATTTTTTTTCTAATTTCATGACTGAATCCGGTAAGAGGATTTCATGAGGATATCATAGGAACTAGATTGTCCTAATTACATAATCAGGGCCACAAACCACTTGGAAAATATCCAGGTATGGGATCATGGTTTCTTCTTGATGAATAACTATATGAATTCTTATGTTCTTTTAGAAGGTATTATGATCTCGTAATTGAAAAATAGGAAAATACATAGTGAATGTGACATATAGAAGAAAGAGAGATCAACAAGCAGCCAAGATTGTGATATTGGGGCATGGGTTGGTGCACAACTAGAAAATTAAGTTATATGAGAAGATTCTAAAAGAGGACACATAAAATCTCCTAAACATAGTAGAAGAGGATATCATCAAAACACCACCAAGACATAGAGGTATAATATATAGAGAGATCAATAACTACTGGGAAATGGGCATGGGCAATGGGAGAGATAAGGATCTTCTTTATTTTATTTTTTTCTTCATTAATTATATCATGTATTATTCTCATTCTAAATGTTTAAATATGTTTAATACATCCATGATCTCTACCTAAACAGTTATAGGGGAATATATTATTTTGGTTGATATTGTTTACTTTGTGTATGCATTTTCTTTACTCGATTGTTCTCTTTATTTTCTATATGAAAATAATTTTTACAAAACATAAAACTAGTGAGAATATCCAGTTGATATAATAGAGTAAAATTTGATGGCTAGATTTATAATGATGTTTCTTTGTTCATGCATCTGAATTTAGACACCAGAAACTAATTGAATGAGGGTAAAAAAATTTATCATTAGGCCAGCCTATGAATGAATCCACTCTACTGATTTTTAACTTCATAAGTTACTCAATTACTAATTGATAATATAATAATTATCAGCACGTTCAAATTTTTAGTTGAACTTTGTTTGAAATTCTATCTATAGCATGATTTAATTTTTTTTGAATTCCTCATATTGATGAAAATTTGAATATAAGCTCAATAAAGATTATTTTTCACTATTACTTGATGTTTTTAAAACTTTTGGGGGAATAGGTTGTGACGGTTGATCCATTTTACTTTTTCATGTATTTTCATTACGTGATACTTCTATCTATTTCAATTCTAATAATCATTTTTTAAAAAACATAAAGTAATTTTGAAAACTGATCTTGATTATGGTTAAAGTAAATCTATTTTCAAAATAAATATTTCAATGAAATGTAAATCAATCTCAATAGAGAGTACCACACTGAATTCAATTGAAAATTTGAAATCAGTGATAACTGATTTGTTATCACTCAATGATAGAGTGACTTACATAGTTGAAAGTATGTAGTGTAAATTCATTCATTGGTTGATGTAATTATATATATAGTTATCCTCCGCCAATAATTTATATGTTTTTAAATTCAAATACATGAATGATGAAAAATAATTATGTAAACATCTAGTTGATTCGACCATATTTCATCAACTGATTCTTCACCCTAGTTTGTGTTCTTATGTATTTTTTGTTTCTTATATATCTCAAGTTTCTTGATTTCAATCACACTAACACAAATATTCATCATCAATACTTCATCACCATTCTCATTTTCAAATTATACTTGCACTGTTTAATTTATTTATTCTCTTTGTCTATGTGGTCAGACTCTAAAATCACACACAGTGAGTCCTTCCCTATGGATAAACCTCTTTTCAGGACTAGACTAGTTTTATGTAGAGTTATAAATAATTAATTTTATCATGTTCAATGACCCCATGTCAAATTTAAATTTCATTGTTGAGTTTTTGGTAGCAGTAATACTCTAGAGGTAGCAAGTTATATGATACCAGTATACATGATAAATATTCGATTGGAGAATCAAATAGAAGGAGTTAATTTTATTATAAAATAGAAAAAATAAAAAATAAAATGTTAATGGTTTAGATCCTATGAAAAAATGAATTTATATCTTTGAGTTATATTTGAGATAGATATATCCTTGAAGACAATAAATGACATCCAATCCCATGGACTTCCCTTTAAATAAGTATATTTTTTCTTTGGACATTGAAAAAGAATGTTTTATTTTCCTCTCCAATTATTTACACAACTTCATTAATAAGAACTATAAAAACAGAGAAGGGTCTCGAACACTTGTTTTTTATTTTTGAGGGGAAACATTAGAACCTATAATTAGATAGTATGATCCCTTGACCAAACTTGAAATACTGAATATGAATGATTGGGTTATGGAAGGATTTTTTTTTCTATTTGTAAATTTCATAATTTTTACCCGACTCGCTCCTAATTTTCTCTAGATCACTCAGCTCTAACAACATCCTCTCATTAGAAGACATGAAGTCAAAGTTTAGGGATTAACTACCTTAAAATACTTTTGATATAATTCAAAACTCATATTGAAATACTTTCTAAACAAAAATATATGTGGGGAAATTCCTATGCGGGTCTGTATTCCCAATGAGCCTTATCTGACTTCACAATATAATCCTTTCATGAGATGGAAACTATCTTCTACAAAATATATTTGGGCTCTCTGTTAGACACTTCATCCTGCCCACTAGATTGTGGGTGGTATGCGGTACCATATCATTGAAAACATCCATACTTATCTATTATTTTATTGAACTTATAATTCTTGAAATATGTTATATTATCTATAATGAATTCTCTGGGTACTCCAAACCTATAAAATATATTTTCTTGATGAATTTCAACACACTAGTAGAAAAAATACTAGTAAAATACATTGCCTCAACCCATTTGGACACACAGTACATAGATAGAAGAATATATTCATTTCCATAAGATTATGGGAAATGTACAATAAAATAAAATCCACACACATCGAAAACATCAACCTCTGGTATTTATTTTTGTGAATGTTATTACCTCATACCTATATTTACAAGAATATGGAACTTATTATAGCCAATCACCAAACTTTAGGTCCTTAAATAGTGTTGGTCAATAGAAATAAGCCTGTAAAATTTTCTATGTGGTCCTTTCTCCCCCATCATGTCCACCCAAAGTGATGAATGATATCTTTCAAAAATGGGTAAAATTTCCATCTCATCAATACACCTAGACAAATTACCATCATAGAATCTCCATAATAATGAGGTTCACCCCATAAGTAGTATTTCAACTCATATATAAACCTCATCTTTTGGTTCTATGAATGGTCATTTGAAATAACAACTACATCTATGAAATTAGCATAATCTTCAAACCAAGAAGATTCCTTCATATAAGTTAAAAAAATTGTTTATCTAGGAATAATATTTTGATCTCCCATAGTGCATAAAATTGGGTTTTGGTCATCCTAGAAAAATGTTCTTCAACCAAATTCCCCCCCCTTATACATGATATCAAATAAACCTCCTGTAACTAAAGTTTCCACCTCATGAGCCTCGGATTTCAGTCCTTATCTAGAAGGTACTTTATGGTTGAATAGACAGAGAAAATGATCACGTTAGACCCTGTAAAGTATTGTATGAATTTTTCAACATCAAACATAATAGAAACCAAATCATTATCAATGGTGTAATAATTCTTCTCATTATCATGAAAAATCTTTCTAGCATAATAAATGGCATGAAACCTATTATCCTTCCACTAGCCCAAAAAAATCCAACATCTAGATCACTATCATTACACATTAATTCAAAGGGGAACTTCTAGTTTGGGGTAGTTATCACTAGTGAAGTATTTAATTTAATTTTAAATAATTTAATTTAATCTAGAAATTAATAATCAAACACAAAAGAAATGTCCTTAACAATTAGGGAACATAGTGGACAAGATTTTTTAGAAAAATCATTAGTGAACATCCTGAAAATTCCATCATGGAATTTAAATATTATAAACCATTTGATATTCTAAGGTTGCATAGGATTTTGGATAACCTCATTTTTTGTATTATAAAAATCTAGTCTCTTCCTTTAATCCATTTTTCCTAGTTTAGAATAAGTTTTTTTTTCATGGTATCTTTCAAAAAAAGTTTCATGATTTTCAAGATAGTTTTGAAAATGAAATCCAAGAAATGAAAAATAATCCATGAAAACATCAACAATAATTTAAATAATTCTTGATAAAATTTCCATCATGGATCCCTAAAATTTTCCTGGATCACAACGGAAGAAAAATTTCATTTTTTGGTAGGTATATGTCTCAAGTGGGCAAGTGAAGGTTTTCTTCTCCGAATCCTCAAGAGCAATATAAATCTGGATAAGAACCAAAAAATTAATAATAAACCACTTAGAAATGTGAATCCACCTGGAAATAAGATAATTGAAAGGAATATGTTGATATAATTCTTATTTCAATTGTCCTCTAGTAATCTATCATGCATTATGCTCTCACCAACATATAGAAATTATGATAAAAATTCCATATTTTCCTAATTGCCTACCATAAATTGAATTCCCATTAAAGAATCTCTTAATATATTTAATGAATTATATTGTACTATTTAGAAACTTCTAGTAGGAGGCATATGTGAGATAGATCTTGAAACTAGTCTAGTGATAACCAGTGGTTGATTCGTAGGGAAGGAATCATATTTTATAATTTAAGTTTGTGACCATGTAGATAAAAAGAATAAAAAAAATAAAACATCACATGAAGAAGATGAAAATTGGAATAGTGATGATGTAATGATAAGAATTAATATTTCTGTGAATGTGAGTTCATTCATGAAATATGAGATATATAAGAAATAGAAATGATATAAGAACACAATCTAGTGAGAACAATTGGTTAATGAAATAGGGTGAAATGATATTTCTAGTTTTATAATGATTTTATATCATTCATGAAGTAGAATTTGGACACCTAGAACTTATTTAATGAATGAATCAACATTTTTCATCAGTTAAAACTATGAAGGAATCGTCTCTATATATTTTCATATAGAGAAGTAACTTGATCAATGAGTGAAAAAAATCTGTTATATTTTTCTTCGGATTTTCAGTTGAACTCAGTGTGCTAATCTTACTTGACATTGATAAATTTTTTAGTGAAATAATCATATTGAAGATATTTTTAACTTAAACATGATCAATAAAAATTTTCATTGGTACTTGATGTTTTCTAAAAAATTAATATCGAAAGATAAATATAGAGAAGAATCCAGTAATGAAAATGTATGAACCAAGTAAAATAGACAAACATGTAAAAATGATTCCCCTAGAGGTTTTATCCAAAGATCAAAAATGTATTAAACATATTAAAATATTTTAAAATAGACTAATCCTTGTAGTATGTAATTAAGAGACAAAAGAAAATATATAAGATTATTCTCTCTCCCACAGATCCTACTCGATTCCAAGTAGCTCTCAATCTCTTAATATAATCTACCTCTATGTCTTGGTGGTATTTTGAAGCCTTCCAATTCTATTTAGTCAAGGAGATAGAGTGTGTCTTATTATAGAATCTTTTATTTACTATTAGTATTATAGTTGGATTCCAATATATTCCTCAATCTCACAGTCATGGATCCATGATGACATCTCTTGCCCCCACATGGAACTTTCACTATATATTCTACTATTTTCTAGTGACAATAGAATAATACCCTCTATGATATTTCCTATCTTATTATATATTCACTCTAATAAGTAACTAATATTCAACATGTGTAAGTTTTCCATGTGAAAGTTTCAAGTTACATGATTAGTGGTTGGGGATTCTCTAGTTCCCATGATCTCTATTTTCAATCCTCATACTTAATCAATCAAGAAATTAGAAAAAATATCTTGTAATTTTAGATGCGAGAATCATTAATTTGAAAATTTATTTTCCAAATTCTAATTTTAGGAATCCCAACCAGTTAACAATTTTATGAGACTTGATTAACATTGGGACCTGTAACGACCCGAATCTGGAGCCACTCAACTAGTGCCCCGTACCCAATTCACTACATTTCCTCAAGCACACATCCCCAAACGTCAGAGGCTGCTGACTAGCAGTGACGGCCTTGGTGAGTCACTGGGGAAACAACTCCCTCATTTGGTAAAGTATACAAGAAAAAGGAAATAACAGTCAATAGCGGAATTAGTAAACATCATAAAATAACTGGAACTAAATAGAGAAAGTAATGAATATATAGTAAGGATGATAATGATGCAGAAACGATAAGTATCTAAGGAAAGAATAAAACAAAACAACGTGTTGAAATACAACTAAGAAACAAAATTCTAAAAGTAAACATAATATCTAGTAGCATCGCAAGCCTAATCTCGGTCTTATGCTCTCCAGCTCCAACTGGAAATCATGTACCTGAAGTAGAAGGGCCACCATATCTATCCACACCTACAACCATATAACCTGTTTGGGCCAAAAAGCAGGACCCAAACAGGGTGTGAGACTAATCCTAGTAGGCAACCACCACAAGATCTATGCCCTACTGTCAGTGAGTAATATAGCAGAAGTAATGAAAGTAAATTTAGTATTGAACTAGGAGTACACAAGTAAACAATCCTACTAATTAACATTCACATTCATTTAAAAATTAATTAATTCATTTAATTTAACAACCAAGGAATCTAGAAATTCTCTCAATTCCAAGGTAAATAGGTAACCCAACAGGCATTAAAAGACTACCTAAAAAAACAAGCAGGCCAAAAGATCCAAGCTTGTGCTTTGGCTTGGCAGACTCATCTAAACCAACCAAACAATCCATATTCACACTGACTCTCTAGGTGGTTCAATCTAGCAGACCCCTATAGTCAACTAAACATAAAAAGGCACAAACACTCTAGGAAGCACTCACGTCGATTCCCCTATAGTCTTGCAATGATATATACAGACTCTATGAGGAATATCTTAAGTCTAATTCCTCTTGTGGTCTCGATACATGTGTAAAATAAGGACACTCTTAGCAAGCACAAAGTCCAATTCCCATAGGTACTTTGTACGAAACTAATTCCAACAGACCCCCTAGGGAAGCACTTAATTGTCTATTCCCTCTTTGGTCTCCCGCACCAGGTTCTCACAACCCTGACCAGTCCAGTCATTCGTAATTGAATGTTAGTATCCCTAAGTAAGTTTATAAACTACATGGATAAAATCTATAATTCATTAAAATCATTAAAACGCCATGCAACACATGCAATCAGTTATAATAAGAAAACTAGCAATTTCAATAGGGTTTGCCTTGCAGGAAAACTGTGCCAAATGATGATAAACATCGAAACAGGGATAACACCCATGGGTTGATCCTCAAACATGCAAAAAAGAATATATTATTATCAATTAACCTTAATATAATAATAAATATATGGAAATTAAACAATAGGACCAAAATCCCTAACCCGAGATACCCGAAACATGGAAATCAGACACTTTTTCACAAAAACACAAAGACATTCAACGTAAGGAAAACAACCACCTACCTTGATACTAGGAGATCGATATACTTGATCCTCATCCCGTGAATCGGCCTAGAATAGAGTAGATCTGGAAAAATGTTTAAAATGTTTAACCTGCAATAACTCTCATAAGAGAAAGAATCAGGAAACATGGACAAAGAAGAAAAAATAACTGACCACCATGATTCTATTTCAACAGACGGCATTCGATTTAGATAACTGGTGACGGATCGGTGGCTCAGAAAAGATTCGGCCTCCTTGGATGCTCTGGATAGAATTAGGTGAAGAAGAAGATTGAAATAATGATTAGACGTGACCTCGGTCCATTTAATGAAAAAATAAAGTACACGGTGTGTACTTCTGGAGTACACAATTTATAATTTCCTTTTCCGTACTCCGCTATAGGCAGCCTACATGTCACCCTTACACGACCGTGTGTGTGGCCTTGACACGGCCAACACACAGCTTTTAGTGGCATAACACGACGTGTACTCATAAAGTACACATCGTGTACTCTGAAAATTTCCTGATTTTCCTCTTTTTCTCAAAAACTTCTAGAAAATGAAAAACATACCTGAAAAGAAGATTCAGGTTCTTACAAACTTCCCCCCTTAAAGAAATTCATCCCTGAATTTCCTTAATAAGGTGGAGAAGAAGAATCCTTGAACAACTCTAGCCACTATGATTGCATATCAGCTTCCCTCTCACAAGTCTCATTCTATAAACGGTCGTGCTGCCATAGCACCCATACCAGAGGAACAAACTAGACATGGAGTACCTTTTCACTATGATCAACAATCCTAATAGGATGCTCCTTGAATGATGCATCCTGCTCCAGATTAACCTCCTCAGGTTAAAAAACATGAGATGGGTCTGAGAAAAAGCGTCAAATCTAAGAAACATGGAAGACGTCATGCATAGCCTGGTACCTCTAAGGTAACTGCAACCTATAAGAAACAAGCCCAACTCTCTCCAAAAATTCAAACGGCTCAACGTATCTCAGTGAAAGCTTGCCCTGCCTCTTGATCCTCTTGTGTCCCAACCTCAGGGTAACATGTAGGAAAACCTGATCTCTGACCTGGAACTCCAAAGGTCATCTCTACTGATCAACATAAGATTTCTACTGAGATTGTGTAGTATCCATCATTTTCGAATCAACTCTACCTATTCTTTGGTTTCCTGAACAAGACGAGGTCCCAGAATAGCTGCTCTCTCCTACTTCCAGCCAACATATTGGTGATCGGCATGGCCTAACATACAAAGCCTCGTTAGGTTCCATCTAAATAGTTGTTTGAAAACTATTATTGTAGTAAAACTCCACTATAGGTATATATATCTCTCCCAAGAACCTCCAAAATCAAGGATGAATGCTCGTAGCATGTTCTATAGCACCTGAATCATGTGCTCTAATTGGTCATCTGTCTGGGGATAGTAAGATGTACTCAGAAGTACCTGTGTACCCAAATCCCTCTGTATCCCTTTCCAAAAATGTGACATGAAGTGATCATCCCTATCTAAAATGATAGTACTCAGAACCCCATGCAATCGTACAATCTCACAGATGTACAAACGTCCAAGCTCATCAACACCGAAAGTCTCCATAATCGTCAAGAATTGAGCAATCTTTGTGAGCCTGTCAATGACAACCGATACCGCATAATTCCCTTGAGGAAGTCTCAGTAACCCTGTAATAATGTCCATTGTGACATCATTCCACTTCCACTCAGGAATGGGTAGCTGCTGTAAAAGCCCTGCTGGTCGCAGGTGCTCCTCCTTCACCTGTTGATAGGTGGAACACCTCATGACAAAACCAACAACATATATCTTCATACCTAGCCACCAATACTGATGGTTTAAATCACGATACATCTTGGTGATGCCAGGATTAACTACATAAACTGAGGAATAAAATTATCACATCATCTCCTCACGTATATCTGTTATCACCCATACACATCCCTAGAAACGCAAGATCTCACCCTTACCTACGGTCCATCCGGGAAGAGGGTCCTCTCCTTACATGCTTTCTAGTTGGACTAGGCCTTCAGAATCTGATAGATTCCTCATTCGAACTTGGTCAAAAAGGGTAGAGGTAACAAATACAGAATAAAGAAAAGTCTAACCGTGTCTATCGTGCACCTCCAAATGAATCTCAGAGAACAGAGCCATAAGATGCCACTCAATACTGGCCACCTGAACTGCCTGTATCTGTGTCCTCCTGCTTAGTGTGTCTGACACAGCATTGCCTTTCCCAATTGTATAAGCAAGCTCGAAATCAAAATACTGTAGGTACTCAAACCACCTCCATTGTCTCAGATTCATGTCACGTTGCGTGAAGATATTCTTGAGGCTCTTGTGCTCAGTAAAAACCACAAAATTCTATCCCAGATGATAATTCCTCCAACAACGTAAGGCATGAACAACTTTTTCCAGCTCGAGATCGTGCATCGTGTAGTTCCTCTCATGTGTCCTCAACTGCCGAGACCGGTACACAATGACTACATCTCACGACATAAACATAGCTTTCGGGCCAATACACAATGTATCATAGTAAATAGTATAGTTCTTTCCCGAATCGGGAAAGACAAGTATCAGTGCTGAAGTCAACCTCCCTTTCAGCTCCTGAAAGTCTAACTCAAAAGAATCTAACCATAAAGTCTTCGTTCCCTTCTTGGTCAGATCTTCCAATGGTGTTGCTAAGTGTGATAAGTCCTGTATAAAATTCATGTATTAACCAGCCATCCCTAAGAGTCTTCATACCTCGATGAAATTCTTCAGTACCTCTCAGGTAACTATTACTCTCGCCTTCTCCAGGTCTATTTATACTCTTGTCTCTGAAATGACATAACCCAGGAAGTGAATCTCGTCCATCAAAAAGTGGCACTTTGAGAGCTTAGCATATAACTGATGCTCCGTCAGTGTACTCAAAATGATCTCAATATGGGTATCATGGTCATGTCGAGTGTGAGAGTACACCAAGATATCGTCCATGAAAACCACCATGAAAGAATCCAAGTAAGGATGGAAAACTCTATTCATCAGCACCATGGAAACCGTTGGTGCATTCGTGAGATAGAATGGCATAACCAAATACTCGTACAGACCATACCTGCTCCGAAAGGATGTAATAGGTATATCAGATGGTCTAACATGCAACTGATGGTAGCCAGATCTCAAGTCGATCTTTGAGAACACTCTAGATCCTCGAAGATGATCAAAGAGATCGTCTATCAGTGGAAATGAATATTAGTTTTTGACTGTCAACTTGTTCAGATTTTGATAATCCACAAAAATCCCAAGGGTGACGTCTGAATTTTTCGAAAACAGGACATGCGATCCCCAAGGAGAAGTACTGGGTCAGATGAAACCCTTTTCCTACAACTCCCCCAACTACTTCTTGAGATCCTGCAACTCAGGTGTAGCCATCCTATAAGGAGGAATGGACACCAGTGTCACTCCTGGAACAAGCTCAATGGAAAATTGTACCTCACAATCCAGAGGAAAACCTGAAAAGTTATTTAGAAAGACATCCCCTTAAACAATCCACCACTGGAGGAAAGTATAACTGTGAAGTCCCTTGGTCATCCAGATACAGACTAGAAATCTGAGCTATTACTCCACCTATCCTATTATGCTCTGGTCCTGCTCTACCCCCTGGACATTCCACTCACACTTATAAAGAAATGATTCACCCTCCAGTGAAATGAAACTCACCCTACGGCGGTAACAGTCTACAACTGCCTAGAAGGGAACAAGCTAGTCCATTCCATGAATGAAATAATATCCTTTCATCTCTAGGACATAGAGGTCCCATAAGAAAGTGATACCCAGCCACCTCTAGAGGGAACTCCTTCCACTGATAAAAACTAGCCGTCTTAGTCCCCAATGGTGTGTCTATTGTCAACATGTCAACAAAAGAAAAGATACAGAGAACAAGGATATCTACAACAACAACAGAGATAAAGCGATGCGTATCACCAATATAAAAGAGAGAAGAAGATAAAACTGAGGCTACTAAGATCATACCTCGAACTATAGAAGGTCAAGGATCCTGCTCATGATGAATCTACTCTTCTGCAAAAGTCTATCCTACACCGCAGCCATGTGTAGCAGCCTAAGATCCCGGAGCTGACCCTCCCTGAGTATGAGCACTGCATCCATGGCCTCTACCCTAGAATGAATTACTTGAAGAACTCCATCCCCTAGTTTGTTGCAGAATTTGTATTCCTGCTCTTGTACGTGGATTCAAAACTGATCCTCCTTCACTAGGCACTGGAAGGAAAACCTTTCAAAAACGTTGTAGATGACCCATCTTTCCGCATGATCGGCACTCCAATGGGTCTCTCAGGAACTGAGGATTCTTATGTACTCTTTTTACACACTGATAGCACACCACTTGGTTGCTATAAAGATGATCCCGTCTACCATAAGAAATACCTCGCTTCCTCAGGTCACATCGTCTAGAATCTCTATGGCACTTACTGCTGTCTATCTGAAATGAATCAGCCCTGGATGCTGAACCAACCTGGTACACAGTGCTAGTATTCCTCAGATTTCTCTTCGTGATAAGCGCCTGGTTGACTATCAGTGTAATAGAAGTCAACTGAAAGACATTCAGCTATGATCTGATGTCTGGTCTGAGGCCTTCCTCAAACTTCCTTGCTAAAAACAACTCATCATTCCCCAAAACAGGAGTGAAATGCTCTAAATTTGTGAAGTGAGAGGAATACTCCATAATTATGAGAGTACCCTACTACAGGTTCATGAACTCTCTGGATCTGTCAGTCCTCAGTGTCACCGAGTATAAGTAGTCATAGAACGTACGCTGAAACTCATCCCAAGCCATAGACTGTTGGTGCCCTACCTTTGAAACCACATCCCATCATCACCTGGAAGAATCTCACAGAATATAAGTCGTGATCTTAACTATCCTCTCCAGAGGCATCTCCAGGTGATCAAATATGGATAGCATAGATTCTAGCCATGACTCCACAGCCTGAGGTCCTCTATTCCCTAAGAATGTGGGAGGATGCTGCTGCTGAAAAACCCGTGTCAACTCTGCCATAGATTAGGCTGGATGCAGAGCTCCTTGGAAGGTCTGCATGAATCTCATAAAACCCTCTTTGAACTGAGCGTCGTCACCAGTGTCTAGAATCACTCTAGGTTCGAAATCTAGAATGATAGGCAGAAATACTGGTAGTCCCTAATATTCCATTTCAAGCATACAGTCACTGCCTTGCAGCTGACAGACAACCAGAGGACATCTCAGTGCCCTAGATCTGAAAGGTTATGTCACGACCCATCCTAGTGGGGCTCGTGCCGCAACTCCCCAAGCCCGCCTCCAATAGGCCAGGGGCTGGTGACTAGCACCGAGTAGGCATGCCACTAACATGGGAGGAATTTCCTATAAACCTACACACACACACACACACACATCTCAAATACCACAAGCTGATAATTAAGAACTACTAAAAAAGAAAATTCATGCATACACTAAAAATCCCAACCAAAAAAGTACGATAGGAAGTAAAGTACTGTAATATAAAACACCAGGCCAAAAATTACAAGCCCACCAAAAGAAAGTCTTCAACAAAGTCCTACTTGTAAATAAAGGTACTGGGACTAAAATCTTTATCTGTAGGAATATACCACGGCCTGCATGATCTCACTGAGCACCATCCAGTCCAGGTCCACCTTAAAACCTATCAAAGCCTCGCTCATCTGCACAAGATACAACACGTGCAGGCAAAGCCTGTGCAGGGGTGAGTATAACAATACCCAGTAGGACACCCTGAAAACCACAAAGGAATTAAACAAAAGAAATACCACAAAAAATGATATAGTCATCTCTACATGGTATATGTTTATAGAACATATAACTATAATATCCAGATATAATCATACATGATCGACTATCGTGAAACCAAAACTAAGATCCAGCTCGAAGATTCCACTAAGCACGTAACTAGGAGAACATAATCCTATGTCTGAAGAAAAAAATATGATGCACTCGTTCCGAGAGAACTCACTCCATGAGTACTCAAGAAAGATACTTGATGTGTTGGATGAGGATCACAACTAGTAGTTATGGGGTGATTCCAACAACTCAGTCTGGACTAACCTTCTATGTAGAGGATCAGTGCTCGGGTAAATTAGGTCACATCGATACCGGGAAACTCTACCTAGGGTACCATAAAGGAATAGAGGATCCGACTCTAAGTCTCATAGAGGGGATTCCAAAAACTATATTCAGGAAGTCCTGCTGAAGGGAACATACTCCTGTACTTAGGAAATGATATTGGAAACATTCAGGGGAAAGACCAAGGGGAAGAACCCTAAGAAAACTAGTCCAAGTCACATAAGACAACTGACTCAATCCATTTATAAACAGGTTACATGTCGTGTAGTAGGGTCACATGCCGTGTTCCATTACTCCGGGTACTGCCCGTGTAAAATGGCCTGTGTCTTAAGGCTTGTCGCATAAAAAGTAACTACACGGTGTGTAGAAGGATTACACGCCATGTTTGAGTGTCTGTGGTTCTCTCCATGTATGCTGGCCATGTGCCCTTACACAACCTCAACCCTTGTCGCCCTGCCCGTGTACCAGTACAAGGAGTATCCCGTGTATCTTGCTGGGCCAGGCCGGGGAAGTGTATACACGGCCTGTCCATGGCCGTGTACCCAACCCGTGTCCGTGTACTCCCGGAGTACATGACATGTGGTCTGCCGAAGAACACACGTTGTGTAGTCGAGACATGTCAAAAATTGTCATCTTTCTCCTTGCACCTCACCCGGATCTCCAGATTCATGATCTATCATATTTTCATCCCGATACTTCATATCTTGGTTCCTTTGTTCATAAGAATAATGAATCGGGTGTTTTCAGGCATTCGATCGAGTCATAAACCTCCAACGATCCATCCAAAGGAAAAATTCCCAAAAACTCATATTTATCGATCCGATCCGAATAGTCCACCGAAACCATCATCGCAGCTCCATATCATCATTTCGAGGTTGGATCTACAATCTGAGATCGTTGTGCCACAGATCGAAGGCACAGTCGATCATTGTTCTTACCCCGCAAAGAATGAAGAACACGTAGGCACCAATAAATGAAAAAGGGATTCACAAATGAACAAACCCAAGGAACGAACCTTGGTTGTTGTTCGTTCCATCCTCGATCTGTTCCCGTAAGAACAATCCTTAAACAATTATCAGATCTTGACTATAAGGATCAAGATCTTCCCCAAAATCCCCACATAATGCCAATCCTGCAAATATGATCGATCCACATGCTAATCTATCCGTGGATTAGTCTGCGTTCATCATAGGAATCAAGAACGGGAAAGAAATCACAAAGAGATAAAAATTCCCTACCTGGATCTGTGGCGTTCATTGGCGAGGATCTGGTCACCACGTCGTCTTCACCAGCGAACCTTGTCAAGAACATCATCACTGCGTTGGGGGTTTCCTCTAGAGATTTCCAAGGCCTCCAAGGGAAATTCAGGGTTATGAGATCTGTAACCCTGATCCCCTGCAAAATCATTACTTAAAGATTACAAATATTTCTCTGCAAAAAGATTTAATAAAATATTATCATTAAATATTTTATTACGATTACGTCCAAAAACTAGATTTCACCACTGTCCTGCGCCAGCTGATGTTAGGTCTCGCCTAGGGGAAACTCACTATTCTGAACGCTATGGTTCCCTTATATTTTTGATCCGAGCACCTGTTCAAGATTTATCCCACTTTTTTAGGAAAACCATATGCACACATTATTTAATTATTTAATTAAATTCAATCATTTGGTCCGGGCTCACCTGGCCTCAGAACTGCACGCCGTCTCAGATCCTAGTCTCAAAATAATTACCATATAAGACTCAAATAATATATAGAAAAAAATCATAGACATTACATCCTCCCCACTATAGGGATTTATGTTCCTGAAAATCCAAAACAAAGGCTACTCAAAAAGATGTGGGTACTGCACATGGATCTGAGCCTCCCACTCCCACATGCTCTCTTGGAGATTCTCATACTGCCACCGGATACACACCAAGGGAATAACTCACCCACGAAGGATCTTCTCCTTCCGATCCTTGATCTCTATTGGATACTCATCAAAGTTCGCTCTATCATCAATGTCCTGCTTTTCCCAGTCGATAATGTGCGGTGGATCATACACGTACCTCCATAGCTTTGACACATGGAAGACGTTGTGTACTCGGTCCATATGAGGAGGTAGAGCCAAGTGGTATGCCACCTCACCAAATCTACTTAGAATATGAAAAGGGCCAATGATCCGTGGAGATAACTTGCCGCCTCGGCAAAATCATCGCAATCCCTGTCGAGGTGAGACCAGAAGGAACACATAGTCTTCCTCCTCAAACTCCAAGGACCTCCGTCTCATGTCGGCAAAAGACTTTTTCCGAATCTATGCATTCTTCATCTGCTCGTGGATGACCTGCACCTTCTCTTTACTAGATCACACCATCTCTGGGCCCATGAGTGCTGACTCCCGTGGGTCAGTCCAACAAAGTAGTGACCTGCAAAGTCACTCGTACAAAGCCTCAAATGGTTACATACCAATAGTGGAATGATAACTATTGTGATAAGAAAATTCCAACAGTGGTAGGTGATCCTCCCAGCTATTACCGAAGTCAAGTATTCAAGATCATAGAATATCCTCTAGAACATGGATGGTCCTCTCTGTCTGACCATCAGTCTGAGGATGAAACATTGTTCTCAAGTGCAACTGAGTCCCAAAAGCTTCCTACAATACCTTCCACAAATGGGATGTGAAATGAGAATCACGATCTGAGATGAACATTGATGTAAATCAATGAAGTCGAATTATCTCCCACATGTAGAGGTGTCCCAAGCTCTCTACTGAACTCTGCTCCTGTATAGATAGGAAGTGGGCTGACTTGGTGATTCGGTCAATGATCACTCAGATGACATCGTGTCCCCTGAACGTACGTGGTAAACCCATTAAGAAGTCCATGGATACCCCATCCCACTTCCACTCTGGCACATCAAGGGGATGAGTCAAACCTACTGGAACCGGGCACTCAACCTTTACTAGTTGACAAGTAAGGCACCAAGAAACAAACTCTGTCACACTATTCTTCATTCCTGGCCACCAGAATTAACGTCGGAGGTCCCGGTACATCTTCACCACCCCTGGATGCACTGCCAAATGAGATGTATGGAACTCCCTCAGAACCTCCTCCAGCAATGTCACTGGTACCACTGTACTCCTTCTGAAAAGAACAACGTGCTCTCCACCTTTGGAATATCCATATGAAGCATCACCTGTCGATATCTGATCACGTAGAGTCTCACGGATAGCATCCTTGAGTTGTGGTTCCTTGACTTGCTGTAAGAGTGGAGGGGTAACAACCATCGACTGAAGGTAAGCTCCCTCAACTCTATCCACGGAGGATAACAATAAAGAGGACAACTACCTTGCCACCTCTTCCAGCAACTGCGAACTAGATTTCATGCTGAGAGCATCTGCCACAACGTTCCCCTTCCTAGGAGTATAATCAATCTCAATGTCATAATACGGGAGGTACTCAAGACACGACCTCTGTCTCAAATTCAGATCCTTATAAGAAAAGATATATCTGAGACTCTTGTGATCAGATTAGATGATAAACCAGTCGCCCATCAGGTACTTCCACCACATCTTCAATGAAAAGACTACCACTGAAAACCCAAGATCATGGGTCGAGTAGTTCTTATTGTGTGGCCTCAACTAACGTGAGCCAAAGGAAATCACCACTTGCGTCTACATCAGGACACAAACAAGCCAAATTCTTGATGCGTCGTAGAACACTACGTGTTGAAAACCATCTTCTGGTAGTCTCACGATAGGGGCACTCGTCAAACTCGGCCTCAACTACTGAAAAGACTGCTGGCATCTCTTGGTCCACATGAAAGGCTGACCCTTTCGGGTCAATGCTGTCATGGGTGATGAAATCCTAGATAAATCAAGAATAAATCTCTGATAGTAGCCTACCAAGCCAAAGAAACTCCGTACCTCCATCACGATCTAGGGTGGCTCCCATGCTAACACTAACTCTACCTTAGCTGGGTCCACTATTATACCATCTGTTGAGATAATGTGTCCCAGAAAATGGATCTCCTGTATCTAGAATTGACACTTCAAGAATTTCCTGCACAACTGGTGCTTTCAGAGTGTATCCAGAACCATCCTTAGGTGCCTTGCGTGCTCCTCTTCAGACGCAGAGTACACAAGGATATCACCGATGAAGACCACCAAAATCCGATCTAGATAGGGTTGAAAGATCCGGTTCATGAGTCCCATAAACACTCTCGGGGTGTTCTTCACGCCAAAGGGCATCACTAAGTACTCATAGTGACCATAAAGACATCTGAAATCCATCTTGGATATATCATCATCCCGTACTCGCAACCGGTGATAGCCTAATCGAAGATCAACATTCGAGAACCATCGAGCCCCACTTAACTGGTTGAAGAGGTCATCGATCCTCAATGGTGGATACCGGTTCTGTAACAACCCGATATTTTATGATAAGAATTATTTTTAAGTTATTTTATGTCATGTGTTTTATGCTACAACAAGATTATTGTGTGCTATACACAACACCGTATTAGCTTGAAATATACGCAACACTATTCTTAGATTGTGTTACACACAATTTCATGTTCGTTTGATAATAGTCATTCTACTCAAAATTGGGTATATATATATATATATTCAATGTATAAATGAAAAATTGTTAGGATTACGTTATAACGAAACAGAAAAGGAGTCTTGCACAATATGCAACCTTATCTTGGCGTTCAATACACGCAATCACGACCTTCCTCGATAGCGTGTGTTGTATGCAATACCGAGTTTCACTAAACAACGAAATGCTATTAAAATATTATTAAAACTAGCCATTATGAATAGCAATAGCCACTTTTTGAAACTTTTTTAAATTTAATCTTTCAAAATGGACTTCATTTTTGGATTCAGAATATCAAAATTAGCCTAGGGTGAAATTTTGGTATTTTTCTGAAAACTTTCAATTTTGGATGAATAGTGAAAACACTGAGTTACTATTTAAAAACCGAATTTTTATTTAAATAATTATTTATTTTATTTAAATTTATTTTAGGTAAAAATTGATACATAATACCTATATAAGTTCAATGTAATTCACTGGAGTCATTTTATAATAATTTTAGATATATAAAAATTTTATTGAACTTTTCACCGCCTTTTACCCACCTCCTAGGAGAATTTTCAAATTTACATAAAACTTAATTTTACCACTTTTGTGAATGGAATTTCAAAAATCCGAGAGACACGGTTGATGTCAGTAAGTAAAATGTGGTTCAATGAGATGAAAATAAGTTTTGGTGAATAGTAACTTTTTACTTTTTTTTTACCACGGTTAAAAGTAAGTAGGATAATTAAGGGTAAAAATGATATTATTATTACCCTAAAACATGTACTAATTATATTGGATAAGGTTACTGAGACCAAAAAATACCTTAGGAATAAAATATTACCATTTAGGCCCACTTGGATTAGATTAGGACATTTATTATTAATTTATTTAAAGAAGGGTTAAAATAGTTAAAATCAAAGTTTAATAAGTAGATAATTTTTAATATAGGGTTATACATAAGATAAATTAGACTATAAATATTAATTAGAAAGATATAAATATTTCCTACATAATGGTATTTTAATTTTAATTTTTAGACATTAAATAATTTAATTTATTTATGACACAATGATGATACAATAATTATATTATTAATGAAATATTGACATAATTGATGTTATAAATACCCAAATAAATGTAATTTGAGACTTTTTATGAATTCCAATAATTTTATAGGTTAACATGACATGTTATTATTGATTTAAGTAACTTTTTACGAACTAATGATTCTGTTATGATTTTCCCAAAAATCAATTACTAAATAGTGTCAAAATTGACATTAAATAGTTTTTAAAACAAATATTATCTTATTAATTGTTATTTTATACCTAAAAATATATGGTTCAGACAAATGACTTAAATAAGGTTATATATATTAAAAATAAACAACTTGGGGTTTTTTTGGCTTGTTATAGTAAGTTTATTAACCTTATAGTGTAAGAACACAAAAAGACACGGTAAAAGTAAAATTATCTAACTTAAAGATAAAACTAAATGATAAGGTTAAAATAGTAAACTAAACTTGTAAAAAGTATATTGGATGAGAGGATTTCGACCCATCCCCACATTATCTTAGAAATAACTCAATTTGGAGCTATTAAAAACTGAATATGACTTTATAATAAAATAATATTTTTAGTTATTCCAAAGGTGCCCCTCTCATCCCTTATAAAAGGGCACCTCCTCCCTCTCTTCCTCACACCACTTTGATCCTTAAAGCTCGGCCAAACCCTACCAAATTCTCTTATCCACCTCCATAGCACCATCCTATAGTTCTTGGTTTTATTAAAAGACCAATTTTAGTGCCCTAAGAGGAGGACTCAAAGAGGCGCTTCAAAGAAGAGGTAATGTCCGTTACCGATTATTTCAACTTTATTTCTTCTTCCACTTCTTCTTATTAGGTTGTTTCATTATGAAGTAATAACATCAGTATCCCTCATATACTGATACATTATTATAAGTATGAAACAACCCTATTTCACTATCTATCCATCCTACGGAAAACGAAATCATCGCGCGTGCGTACGTACGAAATACCGTCTCCACGCCGTGGTGTAATCTGTTTTTCCAATAACACCTTACTTGGATGGGTAAAATGGTGTAAAGAATAACTATACATATATATTATAACATCATACTGATTCTGATATATTGTATCATCCACTCCAATTCAATTCAATAATTATGGAAACGATATCATCGCTCGTGCGTACGTACGGACTACCGTCTCCACGATGCGATGAGATTCATTTTCCATGTTAACCATTAAAGAATGATTATAAAGTATATATAATCTATAATAATGAAATATATGAAATTATAAGGCTAATGGATTTATGTATATATATATTTCTGTCATCTACTTAATTCGATTATACTCAATAAGGAAAAGAAAACAGCGTTCATGCGTACGTACGACCTACCGTCTCAATGAAAGGTGTATTTATTTCCATTTATTGATATATTATATATATATATATGTATATTAAGAATATATATTATATATAAATCATGTTTTATATTCTGGACTTAAGTAATCATGATCTAAGTAATCATATGAATAATTACAAGTCAAATCACGGGCCATAAATGAAACGATTTTACCCAAAACGCTCTTTAACATGGAATTTACAAAAGAACGGGTAATATAAAGTCATAAGTGAACCATATATTATATAATAACAATAAGTATGATTCTGGAATAAGTCAATGACATTATTTAAATCATTATACAGGAGGTTCGGACACTTACGAAGCAAATCAGACCTAAGGTAAGGGAAATATCACAATCTCATTTTTATTCGAGATTGTTTATACTTTCGAATTTACTAGGGTGTATTTTATCATCCACATACATGATTCATCAATATGTAATATTATTTCCATCCACCTTCAATTATTTAAATCCAATTCTACCCTTCGGTGAGTTTTTAGTAAAAGATATGAAATGAATCTTTTGTTATTTTTCGTACGAGGTACTTTTTGAATTTTCCATCAAAAGTACGAGAAGAATGTTTTTTTAAATTATACAACATGAATGAATTTTTAAAACATTATTTACAAGAAGCTTCCTTTACAAGTTTTCAAGTTTATTTTTAATCAAATTCTTTTAGTTTAGAATTGTATGACATGTTAATAAAGGAAAAATATTTTTGAAGTAGAAAGGATATTTTCCTCAAGAATGGAGTTCAAGTGTTTTATCAAAATTATTTTCCATATAAGATAATAAAGGGTTCTATTTATATCCCTATTATTACATTGATTTGATTATGTTGTGATGGAATTATTTTTATGAATTCCATTATCTTATATGAATTGTTTTATGATGTCACGACATTTAAGAATCCCATTTTTATTACATGGGTTAAGCTATGATGTATGATTTATGATTTTGTGGCACACATAAGAGTGGTATCATTATGAGATGGGTGGGACCCATATCTCCCTCCAATGAATTGGGTAAAGATTTTATATCTCATGAGATAGACATGGCTGGAACGATAGGTTAAACCGGTTCAGTGAAACAGGGCTGGAACGAGGAGTGAACTCGGTTCCGAAATGGACTTTGTCCACTAAGATAGTCTTGGAAATGAGTCTTGACTAATAAGAAATGATTCTCTATGATTATGTGTTTATTCCAGAAAGTTTCATGTTTTAATTTATGATTATTGGGATTGCATTTCACTACTATGATTTATCCCATGTTATGATATTATGATCTCTTTTGCAGGTTAAGATTTCCAAAATGTTTTGTTCTTATGAATATGATGTGATTGATATTTCTTTTGTTTACCCTTATTTAGAATTTGAGCTCACACTATTATCTTTTCTTTTCCCCAGGATATAAAGAAAAGTTTTAGGTAAGAAAAAAAGGGTAGATCTTTATGTGAGATGTTGAAGATCTTTCACCACGATTAGAAGATTATATTCTAAGTTTCCAAAGATACTAAACTATTATGGTCCTTGTGTGTGTGTTTTTGTTATATACTAAGTATTCCACAAAATTAATGTAATGTACATATACGTCAAGCTTAGGGCATCTAAAGATGGTATTATAGGAAAGGTTTAGTCAACCTTTGGAAACTAGGATGTGAAAACGTTAGTGATATCCCTATAGATATTTCTAAGGTATGTCTAGGGATGTCTCTAAGGATAAGTATACATATCAGATATAGTCCTAGAACTATGATAACAATCTTAAAATTTAACCTAAGATTTTAGATATTAATGGTACTCTCCCTTTATTATGTTGTTTTCCCTAGCATGATTTTTTCCTCTCACACTATTATTTTTGGGTTTTAGATGATGGCTGGAACCCGAAGGAACTGTGTTGATCAATGTGATGGAAAATGCAATGATTGTCCTCCTGAACAAATAAATGTTAAGGGAGATGGAGTGAAAAATCTTATTGCTATACTTACACAAGCTATGAATCATTCTGGACTTCCAAATGAGCAGATAAGGGAACAATATTCTATTGAGTCCTTCATGAGGCAATTTCCACCTTCTTTCAGTGGGTCTTATGATCCACTTGTTACTGAACAATAGATCAGTACTGCTGAAAAGATATTTTCAGTTCTTCAATGTTCTGAACATGATAAAGTCATCATAGCAGTGTATCATTTGGAAGGTGATGCTAATCAATGGTGGAATCTTATCAAGAATACGAGGCCAATAGATGAAATTGAGTCCATGGAATGGGACGAGTTCAAGAACTTATTTTTCAATAAGTACTTCCCTTGTATTCTTCGAAAAAAGATAGAGAAGGAGTTTCTTGAACTAAATCAAATGGATTATGAATCTTTTGGTATATACGAAGCGAATTTTACAAGGCTTGAAAGGTATGCATCTAGATTTATCATCCAACTTGAAAGTAAAGTTGATCGATTCTTCAGTGGCTTAAAACCAAATATTCTAAGGGCATTAGCTATAAGAGACTTCAGTAGCTATGAAGAAAATTGTGCGTTGTGCTATTATGGTAGAAATGAAAGTTGGTGTTATATATCCATCGAATGGTTTTGACAAGAAACGAAAGATGGAGTTCAAGGAGAAATCTCAAAATAATGGTGAAAAGAAGATGAATGTTTCCTTATGCTCAAAGTGTTGAAAGAATCATGGCAGAGATTGTCTTAAAGGGACTAGAAAATGTTTTAAGTGTGGAAAAGAAGGTCATCAAGCAGCTGAGTATCGAAGTAATGGAAAAAGGGATGCTAATGGTGTAAATAAAGAAAGGACTGTAGAGAACGCACCAACAACACTTCAATGCTTCAAGTGAAATGAAATGGGGCATTACGCTAATCAATGCCCGAATCCAAGGGTTAATGATGATCGACATGAGCAACCACGTAAGGCAAAGGACAAAGGGAAGTCACATGCGATAACTATTGGCAATGTTGAATATGACAATGATGTGGTGGAATGATTAAGTGTTTATGTAATGGGATTCCAAAATAATGTTGTATATAGTATCGTGGAATATTAGAATATTTATGTATTGGTCTATTGTGGTTTTCAATAATTTTATGGTACCAGCAACCATGGAAAGTGATTGAGATATTTTTGGTAAGTAGATGATATGCACATAATGAAGGGATAAGAATATAATGATATGTTTGATTGTATTCATGAGCTCATGATTGATATAAGGACTAAGTGATATCATGGTTTGAGTATAAAGAATTTTGAGGATTTTGGTATGTGGAAAGTGTTAACTTTTAACTGCATTCAAGTTTTTACTAAGGTTCAATGGGTATTAATTTTTCAAGAGAATACATGATTAAGGTATTCACATGTTTGTAATTTGACCAACAAGATATATCTTATGATATATGGGGGATAAATGATGGCATTCACATGATTGTTATATGACATTTCAAGTAATCGTTTTCTTTATACTATGATCTTGGAACTAGTGTTTTAGATAACCATAAAGATTGGAATGGATTATGTTAGACATAAGTTATTATTGTTTAAGGATAGAACTTTTTTCGATATTATTGATGGGATGTTATAGTAATATAGTTTTAGAAAAAGGACAACCTGCAGGACGAGTGACAACCCGTCGTGTCGGACAAAGCTGTGGGAATCAGACCCACAACCGAAGTGTGACTGGCCTTTATCACTTACCACTGGCCTAAAGGAAGTCCCTGGTTAGTAGAAACTAGTTTTACTTTATTACGTGGTATGATATATGAAGTATAAGTTCATTTTTGGAATCGTATATGATTAACCTCACCACAGAAAGACTTATGTATGTAACCTTTTGTTTGAAACAGATGGAATGACCCATCATTCTATCACATGATCTGTTAACACTTCACGAATAACAAATTCAACTTTATTTCTTTAAGAGATGAAGTGGAAATTGTTCAAATCATGAAAAACAATGAGATTGTACCAAAATCAAGTAAACATTTCTTCTAATTCAAAATTTTCAACTTTAGGGAAATGATATTGAAAACCAAAAATGTTGTCCCAGTGCCCTTCTATCCGATGAATTAGATGGTACCTTAGATCATCACAAATCTTTGGATTTGTGATTGCTGGCTTTTCCATAGCCATGTTCTCTACCACTCTCCATCAGAACATTTTGGTTAGATTTCTCTTCCATATCCATATTTTTACCTATGTGGAAACCCAGTGATTAGTTTATTTGGGTAACCGTTACGTTTTATAATTTTGTTTTTAAAGATTGGTTTTGGTATTACTTTTTACAATGTGGGTTTCTTTTAAAGAAACTTTCAAGTAGAAAACCATGTATAACACCGACAAATTTCGTGGGCAAAATTGATTTTAAGGGGGGTAGAATGTAACAACCCGATATTTTATGATAAGTATTCTTTTTAATTTATTTGATGTCATGTATTTTATGCTACAATAAGATTATCATGTGCTATACGCAACACCGTATTATCTTTCATTATAAGGAACACTATTCTTAGATTGTGTTACACATAATTTCAAGTTTGTTTGATAATAGTCATTCTACTCAACATTGAGTATATATATATATATTCAATGTATAAATGAAAAATGGTTTGGATTCTGTTATAACGAAACAACAAAGGAGTTTTTCCCAACACGCAACCTTATCTAGGATTGCATTACACGCAATCGCGACCTTCCTCGATAGCCTGTGTTGTACGCAATACCGAGTTTCAATAAACAACGATATGCTATTAAAATAATATTAAAACTAGCCGTTATGAATAGTAATAACCACTTCTTGAAATTTTTTAAATTTAATCTTAAAAAATGGACTTAATTTTTTGATTCGGAATATCGAAATTAGCCTAGGGTGAAATTTTGGTATTTTTCTGAAAATTTCCAATTTTTGATGAATAGTGAAAACACTGGGTTACTATTTAAAAACCGACTTTTTATTTAAATAATTATTTATATTATTTAAATTTGTTTTTGGTCAAAATTGATACATAATACCTATATAAGTTCAATGTAATTCATTGGAGTCATTTTATAATAATTTTGGATATATAAAAATTTTATTAAACTTTTCACCGTCTTTTACACACCTCCTAGGAGAATTTGCAAATTTACATAAAAATTAATTTTACCACTTCTGTTAATGGAATTTCAAAAATCCGAGAGACACGGTTGATGTCAGTAAGTAAAATGTGGTTCAATGAGATGAAAATAATTTTTGGTGAATAGTAACTTTTTACTTTTTTTACCACTGTTAAAAGTAAATAGGGTAATTAATGGGAAAAATGATATTATTATTACCCTAACACATGTCCTAATTCTATTGTATAAGTTTAATTCGACCAAAAACAACCTTAGGAATAAAATATGACTATTTAGGCTTACTTGGATTAGATTAGGACATTTATTATTAATTTATTTAAAGAAGGGTTAAAATAGTTAAAATCAAAGTTTAATAAGTAGATAATTTTAATATAGGGTAATACATAAGATAAATTCGACTATAAATATTAATTAGAAAGATAAAACGATTTCCTAAATAATGGTATTTTATTAACAATTTTTAGACATTATATAATTTAATTTATTTATGACACAACGATGATGCAGTAATTATCTTATTAATGAAATATTGACATAATTGATGTTATAAATACCCAAATAAATGTAATTTGAGACTTTTTATAAATTACAATAATTTTATAGGTTACTATGACATGTTATTATTTATTTAAGTAACGTTTTTCTAACGAATAATTCTGTTATGAGTTTCACAAAAATCAATTACTAAATTGTGTCAAAATTGACATAAAATAGTTTTTAAAACAAATATTATATTATTAATTGTTATTTTATCCCTAAAAATCTAAGGTTCGACCAAATTACTTATATAAGGTTATATATATTAATAATAAACAACTTGGGGTTATTTTGGCTTGTTATATTAAGTTTATTAACCTTATAGTGTAAGAACGCAAAAAGACACGATAAAAGTAAAATTATCTAACTTAAAGTTAAAACTAAATGATAAGGTTAAAATAGTAAACTAAACTTGTCCAAATTTTATTGGATGAGAGGATTTAGACCCATCCCCACCTTAGCTTAGAAATAACTCAATTTTGAGCTATTAAAAACCAAATATGACTTTATAATAAAATAATATTTTTAGTTATTCCAAAGGTGCCCCTCTCCTCCCTTATAGAAGGGAACCTCCTTCCTCTCTTCCTCACACCACTTTGAGCCTTAAATCTCAGCCTAACCCTGAAAAATTCTCTTATAAACTTCCCTATAAACATCCTAGAGGTCCTGGTCTTCTTCAAAGACCAATTTTAGTTCCCTAAGAGGAGGACTCAAAGAGGCGCTTCAAAGAAGAGGTAATGTCCGTTACCGATTCTTTCAACATTATTTCTTCTTCCACTTCTTCTTCTTAGGTTGTTTAATTATGAAGTAATAACATCAATATCACTAATATAATGATATGTTATTATAAGTATTAAACAACCCTATTTCACCATATATCCATCCTACGGAAAATGAAATCACCGCGCGTACGTATGTATGGAATACCGTCTCCACACTGTGGTGTAATCTGTTTTTCCAATACCACCTTACTTGGATGGGAAAAATGGTGTAAAGAATAACTATACATAGTTATTATAACAACATACTGATTCTGATATATTGTATCATCCACTCCAATTCAATTCAATAATTATGGAAACGATATCATCGCTCGTACGTACGTACGGACTACCGTCTCCAAGACGCGATGAGATTCATTTTCAATGTTAACCATTAAAGAATGATTATAAAGTATATATAAGATATAATAATGAAATAAATGACATTATAAAGCTACTGGATTTATGTATATATATATGTATGTCATCTAATTAATTTGATTATACTCAATAAGGAAACAAAAATAGCGTTCATGCGTAAGTATGGCCTACCGTCTCCATGAACGGTGTATTTCTTTCCATTTATTGATCCATTATATATATGTATATTCTTAATATATATTATATATAAATCCTGTTTTATATTCTGGAATTAAGTAATCATTATCTAAGTAATCATATGAATAATTTCAAGTCAAATCACAGACCATAAATGAAACGATTTTACCCAAAACGCTCTTTAACATGGAATTTACAAAAGAACGGGTAATATAAAGTCATAAGTGAACCATATATGATATCATAACAATTAGTATGATTCTGGAATAAGTCAATGACATTATTTAAATCAATATACAGGAGGTTCGGACACTTACGAAGCAAATCAGACCTAAGGTAAGGGAAATATCACAATCTCATTTTTATCCGAGATTGTTTATACTTTGGAATTTACTGGGGTGTATTTTGTCATCCACATACATGTTTCTTAAATATGTAATATTATTTCCATCCACCTACAATTTTTTAAATACAATTCTACCCTTCGGTGAGTTTTTAGTAAAATATATGAAAGGAATATTTTATCGTTTTTCGTATGAGCTACTTTTTGACTTTTCTGACAAAAGTACGAGAAGAATGTTTTTTAACTTATACGGAATGAATGGATTTTTAAAACATTATTTCCAAGAAGCTTCCTTTACTAGTTTTCAGGTTTATATTTAATCAACTTCTTTTAGTTTAGAATTTTATGACATGTTAAGAAAGGAAAAGTGTTTTTGAAGTAGAAAGGATATTTTCCTCAAGAATGGAGTTCAAGTGTTTTATCAAAATTATTTTCCATCTAAGATAATAAAGGGTTCTATTTATATCCCTATTATTAAATTGATTTGATTATGTTGTGACAGAATTATTTTTATGAATTCATTTATATTAGATGAATTTTTTTATGATGTCACGATGTTTTAGAATCCCATTGTTATTACGTGGGTTAAGATATGATGTTGGATTTATGATTTTGTGGCACACATAAGAATGGTATCATTATGAGAAGGGTGGGACCTATATATCCCTCCAATGTATTGGGTAAAGATTTTATATCTCATGAGATAGACATGGATGGAATGGCGGGTTAAATCGGTTCAGTGAAACAGGACTGAAATGAGGAGTGAACTCGGTTCAGAAATGGACTTTGTCCACTAAGATAGTCTTGGCAATGAGTATTGACTAATAAGAAATGATTCTCTATGATTATGTGTATATGCCACAAATTTTCATGTTTTATGTTATGATTATTGGGATTACATTTAACTACTATGATTTATCCCATGTTATGATATTATGATCTCTTTTGCAGGTTAATATTTCCAAAATGTTATAATCTTATGAATATGATGTGATTGATATTTCTGTTGTTTACCCTTACTGATCATTTGAGATCACCCTTTTATGTTTTCTTTCCCCCAGGATATAAATAAAGGTTTTAGGTAAGGAAAAAAAGGGAAGATCTTTATGGGAGATGTTGAATATCTTTCACCACGATTAGAAGATTATATTCCGAGTTTCCAAAGACACTAAACTATTACGGTCCTTGTGTGTGTGTTTTTGTTATATACTAAGTATTACACAAAAGTAATGTAATGTCCATGTACTTCAAGCTTAGGGTCTCTACAGTTGGTATCAGAGGAAAGGTTTAGTCAACCTTTGGAAACTAGGATTCGAAAACGTAAGTGATATCCCTAGATATATTTCTAAGGTATGTCTAGGGATGTCCCTAAGGATAAGTATACGTATCGGATATAGTCCTAGAACTATGGTAAAATCTTAGAATTTAACCTAAGATTTTAGATATTAATAGTACTCCCCCTTTATTATATAGTTTTCCCTAGCGTGATTTTTGCCTCTCACACTATTCTTTTTGGGTTTTAGACGATGGATGGAACCCGAAGGAACCGTGTTGATCAATTTAATGGACAATACAATGATTGTCCTCCTGAACAAACAAATGTTATGGGAGATGGATTGAAAAATCTTATTTTTATACTTACACAAGCTATGAATCATTCTGGACTTCCAAATGAGCAGAGAAGGGAACAATATTCTATTGAGTCCTTCATGAGGCAATGTCCACCTTCTTTCAGTGGGTATTCTGATCCACATGTTGCTGAACAATGGATTAGTACTACTGAGAATATATTTTCAGTTCTTTAATGTTCTGAACATGATAAAGTCATCTTAACAGTGTATCGTTTGGAAGGTGATGCTGATCAATGGTGGAATCATATCAAGAATACGAGGCCAAGAGATGAAATTGAGTCCATGGAATGGGATGAGTTCAAGAACTTATTTTTCAATAAGTACTTCCATTGAATTCTTTGAACAAAGATGGAGAAGAAGTTTCTTGTAGTAAAGCAAAAGGATGATGAATCTGTTGGTATAAACAAAGAAAATTTTACAAGGCTTGCAAGGTATGCATCTGGATTTATCATCCAACCAGAAAGTAAAGTTGATAGATTCTTCAGTGGCTTAAAACCAAATCTTCGAAGGGAATTAGCTATAAGAGACTTCAGTAGCTATGAAGAAATTGTGCGTTGTGCTATTAAGGTATAAATGGAATTTGGTGTTATATATCCATCTCATGGTTTTGACAAGAAACGAAAGATGGAGTTCAAGGAGAAATCTCAAAATAATGGTGAAAAGAAGATGAATGTTTCCTTATGCTCAAAGTGTGGAAAGAAGCATGGCGGAGATTGTCTTAAAGGGACAAGAAAATGTTTTAAGTGTGGAAAAGAAGGTTATCGAGCAGATGAGTATCGAAGTAATGGAAAAATGGTTTCTAAAGGTGTAAATAAAGAAAATACTGCAGAGAACGCACCAACAACACTTCAATGCTTCAAGTTCAATGAAATGGGGCATTATGCTAATCAATGCCCTAATCTAATGGTTAATGATGATCGACATTAGAAACCACTTAAGGCAAAGGACAAAGGGAAGTCACATGCGATCACTATTGGCAATGTTGAATATGACAACGATGTGGTGGAATGATTAAGTGTTTATGTAATGGGATTCCAAAATAATTTTGTATATAGTATCGTGGAATATTGGAATATTTATGTATTGGTCTATTATAGTTTTCAATAATTTTATGGTACCGGAAACCATGGAATGTGATTGAGATATTTTTGTTAAGTAGATGATATGCACATAATGAAGGGATAAGAAGATAATGAGATGCTTGATTGTATTCATGATCTCTTTATTGATATAAGGACTAAGTGATATCATGGTTTGAGTATAAAGAATTTTGAGGATTTTGTTATGTGGAAAGTGTTAACTTTTAACTGCATTCAAGTTTTCACTAAGGTTCAATGGGTATTAATTCTTCAAGAGAATACATGATTAAGGTATTCAAATGTTTGTAATTTGACCAACAAGATATATCTTATGATATATGGGGGATAAATGATGGCATTCACATGATTGTTATGTGACATTTCAAGTAATCATTTTCTTTATAATATGAGCTTGGACCGAAGTATTTTAGATAAACCTAAATATTGGAATGGATTATGTTGGACATAAGTTAGTATTGTTTAAAGATATAACTTTTTTTGATATTATTGATGAGATGTTATAGTAATATAGTTTTAGAAAAAGGATAACCTGCAGGACGGGCGACATCCCATCGCGTCGGACAAAGCTGTGGGAATCGAACCCACAACCGAAGTGCGACTGGCCTTTATCACCTACCACTGGCCTACAGGAAGTCCCTGGTTAGTAGAAACTAGTTTTATTTTATTACACAGTATGATATATGAAGTATAAGTTCATTTTAGGAATCGTATACGATTAACCTCAACATATATGGACTTATGTATATTTTATAACTTTTGTGAACCTTTTGTTTGAAACAGATGGAATAACCCGTCATTCTATCACATGACCTGTTAACACTTCACGAATAACAAATTCAACTTCATTTATTTAAGAGATGAAGTGGAAATTGTTCAAAGCATGAACAACAGTGAGATTTTACCAAAATCAAGTAAGTATTTCTTCTAATTCAAAATTTTCAACTTTAGGGAAATGATATTGAAAACCAAAAATGTTGTGCTAGTGCCCTTATATCTGATGAATCAGATGGTACCTTAGATCATCACAAATCTATAGATTTGTGATTGCTGGCTTTTCCATAGCCATGTTATCTACCACTCTCCATCAGAACATGATGGTTAGATTTCTCTTCCATATCTATATTTTCACCTATGTGGAAACCCAGTGATTACTTTATTTGGGTAACCGTTACGTTTCATACTTTTGTTTTTAAAGATTGGTTTTGGTATTCCTTTTTACGAAGTGGGTTTCTATTAAAGAAACTTTCAAGTAGAAAACCATGTATAACCCCGACGAATTTTGAGGGAGAAATTCATTTTATGGGGGGTAGAATGTAACAACCTGATATTTTATGATAAGTATTATTTTTAATTTATTTGATGTCATTTGTTTTATGCTACAACAAGATTATCATGTGCTATATGCAACACCGTATTAGCTTGCAGTATATGCAAAAGAATTCTTAGATTGTGTTACACACAATTTCAAGTTCGTTTGATAATAGTCATTCTACTCAACATTGAGTATATATATATATATTCAATGTATAAATGAAAAATGGTTTGGATTCTGTTATAACGAAACAACAAAAGAGTCTTGCACAACACGCAACCTTATCTTGGATTGCATTACACGCAATCACGACCTTACTCGATAGCGTGTGTTATATGCAATACCGAGTTTCACTAAACAATGATATGCTATTAAAATATTATTAAAACTAGCCATTAGGAATAGTAATAACCACTTTTTGAAATTTTGTCAATTTCATCTTTCAAAATGGACTTCTGTTTTGGATTCGGAATATCTAAATTAGCCTAGGGTGAAATTTTGGTATTTTTCTGAAAACTTTCAATTTTTGATGAATAGTGAAAACACTAGGTTACTATTTAAAAACCGACTTTTTATTTAAATAATTATTTATTTTATTTAAATTTATTTTTGGTCAAAATTGATACATAATACCTATATAAGTTCAATGTAATTCATTGGAGTCATTTTATAATAATTTTAGATATATAAAAATTGTATTGAACTTTTCACCGTCCTTTACCCACCTCCTAGGAGAATTTTCAAATTTACATAAAACTTAATTTTATCACTTATGTGAATGGAATTTTAAAAGTCCAAGATACAAGGTTGATGTCAGTAAGTAAAATGTGGTTCAATGAGATGAAAATAATTTTTGGTGAATAGTAACTTTTTACTTTTTTTACCACGGTTAAAAGTAAATAAGGTAATTAAGGGTAAAAATGATATTATTATTACCCTAATACATGTCCTAATTCTATTGGATAAGTTTAATTCGACCAAAAACAACCGTAGGAATAAAATATGACCATTTAGGCCCACTTGGATTAGATTAGGACATTTATTATTAAATTATTTAAAGAAGGGTTAAAATAGTTAAAATCAAAGTTCAATAAGTAGATAATTTTTAATATAGGGTTATACATAAGATAAATTCAACTATAAATATTCATTAGAAAGATAAAGAGATTTCCTACATAATTGGATTTTATTTGTAATTTTTAGATATTAAGTAATTTAATTTATTTATGACACAACGATGATGTAGTAATTATCTTATTAATGAAATATTGACATAATTGATGTTATAAATACCCAAATAAATGTAATTTGAGACTTTTTATGAATTCCACTAATTTTATAGGTTAATATGACATGTTATTACTGATTTCAGTAACTCTTTTCGAACTAATCATTCTGTTCTGATTTTCAAAAAAATCAATTACTAAATAGTGTCAAAATTGACATAAAATAGTTTTTAAAACAAATATTATATTATTAATTATTATTTTATTCCAAAAAATATAAGGTTCTGCCGAATAACTTATATAAGGTTATATATATTAATAATAAACAATTTGGGGTTATTTTTCTTGTTATAGTAATTTTATTAACCTTATAGTGTAAGAAGAAAAAAAGACACGGTAAAAGTAAAATTATCTAACTTAAAGTTAAAACTAAATGATAAGGTTAAAATAGTAAACTAAACTTTTCCAAATTCTATTGGATGAGAGTATTTCGACCCATACCCACCTTAGCTTCTAAATAACTCAATTTGGATCTATTAAAAACCGAATATGACATTATAATAAAAGAATAGTTTTAGTTATTCCAAAGGTGCCCCTCTCCTCCCTTATAAAAGGGAACATCCTCCCTCTCTTCCTCACACCACTTTGAGCCTTAAATCTCGGAAAAACCCTGTAAAATTCTATTCTAAACTTCCCTAGAGACATCATAGAGGTCCTAGTATTCTTCAAAGACCAATTTTAGTGCCCTAAGAGGAGGAGTCAAAGAGGCGCTTCAAAGAAGAGGTAATGTCCGTTACCGATTCTTTCAACTTTATTTCTTCTTATACTTCTTCTTCTTAGGTTGTTTCATTGTGAAGTGATAACATCAGTAACACTAATATAATGATATTTTATTATATGTATTAAACAACCCTATTTCACCATCTATCCATCCTACGGAAAACGAAATCACTGCGTGTGCGTACGTACGGAATACTGTCTCCATGCCGTGGTGTAATCTGTTTTTCCAATACCACCTTACTTAGATGGGAAAAATGGTATAAATAATAACTATACATAGTTATTATAACATCATACTTATTCTTATATATTGTATCATCCACTCCAATTCAATTCAATAATTATGGAAACGATATCATCGCTCGTGCGTACGTACGGACTACCGTCTCCACGACGCGATGAGATTCATTTTCCATGTTAACCATTAAAGAATGAATATTAAGTATATATAAGCTATAATAATAAAATATATGACATTATAAAGCTACTGGAGTTATGTATATATATATATATGTCATCTTCTTAATTCGATTATACTCAATAAGGAAACGAAAACAGCGTTAATGCGTAGGTACGGCCTACCGTCTCCATGAACGGTGTATTTCTTTCCATTTATTGATATATTATATATATGTATATTCTGAATATATATTATATATAAATAATGTTTAATATTATGGAATTAATTAATAATGATCTAAGTAATCATATGAATAATTACAAGTCAAATCACGGACCATAAATGAAACGATTTTACCCAAAACGCTCTTTAACATGGAATTTACAAAAGAACAGGTAATATAGAGTCATAAGTGAACCATATATGATATCATAACAATGATTATGATTTTGGAATAAGTAAATGACATTATTTAAATCATTATACAGGAAGTTCGGACACTTACGAAGCAAATCAGACCTAAGGTAAGGGAAATATCACAATCTCATTTTTATCCGAGATTGTTTATACTTTGGAATTTAATGGGGTGTATTTTATCACCCACATCCATGTTTCCTCAATATGTAATATTATTTCCATCCACCTAAAATTGTTTAAATCCAATTCTACCCTTCGGTGAGTTTTTAGTAAATGATATGAAAGGAATATTTTGTCGTTTTTAGTACGAGGTACTTTTTGACTTTTATGACCAAAGTACGAGAAGAATGTTTTTTTAACTTATACGACATGAATGGATTTTTAAGAAATTATTTCCAAGAAGATTCCTTTATAAGTTTTCATGTTTATTTTTAATCAACTTCTTTTAGTTTAGAATTGTATGACATATTAATAAAGTAAAAGTGTTTTTGAAGTAGAAAGGATATTTTTCTCAAGAATGGAGTTCAAGTGTTTTATCAAAATTATTTTCCATCTAGGATAATATAGGGTTATGTTTATATCCCTATTATTAAATTGATTTGATTATGTTGTGATGGAATTATTTTTATGAATTCTTTTATCTTATATAAATTGTTTTATGATGTCACGTTGTTTAAGAATCCCATTTTTATTACATGGGTTATGCTATGATGTATGATTTATGATTTTGTGACACACATAAGAATGGTATCATTATGAGAAGGGTGGGACCTATATCTCCCTCCAATTCATTGGGTAAAGATTTTATATCTCATGAGATAGAAATGGCTGGAACGGCAGGTTAAACCGGTTCAGTGAAACAGGACTGAAACGAGGAGTGAACTCGGTTCAGATATGAACTTTGTCCACTAAAATAGTCTTGGAAATGAGTCTTAACTAATAAGAAATGATTCTATATGTTTATGTGTGTATGCCACAAAGTTTCATATTATAAGTTATTATTATTGGGATTACATTTCACTACTATGATTTATCCCATGTTATGATATTATGATCTCTTTTTTAGGTTAAGATTTCCAAAATGTTATGTTCTTATGAATATGATGTGATTGATATTTCTTTTGTTTACCCTTACTAAGCATTTGAGCTCACACTTTTATGTTTTCCTTTCCCCAAGATATAAAGAAACGTTTTAGGTAAGAAAAAAATGGAAGATCTTTATGGGAGATGTTGAAGATCTTTCACCATGATTAGAAGATTATATTTAGAGTTTCCAAAGACACTAAACTATTACGGTCCTTGTGTGTGTGTTTTTGTTATGTACTAAGTATTCTGAAAAGGTAATGTAATTTCCATGTACATCAAGCTTAGGGTCTCTACAGGTTCTTCACAGTCACATGATTCAAGCACCGGTAATCCACACATAGCCTCAAGATCCCGTCTGCCTTCTTGGAAAACAACACTAGGGCTACCCAGGGTGAAACACTAGGTCTCACGATGCCCTTCCTCTGCAAGTCTTCCAACAGAACTCTTAGCTCAGGAAGATCTGCAGGAGACATCTGATATACTGATGTTGATATCAGTGTCATCCTTGGTTGCAACTCATTGTAGAAAACTATCTCTGGATGGGGAGGTAGTCAAGAGACATCATCCGGAAAGACGTCCTTATACTCAGCCACTACTGTTGGTAACTAGAAACTTGTAACGTCTGTTGCACCAAGGGATAGGCTAGCCAACTGATGTGAAATCAATTGTACCTTCCTATGCATGAGTCCATCTAGCACTGCCTGGGTCTCCTTTTCACCGATGAAGGAGAACCTCATTCCATCACATCAGACACACCACACCCTTATCCTAAAAGAGTCAACCTGGGTAGGAACTGTGGATAGCCAATCCATACTAAGAATGAAATCGTAAGGCCTCGACACTACCACCAAGAGGTTCTAACGGAAACTCTCACCTCCAAGGGTCAAGTCACACTGTTTGTAAAGTTGTGTGATCTCTAATCCTTCTCCATACGATGTTTCTAAGCATAAGGGTTGAGTCAACGGATCAACTGAAATCTTGAGGTCTCGAACAAGATAAGTAGCCAGAAAATAATGACTCGCACCTGTGTCTATTAGTACGAAAACCAAAGTAGAAAAGACATATATTGTACCCCTAATAATTCCAGGAGTACCTGGGTCATAAGCCTCCACTGCCTGCAGCTGTCTCTGCCTCTGTCCATATCTGCCTGAGCCTGGGGTGGACCTCCTGGGGGTGTTGGTGGTAAAGGGTCAAAATGCCGACCACCTCAAGCTGCTCTCCCAGCTCCTCTACCACATCTACCTCCCTCTAAATATGTCTACTCCACACATTTCCTCCACCTCGGTGGTCCATCTACTACTCCCCTCTCAATAGTATGGCTGGTCAGACAATCTCAAGAGAGATGTCCACTGCCATCACCTGAGTAGAATCGCCTCTCCCGAGGTTGGATGGATGTGCCATGTGAACCCTGTATGGTAGATCCTATGTCCTGGGATCTCCTCTAAAAATATCTCCCACACTTGGGTCCCGGACATTTTCTCCCTACTACCGAGGTCTCTGCTCCAGCTCACTCACTACTGACAACTGCTAGCTATCTCTGCTCTTCCAAGAAACTCTCGACCACCAAATCCCACTAGATCACCCCAGCATAAGTAGGAATGCTCATAGGGATGATGCTACCTCAGATATCTCTACGGAAGCCCCACTCAAAAGTCTGATCTCTGAAGTACTTATCCCTGACCATATCCATCAAGTACCATGAGAGGTCATTAAACCTTGATGAATAGTCAGCCACCGTCATGGTCCCCTGCTGAAGCTGAAGAAGCTGTTGTATACGTACTGCTCTCAGGGTAATTGGGGAAAACTCCTCTATGAATAGATGCTCAAACTATGACCATGCGAGATTCACCTCATCGCCAGTCTGGATAATCAAACTCCACCATCGCCCTGCAGAGATCTGTAGAAGGCTCACTGCCAAGATCACCATATGGACTGCTGGTGTACTAACCAAACTGAAGACTCTGGACACTACGTCAAGTCAGTCCTCTACTACCTGAGGGTTAGGCTCACCTTGAAACCTGAGGGGTCTCTATCTCTGAAACTCGGGGAGTGCGCTCAGCCTGAGTTCCTCCCCTACTAGTACAAATGGCACTAAACACTGCTCCACAGGTGGTGGAATAATTGGCACACCACCTGAAGATTAAACTGGGGGATTTGGTCCATGTATCGAAGCTTCATCACTGAGGGGGTCATCTTCATGATCGAGCTACTGGATCCTAGAGGGTACTTGTCACGGAGGCATCCTTTAATGAAACAAGATCTATCACAGTCCGTGAGTATATTTGGAGAGCTGACATAAGAAGGACATGGAAACCCCAACCCATTCCAATATAATGAATGTTCCATTATTTTCCCCTGCAACTAGTTTTCTCATGTTCCGAGTCAAAAAAAATTTATTAGAGTCCTGGTGTATGGATACGTCAGCCGCCCGTACCAACACTGGGGTCCCTGGCCTGAAAGTCGAACCTGAAAAAAATAACACTGTTGCCCCAAACCAACTCATAGACTCTCGGTCCTAAGGTAGAACCGACCACCTCTAATACTACTCTATCATGACCCGTCCTGGTAAGGCCCATGACACAACTCCCCAAGCCCGCCCCCAATAGGCCAGGGGATGGTGACTATCACTGAGTAGGCATGTCACTAACTTGGGAGGCATTACCTATAAACCTATACACACACACACTCACATCTTTAATCCCACAAGCTGAAATGTAAGAACTACTGAAAAAGGAAATGCATGAATACACCAAAATTCCAACCAACAGTGTACGACAGGAATTAAAGTACAGTAATGTAAAACCCTAGGCCAAAAAGTACAAGCCCACAAAAAAACGTCCACAACAATGTACAACGTGTAAAGAAAGGTACTGGGAATTCAATCCATAGCCGTAGGAACACACCATGTCCTTCCTAATCTCACTGATCACCGTCTGGTCCTGTTCCACCTAGAATCCTATAAAAAGCTCGCTCGTCTTCACAAGACACGACACGTGCGGGCAAAGCCCGTGCAGGGGTGATTATAACAATACCCAGTAGGACACCCAGAAAACCACAATGGAATACAACAATGGAACTACCAAAAAGGAATGATACTATCATCACCACACAATATATGTTTATAGAACATATAACAAGAATATACAAATATACTCAAACACGACCGACTATCGCGAAACAACCACTAAGATCCACCTCGAAGATTCCGCTAAGCACATAACTAGGAGAACATTCTCCTAAGTCTAAAGAAAAAAATAAGATGCAATCATTCCAGGAGAACTCATTCCACGGGTACTGAAGAAAAATACTTGATGCTTAAGATGAGGATCACAACCAGTAGCTATGGGGTGATTTCAACAACTCAATCTGAACTAACCTGCTAAGTAGAGGATCGGCGCCCGGGTAAAGTTGGACTTGTCAATAACGAGAAACTCTAACTATGGTACCATGAAAGAATATAGGATCTGTCTATTGGTATCATAGAGGGGATTCCAAAAACATTATTCTGGAAGTCCTGTTGAAGGGATCATACACTTGTACGTAGGAAATGATACCAGAAACCTTCAGGGGAAAGACCAAGGGGACGGACCCTAAAAAAACTAGTCCAAGTCATAGAAGACAACTGGCTGAAGCCATGTATAAACAGGTTACACGATATGTAGTAGGGTCACATGACGTGTTCCTTTACTCTGGGTACTGCCCATGTAAAATGGTCTGTGTCTTATGGCTTGTTGTATAAAAAGTAACTACATGACCTGTAGAAGGATTACACACAGTGTCCGAGTGTCTACGGTTTGCTCAGTGTATGATTTCCATGTGCTCGTACACAACCTCAACATGTGTCACCCTGCCCGTGTACCAGTACATGGGGAATCCAGTTTATCTGGTCGGGCCTAACCAGGGAAGTGTGTACACATCATGTCCTTGGCCGTGTACCTAACCCGTGTGCGTGTACTCCCGTAGTACACGCCAGGTGGTTCGCCGATGAACACATGTCGTGTAGCCCATACTACACGCCGTGTAGTCAAAATTTATCCAAAAACATCGTCTTCCTCCTCACGCCTCGGCTGGATCTCTGGATTCATGATCTCACATCCGTTCGTTCCGATACTTTAGATCTTGGTTCGTTCCATTATACAAAAATCGAATCGGGTGTTTTCGGGCCTTCTATTGGGTCGTAAACCTCCAACGATCCATCCGATGAAAAAATGACCAAAAACTCATATATCTAGACCCGCTCCGAATCGTCTGCCAAAACCGTCATTGCAATTCCATACCAACATTCCGAGGTTGTATATACAATCTTAGATCTTTGTGCTGCAGATCGAAGGTGCAATCGATCATTGTTCGTACCCCACGAAGAACGAAGAACACATATGAAACAATAAAGAAAAAAGGGATTCACAAATGAAAAAACCCGAGGAACAAACCTCAGCCGTTGTTCGTTCCAACCTCGATCCATTCCCATAAGAATGATCCTAAACAATTATTAGATCTAGACTACAAGGATCATGATCTTACCCAAAATCCCCAAAAAATGCCCATCCCACAAATACGATCGATCCGCAAGATAATCTGTTCGTGGATTAGTTTGCTTTCATTATGGGAATAAAGAAAGGGAAAGAAATCACAAAGAGATCAAATGCCTTACCTGGATCCGCAGTGATCGTTGGCGAAGATCCGGTCACCGAGTCATCGTCGGCGGCCAAACTCATCAAGAACGTCGTCGCTGCGTTGGGGGTTTCCTCCAGAGCTTTCCAGAGCCTCTAGGGAAAATTCAGGGTTATGAGATCTGTAACCCTGATCCCCTTTGAAATATTTACTTAATGATTAAAAATATTTCACTAAAAAAATATTTAATAATATATTTTCATGAAATATTTTATTACGGTTACGTCAAAAAACTAGATTTCACCACCTAGTAGTGCCAGTCGATGTTTGGTCTCTAAGGGAAACTTGCTGCTCTGAACGCAACGGTGCCATCTAATTTCTGATTCAAGCACCCTCTCAAGAGTTATACCAATTTTTCAGGAAAACCATACATGTGCATTATTTAAATATTTAATTAAATTCAAATATTTGTTCCGGGATCACTGGGCCTCGGAACTGCACACCGTCTCAGAGCCTGGTCTCGAAATAATTCCCATATAAGACTAAAATATTATATGGAAAAAAATCTGAGACATTACAGGTTAAAGAACACCTCATATTCAGGATTAACAAAGACAGAAAAACTGAAGGCACAAGAATGAACAGGGGAAAGAAGGCATTCAAGTTATGAAAAACATGGCTACACGGCATGTTCATTCCCTACACGGCATGTTCCCTCAGGTCATTCACATGGGCGTGTACTTCTACCTAAACTGGTCGTGTAATACCTCAAATACACAACATGTTGTCCTAACACATGGTGTATACTTGAATCCACTTCCCTACCCAAGTCCTTCTATACAGTTATGCCACACAGCTCCTCTAAGAAAAAACTACACAGCGTGTTCAAGGAAGACACGACGTGTACTAGAAATGCCTTACCTGGCCTATGTTGTTAGCAAAACATCCTGACAAAAGACCAACACTACATGGCATGTTCCAGACGGATACGGCATGTTTGAGGAAGTGTAACACCGACCCATGTTGTTCGTGACACAGCCAGGTACCTAGATAAAACTACACGATGTGTAAGATTATGAAACAGCGTGTATAAGAAAAGATAACATGACTTGTGCTTTTCATGAAATAGCCATGGTACCTATTCATACTACACGGTGTGCTAAACTAATACATGGTGTGTTCCTACAAGATTTTTCAGAACCCCATGTTTCAGCTCACACAGTCAGTGACAAGGTTTAAAAACTACATGACATGTATTAACAAAATACATGCCATGTATTCTTGGTTTTTCTGGGAAGTAGCTCAGAAACTGCACCGAATCCCAGAAAACACAGAAAACAAGAGTTAAGGTTCCAAATTTCTATCCATGAGGTCCCATACTCCCCGCAAATCAAATCTTGTCATCTTGTACAAGTTACAACAAGGAAAATAGGAAATGATCCACCAAATTCCGATCCACATGGGCCCATACACCTCTAAGACCAAAGTTTGGGGTCCCAGTTAAAGAAGATATAGAAAAACGATACCCTATCAACATAGCAGGTATTCTATCACAACAACCATCGACACAACATGCATAGTCTATCACAATTTCTATCACAACGACATGCAATTTCTAAGGCAATTTAAATGGCATGGAAATATTCATGACAGGTGATATTATAACAAGTGCCTATATGATGCATGAGATGGAATACACTCATCTCATTGGGTTGCAACAAAATAGAACCACACTCATATAAATAATAACAACACAACATAAGTGCACGACCCAACGGTGAAGTTAATTAAACTGTAACATTTGAAAAACCTGAAATTGAAATATTCGAGGTAACCTGGTTTTTTCCCTGTACACAGTTCACCACATGACCTCAAGCGCATTTCCACAAAATCCAGAGGCTGCTGACTAGCAACAGGGCCTTGGTGAGTCCCTGGGGAAACTATTCCCTCATTTGGAAAAGTATACAAGGAAAAGGAAATAACAGTCAATAGCGGAAGCAGTAAACATCATAAAATAACTGGAACTAAATAGCGGAAACGATGAATATATTGTAATGACGATAATAATGAGGTAGGTACAAGTATCTAAGGAAAGAAGAAAACACAACAACGTGCTAAAATACAACTGAGAAACAAAGTACTAAATTTAAACAGCCACTCAAACAGCATCGCAAGCCAAAGCTCGGTCCTATTCTCTCCAGCTCTAACCAGCAATCATGTACCTGAAGTAGAAAGGCCACAATCCCTATCCAAACCTGCAACCATATAACCTGTTTGGGCCAAAAAGCAGGACCCAGACAGGGTGTGTGACTAATCCCAATAGGCAACCACCACAAGATCTGTTCCCTACTAAAAGGGGTAATATAACAGAAGTAATGAAAGTAAATGTAGTAATGAACTAGGAGTACACAGGTAAATAATCCTACCAATTATCATTCACATTCATTTAACAATTCATTCATTCATTTAATTTAACAACCAAGGAATCTAGCAAGGATCTCTATTCCAAGGTAAACAAGTTACATACCAGACAATAAAAACTACATAAACAAACAGGTAGGCCAATAGATCCAAACTTGTGCTTTGGCTTGGTAGACTCATCTAAACCAACCAAATAGTCTGTATTCACATTGGCTCTCTGGGTGGCTCAAACTAGCAGACCCCTATAGTCAAGTAAACATACAAAGGAACATACACTCTGGGAAGCACTCACGTCGATTCCCCTATTAACTTGCAATGATAGCTACATACTCTATGATAAAGATCTTACGTCCAATTACTCCTATAGTCTTGATATGTGCGTAAACTAAGGACACTCTTAGGAAGCACAAAGTCAAATTCTCATAAGTCCTACGTACAAAACAAATTCCAACAGAACCCCTAGGGAATTACTTTATCATATATTCTCTCTTTGGTCTCCTGCATCAGGTTCTTACAGTCCTGAGCAGTCTAGTCGTTCATAATCGACTATCAGCAGCCCTAAGTATGTTTAAAAACTAATTGGCTCAAATTTACAATGCATCAAAAGAATTAAAATAACAGGCAACACATGCAATCAATTATAACAAGCAAACTAGCAATTACAATAGGGTTTTCCTTGTAGGAAAAATGTTCCAAATGGCGATAAACAGCCAAACAGGGATAACAACCATGGGGTGATACTCAAACACGCAACAAAGAATATATTATTATCAATAAAAATTAAGCTAACAAGCAATCTAAGGAAATTAAACAATATGACCAAAATCCCTAACCCGGGATACCTGAAACAAGGGAATCCAACACTTTTGAAAAAAAACTAAAATAAATTAAATGTAAGGCAACAAACCACCCACCTTAATCCTAATAGATCAATATACTTGAACCTCGACCCATGAATCAGCCTAGAATTGAGTAGATCTGCAAAAGTGTCTAAAACGTTCAACCTATGATAACTCTCATAAGAGAAAGAATCAGGAAACGTTGCCAAAGAAGAACCAAGAACTCACCGCTATGATTATTTTGCAACTGACAGCATTTGATTTAGATAACCGATGATGGATCGGCAGCTCAGAGAAGATTCAGCCTCCTCGGATGCTCTGGACGGAATTAGGCGAAGAAGAAGATGGAAATAAGGATTAGACACAACCCCAGTCTGTTTAACGAAAAAAGAAAGTACACGGTGTGTACTTATGGAGTACACAATGTGTACTTTCCTTTTTATTACTCCGCTTTAGGCAGCCTACAAGTCACCTTTACATGGCTGTGTGTGTGGCCATGACACATCCAACACATGGCTTCCAGTGGCATCACAGTGCACGACGTGTACTCATAAAGTACATGACATGTACTCCAAATTTTTTTAGATTTTCCTATTTTTCTCAAAAACTTCAAAAAAAGGAAAAAAATACCTAAAAAGAAGATTTGGGTTCTTAATGGACCATATAGTGATAAGTCAGTGAGTCCAAAATTCATTTTTTGGGTGTAGAAGTCACTATTTTATGTCCGAGTAATATATATATAAATATATATATATATATTACATAATATTTTTATTAGTATCAAATTTATAAATAAATAAATAATTATGTATATTTATATATATTATATTATTTTTAGTATTAAATAAATATATTAATATATTTACATATCATTAATAATATTACTATTGATATATATATATATATTATTTAATTTATTTTCTTTCTTCTACAACCTCAACTTTAAGGTGACTCATGACATCCTCTCAGAGAGCTCTCGAGGTGTGGCGACAAACCATTTGTTCACTGCTCTTCTTGGAATTATTTGTCTTCAATGACAATGGCCCAAATTTATTAAGAAAGGGTATGTGAGGTTCAACATCACCATCCATGGTGTTGCATTGGAAACTTCAGCTCCGTACAAAAGATCCTCGATGATGAACCTTCAAAAATGATCTTATGAAGTGAATTCATAGGAGAATGTCCTTTGGATTACATCAATCAATAACCTTGGATTCAGAAAGGGATTCATCTATGAATTCTCTAGAGGTCGATGGGATCAGTTTATTTAATAGGGTGGAGGGATTGATTTTAGATAAACTAGTATCAACTTCTTATTTATCATCATCTATAGGTGAAAATGGTGCTTGTGGGGATCTTCGATATCCTTGTACAATCACTAAAGGATCTGGGCAGATTCTAAAAGGTGATGGTGCAATATGTTTTCTCTTATAGATTCTCGATTTGGTACTTACAACTGGGGTTCTAGGGTGAATATGAGAGGACATGAAAAGGTGATGTTTCTATGAGGGGAGATCACAGTAGGCATGATTCCTTATGGTTAGTATAGTGACTCCGAGGAGGGGGTGTTGTAGCTACATGGTATTCTTTAGTGTTGGTCATGTTCAGTTTGATGACGTAGAGATATGGGTTGATATGTGGGGGGAGTACATAGTCAGTTGACAAGGTCTATATACTGACTGAGGATGGATTTTCTTGGAACAATTACAATAACATATTAATTTATGAGAATACAAAAACTAAAATTAAATAAATTATTTTAAAAAAATAATAGAAATAAAAAAAATTATGAATACACACACTAAATTTATAAAAATTAACAAGAAGACTAATAAATATAAAAAAAATTAAATCTATTAATTTTTTCAATAAATTATAATACATAAAATTATTATTTTGAAATAAAATTTCAATTGAAATTAATAAATAAGGGAAATTCAATAATTATTATTTTCAAAAGTATAAAATGATTGATGAATAAATGAATAAAATTAATAAATGAAATGAAAAACTTTAATTTAAATAAAAACACTGGAGTAAAAAATAGTGATTATTATTATTTATTTATTTAATCAAAAAATAACAACATGACTAAAATAACCAATGAAATTAATACTTTAATATTAAAATTTTGAGTTTTAAAAATTACACAACAATTTATCAACAATTATAATTTATTTAATAAAAACATTAAATCGACATTAGAAATTCAATTAATTGAAATAAATGACATGAACAAAAGTCGAGAAAAAAGAGAAACATAAAAATTATATCAGGCCTCATGCTCATGTTGAATTTATAAGATTTAAGGAAATCATTAGTAACAAGTTCAGGTGCTAGATTCAGCAATTAAGAAAAATAGGTGGAATACATTAAAACTATATGCTCCCCTTTCTCTATGGTTTGAAATTCCTAGGTATTTTCTACTCATAATGTTTTAGTATCTAACTGATGGATTAACATTTTAAAAAAGGATTTCAAAGTAAGATCCTTGTAAAACATTACTTTCATGATGGAGTTCCATGATCTCCTTCTTAGTCCTTCAATAATGTGCATGAAAAAACTCACCATAGAGATCTCTGGTGTTTTTTGAAAGTGGAATATCTATTGGATCCACTCAACCAACTCATTATATTCCTAAGGTCCATTTTCACTAAGGAATATTGGTGTATTCATATTAATAAATTAAAATATACGATCTAATGTACTTCTATTGTTTTAAACACCCTCTTGACCGAGAGTATGAATAGTTTGAATTATAGATTCCATCATGGAAGGTTCAATTGGAGGATTTCCTGACAAAATGTATCTCATTTATTCCTCACTTATATTTAAAAGGCATATTCTAGGAGGCACTATCAATTAAATAGAAAAAATAACCAATAAATATAAGATAACACTTCTAAATCATAAGACCAAATTCAACATTCCATAATAATTCCTTTAAATGAAAATAATTAATAGAAAATTATTGATTCTGTAAATAAATGACAAATTCAAGATTGGGAACAATTTTATTCAAATGAAACCTAAATCAATTTCATTTTAATATTTTCAAACACCAAGACTTAAGCTTAGAAAAAATCCCTAACCACCCATTGTAACTCAAGTCCATACATGTAAGTGAGCTGACGTGGAACCCTACAACACTTACTACCCAAATTCGGATGGCATTAATTCTTATCTACTAAAGACCCAAAATCATTCCTAGGTAGTTTCATAAGACATCAACATGACTATTACATATGATAACATTTTATAACAAAAAGTACTGGGTCAACTGAACATGTCACTTGAGTAGGCTCTATAAAAGGTACAGAGTAACAAACAACCAAATCAAATCACATATATAACCGAAATGAGATAATCCAATAGAGTATAAAGTGGATGAAATAATATATATCCATGATACATACAACATTATTTCTAAAGGGATAAACCCAAAAGTAAAAATAGATAGGCCATAGGACATGTCTCAACATTACCGTCCATCCCCACAAATCTATCCCACAAAAAGGCAATGATGACCAAGAGAAGCCAACAAGATACCAAATTCCCTTCCATTTTACCCACTCAAAAAAACCACATCTCCAAAAACCCAAATTCAAAAATAGGTTATGAGTATAAATCCCACTAATAACTCACCAAATAATATATATAATGTCTATTACCATGAAAATGGTAGATCAATATTTATAAATAAACTAATTTATTAATCATTACCAAAAAAATAACATTTTTTAAAATATTATTTTGATTTCATACAATCCTTTCATATTAAAAAATATAAGGAATATTTGAAGTACATGAATGAAATCATGAAAGCTTGAGAAAAAAAGCCATGGATTCCCCATAAGATAACCATGTGAGAAATTATCCTTGAAATATACCATCCTGTGAAAAACCAAGAATAAGTGGCAACACATAAGATTTGGCCTCCAGACTATGGGAATATGTACTTGGATATATAAACAAAACACTAATCTAGGAATCAAATGAATAAAATGATATGGAGTCCTATTTTAGTCTGTTTATATAAAAACCTCTTATGGTGTTACATACACTATTGTGAGACATCCATTTATCGATGCACCCAAGGTTCCTAATGTTCTATTATTTCATAAAACCATTAAAAACATGCTGACTATAAGGACCCAGAATTCAATCAATGAAATTTCTATTCTTATTGTTCATTAATATAGTATAAATCACATAAAAAACTCATATAATATAACAAAACTTTATTAATGAATAATGAATGAAATAAGAGGTATATCTAGAAATTAATAAACCAATACCAATGGAATGGTAACTTGACCTTTGGAATAATAATGTGACCACTATGAATAGTAATGTGATCACTAGATATAGTAATATTACCAATAGAATAGAAAATTCAACTATAAAATTATTAATACAATTTGGGTATCTTATAAATGGAAATAAGATATATTTATATCTTGATTTAAGTATATAAATATTTGAAATATAATAAATTAGGTTTTTGAATTTTTGTATGCCATAAATATTTAATTACAATTTTATAAATAACTTAATGATTTAAAATAATATTTACATTAATAAAATAGATTCATAAATTAATAATTGGGTGTCCAATTATTATAAGAAATTTTTATAAGACCTTTATTGTTTATTCAAAATGTTATGAAATCAGTTATAATTTTAAAATTGTTATTATTCAAATAATTGATGGCTTTATTTAAAAATAAAATTTATCATATTTAGAATATTATTTGCATAACATTGAACCCACTTTTTTATTCTATAGGTAATAAAATGTTTAGGGGGAATTTTTTGGATTTTTTTAAAATATTTGATTTTTTTTTGTGAATAGTGAAATATGTTAATTTACGGTATTTAATTAATAAAAGAATAATTGAGTCGTATATGATGTGTGACTGATTTAAGTTGATAATATAGAAATATAATTAATTAGTTTTATATATTTGGGGATAATTCAAAGACTATTCATGGTCATTTTCCAAATTAATAAATAAATGAATAAAATATTCAAACAATACCCCTATCCTCCATTATAAATATCACCCTCACCACCTCTTATCCTCAAAACTATTAAACCTTTAAACATAAACAATTGTTGAAAAATAATCAAAACTTTCCTCCCCCCATTATTAGGACCCATTGGTATCATAAAAATACAAAACCATTTTATCTAAGGAGGTTCTCAAGTATGAGAAATTCAAGAAGTAAAATCCTCTATGTTTTTCTTTTCTTTTCATTTAAATTTCATTTATTTTTTTATAATATCCTCAGATCCACCTATAAAATATCCACGATTACTTTAATATATTATATATTCTAAAAATTCATTATTTTAATGTAATAATTAATCTTATAAACTCTCCCCTCTATTTTTTATTCTAAAATGAAAATATCATCCGTGGTGTGTCGATTTACCACCAACGTGGATGATGCACTTTAATTTTTCTCTAACGCCTTCTAGGATGGTCATAAAAAAATAATTATGGTTAAATAATATTTTATTATACATATCATAAGTCATTTATTATTCTAGAACCATTATATATACTTGATTTTAATTAATGAAAGAAAACTAGTTTGTGATGATAAAAAAAGTGCTAAAACAGTCTAAATGATTATTACTATTGTCTTGTCAAATGATTAATTCTAAAACCATATAACCAAAAGACTTATGTAACCATTTTATATTCATTATTATAATTAATAACATATAATTTCAGTTCTGAATAATTATTCTCATTTTATATGAACGTCTATACTCTTATACAAGTAAACCAATCATGAAATCCAAGGAAAAGAACACTCCTGAACCACAAAATTACATATTATAACCAATCAAAATACCATAAATGAAATTTAAAAAATTATAATAAATCCAATAAATTTAGGAAAGGTTCTGAATTATTTATTTAATGAATTTAAATTCATTATCATGGATATTAATTACAATTTCAAAATATTTTTAGACATATGGTAATGGTTTCTTCCCAAAACTCAATTTTTCATTCAGGTTACACTTTCTCTCTATATAACCCTAGTTAATAATTATTTATTATTATATACATATCCTAAATTATATTTATTTCTTCCAAACTCATGTATCTAGATCATTTTATCATTCTTTATTGGGAAATGCATGATTTTATAAGGATTTCTTCTCAATTCTTCCTGATAAGAAAGCCCTATTTAAGAAAACTTCCCATGTTTCTTACATATTTTCATGTGTAATCCATAATATATTTTATTTTAAATTTATTTAATAAAAACACTGATTGTATCAAAAAAACTATCTTTTATCATTTTTGTTTTTATTAAAAAACTATGCCTTTTTTGTTTTAAAGACTCTATAATATTTTACCTTAAACCACACTGAAGAGGATGATTTCTAAAGTTTTTTAATGATATTTTTACATTATTTCCCTTTAGTTAGAAATTATTTATATATAAAATATAATTTCAATATAATTACCTTTTATTTTATGGTTTATACATGTTACAATCTGAATTGATGACACATACAAATGATTATTTCAAAAAGAACTCTTCATTACAAAGTAAAATGATATTTCTCTCATGAATTCTATAAAGATTTTATTATGGTGTTTTTATCTATTTCAATAAACTCTATTTAACAATATGATTAATTTTAATTGATATTTCATTATATCATATGAAATATTTTATTTAACGGTTTATGTTTATTTTTACTATGGATGTTCTATCTTGACACCATACACTGTATTACTCAGAATGGTTATTAATAATCTTTTTTAATTGGGGAAATTTATTTACATTTCATATGTATATTTTATTTATGTTTCACCCCATTTATATGATAAATTAATTGGACATAGTAAGTGAGTGTGGGGACCTTTATACCCTCTCTATGAATCAGTAGGTCTCATGAGACAATAGAAATGTGGTTCTAGATAGGGCCTCCACCATTTATTTTCCAAATACTTGGTTGAGGCCTCAATAATATGTTTCAGATGTCCAAAATTTTAAATTATATCCTTATGATGATGATATTTGATAATCCACGTGACTATTTGATGAATTTAATATCCATGGTCAATTTTCATTCTAATGTGATTAATAATATGGTACAATTAAATCAGTTTTTATTCATTCCATATTATGTTCAAGTTTATGTTTTATTAGAACATGTTTTTAGTTATTATCCATGCCTTATTGTTTATGTTTATTATATTTTCCACTATATTTGTTATCCTTACTAATCATATGATCTCACCCCTTTATTATTTTTTATTTTTCCCAGGATGTGATGATTTATATTATGAATTACTTATAGGGATGATTTGGGGTTTTTTTATATCTTTGTAATTGAGTTGTAAAGTTGTAATTCATTTCAAGTTGTGGTGTAAAACTTATGATTTTATTGATTTTTCAATGATAATGAACAAGTTAGTACACTATGATTTTAACACATGTTCATATATACTAATGTAATAATGTAAGGTACCATCTCTGGGATACTATGTTTGGGTCTTTATAGTTGGGATCAGAGAAAGTTTAGTAGAAAACATATAAAATGGATTTAGAAAACATTTATTATGGAAAACCCCCAATTATATACATTGATGATAACAATTGAATAGTGTCCTATAATTTTGTTAAATTACAGATTATGTGGGTATTCCTAGAAATACATCACTGTTAGGATACTATAAGTGGAAATTTTGGTACAGTTGTACATAGGGGTAAAAACTATAAAAATGTGTCTGAGACCAGACTCAGGGTAACTTGGTACATGTTAACAAGCCTTACTACACAACTTTATTGATGCTATTAGGGTATGTTATTATAATAATTTACATTTTCTTTGTAAACCATTAGAAAGGATTTAAAAGTAAACATATCCCTATAGAAACCATGTTTTGGATTTTGATATTAACTATGAATAAATTCCTAATTTATGTTTACTGTTTTTATAGTTTGAAAATTATTCATTATGATTCATAACCCAATTTAGTGTGTTCTATTATTTAGAAATGGTTCCTTGTAGATGGAATCGAAACTATATCAATGCACATATCTAATATAGGGATTTCCATCATATACAAGATAATGATGTTGCAATTGGAGATGCAACTGGTGATGAATAACATAGAGCTATCCGGGACAACTGAATCAGGTTATGAATAATAAGCTTACCTGAGTATTCTAATCCACATTATAGAGAAAAAAATGTTAGACCACTTCATGAGACAACAACCTCCATCATTCAATGGGACTACAAATCTATTTGTAGTAGAGCAATGAATAAGTTCCTTAAGGAATATATTTATTTCTTTGGGATATACTAAAATAGATAAGTTAATCATGGAAGTTTATCATCTCTCAGGAGATACTGATCAGTGGTGTCCATTAATTAAAAACACAAATGTGGAGGAAAACTTGAAAATATTTATTGGAAGGATTTTATGGAATTTTTCTTGGAAATATATTTCCCTTGGGAACAATGAGTTGATATGGAGAGAAAATTCTTGAATCTAAGACAAAAGGTTGATGAGGATGTTACTAAATATGAATCCAAATATAAATGGTTAGAAAGGCATGTTGAAAACTACATATGTAACCCAAGGAGTATGATTTATCATTTATTTGATGGGTTAAAACCATTCCTTTGAAGGGAACTGGTAAAAAAACATTCTCATTATACAAAGATATAGTCTCATGTCCTATAAATATAGAGAAATAATTCTATAGGTCTTTTAAATTTAATGGAAAATAAGAGAAGAAGAGGGTGGAAATGAATGGATAAAGGGAAGAATAAAAAATGATATTTTCCATTGTGTGATAATTGTATAAAGAAACAGCCTAGTTATCTCTTAAAAGGAACATGAGTTTTCTACAAGCGTGGAGGAAAAAGACATACAAAATATGATTTCAAGGGAAATAATGAAGATACCAATGTTATATGTTACAATTTTAACGATATGGTATGTTATTAAATTTATTTTACAAAGAGTCAATTAAAATTTCCTCATAAAATGAAAAGGGATAATGTCCAAGATTATGTGATCACAACCGTTGAGATTGAAGTTATTAATTTTGTGGTGGTAGGTACTTTAATAGTTTCCTCAAGCATAGCCAATGCTTTATTTGATTCGGGATCATTACATTATTTTATATCTTCCCAGTTTTCCAAGAAAACTATATATTTTCCTTATGATTAAGTAAAGTAGTTTTCAGTTACAACTCCTAAGGGAAGTCTCATTATAATAAAGATGTGTTTTTCAGTAAACTTTATGATTCAAAAATGATCATTAGTTATTGAACTTGTCATCAAAACTGTGATTGAATTTGATATAATCCTATATATAGACTAGCTTTCAAACTATGATTCAAAAATATATTTCAAGAAGAATGAAGTTCTGATTGGTGAGGAAGATGTATAATACCTTATCTTTAGAGAAGAAACCTCATCATATGATTCATATTTGGACCCATTCATAGTATCTCTACTAAATATAATTCTCATATAGAAAGAGAAAACATCATCTACGAATGATAAAATAAATATTTAATTTTAGAATGTAACTATTGTACAATATACAATGTTTTATTTCTATAATATTTACTTAGACATCTTCCAGAGTTGGTTGTTGAGTTTTATATTGGTTTATTTTGTAATTCAAGTCTAATATCAATGACTCTTTATAGAATGGGTATGATGGAATTATTGGAATTATAGAAAAATATAGAGAATTTGAGTAATAAGGGATATATTCACCCTAGTATCTCTACATGGGTAGACCCTGTTTCTTTATTAAGAAGAAAGGAGAATCTATGAGGATGTGAATTATTTATATAGAAATCAATACCATTTTAATAAATAACTAAAATCCTTCCTTATATTGATGATTTATTTAACCAACATCAAAGAGCTTAATAACTTTCAAAGACTAAACTTCATTCATGATATCATAAATTGTGTGTGAAGAAGGTGGATATTCCAAAGACATAATTTTGAACTAGTTATGGAATTTAAGAGTTTAAAATAATTCCAATTATTTTGACTAATAAACCCTCTACTTGTAAAGATATGATTGATTGAGTTTTCAAGGGATATCTTGATTTTTGTTTTTGGTATTTAATAATGATATCTTGATATATTCTAAAAGTTATGAGGAACCTGAGAATCACATGAGGTTATTTCTGGAGATCCTTAAGAGAAAAGAGTTATATGGGATGTTTAAAAAGTGGGAATTCTAGATTCAGATAATTTCTTTTCTTATACATATTGTCTATAATAATGGAATCTTAGTTGATCCTATGAAGTCAAAGGCAAATCAGTAATGGAATACACAAAAAATCATAACTGAAGTAAGTAGTTTCGTTGGTTTATCTAGTTATTATCAGCATTTCATTCATAATTTTTCCATTTAGATAACCCATTAGCCAAGATCACATGTAAAGGGGTTATGATCTTATAGAAAAAATAATGTGAGGAATGTTTTGAATAATTGAAGAGAATATTAGTAAATGTTCTGATCTTGATAAAACCTTGAAGAAATGATGGGATTATAATTATTGTGATGCATCGAAAAAAAGACTTGGTTGTGTCCTTATATTGAATGATAGAGTTATTTTCTATCCATAAAGGTAGTTAAATAAACATGAACAAAACTATCCAACTCATGATATTGAGTTAGAAGCTGTAATATTTACTCTAAATATCTGGAGACACTATAAATATTGTGATAGATGTGTGATATATAAAGATCAAAATAATTTGAAATATATATTCTCACCAAAGAACTCAATATTAAGAAAATAATATAGCTTTAACTACAAAGGATTATGATGGTTCAATACACTATCAACCAAGGAAACAAAATAAGGAAGCAAACACAATGAGCATGAAAGATGATAGAGTTCTAAAAAATGTGGATTGAAAGGGATCCTATGTTAATGGATTTAGTGAAGATGAATATGGGAATTATAAAGAAATATGTAACATCACTACTTTTTCAATTGGTTTCCCAAACATATTTATTTGAAAAGATTAAAAGTTCTTAGTTTGAATATGAGAATTGTCTAAGGAAAAATAAAACAGTGAATGATGGGATGTTGGTAGACATTGTGTTTGAGGATGAAATTTTAAAATTAGGGAATATAATTTGTGTTTCCTCTATACCTAAGCTAAAAAGAGTGTTACTGGATTATTTCCATATCTTTAATTTCTCTCTACATCATGGAAGCACTAACATGTATAGATATTTTAAGAAGTATATTTGGTGGGATATTATGATGTTGTAAATTGCAGATTATATGTCAAGATTTTTATCTTTTCAATATGTGAAGGCCGAAAGAAAACATCCTAGAGGATTCATTTAAACTCTACATATTCCTACATGAATATAGGATGACAATACTATGTATTGTTTTACTTGATTACCATGTACCCCAAGAAATAACGATGCAATATGGGTATTTTTTGATCAACTTACTAAATCTACACATTTATCACTATAATAGAAGATATTCCATTGGGTAACTTGAATGAATATATATTAGTGATGTTATAAAACTTCATGGTGCACCGTTTTCAGTTGTGTCTGCTCATTCTCCACAATTTATAACAAAATCTGAGAAAAGTATCCAAAATGCTTTGGAAACTGAGCTTTATTTGAGTATATCTTATGAACCCAAAACTGAAAAGAAGTATGAAAGGACAATTAATAAAATAGAATACATTTTGAGTTCATTCTCACTTGACTTTCAGGGCATGTGTGATCAATATTTTCTTTTTGAAGAATGTTTCTATAATAATAGTTCCCATTCATGTTTTCTAATGGAACTATATGAAGCATTGCATGGAAAGAAATTTCATACACCAACTTGTTCGAATGAAGTTGGTGAAAGGAGGACTATCGACCCAAATCTTGTAGAAGAAGTAACAGAATAGGTAAATGACTTTCAAACTCATATGAAAGAATTGAAAAGTAGGAAAAAGATATATGCTAATTACCTGAGGAAATATTTAAAGTTTCAAGTGGTAGATCATGATTTTTTGAAACTCTCTCTATGGAAATGTGTCATAAGGTTTGGTAAGAAAGGGAAACTGACCCTTAGGTACATAGAACCTTTTAAAATTATATAGACAATTAGAGGTATGACTTATAATTTGGAAATCACACCTATCCTTTCAACAGTTCATAATTTGTTCTATATATCTTTGTTATGGAGGACATGCCAGACCAAACACATGTTCTTAGTTCGGAGGAAATTGAGTTGGAAGATGATTTATCTTACTATAAAGAGTATATCTATATTCCGTACACTAAAGAACAAGTGTTGTGGAGTCATATTACTAGACTACTAAAGGTATATTGGAAAACTCAAATAATTAAAGATGGGGCATGAGAACCATAAGAAATTATGATAAAGAACTAACCAAATCTTTTTATGAAGTGAAATCCTAGAAATTTTGATGATTTTTTTAGGATGGGAGAATATAAAGACCAGGAATTATATCAATGAAATTTTCTTTATTATACTTATTTTATATATTGTAAATCACATAAAAACAATATAGAATACAATAAACAACTTATAAATGAAGAATGAGTGAAATAATAGCCATTTTTAATTGTTAAGGAACCTTTGCCAATGGAATAGTAACATAACATTCTGAATAGTAATTTGACCATTATGAATAGTAATATAACCAATAGAGTAGTAAATTAACCTATAAAATTATATATAAAATTTGGGTACCCTATAAATGAAAATATTATATATTTGTATCTTTATATAAGTATGAAAATATTTTAAAAATAAAAAATTAAGTGTTGGAATTTTTGTAATCTATAAATATTTAATTAAAACATTATAACTAATGTAAGGATTTAAAAGAAAATTTATTTACATAAAATATATTTATAAATTAATAATTTGTTATATTTTGATTATAATATAATTTCAGGATACCTTAATTAATTTTTCAAAGGGTTATAAAATCAGTTATAATTGTAAAAATGATATTTTCCATATAAATGATGATTTTATTTAAAAATTGAATTTCACATATTTAGAAAACTATTTTCATAAAATGGATTCCATTTTTTAATTTACACATCAAAAAATGACTATAGTTAACTTTTTGAGTTTTTCTAAAACACTTTAATTATTGGTGTATAGTGAAATACAAAAATTTATGGTTTTTAATAAATACATGAATTATTGAGTCATAGATGATGTATGGATGATATAAGCCCATAAAAACAATTTCTCATTCATTATTGTAATATATTTGGTGATAATTCACAAACTATATCTAGTCTTGAACCAAAATAATAAACAAATGAACATAAAATTCAAAAAACACCCCTATCCTCCACTATAAATGTCCCCCATCACCACCTCTTCTCCTCACACCTATTATAAGGCCCCGACCTTAAACCTTACTTAATATTGAATTAAATGAATAATTCACATTGAGGATATTTTCAGGTTTAGAGTTTTAGAGTATTAGGACATAACTATTACATCTCAATAGATTACAAAGTAGACACTTCTACTAAGTTTTCATAAAATAAAAACTCTTAAAACATGTCTAGTTCCATGTTTTAGATAGCATGACTTTTCCTTGATCCCATCCTTGACCCTATTCCACTTTAAGTCCTGTGAAAAACATTTCAAAAACTTGGGGTGAGCATAAAATGCTTAGTAAGGGATACACAAAGAAGGAAAAGTGTTAGTTTTTCAAAACAACCAGTAAACCATGAATACTTTATCAAAGTAATACTTTTCACCTTCATGAAGCAGAAAATACTCACCATTGAATAAAAGATCATTACTTACCCTTTTGTAATCAAAATATTACCAAAAAACTCATATAAAGAACACATAACATATAAAGGTAACTTGGGACATAAACATACATAAATGGAATAACCATACGGCCGACTTCCACACATATCACTTAATGGAATAGCCATACGGCCAACTTCCATACCCAATTCATTGGAGGTTATAATGTAACCACCCGTCCTAGTATTCACAGAACCACCCGTTATATGATTTATCACGTAACCACCCGTCAAATGTCTAAGTACCATTATCAAATCATAAGACATAAAACAAATATATTGGAAAGAAAACATTTCCACATTTTGATCACAATATATCACTAAAATATATTGACATAACAAAACCTTTATAAAAACCATTTTCAATACCAAAATACATAAAAGTGTGTATGGTATTTATTTCATTTTAAAAACATTACGGCTTGTTGAGGAAGCCAAAGACCAAATAAAACTCGCGGCGGCGGAAAATGTTGTTGTCACTGCGTACGTTAAAAGAAACATTCCTTTTTGTCGTTTTGTAAAACACTTCGTATAAATAGATGCATTTTTTATAAAATTAAAATTCAAAGGGTTTTATACACCGTATAAAAGAAAGTCTTGTATTAGAACATTATATTCCTAAATGAAAGGAGATTGAGATGAAGTCCCTTACCTCGTGTCCGACGTGACTCGATTGCTCTTTAATATTCTGAATAATAAACTAGTATTAATTTATAATTTCTTAAGAACCCTTTTCAAGCTTAATATTCCTTTTATATCAATTATTTCCTTGTTATAAGCATTATGTAATCATTTAAGTTAATAATGTTCGTTTTGTTGATATTTGGTTCATAAGTCAAAAAATGGACTTCTTACAATTACATGTTGTTTATGTGGTCAAAGGTTAATTATTTCCGGAATGATATTCATGATTTGGATATCATATATATAATATATATCCAGAATATTCATGTATTTATAATAGTATATAACATTTAGAGGTAAGAAATGAAATGCACCGTTTATGGAGACGGTAAGCCGTACGTACGCATGAACGCTAATTTCATTTCTATTTCATATTTAATGGAGTGAAATCATAATGATATAAGGGTATATTATATTTCCAGTATAATATCATATATAATAACAATAACTCCATCCTTTATACATCCCACATATTGAATTAACGAATCAAATCACTTTGAGGGGGCGGTAGTCCGCACTTCCTGAAATTAAATTATCGTGTTTACTCACAATGAAAACCGTAAAGATATTCCATAAAAGAAAAATACAGAAGAATTAATAAATCATAAACATAATATAAATCATATATAAAATACAGTGACATCATAATGTCCACCTTAAAAAGTGTTAAAAGCATATTGAACAATCATCGTTTCCTGAGGCAGTAATTCACCATCCACAGAAACAGTATGTTCTTTAACCCTTAGATGAAGGTGTGTGTTAGTGTAGATATAATCCTTCTCATAACAAAATCCTAGTATATTTAATATACTGGTTTTGTAACAAAATAAAGCAATAAAAAGAGTTTATGGGGTTGGAGAAGCAAAATAAAACATAAGAACACAAGAGAAGACACTACCATTAAATCAGGTAACTCTTTTTGATTTGAGTTCAAAGGCTTCCTTGGAAAGACTTCTGCCCAAATTGAGGCTTCTAGGAGTAATATAGGGATGTGGATAGACAAAATAGGTAGGGGTTGGTCGAGCCAAAGGCTTGATAGGCATGAGTAAGGTGGTAGAGGTGGGGTCCTTTTATAAGAGGAGAGGAGGGGCACTCTTGGAATGTTATAAAGGGTTACTTTATTTTCAAATGCGTTTCGAATTTTAAGGGTCCCAAATTGATGTATTTCTAGGATAAGGTGAAAATAGTTTGAAATCCACCCATTCAATTGGTTTTTGACATGTGTAGGTCTCAGATTTTACATTATCTTTTCATTTTATTTAAATCATTAAATAATGAGGTAATCGCTGCATCATCATGATTTCATAAATAATTTAATTTATTTAATGTCTAAAAATTATAAAAAAATATCATGATGTATGAAATCTTTTTAGCCTTTCAATTACTTTTTATAGTAAAAAATCTGACTTGTATAACCCCATGTAAAAAGTTTTTTAATAAAAAATACATGTTTGTGTCATTTTTACTTTTACTTTAAATAAAAGGCATTAATGTCATTATCTTACCCAAGTGGCTCCATGGTGTCCCAAAAATCGACCCATGGGTTTTATTGGTTGGACATGACTCATCAAATAGGGTTAGGACAATTTTCGAGATATTTCATTTTATTATAATATCATTTTTACCTTAAATCACACTAATTACCTTTAATCGCGATTAAAAACATAAAAGATACTATTCACCAAAAAATTATTTTAATCCCATTATACCACATTTTAATTCTTAATGAAAACCAATTATATTGGATTTTTGAAATTCAAATCACAGAAGTGGTAAAGTTTCATTTAAACGAAAAATTAGTTTTTGTAACTACCACTTTGTGGTTTCACTCTTCATAAAAAATTAATGTTTTTCAGAAAAGTACCAAAAACTTCAACCTAAGCTATATTTTATATTCAGAATTCAAAAATGATGTCTATTTTATGAAATTAAAAACATATAAGTTACATTAATTAATTTAATAATTAATTCCCGATGTCATGACAAATAGCGTGTTTTTAAGAAACAATATGTATCAAAAGATTGACACTAGTTTAAGTCCGATTTCAAAGTGAAATTAATTCCAATGACCACTATTGGATTAAATGGTAAAAATATATTCTAATTTAACTTTAAAACAACTTCAAAAAATAATAAAATAATATTAATAAATTAGATGAAAAAGAGGTTTTGAATTAAAATACAACATTTTTCACTATTCATTAAAAATGATCTTTATCGAAAAAATACCAAAAATTTACAGAAAGTAAATTATGATGTCCCGATTCAAAAGAATAATTTTATTTGGTCCAATAGAATGTATAAGATTGACCAAAACTATATTTAATGACGGTTCACCATAAAAAGGCGATAAGTGGACCTTTAGTGAAAATTAGAGTATATATGCCTAAAATAGAATTCTTTTGTATTTTAAGCCTTTATCCTTTATTAGATAAATGTAAAAACATTTAAAAAACATATATAATCATATTTTAATTATTTATATTCATTCCCGCCAATACAACGGCTATTTGTTAACTACCATTTAAAATAATATTATTTTATTACTAGTGTGCAATGTAAGATTTCAAAAAACTCTTTGTTGCATATCTGGTACGCTATCGAACATAGAAACCCCTTTAAAGTAAAATTAATATTTAATTTTTAAATATTAATAAATATGAAAATGTTTTATTCTTTATTTACCTGGGATGTTACATCCTTTCCCCCTTTTGGGAATTGCGTCCTCGAAATTTTATTCACTTATCAAAATAAGTGGGTGTATTTATCCCTCATAGCATTTTCAGATTCCCACATTGCCTCTTCCACCATATGGTTTTTCCACAAAACCTTTACTTGGTGAATTGCCTTATTTCACAACACTTTCTCTCTTCGATTAATAATCTATACTGGTTGTTCTTCATAAGAGAGAGTCTCTTCCAACTGAACTACCTTTGGGCTCAAAACATGAGATGGATATGGTATATACATTCTCAACATCGAAACATGAAAAACATTGTGTACCAGAGATAAACTCGGAGGTAAAGCCACTCAGTAAGCAACTGATCCAACTCTCTCCAGAATTTCATATGGTCTAATGAACCTTAGACTCAGCTTTCCTTTCTTACCAAATCGCATCACACATTTCCATGGCGACACTTTGAGAAAAACATGATCACCTACCTCGAAAGAGTGATCCTTCATCCTGTTGTCTGCATAACTTTTCTGTCTGCTCTGAGCTGTTCTCATGTGTTTTTGAATCAACTGAACTTTTTCTGCCATCTCTTCTACCAATTCTGGTCCCATCATCTTCCTTTCACCCACTTCATCCCAAAAAGCTGGAGTTTGACACCGCTTCCCATATAATGCCTCAAATGGATCCATCTGTTTACTGGAATGAAAACTGTTATTATAAGAAAACTCAACCAAATAAAGTTGTTGGTCCCAACTTCCCTGATAATCCATAGAACAAGAACGTATCATATCCTCCAAAGTATGAATTGTTTGTTCTGACCGCCCATCTGATTGAGGATGAAAAGCTTTACTAAAATTTAATTCAGTACCCAATGACTTCTGAAGGCCTTTCCAAAAGTTATAAGTAATCCTGGGATCACGATCAGATACAGTGGATAGGATAAATCCATGAAACTTGAATATCTCTTTAAGATACAATCGAGAAATTTGATCTAGAGATAAAGTATCTTGAATAGGAAGGAAATGGGCAGATTTAGTCAAGCAATCAACAATAACCCAGATTGCATTATTACCTCAAGTTGTCTTTGGAAATCCCACAACAAAGTCCATGGATATGTTTTCCCATTTCCACTATGGCACTGGTAAAGGCTAAAGTATCCCTTTCAATAACTACCGCTCTGCTTTAACCTACTGACAAGTCAAACACTTCACAATAAAATCAGCAATATCTCTTTTCATTCCATCCCACCAGTAATATTCCTGCAGATCTATGTACGTCTTAGTACTGCCAGGATGAAGTAAAAATGGGGAACTATGAGCCTCACATGAAAACTCATTCTTCAACTGTGAATCACCAGGAACACATAATTTCTTCCCAAACCTCAAAACACAATCATTATCAATATTAAATTCAAGAAACTTACCCTTCTGAACTAGCTCTACCTTTTTCTGCAACTCACTGTCTTGCTTCTGTGCTTTCTTAATTCTGTCTAATAGAGATGATCTCACTGATACCTGAAATAAAACAGAAGAACTTCCTTCAAAAAAAACTTCTATGCCAATTTTCATCAAATCAAAAACCACAGGATCTCATTCCAAACGTAGCATGGTTAATGAAGCATTATGTTTTCGACTTAAAGCCTCAGCCACTTTATTTTCTTTTCCCAGATGGTAATGAATTTTACAATCATAATCCTTGATTAATTCTATCCATCTCCTCTGTCTCATGTTCAATTCTTTCTGAGTGAATATATACTTTAAACTCTTGTGAATAGTATATATTTCACACTTTACTCCATAAAAATGATGCCTCCAAATTTTTAGAGAAAAAACAACAGCAGTTAATTCCAAATCATGTGTAGCGTAATTTACCTCATGAGTTTTCAACTAACATGAAGTATAAGAAATTACCTGATCATTCTGCATAAGGACACAACCAAGTCCCTTTAACAAAGCATCACTATATATAACAAAATCACCATTCATGTAAGGAAGTTCCAAAACTGGAGCATTCACCAATATTCTTTTCGACTCCTAATACTACTTCATTCGATGGCCCAACATCTGCTGAAGTAGTTGCAAAGGATTTCACCACCTCTTTCTGCTTGTAGTCTGGCTACTTTCCCCCAGTGGAGTTCTTCGTTAGATACTCATTTGCATAATGACCCATTTCATTACACTTAAAACATCTTACCACTGACTTTTCATTGCCTGCTTGATCATCTTCCTTACAGTTACAAGAAATATGACCAGACTTACCACAACGAAAGCACTTTCCTGACTTGGATAAACATTCTCCAGGATTCATTTTACCACACTTCTCATAGTATGGATATTTGGTTTTCTTACCTCCTTGCTTCTTTGATGAATTCTTCCCCTTTTCCTGCCAACTGGACCTCTTATTATGTTGTTTTTCAAAGAACACCTGATCATCAGCAAACTACATTTCCACCTTCTCTGCACAACGAACATGTTTTTCATAACTTTTGAACTCACGAGAAGCTAAAGCCCTTCGATACTTTGGATTTAACCCTTATTAAAAACGGTTGATTTTACTATCAAGATCTCGTATGAAGTTTGGAGCATACCTTGCCAGTCGGGTGAACTTTGCTTCATAAACAGCCACTGAGTCATCCTCCTACCTCAATTATAGGAATTGTTTTTCCATCCTAAGACGAACCACCTTAGGAAAATATTTCTCAAGAAACATACCTTTGAATTCTTCCCAGTGAAGATCATCAATATCATCACTATCCCTGATATTTTTCATCATTGACCACCACTCATCCGCTTCACCTTCAAAACGGTAAACAACAAGACTAACCTTTTTATGTTCTGAACACCCCATGACATCAAAAATCTTCTCCAGTGCTTTAATACACCCTTCAGCTAGCACATGGTCAGATGATCCTCTGAATGATGGGGGATGTTGCCTCATGAAATGTTACACCACTGACATGTTCCTCTGTGGTTGATCTGGCTGATCTCAGGCATGGATAACACCACCATTTATAGTCTGAGTCAGTTGTGCCATCATTGCAACAAACTGTTCAGTTCCAATTCTGACCATCTCAGGTTGCTGAATTGGAAGGTTGTCTTCCTCCTAATGTCGTCCCAACATAGATGCCTTATTTCCTCTGCAGAAAACCATTCTGAACATAAAAATATCTTAGGTGAAGCAACATGGTAATCTTTAAATGCTATATCATTATAATCATACTATAAATTAATTTATAATTTAACAATTTTCTAACTCCTAAAGTTGTCTAAACCGACCTCTGATACCAACTATAAGGCCCCGAACTTAAACCTTACTTAATATTGAATTAAATGAATAATTCACATTGAGGATATTTTCAGGTTTAGAGTTTTATAGAATTAGGACATAACTATTACATCTCAAAAGATTAAAAAGTCGACACTTCTACTAAGTTTCCATAAAATAAAAACTCTTAAAACATGACTAGTTCCATGTTTTAGACAGCATGACTTTTCCTTGATCCCATCTTTGACCCTATTCCAATTTAAGTCCAATGAAAAACATTTCAAAAGCTTGGGGTGAGCATAAAAAACTCAGTAAGGGATACACAAAGAAGGAAAACAGTTAGTTTTTCAAAACAACCAGTAAACCATGAATACTTTATCAAAGTAATACTTTTAACCTTTATGAAGTAGAAAATACTCTTCATTGAATAAAAGATAATTAATTACCCTTTTGTAATCAAATGATTACCATAAAACCCATATAAAGAACACATAACATATAAAGGTAACTTGGGACATAAACATACTTAAATAGAATTACTATACGGTCGACTTCCACACATATCACTTAATGGAATATCCATACGGCCAACTTCCATACCCAATGAATTGGAGGTTATAACGTAACCACCTGTCCTGATATTCATGGCACCACCCGTCATATGGTTTATCATGTAACCACCCTTCAAATTTTCAAGTACCATTATAAAATCGTAAGACATAAAACAAATATATTGGAAAGAAAACATTTCCACATTTTGATCACAGTATATCACTAAAATATATTGACATAAAAAACCATTATAAAAACCATTTTCAATACCAAAATACATAAAAGAGTATATGTTATTTATTTCATTTTAAAAACATTACGGCTTATTGAGGAATCCAAAGACTAAATAATACTTGCGGCGGTGGAAAAGGCCGTTCTCACCGCGTACATTAAAAGAAAAATTCCTTTTTGTCATTTTGTAAAATGCTTTGTAGAAAAAGATCCCTTTTGTATAAAATTAAAAGTTAAAGGGGTTTATACATCATATAAAAGAATGTCTTGTATTAGAACAATATATTCCTCAATGAAAGGAGATTGAGATGAAGTCCCTTACCTCGTGTCCGACGTGACTCGATTGATCTTTAATCTCCTAAATAATAAACTAGTGTTAATTTCTACTTTCTTAAGAACCTTTTTCAAGATTACTATTCCTTTTATATAAATTATTTCCATGTTATAAGAATTATGTAATCATTTAAGTTAATAATGTTCGTTTTGTCGATATCTGGTTCGTAAGTTAAAAAATGGACTTCTTACAATTACATGTTGTTTATGTGGTCAAATGTTCATTATATCCAGAATGATAATCATGATTTGGATACCATATATATCATATATATCCAAAATGTACGTGTATTTATAAAAGTATATAACATTTAGAGGTAAGAAATAAAATGCACCGTTCATGGAGACAGTAAGTCGTACGTACGCATGAACGCTACTTTCATTTCTATTTCATATTTAATGGAGTGAAATCATAATGATATAAGGGTATATTATAATTCCATTATAATATCATATATAATAACATTAACTCCATCCTTTATACATCTCACATATGGAATTAACGAATCAAATCACTTTGAGGGGGCGGTAGTCCACATTTCCTAAAATGAAATTATCGTGTTTACCCACAATGAAAACCATAAAGATATGCCATAAAAGAAAAATACAGAAGCATTAAGAAAACAAAAACATAATATAAATCATATATAAAATATAGTGACTTCATAATGTCCACCTTAAAAGGTGTTAAAAGAATATTGAACAATCATCGTTTCGTGAGCCAGTAATTCACCATACACAGAAATAGTATGTTCTTTAACCATTAGATGAAGGTGTGTGTAAGTGTAGCTCTAATAATTCTCATAAAAATATACCAGTATATTTAAGATACTGGTTTTGTTACAAAATAAAGGAATAAAAAGATTTTATGGGGTTAGAGAAGAAAAATAAAACATAAGAACACAAGAGAAGACACTACCTTTAAATCGGGTAACTCTTTTTGATTTGAGCTGAAAGGCTTCAATGGAAAGAATTATGCCCAAAGTGAAGCCTCTAGGAGTAATATATGGATGTGGAGAGACACAATGGGCAGGGTTTGGTCTATCCAAAGGCTTGAGAGGTGTGGGTAAGGTGGTAGAGGTGGGGGGACTTTTATAAGAGGAGAGGAGGGGTACTCTTGGAAAGTTATAAAATGTTACTTTATTTTCAAATGAGTTTCGGATTTTAAAGGTCCCAAATTGATTTATTTAGAGGATAATGTGATAATAGTTCGAAATCCACCCATAAAATAGGTTTTCGACATGTGTAGGTCTTATATTTTACATTATCTTTTCATTTTATTTAAATCGTTAAATAATGAGGTAATCACTGCATCATCATGATGTCATAAATAATTTAATTTATTTAATTTCTAAAAATTATAAAAAAAACATCATGATGTAGGAAATTTTTTTATCTTTCCAAGGCTTATTTATAGTCAAAAATATGACTTGTATAACCCCATGTAAAAATTGTTTTAGTAAAACAATACATGTTTGTGTCATTTTTACTTTTACTTTAAATAAAAGGCATTAATGTTATTATCTTACCCAAGTGACTCCATGGGATCCCAAAAATTGACCCATGGGTTGTCTTGGTCGGCCATGAATCATCAAATAGGGTTAGTATATGTGTCAAGATATTTTCATTTTATTATAATATCATTTTTACCTTAAATCACACTAATTACCTTTAATCGCGATTAAAAACATAAAAGTTACTATTCACCAAAAAATTATTTTAATTCCATTAAACCAAATTTTACTTATTAATGAAAATCATTTATATTGGATTTTTGAAATTCAAATCACAGAAGTGGTAAAGTTTTATTTAAAAGAAAAATTAGTTTTTGTAACTACCACTTTGTGGTTTCACTATTCATAAAAAATTAAGGTTTTTCAGAAAAGTACCAAAACTTCACCCTAAGATATATTTGATATTCCGAATTCAAAAATGATGTCTATTTTATGAAATTCAAAACATATAAGTTGAATTAATTAATTTAATAATTAATTCCCACTGTCATGACAAATAGCGTGTTTTTAAGAAACAATATGTATCAAAAGATTGACACTAGTTTAAGTCTGATTTCAAAGTGAAATTAATTCCAACAACCACTATTGGATTAAATGGTAAAAATGTCTTCTAATTTCACTTTAAAACCACTTAAAAAGATAATATAATCATATTAATAAATTATATTAAAAAGGGGTTTTCAATTAAAATACAACATTTTTCACTATTCATTAAAAAAAAGATCTTTATCGAAAAAATACCAAAAATTTACACAAAGTAAATTTTGATGTCCTGATTCTAAAGAAGAATTTTATTTGGTCCAATATAATGTATAAGAGTGACCAAAACAATATATAATGACGGTTCTCCATCAAAAGGCGATAAGTGGACCTTTAGTGAAAATTAGAGTATATATGCCTAAAATTGAATTCTTTTCGTATTTTAAGCCTTTATCCTTTATTGGATATATGTAAAAACATTTAAAAAACATATGTAATCATATTTTAGTTATTTTTATTCATTCCTACCAATAAAAAGGCTACGTGTTAACTACCATTTAAAATAATAATATTTTATTACTAGTGTGCAACGTAAGATTTCAAAGAAACTCTTTGTTGTGTATCGGGTACACTATCGAACATAGAAACCTTTTTAAAGTAAAATTAATATTTAATTGGTAAATGTTAATAAATATGAAAATGTTTTATTCTTTATTTAACTGGGATGCTACACCTATTAAGCCTTGAACCATGTTCAAATTTTTCTAAATCCTCTTCTTTATCCTTTACCCCACATCCATGATACCTTGGTCTCAAAAAAATTTCAAACCCTTTTCCATAAAGAGGTTTTCAAGGAGGAGAAATTAAAATTGTAAAATCCTCTTTATTTTTCCCTTATTTTCTTTTCAATTTTATTTCTTTTATTATCCTCTCATAAACTCCACCTATCTGAAAGGAATGATAACTGTAATATCTTTTATATACTCTTATTTTATTATGATAATATAATAATTAATCTAATAATCTCTTCCCTCTCCCTTTTATTCAAAAAATGAAAATATCACCCATGATGTGTCGACTTACCACCATCGTGGATGATGAATTTTCACTTTTCAATAATATATTCAAGGATGGTCATAAAACCATAATTATTGTAAAATTAAATTTTATTATACATATTATAATTCATTTATGTATCTGAAACTATTATATATAAATGATATTAATTATTGAAACAAAACTAGTTTTTGTTGTTAAAAAAAGTGCCAAAATAATCTAGAGGATAATCATTATTGTCTTATCAAATGATTCATCCTAATACCATATAACCAAAATACTTATATTACCATTTAATATTTTGAATTATCATTAATAAAATAAAATTTCATTTGTGGATAATTATTTTCATTATATATAAACCTCAATACTCTTATACAAGTAAACCAATCATGGAAACCAACGAAAAGAACACTCTAGAACAATGAAATAAAATCTTATAACTTATAAAAAGACCATAAATGAACACAATATAATTATAATAAATAAAATACATGTATTAAGGGTTATAAATGAATTAATTATTGGATTTAATTTCATTATCTAGGATATTGAGTACATGTTTAGAACACTTTCATACATAAAGTAAGGTTTTCTTCCCAAACCTCCATTTTTCATCCAAGTTATACTTTAATTCTATTTATGCCAAGTCAATTCTACTTTATTTTTATAAAATATTTATAAAATCAATATATATGTTATAAAATCTTATATCTGGATCATTTCATTCTTTTTTTATAGGAAATAAATGATTTTACAGTGTTCTATTCTCAATTCTTCTTGATAAGGAAGCTCAATTTATGGGAACTTTCCATGTTCCTTATCCATTTTCAAGTGCACTCCATAATTTATTTTATGCCACCATTATTTTTTTTGAACAATGATTTTATCACAAAAAAATATTTTTTTTAATTCTGTTTTTATAAAAACAATTATTCTTTTTTTAAGGAATCTGTAGTATCTTCCCTCAAATAACATTAAAGTGGCCAATTTTTAAAGCTTCTTAAATTATATTTTTACATGTTTTCAGTTCAGTTAAAAATAATTTATACCTCAAATATAATTTCAATTTCCTTCCCTTTTATATTCTAGGATATACATTTTACATTCTGATTTTATGAAAAATATAAATTTTTTTTTTCAAAATAACTGTTCTTTACAAAGTAAAAGGTTATTTCTCTCAAGAATTCTTTGATGGTTTTATTCAAGTAATTTCTTTTATTTCAACCCATTATATTGAATCATGTTATTAATTAGGATTGATATTTCATATATCATATACTATATTCTATTAAATGGTTTATGATCTGTTTTACTATGGATATGATATCTTGACACCATTCACCATATTACTCAGAATGGTTAGTGATTATGTTTAATAATTGGGGAAGGTTCATTACATTTCATATGTATAAGTTTTTAATGTTTCACATCATTAATATGATTAATGAATTGGAATTATTATGTGATGGGTTGGGCACACAAAATTTCCTTGATGAATTGGTAGTTCTCATGAGACAAAAAAGATGTGGTTTTGGGAAAGGCCTTAACCATTTATTTTCAGATGTCTTGGTCAAGGCCTCGAAAGTATGTTTCAGATGTACGATATTATACATTCCATCATTATGATACTGGTAATTGATAATCTATGTGACTATTCAATTTTTATAATATATATGGTGCAGTTTCATTCTCATGTGAATAATAATATGGAATTATTGAATCAGTTTTTATTCCTCTTATATTATGATCGATTTTATATTTAATTGGCATGTATTTTCAGTTATTCACCATGCCTTATTGTTTATGTTTATAAATTTTTTTTCCCTATTTCATAACATTTCTAAACATCTAAGATCACCCAATTATTAGGTTTTATTTTTCCCCAAGATGTGGAATATTTATTATGAATGACTTTCATGGATGATTTAGGGGTTTTTGGGTGTTTCCAATGGATTTTCAAAGTTTTAATTCATTTCAAGTAGAAATGTAAAACTTACATTTATATCTAGTTTTCTAATGATACTAAACTATTTGGTCATTTAGGATGTGAATACTTGTTTATATATACAAATGTAATAAATTTAGGTACCATCTTTATGCTACCAGGTTGGGGTCTTGACAATAACCATTTAAAAAAATCATAGTGAAGCAGTACCACTTCCACACTTAAAAACCCATTTTTAAATCAAAACCGCCCATAATGTATTTCATTGAATATATCATCTGAAAAAATATGTTTTATAATTAGAATAAACTTAAAAGATACATATCCACCAAAAAATAAACTTTTATATCAAGTCGAGACTGTTTATATGACAAACAAATTAATTTACAAGAATATTAAGTAATTCATGTATTATAAATTTTTTATAGAGAAACCTACCTCGCCAATAGAGGAGAACATGTCACCTTTTAAAATAGATATTAAGAATGAGTAGATAAGGTTCTCAGAAGCCTAGATCCATAAAAAAATCAAATATCTAAAATATCCCTTAGATTTGGAACCCAAAACCCACTCAGATTCCAAACAGATAATAGGAGAAGAAAATAATAAAGGATTTGAGAAGAGGGAAGGGAACTGTATAAAAATAGAACATTCCTTAATGATTTCAATCCAGAATGATGGAAAACCACCATGAATTCAACCAAATAAGACACTAGAGTACTTTTGAAGTTTTTTTATATCCAAGTGGGTATTATTAAGTTATTATATATATAAAATACCAACTATACATGGAATCCACCTCTTTAAAAAAGGTGCAGTGTTTCCTAGAGATGAGGCATATGATTTCCGTGAATTTTAACCAAGATGAATGAAAACTATGGAAAACCACCAAAAAACCCACATGTTCTCTCTAGTGTCTCAAATGAGTTGAATAACAAAGATAAAACCATGGAAAGTGACAGTGGAACCGAATATATCCATAATACATGGTTAGAACTAATCATGCATCTAAACTACGCATCAAACAAGTTTTCTCCAAAAATATTTTTTTGACCTATGACCCTAAAAAACTTCCCAACATAAAAGGATTAAAAAAAGGATCAAACTAAGTCATACCTATGAACAAGATGGCATAATAGTGAATTATTTTATATTCAATATATTTTTTTTCTTTATATGTTTAAATTCTAATTTTGTGGGCAGTCTTGAAAATGACTTTAAATGATATTTAATAATTAAAAAATTATTTTTAAATCATTATGAAATCATAAAATTCATATAATAACTGAAATTTATGTATAATGTTCAATGTTATCATAATTTATACATGTATATTGGACTTGGTGTTTCTAAAATCACTTACCTAACCATTAAAATTTGATTTTTTTTACAATGGTTGATGCAATCATGGTTAACAAGGGAGTTGAAACAATAGATAAGTCCTAAAATGGAAATTTAAAATGTATATGTTTCATTTTTTTGAATTTATATCAACCTTATTCTAATGAAAAATAACATTTTTTATTTTATAAATACTATCATTTTAAGGATAAGTAAGAACCAACAAATACTATCTGCAGAGACATAACCAAACCAACCAAGGAACCCATTATAGTTCATGAATCACCCAAAAACCAAAACAAAACACCCACCAACCATAAACGGGCTATCCAGGGAACCCTATCCAAGATAGACCTGCCTAAAAGATAACTACAACATCCCTCGACATCACTAATGCTGCTCTACACAACCATGGGTCATCCATCTTTTCATGGTCTGTAGATCATGCTTATTCATAATGGATCCATTTTACATGAGTTATACATATGTTATATTTTAATAATTCAGGTATTTACATGAGTTCTACCGACCTCCCTTATAATAGAGAACCTCCTAAAATCAATTTGGAGAACCTAATTAGCATTTTTAAAGACAAATATATATCCAAACACCTTAACAACATTTCTCCCATTATAATAGATGTTTTGGTCTCACAAAAATACCAACATATAAGTATGAAGGTTTTAGCCAAACGAGGCTTCATAAACAAGAGGAATAACTCTTAAAGGAGTGTTTTCATGTTTATTTATTATTAAAAATCCTTTAAAATTAATTAAACCCTCTAATATAAATAATAATAATCTTAAATAGACTTAAATTTTATTATTTTTATTAATAAACTCATTTTATATCCCTTTTTACCTAATGGTAAATGAAAATATCATCATTCGTACTTGTGGATTACCACCTCCACAAAGTGATGTGTTTCATTTTTTATCATCCCATAAAAAGGATTATTATTATGATTGATTTAATTATTTTATATTATATTAACTTCATAATTACGATTCTTTAAATGTAATATGTTACATACCTTCATACCCATATTTCCATTTGAAAATAATAACATTGTTCATGCATACAAATAGACCACCATCTACATGAAGTGACGTGATTTGTTTTTCATGTATTCCATTTATGGAAGATTCTAAAAATAAAATTTAATATTATTAAAATATAATTATTTCATTATTTACATTCTAGTTAAGATGGAACCATGATGATAGAGTCAACCTAATGATGTCATTTTGGACTTATGAACTGAATGTCTTCAAAGCATCCGCCATAAATTTTCATGATTTAATAAATACACAACACAAGGTAATAAATGAAATATTTGATATTTTTATAAATGAACAAACCATAAATTATTTTTTAAGAAATTAAATAATTAATATAAATTTATTATATAGGAGTTAAATAATGTACATTTTGAGTCAGGATATGATTTAATGGATTTATCAACATATTTTCCTTTCATTGAGACTTATTGAATTTTCACCACTTTTTTTAGTGTAAGTAATACCATATAAATATATTTTAACAATAATTTTATGAAACTAATGCTTTTTATAAATCCATTTCATTTTTGGTTCTTCAATTTACTTTTTTCTCAAAAGTTATGAAATCCATAAGATATTTTTAATCAACACCCTTATTTTATTGTATTACTTTCAAATATTTTTCCCCATGTCCATGTTAATCAAACTGTTATGAGAATGTTCATATTTAAAAATTGATGTATATTAAATTAAATTTTAATTTTTTTTAATTTATATTCAAACATTTTAAAAGGAATTTTTTTAACAATTAATGAATGAGTTATTTTGATGTTTTCTTACCAAAGTGAAAAATAAATGATTTATAAGTATAAAATATTATCAAGATTTTACACTATCATATATTTTTTTTATTATAATGATTACACATTTAGTTTTCCTATTTTTAAAATTAAATTCATTTTCCATTGTTTTTTTATTTTTTGTTTAAATCCTTGTAAAAGAATAGAATATTTCTCCCTGTTATTATCAATAAATGGAAAGTGATTTACTAGTGGGTAAATATAAATATTTAAAGGGATTTATAATAAAAATTTAAATTTTTTAAAATTTTTTCATTATGATTTTTCAGAATTATATATGATGATTGGTGAACCCAATATCGATCATGACCTTAGGTGACCCAATATAACTCTATAATTCATGGGGTAAAGATTTAGTCTTAGAAGAAAAAATGAGGAAGATAACTACATTTTTCACTCTGATAGAATTAAATAGGAATCAGTTATTCTGACACAGGTTGAATATAATGGAAAAAAAGTTATGAATATGATTCTACATAACAACAATTTTATGAATAGAAAAGGGTTTTTATAGAAATAGTTTGGTTTTATTTGATAAATTTTTTAAACTTTTAAAGTTAAAAGGTTTTCTTTTCAAATGAATGTTTACATAATGATTTAGTGGTCTTAATTTGATTTATAATAGGTTTTACAGATTTCTTTATGTAGAGTTTGATTTTAACTTATATATAATTTTTATTTATCTGAGGAAAGTATTATTTTTATGAATATATAAATTATCAATTATTTTCATGATTTTCACTAGATAAACAAGATCAATTTATTTTTATATCCCATATAGAGCATTTTTTATCATACCTTGTTTATAAATGATTTTGATAGTATATAATGTTTTTTAGGAACTATATTAAGGTCAATCATTAAGCTATAGTGACTGATCTTATATGATTAAGATGTTTTTAATATAACATGAGATTAGATTTAAGAATCCTATTTTTTGAGAAAAAAAGGAAATTTTGTACAATTTTCCACATTTTGTTATACGAGTTTGATATTTAAGAGTTTTTCCCCTAATTATAAAAATATATAAAACTAAAAGATATAATTTTATTTTTTGGCACATTCCAGGGATATTATTTTCTTTATGTATTTCAATCTTGGAGTTGTTTCTAATTTTTTTCTTGGAAATTTGAAAGAGTCCCCTATTGATATTTTTTGGTTTTTTTGATCCTTGATCCTGAAGTTTTTTATTCAATATATATTTTTACTCAATGGTCTGGATTAATACAAGTGATAAATAATTAATTAATAATATTAATTTTACGTGGAAATTTGTATTTAGTCTAAATTGAATTTTTATTTTCATTGCTAATGAGTTTTAGATCATTATTTTACTTATAGTGGTGACTCATTTTTTATTTATTATCCAATTAATTTTTGGATATTTATTTAATTTATTTTACAGATATAATGAATCCAAATTTATTATGGATTTGATAAATCTTGAATGGATGTAAATAATGAGGTTGATTTTTATGGGTCAATAAATTTTAGGGATTTGTTTTCTTCCATACACTTCATGACTTGAAATTGTGGCTAGTATATCATATGGGATAACTTCACTTGGTTGAATATTTATATTTTTGGTAGTGGATGACCTCCGATTCAAACATTCAGATTCATCAATTTCAACAATTTAAAGGAGGAGTAGGAAACTTCCAACGATATAATTTGATACACGACATAGGGGCTATGTAGAGTGTAACGAAATGAAAATTGTTCATCTGGATGAATAGTTTTATGATTTGTCTTTTATGTTATGTTTAGTTAAACTCTAGATATAAATTTCTATGGATGAATACTTATAAAAGTTTTTCTGTGATTTTTTTATATTGAAGTTATTAGTGAAGTTGTATTGTGGATGTCAACCTATGATTATCTCGAAGTTAGGAAATTCTTATTTTATATTTTAAAATATAATTTAGAATTATAACATGCTTCTCAAGGGGTATTTGGGAATGTGAAATAATGAATTTCTAATAAGAAATATAGGATTTTGATGCAGAGTTGACTCACTATAAAGGATCATATGGTGTTATTTTGAAGTTTATTATGGAACTAACAAACCTCCAGAGTTCAAATATAGCTGTTATGGAATGATAACATTGGATATTATTTTTTATATTTGAAAATATAAATTTGAATAATTTTTATAAAAACACTTTAATTATTTTATTAATTGGAGTTGTGTGGGGTCGTAATTGTGGTTGTGTTTAAACTTTTTCTTCTATATTGAGTGAGTGCAAAGAATCAAAATAAATGCTCAACCTAATAAAGATTTGGATAAAACAAAGGTGATTAAGGTATATATTATGGTTTCTTTATTTTTTTTATCGTTATGAATGTCAAAACTATTTAGACGATTCACATCAACACTTAATTCACTTGTGATAATTAAAGGATTGGAGATCCATGCTTGTGAGGATTTTGGATTCAGATAGAGTGGATACTCTAAATAAGGACAATGCATGCCAAGGATTATATTTGATTTGTCATTTGAATTTCTTGAATATCTTTATAATATGTTTTTGGGAATTTATGGTCTATTTTATTTGTATTTCAATTTGGTTAAAACATGTTTCACCTTAGGATTTAACCTATAAACATTTATTTTTTAATAAATTTTGGTGGGGTATGAGTTGGTATTCCAACTCATATCTTATTTTATATCTCCCTAAACCTATTATATCATGAAAATTTAAGAAATTTAATCCATTGTGAGAAATTATGTAATTATTGGTTATTTATGTGATGTTGAATTATAAATAATCATCATTGAATTGAAATAGGTGAATTAAGATTTTTTATCTAGTTAATAATCCTTTTGCATTTTTTCTGTTCATCTATGATCATTATATAATTCATAATAATCTAGTAAATTGAATTTATGAATTATAAATATGAGATTTATGGAATAAATATTTTATATGAATATTTATAATGATTATAAAATTTGTGATGATAGATTATTGGTTGAAATTAATAATGGAATATGAAAATAAAAGAGATAATATTGAATATATAATTTATTTTATTGGAGTTTTTTAAATTATCTAGAATGGTAATAATGAATTATGAAAACATTGAAATGTGAATATTAAATCAATAAGTTAATTAGGATGGTTTTGATGAAATTAATTTTTTATAATAATATATTAATTGTATAATAATTTATATAAATGAGTTTTGATCATGAGTTGATGATATATTATGGAAATTAATTTATGTGGCATGAATAGTGAGTTTATGAACATCGATGTTTGAGCCAATATGATTCAAGATGAATATTGATGTTTAGTCTGTTGTAAATCTGGTAACAGTGGAGAAGGATGAACAAATTAGGGATTATGTTCGTCACTGTATTGTTAAAAGTAAGTCTTGTGGAAGTAATTTATTCCAATATTTCTTATGATTTCAAAGAAAAATAAGCATCTTTGCGGATGTTAATAAATTCATAAGTTAGTAAAATGAATTTAAATTTTGATTTAGGTTAATGTGGATGTGTTTCATGCTAGTCCATATATTTTCATTCTATTTAAACCACTTAATGTTTATTGGGAATCACACTAATGGGGAATCCTGATGTCATACTAAATTTGAGATTCATTCTTGTCATGTACCATATAAGTTGAGATGCATGAACGAAGCACTGTGAAAATAAGAAGTGTGAAGGGATGAGAGAAGCATATTTTTTACCTATAAATACAAACTAATATCTTCATTAGAATATGAATAAAGGTTTAGATATGGGTAAAACAGTTAGTGATTTTATATTTAGTTTCACAAATGGAGATCGTGAACAATATTTGAGTAGTAATGACTTGGAGAAAATAGTTCCATGATTAAGGTTGAACGAATAAAGAAGAATATATATTTTTTTATGAGGAGAGGCTGAGATAATGTGGCTAAGATAAAGAATTTCTATGAAATATACTTGAGAATACATTCCAAAGTGAAGGTACTCACATGATGGTAATTGTGTGAACATTACATGAGCGTGCAAAAATAAGTGAAGTAAGTAGTGAAAATTTTATAAACGATTTAACATAAGTGAGCCATGAATGGTTGAAGGAACATAAAAGATGTTATCTTAGAGAAGAATAAACAAGGAGTTATATAAATTTTTTTTTTAGAAAAGTATTTAAATTTGTATTCTTGAGATTACGGTTTTCATTATTGTTCCATATTTTGGCTATCATGTGGAAAATCAAAACACAAATTCTTCGAAATATGAAATCAACTGAAAAGTAAATAAAATGTGAACACATCCATCTTAAATAGTGGGAAAATAATAATTCAGCGGATGTCGTATGATTGAGGCAATGCTCAAATAACTGAACCAAATTTTATAGGATGTTCCTAGAATATAGTGACCATGGAAACCAAATTATATCCACCAAACTAGTAACTAATAATTGATATTGATACACTAATAAACTATCATGTGTATTATCCATGGATTAAAGCATAGATGTGAACCATATAAAGACTATTGTTCCCTATTTTAATTTTTTCATATCTATTTGTGGTGGATGTTCTTTAATTATAAAAATTTTAATGGGTCCCAACCAATATGGAAATGAGATCATATATAACTCGAGAAAAATTTCACACCATGATCAACCCCCCACCCCCCCCCCCTCATAGGGTGTATCTAGTTTGAACAAGTGGTATCAATGCCATAATTTATAGGTGTTAAATCTATCATCAGAATGATATTTATGTAGAGAATATAGATAATAATAAATTATGTATCTATTCAATGGTAGAAATTATGAAATATAGAAGAAAAAAATGAGATATCACTTACAATGATTTGGGATATATGTTTTGTTTTCTATAACTACAATTGAGAATCTAGTTATTGATTTATTTAAATTTCCTATGATTGATGAAAACATGATCCTACTCAAAGATACTGAAAAAAATCAAAGTAAATTTTTTATGATCCGATCAAATTAGATATATTCTAAGGTGATGGTATGTACCTGTAACAAATACATATAAGATAAACTAGCTAATATATATGACGATAGAAAAAGTGAAGGTATATAAACTTCTACACTTCCTAATAGGTTTTATGTTTTTAAAATGTTCCTGGGTGAAAATGATGATGGATTATTTTACTGAATTATTTATTTTTTTGGTAGATATTCAAGGATATGGTTAAAAGAAAAAAATATTTAAATTATGTAGAATATCATGTGAATATTTAAACCTCTTTATAAATATAAAAAATGAGATCCCGAGGAGATTAATCTTTTAAAAAATTCACTAGATGATCTAGAGAGTATTCTAACTACATATGAAATTCATCTTTAGATAAAAAGGAATGTCAAGTGACTCACATTAGGTGATGTTTTTTAGTTTTTCCTTTGTTTAAATTTTATTTTATTCTGTATATTCAAATCCCTCAAATAATATTTTATATTAATCAATTTTTTCTAGATATCATTTTTTACTGAATCAGTGTATTTTTTATATCCTAAATTATAGTGTTTAGAGTTTTATAATTACTATTTCATATGATATATAATAATGTTATTTAATGCATTATTCAACTACTATAAATTATAATTTATTCTCTAAAATTTTCACATTGTTGGTCTGAACGTGGTACATGATTTTGATTATTAGAACTATTTTTAGTGTAACATTTTCTTCAGTTATTCTACTATGAATTTTTCTATATAGTTAAGATATTTATTAGAAATATTTCATTTATTGTAAAATAAATTTATTTAAATTTTATTATAATACATAGTTGTCCAGAAACAATTATTATTCCTCTAAACAATAACTTTGTATTTGGTATAGTTTTGGAATTTTATAATTTATGTAATATGATTTATTTGGGTTTTCATTGTTAAGTAAATATATAGATCTTAAAATTAGACATAGTTTTTTATATAGAAATATAATATATTTATCTATATTTCATTTAAATGCATGAAAGGTTTAAAATAACTTTTTGAAACTCATAAAATATACCCAAGTTCAGAAAAACAAATTAATTGATTTTTTATACTGCATTTCATTCTAGTTTCTCAAGATTTTTTCAAGGCATATCATTAAAAAATATTTCTTATTAAATATGTATTGATTCAATTTAAATATTAATAATTTATCTAAATTTAATTCAATTATAAAAAGTGTTATTTATGTTATTTGTTTAAATACGGTTGAAGTATTTGATATCAATCTATACAGGTTTTCATTTTCCCTTTTATTATACCTATCATGAAACCCTTTTAAAATACCAACCGTGATCCCTTTTATAGTACCTACCAAAAAATTGCTTTTACTATACCCAACACAAGTATTAAACTTAAAACCTAATGTGATATTCCATAGTTTCCAAAATTGTGCATTTAATGATTGTATGTAACATTTACTTTCCTTATGGAAGTTACCACATGTACTCCCAACATACAGCATGAACCCTAAGGAAACACATATTTAATTTAAAGTGACTAAAGTATGGGTTGGATGTTACTTCATCATAGTTTATTAAGTTAACGCATGATTCATTAATTATCCCTACCAATTGCACGTCATTTTCACCCATATTTAAGCCAACACTTACCACATGCTAAATGAAACTACTACAAGCAAAAACCATTTTTTGAATATATTTGAGTTTAACTTTAGTATTCATCACATCATTCTAAGTCATGATTTTATTATTAATTTTTCATCGACGTTCAAAAGATATGAAATTGATGCTTTCACAAGAATTTGTGACATTATGTGATGCTCATTCATTCACACTTAAAATAATGGTCAATAATCTTACAGTAACTCAAAATGATATGATCAATATTATGATGTGTTATGCTTTATACTTCACACAGTAAGTGAAGCTACCTAATTTTATGTTTATTATCATTATAATTGTACCTACCGTGTGATGAATGTTTAACCAACCATGCATTCATGACCAGTATTGGGACTAAAATATATATTTATAGACTGTATGATATTTAATGTGACTTCACACTATTACCTTGGCCAGTATACCAAATATAGGGACACTTCGAACACATGATCAGTTCTATAATTATTTATTTATTACTTTAATAATGAATTTTTTGCATGCTCTATTTTTCTTCATTTTTAAAAATATGAAAAAATAAAAGCTTATATAAATTATTTTAAGTATTTTATTGTTTTCAAAAATTCATATATAGTATTTTAATTCCATGTGAAATGTTTTAAAAATATTATAATTAGTTTTAAATTATGATTTAATTTACTCTTTATTCATGTATACAAACAATATATTTTTACATTACTTACATTCTAATATTTTGGGTTAATTTCATTATTTATTGTTTTTTAATTTTATATTTAGTTTCCTCACAATTATTAAAACTTCTTTATTTTTATTTAATGTAGAAAAATTTAATTTTTAATTATTTCACTCAATATTTAATTATAAGTAATTTTAGTATTTTGAATTAAAATACTCAAAAAATATTTATTATATTTACAGAATATCTTTGACTAATTATTATAGAGAATATTTGAATTATTAAATAGGAAATTAAAATAGTTTGAATTAGTCATTATTTTTTGAATCCAAACATTTTTGTTATGATTATTTTGTAATGATATTTTTTTCTATCCTAAATAATTATATCCTTTTAAATTTAATTTATTTACTTTATTGAATATTGTATTTTTGGTTTTTATAGATTATATATGAAGGTCTCGAGATATGTCCAAAGGAAATGCACAGATGAGTTATGAAAGCATGAAAATGATGAGAATCAACATTTTAGACTGAACATTGAAGTGTTTTGCAAACCAATTCTAGTACAATCAATTATTTTTTATCTCATATTATTTATCAAGTGCTGAACAAAAACATTTTTGAATTCCTCTACTAACTCAAACATAGAAGATTATACATTTTCCAAGAACTAATACTTTTTATTTCTTCAGTTATATTAAAATTCTTACTAGTTTATTTTTGTGTCTGTAATGTTTCCTCCCATATCACACATGATATCTCTTTTTTATTTATGATTTTACATTCAAAATAATTATTATTCTATTTATTCAAGTTGTGATTCTTAGATTCCAAAATAGGAAATTTTCGATTGTGACTACCACAATCTTAATTAAATGTTGTTATTGGGTTGTGAATATCCATAATAAAGTCACATTTATTAGTTATTATTCCACAATAAAAAATAGTTTGTAATCTTGTTATGATTCCCCTTTAAAAATAAAATTATTTCACAATGTATCTCTCACTGAGTAGAGTGGTATAATAGTGGACTTGGTCCACTTTAGATTGAACTACTATAAAGAATACTTGTTTTATTTTCTTTATCTTATTTTTTATGATTCAAATTAAATATCTTAATTATTTCCTATAATTAATTTAGACAATTAATCTATTTTCTCTATGAAATTTTAACATCGTCCATTCACCCCCTCTAGACCATCTTCCATTACCAGTTCTAACCTAATATATGTCTTCTACTGATATGAATAAACATGACATTGGAAAAGGTGTATAATAGAATGTATATGTAATTGATTAATTCCTATCTCTTTCACAAATTAAATTCATTGATAAAATAATTGTTTCAAAGGCAAGTATTCATTGTCCTATTTCCAATGTAGTTAATTTGGGAACATTTTAGTAAGGTTTCCAAAAAGGTTTGATGATAATAGAGGAAAATAAGAAATAATGACGAAACCATAAAGGAGGTTCCACTCTAAAATATACTTTAATCTAGTAAATTTATCTTGAATAAAGATTAATAGGAAGATATTTGGGATTAAGTAATAAGATTATAATGAGGATTATCTAAAGGATGTGTAAAAATTGATTAATTTAGATAAATATAATACTATGAAATCTATTGTTTAAAAGAATATTTGAAAATGGAGAAAGATACTTAAACATAAATTTTGGTTGATTTCAATGTGGATCTTGCGTGGTGGGTATCTTGAAGATCTAGATTCTCAAAGGAATATTTTTTTGGAGGCCTATTAAAATAATCCATCTAATGTATTGATTTTATCTAACATGATACTGACTAAAAAGAGTATGAATTAATAGATAAAAATTTCAGTTTGGTAAACTCAAAGGATTTTAAAAAAATCAACATGAATATTGAGGAAATATATATAAGGAATTTTTAACTCAATTCTTGTGTAAAGTTTTAAAAAATTAATATTAAATTCATTAAGGAAGAGGCGGTTACCTTATAAAAAAAATTTAATCCAAAATGAATCATTGAGATTAAAAATATATGCTTATATTTTGGTTGTTATCAGATGGAGAACTATGAAAAAAGGACAATTGATGCTTAGAATGTGTTGAGAAAATTCATAGTGATAAAATAACTAGGTTCATGGATAAAATATATTGTTTTATGATTCTGATAAATGAAAATTAGGAACAATGATAAAATAAACAACTAGAAGTATAATTCAATTTATACTGATGTTAAAACTAAGAAATTATAAGCACAAATAATAATATTTATAAATAATTCAAGGTAGATGTATTAAAATAATCCCCAAACATTGGGGGTTAATCAATAACCATAGAGCTATTGAAAGGCCAGATATGTGTGGTAATGTATGTGATATGATATTTCATCTTATGAAGTGTTGATTTTTTGGATATCCATTCCATATCATACCCTAATATTAATAGGTGAGGAGTTATTCTAACAGAAATTCATCTGTGAGTTGAAAAATATTAATGAGGCTATATCGTTCATCACAAAAAAGTAATTATTTCTATAAATATTTTTTTCATTGTTTTATTTTTTGGGAATAAATATCTTGATTTTAAGAAAATAAAAAATGGTCATTACCATTATGGAAGTCAAAGGAAACTGAATGCATAAAAACATTACAAGATTAAATTGAAAATATATACTACTAATTATAGGAGGAATAAGAGTTTTATTTTAGAATATACACTACTTTAAAATAAGATAGGCTATCATATTACATAACTTAACTAGGAATTTTATATAAGGAAATTAAAATAAAAAATAAGGAAAACCTATATAAAATTTATCTTAAGAAAATGAATAATAAAAGAACTTAGATCCCTGATTATTGGTGTTCATCAAATGTGATAGAAAATATGAAACATCTGAAAAATTTAAAGGAAATAGTTGACAGAATAAATTAACTTTGAAATTATGGATATTTGAAGATAAAACTAAGTGGTAATACATGATTATCTATTAATGAGTAGAATAAATAAATTATGTATAAATATTTATTATGAAATAATCATTTTATTCTGAGTCATATTTTTGAATCTAAATTTGAAGTCACATTCAATCCAAAGGGATAATTTATCAAAGGAATGATTGGAAACTCACTCATGATTTATTTGAGAAAAAAAGATAATCTTTATATGTTGTACAATTGGTCGAAAACTTATCTTCTAACATTTGAATAAGATAATAACTTGGGGAATTAGAGGCTATTCCACATTCACTAATAGGGATAAAGATCATATTCAAGATATAATATACAATGGTTATTCCAAACCTAACTTGATACTATACAAATTTATGTAGTGCATGTATAAGTGAAAATTTGGTTCGAAATGTACATCATAAAAAGAAACAAGATTGAATCCAATTTCATTGATTTGTTTCACACTAATGTTTTTTATATAATTAATCAACTTGGAACTCAGATGGAGTGGTTCTCCCATATTTTTATAGATATTTTTACTTGAATATCTTGTTTCGTGTTAATGAAGAGAAAAATAGAATTTAGGGAGTTCATAAAGAGGAATCAATGGATTTTTAAAATGGAAAAAAATAGGCTATAAAAATCTCATGATATGATAATGTAATAGAATAAACATATATTGAAAAGGAAACCTACCTCAAAAAACACAACACTAAGCATGAGGTATTTTTGATAAGAACTCTAAAATAGAATGTAGTTATTGAATAATAAAATATTCTAGTTAATAATATACATAAGACATTTCTCATCAAAAGTGGGATCTCTCATCACTATTGTAAGTAAGAAATACAAGTTGCAGTGTATACTAATAAGTATGAAGTGCTAATCCAAGGGAAGAAGATAATGCCCCATAAAATTGTGCATGAATTAGAACCTTATTTAAATCTTTTTTAAATAACTGAAAGAAAGTTTTATACCCATAATAATGAGTTTCATAAATAAAAGTATTCCAATATATTAGATGAAGGCATGTTTTTAGAAAAATATACTAACATTAAGACAAATAAATGCATAAAAAATGGTTGAATAAAATTTTAGTGAGTAATGATTTAAAATTCATTAAATAGAATGATGACGATAGATTTCAAAGTTCAAACATTGATAACTAATATAAAGACGATGATAATGTTGATACAAATCCCATGCTTTCACAATGTTACAAAAATGATTATGATTCTAAGGGAAAATAAGAGGAGGATATGATTTATGAAGAAATTAATTATATGCCTCAGAGAATAAATCAGAAAATGAAAGCTGAACCATCAAATATTATTTAATCTATATCTACAATAGCTAAAAATTAATATTGAGTAATGTATATCATGATTATCTAATTTAAATAGTAAAACTAACATTATTTAAAGAATTAAAAAAATATGATTCATGGGTAAGAGTCATGAATGTGGAATTAGAACAATTTGATAAGAACCAAATTGGTAAATTTTGAAGAGGCCTAAGCATCAGAATGTAATTATAGAAAAGTGGGTCATCATGAATAAATTTGATGAACATAGAAATGTGATCTAAAATAAATATTTTTTTGGTTTTTAATGTCTGTAAATATATTAATGGTGTTGATTTTGAAGAAAATTGTTCTCTGGTGGCTAGACTTGGGTGAATAAATCTCTCCCCAAACATAAAAATTCTAATATATTTAATGAATTATCAGATTTATGTAAAAATATCATTCTTGAAAGGTGCACTCATAGAGGATATTTCTAATTAAGTTTCAGTTTGATTATTGGTTTGAAATGAGGAATAAAAACTGTATAGAATAAAAAATTCCTTTTATATTCTAATGAAATTAAAATGATCATAGTGTGATCAACTATAATTTTACCCATAGAAGATTTAATTCGAAAGGGTTAGTATTGATAAAAATAATTATGTGAAAACATCCAAGGAAAAATAATGATTTTTTCAAATAATTTTAAATTAAATCATATTTTGTGGTATCAAGAATAAATATATGGAGGAATTTTAAAATTTTAGTTGTTCAAAATTTTATATTTCAATGATTGGTGACCTCACACACTTTCTGGGGTTTAATTTTTTTTTAGAAAATTAGATACATTTTTATCTCATAGGATATGTATGTGAGTTGGATCTTGATAATGATTAATATTGATGATTTGAAGCTAATGTTGACTTTGATAATTGTTGGATCCAAGATTGGGAATAATGAGGATGTGAAAAATATTGATCCAATATTTTACATGAGCGTTGTATGAATCATTATATATTTGTCTACAATTTTAATAGATATTCTTTTTTTCAATATGTTTAGAGGCTCATTTTCAATGTAATCCAAATGATACAAGTATTTCAGTAGTTAAATGAATCATAATTTACACATAAGTTATGATCAAAATTATCTTTCTATTTGATGAAATACATGTTTATGATTTATCTTAAATTTATGACATAGAAAACCATAGTGTTGTTCTATACTAAATGTCCAAAAAGTTTACAAAATTATTCATTGCATGTAAATGTGTTGGAAGGTCGAGTTAAAAGTAATAAAGTTAATAACTATGTATATGATAAGAATAATACATCTTAATAAAAAAATCATGCACTAAAATTCTACGGATTAAGAAACAATTAGAAGATATTTATGAATAAGTCAAACAAATAATGGTATTTATTAATGAAAACAATATTGTCATTGAAATCATAAACAAATACAACACCCTCATTCTAAACATATTAAAATCAGGTATTACTTTTTGAAGGAGAAATTTGAGTTAGGAGATATCAAAATAGAGCATATTTTACTAATGATCTAGTGGAATATATCACAACCAAATCGTTGTCACCTCTAGCATATGAGAAGTATTGGTTTAACCTTGGTGTTAAACTACCTCCCTCATCTTGGGGAGTTCGAAAAATTCCCCCACCCACAATTTTTTCTACTTCTTTATATGGTGTGATTTTTTTGGGAAATTTCTTTTTGAGTTGGATTATTTTAAAGGGGAAAAATGACTATGCTTCTAGTGAAATTCAATCACAAAAAATGGAAGATGAATATGTTTCCTAATGATTTTTTTTAAAGAAAAGTGGTTTTAGTGTAAATATTATTTATAAAGGGGAATAAATGTTATAAAAGTAAAGGGGATATATGATCAATGTGGAATGTCATTTGATTATTATTGAATACAAGGGGAGATTTGTGAAGTGGAGTGACATGATTCAATAAATTATCTCTTTAAATATCTATTTCTACACCAAAAGTTATCATATATACTTAGAGTTAAGTATGGAATATTTTTTTCTAATATAGAAGCATTAAAGTTTGTATGCTGAATTGAATTTCACTTTATATTTATAAAAAACCCTAAGTGGGAGAATATTCAAACTAATGTGATATTGATATTGATATTGATATTGTTTTTATTTTCAATATGGTTTTAGAAAATAAGGTTAAATTTATTGAGTCTTATGCACATAAACATTGTGAGATATGAATTATTAATAAATTCAATTATTCCATATGTTCATGAATTTCTAAATAATTCAAAGAAGTTTGGGGGACGTTTGGAACTATTGAAGTTAGCTAGTGAATGTTTAAAGATAATTACTATATATATGAAGAAGTTAGATTCTATTCAAGTTAATTTTATTCGAGTCAGGCTACTAATATGTAGTTTGGAATTGCACTAGTTGGGAATCACAATAGTGGGGAATCATGAAATTTGACCACTGCACTAGTCTAATGTCATGATAGTCAGTTTATTTATTCTAGATAAGTTTAGTTGTATGAAGCAATCACGATAAAAATAATAACTGTGAAAGGAAGATAAAAGGTTTCATGGTTCCCTGTGATTATTGTATAATCCCCACATTAGAATATAAATGAAGATAATGAAAAGTGTAAAACTCTTATTATTTATAAAATCTAGTATCATAAAATGATTTTCATTAACAACACTTGATATAAGTTATATGGGTGAAGATATTTCTAGAAAAAAGTTTGAGTGAGGAAGAATTATGAATTTTTTTTAAGAACATTGGATGATTGAAGGTGGTTATGTGAAATATGTTCCAAGAATTATACCCATGTGAAAATATAAAGGATAATGTCATTTGGAAAAGTTAGTTTCATGAATAATACTTTAGTGAGAATTAATAATCAAATGAAACAAAATGAAGATACTTATAAGAATAGTCTTTAGTGAAATATACCTAGTTTAGAGGTCCTAAATATGTTTTTCTTAATACACCTGAGTGAATGTACCATGGTGAAGAGTTGGGGACGTTTTGTAAAAAAGAAAGTTTTTTAGAAATTTATTTCTAGTGTAAAATATTAATATTTTTCTTACATTGGTGAATCATATTCTGGATATCATAGTAAAAATATGGGACCACATTTAGGATAATATTTATGTGACCTAAATGATGATAAACTGAGAAGTCATCCATATGAACCAATGGTTAGATGATTTGTCAACATTAGTGATCTGAGGGAGGCAATGTGCTAATAACTAAACCAAATTGTTAGTATAGTGATTCTAAAAGGGTGTGACAGGGGATGAAAAACAATATATATACTAAACTAGTAAAGGATAGTGAATATTGTGACACTGTCAGACAATCAAGTGTATGAACCGTGAATTGACCCATAGTGGTGAACTATGTAAAAACAATATTGTACCATGCTTTTATTTTTTACATATATGTTTATGGTGGTTGTGAATTTAATTATTATAGGTGTAATGGGTTCCTTTAATCATAATATCCAAATTCTATATATTTTGGGAAAGAGTTTTCACCAAGATTCAACCCCATCTAATGGTGTCTCGGGTTCCAACATTTGATATGGGCCTTGAAAAATTAGAAAATACATCATGAAACTTCTAGAAGAAGTATTCTTGATTGTTATTGATAATATTGAATGAAGTGAAAATAAATTTCATGGCGTTCATAACACTTAGGCATGGGGTCATACCATATTTTGGTGAAGAGGGAATTATGGTAGTGAGACATATAAGGTTTTTATAGTATATAAAAGGGTTATTTTAATTAGGCTTGAGGCCATGATATATTAGAACAAGGTTCATTAAACTAATGGAATTATGTAATTTCATAAAATTTATAATCTATTTGTAAATAATAAAAGGGTGTGGTGAATATAGATAAACTATGTGTATTGGATTATATTCATTAGGTGGCTAGTGAAGAGGTTTTTAACTTTTCTACGCTTATAATATAAGGTATTCTATAAATTTATTGATTAATAAAAATGATTTAGATTTTAATACATCTTGATGGAAGTACTATGTATCTTCCAGATGTGATTTTATACATCAAAACTATTATTTTTTTAATTTAAATAGGTTGGAGAAAAAACAAATGTTGTGTTTTTAATGAGATTATTAAGCCTATCCATGTAAAATTCACTGATACTAATATTTCATTTTAGGAAAAACCCCTCTAACATTTGATATTTTATTTAGAAAATTTAAATTTAAGAATAATGAGTCTATTTTTTCATCATATTTATTTTCTTTCAATATAGAAGTAATATTACACTCACATGAAATAATGATTATTATCTGATGTGAAGGCTATTTCATGTCTTTGGAAAATCCCTAAGATTATTTATATAATTCATGAGTTGTTTTCTATGAAATTTTTAATGATATAGTTTTTGAATTATACCCAAGTATATGATACATAAAACATATCTCAAACTATAAAAATTTGAAATGGAATCAATTCACTGAGATATATATCATATTTAAATTTTTATGTATGATATTCTTCCCCTATATCATGTTAAAAGTGGAAAAGGAAAGTTCAAATGAGATAAATAACCTATATAAAATGATATATATTATATTTATCTGTCATTAGGTAGTGAAATTGAAAAAGTCCTGAAATAGATAATATATACATTTTCCCACTAATAAAATGCTTTTAGAACTATGACTTCATCTCCCTATATATGTAATATTCTCATCTCAATATTTTAGTACAAATATAAAAGTATAAGAGATTTTTATAATATCACAGTGATGTTGAAGATATTTTTATCAAAATGAATATAAATTTATGAAATATTCCTGAAAATATATAGTATATGTGGTTCTTAGACTATGTCATAAACTCAATGATATATACGTTATTGATACTAAATCCCAGGTAAGTTCAGAATCATACACAGTAAATATGATATGTGGTACTCACACTATGATATGTAATATTTCTATTATAATACATATAGTTTTTCACATATAATAAATTTGAGTTATCAATAACTTTATACGGATTTTATAAATCTTTATGAAATTTCAATGGAAGTATTTATGAAAGATAAAATAGAATTTATGAGTTTTTTTATTTCAAAAATTGCTGAATATGGTATTTATTGAATAAATACCATTAATTGAATTCATGATTAATTTTATTGGAGAACATAGTTTATTCATTGAAAATGAAATTATTCTAAGATCATGGATAGTTGATGAAACAAAATATGATTCTGGAGATATAATGAGTAGATGTGAATATCAAGGTCTTCACAATTATGTGAAAATAAGTTGGTTCATTCCTTAGGATGAGTAGTTTCAAAGAATTTGAGGATTAATAATTTATATAAACTGTAGAGTATATATTTATTTTTTTAATTAAATATTCCACCAATAATGATTTGATGTATTTATAAATTTTTGGAGAAGATAAAAAGAAATTTAAATAAGTTGGTCGTTCAAATTTCAGTTTAAAATTTGAAAGTGACTGTTAATACTATTGGATATATACTATTTTATTGATTCTTTAAAATTAATTAACAATATTAATTTAAAATAAAATATACAGAGATCATTAAATTAATAAATTTAGAGGAATAATATATTTTCTACATTTTATGTAAAATTAGATAATTTAAAACAATATTAGGCAACCTGATGGTTGTCTTGTTCAGTTGGAGACTCTCTTGTTATTGAAATCATTTATATATCTTTTATTAGTGTGAGATAACATTACACAGTCTATTGAATATAAATAACACAAGATTAATGATAAAACCTTCGCATTGTAATCCAAATGATGAAACTAGTTGAATGTGTTAACTCATGTGAATTCATATCAAGCTAAGGAATATCATCTGATATTTAATAGTGAACATCATACAAAATCTATTATGATTACTGTGAGTAATTGTGTGTCTTTGACATGTGTAAAATAAATCAATTTAATATTTGGAAAATTTTATTTTTATATGAAACTATAATAGGAATAATTAGTGATTTAAACACCTTATAAATTATTTCTCATTGATCATAAGGGTTTTTTCATGGTATGGGTATGAATCCATATACAATTCTTAGTGTTTAGGTTGATTTTGTTGATGTGTTTCAACAATAAAAATGTGAGTATAAATCAATTTATGAATCCAAATTATGATATTATTGATTATGTGGATAATTATATAGTTGTGTAATGTGATATAAAAAATGGGTTTGAGATATAAAGTGTTTATGAGTTAGGTTGAGGTAGGAAAAGACCCTATGGCTTGATGCTTATAAATATTAAAGAAATCAATGGTATGAGAAATAATTAATTATTATGATACATTACAGATTTTATGATATAAGGATGATGATGTATGTATACATGATGAGATTACATATAAGAAGACATTTCAAAATAACACGATTCTATATCGATGAATGTTATAGAACCATTACATTTCAATGGAGATGAGATAAGGCACACAATGGGCATGGGGGTGGATATCCAAAAAGGTAATTACTCTATGTGGGTTGAAGGATAAACTTATTTTTTACTTTGATGGAGTTATTTTGTGGTTGAGAGGTTCTTTACGGGATATTATCTAGTAATAGGGAGAGTTCATATGAGTGGACAAATACAAAACCATTATTTTAAAATAGTGATTTGAATAAGGAGATGGGTTATAGATTGGGGACTTTATATTGGTGTATACAAAGTAGTATCTTAAGCATTAATGGTTGGAAAAAAATATTAACCACAATGAGTTGTAGTTACTATCACATTAGGTGGATAATTGTTTAGACTAAAATTATAATCATGATTTGAGTTGTTGTTATTGTGAAGGCTAGGTGATGATGTGGCATGTGTGATATATTGTGATTTATAAACAATTATGGATATGAAGAAAGTGGTTCCATTGGTTTTGGTGGTTTAATATGTGGATTAAAGAATAATTATTTGGTTTTAATTTCTATATTACCAGATTATTTAATATTGTTAATTCACATATAAACTTGATAATTCTAAGGATGAACCTGATGAATATATATATATATATTCCCACATATTCTCTATATGATATTTTTTATTATCTATATAGAGTTGTATGTGGTATCTGGTGTATATATATCTGTAAACAATAGACTTACTGGATTTATTACTTATACCTTACCAAAGTTAAAGAGGATATATTGAGTTTTGTGATCATATTCCACTATAGTTTTGGGTCTAAATGATAATAAATTCATTTGAAATAGATTGATCATTTATTATGGATTGTATATATACATTGAATTTATTTATAGAGATATGGTTTTTTCTTATAAAATAGAAAATTCCTTCCATATTCATTTGATGATATACCATTGGCAAAAATCATCATCCCATTGACTATTGAATTTAGTCTTTGGGAGTCACAATCTATTTCAATTTTTGATTAAAAGGAGTCCCAATGGGGTTAGGATATGATCAAATGGTATTGGAGTGAATGATTTATAATCTATTCTAGAGTATTCACTTGTGAAAATTACATGGGTAGTATGGTTATAATATTAATTTAACCTAGTATGTGAATTAGATTATAGAAATTATCATAACATAGAAGCTCCCATATGAACTGATCAAGGTATTTGAAATATATGGATAATTAAATAGTGAATAGTACTTTAACTACAAGGTACCTTTATAGGTGTCTATTCGTGCATCATATAGTTTTAGTTCATAGTTATTTTTTCTTCTATGTTTGGGGTGATGAATTAAAGAGGGCTGAATGATGATATAGTATTGTTAGACATTCATCATGTAAATATCCTTGGGATGAGGATGAGTTGTCTAATTATATTTATTAATTTTTTGTAACACCACTCTAAGGTTTAATATGAGGTGGTGAAATAATAACCTAAATACTTGAATTGAACAATAGAACGTAAGGTTGTAGAGGCTTCTAAATCACCCTTGAGAGAAACTTCAAAGTAAAATTTAACAAAGTCTGAGGGATTATTCACTGGTCATGAGATGAAGCATTAATTATAAGAAGTTGGAATTTCATTCCAATTAATGTTTAAAATTTATGAGTTCCATGTTTTTTAGGTATTGATTTTATTATGAGGTTTTTCATTACTATGGCGGACTTTGTGCTTTGGATATCGTGATTCATCAATGATCAAACAGAATTAGTTTTGATATATGTTGATGAAAGAGATCTTACTTGATACTCATAGGGTTATGAAATTGTAGGATTTTTTAGTGTTCTAACATGGGAAAAATTCTAATCAAAAGTTTGGTGGGAGGTTTAAGGATCTATTGTTATAATCTTATAAGAACATAATTTTTCAAGGGATCATAAGCTTGAGATACAAGGGTAGCTGGGATTCAACTAAAAATTATTTTAAGTATATATTAAGAAACAAGTGATGGAAAATAATTTTGTAACATTAATGAGATCATTATTAGATTGGAGTTGTGATCTGGTTAGAGTTAGGCGTTAAAGACTATGATTTTAAAAGTAATAGGAGATCAAGAGTAGCCATGAAAATTAGATACAGGCATTATTTACTTTATCTCTATTGGTAGTACATATTCACTCCATGGGGACTACAATATTCAATGATTATATTATGAAATCATGTTCTATATATAGTATTTATTCCCACATTTTCATAGTTTAAAAAGAGGAGTGAGTAAATTTTCACCATTGATGGACCACCATATAATTGTTTTCATCCTCCATAACAGTATCTTTTTTTAAAAGTAGGATATATGAAAATTAATACCAGAAACATATGGTAGTGTGAGGAGATAATATCATAATGGAACTCAACATTGTCAGGTGATAGAGAGATAATGAGAGGGAATATATTGTAATATTATATAGGGGTGGGAGAGGAGTTGTTTGGGGGAAAATATAAGGTGTAATATATCTGGTGGTGAATGGACTAATGGTGGTTTTAGTTATGAATGGAATTAAATCCACAATTTATTTTGTTTTGATTGAAATTGGTTATTCACATTATTTTATATCCCCACACCTAGTATATAGGTTTGAACTACTAATAGAGAAGTTTTGATTCCACTAGTCATGACTACTCTAGTAGGAGGTTGGATGATATTTTCTATGGTGTGTGGTTATGAGTTAGTTGTAAAAAAAGATTAGTTTGTATAGAATATTTTAATGTTTAAAAATAAACCTTATAATTTTATACATTTCATGGAATTATTATACTTATTATAAGTTTTTATTGACTGGTAAGGATAGAAAGTGATTTCATATGGGTTAGATGTAGATTGTGTGGTATTTATTAGTGAAATAAATTTTATTTTATCCAAGAGATAGATTAGGATATATATTATTACATTATTATTAGTGAATTTGATGATTTTTTAAATTTGGGGAAATGATGGAGGAGACTCCTTTAGTATTCATGAATTATTATAATTTTTTCCAATATGAAGTTAATAGATTACCTGAGAATCATGTTATTATATTTGATATATAGTCACGTCTATGTGTTTCTCCTATTTTTGGGAATCATATAAAATGTAATGTATAATTACTCAAGATATTAGGATTCAAAATTATGAATTATTTTAGTGAGGTTTTATTTAATATAGTGTATCACCGTTATCCACTCCAATTTTATTTGAAAATAATTATGAAAAAAGATTGAGGTTATATATATTTTTGAGGAAAAACCTAACGAAGGTGAAGAATAATTTTACCCTTCATAGGATAAACAATTTTCTAACCATGTAAAATGGTTATATTTTATATGATCCATTTATGATATGTATATCACTATATTAGTATAAAAAATCTAGAAATCACTAAGATGATTTTTTTATGTTAATGTTGACACTTTTATTTTACTGTTATTCCACCTAGAGTATCAAATGTTGCCACTGTGATTATGGGTATTATAAATAATATAGTTCAATCTTATATTGATTATTTTGTTTTATTCTTCATTTATTATATATTAGCTTACTCAATGATGGAGGAGGATCATGTATACCATATTTAGTGGGTTTTGGTGTTACCTAGGGAGCATCAGTTGTATATGAAGAGGATAATTGCTAATTATTTACATGTGTGGTGATTTTTCTAGTTCATGGAATTTTAGATAATTATTAATTTTCATACCTATAATAGATTCATATAGTTTCTTATTAGAACACACTTAATAATATTTTAGAGGATGAATTTTTTTCATTTTTTATTATTAGTGGAGGTTTATACATGAATTTTATCAAATTATCAATCAATTAATATATTTGGCTAAAAAGGTGTTGATTTTGACTAGATTATGAAATATCAATATCATTTTAAATATTTTAAAGAGAGTAAAAATATTTCTCAAATCCTTTGATTAAATGAAAATGGTATTATTTATATGCTATATTGTGACACATATCATTATTGTTTTGGATGTGTATTGATTTAGTATAGATTAATTTTTTTATATCTCTATTATTATTCCATAATAAATGTAGCTATGATACTCTTAATTTAAATCTTAATATATTGATATTTATTATTATGTTATGGATCAATTGTTTTATTGACGAGTTCTTTTGGTATATACATATTATTAGAGTATGATATATATATATATATATATATATTCTGAGAAAAATTTTTATTTTTGGGGGAGTATATGAGACTATTTTAATCAATATTTTTCCTTCAATATCAAATATACCCTCAATAATGGAAATGTGGTAGTTTTAACTTTGTGTTAAAAATAAAATAGTGATATTTAATATCAATGGAGTGGGGAATAAAAAGTGATAATGTAATTAGCATCTATTAACCATTATAATGAAGAGATTGATGGGAGAAAATAATTTATCCTATAACATTGAAATATTTATTTATGTGGAATATGGAGGATATTTAATTAGTATTAATTAATGTTGTGGATTGTAGAGATCAAATAGTGAATGGTGATGCTCTTGATTGATGAATCAGGGAATAGAAACATTAAGTGTTATTCTAGTGGGCATTATATATTCCATAGTGTATATGGGGATTGGTTTTTAACTTGTTTCATATTTTATTATTAAAGGCACATCTTATTGTCTTGAAAATATAATATGAGAAAAAAAGTAGTTGAAGTTTCATTAGATGACTCACTCGGTGGATGAGTTTTTTTTTCTAAAATTCTTCAGTGGTAGTAGTGAAATACCAACATTAGGTTTTGGTTGTATTATTGCATCCCTCAGATATTAGCTAACAGAAATGAGTGGGAATTACAATTTTTTTATTAAATGATTACTAAGTTATCTTAGTGGGTTTAATTCTATTTAGTTAATCATGAATTGACTGAAAAATTCAAATAATTTATTACTACGAAAGAAGTTGATCTATGTAGATAGTTTGAAGAATAATTATGTGATGCAGGAATTCAATCTTTATGGAGATCTAATGATGATAGTATCTAATAATATTTCTAAATTTAAATTATGAATTTAGAGGTGATTAAATTTCATTTATTACTCCTAGGGGTACTTTAACAGAAAATTTCAACCGTACAGTGATTTTCAAATTAAGAAGATGACTCTATAGTTAGAGTATATGTTGGATATGTGAATCTTGTATTTGAAGGATAATCTACTAATGGATTATTTGTTTTATAAAAAAATTTATCATACTATCATTATTATGAATACTTATGTGTTTTTATAAGAGATTGGGTCATTAGCTTTTTTGTTGGGTTGAGGTTGGAGAGGAGGGTATTGGTGGGATAGAGATTGTATATGATATTGACATGAACTGACCTACTATGGACTCACCTGGGTATGGGGAAAGCTAATAGTTCCACCCCAAGCTCACCTCACAATGGATCGGGGCTAGTAATTAGTAATCAGTATGCATATCTCACAATATAGGAGGCCATAAACTATAAAAACATACAAAATGTACCTCTCTAATAAAAAATATAAATGAAAAATACTAGAATGATATATATGTATATATATTCAAATAAACATTAAATAAAAAATTAATGAGAAAAGAAACACAAGTAAATCCCATAAGGTAAATACAAAGGAAATATAATATCTAAAAAGTATCTAAATCATGAAGAACTAAGAAGTTTCTCCATATTGCATGTACTCCATCATCACTATGAAGCGACAATGAGAACCAAAACCAACATACAATTCTCTATAATTCATTTCCAAAAATCACAAGACATCAAATGTTATTAAGCCACACCAGCTCCATGTCTAACCAGCCTATCTTTGACATATTTGTAATATTCATTAGAATAGAATGTATGGACAGAAGCCTCACATATGGGTGAGTATAAACATACCAAGTTGGGTGTCCAGCTAAATACAATGAAAACAAAAAGTAATACATTAGCTCAACTACTGGTATGAGAGGTGTCTTGGAGGAAGAAAAAGATGAAAAATTAAACATAATGTCAAATAAAATCTCCAGGAACTAAAGAGAAATTGAATGAAATATCAAAACTGATAGTCCAAATATTCTATATAGAAAGAATTCATAAAGATATAAGTATGGTCTTGATAATCCCCACTATTACCAGAGAATGTCATACCAGATGAGAACATATGTTTGAAAATGTTGAAGAGTCTGTAAACCCTAATGTTGATAGAAAATAGTATAGTGAATAATTATTGAAACCCTACAGGGTTCGTAAGGAGTCACAAGCCTCGATGAAGGACACAAAGATCAATTACATCATCTACCAGACCACATTTATAAATCACGATGGAGAGAAATATCCTTAGTGAAGCCTACTCTCTAAAGGATGAAGTACCACACCCTCTAGTATATAAATATTTTACCATTAATCGAGCCTCTAAAACACCCACAAAAACAAAAATTAATCTCACATAAATTTTCTTTGGTTACCCATGGATCATTGCAATAAACCTAATTTGTGGTAGTAACAGCCCTAGCGGAGGACCTGTATCTCAAAATAGATATAATTTTTAAGAGTACAGACTCCACAGACAAAGGAATAGTTCCCCAAGTGCTATGGGGGATTACTAACCCTATCTGTGCATACAATGTAGGGAACCTATTCCTAGATAATATCATGATCCTAGGGGAATAATAACCCTAATATCACTCTTATGAACATGACTAAACCCTATTGTCTCCTCTATGGTGAAAAAATGTAAATATTCATATCACACATCAAAGAATACCTCTTATTTCCAAAAAAGATTACAAAATTTCAATATATTTGATCAAATATTTGGGATATTATATTTAATTCTTTAAAAAATATATTAGAATAAAATTATTGAATTCATCATATAAACCATGAAAGGAAATACATATGAGGACCCAAGGAACACTCCAGGAGTTATATTTAAATACCATATATGTTTTCTAAATCATTCATCTCACTATTTGGGTTTTGATCCACAGATAGATAGTCTATTATATGTTTCTATAAAATGTAACAACTGGATAAAGGATTACAATTATTAATAATTTCAATAAGGAATATCCTAGGTAACAAAATAATAATAATAAAAGTAAAATATAAATATATATAAAAAATAGATGGTTTCATGTGTGGAAGGGGGTGGTGGGCCCCCCCAGTATCCATTACAAATGACTTGAAAATTTTCAAAATAGGATTTCATAAGTTCCCCCTCCCGTAAAACTGCCCACTAGACCCATGGTATATAATTATTTTTTTAATATCTTATTTATTACGATTTAAATCTCATGAGGTCTATAAGACTTCAAAATCCCAAAACCCCAACCATGAAATCCTCCCTAAATTAATTTCACATCATGAATCGATGCATTGACCACTATCCTCACATGCCTACATTATACCATCACTACCCATCACCCATTTCACTACCTTCCCCTTGACCAAAACAAATAGTGCCTAAACTTGTTAGGTTTTTGCCCACCCAGTTCTATAATCACCCATGTTCACAGTTTCCATCTCTTCTCAGACCTACCATGGATATGAACCATCCATTATCATTTCCTCAATTAATTATTAGGGAAAAATAATCATTTTATTTAAATCAGAGATAAAAATTAGAGTAATAGAGGGAATGAGGAGAGTAGAGAGAGATTGAGAGAGTAACGAGAGGATAATTTTGATACACGTCTTCATTGATCTATCTTTGAAACCAAAATCTGACATACAATTACGTTATAGATAAATTTTTTTCTAAAATAATAACCTCATTCATCAATCATGTGTTTATTATAAAGGAGGGGTATGAAATTGATAATAAAAATAAATAAAACTATTATTTGAAATATATTTAAAGAATAATAATTTATGATAAAAATTCTATAAATAATATGAGGAAAATAGAAATGAGATGAAATAAAGATCCCTAAAAAATCCATAAATCCCTTAGTTATTATTATTTTTATTTTCAAATAATAAAATAATTGTCCAATATTCATTTTATCATAAAATTTATTCTTTGATTCACCACCAAGGGAGTTATTTTGATGAATTGATAAAGTATAGGAATAAATTTTTGAGATATGAATAAAATAAAAAAACTCCCACATTGAAAATGGATCAGTAATAAATTAAGGGAAAATCTATATCATGTGTCATAAATGATTTTTATTATAAATATTGATGAAGGATCCCATTCTTCGACTAGTTAAATTCCCCAGATCTCCAGGACCTTCGAATCTCTACATACATCATCTTTACATTCTACTTATCTGGACTTGGGAATCCAATGCTAGAATAAAGAGATGAATGATTCTATATGGGGGGGGGACTAGGCCTAGATAGATTAAAGAAATAAAATAAAACTTATTTTAGTTTTTTACTGTACTTGTGATTTACTAAACCCAAAAATCATGATAAACACAAATATTTAACCATCTTTAGAGTAAACTCTCCATTTTGAATCCAACAACGATTTCAATTTTTTACATATGATAATCCATTCAAGAAATATAAAAATTTTATTACAAAAACACAAGTGTGGGATACAAATAATATTTTAATACTTGATATATATTTTCAATGAATCACTATGCTTATAATTATATATCGGTTCGTCCTATGGGTAAATAATTATCCTCAAAATCCAAAAAAAACATCGAATATTTATTATACAGTTTTATGTATGTTTAAATATAATATTTTACATGTAGAAAGGTCATAGGACTCTAAAACAAAAAAATTGAGTTAACTATACTTCAAAAAATCAGGCTTTAAATTTTACCCACCTTAATAACTTGTCATCCTACAAAAGGAAATTATTGGAGCTACTAAAAAGGAATGAAACTCATGAGACAACATAATGTGAAAATTAACAACAATTGAAAGAACTTACTTTTATGTTGATGGTCTGAGCATCAAAAAATGTTAGTAACCAAACACAAAGTAAGATACAAGTTATAGACATCATAACTAAATAACTAATTAGAAACACATATCCAAATTTAGTGAGTATTTCCATAACTCAAAATTTAAAACATTTTGCAATCAAAAGGTATTTCCACCACATGAAACTAAATGAAATCACAAACCATTAACACTCATCATAAAATGGTATTTTAATAAGGTCCTCACTAGTAAGAGGACAATTATTTATACCTTTTATGAGTTTTATTGATTTTTTATTTATTATAACATCCCATCCACACCACACACATCACTAGACCATTCAAAAAATTCTACACTGTCATTGGAAGTGTTAAAAGCATTAAGATGCTTTTGTCCCACATCATCTTCTATAATATTTCCAACCACATGTAATATGTACCAAATTTTATAGATCATTAAAAAAATATAATATTATAAATCATTTATTATTCATGTAAGTCATTAGTCTACATCCCACTCCCTAGAAAGATAAATTTCATCCCCAACACAACATGATTGTGTTTTCATTACCCTTTTTTGAAGGATACCGATGATCACTATAGGTTGAAAAGTATTCTCATTTAGCCTCTAAAATTAATACCACCTCCTTTGGGTGGATCAATGTGATATAATCCAAATAATAGGTCTTGAAAATTTAGATTAACTCTCTATTGGCTTTAGACCGTAGGAAAATAGTAGTCCAAGAAACTAAAATCCCTAAGCTACTGAGAAAAATTATTCCTCCACAATATAGTTAGATTTAATATATAATTGTTATAACCACAAATATAAACTATATAGATCACTCCATGTATTTAATTTCACTAGGGAGGTTTCAAATTAGGGCACCCATTTCAACATTCAACACAAAAACCAATGAAAAACTAGTTCCCACTTGGAATGTGGGTGACATACTCTCCACCATCAGCAAAACTCATCATTATCATCAACTATGAACACCCAACCACACTATATCACTAATTAAAGATCATATAAACGGAATAAATCACCTAAAAATGAGTGTAGGTACACTTTTATTATCGATCGAAGATGATAAATGTGTCTCTCTTCACAATAACTAAAAACTCTGAATCTAGCTTTTTTATATATCCTCTAATATATGGATATAGATTCATTTTTTTGAACTGTCAACTAAGTCACATATAATTTAAAACTATCATATCATAAACTACTATACTTTTAACTTCACAAGGCTCTCCCTGATAAATAGATTTTTAACCCACGTTATAAGAGGTCACAACACCACCATGACTCACTTGATATGACTATATTATTTACCCAAAGAATAAATGAGATCACACTTTAGTTATCACAAGTAAAGGATTCATCCAATAAACCATAAATTCTACAAGGTTTTCCATCATGACGCTCTACAACACCCAAAAATAATCCTTCAAATGAAAATTACAGTATAAACTGACTTTTCATAAAGGAATAACCATGATGGTTTTGAGAATTGTAGAAGCACTTATCTTTGACAATATCAACTCATAAAATATCCTAATGTTTGGATCATTCAAATATTATACAAGACATAAACATCTTGATCAAAAAAACATTTCTAATATATTTTTGACAAGAAATACACTAGAACAAAGATGATAATATTTCATGTTAAATTTATAATTAATTTCATTAAATCATAAGAAATTATACCATGTTCGTGAGAAATATCTTCAAAGAAGATGTTGATCATTCAAAACCCTTTTTGGTAATCCATTATTTCACTTATAGTATCCATGTGTAGAATACCTCTAGTGGTGATCCAAAAATTCTCTTATGACTTATGAATGACATTGATAAATCTCCATTTGTTAGTGCAGTCAATTGATCATCTTCTATTTTCCATTTTGATTTCTTCACATTTCATCAGTCTTGAAGAAATTATATTGGTCATGTCATTCTTGAGAGTATATGAGAGGAAATTCAATAATTATATGTAATGCCCTAACCCCAGTTTCCCAGATTCGGTGCATTATTACATAACATTGGCATGATCAAAAGAAAGATCGAGTCTCGAAAGACCGATTAGTTTAGCAGCCTTGGAATAATTAGATACATTCATAAAGTTTACATTACATCATAAAGGGAAAACTACTACAAAAAAAATATTGTCTTCATATCCCATCATATTATCCCTGCAGGTCATTCATAAATTACTTCTTCACATCCTAGAAAAAATAAAAGATTGAAAGGGGTGAGCTCAGATGCTCAGTAAGGATAACAATATAATGGAAACATTCATAAATAAGCATAAACCTTTAAGGCAATGTATAGATAAAACAAAATCTTTTTAAACATGACCATCAACATAATATGGAAAAGATAAAATGAAATAATTCTATTTACTTATTCACATGGATATTCTACTAGTCGAATAATCACATGAAATATCAATAACCACTTTCATAATTATGGAATGCATAATGTCAGACTATCATAACCACATAGTCAAGGCCTCGTTCCAAGACTACAAATAAGATTTTGTCAAGGCCTTGTGCCAAGACACTAGTTTGTCTCATGAGACCTACAAATGCATCGAGGAGCTATAGCGGGCTCCACCCATTACATACTAAGTCCAATGCATTCCTCATATGAACATGTTTAAATAGAACATAAACATTCATATTAAAACTAACATACAAAATGTCAATACTTAAACCACAAACCATGAATGGTATAAAAATAGCACATCCATAGTAAAAAATATCTTATTTGATACAATATGGAAGATTGTATTGTATCATATTAACCTCAATCGAGAATAATGAAGGATATTGACAAATATTAAGATCATCATCAAACTATTGAGAGAAATATCCCCCATTTTCTTGAAAACATTTATAAGTCACACTATTTGTCAAGAAGCCACTTAAAATAGATTTTTGAATCAATGTGTCCCATACCACATTGAAACTTTTAAAATTAAATTTGATTTGAAAACATTAATGTCCCTAAAAATAAATCCCTAAAACCATTTTTAAAATATGGACATTCATGATAAAGATATAGAATAATAAATCTTTAAAACATTTTAAAATGTTATTTTAGTTAGAGTTCCTAACCAAAAGAGAGACACTTGAATACAAATAATTGAGATAATAAAAACCTTTTAATATCATGAGAATAAAGGGATTCATGATATACTATATCAAAGTACATTTTATACACCATATAAAAATGATTTGGTGTATAACAACAAAGGAGTCTCAATGGAATGTAAATTGAGATGAAATCTCTCATAAAGGCCATATCCTTAGGTTAAGGATAAATCAAAGACATAATTATGTGTGAATAAAATAAATAAACTCAATATGATTGGATATTCCGTGTAAAACAATCAAATGACATTCACACATATTCTTGTAAAAACAACACCAATGTATTGGATGCTTAACTCAACAAATCAAGATTGAGTAAACATTACTCTTATCAAGTTCATACTGATGAATTGAGAATTTATCAATGGAGTGATTATGTGTATCAAAATTATATCCATAGAAAGGGGAGCGGAAATTATTACATAATAAAATGATTAGTGATTCCACACATAATCTTTGAGTAAAATAATCAATGAAGTATGCATAAAGCCGAATGAGTGGAAATTAAATTTCAAATTCCCTTATCGATTTGGTAACATACGAAAAATACACCCATGAAAGAAGGATCATACAATGATGATATAAATATCCATAAATTAAATTATATTACACAATGAATACAATCATGGGCAGTACACACACCACATGCAATAAATAAGTGGTGAACAATGGAAATCTCACGGAATTAAAAGTTAGATAAGAAACCCACTACTTTGTACTTTTTACTTGGTCAAGGGTATATTAGCCTCCTTTATAATGGTAAAATAATTTTTATTTAATTATACAAGGATCATATACATTAATATGATGTCATATATGATCTTTTAACATTGTTTTGTTAATGATATCTTAGTGTTATCGTCGTTTCGGGTGTTAACTTAATCGTTCTATTTTATATGTTTTGTTACATAAGTCGTGTTTGTTATGGGTAGGTTGTATATTATTCATATAAATAATGATTTCAAGTCCTTAAAAATTATTTTTAATCATCAAATGATAATTATACTTGAATGGATACGATGGGGAATGAATCTCATCGCGTTCATGGAGACGGTAGTCCGTACGTACGCACGAGCGACAATATCATTATTTTGATATTAAAATAATATATAATTGAATGGTATATCATATATAAAGAATCATTATAATGTTATATTTATTATTTACATCAATTAGACATCATTATTATACCCATCCAAATAATAATATATTGAATAACAATTACACCATGACGTGGAGACGGTAAGCCGTACATATACATGTTTGGTGACATGTCATTCAAAGGATGGATATAATAGTTGTACCATATTTATAATAATATCACAGTAAATAAGAGATACTGGAGTAATTATTTTAGAATGATAATAACAAATAATGAAGAAGTTGAAGAAAAATGAACTTGAAAAGGGGTGGGGAAAACATTACCTCTTCTTCGGGTTCTTCCTTTTGATTTGATCAAAAGGGCTCCATAGGTTGGATTTCTGATCAAAATAATGCTTCTATGTTTAAGTTAGGGAATTTTAGAGAGTATTTGGGAAGGTTTTGGCTGAACCAAAAGGATTTTAAAGTGTGAAGAATTGGATAGAAGTGGTGTCCTTTTATAAGGGGGAGGAGGGTCACCATAGGAAAATCTAGAAATATTATTTTATAATAAATTCATATTCGGTTTCTAATGGATCCAAAGTGGATTATTTAAAGGTTAAGGTGGGGATAGGTCGCAAACCACTCAACGAATAGGTTTTAGACATGTTTTGGACACTAAATTAACCTTATCTTTTAGTTTTAACTCTTAGTTAGTTAGTTTAACATTTACCATGTCACTTTTTATTTTTATATTATATAGTTAATAAACATACTATATACATAAAAGAGACCTCCAAGTAGTCCATTAATGATAAAAATATCATGATATAAGTCTCTTGGCCGAAGATTAGATTTTTAGGAATTTAATATCAATTAATAATATAATATTTGTTTTAAAAACGCTTTTATGTCAAATTTAAAACTATTCAATAATTTATTTTTGATAAAGTCATAATAACTTTATTAATTCGAACCAAATTGACTTAAGAAATCCCATAATTTCATATTAAGCAATAAAACTCATGGATGTCATCAAAACTTTCAAATTATATTATGTTTAACATTTATAATAACAATTATTTGATTCTTTCATTAATAAAGAAAATACTGTATCATTATTGTGTCATATATAATATTAATTATTAAATGTATAAAAATTATAAATAAAATACCATTATGTTGGAAATCATTTTATCTTTATAATGAATATATATAGTCAAAAATCCAACTTATATAACCTTATGTAATAATTTTTTTTCAAAAAGATATATTGTTATGTCATTTTTGTATTTATTTTAACTTAATTAATAAAAGGGTCATTATAACTTAAAAGTGGATCCATGGGGTCCCTAAATCTACCCAAAGATGTCCATGGTCGGAAACATATCAACCAATAAGGTTAGGACACGTTTTAGGGTAATTTATTATTATTATAATATTATTGTTTACCCTTATTTACTGGATTTACCTTTTAACCATGGTAAATAAAATATTTACCGAAATAATTATTCAAAATGTCTAAAAATAAAAGTTACCTATTTACACAATTTGGATATCCTGAATCCAAATATAGAATCCATTTTTAAAAATTCAAAATAAAGAAGTGGCAGAAATTAACTTAAAATTAATTCTCGTTGTTATAACAAAAAGCGTGTTTTTAAGAGATAATAACTATCCAAAGATTGGCACTTATTTATGTCCGGTTTAATTGTGAAATTATGTCCAATAAAAATAATTGTATTAAATGGTAAAAAGATATTCTAGATATACTTTAAAACCACACAAATTCAAAATTTATCACTGTTAATTATTTTTATCAAAAAAGTTGCTTTTAATTAAAATGTAGTAATTTTAATTATTCATCAAAATATAAAAGTTATCTGAAAAGTACCAAAATTTCACCCAAGGATAATTTCAATATTACAAATCCAAAAATAAAGTCCATTTTGAGAGATAAAATTTATAAAATTTCAAAATGTGGGTATTACTATTCACAACGACTACTTTGATTTTTCGAGGTGTGTTAGAACTCGAAGTTGCATACAACACACGCTACTGTTTTAATCAAAGAGAAGAGTGTTGTGGAAGCATGGGGTGTTACATTATAGATAGAAAACTATTATTCACAATGATTCTCAATTAACATCTTTCATAATGTAATAGAAGACTATTCATAGACATAGGGTTAGATTTTTTAATTTAATTAATTGCACAAGTGCTAATTATAAAATTTTAAAACCATGTTTGACCCCGTCACATGAATTAAAATAATAATATTATTAGTATTTTTATTTCACACCATGAACTGACTTTAGTAAGGGTAAATATTTTTTTACTGACTTATAAATTAATATTTTTCACCGAATTCATTCTTGGTTTGCTTATCCTCAAAATTTATTGAATTCCCAAATAAATTAAATATTTATTTTTTAAATAAATAAATAAATAAATATCATATATCCAAGTAATTTAATAATTAAATGATAAATAAATATTTATCTAATATATTTGATCTTGAATACTAAATAAACTTATTCCTCACTATTGATAAAAATATTTATTATAATAATTTAATTCAAATTGAATTTAATCAAGATAAATAGAAACCCTTAGTTGGTGACCTTAAAGGATTATTTTTAATTAGATTTAGTTGGTATTCCCTAAAGTACAATTTTAATGTCAATAAATAGGTTAAGGAACCCAAGAGAAAGAAGTTAATGGAATGACTATGATAACCATGTATGAGTGTTCACTATGTAATATAATCCATTTTTCAAAATATCTCAATAAGTTGGTTGCACACCCTTGTCATAAACTTATTTGAATGATAAATCTTTCTTTGAATATCTGAAATAAAATATCTATTACACCATGACCATGGAATGTAATGAGAACGTTCTATTTCCATCAAAGGGACAATATATAAACTTCCATAAATATGAAATGGATAAATCCTTCCTTGAATTATTCATTAATGAAATGTCATTTGGGATACATCCAATGCACCCATATTCTTATGAATATATGAATTCATGATTTCAAAAAGTAAATATTAGTGTGAATGTCATGACATGCACTAATAATAATCATGAATTTTAAGGATTATTACACACACTCAAATATAGGAATATATGATGAAACATAAATATGAGGAATTCCTACTGGTGTGGGAATTTTAATAATCATTCATCTTTGAGATTACCAAGTGTGAATTAAATGAAATGAAGTTTCATACACATAAGAGTACCATCACATGATATTCAACACACCATATCCCCCATTATATAATGTTTTCTGACTATAGAACTATATATATGAATATCATCATGAAATTCTAGGGTTTTATCATAGTGGGGAACTTCTATTCCCTTTTCAATGTGATAGGTACTCTATGGAATTATTACATTAAATTCATGATGAATAATGAATAGTTTGTAATATAGTGTTTAATTAATATTAACTAATTTGAATATACTTGAAATATAACATTCAAGTAGTTTTTTCTAGAAAACCAACCCCAATTCACTCCCACTTGGAATAGTTCTAACTAACAATGGATTTAGATCAACTAAGAATCACAAGAAGATCATATTTTTTCTATGTTATATATTTAGTTAAGGAGAATAAATTGTTTTACATTAAAACTATGCTCACAAGAATATCAGCTCTATGAGAAAATACTTTGATGAGATGATACTTTTGAAGTATGTGATTCATTTGCTGATGTGACATTGGATCCTTTGTAAGATCCATCATTGTAGTATTATTGTAATAAATTATAGTAGGTTTTTTATTTCTAGGAACTAAAAAATATCTTAGATTATGGTCTGTATTAACGCTTTCTCATTATTTACCTAAAAATCTACAATATACTAAGAATCTATTATATAGACTACAAACATGGATTGTTTTGATATCTTCTAGCTCACTATACATCCATTGAGTGTAAATATGTATTCTAACTATGACATTAGATGTATTTATTTGTTTGGAAACTATCATATTCATATTCTATGATGACTAATTTCCCATCACGTCTATAGACCAGGATTAAGTCCTTAGTTTTTCTCAAATTAATTAGGATAGTTTTGCATACCAACCAATGACGCTCACCTAGGTCAGCTTGATATCTTCTCACAAAACCTAATGTGTAGGCAACATAATGCCTAGTAAATAACATAACACACAAAACTATAATAATTTCCAACACATATGGAATTTTTTCAATCCTATGTCCATATTCATGTGTCTGAGGACACATTTTCTAATAAAGATAAATTCCATGTGACACTAGAAACAATACCCTCTTGGATTTTTCCACAACAAATCTCGTCAGTATCTTTTCAATGTATTTACTTTTTAATAGACCATATAAACACTTAGATCTATCAGGATAGATCTTGATCCAGTGAATATATGATAATTTTCTGAAATCCATCACCTAGAATTTTGTATTTATCAAGATTAAAATTCAATTTATGACTTTATTTCATTTATAATAAGTATTATGTCATTGGTATTAACTATTAATAAAAATAAATCACTCCCACTAAACCAATTGTGGATACTAGGATTACATTTTTTCTTTATGAAACCAAGTTATTTATGGATTCCTAAAATATAATGTTCAATGACTTGGATGCTTTCTTTAATCCATAAAGGTATATTAGTAATTTTATACCTTATTGGAATATTTTTGAGTCACAAAACATGGATTTGTGTCATATAGAAATATTCATGATGATTTTTATCTAAGAAGGGTGAGTTTATATCCATTTTTTAATCTCATATTGATAGTAATCTACATTGAAAAGTAGAATCATGATGGATTTCATCATTGAAAATGGTTAAAATATTTCATCATTTCCTATGACTTAAAATTTTTAGAATCCTTTTACAACAAATAATGCCTTTTAAGTATTTAATTTTCTATCAATGTGAATTTTATTATTGAATACAAATTGTGATCCAATAATATTTACTTTTACTAGAGGGTCTACCACAATCCAGACTTGGTTTTGATATATAGAACCTATTTAAGAATTCATATCTTATTTCTACTTGAATAAATCTATGACACTTATTGCTAACATTTAGGTTACATGGTCATTATTATAAACTAATAACGAGTCACCATCCTTAGTTTCTAGAAAACTATATATTTCAAGTTCAATAACCTCTCTTGAACTCTTATACAATACCCATGTCTCATGAACTTCTTCTTTCATGGGGGTTTATCGAATTGTTTCTTATACCAACTCTTGCATACCTTGAACCTAGACTTTTTCAAAGCCTATATCACTCCCATTATCCATTTTAGAGATGTTATACCTCTTAAGGAATATGGAAAGCCTTGATATAATTACGTTTTTTGAGGGGTCATTTTGGTAATATCACCTTGTTTCCCTATAGGTTTCCTATAATGGTACACATTGTTACATGTGGTGTAATTTTATTTCTTGAATAGGATGTATGAAATTCTTCACACCCGCACACATTTAAGTACAAAAACAAAGGTTTAATTATACTCCAAATATTTTAGAAATAACCATATTCCACTTTAGTTTCTACTTATTTAGTATATATATTTTTGTCTATAGTTTGTATCTCCAAAAATGATATTGGAAGATTCACTAGGCTCATCATTAATCACACACTGTATAATAGGTTTTGGTCCCTCATTTTACTTACACAATTCCATTATGGTGTATAAGGAGGATTTATTTGGGATAGAATCCAAATCTAAAGTCAACAATCAATAATATACTAATTAAGATATTCTATTCCATGATGTAATATATGTTTGTTAATTTTCATAGCAAGATGGTTCTAAAATGCATTCTTTTATACCTTGAATTTTTCAAAACAATCTGAATTATACTTCATCAAGTTGAAATATCCCTATCTACTAAAATAATCAGTAAAAATTATGATGTATGAGTACCAAACCATTTATTTAACTAGAAATGGTTATAAACATGCATGACTTATAAAAATGTATTTTAGCTCAAATGAATCTAAATATCCATCTTGGTGTAATTTGATAAAATTGTCGTTTTAAACAACCTAATAAGTGATTCAAAAATTTGGTGTGGTGTGGTTCATGTGAACAAGAGTTTTTATGAATTGTGATTACTAGATTCTCATAACCTTACAAATAAATAATTATATTAAAATATTCCTTACCATAACATGTGATTTCTTTATAAAAGATTCAACAATTATTCCCAAACATGAAAATAAATCCTTCTATATCATTTTGGGATATATATATCTATATTATGTTTTTGGTTGTTGAAGGCACAATATAATAATATTATAATACCATGATCATCCCCATTAAAAATATATTGTGGTAGTCCCCAAAAGCCACTACAGCATGTCGGGATCTATTGGACTCTTTTATATTTACCTCACCCAGGCCGTCTTCCAAAATCTACTTGGTTTCTATATTTGAATTAAGAGGTTTGATCCACATACAATATCAAATACCCAATATATATAATTTGATAAATTACAATTGACAACAAACACACTTGATGCTTCACCTTTCCTCTTTGACTAGGTGTATTTTTTCTTCTGAGGTTTGATCCACATACAATATCAAATATCCAATATGTATAATTTGATAAATTACAATTGATAACAAACACACTTGATGCTTCACCTTTCCTCTTTGAATAGGTTTATTTTTTCTTCTGGTGGACCATCTTCCCACATTAAAAGGGGAATCATTATTTCCCCTTTCTCTACCCTTAATATTTCTCTTCTTGGAAGGTATTTTTAATGAATATTTTTACTTAGATCTATTCAACAATACTTCACTTTTATTCTATATAAATATGGAAGGTGTTTCATGCTTCATTTATAACCTAGAGATGTAGAGTAAGAAGATCTAGGATAGACTTCCCTATGTTGTTTATATTGAAATTGTCACAAAATTAAGAGAATCTCTAAGAGAGTGAGGAATAAATAATATCAGTGTATAATTAGTCACAGTACTAAAAAATTTAGTTACTACCATGGGAAAAACCATGGTTATAGATGTATAAACTATAGCTATATCTAATATCCATTTTCAGGTTGTTTCTCATTTTTCCATGGTAATAGGGCTAAATCTTTTTCTATGGTTTAAAACCATGGATACAAACCTATATCCTTGGTTTAAATTTTTGAAATAGACATATAGACAATATTATACTCATATAAATATGTCAATTTCTCTATCCCTCACACATGGTTACTTCTTGTGGCCATGGAAATATATTTAATGTATAGATTCATAGTTTAAACCTTGTAAATTTATTTATTTGCATAATCTATAACCATGGATATATATTAATTTACATGTTTTATAACCAGGGAAACATCTATGTATTCCTATTAGAATAAAAGAGAATCATCTCAGATACTCTTGTAGAAATAATTAATACCCCATAATACATAACAAGTAGTTAAAAAAGCAACAAATGCGTACCAAAATACAGATGAACATTACAAAAATAAGAATAACTATCATCATAATGAAATGAAAATACATAATAAAATTATACATATACCCTAAGAATGCATTTTACATCAAAAATGGGACATAATATCAGTATTAATTATACCATCACAACCGCCATCTCCAACACATACTGTCAGACCACCAATATCATCACCACCTATAGCAACCCTATCCTTTTACACATAACATTACATGATATTAATCATTATTATACAAGAAATAAAAACCATGGATCAATAATTATAGTGTATTTGGAAGACTAAGTACATAATTTAAAAAATAAAATAAACGGTGTTTTTTATTAATCTTTATAATGGTTTCATAACTCCTTTTAATAGACTACATCGATATAACCAAACCTAGAGAACACGTAGAGAAAAAGTCCTAAGTTAAAAGGCTTAATAAGGTAAAAAAATGGGAATAAGGCATAACACACGAGTTTTGATGCTTAATATTACATCATAAAAGGAATGAATCATGAATAATCTTATGAATACATAAGATATAGAACATTGAATCATATGAGCATAGAAAAATAGAAATTTGTATGTAACATATAAAATGACATAAACATTATTTAAGGATAACTACCAAGACTATATAACTTTTTAGAAAATACCATAATGGATTAGGATTACTCATTAATCCAATACAAGATGTCTCATGAGAATAAAAATTAAAAAATGTATTGGAAAAATATCTACATGAACCACTATTAACACATTCATGCATATGTATTCCACATAAATAATGAAACATAAGGAATAAACATAAGTGTTACCCATGTAAAGGAATGTGTATCATAATCAAGTAACAACACATAACCAAAGGGTGTATCATAATGGTATCCATGAAAAAGGTATTAAATAATTTCAAAAAAATCAAAAAAATAATAATAAATCATGAATAATTATTTTCAATGGATTTGAATACATGAAATAGAGTGTTTAACAAACAATAGAAATGAACCAATTTAGAGTGGTTTAAGGGAAAATATTAATGAGTATTCAAAGAGGAAAAAGGAATAATTATGTGCATAAAACTAAAAACGAACTAAAATATTTTATCATTTTAAAATGATATATTTTAAAAACATATTGGTGGTTTAAAATTTTTTAATGAGTTTACCTTAAAATAGGAAAGAAACAGAGAAGTTCCCGTTAATTGGACTTTCTCATCAAGAGGAATTGAGAAAGGAACCATTTATAACATGTATTTCCCCATAAAAGTGGATTGGATTGATCTATATAAATATGCGCTGACTAGAAAAACCAATGTTATAATAATTATATCAGAATAATTAATAAAAAACATGGTTTAACGTGAGAGAGTGTATAGCCCAGAGGAAAATATAGAGGATCAGAGGGATCCCTAAAGTTATACACCAATGCATTCTGAACATTCACTATATATGCTGTATAATAAAATTAAATTCATTGATTATGTAACTAAGAACCTCTTTAATGTTTATTTTATTTATTATAATTTCACTTATGACTATTTCAATTAGTTATAAAGTTCAATTTCATCCTTCCAAGAGCTTTTGTTTTCATGGTTTCGTGGTCGGTTTATTTGTATAAAATTATGGAAGTTCTTATAAAATGGGAGTAATTATCCAGAAGGGGATTATATAGTATTAATACACTTCAAGATGTTTAAATGGCACCATGTATCATTTTTTTCTTATGATGATGATTCATTCAACAAAATGTTAATAATTAATTTTTAGTTTAAATTGGTGGTTTTTTGATAACCATGAACTAGATTCTTTATATTTAATATTGTTTCTATATATTTGTTCCAGAAAATGAGAAAAAGTTATTATATAAATATTAAAATCCAATTTAACCATAATAATGGTTTTATGACAATCCTTGATGGTGGTAATGGAAAATGAAAACTCATCATCCCTGATGGTGGTGAACTAACATATCACAGACAATGTTTTCCTTTTTAGAATAAAAGGTGGTGAGAAGATATTTGATTATGGAAATTACATTAAGATAATAAAATTATATTATATATTTGATACTGGTGTTATCATGATGCTTTGGATAGGGGATTTGATGTTAAGATAATAAAAAAACATTTAAAGAGAAGGATTGAGGATATTAGCACTTGAATGTTGTCTCATTAAGAACATCCTTAGGGCAATTGAGTTTTTTATTTTGTTGGGATCATAGGATATTAGACATAAGGTATAGTATTTGAAAGGTAATTAGATAGAATATTTACAATCTTCAAGGCTTACAATGTCTGAGAAAAAGGGGTGGTATTTATAAGGGGATGAGAGGGTGTTTATTATTATTATATTAATTAGATTATTATTTTGGCTCAAGATTATCAAAAATGTTGATTCATATGACTAAATAAAGTAAATAGATCCTGTTATTTTGAAAAATGGGTTATTAAATCATGAATTAATCATCCATGATATGAAATTTCATGTATTTGGCCTATAATGTTAAATACCGTAAATTACTATATTTTACTATTCATAAAAAAATAAGCTATTTTAGAAAAATACAATAAATTAACCATAACCATTTTATGACATGTCAATTAATAAAATGGAATCCATTTTATGAAAATAAATTTCTTAATTTTAGAAATTTAATTTTTAAATAAAGCCGTCATTTATTCGAAAATACCAATTTTAATATTTCAATCAGTTTTTTGACCCTTTGAAAAATTATTTAATGTATCATAAAATTATATTATAATTATAATAAAAAATAAAATTAATTTATGCATCTATGATAAAAAAAATATGTGTTTTAAATCATTATATTAATTATAAAACTTTAAATAAATATTTATGATTTATAAAAAATAAAAAATAATTTGTTATTTGTAAAGTATTTATTTACATATAAAATGATATAAATATATCATATTTTCATTTATAAGATACCTAAATTTTATATATAATTTCGTAGGTGTGGTTACTATTCTAACCACAAAATTCCTATTATTATTGATCATAATACTATTCCAATTGTTATTTTATTATTCTAATGGTATAAGTTTCATAATTTCAATAAATACCACTTCTTTCATTAAATTTTCATTCACTTATATTTTCCATTAAGTTTTTATATATAATTTCATCATCAAAAAGAATATTTTCTTATTACCATTATGTTTAATTTTAAGAGATTTTTCATGAGTGACGTCATTCTTGTGGATCAAGCATATCAAACGATTTCCATTCTTATTATATTATTATCTATTTTGTGTCCCACTATAATATTTGAAAATATTATTGGTTTATTTTTTTTCTATTGTATTATTATTCATTAATTATAATAATTTTTCATTGGTTTTTTTCTGTGGTGAATGTGTTTTTGGATATAAAAATAGAAATTCCACTGAAAAAATCATGGGTCGTTAAATTATTCCCCCCTTAGGAAATTTTTACCTCGATGTTTTTACAAACTAATGGTAGAAAAGGTGAGGGTATTTCCCCTTCATCACTTCATCTTGTTCTCATGTAATCTATTCATAACTATGGTTTCTCCATAGTACCTTGACCAGGTGAGGGGTCTTGTTACACTAAACCTTGTCTTTATATTTTAAAATCATCAGTGGATACTCCTCATAAGAGAGATTGTTTCCATCTGTACCATTTATGATTTTATTACATATAAGGGATCTAGTATGTACTTGATCAGAATGTATATATGGAAGACATCATGTAATTGATACATGTTTTTTGGAAGTGCAAGTTGATAGGCCATATCTCGGACATGATCTAGAATCTCATAGGGGTTGATTCACCTGGGACTTGGCATTACTTTATTTACAAATCTCATGAACCTCATCCATATAGATATATGTATGAAGAAATTGTCCACACAATAAAACTTTGAGACTTAATGAATATTATATGCATATCTCTTTTATTGACTTTGGACATCCCATATATGCTTTTGGATTGTATTTGATTTTTTTCATTTCTACAACCATTTTAGGACCAATCATCTTACATTCACCAACATGATCACAAAATTCATGTGTTTGACATCTTTTCCCATAAAGGGATTCTTATGGACCCATTGGTCTACTTGATAAGAAATTATTATTCTAAGAGAACTCGAACAACGGTAGATTTTGTTCCCATCGTATTTTAAATTCCATCGAGCATGCTCTCAATATTTCATATAGGGTCTTAATAGTCTACTCATATTGGCCATCAGTTTGTGGGGTGATAATCTATAATGAAATTAAACATTATATTTAGAGAGTGTTGGACAATTTTCTAGAACTTCTAGGAAAATCTCAGTTCATGGTCACATATAGTCGATAATGGTACTCCATATAACCTTACAACTTCTCTAATGTATATCTGTGAATGTTTGTCGAGTGATAAGTCTTCTATAATTTTAATAAAGTGACTGGTCTTTTTAAGATGATTCAAAACAAACTATATTTCATTATTTATTCCTAATTTAAAAGGATGTCATGTAACAAAGTCCACAGTGATGTTTTACAATTTTTATATAGGTATGGGTAATAGTTGCATCACCCCCTTAGACATTTTTCTTTTATACTTTACATGATAACATACAAAACATGTTGGCATTTATTCAGTGATCCTTATTTTCATATTGTCCCACCTATAGTGCTCTCATAGATCTTGATACATTTTCGTGATCCTTAGATTAATAAAGAAGGTTGTGCTATGTTCATCATTTAAAATCTATTTATTTATCTACAAATTGGATGGTACACAGAGTAATGACCCAAATATTATGACTCCTTCTTCTTCATTTTTAAACTATGAGGATTTCTCAATTCTTAAAACTTCCATTGTTTTCTAAATTTTCACATCATTACTTTGATCATCTTTATCTTCTCTAAAAGTGATAATTGACTAATAATTTATAAAAGGAATGATTATATACCATCTTTTTTTATTCTCATATAAATTATTTGAAAGCCTAAGTGGATTGGATCCTTCTCAATTCTCATTATTGGTAAAGTTACAAGATCCTTTATACTTATAACATCATCTAAATTATTTTCTTTACCAAGATGTTAGTGAATTGAGAATGCATAATACTTGATGGTTTCTAACCATTTTTTCTGGTGTATTTTATGCTCCTTCTATGTGAATATATATTTTAGGATATTTTGATCAGTATATATCTCACACTTATTCCCATAGAGATATTTCAACAAGATTTTTAACTCAATGATAACAACAACCAACTCCATATCATGCATTAGATAATTTTTCTCATTAACATTCTAATTCCTTGAGGCATAGGCTATCACTTTATAATTTTTCATCTGTACACTACATAATTCCTTCATTAAAGCATCATGGTATACAAGAAAGTGTTCCCACTTATGGGTAGTGTATGTATTGGTTCCTTGATAAGAGCATTTTTTAACTCTTTGAAGTAGTCTTGGCATTCACTAGTCTAGACAAAATTTACACCCTTACAGGTATTCTTAGTGATCAGGGTTTAAAAGCTTGATAACTTATTCATAAAACATTGTTAATACCTAGATAGTCTAAGGAAACTATGGATCTTAGTTACAGCTATTGGTCTAGTCTACTTATCAATTGAATTTATCTTAGAATAGTCCATTGAAATCCATTTTTATTGATATGATGACACAATAATAATATATACCCCATACAAAACTCCAATTTACTGAATTTATATTATATTTTAACCCTCTGTAAAGTCATTAACATAGTTTTCAAATGATCTTAATATTCCTCCTTGATCTTGGAGTATACCATAATATTATCTATAAAGGCTACTAAAATTTTTCGAGGTAAAATGTAAATAATTTATTCATTAATTCCATGGGAATTATTGGAGAATTAGTGACTCTAAAGAGAATCACTATATACTCATAATTTCCATACCTCGTTAAAAAGGGAGTCTTGAGAACATATTCATTCATTGACTTGAATTAGTGATATCCCATGTGAAGGTCCACCATAAAAAAAATACTTTACTCCATGTAGTTGATTGAAAAATTCATCTACCCATGGTAGTAGATACTTGTTCTTTATCAGGATTTTATTTATTTCACAGCTGTCAATGTTGATGTGAATTGTTCCATCCATGTTCTTAACTAAGAGGACTAGAATACCCCATGGTGAATCACTCATGCATATAAAATACTTGTTCATATTCTCTTGTAACTAATTTTTCAGTTCTTCCAAATCAATCATGGTTATCCTATAAGGAGTATTTTATATAGTTTTAGATCCATGTATAATATCAATTGAGAACTAAACCTCTCTAGTAAGTGGAATAATAGAAAATTATGTAGGGAATACATTAATTTAGTCCATAATAATGGGAAGTTATTTGAGCATGATTATTTACTTTGTATTAATCATTTGAGCTAGATATTATTCATTATAATGAAATAATATCCCTAAATGAAATGATTATTTGGATGGAGATTTATCCTATAACTTACACTTATATAGAATTAGTGGAAGCCTCAGGATGTGAAGAGTGATATACCTTTCCTAACAGTTGATTTTATATTTGTATTAAGATATCCAATACGTGACCAATAGGGAATAAAACTCCACAAAATGATTTAAGATGATATTTTTGCAAATTTTAGTCCAAAACCATTAACCCAGTATTGTTATATATTTTAGATTCGATAATTTCTCCATTCTCTATTCGTAACGAAAACTGAAACTTAATATTTTCAGGTGGTGTTTTAATAGTTCTAGTAATCTTTAAAGATATGAAAGAATGATTAACACCATGATCAAGTAGTATGTTCAATATTATTGAACGAATAACTAGGAAATCTGTCACCATATCATTTTCACATTCCTCCTCAAAAGTAGTTAGATCATATTCTCGTATTTGCAACCATAGAGATTTTTGTTATTGATTGTCTTGAAAAAAATCTTGTTTTAAGGAGTTTTCTCACATAATTACAACGTTCCTTCCAATTTAAATACTTTACTACAACCATAGTGTTGATCCAGACTTTATTTTATTCATTTTCTTTTGTAAAATTCTTCAAATCAGTTTGGAAAATTTATTATGATTAACTTCTCATCCACATTTGAAGTTTCTATTGGTTCACTTTAAATAGTTCCCAGGATGTATATTTCAACACTGTTGATATATTAAATATTGGTTTCTCATTCCTAAATTGGATTTATCTGTTAATCCATCAATATTAAACTTCATTTTCCACTTTTTATCTCTGATCCCACGGGGCCACTGAGATTCACCTCTCTCCATCTCAGACACTTTCACACAACATATAATCTTCTAATATCCCTCAATGTATTTAATCTCAATGTATTTTCATACACCTGGATTTAATCCACTTAATATGGGATAAAACATTACTTTTTGTACATAAAAATCATGAGGCATATCCTGAAATCCTTGTAATATTATTATTGTATGTAATAATGGATTCATCAACCTTTTTCTTTAGTCTAAGGAACTCCCTCTCTAACTTAAGAAGGAGTGTTTGGGAAAATATTTACTAAAAAATATTTGTCGTGAATCCTTTCCAATCCATAGAATCAATTTCCTCCTAAGTTATTGTGTTTTTTATTAGTGTCAACAACTAATCAGGTTGCCCATTAAAATTTTTTACAACCATTATGAAAATATCCTCTTCTGAGAATTAAAGAATAGAGAATATCATATCAATGGATTTAATCCATTGTTACTAAATGAGGGGATCATAAGATCTACTAAATATAAGATTCCATTGACCCAAAAGGGTAAAAACACAAATTTATCATTCTTAGGAGAAAAATGGAGTTCAATATAATCCATGTTTTTATTAATAACTTGATCCCATCGAGCCAATATAATCGCGATGTTATGGGCTCCCATTCCATACATAATTTGTATATTATTAGGGAAATTGTCACACTGAGTATCACATTTTTTATAAGCATAAGTTCTTCTATTTCAAACCATTAACTGAGAAAATAAAATATAAAAAAATTAGAGTTCTTAAATACGTAAATAATAAGAATATAAAAATAGACTTTTAAAATAGAAGAGTAAACTTATAATATAAATATACATCTTATCTTTTGATACACTATGATTTAATACAATTTATCCACAGTGATAGATTTATCCCAAGGTTTTTTAATAATTTTTTCTAGTTTCAATCCCCAAAAATAACAATATTGTTCTTTTGATACCAACAATAGAAATTTGGAAGTGTTTCTAGTGGAATATAATTAATACATATCAGGGAACTCTATTAGTAGATACACCACTTGCATGGGACACACGACTATCCCTAGTGGAATCCCTTTCCTTATGAAGCCCTCCACTAGTGATCCATCCTTTATACAATGCTCACACATGATAATTACCAAGTATTTGATTCCATATTTTCCTCTGATACCAACTATATAGAACCTTTCCTTTAACACATAATATTACATGATATAAAGAATTATTATCCATAAAATAAAAAACAAGGATCGTAAAGTCTAGTGTCTCTATATGAATAGGTACATAATTAGAAGACATGAAACTAAAATAAAACAAATTTTTATTAATATCCATAAATGAGATCATAATTCGCTCTAATATCCTATATCTATATAGGATAATCTAGCGAATAAATAGATAAAATGGATGAGAAAACATTCCAAGTAAGGTAATAAACATGGGAATAAATCATTACACATGATTTAGAAAGAATAAAAGGACAAAAAAATGTTTGGATAAAGAATAAACATATAAAAGAAAAAAATATAGAAAATGGAATCATACGATTGTTCAGATATAGGAATATGGATGAAACGTATAACATGACATAAATATGAGTCAAGGGTTACTTCCAAGACTATATCACATGGTGGACAAAGTCACATTATGGATTTGGATTACACCCTAATCCTATGCATGACTTCTCATGAGACTAAATTTTTTCCAATGAATTGGAGTTTTATCAAGGTGAACCCATCACAACATGTTCATGGATATTTTTTCCACATAGATAATCAGATATAAGGAATAATTATAATGGTTACCCTTGTAAAGTAAAGGGTATCATAATCATGTAATATAAAAAAACCAAAGTGTATATTATAATGATATACATAAAAGAGGGGATTAAATAATTTTTAGAAAACCAAAAAAAATTATAATAGATCATGAATAATGATTTCCAACTAATGTGAATATTTGAACAATAGTTTTTAAGAAACTTTATAAGTGAGCCACTTTTTTGTAGTTTAAGGGAAAATATTAAAGAGGGTTTAAAGAGGAAAAATGCATAATTATTTTTATAAAGCCAGAAACAAACTAAAATACTATTTCATTAAAAAGGATGTATTTTATAAAAATATCGGTTTCTTAAAATAGTTTATTGTGTTTAATTTAATCTGTGCAATAAACAGAGAAGTTACCTTTAATGTGGCTTGCTTATCATGATTAATTGAGAAGGGAACCTTCTAGAATTTGTATTTCACAATAAAAAAGGATGAATGGAACTACATACATCTATATAGAACATATAAAATTTATTTATAAGAATTATATCATGATGATTAATTAATTAATTGTTGTAAATAGAGAGAAAAAATAACCCAAAGGAAAAAATGGTGGTTCGATGGTATCCCTTACATTATATCTCAATGTGTCGTGCACTTACAGTTAATGTATAAGATAATTAAATTAGATCAATTAATTAATTAAATTATAACATGTTATATATATATTATTTATTATAATTTAATTAAGTTCATTTATGACTATTTCAATGAGTTATGAAATTCAATTTTGGTGTTATAGGAGTATTCATTTTCATTGTTTCATGGTTGATTTTCTTTTATAAAATTATGAAACTTATTGTAAAATGGGAGTAATACTCAAAAAGTGAAATTTTATAGTATTTATTCACTTATAAAAGTTTAAATTAGAATATATATAATTTTGTTTTCTGGTATGATGATGATTCATTTGAAAACCATTAATGATAAATGTTTGATTTTTTTTTAGTTTTTCGATCATCAATTTTTTTTCATTTTATTTAATATTATGTCTGTTTATTAGTTCCAGAACATGATCAAAGTTATAATATAAATATTAAAATCTTATATAAATATAATAATGGTTTTATAACTATCCTTGGAGGTGGTAATTGAAAATAAAAACTCATCATACACAAAGGTGGTGAATGGATATATCTTGGATGGTATTTTAATTTTTAGAATAAATAGAGACGAGAAGAGATTTGGTGATCAGTATTCTATTAATATAATATAATTATAGTATATATATTATAATAGATTTATCATGATTATTTTTTCAGGGGAGGTGAGTATAAGATAAGAGAAGAAAAGAAAATAAAAGAGAAGGATTAAGGATTTTACATCTTGAATGTTATCTCCTCGAGAACCTTCTTAAGGGACATTAGTTTTTTCATTTGTCGAGACCACTAGATCTTGTACATGGGAAGTGGCTTATAAAGGGTATTAGTCAGAATATTTACAAGCTATAATGCTAAGAAGCTATGAGATGAAAGGGTGGTATTTAATTGGGAGGAGAGGGGTGTTTTTGATTATTCTATTAATTTATTTATCATTTTTGCTCAAAACTATCAATAGGGTTGATTATTATGAATGAATATAGTAACTATATTTTTATAATTTAAAGAAATGGGTTATTACATAATTAATACATCATCCATGACTCATAAATTCATGAATTTAGCTTATAATGTTAAAATTCATAAATTACCATATTTCACTATTCCAATAAATCTGGTATTTTAGAAAACTCTAAAAACTTCACGCCAAAAACATTTTCAAATTTTTATGTTTCAAAATTGTAATCCATTTAATTAATATGTATTTCTAAATATTATAAATTTAATTTTTAAATAAAATATTTATTTTTTCAAAAAATATTGATTTTTATATTATACTCAATTTTAGGACCCTCTAAAAAATTATTTATCATATCATAAAATAATACCAAAATTATAACAAAATATAATATTAATTTATGAATATATTTTATGAAAATAAATTGTCTTTACAATTATCATATTAATTATAAAATTATAAAAAAATATTTACATTTTATAAAAAATACCAACACTTCATTTATCATTTTTGAAACATTAATTAAATTATACCATGATATAAATATATAATATTTTCATTTATAAGACACCAAAATTTTATTCTTACATTCATAGGTGAAGTTAATAATTTAACAATTGGATTACTATTCTTAATTGTCAAATTACAATTCCAACAGGCAGGTGACTATTCCAATGGTATATGTTTCTTAATTTCTATAAATAACACTTATTTAATTCATTATTCATTAAATTATATTTTACTATAAAATTATATATATAATTTAGTATTCTAAATTTAGATTTTATTATTATTATTAATTTTTATTTCTACATCTTTTTCATGAGTGCGGGTGTTCTGGAGGATCAAGAATATAAAAAATTTCCCATTCCTATTATATTATTTTTTATTTATCATCTTGTTGTAATATTTTTCATTATGATTTATTTATTTTATGACTAATTTATCATTCTTAAGTTATTGTAATAATTGTTTTACTGGGTTCTCTATGTAATGTATTCATTTTATGACGTAAGAATGAAAATTCCATTGATAACTTTTGGGGTAATTAAACTACCTCTTCTCACACCAACAACATCTTAATCGACATTAGAATATGTATTTACACCTATATTAGTGGATGGAGTATATTATTCCTTATAAATAGAACACATAATCATCAAATATGCATAAAAAAACTAATATTGCCTCAGGTGGTAGTTTAGAACAAAAAGTAAATATAGATTTTAATATCTGTTCATTTATCATCTTTTGATGATAAGTGTCTTATTCTATGTTTTGAGTTTCCTATTTAATTTTGAAATTAATTTATTACTATATGACCATAATATAACTAACACGCAAATAAACTCTCTCAAAATACATGTATCTAGATGGTATAATCATTTTCCCATGTGGCCAATGCACCCTTCCATGATGCTCATCTTCTAAAACATGATGTAGATGATCATATAAGATGAAAATTATTGGATATTTTTATTACAATGATTAAAAAGAAATATTTCTATTGATATATAACATAAATTAATATTATAGAATAATTTTTAGAAAGAAATTATAATAAATTTAATGAAATTGAAATACATTAACAATAGTTTCTTATGTTTTTTTATTTACCATGGTATTATATCTATTTTTCATTATTGTAAATAAATGGTAGGGAGAGGAATGAAATCCTAAATATTCATTTTTTTCGAAAACAAATAAATAAAGAAAAATTAGAATATCTATATACATAATTTATAATAATATCCTTATTTTTTGAAAATAGGATGGTTGGGATATTCATTATCTATTTCTTCATTCTAAGAAACTTTTTATATTTCAACTATATATTTATAACATTTTAATTATGTATTAATTTAGTTTTGTGATATTTATTTAATTTATTATTTTATTGTTCCTAAAATATATTTTGATTCTCTATATATAAATAAGGATATTTAATTTTTATTTATTGAATAAGGGATTGAAGTTAATCAATTGATAAATTAAAAATATTCTTAATTTCACCCTCGATCCTTATAGGTTGATAATCATTCAAATAATTCATTATATTGACCATGTTTAAATATTTAATGTAATGAAAAATTTACTATGTATAATAAATCAATGAATAAATAAAATTATAAAATTGTTAATAATTTGAAGAAATGTATGGTAGGTAATTTAAATTGATATGTAATGTAAATTAGAAGATATGTTATAGATCCTTGAAGATGTAGATAAAAACCAACTTCTGTAGAAACATGTCAAAACTTTAGGCAATGAACATAAATTGTATAGACTAAAAACAAATATAGATGGATTATAATTACACTTACAAAGGATGTATTTTCATTATAGGGTTTCTATATGTCATGTTATTTTACTTTAATGACTAAATCACAAATAATTCAGGCACCCATTATTTTTTACATAAAAACAATTAAAATAGGTTCTATTGACCATTTAAAAATAATTTACATTTGTATGAATTATGTAGTCATGGAATCCAAGATATGAGAGGTTTGGGTTTTAGATATATAAAATAATTATAAGATTTTTTATTTATTGTTTAATTATTTTATGTTCACTTTGATCCCAATTATGTTACATTTTATTTTACAGTTATTTCATTTTCTATATTTTTTCTTAGTTCTATTTCATCTACATCTACTCATAAAAATGATTGAACTACACCTCAACTACATTGTTAATATCATATCCATGAGTGGTTAAGGAATTTGAGTTGATGAAATGTATTTTATATAGGGTACAATTTAAATTATATTAATGGTTTTTTAATTTAAGATGATTTAATTATGTTTACTTTAATTTTTTCCTCTTCAATCTCATTATCACTTAATATAAATTTATTAATTTAAAAAATGAAAAAAATTAATGGTGTATCAACAAATGTTTCAATAAAATTATTTCGTTACATGGAAATCCATGATGCTATTAACAATAAATTTTTCTTCCTATACCAAGTTATAACATAGCAGTATTAAATGATTTTTTGAGAATAATTTTCAATTAGTAACTTTTCTCACTAGGTTTTTTTGAGTATAATAAACCATTAATATGAAACATTCAGGTAAGAAATGTTTTAATGAAATATAACAAAGTAAAATACCTATATTTGATGACTATAAAGATGCATTTTTTAATTATTTTTACAATATATATTGATGTTTTTGATAAATTATAGTAATAGTGATATATAAAGGGGTTTAACGGATGCATTATATTGTTCAAAATATATGTCTAATTAGTCTAATGAATTATAAAATGAGTAGCATGGACATGATTTCATGTGTATAATGAATTCAATGTTCTAGTATCATATCGATAATTTGGAAATTTAAATGGTGTTATTTTATCGGGTTCTATGGATTGTTCAACTATTTTTAAGAATTAAAAAATAATGATGTATGTTAATTTTTTTAGAATATATAGCAAAGTGGTTAATAAATCATCATATTAGTAATATACATGTTCTCAAAGTATACGTTATTATACTAAAAGTATATGTCGAATTTATCAAATGAATTATATCATGAGTATTATGGTCATGTCGGAATGTACATAGAGAATTCAATAGTTAAAGATCATATTATTAGTTTTGATATTTAACAAGTGATATTCTATTATGTTTTATGGATTGAAAACCCATTTTGAGGAATGCATCATTTTTATATAAAGATGAATATTTTATTAAGATATTTTCTAGTTTCTCTACGATTATTCTTTTTCATGTAAGAGTTTTTGAAAAATGTTAACAATGAAGTCTAGAAATGTATTATGGTTTTGAAACAAGATCATATTATTAATTTAGTTATTTAGAGGGTGATATTTATCTAGATTTTATGGATTGATTCATTTTCTAATAATATATCATTGTTCAATATTTCAATAATAATAAACTAAAAAATAAATTAAATTAAGTAAACATTCATTTTTTTAATCTAACGATTTTAGAGTAATAAAAAGTGATATTATTAGAATTACAAATGCCTGTTTCATTTTACTAAAATATAATGGGAAACCTACAATGATAATATATTATAGAAGAAATAGTGTGAGGTATAATTCATAACATTGATGAAACTTCATATAGTCATACTTATTTAAGAATATTTATTATGGTTGTTCTATTAGAGAAGTTATAGAATTGAAATATCATATTCAGGATAAGAGTAGAATGGTGAATAAGTGGAAGATAAAAAAAGTATCCATCTTTTGTTGAATAATAAATAGAATGGAATAGTGAATAAAATATTGAAATATGTAGACGAATAAAAAAATATTTATGTTAGAATAAACATGATAATGAGGGAATATGAGAATAAGAATAGTTGTTTCCAAAAAAAATTAAACATCAAAAAATTAAACTAATTTGACACACCAATAAAATATTAAATATAATAAAGCTATTTTTTATTAAATTTATGTTGCATAATTTGAATATTAAATTACATGTGATTTTACATGATCTAGAAGAGCAGTGTGTACAAGAGTGTGAATATATTTCATTTCACTTTTATTTATTTTCATTTTAACATATTTCTACAATAAACCAAAAATTATATAATTACATAAATATAAATAAAAGAGTAAATTTTTAACGTTAAAAATAATTTTAATAGAAATAAATGATTACACACACAATATATATATATATATATTTATATATGGATAATTTCTTTAAAATTATGATTCTTCCAATAACCAAACATCTATCTATCCCATGAAATTGGATAATCAAGAATGACTGATATTTCTTCGATATTGGTGTCAAATATCGCTTTCAAACTAGTATATAATTTATACTTGTATTCTCTCCACATTTCTCCCAACTCCATTAGCCTTCTGGCCCTGGAATTTTTTCCATAATGAAAATTATATAATGGATGCGCTGGGAAAATATTTTCTAACTAAATATTATAAATATATATATATATATATGTATATATATAAAATAGTTAATTGATATTACATACCTAAAACTCTTCCTAATAAATTTATATTAATTGGTCTCCAAATTGCCTCTAAGGAATATCTTGAACCTAGACAATATAATCATGTTTAGGATATGCACCCATAAATCTTTTACATTCCTAATTTTTTTTCCAATGATAATGCTATCCTATTTTAATTGAAATATAATCTTTGTGTGTTGATTCTAGTCTTATGAAATTTTTGTGTGGCCCCATCTTATGGTAATGGATGAAGACAATCCTAAATATTAGTTTTAAATAATAATAAAATAAGATTTTTCTACTTGAAAGCATCCGCTAGGCGCTGAAAAAACTCTATCAGGAGCCATTCACAACCTAATAGAAGTAAAGTTTTTGACACTTGCGGCATTCACGAATCTTTGGTTGGCTATTTCCAGAACCTCTTCTCCAGAGGGTCTCCTTTCATGTCTGCTGAAGTTGAAGAATGTATCAAACCTGTGATCACTGAGGAGATCAACCGAAAGCTCACAAAATATGTGACGAATGATGAGATAAACTAGGATTTGAAGCATATCTACCCCACTAAGGCCCCGGGACTGAATGGTTTTCACACCCTATTTTTTAAACAATACAGTCACATTCTCGGTCCCTACATATATAAAATGATAAAAAAACATCTGGGCTGGGAATACAAGCATGTCCGCCATCAACGAAACTGTCCTCTTCCTCATCCCCAAAATAAAAAAACCCCAAGTGATCCCTAATTTCAGACCGATTAGTCTCTGTAATGTCTTGTATAAGATCTTCTCAAAAATCCTTTTCAATCGGCTGTGTCCTTGGCTTCCTGATATTATTACCGAAAAACAGGGCTCCTTTATGGCCAAGAGGTTGATTGCTGATAATAAAATTGTGGCCCATGAAGTGTTCCACTCTATGAATATTCACTCCACTGCAAAAAGAGGAACCATGGCCTGGAAACTGGATATGACCAAATCCTATGATAAGGTGGAATGGCAATTCCTTAGAGCTCTGATGCTAAGAATGGGCTTCTGAACTAAATGGACAGAAATTGTCATGCACTACATCTCGACCATCTCCTTTAGAATCAAGATTAATGGGGAGCTTACCAGAAGATTCACCCCACCTCGTGGCCTGCACCAGGGAGATCCTCTCTCCCCTTTTCTCTTCATTTTGGTGGCTGATGTTTTCTCTAACCTCATTTCTAGGGCTGCATCCTCTAAGTCTATTCATGGTGAAAAGGTCTTCCGTGAGAGCCCAAAAGTGTCACATCTCTTCTTCGCGGACCACTGCCTCCTTTTCTCCAGAGCCACTGTTTATGAATGTTGGGTGATCATCCAAGCAATCTGGAAATATGAGCATGCGTCCGAACAGTCTATTAATCTTGGAAAATCGGAAATCTTCTTCAGCACAGGGGTGCCTCCTGAAAAGGGATCTGAGCTTTGTGCTTCAGTAGGTATCCATATGGTCGACAAACACCAGAAGTATCTTAGACTCCCTACGGTGATTGGCCGGTCCAAAAAAGAAATCTTTGCAACTCTTGTGGACAGGATTGAGAAAAAAATTCAAGCCTGGACCCCAAAAAAATCTCCAAATATGGCAATGGAACCCTCATTAAATCTATCATTCAGTCTATCCCCAACTACTTTATGTCACTATTTAATCTCCCAAAGGCCATCATTAACCTGATCCATTCACATACTGCCAAATTATGGTGGGGAAACAATGATGGAAGAAATTGACTCCACTGGTTGGCCTGGGAGAAGCTCTGCAAGCCCAAGTCAGAGGGAGGGATGGGATTATAGAATCTTCTTCTGTTCAATGACACTCTGTTGTCCAAGAAAGGATGGAGCCTCCTTAACCGTCCATCATCTTTATGTGCTCGAATTATCCGGTCCAAGTACTTCCCCCACACGAACTTCTGCAGTTCCTCTCTTAGCCCCCACCCTAGCTTCCTCTGGAGAAGTGTTTGGGGGTCCTGAACTCTCCTGGAAAAAGGAATGGGATGGAGGATTCAAAATGGCTCCTCTGTCAACATCTGGACCGATCCCTGGCTTTTTGATAAGGATGGTATGCGATCCAAATCCCCTGCCCAACCTAGTCTGGAAGATGCCATAGTGAACTACCTCTTTTCATACCAGGGTTTGGGATGGTGTGTGGAAAAGATCGAGGAATGGTTTAATGAAAAAGACCAAAGAATTATCCTGAGCATCCACTGGGTCCCTGATACAGGCCCCGACCATCTTTTTTGGACTAATGATTCTTCAGGCGAGTACACGGTGAGATCTGGGTACAGACTGGCTCTTGGCATTCACTCTGGTGACCGTGTTGAGGGACCATGGAAAGTGCTTTGGAAGCTCAACGTCCCCCAAAAAATATGCCAATTTTGGTGGCAGGTCTGCACGGGCACCCTTCCTACAATGAGCCTCCTTGTTTATTGACATATGGCCAGTGGTGATTCATGCCCCTTCTGCCCAAATATTCCTGAAACTCCATGGAATTCCCTCATGCACTGCCCGGGAGCCAAGGAAATTCAAAATAAATGGGTCTCAGCTTCGGATGCTTCACCGGACATTGCCTATAACCTCCCTGATCTTCTGATGCACTGGTGCTCTTCTCTTTCATCGACTCATTTATGCGCTCATTTCACCCTGGCCTGGATCATTTTGGTTCAGCGCAACGATTCGATTTTCCACCATGTCCATCAGCCCCCCGAGTTCTGGATTGAATGAGCCATTTCCTGGATTGAGGGCTGGAAGGACCGCAATGGACAGCTCTTGCCAGGCATTTCCCCCTCCTACCCCCTCATTGGACCCCCCAAAGGGAGGAAGTCTTAAGCTCAATGTGGATGCTTCTCTCCCAAAGGATGGGCCTGTTGCTCTCAGCCTCCTAGCTCAAAATCATCTGGGGTAGATCATTGCAGCAAAATATGAACCACATCATGCCTTCTGGGAACCTGCAGTTGTTGAGGCCTATGTCATTCTTGCAGGGATGATGCTTTCTGTGGAATGTGGATGGGCTGATATCATCATCGAGTTAGACTACCTTTCAGTTATTAATGCCATTCACCACAATGACGCTGGACTTTAGTCCTTTGGCTTCATCTTCAGGAGAATCCACTTCCTGCTCCAAAGCTTCTCTCTCTACTCATTCTCCTTTGCCAAAAGGGAAGGAAATAATGCGTCCCATCAACTGCCAGCCTCAGGCCCCTTTAATGTCAACCAGCTATGGCTGGACAACTTCCCTTCATGGCTCTGCTTATGTACTACTGCTGATATTCGTCATTAATATTATCCCTCTTTCAAAAAAAAAACTATATTAAGATTACAATCTATATTTGATAAAGATAATATTATGGATAGAGGGAAAAACCTTGCGAATAAACCTATACTGATAATGTTGGATATGGATATTGTGGTGGGGTATATGGAGGAGTAGTGCCCTGTATAGTGGATAATGGGAATGGGTAATAAGGATGGATGAGTGTGTGAACACATCCATCATATATAGGTGTTGGGAGAAAATGAAATGGAAAAGGTAGGTATGGAAAATAAAGAAATGATATAATTGGAGGATGAAATCATAGTAATTGAAGAAACATTAAGGGAGGATAAAGTAGATGACCTCAAAGCGATTGAAACAACCTGGTGGTTGGATAAACAGTAGAATCAGTCATAATAGTACCCCCACAATATTTTCAAGCTCCATAGTGAAATCTATTTGCTTCTTCATGAAGGTGGAATAAAATAACATATATGATTAATTAATATTAATGATAAAAATATATATAATATAGAAGGAAATTCTATCCATAAATAAAATATACTCTCATTGGTGATCATAAGAGACATGCTAAAATTCCGAATTTACTACTCATTTCTATTTATTATTATTCTTCAAACTTCTTCATAATATTGCATTCAAATATAGAAATTTGAAAGAATATTCTAAAATAAATAAAAAAAGTAATATAATATAAATTTTTGAATTCATGTTTTAACAATTTATTATTTATGAATGATCTAAAAATTATATAGATAAAGATGTCAAATCCAATTCATATAATGAAAAAACATGTACTCAACTACATATTTTTTTTAAAAATTGATATGGATTTATTATAAAAAAATTATTATGATTCATATTTATGCCAGCCCCAAATAAAAATTAAAATATATAATTCAATATTATATTATTCATAAGTATAACTTAAACTCCTTGAAAAAATTTTATGGACTTTATTACATCATATTTTGTAGAAAATTATTTTATATAATTATTCCATTTTAATTTCTATAAAATTAATTAGAAATTCTGATTGATAACTTATTCATTGTCATTTCTTAATCTCATTGATAATGTGTTTGCAAAAATCCGAAAAATTTATTAGAAAAATTCACTATTTATGAAGGTGAAAAAAACATCATCAAAATAAAGGAGTGGAAAAATAGAAACATTCAAGGGAAAAAATTAAAATGTGAGTATTTACATTTCCATTATATTGTTGATAGTAAAAATTATGGGGAGTATATTTGTAGAAACATTTTTTTCTCACAATGGTGGATATTTTAGTTAAAATCATTTTTAGGTTGAAATAATATAAAGATACATAAGAGGAGAGGCTAAATTGTTTCCATTCAAAAATAAAAAAAGAATCAAAATATTATCCCTCTTTATATTTTATACATTTATGTTATTTTCTCTTCTTTAATTAATTTTATAAATAGAAAAATAGAGAATATGAACACATCAATTTTTACAGTGGTTCAAGGCACAAAGTTTGCCTAGTCCACCCCACAAACATTATCATAATGAGCTTGTGGATTTTCACCAGTAATTACATATAATCACAATTACTTAACCATTGAGTACATGAAGTTGGGAACATTACAATATGGATTTTACATGGACTTTTGTTTCTTTTATTGGGAACAAAAGATCTATATGTTAGTAAGAGAAGATGATACACCACTATGACTAAGTCCGAGGAGCCGATAATCTAATGAATCAATAGAGATTAATTTTATTGAGAAAATAAAATATTATTAATAGTTTCAACATCAACTAATAGAAAATAAAAATATCATTATTCAATGATAAATTTCTTGAAGAAACAAAAAATTTTAAGAGATCCCAATATTAAATGATATTAAATAAAAACAGTAATAGATAAATAAAATGAGTAACAATTAATTTTTAATTTAAACAATATAATATTTAAATTTGTATGTATCTAAAGTGGATCTCTTCAAAAATAATAGATACATTCAGTATTTTTTCATTTTAGTGATTCTGTATTCAATATTATATATCACATCCATAGATTAAAAAAGAAACCACTCTTGGTGTTTTTAAAAGAGAAATTTGGATTAATTTCAGTTAAAACATATCCAATAATATCTTTTAACATATTTTTACCATTTTAAATTTTAAACATTAACATAGATTCATGGTGTCCCATATAATTAAGAATGATTTAATCTATTGAATATAAGACTTTGAATCTTCTATAAAAGATATTTAAAGAGTTATTTACTTCACATGAATCCATTGAAGAGGATGGGTAAAATATCTTTAATTTAAAACTCTATCATTAATCAAGATAAAAGTTGGGTTCCTTCTCATAGTGACAAACATCAAATGTATTGTTGAAAAGATACAATAGTTTTCAAAATTATGGTTGATGAACTATATTCTTGTTCCTCAAATGTAGGGTTTCTTCTAAATATATGGAAATTGATACATACATTTCCAATATCATATGTTTCATGATCTTTACATTTTATTCCAAACATAGGGTTCTGAAACCATATGTTCCTATTTAAAAACAAAGCGTATGAACAATGTTTCCATGATACTTTCAAAAATTTCCATAATAATTAAATAAATAATTTTAATAGATAAATAAGATAAATTTATGAAGAAATATATATATGTATACAACACTTATATTAACATCATTCTTAAAACAAACAAGGGTACTATGAGAATCAAAATCAATAATATTTTTAGATTATTATTGAGATAATATATTCCCCAAAAATATCCTCTTTGTATATAATCACAAAAATAACATAACAAAACATATAAAAATATAGGTAAAGTAAATAGAAATATAATATATTATTATAAAATATGTTTTAAAAAATAAATTTAATGGAATATAAAAAGTTATACCTTCCCAAAAATTATATACCGAGTAATTATTTAAATTCAAATTTTCAACATTTAATTTTTCATTTTCAATATTTAAATTCCCATTTTCCATGATTATGTAATTATAAATAATGTTGTTTTTACCTAATTTTATCCTCCCTTTAGTGATATCAAAAAGAATTTAATTGAAAATTGTTTAAAATGTATTTAAGTTAGTGCATAAATATCAATGAATGTCAATGAGATTGCAATAATATAATGATATTTTTTCTATTATTAGAAATAAAATTAAATAATAATAATAAATATAAATAAACATAATATATAAAATAAAGAAATTAAAATAATTTTTTTTGAGTATAATAAACATTTGGATGAGAAGTTTGAAAAGGTAGGACTGGATAAGGGTAAAGGTTCTTATTCTCATGAGGTGTTAGAAGCCTGAGAATGTTAAAAAATATGATGAACATTCTTTACCTAATCCATAAATCTTTTAAATTTATTATTAAAGATATAATCACATGGTTTAATTTAAATATTTTTTCCTTGAAAATTTTGAAACATTCAATCATATTTAATTTCAAAAAATTGTGAACATTTTCTTTATATTGAAGAAACTATGAGACAATATCACTTATATTATTGAGAATAAATCTTATACCAGGATCATATAATGTTAGTTTCTCAACTATATATGTCTATTTCTCCAAAAACACATTTATAGGGACACTATCACACTGAAGATTTTGAATATGATCATTATAAGAAGCCAAAACACGAGAAATCGATCAAAATCATCTTATTAATTATGGATATGTTTGATGTGTATAATTTGATGATCTAGTTTGATTATAAATACTCCTTAATAATTCAAATATATTTTATAGGAAATACTTTAAATATAAATAATCTATCTTTAATTTTTATTCTACTTTCAAGTTCCCAATCTAATAATCGATTTCCCATTTAAAGACATCAAAATCTCATCTTGAAATTGAATTTTCTCTTAATTTTTCATTTGAACATGTATTGATTTCAATTCTTCTATGGAAATAATGGATATTTTCAAATCCTTGAAATATTTCATGGTATAATCAAGCTCACTTCGAAAGGTTTAATTCTCTTATTTTATATTTTCAATGTTGATGACTAACTCTTCAATTTGATCATTAAGTGAATTAGAAGAATATTATTCCTAATTTCTTGATCATTTTCCTATTTCTATAATAACTAAAGGCTAACCATTATCATTCTTACTAGAAGAGAAAGATACATTTTTAGGAACATCTATATTCTCAGAAGATACATCAGAAGCCTTGTCCATATATTCAGTTATAATAGAGAATATTTGACTTTCATCTAATTCAGTTATTTCAACCACTGTTGGTTGCTATTTCTCACCTTATTAACCAGCTTCCTCTATCTATACTGACTGATAATCTTCTTTCTCATATCTATTTTCAACTTGTTGTTCCATAAGAGTATTTGATACTCCTAAAGACGTTATTTTTACATCTATTTCAATTGTATCAACTTCAGCTTCTAAATTAAGAAATTTAGGTTTTCCTATTTGTCTATGCGGTGTGATAAGAGCCTCATTGTTTTTTCTTCTAATTTTTCTTCAAGATATTGATGACCATTTATTGAAACTTCTAAAATAGATACATCATACCTTAGTCTTGATTATTTTGTTTGGAAAACATCCTCAATTCTATATTCTACAAATTCTTCTACAAAAATTCTTACATATCCAATCGATTTTATTTTTTTGTACTGCACCTGAGCTTTAGCACCAAACTCTTTTTTATCATCAATACCAAAAATATTTAGATTTCATCTAATAGTTCTTCAAAAGATGAATACATTCCTTAAAATTACACCATTATGAATATTATTATGATAAAACCTAGTTTTAACTAGATATCCAAAATCTTATTCTTTAGAAACAAAATATTATAAACAAGCCTTCCGTATGGATAAAATGACATCCTCACCTCTTTATGACAACAATGATCCACATACCATAATATACACCTACTGAAATTAAACTTGTTGTTAGACATAAAATTATATACATATCGGGATAAAGAATATTATGTTACTCCTTAATTCTCAGTAATATTTAAAATTGAGTGAATTTGACCAGTACCTTTTGGTCAACTTCAAGACCCTCTACAAACATTTTTATAATCAGAGTTGAGAAAAAAAATAAAAGACATAATATCTTTAGAATTGTGTTCTTTATCACCTATGGACCAAATATTAATGTAAAAAAGACCTTCATTGAGACATTGAATGGTCTTTTCTATTACAACTAAAGAAACAAAAAATACCATAACATCTATATTGGAAAAATATAATGTCCTCTATTTCAGAAAAACTGAATTGGTTATTTTCATAGAACTCTTTTAGTTCTCTATTAAATACATACACTGTATTTTATTCATTAAAAATTAATTCTAACCCTAGAAAGGATTGATCATTCTTCAACAAAAGACTCATATGATATGGTCATTCAAAATCAACAAAATTGCCTTAAAGAACTCATCTATCTTTTATTACAGATAGTTGGTTCATTTATTGAATTGGTTTACCTTAATTTATAATCATGAAATGTGTGAGGTATATATTCTATGTTTTTTAGGGAAAAAAATTCTATGGAACTTGAAAGGGTTCAAAACTGTGGTTAAGAGTGATAGAGAGATTTAAACAGTTTTGTGGGACATTTGTTTGGTTTCTTGATCCAAATACATTGTGTAATCATTAATTATTTTTTATTTTGAAAATATGTTCTTTAAAAAAAATCTTGATTTATTAAATAACTAGTAAATAAAAAAAATCGTAATAAAAAATTAATTGAAAATTAAATAAATTAATTAATAAAAATTTATTTAAAAGTAAATATTCCTAAATCTCACTTAATAGATTCTAAACTAGTGTTTAGAAGGGGTTTATTGAAAATATCAACAAGTCAACAATCAATATTTATAAATTATAATGTTTTATATAGTTTTTTAGAACATAATATCTTAGAAAATGATGCCTTATATCAATATTATGAGTTCTATAGTTACTTATATAATTTTTTTTTAAATATTTATTGCAGTAGTATTGTTGCATAAAATATGAACATTATTGAGATTAAATAAAAAGTCTAGAAAAGTTTGACTCCTCCAAAACACATGTGGAAAAAAACTGCAAGTAGATATATATTCCACCTGAACTGTTGACATAGAAACTTAATGTTGTTTCTTACATAACCATGAAACTAAGAACTTTCCTAAAGGTGACAAGTTCTTGAAATAATGACCCTCCATTTTAACACATTAATATTACATAAGTTTTGTTGAATAATGAAAACATTATACAAATTGACGCCTAAAGACTATATTAGTTTTGTGCCTTTGGAAACAAGGAAACAAAAATACTAATATATATGAGAGCTACATTATCTCTCACTAGGTTATTCCTGAGTAAAACCATTCTTAGACACATTATACTTAACAAATATCATCATAACCTATGGAAGAAAACATCAAAGGGGTGATATGAGATTCCCAATAAGGGTAAACAAGGGAGACATGTAATCATAAACATGATCATAAGGGTATGATAACGTGATGAAGACATTAGAAGATCATACCCTGCATATCAAAGATAATAAACATGAATCATGTAATAATGCTTGGTAGTTAATAAGACATGAGTCCTAAGGAAATAAAGAACATAATATTTGAAATAACTCCTAAGGAATAAGACCTAGAATTTGTGTCATACACACAAGAATAGAAAATATTATTTCAAGGCTACCTACCAAGAACATTGTAGCATGTTAGGATTGGGCTACACCCCATGTACCTACTTCAAGCTTAAGATAATAAGCCATGTACCATATTAATTTCATGCTTGGGCTACAAAAAATGTGTCCTCTTACTTTCTGGCTTGGGCTAAAACCCGTGTTCCCTCATACTTTTAGGATTCAGTTATAATTCGTGTACCTTCATGATTTCAGGAGTGGGATACAACCCATATACTGTAACGACCCGAAATTTTGAATAAATATTGTTTCCTAATTTCATGTGTTATTTTTTATACTCAAAAAAATGTTTTATTTGATAAACATGATTATAAATAAAATGAGACCATTGGTTTTTGAGTGTTATATGACCATCGGTCAATATGACCACCGTGAACAAAATGTTTTGATTATTGTCTCTAAATTTAAGTAATCTTGGTTAATTATTATAGAAAGAAGATTTGATGGCCTCACCTAGTAGCCTTGGGCCGATCGAAGCCCATATAACAGAGATTGGGAAGGAGGTAGCACCATTGGGCTTTGCTCTGGACCAAATCCAAGCTGAACTTCATCATGTGAAGCTAGAACAGAATCGCCTTCGCGAGAAGTTCAAACTGATAGAAATTACTACTCGGGCAATGTTGACTGAGCCGCCCCAAAATTCTGTCACCCTAGCACACCTTACTCTTAGGTCCTATGCTGGTATTATAAGGGGTTATGTAACGAGACCGTAATTGCCTTGTGTAATCCTTTTTTTAAATAAAAATTTGGATTTCTTCTTATGATGATGTTTATGAATTTTCAAATGACCGGATAAATATTGTATGCATATTTTTGATGAATTCTAGAAAAAGGATATTTTAAAAATGGTTGGGTAAACCTTAAATAATTAAAAATGTGTAATGATTTTCGAAAAATGGTCTTCTACAATTATGTTCAGTACGAAATTTAGAGTCTAATAAGATCAACTTGATTTTTGATGAATAGTAAATTATGAATAGTGATTTTATGATTAGGATTAGTAATATGACCAAATGGATTAGTAATCTCACTTAAAGAAAGTTTTAAAATAATCTAGGCACCTTGATTAAGTAATGTGATTCAATAAAATAGTTAAATAACGGTTTCATTAATTATTATTCAAGTATTAGTTTTTTTCGGGTGAATAGTGTTTTTTAATTAAAAATTTAATTAAAAATAATTAGAAAATTATTTTTATAAAAATGACTTTATTTTTGAACTCAGAGCATCGATATTATGTTATGGTAATTTTTGGGGTTTTTTTCTGAAAAAATGAATTTTCGATGAATAGTGTTTTTATTTAAAAATGAAATTAAAAATATTTAGAATTTTTTTTTTATAAAATGGAGTTCATATTTGTAATCAGAGCGTTGATATTTGGTTAAGGTGAAATTTTGGGATTATTCTGAGAAAGTTGAATTTTTGATGAATAGTGAAAATACAGTTTTTAAGTTAAGGGTGTTTAATGACATCATTTAATGATGTATTAAGTATATATTCAATATGGTCGAATTATGAATAGTAAGATAAGGTGTGAGGTGTCCCATGTGGCCAATACCATGGGAAAATACCATGGGCAAGCCCATGGTTTTGCCAAAACCACTAGTGAGGTGTCCCTTGGCCATTAATGCTTTGTCCCCTCACTTTCCCTATAAATACCCACCCTTTCCTCCCTTAGTTTTCACTCCCAACTCTCCCCCAACGAAGTTCTGGTCTTCTTACCTTCCAAAGAGTCCTCCCAAGGTTCCCCCAAGCCCTCAAGGTCCAATCCTTTGAGTTTCAAGAGTCACATTTTAAGGTAAGGGATCCGACCCCTCTCTTTCTTTTCAAGTGATCTCTTTTATGTCATTCCTTTTATGCTCCATGTTCTTATTTTGGAGGATGTTATTTTATACTCCTCTTACTGCACTTTTTATGTTCATATGATGAAAGACCCCCTCTTAATCTCATCATTACGTTTTAAGAAAGTTTAAGAGGCGCCGTTAGGCTGCCGAATTTTCAAGGGATTCATTCACCTCTCTCTTTTTCAAAGTTCTACTTTCATGTCAAGTCTTTCAAGTTCATTTTTATTATGTTGGGGTATGATCTCTATATTTATCATACTGGTCTTTTATGATCACATGATGAGAGACCCCATTTGATCTCTTCAATTCAGTATTTTGATATCTTAAGTGGCGCCGTTAGGCTGCCGAATTTTTAAGTGGTTCTTCACCCTTCTCGTTTTGAAGTTCTACTTTCATATCAATTCTTTCAAGTACCTTTATATTATGTTGGGGTATGATCTCTATATCTATCATACTGGACTCTTATGTTCATATGATTAGAGACCCTATTTGACCTTGTCAATTCAATTTTGTTGAAGTTTAAGTGATGCTGTTAGGCTGCCGAATTTTCACAAGAGAAATCTTGTGTTGTTTTCTTCCTTTCATGTTCTTCATTTCATATGGTATATTTTCAAATTTCATTACCATGTTCATAAATCCCTTATATTTTGTCCCTCTACTATATTATGGGTCATTTATGAATGTTTTACCCATGTCCCCTCTTTTCTCAATGTTTTCTAAAACCTTGTAACATAGCCGTTATGCTGCAGAATTTTCCCCTCAAAATGCCTCTCTCTTTTCTCAAAAATTATTTTATGTTATAAAGTGAATACTCAAAGCTCTTATTTCTACAAGGGTATTCACATATATATCAAAATGTTCCATTTTAAATTCTGGGATTTACATACATGAGACCCGCTTCCCTTTCCGTGGGTTTAAAGTGCCGTAAAGATCATGTCATTAAAGCAGTTTTTAAAATGTTATGATTATGAAATAAAACCCATTTATTTTATGCTATATGGGTTATTTATGAAATGTTTGATGATGATATATGTGGCTCACATGATAATAAAGGCAAATTTAAGGGTTCGCCCTGATAGCGCTCCAATGCATTGGGTAATGATGTAACCACTAGAGATTACAATTTTCACGATACCTTGGTGAATAACCTTGGTAATTTTCAAATGACACCTTGGAGATGGACCTTGGTGATATGTTCATGATTGTCTATGTTAAATGATATAGCCACATCTTCAAGTTATGAAAAATGTTATTTTTATTATGAAATGCCTCATGATTTCTTTCTCATGCCTTAAAGTTCTTTTCATGTCCTTATTGAAGTATCTCAAGTTCACATGTAAAATGTTCCTCTTGTTTCCCTTACTGGGCCTTCTGCTCACCCTTTCTTTTGATGTATGTCCCCAGGTTATGAGATGCAGTAATGAACCTAGAATGAACTTAAGGAGACGCCTTGCAAGTGTTTAAGAAGAATGCTTTATGTTGTTTTCATGTATTATGTTCCTAGTTTCCAAGACACTAAACCTTAAAGATCCTCAGTTGTGTGTAATGTAATGAAAGTTTATGTTATAAAATGGCGGGATGCTATAGTTGGTATCAAAGGATGGTTTAGTTATTTGTGGAAATTAGGATATGAAAACTCTAGGAGGAACCCTATAGAAAAGTTTAATATAGGAAACCATCCTGGTATTTTGGTGAGTTTTGAGTAAGGGGTTGCCAAGCAAATACATCCCTGTCTGGATACGAGCAGGTAGAGGTGGCTCTGGCACAGATGTACATAGGGGTAAAACCCGAAAACACCGCTTTGAGCTAGACTCGAACGGGAACTGGTACACGACAACGGGCCTTGCTGCACTCTTGGTTACGACACTCCCGAGGGATATGCTTTGGTAAATTCATAAGCTTGATATGAACCATTATTAAAGGAACAAAGATAAAATAAAATAAAGATTCAAATAAGAATATATGATCATGGATAACCTAGATGGGAACCTAGGGGATCACAAGTTAGGGTATACTTTTCTTCTACAAGTTATCCTTATATGCTTTAAGTTCCTTTTCATGATTATTGGTTAAGTATTTAAGCCTCTAATTATACTTTATCTTCTTAGTTAATGGTGGGAAATGGAATAACGTGTCCCAACAACCAATGTGATAGGAAATGCGACAATTTCCATATTAATATGTCAGAGATGATTAGGGGATTAAAAGATGATTATTATTTTGGAAGGCGTTCTCTATTTTGGGGACCCTATATGATCGAGGTAAATAGATTACTATAGTATTTTCATTGAGGAGTAAGGTTGACTTATATTTTGAAGAATTGATGAATTTAAGGTGGACTTATAGTAATTTAGGTTACTTTTGGGAATGATTAACCTATCTTGGGTAAAATATGTTTAGGTTAGCTACTTTTGTTATAAGATGTTAGGAGTGGTTGATGTTGTCTGGAGATGAACAATGAAGTTATTTTGGAAGACTATGTTATTAAATCCTTCTTGTATTTGGGTTTCAATCTTAGTTTGGTTTATTTTGAGGAATTTTAAGGACCGTTATTTATGGAGTGGTCTATGATGAACGTTGGGTAGTACCATGGAACTTTGAAGATTTAAAAGTAGGTTCTATTCCTATGGGATTCTTTCTTTTTGAAGAGTTGTTTTACCTTAACCTTTCTGTTTTTGGGATAATGTTTAAAGATAGAAGAAATAGATAGTTAATCTTTTGTAGATTATGTGATTCTATAGAAGATGATTCTTGTGCTTTTATGAGACCAAGTGTTTTTGAATTCTCATCATTTGGCGAAAAGATTAGTGTTGGTAGGGACTTGTTAAAGGATGAAACTCTACTTGAAGGTAGGTATATTTTCTTATTTTTTTGTTCTATGTAGTAAATGAAATCCTCAAAATTATGAAAAGAAACGAAAAACAAAAATGTTGTTGGTTTACGTTTCCTACTAGGTAATCAAAGACCGTTTACACACATCATAAGTTTGGGATTTTCTCATGGTTAACTTTCTCCTAATCATGTTCTCTATCACTCTCTCTCAGAACTGACCCTTTGTTTTTTCCTCCATGTCCATGTTTTCCTACATGGAACCCGAGTGTGGGTTAACTCGGGTGGCCTTTGTACTTCCTTTTCATTCTTTTAAAGTAATGGTGTTACTGACTCTTTTTCCGATGTGGGACTTTCAATGATATTTCAAAACCCAATTTAAAAAAAATTGCGAGGACGCAATTTCTTAAGGGGGGAAGATTGTAACGACCCGAAATTTTGAATAAATCTTGTTTCCTAATTTCATGTGTTATTTTTTATACTCAAAAAAATGTTTTATTTGATAAACATGATTAGAAATAAAATGAGACCATTGGTTTTTGAGTTTTATATGACCATCGGTCAATATGACCACCGTGAACAAAATGTTTTGATTATTGTCTCTAAATTTAAGTAATCTTGGTTAATTATTATAGAAAGAAGATTTGATGGCCTCACCTAGTAGCCTTGGGCCGATCGAAGCCCATCTAACAGAGATTGGGAAGGAGGTAGCACCATTGGGCTTTGCTCTGGACCAAATCCAAGCTGAACTTCATCATGTGAAGCTAGAACGGAATCGCCTTCGCGAGAAGTTCAAACTGATAGAAATTACTACTCGGGCAATGTTGACTGAGCCGCCCCAAAATTCTATCACCCTAGCACACCTTACTCTTAGGTCCTATGCTGGTATTATAAGGGGTTATGTAACGAGACCGTAATTGCCTTGTGTAATCCTTTTTTTAAATAAAAATTTGGATTTCTTCTTATGATGATGTTTATGAATTTTCAAATGACCGGATAAATATTGTATGCATATTTTTGATGAATTCTAGAAAAAGGATATTTTAAAAATGGTTGGTTAAACCTTAAATAATTAAAAATGTGTAATGATTTTCGAAAAATGGTCTTCTACAATTATGTTCAGTACGAAATTTAGAGTCTAATAAGATCAACTTGATTTTTGATGAATAGTAAATTATGAATAGTGATTTTATGATTAGGATTAGTAATATGACCAAATGGATTAGTAATCTCACTTAAAGAAAGTTTTAAAATAATCTAGGCACCTTGATTAAGTAATGTGATTCAATAAAATAGTTAAATAACAGTTTCATTAATTATTATTCAAGTATTAGTTTTTTTCGGGTGAATAGTGTTTTTTAATTAAAAATTTAATTAAAAATAATTAGAAAATTATTTTTATAAAAATGACTTTATTTTTGAACTCAGAGCATCGATATTATGTTATGGTAATTTTTGGGGTTTTTTTCTGAAAAAATGAATTTTCGATGAATAGCGTTTTTATTTAAAAATGAAATTAAAAATATTTAGAAAATTATTTTTATAAAATGGAGTTCATATTTGTAATCAGAGCGTTGATATTTGGTTAAGGTGAAATTTTGGGATTATTCTGAGAAAGTTGAATTTTTGATGAATAGTGAAAATACAGTTTTTAAGTTAAGGGTGTTTAATGACATCATTTAATGATGTATTAAGTATATATTCAATATGGTCGAATTATGAATAGTAAGATAAGGTGTGAGGTGTCCCAAGTGGCCAATACCATGGGCAAATACCATGGGCAAACCCATGGTTTTGCCAAAACCACTAGTGAGGTGTCCCTTGGCCATTAATGCTTTGTCCCCTCACTTTCCCTATAAATACCCACCCTTTCCTCCCTTACTTTTCACTCCCAACTCTCCCCCAAAGAAGTTCTGGTCTTCTTACCTTCCAAAGAGTCCTCCCAAGGTTCCCCCAAACCCTCAAGGTCCAATCCTTTGAGTTTCAAGAGTCACATTTTAAGGTAAGGGATCCGACCCCTCTCTTTCTTTTCAAGTGATCTCTTTTATGTCATTCCTTTTATGCTCCATGTTCTTATTTTGGAGGATGTTCTTTTATACTCCTCTTACTGCCCTTTTTATGTTCATATGATGAAAGACCCCCTCTTAATCTCATCATTACGTTTTAAGAAAGTTTAAGAGGCGCCGTTAGGCTGCCGAATTTTCAAGGGATTCATTCACCTCTCTCTTTTTCAAAGTTCTACTTTCATGTCAAATCTTTCAAGTTCATTTTTATTATGTTGGGGTATGATCTCTATATTTATCATACTGGTATTTTATGATCACATGATGAGAGACCCCATTTTATCTCTTCAATTCAGTATTTTGATATCTTAAGTGGCGCCGTTAGGCTGCCGAATTTTTAAGTGGTTCTTCACCCTTCTCGTTTTGAAGTTCTACTTTCATGTCAATTCTTTCAAGTACCTTTATATTATGTTGGGGTATGATCTCTATATCTATCATACTGGACTCTTATGTTCATATGATTAGAGACCCTATTTGACCTTGTCAATTCAATTTTGTTGAAGTTTAAGTGATGCTGTTAGGCTGCCGAATTTTCACAAGAGAAATCTTGTTTTGTTTTCTTCCTTTCATGTTCTTCATTTCATATGGTATATTTTCAAATTTCATTACCATGTTCATAAATCCCTTATATTTTGTCCCTCTACTGTATGATGGGTCATTTATGAATGTTTGACCCATGTCCCCTCTTTTCTCAATGTTTTCTAAAACCTTGTAACATAGCCGTTATGCTGCAGAATTTTCCCCTCAAAATGCCTCTCTCTTTTCTCAAAAATTATTTTATGTTATAAAGTGAATACTCAAAGCTCTTATTTCTACAAGGGTATTCACATATATATAAAAATGTTCCATTTTAAATTCTGGGATTTACATACATGATACCCGCTTCCCTTTCCATGGGTTTAAAGTGCCGTAAAGATCATGTCATTAAAGCAGTTTTTAAAATGTTATGATTATGAAATAAAACCCATTTATTTTATGCTATATGGGTTATTTATGAAATGTTTGATGATGACATATGTGGCTCACATGATAATAAAGGAAAATTTAAGGGTGCGCCCTGATAGCGCTCCAATGCATTGGGTAATGATGTAACCACTAGAGATTACAATTTTCACGATACCTTGGTGAATAACCTTGGTAATTTTCAAATGACACCTTGGAGATGGACCTTGGTGATATGTTCATGATTGTCTATGTTAAATGATATAGCCACATCTTCAAGTTATGAAAAATGTTATTTTTATTATGAAATGCCTCATGATTTCTTTCTCATGCCTTAAAGTTCTTTTCATGTCCTTATTGAAGTATCTCAAGTTCACATGTAAAATGTTCCTCTTGTTTCCCTTACTGGGCCTTCTGCTCACCCTTTCTTTTGATGTATGTCCCCAGGTTATGAGATGCAGTAATGAACCTAGAATGAACTTAAGGAGACGCCTTGCAAGTGTTTAAGAAGAATGCTTTATGTTGTTTTCATGTATTATGTTCCTGGTTTCCAAGACACTAAACCTTAAAGATCCTCAGTTGTGTGTAATGTAATGAAAGTTTATGTTATAAAATGGCGGGATGCTATATATACCCTCATACTTTTAGGTCTGAGATACAAGGTGTGTACATTTTGAGATCATATACAACATATCATTACCCAATTCATTGGGTGGAGATATAGGTACCACCCATCACATAATAAAATCATACCTATATGTGTTACAAAGGATTCATCATATGACGGCCCATGAAAATAGATGGGTTCTGTAAACATTCAATAATAGCACATGAAATAAAGTTATTATCATTTACATTTCATCACATCAAATCCCATGTAAAATAGATAGGTTTCATGACCCCTTCATCAAAGCATAACTAGTGAAAAGAAGAGGGATTCAAAATCAAATAATTCCTGGAAGAGAAACAAGTGTCTCATGAATTTTTCCTTCAAAACATAAACCATTTAAGAAATAATATGAATGGATACTTCAGATAATTTCCTATAATATCTTGAGTAACATCAATGTATGTGAACACAGATGTAGAATAACTTGGAATGATATTTTTGAAAACATTTCTCCATGAAAATATCCTTTCATATTTTGAAAATTATTTTTAAAACATAAAACCTTTTGAAAACTATTTTCTTGAAAATAAAGTTGAAAACATATAAAGAAAGCACGAAAATTTTTTATAACTACTTTCCTTTAAAACATATAAAAGGAGCTTAAAGATATTTTGAAAAACCTTTTCCTTGAAGAATTATATAATAACCTATAAAATATTTTTAAAACCATAAACCTTGAAAGCTTATAAAATAATTCTTAAAAATTTTGATAATCATTTTCCTTGGAATCTTATAAAATGTGCTTGAAAACATTTTCAACAAATATCTCCTCAAAATTACTTTCAAAACATATAAAGAAATATTGAAAATATTTTTAAAACCATTTCATTGAAAATTAATTTTAAAAAAAATTCTTAAAAATTATCCTTTTAAACATGAAAAGAAAGATTCATAGAAATGATGGTGGGTAAATACCAACATGTCAAATGTGGAAAAAAGAACATTTTCTTTGAACAGTAAAAAGGGTAGAAAAATTCCTTATTCAGAAAGAAATAATAAGATTCCTTTGAAAACATTGGTAAAAGAAAAAAATGGGTAAAAATGTATTTTAATGATTATATAAGAATAATAAAAAATTCTTTGAAACCCTTTTTAGAAAACATGGTTTTGAAGGGGCAATGATTTTTGACCAAAGAGAGGGAAAAGTTGTGCTTTCCTAAAAACACATTTTTAACTATATTATGTAGCAATGAGTTGAATAATGGTATCAATACATGAATATATCGTTAATATTATGAGGATAAAAAGTTTCATGAATATTTTTGGGAGATGGATCATAATATTTCATCAAAGAATTATATACACGAACAATCTCAATAAGGTATGAGATTGTTTCAATAAACTCTTATCTCATGGTAACTTTGAACCATACAATCTATATAAGAATATTAAATTACATAAATCTAAAAAAACATAAAATGAATGAGATTCATGATAAAACATTTCAAAGGCAGTATATACACATCATGTAAAAATATTGGTGCATAACATTGTGTGTGACTCAAAGAAGGAAAATAGAGAAAAAATTTCATTACCGATTTGGTAACTTTTGAAACATACACTACGAGAGAAATTGATATATATGATAATGTACTAGCTAGAGGTAAGGACTTCGTCACAAATAGTTCACAGGGTGGGACTATTTTCCATCAACCCCTCTTCTCGCTGCAAAAGGTTGGGCTCGAGTTGCACGCCAAACCGGAGGAAGGGTATTTGCGATGGGTATAAAAGCCCGTCGTAAATAAAAACGATGTTTTTTACTATTTGCGATGAGATTTATCTCTCATCACAAATAGTATGTCAACCGGTTGGTATTTGGGACGAGACTCGTCGCAAATAACTTTTTATCCACTACCCAAAATTAATAGGGGGTCAACATTTTTGACGGGTCCCATCATAAATGATACCATCATAAATAATCTTTACTATGTATTTCATCATCTGTTTTTTCTAATTCCACTCCTTTATCTACCCCTCTTTCCCTCTCTACTTTCATTTTAAAAAAAACCTTTTCAAAGTTTAAACTTTTAAATCAGAGTAAAATTCATGGATTATATCCTATGAAAGATTCAGTTTTAAGGTATTTATCTATTTATTTTATTTTTCAGTTAATTAAATTGGTTTTATATTAGTTATAATTATTGTTAATTATGTGAAATTAAATTAAATAAGAGTTACATAGTTTTATTTATTATTATTTTAAATAACGACATCTGATTAGTATTAATAGGATAATTAATTGTTATTATATTGATTATTATTAATTAGTTGTAATTATTATTAATTAGAAAAATTATTAAAATGTTGTCACAATTAGAAATATTTAGTAACAATTAGCGATAATCAGTAATAAATTAGAATAAATATTTATAAATAGTAATAAATAGTAATAATTTCGGATAATTATAAGTAATTAGTAGTAACTAGTAGAAATTAGAATAATTAGCGAGAATAAGTAATAATTAGCGGTAATTAGAAATAAAATATAATAATTACTAATAAATTTTAATAATTAATCATAATTAGTAATAAATAGTAATAAATAGTAATAAATTTTAACAATTAGTAATAAATTGTAAATTTTTTAGTTATTATTAATAAATTGTAATAAATTGTAATAAATTATAATAATTTCTAATAATTATTAATAATTAGAAATATTTAGTAAAAATTAGTAATAATTAGTAATAAATTTTAATTATTAGTAATTATTAGTAATAAATAATAATAATTATAGGTAGCGGTAGTCCACACTTCGTCAAACGAAATTATTATATTTTACTAAAAATTGAAAGTATAAAGATATTTTTTGTAAAATAATTATTGAAGATTAATTAAATATTAAGTATCATATATATCATATATAAATATTTTTTCCATAATAATTTCTACCATGAGAGGTGGTAAAAAAGAATGAATAATCATCATTTATTGAGGCAGTAGTTTGCCGTACCCAAAAATAATATGTCTGTTACCCATTAGAGGGAGGTGTTTGTAAGTGTTGGTAGAACCATAACCATAAATATATCTCATTATACTTATGGTACTTTTTTATTGTATAATAATATAATAATGAGATTTTAGGGGGTGGAGAAAGAAAATAAAAGAAAGGAGCTTGAGGGAGGGTGTTACCTCTTAATCAGGTACATCTTTTTAGTTTTCCCTAAAGGGATTCCCTGGAAAGCTTTTTGAAAAAGTGGAGCCTAAAATGAAGAATTGAGGGTTTTGGTAAGTTTATTGGGAAGATATTGGGCTAACATATGTGGTTTGAGTGGTATTAAGTAGAGGGAGATTTGGTGGACTTTTATAGACAAGGGAACAAACACATTAGGCAATTTTTAGATCTAGTTAGGTGCACCCACATATTTAACTAAAAAAAGTCCTAAAAACCAACCAAACAAAATAATATAAGGTTTATGGAAGTAATAGTCCCAATATATTGCTGTTTTATAGGTGGATAAGTCATTTGGGCACTTACATTTAGGGTTTTCCCCTTATTAAGCTTAGTTTTACCTTAATCGTTCTAATTAATTTTAATTACTTTCACTAAGAATTTATTTTCAAAAACTATGTTGAAATTATTAGACAATATAAATTTTGTGGGTTAAAAATAGGGAATACATATTTCCAAATTCCAAACATAGGATTGTAAGAAATTAATTTAAAATTAATCCTGTAGAAGGGACGACAATGCAGGTTTTTAAAGTAAAAACTTCAAATAATTATCTGTGTTATTGTATTCAATTTCAATTGAAATTTATCCCAATTAAATATTTCTATTTGATTGATAAAATATTATCAATTTTATATTTCAACACAATTAAAAATACAATTTAACCTTATTAACTAATTATATGAAGAAACAGTTTTGAATTAAAATTCAGTATTTTTACAATTCATTTAAAAATGAAACCTTTTAGAAAAATACCAAAAATTTATCCTAACAAAAATATTATGTTTCTATTTTAAACATGAATTTTATTTTTACATATTGAATATATTGAAGTTAAAAAATTAGTATCTAAATTGGGTTCTCCATTAAATGGTAGTAAAACTGCCATTTTAAAAATATCGGTTTTTGATCCCAAAGTTGGTTTTGTTCTTGTATTATGTATATCAAATATATTAAATAAATATCTCAAATATTTTATTTACTATAAAACATATAAATTAAATTTATATTACTCACTAATTTTAATTAATTTAATTTATTATGTAAAATATCTTTGTGAGCATAATAACATTTCACTTTATATTCAATATGTTTTCATAATAATTTGTTATTAATTAGTAACCTATGAATTCATATTATATTTGTGTAAACCATATATATTTATAAATTAGTTAATACTATTCATAATCTTTAATTTAATATCTAGTTTAAATATTATCATGTTAAATAATAAAATTTTAATAATATATTATTATTTGGTAAAACTAGGTCTTGTGTTTTACATAAGACATCGAGGAAATTCATTGTTGTGTGTAGTGAAAGCTAAGATTGGTGTTCCATGTAGATCAAGATAAAAATTTTGTTGTGTTTGGTGCACGATTAACTTGGTATTTCATATAACACAATCCAAACAAAGTTCTTTATTATAAAATAAACTATTTTCAATTTTGCGTGAAATAAAAAATATCAAAAATGTTAAATTAATTTAAAGAAAAATAATTCAAAAAATCTCGGTGTGTTATATTCTACACCCCTTAAAATTAATTTCTCCCATGAAATTATTCTAGGTTATAAAGGTTTTAATAATTGAATGTTTCATTCATAGAAACCCACATTGTAAAAATTAATAATAAAACTTCCTCTAAAAATGTAATGTTGGAACCATAATGATTACCCAAAGTAAAATATATCTAGTTTTCCACATAAGAGATCATAAGATGGAAGTGAAAATATTGACATGAAATAGAAGTATGTCCATCATGTTTTGATTGAGAGTGATATAGAGTAAATTTAGGAGAAAGTGAAAAATCAAAAAGCCATCAATATGTGACGACCTAAAGGACCATCTGATCCATCAGAAATAAAGGTACTAAGATACCATTTTTGGTTTAAAGATACATTTTCCTAAAGTTGAAGAACTTTCATGAAATGATATACTTTCATGATTTCAGGAAATCCTCACCCTCTATTGTTATTTGATCCACTATACCTATTTATCTGAAAACTAAGGAGAATATTTCATCCTTGAATAACTAAGTGATCATGAGATCCATGATATTCCATCCCATTTTCCATCTGTTATAATCAATTAAAATTTGTTAAAAAAAGTTTATTCAATATGTATAAATCCTCATGTAGTAAGACATTAGATAAATCTCACAAAAATAAGCTAAATATTTACATAATCCTTTCAATAAATGGATAAACTTGTAGCTCTTTCGAGAGAAAAAAATACAAGAAATTAGAAAGAAGGTCACGATATCATCTTAACATTGATCCCTCATAAATAATAAGGTAGATCTTGGTTTTCACATTCCAAAAAAATTAATACTATCATCAATAATTCTTTTGAAATAAGGCAATGACCTGAATTACCATAATTACTTATTAAAAACATACATATTTCCTTATTCCAATGATTATTGGATACATTATTCAAATACAAGATGTTTTTAACTTCATCCTTGATGACATATACCACTTTTACAAAAAAAAATTAGGGTAATTCGTACTATCCAATTTATTTATTCATATCCAACATATCCATGAATAATTATCTCAATGTCCGGCCTAGAACATCTTATCAGAGTTGTTACTATGAATTATATCTGTTCTAGGACCACATAAACTTGTTTTATCTTGACAGGGATTCATTTCTTGGAAACCACTTACTCTATCCAGTTCCAAAATTCCAAGACATTTCAGTATATTTTAATTTTCTTTAGACTTATCCATTGAAATTCCCTTAGGGTTCTCAGTACGGATTTATCATTCTAGCTTCGAAAGGTTAACCAAACCTTTTGTATGATACTAACTATAAAGACCCAATATTTTAATATATTAATATTATATAAATTTTGTGTAATACATAAATAATTATTCAAATATACTCCCAAAGACTATATTAGCTTATTTCCTTTGAAAATATGGAATCATAAAAACTGATATATAAGTGATCTACATTATCTCCCAATATGTTATTCATGATTATAACACTTGTTAGACACATTATACATAATAAATATCTTTATAACCTTAGTAATAAAAAAAAATTGGTGAGCTTAGATTCTCAGTTAGGGTAAAAAAGGGAGACATGTAAACATAATCATGAGCATATGGGTACGATAACTTGATGAAGACATTAGATTATTATACCCTTTATATCAATGATAATAAAAATGAATCGTGTAATAAATATTAGTATTTAATAAGACATGAATGATAAAATAATAAAGAACATAATCCACGAAATATCTACTAAGGAATAAGACATAGAATTTTGGGAATATACATAAGAATAGAAAATCTTATGTCAAGGCTACCAACTAAGACCTTTGTAACATGTTAGGCTTGGGATACGACCTGTGTACCTTCCATGAGCTTACCGATAACAACCCATGTAACATATTGACTTTATGATTATGCTACAATAAATGTTCCCTCTTACCATTAGTCTTGGGATACAACCCTTGTGCCCTTTTATATTCAGGCTTGGGCTATAACCCATGTATATTTTTTCAGGATTGGTCTATAACCTATGTACCCTAATACTTTTAGGATTAGGCTAAAAACCATTTAAAAATTGAGACCATATTCAACATGTCATTACCCAATGAATTGGAGGGAGATATAGGCCTCACACATCATATAATAAATTCATACCAACATGTGTCATAAAAGATTCATAAAATCCTATGCCATGAAAAGAGATGGGTTTTATAAACATCAAATCAAAACCATGAAATGAAATGGGTATTATTAAAATTTCATCAAAACATAACCAATGGAAAATATAGTTTTATACTAACCATTTCATTGAATCATAACCCATAAAAAGAAGTGGGTTTCAAAAGCATATAACCCATTGAAAAGAAACATGTGTCATCAGATTTATTCCTTCAAAAAATAAACCATTCAAAAAATTATTTGTGTGGAACATTTGGATCATTTTGTGCAAGTTCATGAGTAACATAAAAAGATGTAATCTTAGATGTATAATGAATTGGAATGATATTTTGAAAACCTTTCATGAGGAAAATATTTTTTCCTCTTTGGAAAATGATTTTAAAACAAAAAACTTTTTGAAACACATTTTCTTGGAAATAAACTTTAAAAAATATAAAGAAATCATGAAAATATTTTTAAAACCATTTCCATGAAAAATTATTGAATGATCATAAAACAATTTCAAAACCATGTTTCTTTAAATCATTTAAAATAATATTGAAAACATTTTGAGAAAAGATACCTTGAAACTTATCAAAATATCTTGAAAAAAACATTGAAAGCAATTTCCTTGAAAAATAATTTGAGAATGTATAGAAAAATCATGAAAATGTGTTGATAAAAATTCCTTTAAAAATTATTTTTGTAAAACTTTTCTTAAGAATTATCCATTTAAAAATATAATGTAATCTTCATAGAAATTATGATAGGTAAATCTATGTATTTCGTACGAGGTAAAAAGAACATTCCTTTTGCATGTGAAAAAGGGTAGAAAAATGCCTTGTTCAGAAAGCAACAAGAAGATTCATTTAAAAAAATTGATAAAATAAAAAGGGCAAATATTTAAATTAAATATTATGGGATAATATTATAATATTATTGGAATCCCTTTTTAGAAAACTTTTTTTTAAAGTAACACAAATTTATGATCGAACAGAGGTCAATGTCAGGATTTCATAAAAAACAATTGTGGAAATTTTATATACCAAAGAGTAAAATAATGGTACCAATACATTAATATATCAGGAATATCCATAGGGGAATAAACTCTAAGAATTTTATTTAGATATAAATTATATTATTTCATTAAAGGAAGAATAAGCATAAACAATCTTGATAATCCATGAGATTGTTTCAATAAACTCTTACCACTTGGAAACATAGAACCATAACACCCATGTAAGAAAATGAATTAAAATGAATAAAAAATATAATTAAAATAAGTAGATTCATGATATAATATTTTATAGGTTGTATACAAACCTCAAGGAAAAATATAGGTGTATAACATGACATGAATCTCAAAGAAGGAAAATTGAGACAAAATTAATTTACAGATTTGGAAACTTTTGAAACATAAACCCCAGGAAAGTAAGTTTATCAAATAGATATATAAAAAATCCATAAATTTAAGAGTAATAATATTACAATTCATAAATTGGTATTATAGACACCACAAAAAATAATGGGTGGTGAATAAAGCATTTATCTCATAGAAATAAAAATTGAGATGAAATTCCCTTACCCTGTGTGTTGACTTTTGTTGTACTCATACGAACCTCATGTATAATAAATATAATTTTCTTATTCATCTAAAAAAATCATATTCGTATATATAATACCATATATAGATTTATTATGAACTTATATTACCCTATTTTTTATAAAAGTGGTGACACGAATTGGTCAACCAATTGATGCCCCAAGGAATGTTATTAAATGAAAAAAATGCTACAAAACAAGAACGAGGTGTTAATAGCATACACCAGCAAGGGATTTTGGGGTATACAAGTTTATTATTAAAATAAAAAAATATTATGTTTTATAAAACATTTCTTAGTCATGTCATCAATTTATCAAAAACATTCTCCAAATAGGGAATAAGTCGTTGCATGTTGAGGGAACCACAAAAAACTTTGACACCAAGGGGAATGTATAAATATATATGTTTTAAAATAATTAAAAAATACTAAATACATAATAAGTATCATAAATTTAATATATAAACATAGTTTCTATCATAATTCCCACCATGATAGGGGTAATAGAAGAATGAACAATCATTGTTTCATGAGGTGGTAATTCGTCATACACGTAAAGAATGTGTTCGTTACCCATTAGATAGAGGTGTATATAAGTTTTGGTTGAACCCTTATCATAAAAACATCTCATTATATTTATGATTATGATTTGTTTTATAATAATGGAATAAATGGATTTGAGGGGATGAAGAAATAAAATAAAAGAAATGATCTTGAGAGAGGGTGTCACCTCTTAATCAGGTAAATCCTTTTGTTTTTCACTAAAGGGATTACACTGAAGGATTTATGACCAAAGGGAGGATCTAAGGAGGAAATTAGGGTTATTGGGAATTGTAATGGATAGATATTTCAATATCCTAATTGTTTTGATATGTGTTAAGAAGAGGGAGATATGGTGGCCTTTTATAGGGAAGGAAAAGGACACACTTGGCATTTTTGAGAATAAGTTATATGTACCCACTTTTTTACCAAAAAAAGGCATTCAGATTGAAAAAACACCATTGATGAAAGGCTTATTAGTTTAATAGTTCCAGAAAATGGGTGTCGTAAAAGATTATATGTCATTTTGGACTGTAAGTATTAGGTTTATTTCCCTCTTAAGCATAATTTTACCTTAATCGATGCAATTAATTTTAATTACATTCACTAATATTTTTTTGTCAAAAAATATGTTGAACTTATTATACATTATATATTATTATGATTCATAATATGGAATCTATTTTTTCAAATTCCAAACCTAGGTGTGGAATAAATTCAATTAAAATTAATCCTGCGTATGGGATGACAACGCAGGTTCTTAATGTTAAAATGTCTAAATGTTATGTTTTTATAGTCATTTTCAAAGAGAAATTGATTCCAATGACCTAAATTAGATTAATTGATAAAAATATTATCTAATTAAACTTTTTAGAAAAATTAAATATAATTTGAACTTAAAAATAAATTATATAAAAAAGTTGTTTTGAATTAATAATCAGTATTTTTAACTATTCATTAAGAAATAAACCCTTATAGAAAACTACCAAAATATTATCCTAACCTAATTTTTATCTTTATATTTCAAGTTTCATGTTTCTTTTTTCATGTTTAATCTATAAAAATTCTAAATATTTTTATTCAAAATGGGTTCTCTATTAAAAGGCGGTAAAACTACATTTACAAAAATATAAGGTTTTAAGCATAAAATTGATGTTATTATTATATCATGTCTATGGAATATATTTAATGAATATAAAAAATAATTTATTGAATATATAACATATATACTACATTAATATTACTCAAAATTTTTAATTAATTCATTATATTATGGTAAAACATCTTTTTGAACAAATTAATATTCCCTTTATATTCAATTGGTTTTTATATTCATTTATAATTATTTAGTAACCTATGAATTCGTATTATATTTTTTGAAAACCATATATTTTCATAAATGTTTTAATAATATTCAAAAAAAGATAATTTAACAGCAATTTTTTATCTTATTATATTAAATAAAAACATTTATATAGTGTATTATTGTTCAGTAAAACTAGGTCTTCCGTGTTACGCAAGTCATCAAGAAATGTACATAATGCATGTAATGTAACATAACCTCAATTTCCTGTATATATAAAGATAAAATTCATGTTTTGTGTGGTGAAATAGTTACTTGGTGTTTGGTATGATGAAATCCAAAGTTATTTATTTAATAAAAAAATCATTTTTAGTTTTGCGTGAAATAAAAAATATCAAAAAGGTTTAATTACTTCAAAAAAATGTAATTCACAAAATCTCAGGTTGTAAAAACTGATATACATTTTGTAGATAATATAAAACCACAAAAGAAACTTTTTAATTTGAGATTAAATTAAAATAATATGTTTTTGAGTAAATTAAATATTGAAAAATAGTTCCCTTTATATTTCTGAAAATTATTTTAAAAGTATTAGGATGGGATTATTTTATATTTAACAGAAATCTAGCACATAGAAAAATAGAAAACATAATTCATGGTATTCAATAAGTATGATATAATAAACTATGAACAATTACTAAATATAACTTATTATAGAATGGTTTTACAGTTTCATCTAAATCATTTTTTATATTAGTACACAAGGGAGTTTTGTAATTATTATTATTTTAAAAACCAAATTTTTTCAATAAATTAATAATATATATTTTTTGATTTAAAAAATTTCAATTTATTCATAGATTAGAAAACCAAGGAATAAATTTAATTCTCCCCTCATTATAATTTCAAATACCTTTTTGATAATATTAAAAAATAATTACAATTATTTTTATTTGTTGAACTGAAAATAACATCATTTACATAAATATTTACTAATAGTATTTTTTAAAAAAATTATTAAAGGGAGTAGGATATGGTAACCTTATATAAAACAAATTTTCTTATAGGAAACATCTTAATATTTCGTACCAAGCTCTAGGTGATTGTTTACGACCATAAATTGTTTTATTAAATTTGAAAACTGAATTTGGTATATGAGGGATTTCAAATACTTATGGTGGTTTAATACGAAATTCTTATATTAATTATCTATTTTTAAATGCCAGTTTTACTTACATAATATATAATTTTAAATTTATATGAGATGTATAATATTGACAGACTCTAAAGGTTTCTAATCTACCAACAAGTTTAAAGGATTCATCATAATCTATTCCTTATCCCTGATTGTATCATTTAGCTTCTAATATAGATTTTTATTTATTAATTATTAATTTATCATCATGTTTATTCCTAAATAACTATTTGGTTCCTATTACTATATGATTGAATGGTCTATCAACTAATTCCCAAACTTTATTCCTATAAAATTGGTTTAGTCGTTTTTGCATTGCCATTATAAAACAATCATCTTCCAAAGATCCCTCAAAATCATTAGGTTCTAATTATGATATAAAGGTGGAAAATTCAGGTATATTTCATACATTCCATCCCGTTCTTACTCCATTATCTAGATATGCTATTATAATTTCTAAAGGTTTATCATTTTAGGTTATAGGTTGTCTAGTCTAGACACTTTTAGGTTCATCAGTTTAATATTATTTTTAATTATATTAAATTCCATCTACTTTGTTTTCAAAATAATTTTTAGGTGATTCAAGTCACATGTTTGCTAAGGAAACAATAATTTCAACTATTTGATTTTTACCATGATCAAAAGAGTAACTTCATTATACTTTACATGAATAGATTCTTAAAATATCCTTGACTTTATATTATACACTTTATAATCTATAGAGGTAGGAGAATATCCTAAATAAATTCTTTCATAGGTCTTCAGGTCAAATTTACCATGGTTTTCCTTAGTATTCAGTATGTAAAATGTGCATCCAAACACTTTAAATTATGTGATATTATTTTTTCTATTTTTTCATTGTTCATATATTGACTTTTTAGGATGATGATTAATTGAAACTCTATTCATTATTAGAAAATATATGTTTACAACTTCTTCCCAAAATTAATTAGGAAGACTATATTCACTTAAAATAGTTATTTATATTTCTTGAATAGTTATATTTATTATTTCTACAATTCCATTCTATTGATTTTCTCTTAGTATAGATAATATGTGTTTAATACTTAAGTCTGAGAAAAAATAATTAAACACTTGATTAGAAAATTCTCCACCATTATCACTTCTTAATTAAATTATTTAAGAATATCATTCATTTTTAAAAATTTATTAAAAATGTTCAAAATCATAATAAGCATAACTTTTAGGTTTTAGTATATAAACCCATGTAAATTTTTAAAAGTCATAAGGAAAAAAACATATGATCTTACAACTAGGATTTATACTATTAACGGCCCAAAATTTTTTTTAGATTTTTTATAGTAGTTTGGATCTCGCAATTTTTTTAATAAATTTTAATGATGAATTTTGTTGTTTTCCAATTTAGAATGCATTACAGAATCTATCTTTATCAAAAATAATACCATAAATATTAGAAACTATGTTTTTATTATATATTTTATATAAAGTAATTACATTACAATGTCCAAGTCCACTATTCCAAACCAAAGATTCATTTTTCTCAGTAGTTAGACAATTCAATTTTAGTTTACACAAGGAATTGAGATCATGTGAATAAACATTTTCATCTATTGGTTCTCTGAAATTATTGAATTTAACATTAGAAATAGAGTAGTAATTATTAGATAAATTGATATAGAATCCACCATCACACACTTGAGAGATACTTATAAAATTTTTCTTCCGATGTTGAAGAGATATATCTTTGTTGATTGAAATATATTTTGGATCTCTAACTAATCCAACTCTAAAATTTTTTTCATTAGCATTATCACCAAAGTTATCCAACCCTTCCTGTATTTTTTCTAATGTATGATACTTTGATGAGACTCCACTCATGTATCTTGAGAATTCACTATTTACATATTATATATATATATATATATTCCACTTTCTATTTTTCCAATAAATAATTTAAATAATAATTTGTTTTGGTACACATATTTTCTTTGGTCCAGCTATCTCAAAAACAATATGGGTAACTATGTTTTCCTTGTATTTCTAAAATTTAGGTACATATTCTAGACATGTTTCTAGAAAAGAAATCATGTTTAATTCCACTGATTTGGGGATTTATTAAACAACGGTCATTAGATTAATTTCCCTTAATTCAATAATAGAAACAAATGACTCTTAATTTTTTTTAGAACTTGGTACAATGTAGGTTCTATATAATTTATATTTTTCACTATAGCTTAAAATTATATATTTTCACTTTTTCACAATTTTTTTTCCATGAATGTGATTTTAATATTCCTTTCTTAAGTTAATATTATAGTATCACTTTTAAATGACTCTAATTCATCTTGTAATTTGTTTCTTATATTTTCATGATCATCACAGTTTAAAGTAGATTAGTTAAACTTTTCATTTAATTCTTTTTGGTGTTTTAACGTATAATGTTTTTCACTAAAAAATAACTCTAAATATTCATTAGTGATTTATTCCTTTTATCTAAAGATTCAAATCTTTCTTCAAGAAAGGATCAGTAAGAATATAATTTTATATTAGAGAATCATTCACAATCAGAGGAAAAAAAAGAATAATTAGATTGTATCACATCTTATTACTTATACATTAAGCACATATTTTATTTTATATATTTTAGATCATTTTTGAGCCAAATATAGAATAACTCTTGAAGTCTTTAGACACACTACATGTTTCCTTTATATATTTCTTTCTTTTTCACTCATAATTAGTTCGCATATAAATTTTTTTCTCTTTCTTATATGTATTTCTATTTTCATCCATTATCCATGGGAAACATTTTTTGATATATACCATCTATTTACATTCATAACATTATACTTATTTAGATACTCATTCCTCTTTCTTAATGCTCTTCCTAAAGCCTATATTTTTATTATTAAATTTTCTGAATCATCTTTCTTGTTAATATAGATCTATTTTTGAATATGAATATTCTATATCATTTTAAAAAATGGGATCATATTTATTTCTTTTAATGCTACTGATTAGTAACTTTAATGATAGTACTTTATCTTTTTATTTTATTTTATTATATTCATGTTTATCTTTGTTTTCTGCTTCATACATCAATAGGGTTATGATTGATTCATTAATTTTAAATTTTTTGACTAGTGTTTATTGTCATATAGAAGTAGATATTACATTCCACTAAGAGGGTAAGACTATAAGAACATTCAAATCCTTATCTAATTGTGAAATTGAAGTTCCTAAGGCAGCAATTGTAATGGGAATCCCTGTCAATATTCCAGTCATCTTAGTAAATCTTTCAACATTATAAATTTTTAATGTATAAAAGTTTATATTTTCATTATTGTACTAGAATTATCTAAATTTTATGTTACTTTATAGGCACTAATTTATTTCCATATTTGATAGGTAATAGAACACTGAGATACTTGATTGAATTCCTTTGGATCATGCCTACATATAATTACATTAATTTCTCTTGAATTGATATCATACTCTTCTACTTGGGTGGCATAAAATGTTTCTAATTTTTTATGGATTACATACAAAGTGACAATATCCATGTATACTTTGAATCATAGATTTTAAAATAGATAACCAGGTGATCTTTCTAGCACCCATAATTATCCTTATTATTGTACGGGGCATGAATCTTTGAAATTCCATCATTTAGTTGTGTCAAATATATTTTTGTTTTTATAAACCTTTTCATTTTATATTTATAGATCTTATTTTCTATCTTAAAAAATACATACTTTGATACCAATTTTTAGATTTGAATAATACTAAGATAGCCAACATGGTTGGTGAATTGTGTCTTTTCAATTTATTTAAGTATGTTTATAAATAAAAAATATATAATAATAAAACAATAATTCTAATATTAGTTTGATGAACAATGATCCACTAGTCCAGTTAAACAACATTATCTCAGCATGCTAAGCGAATTTTACTAGACATGTCCTCTTATCATAAGAACTTAAAAACTGAGTACAAGAATTTGAAACTATCCTAATAAGTCTTTTTTAGGGACTTATGGTTATTTTATAGGGAAATAAAATCCACATCTTGGTATTTGAAGATGATACTCCACCATGACTGAGTATGATTAGTTGATACTCCAATATACCAAGAGATATTGATTTGATTGACATAAAAAATCTTGATCATATTCATTGAAAAATTTGACATAAAATGGATATTATTCTTCAAATATAAATTTCTCCATGAAAGAACAACTTTGAAACGATACTGATTAAAATTTATCTTTAATAAAAATACCAAAAAACAAATAGAACTAGTAATAATTAGTCAGAAGTTTACACATCACAATATTGAAACATCATTTTCTACAAAGTGTAGCACTTCTAGAATAATAAAGGCCATTGTTATTTATACTTTTCTATAATTTATACATTCAAAATGGTATCACATATATATACATTTCCAATTAAATAACTATTTGCATTTAACAAGAGAGACATGATTTTCATTTGATTTTATCATATCTATGAATACCACATAACAAATCACAATCATTTGAATTTATAAATTTTCAAATAGAGGCTTATATTTCCTTAGTAATATGAATTATATAATCCATTGAATATAATCATTTGAATCAGTTTTAAAATAGATTTAAAGATATATTTTTCCTCTGGAAAGACCATTTTAGAAAACATGGAAAATATCTCATGTTTAAAACATCTTCATTGACCAAATAAAATGTAGGGTTCCTTCACATAGTGAAAAATATGAATAGTATGATTTAGGTCATAAGATACTCTCCAAAATTAGGATAGATAAACCACATAGTTTTTACTCAATAATAGGGTTTTTTCCAAATTTAGGGTTGTTGATACCTAATTTTTCCAATAACATAGTTTTCATGATCCATAAATTTTATTCCAACTATAGGCTTGTAATACCATACATTACTCTTTAAAAATGTAGGGTATAAACAGTTTTTCAGAATACTTTCAACCACATCCAGAATCCTTAATCAAATACTTTTAAACCCTAAATATGATAAATTTCATGAGAAATATATTCCTAAAAAATATATATAAGTAATTTTTTTAGTAAAATATTGAAGGTCATTTGTGGGAATAAAAATAAATAATATTCATACACTAATATTGATATAATACATTCCCAACATCATTATCCTCACAAAAGGGGATTTCAATTTAAATTTGACTCTATAATAAATTAGAAAATAAAACATGTATGTCTATCGTCTTAGTTTCATCCTGTATATAATTTCTACAATCAAACCCTATAGAATTTTTATTTAATGAGTCAATGTCCCATGAGACGTGATTATAAAAAAGTAATATAATTTTAGGTCATCCCTTATATTACCTTTATCGTTTTTATAAGCAATGTATATTTCATGATCATAACATATTAATTTTTCTTCTCTTTATTCATTAATTTACCATGCCTCCCAATCATCATAAAGGGGGAAGAAGTGTGAAGGGTAAAATTATATAGAAAATATTGATAATATAAGAGAAACATTAGATATAAATGGATCAATTTAGAATACAATTAATTAACAAATCCTATAGAATTAAAAGACATGAAATATTTTATAAAAAATATTTTTTTCTCATATTCCCTTTCCCATATCAATTGTTGTTCTTTTTTACTATTCATTCATTAACTCATTTCTACTACAATCTTTATTTTACTCAAATTTTCTTATTTTATGTTTGAATCATTAAAAAGGGTTTTATGTTTAATGTTCTTTAATTTATCCCCTCTTAATAGTGCATACTCGAGGTCATTTTTTCATTTAATTGAAAAATATGAATATAATTCCACTATCATGGTGGAACTTGTTTAGATGTTGTATAATTAGAATAAAGTAATTTAGTGTATGTTATTTACTTTTATTTAGGTGAAATGGAGAAACATGAATAATATTCATGAAATAAGGGAGGAATAATTTTTTATGAGGGATCACTATGTAACAACCCAAAATTTTCTTAATTGAAATTATTTTATTATAATTATTTCATATAGTATGAATCATATAAAATCACATAGAGGACACAATATGAAATTTATAAATGAAGAATAAATGGGGGCAATAGGTATTTCTAGAAGTTAAGAAACATATACCAAGGGAATAGTAATTTTACCTTTTGAATAGTAATGTAACCCTTAAGAATAGTAATCAGGCCAATATTATAGTAACCTCATCTAGGAAAGTATAAATAAAATTTTGGAATCTTATAAATGAAAATATGATATAAAAAAATAATATTATAAGTAATTAAATATTTTAAAAATAGTTAATTATTTATGGGTATTTTTTAAAAACAAAAATTTTTATTTATTATTTTATAATTAATATAATTATATAAAAGAAAATTTATTTATAAAAAATAGATTCATAAAATAGAATTTTGTTGTCTTATAATATTTTGATAATTTTATGAGAGCTTAATTAATTTTTTAAAGTGTTATAATGTCAATTATAATTTTAAAATATGTATTAATTTAGTAAATTAAGATTTTAATTAAAGAATCAATTTACCATATTTATTAAAATATTTTAATTAAATTTGTTCATTTTTTAATTTTATGAGTTGAAATATTTTTAGTATAAATTTCTTGGATTTCTAGGAAATATATGAATATTTTGTAATTTGTAAAATACGGTAATTTATAGTATATAATAATAAAAATTAAAATCACAATTTATTGATTCATAGAGCATTTAAGAACCAATATTTTAAATCCAAATTATATATTAAATAAATTTAGTGATAATTTTTAATTAATTCTTAGTCTTGAGCCAAAATAATGAACTAATATATAAAATATTGTGAATACACCCCTCTCCCCCCATATAAATACCACCCCTCATCACATATTCTCCTCAAACCATCCAAGATATGATTATTTTACAAATTCTTCCCAATAATAGTAAAAATACCCTCCCCAACATATATAATCCTTTGGTCTATATAAAAGACGAAAACCAATCTTCCTAAGGAGGTTATCAAGGAGAAGAATTCAAGAGGTAAAACCCTTTTCAATTTCAATTAATTTATTTTTAATTTCATTTATTTTATTATTATCTCCTCATATACCATTATAAAAGTGTCATGGAAACACTAGTATAGTATATATAATTTATTTTTATTATGTTATTGTAATAATACATCATCAATCTTCTTCTCCTCTCCCTTTTATTCTAAAAAATGAAATTATCGTTCGTGATGTGTCAATTTTCCGTCATTATGGACGATGTATTTCCATTTTCTTTTAACACCTTAATTTATTATAAAAAACTATTAAAATGGTTGAAACATATTATAAAATTTACATTATAATATTTTTTAGGTTTTGGAACAAAATTATATACATAATATTAAATAATAAAACAAAATGTGTTTGTTCTGATCGAAAATTTCTAAAATTAATCTAAACACGTATTAATAAAATTTATGTAATGAATCATCCTAATATATGGAAAAAATAATATTTAAGACCAATTACACGTTTTCATGTTAATTAATAACATATTATTTGAATTCCAAAGAATCATTTTTATTATAAATGAAAATTTATACCTATAAACATGTGAACTGATCATGGAAACAAGGAAAATGAACAATATCAAATGATGAAATTGAACACTATAACTCATAAAAAGACCATAAATGAACTTAATAAAACAATAATTAATAAAATAAATTTATAATATGTTATTTCTTTTTAAATTAATTAATTTTATTTGATTATCCCAGATTTTAAATTAAAGAAAGCATTCAAACATAAGGTAATGGGAGTCTCAAACCCAACTCTCTTTCTTTGGGTTTTCCCTATTTCAATATATTTTTCAATATTGATTTTCCTATAATGTTCATTAAATGAAATTTAATTTACTTACCTTTTCTTATTCCACATATACATGCTTCCAATATGATTTTACGATAAATGTAAGGATTTTTACTAAAAAACACTTCTTTTTAAAAAATATATCATTTAATTTTCTTGAGATTGTTTCTTCTTCACTCAAGATTAATGATTTTTGTACCCAGTAAGTTATTCAATTTTTATTTTTGGAATCCAAAATGTTTATTCATAATTTTATTATTTATTAAATTATATTGAAACCAACTTATTTTCCATGGATTATTTAATGTCCATTATTGATATATATTCTATATGGATAGAATTATAATGTAAATGTTATGATGTGATAGGTGACCCATTAATTATATAGTGCTCCAATGTATTGGTTAATGTGACGTATCTCATTAGATAATTTTCCATTATCATGAAGATGAAGATATATTTGTTCAAAATGATGATGTTATGATTAGGCACACATGTTTTGTGTGAACATGATGCTATATTTTCTCACAACTATGTGTGTCAATTCACTACTAAGACATGATGTTTCATTTTTTTAAATTTTAACATTCCATTCTCTTAGTAATTTCCACATTCAATTATGTAGATTACTCGATGTGAATAGTCTGTATTTTTAATTCAGATTAATTTTTTATTATAAACCATTATTCACTAAATATATTACTATTTAATGTAGAACATGAATAATATTTTGTATTATATAAATCATATATATATAAATAAATATATATATTTAATATAGAATATTTATTTTCATTATCAATAATCATCCAATTAATAAAACTAGTAACCAACCCATTAATTTACACGACATAATCATTTAATTATAGATTCAAGTATACACAATCATAATTTTAAGTAATTAAAACATTAAAATAGATTTAATATAACAAGATAAAGAAAAATAATAATTAATAATAATTAATACATAAAAAAATTAAATCACAAATAAATAGTTAAATATACTGAAATAATGTAAATTGAAGTTAAAACATTTGTGTCTAAAATGGCCTAAATTAATATATATATGCAATTAATCATTTCCTTAAAATTAATGTTTATACTAAGATATAATTGATGTACAATTATATGGATTCCAAAAATAATATTATGATTAATACATACAAGTAATAATGAATAAATAATAGTTAAGTATATTCACCAATTCATTCTGAAAATAATTTCAAATATGCAATATGATATATTAGTTGAGAAGTAATATGTTTTTTTAATTTGTTAGGTCAGAACGACAATATTAGTTCTAATACATATATTGATAACAATATATATATGTATAAGTTTTTTATTATAAACTAAATGAAAATTTTAATACATTGAATTGGGTGCAACATTCTATAATAAATTTTATTTTTTTAGAAAATGGTTTAAAAATTATCCTCTCTCGCACACTAATTTTGAAATTGATGAATATCTGAATAAAAAAATTAAGAAAACAATATATTTTACATTGAACAGCTTTGAGATTTCTTGAGAAAAACCCTTAAAAAAATAAATCATGGATAAACATTATAAAAGTGTTCATACATTAAATGTGAATAAGAGGGATATAAGGCACAATATAACTTGTTTTGTTCTTTTCAAAATTATATAATATATACTATAAATATAGGTATTAGAATATAATTTTTTTCAACTAGGTAATAATTTAATACTATAATAAATAGATTGATGTCCTCATACTATAGAATATAATACATATAGATTGTTTAACATACATTATGACATATATTTACACACATTATAAAAAAGAGATTGATAAAACACAAATTGTTGTAATTTTTTAAATGTTTATAGATTTTATGAATATTTTTCACTTAATAATATAAAACATAAACTAGATTAAAAACATACATGGATGTGTTATGAGAGAATATCAATTCTTAAGAAAAATATTATATAGATATTTCAAAATAAAAAAATATAAGAAAACATTACTTCTATAGTGATTGAATGTTAACACTATATATACAGTTAATATCAAACCATCTCTAAGTGTTTGTACACCTGATATACCATGAATGTAAATAGAATCCATCATCAATTGATTATTCATAAGGAATGATACTGATCAAACTCCACTACTGATCAAAAACCACTACTACGATATGTTGATAGATGTCTGATTTCTATAATAGATATATTAGATTTTTGAAATAGAAGTAAATAATATCCTTAAAAATGAATGAATTATTCATTGAATTTAACTTATAGGGTGAAAATGGTGAGAGAATTTTATGAAAATTGATTCGATAAGGGGGGTTATTTTTGGCTTTCTTATCTCACATCTACCACAATATATTCTTCCACAATGGCTCTCATAAGATACATATGTCAAATGTTGGTGTGAATAATCCAAATGAGCCTTAAGATAATAAAGAATTAATAATGAATCATGAATTCATTATTTTTTTAATAATAATAATGTACAATTTACATTTAAATAAATACAATTAAATTTAAATGAATAATATATGAAATTAGAAAAGGTAATTTTTAAACCAATATAAAATATTTTAAATAAGATAAATTTGTATATTGGAGTTTCACCACACCTCCTAAATTTAAATTCTTTTAAAGACCGTCAATGTTTACATGAAAAATAAAAGGTCACCAATTAGGACCACTATAATAGGTTCAACCATAAATGATTCCACCAGGCCTGTAAGAAACCATAATTGATCAAACATATCCACCATCAAAATAGATTCAAATAAAGTTAAGATAGTTATATAGGAATGAAATTTAATATTAAATATGATAATATTCATTTTAAATTAATATAAATAAAGAAAAAAATCATAAGAGATGACTACATTCAAGTAGAATGCTAGAAATAGGATACAAACGAATTAACATAAGATGTTTTATTAGAAAGAAACATGTAACATAAAAACAAACACTAGGAAAACTACAAAAAAATTAAAATTATAATGTCACAAATATTATATATTTTCTTTTAGAGTACCCTCTAACCAAACATAACAAGTTAAATCTTATTTAAAAAATTTTTGTTATAAGAATTGAAAATATATGATCATTCATCTAAAAAATACAGATTTTATCTATTTAAGTATATCTATAAACTATATATTACTATAAAATATGGATTTAATCAAACTAAAATATAATTATTTACTCTAGTAAATATATAAACTACTTTCAAACTATATATTAAGTATAGTAAATTTATAAATATTAAAAATTATTATGCCATAAATATTTTAAAATATATATTTACTGTATTTTTCATATTATAAATATTCTATAGTAAATTTGAAAATGTAGCTTAAGTTATAGATTTTTTATGCTCAATTCATGATTATAGTAAATATGTATTTTTATAGTAATTAAACTAAAAAATAAATATTTTTTAGCCTCTTTTTCCAATATAAAATTTGTATTTTTATAGTAATTTAGAGAAGTAAATCTATATTTTTATAATAATCCACAATTTGAGTGTTTTAAATGCATAGTTCTCATTTAAGCCTTAAAATGAAGATATAAACCATATAAACAATAAAAATTATAACGAAAATGTGTTCCTTATTTTGACGGGAATGGGAAAGTTCAAAAATTGTAAAATTATAGATTGTTTCATTGTATAAATGTTTAATAATTTCTAAAAAATTATGAGAATTACCAAATAACTTGTTACAGCAGTTGAGCTTTTTAGAAGAGGAAGGCCACCTATATTGAATGATATAATAAATGTAAAGAAATAATTGAAATTAAATAGATGAATGAAATAAACATTTCCAAAACATGATAGCATCATGTCTTATTAATTGAAAACCTTGTTAAAAATAATGAAGGAAAAAATTTAGAACAAAAAAATTAAAATTATGAAGACATACCGTGAATGGAATAACGTAACACCAAAACCCGAAATCTAGACCAACATCAATGTTTGGACTAAATAATCATATACCGACCTGATCAATGATAGATAATATAGTCAGTGAACAATGTGAGAGAAGAAACTATGACCTGTGGGGTTTCTCACATTAGAGGATTAGATGTCACAAATTATTTAATATTGGCAGTAGTAGCCTGACATCGATTTGTATTCTACAATCAATTATAGATTCCATGAAATGAAGTAAAATCATTAAATAACTGAATGTACATTTTTTTAATATATTAAATACATGTTTCAATTTTGTATCTTATTAATTAAAAAACAAATTAAAAATAATAAATGAAAATGTATAAAACAAAAAAATTGAAATTATGAAAACTTATAGATAATAGAATAATATAACACAAAAACCAAAAATGTGGACCAACATCAATGTTTGGTCAAAATAATTATATACCAACCTGATAAATGGTAGATAATACAGTTAGTGGAAAACATGAAAGAAGAAACTGAGACCTTTTGGATTTCTCACATGAGAGGATTAGATATCATAGATAATTTAAAATAGGAAACAAAATCCCTATATCGATTTTTATTCTATAATCAATAATATAATCCATGAAATGATGTAAAGTAATTCAAGAACATAATGTAATTTTTTTTTAATTATGAAATACATGTTTCAAGTTTTTTGGTCAATGGAGAAATACTATAATCATAGTGAATAAACAAACAATCACAACCATTGAATTCAATTAGATTTGTCACTCAACATTTTGTTATGATTTATATTATATTATTTTTAATAAACAACACACAAATATATAATACATTAGAAAATTAAGGGTAGAATTGTTTTCATCATATTAACTAAATTGAATATAATGAATCACATATGTAAATAAATGTTTACCTCTAAATGTTATTTCACTAATAAATAAATCATATGAACAAAATGAAAAACATTTCAAAAACAATGAAATTTAAGATACTTCATTAGATAAAGAAAATAACATATATATGATCTATAAATCTATTTTCATTTTACCAACAATCCAACCTTGTTATTTAAAAGCAAAAAAGAACATAATTAAATATAAAGTTACATTAGTGGCTAAAAATTCTCTTCAAGACAAAGGAACGATCCATTTTATGGGAAAACTAAACCCAAGGATAATATTGAAGAATATAATACTAATCAATTTGAATAATCATTATTAAAAATAATGTAAAAAATTGTATGGGTGATGGTAAGAGGAAAATATGGCACGCAGACCAGATCCGTGAACTGTAGAAAGAATGGTATACTTTTGAATTAAATGAATTAAATAAAAGCTAAGGTGCATAAGTTAGGTTTGAATAAATTAACTCATTAATTCTAAAACTCCACTAGTAGAACATGATATTCTAATATTGACATGAACCTAGTAATAATTAAAACATACCATAATACTAATTAGTGTAGTTATATCTATGAAAAATGTAAAATAATTAATTATTTCTTATATAGAATTTTTTTTATAAAATGTTTTTATAAATATCATTTGTAGTTGTGGTATCATTTTATATCATTTACAAATGTTATATAGATTTTTTAGTAGAAAATAACATTCACGAGAGACTAATAAGTTGTTAAAGATAGATTATAGAATAGAAAATTGAGGTGAATGTACATTTGTTATTAATGCCATGAGATTAAAAAAATGTTATATTTAGATAAGATATTGTAATTGAATAGCAGATAAAATACTAAATATAACATGAGTCATACCAGAATTATATAATATAATGCACTAATAATTTACTAGATTTTGATAATTAATTATGAAGGTAAAATATAATTTTTTTTACAAATTTAGGTTTAGTTTTGATCACAACAAACTAGTATTTGAACATTATTTATAAAATATTAGAATCCAAATCAATTAAATCTTCATCATTGTAAGAACCTGGATCTTCTTTTCAGGTAAGTTTTTCCTTTTTCTGGAGTTTTTGAGAAAAATGAATTTTCTGGAAATTTCAGAAGTACACGCCGTGTACTTTCTGAGTAAACGTTGTGTACTCTTCCCCGGCTCGAAGCCATGTGATGGCCGTGTTCGGGCCACACACACGGTGTGTAAGGATGAGGTGGAGGCTGGTTATTTTGGAGTATAGAAAATTTAAGTACACGTCGTGTACTCAAGAAGTACACACCATGTACTTTCTTTTTTTCATTAAATGGACCGAGGTTGCGTCTAACCCTTAGATTCATCTTCTTCTTCAGCTTTCGTCTGTCCGAGAGCGACCGTAAAACCGGATCTTTGACGGATGACCGCCTCGCCGTCCGTTCTCTGATTCAAGCATGGTCAGTTGCGTTTGAATCCCAGTGGTGAGTTCTTCCTTCTGCTTTAGTCTTGTTTCTTGATTCCTCCTGGTTTCCAAGTTATTGTAGTTGAATGTTTTGTGCGTTTTCTTAGATATACGTTTTTCCAAGGGGAATCTGTCATCGTGGTTCACTTATATCGATCACCTAGGATCGAGGTAGGTGGTTTGTGACCTTCCGTAGTATGTTGATGAATATTATGTGCAAATTTCAACAATACCCTTGAATGGGGTATTGCGTGTTTCCTGTTTTTCCCCTACTGTTTCCTTCTCTGCTTGTTTTCTTTAGTAAAGGTTATTGCTTGTGTGTAGTTTAATTTATTTTGTGCTCAGGTTGATTTTACATTCTTGTTTTGCCTGTTGGGTGTTTTCCAGTTGCCATTCCTAGTTGTAGGATAGTGGAACTATTGTTTTATTATTGCTGTTGAGTCGTAAAATAATAGCCAAGTAGTTCTTGAGGGTTACTTTGATGATATACACCTTATGAGCATGTTTAGTTATACTCAGGATTGTGAGAACCTAGAGTAGTAGATCAAAGGGAGAATTGATGGAAGGGATTCTCTAGATTTCCTTTTAATTACGATGCGAGACTATAGGGGGGATTGATGTTGAGTGCTTCCCCAGAGAGTCTGTATATCCACGACGCGGGACATAGGGGAAATTGACGTTGGGTGCTTCCCCAGAGAGCCTTTAACATGATACGAGACTATAGGGGGAATTGACGGTGAGTGCTTCCCCAGAGAGTCTGCTTAATTACGCAGCTGAACCAGAGGGATGCGACTGTGTGTGCTTCCCAGAGGGTTTCTAGTACTAATAGGTTGAACCATAGGGGTTAGACTGTGAGAGCTACCCAGAGGGTTACCTGTTTCTTCTTTTTTTGCTGGCTATTCACTTGTGTACATTGTTTTCCATAACTATGAATTGTAGTTTCCTGTGCTTTTCTGTTTACTACTTCTTGTTTTATTACTTCCATCTATTCATTGACTGTTAGGAAAAAATATTTGGGTGATTTCTTACCGAGATTGTATCTGAAACCCTGTTTGGGCCATGCTTTTGGGCCTAAGAAGACTATGTTGCTGCAGGTCTAGAAAAGGGCAATCTACCTTCTACATCAGTATCTTGATTGCACCAAAAGCTGGGGAGCATGGGACCGAGCCGTGGCTAACGATGCCGAGGAGCTTACTTTGTTTCCTTTTGTACTTGGTTTCAGTTGTATTTTAGTACGTTGTTGTGTTTTCTGTTTTCCTTAGATACTTGTACCTGCTGCATCATCATTATCATAGTTATATATCTATATTGCTTCCGTTGTTTGGTTTCTACTGTTATGCATGTTGTTTACTACTTCTACTGTTTATTGTTGCATTCTTACTTTGTATACCATACCGAACGAGGACATATTTTTCCCATTGACTCACCAAGGCCCTCGCTGCTAGTCGGTAGCCTCTGGCATTCAGGGAAATGCGCTTGAGGTCATGTGGAAAACCGGGTACGGGGCACCAATGGAGGGGCTCCGGACTCGGGTCATTACAAAGTGGTATCAGATGGGTTATTTTCTCTTGCCTTATTGTTTGGAGACTTTATCCAGGGATAGGATGTATTTGGTACTTAGTATTAAGATGTTCCCGGGAGTAGCTAACCTGTGTACAGGGAAAAGCCATACTACCTCGTTAATTATAGTTTTCTAGTTTTGAGATTTTTTGGTTGGTATGTTTTCACCTAGAGTGATTCGTATGACTTGTGTGTTTATTGTTTTGATATTTCAGTTCTATTACTGTCGCAACCCGATGAGATGAGGGTATGACATCTCGTGCATCATATAGGCACTTGTAGAAATCACATTTCATTCATTCTTCCCATGCTATCTAGGGTGCATTAGTGATTGCATGCTGTTGTGATAGGCTCTGTGTAGATTATGCATGCTGTTATGATAGATGCTTGATAGATTCTCTACTTTTGTGTTAGAAAACTATTGTTTTATTCTTTTCTTAAACTGAAATCCAAATTTTGGTCTTTGAGGTGTTATGGGCCTTCCCAGTTTGGAATTTGGCATCTTTTCCCTTGTTTTTAATGTTTCTAAACTTCTGCGCAGTTTCTGAGCTACTGCCCAGAAAAACCCAGAATACACGTAATGTACTTTTTGGATACATTCCGTGTAGTCTTTAGGCTGTGTCACTGACCATGTGAGCAGAACACGGTGTCATGGGAGTAACTTCGAGAACACGTCGTGAACGATTGGTACACAACGTGTGAGTTCGGAGCCGTGTACTTGGTCATGTCACTAACAACACGGGCCGGGGAAGCTCAGTTAGAACACGCCATGTCCATAGGGAACACGCTGTGTTGTCATGTCCAGGTACCCGGCCATGTCACGAACAACATGGGCTGGCTTTACCTTCCTTTCCAAATGCAGTGTTTGTTCGGAACATGCCGTGTAGTCTTACCCAGGTACCCAACCGTGTCACGAACAACACGAGACGGTGTCGCCTTCTCCTATACACGTCTGCTTGTTCGGAACACGCCGTGTAAGGTCTAGATGTGTAGATAGCCGTGTACTCAACAACACGGACCGCCGAAGCCTTGTCTAGTGCACGTTGTGTTTGTTTCGAACACGCCGTGTAGTCTCCGGTTGATTCGGACCATGTGGGTTAGCCATGTAAGGAGACTCGGGCAGGGGAATAGTTTCAAGTACACGACATGTGTGGGGGTCAACACGCCGTGAAGTTTGAAGTGTACAGGACTTGTATGGAAAGAGTACACACCCATGTAAGTGGCTTAAAAAGACACTCTGTGTAGTTTTATACATGCTGTGTAGTCAAGTTTTGTAAACTTTTGTGTGTTTTTTTCTTCCCCTGTTCCTGTTTTGTACCCTTGTGTTCTCTGTCCTAGTTTTACTGATCTAAGGTGTGCTTTTGATCTTTCAGAGCTATGCCTCCAAGACGTCCTCTCGTCATACGTCTATCGTCAGGCAGTGATCAGATGCCAGATATGGCTGATCAGGGACATCCTGTCGATCCCCTAGCAGAGCCAGACTTGGAACCGGTTGTTGTACCAGATTTCAGGCGCTGATGCACATTTTAGAGAAGGTTTCATGAGGATGATGCAGGCCATCTCGGGATCACCACCTCCTACCTCATCTATGGAAGACTTGACCTGGGTATTTTAGCAGTATCATCCTCCCACGTTCATGGGGGAGGGAGGACCTCAGGCTACAGAGTCGTGGATGGAAGCCATCCTGACTATCTTCAAGCATCTGGAGATGCCTCCAGAGAGGTAGGTCAAGATCGCCACCTACATGCTCTGAGACTCCTCCAAGAGGTGGTGGGACGTGATCTCAAAAGCGTGTCAACAACAGGCTATGACTTGGGATAAGTTCCAGCGCATGTTCTACGACTAATTCTACCCAGAGACCCTGAGGGTCGATCGAGCCCAGGAGTTCATGAGCTTAGAGAAGGGTACTCTATCTATCATGGAGTATTACTCTCATTTCACTGAGCTGCAGAATTTTACACCCCTTCGGGATGGGAGTGGTGTGTTCTTGGTGAGGAAGTTTGAGGATGGACTCAGGCGGGAGATCTGCTCACAGGTGAACATCTTCTAGCTGACTTCCATTACTTCCATCTGCAACCAGGCACTGATTGCAGAGTGCAATCTGAGAGACTCTAGAGCTATGAGCTAGGGCGGTTCTGCTTCCAGAGTTATCCTTCCTCTAGATGACAGCAAGAAGCACCATAGGGAGCCTACACACGGTGATTCGAGGAAGCGAGACACAACATCAGGCAGCCAGGTGACATGCTATCAGTGTGGCCGGACAGGGCACACAAGGCCGCAGTTCCAGAGGGACCCCATGGAGTGCCGATCATACAACAATATGGGTCATATTCATCGTTTCTTCCAGGTTTTCTCACCAGCAGCTGCTGACTGGGGTTCTTCCATGACTCCTCGTTCAAGAGCAGCACCGCCGGTTTCTCACCAGTCAGGGAACTGGAGTTATTCTGGCCGTTCGGGCCGAGGTGGAGGTCGAGGCCATCGTGGTAAGCCACTAGTCCTCAGCACCAGCATGATGGTTCAGCTCAGAGTGGTCAGTCAGGGGCGTAGGGCCGTGGTGCATGCCAGTCTTTCGCCGTGGAGCAAACTTATCATGAGGAGGATCCCGGCCCTTCTACCATTAGAGGTACGATTTTAGTAGCCTTAGTTTTATCTTCAGCCCTTTTTGATACTGGTTCTATGCATAACTTTATCTTTGTTGCCATTGTGGAGATCCTTGGACTCTAAATCTTTTCTTCTACCGACTCGTTGACACTAGACACACCTTTGGGAATGAGGACATCTAGTGTACGCCAGTTTAGAGAGTGACCTCTCCAGGTTACAAGGTATCGCTTCTTATGGGATCTCTATGTACTAGAGATGATAGGATATGATGTCATCCTTGGCATGGACTGGTTGATTCCCTTACAGGTAGTCATTGACTGTTATCACCGTAGAGTCAGCTTTATTTCACCAGAGGGTGAATCTTTCCGTCACAGAGGCGAATGGGACGTTCAGGCAAGTTGGGCGGGACTCGAGTATCTTGGGCTAGGAGGGGTGACATCCCAGATTAATAGTCATTATCTGTATGATCAAGGAAATCCATATTTTGACTTTCCTCCATTGGTGGATCACTTCAGGGATGTTTTTCTAGAGGACTTTTTGGGTTTTCCTCCAGAGCGTGAGGTAGACTTCTCTATTGAGCTCCGGCCAGGAGCGGCACCAGTGTCCATTCCTCCCTATAGGATGGCCACACCTATGATGCAAGAGCTCAAGAAGCAGTTGGAGGAGCTACAAGATAAGGGTTTCATTCGACCCAATACTTCTCCTTGGGGTTCGCCAGTTCTGTTTGCAAATAAGGCAGACGGTACCCTGCGGTACTGTGTGGATTATCGAAAGCTGAACCAATTGATGGTCAAGAACTGATATCCCTTACCATGGATTGATGACCTTTTCGATTAGCTTGGAGGATCCTGAGTGTTCTTGAGGATCAACCTGAGGTCTGGCTATCATCAGTTGCGCATTAGACCATCAGATATAACTCTGACAGCCTTCAGGAGTAGGTATGGTCTATATGAGTATACAGTCATGCCTTTTGGACTCACTAATGCACCTACAGTTTTCATGGCACCGATGAAATGAGTGTTCCATCCTTACTTGGAATCCTTCATCATGGTCTTCGTGGACGATATCTTGGTGTAGTCTCACACTCGATACGACCATGCCACATATCTTGATATCATTCTGAGTACACTGAGAGAGCATCTACTTTATGCTAAACTCTTGAAGTGACAGTTATGGATGGATCAAATTCACTTCTTGGGTCATGTCATCTTAGAGGCAGGAGTATCTGTGGACCCAGAGAAAGTGAGAGTTTTCGTTTCCTGGGAGCAGCCGAAAAACGTCTTTGAGGTACGAAGTTTTCAAGGGCTGGCTGGATACTACAGACGCTTCATTCAGAACTTTTCTCATCTAGCAGCACCTTTGACAGGAATGACCAAGAAGGGGGTGAAGTTCTCCTGGTCAGATTCTTGTGAGTCAGCCTTTGAGGAGCTGAAGGGGAGGTTGACGTCAGCACCGATACTAGTCTTTTCAGATCCAGTCAATAGCTACACTATTTACTGTGACGCTTCAGGTATCGGGCTGTGAGCTATACTTATGCATGGAGATGGAGTTGTTGCGTACGGGTCTCAGTAGTTGAGGCCACATGAGAGGAACTTCCCTATGCACGATCTGGAGTTGGCAGCTATTGTTCATGCCTTGTGCTGTTGTAGACACTATCTTCTAGGAGAGCACATTGTGGTCTTCACTGACCACAAGAGTCTCAAGTATATATTCACTCACCATGATCTGAATCTGAGGCAGCGCAGGTGGGTTGAGTATCTTCAGTCTTTTGACTTCGAGCTTGCCTATACGTTGGGAAAGGGCAATACCGTGGCAGATGCATTGAGAAGGAGAACTCAGTTTCAGGCAGTTCAGGAGGCCATTAGTGAGTGGTAGCTGATGGATCTATTCTCTGAGATGCTTCTGGAGGTGCGTGACAGACGGGGACAGACTTTCCTATCTTTTATAGTTGTTACCTCCACGCTACTTGATCGGGTACGAATGAGGCAGCTATCTGACTCAGAATTCTTAGTCCTGCGAGAGGGTGTGTCAGGAGAGGACCCTCTTCTTGGATGGATAGTTGGCGAGGATGAGATCTTTCATTTCTACGGACGTGTATGGGTGCCAGAAGACATATGCCAGGAGCTGATGCAGGATTTCCATTCCCCTGTTTGGGCAGTTCATCCTGGCGTCACCAAGATGTATCGGGATATTTATCGCCAGTACTGGTGGCCAGGTATGAAGAAGGATGTCGCTGGTTTTGTCATGAGATGGTCTACTTGTCAGCAGGTGAAGGCAGAGCATCAGCGACCAGCAGGACATTTATAGCAGTTACCCATTCCAGAGTGGAAGTGGAACGATGTGATAATGGACTTCATAACCGGGTTGCCGAGATCACCTTGGGGAAACGATGTTGTTTGGGTTGTCATCGACAGGCTTACGAAGGTTGCTCACTTCTTGCCGATCAAGGAGACCTTCAGAGTCGATGATTTGGGACGACTTTACATTAGAGAGATCATTCGTCTGCATGGAGTTCTGCGCTCCATTATTTCAAACAGAGATGCGCGCTTTACCTCTCAGTTCTGGCTGGGACTTCAGAAGGCCTTGGGTACACATGTACTTTTGAGTACAGCTAACCATCCCCAGACTAATGGCCAGTCCGAGCGAACGATCTAGGTACTTGAGGATATGTTCCGAGCTTGCATCCTAGACTTTGGAAGTTCTTGGGAGAAGCATATCCCTCTGGTAGAGTTCGCCTAAAACAACAGTTTTCAGGCAACCATTCAGATGGCACCATACAAGGATTTGTATGGTAGGCCATGCCGATCACCCTTATACTGGCTGGAGGCAGGAGAGGCAGCTTTTTTGGGACGTCGTCTCATTCAGGAGACCTCAGAACAGATATAGCTGATTCAGAAGAGGAAGACTATGACACGGTCTCGACAGAAGTCTTATGCTGATCAGCGGAGATGACCTCTGGAGTTCGAGGTCGGTGATCAGGTTTTCTTGCATGTCGCACCGAAGTTGGGACATAAGAGGAGGGTAATATTTCAAAGTAGTACATCGGGCCATTTGAGGTCTTGGAGAAAGTGGGGTCAGTCACCTATCAGTATCAGCTACCTCAGAGGTATCGGGCCATGCACGACCTCTTCCACGTCTCTCAGCTCTGATGCTAATTTTCAGACCCGTCTCACGTCTTTCAGCCTAAGGAAGTCGAACTTGAAGCGGATGCGTCGTTCAAGGAGAATCTTATTCGAATTGTTGATCATAGTATAATGGTTCTCCACGGGCGATCTGTTCCTCTAGTACTAGTGCTATGGCAGCACGGGCATGTGCAGGACGAGACCTAGGAGAGGGAGGCCGATGTACGATCGCAATGACCAGAGCTGTTCGGAGTTTCTTCTTCTCCGAATCATTAGGGAAATTCGGGGATGAATTTCTTTAAGGGGGGAAGTTTGTAAGAACCTGGATCTTCTTTTCAGATATATTATTCCTTTTTCTGGAGTTTTTGAGAAAAATGAATTTTCTTGAAATTTCAGAAGTACACGCCGTGTACTTTCTAGGTACACACCGTATACTCTTCCCCGGATCGAAGCCGTGTACTGGCCTTGTCTGGGCCACACACACGGTGTGTAAGGATGAGGTGGAGGCTGATTATTTCGGAGTACAGAAAATTGAATTACACGTCGTGTACTCAAGAAGTACATGCCGTGTACTTTCTTTTTTTCATTAAATGGACCGAGGTCACGTCTAACCCCCAGATTCATCTTATTCTTCAGCTTTCATCCATCCGAGAGCGACCGTATGACCGGATCATCGACGGACGACCGCCTCGCCGTCCGTTTCCCGATTCGAGCATGGTCAGTTGTGTTGGAATCACAGCGGTGAGTTATTCCTTCTGATTTAGACTTGTTTCTTGATTCCTCCTAGTTTCCAAGTTATCATAGGTTGATTGTTTTGTGCATTTTCTTAGATCTACATCGTTCCAAGGGGAATCTGTCATCATGGTTCACTTATATCGATCAGCTAAGATCGAGGTAGGTGGTATGTTCCTTTCCATAAGAAGTTGATGAATATTATGTGCAAATTCCACCAATACCCTTGAATGGGGTATTGCGTGTTTCCTGTTTTTCCACTGCTATTGCCTGCTTTGTTTGTTTTCTTTCTTAGAGGTTATTTCTTGTGTGTAGTGTAATTTATTTTGTTCTTAGGTTTCTTTTCTATGCTTGTTTTTCCTATTTGGCGTTTTCCAGTTGTCGTGCCTAGTCGGAGGATAGTGAAACTGTTGTTTTATTGTTGCTGTTAAGCCGTAGAATGATATCCAAGTAGTTCTTGAGGGTTACTTGGATGATATACACTTGTTGAGAATGTTTCGTTATACTCGGGACTGTGAGAACCTAGAGTAGTAGACCAAAGAGAGAATTAGCGGAAGGGATTCTCCATAGTGTCTTTTAATTATGGCGTAAGACTATAGGAGGAATTTATGTTGAGTGCTTCCCCAGAGAGTCTATAGATCCATGAAACAGGCCATAGGGGGAATTGTCGTTGAGTGCTTCCCCAAAGAGCCTTTAGCATAATACGAGACTATAGGGGGAATTGATGGTGAGTGATTCCCCAGAGAGTCTGCTTAATTACGTAGCTGAGCCCGACAGGTGAGACTGTGTGTGCTTCCCAAAGGGTTGCTAGTACTAATAGGTTGAACCATAGGGGTTAGACTATGAGAGCTACCCAGAGGGTTACCTATTTCTTCTTTTGTTGTTGTCTGTTCACTTGTGTATTTTGTTTGCTAGAACTGTGAATTGCAGCTGCTTGTGATTTTCTATTTACTACTTCTTGTTTTATTAATGCCATATATTCATTGACTGTTAGGCACAAATATTTGGGTGATTTCCTACTGGGATTGTATCTCACACCCTATTTGGGCCATGATTTTGGGCCCAAGTAGACTATGTTGCTGCAGGTCTAGACAAGGGTAAGCTCCCTTCTACTTCATGATCTTGATTGCACCAGGAGATGAGGAGCATGGGACCGAACCCTGGATCACGATGCTGAGGAGATTACTTGGTTTCCTTTTGAACTTGGTTTTAGTTGTATTTTAGCACGTTGTTGTGTTTACTATTTTCCTTAGATACTTGTACCTGCTGCATCATCATCATCATTGTAATATATCTATATTGCTTCCACTATTTGGTTTCTACTATTATGCATGTTGTTTACTGCTACCGCTGTTTATTGTTTTTTTCTTACTTTGTATACCTTACCTAATGAGGGCATAGTTTCCCCACTGACTCACCAAGGCCCTCGCTGCTATTCGGAAACCTCTGGTATTCGAGGAAACACGCTTGAGGTCATGTGGTGAACCAGGTACGGGGCACCAGTGGAGGGGCTCCGAACTCGGGTCGTTACAATCATGAAGTCCCTATAAAAAATCCAATCAATTGAAAAAGTAAATAGATGTCCAGTCATTTATTAGATTAGATGTACTCAAGCATGTGGTGAAATAAGAAAATTAGGGAAACTGAGGTAATCAAATCCAACAAAAATAATAAGTTCAAAACATGAAAATGTTACACCAATATGAATTACTAAATCTCATTACATAAAATGAATTACTGTGCAGAATGGGAGTTTTTTAGGATGAAATAAAGAGGTCAGAAAAGTCACGAGTTATAAAACATACGATCTCTACTTGAATGGGATGTTAGAAGAGAAATGAATGATATGGTACCATCAGAATGATCAAGAAAGAGAGGTGGAGAATAACAAATAATACAAAATGATTTTTATTTGATTTGTGTTTTTTAAAACGATAGAACTAAACCCATTTTTATTTATTTCCTAGAGAAAAAATTGAAATAATCTATTAGTTTTTAGAGGTTTCATTTACAATCATGTTATTTTACTTTTGTTATATTTTTTAATCCAATCTAAATCATTGGTATTGATTCCAAAAAATTCCAACCAATATTATTGTTAATTCATTCCAACTAATATATAAATCAATCATAGAAAAAATTAACAGAAAATGAAATTGTAGAATATATCCCATCTTAATTAATGATAATTTCATGAAAATTAAGAATTATTACAACTAAACTTCAACACTGTAGACAAGAAAAAATTAATCATAATCATTTACCTCAAGAGATTGACATTTCCTGTGTTTCTTTATATGTGCTAGTTTTCTAAAACTCATGCCACAACCCTCAGAGGTATTAGATTTCAAGACCCCACTTTCTGATGTTTTCTTATAGATATCATCTTGACGTTAAAATGGAAGAACAAAAAAATAATGTGAATGATAAAAAAACAAGATGTGGTTAACATAGTGGTAATGTGATAAACCAAATCAATTAGTGAATAGGATATTGAATAGAGAAGAAATTAAATTAAACAATTGATACTCCTAAGAAAAAATATTGTGCAATTATTGATTAATAAAAATGCAATGATTTCTAAATGTGGATAGAGAGAGTAAATGATGGAATTAAAAAAAATATCCAGCCATTGAATAAATTACATAATTGTGTTGGTAGTCCATAAAAATTAACAACAAAAAATATCTTGCATTAAGTAACTTATGAAAAGAAGTTAAGAAATTAAAACTATAACAAAAGGGGACATCAAACATACACTACATAGAGGGGATATATTGGGAAATAAGATATGGGGTTTTTAATTCAAAATAGTTGATACAATTCCCTATCAATGTGTTTTTTATAAAAATCATACCCTAGTGATGTGCCTGAGGTGGAGGAGCACGTGGTGGAGTAGGCGGATGCAGTGTATGTGGAGAGTTTCTTATTATTTTAGAAAGAGTGAGACATTCCTTAAGATAGATGGATTGAATGTTCTTCTTTCTATCGTTACTATTAAGTATTGTTTTATTCGATTCTATGCTGTGAAAAACTCAATTGCGTCTTGATCGATCAATTATTGATATATCCTGCTCACTCTCTCTGACATGAGTTCTCTATAGGCATCAAAGAGAAAATGGATTTGAAAGAGAGTGGGAGAGGGGATAAAGGGTTTTATATAGGCTATACATAAAAGACGACCTACCTATAAGACATTGCTCATCAAAATAGCATTTTACCTCTTTTTTTTGTGACATGTCCCACAAGGCGTGGCAAAGGGGTCGATGGTGACAGAACTACATCATAGTCTATGATCTGATGGTGTGGAGGTAAATGGAATCAAGATGACCACCTAGATGGAATGGAGTTGGTGACAAAAGGATGTTGTTGTGTCATAAGGAAAGTGTGAGGAGGTGGATTAAGTGGAGAGGGACACAAGGATGGAGAAATGGGGGTTGAGATGGGGGAGTGGGGGGAGCGGGGGAGGGGGATGGGGATATGGATTGGGAGCGAAGGCGGAGGTGGAGTATCTGGAGGTGGAGACAAGGAAGAGTGGTGTGACAGAGGGTAGGGTTTCGGGGATGCAGCCAAATGGAATAGGAGAGGGGTTTCCCTAGGGGGAAAATAAGAGGGTGCAAGGTACTGAGGAGTTTGAAATGTGTAATTGGAGCCACATAGATTAGTATGGAAGTAGATGTTTAATATTTTTCTCAATTTTAATATTTGTAATTTTAATTTGTTTAATTTTAATTTGGAATATATCTGTATATTTAATACAAACTATTTATTAATATTTATAATTTATATATAGTATAATCAATTTATTAATTTTTATCAATAATTATTTTAGAAATTAAATTTCAAATAATATTTTAAATAAACTATTTTTTAATTTTTTATTTAATTATATTAATTCAATTAATTTATTCAGAAATTTATCATCACAAAAAATTGCTAATAAAGGATTCCTTTATGAGCGCCAGAAAAGCATCGATAAAGGGTTAAATTTATTAGTGATTTTTTCTAGCGTTGATAAATACCCTCGCTATTAAACACATATTTTGTAGTAGTGGTACTATTTTGATTCTATTTCTACGCGTTAATTCATATCTTTCAAGTTTAGTAGAAAAATTCAAACAACACCTCAAGATATAGAGGTTGAGTTATCTGTGAGAACCACAAATGTGGAAATTATTTTATCCAATGTATATAACTCCACCCCAGTTGATGGCTGTGGAATGAACCACCCAGCAAGTGTTGTATTACTTATTTTGGTAGAGTTTGATGATATATTGGGCGATAATTGATTATTTTTATACAACTCCAAGATCAACTATCGGGAAATTAGATCACTCTTCACATTCTAAGGCATCCTCCAATTCTATATAACTATAAGGTGGCTGATATATTCCTTTAGAATCATTATCTCAAGTCACTATGCCGAAATAGGCATTTATCGGTGGTTATTTTGTTTAGCAGCAGTTTAAACTGCTATTCAATCATTCTGCGACGGTTTTGACAAATCACTGCAAAATCATGTGTCGACAATTTTTTAGCAGCTCTTTTTCAAAATCGTCATAGAACGATTTAGCGGCGGTATTTTTTTTATTTTTCTTATTTTATTTATAAATTTTTTATTATAAATTTATTATATATTTATTATATAATTTTTATATATTTTATTATCATTATTTTATTCTAATTGTTTTATTACTGTTCCCATTTTTATTATATTATATTATTATTATTATTTATTAATTTTTTTATATTTTATTATGATTGATATATTATTATTAATATTTTTTATTAATATTTTATTATTATTTTTGTAGTTAATTTATTATTATTGTGTCATTATTGTGTTGTTAATGTATTATTATTATGTTATTATTTAATTTTATTTGATAAATTTTGAATTCTATGAGTTAATTCATTTATTTTTTATTACTATGCAGATGCACCTGCACATGTAGGTGCTCATACACATGTGTAAGCCATATATAGAAATTCTGTGTTGGGTGAGATTTGAAACTCTTACCTGTTGCTTATTCTCCAAAGACATTATCACTCCAGCATACTCTTCATGTGGTGAATAAATAGAATTTAATATACTTATATATATATATATATTGATGTATAAAGAATAGACAAAGAATAGAAAAATAAGTAAAAAATATATAAATAATAATATAATAAAATAAAAAGAAAAAATAAATAACAAATAGACAAATAGATAAATAATAAATAATAATAAATAAATAATCAATAATAAGTAATAAGTAGTAAAAAATAAATAATAAATAATAAATAATAAATAATATATAATAAATAATAAATAATAAATAATAAATAATAAATAATAAATAATAAATAATAAATAATAAATATTAAATAATAATTATATAATATTAAATTAATAATAAATAATAAATAATAAATAATAAACAATAACCAATAAATAATAAATGATAAATAACAAAACATAAAAAATAAATATTTTTTAGTTATTAATTATTAATTAACAATTAATAATAACTAATAAGTAATCAGTAATAATTAATAAATAACAATTAATAATTAATAATTAATATTTAATATTGAAAAGTTAATCAATAATTAATCAATAATTAATAATGAATAAATAAATAATAACTAATAAGTAAATAATAAATAAATAAATAATAAATGAATATTGAACTGATAATAAATAAATAATGAATAAAATAAAAGTAAAATAATAAATAATAGATAATAGATAATAGATAATAAAAAATAATGAATAAGGAATAAATAAATAAATAGATAAATAAAAAAACAAATAAATAAATAATAACAAATCATTAATAATAGATTATTAAAAATAAATATTTAATATTTAATATTTAATAATTAATAAATAATTAATAAATAATTAATACATAAAGAATAAATAAATGAATAATAAATGATTAGTAAACTAATAATAAGTAAATAATTAATAATTAACTAATAAATTAAGAAAATTTAATAATTAATGTGTATAAAATAACTAAATAATAAATAAAAAAGTAATATATAGTATATAAATAAATAATAAAAAATATATAATATATAAAAAATAATATATAAAAAATAATATAATAAAATAATAATGACAAATAAATAAATAATAAATAAATCATAAATATATCATAAATAAATAATAGATTATAAATAAATAAAGATAGAAATAAATTCTTAATTAGTGTAATAAAAAACAAACAAATAATAAATAATAAATAATAAACAATAAATAATAAATTGAAAATAATAAATAATAAAAAATAAAAAATAAAAAATAAATAAAATAAATAAATAAAAATAATGAATAAAAATAAAAAAAATAAAAAAATGAAATAAATAATAAATGATTAAATAATAAATAAATATTATATATTATATACATAAATAAATAATAATTGAATAAATAATAAATACTAAATAATAAATAATAAATAATAAATAATAAATAATAAATAATAAATAATAGCTAATAAATAATAGATAAAGAAAGAAAGAAAGAATGGAAGAATAATTAATTAATAATTAATAAATAAACAATTAATAAATCGTTATCAAATAATTATTAAATAATTTATTATTAAATATTAAATATTAAATAAATAATTAATAAATAAATTCAAATAAATATCAAATAAATAAACCCTAGAACATTAAGAAACTTGAAAAACCATAAAACACCGAAATGACCATAAAATATGATCAAGGTGTCCTTTTTCAGCTCCAAAACCAATCAAATCTAATATCATGAAATGAGCATTGATATAATATGTGGTAGTGGATGAACAAACACCTAAATCATAAGTCAAAGCCATTTAAATTTTAAGAAATCTGGGTTGGTGATAAAAAAACTCTATTTCAGAGGCCTTTTAGTCCTTTTTATGAAAAAAGGGGGAAAATGCTCAGAAAATTGTTCCCAGGCCTACAAAACATATAAATCATCATCAGATTTTATTTTATATGTGGTAGAGCCCAAACAGACACCTAAATCAAAAGTTATGTGCGATTGAAGTTTGAGTATGATATTCGACATTTTTGAAATTTTAAAATATTTTAGTCCTCTCATTATCACATGATTTACATCTCACGTGGTCTTATCTCGTTTTATAAGCTTTTATTTGATGGGTTGTGGAGCTAAAACAGACTCCAAGATTAGAATTTAGGGTCATTTGATGCCAAAATCATCTTTTTAGTTTTTTGTAGATTTGTTTTATGTTTCAAGTTATTATTAACTAATAATTATAAATATATATTAATTAACATAGTAAATTTAATTAAATTTATAAATAATAAACTATATATGAGTTTAAATAATATATATTAAATAATATATATTAAATAATAAATAATATTTTTTTAAAAAATTCCTTTAATTTAGTGGTTGTTTTAAAAACACTGTTGTTATTTCCTTACGGTTGTTTAAAAAACCCCCGCTAAAAAATATATGATTTTTTTTATTTGAAAAAATAAATAAATAATATTTTAAATACATTTAGTGGTGATTTTAGAAACCACCATTGATAAAATAGTGCTAATTGTCTTTTGGGAACTAATTTAGTGGCAATTTTCAAAACTAACGTGAAAAAATCACCTCTAAACACCATTTTTTGTAGTGAGTGTTGATGTTATTTTCATTTGAGAAATCTTATCTATCACAAATTGTTAAGAAAAAGGAGAGAATCATGATCGAATACATTCCCATTATAAGGGACAACACTGATGTGTTCCCTGAATAATTTGTTGGTCTTCATGATAACTGAGAGGTTGAGTTCTCCTGGATCTCCACCTATATCAAAGACACCTTATAGAATAAACATCATTAAGATGGTGGAACTGATGAAGCGGTTATTAGAAAATATAGAAAAGGGTTTTATATGCTTGAGTTGTTCACAATGGGGTGCACCAGCCCACTTCATCATGAATAAGGATGGATCAATGCACCACTGCATTTATTATCATGAGCTCAAAAAATTCCCTATATTGAAAAAATATCCCCTTCCATGGATAAATGAATTGTTCAATAAATTGTGTGGGGCTATATATTTCACTAAGGTGGAACTTTGGTCAGGATGTCATAAATTAAAGGTGAGGAAGGATTATATTCCCAAGAATTACTTTTGAACGAGGTAAGGATGCTATGAGTTCATAGTGATTCCGTTTAGAATCACTAATTTTCCAGAAATACTCATGGACATAATGAATAGAGTCTTTAGAGATTACCTTTTCACGTTTGTGACATTATTTATATATGATATTATGATATAATCCATTATCTTGGAGGAACATGAGGAGTATTTGATTACTGTTCTAAAGTCCATGTGAAGGGGTAATCAATATGCAATGTATAGAAATACAAGTTTTTGATATAGAAAGTATCATTCAGAGGGCATGTTATTACCTTCAAACGAATATTTGTTGACCCTTCCATGACAAAGGCAATCGAAGAGTGGCCTAGGACGACATCTGTTACAGAGAGTTTTTGAATCCTTGGTCTATCTGGGTAATACCGGTGATTTGTGAAGAATATATCATGATTTTCAAACCTACTAACCAATAATACTCCAAAGTGAGTAAATTTTATCTTGGCTAGTAAATGGGAAGACTACTTCAAAGTGTTAAAAAATAGGATTATCATAGAACTAGTATATACAATATCCGCATGTAGGAAATCTTTGTTCTATTCAACAATTCTTCAATAAAGTGATTAGGTTTTTCACTAATGAAAAATGATAACGTAATATTATACACCTCAAGGAAGCTGAAAATTCTTGAGAAAAACTATCTCATGCTTGATATGGAGATGTAACTATGATCCTCACATTGAAAATCTTGTGACATTATCTCTATGGGAAGAAATATGAAATATATAATGAACAAAGGAGACTCAAATATATATTAACACAAAAGGAGAATAATATGCTTCAGTTAATATTTTTAGAACTCATCATTTATTATGACTACTCAAAGCACTACCATCCTGGTAAGGCAAATAAAGTGGCCGATGCTTTAAGTAGAAAGGATCTTGAAACATTATCAATGACGATAATTGATAATGATCCAACCTTCTTATATTTTCAAGGGATGGATATGGGAATCATTAACTAAGGAACATAATCAATCCATTCTCAAATGATTCCTCAACCATCCCTCATGGAGAAAACAAAGTATTCTCAAATAAATGATGTAGAAATTCAAAAACCAGTGGAATCAATCCGAAATAGGGAATCAAAATAGTTCAAAATGGATGAGGAAAGAGTCGTGATATTTCGATCATGAGAAATGAGAATGATTGGTGTGCCTTTATTTCCTAGAACAAACATCTAAAATAGATTATCTAACCCCAAGACAACCTAGAGGAGGTGTGATGGTGATGATGACAGGTGAATCTATCCAATTCCGAAGATATTGTTCTTTAGGTAGTTTTCATCAGATGGATTTATAGTTGTTTTACAAGTCAATTTAAGGCCTGAAACACCTCAATTTTGTGTTAGTGTCATTAGAAGACACTTGATCCTGAGTTTAAAGTCATACAGACCACTGGAGAGGAACTTGAAAGATCAGATGATGCATGGGAGGAAGAACTAGGGATTCTAGAAAATATTGATGAACACAACATATAAGCTGGAATTACATGGCATGTTGACCGTAGCGACAAGAAAATAGGGTTTTGAGAGATGGATAAGATTCACATGGCGTGTGACCCTGTCACAAGGTGTGTATTCCCTTCCTAGAGACTCAACATGTATATCGGAAGATACACAGACATATGGTGGAGTAAACGGGTTGCCTACGCGGTGTGTACCCAGCCACATGATTTTTCATGGACTATGTATATTGACTACCCAGTGTACCGGTACCTGAGTAGAGACACACGGGTTGACACCATGAATTGGAATATGACCAGAGTGCATGAGTAGACCTCAGATTGAAGGACACTATGTGTGACCATTCTACACACCCTGTACCCATCTTCAACACGACATAGTGGGAATGGCATGACCCATTGTACACAGGAAGTTCCCGGTGTCATGGAACATGGTGTGTGATCATACTATACATTGTGTATACCTTTCTACATGGATTTAATTTCTTTTCCAGTATACCTTGTACAAGTTTCGTTAGGGTTCATTCAATTATCGCGTCCCTGAAGGTTGGTGGGAATCATTTCCTATGCATAGGAGTATGATCCCTTCATAAAGACCTCCTGGATAGAGTCATTAGAATCCCCTGAGAGTCCTAGTGCGAGATCCTTTAAACATTATTCATTCCCTAGGTAGAGGCCTTTGTAATTATGTGACCAAATTCACTGAGAATCGATCCTCAACATATTAAGTTAATCTAGATATAGTATTTGGTATCATCCCATGGACCTAGATATTGTAACAACATGAAATTTTGAATAAATATTGTTTCCTAATTTTGTGTGTTATTTTATTTCATACTCAACAAAACATTTTCATTTAATAAAATGATTATAATTAAAATCAGACAGTTGGGTTTTCACTATTATATGACCATTAGTCAGTATAACCATTGGAAACTGAATGTTGCAACTATTGTCTCTAAATACAAATGATCTTGGTTAATTAATATAGAAAGAAGATTCGATGGCCTCATCTTGTAGTCTTGGGCTGATCGAAGCCCATATAATAGAACTTGGGAAGAAGGTAGCACCACTGGGCTTTCCTATGGACCAAACCCATGCTGAACTTCATCATGTGAAGCTAGAATGGAATCGCCTTCGCGAGAAGTTCAAACTGAGAGAAATTACAACTCGTGCAATGTTGGCTGAGCCGCCCCAAGATTCTCTCACCTTAAAACACCATACTCTTAGGTCCTATGCTGGTGTTATAAGGGGCTATGTAAGGAGACCATAATTGCCTTGTTTAATCATTTGACTTAAATAAAAATTGTGATTTCTTCTTATGATGAAGTTTGGGAATTTTTAAATGTTCAGATAAATATAGTATGCATATTTTTGATGAATTTTAGAAAATGGATATTTTAAAAATGTTTATATAAACCATAAATAATTAAAAATGTGTAATGATTTTCAAAAAATGGTCTTCTACAATTATGTTCAGTACAAAATTTAGAGTCTAAAAAGAACAACTTAATTTTCAAGGAATAGTAAATTACGAATAGTGATTTTATGCTTAGGATTAGTAATTTGACTAAATGGATTATAAATCTCACTTAGAAAAAGTATTAATATAATCTAGGGACCTTGATTAAGTAAAACGATTTAATAAAATAACTAAATAACTGTTTTAGAAATTATTAGTCATGTATTATTTTTTTCGGGTGAATAGTGTTTTTTAATTAAAAATTATTTTAAAAATATTTATAAAAATATTTTTATAAAATGGAATTTATTTCTGAATTCAGAACAATGAGATTATGCTAAGGTAATTTTTGGGGATTTTTCTAAAAAAATGAATTTTTAGTGAATAGTGTATTTATTTAAAAATTAAATTAAAAATATTTAGAAAATTATTTTTATAAAATGATGTTCATTTTTGAAATCAGAGCATCGATATTTGGTTAAGGTAAAATTTTGGGATTTTTCTGAGAAAGTTGAATTTTCGATGAATAGTGAAAATAAAGTTTTTAAGTTACAGGTGTTTAATGACATCATTAAATGATGTATTAAGTATGTAATCAATATGGTAGACTTATGAATAGTTTGATAAGGTATTAGGTGTCCCAAGTGTCCAATACCATGGGAAAATACCATGGACAATCCCATGGTTTTTCCAATACCACCAAGGAAGTGTCCCTTGGCCATTAATGCCATGTCCCCTCACTTTCCCTATAAATACCCAACCTTTATTCATTTATTATTCACTTATAACTCTCCCCAACGAATATATGGTCTTATTACATCCCAAAGAGTCCTCCCAAGGTGCACCCAAGACCTCAAGGTTCCAACCTTCGAGTTTTAAGAGTTACATTTTAAGGTAAAGGATCCTAGCTCTCTCTTTCTTTCCAAGTACTCTCTTTTATTTAATAAATTTTATGCTCCATATTATGATGTTGGAGGATGTTCTTTTATATTCATCCTACTATTATTTTCATGTTCATATGATGAGAGACCCCCTCTTTCTCTCATCAATTCATTTTAATAATGTTTATGTGGCGCCGTTAGGTTGCCGAATTATTAAGGGATTCTTTAACCCTTCTCATTTTCAAAATCTATTTTCATGTCTAGTCTTTCATGTTCCTTTTTATTATGTTGGGGTATTATCTATATATCTATAATACTTCTATTTTATGTTGATATGATGAGAGACCCTATTTAATCTCGTCAATTCATTTTTTTCATGTTTTAAGTGATGCTGTTAGGCTGCTGAATTTTCATAAGAGAAACCTTATTTTTGTCTTCCTTCAATGTTTATCATTTCATATGGCATGTCTTTAAAATTTGATTAACATGTTCTTATATCCATAATATCTTGTCCCTCTACTGTTTTATGGATCATTTATGAGTGGGTGACCCATGTCACCTCTCTTTTCAATGTTTTCTAAAACCCTGTAATAGAGCCGTTATGCTGCCAAATTTTCATCTCAAAATGTCTCTCTTTTTTTCTCAAATTCTTTTATTTTATTAAGTGAATACTCAAAGATTATTCCTCTACTAGGGTATTGACATATATATAAAATGATCTATTTTAATTCTGGGACTTACATACATAAAACCCTCTTTCCTTTTTCGGTGGGTTTAAAGTGACATAAAGATCACATCTTTAAAGCAATTTTTAAAATGTGATGACTATGTAATGAAACCCATTTCTTTTATGATATATGTGTTGTTTATGAAATGATTGAGGATGATATAAGTGGTTCACATGATAAAAAAAGAAAATTTAAGGGTGCGCCCTGATAACGCTCCAATGCATTGGGTAAAGACTTCATCTCTAGAGATGACTATTTTTAACGATGCCTTGGTGAAAAACCTTGGTAAATTTTAATGACACCTTGGGGATGGACCTTGGTGAAACAGAAATGATTGCCAATTTTAAATTTTGTAGCCACATCTTCAAGTTATGAAAAACATTATTTTTATTATGATATGCCTCATAATATCTTTCTCATTCCTTAAAGTTATTTTTCATGACTTTTTATGTATCTCAAGTTCATATGTAAAATTTTTCCCTTGTTTCCCTTACTGGGACTTCTGCTCACCCTTTCCTTTGATGTATGCTCCCAGGTTATGAGATGCTGTAATGAAATAGGATGAACAAATTAATAATCCTTTCAATTATTTAAGAATAATGTTTTCTATTGCCATGTATTATGTTCCCGGTTTCTAAGACACTAAACCTTAAAGATCCTCGGATTTGTATAATGTAATGAAAGTTTATGTGACAAAAATGCGGGATTATATAGTTGGTATCAAAGGATGGTTTAGTTATTTTTGGCAATTAGAATATGAGAACTTTAGGAAGAACCCTATAGAAAAGTTTAAATATAGGAAATATCCCTAGTATTTTGGTGAGTATTGAGTAAGTGGTTTATCAAGCAAATACATCCCTATATAGATACGAGCAGGTAGAGGTGGATTTGGAACAGATGTACATTGGGGTAAAACCCAAAAACACCGCTTTTGAGCTAGACTCAAACGGGAACTGGTACACGACAACAGGCCTTATTGCACTCTTGGTTACGACACTCCCAGGGGATATGCTTTTGTAAATTCATAAGCTTAGTATGAACCATTATTAAAAGAACAAAGATAAAATAAAATAAACATTCGCATAATAATATATGATCATGTATAACCTAGATTGTAATCTAGGGGATCACAAGTTAGGATATACTTTTCTTCTACAAGTTTATCCTTCTATGATTAAAGTTTCCTTTTTCTGATTATTGGAAAAGTATTTAAGCCCCTAATTATACTTTCTATTCTTAGTTAATGGCGGGAAATGGAAGAACATGTCCCAACAACCAATGAGATAGGAAATGTGACTATTTACCTATTAATATGACAGAGATGACGAGAGATAAAGTTGAACATATTGTGATTATGACAAACCAGCTATCAAAAATCACAATTAATAATTGGTACCTAGTTGAATTCCCAAATTCATCAAGGAAGAAGAAGATGAAGTCTCAAGGATGTTCATCTGATAAAGTTGATTAGGGGATTAAAAGATGATTAATATTTTTGGAAGACGTTCATTATTTTGGGAACCCTATATGATCTAGGGAAATAGATTACTATGGTATTTTCTTTGAGGAGTAATGGTTGAATTATATTTTGAAGAATCGATGAAATTAAGGTGCACTTATAGTAATTTAGGTTACCTATGGAAATGATTAACCCATCTTGGGGAAAATATGTTTAGGTTAGATAATTTTATTATTAAGATGTTAGGAGTGGTTGATATTGTTTGGAGATGAACGATGAAGTTTATTTTGGAAGACTATGTTATCAAATCCTTCTTGTATTTTGGTTTCAATCTTCGTTTGGTTTATTTTGAGAAATTTTAAGGATAGTTATTTATGAAATGGTCTATGATTAACTTTGTGTAGTACCATGGAACTTTGAAGATTTAAAGTAGTTTCCCTTCCTATGGGGTTTTTTCTTTTTGAAGTGTTGTTTTATCTTACCCTTTTTGTTTTTGGGATAAATGTTTAACGATAGATAGTTATTCTTTTGTGGATTGCGTGATTTTCTAGAAGATGATTCTTGTGCTTTGATGAGACCAAGTAGTTTTGAATGCTCTTTGTTTAGAGAAAATATTAGTCTTGGGGAAACTTATTAAGGGATGAAACTCTACTTGAAGGTAAATATAGTTCCTTGTGTTTTTATTCTGTGTAGTAAATGAATTCCTTAAAATTATTAAAAGGAATGTAAAACAAAAACATTGTTGGTTTAAGTTTCCTAATGGGTAATCAAAGATCGTTTACACACATCATATGTTTGTGATTTTCTTATTTTTAACTTTCTCCTAATCATGTTTTCTATCACTCTCCCTCAAAAAGTGACCCTTTGTTTTCTCCTCCATGTCCATGTTTTCCTACATGGAATCCTAGTATGGGTTAACTCGGGTGACCAATGTACTTCCTTTTCATTCTTTTAAAGTAATAGTGTTACTGACTCTTTTTCCGATGTGGGACTTTCAATGAAATTTCCAAATCCAATTTTAAAAATTGCGAGGATGCAATTTTTTAATGGGGGAAGATTGTAATGACCCGAAATTTTGAATAAATCGTGTTTCCTAATTTTTTGTGTAATTTTTTTCATACTCAACAAAAAAATTTCATTTAATAAAATGAGTATAATTAAAATGAGACTATTGGGTTTTGACTATTATAAGACTGTTAGTTAGTATGACCATTGGAAACTGAATGTTCCGACTATTGTCTCTAAATACAAGTGATCTTGGTTAATTAATATAGAAAGAAGATTTTATAGCCTCATCCAGTAGTCTTGGGCTGATCGAAGCCCATCTAATAGAACTTGGAAAGGAGGTAGCACCACTGGGCTTTGCTCTGGGCCAAACCCAAGACGAACTCCATCGTGTGAAGCTAGAATGGAATCGCCTTCGCAAGTAGTTCAAACTGATAAAAATTACTACTCGTGCAATGTTGGCCGAGCCGCCCCAAGATTATCTCACCTTAACGCACCTTACTCTCAGGTCCTATTCTGGTGTTATAATGGGCTATGTAACGAGACCGTAACAACCTTGTTTAATCCTTTGACTTAAATAAAAATTGTGATTTCTTCTTATGATGATATTTGTGAATTTTCAAATGTCCGGATAAATATAGTATGCATATTTTTGATCAATTTTAGAAAAATGATTTTTTAAAATTTTTTATATAATCCTTAAATAATTAAAAATGTGTAATGATTTTCAAAAAATGGTCTTCTAAAATTATGTTTAGTATGAAATTTAGAGTCTAATAAGATCAACTTAATTTCTGATGAATAGTAAATTATGAATAGTGATTTTATGCTTAGGTTTAGTAATATGACTAAATGGATTAGTAATCTCACTTAAAGAAAGTATTAATAAAATCTAGACACCTTGATTAAGTAATGTGGTTCAATAAAATAGGTAAATAACTGTTTCAGAAATTATTAGTCAAGTATTAGTTTTTTTTCGGGTGAATAGTGTTTTTAATTAAAAATTAAATTAATAATATTTAGAGAATTATTTTTATAAAATGAACTTTATTTTTTAATTTAGAACAATGATATTATACTAAGGTAATTTTTGGGGGTTATTTTCTGAAAAAATGAAATTTCGGTGAATAGTGTATTTATTTAAAAATTAAATTAAAAATATTTAGAAAATTATTTTTATAAAATGGACTTCATTTTTGAAATCAGAGCATCGATATTGGGTTAAGGTTAAATTTTGGGATTTTTCTGAGAAAGTTGAATTTTCGATGAATAGTAAAAATAAAGTTTTTATGTTACGAGTGTTTAATGACATCATTAAATGATGTATTAAGTATGCAATCAATATGGTCAACTTATGAATAGTAATATAAGGTATATGGTGTCCGAAGTGGCCAATACCACTGGAAAGCCCATGGTTTTGCCAATACCACCAATGAGGTATCCATTTGGCTATTAATGCCTTATCCCCTCACTTTCCCTATAAATACCCACAATTTCCTCCTTTAGTTTTTACTCCCAACTCTCCCCCAATGATGCTCTGGTCTCATTTCCTCCCAAGGAGTCCTCCCAAGGGGCCCCCAAGCCCTCATGGTCCCAACCTTCATGTTTTAAGAGTTATGTTTTAAGGTAAGGGATCCTAGATCTCTCTTTCTTTCCAAGTACTCTCTTTTATGTCATATCTTTTAGGCTCCATGTTCTGATGTTGGAGAATGTTCTTTTATATTCATACTATTTTCCTTTTCATTTTCATATGATGAGAGATGCCCGCTTTCTCTCATCAATTCGTTTTAAGAATGTTTAAGTGGCGCCGTTAGGCTGCTGAATTATTAAGGGATTCATTCACCCTTCTCGTTTTCAAAATATATTTTCATGGCAAGTCTTTCAAGTTCCTTTTTAGTATGTTGGGGTATTATCTCTATATCTATCATACTGATATTTTGTGTTCATATGATTAGAGACTCTATTTGATCTCGTCAATTCATTTTCTTCAAGTTTTAAGTGACGTTGTGAGGCTGCCAAATTTTCATAAGAGAAATATTATTTTTATTTTCCTTCAATATCTTTCATTTCATATGTTATGTCTTTAAAATTTCATTACCATGTTCTTAAATCCATTATATTCTATCCTTATACTGTTTTATGGATCATTTATGAGTGGGTGACCCATGTCCACTCTCTTTTCAATGTTTTCTAAAACCTTGCAACATAGTCGTTATGCTGCCGAATTTTTGTCTCAAAATGTCTCTCTCTTTTTCTCAAATTATTTTATTTTATTAAGTTAATACTCAAAGATCTTTATTCTATAGGGGTATTCACATATATATCAAATGATATATTTTAATTCTGATACATAAATACATAAAACCCTCTTTCCTTTTTCCGTGGGTTTAAAGTGACATAAAGATCACATCTTTAAAGTAGTTTTTAAAATGTGATGACTATGAAATGAAACCCATTTCTTTTATTCTATATGCATTGTTTATGAAATGATTGATGATGATATAAGTGGTTCACATGATAACAAAGGAAAATTTAAGGGTTCACCCTGATAGATCTCCAATGCATTTGGTAAAGACTTAATCTCTAGAGATGACTATTTTTAACAACACCTTGGTGAATAACCTTGGTAAATTTTAATGACACATTGGCGATGGACCTTGGTGAAATTGAAATTATTATCAATGTTAAATGTTGTATCCACATCTCCATGTTATGAAACACATTATTTTTATTATGATATGCCTCATGATCTCTTTCTCATGCCTTAAAGTTATTTTTCATGACTTTTTATGTATCTCAAGTTCACATGTAAAATATTTCCCTTGTTTCCCTTACTGAGCCTTCTGCTCACCCTTTCCTTTGATGTATGCTCCCAGGTTATGAGATGATATAATGAACTATAATGAACAAATGAAGAAGCCTTACATGTATATAATAAGAATGTTTTATGTTGTCATGTATTAAGTTCTTGGTTTCCAAGACACTAAACCTTAAAGATCCTCGGTTTTGTATAATGTAATGAAAGTTTATGTGATAAAAATGTGGGATGCTATAGATATAATCTTCATATATTTTATCACATATATTTATCTTTAGGACAATCATCATATCTTTATCCAGAAGGTTCCTAACGAACCATACTTCTCAGAAGGATGTCATCAGTGCTATTAGAATCATGATTGTGTTCTCCTAGATTAGTGCTTCGTGAAATCCTCATGCTGAATTCCTAGTGTTGGTATGCGATATTTTTAACTTACCTCTAGACTGTGTGTCTTGGTTTGAGTATATCTATAAAAAATTGTTATATGTGATGTAGAAAAATACTATGAAGAGTTGATGGTATCTTCTTTTGTGTATAGGTTTGTGGTTTAAGGGGGTCCTACTAGATACTGTTATACTCACCCCAGCATGGGATTTGCTCGTACATGTATTATCTTATGAAGATGAGCGACATTTTGACAGAGTCCTACTTGGACCGGGACCAGATGAAGCTTTGTTAGATTAGGAAAGATGAGGTGTTTTCCTACAACTACAGGCAGTAGTCCTAGTACTTTTTCTTATAGGTTGGACTTGTGGTTATAGAACTTTTTTGTGGGCTTGTATTTGGTCCAGTTTTACTTTACATTACATTCCTATCACACTTTGTTGGTTGGGATATAGTGGTATGCATGCATTTTTTTTCTTAGTTTTTTGTTTAAATTTCATCATTTTTGGGGCTTGAATATGTTTGTGTGCATGCATGTACATAGGCGATCCCTCCCATGTTAGTGATATGACTACTTGGTGCTCGTCACCAACCCCTGACTTATTGGAGGTGGGCTTGGTGAGCCATGACATGGGCTTTGTTGGTAAGGGTCATGATAGAGTGGTATCCGAGCTAGTTTTTTCTACTATAGGATAATGAGTATGTTAGATTGGTTTGGGAAAATAGTGTTAAGTGTTTCGAGGTGGCCATTTAGGCCAGAGAATCCAGTGTTAGTGCTGGCAGCCGACATATCCTTACACTAGGACTTTGAAAGCATTCGTTTCAACTTGGAAAATGAGAACACTGATTGAATCGAAAATAATGGTATATAAATAATATTGGAATGGGTTTTGGTTCCATGTCCTAATTTAGTTATCTCTATAGATGTATTCATTGACCATAGTGTATCTTGTTTTCTTAAAAAATTATCCCAAGATGCATTTTGGCTATGATTCAGCAACTCGATAATGAGAATGACCCCCTCAGTGATGAGGATTCAACATAGGGATTGCTTCATTGGAAGTAACCTCTAGGTGGTTCACTATGGATAACACTACTTGTGGAGCATCACATAGTATCCAAAATACCATCAGACGATGAGAACCGGATGACCATACATCAGGCGTCTCAAAGACAGAGACCCCTCTAGTTCTGAGGTGAGCCTAAATGATAGGCAGTTAAGGATAATTTTGTGGTGGTGACTTGAGTTTTTTTAGGTCAGGACACCAGTGAATCAGATGGAATTCCTAAAAGTGAGACTTTTAGAGGGTTCTATAGGGAGATGGTGCAGTTTTCTTATCCAGAGTCAAACCAATGTGAATATTTCATGAATAGATTTCGAGCATCTCTTCAGAGAGGAGTTCGCACTAGTTTCACTGACACCTCTATGCATATAGGAGATTATTCATCTCTAACAGTGTATCATGATAGTGAATGATTATTAATCAAGGTTCACCAACCTTTCGAGTTACTTGAAGGGTATTATTAGAGATCCATATTTTTGAGATCAGACTTTTGAGTGATGTCTTCATAGAGATATCTTAGCAAAAATTATCCCTATATGCATTCTAACTTATGATGGGGTGTTTGAGACATATTAGGAGGATGAAAGTTTCTTAGATGATAAAATACATCCAATGATAGTCATCATCGGATGTGAAGGTTCAAAGAACATGATAGAGGGAACCAACATTAGTCATAGGGATCCAGAGTTGGAGTGTTTAAGGGAGGTCCTAGGATAGAGGATCTATGGTTCATGGCTCATAAGGTGGGTCTAGTCAGCATAGGAAGTGGAGTTTTTATTCATGTTATGTAAGGTGACATATCACTAATTATTTTCCAACCTTTCATGTAGCTGATAAGGGGATAGTTGATGGACCACAGAGAATGATAGGAGCGGGAAGATCCAAAGGGTGATGGATGTGGTAGAGGAGCTAGGATAGAAAGAGAAGGTAGTCGACATTTCAACATGTTAACACCACCAACCCTTGGTGGTCTACACCATGCTCAGGGATTTGAATGATAGGGGAGGGGATAGCTGCATGTGGGCATGGAATATGACCTAGGGGCTCTAGTAATTATTCAAGGTAAGATCTATATATTTTATACTGTACCTACAGTACAGCCAGAAACAGGTGCTAGTCATTTCATTTTTACTGCATATCATTTTTGAGACCTAGAGATTTTGGTTAAACTATTGACTTGATCCTTAGGCTGGGAGACACCTACTGGAGAAGATTCGGTGATCACACATTTGTGCTGATGGAGTGACCTAACCCTCATAGGTGAGAGTTTTGGTTGGAACCTCTTGGCGGTGGCATTTTAGCCTTATGACGTCATTATTTTTATGGATTTGTTTTCTATAGTCAATACCCAAATTGACTATTTTAGGATAAGGGTTTGGTGTTCCTGTAATGATGGAATGATGTTTTTCTTTGTCGGTGAAAAGGAATCCCAGGATACACATGATGGACTCATGAATAGGAGTATGTTGCTAATTTCTAATCAATTTTCTATCCTGACCCTTGGTGTTTTCGATGTTATAAGATTCTAGTTTCTTATGGTGGGGGAAATGTACAAGGAAATCATTCTGGAAGATATTCCATGATTACCTCCCCACCGAGAGATAGAATTCTACATTTTTTACACCACAGTATGATACCGATATATACACCAGAATATTGGATTACTACCACAGATCTCTATGAGCTAAGGGTGTATTTGGATGACTTGAAGAAGAAGGGATTCATGAGACCCATTATTTCACCCTGGGTATCCCCAATTTTGTTTTCCAAAAATCTAGACAAGATCTTGATGTTTTGTGTGGACTATTGGTTCCTAAACTAGGTGTCTTTGAAGAAAATGTATCCACTACCGAGAAAAAATTACCTCTTTGATCACTTGATAGGGGCATGATGGTTCACTGTGGTTAAAAAGATATCAAGATATCACTGGTTGTGAGTACATGATGAGGATATACCAAAGATGGATTTCAGATGTTGTTACAGTCACTATGTGTACTTGGTGATTCCATTTGGCATGATGCACACCCCAACAGTGCTTATGGGACTCATGAACTAGATATTTCATTCTTACTAGGACCAGTTTAGGGAAGTCTTCATCGATGATATACTTGTGTACTCAGTGTCTAAGGAGGAGCACGTGAGGTACTTAAGGATGGTTATAGATGTACTCTAAGAGCACCAAATATATGGGAAACTCTCAATGTACATGTTATGGATTTATGAAGACCACTTTCATGGACATATTATTTCATTGGATGGAGTGGTTGTGGACCCAGCCAAGGTTTAGGCAGTGTTAGCATGGGATCCACCTAGGATCATGATTGAGGTGCACAAATTCCATGGGATAATAGGATATTATCAGAGATTCACACAAAATTTCATTAGTATATCATCCTTGATGATAAATTTGACTCGAATAGAGCAACCTTTTATGTGGATAAGTAATTTCCACCAGGGTTCTCAACAGTTGAAGTAGAGTTTGATGAGCACTCTGATAATAGGATTTCTAGAGGAGGGTGGAGAGTACATAGTGTACTACGATGCATTGAAGACTATGAATGGATGTGTCCTGATGTATAAGAGAGTAGTTATTTCCTGTTGTTCACACCAGTTGGGACACATGAGCATAACTATGCGACCCATGATCTTGAGTTAGTGGTGGTAGTCTTCGTGTTGAAGATGTGGTGACACTACCTGATGGACAAGGGTTTATCATCTACTCTGATCACAAGAGTATCAAGTATATCTTCTCTCAAAATTATCTGAACTTGAGAGATAAGAAATGGCTAGAGTTCCTACAGGACTATGAATTTAGGAATGTATATACTTCTGGAAAAGGAAATACTGTGGAATATACTCTTAGTGAGATATCTAGTTCGTAGTTGCTAAATTAGGCATCAGAGTAGTTGTACTTTTTATAGTTATCCTTTATGGATTGAGATGGATCATCTTACCTTCATTCATTGGATATTACCCCTACACGATTATAATGAGTCTAGAAGGCACATCTTGGGGACACCGACTGTGAGACTATACATGCTATGATATCCATAGGGCATGGTTCTGATGGATATTCGAAATGTGGGGATCATGTCGTACTTTTAAGATGATGTACAATAGTACCAATGGAATTGCAGGAGGTTTTTTATAGGGTTTCATATATCCCCTTTGGAGGTACATCCAAGTGTGGTGAAAATGTACTAGGACCTCCAACGTCAGTTTTGGTTGCTGGGAATGAAGAAAGTAGAAGCAAATTTTGATTCTTGATTCCTTACTTGTTAGTAAGGGAAGGCTGAGCACCATGTTCTAATGGGTTATGCTCAACCCCTTGAGGTTCCATGATGGAATTAGGATGGAATATCAAGGGACTTAGTGATGAGTTTATAGTGTACTTTTAGATAACACAATTCCATCTATGTGATTGTTGACCGACTCACTATGTCATCCCTCTTTCTAACTATCCAATAGCAGAGCTTAGTATAGAGACTGGTAAGCCTCTATGTTCAGGAGACAGTTCAACTCCATGGAGTTCCATTGAATATTGTTTCATATCATGATTCTCTTTTTACATCTCAATTGTGTAAGGGATTACAGGAGTCATTATAGACTCATTTATGCTTGAACGAAACATTTCACCCTTAGACGGACGACCAAATGGAGAGAACCATTTTGGTTTTGGAGGACATGCTACATTCTTGCATGTTAGAATTCGGTCGTAGTTACTTGGATCAACTACCACAAGTGGAGTTCACATACAACAATAGATACTATTCCACCATTGGTATGGCTCCATTCAGAGATTTTTACTAGAAAACCTTCCAGTCAATACTATGCTAGCCTGACCTAGGAGAGTCATCACTCATGGGCACATAATTGGTGTGAGATACTATGGAGAAGGTGAAAATAAATTAGGAGCGGATGAAGACGACCTAGATCCTTATACTAATAGGCATCAGAGGACTTTGGGGTTTAATGAAGGGGACCATGTATTCTTTTGGGTTTCTCATCAATGAAGATTGCATATATTTGGCTGAGATGACAAGTTATCTCTACGGTTTATCATCCCTTTTCATATACTATGTTGATTAAGTGAGGTGGAGTACCACATAGATCTACCACCACAGTTATAAAGGGTACATGATGTATTCCACATGTCCCATGTGTGTAGGTACATGCATGACCCATCACATGTCATCGACTTGGGAGATATGGACATCGATGATGGAGAAAAGTTTGCTAAGTACCTAGTGGAGACCAAGGATCAACAAGAGAGGATATTTCATGGATGATAAATTCATTTGGCATGTATCCAATGGTAGCACAAGAATCTATAGGAGAGAACTTGGTAGAAGGAGGCTCAGATTCATGCTTAATACCCTCATCTTCTTCAGTATCCTTTGTTTTGGATTTTAAGGAACATGAAGCCCCTAGTGGGGAAAATTTAATGTCCCAGATTTTCCATGTATTATTTTTAAATATTATATACATTAAATTCAAAAATAGACACTTAGATAAAATTTTATTTTGAGGCCTAGTGTTCTAAGAATAAATTTTTAAATAATATGAAAATATTAAGTAGAACGCTTGAATAGGATTCCTAATAATGTCTAATAACATCTAATTGGGTGCCCAAATCAAAAATCTGATGGTACCACTGCATTCAAAGTATCATATTTACACTATGCAAGGCCTAACATCAGTCTATGTGGGTCGACTATGAAAAGTAGTTTCAGGTGTGTTTAATAAATAAAATAAAATGAATATTTATTTTATTTTACAAATTTCATCAATGTAGTGACATGACATCATTTTTTTTAAATGAACCTTTAGGAATGGATCCAGTGTTAGTATCATAAGCTGATAAATTCCATGGAGGCTCTATAGAGAACCCTTAAGAAATCTCTCAAGTGCATGGATATAGAATCACAGATCAATGATCGACGAAAGTCGTTCTTGATAGATCTCACCAATGATGTAGATACAATGATCGATGATCATTCAAGAGTGATCTAAATAAATGTTTGGAAGAATTATTTTGGATTTATTTCCTCGTTATTAGAATCATTGATGAACATAGACCCACAAACAAATAGGTTTATCCACAGATTGATCATTCTTTCAAGATGAGTTTTATTTTTCAAATTTATAGGGTTGATTATTACATTGATTTTTATTTTTGATCATTCTTACGAGAATAGCTCGAGTCCAAAACAAACAACGGTTGATGTTTGATCCTCAAATTTGTTCCATGTGAAATTATTTCCCCTATTTTCAATGTGTGCTCTTTATTCTTATTAGGGCTAAGAAAGAATGATAATTTCACCTTCATTCCATGGCATAAAAATAAAAAATAAGATATAAAATTAGGGTGACCTAGTGGTGGTGGGATGATGACAACGATGAACAAATCGAAGGGATTTGAGAGATATCATTCTTTGGAGGGTTTTTGTCAGATGGATTTAGTGTTGTATTCTGAGCTTATTGAAGGCCCAAAACACCCTGATTTTGTGTTAGGGGGATTTTATGACCCTCGATATTGATTTTCAAGTGGAACAGACCACCCGAGAGGAACCTGTATGTTTTTATGATGAAAAGGAGGATGAAACAAGGATTCTGGAAAATCATGATGAACATGACATATAACCAAGAGTTACAAGAAATATGGCCCCCACTGAGTAGTTACTAGGGTTTTGGGAGATAGTTAATTAGAAAACTACATGTGACCTTTTCACACGATGTGCAGTCCCTTCATAAAGACTTTACGTGTATCTTGGGAGATACACAGACATGGGGTGGAGTACATGGGTTTCCTACATGGTGTGTTACCCAACACATGAATTGGCTTGGACCTAGTACATAGAAATTCCCTAGGTACTGGTACATGGGTAGAGACACACAGGTTGAAATAGTGTACTGGAACATGACCAGAGTACACTGGTAGACCCCAGATGGAAGGACATGGCATGTGGCCATTATAAACACTGTGTACCCATCTTCAACATGATAGAGTTTGAATGACACATTCCATTGTACGAAGGAAATACCTAGGGTCATGGAACAAAGTGTGTGACCCTAATACATTCCATGTATACCTTTATATGTGACTTGAATCTTTTGTCCACCACAACTAATACAAGTTTATTCAAGGTTCTTTCCATTTATCACGTCCCTAATGTTTTGTTGGTATCATTTACTACTCATAAGAATATGATTCCTTTAGTAGGACTTCCTCAATAGAGTTATTGGAATCCCATGATTGGCCAAGTGAGGGAATCTCTATTCATTATTTGTCCCCTAGGTAGAGTCATTAGTATTTTTGTGACCAAATTTACCAAGTGTACACCCATAACATAGAAAGTTAATGTAGATGGAGTTGTTGGTGTCACCTCGTGGCCCTAAATGTGATTCTCATTTTTTGTGTCTGATCTCTCCCTCTTCATATCTATCTATGTATCTATCTCATGATAGTTCCCGATGAAAAATACTTCTCAGATAGATTTCATTTGTGATATCATACATAGGAGTGTGTTCTCTTAGATTAGTGCTTCGTGGAATCTTCGAGCTAAATTCCTAGTTTTGGTATGCTGTAGCTGGGAATTACATCTAGACTGCACATCTTGGGTTCAGTATATCTGAATAATCATTTTATATATGATCTATATATATATTATGTATATATGACTATATATTATTTTGTGTATTGATTTGTGGTTTCTGTGAGTCCTAATGAGTATTGTTATACTCACCACTGCATAAGCTTTGACCGCACGTGTCATTTCTTGTGAAGATGAGTGATATTTTGAAATAGTCCTAGGTGGACCAAGACCTGATACAACATTGTGATATTAGGCTGACTGAGATATAATTCTATAGATACAGATAGTAGTCCTAATACCTTTTCATACAAGATCGACTTGTTGTTATAGACTTCTTTTGGTGGGCTAGTATTTGGACCAGTTTCACTTTACTTTACTTTCCTATCATACCATTTTTGTTGGAATATAGTGGTATCCATGCATTGTTTTCTTAGTGGTTTTTACATTTCAGAATTTTGTGGGATTGGATATTTGGGCATGCGTATAGGTATATAGGTGATACCTCCCATGATAGTTATTTTCCAACCCGGTTTTAGTCACCAACCCCTGGCCTATTGGAGGTGCGTTTGGGGAATTACGGCATGGGCCCCACTAGGATGGGTTATGACATAGATGGCATATCTGAATGGAAAATTTAGACAATGGAAGACATGATGAGAGAATATTATATTGACTTCCAAGAGGGTGGGATAAAAATATGACTCTGGATGAGTTCTCTAACAATAAGAATTTCCACTCGAGCATCCAAATGGCTCCATACAAATCACTTTTGGGGAAAAGATAAAGAACACCATAAAGCTGGGATAATGTCATTCAATTTAAACTATTGTGACTAGAAATAGTCAAAGAAGTGGTGGAAAAGGTAAAAAACATTCAATAAGACATCAAGGAATCCCAAAGTTGAAGAAATGGATATGTAGAAAATCATCATCAAAACCTACAGTTTCACGTTATAGACATGGTATTCCTCCACATATCTCCATGGAAGTGGATCATGAGATTTGGGTAGAATGGAAAGGTAATTCCTAGGTATATAGATGACTTTAAGATTCTTGATTATGTCAGAGTCGTGGCCTATCGACTGGAACTTACACCTACCATTTCTCAAGTACATGATGCATCACACACATCCATCTTGAGGAAGTACATACTAGATCCCTCACATTTACTAAATCTAGAGGCGGAACAGTTGGAAAATGATATCTCTTATGAGGAGAAGGCAGTGTAGATATTTGACCATTTAGATAAAGTTATACGCAACAAGACTAATCACCTGGTGAAAGTACTGTGGTGAAACCATACAATGAAGAGACCACATGGTAACAAGATGATGTGATGAAGGATAAGTACCCTCACCTATTTTCAACGTAGAATATAAATCAAAATTTTGGGGGCGATATTTCATAAGGAGGTAAGAATGTATCGAACCAAACTTCTATCAATATAAAGTTCCATATTTTAATTATTACATATAATAAAAATCACATAAAATCACATATAGGGAATAATATAAACATTATAAATGACTAATGATGGAATAAGAGGTAATTTTAAAAAATAAAAAACCTATACCCATGGAATAATAACTTGACCTTCTGAATAGTAATGTGAAAATGAAGAATATTAATACGACTAATAGAATAATAAACTCATCTACGAAAGTATTAATAAAATTTCGGCATCTTATAAATGATAGTATACAATAAATATATCATATTATAAGTAGTTAAATTTCTAAAAAATTATTAATTAAGTGTTGGTTTTTTATAAATTAAATTATTATTTATAATTTTATAATTAATATAACTATTTAAAAGAAAAATTATATTCATAAAATAGATTAAAAAATTAATATTTTTTGACTTATTATTATAGTATAATTTTATGAGACCTTAATTAATATTTTGAAGTTTTACAAAATCAGTTATAATTTTAAAATCTGTATTTTCTGATTAAATGATGAATTTATTTGAAAATTAAATTTTCATATTTCTCAATTTATTTTCATAAAATGGAGTTCATTTTTGAATTATACACAGTGAAAAATAGTTGGGGTTATTTTTTTTCATTTTTTTGAAATACTTGAATATTTTTGGAATAGTAAAATATAGTAATTTATGTTATATAATAATACAAGTTAAAATCACTATTTCTTGAGTCATTGCTGATTTAAGCTACATAATTTTGAATCCAAAATCTTTATTTAATATATTTAGTTATTATTATAAAACTCTTCATAGTCTTGATCCAAAATAATACACTAAATAATAAAATAATGAGAAAACAACCCTATCCTCCTCTATAAATACCACACCTCACCACCTATACTACTTACTCCTTCGGATATTTGAAAATTGTCAAAATTATACCCAATAAACTTCCCAATACCATGCCCAACATTCAAGAGTCTTTGGTCTAAAAAATGACCATAAACAATCTCTCTCTAGAGGTTCTCAAGTAGGACAATTCCAGAGGTAAAACCCTATTTCAATTTACTATAATTTCTTTCCAATTTCTATTCTTCTATTATTCTATCCACATATCCCATTATCCAAGAGGCATGGTAACTCAAGTATCTTATAAATTATGTAATTTTATTATTTTAATGGAATAATCCATCATCAATCCTTTTCTCCTCATAATTGTATTCTGAAAATTGAAATAAACTTTTGTGATGTGTTGATTACCGCCATCATGGAAAATGTATTTTAATTTTCTTTTACCACCTTCAAGGATAGTCATAAAACCATTATAATGGTTTAAATAGATTGTAAAATGTATTTTATAACCTTTTTTATGTTCTGGAACTAACTTATATACAAAATATTAAATTATAAAAAAATGAGTTCCTTGTGATTTAAAAGTGCTAAAATTGATCTAAATGAGTATCATTAAAATTTTATCTAATGAATCATCCTCATATTTCAGAAAAAAATAAAATATAATAACAATTAAAATTATTTATGTTCTATAATAACATATAATTTAAATTCTATAGAATAATTATTATTATACATGAACTTCCATACGTATAAACAGGTGAACCGATCATGAAAACAAAGAAAATGAACTCTCCCAAACAATAAAATTGAACTCTATAACACATAAAAAAGTCCATTAATGAACTTAATAAAACTATAATAAATAAAATAAATGTAAAATAGGTTTAGGATTTTTTAATTAACGAATTATACATTATTATACATGATAGTGTATTAAAGAAATAATACAGACATAAGGTAAGGGGATTCTTGAACCCAACTCTCTTTCATTGGGGTTGTCCACTTTCACTCCATTTTTTAGTATGGATGTTCTTTTAATTTTCCTTAAATATAGTTTATTTTCATTCCCTTTTATTTTTTGGGATAAAAAATCTTCCTATATTATTTCATAAAATATGTAATGAGTTTTCCAAAATAAATCTTCTTTCTAAAAAACACATCTTTTACTTATTTTAAGATTGTTTATTCTTCACTCAAGATTGATGATTCTTATACCAAGTATGATATTAACTTTTTTTTTGGATACAAAAAGTTTATTCATGAATGTATTCTTTATTAAATTCTCATGACACCCATTTTATTTCCATGGTTTATTTCATGTCCATGATTGATATACATTCTCTTTGGAGAGCATGATTATGTAACTGTTATGATGTGATGGGTGTAACAAGAATTATATAGTACTCAAATGAATTGGGAAATTTGATTTATTTCATGATTTAATGTTAAATATTATTTATAATAAAGCTATATTTTTTCACAATTATGATCTATGATTATACACATATGTTATATGTGAACATAATGCTTTCTTTATTCATAAATATGTGTGGTATTTGAGAACTAGGACATGATGTTAAATTTTTTATACATTGCTACATTCCATGATTTTATCTAGTGCTTAATCTCAATATTATGATGATGATCCCATGCTTATGTTATGATGATAAGGATTATACTCACCCATATTATATTGATTCATGTTCTTATCTATCCTATTACTAGGATTTTATGTCACCCCATTATTAGATATATATACTATAGTGATCACTTGTACATTGGATAACATAAGGGCTACTAAGAAGCTAGAGAATAAGTAATTAAATACTATTTAGGTTTTGTTATGTAAATTTTATATTTGATATTAATTTTCCCAAGACACTAACATTTGGATCCTTGTTTTGAAACACTATTATATTGTTTATCATTAAGATGATGTAACAATAATGTAAGAAAAGTAGGGTCACTATAAAATGACCATATCTACTATATAACGATGATTTTAAAATATCTAATTTTTTTGGAATTACTCATTTAAAATTGTTTTTAAATTATGAATTTTCACACATAATTTTTAATAAAAAACTCTAAATAGGTGGATTTTATAATGTTTGTTTTCATTATAATAAATACTTTTATATATGGATACATAATTCACTATATAATTACATTAGTTTTTGTTTTCCATAATATTTTGGAAATTGTTTATGTTAATAATCATCATATTTTTTTGATTAATAATATATTATGATGTTATGTATTATATTTGATTTATAATTTTTTTTTCTATTTTGAGTTTTTTTATACATAGTATATCATGGCTTGTTTTGAAAAATTATTATTAATTTTTAATTAAATTACATCTTTTGAACACAGAATGTTTTATTTCTGAGAATAAATATTAGTTATTATTTTAATTAATTCATTGTGGGTAAAATCATTTAAATATTGTTTGGTTTATACCCTCATAACTTCAAATTTTTGAAAAGTAATTAAAAAAATTAATTTTATATCGTGTAACAATATTTAAGAAAAAATATAGAATATTGAAATAATATCAAGTAAATACTTACAAATGGGTCAATTATATGTGTACTCCATTACAATTTCTGGTTCGAACACAGTTCTAACCATTGAATCATATGTGTCATCAAATGTAACATTGAAATAAATATAGTCTTTTTCATTCAAAACATTACAATAATTCAGTCCTTCATCATATATTTTTTTTAAATGACCTCAATAACACCAAGTTGTTGATTAAACTATTCAACTACCTAAAACACAAACCTAGATAATGGTGCAATAATATAATGTTCATTAGTATGAAGGTAAAGTTTCATATCAATCACTGTAATTTCAAAGTTATCTATATTGAAGTCTTACGATGTCATTAAATTAAACAACTTAAATTTCATCAGTATGACTTGACCTTATGCATAGTAATATAAATAAAATATTTCTTTTAACAAACAGATCATATGATATATTTTATAAATGAAGTTTATTGTCTAATATACTCATATAATAATCTATTGTGGTGCTTATCATGATAGTGAAATGTTATATTTCCATTTTTATTGAAAAATAATTCCTAATAAATTTAAATCTCATGAAAACTATTACCTTGAAATCGTTTACCACAGTTTTCAGACCAAATTACTGATCAATTTTTTCTGTTTGATACCTCATTCATTGGTTAAATTTTATCTAGAAGATACTAAAACCCAATGTTAAGTTGATTACTATAATTATGTTATTTAAAAAAAGAAATATATTATCTTTTATATTAACCAATTTGTAAATTATTTATTATGATTTTTTTCTTCCCCTTTATAGATTAAGAACTGTGTATTATTTTAAAATTTGTAAATATTCTCTGCAAATATGAAAGAATTACTATGTAATAATCTATAAAAAATCACACAAAAAAATTATATTTATTAGATTACCTACCTTATAAAATCATCAAGAAATCTATAGTTGAATTATACTAAGCAATGATCTTTTTCCCATTCATCACTACTTAATGTATAAGAAAAGTACGATCAAAATATTTCCTATGTACGAGGCCGTAAACGAAATATAGACACAATGGGATCATATTACTTTTACTAAACTATAATTAGATTATTATTCATTTTAGTGATGTTGTCTAAGTAATATTAATAAAAATAATCAAATTATTGTTTTAAATTTCCTTTCTAAATTGACCACTTAGGTCGATAGTTACTTCTCACGTAATATATAAATATTGATATTATTGATTATGTTAGATATATCCGTCGAATCAAAATAAAACAACCAAAAAAACTTCCATGGGAAGATGCATAGTGAGATGAAACATCCATGTTAAAAATAATGGGGGGGGGGGAATCTTATTCTCATCAGAAAGAATAACCAGTACAAATCTCTAAAATTTATGAATAATACTTTTCCTCTATTTTTGGTACATAGGTCTTGATAAAAATGACTTAAACTAATAACAATTAGTCTAAAATTCTTCCAATGTAAATGTTGAAGGGAAATTGGAGTCAAATAATATATCAAGACATGGTAGTCATGAGTTTAAATAGATTTTAGTATAATATATTGTGTATTAACTTTTTTTGAAATGTTTCTTGAATAAAGATTAAGAACCTTTAAACTTTCCATGACCTAAGGATATTTTTCTCTACATATTACATTGAATAATTGAAAAAAGGATGTTATAATTATTTTATCCAATTAACTCAGGATGATGTATGGGTTTTATATTCTTGTCCGCAAAAATTTTGAAGTAACCAAAAATAATATTACTTTTCCCCTTGACATTTGAAAGAGTAGAAAGTAACATTTCAAAAATGGTTTTATCGATATGCATTACATCAGTGAAATGAAAAAATAAATTTGATGAAAAATATGGAAACTAAAATAATAAAATTTTCTTACAACAATTGATATTTGAATTTAAATTAAAATTCCTTCACTTTATAAAATTTAATTTAATAAATCAATGAACATAATTCAAACCATCATGATCTATCAGAATATAATTCCCTAAATATGTTTGAGGGATTTCATCTATCTCTACAACAATATTGAAATATCTTTGATTTTTCTTATGTAGTTGATTCATCAGATGAAATCATCAATCCTCTAAAAATATGAAATTTCATCAAAATTTTAATCTTTGGGAACATATATTATTCATATAAATATGTATGAATAATTTTAATTCTGTACTATAATGAGACATCATTATATAAGTAGTAAAATCATGTTTCATTAATAATAATGTTTCAATAAAACAAAATTTAATTCGTCATAAATTCATTATATGATTGTACACTAAATATCCAAAGATAATTTAACTCACCTATTATTGGTTGGATGTATATGTAAATATCATTTTTTATATCACTAGGTCTATATTTCAATATAATCAAGATATTAAATTTCTTCTTTATACACATTTGTGACATGAAGATATAAATGTGAGTGCAAACTTGCCAAATACTTTGCGAAGTATGCATCTAAAGATATGGGTTGAAACAGTCACATGATAATCGCAATATAAACTTTCATGGGTTAGCTACCACATAAATATGTAACCTATAAAATTTCTTCCTTAATGACCCATCTGTAGGATGCACTATTTCATCATTATCTTTATTTTGTCTATATTCACCCCATATCATATTTCTTTAAATTTCTCTCACATATAATTTTTTAAGATTATGAATCAATGGACATTTCCACATCACTTTATCTAGAAAAAAGTATTGAGTTACATCTTTATTAGACATCTACCTTAATGCAACACACTATTTTCACTATCAAAATTCTATATTTTCCTTCGAGAACCTAGGACAGGATTTCGGAAAAACATGTAACTTATTCTATGAAAATCCAAATGTTTCAATGAAATTTGATTCCATGTAGTTATTTTTTTGGAATAAATATTTCATCAGGTAGTAAATCCATTATAAATATAAGTATATAGTCAACCATAATGTTACTAAATCCATATTTTTATTTCCCTTTATATAATCATATTAAAAACATTCATTTTCTCATTTTTCCACATGCCGGATATGGTAGGGTGTTCATATCTTCCAAAATCCTTCTAACTTAGTTAGCATCATCATCCTGATAAATAGATGAATAAGATGATATATTATTCATTTCCTCTAACATTGGACTATATGATGAGTTGAATTTAAAAATAAATAGAAACCGATTAAAAATAAATATTTTCATAAAAATCCTTTCATATGAACCAATGTGATTCCCCAAATAAGCATTTTCTCATTTTTGATACCATAAATGATATTTTTTTTAGAAACCACTTTTGTTGATATGGTAACTCACATCCTCATGAGTTAAAAATGGTCTTCCATCAGAATCAAAACATGAAAATCAAATCCATATTCCATCTGAATAATTATTGAATGAAAAGTAAAAAAAATATCATAACTCCTTCTGAAAAATTACATATCTGATCAATGTTGTACATCTAATTCATCTCCACTTGGATTAAAATAAAAATACATTAAATAAATAATATTTAAAACAACATAACATGATATGTATAGTTTTAGGAGAGAAAACTAATAATCAATCACATGTTTATAAAAATATCATAACAAATGTCTTAAATAAAATGTTTCATAATGTATTATATGTTGTTAAATTTCAATTTATAGTCAATTTTTTTTCATAATTTATATTATTAATTAATTTAATATTTTAAAAATGTTATATTATTTCTTTATAAAAATCAATTTTTTGATTCTATTTTAGAAAAACATATTTTTGTGTTAATGTATTCACTATAAGTACATAATTTTGAAATATCATTGTTACACCATGACATATTAAAATAGGAAGATCATATTCGAAAATTTATATGAAACAAAAATGAAGCTTCTCTTTCATCCCTTTCAGTGTAAAGGATATAGAGAAATGGCACTTTCTCCTGCTCACACTCCGGTTCCCGCTCTTGCTTGCGGGTCCGGTGGCGCTCCGATTGCTCCTGCTATCGTCCCTGCTCGTGAGGCCGATGGTGTGGCGGTCTCGACATCTTATCAGAGGGAGGTTGGGGCGAAGGTGGGTGCGTTGGGGTTATCTTTCAAATACGCTCTCTGTGGGAAGCAGCTGCCTTGGGCTCCGGTGGGGGTGGTCATTCCTCTGGGGTCCCTCCCAGCTCCTCCGATCGAGATTACCCCCCGCCCTGCCTACAAGGAGGACGGTGTCCCCGTGGTGGACCTTTCTGCTAAAGAGATTCAGGATGATTCGTCCTTTCATGACCTCACCTTGATTGCTCGGTTCAGCTTCAACAAACCTCATCTGAGCGTCTTCCGATCCTTCGTAGACTCCTGGGGGCTCCGTCATCCAGTGGCTATTTCTGAGCTCTCTAGGGTTGCGTTTATCATTCAGTGCTTCTGTATTTCTGACTTTGCATTGGCTTGGGCCAGGTAGGATCGCTGGTGCATCTCGTGGTGATTCTCTCTTTCCCGCTGGTACTGGGATCACCATTTTGGCCGCAAAACCCCCTCGGTGGTTATCTGGGTTTGCATGCCTGGTCTCCCACTTCCTTTTTTCAACCTATCGATTTTGAAATCCATGGGTGAATCCTTGGGTTTTTTCCTTTGCGCTAATGAGGACACTACTTGTTTCCGATCTACAACATGTGTGAGGGTTTGTGTGGTAATGGATATCTCGGTGAAGCTTTCAGAGCGATTACTTTTAAGGTTCAGTGATGGCCCCCAGTGGTGGAAAAGGCTTCAGTTTCAATCCCTGCCTAGGTTCTTCCTGGCGTGTGGCCTCCATGGGCACTCGGCGGCGGTCTGTAGGAAGAGGAGGTGCGGTGAGGGATCTAGCATGGGGCAACCAGGACACCGGCGAGATGATTTGGGTGGTTCGGGGTTGCCGGAGCCGACGCCAGCAACACCTGTGCTCCCAACCATTGCGGCGGCCGTTTCAAATCCTTCTGGTGGTCCCCACTGCATTTTATAAGACCTGGAGCCAACCAGTTTTTCCCCCTCGACACATTTCAGGCCTGGTTCTCCATAAAAATCCTGATTTCTCTGTTGCCTATGGTCGATAGGGATCCTGACACGGCTGCCCCGACATTGGATCCTTTTGGAGATTCTGGGGGCTGCGACTCCCGGGTTTCTTCTCTACATCTCCCACCGCAGTTTTTGCCTCCGTCACCCTCCCCATTTCATATCTCATCGCAAACATCCCCGGACTTCATTCAGCACTCTCTCCGTCTCAACCGATCCCCCCTCCCCCCCTCCAGCGGGTCGACTCAAAGGAATTCTTTTCCAGCGGGTGTCTTGAAAGACGTGGAGGTTTCTTGGGGGTCACCACAGCATATGATTCTGATCTCTTTGTTCAATGGGGAGTCTGAGGGTACCTTCCACTCGCCCTCTCCTTCGGCTCGTATTTTTCTCCTCGATGATGTGGAAGAGGTCAAGACAAAGACTCCCCCCCCCAAATTTTGCTCTTTGGTTAAGAGACTTCCTGGTCCGATCACACGCTCTAAATCGAAGGAGGCCAGTCTGACTGTCTTCTTTTCCCCCTCTGGAGCTGCTGGTTTTTAGACCAGAAATGGTACGCTCTAATGCTGTCGCTGATACTTTGGAATGCAAGAGGCATGGGGGCTCCTGTAAAGAGTTCCTTCCTTGCTTCAGAAGCTTGTAAGCATAAAGCGTCTATTGTTTCCATTCTCGAACCAAAGCAGGGTGCAACAAAACTTTCACAGGTCGCTCGAAAGATGGGGTTCTCCTCTAGCATGCATGGATCCCCTGCGAACAGTTCAATCTGGATTTGCTGGAAACAGTCGATCAAGGTGGAACTCATTAGTCTTATGGATCAGTGTATCAATACTAAAATTTCCTTTGCAGGTGGAGAGCTTTTATTCTCATTTATTTACGCCAGCAACGACATTTCTAAGAGGATGGAACTGTGGAGATTCGCGAGACTTTTCCAAGAGAACTCCATCCCATGGTATTTGGGAGGGGATTTCAACGCGATCACCGATCCTTCGGAGAAAAAAGGGGGTTCCTCTGGCTTCAATACTAGCATGCAAGACATCCGTGATTTTATCTCTTCTGTGGGTCTCTTTGACCTTGGCTTCAAAGGTAATCGTTTTACCTAGTGCAACAACCGTAGGGGGGCCAGCCGCATATGGTGCCGACTTGACAGATGCTTCACGAATTTTCAATACCTTGACTCTAATGGGTAGACGACAGTTACCCATGTTCCTCGGGCTCTCTCCGATCAATAGCCGCATCTTATTGAGCTTTATAGGGATGTGTCAGTTCGCAAGGCTCTACACTACTCTAGAAAATGGCTTCACGAGGATGACTTCATATTGATGGTCAGACAATCATGGGAAGGCAAGGAGGGGGGACAGGCCTGGCAGGGTCTTACTAACTGGCTCAAACAGCTTCGGAAGGATCTGCTGGAATGGATTGCTCATAAACCTGTTGTAGGGTCAGGTGTGGAAAGCATCCAAGTGGACATTGAGAGGCTTGAGTAAGAGCTCCAATCAAGCTGGGATGAGAACAAGTTCCTTCTTCTCTGCAACAAGCGCACCTTTCTTGTGGAAAAACTGCTTGAGATTGAAAAGGACTACAAATCCTGATCTCGTGTGAGATGGCTTAAAGAGGGGGACCGAAACAATGCGTATTTTCATGCTTTCCTGAAAGAAAGGATCAATTCAAAGCTCAACCTTTATCTGGGCAATGGGGTCTATATGTCAGAGGTGGGGGCTTCTAGTCGCCTGGATTTGGACCACTTCGAAAGACTTCTGGAAGGAGACAATCCAAATCAAGGTAGTAATACAACCTCACCCGATTTAGTGGCTTTCTAGGAAGCGATTCCACATGCAGTGAGCAACTCTGATAATGATGTGTTTTCGGCTATGCCCTCGGAGACAGAGATTAAGGGCTCTATCCTTTCCATGCCCCAAGGCAGTGCGCCAGGGCCTGATGGTTTCCCTGGAGAGTTTTATGTGGCGACTTGGGACGTTGTGGTAAAACAGGTGGTGGAAGCCATTACAGACTTTTTCGATGGTGGTGAGCTCAATCGGTCGGTGAGTGCCTCCAGGATGGTACTCATTTTGAAGGTTAAGGATCCTTATTCCATTGGTCAGTTCCAGCCCATCAGTCTATGTAACGTTTCATACAAAATTCTTGCAAGTTTGATTTCTAGACGAATAAGCGGGGTCATTCCGAGGTTAGTCTCCAGTGAGCAACATGGGTTTATCAATGGGAAAAGCATTCAAGGGGCGGTCAAAATTGCAAGTGAACTCGTTAATGACATCAATAGGAAGGTGGTTGGGTGGAATGTCATTCTACAAGTGGACATGGACAAAGATTACGATAAGATGGAATGGAGCTTCATCATCCGGGTGATGCGCAGGTTTGACTTCCAGGAGAAGGTTTGCGATCTTTTCTTCCAGTGTTATGCATCCCCGTGGCTTTCGATCTCCTTGAAAGGGAAGCGACTTGGATTCTTTAAGTCAGTAAGGGGCGTCCGGAAAGGCGACCCCCTTTCCCCTATCCTCTTCATCCTTGATGAAGACTCCCTCTCCCGTAACCTCTACAGATGTATGTCAAGCGGGAACCCGGTACCACTTGTTGGCAGGAATGGTAGGGAGACTATTTCCCACTTGATGTTCATGGACGACATCCTGGTTTTCACAAACGGCTGACGTAAATCCCTCTCTGTTCTCATGGGTGTATTCTCAATGTATGGCTCCTTAAGTGGGTAGGTCATTAATTCTGAGAAGAGTCATGTCTTCATCTCCAACCGATGCCCGAGGAGGTGGTGCATGGTTATCTAGGAGAATCTGGGCTGCCACCGAAAATAGTTTCCCATATTTTACCTGGGTGTCCCGCTTTCACCAGGGCATATGAAGAATATTTTATTTGAATACATCTTGAACCGCATCCTGGGCAGAATCCTTAATTGGAAGAGCAGGTTCCTTTCCTTCGGCGAACGAGTCACACTCATCAACAGTGTCCTCACCTCCATTCCTCTTCATGTTCTTTCTATCATCCAACCACCGAAGGGGACCATGGAAAGGATCGAGAGAATTCTGACCGCTTTCCTATGGGATGCTAACCAGTCCAGTCGCTGTCGTTAGGCATCCTGGGAGCATTTTGCAAGGCCTGTGGAGGAAGGTGGCATGGGATTATGTGATATTTCGGAAAAAATGCAGGGCATGCAAGCGCGACTTGCATGGGACATCATCTCCAGAAAATCGCTGTGGGCTTCATTTTTTAAATCCTGATATGGGGATACTTGGAGGTCTGGAGAAGAAAGAAGAGTCAGACATTCTAGGCTGGCCCGGTGCTTGTTCGGATATATTTATGAGCTCGACGATGATACATGATGGATTATTGGGAATGGGGATATTGTCTTCTAGAAGGAAAATTGGACTGGTGAACGGCTCTTTTTCCTGGGATGCCCTTTCCCCAACATTTATTTCATGGAAGCAAGAATATACCCATCGTTCCTTATGGTGTTTCTCAATGAGGAGCAGTGGTCGGTGTTCGATAGTATCTGCATGGATGAGAAGGATGATCGATGTTGTTTCACAGGTTCCAATCAGGGTCCCTTCACTGTCCGAGATTTTAAGAGGAACCAACATGCAGGGGCTGCGCTGGATGAATGGGCCACGAAGTACTGGTGCAACGATATCCCCACCAAAATGGTCTTCTTGTTCTGGCGTATAAAGAACAAAGATTTTCCTATCGATGAGTGTATCCAGAGGAAGTACATTTCTCTTGCCTCGCGCTGCTTCTGTTTCGTGAATCCGACGAGAGAGTCTATTGATCATATGTTTGCACAAAGTGACTGGGCGGTTGAGCTCTGGTCCCTCTGCTCCCCAAAACTAAGGGCAGACCTTCATCATCCCTCCTTCAATGGCCTCATGTCCTCTTGGTTCCAAGATGTGCAGAGCAAGAGCACAAAGTTTAATGTTCGAGCAATTATTATGGCAACTTTCTGCTGGATAATTTGGGAAGCAAGGAACTGCTCTAGGTTGGGTACTCGGACTGCTACATCACTTCTCCTTCTTAGAGCCAAAACCTTGGTCTATGAGCTACTTACCCTCCTCAAATGGTACCAGCAATCACCCCTTGTGTGAAAATTTCTCAACAGGCCTATTTCTCTTGGGGGTTTGGGGGGAAGGTGGGTCAGATGGCGACCCCCTCTCAACGGGCTGAAACTCAATGTTGATGGTTCTATTAGAGACGGTTTTATGAGAGGCGGTGGAGTTCTTCGTGATTCTTATGGTTCAGTTCTGATGGCGGTCAACTCTTTCTATGGTTCAGGTAGCTCTCTGGGGGCAGAGGCACGAGCGCTACTTTCTGGGCTCCATGTCTGCAAGGCATGTGGCTTCCAGACAGCTGAAGTTGAATTTGATTCAGAGGCTTTAGTAAGGATGGTCCAGGGTAGGCATGAGACCCCTTGGGAACTGATCTACATTATTAGGAAGTGTGCTATGGAAATCGACTTGGGATCAAGCATCCACCATAGTTGGAGGGAGACTAATTTTGTTGCTGATTCTCTTGCAAGCATGGGGCGGTCATGAGAGGGGCTTATCATTTTTGACAGCTTAGGGTCCCTTCCACGGGCATGTCAAATCTTTTCAAAAAATGATTCTCTTTGGCTTCATTATTTCCGACCGCCCTGAATGGTGCTTTGGGGGGGGGGGTCCCCTTCATTCCTCTAAAATTAATAAAAAAGTAATTTCCAGTCAGTATATAGAACAAAAAATAGATATTACATGATGATGTAATTCCTTGATACATTATGATGTAATTATTTTCAAATAAATTAAATTTATTAGATAAAACAGTCTATATGAATAGAACTAAGAAAATTATAAAACTTATATGGTTTACACAAGTATAAAATAAATTCAAATGATATCTATTTATTAAGAATAAAATATAAACCATTTTAAGGAAAACTTTTATTTCTAAAAAATTGTTTCTTTAGGTGATTTAGTCTCACTTTGGGCACTTATTTTGATTTATTAAAAAATATTAGAAAGTTTATTTAACAAAATAGAATTCATATTTGAAGTATATTTGTAGGAATTTTCTTTGTGTCATTCGTTGCGAATTTTCTGAAAATATTATGTTTTTTATGAATAAAAAAATTAATGATTTTTAGTGAAACCTTCATTTTCATTTAAATTATTTGAAAATTTAAATAGAATAATAAATTGGTTTTAAGTAAAATTATTTCAATTAAAATAAATTTTAAATAATTAATGTTATTGAAATAAATTTCATACAGAATTTTCATAATATAACATTCCATACTTATGAGAAGTTTCTCTTTGGGAAAATTGCTATTTCATGGCATGTATGTTTTAATTTTTAATTGAATTATTCCACTTCACTGAATTGAATTTTAAAAAATGGGTTCCATGTTTTGAATCCTAATAATTTATATAATCTAATAATATCAACTTAATTTTTTACAATAATGAATAGTGAACACAAAAAAATTAATTACTGCAGTTAAGGTAAAAATGAGTTTACCTGGGGTTATACTAAACATATAATGGAATCAAATGTCTTGAAACTTGTATAAAACCCATTTTAAGTCCATATTCCAACCCTATAATCTCCATGTTTCATGAATGACACATTTTAGAGGATTTGTTGAATGAGAAAAACATGGGAATCACATTTTTAAAAAAAATTCTATATGTATCCTCTAACACACTTATAAAAGGCCACCCTATCATATGGTCTATAAAAATAAAAAGAAATAATTTCATACAATACCTACCTAGATAATAGTCTAATTAGTTTGATTATCAATCCATCCTAATATTTATTTAGGTATAAACCTAAAGAGGCTCTCCAAAGAAGGGGTAACATTCTTAAACAAGCATATTCGTTTTATTTATTCTTCCACCTCTTAAAAAGATATTAACAAATAATAATAAATGAAAAATGTTTATAAAGTATAAGTAAATATTTTTTTTAACAAATAACCCAAATCCATATCCATTTTTAGCAAATGGGTAATGAAAATGTTGATCATGAATATGACAGACTACCACCTCATGAACCGATGTAATTCATTTTCCATCACAATGTTTCAAGGATAATATAATTTTTAATTTAACAAAATTATATTATATTTAGGATAATATTATACATATGAAAGTATCACATAAAACTTCTAAATTTTCATTTTGTGTGGGATATGATTATGTCATTCATGTGTACAACATAATACAACCTCACAAATCATTGTGATTCATTTTTTACTTAAGCATTACATGGAATATATTAAAGATATTTTTAATAAATATATGTGATATTAATTATATATATATATAGTTATGTAAATATATATTCTCATCGAACAAATTACCTTCTAATTCATTGGAAAAAAATACAGTCGCTTGTTCGTACATGTAGACTACCACCTCCAAGAAGACATGTGGAATTATTTTCATTTAATTTTTACATGGATTGTAATAAAGAAGAATTTTATTATAATAAACATGATATATAACATAATAATTATTCTAAAATGGTCAATTAATATTTATTTTTCAATCTTTCTATATGTCTAGAGAAATAAAATCAACATTCATGTGTATGTACGACCAACTGTCTCCATGAACAATGTAATCAATTTTCAATATCTAAATTTTATATATTACTCTTAGTACATATATACTGAATATATAGTATATTTTCATAATAGATAAAATTATTGATAATATTTAACCACGATCAAATTAAAAGGATGAAAATTATCGAACTAAAACATACAAGAAATATAGAGCAATTATCACCCAAAAAAAGTGATTTTGAAAAAGTACTACTAATAAATGGGTGGTAAAATAATATAAGTAAATAATATATGGTATTATATATAATATTGTAGTTATTTAATATATTAATAATCAACCTATATTTTTTATAAATTAGGTTTACACACATGCAAAGGAATTTAAACATGAGGCATGAGTTTCAGGTCTCACTTTTACTTCTGCAAGACATACGACATATTTACCACTTATTCCTTTATGTGGTTTATAAAATCCCCCTTTTTATATTTTATATCATGAATATATTTATCTTAAGGGTATTTAATGTTTCATTTGATATTATATCTCTCATGGGTATTATGATTAAAATTATACCAAAGAAGTAACGGTTTGTTTCATAATTTCAAAATTATACTGTATTTGTTTTTGTTTACGTATCCCTTAAGGGAATTATTTGATATTTATATCATAAAAATATTTTTTTCAACTTTTTTAAATCATGAAAATTTTCATGTAACATTAAAATTTTTACTCATTTGTACATAAACTTATTTAGAAAACATTTTTAGAAAACATGATTTTATTTCTCTCTTCATTAAAAAATCCTTTTTTTCAAAACCATGTAATGAAATAATTGTTTCAAAAATGTTTTAAACATTATAAAAATTATTTATTAAACAAGTTTTAAATTTTTTTTTTTTAAAATAAATTTAATGGATTTTTCATGTATATGTCCAATGAATTCTTATTTTGATTTTACTGATAATGTGAAAGGAATCTTAATTTTTTTGCATATAAAACGTGAAAATAATTTAACACCATCATGATCAATCAATGTTTTAAAGATTATTTTAAAATTTTTAAAAGGTTATTTTCAAATAAAAATATTTTAGTAATATTATTTAAACTTATTGATTTAAAAATATTTATAATGTGAAAATGTAATTTTTATCAAAAATGTTTTAATGACATTTTTATGGTATTTCTATTCTTCGACGACATCAAACATATATTAAACATATGATCCACTAGGTATATGTTGTATTGAAACCATTATTATTTTTATATGGATGGTTTATGATTAGTTTTATTAAGGTTATATACTGTTATTACCATTCACTATATTACTGTGCATGGTTTATGATTATGATTATTTTGTTGAAGTCAGTGCTAGCATTTCCTATTTTAGTTTATTCAATATGAATACTTATGTTGATTTTGATTCACCCCATTCATATGTGGAATGAATTGGAATTAGTAAGTGATGGGTGAGGATCTATTATATATAGCCCTTCAATGCATCAATTGGTCTCATGAGACAAATCAGTTGGACAACTTAGATGAGTTTCAACCATTAGATTGAAACTGCCTTGTGTATGTTCTTCACAAAATGTTTAATATTTCTAAAATTACATATTCCCTAATTTTGAGATCAATTATTAATTTCTAAGAGATTATTATATTGGTTAGAATATCAATGGATATGTTTTTACATCAAGATAATATTTATATGAATTTATTTGATCATACTTTATTTCTTCCATTTCATGATTAGTTTATTAATTAAATGGAATGTGTTTATGTTATTTACCTTTCTATATTAATGATGTTAATTTCTTTAAAATATTACAATATTCATGAAAAACCTTACCGATCATCTGATATCACACCATTATTCTGTTTTATTTTCCCTAGGATACCAGGAAATATTTTTTAATTCATATATAGGGATGCACTATGAGAGATAATGGTGTTGTCAAAGAATTGATTTTATTTTATGTTTTACATTTTAATGTGAATTTAATGTATGTATATAGTTTACCAAGACTTCTAATCTATTCAATATATTTGAGATAAAATTACTTTCATCTTATACCAATTTAATAAAGTAAGAACAGACTCCAGGTTACTAAATTTGGGGTTGTTACAATCGGTATTAAAGATATTTTAGTATAATTTTTCAGAACTAGACTTTGGAAAACATATATTAGGGAACATATATCTATGATATTCATTTATTAAAAGTATATAAGACCATCCATTTTTTTTGGATTATGTGGCTCTTCAGAGAAATATGTCCTTATCTATATACCATAGGTGAACATGGTTCAGGAAGATATGAAACCTGGGGTAATAACATTGAAAAAGGTGCATCAGGATTGATCTAGTGTTACCCATTAAACAACAACAAAGCATTGTCATGTTTTTTAACACTCTCGGGATATATTCATATATTAATTAAAATTTTCTTTATGAATCATCCTGAACGATTTGAATAGATGATAACCATGAATAACATATATTAAACCTAAGGTGTAAGAAATTGCAAAGAAGGTTACATGATTTAGACACTCTATAAATAATTCTTCATGAATATATGATTTCACACTTAGATTAGTGCTTCTGAAACTTCTCTTTTTTGTTTCTAGACAATGGATGGTATAAAAAGGAAATAGGTTTACATTGAATGCAAAAGAGTATGTGTTGATGGAAAAAATGGTATGATGATTGGGGTGAAAGATATTGTGATTATTTATAATCAATTATCATGATATATGATTAGTAACTTGAAACCTAACCAACTCTAAAGCACAACAATAAAAAGATGCATGGATTACACTTAAAGAATAAATAGTGGAGTCGAAGGAGGGAATAAGAATCAATTTTCTTCTTGTCAATAATGTGTAAAAAACATCCATGATAGTTGCTCAAAAGAACATGAAAATATTTTATGTGTGGAAAAGGACCCAAAGAATGTATATTCTGAAGAAAAATAAAATGTTCAGTTAACGTAATTGATGATAATAATGGTCTCCCATATGTATTATCAATGGTTCAATGTTTTATAATTTTAAAGTATGGGTATTATTAAAATTAATATTTGAGGGGTGAAATATCATAAAAATAAGTAATAAGGATATATGAGTAATGATTATATTTCTGATGATGTAAAGAATAAAAACGATATAGGGAAGAAAGGATATATTATGTATTAAAATAATGAATGCTATTTAAGGATTTAATAATGAAGTTGAATGATTAATGTTATTGTTTTTTGGTTAAAGTATTATTTTATAAGAGTATTTCTTCAATGAAATTCTATATAAAATGTACAAGGATTGTATTATAATAAATTTTCACTAAGTATATGTGAGATCATATTGAATGGTATTGATAAACATGAAAATAGAATCACTAGAAAGTTGACATTTTTAGAAAACACATGATTGAGGGAATATAACCCATAATATTTTCTTGAAGATGAGATAATGATGATAAAGAGATGTTTATGAGATAGTATTGATGACCATGAAATTTGTTAGTGATTTTATGGGTTAAGAGAAACATTATATTGTTTGTGGTCTATAATGATGATTTTATATCCATAATTCAAAACAATAGATGTTGAATATGGTGAGTCATATTTTCGATGTGTTATAAGGTTAACGTCATGAACTATGCCAACGTTCCATCCAACTCGACCCCTGAACCAATCCATGGAATGGACTGAAGGGAATTCCCGATCCCCACAGGCTAGGATCTTCTATCAAGAAGAAGGTGCATTACACCCAGACTTCCTCTGGAGTATCAAGAAATTAAAAATATGTTCTATCTTATCTAGCAACTCTTCTTCATTCTGAAGTTCATTGCTACCTCAGAAATATGAGGTTTGTTCATGAAGAACACTTGATCCTTGTCCTTCATAGGGCCTAGTTAAACCCCTCTAACCAGAGCAAGTCCAGGACCCACTCCCTATCCCAAATTTTAAATATCCCAGACCATAGATTCCCCTGATATCTGGTCAATTAGTGTGGTAGAACTCTATCTAACTTCTTATTAGGGTTTCACATGAATTATCTGAAGAGGAATTTTCCTAAAAGAAGCAATAATCATAAGAGAACTATCAATACAACCATTCTGAATTTTTTTAGTAATTACATGAAATACCAAAATTCTATAAATCCAAACAAATAAAATCCCTCACAATAACATGAAAACCAAACCACTCCACCTCTTAAAATTTTCCATATAAAATCTATATCTTGTATGTCTCCCCTAGAAGAGTAGTTAGACAAGAATCACAAAATCCAATGGTTACTCGAGATCCATCATTAGGTGTTTTGGCTGGGCAACTAACTAGAAACCAGAACATCAAGTCCTGAAAATCCTAGCATATGTCTATCTAGACATATCCCAAACAACTGGAACTAGAAAACCATGTCCTAGTCTGATACCATTTTATCATGAACCAAGTCATATTTCAATTTACTCTGACACCCGATCTGGTCTATGGAATTTCCTATAGGGTGTCCCGGATCCCAATGGGGTTGAAACTAGTGACTGGGTATCAACATTACATCCTGGGAATGATTTCACCCATACAAATAATCATAAGAAACAAACTATATTATATAATCCAAAATCAAATAAACATAACCAAACATGGTATAATAATTTCAGACTCAACTTTTCAACTTTAAGCAATTAAAAATAGGGGCTACCAAAAAAATAAGAAACAAGACACTATACAAAAACCACCATTCAATAAAAGGATAATTTTCCACAATACACCACAAAAACGCCTACAAGGGAAGACTACTATCATCCTGAACCACCATCTCCAAAAATATTTAATTTACCTGCATCAAACACAACCAAGTCTACATATACCCAAAGGTGTAAGTATTGTGTGATCTATATCCCAATAGGATGTAACCAAATAAGAAGTTTCCATGAAATAAACATTATAAGATAAATTAACATGAATGTTTAATAAAATAATTCTAAGAAAATTTTTATGAAGAAAATTTCAAAGGAAAACATTCTTTCTCTTAAAATTACCAACAATGTATACCATATTCTGATGGTGAGTCCAATATCAAAAAAATTACAATGCCCTAGGAAACCCCTATAGGCACTAGCTAGAAATTTGAATCATGGTACACTATATCTTGGTGTAAATTGGTATAGTAACCATGGACAACATTGTTCTCATGTATAACCTACTAGGAGGGGTCCCCCAGTGGTCTACACTCATTATCATAGTTTAGTTTTTATTATCAATGTCAGTACTGCTAGATGCATCCAGGATAATACACATCCAATTTAACTCGGATAATAATCACACGCTACCCACCAGAATACCCAGGTTTTTTTTGTGATTAGTTTCCAATGCACATGTCACGTGCTACACAAATCCAATGTAAATATAAGACAAAAAATATAAACATGATTGATAAATAGATACCTTTATGGATAAAAATAATTTTAAATCCCATACACATAAAAATATTCTAGAACATGTTCTACATCACATTCAAAATTTAATGAACATGTTTCATAATTTATAAAGAAAATTTAAAGCTTACAACATGGGTTCACACTTGAAATACACTCAATTTACTTTAGAAACCCCACTTTGATGCTATAGACATCTCAAAACCCTTCAAAAACAAATTTCATACCACAAACATAAATCATATAACACATTTAAACATTCAAGAAAAAATATAAAATTAATTGAATAATGTATTAACCTGGAACCACCAACCTCAAATGAAGAATCTTCTAGAATCTGATGGAAACCAACAACTGCATGCCAATAGAAACTTAAAGAGTCACGATCGAACTTTTAATATCAATATCAAGCCTTATTAAGCACGAATTATTCCTAAAAATGAAACCCAACCAGTTGGAGAGTTAAAATCCCAAGGAAGTATAAGAAAACCCCTATAAAAGAGGGCTAAATCCAGAAAAAACATACTTGATGAATCGATGGAAAATCAATCCAAAAATGGAGGTTCAATTGAGGAAATGGAGGGGGTAGGATTTTATGATGGAGGTACCCAGGTTGGGGAAGAAATTAGTATTTGGTTTTAAAATAAGGGTTATAGAAAACATAAAAATCAAAATTCTATTGTCCTAGACAAGTCACACTATTTGCTAACACGGTTTTCTAAAACATCCAGTAGCTATTCACCCTTAACTATTGAAGCAGGACATACCCCACTGTTAGACAACACAATTTAAAAACCATTCACTAATATTGGAAAAATATTCATTCCCAAAACACAATTTGGTGGAATGGTTACCAAGGCTAGGGCGCATGGTTTTCTAAACCGTGAGTTAACCATGTGTAGCATGCTGTATACCCAATTTTTTTTTCATTTTTCTACCAAAACTAAATTGAAACCTAAATGGAAAATTTTAGAACAAAACAGACATAAAAATACTTCAAAATGAAATCAGTGGTGTGAAATTAAATATATATATATATAATTGATAAATTTTAACATTGGGTGTTGTTGGATATATTGATCTAACCATTACAGTTTTGGAAAACATATAATGATAAGAGGAATGGATTATAAATATGATGATCTATTAAATGTGCTTCATGTATAAAAATTCACTTTTGATAGTCATTTCTTAGAGTAATAAATGAAATGGGAATCGGTCAAATCAAAACGATTGATTTAAATTGTTCATATAAAATATAAATATATCAATAAAGAATATCTTCATATGTTTTTAGTCTTGATGGTGAAGTAATTCTTCAAATCCTAGAAAATGATTATGAAACAAATGTATTATCTTAGCACCTTTATTTACAATGAATCAAATGGTCCCTTAAATAATTTCACAATTATTTATTTTTGTTCGTTAATGTCTCTATTATTCACTTTCTTATGATCATTGATATTTGTCACTCTTAATAATTATTTATTCTATTCTTCAATGTCCTTATTTTTACTTCCCACTAATGTTTTTCTACATGGAAACCCAGTGATATGTTATTCTATATATCCTTATTATTTGGTTTCTCCCTTATAAATATGAGGTTTTTAATCCTTTTTATGATGTGGGGTTTGAAGTTTTTTTTTTCAAATGTCGAACCCATGATTACTGAGATCAAGATTAAATTTTGAGGACATAATTTATTTAATGGGGTAGAATGTAACACCCCAAGACTTTAAAACAGAAACATCATATTCGATATACTATGTGGAATTAAAGAAATAGATTATTTGATAATTTAACACCCAGATATTTTATGATATTTTTATTTTCAAATTAATTCAATTTCTTCGATAGGTTTCATAACACAAAACATTGAGTTTAAATGAAATGCGATATGATATTAAATATTATTTTTTAAACATGACCATTATAACATTTCCATTAAGTCAGAGGATATGAATAGTAAACACATAATTACTAAAATTATATGGTTTACTAAATATATAAAATTAATTAAATGGTTCTCTAATCATTAAAAGTAAAATAATAACCATTTTAAAGAAAAAGATGTATTTTATGAAAAAATGTATTTTTTAAAAGGTTGTTTAGTTTCACTTTGAGAACATTATTTAAAATTAATTTCTACCAAATTAAAAAAAACTAATTTTAAAAAATAAAATTTATTTTAAAAATTTAAATTTCAAAATTATATATTTTTTATAATTTTTAATAATTTTTTAAATAAAATAATTTTTTTTGAATAATATTGAAAAATTTGGTATTTTATTAAAAACATCCATTTTGATTAAATTATTTAAAAAGAAAAATTAATTTTTTAAATATATTTTGAATTTTAATTAGTAAAAGTGTTCAAAATTTTTCAAATATAGGTCATTTGAATTAAATTAAAATTGAGTTTGGATATTAAAATATTATATATATATATATATATTAAAATTTTCTCTTTGTAGAATTGCTCTTTCATCGCATTTATTGTTTATTTTTAAATGAATTCTTCCACTTATTTTAATTGGATTTGTAAAAATGGATTGTAATTTTGGAATCATAATAATTTATGTTATTAAATATGGTTCACTTTATTTTTGACCAAAATGAATTTTCAAAACAGTAAAGATTAATTTCCGTAGTTTAGATAAAAATGGGTTTAATGGGCAGTCAAAATACGAATATAAGGGTTAAAATAAACTAAACATTATCAAAAAACCATTTTATATCAATATTTCAACCATAGAATATATGATATTAGATAAGGACCAATTTTAAGGATTGTTTCAAGTGAAAAAGGTGATTATCACGTTATCATTTCACAAATTCCATGTCTGTCCTCTCCCCCGCTAATAAAAGGCCACCCACTCTCCTCCCCTTTATACACATCCTAAAACATTTGGTATATAAAATAATATTCAAAATAAATAAATTAATTCCCTCTTAATACGTTGGAGTTATTATTTTTATTGTAAAGCTCTCTTAATATGGCTTTAGTTATAATCCAAAAGAGGGTCTGCGAAGAAGAGGTAAAATTCTTACACATGCGTATTTGTTTTGTTTATTCTTGTAGAAAATTCAATCATTATTCAATTGTTCTAATATAATGACAACATTATATTATATATATATATAGATATTTAATTATTTTAATTTCACAACTAAGATCCACATCCACTTCCATTAAATAGGAACCAAAATTTCGATCTTGTGTTTGGTGGACTACCACCTCACGAACCAATGTAATTAATTTTCCATCACCACCTTTAAAGGATAGATGTAATAATGGATTTATCATATGTATATGATATTAATGAAATTATTATATTTATTTAAGTGTCATATAACATATAAATTCTTACATTCCATTCTATGGGGGGATAAAATTATGTTTCTCGTGTGTATGGTGGGCTACCATCTCACGAAGCATTGTGATTAATTTTTCGATTATGATTTATATAGAAGGTAGTAAGTATAAATTTAATAAATATATGTGATATCTATGATCTAAAAACAATTATATAATTATCATATCACATGTAACTTATTTCTTCCAATCCATTGTGAAACATTTACATCACTTGTGCGTACACGGGGACTACCACCACCACATGACAATGTGAATTGTTTTTCATTTTATTTTTATATATTTGGTAATAATGATATATTTTATTAATATAAATGAAATATACAACATATTGGTGAATCTATAAGTTTTAATTAATATTTATATTCCATCCTTCCCATTCATCAACAAAAATGGAAACATCATTCATGTGTATATATAACATACCATCTCCATGAACGGTGTAATCAATTTTCTATCTCTAAATTTTATAGATTTCCCAAAATAAATATATAATTAATATATATGATATTTATTTCAAGAATAACATTATTTGAATTATTTAACCATGATAAAATTAAAATGACCAAAATTACCAAACTAAAATAAACATGAGAAAAAGGAAATTATCACAAAAAATAGTGATTTTAGCAGAGAATTGTTAATAAATGGGTAATACAGTACTATAAGTAAATCATATATGGTATAATATATATGATTATGGTTCTGTAATATATATATATATATATATATATATAAACATATATTTATTATACATGAATTTCTATCAAAAATAATGTAATTCTAACATGAGGTATGATTTTACCATCTTACTTTTAATTCCATGAGACATAAACCATATTCACCACTTATTAAATTGTGTAGTGTATATAAATACACTTTTTATATGTATTATCATGAAGCTATTTGTATTTATCAAATTCATAGTTTCATTTGAAGTTATTTCTTTCATGGGTCTTAGTATTCAAAAATTTCCCAAGTGCTTATGCTTTATCATTACAATCTCAGCATTATTCATTATTATTTTTGATTAAGTGTAAAATAGGTAAATTATATGTTATTTAAATATAAAAATAAATAAAATTTATTCTCCTATAGTTATTCAAGAATTATTTTAAAAAATAGTACCATTTTTACTATCTTTGGCACGAAAAAATATCGAGAAAGTGTATTTAAGAAAATCTATCTATATTTCTCTCCTTGGTTGAAAATATGCTTCTTCCAAAACCATGTTTTCTAAAATGGATTTTAAAATATTTTTAATATTCTTAAAATGATGAATTAATTAAAATTTTACCCATGTTTTAATTTTTTATTTTTTTGAAAGGAATCTTCATGTATTTTTCCAAACAATGCCCGCTTTTAATTTACTGAAATTATGAAAAGAAATTTTATTTTAACAAGTATTACATGAAAAAAATTTTACACCATCATGGCCAAACAATTATTAAATTAAATATGTATATTTTTTCAAAAATTATTTTCAAAGGATTTTTTTTCAACAAATTTTTTTGAACTTTTATTTTTAATAATATTTTGAAAGTAAAAAAGGTTATTTTTTCCAAACAATGTTCGAATGAAATTGTTATGGTATTTATATTCATCAATGATGTCAATCCTTTATGGAAAATATGATCAACTAAAGATATGTTATATTGATTTCATAGTTATTATTTATTTTGATTTATTATGATCAATTTGACAACTGCTGTACAATTTTATTACCATTCACTATATTACTCTAGATGGTTTGTTTTATGTTCATTTGATTTGGGTATGCATTTAAATCTTATTTGATAATTTTTAAATAAAAATGTTTGTGATGATTATGTTTCACCCCACTGATATTATTAATTAATTGGTATTGGTATGTGGAAGATGGGTCCTGGTTTTAGATAGACACTTGATGCATTGACTGGACTAATGAGACAAATTAGTTGTCCAAATTAAATGAGGTTTCACCTACATATTTAAACTATCTTGTGAAAGGTTTTGAATATAGGTTTTAGATGTTTGTAATTATTTATTCCTTCATTATGTGATCAATTATAGATATCCATATTATTAGTCAATTTGTTATAATATCAATGGATTTGTTTCAAGATCTTGTGATTATTTATGTGGATTTATTTGATCATCATTTACTATATCCATATGATCCTCAGTTTATTGATTAAATATCATTTGTTTATGTTATATAACTTTCTATAATGATTATACTTATTTATTCATGATAGATTTCACCATAAACTTTCCTTACTGATTATCTAATCTCACCCATTTATTATGTTTTATTTTCCCTTGGATACCAAGATGTGTTTTTTGATTGATATATTGGAATACACTATGTGGAATAATAGAGTTCACAAACAAAAAACTATGTTTATTTGATGATTTATAATTTAATTATAACATAAAAGTATAAATCTTTTTTACTAAGTCTATTAAATTTTTTACTCCTTTGGGATGTGATTTTTCTACATTATTCCAATGTAATAAATTTTACATCATGTCTGGGTTACTCGCTTCAGGGAATTTTCAATCCTATCATGTTATTATACATATAACTATATGTTCAAACTTATAAGATATATCATATGATGTTGAATTCAATCTATTTTTCAAATATATTACATAATACATATGTTTCTCTAATGAAATATTTTTTGTTCTATAATTAAGGGATCCTTATTAGGGGGATTTTATATTTCATTAGAATATTTTAATGATTATTATGTGTATGGATGAACTATCCAAATTTTTATTTGGTATTTATTGTTTAGGTAATTTTTATATATGGGAAAAAATAATGACCACAATGGTATGAAAACCCATTGTTTTATTCACTGATCATTGGAATTCCATAGAACATGCCTGTGGTTAGTGGTATTTAGGTATGAGTATTGATCAATATATTATATTTTTCATTAAAACATAATTATAAAAATTTAATGATTTGTCCATTAAAGACTATAAACCCACCACAACATTATTTTAGTTACTCAACCCATCAATTAAACACTTCATTATAATATTAGGTTTTGATTAGTATGAATTCGTTCAATAATAATTCATTTTATTTTTATAATCATTAATTTAAAAGTTGATAAAAATAGTATTATAATATTTTAATATGCACAGTGATATCCATAATATGTGAATATTATAGTTCCTTATGAAAATATTATTTCATGTCAAGGATAAAGTATGGAAAATATTAATGTTATTTAGGTAAATAAATTTATTCAATTAATTGTTGATTGTTTAAATGTTAATTTCCTTAATTAATTTAAAGTCAATGTTAATGGTTCAATTTACAATGTCATGGTTTATCTTTTTTTATTCCATTATTTAGCCTAATATATAGGAAATGAAGTCAATTTCTGGCGTATAAATAAGAAAATCATATTATATAGTGAATGCATTAAATTTCACTCTTAAATCCTCAAAATTAAGGTAATATTTTTAGAAATATGAATTAGAAAAAATATATATGAAGTTTTAAGGAAATACAATTATATAATAGTTTGGAGAGAAAAAAGATTTCCAAAAATAGTTGATCCACCACTATCAATTTGTATTTTGATTTAGGACACAAATCATGTCACGTGATATATTGTGTTGTTAATTCTTATAAAGACTATACAATCATAAAAATCAAGAAAAAATATAAAATAATTATATTTACGTGATAAATTTATATAGTTCACTATAAACGGATAGATTGAAAGTGAATACAGATAGTTATATACTAGTGTACCAAAAAGAGCATCTCATTGTATACAATTAAAATATTTCAATAAGGATCACTATCAAACCTAGGCCCACTACCAATGTAGTATTATCCACACACTATATAAAATAATAGATTCTAGATTTTAAGATGAACATATCATTTAAAAGAAACATTAATATAGTCAATATTCCTTCAAGATTTAGTGTTTTCTAGTTAGCTATATGATTTTTTTTATAAATTTGGGATTTTTATTTATGATTAAATTATCCATATAGAATAAATAATAAGTAATTTAGATATCAAAAAATGACTCTAATATTCCATAACATTATGTATTTCCCTTCAATAATTATTAGCACCAAATTTTAACATCTTCAATGTCATATTACAAGAAATTACATCTTTAAATAAAACATATGTGGTGTTCATTTACCCTGGAATATATATATTATTTTAAAATTAGTCAACCAAAAATGAATCCAATATTTCCATATTTGAAAATAATTCAAATATTCTAAATATTTCTTAGTCTATAAAACTATATTCTAACACATCCAATTGCGGCATAATATCCCTCAATCACATAACTAAAAAATTGTATCATGATTTTAATATGATATACATGAAATTATGGGGTCAATAACGACATATATTTCTAATAAAAATAAATTACGGTGAAACATGTATTTTATTAGCACAAAAAATCATCAAACCAGTATACAATGTTTGTGACAATAGATGCATCCCAAAACACATTTTATGGCCTAAAACTATTTCACTATTATCAGGGCTTTATGTAAAAATAAAACAATGACAAAATAAAAACATTAATACAATAGGAACATCAAGAAAATATAAATAGACCAAATAAAATAGAAATTATGTTTAATTAAAGGATACTTCCCAAAAAAAATACACTATACACACACGTGGATGGATGAAGGAAGAAGACTAACTATGAGAAGAATATGGAGTAGGATTTCTAGAAATGGTAGGGATTCACTCACATGGGTCCTTCTCATGGATGTTCTCTACTGCATCACTCATGTGTGTTCCACTCAGAGAAGGAAAAGGGTTTGAATGATGCAATGAATGAAGGGGTAAATCACAAAAACGAGATCGAGGATTAGAGGAATACACAATGAAAGGGGTGATTGGTATTTCATGATGGATGGTGGAACCAAATTTAGAAGTCCGTAAGGATTGGCTTGGTGACAAGGGATAGGTCAGGTGAGGATTTGTTAATGGATAAGGTATTGGTCATAGGAGGGTAGGAGGGGAAAGATGTGGTGGAGGGGGGATATTTGGAGAACCATATTCTCATGGTAGTTAAAACCATAGATTCAGAATACATATATTTCCATTATTTTTAAATGAACATGGGTATATCTAATGCTACAGTTACATACTTATTAAATCATGTATATAGGTCAGTGGTTATAGGTTATTTTTCTAGTAGTTTTAGGAATCATAATCCCTAGAATATTATGGCACTCCATCTAGAAAATGTGTTTAACTACACGAGGAATAACTGGCATACCTTACCCATTTTTACTATGAATTTTTTCTTTGGATATCTCAAGCCATTCTATCCTATCTCCGATGTGATAATGACCTTAATAATATTAGATAAATCTATAAGCATCTAATGTTCATGTGAATTAATCAGTTTATTAGACATGGATTAAATCCGTAAACATTGAATTTTTACCTTATCATCCAAATATTTATAATTGATAGTTAAATTATCATCAATAAGATTCATTTTAAGAAGATCCTACAATAAATATTCTATCATGTAACCATTCAGGGTGGAATATTACTCGTAGGTCTCTGAATCATTCAAAGAAGTTAAATCCAACTAGGAGATGGTCTTACTTATATATTAATCACAGGGATAATGTGAATAATTAACATTTATTTTTTATTAAATATTAGAAAATTTTAATATTAATACTTCAATTGATTATAGTTCATGTGATATAAAGTAGTAAATTTAATTTTATTAAATCTCACACTATTTTATCTTGTTATAAAAGTCCTTAATATTGGACTTTGAATGTCTTGTTTCTTCTAAATTATAGTCGAAATGATCCATATACCCCATATCATAATCCAAGTGTGGGAATAGTGAATTAATTGATGGTATTTAGGTAGTCATGGATTTTCCAATTGTAGGATTTCATCTTCCGAATCTATCGAGTAGACTACCCAATATAAAATCCATTAATAAAATATTCTAAAAATATTCCTCCACATTACATTATGTTTAGATTTAGGTAATTATATTTATAAAAAATGGTTAATTTAACCAATATTTTCATTATAAATCTAGGATAAAAGTATGTTTCCCAATGTGGGTTTCTCATACATAGATTTCTATGGTTTTCATTATGATTAATGTAATGGAAGACTTAGTCTAAATGAATATTATGTTGATGGGTTTTATTTATTATGATTAAATTTTTTGTTATTTTATCTTTAACAATGCCTTTTTAATATAAACTTGGTTTTGAATTAGATATTTACTATATTAAGAAAGAACATTTTCACATAACCCATTATTTTAATTCCATCTATTTTTATAAGTAAATTTATTTATATGATCATTATATTTCATACAAATAATAAATCATGCATAAGAATGAAAAAAATAAAAAATGACTTTATCATAAGGTTTATCTAATGATTTATTTATTGATTGGAAAGTTAATCAACCTATGACTTTACTGATAGTATTATTTTGTTGGTCTTGGAATGATTTGTAACATCCCACTTTTCCAATTATATATCATATGCCTTTGTTTAAACTCAGTTACATCTCAAACCACCTTCCCCTTGTATCCATCTTTAACTATATCCTTGCACATTTAGAAAAACCTTTTATTACACATATTTTATTACTTACACTATGTTGATGAGAACAAACGGATTTGTTATGGGTAATTACATAAAACAATAGTGGACATGCAAGTCTAACATAATAAAAGAGGGGGTGACTCCATGCCATCATATATAATTTAATAATAATTAATTACAAAACCATGAAATAAAATAAAATCAAATAAAACCAACACATACATAGGTTTGTTCAAGCTCATGATCATTCATACACAATCAATTATTAAGAATTCAAAACAACATGATGGAATTTATTTCAATTCATTTTAATAAGATAAAATGCACATGAATTAATAATATTCATCATCTTATTAAATAATTAACTCATTTAATATTATTTCATTCAATCATCCTAAAATTACCATCAACTATAATTTTAAATAAAATAAATAGTGTTATTTTATTTAAAACTCAATAAGATAGTACATAGATTTTTTCTTGGAATAAACTCATTAATTACATGTCTGATCTACCCAGTGTAGTTCTAATTATAAACAACACACTCATATGAAATATATTTTACATAAAATGAGTCATAACTTCACGGTGAGCACATTAAATTTATTTCCACATATAAAAAATGATAAGTTTCTATTATATATAGTTTAATGCATTGATTATTTAGTATAAAATAGCTATACACGAGTCGTAGTTTTGAATGTTAACCAAAATTAAGTAAGAATTTAATATAATATATAACACAATTAACAGCATGTAATGACAACATAGTGACCAATAGAACTCAGGTTAATGATGTTTAATGGATTAATTAATTAAATTTTATTTTTTTGTAAATAGATAAATTATACAATGTGTTATATACAACGACACAACATGTAATTTTTATCACTAATTATATACATGTCACAACTAGGGATTCATCATGTACCTATCAAAAAAATTATGAAGTAAAAAAACATGTATAAATAATACATGACATGCACTAATAGTTACATAGCTACAAGTCTGTATGTGTACTGTATTGAATAAAAGTGGCCTATTAATCACATGACATAGTTTGACCGCATGTTTTCCACCACAAAAACCAATGGACAACATGATCTGTAGTCAATCTATCGGAAATAGAATCTATAAAATCCATGTTCCACTATGGCTTGTCAAAACAAGTTGCATTTATTTTATGTAATGTGTAATAATTACATGATAGCCTATAATCCATGTGGGTGTCCATGAAAAATGAACTAGGATAAACTATATGTAACAAGAGAGTGCATGTTATATAGTCTTGTATTATCTATCAAGAATTTCCGGGACAACATTATGGGTTCCTCATATTTGATTTTAAATTAATTATTTACCAATAGTTTTTATTTGAGTTGATATTTAATAAGAAGAAGGAGGAATTTCATTTATGGATAAATAATGAATTAAAACATAAAATTTATTTTAACTTTCCAAAGATTAATGATCAAAAATAAAATTTTTATATTTTAAAACATATAAATGTTAAGACTAATGAAATGTTTTAAATCAAATATTGATAATAGATATATAATAACTAAGATGAGATATTTTCATGTTAAATTTATAATTAATTTAATTAAATTAGAAAAATGATTACGTCATTATTTATAATTTTCTTTATCAAATATGTTGACCATATGAAAACCTTTTTGGAAATCTATCAATTCACTTCTATGATACAAGTGAATAATCTATATAGTGGAAACCACACATGATCCAATGATCTCTGGACTAAACTAATAAATTTCCAGGTGCTTTAACAAAAAATTGTGGGTATAATGGCTTCATGTTTCTTCATTCATGAATAAATTATATTTATCATCTCATTAATGAGAGGATGTGAGAAGGAAATTGAGTATTTTGGGAGATATGTTTTGTGAAAAATAATTCTCGATTAACCTCTCTTAGAAGTTAATAAATGTATATTAATAGAGCTAGGGGTAGGGTTTGAAATTTAATTAATTGTAAAATTTGTCATAATAAAATGTTAATCCCATGGGTTAACCCATGAAATGTATTAAAATAATAATATTTATGTTATTTTTATTCTATTGTGTGCATTAACTGGCATAATGATAAATATTAATTTACCAACTTGAAAATTAATATTTATCATTGGACTCAATCTTAGTCCACTAGTCCTCTTGAATATTTATAAAATACTCATATAATATAAATATTTATTTATCAAATAAATAAATATATATTATATACAAGAATAATTTAATAATTAACTTCGTAATAAATATTTATTTAATTTATATGATCATTAATCATAAATAAAACTATTTCACGGTCTTGAGAATAATATTTACTCCAATAGTTGAATTTAAATAGAATTTTATTTATATTAAATGAAAAATTTATTGTGTGCCCCCCTAGGATTATATATCATTGGTAAAAATAATGCTTGCTGAAAAAAGATGATTACTATCTTGCATTGGGTCAAGGAATCCAATAAGAACAAGTCAATGACTTGACATCAATGACCATAAATGAGCACTCATGGATTATTATAATCCCTTTATCATAATAGTTTGTTAATACTGTTTCACAACCATGCCATAAACCTATATTCATGATACATATCTATTTATCTATCTAAAAAAACCTCATCATTACACCATGTATGTGGAATTTAAGGCTAAATCTAAGATGTCAACATCTATAAATATTGAAGGGAAAAATACTTCATTTACTTATTTGTTAATAAAATGTTATTTTACAGGAACCCAACATACCCTACTACCCATGAACATGTAAATGTTAGTTTTGGTTATTAAATATAAATTTTTGAGTGAAGAAATATATAAATAATAATATTGACGTCTATTTTCCTTTACATAGGGATAAGGACATACAAATATCAAATGACACGTAAACAAACAAAATTTCTACTGGAAGGTCAATTCACATAATACCCCATCTTGGAGATTACCAAAAGTAAAATTTATGGGATAAATTATCATTCACTTATGAGTAATTTCAATTCAATGTAAACATAATAAATTCACCATTCTAGAATGTTATCTGACCATAGAAAATTGATTAATAATATCTTCAAGGAATTTAGAGGTTCTCATTATAGTAGAGTACTACTACTCCCTTTTCAAAGTGAAAAATACGATAGGGAATTATTAAATTAAATTATAGAAGAAAAGTTAATTGAATGTAATATGATTTTAAGTTATTATTCAATTCTTTTAATATTCATTTAATCTAAAGAAAAAAATATTTGAGTTGGGTTGCTATAAAAATCATGTTTATTTTTTGATTACTTTTTTATTACTAAAGAATTTTTCATATCACATATTTTATATTATTATCTATGATATTTGTATTTGTTAATTTCCATGGAATATATGTAGAACTGAAATTCTATATCAATTCCCAAATATGATGATAACCTAGAGGTTCAATGATATTATTCTCGAATCATGTTCTACGGCCAGATGATATTTTATTACGGGGAATGGACAATATATGATATCAAGGGTAGGAAGTTTATAAGACATTAGTACACATTATTGAGGTATTAAACTTTAGTAATCTCTATTATAAGAGGTTATTAGATCATTCCCATCCATACGAAATCCACAATTCCATGTTTCTATGGATTTTCCTATAAATGAACATTTGTATTTAACTTCATACTTTAATATTATCATTAAATGAATATCATGACATGGGTACTTTTATGTTTTAAAAAATACCATGAGGACATATTTTCATGATGAGGTAGGATACAATAGGTGCATCCTGAATGATATAGTGTTAAGGGATAATGCAAGAAAAAAGATTTATCCTTTTCTGTCTCTTGATGAAAGTTAATATCTCAAGCACTTTGATGGGAATGGAATTGGATTAATAAATCCATGTTCATGATGGTTGATATGTGAGTTGATTTATAAAATTTCAATGAAAGATATGTTGAGCATATTGGTTGATGACACCATCATGCAACCTTCATGATTTGAGATATTATGATAAAAGGATTATATTACATGGAAAATATTCATTGTAGGATTGATGTCATTGAGTTTTTAACATATTTATATATGTAATAATTGGTATATTTCTAGAATATAAACATGGACCTTAGGTTTTTATACCTAATTTTACTTAGAAAGAGACCCATATGGTCACACACTAAGTGTATTAACAATTTTAGTTAAATTCTAGTATATAATTTAAAAAGTTGATAAAATTAATCATTATTTTTATTTGGTTGATCACATAAATTAATTAATAGTTATTAGAAAGAATAAGTGATATAATAGTAATAAAAAATTTCTTTGAATTTATGTAAAATTAATATTTTTAATATTTATTTTATAATTTTGCAGTGAATGTTTTTTGATTAAATCGCTATTATTCGAGAATCCATAAATATTGATGAGTTAAAGAAGACATTGTTTAATGGTGTGAATTATATACATGATATTTATTTATAGTCTAGATGTCTCATAAATATTTGTAAATTAATAATAATATTATTATTCATATTGGAAAATAGGTCATTTTATAATATTAAATATGGTTGGGGAATTTTGTGTGTTTTTCCAATCCGGACCCATATATAATAACTATATAAATATATCACTTTTTAAATTTATTTTTTGTGTTCAAAATATATAATGAGTGATTTTCAGAAGCAATAGAGTGTAATATCTTTTCCTCCAATATAAATCCTTTGATAAAACACAATGGTTTATTCATCCGTAATGACGAATACTGCGACACTCAACCAGGAACAACACAAGGCTCAGAATCATCCATGTTAGCACCCAACGGTACTATGAAGTCAATAAAAGATTGTGGTGTGTGTGTGGATCCCCATTATATAGACTATTCCTTCAAATATTATAGTAAAATGATGGTGTGATGAATTTTATTCCATCAAATCACAAATGAATATAGAATTAAAAGTTTAGGTAATTCTATAACTATTCATAAATTAATTTTAAATTACATAAAAATACCATCTCAATATGATTATAATTTATTAATTTAGTCTATCAATCTACTATTTTTCATTGGAAATGATCTCATTATTATGTAATAAAATGACAAGACAATATTTAAGACTAATTTCAGAGTCATTAATTGAAGAAAAAAGACTCTTTCACAATTCTTATAACCTATAAGTCGTGTCGATGTAGCCACATGATTAATTTATAAATATTTATTATTAGTTAAATGGTTTCATGTGTTTGTATTTTCATTTACATGAAAAGATTCATTTAATATCTGGAAAAAAATTCCTTTTTTTTCTATATTCTTAATATCAAAACCAATAGAAATTTAATGACTAAAAAAAGAAGAATGTAATGGAGAATACCATCTGTATGTTCCAAGGGTTCTATTGGGGGGAAACAAGGTACATGAAGTGTACTTTAGGAGTAAACACCTTGTAGTTTTTATTTACATGGATAGATTTGGTGATAAATTATTATGGAATAAATATAATCTAATCTAATATTTGAAAAAACTAATCACCATGTGGATCTAGATAGTGTGGACATGTCTTGATGAATTACATTATTTATTACCAAAGTACACGACATGTAGTAGAACATGTCTTGCATATAATCACATGGGGCGTCCCAACAAAGTTAGGTATTGTATGCACAAAAGGTGACTACTAATCATTGAAATCTAATCATGCATTACATGTATTCCATGTACACAGTCTATACCTTGAACATATCCAAGGTAGAAATTACACCTATATAAAGGCCTATCCTAAAGACATGGTAAACATTTAAGTAAACACAGTGTAATTTTATACATTCATTATAGTTTATTGATGTCATCATTCTCATGTTTTCATTATGAAATGAATTAAATATATTTATTAATTTATCTATTATGTGCTCTTTGTGTCATTCATTTGATAGTTCATGCCATTTCATAAGATTAACAATTATACATTATGTTAATTTCCATGTTAAAATGTTGATAAACACATTAGGTTGACTACAAGTACACTTGTGTACTACCTTAATTTTAAATGAATTTATTTTTTTTAAAATTATAGATAATGGTGATTTAAGGATGGTTGGATGGAATTATGATAAAGTTGAATTAATTTGATTAATTCATAGAACATTATCTTAATTAAAGTAAAAAATATAATTTAATTGTTAAAAATATAAAAAACGTAAGATAGTTTCATGGTATATAGAAAATCATGACATTAGACTATCATTTTTCATTTGATTTCTATATTTTAATTTATTTAGATTAAATTAAAATAATTAAATGAATTTCATCCCATCCTCCATGTAATGCAAGGTACATAATCATGGATTAATTTATATAAACACTATTTATTTAACTAAATCTATTTGACCCCTTAACTACATGTGAGTAAAATCTTATGTAAGGATGGAGATCCCAAGTTAGTAGAGGTGGAATAAGTCAAGGAGATGAGGTGAAACCAATTGAGGTGATATATAAGATTGAATTTATAATACTTCAATATGAAGCATGTTACAGTTCAAGGATTTCACTATTAGGGGCGAGGGTTAGTTTATCATCTGCTAGATAAAATGTCCACTAGAAAACTCTCATGATCATGACACTTATATTTTATTTACATTATTTTTATGGTCAATTATTTATGTTTTTTAATGTTTCAGGATCACCTAAAATAATTACACACTGAGCATGAAATATGGAATAAAATATAATCATTTTAGATATAGTTAATAAGTTATGTAAAAACCACCTAAAATTAACAAGGTATGTTAAAGGATAAAATGGGATTTATGTAAAAGGATAAAAATCCCACAAGAAACATATTAAGTCATCAAGTCCTTCAACAACTTATGTTTGAATCTAACTCACTGTTCAAAGTACTAGACAAACCCATGTTAGTGTGCTTTCAATTATGATATATATTTTAGATTGAAGATTTTGGTTAACTTAACATAGTTTACATCAAGGTTTTAGTTATAGAGTAGGACCAGGGGTAACAGATATTCAATGGTTAATGAAATATTTAAACATGAATTCAATATTAGGGAGTCCACTCAAAAGATCATAGATCATTGAGTTAATATAGTGGGCATTTTATCCCAACCTAAAACCCTTAAAATAGATTATGAGGACCATCTATAGGTTATGATAAGGAAATATGAATCCTTGACAGTAGAAAGTCTATGTGAAAAAATATTCTAAAACTAATGTTGAGATTGGTTAGGTTTTGAAAATTAGTGGGAGGTTAATAGGAATTTAATTAATTTAAAAAATATTAATCTATTTTATAAATCAAAACAAGTACACATTATCTTCTATTAATTTTTAGAAATTTAAAATTGATAAACATTTAAAATATGGTGGTTATCCATACTAGATAAGCATAACCTTCTCACTATCATGAATTTCTAGGAATGGTATAAGTTCTTTCACATTATACTACACCGGGAATGTAAATTTTACAAGATCAAAGCCCCATAATGAGTCGCATTCCAAATAGGATAGATATGAAGGTGTATCTCTCTTACTAAGTCATGTGGATGATACAATAGATGTCCAATATTTTATGTTTTCCTCTATATCTTATGAGATATTAAATTAGTACGAGGATATGGATGTGTATAACATAGTTTCTTATCTTGAGGATCTCTATCAAAGGAAAATGACACATGAGAGATATAAGATCTGAAATGCACTATTTACTTGAAATATTGAATGGTTGGTTCTAGCCAAGGAATATGTAGTCAAGATGATGGGATACACTAAGTTCCTGGAAATCTTGGTTTTCAATATTTATAATGAAATATGAAAATATCACATTCTATCCTCACAGCCAATAAAATTCTCAAATTTTATTGCGAATTATTATATGTCAATTAACAATAACACATTATCAAAATTTCTTACTCTTATCTGCCTAGTTGAAAAATACATGGGTCATGAAAACCCCCTTTTCATATAGTGAATATGAATAAGAGTAACAATAAAAAGGGTTTGAATACTCATTCCATGTCTAAGGCTCTAGAGTACCATCCATCTAAGAAGAAGAAGAGCTAGAGGAAAAGAATGATATTGGAGGTGGTATGTTTTTCATGTGACATGAATGGATACTAAAAGATACATTTCACCTAACCAAAGAAGAAATGTGAGGATTTAAGTGTGTTTTTTTGTCAATTGTAATCTTTATAAATCAACATGTTGGGTATTAGATACTGCATGTGGGAGTCACATCTGTTTCTAAATATAGTAACCATGTAATTTTTAGAAAGTTGTAAGAGGTGTTGTGGATCTAATATATACTAATAGAGAGTGGTTGGCTACTCTAGATATTATGGTATGCTATATCAAATTACAAACATGATTGATTTTGGTTTTAAATAACTATTATTTATTCCTAATGATACCATGAACAATTTTTTTATTTTTTATTAAATATGGATGGATTTGTTTTCACCTTTTGAAATAAAGTTTTATAAATTTATGAAGATATAATATGTTATAATATGGAACAACTAAATTATTTTCTTAGTTTAATAAATTAAATAACCAAATATTGTCAATTAATAATGAAACTAATATGCTAGACTCATATAACACCAAGTTGTGGCACCTCCATCATGGTCATGTATGTGAAATGTTTTTAGTAAATATATATAATTATGCCTATTTAGACTTTTTGAGCTAAATATAATTGAAATATATCATCCTTTTTTACAATGAAAAATGTCCAAACCACTATTTAGCGGTCAAGGATAAAAATCCACAGGTCTTCTAGCATTAGTACACACTAATGTGTGTGGGGAATTTTAAGTAGAATCTAGAGTAAAATACTCAAAATTTATTACCTTTAATGATTAATTGAGGAGGTATGTTTATATCTACTTGATCATTTATAAGTGTAAATTACTTGTGACATTTAAAGAGTTAAATATTGAGGTTGAGACTCATATTGGTAAGAATATAAATAAACTTCAATTAGATCAAGGTGGTGAATATATTAACAAAGAATTTATTTTCTTTTTATCAGATTATAATATTTTGTCTCAACTCATTCCACCATATGCATCATAGTGGAATGGTTTTAGTGAAAGGATAAACTGTACCTTTTTTTAACTATATATGTTCAATGATGAGTCACCAAAGTATTACATTATCCTTTTTTGGATATTGATTATAGAAAAAATAATCCTTACTAAACCGAGTACAAAATAAAGTGTCAAATGGTATTCCCTTAAATTTATGGAGTGAAAAGAAACATATATTCTCACATGTTAATGCATGGGGGTATGAAGCATCTATTATGGATATCTCATGAAACATTCTAGAACCTCAAGGAAGGAATTGTATCTTTATTGGGTATCTTAAGGAAATAAGGGTATACAATTTATAAAACCCATCAGAAAAGAATGTATTTAACACAAGGAAACCCATCCTTATTGAAAGGTAGGACATATTCAATGATGATATAGGGTGTAAGATTCGCATCAAAGAAGTTTATGGTCATGATAGCCATGATTTGGTAAAAAAAACAATTACATAGGTCCCTATGGTTGATGTTGTTCCAACAGAACAAGTAATGAATAGGATCATAAGAGAAGTAAGAGAACTAGGGGGATATGTTTTTTGGCCACTAATGATAGAAACTCATTTTTAGTTGACAATAATGATCAAATTTCATAAAATGATGTAGTATAGAGATAAAAGGCTAAATGATATAATGAAAACATGAATTCTTAGTTGGATTCCAAGTATAAAAACCATGTTTAGATTTTGAATGATCCACCAGTTGAGGTAAAACCTATTTGGTTAAAATTGGTATTCAAGAGACAAGTAGACATGGAAGGTAATGTAAATAACCATAAATAATAGATAATAGATAAAGGGGTTAGACAATGTTAAGGCATTCACTATGATGAAACCTTTTCACTAGTTTCCATGTTTAAATCCATAAGAACTCTGTATGATATAACTATATACCATGACTATGAAATTTGTATAATGGGTGTCAAAACTTCATTACATAATGGGAAACATAAAAAGGCTTTGTATATGAAACATAAAAAAGGCTTGTGACTATAGGAAATTACAAAAATGTATGCAAGTTACAGAGATCCATTTATGGATTAATGTAAGCATCCAATTCCAATAAAATTTGATTTCATGAAAAGATAAAATAATTTGGTTTCATTTAGAATAATTGATATCCATGAATTGAAAAGAATCTAAGTGGGATCACATTGTTTTTCATAGTACCATATTTTGAAAACATATTAATAATTGTAAAATATATACAAGCCTTAAAAGAGGTTATGACATGTTTGAGGAATTGATTCTACATGAAGAACTTAGGTGAGGTACCCTATATTCTTGAGATCAAGATCATGTATGATATATACTAGAAGATACTTTGACTATGTCAGAGTACATACAATGACCAGATTATGAAAGAGGTTTACTATGAAACAAAACAAGATAGAATAGCTTCTAGTGTCACTTTGTATACATCTTTCCATGAAAATATGTAACCAAACCCAAGGATAAAGAGATACAATGAGTAAGATATCATAAACTTATACAATAGGATATATCATGTAAGCCATGTTATGTATGAGGCTTGATTTTTATTTTAATAAGTGAATGGTATAAATATATTAAGAAGATCTAGGTGAACATCATGGGACTATTATTAAGGTTGTCCTTAAGTACTACGGTGAACTAATGACATGTTCCTAGTGTATAGAGAAGATGAAGAGCTCATCATCATGGGTTATATAGATTCTTCCTTTGAGATAGATCCTAAGGATCAGAATTCATGGTCTGGATATATCATTTCTCTCAATAGAAGAGAATTGAGCAGGAAGAATTCAATATAGCTAGTTGTTGCTGATTCAATAGTAGATTATAAGAATATTGTGGCTTCTGATCCATCTAAGGAATCAGTTTTGATTCAAATATTTTTCCAAGTTCCTAATGTTTTACCTATTATTAAAGACCCTATCGTAGTTTATTATGATAATATATAGTGGTGACTCTCTCTATAGAGCCAAGGATAAACTAAAAAAAGCATATATTCATATGTTTTATTTGTTTATAGGTTTTTTCTCAATGATTTAATGTTGTAATGAGTAGATAATCCGTAGAGGATAACATGGTGGAACAATTAATTAAAGATTTATATCATTTGAAGAATTAATATCATGTGATATCCAATGGACTGGAATCTATTTTCTATTGTATCTATTACAAGTGTGATTATGTTGGAGTTGGTTCCCTTGAAAAAAATTGTTGTGTTCTTGATAACATGATTTTATAATTAAAAAAGTTTTATTATCACATATTTTATATTCATCTACATTTTATTTTCATGTTATGATGTCCTCAGAATATTTGTTTCATTTAAAGGTCAATGAAGTTCCCCACTATGATGAGAAGTTACCAGTTCTGTGAAATTATTATTTAACTATTTCTAATATATAAATGATGTTGTATTATATGGCACAAAAAATATATGTTATCAGGGGTAGGTGTCTCATAATCTTTTTAAAGGCATTCTCATTGAGTTCTCACCTTTTAATATCCAATATAAAAGGTAGTGATAATAGGATAGTTAATCAAAAATCCACATTTCCTTGTGTCAAAGGATATTCCTATATTTGGACATGTGTATTGATCTTTACTCTTTAATATTATCATTAATGGATATCATGACATTAATAATTTTATGTATTGAGAAAAACTATGATGAAATATTCTCACCGTGAAGTATGATACATTCGGTGTTTCATGAATGATATAACATTAATGGAAAATGTTAGAAAAAGGATTTAACCCGTTTACCACTTCAAAAAAGTTAAAAATTGCATCCCTTTGATGGGAATGGGATCTCTATAATAAATTCACTGCCATGGTTTTTGATAGTTTAGTTCATTCATAAAAATTCATAGATTGAGAAATCATGCATAAAGGTAGGTGGCACCAGCATGCAACTTTCTTGATTTGGGAAATTATAGTAAAATGATTAAATTACATGGTAAAAGTTCATAGGAGGTTTGATGTAGTTGTGACATTTACTTAATTCTATATGGCTTCTATGACATGTTTCAAATTGATAACAACAAATTTATATGGTTATGACCAATTCCACTGAGAAAGTGTCCTAAAGGGTCATGAAGTGATTATTTCTTTAATATTAGTTAAATTAAAGTATTAAATTTCACAAGATAGAATAAGTAATATTTATTCACATTTTTTCATCACCATACTTTGATTACAATTTATTTGAAAGAGAAATGATTTTAATATAAATAATAAATATTCCTTTGAATCACTACAACAAAAAAAGGTTTATCCAGTGCCATAGTCTTAATAGTAGTGGCAAAAAATGGTGTTAAAGACCCCTCTTTATCACAATTAAAAAATGGATTATTAAAGGGGGCCTTTATTAGCCCCTTTTTACAATCATTGATAAAAGTATATTTCAAAAAAGTATATTTCATTAAAAATAATATATCGATATATAAATATATTGATATTTATATAAATATAATGTATATTTTTTAGAATATGTTTTAAATAAGGTAAATTGGAATTTACACTTAATATAAAATATATTTAGAAGAAATATCTTTTAAAATAATTAATAAAATATTTTTAATTAATAATTTTATAATTATTGTTTATTAATAATAATTTAATAGTAATTTTAAGACACAAAAAATCAAAAATGTAATAAAAGGTCTAAAATGAGTTGAAAACGTAACTCAATCTTCCAACAAAAATAAATTCTGATTCAGATGTTTATTTGAGCTCTACTAGATAGAAAGTCAAAGCATGTGATGAGATCTATATCCTAAAGGACATGTATAAACATATATAACAATTGTTTAGGCCAAAAAGGTCTAGGAGGCCTCCAAAAATGATTTTTTAGTCATCATACCTTGATATTTTAACATTCGATGGACTTTCTGGCTCATTAATGGGGGTATTATTACTCTTTTTTGATGGGGACTAAATTTATTCTCAAGTATTACTTTCATATTGATAATATGGTTTTGAAAATTTATCATTTTCATAATTTTATGAAATTTTTAATCAAATTTATAATAATATATAAATATATTTTATATATTCACTCATTAAAATTTAATTTTATAAGTTAATAATTAATCATATTTAGATATATAATATATTTATTAATATATACACATATATATAAACATATAGATAAATATATTGACCCAAAAATGTAACAAAAAATATATAAATATACATATATATGATAATATTTAAAACAAAACAGTATAGGGGAGTGGAAAAGGATTTGATGTACATGCTAGAGGTATAGGGTTAGAAACTCACTAGAGGTAGGGGTGTGCGTGGGAGGGTGGGATTATTTAAATCACTGATAAAGGCATTGGGTGGGAACTTATGATTAAGGGGATTTGGTGGGGGTCAAATTTTTTTATATATCCTTTATCAGTGGGGCCTTTACCTAATCTTTTTTAGTGAAGTTAAAGGACCCCTTTAACAGTGCTAAAAACACTAATAAAAGGGTCCTTTAAAAATTCATAAACAAATCACTGTTAAAGGACCCTTTTAACAATGATTTTTTAGCACTGTTAAAAGCTTCAAGCCTTTAACCATGCTCAAATTATCAGTTCTTTTTTATTACTAATTATTTCGTATTCTATAACTATTAATGGACATTATTTTAGTAGTGAATGTTAATAAAATATTATCTTTATTCTCTTTATTTTCGAATAGTGATGTTATATTTATTTAATTATGTGTGTATTATTCAAGGATCAGTAAATATCTACAAGTGGAAGAAGACAGGGTTTAGCACTACTGCATGATGACATTATAATGATGATATTGACTATAATGGGAATCCATGAAGAAAAAATGTGAATCAAATGATGAAATACACCTATTGCTGATCGACCATAACCTTCCATAACCTAAATCATCCCCAAAATCTGACTTTCAAAACTCTTTGCATGATAGAAACTAGCTAATGATGGTGTTCATTGAAATGAAACCACATCTTATCAACTTCTCCCTAAGGAACCTCTCTCTAAACCATTGATATGTAATAATTTCACTATAAAAAATGTATAGTAAATACCTCACAAGGCCCATAGTCCTTGATAAACACTTGGGCATGGGCACACCTCCCTTTTGAGGGATTAAAATCCTCATGTAAAACATTTATTTAGGACTAATTGTCAAATTACAACCATAGTAGAGTAGTACCATCAAGAATTTTTGAAAATTATCCTTTTCAATATCCCACTATGCCACATAAAATGCATGATATAAATATATACATATAGTCAGAAAAATACTAATCTAATTTGAAATGTGATTCTTATAGTCCTTCCAACCTAATCCTCATAAATTTAGCATTCCTCACAAACCCACAAGGAATCTTATATCATAACACACACAACCTATCTAACCTATATGTAGTCTCTTCCTACTCAATGATAACCACACCCCACTCTTAATTAAGGATATATAGTAAGAACAAATGTGAGAGAAACAACCTCATATCATGGGGAAATAATGTCTCTTCACCGTGTTACAGAAAAAACTACCTCATCACTAACTAATAAGTGACCAAATTTCAAAACAATTTCCTATTCTCAACATGCCCCAGTAGTCTATATTACCTTTATATTTTTTGTTAACATTCTACATTTTATGGAATGAGGCCACTAAGGTTAGATCATATCGAGATGAGGGTATTGTGGAATGGCATGATAGATCTTAAATGACTACTATATAATGAATGTATCAACCAAATTGTACCCTACAATGATTTGTTAGAGTTATCATTAACTAGAATATTATTAATATCCTAAAATGGCCGAAACACCTATGTTATTTTTCCTAGTTAAATAACTAATTTCCATACCCTATTAAAATGTTTTCCCTAAATTCGCAAACTAGTCATAAAATGGATGCTAAATCCAAATTCCATACCTATGATAACATGATTTGATATAAATTGGACATGAACTGACCCACTAGGCCCCAACTTGATCCAATAATATGCCATGGGTACCACACCAATCCCACATCACATAGGCCAGGGGCTATTGACTAGCCCCATGCAGGCATATCTGAAAAGAAGGGAGGATACATCCTATAAAAACCAAGAACATGAAAATCTCAAATATACAAGATAAAAAAGAAAAAATAATGATATATATAATCAATTGAACATTATATAATGTATTAATTATAAAATAACCAAAATTACATCACATAAGGTAAATAAAAAAGAAACCTAACATCTGTTAATTATTTGAAATACAAATTATTATGAATTTCCGTGTACTCATGGGTCACTATCCTTCAATAAAATTTATTATAAACATCATGAAACACAATTTCCCATAATTAATTCCCATGCATCACAGATCATAAAATACAAAAAATTCAGGCTAGTTACATATCTACCGATCACATCTTTGAACATATGAGTCATATAAACAAACACAACACATATGGGAATAAGGCCTATAAAAGGTTGAATGTAAACCTACCTAGTTGGACATATTTAAAAAAACACAAAGTAATAAGTCAATTAAAATCCGAGTATGTGAGGTTCATTAGAGGAAGAAAAATAGGGAAACCATAATACCTTGTTAGGTAAAATCTATCAAAATTTTATTATGACCAAATTAATATAAACAAAGGATTATCTAGATATTATGTATAATAATAATTATTATGTATGAATGGTATGTTATAATCATCACCTCTATAACACTTAATATTCATGAAATATTAGAAAACACAGATCAAAATATTAGATATTCCAAAATTCCCAAAGTCAACATCGAGTTTTATAATATATGTCGAGGGAAACCCTATATGGTTCTAAGTTGTCACATGTCTTGATAAATCCCACATAGCCCAGTCTCTCCAACTACCATGCCAACTCTAAAAATCTTGAATAGGGGATACCTTATCTTTAAATAATTCTCACCATATGAGGGATAAACATACCATATAGTCTATCAAAAACATACCATAAATAAAGCCTCCAATCTACTAATTCTAGAAAACATACAAAATCTAACTAGTACAATAGTTGGGGACCCATACCTATATAGGATTCACCTCATTCAAACACGTGAATACCCATGTAGATGACCCAATACTAGTCAAAGGTCTTAAAAAAGTGAGTATCAACTCTAACGATAGAGTAACTACACCCCCTAAGGTGCTAGGGGAGTATTGCACCTATCTATACATAGGAAGTGGTGGAACTCTACCCTGACATAACCATCTCTCTAATGTAGTACCAACTCCAATATTACTCAGATTATCATGTATTAACACCTTCACTAACCCTAAGAATACTAAATGTAAATCTTATTGTCTCTCATAAAATACAACCTCATATTGATGAATAAATACAAATAGTTCAATATTAGTGTAAAAATAATTTTGATATACTATTTACTTATTGAAAACAAGAATCAAATGAAAAATATACAATTCATCACATCAAACATGAAAGATAATACAAGATAGGAAACTTGGCTCATTCCATGAGTTAATATAAGTATCACATATTAGTCTGGAATCATTTTTATTAATATCCAGAATATGACACGATAGATAGATTATAAATGTGAAATCTCAATAAATATTTAAAAATAAATTATGGAATATAATAAATAATAATAATAATAATATGAAAATTTTTAGGGAGTTATTCTTTGGAGTGGGGTTTATTTATCCACAACAACCCATATCAAACAAGATATAGTGACCGATACTTGCCATACATAAATATAACACTTTATTAGATGAATATTTAATACATAACATTATGATCCAAACCAAAATTATATAGGTTTAGTGTATTTGGAAACCTGGATACATAAACAACTTGATCATATGATATTAAAATCACGTACCATTATGTTCATTATAACTTGTACCCTTATAAGAAATATCATAATTAACACCTCTCTTCATAACCTAGGAAGGGATTAATAAGAAAGGGTGGTATCTAATGGACAATAAGGGTATAATGAATAGATATTAGTGATAAAATTACATGATTATAAATGTATGTGGACATGAGAATTTTTTTAAAAAACCATACCTTATATATCATGGATTATAATCATGAGTCATGGAATAAAGATTGGATGTTAATAAGACATGAATCGTAATGGAGTCAAAGAACATGATCCTTGAGAGCATAACATTGTCATATGATAGATGTTTTTAGAAAATAAATCATTAAAAAGTCATTTCCTTTGTCAAGGATTACTATAAATAATATCATTGATTATTGTGTTCACTCCCCAATCCATTCATTCATTCATTAAGGTTCACTCCCTTGAATATCATAGTGGATGAAGTCCTATTCTAAATTGTGTTCACTCCCTATTCTAGTAATTATTATCTCACGAGATATCCATATTTACCAAATGCATTGGAGGGATACATAATTATAGTCTAATTTATCACCCAATCATAATGAAATCTTATGTATTCCATAACATCCTAAATCATAACCCATGGAAAATAAATGGGGTTCAAAATTATTTCAACAATTCATTATATAAAAACTCATAGAAAATAAATGTAACGCCATGACCCCTGTTACCTAGAGTCGGTGAATTATTACATAACATTTGCATGATCATGAGAGATCAAGTCTTGAAATTCCAATTAGTTTAGTAGCCCTAGAAGTACTATATACATACATAAGTTTTAAATTACATCATGAAAAAACATTGTGTCCCATTTGAAAACTCTTATATCCCTTATCCTATTCCTACAGGTTAATCATAATATAATTTTTCGCATATTGGGAAAAAATAAAACATAAGAAAGGGATGATCTGAGATGCTGAGTAAGGAAAACAATATAGCAAAAACTATCATAAATAAGAATAAAAATTAAAGCAATGTATAATACTAAATGAAAAGACTTTTAAACATAAATTTTTTCATAATATGGAAAATATAAATCTAATAATTCTATTCAGTTATTCACATGGATATTCAACTTGTCCAATAATCAGATGTAATATCAATAACCAATTTCATAATGATAGAATGCATAATTCCAGACATAATAACCACATAGTCAAAGACTCATGCCATGATTACAAATATGATTTTGTAAAGGCCTTGTGCCAAGACACCGGTTTGACTCATCAGACCTACCGATTCATCGAGGAGCTATAATGGGTCCACTCGTCGCTTACTAAGTCCAATTCATTCCTCATATGGAAAGGTTGAAACATAACATATTCATTCATATTAAAACTGGCATACAGAATGTTAAAACTTTAACCCTAAACAATTAATGGTATCAAAATAACACATCCAGACTCAAACCTATCACAAAACCTTGAATACAATATGGAAGATTTTATCATTAAAAATCAACTTTAAACAAGTGTAAAATCGATCAAACGATGTTGACATAGATGAAATAAAAATAATTTGAGAGGAATATATCTTTCTATTTTAAAATCAATTAAAAGTCACATAATTATAAAAGAAAGAATTTATTCTTAAAATATTCTTATATTATTGTAAGGAAAGATTTTAAGGTGTTATAATGGTGAACAATATCCTCACCCGCTATTTAATTTAAGAAAACTTTCTTACCTTAATTTGTCGAAAAGGTTATAAAGTAATTTTTTTGGAAAAAACATAATGATTCCTTTAAAAAAACTTATAAAAAGTAAAATTAGGGTATAAATGAATTTATCCCATAGTCTAGTAAATAGTAAAAATGTTTTGAAATAAATTTTTATGAAACACAGATGTGGATGATAAAGAGGTTCCATTAGATACTAACATATAAAATACCTCGGATAAAAGAGATTGTAAAATTAACCCTTACTTAAAACTTTTCCATGGTAAAGGGTAAGTTAACCTATGGTATAATAGTTAAATAATTGTTATTAAATTATTCAGGAGCCACATACAAAAATATGATTTCTTATATGATCTTCAAATATTTCTTTTTTATAATGTTTCAGTAGTATCATTGTTTTAGGTGTTAACTGATTCATTTTCATTTAAATGTTTTGTTACATAAGTCATGTTTGTTATGGATATGATTTATTTTATTCATATCCATAATGATATTATGTTCTTAAACATTATTTTTAATCATAAAATAAAAATTATTCTTGAATGATTACAATGGGGAATGAATCTCATCACGTTCGTGGATACGGTAATCTGTACGTACGCACGAATGAAAATATCATTATATTGATGTTGAAATCGTATATAATTGGATTTAATATCATACATAAAGAATAATTAACATGTTATATTTATTTTTTACATCAATTATACTCATTATTATAACCATCCATATAATTAATGGATGAATAACAAACTACACCACAACGTGGAGACAACGAGCCGTACGTACGCACATATAGTGAATTTTTCATTCATAGGATGGTTAGAATAATGAATATGGTTTTAACATATTTATAATAACATTACAGTACATATAAGATACTAGATTTATTTTTTTGGTACGGAAACAATGATGAAAGAGGGATGTGAAGAAGTAAAAAACTTTGAAAAAGGTGATGAAATTATTACCTCTACTTCTGGTGATTCCAATTGATTTGATCAAAAGGGCTCCTTAGGATGGATTATGATCAAAGTAAGTACTCTAGATTGTTGTGAGTGTACTTTGGAGAATATTTGAGTAGGGTTTGGACAAGCCAAATGGCTTTGGATGTGTGATTTTTAGAGAACGAGAACTTTCTTTTTATAAGAGAGGTGAGGGTCACTTTAGTAAAAGCTCGAAATATTATTTTATTATACAATCATATTCGGTTTATAATGGCTCCAAAAAAGAATTATTTCTTGGATAAGGTGGTTCTGGGTCTAAAAACTCTCAACCAATAAGTTTTATATAGGTTAGGTCACCATATTAACTTTATCTTTTATATTTAACTCTTAGTTAAATAGTTTATCTTTTACCATGTATTCTTGTATTATTATAATAAATGGATAATAAAATTACAATAAAACGTGAAGAGAACCCCAAGTGGTTCATTATTGATATATATAACCTTATATAAGTCCTTTTACTGAACCTTATATTTTTAGAAATATTTTATCAATTAATAATATATTATTTGTTTAAAACACTCATTCATGTCAATTTTGAAACTATTTAGTATTTCATTGTTGTGAAAGTCATAACAACATTATCACTTAGAAAAAAAAATATTTAATCCACCATATCATGTCATATTAATGTAGTAAATTCATGGAATATTGAAAAAGTCTCAATTTACAGTTATATTAAAAATTATAATATCAATTATTTTAATCTTTTAATAATAATGTAATTAATGCATCATCATTGTGTCATAAATAAATTTAATTATTTATTGTTTACAACTTATAAATAAACATTGATTAGTTAGGAAATATTTTTTTCTCTCTAATTAATATTTATAGTCAAATTTATCTTCTGTATATCCCTATATTAAAAATGGCTTAGTTATTAAACTTTGAATTTTACACGTTTAACTATTATATAAATAAAATAATAATAAATGTCCTAATATAATACAATTGGATAAAAAGGATCATATTTTATTCCTATGGTTGATTTTGTTCCAAATGTAGGATCAAAATAATGATGAAGATGCTCAATATACAAGTGGGGGGGGGGGGTGAATTGTATACTTTAAAAATTTCTTTTGAAACCTTTAAAGTTGATTACATATAACTATGTTTTCCTTAGATAAGGAAAGTTCTAAGTTTAAAAAAGTTAAACTAAGAAAATTCACAACACCTATAACACCAATTGAAAATTGGAATAAGGAATGATGTTATAAACTTCAAGTTCTATGTACTTGCTTAAAACTGGAAAGAGATTCCGAAAGTAGGTTTCGAAAATATGAATCCAGAAATTGAAACATTACTAAAGTTTACAATATGAGATTCTACCTTAAAGCATATAGAATCTAAAATTATCATAGTATAAGTAAGAAAGTATAAAAAGGTTATACTTTCCTTACAATATAAAAGTGCAGAAGAAAAAAAAAGTAAAACTACTAGTAACAAGATATAAGTCTTTTAACCCAAAGAGAAGGGTATCCAACAACCTTGAATAAACATCCCTTGATTTATACTTTCATGCATGTCTGTCTTACCCACACCAGGGTAAGCCCTCGATACGAAGATCAGAATCTCTGTCTTTCTATCCTCGCAAGCCCTCAACTTCAAGGTAGTTGGAACCTCTTTCTTCCTCAGCAAGGAAGCCCTCAAACTTTAAGGTAGTCGGCACCTCTGTCTTTCTATCCCCGAAAGTCCTCGAATGTAATAACCAAAATTCGGAGTTGCATGAGGAATAAACTGAATGGGTGGTTCAGAACGCACAAGGCATGAAAAGCTTTCTCTCTCTAGAAATCACCTTAGCAGCCTGTGGTCTCTAGATCGATCAACTTCATTCTCTATCTTGAGCTCTTCCAAATGAGCTCCTGTTTATAGGATCGGTTGGTCTCCTTTCCAACGGTCATATTTTCCTGAAAAATCGGAGGGACCTATACACGTGTAACTTAACTAACAGTTAGTTTATAATGGAATAAACGACATCGTTTTTAACAAAACAAGTGTAACAAAAAGTACGAAATCATTTTAAGATTACCTACAAAATTCGGAGTGAAGGTTCGAAGTGTAAGTAAAATTAATGTTCGGAGTCTAACCAAAAATAATATTCAGAGTCTAAATAAATTTGGAGTGTATAAAGAAAGGATAATCAGATTCTATTTAATAGGAGAATTCGGAATGATAATTCGTTATCAGAATTCATAATGGGAATTCGTAATTAGAATTCGTCATTAGAATTCGGTGTCGAACTTCATGAGAGTTTCTATCCAGAATTCAGAGTGGATCTTTATTAGAGTTCATATCCAGAATTCGGAGTGTAACTTCATTACAGTTCTCATCCATAATTCGGAGCCTAAACAGAATGCTTCATATCAAAGTTTTAAACGATTCCACGAATATAGAAATGAATCCAATTCTTATACTTAAGAAATATATGGATGTAGATAATGAAAATATGATAAGGATAATTTTCCGTATAAAAGCGATTTTCCTTATAAAATCAATTTTCCTTATAAAAGCGATTTTCCTTAAAGAAGAAATTTTCATTATAAAAGATATTTTTCATAAAGATAAGGTGTTTGTGATTTTCAAAACAAGAAGGAATGGAAAAGTCATAAGGAAAACTTTATTGACTCAACAATATCCCCCTTTTTGGAAAGCACAAACATCCTTATGAAAAAGAAAAAATAAGAAGAAAGAAAAACATTAAGGCTTATCTCCCTTTGCTTATGGATGTTAATGAATACGACTAACTCCCCCTTAGGCTTTGAAACTCTAAGGATCGTATTCTAGATTTCTGGAATGGTATTTCATTAAGAATAAGAATGTCTTATTTAATGAAACCCCCCACCTTAGATAAACTCTTACTAGAGTTCTTTTTCTTTCTCACCCTTTGTTAAGGTTATTTTTCTTTTTCCCCCTTTGTTAGGGTTCTTTCTCCTTCTCCCCCTTTGTGATTTTCAAAAAGAATTCGAGGGAATGGAAAATATAACAAAGTAACTGATAAATTAATAACAACAAAAAAAGAGACAAACAAGCAAGATTTTTTATTAAGTTTGAAAGATACAACAAAAAGATAAGATTTGTCTATTTTGGATCTTTTTCCTTTTACATGAGACCCTTAAGAATAGTCTTCATCTTCTTCATGTCTTTATTATCTTCTTCGGCTTGATTTTCTAACAAAACTATTGTTTCACTTTGAGCTTCAATATTTTCTTCCTAGGCTTTAAGCTTTTCTTCCTGAGCTTTCAAAATTTGTTCTTGCATTAACAACTTCTCTTCAATTTCAATCCGATGACCCCTTTCATTCCTCCAGCTTTGAGCAACAGAATTCAGCTTCCCATTCAGATCTCGGTCTTCTTGAATCTGGAAATTCTTCTCAGCTGTCAACTTTTCATCAAAGTAAGAATTAAGATCATTTAGCTTCCTATCTTCTGTCTCAAATGCATCTTTAATATTATCTTGTAATTCATCCAAGAGCCCCATCTCATCTACTGTTTTCTTCAACCAACTAGTCATTTTCTTACAGGACCTTTTGTGAGCTTCATAGCCGACAATAAAATATTTGATGTCTTCCTCAATCTCAACACATTTATCCATAACCATGGATACAGAGTCTGTTTTCTGATTCAAAGTATGTTGGAGCATTTTGCATCTTGAATCAATACTTGAGAAGGTTGGAATTGAACTCACCAACTTATTTAAAGACTGAGTAACAAAATCATGCCCCAACGAAGATGACTCCGAATATGAGACTTTGTAAGGAGAATTTTCTTCTTCAAATTTCTCAACCATTATCTTTGAAGAACCACCAACTTCAATTCTCTTTACAGCCACTGAGATTGGGGTATCAATAACAAGTTTCTTTCCCTTGTCTTTTTTCAGAATGGATTCCTGTTCTGGGGATTTCTGTTCACTATCAGACAGTTGAACAACTTTTTCTTCATCATCAATTTCTTTTTGAGCACCATTCTCAACGTTCTTCATTTGAGAAATATCATGTAGAAGTTGTTCTTCCTCTGCATGATAAGATACTTCTTGTTCTCCATTTTCCTCATCCTTCCCTAGAGTGACTAACTTAGAGGACTCAGCTTCTGAAGTTCAGAGAGACAAATGTTCCGAAGGTGTCTCCTTATAATCTTCAACTTGCTTCATTAGATCTCTTGTCTCACCACTTCCTTTAGAAACTGCTTCTTCCTCTTCCACTTGCTCAAACTGCTCAACTTCCTCAACATGCTTAGAAACTGCCTACTCCAGAGTGCCGTAGTTTCTTCATGGAGTCTTAGGTAGAGATTCCAAAGAGAAAGATCTCGGAACTGGAATGTTTCCGGAGACCATCTCATTAAAATTTAACAAAGTCTGAGCCACCTCAGCTTCAGACATCTTCTTCTAAAGCTTTTTTTTTTCTGTTTTTCTAGTTCATCTGTTTTCCTTTCCTTCAAGGCCTTAGCCTCCGTAGGATCCAAGCCAAACTGAGGTTCCCCTTGGACTCTCTTCTCTTTGATTTCCCTCCAATTAGAAACTACCTCATCGGGGTAAGCCTTCTTCTTCTTCGATTTTGGAGATGCGGAATGAACTTCCTTAAATTTAGGATTCTCTTCTTCAACTACAACTTCTTTCAAGTTTCTCTTTTTCATTGGCTTAGCAGATTTAGGATCAGCAACTTTCAGAACTGTTTCTTCTTGAACTGGCATATCAAAGAACTCACCAGTCTTCTTGTCGAAAGCAACATTCATCCTTTTATGGGTATCATCACTCACCAACAAAAATTTTCAAACTCTTGTCTTAGACTTGCAAGCCACCTTGAATGACTCAAGGCACCGAACTATTAATTTTGAAATTATTGCTGGATACATTACAATCTGAGCTCTCAGATTCCCATTTCTTAACATTCTCAATGGTAATAAAATGTGTCTCATCAGATTAATCTTCCTTATATTTATCAAAACATCTAGGATAAAGATCTCACTCTTCTTCAAACTGTATTTATCACCCTTTCTCGGTACGATAAAGCCTTGTACCCATAATTCTAGAATCCGAAAATTTATAGACAGAATAGCAATCTTCGGAGCCTTGTCATCTAACAGTCCGAGAGTCTTCAATGCCTTTTACTTGTTGAAGCTTCTTTTTGAATCTGGCAAAACAAGAGAGATGAACTCGGCTCATCCTTCATAGGTTAGCCCTACCAAGCTGGCTGCCTTGGCATAAGAGAGCTTATAAGTCTTTCCAAAAGACATAAAAGAAAATTTCTCCCTATTATCTTCCTTAGAGAAGGAAACTGTTTCATAGAACTCAAAAAGTAACTCCGAATATACTTCATCTTGATTATCAGACTTAGACACAACAACATATTCCCAACTGTTAAGCTTTATGTTCTTTGATATAAGAGAATCATTCTTATTGAAGAAATCAGGATTAACCAAACTTTCTCTATATACCAACCATTTGGAAATCGGCTTAGAGGTTGACATGTCTTGAGAAACTGCTTCCACAGACATTCGGATCTGAAGACTTCTCAGAAGTTCGGAACATAAATTTCTAATGATTGGAATGGACTCAAAATAGAGAGGTATAGCTTCAAGATGATGGAGCTTGAAAAATGACATGGGATGACCATTTGGGTTCCCCTTTAAATAGGCAACAATAAATCAGTTGATCTTCCTCATTTGATCGAATGATTGTAAAGACTGGGATCAGATCTGACGATTGAAAACCAATTCTTAAGAAAACCTGAATCTGATCATTTTGAGGTTTTTATTAAAACAAAGATTTAAGAAAACTATAACCCAAAAAAAAAATATAAGAAAATACCAATAAGTACAGTATGATTAGAAAAACATGAGTAAGGAAATCATACCTTTCAGATTGGATTAGGAGGAATATTAGTAATGGGTAATATTCTTCTTGAGAGAGAAAAAAAATGAAAAAAAACTTTACTAAAAAAATACATAGATCGCAAAACATACTATGAAAAACTCAATATGGAAAACCCGGTACGAAAAAAATAAAAACAAAAAAATTCATTATAAGAATTTCAGTATGAGAATGTCATTACGAATGTCTCAATACAAAAATCTTACTTGGAAAATCTCAGTACTAAAGTCTCAGTACGAAAATCTTGTTATGGAAACACCAGTATGAAAGTTTCCATTCCAAAAGTTTTCAATACGAAAATCTCCATTCCAGAAAATTTGAGTTCCGGAAATTCACGTTTTGGAAATTTTAGTTCCGAAAAGTTTGAAAAACTAACTTATAAAAAATTAGTTACACTAACAATCAAATGTACCCCCCCTATGAAAATGAGTTTATTACTGATAGGGGAATGGTTTAACAAGAAGTTAATGATGAACGATTAACTTACGGTTATCATTCCTAACTTTTGTTTAATGTATTCAGATCTATCAGAAGGAAATGATTTTGTGAAAATATCAGCAAGTTGATTTTGTGTTCTGATAAACTGAAGAATGATATCTCCTTTTAGTGTGTGATCCCTAAGAAAGTGATGCCTAAAATATATGTGTTTTTAACGTCAGTGATGTGCAGGCTTCTTACTTAGGGCAATGGCACTTGTGTTATCGCCCATAATTTGAGTCTTAGTAAAACTCAAGCCATAGTCTGTGAGTGTGTGTTGCATCCCCAACACTTGAGCACAACAAATTCCACCTGCTACATATTCGGCTTTAGTAGTGGAAAGTGCTACAGAATGTTGCTTCTTGCAGGACCAAGAAACTAATGAATCTCCTAAGAAATGACAAGTTCCGGATGTACTTTTTCTATCCATTCTACATCCACCATAGTCAGCATCATAAAAGTGTTTTAGAACAAAGTCATTCCCAGATGTATAAAATAATCCTAGATCCATGGTTACCTTAAGGTAGTGAAAAATTCTTTTTACTTCCTTTAAGTGGGATTCCTTAGGATTGGATTGATATCTTGAACATAAGCATATTGAGAACGTTAAGTCTGTTCTACTAGATGTTAAGTAAAGTAAACTTCATATCATACCTCTAAAAGATGTTTGATCTACTGGTTTCCCAGCTTCATCAAGATCTAGAGAGTTTGATGTACTAATATGAGTACTTATACTTTTAGTATTGTCATAACCATACTTTTTGAGAAGATCTTTAATATAATTATGTTGAGATATGTAAGTTCCTTCTGGTTTTTGGGAAATTTGAAAACCAAGGAAAAAAGTTAACTCACCCATTATACTCATTTCAAACTCAGATTTCATTAGACTTGCAAAAGAATCAGTTAAAGATTGCTAAGTTGAACCAAATATGATGTCATCAACATAAATTTGAACAATCAAGTTTTTTTCTTATCTTTCTTTATAAAAACGGTTCGATATACATTTCCCTTTACATAGTTATTTTGAATAAAAAATCCAGTAAGACTATCATACCAGGCTCGTGGGGCTTATTTTAGACCATATAAAGCTTTGGTAAGCCTAAAAACGTGATCAGGATGTTTTGTATCTTCAAATCTAGGAGGTTGTTCAACAAAAAATTCCTCTTGAACATAACCATTATGAAAAGCACATTTCACATCCATTAAGAAAAGTTTAAAATTAAAGAATACTGCAAAGGGAAATAGAATACGTATAGATTCAAGTCTAGATACTGGAGCATAGGTTTCTTCATAGTCTATTCCCTCTTGCTGATTATAGCCTTCAGCAACAAGTCTAGATTTATTTCTTACTATGACTCCATTTTCATCACACTTGTTTCTGAAGACCCATTTTACTCCAATAACAGATGTTTCCTTTGGTCTTTCAACCAAAGTCCAGACTTTGTTCCTTTTAAATTCATTTAGTTCATCTTGCATAGATTTGATCCAATCATCATCACCTAAAGCTTCATCAGTGCTTTTTGGTTCTAACTGGGAAATAAATTCTATATGTTCTATTTCATTTCTTAAAGAACTTCTAGTTATTACAGGTTTATTTACATCACCAATGATACTATCACTAGGATGATTCTTAAGAAACACCTGATTTGGATTTTGAAAAGCCTGTTCATCAAAATAGGGTAGAAAGTCTTCTGGGGTAAATGTTTCATAAGTATCTTCTTGAATATTTTCCCTATAAGAAGGATCTTCTATCAATGGTTGACAATTAGTTTTTGAAAACACATCCGAGGATGAAGATTTGGATGTTTAAAAACAAAAGGATCTGACTCATCAAATTTTACGTGCACTGTTTCTTCAACAGTTAAAGTATTTTTATTGAAAACTCTATAGACCTTAGAAGTTTTGGAGTAGCCTAAGAAAATTACTTCATCAGATTTTGGTGCGAATTTATGTAAATTATCTTTAGTGTTAAATGTGAATACTTTTCAACCAAAAACCTTGAAGTAGGAAAGTCTTGGTTTTCTACCATTCCATAACTCATAAGGGGTTTTATTAAGAAAAGGTCTAATCAAAACTCTATTTATAATATAGAAAGCAGTACTTACATCTTCAGCCCAGAAATGTCTAGCTATATAATATTCAATCAACATGGTTCTAGTTATCTCTTGAAGAATTATATTTCTTCTTTCAACTACACCATTATGTTGAGGAGTTCTAGGTGCTGAAAAATTGTGAGTAATAACTTTCCTACTACAAAAATTTTCAAAATCTGAATTTTTAAATTCTCCTCCATGATCACTATGAATAGTTTTCAATGGAAGATTTTTCTCATTTTTAACTTGAGCTCTAAAACTTTTGAAATAATAAAAAGATTCAGACTTCTTTGCTAGAAAATAGACCCAAGTAAATCTAATGTAATCATCAACTTGAACAAATACATAGTATTTGCCTCCAATACTTCCAGTTTGTGTTAGACCAAAAAGATCCACGTGCACTAACTGTAATGCATCAGTTTTTGCGACTTCACCGATTGATTTAAAACTAGATTTAAGTTTCTTTCCATATTGACAAGTATCAAAAACTTTAGAAGAATCAAATCTAAGCTCTAGTAGATCCTTAACTAGTTTCTTCTTAGAGAGTTTGCATAAGTTCGTAAGGTTACAATGACCTAGTCTTCTATGCCATAACTAGGAATAATCTTCCATTGCACTTAGGCAAGGTAAATATTGGCTTCTGAGGTCTTCTAAATTTAATGTGTAAACATTCTTTTGCCTATTGGCTGAGAGAATGAATTCTTCCTTGGAATTGTGAACTAAGCACTTATCATTCCTAAAATTCACAAGGTATCATTCATCACATAACTGACTTATGCTAATGAGGTTGTGCTTAAGACCCTTAACAAAAGAACATTTTAAATCAAGGTTTTACCAAGAATAACAATATTACCTATACCAAAAATTTCTTCTCTAGCATTATCTCCAAAAGTTACCTTTCCTCCTTTCATTTTGATAATCTTTAAAAAATAGCTTTTGTTACCAGTCATGTGCCGGGAAAATCCACTATCCATGTACCATGTGTTGTTGTTGGTACTTCCTCTATTTTCCTAAAATCAAGAAAATAATTAAACTTTCAGAATCCAAACATGTTTGGATCTGAGATTTCCAGATAACAAAATTTTAGGAACCCACATCTTCTTAGAGAAATAAGCTTTTTGGAATCCTAGAGATTGGGTTTTGTTTAAGGAACAATTCTTTTCCCAGTGACTACCACATTGACACTTGGTAAAAAATGGGGCACTTTGAGGAACAAAATAATTGTTACTAAAAGTTGGTTTTGCATGGGTATAACCAAATCTAGTTTTGTCTCTTAATGGTCGTATTTGAGAATATATTTTATCAAAATTTTACTTACCATAGGTAAAGTTTGATAAACACTTCTTTAAGGAAAAAATTTCGGACTTGAGTTTTATAACCAAGTTTTTATATTCAAAATCATTAGATTTAGAACTAGAGCAAGTCTCGAAGATATTTTTCTTAGAAATTACTTTTTCTAACTCTTTAGAAAGTTTTTTCTTCTCATAAATTACTTCCTCAAGACTTTTTAAAATACTTTCAAAATCATCATTTTTCTTATCAAGATCTTTAAAAATATTTGATATTTCTTTCGTAAGAATAAAATTTCTAGAGTTTTCCTTATCATGTTTTTTATTGAGTTTAAAATTCTCAATTCTAAGAAGTTCAGCAAACCTAGAAACTTCATCATAAGTAGGTAAAGTATTATCTTCATTAGATGAGGATTCTTCATTAGAAGAGTTATAATATACTCTATCATTATAATTTAAAGAAACATTGATCAATGATTCAGCATTTCGTACCTTATCCATAAAACAATGATTGTTAATAGGTAGTCTGGCTACAAGACCAATATTCTTCTGTCCTGAAGATTCATAATCAGAAGATTCATCTAAAGAGTCACCACCACTGACACTCCAGGTGTCATTTTCTTTCAAGAATTTCTTAGCTTTGGCTTTATAATACTTCATTCTGTTCCTATCTGAATGCCTTTCTTTCCTTTCATTCTTTTTGAGCAAAGGGCAATCTGGTCTAATATGTCCAACTCTCTTGCATTCATAACATGTGACTTCTCCATATTTCCTATCTTTCCTTTCCTTTTTCTTATAATTGGATTTGAAATTTCTTTGGCCAGCTATCTTGTTCATTCTTCGAGCAAGATTTGCTAACTCATTTTCATAGATTTCACTCTCACTAGATTCAGATTGGAAAATAACTTTCATAGACTTGGATTTGGTTACTCTCTTAGTAGTATTAGCTTTCATCTGATTTGATGTTGTTGTAAAAGCAACAGTACCATTTCCATTTTTCTTCTTGATGTTGTCAACATCTCTCTTCATTCTTGTTTCATGTTGGAGAAGAGTTCCAAATGGATCATCAAGAGAAATTTGAGTGACCTTCCTATTCTCACCAATAGCTGTTCTTTTGGATTCCCACTCATTGGGCATAATATCAATTATCTTATCCAAAAGTGATTCATCATCTAACCCTTTCTCTCCCCTTGATTGTAAGCTATTGAATATAGTCATAAATCTTTATTGAACTTTACAAATTTGTTCACCATAAGGAAAATTGAAGCCATGGTATTCAGCTCTAAGCAGAGCTCTCCTAGTCTCAATCACCTTAGAAGTTCCAAAGTGTGTAACCTCTAACTTCTTCCAGATACAATTAGCTGTTTCACAAGAAGAAATTTGGATATATATATATATCGAGTCATTGAACAAAGTAAGGTTTTGCGTACCTTATAATTGAGTTGATATTCTTGATTTTCCTAGTTAGTGAAAGTTTTAACTTCCTTATCAGGAATTTTATAATCACCAGTAGCATAACAAAGTTGTCCACTCCAGTATTGATAATAAAAGTCTTCATTAGATCTCTCCAGTACTCATAGTCATTACCATCAAAGATTGGTGGTCTTGTATGATTTAGATTATCAATGGAACCAACATTGATTCCTGCCAAACTTAAATTAACATTCATCACACAAACTCGTTAGTAGAAAAAATTCATAATCACAAAGTTCGGAATGACCAAGTTCATAATGACAAATAATTTTCTAAGTATGAAGAATAAAGGTAAATGAGCAAGAAAAACTTATACGTGAGTATAAGTATTATAGATACCTACTCTGATACCAATTTTAGGATCGAAATAATGATAAAGAAGCTCAATATACAAGAGGGGGGGGGGGTGAATTGTAGACTTTAAAAATTTCTTTTGAAACCTTTAAAGTTGATTACGGATAACTATGTTTTCCTTATATAAGGAATGTTCTAAGTTTAACAATGTTAAACTATGAAAATTCACAACACCTCAAACACCAATTGAAAATTGGAATAAGGAATGAAGTTATAAAATTCAAGTTCTATGTACTTGCATATAACTGGAAAGAGATTCTGAAAGTAGGTTCTGGAAATATGAATCCAGAAATTGAAACTTTACTAATGTTTAAAATATGAGATTATACCTTAAAGCGTATAGAAATTAAACTTATCAAAGTATAAGTAAGAAACTATAAAAAGGTTATACTTTCCTTACAATATAAAAGTGCAGCGGAAAAACAAGTCGTAAAACTACTAGTAACAAGATATAAGTCTTTTAACCCAAAGAGAAGGGTATCTAACAACCTTGGATAAAGGTCCCTTGATTTATACTTTCAAGCAAGTCTATCTTACCCACAGCAGGGTAAGCCCTTGATACGAAGATCGGAATATCTGTCTTGCTATCCCCGCAAGCCCTCAACTTCAAGGTAGTTGGAACCTCTATCTTCCTCAGTAAGGAAGCCCTCTATCTTTCTATCCTTGGATGTCCTCGAATGTAATCACCAACATTTGGAGTCAGACAAGGAAAAAACTGAACGAGCGGTTCAGTACGTACAAGGCATGAAAAGATTTGTCTCTCTAGAAATCAACATAGCAGCGTGTGGTCTCTAGATCGATCAACTTCATTCTCTATCTTGATCTCATTCAAATGAGCTCCTATTTATAGGCTCAGTTGGTATCCTTTCAAACTGTCATATTTTCCAAAAAAATTGGAGGGACCTGTACACGTGTAACTTAACCAACAGTTAGTTTATAACGGAATAGATGACATCGTTTTATAATAAAATAAGTGTAACAGAATGTACGACATCATTTTAAGATTAGCAACAAAGTTCGGAGTGAACGTTCAGAGTGTAATCAAAATGAAAGTTCGGAGTCTAACAAAAAATAATATTCGGAGTCTAAATAAATTCGGAGTGTATAAAGCAAAGATAATCAGATTATGTTTAATAGGAGAATTCGGAATGAGAATTCGTTATCAGAATTCATAATTGGAATTCGTAATCAGAATTTGTCATTAGAATTCGGTGTCAAACTTCATGAGAGTTCGTATCCAGAATTCAGAGTGGAACTTTATTAGAGTTCGTATCCAGAATTCGGAGTGGAACTTCAATACAGTTCTCATACATAATTCGGAGCCTAAACAGAATGCTTCATATCAAAGTTTTAAACGATTTCAAGAATATAGAAATGAATCCAATCCATATACTTAAGAAATATATGGATATAGATAATAAAAATATGATAAGGATAATTTTCTTTATAAAAGTGATTTTCCTTATAAAAGTAATTTTCCTTATAAAAGTGATATTCCTTAAAGAATCAATTTTCATTATAAATGTGATTTTTCTTAAAGATAAAGTGTTTGTGATTTACAAAACAAGAAGGAATGGAAAATTAATAAGGAAAACCTTATTGACTCAACACCAAATAAACTTATTCAATAGAATTAGGAAATGTGTTAGAGTAATTATAAAATCATTTTTACCATTAATTACCCTATTTACTTTTAACCAGGGAAAATAAAATTCAAAAGTTACTATTCACCAAAAATTATTTTCATCCTGTTGAACCACATTTTACGTACTTATGTCAACCATGTCTCTTAGATTTTTTAAATTCAATTCACATAAGCAGTAAAATTACATTTTATGCAAATTTTGAAATGTCCCTAGAGGGTGGGTAAAATACGTTAAAGAAATTCAATAAAATTTTATACATCTAATTTAATTATAAAATGACTCCAATTAATTAAATTAAACATATATAGGTATTATGTATCTATTTTCACCTAAAATAAATTTAATTAAAATAAATAATTATTTAAATAAAGAGTACTTTTTTAACAATAACATAGTGTTTTTCACAATTCATCAAAAATTGAATGTATTCAGAAAAATACCAAAAATTAACCGAAAGCTAATTTTGATATTCTGAATCAAAAAAAGAAGTCCATTTCAAAAAATAAAATTCATAAAATTTCAAAAAGTGGGTATTAATTTTCATAACGGTTAGCTTGATTGGTTGTGGTGTGCTAAAACTCTTTGTTGCGTACATCGAAAGCTATTGCATTATTCAATGAGAAACATACCGTGAAATTGTTAGGTGTTATATTCTTCCCACCTTGAAATTAATTTGTCCTCAAAATTTCTATAATACTGCTGCATAAAAAGATTCAGGTGGTTCTTTATCATAATTTCCTTAGGTTCCCACGTTTCCACTTCTATATTATGGTTTCCCTATAGAGCTATTACCAGACTTGTCATCATATTTATCAACACTTTTTCTCTTGTATCCATAATCTTGAAAAGATATTTAAATTAAGAAAGATTGGGTTCCAGTTCTATTTCATCATAGTTGTGTACATGCGTTGTGTTAGGCATGTATTTTCTCAATAGTGATACGTGGAACACATCATTAACATTGGAGAGACTTGGTGGCTTTTCCAGACGGTAAGCTCTAACTCCAATTCATTCGAGAATTTTTAGAGGTATGATGTACCTAGGACTCAATTTACCTTTCTTACCGAATCACAAAACACCCTTCCATGGATATACCTTTATGAAAACATGATCTCCTACCTAAGATTACAAATCCTTCCTTTGGTTATAAGCATAACTCTTTTTCCAACTTTGAGCTTCTTTGATGTGGATTTGTATAATCTTCACCTTTCTATTGTTTCCCCAATAAGTTCATGGACTAAGAGTTTTCTTTCACTAACATTATCCCAAAAAGTTGGTGTACGACATATCTTTCAATATAACACTTTATATGGTACCATATAAATACTAGAATGGAATCTATTGTTATAGAAAAATTCTACAAGAGGTATATACTGATCCCACATTCCTTGAATGTCAGATAATAAAGATCTCAACATGTCTTCTGTGGTTTGAATAGTTTTTTCTGATTGTTTTTCAGTTTGGGGGTGTTTGGTAGTGCTCAAACGAAGTTCTGTATCTGGGGCCTTCTGATGACTTTTCCAGAATCTTGTTGTAAAACGTGGATCGCGATCAGAAACAATCGATAGAGGTACTCCATGAAGTCTTAAAAATTCATTAATATATCGTCTTTATAAATGTTTAAGTGGTAAATCGTCTCTTATAGAATGAAAATATGATGACTTGGTAAGATGATCAACAATGAACCATATTGCATCATTCCTTCATGGAGTCTTTAGTAGTCACCTGACAAAGTCAATCGTAATATCATACCATTTCCACTAAGGTATGGGAAGAGGTTGAATGAATCTTCCAAGATGTTGTCTTCTAGCCTTAACTTGTTTCAAAAACATACATTTTAACACATAATCATCAATATACGTTTTTATGTTTTCCAAAAAAATGTTCCTTCAAATATCTATACATATTAGTGATACCAGAGTGTATAGAGGAATTTGAGATATGAGCATCATCTGACAATCCCCTTTTTTAGAGCAGGAATATCAGAAACACAATGTCTATTCTCAAATTTCATAATTCCATCTTCATATACGAAGTCAATCAATCTCCTATCATTCATAGCTTTAATTTTCATTTGAAACACCTCATCATCATTCTATGAACATTTTATCATTTCTAGTAAATATGTTTTGGAAACCATTTGAAAAATTATTCATGTTTCACCTTCCATGATTATTTCTATATCCATATTTACTATATCTATGAACATATGATACCTTTCAACTATCATCTTGTTCATAACTCCATGATCCTTTCAACTACAAGCATCTACCACCTTATTTTCCTTCCTTTGCTGGTAGTTTATAGTGCAATAAAAATCATTGAGTAGTTCAAGCCATCATCTTTTCCTCACGTTGAGTTATTTTTGTGAGAAAATATACTTCAAACTATTGTTATCGATATATATCTCACATTTTTTACCACAGAGATAGTATCTCCACATCATTAAGTCAAATATTATAGATGGAAAATCAATATCATGAGTGGGATAGTTTTGTTCATGAATTTTTAGCTGCTGTAATGCATATGTAATAACCCTATAATTCTGCATAAGGACACAACCCAGTCCTTTCATTAAAGTATCACTAAAAATAACAAACCCATAATTCCTCGATGGCCGAGTCAATATAGGAGAATTGAATAATATTTTATTCAATTATTTAAAACATTTTCACAAACTTTTTTACAAAAAAATTTAACCCCTTTACGTGTGATCTTGATTAATGGGTTAGCCAATCGGGAAAGATTCTCAAAAAAAGCACCGATAATAACATGCTAAACAAATAAAACAACATACCTCAGTTATATTCATCGATTCTAGCCATTCATGGATTGCCTTTTTCTTTTAAATATCAATAGATATTCCATCCTTAGAGATAATATGGACATGAAATGAAATCTATCGAAACCAAAAGTTACACTTTTTAAACTTCCCATATAATTTATTTCTTCTAAGAGTTTTTAGAATATTGAGTAAGTAATTTTAATTCTCTTCATATATTTTAGAGTATACCGAGATATCATCAACAAATACCACTAAAAAGTCATCAAGATATTCCTTGAAAACTTTATTCATTAGATCCATCAAGATAGTGGGTGCATTAGTCAGTCCAAAAGGCATTACTGCAAACTCGTAATGCCCATTCCTGATATGAAATGTTGTCTTCATATTTTCTTCCTTCTTCACACCCAATTGATGATATCTATATCAAAGGTGAATCTTTGAAAATTATTTAGGTCTAAGAATTTGATCAAATAAATCATCAATGCGGGGTAGGGGATAATTATGCTTTACTGTTATAGCATTGATCTCCCTGTAGTCAATGCACTACTTTATAGATCTATCATTCATCATATAAACAAGAACAAGGGATCCCCATGGAGAAAAACTAGGGAAAATAAACCCCTTATTACTCAATTACTCTGGTTTTTTCTTTAGTTTTACTAATTCTATAGTTTCCATTCCATACGAGGTCTTCAATATAGGCCTTGAAATAGGAATTAAGTCAATGGAAATCTCAATTTCTCATTCTGGAGGATGTCCTGGTAAATCCTCTATAAACGCATCAACCTATTCTTTCACAATAGGCAAATCCACTATTTGAACATTATTTTCCATACCCATAGTTATTACTTTATCTTCCTCACTAATAATTTTATTTAGTAGAGATTCTAGGGGTGGATCTAGATTAGAATCAGATGGTGAAATTTCTTCTCTGAAGATAAGGTACTTCTTATCATCATAAAAAATTGTAACCTCATTCTTCTAACAATATATTTTAAAATAATTGTCCGAAATCCAATCCATACTGAGGTTTATATCAAATTCAATCATGGGTATGACGATGGGATCTGCAGATGAAGAAAATTTATATTCCCTAATAGGAACTGATTCAAAAACTTTCTTGCGATGATACTTCCCTTAGGAGTTTTGAATGAAAACTTCCTTGTTAAATCATATTAGAAATATCCATTTTTCTTAGAAAAATGGGAAGATATGAAATAATGCGATGATCCAGAATCAAATAAGCATCGGCTAAATTTGAGGAAACCATTAAATTACATGCCACCACGTCTTTCAGAGCTACATCCTCAACAGTAGTGATTGTATATTCTTGTACTTGCTTCGTTGGACTTATCTGAGGTAAGTTTCCTTGGTTCTTAGGACATTAATTTTCATAATTCCCCATTTCTATACAATTATAGCATTCAACATTGACAAACTCTTTCATTCCCATGTAATCATGAGCTTAGTGGCCTTTTCACTACACTTATAACAGACTCCTGTTCCATTTAGGTAAATACATGGGTATTTCTTTTTACATTTTCCAAAATATGGAAATTAAAATTTTCCCTTATTCCCCTTATTTCATTTTCCAGAGTGTTTAGCATATCTCTTCCTCTCTTGTTTTATTTAAAGTCATAAGACTTAGATAATTCTATTTTTGTATTGATTACACATGAGAAAATATCTTCTTACGATGAGAAGAATTGTGAGTCTAATGATCGATGAAGAAATGGCTTTAACCCATCAAATAATTGATCAATATTAACCCTTGGGTTATGTATGTAATCTTATGCATCCCGTGGTAACCTTGTAAAGTTAGAATCATACTTTTCAACATTATCACCCCCCTTTTTCGTAGGAATCAAAAATTTTCATTCCATATCTGCTCATTGGTCTCGAGTAAATTATTTTTCTAAGAAAAGTTTTTTAAACTCTCTCCATTATATATTTGATAGTTCTTCATCCTCCATTGTTTTTTTAATTAATGACCACTATTGATCTGCATCTCTCGTGAGGCGATAAACTACCATAACAACTTTTTTCCTTTCATGACTCCCCAAAGCATGACATATTTTCTCTAAGGAAATTATACATTGCTCATTTACAAATGGATTTTTAGTCCCATTGAATGTTGGTGGTTGTTTCTTCATGAAGAGGTCTAACATTGATCCTCCACATTGTGGTTCAGGGTGCTCCATATGGGTAATGATACTATTCATAACCTCAGTGAGTTGTCCCAGTATGCTGATAAGCTGAACAACACTATTTGCATTGCCATCTCCACAATAATTATCTTGATTAGGAGAGAAATAACTACATGGATTACGTGTGGTGATATGATTTCCATTCCTTCCACTAGCCTCTATTTCTAAATAATGGAATACAGTAGATTAGTTAATGAATTGAAAAACATAATTCCAAACTTGTAAAACAATTAACATAAATTGAATAGTTTATGGATATAATCCATAATTATAATAATTTTTTATTTAAGGAAGTATTTATACATAAATCCTTCATAATGGTTTGAAAATAAAATGTGAATTATGTTAAGAATATCCCCCTGGAGTGTCGTAACCAAGAGTGTAGAAAACCCCTTTGTCATGTACCAAGATACCCTGGGTCAAGCTTGAAACTCCTTGTCGAAGTTTTCACTCCTACCTACATCTGTTCCAGAGCCACCGCTACCTGCTCGTATCCAGACAGGGATGTATTTTTTGGAAAATACAAAAAATCTATACTTTAACAAAATTCTAGTATGTTATTCTATACTAATCCTAAAAGTATATCATAGGTTAATGTTCTAAAATTAGAGTTTTTATAAATATATTTTCCAAGGTTTTTACTAAACTTTATCTGATACCAAATATAATGCCCATACCCCAGTATCCTAGAGTTGGTGCATTATTACATAATATTTTCATTATCACAAGAGATCAAGTCTCAAAAGACTAATTAGTTTTGTATCCATGGAAGTACTAGAAACATACATTAATTTTACATTACATCATTCAAAAACATTATGTCCCCTTGGAACACTCTTATATACCCTAGCGTATTCCTGTAGGTTAATCGTAATATACTTCTTTGTATCCTGGGAAAAAATAAAACAAAAGATAGGGGTGAGCACAAATTTTTAGTAAGGATAACAATATAGTGTAAACTATCAAAAAAAAGCATAAACATTTAAGGTAATGTATAATTCTAAAACACAAGACTTTTAAACATAATCGTTAGAATAATATAGAAAATATAAATCAAATAATTCCATTTACTTAATCAAATGGATATTCTACTATTCAAATAATCACATGTAATATCAATAGACAAATTAATAATGATATAATTGATAATGCTGAACATCATAAGAATATAGTCAAGGCCTCGTTCCAAGACTGAAAATAAGATTTTGTCAAGGCCTTATGCCAAGACACTAGTTTGCCTCACGAGACCTACCGATGCATCGAGGAGCTATAGCGGGCTCCACCCATCACTCATATGTCCAATGTATTTCTCATATGAAATAGCTGAAAAATAACAAAAACATTCATATTAACACTAGAATATAGAATGTTAATAATTTTACCATAAACCATGAATGGTAAAAAAATAACACATCCACAATAAAAAATATAACAAAACCTTCAATACAATATGGAAGATTTTATCATAATAAATAAACTTCAAATAAGAGAAAAATCAATCAAAGGTTGTTGACATAGATGAAATAAAAACCATTTGAGAAAAATATCTCTTTATATTTTGAAATCATTTAAAAGTAAAATAATTATAAAAGAAAATATTTATTTTGATAATATTTTTATAATCTTGTAAGGGAAGATTAGAAGGTGATATAATGGAATAAAATAGTCGCACCTCTCGTATAAGTTAAAAAAACATTCTTACCTTAATTTTTCAAAAAGCTAATAAGTTACCTCCTTTGGAAAATGATGGAAGGATTAGTTTAAAACCATTTTATAAAAAGTAAAACGTGGGTATAAATGACTTTAAACCATATTATAGTAAATAGTAAAAATGTTTTGAAATACATTTTTATGAAACACATATGTGGATGATAAAGAGGTCCCAGAAGATACTTACATATAAGAAACCTCGGCTAAAAGAGAATGTAAATTTAACCCATGCCATGTAATTTTACTTGGTCGAGAGTAAAATAACCTCATATATAATAGTTAAATTATTTTTATTAAATTATAAAATAACTACATACATAAATATGATATCATATATGATCTTCTAATATTGGTTTGTTAATAATTTTTTTGTAGTATCATTGTTCAGAGTGTTAACTGATTCATTTTTATTTTATATGTTTTTCTACATAGGTCATGATTGTTATGGATATGATGTATTTGATTCATATCCATAATTATTTTAAGTTCATAATTTTTTTAATCATAAAATGAAAATTATTTTGGAATTATTAAAATGAGGAATGAATCTCATCGCCTTTGTGGAGACATTAATCTGTACGTACGCACGAGCGAAAATATCATTCTATTGATAGTGAAATCATATTTAATCTAACAGTATATCATATATATAGAATAATTAAAATGTAATATTTATTATTTACATCAATTATAATCGTTTTTATACCCATAAAAATAATTAAGTGTTGAATAAAAAACTACACCACAACGTGGATAGAGAAAGACGTACGACACGTGTTTGGTGATTTTTTCATTCATATGATCGATTGAATAATGAATATGGGTGTAACGTATTTATAATAACATCAAATTATGTATAATTTAATGGATTTATTATTTTGTTATGGAAAAAACAATGAAAGAGGAAGTGGAAGAAGAAAAGAACTTTGAAAGAGGTGATGGAATTATTACCTCTTCTTCAGGTGCTTCCTTTTGATTTGATCTAAAGGGCTCCTTAGGTTGGATTCGGATCAAAGTATGGCCACTAGTTTAATGTCAGGGTATTTGGGATGATATTTGAGTAGGGTTTGTCTGGGAAAAATGAATTTGAGTGTGTGATTTTGAGAGAAGGGGAAGTACCCTTTTATAATAGAGGTGAGGGTCAATTTAGGAAAAGCATGAAATACTATTTTATTATAAAATAATATTCATTTTATAATGGCTCCAAAAAAATTTGTTTCGAGGATAAGGTGGGTTTGGATCGAAAAACTATCAACAAATAGGTTTTCTACAGGTTTAGGTCACCATATTAACTTTATCTTTTAGAAATAAATCTTAGATAAATAGTTTAACTTTTACGATTTATTCTTGTATTATTATAATAAATGTTAATAAACTTACTATAAAAAGGCAAAACAACCCCAAGTGTTTTATTATTGATATATATAATTTTATCTATTTCCTTTTTCCATACCATAGATTTTTAGGAATATTATATCAATTAATAATATAGTATTTTTTTTAAAGAACTCATTTATATAAATTTTGACACTATTTAGTATTTGGATTCAGTGAAAGTCATAAAAACATTATCACTTAGACAAAAATATATTTCATCATCCCAAAAATGTCATATTAACCTATAAAATTCATGGAATGCATCAAAATTATCAATTTAAAATTATATTAATATTTATAATATCAATTATTTTAATCTTTCAATAATAAGGTTATTACTTTATCATCATTGTGTCATAAATAAATTTAATTATTTAATGTATAAAAAGTATAAATATAATATCATTATATAGGAAATAATTTTATATTTTTAATGAATATTTATAGACAAATTATCTTATTTATAACACTATAATAAAAATGGTTTAATATTAAACATTGAACGTAACAATTTTAACTCTTCATTAAATAAAATAATAATAAATCTCCTAATATAATCCACGTGGACCAAACGGATCATATTTTATTCCTAACATTTATTTTGGTTGAAATACACTTATCAAATAGAATTAGTACATGTGTTTGGGTGATAATAATCTCATTTTTACCATTAATTACTCTATTTACTTTTAACCGTTGTAAAAGAAATTCAAGAGTTACTATTCAAAAAAATATATTTTCATCATATTGAACCAAATTTTTCTTACTGATGTCAATAGTGTCTCTCATATTTTTTAAATTCAATTCATATAAGTGGTAAAATTTGGTTTTTTTGAAAATTTTCAAATGTGCCTTGAAGGTGGGTAAAAGATGTTCAAAATATTTAATAAAATTTTATACATCTAATTTAATTAAAAAATGATTCCTATGAATTAAATTAAACTTATATAGGTTTTATTTATCTATTTTGAAGAAATTTAAATTTAATTAAAATAATTTTTTTTAAAAAGCATGTTTTAAACAAAAACGTAGTGTTCTTTACTATTCATCCAAAAGTGAATGTTTTCAGAAAAATACCAAAAATCCACCCTAAGGTAATTTGGATATCTTGAAACCAAAAATGAATTCCATTTAAAAAAATAATATTTATAATATTTTAAAAAGTTAGTATTACTATTTATAACCACTAGTTTGATTGGTCATGGTGTGCTAAAACTCCATGTTGCGTACATCGTAACCTATTACATTATTCAATGAGAAACGTATCGTGGAAGCTTGGGGTTTTACAATAAAAGGGTTTTAAAAAAATCCCATCAAAATAATCATAAACCGTCTAGAAAAAAATTAGGATGGTATATTTTTATCATAATCCCAATAGAGCCTAAGTAACATCAAAAGATGTCATCATACATGAAAATTCCTTTAAATGATCTCTAAGAATATTTGTTAAGGAAAATACCATTAATATTTTTTAATCACTTCTTTAAAATAATAAATTTTATAAAATAAGATGGAAAAATTTTATGTGAAAAGAAATAAGGAATATTTTAATGGAATATTCAAACCTTTGTACAGTCCTGATGACCAGAAATTCTTTTTGTCGAATGTATGTCAATTTTTTTCTTTCACATTTTTGGTAAAAAGAAAAAATTAACTCATTCTAAAAATGATAAGAATACTAAATTAGAACCACTTTTTTAAAATTATACCATGGGTATAGATGACTTTAAATAATCATAGATGAATATTAAATGTAGTATTGGAAATATTTGGAAGAAAACAAGAACATAGTAGAAAAATATTCCCAACTAAGTAGGAAATAAATTCTATCGTTATTAAAAATATTTCCTCAAATATTTTAAGTATCAAAGAGTGGGAAATGGTATTATTACATGAAATTATATTAATAACAAGTAGATAATAAAATTATGATTATTATTGAGAGTTGTATCATTTAATTTCAACATTTTAAACATTGTCATAAAAATCCTATTAAACAATGAAACTATGACATAAACCCTTTCCACATTAGTAAAATTCGAATCATAATCCTCATGAAATAATAAAAAAAATGAAACATTAAGTGTCATGATAATAAGTATTTTCATGATATAACATGTCAAATGGGCCATATATGCCACTCATAAAAGATTATAGGTATATAATATAACATACATGTCAAAGAATACAAATTGAAATGATAAACCATTACCAAATGTTTTAATTTCATTGAATGTTATATAAACTCCACTTGTCTGGTAGGATAATTTTATATCCTTGCATAATTATCCTTGGAATTATATTTTAAGAAGAACTATGTATTATCCCATGATTTTAACGGGATCTAATTTTCAAATTGGTCTTGAAATTTTGGTTTGGTGAAAGTTATAAATCATAATTCAGGATTCAAAATGTAAATCTGAGTATCCAAAACACTTAATGGTGTTTTCCTAGGTTGAAATTTATGGACTGAGAAGTTTCTTGATTGTACAGTTGGGTTTTTATAGAATCGTTATTTGAAATCATATTTCTTAATGAAAAATGAAGCACATTGTTTGCACATGATTTTTTCGGACTTCTCACCTCAAATGTGCAGCCCTGTAGGCATGACACACAATTTTTCAAAATGTGCACTTGAGGCCACATAACCGTGTGTGTTTCATCAAAAAATTATATTGGGGATCCACAGGGGCTGCACATGATTTTTTAAATCATACACCTTGCCGTGAAAGGGGGTGTCCCCTTAAGAAATGATGGAATTTGGTTGGCACATGGTTTTGGGAACTATGAAGAAAAACAATTCTCCTCCTTAAATGGCGTGAAATAACCATTTCCCACAATTTATTTAAACCTGAATCCTCTATTATTCCCTTCACTCATGGAAAATATCTCCCCCCATCACATGGATACTTTCCTCACCTCTTTTAAATTAATGGTTCTCCTCTTCCGTATCTCTAATTCATGCACCACTTGTTACTTTGAATCCCTCTTAGTTAAACTGAAATTACTCCTATTTATTTTCTTTGTTCATCTCACTATATTAGTGGATAATTTCATGAGAGACAATATGGATTATTTTCAAGGTGTTTCTTTAATCTGCTTATTTCTTTCATACTTAGTAGAATCAAATACCGATAATGGACTAGTGTACCTTCCAAAGCATCAGGTAGGTAGTCTATATTCTTAGCCCTTAATGTTGTATCTTTTATAATATTTTCCATTGTATGACACACTGGAACTTCTCACTGTTTATAATAAAATATAAAATGATTTAAATAAAACACATAGATAAAACCATGATTCTCCTTGGCCCCTTAACAAGGTATAAGGTTGAAGGCTTCAAAAAAAAAAACCACTGTGTTAAGGTGATATTGATTAATTGTTAATGGTGATCAATATTTCATACATTCCTTAACCACCACTATAGGTGTGTTGAGTATGATCCTTTTTGGTGAAATGACTAAATGAATTAAATGGTTTGGATAAACCATTTTTCTATGATCACCTATTTTATTCATGATGGTTATGACCCATTTAACAGTTTTAATTGAGTTGGATATTAATATGACATGTATTATATGCTTGTCCCTATAATCACTTCTAAGTGAATTGATTAATGAAATATTTGAGAGAGTGTTTGATCTGTATTGAGGAAAGGGAACATCCCATGGCCTCTATGGTTTTTTTATAAATTAAATACACTAATTTTATAGTTGGATTATGTTTGGGAATATATAATTTCATACCCTATAGTTTCTTAGTTCCTTGGAATATTCCTTATGGTCAAGAATCACTACTTTTAGGTGGTTTCTATTGGATTTATTTATGGAAATAAAAACATTCAATGGTTATTTATCAAAAAGGAACCTCTATTCCAAAGGCAGACATTTGTTAAGTTTGAAGTTAAGATACTTAATAACATGCATTGGTTAAGATTATGGGAGGTCGGACTCATCACACCCTATTGTGGGTAATTATTGCCTACTCTAGGACTCTCTTATTGACTTGATATACTTTCAAAAATCCTTATTAATTCACTATGAATAACACATGTCTCCCTTATAATTTTCAGTCAGTTATTAGCATGTATGAAATTTTGAATCATTTGTAAGCATTTGGGGTTCTTCATTAATGGAAACATCGGGATTTATTTGAGGTTCTCCAACAATGGTAACCTATCATATAAAATTTATAATTTATTTTAACTATCTTTACAATAATTATAGTTTTTAAGACACTCATTGGGCCACTCTAGAATTAGTCATCATCTAGGGAGTTGAAATATTGTTTTGATGTTGGGATCAAACCCATAAATGGGCTACCTATGTATTGTGATAAGGACAAAGACATACAGTTTAATGTCATATGGTAAGGAATAATAAGAGAAAGGTTATTATTCATGGTTTAGTGTGTGACTTATGTCTCAACAGCCCAAAGATCTTGGAAAAAGTAGGGGTTTCAAATTTGGATTTGACCCTATTCGGTATATGGCCTATGAAGAGTAGGGTTGATATGAAATTTTGGGTTTGGACCTTAGAGAGGCTTCCTATGTATCCCATTTGGATGGGAATCAAAACCTACATAGTTCAATTAGTCTCACAGGAGAGTATAGTCTTGTGAGAGAAATGGTTGTGGGATTGCTTCCTGAAAAGGATATCTTGACGATTTTGGAGTTTAATTTGGTGCTTACTCCTAAGGAGGATTCCCATTTTTGGATGAAATTAGATGGATCTTGAGCCTTAGGAAGTCTTCCTACATATCCAAATTATGGTGGGAATCAGAGTTCTCATCAATCAAGAAGATGTTTTTGTGAAAATGTTGTGATCATGAACAATCTCCAAGACCATGTGAGTCATGATCGGTGTGAGAAACAAGAGGATGTCAATGATTCAACAATTGAACATACACACTTTTCCTCCATCACTGATATAAGATGTTTGACCTAGAGTGGCGAAGGTGGATGAGGCCGAGGTAATCGGGGAAGTGGGTGAGTTGAAGAGACTTCCCTCTATTCTCTTTACCTTAGAAAAAGGGTCCATTGTAAAGGAAGAGTAAAGGCAATGGAAGTAGAGAGGATCAAGACTGCAGCCTTCTACATAAAAATTTAGGGGCTTACACTAGGATGTATTCCGTAAAATTAGTTCTTGTATGGGATAGAAACTTTTCATTTGTTCAAAAGGAAATGTAGGTGTGAATCATACCTTCCCTACCAAAGAACGGATGATCTGGGTCTTAGAGGCGAAAATGGGAGGATATAACCCAAACCCTAATTATCTTGACTATGATCTCCCAAAAATTTTTCCTAGGAGAAAGGTCCATGTGACTGTGGATATACAATCCCACATACACTCCATGAATACTTACCCCATTGCAAAACAAATGTGGGAAACATTTGACTGTAGATATACAAACAAAAATAAGAGACATGATAATGTGTATTTCTCAAAAGTTTGATAAGTCATGAGGTTTTAGTGTTGGATTAATCTTAGTCTATTTTAAATAACAGAACCAAGGAATAAAATACCCTTTCATGGGTGGCCTTGAAGAGGGTTTTCAAGATGATGTGTAGGCCATCTGTGTAGCTATGTAGCGTATGTACCCCACGTAGGTGTACCATGTCGGCCTAAGTCATTACTGAAGAAAATTATTAACATAGGGGAACCAAGCCTATGTAAGCATTAAACTATGAAATAAACTCAAAATATTATTATACCATTTAATTATTTATTCTCTCATTCTTTTAGAGATATACATGAGACAATTTGAGTGATATCTGTGAATGAGCTATGCCATGGGAGATTCAAGAATTCTTTCAACTTTTTCAGTTTTCAAATGAGGTGCCCTTGGGACCTATTTATTTGAAAGGATGGGGTTGTTCAAGAGAAATGTTTCATCATAGGTTGACCACACAACCCTTCTATGTATTTATTTTACGTAGGTGTAAAGAAAGTATCGTAACACATAGGTTTTCGACGCAGGTCTGCCACAGAATCTACCATGTACATCCCCTAAATTTTTATATCTTCTAGTTATTTGACATTTATCTTGAGTCTTTTAAATATCCAAGGTCTTCCTTTATTGTATTTTTTTTCCTTACTAATGAGAGTCACCCCCCTTTGGGTTGGATCCTATTAGAAAGAGGTTTGAAACCTGAGGTAAGGTTGTTTGGAAAAGACTATGGAGTAATTACTGAAGTGTGTAGGTTTTCCGCATAGCTAGCTCGCATAGGTATGTCGCATAACTATTTAGCGCAACCATGCCATGTAGGTCGATGATGTATATGAATATGTTTGTTCCTTTTCCATTTTCATCACCCGAGATTTCAGATCTTTTACTCTCGTTGCATATCTGGTTCGTCCATCTTTACCGCATTGTGCTCTCACGTAGGATCCTGGAATTTTTCTCAAGGTAAAACCATTTGAGTGATGGATCTACGTGGAATGAAATTGTTGAAAAATATATTCTATGACCCTTGTCGAAGGAACAATGTGGATGATCTCATCAAAGGACCTACCTAAAGAATTTCCTTTACTGAATTTTTAAATACCTTTAAGTTTAAATTAGAATTTTATTAATTCAAAATTCCATCCTAATATGGGGAATTTAGTAATTAGTTTGCAAGAAATGGATCACTTGATAACCTCTACTGAGGAAGGTAAGGCCTGTCATAACAAGGTGATGAAGATCATCGGACCAGAATACAATGAAGTTATTGAGAGCACTCTTCTTGAACTATAGAAAGGTTTAATTATATACTAATGGTAATTTCCACAAAGTCCTTATCTACCCTTGTACAAGCATGGAATTTTACAAGATGACCATATTCCATCCATTAAGAAATATTTTCCAATGAATTGGTTTCTTTAATACTCCAATTGTCATTGAATGAATATTACTGCAAGAGGTATGCCAGTTCAAGAGGGAATAATCCCTATTGGATGCACCCTACTTCAGAGTGATTGTACTCTTGATATATAAGATCATGTTGTAGAGACAAGGCCATATTGATTTTATTAAACCTATTATAATTCACAAACAGACCATTCTAATGTTTCGAAGGAAGACTAAGATCTTTGTTCTGGAGGAGGTGTTAAACCTGAAAGGATGTGGGTGTTTTGGGTATGCCATACTTGTGCAGAATTCAGGAAAGAGCTATCAAATATTTACATTTATGACGTTTTGTGGATGGGAAAAATTATAAAAATGGCTTCCTTCCTGAATTGCGGATCTGATAGAGTCTGCATACAAATAACTTCCACAAGAATCATGGTGAGGTTGGCGTTAGTTTATGGGACATTTAAAAAATATATAGGGTTCCCCTTCTAGAGTAAATGTATGATGTGATTATTTCACAGATAACAACATGGGGTGATATTACCAGGACACCACTATTGGATCATGAATTATTCAAAATAGAGAATAAATAGCCTAAAAATAAGAAAGATATTTATAACAGAGTGTGGACGGAAGACTTTTTAGAACCGAAAATAAATAAAGATCCCACATGTGGATGTCCTACTAATTATACTTCAATTGATAAAATGGAGAATTTTAGGAACATATTGTCCTACATTAGAGGGTGGATACTATAAGCCCGGAGTCTATAAAGTCCAATATGATATTGAAGAAAATGTACGTTTATCTGTCTTCCTTTCCTTGGGTAAAAGCATTTACTCGCTTCCAGTCCGTGAGTCCGGAGGTGGTGTAAGGCCAGGGACTTTTGTTATTGCAGCTACATTGGTAGAGGGAAAGTATATTTGGTTAGAAACTCCTATATTGGAAAGAATGTTTTATTCCCTGCTACATTTATATAGTTGGAAGGCTCTATTTAGAATTGCAGGGCCATTCCAAGTGTTGTGGGGCTAGATTGTGACACACATTTCTTCATACTCAGTGTTAAATTTAGTTAGAGTCTCCAATAGTCGATTCACCCCTTTTTACAGAAAGTTTTTTGTATTCAGCCTCAAAACATGAGATCCGATGTAGTCATAAGGGCATTGAATGCATTAAGATAATTCATATTCATTATTTTTAGTAACCCACCAACTATAAGATTTATTAATGGCGGTAAGGATGAAAATTATGAGATGAGGTATTATATGACGGAATTCAGGGATAGTGTATTATCTACCAGTATTGTTAGTGAAATTATCTGTGAGGCTTACATCCCCTATAGGTTTTCTCATCAGTTTATATGTCTTGACCAATAAAACACTTTTCCTCCCATGTATGTTAAACATGAGAAACACCCAATGGTAGAGAGACAGTTTTGGATTTTGATGGATTCAGAGACATCCAAATTATCAATTACTTTAACTCCAGTAGATTCATCAATCAGAAGAGAAACTGGATATGCCAAATCTTGGGATTCTTCATACCCATAGGGGGCTTTAACAAAAGGAATATATTAGGTGGTGGCCACAATGACTATTCTGTGTAGCCATTGTTGTAATAAGTCCAAATAGAAAGATGATGTTGAGGATTAAGATGTTTTAGAACCTTCAAAACATCATCAGATTTTGTATATCAGGAAGACTATGGTCTGATAGACAATACCTCCAGCATCAAGGTGATCCAACCAGCAATATCCAAAAGAGATTCCCATCGAATCTGTTGCTCTTTTCGAAGAATAAAGGAGGAATGAAGAGGCTAACCAGTTATAAGGTGTTCAGTATTCTCCACATCCAAACATATGAAAACTGAGTTATGTGCGGTCTTATTCTATTCAATTTGGGAGATCCTGACCCTTGAACATAGGGATGCTTGGGAATTCCTTCAAAATGGACTTCGAATACAAGATGGGTGACATTAAATAAACTTCTAATTATTATTCGGATAATAATCTCGAGGAAGTATAAGAGTATATTGCGGATTTGGAGACCTTTATATATGTAAATGATGAACAAATCCCGACCTCTAAATGAATATCCCATATGATGTAACTAGAGATACATTAAGGGGTAATTATGAACCCTAAGGAGGAATGTTACTTTTATGTTAATATTGAGAACATATTTTCATTTTTATTTTGTCCAAATTCTGATTTTCCATTCACCATTGTTAATATTGAAGATATTTCATTTTGAAACTTGAATTTAGGGAAGGAACTTTAGGATAGGTTCTTGGGTCACAAAGGTATAGACCTACAGGTTCTCCCATCAACACATTAAATGATACTCCCTAGTCTCCATAACTTTCTACATGAACGATAATCATGACTGGGGTAATGGTGATAAAGAATCCTCAACCATTACATCAGGTTTCCCCTACCAAGAGGAGTGTTTTATTTTCTCCACAAGCTTATGAATAGAAGCTCAAGGGAGCAATGAGATTAGTCCAAAGTGTACGTTGAAGAAGTATGTATTTATACTTTCCTCTAGAATTATGACTTTCTTGAAACACCTTCATAATGAAATTATTCTTTTCACATGATTTGTATCTCTCTCTTCTATTAAGGTCTTAAGAGATTATCCTTTAATAATTGGAAAGAAATTCCCCAAAGAAACATTGGTTCATGTTGATAAATCTACTACCGTGATAGATAAGATTTCAAATGGTTTAATTATACCTTCTCCTGATCTTATTGAGAGAGAGAAAGGTCATAATAATTACCAATACCTTAATATTGAATATCTAATACTTTCTTAATATTCATCTCTTCAACATATATCATTTCAGTTACCCTTGCCAATGGATACTACAACAGTGAATGCTAATATTCCTATCATTTCCGAAAGAAGGAATGAAGATCCTAGGAAATCTGAAGTAGTTACTGGTGTTGATCCTATTCTAGAAAGATTTGATGATGCTTTACCAGTTGAAGAAACAATAGAACAAAATTTTAGTGAATCTAATTTGGACATCAACCAACATTTTTTGGATACCTTAAATGGTGAGGATTCTATAACATTCCAAACTGTATACAATGAAATGATGGGTGCCCTTAATCCAAACCTTGATATTCCAAGTTTCATTATGGGTTTTGGGGATTTTAATGAGGAAATGATAGGATGTATCTTCTTATTCTTGTATTTTCCATAAATAATTATTCTTATTTTTCTTAAAACTTCACATAAAAGTTCATCTTATGTAGCATTGACTGTAGAAAATGTTACGAAGGCCCATTAAGAATGGTGAATTCCAATCTATTCTTCTTCTTCTGAAGTAGGAGAAATAAATACTAGGGACCCAATGTTTAGAGATGTTCCAGAGCCTTCAATTATGAAAACTTGGCAAACACAGGAGAATGACCCTCCTCATGAATCATATTCTCAAATTACTATAGTTAAGAATTTTGGGAATGAATCTAATCAAGTGACTGACTTATTATTGAGTAAATGTTATCCACTATCAAGATCATGATTTATTTCATACATTATTATAAAACAATCAATGATCTTGATTCATCATTTAGGGTTATAATCTCCCAAATCTTGATCATAAGTTGAAGCTTCTGTGTTGGCCCATATATCAATAGAAGGTGAGGCATCCACTATTTCAATAGAATTTGAACAAGGAACCTCTTTTAGTGATGTATTTCTAAATAACATTCTACCCCATGACAACGACTCATATTCCGATTAAGATATGCATTTTTCTCTTGGCATGTCATGTATGAAGTCATGGAAACATATATGAAAAGTAATTTCCAAGAAGCATTTAGATGAGCTGCTGTTCCTTTTTGGAAAACTCGCAAGACATTTTTTTGTATTGGGATTTGGTGGATTTAATAGTCACCCCATCTACAATGTAATCAAATAGAACATTCTATGAAAGGAACAAGAACATAAGCTACGAAAAGATCTTTAAAGGGATAAAATACTTAATAATATTTTGAGCTTTCAAGGTGAAATAGATGAGGTAGAGGTCAACCATAGAAATAGGTTTATCAAAATCATCCAAAAAATTAAATAATCCATGAAAGAGATGATATATCATCAACAACAAGTGGATTCTATTCATAAACAAATAAAAAAATAGAAACAATCATTAGGAGAAACCATGTTGGAAGGGATAACATCCATTTCAACTACCAAAGACGAACTTTTCCATGCTGATTAGGCTAAAGTCGCTCAAATGTATCAACATCAATAGGTGGTTTATAGGGATCATGAGAACATTCAAAAAATGAAGATTCATGCTGAGAGTTTATTTTAACACAAAACAGAGAGGCTTCATTATGTGGATGTCCCTATGATTTTACCACATAAATGAAAGAATTTTTTGTCTCCAATCATGTATGTCTTAATTATTTATTTCTGTAATTTCAATATAAAAAGTGATGATGATAATGATGATTTTTTTAACATCAAACCTTTATTTAAGATAATGATATTACAATAACTAGAATGGGGGTACTTCGAATTTTCTTATTAATACAATGGTTCCAATGAGTATTGTTTGTTTTTTTACTATAGTTATATAGAAAAATCCAAAAAACTTTGTATATTTTAACTTTTTATTTTTCAATATTACCTAAACCATACAAAAATTTATGTTTAGTGAACTCAGACTCAACTTTTTTCCAATGTTCCCTTTTCGGGTTTTCAATATGGTTAGTAACATGTCTCTTGTTATTGTTAGTTTAGAGTCAAGTATGTCATACATAAAAGGATAGTGTTTACAGTTGAATAAAATTGACCATAAATTTTGAAATTAGACCCCAAATAAGTCTCAGTGGCTAGAAATTTCTCTAATATTCTTTAAATACATCCAAGGGGAATCTTGAGTCATTAATTTAATGATAACCAAATATAAAACTAGTAGAAACATAAAGGTGGTCTTCTCCAAGAACGAGGTTACCATTATTTGATGAACCCGTTATGAGGGTTGTGTCTTTCCGGGACAACTATGAAATATATCTTATAGCCAAACAATTTTATATTTTTAATGAGATACCTGTTATATAGGGAACTTATGCAAGGCCTTATAGGGGCATGTACTGTAATTTCAGGAAAAAGAGTTATCATGAATTTAACATTTTATTGTTGATAGACAAGGGAAAATTAGATTTGGGTGACTGAAGACCAAAATGGGTGGTTTTTCAAATTAAAGGGATTTTGAGAATAAAGGGTTATCTATGCAAACTTATGTCATTAATAGGAAAACCACTCCTACAAAAAATTGGTGTATGGGGAATTGTTAAAATTTTTCAGAAAGGGGGTTTTCTGGTATCATGATATGTAGTTTTAAAGTCATGTAGTGAGGATATTATACAATGTAGTTTTAAGTCACACATTGAGGACATTATACAATACAGTTTTAAGTCATGTAGTGAGAACATTAAGAGGTGTTATTATAAGGTCTTTGGCTTTGAAGAAAGGTTTGAGACTCTCCAAATTCTTGATAATTTGTTTGGAAACATACTACTGGTTCAATTATGGAATGGAAAAATTTTAAAATTTTATTTGGGAATTTTTGGATCCGAAGAATGATATTGGAATAGGGATAAAGTAATTGGAGGAATATTTCCCAATAATGAAGTTAATTTTTTTTGACAGACCAGTTATGGGGGTAGTATTATATAGGGCCAACTAGGGAATATGATGCATATCCAAATTGTGGCATCTTTTTACTAACATGTCCATTGTGTAGAAAACTTAGGCAAGGACACTAGCAGAACATACTATATATTTATGAAAAAGAGCTCTAAAATAATTTACATTATATTGCTTAAATATGAAGAAATCTTATAAAGATTCATATTTTCCATAGTAAAAAGATTGGTTTATGGAGAAATGTTCTTGAATACAGAAAGAGTATCTCCAATCCTGATTTCCAAATAATTGGAGGAATGGTATTTCTATGAAGGTCTAACCCAAATTTAGAAAGTATGGTGTCTTTAGTTTTAGGTCACATGAATGGGACCAAAATAGAAATAGTAGATGATATGTGGTCAAATGATCCATGGTTATTTCATATTGCTTTGAACACATGGAAAGGGAAATTGGTAAACCATGGTCTTGAAGGCTTTTAGATTGAGAAAATGGAAATGGAACAAATATGTAGAGATGAGTAATTTAAGATACAAATTCATGTATATTTGCATCAAAGTTTCATGCAGACAAAATACACTTTAACCAAGAACATAATTACCATTATTTTAAAAACATATTAGGGGGTTGTATTATGTTCGGCCAACTAGGGCATATAATTCATAACCAAATAGTGGTATCTTTTCATTGACATACTTGTTATATAGGAATCTTATGGAAGGCCGCCTTGGGGTACATATTGCATAGCTCTGAAAAATATTTATCAAATATCAGAAGATCTTCCACAAAAAACAATACGGACGATTATGAAGATATGAAAATATTCATGATTAAGAGTGTGAAATATGAAAAATTGGGTAATTATTAGTGCATAAGAGAAATATTTGAATCACCAATTTCCATGAGTTTAGATTCTTTTTTGTAGATCTAATTCATATGTAAAATGATGTCATTTATTATTTCATTAGAGGGATCTCCAAGGAGAGGTCCTAGATTGAATACTCCTTCATATATTGTTAATTATATGTGAAAGAGAGACAAAAATTTTACCCTAGGGCTGGGACTATGAGATAAGGATTAGTTTTCACTACATATCTCAATGAGATGAGAATAAAAACATACATAGTTATTAGGGTGCTTTTTATTTTACTATCATGTAGTAAGTACATTATGTTGTGCAGTTTAGAGTCATGTAGAAATGACATGAAGTGATTATGATGTAAAGAAAAGAAATATTGTGGTCAGACTAGAGGATTGAACCTGGGTGTCACTATGTATCTCATATAGATGATAATCAATCCACATGTAGTTCTTGAACATTACTTTGTAGGATTGATTCATACAGAGGGAATAATGAGGTTTTTTATATCATGGATGGGCCTAATATTGGAGATCTAGGCATCTCTACGTATCCCATTGAAATTAGAATGAATCCATAGGTAGTTCATTAAAACATCATTTTCCACACCAATTATGTTTGATGTGAGAGACATGGGATTTTAACTCATTCTAAAGGAATGGTTAAACATAACACAGAAAATGGTATAAATATCATACCATGTATCTTGAAAGATAAATCTGTATAGATCTAGTTCATATATCTGAGAAGAAAAGGGAAATAAAATTTCTGTGTGGTTGCGGTTGGGCCCACGATTGGTGATCTTGGTGTCTCTACGTATCCCATTGGAAAGAGAATCAAGCCACACATAGTTCTTGAAATGAGGTCTATATGTAGTTCTGATTCAAACATAGGAAAAAATAGAACTCATGTGCCCCTAAGGAGTAGCAAGGATGTTAGTGATGCTTGCGCATGAAAGTTCTTAACATCAAATAAAGAAGATTTTAACCATTTAATTTAATGTATTGAAATGAGGACCAATGATGTCATGTAGTTTAACATCATGTGACAAGGAGAATGATGCTACACATTTTATCATAATGAAGCATGGATGCCTATGGTTGTTATGCAGTTTAATATTTTTCAACTAGGACTCTGTGCTGTCTAGTTTAGAGTTATCATGCATGGACATTGTGCAGTACAATTACACAAAGTAATTCAGCAAGAACCTTTCATTGGTTGAAGTTATAATAAGTTCGCCATCCATTGATATTTGGAAATAATCTCCATTTGAGTATACCTTATGTATGAAGTAAGGTGCTTCCCACATTGGGTTAGGTTTTGGAGGCCTATATCCTGGTATCATTGCAGTCCCGAGGACCAATACCAATTATCCTAGCAGAAATGAGAGGAGTAAAACTTTCTTGTTAAAATATCATGATATAGTATTCTTGAATAATTATAAATGATGAAAATAATCCAATCTCCTTTTCATCTAATCATTCCATCCCATCGAATCATTTTTGATACTTTTCATCTGTAGAAAACTGATCACTGATTGCAACTTAGAGTGAGTGAAATTGAATTCCAGTTTGCAAACTTCTTCTGCACCATAAACCATTGAATATGGATTTTCTTGAGTGGTAGCATGGGTATTAGTCTAGAAAGCCCCTAAATCATGAAAAATCATTTCAATATAAGATTTCTTAACTTTTTCTACCATCTTCTGGAGTATAATTGATAGAGTTTTTTTGAATGCTTTTATCTGTCCATTGGCCACTTCATGATAGCGAGATGAATGGTTGGATTTGATATTGTTCTCCTGATATAACTTATTTATCTCAAACAAATAGAAATTGGGGTCAATGTCCATCAATATAGTACGAGGGACACCAAATTTGGTGATGATATTAGCCTTGGAAAATCTAATTATCCTTTTAACTCCGAATTCATTGAGAGGTATTGCCTGATCCCATTTGGAGAATAAATTAGTAGCTGTAAGAATATATTTGAACACATTATCTATAGCTGAATGGTAAGGTTATAGTGTATCCATTCCTCATGTGGAAAGTTTCCAGGAGTATTTTTCTGTATGTAGTAACTCTAGGGGTTGAATAATAAAGTTAGAATGAACTTGGAAGGGATGACATTTCTTGGTGAAATTGGTGCAATCCTGTGTTATAGAAGGCCAGAAGTATCCAAGACTTTGGATTTGATCAGAAATCCTATTCCTAGACTAGTGAGCACCACAAGCTCATTTATGTACTTCTTTCATAACAACTATAGTTTCTTCCTCATCAATGTATCTGAAGAGGACTGCATCAAATTATTGTTTTTAGAGGATCTTATGGTGATCTGGACTATCATAATGAGTGAAAGTGTCCCCTCATCATTAAATCTATTATTTTTAGCACTATCTGGTGGAAGTACTCAATTTTGAAGTTACTCTATGATAGGTGTCATCTATCCCATTCTATGATGATATGAATTAGAAATAGGGATAATTTCATTAATTCCCTCCATTCTAGTTTGAAGAAAATGTGAAAACACACAATGATAGAAAATACAGGTGATTGTCTAATACCAATTTGGATTTGATAAGGTTGTGGCTGCATTATCCAATGCATCATCTTGGGAAATTTGTGATCATGGGATAGAATAAAAAGTTGGATCTAAGGGAAATTCATCCATTAACCCTCTCACATAATCAAACAAATGGAATAACTTCTATTTTATGATAGAATACTCCCTGTTGTTCTTTTTTATTATGAACTTTGAATCACCTTTCACTTTCATATGGTTCACTTTTACCAGGAGTTCCAATTCAAGACTTACAATGAGAATTTGATATTCCACCTAATTGTTGGTACCGCCTTCATATAACAGAAAGGAATATGACAACACTAATTTTTATGAAGAGATAAGTAAAAATTATATCCCAAATTTGGTGAGTATAGGGTTTTTGATTCCTTTCCCCATTGAACTTCTGAAAGCACAATCAAAATACCTTTCCCATGTTTGGGGATTACCTTAAATAGAGAATATTTATTCAGTAGGGATTTTAGTATTCAAAGAGGTATCTTCTTCATATTTTTGTTCAGCAAGGATGTATACCAAAAAATGTGCTTTTTTTATTTCTAAGGCAGAAATTAGATATTGAACTGTTGCAAAATAAATTCCCACCATTAGAAATATCATGTATGCATCAGATGACTAAGGATAAATTTTGATCGGGTTATTGCGAGATACCAATTGGACCTCATGATGTTGTAAGTAGTGCCTCAATTTCTGAAATATAATGATTAATGCCAAGCATCACTTCTCGATAATTAAATATTGAGTATCTTTGTCAATCCAAGTTTGAATGAGATAGTAAAGGCAATTTTTAATTATAGCATCATTCTTTTGTGTAAGGAACGAATCAAGTGATCTCTCTAATGCTTCCACAGAGAGAATAAGTGGTTTTACTCAAATGGGTGGAATTAATATAGATGGACCCAAGAGATATTTCTTAAGGATATGAAATACCTCTTGGGAGTCTTCGGTCAATTGATAGGTGGCTCCTTTATTTATTAATTTGGTGAAGGGTAAACACTTTCCTGCCAAACTGGGGATAAAGTGCCGAATATAGCCAAAGTTTCCTTAAACCCCTTTTAGTTATTTCAAATTTATTGGAGGTGACATGGTAATGATTTATTTTTTATTCTTAGTATTAACTTCGATGCCACAATGACGTACAATGAAGATGATGAATTTTCTTAAGGTTACCCTCAAAAGCACATTTAAAGGGATTAATCCTAAAATTAAGTTGCCTAAGTTTATTGAGTATGGTCTCTAAATTTATTAGGTGGTTAAAAAATTGTCTATATTTAACTACCATATCATCCATATAACATTCAACAAACATTCTTAATAAGGGTTTGAAGATATGATGAAGAGAACATTGATATGTCACACCTGCATTCTTTAATACAAAGGGAATAACCCAATAGAAAAACACACATTGAGGGTATTTGAAGGCTATAAAATCATCATCCTCTGTGTCCATTTAGATTTTATTGTACCCAGAGTTTCCATCCATGAAGGAGAGAGCTTCATAGCTGACTGTTTCATCAATTAAAAGTTTTGTGATCGGAACTATAAAGTCATCATTTGGAAAATGATTGTTATGATATTTGAATTCAATGAAAACTCTGATTTCCCATTCTTCTATTTCACTAGGAAAATTTTATCTAGAAATTTGGGATATTACACCTCCCTAAAAATTTTATCCTTGATAATCTTGTCGAATTCAACTTCAATTTCAAAGGCAAGAGTTGGGTGTGTTCTTCTTGCTGCCTACTTGAATCCTCGAAGCTCTTATAGTAAACATAAATTGTGAGTGGCCACATTAAGATTAAGGAATGAAATTTCTGTATAGTTCTCAGAAAATATATCTCTATGTTGGTTTATAAATTTAGTATACATATCTTTCTATTTACATGTCATAGATTCACTAATTAGAGTGAGGTGTGGATCTTCTCTTGTACCTAGATTTATTTTTTTAAGATCATCAACAGTAGTGGAGAAACCTTACTCAAAATGTTGGAGGAGTGTCCCTAAGATCTTCTTAATATCATTCTTTACATTCCAATGGTTGTGTTTCTTCTTACATAGTAGGTGATTAAAAAAAACATTAAAAGCTAAGGGAGGAGTCAGTATTTGAATATCCTGAAGAAGAGGCAACCATTTTTGACGCTATTGCTGATGAAGGGTCTTCCTGTAGTATTGAAAAGGAGATGATGGGTTGGGAATCAATATCCTTATCTTCTACATGTATTTTAAAAACTTCTTATGGTCTGATTTATGAAGTATAAAATTTCTGATGTTTGGTGGATGAAATGAAGACAACTCTATTTAGGATTTATCTACTACTTGGTAAATCAACAATTTCTACCATGCTGTTAGGCTCTATTTACCCAATTAAAATTATGATAGTCACTGGATGAGTGCTTGGATTTGGGTTTATCCCTTCAATTTTATTTATAGGAAACACATAATTTATTCTTAAATGGTTGAATGGGTTATCTGGGATATTTTCCAGGCCATTTGGAGAAATGGTTCTTGTAAAATATTTTTTTACAGGCCTCATTCCCTTCATGTGATATAATTATACCTCAATACACTGATATTCACATGGTTTGAACAGAGATTTTACACTATAAAATTCCCCAATTTGACGATTGATGCAATACTTTGGACATTAGTGGTATGATGAAGGAATGGATGCATGTTGATGTAGCCAAGGCCTTCCAAGAAGAATGTTGAAAGCGGTGTCCTGACGAACAACTTTGAAGTCTTAATTAGATACAATATCCCCAAACTGAGTTCTGAGTGTAATATCACCTAAATATTCTTGTTAATTCTTGTCATGACCTTACAACATCAATGTGGAAGGAGATAAATCATATTGAATAAGGCCCAATAAATGAAGTGTATAGAAGGGAATGAGGTTGAATCCTAAGCCATTATCAATGAAGGCACATTGGAATTCTATATCATTAACGCTTCCAAATAGATACAAGGGACTGATGTTTCCAAGTAGAAAATCATCTTCATATTTATCTATAGAAGATATAAATTCATGAAATTATTCACGATCATTCTCTATATATTAAACCTCACCAACAAAAACTTCAGATTCAAACTCTTCAAGACTTGACCAAGCCTCAATAAGTTTTTCTCAAAGATCTTTTGACATATTCATGGCATTAAAGATTTATAACTGGGTCGGTACTGGGGATAACTATTTTAAAAACAACATACTTTTGGTCCAGAGGTTTGAATTTTATTGAATGAAGATACGGTTTTGCAGGTGCCTTAGAAGTCGATGCTTCTTATGTAGATGTACCCTATGTTGGGGAAGAAGATGGAAATACTTCTACTTTTTGATGATTAAACTGACTAGGCCTGTCTACTTTCTAAGAGAATGATGTTGTAACCTCTAATACATCCTCCAAAATAATCAAATCATAACTGATCCTATCAAGTACATGAGAGCTTCCTTGTTCTTCCTAATCCCACTAAAGGGATCTCCCATGAGTTTCCACTGCATATATAGTTTGAGAAGGGGTTGAGTAAAAATAGTGGTTTCTAGTATATCCACATCTTCCCATGTATCCTAGACATTTCCTTCTTCCTATAGTTCCCCAAATAGGTACAAGGAATTTAGGATCATCATAACAAGAATCATCATTTGCATCGAGATCTGTAAGTGTATAACGTTAACAGAACCAAGGATTAATTCTTTTTTTGATAAAGATTATTATTGATATGTTGGTTATAGTTGTGCCATTTGGTGGGGTGTTTCCCATTCTTTTGAAATAGATGGCATGAAATCTGCCAAAGATATGGACAACATTTCCCTTCAAATGAGATCATTCTCTTCTTACCAATCTTTATATTTTTGATCATGTTTCTTCTTTTAGGAATGACCTTTAGAGGACTAATATTTTGATGAATATGGGTTTGCTGTAGTAGAAGTGGAAGAAGACATAATGGGTTATTTAAACTGTGCTCACAGAATGGTATAATTTCGATTGATCATTTTACTGATCATCCAATCATCATACATCTACACAATTTTTCTTTTGACATCCTACCATTAACCTTATTTTTTGGATTAGTAGTAGTAACACATGCTACTTTTACTGATGAACTTTTTAGTTTCACTTATATAGAGCATACAATTATTTAAATTAGTTTTTTGAAAACAAAACACTCTTGAATAGGATTCCCCAAAATTTGATGAATGGTTAAATAGTTTGGATGATCTTCATCTCATTTTTTATTTTTATTCATCAGCCTTGGAAATTGAACCAAATTGTTTTGAAAATCTGAAATTAAGTAACCATGAACCTATTCATTCTGAATAGAATAAAAATTATTTCCTAACTCTAGAAACTGTCTCTAAATTTTATCTTTTTGAAGATCTTGATGAGGCAGTCTTAGTTGCTGAAGCTTGTGATGCAGAGCCCTTCATTATGATGAAGGTTTTGAGGTAGAAGAAGGTACATGTTCTTGTTTGAGTGTGACTATACTGGGCTCTATGTTTCATATTCTCCTTTCCAGAGCTGATGGAATTACATGAGATTTATTTCCATTTTCCACAATAGAATCCTAAACTTATTGGGTGATTGAAGCAAGATCTGAAAACCCTATTGTGTATTTTACAAGGATTAGTGGTGTGTGTAACTCATCACACAAATTGTCAACACAAATTAGCAATTACTCTTCTTGAGGGAGTGCTAGATTTAAAGAATATTTTAATCCTTTCTATCGATCAATGAAATATGAGACTCTGGAATTTTATTTCCATTTTCAATTTATAAGATCAAAAAATATTATCTTTGGCAGTGTTCAAATTATTTGGAGAAGGAATTTCGAATAGAGATCTTCCCATCTAGTAATTGATCGAGACTAAAAAGTTGTATATCAGACAAAAGATGGACCCTGTAATGATTTCACAAAGCATCTGATATTTATTATTTCTTGATATTGAGGTTTCCCAATTATGGGATCACAAGAAGAAACAAAATATGTCATTTGATAATCTAGATCTCCTGAACCCTTATTTATTGGAAATTTTGTATTCACAATGTTAGGTGGAAGAGGGATCAGATCCACCTATTCAGGGTATATTTATTTTCTGACTGTACTAACGCATGTTGTTCTTCCATAGCTTGCAATCAAGTTGTTAATGCCTTAGTTGTATTCATAAGAATTTAGGGAATATCTGGATGTGTTGGGACATATAAAGGTACAACAGCTAAAGCTTTAACTAGCGCAACAACTGGAAAAACCACTGGTGGTGGTGCCATTGGTATTTATCTAGTATAACCCATGGTGAAAGACCTATAATGATGTGTTTGATCACACCACGATTGTATAACCAATGGAGGGAATTAATTATCAGCATCCTTAGTTACAACAAATTCTCTTTTCCGGGGAGTTTCTACAGGATGTTCATAATAAGGATCTTCTTGGGAAGCATGTCAAGCCGAAATTCTCCATTGAAGTAACTCTCTATTAATCCTTTTCAACTATTTCGTCTCCTCTTCTTGTTGAGAAAATATTTCTTTAAGAGAAAGAGATTGACCATCTCCTGTGGAAAACTGAGATGTGATCTAACCATTACCATTCCCCTTGTTTGATGTCTTTCGAAGGGGTGGAAGTTGGTTACAAGAAGGAGCACCCAAATTTTGGGTATTCACACCTCCTTTATTTACATCAGTGTGTACCGTGTTATGGATAAGAACTCCATCTTCTAAATCTCCGAAACCAGACTCATTCTCTAGAGTATATTTTATAATGTTATTAATTATATTCGTCGATGCATAATGCATTGTTGGATTTATGTTAGTATCTTTATATGATTGTCTCCTTTTATATCTTACATGAGACCCTATTCTCCTTTATGCTGAATTCCCATGAACTATTTGACAGAATGTAACCCGAAGTATATCCTTGGATAGTTTAGTTGTGAATTCACTTTGGGATTCTTCCCTAATAGGTAGAAAAATGACTTCCATTTAGGAGGGTATTATAGATGTGAAAAAGACCATAGCCCTACAAGCTGGGGATGTTCCTGTTCTTCTTCTTCAAACTATCAAACTTTGTTTATTGAATTCAAAGGTTAAATTAAACAATACACCATACCTACAGGCTGGGGTGGCTTCTGAAATGCTATAACTAGGATTCATGAAGCTTCTCTTATGATTTTGTGAATTTTGATTCAAACAATGGTTGGTTTCATTATTCAAAACCCATTCCAACCACCTGTTTCATAAGACTATTATGCTATTTCAGACATTTGTGCCATTTGCTGGCTAACATCCTCTAAGAGGGAGGCCTGCTTAATGTTTTCAGATTCTGGATGAAAACATATGTCAAATATTTGATCTCTTTGTGACTAACTCTAATTAGAGCTATATATGTCCTGTTCTTGAGTGTTTCTTTGATTACACACAAAATCTATTTATCGTAGCAGGCTATGGTTAGTGAAATTGCATGAGACCACTTTTGGTGGACATTGCTGATTTTGGAGCACAATGAAATGAAATTCCTTGTGTTTACCCCATCCTTTGACACGAACACCATATGGGGTTTTAGAAATTAACTGGTGAAGCCTCATTAGTGCATCAATGCAAACATGAAAAAGGGCTCTCTACTCCTTTTGACCATTGGATGTTAGAAAACCGAGAGAGATGTCAAGTCAATTTGGCATTGAAACCCTTTTATTACCTTTACATGACATTGATATTCATCATATGGTAATACATTGGCTTTCAAATGATAAATATTCTTGGATAAGTTGTGGTGAATATCATGAATGTGATCTTCTACCATCAATTCTGGAATGTTGTATTCAGTGGTTTCCAAAGGCTATAAAATGACAGGTATTTCACCTTTAACCAATTGTTTTCTCATATTCAACATATCATCATAATCCTTTTCTAGAGGTTCCTCCCCTTTGTTCAAATAGAGTGGTTTCTTATGAATTGTTTTATTACAAACAATGGAATCAATTGTTTTTTCCTCTAATATATTAGAAGAAAAATTTACACATGGGAGGTTCAGAGAATGACCTTCCCCTTAAGATGCCTTCTGTTTGAGAAAGAAATTCATCTATTAGTGACAAGGAATTAGACATGACTGGAGTTATGTTGGAATGTGCCTCGAGATAAGAGGGATTTCTCATTTCTACATTGTAATGTAGGGAATTATCTGGACAATGAGAAACACTACTACGAAGAGAAATTTAACAGTGAATGTCATCTTTGGGAAGACCACCATGGTGGATTATAGAAAGGGGTGAACACTATTTCTCCTTGGTATTTTAGACACATGGAGGATTTTTATAGCTTTCATCAAGAGACATGCTCTCTAGATTCACTGAAGTTTCCTGAAGTAAGACTCCATGATGAAGCATATGATAGGAACTATTAGAATTAATGCTACTACTCCAATAATTTGGTAATGGGGGGGGGGGGGGGGGGTAGGATATTGAGTTGAAATAGATAAATCTTTTAGGACATCAATAACTCTAGAATTAAGAGGAGACATATCACTTTGGATCTTGATTTTCCAACTGTGTTTGGTGAGAATACTTCTTGGATGCTCTTTTATACATAGTTGGGGCCACTTGTTAGGAGAAGTTATTATCATGAGAAAGTGTATGTGCCGACCTTGGATTAGTTATAATAATGGGTTGATTATCTCTAATTGGAAAGGGTGTATGTTCCCAATGCAGTTGTCCATATGATATGGGGCAGTATGCCCCATAACCCTCATGGACGGGAACAGAGGTTTGTATCTGCTCTAGGATGACATGCCGATGAGTCATCCTAGGTTTATGGATAGAATTATGTGTCTGTTACCCTAGTACTATTGAAGTTACAATTATTATATTCTAACATGCTACCAGAATATGGACAGGAATTTATGTCTTCCCTTTCACTATTGCTAAAATGTGTTTAGTGACATCATTGGCCAAAACTAGAATATATATCCATTACATATCTTGAGTAGGTTTATGTTCCTTATTCTATCCTCCATTAACTATTAGTGGGTATTTATAGTACTTATGAATGGGGATAGAGAGTTGAGTCTACCCCAGATTTTTCATTGGAGATTTCTGACTGACTTCTCCAGGTGCTTCCGAATGAGACTGTCGGCATGCTTGATGAATGCTAGCAGGTGCATGTTACTTCTGGTTGTTTTCTTCCATGTATGGTTGAACGAACTCTTTCAATACTAATAGATGATACTGCTGGCAGAATTGGTGAGTGTAAGCAGGTGTATGTTCCTACTTACTAGCTTCTACCAGATTTGATTGGCGGGCTTCCTTGAATTCCATCAGACAAGCATCTTGAAAAGATTATAGTTTATAAGAATATGTATATATCTTCTCATGGTACTCCAATGGATTTAAATGGAGGGATTGGTCGGATGCTTCCAGATGAGTCTGCTGGCCAGCAGAATTAGGACAGACGGGAGTATGTTCCCGTTCATTGTTTTCCATGAAGTAAGGTTGATGTACTTCTATGGAGGGAAAAAAATGTAATAACCTACTCCATTTTTGGAGGAAGATTTCCCTGATGGTTAATCTTGCACACCTACATCTAAAGTACTGAGGTCGAATAATCGAGGGCAATACACCCATCATGTTGGGGGTTCACTACCGTATGATTTTGCTGATAGAGATTGTTGGTTGGAGCTATCGAGAAAGACCCCAACATCATTGAGTTGAGTCCATGACTGACCTCTCGATCTACCTACCGATAGTAAGGGAGAGACTAGTTGTTGCATTCTAAGGATAAGGACCCGACACAGTTGATGATGGTGGTTGACACAGTCTACTTCTTGACCATTGGTCATCGTTGACCGAACAATCAAGGGATGTTCTTAACATGGATAGCCTATCAAGAATATTTTAGGAATGGGATAATACCATATTGATGATATTCCCTTAATAGTACATTGGAGACCCATAATTATAGATTTTGAGTTGGTGATGACATCCTTCCGGCAGATGAGGATCCATCTTGAGTAGTAGCTGGGACATTCATAGATGCAAACTTGAAGCAAGCCATTTGGAGTGAAGGGAGTTCTGAGAAAACTGAGAAAAAATGACATCCATTAAAGAAAAATCATTTAGATGGGTACATGCGTGATAATTTCCTTTGTCTACATTTCCTTTATCAATTGATAGGGGAAACAAATATGGGTAACACTATTAACTTGGTTAAGGATTCTCATTGGGTCCACCATTTTTTTAGAGTTAGTTGGAATGTGTGTTCTGATTATGAATCGTTGCTTCTGGGTGGTTTACATTGGATTTATTTATAGAACCAAAAATATCTAACCATTTTTTCTCTAAAAGGGACCTTCATGTAACACCCCAGGATTTCATTGTATGTTATCTCCTTAAAATAATTTAATAGCTTGTTCTACACGTAAAACAGAGTTCGAGCGCACCACGACTTACCAAACTAGCCTTTCAAAAAGTGGTTATGAATAGTATTAACAGAATTTTGAATTTTATATTCTTAATTTAATTTTAACATCCATATTATTCATTTATTAGACATAATATAAGAACAAATTTAAATTTTTAGATAAATGAAGTATTTTTTAGAAAATGCAATTTTATCGGCTTTTAATGGTGAACCTTTTTTTAAATCCAACATTTGATAGTTTTATATATTCAATATGAAAAAATAAAATTCTACTTTAGAATAGGGACATAAAAATTTATATTTGATAAATGTTTGGTGTTTTTATAATAACATTCATATTTTAATGAATAGTGAAAAATACTAAATTTTAGTTGAAAAAAAGTTTTTTAATCAAAATAATTAATAGTGTCAAAATATAAATTTGAATGGTTTTGAAGTATAATTAAATTATATTTTTATCATTTAATCTAATGTTGGTCATTGGAAGTAATTTTTCAATTAAATTGGACATAAACACATATCAATCTTTTGATAGTTTTTACATCTAAAAAACCCACTTTCGGGTTTTGAAAACATGAATTAATATTAAATTAATAAATCAAGCATCTATGTTTTGAATTTGGTAAAATATAAATCATTTTTTAATTCAGAATATCAAAACTATCTTAGGGTGATGTTTTGGATTTTTTCTAAAAACTTTCATTTTTTAATGAATAGTTAAAAACACAACGTTACTGTTTAAAACCGATATTTATTTAAATAACTATTATTTTTATTTAATTTTATTTTAAATTAAAAATAGATACATAATACCTATATTTTTCCAATTTAATTCATTGGAGTAATTTTATAATAATATTAGATATATAAATTTTTATTGAACTTTTTAACTTATTTTACCCACCTTCTAGGCACATTTGCAAATTTTCATAAAACGTAAATTTACCGCTCATGTGAATTGAATTTAAAAAAATAAGAGAAAAACAGTTTACATTTGTAAGTAAAATGTTGTTCAGTATGATGAAAATATTTTTGGTGAATTATAATTTTTAAATTTTAATTACCATAGTTAAAAGTATATAGGGTGGTTAAAGGTAAAAATAATATTATAATTATCCTAACACATATCCTAATTCTATTGGATATGTGTATTTAGACCCAAATAAACTTTAGGATTAAAATATGATCCTATTTGATCAACTTGGATTACATTAGGACATTTATTATTATTTTATTTAAAGAAGAGTTAAAGGTGTTAAATTCAAATTTTAATAACTAAAAAAATTTTAATATAGGGTTATACATAAGATAAATTAGACTATAAATTTTCATTAGATATATATAAATATATCCTATATAATGGTATTTCATTTATAATTTTTAAACATTATTTAATTAAATTTATTTATGACAAAATGATGATATAGTAATTAACTTATTAATGAATGATAAAATAATTGATATTATAAATATAAAAATAAATGTAAATTGAGAATTTTGATGCATTAAAATAATTATATAGGTTAATATGACATTTCAGGACTGATTTAATGTTTTTTTGAAGTAATATAAGTTCCTTTTTACTTTTATAAAAACCAAATACTAAATAGTTTCAAAATTGACATAATTGTGATTTTAAAACAAATACAATATTATTAATGATATAATATTTCAAAAAATATAAGGTTTGGAAAAAGAACTCATATAATGATATACATAACATTAAGGAACCACTTTAGCCACACTTGTCATTTTATAGGATGTTTATTAACCATTTAATATAAAAATAAAAGAAGACATTGTAAAAGTTATATTATTTAACTATTAGTTAAATCTAAACGATACAGTTAATATGGAAACCTAAACTTGTCTAAAACCAATTGGGTGAGAGGATTTAGACCCATACCAACAAAAGACTCGAAATAAATCCATTTAGAGAAACAATAAACTGAAATTATTTTATAATAAAATAATATTTTAAGCTTTTCCTAAAGGGACCCTCACCTCTTTTATAAAAGGGTACTTCATATTTTCTCACAATCACACCTCCAAATCCATTTGTCTCGGACAAAACCTTATCAAATATCTTCCCAACTACCCTCAATTCAACCTGGGGGCCTTACTTTGTTCAGAAAGCTAACCTATGGATCCCTTTTGGTCAAATCATAAGGAAGGACCCGGAGAAGTGGAAATAATTTCATAACTTCTTTCAAAGTTCATTTCATCATCAACTTACACTTTCTTTGTTGTTTCCATTTCAAAATAATAACTCCAATAATGTAAACATACTATTATTTTATTATAAATAGGGTACAACCAAATCCATTATTCTATCCATCCTTTGAATGACAAAGTCACTATACATGCGTACGTAAGGCTTACAGTCACCACGTGGTGGTGTGGTTTGTTATTCAACACTTCATTTTTATAATAGGTATAATAATGAGTATAATTGTTGTAAATAATAAATATAACATGTTAATGATTCAATATATATTATATACCTTCCAATTAAATATGATTTTACCATCAACAGAATGATTTTGTCACTCGTGCGTACGTATGAAATACCATCTCCACGATCACGATGCGATTCATTCCCCAACGTAACCATTAAAGAATAATTTTTATTTTATGATTACCAATAATGTTTAAGAACTTAATATCATTTTATATATGAATCAAATACACCATATGCATAACAATCATGACTTATATAACAAAACATATAAAGGAAAACGAATCAGTTAACACCCAAAACAATGATATTATTTAAATATTATTAACAAAAAAATATTATAAGATCATATATGATATCATATTTATGTTTGTGGATCTTTTAGAATTTAATAAAAATGTTTTAAAAATAATACACGAGTTTTACATACCAATTTCCAAGGAATAATATAAGGTATGAGTTAATTTATAATCTCATTCTTATCTGGGGTTGTTTGTATGTCAGTATATACTAGAGATTATTTATCATCCTCATCCGTGTTTCTTAAAAATGCATTTCAAAGCATTTTTACTATTTCTAGGAATATGAGTTAAATTCATTTATACCATTTTTTTAATTTTTATAAAATGTTTTTAAATGAATATTTCCATTGTTTTCAATACAAGGATTTTTATGACCTTTTTGACAAATTAATGTAAGAATTTTTTTAACTTATACAGAGGGTGAGGCTATTTTCCACCGCTGTAACACCTTCAAAGATTCCATTACAATATTATAAGAATATTTTCATTAAAAATGTTTTCTTTTATAATTACATTACTTTTTAATTACTTGAATATAGAAAGAGTTATTTCTCTTAATTTTTTTATTTCATCTATGTTAAAATCCTTTAATGGATTTTACACTTGTTTGATGTTGATTTATTATGATATAATATTCCATATTGTATTGATGGTTTTGTAATATGTTTTACTGTGGATGTGTTATTTTTATACCATTCTAGGTTTATGGTTAAAGTATTAACATTTCATATTCCAGTTTTATTACGAATGTTTATGTCTTGTTTCATCGTTTTATTATGAGGAATGAATTAGTCTTAGTAAATGATAGGTGAAGCCTCCTATAGCTCCTCGATGAATCGATAGGTATTATGAGACAAACTAGTGTCTGGGAACAAGTCCTTGACAAAATCTTATTTGTAGTCTTGGCATGAGGCGTTGACTATATGGTTATGATGTCCAACATTATGCATTTCATCATTATGATATTAGATATTTATATTACATGTGATTATTCGACTAGTAGAATATTTATGTGGATAAGTAAATTGAATTATTTGATTTATCTTTTCTATAGTATGATGAATTTTATAATTAAAAGGCTTGAGTTTTAGTCTTATAGATTGCCATAAATGTTTATGCTTATTTATGATAGTTTCAATTATATTGTTATCCTTACTGAGAAATTGAGCACACCCATTTCTATGTTTTTTTACCAGGATGTGAAGAAGTATATTATGATTACTCTACAGAAATAGGTTAAGGGATATGAGTGTGTTCAAAGGGGACTCAATGTTTTGTTTTTCCATTTCATGATGTAATGTAAAACTTATGTATGTATCTAGTACATCCAAGGCTACTAAACTAATAGGTCCATCGAGACCTGATCTCTTTTGATCATTCCAAAGTTATTTAATAATGCACTGACTCTGGGTAACTAGGATCTGGGCAATACAATTGGTATTAGAGTTAGTTTAGTAAAAAATTTATGAAGTAGATTTAGATAAAATCTGAGTAGAGAACATTACCCTTAGATAACCATTGGGGATTAGTATAAAAGAACATCCTTGAATTTTGGTAATGTAGAGATTTTGTGAGTTTTCCAAGCAATACATCCATGTCTGAATACGATCAGGTAGAGGTGGCTTTGGCACATATGTACCTAGAAGTGAAAACACCAAAAATGAGTTTTGAGATTGAACCATGGTATCCTGGTATACGATAATAGTCCTTGCTGCACTCTTGGTTACGACACTCCTAGGGGATATGCTTAGGAAAATTCAAGTTTTCTTTACAAACCATTATGAAGGATTTGAGAGTAAATACTTCCTCAATGAAAACATTTTTATTATTTTGGAATATATGTATAAACTGTTTATTTTATATTATCTATTTTAAAAGTTTGGAATTATGCATTGTGATTCATAAACTAACTTAGTGTATTCCATTGTTTATAAATGGTTTCCAGTAAAGGGAATGAGAACTCCAAAAATTTGCATATTCCAAAGAGTAAGAAGGATCATATCTTTTATGGCTGTAAGCCAACATTTATAATGGAAATAGTATCCCACGTTTTCTAATCATATGTTGAAATAATATCATGTGTTAATAAGATCTGTAAATAATTCTCAGTGTAATATGGCTTAAAAGGGAAGCCAGAGAAGAAAGGATGGTATAGAGAAATATGGATAAAGGGAATAAGGGAAAGATGGATTTTCCAATATGTAATAACTGTAGAAAAAATCACCAGGTTAAGTGCTTGAAAGAATGGGAGTTTTTTATATGTTTAGAGGAAAAGGACACGAAGTACGTGATTGTAAGGGTAAGAAAAATGTTTCAAATATACTATGTTTCATCTTCAAGGATTTGAGACACTACACGAATCAATGTCCCAATCATCAAAGTATACACAAAATGATGCTATTTTATAATAATCAAGTAATGATAATACCACAGATGAAGAGTAATGATTATTGATCTTATGTCCTTATTAATTAATTGTGTCATTTGAGTATGGTATTACTGATGTACATGTTATACGAATTATAGAGTATATAGGTATTGTACTGCATTACTATTTCATTAAGGATTTGAGATTGCGTGATAACTTGAAAAGTGACTCAATATCTAGTTAAAAATTTCGGAATATATATGGTTGAGGGAAAGAAAAACCTTAATATGGTCCTGATACTGAGGTAGTGATTTTGGAAGAATAGATAGTTGACATGGACAAATTATATTGGATATTCTTGACTACCTTGTAACTGATTAATGGTTTGTTTACTTGATCATTGTTGGAGTATTAAAATTTTTTGAATATAAGGAATATATCTAGTATTCTATAAGGAATAAGGGAGCATGAATGTAATAAAAATTGATTTATGGTAATTCAAGGTGTTACCTTGTTTTAAGAGAATACATAATGAAGGTACTAACATGTTATTATGTGGTAAAAAGAGATCTTCATTATTTTATGTTGACCTTCATTATAATTTTTTGGACTATGAGTTTGGACACAAGTATCATAGATAAGTCTAAAGGTTGGGATGAATTAATTTGGATGTTGGATACTATTTTTTAAGATCAAAACATTTCTTAATATTATTTTTTGATTGTTATAAAAAGAAAATCCTGGAGATCGGGCAATAACACATTGCATCTGTCATGGCTGTGAGACTTGAACCCGCAAATTAAGGGTGACAAGGTTGCATCTCCAACCACTGGCCTACATGATGTCCTGGTTTGTGTAATGTATTTTTTTAAAAATCTAACAGATGAATTATAAATTATTTTTTTATAAGCCTATATGATTAGGATAAATATAATAATTTATAATTCTATTATCTTTTGGAGTAGAAGATAAGTTTGTGGTAGAAATTAGTAAAAAGATGAAACTCTACTTATGACATATTTTTTATCTTATTCTATGAAGAAATTGATTCTTAAAATTTAGGGAAAGGATCTTAAAACAAAAAATTTGTTATCATTATACCTTATTTTGGTTGAACTGATGATATTTTAAATCATCGTAATTTATGGATTTAAGGCCCTCAATTTTCCATTCACTTTTCTGTGATTGATGAACTCAATAATTCCCTATAAATATTTAAATTTTTCCTACAATTATAATTTCCATCAATGTTCTACTATTCAAGTTCATAATTTGGTGGTGTCTTTTTCATTTCCCTTTCCCTCTTATTAAGACTAAATTTTATTAACCCTATTGCCGATGTGGGTTTTCCACATAGGTATTTTCTATTTTTAACCTTTTATTTTGAAGAAAAATTTCATATTGAAAGGGTTAAATTTATTGAAGGAGTTGATAATGTAACACCCTAGTATTTTATAGTCCATTATCTCTTTAATGTAATTCAATAGCTTGCACTACACACAACACCGAGTTAGAGCGCACCATGACTTACCAAACTGGCCGTTCAAAAAGTGGATATGAATAATATTAACTGAATTTTGAATTTTATATACTCCATATAATTTTAACATCCATATTATGTGTTTCTTATACATAATATAAGAAAAAATTCAATTTTTTAGATAAAGCAAGTATTTTTCAAAAAATGCAATTTTACAACCTTTTAATCGTGAATATTTTTTTAAAACCAATATTTGACACTTTTAAATATTTAATTTGACAAAATAAACTTCTTATTATTAAGAGAGACATAAAAATTTAGTTTTGATAAATTTTTGGTGTTTTTAATGATAACTTTCATATTTTGATGAATAGTGAAAAATAATAATTTTAATTGAAAAAAACTTTTTTAATGAAAAATAATTTACAGTGTTAAATGCTACATTTGAATGGTTTTGAATTATAAATAGATAATATTTTTATCTTTTAATAAATTTCTGCACATTGGATGTAATTTAACATTTAAATTTGACATAAACACATATTAATCTTTTGATAATTTTTACTTTCAAAAACCCGCTTTCTGGTTTTGAAAATGAGAAATAATATTAAATTAGTTAATGAAACTAATTGTTTTTGAGTTTTTCAAAATTGAAAGTATTTTTTTGAATTCATAATATCAAAATTATCTTAGAGTGATTTTTTTTATTTTTCTGAAAAAATTCATTTTTTGATGAATAGTGAAAACACAACATTATTATTTAATACCAGCTTTTATTTAAATAATTATTATTATAATTTAAATTTATTTTAATGTAAAAATAGATACATAAAACCTATATTAGTACAATTTAATTCATTGGAGTCATTTTATAATAAGATTAGATATATAAAATTTTATTGAACTTTTTAATGTCTTTTACCCACCTTCTAGGCACATTTGTAAATTTGCATAAAACTTAATTTTACCGCTTCTATGAATTGAATTTCAAAAATCCTAGAGAAAAAGTTGACATTATTAAGTAAAATTTGGTTCAATGGGATGAAGTTTCTTTTGTGAATTGTAACTTTTTGAATTTTATTTTCAACAATTAAAAGTAAATAGGGTAATTAAAGGTAAAAATGATATTATAATTACCCTAAAACATGTCATAATTCTATTGGATATATTTATTTTGAATGAAATTAACCTTAAGAATAAAATATGATCCTATTTGATTCACTTGTATTAGATTAGGACATCTATTATTATTTTATTTAAAGAAGAGAGAAAAGTGTTAAATTCCAATTTTTAAAACTAAAACATTTTTAATATAGGGTTATACATAAGATAAATTCTATTATAAATATTCATTAGAAATTTAAAAATATTTTTCCACATAATGGTATTTTATTTATAAATTTTAGACATTAAATAATTAAATTTAATTATGACACAATGATTATGCATTAATTACCTTATTAATGAACTATTTAAATAATTGATATTATAAATATCCAAAGAAATTCAAATTGACATTTTTGATGCATTCTGATAATTTTCTAGGTTTATATGATAATTTAGGATTTATTTAATGTATTTTTTTTTCAATGTAATAAATTTTTTTTGACTTTCCCAAAAACCAAATACTAAATAGTTTCAAAAAATGACATAATTGAGTTTAAAAAAAAATAATATATTATTAAATGATATAATATTTATAAAAATAAAAGGTTTAGAAAATGGAACCATATAATCATATATATGTCCTTAATTAACCACTTTAGGTTCCTTGGAATTTTATAGTAATTTTATTTACCATGTAATATAAAAATACATGAATAATTTGTAAAATTTTAACTATCAACTGAGAGTTAAAATTAAAGGATAAGGTTAATATGGTGACCTAAAATACCCTAAAAACTATTAGTTGAGAGTATTTAAAACCATACCCACCTTATCCTTGAAAAAATACTTTTAGATCCATTATAAACCAAAAATTATTTTATAATAAAATAATATTTCAAGCTTCTCCTAAAGTGACCCTCTCCTATCTTATAAAAGGGTACTTCCCCTTCTCTCAAAATCGCACCTCCAAATCCATTTAGCATAGACAAAAACCTAATAAAATATCTTCTCAACTACCTTAAATTTATCCTAGATGCCTTACTTTGATCATAAATCCAACCTAATAACCCCTTTTGATCAAATTAAAAGGATGCACACGAAGAAGAGGTAATAATTTCATCACCTCTTTCAAAGTTCTTTTCTTCTTCCACTGACACTTTCTTTGTTGTTTAAATAACAAAATAAAACTCTAGTAAATTATACATACTATGATTTTATTATAAATATGGTACATCCATATTCATTATTTTATCAGTCCTATGAATCAGAAAGTCCCCATTCGTCCATACGTATGTCTTACCCTCTCCACGTCGTGGTTTAATTTGTTGTTCAACACTTCATTATTACAATGGATATAATAATGATTATAATTGATATAAATAAAAATATATCTTGTTATATATTATTTATATATCATATACAATCCAATTACATAATATTTTACCATCAATAGAGTGATATTGTCGCTCGTGCGTACGTATGGATTACCGTCTCCACAAAAACGATGAGATTCATTCCCCATTGTAACCATTCAAGAATAATTTTTATTTTATGGTCAAAAATTTAGTTTAAGAACTTAATATCATTATGTATATGGATCAAATACATCCTATCCATAAAAAACATGGCTTATGTAACAAATCATATAAAGGAAAACGAATTAGTTAACACTAAAAAAAATGATACTACATAAATATAATTAAAAAATAAATAATAGAAGATAATATATGATAACATTTTTATGTATTTGGTTCTTTTATAATTTAATTAAAATGGTTTAACTATTATAGAAGAGGTTAATGTACCCTCAACCATGTAAAAGTACATGGTACATGTTAATTTTACAATCTCTTTATTATCTGGGGTTGTTTGTACGTAAGTATCTACTGGGAATTTTTTATCATCCTCATCTGCATTTCTTAAAAATGTATTTCAAAACCTTTTTACTATTTCCTTGAATATTGGTTAAATTAATTTATAGACTTTTTTACTTTTTATAAAACTTTTTGAAAGGAATCATTCTATTGTTTTCCAAAAAAGGTACTTTTTGAAATTTTTGACAAATTAAGGTAAGAATGTTTTTTTTACTTATACATGGGTGAGACTATTTTTCTCTGATATAACACCTTCAAATCTTCCCTTACAAGCTTATAAGAATTTTTTCAAAATAAATGTTTTCTTTTAAAATTACAACTCTTTTAAATAATTTCAAAATATAAAGAGATATATCTCTCAAATAGTTTTGATTTCATATAAGTCAACATCACTTTATAGATTTTACACTTGTTTGAAGTTGATTTATTATGATACAATCTTCAATATTGTATTAATTTTTTGTGATATGTTTGAATTTGGATGTGTTTTTTTATACCATTCATGTTTTATAGTTAAAGTATTAACATTTAGTATGCTAGTTTTAATATGAATGTTTATTTTTTGTTTCATCCTTTTCATATGTGGAATGCATTGGACTTAGTTAGTGATGGGTGGAGCCCTCTATAGCTACTTGATGCATCGATAGGTCTCATGAAACAAAATAGTGTTATGGCACAAGGCCTTGAAAAAATATTATCTGTAGTCATGGAATAAGGCCTTGACTATGTACTCATAACGTCCGAAATTATGCATTCCATCATTATAAAATTAGATATTTATATTACATGTGATTATTCGACTTGTAGAATATCCATGTGAATAAGTAAATGGAATTATTTGATTTATCTTTTCCATATTTTGCTAAAGTTTTTGTTTAAAAGTTTTGTGTCTTAATCTTATACATTTCCATAAATGTTTATGATTATATATGATAGCTTTCACAATATCGTTATCCTTACTAAGAATCTACATTCACCCATTTCTATGTTTTATTTTTACCAGGATTCAAAGAATTATATTACGATTAACCTATAGGAATAGGCAAAGGGATATGAGTGTGTTCAAAGGGGACACAATGTTGTTGTTTTTCCATTTCATGATGTAATGTAAAATTTATGTATGTATCTAGTAACTCCAAGGCTACTAATCTAATCATACTTTCAAGACATGATCTCTGGTGATCATGCCAATGTTATGTAATAATGACCCAACAATGGGTAACTTGGGTTAGGGCATTGCATTTCATTTCTAATGTAGGAATTCATTATGTTTGAACTTATGATACTTAATAACATGCATTGGTTGAGAGTATGGGAGGTCAGACTCATTACCCACTTTTTGGGGTAATTATTATCTATTAAGGGACTCTCTTATAGATTTGAGATATTTTCCTGATTCATAATTAATTTACCATGTATAACTCATGTTTCCCATAGAATTTGCAATCATTTATTAGTATGTCTAAAATTTAAAATCATATGTATGTATTCTAGGTTCTTCATTAATGGAGACATCTGTATGTATTTGAGATTATCCATCAATGGTATCATCTCGTATTCCATTTATAGACTCTTTTAACAATCTTTATGATAATACTGTTTTTTAAGCCACTCATTGGTGAAATCTAGAATTTATTGTCATCTAGGGAGACAAAATATTGTTTTGATGTTGGGATCGTACCCATATATGAAAAAACTATGTATCCTTGTAAATAGAATCAGGACCCTCATAGTTTGATGCCTCTTAATGGTACACATCGTACCTTTTAAGGTAATGTGATAAGGACCTATCTATACAGTTTAATGTCATGTGGTAAGGAAATCAAAGTGAAAGGTGCTTAATCAATGATTGGTGTGGGAATTATATCTATGCAACCCAAGGAACATGGAAAAATCATGGGTTTTTATGTTGGAATAGACCTTGTGGGAATATGGCCTAGGAAATATAGGGTAGATTTAAAGTGTTGGGTTTGAACCATAGAGAGGATTCCTATGTATCCCATTTGGATGAAAATAAAATCCCACATAGATGGATTAGTCTCATAAGAGAGTATAGTCTTTTGAGTAAAATTCTTTTATGCTTACCTTTTGAAAATAATGCCTTGATGATTTGGGGGTTTAATTTAGGGCCTAATCCAAATGAGGATTCCCATTTATGGATGAAATGAGATAGATCTCGGGCCTTAGGAAGGCTTCTTACATATCCCAATTATGGTGGGAATCATAGTTCTCGTAGTTTGGGAAGGGTTGTTTGTGAAAATGTTGTGATCATGACAAATCCCTAATCCCACATGATTCATGCTCGGTGTGAGAATCAAGAGGATGTCAAAGATTAAAAAAAGGTACATACACACTATCCCACCATCGCTGATGGAAGAGGACATGCCTACAGTGGTTAGGGTGGATGAGGCTGAGATGACTATGGAATATGGTGATGCGATGATCCTTCCCTCTATTCCCTTTAAATCAGAAAATGGTCCAATGCAATAGAAGAGTGAAGGTGAAACAATTAGAGGGGAGAAAGACTGTAACCTTCTACTTGAAAGGATAGGGTCTTACACCTGGATGGATACCCTAAAACTGGTCCTGGTAGAGGAGGGAGACTTTTAGTTGGTTCAAAAGAAAATGTATTTGTGAGCCGTACATTCCCTACTAGAGATTGGAGGCTCCGAGTATTAGAGATGAAAAGGGGAGATCGGAACCCAAACCCTAATTCTATAGACTGGGATCTCCCCAAAATTGTTCCATGGAGAAAGGACCATGTGATTACAGATATACAAACCCACATACACTCCATGAATCCTAACCCCATTACAAAAAATGTCAGAAAACCACTGACTGTGAATATGTAAACACAAATAGAAGACACTATATTATGTAGTTCCCAAAAGAATGATAGGTCATGTGGTTTTGGTGGAGGATACAACTTATGTATTTCATTTAAGAGAACCAAGGAAATAAATACCCTTCCTTAAGGGGCCTTGAAGTGGGTTTTCAAGATGATGCGTAGGCTATGAGCGTAGACATGTAGGGTAGGTACCCCGTGTATTTGTGCCACATAGGCCTTAGTAATAACTGAATAAAATTAATAACATAGGATAACCACACCTATATATGCATCAAACTATTAAAGACTTTTAAAACATGATTATCTTATCTAATTCTCTCTTCTATCATGTTTTTAGAGACTTACCTGAGGCAATTTGAGGGATCTAGGAGAAACATCTACATAATCGGAGCTTCATAATGTCTTTTACCTTTTTAGTTGTAAAATGAGGTGCCCTGGGGTCCTATATGTAGGAAAGAAGGGGGGATGGTTGAAAGAAATTTGTCAGAGTAGGTCAGCCCTGCAGTCCTTCAACATAGTTCCTCCACATAGGTGTACATAATGTATCCTGAGTCATAGGTATGTTGTGCAGGTCTTCCATGTAGGTCCTCTAAAATTTGTTATGCCTTTTATTTCATTGAGCTTCAACTTGACACTTTGAAATATCTAGGGGGAACCTTTATTGTCCTTTTACCTTTCTATGGAGTGTCAAAACCTATGATATACCTTTTATTATATACAATGCCAAATTTTATAGATATTTAACATAGAACATAATGAATCCTTACTTAATACATGGGTTGTACTTTAAAACATTTGTAACATAAATGGGTAGAATAAATTATTGTGTTGTGATATAACCATGAATTCCCAAGTAGGATTACCTTGGATGGGCTCATAGGTAATATGGGATACACACCAACTTAAGAAATAATGGGTTCTACATTATGTAATTCCTTGCTTATGGTACTGTAGGGAAAGTGGAGTCAATCTATTCATTATTGTTACTAAGAGGCCTTGGTTATGGTTTTTAGACACTGAATTTGACATTCACATAGTCTAGGATGATAGACACACCATTTCCCATCAATTTTGGTTGTTGGAGATGAAATTCCACACCCATGATTTGAATGTTAGGCATACATTTTCACATTATTTCCTGCGATTTTTAGGCATAGTGATATGTATCTCCTTTTAAAATTCTTTGGGTAGTAACCATATTTTGAAATGAGACTCTTATATTTTGATTATTATTATATTTGGATGACTTGATCTTATGTCGAGGATCCTTATCATTGCAAACTTTTCTATAAATATATATTTTATATATGTGTATATATATATGATTGCTTGTTCAAATACATTCCAGCTTAATCTAAAGCTTTTATGGTCTGCCAAGTGTCCCAGAAGAACACGATCCTGACTATTTTTCATTTATTTATTCACATCCTTTTTTATACCTATATACTATATTTTTATTTTATATTAATAGAATGGAGTTAACTAGACTCCATTGGATGCGGCGTACTGATTTAACTCATACCCCATTTAGGCCACAGTTACTTAACTAGATAGATCTAATGGTTATAGGATCCGAATTATAGATTGTGATATGTTTAGTAAACATAGATATGGGAACTTAGGAGAACTAGACTAAGTATATTATTAGGATGATCATAGAGAAATACATTAGGATTTAGTTATATTCATAATTCATGTATTCTGTTCATGATTCAATATATGCATGTTTCCTTTTCGTCATTAACATGAAGTCAATATACATATGATACTACTTATAGATTTTTATATTTATTATAATTGATATGATTTATTTCTGATTAATTTTATTTTTACTGCCTTTTATATTGATTTACTTATTATACAAAACTATAATAATCTGATCATGAGTATATAGTATCCCCACCATACCTTCATTTGACCCTCACTACTAGTCGGAATCCTCTGGTGTATGGGGGCATGCATGAGGCCATGTGGCGATAGGTCCAACTACTTTGTATAGAGTAAAATGGGGTGATATGTTAAAAAGTAGAATCGTATATTTCTTTTTTCATTTGTCTTACTTTTTAGGGATAGTAGATATGTCACTAAGAATGTGTTGTCACTTTCCAATGTTGCCTATTTATAAGAGTTATCAACAAATCCATCTGAGAAATACTATGTTTCTAAGGATGGGGATGTTCTTCATGTTGTTAGTTGTTTGAGTTTATTATTATTTTACCTTTAGGGATTGATGTGATTTATTATTCTTACCAATTTATGGGATTTAAATAATTTTACCCTTAGCTTACTACAATGAGGACATATTATTACACGCATCATTATAGGCGCATAGAGATTCACAATCCATATACATGTCATTCCATGTAGATTTTATTTCATGACTGCATGATACATATTGGATGTTCCTTATGTGATTTTGTATCATGCTTACCCATAATCCTTGTTTTTTGATACATTCTAACATTCACCTGTATTTAATTCTATTTGATAGTATTCCTTTCTATTTTTATGGTTTATTTTCAATTTTATAAATTATCTTTATTAACATAAATGGTGGTTTCCCATATTTTTTGATTGTTGCATTTTATTTTACTAATAGATTATGATATGTTTGGGTCATGAAACATTGGTTTCATGTGATGAGTCATATGTGGTTATTATTTAATGGGTTTAAAAATAAAATTTATAAATTGTACGATCCATTATAAATTTTGGAATAGTGACCCAAATAATAACACCATCAGATATGGTCTTGTTATATTCTGAAACTGGTTTTAAAAATTTTATTGTTGTTACACGAACTTCAATAGAAACCAATATAGGCTAGAAACATAATTAATTAGGAATGGTGACTTATCTATATGAACCATTTTATATATATAAAAATTGATAAACTATGACTCATAAAATGATTTATTGACTTACGGATCATAGACTTGATTGGACCCATGTTTTTCAATCATGGTTCTTCATGATTGTGAGATAAACTAGACACAACCTGAGTATTCTAGAATTGATATGATATGATTAAATGATAAACCCACTAAGGGTGTGAGTAATCTTTATAAAATCAACTAATATTGGGTTTCAATTATATAGACCCATAATTGAATAAAGGGACCCTCATAGGTTACCTTTATTTTTATATTGCTTTGTGCTTAACCACATTTGGGTATACTCATGAAACATTGGGAACACTATTTAAAGTGTCAAAAACCACTTATATGGTGTTATGTATAAATTTATTGTGGTATATTACTAAACCAAAAACATTAAAATGGTAGAGAATTTGAGACCTTCTTTTAAAAATTATTGTTATGTGAGTATTTAGTTAATTTTAATTTCTATCACAACCTAATATGTGTTTTACTCACTAACTTAGAATTGAAATTCTCTCTATGTAATCCTCATTTTGAGAAATCTATGTTTTAATAAATGTTTTAAAGGAAAATGTGAGTTAAGTTTCCTATCATGATAAATGGAATTAGCTAAATAAAGTTCCATGTATAGTTACCAATATAACTGGTACATGAGTTGAATAATTTTGAGACTATTTCATGTATAAAATTAATGTGAATTAATTAAATAGGATGAAATATATACTTAGGGTTGTGTTATTAGCTTCAAAACTCTGGTATGGGTAGTATAAATGTTTTTATGAGAGTTTCCTTGAATTATAATTTCTATATTACCTATGGATACCATTGAACTTTCCGTAATATTGATCTAGAGGTCATTCCATTAATCCTAGTGTCATTTTAATGGAATTAACTTGTTTTTAGAGTCAATTATTCATGCATATGGGTAGTCTATTTTTTTTAGTTCCTCAAAAAATGATCATTTTTGGTTTTATTTGAGTTATGGGAACAAATTGGTCCATCCTTAGGCCATATTACTTAATATAGGATTATGAGTTATAAATTGACTCCCGGTTTGGATGGGTGGTCATGTGATGTGTGAACCCTTGGTAAGGATGTGAGGATAATGAAATGTTTGGTTTCAGACGGATAGAAATTCCTTGGTCATGGTTGACCACATAGTGGGTCATTTAACCATTCTTATTCCTTAGTGATTGAAAACACGAATCATTGTTGACCAAATTAATAGTCGTATGAGATAATATGATGCTAGGTTTAAATCTTTTTTGTGGGACATCAAATACTAGTATTCATAGGGACTATATTCCTATAGATAGTATTAATCCATGTTCCATGAAACAAGTGAAATATCTTGGGAGCAGTCATTAATACACATGGTACTCATGGATTCATAAGGTGGTGAAATGAACCGTATGATTTTGGTGGAATTTCTTAAGCTATGAGATGTTACGCTACATTCATTGGTCATTTCATGAGTATAATGAACTAAAATTAGATATAATTATTAGTTATCCATATTTTGGGGGAAGAAATTTCAAAAGGATTGGGTGTTGTTACACAACCAATTGGTTTCATTTTGGTATCTATCCCTCATACTAATGATGCATGTTATAATATCTCAGGAGTGTATCATATGTATTTTTGGAGTAAATATGATCAAGAACCCTTTTAAGATTATGGTATTCCCCTTTATTCTAATTGGTTCTTGATAAAATAATGTTTCCACATCCGTATCACATGTTTAATGGCATATAGAGTGAGTTCAATGGGAGAAGTTCCCATTCTTAGTAAATAAAGACTATGAAAATCTTAAGGTGGTGATAATTGTCTCAAATTTGTTTTAGCATGAATTTCCAATTATAGGGATCACAATAGATGAATTCCATTTGTAAATGGTCAAAAAAATTATGATTCCTATGAATAAAGTTTGTTGAGTTTCTTTTCCATGAACGATACTCGAGGTAAAACCCAGATATGGGCTGGGATAGAGACTGAATGCAAGATTTAGACTCATAGTGTGCAAGATATCCAAGTAGCAATTATGATTCATGTTGTCACATAATATACTAAGAGATGTATTCTCTTGCTCTTTGGAACATGTCGCAGAAGCCTCTGGGATTTCAAAATATTTCGACCACTACTCCTCTAGAATCCCTCCCAGGGTAGGCGGTGGTCCCACCTCCATTTATCATTAATGATGGACTGTCATTTCCTCATCCTCAGTGATTAACTAGCACCATGTTTCCAAGATATCATGTGGTTCCTTAGCTATCTGGCTCCAACGGGGATTCTCTCCACCATTTTCCTCTATTATATCGCCCACCATGCTTTCTTGATATCAAATAGAATCTGGAAGAGGAGGTTTCTGATGGTGACAGACTAACTCTGGATATTATTCTTGTAACCTTCACAGTTCCCTATGATCTTCTCAAATATACACTGATAGAGCGCTGATACATGGAAAAACCCTCTATGCATACATTCTTTAGTTTTGTGGATTTATGGGGAATGGATGTTGTGGCATGAGTTTCATCTCTCACCCACATTCCATCTTTGTGGTTCTTACATCAGAGGCAGAATTCATCCAGGATTAGTGTAGGGATCTTAGGTCTATGGGAAGGTGGTGGTTTGGTCCATCCCATTGGTCTATGGATTTTTATAATGGGAAAGGCTAGTATGAGGATGTAGTCTGTGTTCATATCCTAGGGATCCCCTTCCCCTTTCTGAATGTCTCCTTCTTACAATCCATTTGAAATTACCTAGGGTGTTTTTTGTGTGGATGATCGAACATCCAGTTTAGCTATGTCCTCTTTGGTGATGATCTGGGTCGATAAGGAAATCTCGGTCCCTCTTTTGGATAGGATCTCCCTTAGAATGTAGGATGATTTCTCTTGGTCCCAGCTAATCATTTATCCTTCAACCCCAGGGTTTTGTTTTCTCTATCATATTCAAGGTCTCTCCCTCCCTGTCTGTAGGAATAAGTGTGTTCATTGGTAGGTTCAGTCTACCATGCCTCCCATCCAAACCCCCCTCGTAGTAGACTAAGTTTCTTTCCCTCCCACTTCTCTAACCACTTCTTGTATGCCCTCAATGCTTCCCGCTCCCTCTCCTCAGTCAGGTCCCATATATCCCTGCCTAGCCTTGGTACCTTTCACAGAGCCCCCTTATGTAATAAGTGTTATTTAATCTAATGACCTCACCAATAGGATTCACAAAGGTAAGAATATTGTATGGTTGTCTTACCATGTCTCTCCATTGATTCCAGGTCTTTATATCATAATGGATTTAATACCATGGGATTCTTTTAGCCTTATTACCCCTACTGTTTTTTCTATCAATGGTATAGTTTCTTTCCCCTCTTCCCCATAGGCCCTGGAGCCCCCTGTCATAGAGCCCCCGTCTTTGAATAAGATTGTTTCTTCAACCAGTTTTGGGTGCCTTGAAATTAGGGTTCCCTTGGAAGCTAGGGCCCCTCCTCAAAGTGTGGTGATGTCCCCCAGTGAGGAGCCTCATTCTACCCCTTTTTAGAAGCATTTGGATCCCATAGTGGTCTTGGCCCTTGGATCCCACTACTCCCCTCATAGCTCATGTCTCTACCCAATACATTGCTAACTTTACCCAGTCATATACCAAGTAAAAGGATCCATTCCCATCTCACCAGAACACTGGATCCATGAAGCCTGAGGCCTAAGCTCAGTTTACCAGCTCTCAATGATATCTTTCATCATCTAGAATGCCGATGTCCTGGGTTCCAGATACAAAATAGATTTCTTATCCATTGAAGCTCTGTCCCATAGAGCCTTGGTTATGGCTATTTTTTGAACCCAAGCAGTCGCCTGCTAAAATTGGTGAGTTTGTGAGGAGGACCGTGCTTAGAGTCTGCATGCATGTAGACCCTACCAACCAACACATTTAGATTTTCTAGAAGTATTTTTTAACTATCAACATTATTGAAGGCTTAGAATAGAGTATAACCACTGAAATCATCTCCATATCATTACAGTTCCATGTCGCTTTTGTGTACGATAGTTGTGATATGAGGAAAAGATAGATTTTATGGAATAAACTCAATGCCTTCAATTTTGGGGATACTCCTTGGATAGTTATAGGAGACTTTAACATCATTGCTGGTCTAGATGAAAGAATGGGTGAGGAAACTTTCCTCACAATGCCATTGAGAAGGTTTTTTGTTTCGTGGGCCGAAAGGGTCTCATAGACATGGGATTCACTGGTGATAAGTACACATGGTGCAACAACCAAAGAGGAGGCCAACACACCTGGTGCTGGCTCAATCACTGTCTTTCCAATGTTCATGCGGTTTTGGAGTTTTCCAATGCCAAAATGTCTCACCTCATTTGTAGCATATCTGAACTTTCCCCCATTTTGGCCTCCCTTTTCTCACAACAGGATCCACTGCATCGCTATGTATTTCCTCATACTCATCCCAGCATACTGGGATTCTACCAGGTGGTTAGGGACTCCTAGTAAAAGTTGATTTAAGTCTCTTAATGGATTTCCTTTAATAAAAAATTATGAAGACTGAAAGGTGACATCCATGTGTGGCTCAAAATTAAACCCCTATCACAGAAATCTGAATGCACTTACTAAATAGATTGAAGCCATGGAAATCCACCAAGAAATTTTCTGGAATGATGATCTATTTCAGGATCTCTATTAAAATAATTCCATCTTAGTGTAAATGTTTCTAATGGTGGAATGAGAGACTCACAAACAATCCCAGAAAAAGTTTCTTCACGGGGGAGATCATAATTATTCTTATTTCCATGCATGAATCAAGGGGAAAAAAATATCCAAGAAAAACATACACATTGTAAATGGTAGCTTCACTGATGATCAAGAACTGGTTGGGAACCTAGTAGAGGCGCATTTTAGAGGCCTTCATGTAGGTCCTAATCCTCACATGATGGAGGTATTTACTAGCATCCATGAGGAGTTTTTGGAGGTGATTCTTGTCACCATCTCTACCCAGAACAATGACCTTATCGGACTTATCCTGAATAAAAACGATATCCATGAGGTGATGGTTAGCATTAATCAATAGAGTGGCCCTAGTCCAGATGGTTTTCTGTGTGCTTTCTATAAGTAATCTTGGTACATGGATAAGGAATTTCGGATTGAGGTGATCCATGAATTTTTCAAGGGAGGAAGCCTGCCCCAAGTTTCCTGCTTCACCACTCTAGTTCTCTTTTCGAATATCACTGATCCCTCATCCACCCAACATTATAGACCTATGAGTAAGTGTAATTTCTCCTATAAAATACTTACAATGATCATTAATATTATAATTGTGGTTCATCTTCCCAGCCTGATCATAGAAGAGCAGACAAACTTCGTTAAAGACCAATCCATAGAGGGGGAGATTGATTTCGCCCAGGAAGTTATTAGAGATCTTAACATGAAGGTTCATGGATCAAATATGTCTGTTAAGATGGACATGGTCAAGACCTATGAACTTATAGAGAGGAATTTTGCCATCAATGTTCTTGATTTCTTGGGTTTCTCTACTTGGTCTATTGAATTTATTTTTAGGATTATCATCTATGCTTGGATAGATGTTTGGCTCATGGTAATGAATCATTGATTTTTTAAGATGTTTCACAGCCTGAGATAATGAGACCCCATTTCCCTGAGAATTTTCATCATGACCTAGGACGTCCTCAAAAACCATATCAACAAGATCATTAGTAGTAGTACCATTTCCCTTGATCATTGTAGTTAGAGAAATATCTTTATTTCACACATTATGTTTTCCCATGTCACACTTATTTTTATTAATGAAAACAAGAAATCCATTCGGGTATTAAATTGAATATTGGAGTACTACTATCACTAGAGTGTCTAGTGCATAAATATGATCAATAACACCTTCTTCATCATGAATCAATACCGAGATTCCTGGAACAAATCTCTATGAAACCGGTTGAATATAAAGTAAGGAAATTTTCCAACAAGATACCTGGGTTCCACAGTTTCAATAGGAAGGCCACGGGTCTGAAATTTTGATCATATCATTTCTCATATTACCCAACGTGTCACTAAATAGAAGAGCATGTTCTTGTCCTTCACAGATAGGATCACGTTGGATAATAGTTTCCTCTACTTAATTCTAATTCATGTGCTTTCTACCATTAATGTTATAAAGGGAGTTCTTGAAATCATTTATAGGATCCTAGTCTCATTTATCTAGGATGCACATTCGGATCGGAAGTGTCGTTGGGCATCATGTGAGAGACATTCCTACTTGATTGAGGAAGGAGGCATCAATGTGAGGAGCATATAGGGTACCCTACATGCCATGCATTCTAAACTATCCTGGGATATTATTGAGGGCCACTCACAATGGAGAAGGTTTATGAATACAAAGTAGAGTGAGGGGCATCACACTGGTCATGAATCATCTCTCTAGACTATTTTTTCTACTTTGACTGAGGACCTCAAACAACACTTTAGATGGATCATGGGGAGAGGGGAGATTTTTTTCTTGTCACGAAAATTAGACTAGCTCTCATCTTGGGATCCTAGGTTGTCCCATGACCAAAATTTCCATCTGCCAATCCAACATGTATCTAGTATATGTTGCAGATGTTTTCTATAATTAGTAGTAGTAAATAATTTACCTTCTTAATAACAACAATGATCAGGACAAATGTGTTTTCACTACTTCCAGTTTTCAGGCATTTTCAATAAAGGATTTCCATAGGGTCTTTATAGCTTCGGTCCAGAATGATTCATAGGGGGAGCTACCTGGCATAAATAAATCATGAAAAAGTATAACCTCTGAGTTTTGAGGACTAGGAAACATGGAAAATAATTGATGAAAATGTCAAAATGATGGGAATAACCATGGATTCATGCTACTCATATTATTGGTAGAATAGCTAAGAACTCACAGATCATCTATTATTTATGGGAGAATGGGCCAACACTATTTGGTCAGCCTTCAAAAACATTACTGGTTATGATTTTAGGTACCAGACAAAGGCCCCCTTCCTTGAGATACATTTCCAGGGTGTGGGAGACCAAATCCTTGAGTTGAAATTCCATGCCTTGGTGATGATGACAGGTTTTTAGTGCATATTCACCACTCAGAATGAGGCCACTTTTGAGGGGGATATATGTTCTCAGAGGATGATGGTAAAAAGGGTTAGATGTTCACTGTTGGATTTGTTTTTGATTGGAAAGTCTGGTAGGATTCCCCCACCATGAGGCTGGTTGCAGGCCTGAATCATTCAATATTTCCTACTGGCAATGGTAGGTGGTGGAAATGGGTTAGATGACTCCCCCATAATTTGGGCCCCAAACTAAACAGTGATAGATCATGTACTATAGGAATCATGAGTGGGGGTGGCGTGATTCATGAAATTAAGGGTGTGGTTATGGATGACTTTTCTACGCACTATGGTATTGGTAATTCGTTGTAGGCTGAAGCCCTAGAGATGATCATTGGTATGTAGTTGTCTAGGCAAAGGAACATTTTTCTTAGTGTAGTGGAAACCAACTCTATAATTATCTAAAACTCCATATTAGTTAAGGGCTACACCCCATGGTCCATATCCTACATCATGTGGAAACACCTTAGTCTTATGTATACCAACACTGGCATTTTTCATTCATGGCTTATGGGAAATAATGTTGCTGACTATCATTATTCTTTATGTATCCATCGGAATAGTACTATTTTTTCTTTTGTTATTTTCTCAATGTCTTTTGAGGGGGAGAATCTGTTAAGAGGAGATTCTATAGCGATGATTTATTTTAGACCCTGATAGATTCATTCCTCTGTGGGCCCTTGGAACCTTGGTACCTAGTTTTTTTTCTTGTACCCCAGTTTTTATAAATAAATAAAACATTATGATGATGTTGTCACATACATGGAAGCATAATGATAAAAGGGTTGGTTGTGATTTAATCCCTTGAGGAAACTATGATTCGAGTTTATAATATGCTGGTTTTTTTGAAACAATCACAGAATTCATCAGTTGTGAGGTAATCATTGTCAGTGAGTGAAAACATGTTGGTTGTTGTAACAAATCCCTTTAAAAAATGTTTGTGAGAGGTGGTATGTCTATAATTTCTTAGGTGTAGTTGAATAGGGTTTGTTGGAAACAACACTGGGAACATCATCATGGATATTACTGGAGTTTTTGGAGTCTAATTAGGAATCAATGTTTTCATCATAGTGTACTTTTGGATTATCAATGATCATTTTGTAATAGTTGACATCATCCAAGTTAGACTAACATAGAATTATTTTTACACCATGATATATAATGGAATAAAAAAACATATTTTACTGGTAAATAGGATCCTGGGAGATAATATTTGGGAGTGTAGTTCAATATATATAGACATGGTTTGACTTGAGTGATATAGGGATTCCCATATTGGAAGGCCTTGGATGGACGCATGGACACTAACCATTTATCTAACTCAACCTTCAAAAAAGATACTTCTTTTGTGTTGTGTAAGTGTTTTGATGCATGGATGTCTCAATAATGTACCTATGTTTCACCTATAAAATCCAGATAATATATTACCTTGGATGAGGCCCTTGGACCCCAATAGTTGATTCTGAGGATACTGTTGACTTATAGGCAGGATCAGTTGACATGATTAAAGTGTTATGATATGAGGGTTATGGATCAAGAATCAACCTTTGTTTGTGTTATGATATGAAAACACAAATGAATATTTTAGATAGAGACCTCATAAAATGTTTGTTAAGGGATTATGTGAGTGTGATCACAATAGTCTCAAGGTTCCTCGGATTGAAGGCATCATTATTAGGTTTTGTATGTGTCAGATATTAATGATGAGCATCATTAAAGATAGTTGGATAGTAGTGGATAAAATTTATATTGTTTTATTTTGATGAATGTGATTAGAGAGGAATACTTCCAGATCATTGTTAGGATGAGGAGAGTATAGTGAAAGGGTTTTCCTATGATTTTATTACTCAAATAGGCTCAATGAGGTCATTTCTAAATCAAGAGGCCAATCAAGTTAGGAAATGTTCTGAAGTGCTTCATTAGAATGCTAAGGGTGTGCTTAAGTAGAAAATACTTATGGTGGGAGAACCATGACTAGGATTTTTGAACTCAATATAGAATCCATGGTAAGTATTTTTATAGGCTAGTTGTTGAAAGATATGATGATGTGAGTGTTTCTCATGTTTTTCAAGCTCGAGTAAGATCCATCTTGATGTTTCAGTTTTGAATATGAGCATTGGATAAAATTTGAATGGATTATGTACATTGTCCCAGAAATAACACTTTCATGGGTGTTTGATGTTTAAAATAAAATATGACCATTTAATTGGAAATTTCATAACCTGTGTAGGTTTGGTGAATTTTCATTGATCCCCATGAATTCTCAAGGATAACAAGTTCTATTGCTGGGAGATTTTGATATCCTATGTTTTGAACCAAATGAAATTTTCCAATGGAGATTGAATTTTTTTAGGGGATGGTTTGAATCGTAATTTTATCATTTTAATATAAATAGGAATATTTAAACAATTATAATTATTATCTTTGGGTCTGGTTTATGGCTAATAAAGTGTCCCAGTTGGTTAGTTGAGTTTAGGGGGCATCTGGCTTCAATAGATATTTTTAAAAGGCCAAAGAGAGGCACACAGTTTCTGCATGATTAGTTATAATCATGTATCTCAAAAGTATATCCCTATAAGGGTTACACATAATTTTTAAAACCACACACCCAAGGACACATGGTCATGTGAGGTGTCAAAAATAAATTGTATAGGTGATCTCATGGGTGATTCACCATTTTTCAAACCATGCTCCTAGCCATGTGGGGGGGGGGGTGCCCCCATAGGTTGTACTTGTATATTATTGGGACATGGTTTCTCCAACCATGTTTGTAACAACCTGAACTTTTGAATAATATCTATTTCCTGATTTTTTATTTTATTTTATTTTATACTCAAAAAAAATATATCGTTTAATTAATGTAGTGAGTTTAATTGAAATGAGACATTTGGGTTTTTACTGTTATATAAACATTGGTAAATATAAATGTTGGAAACTATACTATTAATGTTATGATTATTCATTATAAATACAAATGATCTTGGTTAATTAATATTGAAAGAAGAGTCGATGGACTCATCTAGTAGACTCAGGCTGTACAAACCCCATATGTTGGATCTTGGGATGGAGGTTGCATCATTGAGTTTTCTATGGACCAATCCCAAGATGAACTCCAAAAAGTTAAGATTGAACGGAATCTCTTATGGGAGAATTTCAGGTAGATAGAAATCACTACTTGAGCAATGTTGTCCGAGAAGCCCTAAGATTCTACCACCGTATCACACCGTACTTTTTGGTCCTATGCAGCTATTTTAAGGGGCTTTGTAACAAGGCCTTAGTTACATTGTGTAATATTTTTTTATAAAGAAAATTGTTATTTTTTATTATGGTAATATTGTTGAATTTTAAATGTCTAGATAAATATAAGATGAATTTGTAGATGTTCCATATTATTGATGAATTTTGGAAACAAGGTATTTTAAAATAATTTTATTTACTTTAAATAATTTATAATGTCAAATTATTTTAAAAAAATAGTCTTCTACAGTTGTGATCAGTAAAAAATTTAGAATCTAATAAGATCAACTATTTTTTGGTGACTAGTAAATTATGAATAGTACTATTGCCCATATAAATAGTAATGTAACCAATGTAATAGTAACCTCACTTAAGAAAGTATAAATATAATTTAGGCCTCTTGATTAGGTAATGTGATATAATAACATAAGTAAATAACTATATCCGAAATTATTAGTTAAGTACACATATTTTTCCAAGTAAATATAACTTTACATAAAAATTAAATATCTCATAATTAGAAAATTATTTTCTTAAAATGAAGTTAATTATTTGAATTCAAATCATTGATATTAGGTTAGGATTAATTAATGATATTTTGATAGAATGTTTTGTTTTTCAGTGAGTAGTAAAAGTACAGTTTTGAGTTTTAGTGTGTTTAATAAAATCATTAATGATATAATCATGATGTTATAATTCTGGTAGAATTGTGTACAATAAGATATTTTTTTATGGTACCCCATGTTTCAAATACCATGGATATATACCTTGGGCAAGCCCATGGTTTTTCAAATATCTCTTATGTGGTTTGCCTTGGAAATTAATTAAATACTCCCTCACTTTTGTTATAAATACCAACACATTCCTTCGTTCCATTCATTCCAATTTTCTACATACCAAATATCTGGTATTTTAAATCCCAATGAGTCATCCCAATGTTTCCTCAAGCCCCCTCAGGTCCCGACCATCGAGGTTTTGAATATACTCTTCAAGGTAAGGGCAGCTTTCACCCTCCTCTTTCAGTCATGACTTCCATTACGTAATGACTTCTAGTTTCCATTTTATTATGTGGGTGTATATTCTAATATATCCTAATTTCTATCAATTTTATGTCCAAATGATGAGAGACCCTTTCCGATATCATTAAATAATTTTCTGAATTTTTAAGTGACACTGTAAGGCTACAGAATTTTCATAAATGAAATCTCATCTTCTTTTTTCATTCATGTTTACTTTTCATGTGGTATGTCAATATGATATTTATAATGTGATATTATTTCTTATTATTCTATAAATATTATGTATTATGAGTTATTTATGAGTTGTTTCCCCTTTCCCCTCTTTTTTTAATGTTTTCTAGAACCATGTTATATAGTCGTTATGGTGTATAATTTTTGTCTCAAAATATCTCTATTTTCCTCAAGAAAATCGCTTATTTTATTTATGTGAATAACCAAACCTATTTAATTTCTAGGTTATTTATAAGGACATAAAAATTATATATTTGATTATAGAATTGACATACATAAAACCATCATTCTCTTTTGATAGGTTATAAATGACATAACGATCTTATTTGTAAGAACTTTTTAAAACATCACAATTTTGATATGAACCCCATTAATTTTATTCTCATTGGGTTTGTTATGAAATGGTTGATTATGATCTATGTGGATAAAATGAAAATAAATACATATTAATAGTGATCCATGATAGCCCCCCAATTCATTGGGGAAAAAAATTTAATCTCATGAGATGACCTATTTTATGATTCATTGATGAATATCCATGGTAAATTTTATAACACCTTGGGGTTGGACCTTGGTGATATGTTCATGAATGACATAATTAAATGTTTTAGCCACATTTTCATGTTATGTTTCAAGTTATTATTACTATTATTATATTCCTCTTTATCGACATGTTCTTATTGATATGACTCAAGTTCACATGTAAACTTTTCACTTTCTTTCCTTACATGGCTTTCTACTCACCCTTCCCTTTGATGTATGTCTAATGGTTATGAGATGATGTAATTGTACTTAGAATAAACCTATGATGAATCTTTACAATTGGATTATAATAATTTTTTAGGTTTTCATGTATTATGTTCCCAATTTCCAAGACACAAGACATTAAAGATCCTATGTTTGAAAAATGGATTGAAAAGGTATGTAATAAAAATGCAGGATTCCATAGTTGGTATCAAAATACATGTTTAGTTATTTGGGTGAATTAGGCTTTGAAAATGTTAGGAATAACCCTATATAAAATATTAGATATAGGTAATATTCCAGGTATTTTGGTGAAATATTAAGTAAGTGGTTTTTGAACAAATAAATCCCTTTTCTGGATACGGACTAGTGGATGTGGCTATTGCATAGATGTAACTAGGAGTGAAAACTCTAACAATGAGTTTCAGGTTTGACCCACAGTATGATAGTACATGAAAAATAGCCTTTCTTCACTCCTAGAATGACACTCCTTGGGGATATGTATGGTTAATCCCAATATTTTTATGAATCATTATGAAGGATTTGTAGAGAAATGTAATTGTTGTTAAGGAATAATATGTTTACACAAATTGTTTTAAGAACTAAACAGAAATTATAGTTAAAAGATTCAAAAATGAAATAATTTTCTCACTAATGTTTTATTGTTTTAGAAAATGGAAGTCAGTTGGAGGAACTATGAAAATGGTGATCACAATGGACATTGCACTTATGACCCTCCGATTGATGTTTGAATGGACGCTTTCATGAGAATGATAAAACAACTGACTCATGTTATGAGAAATAACATGAATCAAACTAAGAGATCGATATCACCATGATGGTAAAAATATTCTCTTGAGTCCATTATGCATCAAAGAACACTATCCTTTAGTGGATCTACCGACCCATTGATTACTGAATAGTGGATCATCTCTATCGAGAAGATATTTTTTGTGCTCCGCTGTTCGGAACAAGAGATGATCACCCTAGCTATTTATCACTTAGAGGGAGAAGCTGATCAGTGGTGGTAACTATTTAAAAACATGAGGGCAAGAGTGGATGTTGAAGCTATGGAGTGGGAAGAGTTCAGAGGGATCATCTTCCATAAGTATTTCCCCCATTATATTAGAACAAAAATGGAGGAGTTTCTTGTGATGAATCAGAAGGAGAATGAATCTGTTAGAAGCTATGAGATGAAATTCACAACACTTTCCCGTTATACCACAAGCACTGACATTGATATTAATGGGAAGGTTGATAGATTCGTTGGTAGGATGTGTCCTCATCTGTAGAATAATCTAGCCAACCAAGACTATGAATACTATAAGAAGATCATAAAAAGTGCAATGAAAGTCAAACTGGAGTTTTGTGAGATGTTTTGGTCTCATAAATCCAATGAAAATAATAGATCAATGGATCCAAGCATAGATAGGATATTTGATCAAGGAAGAGGAGTAATGCAAGTGCAATGTCCCACATGTAGTAAATGTGGGAAGAATAATTTGAGGAACTGGATGCTAGGGAGTTGGAAGTGCTACAAGTGTGGAAGAGATGACCATATTGCACGAAATTGTCGTAATGAAAATAATCCTCAACTTCCCAACACTAACGACATGGGGAAGATGATGCATGACCTACCTGATGTCCAATCCTATAATTGTGGACAACTTGGGCACTTTTCTAATCATTATGAAAATACGAGGATAGAGGAGGGGAACCCCCATTAGCCTCAACAGAGTCCGAGGGAGCAAGGTTATGATTTTTCTATCACCACAGATGAAGTTGAAGCACCAAATGATGTGGTGGTAGGTACTCTTTTTGTTCTCTCAAATTTAGAAACTACTTTTTTTGATTATGGTTCTACACATTCTTTTTCTTCCTACAAGTTTTCAATGAATTTAAAATCAACCCCCGATCCTCTAAAAATAGAGTTATAAATCAAGAATCTCGGTGGGATTATCCAAGCATCATTAGTGTTTAGAAACTCTAGTATTTACTTTAGTGACAAAAATCTTATCACAAATCTAATAGTTATTCCCATGCTGGAATTCATCATTATACTAGGGATCGACTAGCTCTCAAAGTATAATGCTAAGATCAAATGCATAAGAAAGGAAATATTAGCATTCTTGAATAGAAAAACCTACATTTATCTTCCAAGGATTGAAATCTCAACCAGATATTTATCTTGTAGAACCTCCTATATCATTATTTATGTATTTTATCAGTGAAGAAGAATAAGGAAATGAGACTATATGTATAGAAAATGTCCCCATCATCCAGGAATATATTGATGTATTTCTTGAGGAGTTACACAGACCTCCCCCAAAAAGAGAAGTAGAGTTATCCATTAAACTCGTGCCTAGATATCATTTGATATCAAAGAACCCATATAGGATGGAAAATGTGCGGATAGAGGAATCAAAGAAACAACTCCAAGATCTTTTAAGGAAGGGGTTTATCTAACCAAGTGTGTCTCCTTGGGGAGTACCAATTATTTTTGTGGAGAAGAAGGATGGATCAATGAGACTAAGTATTGATTATAGAGAACATAACAGGATCGTAGTGAAGAACAAATACTATCTTCCAAGAATTGATGACTTATTTGAACAACTTCGTGGGGCTCAATTAATATCTATGGTTGATCATTGATCTGGTTATCATCAATTGAGGGTGATAAAAGAAGATATTCCAAAAACTGCATTCCAATGAAGATATGGGCATTTTGAGTTTGTTGTTTTGCCATTTGAACTAACTAATGCACCTACTATTTTTATGGATTTGAGGAATAGAGACTTTAAAGACTACCTTGATAACTTTATGGTAGTTTTTTTATGATATTCTGATATATTTTAAAATCCATGAGGAGCATCATGATCATCTAAGGGTTTTCTTGCAAACTCGATGGAGGGAGAGGCTTTTGGTGAAGTTAAAAAATGATAATTTTGGTTAGATTTTTTTTCTTGTGGCACATTGTAACAAATTAAGGAATCCCAGTTTACCCAGAAAAGGCAAAGGTTTTAGAGGAGTGGACTTAGCCGACAACAATAATTGAGATATGTAGTTTCTTTGGATTAACGAGATATTATAGGAGGTTTTTGAATAACTTTTCATGAAATTCTAATCCATTAACCATGTTAACTCGAAAAGGGTTCATGTTTATTAGGATAAAAGAGTTTTAGGATTCTTTCCAAGAGGAGAATAAGATATTGGTTACCGTAACCATGTTAACACTTCCCTCAAGTGGAGAAGGATTCATTTTTTAGTGATGCATCTCTGAAAGGGCATGGGTGAGTCCTAAAGAAAAATGTCAAAGTCATTGCTTATGCATCAAAAAAATTGAAGAAACATGATTTGAACTATCCTACGCATGATCTGGAGTTGGCAGCGGTCATTTTTTACTCTGAAGATATGGAGGCACTATATTTTTGGGGAGAAATGTGATATATTCATAGACCATAAAAGTTTGAACAATATTTTCACATAAAAATAACTTAACATGAGACAAAGGATATGGTTGGGACTTCTTAAACACTATGAATTTTAAATTCATTATCATCCTGGAAGATCGAACAAAGTTGTTAATGCATTAAGCAGGAAAGACCGAGTTGTTCATTCAATGATTATGATTCAAAGAGATCCTTAGATCAATAACCTAGTAAAAATATGAATTGTAATTATAAGGGAAGGGGAATAATCAAACCTAACCCAAATGATTTATCAATAATTATTACTAGAGAAGACCAAGAAAACTCAGAAAGAAGATCTTTATTACAAAATAAGTTTGAGGCAATGATGGATGGGATGCTTCCTGAGTTCAATATTAAAAATGAATGTGTACTGAAATTTCATACAAGAGCATGTGTTACATATATTTTATAAATAAAGAAGGAGATGATGGATAAATCTCATATCACTATATTCTCTATACATATGGGAAGTACGAAAATGTATAGGGACCTTAGTGTTCATTATTTGTGGGATAATATGAAAATTAAATTGTTGACTACACTTATGAGTGCCTGGTAAGTTAGCATGTAAATGAAGAGAGACAACTTCCTAAAGGGGTATTGCAACCACTACTCATACTAGCATATATGTGGGAGAATATCACTATGGACTTTGTCATAGGTCTCCTGAGAAATTCCAAAGGAAACAATGTGACATTGGTTATTGTGGACCATCTCACCAAGACTGTCCATTTTATCTATATTCAGGAAGATTTCTCTCTTGATCAACTTGCCATGATTTATGTGATGGAAGTGGAAAGGCTGTATAGAGTTGAAGTTTCTATCATATCAGATCATGATCCAAGGTTTTCATCAAAATTAAAGAGAAGTATTCAACATGAATTCAAAAACAAATTTAATTTTAGTTGTTCGATCACCCCAAACTGATGCCCAATATCAAATGACTATTCAAACACTCAATGAAATTCTGAGAACATGCTTAATGAAATTTAAAGGTTGATGGGATCAACATCCTCCATTATTTGAGTTCTCTTACAAAAATAAATTCAACTCGAGCATTCGAGTAGAACCCTATGAAGAAATATATGGGAAGAGATATAGAACTCCTACTTGTTGGGATGAAGATGGCAAGAGAAATCTTCTTGGGCCTAATCTTGTGTAGGAGATGACAGAAAAGGTTCATGCCATCCAACAACATATTAAGGCTACTCAGAGTGGAAAAAAGATCTATGCTGATAACCATCAGACGGACATGTAGTTTGGTGTTGGTGAAAAAGTATTTCTTCGAATTTCACTTTGGAAGAGAGTCATGAGGTTTGGGATGAAAATGAAGCTCAGTCCTAGGTATATTAGACCCTATGAAATCCTTGATCGCATAGGAGTACTGTCCTATCGGCTTGAAATTACTCCAAATATAGCACAAGATCATTATGTCTTCCATGTATCCCTCTTGAGGAAGTACATTCCAAACCCTTCATATGTACTAAATCGAGAGGTGGTACAACTGGAACATGACCTATCTTATGAGGAGAAGCTGGTGGATATCTTGGACGTAGGGACAAAGTTTTACACAACATGACTAACAACCTTATTAAGGTGTTGAGGTGGAACCAAAAATGTGGAGAAGCCATGTGGTAACCAGAGGATTCTATGAGGCAGATGTACCCACACTTTTCCTTTCAGAGGTTACGAGTTAAAATTTTGGGGACAAAATTTCTTAATGGGGGAAGAATGTAACGACCCGAACTATTGAATAATATCTCTTTCCAGATTTAGTGTGTTATTTTATTTTATACTAAAAATACTATATTCTTTAATTAATGAAGTGATTATAATTAAAATGAGACCTTTGGGTTTTGAATTTTATAGGACCATTGGAAACTATACTGTTAACATTATGATTATTGTTTCTAAATACAAATTATTGTGGTAAGTTAATACAAAAAGAAGATTTGAAGGCCTCATCAAGTAGACTCGGGCCGTACGAAGCCCATCTGTCAGAGCTTGGGAAGGAGGTAGCATCACTGAGCTTTTCTCTAGACCAATCCCAAGACGAACTTCAACATATTAAGCTAGAACGAAATCGTTTAAGGGAGAAGTTCAAGTTGATTGAAATCACTACATGAGATATACTGTCTGAACCACACAAAGATTATATCAATATAACACACTTTACTCTTATTTCCTATGCAAGTGTTATAAGGGGATATGTAAAAAATCCTTATTTATTTTGTGTATTAATTTTGAATAAAGAAATTCGTTATTTCTTTTTATGGTAAATTTTTTTACTTTTAAATGTTCGGATAAATATAGGATGAATTTATAGATGTTCCATATTATTGATAAATATAGAAAAACGGTATTTTAAAATAATTCTTTCTACTTTAAATAATTAATAGTGTGAAATGATTTAAAAAAGATGGTCTTCTACTATTTTGATCTGCAAGAAATTTAGAGTCTAATAATATCAATTTAATTTTTGGTGAATTGTAAATTATGAATTGTAATATTACCCTTATGAATAGTAATGCAACCAATGTAATAGTAACCTTACTTAATAAAGTATAAATATAATTTAGGAACATTGATTAGGTAATGTGATACAATATCATAAGTAAATAATTGTATTAGATATTACTAGTTATGTAAATGTATTGTTTAATGTAAATAGTGTTTTACATAAAAATTAAATATCTCAGAGTAAGAAAATTATTATAATAAAAAGGAGTTAATTTTTTAATTTAAAGCATTGATATTAGGTTTTGGTGAATTTATGAGATTTTTATAAAATGTTTTTTTGATAAATAGTAAAAATAAAGTTTTTAGTTTTACTGTGTTTGATGACATCATTAATAATGTAATAGTTCTTGTGGACTTCTGTATAGTAATATATTTTATGAGGCGTCCCAAGAGGCCAATAAAATGGGAAAATACCATGGGAAATCCCATGGTTTTGAAATTACCATTTATGAGGTGTCCTTTAGAAATTAATAAAATATTCCCTCACTTTTCTATAAATACCAACCCATTCCTTCATTACTTTAATTTAAAATTCCTCCTCAATTAATATCTAGTATTTTTACCTCCAAAAGAGTCCTCCCAATGTTCCCTCATGCTCCAAAATGTCCCTACTTGCTAGTTTATGTAGTTACTCTTCTAGGTAAGTGAGTCTTTCACCCTACTCCTTTAGTAAAGACTTCCTTTATATTATGTCTTCCTGTTTCTATTTTATCATATGGGGGTATGTTCTTCTATATCCTTATTTATGTACCTTTTATGTAAAAATTATTAGATACCTTTTTTCTCTCATCAACTAATTTTATGAATTTTTAAGTGACATCATTATGCTGTTGAAGTTTCGTAAGAGAAATCACATCTTCTCTTTTCTTTCAAGTATACTTTTCATGTGGAATATCATTCAAATATATATACCATGATATTATTTTTTTTATATACCTATACTATATTATGATATATTTATGAGTGGGTTACCCTTTTACCCTCTATTTTTAATGTTTTCTATAACCATGTTATATAGTCGTTATGCTGTATACTTTTTGTCTCAAAATCTCTCTCTTTTTCTCAAAATATTCTCTTATTTTATTTATGTGAATACCCAAAACAATTTAATTTCTAGTGATATTCATCAATACATAAAAACTATATATTTTATTCTTTAATTTACATACATAAAACCCTCATTTCCTTTTCATGGGCAATAAATGACATAATGATCATGTTATTAAGCACTTTTTAAAACATCGTGATTTTGATTTGAAACCCATTTATTTTATTTCATTTTTGTTTTTTAAGAGATGTTTGATAATGATATATGTGGATCACAAGAAATAAAGGCATATTAAGGGTGCACCCTGATATATCTCTATTGCATTGGGTAATGAATTTAATCTCTAGAGATGGCATGTTTTACGCTACCTTGGTGAATAACATTTGTATTTTTTAGGACTCCTTGGGGTTGGATCATGGAAATATGTTCATGAATATATAAATTTAATGTTGTAGACACATTTTCATGTTATATTTAAAGTTATTATTAATATGATACACCTTTTTATCTACATGTTCTCATTAATATTCCTCATGTTCACATGTAAACTATTCACCTGGTTTTCTTACTGGGCCTTCTTCTCACTATTTCCATTGATGTATGTCTCCAGGTTATGAGATGCAGTAATTGTTTTTAGTATGAACATATTATAAATCCTTAAATATGGATTAGAAAAATGTTTTATGTTGTCACGTATTATGTTTCTTATTTCCAAGACATTATACTTTAAAGATCCTCAATTTGTAAAATGTAATGAAAAGTTATTTAATAAAATGGCAGGATGCTATAATGTTTCATAATAGTGGGACTCATTAAAGTGGGTGAAGTTATTTTTCATTCACTAAATTATTATAATGTTCATACTCCCTTCTTCACTTCACTCTGACATTGAAGATTTATCCCTCACATGAATCTCTTCTTCTCATCTTAGGCATGGATAGTTCTCCACCATCTGATGTTCAATTCAATAACAATCTATAACAGCAGATTACCCTCAGTAAGACTATAGTTACTATTAATTTTTTTATTTTTTTTTCTCACTATGTTGTATTTTATTTCAATTTGAGCTAATATTCAGTATATTTAGATATTTTTTCTTTTATTACAATTTCTTTCATTATCTATTAAATCAATTTTTGATAATGTATGAGTAAAGCATAAAAAGACTGAGTTAGTTGGTCTATATGATTTTCCATTAATGTTTCATAATTTATAAAATTCACTACTATGTTCCACGCCTATCCTTTGAAGCATTACAATTAAAATATGAATCCCTTAAACTTAATACTTAGATCACATCTTTGATAATCCTTAACCACCATGATATGTTTGGGTGTCAATGAATTTAATTATAACCATTACTTGAGATGAGTTCAATTAAGTTTTCATGGTAATAATTAGTGCCTACATTCAAGTACCATCTATGTAGTTGTGTTGAGTATGAACCTTACTAGTGAAGCACCTAAATTAATTAAAGGGTTTCGATGAACCATTGTTTCTCAATCACCTCTTTTATTATTTATGGTTATTATTCAGTAAATATAACTAATTCAATTAGATTTTAGAATAATATGTATTCTATAATTTTCTCTCTTAATGCTTCTATGTGTTTTGTTAAATGAAATGGTTGAAAGTGTGTTTGAATTTTTTTGAGGCATGTGATCTTATTTTAGACTTATATTTTGGTTTTAAAATAAATGCTCATAATTTTATAGTTGAATTATATTATAGATTGGATATTCTCATGGACTATGTTATACATTTTATAATGTATGGTGCCAACTCTTATTGATAGTTCACTAGGCACCTCAATACTCCTTACTTTATTCATGGGTTATCCTTTGTAGATATTTTGACCTGAAAGGGTTAAATGAAATACAACTCATTGAGTTAATCATGGATTCCAAAGAAGAAAAAACATGGATGGGATCACAGATCTGTTGGGATAAACAATTCCTTTAGAAATATTGGGTTTGTCTTAACAAAACACATTGGTTAAGGGATTATAAGGAAATTGGGATCACTTTATTCATGATTATTACTAAGAGGTATTGGTTGGGGTTGTTGGAAATAATTTTCTTTTCCCCTTTTTATAGTAGTTGTACATAATGTTTCAAACCATTTTTGTTTTTTGGACATGATTTTTCAAACTAATGATAAGGATGTTGTGCGTTACATTAAAAATAATTCATTGGAATTTTCAATCCTAGCACTCTATATCCCCTATTTAGATGCTTAATCTAGTGCAGAAATTTAAGAAAGAAACTCTTATATTATGGTTATTATTATATTTTGATTCCTTGGTCTTACACCTCATATCCTCCAAAGTGTAGTATACCTATACAAATATATGTTTTCTTCCTTTCTATATTAGATACATAAGAAAAATACCTACTTATCGTCACATGTAATTCCCCCTTTTTCTCATTTATTTTTTGAATAAAATATAGTGTTATGGACTTTGTCTAGAAGAAAACCATCTTTAAAAAAATATACATGAAGCAATTTTCAAAGACATTCTTTCTAAATCCCACGTAGGTATGGTTGGCTAGGTGTCATTAAGGAATCAGAGACTAAATTGTTTACATTATATATTCATTGAATTGTTGTTTTAAATGTGAATTGTTTCTTAATTTTATATTCACAGAATACATTTCATTATAATTTGATAGTGGCGGCCTACTAAGCTTATCAGATACCTTTATTAGGCCACCGATTTTACCAAGACATACCTCATGGTTTTAGGATCATGGTTCTGGATTATGATATGTTTTTTACACTTGGATATGTGTAATATTCTGATCTAGTTCTCATGATGAACTTTTTGATAGCATTTGGGATTTATTTACATTATAATAAATGTATTTTATTCACGAATCCATGTATTTCTATTTTTATTTTGGTATTTCGATGAAATCATTATGTACAAGATATTATTTATGGATTTAGTTTTTTATTGTTATTGTTATGATTTATTTTCATATAAATTAATTTATAATGCTTATTTTTTTGATTTATTTATTTTGTATCACTGTGCCACTTTGATCAGGAGGGTATAGTCTCCCCATTGTTCCATCAATGGGCACTGTTGGTTCGCTACATCCTATGTATGGGGAGGCACTATTTAGGCTATGTGGTGACTGATCCATCTACTATTAATTGAGTGATCAAAGTTAGGTTATTATAGCCATAACGTCAAATTAATTAATATATAAGTTGGTAATAGACATGGTATGGAATCCCACCTTTTTATTACATAACTTTTCATTACATTTTACAAACAGAGGATCTTTAAAGTCTAGTTTCTTGAAAATCAGGAACGAAAACATGAATACAACATCAAATATTCTAATAATACAATTTTAAGGCTTCATCATAAGTTCTTACTAAGTACAATTACTACATCTCATATCCTGGAGACGTACATCAAAGTAAAGGGTGATAAAAAGGCTCAGTAAGGAAAACAAGTGAAACAATTGATATGTGATCTTGAGCAATATTAATAAGAACATGATAAAATTAATAGAGGCATGAGAAATGGAAGAATTGGAATATCATAAAAATATAACTTGAATCATAACATGAATATGTGGCTACAACATTTCATTTAGACATTCTTGAACATATCACCAAGGTTTAACCCTGAGGTGTCATAAAAAATTACCAAGGTTATTCACCAAGGTATCGTGAAACTTGTCATCTCTAGAGATTAATTCTTTACACAATGCATTGGAGCACTATCCGGGAACACAATTAATAGGTATTTACTTTCATATGATCCACATAGAACATAATCAATCTTTTCATAAATAACCCATAGCGAATAAAAGAAATGGGTTTCATTTCAAAATTGTGACATTTTAAAAGTTCTTAAAAATAAGATCATTATATGATTTATAACCCATGGAGATGGAGTGAGGGTTATATTTATGTCAAATACAGAATCAAATATATCATATTTATATATTTATGATCATTCATATAAACAAAATAAGTCTGAGTATTCACACAAATAAAACAATAGAATTTCTTGAGAGAAAGAGATAGAAATTTTGAGAAGAAATTTCTACAGCATAACAACTATATAACATGGTTTTAGAAAAAATTGAAAAGAGGGGGAACAAGGGTCAACCAATCATAAATATTTCATAATAAAGTATAAATTCATAATAATATGGAGATAATAAAATATTATGAAAATTTTAATGACATACCACATGAAAAGGAAACGTGAAAGAAAAGAGAACATGTGATTGCTTTTACGAAAAATTCAGCAGCCTAACGGCGTCACTTAAAATTTTAGAAAACAAATTCATGATTGGGGAATGGGTCTCTCATCAATTAGAAATGAAATGTACAGTAATGAGAACATATAAGAATATTCCCTGAAGAAAAAGAGATGGAAACTAGAAGACACAACATAAGGAAGCCATGACTTAAAAAGTGGAAGGTGAAAGGATCCCTTACCTTGAAGTGTAACAATGAATGCATGAAGGTAGGGACCTTGGGAGGCTTGGAGGAACCTTGGAAGGAATATTTGGGAGGTAAAGAGACCTTAAAATTGTTTAGGATGATTTTTGGAGTGAAATGAATGATGGAAATGTCTTGATATTTATAAGAAAAGTGAGTGAATAAATTATTAATTTCCAAGGGACACCTCATCGGTGGTATTTGAAAAACCATGGGCTTTACCATGGTTTTTTGCCATGGTATTGGGCACTTGGGACACCTAATATCATATCACACTATTAATAAGTCTACAAAAAAGATTACATCATTATTACATCATTAATGATGTCATTAAACACCTGAAACTCAAAACAACTATTTTAATATTCAACGAAAATTCAAATGTTTTAGAAAAATCCCAAATATTCATCTTAACCTAACATCGACACTATAAGTTAAAAAATGAGCACCATTTTATGAAAATAATTTTCTAAATAATTTTATTTTAATTTTTAAATAAAATCATTATTTATTCCAAAAATAAAACGTTAAAACAATAACTCATTTTGTAACACCTAGAAAGAGTAATCAAGGTCCCATAAAGTTTTCATATAACTATATGACAAAAAAGTAACAATTTATGATTAAATTTTATGAAAATACTTTTCCATTTTAAATTATTAAAATAATTATAAAATTGAAAATAAAATATATATGACATAAAACAAATACAAAAACTTAAACTATGATAACTTTTTCAATTTTAAGATATCTAAAATGTATTTATACGTTCATGGGTGAAGTTTCTTTTTTTTTGTGTGACAAATTACTATTTATTAATATTCATTTCTATTCATATGGGTATGCTACTATTCCTACTTTACTATTCTCTAAAAACCAAGTTGTTCTTATTAGACTCTAAATTTCTTACTAAACATAACTGTAGAAGACCATTTCATGAAAATAAGTTGACATTATTAATTATTTAATGAATACAAGAATAGTTTAAAATTAATTTTTTCCCTAAATTCATCAACAATACACATCTTATATTTATCCAAATATTTGAAATTCAAAAACATTTCCATAAGAAGAAATAAAAAAATTTCATATAAAAAGATTACACAAAGAAGCTAAGGTCTCGTTACATAGACCCTTATAACACCAGGATAGGACCTATGTGTAAGGTCTGTTATGGTGATAGAATCTAGGGGTGGCTCAGAAAATGTTTCCCGAGTGGTGATTTGTATCAGCTTGAACTTCTCCCTTAGGCGATTCTGTTCTAGCATCATACGTTGAAGTTCATATTGTGCTTGGTCCAGAGCAAAGTCCAGTGATGCTACCTCTTTTCCAAGATCTAACAGATGGGCTTCATATGGATCAAGTCTACTAGAAGAGGCCATTCAATCTTCTTTCTGTATTAATTAACCAAGATAACCATATTTATAAAGACACAACATTTAAGATTATAGTTTCCAATGGTCATATTGACCAACGATCATATAATAGTAGAAACCCAACGGTTTCATTTTAATTATACCCACTTCATTAATTAAATAATATAGTTTTGTTGAGTATAAAGTAAAATAACACACAAAATTAGAAAACAAATATAATTAAGAAGTTCAATTCGTTACATTCTTACCACCTTAAGAGATTTCGTCCCTGATGTTTTTAACTTATACCCTATGAAGAGAAAAGGTGTGGGTACTTGTACCTCATAGACTCCCCTGGTTCTCACGTGGCTTCTTCATATTTGTGGTTCCTCCACAAAACCTTAACAAGGTGGGTAGTCATGTTGCGTAAAACCTTGTCTCTACGATCCAAGATCTCCACCAGCTACTCCTCATAAGAGAGTCCATGTTCCAGTTGTACTACCTCTGGATTTAGTACATTTGAAGGGTCAGGTATGTAATTCTTCAAGAGGGATACGTGGAAGACATCATGAACTTGTGCTATATTTAGAGGAAGTGAAAGAAGATAGTACAATTCTCCCACACGATCAAGGATCTCATAGGTGCCAATGTACCTAGGGCTGAGCTTCCCTTTCTTCAAAAACCTCATGACTCTCTTCCAAGGTGACATCCATAGAAAGTCTTTTTCACCAACATCAAACTTCAAGTCCCTTTGCTGGTTGTCAGTATAGAAATTTTTTCAACTCTGAGTTTCCTTAATGTGTTGCTGGATGACATGTTCCTTTTTTGTCATCTCTTGCATAAGATCAGGCACACGAATCATTCTCTCACCAGATTCATCCCAAAAAGTATGAGTTCTACATCGCATCCCATATAGAGCTTCATATGGAGCCATTTGAATGCTCGAGTGGATTCTTTTGTTATAAGATAACTCAAATAAAGAGAGATGTTAATCTCATCCACCTTTAAATTTCATTGATCCCGTTCGTAGCATGTCCTCAATTGTTTGAATAGACCCATCAGATTTCCCATCAGTTTGGGGGTGATATGCTGTACTAAAATTCAATTTAGTGCTCAGAGTTTGTTGAGGGATTCTCTTGAATTTTGATGTGAACCTTGGATCACGATCAGATAAGATAGCAATTGTAACTCCATGCAACCCTACCACTTCCTTCATGTAAATCCTGGCTGGTTGATCAAGAGGGAAATCTTCCTAAATGGAGATAAAATGGGTAGTCTTGGTGAGACGATCCCCAATAACCCATATCGCTTTATTTCCATTGGAAGTTCTCAGGAGACCGGTGATAAAATCCATAGTGATATTGTCCCATTTCAATTCTGGTATGGGTAGCGGTTGTAATACCCCTTTAGGAATATGTCACTCTTCCTTCACTTGCTGACATACCAGGCACCTTGATGTGTAGTCAGCAATCTCCCTTTTCATATTATTCCACCGATAATGATCACGAAGGTCCCTATACATTTTCATGCTACCAGGATGTATAGAGAAAGTAGAGCTATGAGATTCATCAATCAAATCGGTCTTTATTTCTAGAATACATGGAACACATAGTCTTGTATGAAATATTAGTACACCATCTTGATCAATATTGAACTCAGGAAACTTTCCATCCTTCACAGACTCAATATACTTCTATAAAAAGGATCATCTTTCTGCTATTTTTTGATCTTCTCTAGTAGTGACTGTTGAGAAATCATTTGGTTTAGGGTTGATGATTTCCTTTCCCTTATAATTCCCATGTCCAGCTTTACTAGGTCATTGATCAAAGGATCTCTTTGAATCATCATCAGGGATAGAATAACTGGGTCTATCCTGCTTAATGTATCTGTGACTTTGTTTAATCATCTGGGATGCTAATGAATTGAACAAACACAGTCTTTAAAGAGTTCCAACCATCTCCTTTGTCTCATGTTCAATTAATTTTGTGTGAAAAAATACATCAAACTATGATGGTCTGTGTATATATCACATTTCTCCCCATAAAGATAATGCCTCTATATCTTCAGATCAAAAACAACTGCAGCCAACTCCAGATCATGCGTAGGATAGTTCTGCTCATGAGTCTTCAATTGTCGAGATGCATAAGTAATGACCGTGTCATTTTTCATGGGGACTCACCCAATCCCTTTTAATGATGCATCACTAAAAAGAAAGAATCCTTCTCCACTTGAGGGTAGAGTTAACACAGGTGAATTAATCAATCTCTTCATAGGCTCTTAGAAACATTCCTCAAACTCCTTTGTCTAGATGAACAAGACCCATTTTTGAGTTAACTTGTTTAATGGATTAGAAATTCTTGAAATGTTTTTCACAAACCACCTATAATATCCCTTTAATCCAAGGAAACTATGAATATCAGTTATTGTTGTAGGTTGAGGCCACTCCTCAAAAACTTCTATCTTTGTAGGGTCAACTGTGATTCCTTCATTAGTAACAATTTTCCCCCAGAAAGAAACTTGTTGTTACCAGAAATCACATTTACTTAACTTTCCTAAAAGTCTCTCCTTTCGTAGAGTTGGAAAAATAACACTTAGATGATCCTAATGCTCCTCACAAATTTTTTAATATAACATGATATCATCAATAAAAATTACCACAATGTTATCAAGGTAGTTCTTAAATACTCTATTCATCGAATCCCTAAAAATGGCAGGATTATTAGTCTGTCCGAAGGGCATAACAACAAACTCATAATGCCCATATCTTTATTGGAATGAAGTTTTTGGAATATCTTCTTTCTTCAAAATCAATTGTTGATAACCAGATTGAAGATCAATCTTAGAGAATAATTGAGCCCCATGAAGTTGGTCAAATAAGTCATCAATTCATGGAAGATGGTATTTTTTATTTAATGTGATCCAATTCAGTTCTCTATAATCAATGCATAGCCACATCGATCCATCCTTCTTTATAAAGAGAACAGGTCCTCCACAAGGATACACACTCAGTCGGTTAAACCCCTTCTCTGAAAGATCTTGGAGTTATTTCTTTAATTCCTCTAGCTCCACATTTTCCATCCTATGCGGGGTCTTTGATATCTGATGAGATCTAGGTATGAGTTAAATGTATAACTCTACCTCTCTTTCTGTGGGAGGTCCAGGAAAATTCTCATGAAATACGTCAACATATTCATAGACGATGGTTACATTTTCTATCCTCAAACTACCATTTCCTTTATCTACATCACCTGTCAATTCCATAAAAATGGATATAGGAGGTTCTTCATGAAAACTATCTAGTTGAGATATATCTCCTTGGAAGATAACATTATGTTTTCCATTCAAGACTATTGAGATTTCTTTACTTGTGCATTTGATCTTAGCATTATACTATGAGTGCCAGTCAATCCCTAGTATAATGTCAAATTAAAGCATGGGAATGACTACTTTTTTTTCAATTATATAGTGGTCACCAAATTAAATATTAGAGTTTCTAAACACTGATGATTCTTGGATAATCCCACCATGAGTCTTTATTGATAACTTTACTTTTAGAAAATAAGGGGTTGATTCTAAATTGCTTGCAAACATAGAAGAAATAAAGGAATGTGTAGAACCAGAATCAAACAAAGTACATTCTATCTCTGAGAGAACAACAAGAGTACCTCCTACCACATCATTTTTAGCATCAAATTCAGCTATCGTGATAAAAAAAGCACGGAATTTCTCCCTTAGCCTTTTCTGAGTCTGATGATGGATCCCCTCCACTGCCCTCAGATTTGGACAGTGATTGGAAAAGTGCCCAAGTTGTCCACACCTAAATAACTGGACATCAGGTTGGGCCTGCACCATCTTCCCCTTGTTGTTAGTGTTTGGAAGTTGAGGTTTCACCTCACTACCACAATTCCTCACAATATGGCCTTCTCTTACACACTTATAGCATTTCCCGCTCCTGAGAAGGTAGTTCCCCGAATACTTCTTCCCACATTTATTACATGAGGGACATTGCTCTTACTTTCAACGTCTTCACTGATCAAAGCTCGTCCTTAATCTTTCCTCCATTGATCTCTTTTTGTCATTGGATTTATGAGACAACTACATCCCACCAAACTCCAGTTTGACTTTCATCACACTTCGCAGGATCTCCTCATAGCTGTCGCAATCTCGGTTGGCTAGATTCTTCCACAGATGAGGTATTAGTCCACCAGTTAATCTATCAACCTTGCCATTTGGATCCATGACAAAGCTAGAGGTCTAATGTGAAAGCCTTGTGAAGTTCATCTCATATCTTCCCACAGATTCATTCTCCTTCTGCTTCAGCTCGAGAAACTCCTCCATTCTTGTTCTCATAGAATGAGGGAAATAATTACAGAAAAAGATCCCTCTGAACTCTTCCCACACTATAGCTTCAACTTCCACTATTTTCTTTGTGTTTTTTAATCAGATCCCACCACTGATCACCTTCTCCTTCTAAGAGATAGTCATCCAGGGTGACCTTCCCTTGCTCTGAGCTGTGGAGCACATAAAAGATCTTCTCGATAAAGCTAATCCACTGCTTAATAGTCAATGGGTCATTCGATCCACTAAATGTTGGTGGTCGTTGATGCATAAAGGAAGCAACAGAATGATGTTCCCTTTGTGGTGAGATTGGACTTTATGCTTGATTCATGTTATTTCCCTTATCTTGAGTTAGTTGGTTCATCATTCGCATGAATGTTTACATTCCGGCTTCCATCAGAGGGCCATCAACGCATGGTCCATTGCAGTCACTATTTGCACGGTTCCTCCTATTTCCTGCCATTTCTAAAATAATAAAACCTTAATGAGAAACTTATTTAATTTACAAATATTTTAACCATAAAGTATTTATGTCTTAAAACATTGTTAAACAGTTAAATTTATCTATAAATCCTTCATAATGATTCATAAAAATATTATGATTAACCAAACATTTCCCCTAGGAGTGTCATAACCAAGAGTGCAGCAAGGCCTGTTGTCGTGTACCAGGATACCCCGAGTGAAGCCCAAAACTTCTTGTCAGAGTTTTCATTCCTAGGTACCTATGTGCCAGAGACGCCTCTACCTACTCGTATCTAGATAGGGATGTATTTTCTTGATAAACCACTTACTTAATACTCACCAAAATACATGGAAGCTTTCCTATAATTAATATTTTCTATAGGATTACTCCAATGTTTTTCATAGCCTAATTTCCATAAATAACTAAACTATCCATTGATACCAACTATGACATCCTGCCTTTTTATTATATAATTTTTCATTTTATTTAACAAACAGAGGATCTTTAAAGTCTAGTGTCTAGGAAATCAGGAACAAGAAACATGAATACAACATAAAAAAACATTCTAATCCACTTGTAAGGCTTTGTCATAACTTATTTCTAAGTAAAATTATTTCATCTCATATCTTGGAGACATACATCAAAGGAAAGGGTGAGCAAAAGGCCCAGTAAGGAAAACAAGTGAAATAGATGACATGTGATCTTGAGCATATAGTAATAAGAACATGATAAACGTCATAAAGGCATGAGCAATGGAATAATAGGAATATCATAATAAAAAAAACATGTATATGTGGCTACAACATTTCAATTATACATTCATGAACATATCACCAAGGTTTAACCTTAATGTGTTATAAACAATTACCAAGGTTATTCACCAAGCTATCGTGAAGCATGCCATCTCTAAAGATTAAATATTTACCCAATGAATTGGAGTGATACTAGGGTGCACCCTTAATATATCTTGACATTCATGTGATATACATAGAACATAATCAAACATTTCCTAAATAACCCAAAGAGAATAAAATAAATGGGTTTCATTTCAAAATCATGGCATTTTAAATGTTCTTAAAAATAAGATCATTATATCATTTATAACCCATTGAAAGGGAGTGAGGGTTATATGTATGTCAAATACAGAATAAAATATTTCATCTTTATATATCTATGAATATCCATTGAAACGAAATAGGTCTGGGTATTCACATAAATAAAATAAGATAATTTCTTGAGAGAAAGAGATAGAAATTTTGAGACGAAATTTCTACAGCATAACAGATATATAACATGGTTTTAGAAAACGTTGAAAAGAGAGGGAACAAGGGTCACACAATAATAAATAATTTAGAATAAAGTTTAAATTTATAATAACATAAAGTTAATAAAATGATATGAAGATTTGAATGACATACCACATCAAAATGAATCATTAAAGGAAAAAGAAAATGTGATTCCATTTACAAAATATTCAGCAGCCTAATGACATCACTTAAAAATTTATAAAACAAATTGATGAGATAATAATGGGACTCTTATCAATTATACTTGAAATGGATAGTAATGAGAAATTATAAGAACATACCCTCAACAAAAAGAGATGAAAACTAGAATACACAACATAAGGAAGTCATGACTTAAAAAGAGGAGGGTGAAAGGATCCCTTACCTTGAAGTGTAACTTCGAAAGCATAAAGGTAGGGACCTTGGGAGGTTTGAGGGAACCTTGGGAGGACTCTTTGGGAGGTAAGGAGACCATAAATTTGTTGAGGATAATTTTTGGAATGAAGTTAATGAGGGAAATGGCTTGGTATTTACAGGAAAAGTGAGTGAATAAATTATTAATTTCTAAGGGACACCTCATCGGTGGTATTTGAAAAACCATGGGATTGACCATGGTATTGGCCACTTGGGAAAACTCATAGAATATCACACTATTAATTAGTCTAACAGAAATATTACATCTTTATTACATCATTAATGATGTCATTAAACACCCGAAACTCAAAACTACATTTTTACTATTCACCGAAAATTCAACAGTTTCATAAAAATCCCAAAAATTCGTCTTAACTTAAAATTGATGCTATGAATTTAAAAAGGAACTCCATTTTAGGAAAATAATTTTCTAAATATTTTTAATTTAATTTTAAAATAAAATAATTCTTTATTCCAAAAATACAACATTAAAACTATAACTCATTTTGTAACACCTTAAAAGAGTAATTAGGGTCCCATAAAATTATCGTATAACTATAAAAAAAAGTAACAATTTATGACTAAATTTTATGAAAATAATTTTCCATTTTAAATTACTAATTTAATTATAAAATTGAAAATAAAATATTTATGACATATGAAAAAAACCAAAACTTAAACTATGGTTGTTTTGTCACATTTAAGATGTCTAAAATGTATTTATACATTCATGGGTGAAGTTTTTTTGTGTCAAATTACTATTCATTACTATTCATTACTATTCATTACTATTCTTATGGATATGTTACTATTCCAACTTTAATATTTACTAAAAACCATATTTTTCTTATTAGACTCTAAATTTTGTATTGAACACAGCTATAGAAGACCATTTCTTGGAAATCATTTCACATTATTAATTATTGAATGAATACAATAATTGTTTAAAATCCACCGTTTTTTCCTAAATTCATCAATAACACACATCCTATATTTATCTGTATATTTGAAATTCACAAACTTTTCCATTAGAATAACTAACAATTTTATTCATATAAAAGGATTACATAAAGTAGCTAAGGTCCCATTATATAGCCCCTTATAACACCAGCGTAGGACCTAAGTGTAAGGTGTGCTATGGTGATAGAATATTGGGGTGGCTCAGAAAACATTTCCTGAGTGGTGATTTCTATCATCTTGAACTTCTCCCTTAGGAAATTTTGTTCAAGCTTCATACGTTGAAGTTCAGCTTGGGCTTAGTCCCGAGCAAAGCCCAGTGATGCTACCTCCTTCACAAGCTCTGACAGATGGGCTTCATGTGACTCAATTCTATTGGATGAGTCCATTCGATCTTCTTTCTGTATTAATTACCCAAGATAATCGTATTTATAAAAACACAATGTTTAAGATTATAGTTTCCAATGGTCATATTGACCAATGATCATATAACAGTCGAAAACCAACAATCTTTTTTTTAATTATACCCACTTTATTAATTAAAGGAAACAATTTTGTTTTATATAAAATAAAATAACACAAAAAATTAGGAAACAAATATAAAAAAAAATTTGGGTCGTTACATTTGGGTACGGTTTGGTCAGGCCAGATGGATCAAAGTAGTTTAATTAAAATAAAGGAGGGGTGTCCTTTTATATGGTGGGGATAAGACACACTTGAAATTTCATAAATGTTTTAAATATAATAATTTCATACTAAATAAAAAAACTGATAAATGGACAAGTATTTGAAGGTGGGATATTATGAGGTTTAAATATGAAAATACAATACTATTTAGACTTGTTTAATTAAAACATACAATTATCACTTTTTTGACTCTCAGAAAACATGTTTTATCCTTAACCGCCAAAATTAATTTTCACTTTTATACAATTCATTATGACAAAAAATTATGTTATAATTATTATATAATAATAATAATTATGATTTATAATATGAAATCCATTTTATAAAATTCAATTAAAATAAGTGGTTGAATTTTTTATAAAATTAAACACATAAAAATTTATAAAATGTGGTTTTCATGGTAAAAAGTTTTCTCAAGTACAAAATGTTTGTATACTGAAATCCTACTTTAATTCAATCATAATGACTATAATTGGATTATTAATAATATAATTGAAATAAATTTATATTGAACTCAATATATAAAAATAAACTTGTAAAATTCTTGAAAGGAAATGACAGTTTTTAATAAAAACTATGTTTATTTCACTATTCATTAAAAATTCATTCTTTTCAGAAAATTATCAAATTTTTAATCTAAGATAAATATGACATGATATTTTCAAAAATGAATTTAATTTTTTAAAATAAATTAACATAAGTTTAAAAAAATAACTACAATATTTTCTCACATAAATATAATGAAAAAAATTTTAGAAAAAAAATGTATTGTTAAATCATATAGTGACATTACTAAAGATATAGTTCTTATTTATCTATATAATTTTTTAATATAAAACCATTATAAATAATTTTATAAATATAGTTATTCCAATTGATTATTCCAATTTACTAACTATGTTATGAAAATATAATATATTATGGTTCATTGAGTTTTGGGTTTGCATGTATCATATGCTATCAGAGAATTAAAATTTATTTGAAGATAGATATATCATAAAATATATATGTATAACTAAATTATTGGGGAATAACTCCATGAATTTATACCACAATACTCATTTTTACACTAACCATCATCCTTTTATGCCTTTAAGTAACCATCAATGTCCCATAACTCATTGTACTACCTTCCCTTCACCTGAACCTGCTTATGCCTATGATCCCCACACCTCCTTACACACAGAACTACAATTTTCTAATATCCCTAATATCAAAACTCCTTATACGGACCAACCCAATTCTCTTTCCTATATCACAACCACTATCCATTTTTAATGTTTTTATATCATTTTCAACAAAAAAGAGGAATACATTCGGGGGGGGGGGGGTATATATAGAGGAGAAGGGAGATAAGAGAGAGAATCGTGGGAGGATAATTTGAAGCCTAGTTATCATTGATCCATCATTGAAATCACAAAATCATGTAGAATAAGTAATGATATAATCTACCCTATTCTAATATTCGATCTCTAGTTGTCAAGTGTGGGTTCGCTAACAAATAATTCATAATTGAGTAGTTCAAAATTCATAAAAACAATAAATAAAAATATTAGCAAGAACGTTATTACTGAATAAATAATTTAGAATAAAAATTCAATAATTAATATTAATAATAGGGAAAATATATCAAATTACAATCCCTATTAAATCCATAAATCCAATAGATAATCCATTCATATTTTTATATAATCAAGTTATGAACTAATATGAAATTTATAATTCAATTTCATATTTTAGTCACCACAGAGATAAATATATTACATATGAGATAATAGAGAGGAAGCTACATGTGAGATAGAATATAGACAAAAATGTTCTACCATTGTAGTAGATTGATCACTAATGAATAACACATCTATTTTAAGTTTCATCGATGATTCCAATAATGAATACCAATAAAATATCTCATACTTGGATCTCATTAATTAAATCCATCCCCAAGATCTCTCTCCCTAAATATTTTTTACTCCCTCCCACTCTAGATTTTTGTTTCGAACCATATAGGGATGTGGAATTAATTAATATATATATATATATAAAGAACAAATTTTTCTGTATGAAATAAAATAACTAAAAAAATTATGTTTTTATTCTTGGACTTGTGATGTAATAAACCAAGAATTATTGATTCAAACTAAAATTATACAATCCCTTGGGTAAAACCACATTTCCAAAACCAACCATAGTGTTAGTTTTCCTATTTTATGCTCTATTTAAGATATATAGTCGTTTCATCAGAAAATGCATTTTTGGGATAAAAATAAAATTTTTATATTAATAATTTATTTTAAAGGACACTTAATTCTCAAAATTACTTGAAATAAATGTATTGTGGGGCGAAAACCCCTCCCTTGAGTCAAATAAACAATAAAATAATTTTTATGTGCTCATATGAATCTGTTGATGTTTTCGGATTGAGTTCATGTATTCTTTTATGTTTCTACATGAATTGAGAAAATATTTTTTAAGGGGATAAATATTTCTACTATATTTTTATCCATTAAGGAAATATATTAACATATAGAGGTAAATTTATTTCTATAAATACAACTATCATTAGAAAGGATTCTGACATATTTCATGTGTGCGTGCTTTAGATGTATTATCATTAATTTCAAATGTGACTGGTTTTTGGGACATTGATATTAAGAAAGATATTTATTTTTTGAAGTATATGATATAAATTAATGTTAATTGATATAAAGGGCTTCATGTATTGATTATTAACTTATCTAGAGTTATTTATAAATAGGGTGGAGTAATGGAATGAACTTTGGAAATATATTCATAGTTGCATTTACAATACCCCAAATATTTGGAAGTAGATCTTATTGTATTTCAATATTGAACTCTGGTGTAATGATTATAGTGGAATGATGAGAATGATTATGATATTATTTCCTATTTATGAATATGGTTAGAAAGACTCACAAATGAAATTTTTTTAAATTGATTAGAAATAAAGTGAACATAAAATTTGATGTTTGGGATGCTTTTCAAGGAAGTTTTTTTAATATGAATGGTATAATGGAAATATTTATGGTCTTAAAATAATAGTTTTATCATTCTATTGGATTTAGGACATTATGTTTATGTTTGGACTGATTTTTGGTTATTTTATGAGGTAGTTTTATTTTTTTTCAAAAAAAAAGTTAGAGTATATTTATTAAACTATTTATTTATGTAATTCATTATTATGTTTAATTTTTTTAAACTATTTATAATTGTTTCATAGTTTATTTTATTAAATTATTAGAGGAATTATTTTTGGAATATTTCATTATAAACATTTTATAACTCATGGTATAGTTAACATCCTTATTTTGGGATTTGAAATTGATAGTAAGAGTTGAAAAATTTGGATAGTTATAAAATTATTTGATGATGATAATTAGAATATTGGATACCATTTTTACCTTTCTGGACAATAATATAATTTCTACCATTTCCTCTATATCCTCTATAGAAATATTTCTAAATCCATGTGGAGTGAAAAATTGGATAAAGAGGTTGGTGTTGTATAGATGATAAATGAATATTCCATAGTGATTAAGGATATATGATCATCATGAAATTAAGATAATTGATTTGGAATTATAGTCAATTTAATAATCCCTTTGAATATATGACTAGTTTTTTTATGATGAGTAGATAATTAATAGAAATCTAAAATTATTTGAAAAACTCCACACATTCAAAATTTATTTATGTTTATTGAGAAAGTTAATATCAATCCTTAAAATGATTTGTGACATCATTGTGGATTGGTGTTGTAGAGTTTGGAGATGTTTAGGGGTCATTTGATGAATACGTGTATAAAGAACCAAAATTACACTTTAAATTAATCCATTATGTTATAATGAATATTATTCATGAATGGATGTTGGAAAAGTAAAGTCACAAAAGAAATATGACCAAAACTTGGTTATTAAGTACCCAACTATTTGAGGACAAAAACTGGCATTGATAATGAATATGAAATGTTCATTACATAACTGCTATGTATGTTTAATTTCATGTTCAGTATATAAATGGTGATACCATAATGTTATTTTTTCGCCAATAATAGTCTGTTTGTTATATAATAGGGGGACTAGTGAAGTATTGTTCTATCAATATTTGGGGAATGTTATGTTTTTTAAATTGAATGGAGATATATATTAAAAAGGGGATCGAATTATAAAAGAAATAAATCCAGTTTTCTAGAACCAATATTTTAGGAGGGATAACAGTTTTCACCATGACACCATTGGTTATATAGTGATAATGGTGATCATGTTATTTTAAACAATTTTGAATTTATTATGTTTTAGGGGATATCATGGGACATGGAAATGGCTTAATATTTAAACATGTGGAATCTGTAATAATTGGATTTTTGTGATGGAGGCTCGCGGGAAGGCGACGCTCTCAGGTGATAGGCGTAACCCTAAATTTGTCGATCAAGGGCTCCAAGATGAGCGTTCCTTCGCAGAAGTGGTATCGGGTAGAATCCCTCGCACGGATTCGAAGGTCTCCGGATTTTTTACTCCAAAAACATACTGACACAGAGGTCTATCGGCGATTAGTTTCTCCAAAGATGAGGTAATCGAACTTGCTTCAGATCTTCGATTTGTTCTTGTTGGCCGATTTATCAAAAACCGACCTTCTCTGTTCTTCTTACGCAAAACACTTGAGAACATAGGTTTTACAAACTTCCAGATTGGACTTCTTAACTCTCTGAATGTTGTATTTCGGTTTTCCTCGGATAATGACTATTATCGATTTTGGATTCGCGGTTATTGGTCTTTTGGGGGGGCTTCAATGAAGGTCTTCAAGTGGTCTCCTGATTTTGAACTTGGTTCTGATCCCCCTATCGTTCCCCTTTTGATCGGTTTCCCAGGTCTGCCTCTGCATTTCTTTAAGTAGCGTGCTCTTACTGCCATTTCAAGTCTTTTTGGAACTCCGATTAGATTAGATTCTTCCACCTTGAATTTATCTCATCCCTCAGTTGCTAGAATCTGCACTGAGATAGATATATCTCAACCATTTCCTTCTAGATTTTGGCTTCAGAATGGTGATAAAGGCTATTCTCAAGAGGTGGTTTTTGAAAATGTTCCACCATATTGTAATTCCTGCTACAAAGTTGGTCATTCTATGGGAGAATGTGAGTCAAAAAATTCTGAACCACCTCAAACTCGCTATAAAGCAGTTTGGGTAGAAAAAGTCAATGCTAAAATTAACTTGAATCCTACTAAATCAAACCCTGTTGATGTTACTGAGACTCCTATTGCCAATGATGTCCCCGGGAATTCTAATGTGCGTCTAGAACATTGTGATTCATGGCGGGATCATGAAGGCTCTTCTCTGGATATGGGTGAGAAGGGGATTTCAACCTCTGTGGTGAATGCAAATGTACCTCATAACCCCACACCCCCAATTGACAATAGGACGATAGTGAAAATACAAGTAAGCACTCAGGAAGATGAGGAAAAGGATAGGTGTGATGCTTCTGAAGATGGTCTCTCACAAAGCACTGAAGAAGATAAATCTACTGATATTGAGGAGAAATACTTAAGGGACATGGCCCGGAAAGGTAAAAAAACAATAGTAGATGAAGATGGGTTTGTCACACCCAATCCAAAAAAACAACAAAATGTAGGGATTTTTCCCATGTGGAGAAAACTATTGTCACTCGTTATTTGGACATTACTAGACATAATTTTTATGCCCCTATCGAAAATCATCATGTAGAGAAGGAGAAACAAGTTGAAAGGGATGATAATCACACTATACCAACTTGTGAATCTCCTGATTCTTCAAAGGGACTCAGTGATGAAATCCTATATAACTCTTTTAAGAAAGGAGAGATCACTAAGAGCGCCTATTTGGCTGCAAAGCAGGAAATTTTCAATGAAAGAATCAGGAAAGATTTCTTAAACTGATTATGTTTTGGATTTCTTTGTCATGCTGCCTATTGTGCTTCTGGATTTTATGAGAAAGCATGCAACCGGGCTGCATTGTCTGTTGGTTTTCTTTCTTCACTTGATGTCTGATTTTCTCTTTGGATCAAAATGGAGCTTGTTTTTCTGATTCAATGTTTATTGAGGATCTTGTCCCCCCTTTTTAAAGTAACAGTTTGAGATTCAGATTATTGTCCCATTTTGGTGGAGGTTGTTCTAGCCTTATTCTTCTTTGAGCTGGTTCTTACTTCTACTTGGTCATAGTATTTTGATTTGACTGTCTTTTAGAGTCCCCTTTTTTCTGGTTGTTTCTACTCTGTTATGACATGGGATGGAGAATCCCTCTCTCTGATCTGAACAACTCTTGTACTATTGGTTGTTGCAACATCAGTTCTTTTGGAGGCTGCTAGGATTTCTGGCTTTGACTTTCTTACTAGCCTGATTTTTTCAGATAAAAGTGATTCTTTAGATGTTGCTAGTTCTGCATGCTCTTTCTGTTAAGCAGACTGTTTGGGATTCTTGTGACACCATGTTGGGCTTTCTTTCCAGTTTTTCACTCTGGTTTCTGGTCTGTTCGAGTTATGCTCTGTTCTCTGGATCTGTTTGTTTCAAGAACGCAGGGTGTGCTGTATATGCTGGATCTTTTGGTCTATTCCAAGATGTTATACTATCAAACCTTTGCATTTTCTCTGTTCTGCTTTTTTCACTGCTGGATTTCTGGATTAGATTCTCTGGATTTGCATGTTCCTAGAAGATTGAAGTTTTGATGCATGTTCTTATCTGCTATGGAGTCATCGTTTGTTGTTATGGTTTCTGGAGCTTCACATGAGCAGCAAGATGAGTCATTGGGGTGATGGATGGCATGCACAGACATCCTGGCAGATTTGGGGAAAGGTATCTGATCCTCCACAGGATGTTCTTACTGAACCTTCAATGGAAAAGCCCTCTAAACTTCCTCAAGACCTTCCCCAGACAGATGATCCAGATATATCTTTATAATACCTTTCAAAGCACCTCATAGAGGATGAAATTAAGGAATGGAATGTTCATATGGATTGGCAATAGAAGTTGGCCCACCATAAACTTCAACAAGGTTTCATTACTGCTGAGCTGTATCTCAATGTTAAACATTTTATTTTTAAACAGAGAATAAAGATGTCTATGAAGTCTCCATAAGTTGATCAAGATATGCTTAGTTGGAGGCTATTTCGTTTCTACTTGGAGCCTTTATGGATGGATCTGATTTTTTCTACTCGGTTTTCCTACATTGATTGGAGTGAAAGAAGACGGGTTTTATTACTACACTATATTCTCACCTGGGGTTGTCTTTTTCTCTATTGGAAAACTCTTTCAGAATTGTTTTTTCTCAGTTTACACAGTGCATTGTGGTGGGGTTTTTGTACAGATTCTTTACTTTCTGAGTTTGGATGAAAGAGCAGTTTGGATCCTTTATGGTTCGGCTCTACTAGCCGATTGTTTTTCATTTTTACAAACCTCTAATATATCTTGAAGGGTTTCAATTTTACTCTGGTTTTTTCTGCTGCTATCTGATTGGGGTGTCTTTCTGGTAGTTTTTAAATTTACTGAGTGTTTAGAATCAATGTTTTGATGTTCATCAGAATAGATCATTGCGCTGCATATATTCCAGATCTCTGATCTTCCGGTTTTTGTGCATTCTCTCTATTTCCCCTGAGTAGCATGGTGTTTCTGTTATATTGGACAGAAGGGGATTTCTCCTGAAGTATAAAAGATGAATTGGGATTTGACTGTTTTTCTGCTTGGGGATTTCTATAATGGATTAGTTCCTTGTTGCAGTGATTTTCAGCTATCATGATGGATAATCCTCTTGAGATTTCAGATTTGAAGTTTGTGAAGAATGAGTTTGGACTCACTTGGAGGTCGTTTCTTACTCTTTTATGGTCACCTCATTATGGAGGGCTTCATTTTCTGGTTTTGGTCTTATTTTGAGTCTTTTTCATGTACCTCTAATAATCCTATGTTGGTGTAAGCTATTTGCACCTCGAGTTTGTAACGTACCCTTTTGATTTTAATAAATTCTTTCGGGGGGCATGAATTGGGAAACCAATTCATGTCACCAATTTCTTCTAAAAAAAATGGGACATGGAAATTGATTATTTGAATTCGATTTTGAGTTGGACAATAATTTTGATTTAACATGAGATTAAAGAACAATAGATGAAATTAATTATTGGAAAATAGACATTCTCATACAAATTATAGAGATATATTCTCTCAAAAAGGGAAAAACATATAATGTTTTTTGCAGAGAGGATAGGAGCATAAATTATAGAATTACTAGTTCTAAAAGGATAAATTAAAGTGCATTCCTCAATACCATTCTTGGAAGATTATCAAATCCATCTTGTCGATGAAGAAAGATAATTTTTCTACACCTACCATAGATTAAAACCTCATTCTAGATTCTTTTATTATCAATGTTTTGTCTTAGAGTAAGAGTTAACTATTATTGATTGAAGAGTGTAGTAAGTTATCAGATCATTATGATGGATGCAAACCTAGAGGGGTAGTAATTCCCCTAATAAATTTTATAAACATGTATTTTTTTTATAATTACTTTTTTCACCAACACATTAGCGAGCTTATTCTCCTTGAAAAAATATCAATGTAATATAACCATGTAAATATATTATGTATCTATTTTTTGATTTAATACATCTATATTTATACTGTGGAGGAGAGGATTTATTTTATTAACCATGTAATAAGATCATTGGGAACATTCAATGTAATTTAATATTTCATAATTCACTCCCCTAAATGGTATCTTTCTTGTGTAAGACCAACAAGTGATATCAAAATAGAACGATTTATATGAAAGAGTTTTCTATCTTGATGTCCATGAAAATGGTTGTTAATCACAAATATATTCTCATCTTATATGGAAATAAAAATATTATTTGGATGAATAATATGAAACATTACATTTAAACTCTTGGTATTGATGCATATTTGGATATAAAACAAGTAAATATGATCAAAATGGATATTCAATATTTATTTTAAGAAGATCATAATAAAATAAAAACCATTTCTAATGAAATAATCATGTTAATTGGTGATTTTATAAACACAATCTATATGAATCTGATGTTATGTAAATCTCTACATTCACTAAATTGTTTTCTGAAAATTGAATAAGGTGAATCAAATGTTTGTGAATATAAATTATAGGTTCTTTGGAATATGTATAAGAATTTGAATAGACACCTGAATGAATTTATTAATTCCTTATTTAGTCAGCTAGATGTGATTGTAGAGGTCATATACAAACACATAGAATTAAAATGGGAATGAAAAATATCTAAAAAATATTTTGGAGGATTTTGTTAATCATAGTAAAACTTATCAGATAAATTGGTTATGGGGCGTGATCATAAGGAAATTTTGATCATGGTGGATGTTAATCCACAAAATCTCACTCCTCAAAGAATGATTGATTTGGGTTAAACCACCAAAGGCCACTAGAGAAGTAAATTCATAATAGAATACACTAAAAAACTAGCATTATTGTTGTAAACATACGAGGGATGGATAAACATGTGTTTCATAGACAAGAGTTACTTAATAGAATAAGATAAATAATGATAAAAGTTTGGATTTGAGATACACATTATGTTTTCTATAGTGAACAAACCTGGATACATGGTTCTCAAAATTGAATCAACAACACACAGGTCTTGTGGAGTGATCTAATATCTATTAGTTACAAACTAGTTCCCATACATCAAATAAAAATGATTAGGAATTATTTTCCACACTTAATTATAAACCATCAATCAAACCTCCACCTAGAAGTTCAAAATAACTTATCCATAAGCCATGGAAGTACACAATCATAATAACTAGGTAAAACAACCATACAACCAAAAACACAATAATAACTCAAAACCATGAATAATTAGTACAATATCAAAGGATAAATAAGAGATATTTTAAAAAAGAAATTAACATAATTGATCCATATAAAAAACAATGGTTGTGAAAATAATTGGAAGTAACATTATGGGAATCAAATATTGTTGTATACATAAGGTATATTGAAAATAAATGAATAAAATTACCAAAATAGTATCCCAATACTAACCACCTTTGCGTTAAAGTGGTGTTATATAAGATTTTCATCTCTTCCAATATCCTTATAAAAGGATATCATAAAACTACTAACTCATAACCAATAATTACCTTTACATGTATTTGAAAAATAAGGTCAATATAAAACTTGAGGGTGTATGTAGGGTGTAATCATGACATGCCTATTAGTATTAGACCCTTTTACATTTTTAAATTATTTAAAAAAAAACTTAATATTGTCTGTTTGAACTACATATATTAATGTACCATATAATTATTTTAAGAATAATGAATAAAAGGTGTTATAATAAATAATGTTTTAACTAAATTGATAAATAGTTCTGATAAAGTGTTCTTATTGAAATTAAAACATTAATGCGACATATCTTTAATAATATTAGAATCATGAGAATATACCAATGGTATATCGTAGGTAAACATAATATATTTTTGCTAAAAAAAATTCTATAATCCATATCAAATCCATTTTCATTATAAAAATCTAACATAAACTTATATTTGTCTTTTTTTATGATAACATTCATAGCATCATATTAAACCAAAAGGAAAACCATGATGTAATAATAACAGTTTCATCATAAATTTATCCTTAGTCAGAGTCAAATCATAACTAGGAGGGAAAAATATTAGGAGATCATTCTTATAACCTAGATTGGTATTGGTTCTAGTAACATTCATATTACCTAAAGTATTTTTGCAATGATGTTTTATTTATTAAAGGTTCTATGATAACCAAATTCAGTGCATGAATTCACATACATTTCTCAAAATTTTGAATTTTCCAATAAAGAGATACAATGAAAATTGGTTCCATGTTTAAAATTTAATAACTAAATGAGAATTTTAATTCATAGATAAATAATTTATAGAAACCAATCAACACTAAAACCTTAAAATCATTAACATGAACCACATTAAGATAGTTTTTAAGATTATATTAAAAATTAATTATTAAAATTGTTCTATCTAATTCCATGAGAAACTAGGTTGTTCATTACATACAAAACCAGGCTGTGAATTTATCCAAAACCCTTATGGGAATCCAAATAATCAAATATATTCTTTAAAATTGGAATATTCTATTTTACTTATTATATTATAACCAAAAATAATTTAGCATACAATTAATTAAAATCACCAATAGTTTCCACTATATATATTTATTATTATATAGAACAATATTTGAATTAATAAAGCATTAATGGTTTATAGTGTAATGGGATTTATATTGGGAAAACTATTGTAAATCGATCAATCTAATCTTAAAGGACGTCTCACAAACAAAATATTATAGGATGAATCTATAAAATTTAATATGAATATCTAAATCCAAAACTCCCAATATGAATGTCATGAAAATTAGAAATCTAGGCCCGATAAACCATAAGAGAGGGAAACAAGAGATAAGAGAGGATTAAGATAATGCAGAAGTGATACTGGAATCAATTAATTGAAGAAAATATTGATATTTAATAATGAAATACCACGATTTAAGCTAAGAGTATAGGGGAGAAAGGGAGTTTTAATGACAGATTATAAATACAAAATTTTCTTCCATAGTCATCCTGACCATTCACATATGAGACCTCAATGGTCAGCTAGCATATTTAAAGGAATATAACCTCAGATCATGTAGCCTATGATATTTCTCAAAATTTATTATTTTCACCCAAAACATCAAAACTAAAAATAATATATACAAATTCATAAATAAAAATATCAAAATGTTATCATGGGTTTAATAGTTACCCATATTATATCTCTTTATAAAAAACTATTGACAGAAGAATTACTGATGTAAAAATACGTGATTCTATTTCTCCTTCATCCATGGTTCCATCTCCTATATTTCATGGTAATCAGAAATGTGATGACATATAACCTAAACTAATGTAATTTCATACCAATGTACTACTTTATTCTGAGAGCCAAGGATAAAGAATGGTTACTTAGTCATTGTGACATTAGGTTCAATCACTAATTATTCCCATTTCAAGTCAACATAAGGATATGGATAATAATTAATTAATTTAGATACACGTAATAAATTATGAATTTAGGTAGTTTTAATAGGAAATACCAAATGGTTTGGAATGATTATGATTTTCCCAGTGATTTAAAAATCTCCAACATATCTTGATATGAGCATCTGTTGTCTTCTGTACTTTGGGTAACCCAATTTTGGTGATATGTTCAATAATAACTAATATGAAACAATAAATTATAAATTTATATAATCAAAATCATAATAATATTTCTAGATATTATAATTGATAACTATACATTTGTAAATTAACAAAACCATCATTTTCATCTCTTTTTTTATTCTTACTCTAACCAAGGAAATTAAAACAAGAATATTCTACTAATTTTTCCACTAGAATGGATTACTATATAATTCTTAAAAGTGATCCATCATTGTTAAAGGGTGATATATATTATTATTTTAAAATTAAAATAATTATTCATGGAAATCCCATGATACATTAAAATACATCATGCACACATTTTGTATGTGCTCAAATATTGATATTTCCCTCTTTGTATTCCCATTCATTTGGGGATGAATATATGTGCTGAGATCCACTTGTGATAAAATAATCACTTGAAATAAATTTTATAAAGAGGGTTGAATGATGGATTTGACTAAAAATTATTTCACAAGAAACTTTGTGGAAATTCAATATCATATACACATAAATACATCCATGATATTAAAAACATATAGTATACTTAATTGGGAGAAAATGGGATTACATGGTAGTCCATCAATGAATACCCAAAAAAAATTATTAACATGTAAGTTATGTGATAATACAACTATGAAATCCATGGATAATGTATTTCACTTCCAAATTATAATTGTAAAAGGATGAAAATTCATCGAATGGAAAATGATTTTCTACCTTCACCCATTAGAAAATTATTTATAAAGAAAGATAATTGTTAGGTCCACTAGGCTGAATACCATGAGAGGGGGGGGGGGGTGAATCAGGGTATGAGAAATTAAAAATTAATGCCCGTTCTGATCTTGTTTCGCTGTTAAGAAAAACACTCTTCTCTCTCTTTCCTACTGCACAATATAAACAAAAAGTAAAGCAAGAACAAGACATAACAATTTTACTTGGTTCACCACTAAGGGCTACGTCCAAGGAGCATACGCCGACAGGTTGCCGGTCGTACCAAATTCCACTAATCTTCACTAGCTGTGGATTACAATGTTCGGGCTAGATCACTTCTATGCCCAGGATCACTGCCTTTACAATGTTTAGGGTCAGCTCACTGCTTTCCCAAGGGTCACTCCCTGTTTATCTCTTTATGGCTCACTGCTGGTGGAGAGGATCTCCTTCTTCCTCTTCCTAAGCTGACTGCTCTTAGAAGGAATCCACTCAAAGTTTATAGACCTGTAGGTCTCTTCATTTTCATGAATGAATGCATCTTCTCCTGTATGTAGATGCTCTGTTGAAGTTCAACTTTATCCATAGATGAACTTTCTCTTTGCACCAAAGGTATCGGTAAAACTTCCTGCTTCCACGCAGTCTGAAAATCACTACTGGAACAAAACCTTACTTGGCGCGCAAGTAAAACTCGGCGCGCAAGAATCGACACACAAGTCACAACGGGCGCGCAAGTCTTCCTCAGTCACTTGCGCGACTCAAGCTTCCTCATCTCCAAACTTGCGCGACTCTATTCCTTTACACCCAAACCAATATTGGAGCGCAACTGCCAACCGGCACGCAACTTCTAACACCAGCGCACAACTTCAACCTCTGGCGCGCAAGTCCCACCTGCGCGACCACACACACCACCTGCGCGACCACCACACCTGCACGACGGGAGCTCTAATTTCTCAAAGAGTTGAAATCCGGTCATAGAAGAGGAGGGGTGGTCCAGTATTTATAGGCAAATTGACCACCCTGCGCGACGGCGCGCAAGTCACCTGCGCGACCCAGTCTCGGCGCGCAAGTCTTCTCTCCTTTTAGACACTTGCACGACCAACTCCCAAACTTGCGCGAACCTATTTCCTTAGCCATATTTTGATATTATGATCTTGAAAAACATATGGCGCGCAAGTTTCCTATACTCCACGTTCTCGGCGCGCAAGTCCCTTTGCCAAAAACACTTTTCTTCATTTGCCGATTTTCAGGCCCAAAAATTTGGCAAACACTGGAAAACGGCGCCACCTTGTATCTGTTCTTTTGTACTTCCTGCAGATCATCCATTCCTTTTATTGATGTTCTTGAAACAAACATGTATCATTGACCACAGCTCTTGAACTCAAAATTCCACCATGAAATCCTCTTTGTCAACAATCACAACTCAGATGTCCACTTTGTCAACAAACACAATCACCTCAAAAATGCTTCAATGATACCTTGAGGGATTTTTTCCCAACAATAATCATGTATGACCTTCTTTATAATAGACCAATGATATTGGCATTTAATATCATAATATATCTTGGTTGTGATTGGGTAAAATTCCTATATAATTTTATGATTTTGATAAAAGAATCAAGGGATCCAAGACATTAATTTTTGGTCAATAAACGATTTATATGTGACTTAATAATTGAAAATGATTATTCACTTATTTATTATCGTGATTATTATCAATATTTTATGGTGAAATATATTCATTAGACAAAAATACAAATTAATTCTTATAATATCCTAAAACTTTAAAGATATAAATATCATCCATGTCTAAAATTTTTATGTTTTTTATGTGAAAAATAAATGTCCAATAAAAGTCACTTAATAATTGTTTTAAAAGATTTGGTTAAGGGTAAAATACTATTTATCACATTGTCATATTCTATCAAATTTTTTATAGTTAGACGCAGATTTAGTTCGAGATTCTGAGGCCTGTAGAGTCAGAATTTGTATAAAATAAAAATATTAAATATATTATATCATGCACAAGTGATTTGTATTAAATAACTGAATATCAAACTAATAGTATGTCATAAGTGAAATTTGAGAGCACCATTAGGTCCATGACATGGGTTTTACCATAGGCAGGCTATAAATTTTATGTGGGTAAGGTGTTTGACAACATCACAAGTGATGATAATATTTTTATATTTATGTAAATTATAATTATGATTTTAAAAAAAACTAATATCTCACAAACAATGCATTATATGAGAAACCCAAGACCAATGTTATGTTTGAGACATGATATTTACCCTACATGTGCATAATCTTTTTTGAACAGTGGGTGTTTTTTTTAATTTATATATAATATTAAATTTATTTAATTTAATTGAAATTCAATTACAATATTTATGATCACCTGCATTTAGGCATAACCTACTAGAAAACTCTATTTTCTACTGAACAAAATTTTGAAACCTTGAAAACAACCATTTTCTTAATACTTTAAAACCAAGAACACATTAATAAGGTCAAATTAAAGATTCCATATATTTTTTTATATCAAAAATAAGATCCATTTTTCCATTTTGGAAACTCATTCATGCTTGGAGATATCATATAGATGAACCACAATCTTTATCATCATTGGTGGATTTTATCAAGGCTAAACTATCATGATCTCTCTTAAAATTGATCGATCCAACTCCAATTCCAATGATCTCATCTGACTGGCACACACAACCCCCATCTTCTCTTCTTTACATTGTTCCTCCGAAGGAGTCCATATTAGTTTTTTATTGTATATCAAATTCCTTATTCTTATATTTTGAAAATAAATCAGAATAAGATTTATAAAAAAGAGAGAAATGATCAACCCCATAATATTTTTATAGTATTTAATTCCATAAAAAAAACTAATGGCATTAATTTATCAATGAATGATTTTTAAAAAAATAATCAACAGAAAAATTATCAAATTAACAAATGATAATTGATGAAAAATTCTAAAAAGGATAATTTTAATTTATAAATAGATAATTTATGAAAATTATCTGGGAATTTTATAATTATTACAATTATCGGTGATAATTTAATTGAATTTTAAATGATAATCCCACCATATAATCAAATGATAATTTTAAATAAAATTATCAAAAGATTAGTGTATAAAATTATCAGAAGGTAATTACAACAAATCATCATATCATAGTAATATAAAATTATGAAAGATAATATTATTCATTTTTTAAGGATAATTATTACATAATTATCACATGAAAACAAAATTATCATAGGATAATTATATGTAGACATATTTTGATGGCAATGAAAGATTGTGATTATGGGTGTGTGTGTGTGTGGACCTGTGAACCCAATGTTACACATTTTCCAATGAGGTCATGTAACATATTATTCATTTTTTATGATGAGAATGTTTATTGTGTATGCTCCATTACATATGATGATATGTTATGATTACTCATGTATCCTACAATGATATTTGGAATTTTGTGGTACTTTTCTTGGAATCCAAGGTAGGCGGATTGTCATGACATGTTCATCACTTGGAGTGGGAGTACACATGAATTGCGACAATAACAACGTGGGGACTTTTCATATGGTTGGAATACGATGATACCTATATGATGTGGTGTAATGAGCTTGATGGCTAGTGAATGCCAAGGGGGTATGTTACTCCAGGACTAGTGTATTGAAAGTAGATCTTGATACATAAGGGATCCAATGAACATTTCCTCCATGATGTGTAATGATATATATTGTCATGATCAAACGATGCTGACATACATGATTCATTAGAATCCTGGAAAATCGATGATTCATCTAACACCTTAATTTTCCATCCCACATAGAGTTGAAGTAGGTACAACATATGGCTTTTGGTGACTAGGTTAGCGCATAACCACTTGTTTTTCAACTATTTGTTACTATGAATGTTGTTAATTAATTATAATTGTGTAATAGACTTTTATAATTGATCTCATCAGGTTAAGGAAGCTTTTGTGGTGTCCTACAATGTGTTGTACTCACACCCTACTCAGCCATTTTGATGCACTTATAGATTTTATTTGGGATTTTGTGAAGGGAAAGGTCCATGTGATGGACGAATAAGCAATGGAGCATGGATATAGTAACTTATTAGAGATAAATCAAGATGACCTACTATTTATCCATATCCTAATATTTATGCTATAACACTAGTTATACTTTCCATATTGGTAGATATTTTATTTATATGAAATATATGGCATATTCACTTTTTTACATGATTACATTGACGATTTATTATATTTTTATTGTTGATTAGTCATAAAATTAAGGGACTCAGATCCTCATTATTAGCCGAAAACCTCTTGCATATGGAGAGTTGCGCATTAGGTCTTGTGAAATTCCATAGCAGACCTAGTGGTTTTGGTCAGGATGTTACAAGATGGAATCATTACATCAAGATTCAATACTGTTTTCTTTTCTATTCCTTGGTATATGATAGGATAGATAGGATATAGGATGGTTGGAACTCAGGTAGGGGAATTATGTCTTTGCATGTACAACAATGTAAAATGTACTTCTCAGTTTCCATAAAATGGGGAATTTATATTTTTATATTACTATTAATTAAACTAATGTTGGGTGATGCTCGTGATATTGATATTTGAATTATGAGATTTTGAGTGTATTCATTCATCATTACTAGGAACGTAGATTCACATTCCATATATATACCACATGTTGTTTTGCATATTATATAATTTATTAAGTTGATTATTTTGTAATATCTATTAAACATAGTTTCTCTTAGAGTGATTTATTAGTGCTTCGATGAACAAGGATATATATATTTATTTTCATTAATTACATGAACTAAGAATGATGTAGTGTTATTATATATATGATTAATGTGACTAATGTTTGGGGATAGAAACTATGGTTATTCCTTGGAGGGTTATACTCTTTGTTGAGGTTAGACCCTAGGTAATCCTTTTTATTATCCCATTCACTATATTAGAGATCCTTGTGTGATAATGTATACCTATTAGGGTATATCCTAATGAATATATTTATTTTACAATGTTTTTAATTCCCATTATAAAATATGTCACCATAATGTATTCTTGTGGAACTTTTTAGGAAGAAAGTCTCACAGGCCTCTCCTTGTTTAGCCAGAGGGGAATTCGTTTATCGTAGTTGGAGACAGACTCCCGCATCACTCACAATGCTCTTAAAAGTAAGGGAAATTGGCCATGGCCAATAATATATATGATTAGGGCATTCAAATCCTTAATGAACAGGGGAATTGGTGTTACACATACCTGGAGAGAGGGAAACAAAGTGCCAGATCAATTTGTGTCCCTTGCGGGAGAGGAAGTCACGGTCACCTGTATTTTTAATTTTTCTCAGTTGGCACCTGAGGGAGTGAACCTAATTCAGGGGGATTCCCTTGGTCTGCATTACTTTAGGCCCCCTTAGTGCTATTTCTCTTGTTTATGTTTCATGAATAAAAATTGAAATGATGATGATGAGGAAGCAAGTTGGAATAATTCTACAAGGGAAGGGCTTTCATCATTACTACTATACTTATAAGGGAATGTAGTTGGGATGAAGCTCTTATTAGGATGACACCCAGTTTGATTCCCCATTATTATATAGTTATAACTAATATTAATGTTTTTACATTATAACTTGATGGCTTGTAGATGGAAGTTTTGATTCATGCTCTAAAATGATGGTGATATTACCTTTTTTAGAAAGTGATTGTTGTCAAAATAGACCAAAAGATCCTACACTATATCTTCTGGAAAAGGGAATTAGATCTTGGACTGATGTTCTAGGATGAGTATTTGTATATATTTTAAAATTATATGATGTATGGAACAGATAAAGGTTACATAATTGTTGATTCTCTTAACAGTAAGATGTAGGCAGACCAAGATCATGGTGAAGTAGTCTGGGTGATTGTCAATTGGCTAAAATATTCTACCAAATTCATACCAATAAGAGAGACTCACTCAGCGGAGGAGAAGCGAAATCTCTAGCTTTGAGATATCATACACAAATATGGATATACCTTTATCATTTTTTAGATAGAGATGCATGTTTTACTTAATGTTTTTGGTATGGATTTCAGAAATTCGTAGGGATATAACGGAGATATAGCACAATGTATTGTCCTAATACTAATTGATATTCTAAGAAGACTATACATATATTGGTGGGGAGGTTTCATGACTGGGTGAGTATTGAATGATCACCTAGCCTTGATTGAGTTAGAATTCAACAATAGTTACAAATATCTGTTTCACATGACACCTTACAATGCTATTTATGGGAGACCATGTCAATGATCTCTTGTGGGTATGAGGTATGTGAGGTAGTGGCCATGGGATCAGTTTTTTTTAGGAGGCCTTTAAGAGAATCCATCTAATTGAAAAGAGGTTTATAACTTATCAAAGTAGACATAGATTATATGTTGACCATAGGAGGAGAACCTTTTGTATTTTTTTGTTAGATAAGGTTTTACTAAAAGTGACTGCTTAGTTAGGGTCCATACATACAGAGAAGAAGAGAAATCTAACACAACGTTAAATTGGACCATTTGAGATCATCGATCAAATAGGGGTAGTGGAATACCATATATACCATCCTTTTTTATTATCGAGGTATGTATGATGTGCTACATGTGACACAAAATCATAGGTACTTACCCAAACCTATTCATGTTATAGATTGGGAGGATGTTGAGATGGAGGATGATTTATCTTGTGGGGAGAGTTCAGTGTGGATCTTTGATTGAAGTGAGAAGGTGTTGCGAGGAAAGACAACACTAGTAGTCCAGATTCTGTTATAGTATAAATAGATACAAGAGGAAATGTGGGTTTTCAAGTCTAATATTTGGACTTAGTGTCCTGAGCTATACAATAAGGACCAGTAGAGATAATTCACGAGGATGAGAATACAATAGAGGAGGAGAATTGTAATATTCGGTGTTTTTTATGATAATAAAAAAATATTTTTTTATAATTTATACCTATTTTTATGTGTAAATACTAATTTCAAAAAAAAATCACTTAATAATTTTTGTAATGGAGTTGGGTAAGCGTGAAATACCAGTTAATATATTATAATATTCTATCAAATATTTTTAGAGTAAGCTACTATGCTAGTGCAAGATTCTGAGGGTCGTAGAGTCTCGACGCAAATAAAATAAAAATATTAAACATATTATAGCATGTATGAGAGATTTTACAAAAATAATTGAATATATTATAAATAGTGAAACATATGAGAAATATGAGGCCACAATTATTTCTAGGATGTGGAGTTTACCGTAGGTGGAGTATGACGTTTCTACGTGTTAGGTGTATAGAAACATCATACGTGATAATACCTTTTCTTATCTAAATATTTTATTATTCCCACTTTTAAATAATAAATATCTAATATCTAAAAAAGGTTCATCTTATGAGAAATATGAGACCTAAATTAGGTCCGAGATGTGAAGTTTACCCTAGGTGGACCAAAACTTCTATTCCCAATGGGTGTTTGTTATTATTTTAAATTTATATTAAATAATTTAATTTGAATTAAATTATGATACACTATTCATAATCCCCTACACTCATGGATATCCCACTAGAAGCCTCCAATTTCAATAGAACAAATTTCAGAAACCTTCAAAACAACCATTTCATTACTGTTTTAAAACAAACAATGATTTAATGTATTCAAATAAATAACTCCATTTAATTGTTATGAATGAAATAGTGGATTAATTTGTCCTTTTAGAAACCCATCATTGTTTTGGGTTATTAAATATCTGAACCGATATCTTTTTAATTTTTTATGGATTCCACCAAGCTTGGAATTTCTTGATCTCCCTTAAAATCAATCGATCCAACGTTGGTTCCAAATATCTTGTCCAACTGGCATGTGCAACCCCCATATGATCTTCCTTGAACTATTCTTATATAAGAGTCCCTGTTACTTTTACTTATTTATATTTTTATAATTCATCCAATTCATTATTTATAAATTCTAAATATAAAATAGAATAACATTTATAAAAAAGGGAAAAATGTAAAACACCACAATTATTTTCCAAGGTAAAATTCCATAAAAAAATATTGGCATAATTTTATCAAAGGATGATTTATAAAAAAATATCAAACTGTAAATTATTAAATTATAAAAGGATAATTAAGATTTTTTTTTAGAATAATTTATATTAATCAAATGATAAATTATGAAAATTATCACATCATTTTTATAAAAGGATTTTTTTTAAAATTATCATGTGATATAAAATTATCAATCATAATCCCACCAGATTATCAAATGATAATTTTAAATAAAATTATCGAAGGATGAGTCTTTAAAATGATCAAAAAATCATTAATAATATATTTCAATGAATAATTTCATGAAATTATCAGAGATAATATTATTAAATTGGTTGAAGGATAATTATAAGGTAATTATAACATGAAACGATTATCAAAATTATCATTGGATAATTACATGTATTATCAAAAGATATTTATTTAAATTATCAATGAATAATTGATAGATTCTCGAGGATATTTACTATGATTATTAATCACTAGTTCTATATTATCGAAGAATAATTTATTAAATAAATATTATTAGAGTATAAGAAATTATCAGATATAATTATCAAATATAATTATACATTAATAATTTTTAATAAAATTATAAAAAATATAATTATAATAAATAATTTATAAGAAATTATCAAAAGATAATTATAAAAGGATTATTTGAATTAAATTATCAAATGATAATTATAATGGATAATTTATAATAAATTATCGAAAGAAAGTTATAAGAGGTTATTTAAGATAAAATTATGAAAGATAATAATAAATGGAATATTTTTATTATATTTTCAAATGGTAACTATAAAGTATAAATTATAATAAATTATTAAAAAATTATTATAAAGGAAAATTTGTAATAAATTATCGACTGATAATTATACAGGATAACTAAGGATAAAATTATCAGAGATAATTATAAATTGATATTTTATGAGGAATCATCAAAGATATTTATAAAATGATTATTGAAGAGAAATTATCAAAAGGTTATCATAAAAGGATAATTGTGTGGAAATTATCAATAGAAAATTATTATTGTGAAGAATATTGAAAGAATATTATTTTACTTAAATGATAATTTTGAAATTATACTGGAAAAAGAAAATATCATCACATGTGATATTTTAATGATAATTTGAAAATTATATAGGTGAGATAATGTATCATCACATATGATATTTTATTTCATTTTGAAATAAAATAGATGGTTTAGGTTCTAGGAAAACTTGATGAATCTGGAGCATTGACAATCAATTATTACGACAATAAGGCTGTGTGAAGGTGTATCAAACCACACATGATGGTTTATCCCTTCCTTTACATTGTTGAAAATTGAGGTATGAATTTTTTTACATTTTTAGGATTTTCTACTTATTTTTCCTTAAAATTATTATTCATAGATAAATTTTCATGATACTAGTAGATTACGATCACATGTGGGGGAGTGTGTGTTGCCCGGTTAACCCTATGTTATGCTTGTTTCCATGATTACTTGTAGTTTATTATTCATGTTCAATGTTGATCACATGTATTGTGTGTACTAACATACTTATGATGATTTATTATGTTTACGCATGTGCCCTACCATTCTATGTGTGTTGTTGTGGCATTTTTCATGTAACCCAAAGCAGGTGGATTATTATGGCATGTTTAATTCTTAGAGGGGGAGTATACATGACTCATGATGATGATGAAGAGGGACATATGAATGGGTTGGGATATGATGATTCCATGGGAATGTCTCACAATGCACTTGATGACTAGAGATGCCAAGGGTTATGTTACTCGATGACTTGGGGATGAAAAGTAACTCTCGATGACTAGGGGATCCTGAGAATATAACATTCTTGATGTAAAATGATGTTGAGTTTCACGATTGAATGATTCCAAGTAACATAATTCATTAGTAAAATGAATAATCCTTGATTCTTCTGAAACATTGATTATCCTTCCAAAATAGGGACAAAGCAGGTACGACTAGGGTCTTGTGCCATCTTTTGTGGAAAATGACCATTTGATCTAGGATTATGTGTTTCAATGTTTGTTACAAATTTTTTATTATTACAGAATACACTTGTATACTTGAGAACATAACGTTAAGGATGATTTGGTGGTGTCCAACTGAGTATTTATCTCATATCCTACTTTGGCATTTCGATGTGATTTTATATTTCCTTAGGGATCCGATGAATGGAAAAGTCTTTAGGACGGAAGGATGAGCAGTGGATCATATAGATAGTAGTAGACAAAGGCAGACTCTATAGGACTTATTGTTTTTCCATTTATTTATATACTTCTTATTATAATAATTGTGCTTTCCACATTGGGAGATATTTTATTTTTATAACATGTGTGCTATATTTTATTTTCCATATGTTTACTCTGCTTATTTATTATATATTTTATTGTTTATTATTGATCCTATAACCTGATATTGAGTGTATAGCCTCCTCCATTTAGGTACTAATACCCTCACTACAATTCGGAAGCCTCTTGTTTATGGGGAGGACTAATAAGAGAAGGTTTATTATAAGGTAGGGAGAGTAAGGATACAAAAACATCATGGAGGCCTAAAGTAACGAAGGCCAAAAGAATATTCATGGAAAAAATTAGAACATTTTTTTTGGTAAGGTAGCTTAGGATAGGATAGATAAAACATGGAATACTTATATTTCAATTTGTGGTGTGGGAGTGTTCCACATAGTTTCCTTCTCTACTTGTGTTAATAATTCTTGTGTGATCAATTATATTCTTCCTTCTTTGGATGAGATAGTTAATGGACCATGTGGGTTAATACTTACCCTCGAGACTGTTGAAAATCAATGTGAAGTCAATTTTAATTTTATTAATGGAGATATTATATGAAGTTTATCTCTCCAATCCATTGAGCAACGCATGAACCTCAGCCTTCAATGAATAACAAAACCCATAGAGTCTACTAAAATCCATGACCATAAATTCTTTAAAATTGGGAACCACTCCTCCCCCTATGATGAAGTTGAGATTATTGGATCCAATAATATTATTTTTTAGTACATTTTATAAGGGATTCCAATGTACCCATCTTCCAAAGAAAGTATTCCTCTATACTCTCTATGCAAGACTGCTTCCATTCATAATCATCATCATGGAATGATAATTTCTCCAATCCATCAAGAGGTAACCGATATCGAATTCCAAGAATCTAGAACTGGTTTGAATGAATTAATTGAATCTTAGAGTGACTTTGATCCATGATTTTTTAATGACAGACTATATTCACTAACACCCAACAGATATGAGAATCACTATCACTTGGAATATCAGTATGTTAATCTCTACAACATAGAACCTGGAATCAAAAAAAATATATATTAAAATTTCCTCACGAAGGAATAACTCAAATTAGACACAAATAAAACTCCAAATTTATCTATCCAAATTGATGTAAAAAAGTTGAATGACTGACTCAACATTTGGCATTTGATAATAAGAATATTGAGACACAATTTTAATTCCTTTTCGTCTACCAGCCTAATTTGTCAGAAGATAATGATTCTATATGTGAAATCGGAAAAAATTAAATTTTACATGAATATACTTACACCAAAGTGGATTGTGTGCTCCCTCTATAAGATCTGGATGAAGGGATTTTAGATACCACTTTACCGAGATATCCTCAGAGGGAGATACCATGAACACAAGTCTATAAGGATCAGAAGATAACGATATTTTGTTGTAGATGGTGCCTTGATGATGATCAAGAGTGGAATGAATGGGAGTTGTATTTTTTCTGTTATGAGTTAAGATGATGTCACGTGCGGGGAAACCTGGGAAGTAAAGGGTTACGCCTGTCCAATTATTATTCTAGTAGCTAATCTCCCCATGACCTATTATCCATCGAGATTGATATTGGAGCTTCAAAATCTAAACATACAGCAAATTCCATAAGATGGAGACTTTCTCTTTTGGATGAAAAAAATTGTTACTATAATTAACCATAATAAAACTACCCCAAAAACATGCCTCTCTATCACATCTTATTCCGGTTTTGGCTGAAGGACATATATGGTATCTGTTATCTTCATAAGGAAAATACCACCAACCTTGATAGGCTAGTCCATATGTCCCATGAATCCCAGTGGAAATGAATATCTATACGAGCATACAAAATAAATTATGTCATGATTATTTTAATTTTATTAATCACCATTATTGTCTCTTTGATAATAGATAGAATGTACATTGGGATTGAGGTCAAAACACATTAACCACCATAATTCTTCACCCAAAGTATATCAAACATGATTTCTAATTATGGATATGTCCCATGATTTTTGTTACTAGAATATTATAGTGGTGAATAAGAAGCCTTCTAAGAAAAATTGGAGCCCCTAAATAATCAAATGGGAATCAATTTATTCCAATTCAAAATGATTACTCAATATTGTTAATAGATCAATATTTGCATGAATAAAAAATATAAACACTACTCTTATCAAAACTGATACATTTTCCACACCATTTATAATATTCTTTCATCACCTTGAGGATTCCATGGATGGGTCTCATACTTCCATTAATAAAATAAAGAATTCCATCTACAAAAAGAGGGTGTGAGATGCCATAACAGTGGTTACTACATTGGAAAGGGTTAATACATTGACCATTGATGAATGTGGAATTGTTTTATCAAATAATATTGTGAAATAATAAAAATACTAGGGGAAATAGGTTCTCCTAGGTGAGGGCCTCGAACTGATTTGAGGAATCCACAACCCTTGAATATAATGTTAACCACAAACCAGGCTGAGATGAATCACCTAAAAATAAAATTAGACACCTAATGAGAAAATCATATGAAAGACATCACCTTTCAGATGAAACCTTATTCTAATCTATTTAATTCATTGTTCATGTCAATCTTTTATAGGAATTTTAGAACCAGGAAACTTTCTATTGATGTCACCAATCATATCTTGCGCAGGCGATATGACCTCCTCGATAGAAATTACATTTAAGAATCCATGTTTCTCTTTACAGATACACTCATCAAGGTGTAAAAATATCCTTTTCTTGATTACACTTTTAAGAACCTTGTATGGGAAACTATACATATTGAGAAGCCAATAATTCTAAACAGAAGAAGGATTATTCACCTTAGAAAATAGAATAAGAATAGTCACACTAGCTAACTAGGAGAAGTTACCCCCTCGAAAATAATATTAAATGAAATCAACCATCTATTCTTTAACAATATCACATGCAGCCATATAAAAGGAACACATAAAACTATCCAAACTGAGATAGATTTCTGGGTTTAAAGTGTTCACCGCATCCCAAATTTATCTTTCACTATGAATTCTCTCGTTCTCTTACTTCACAAAATCAGACAACATATTTGGGATGGAATCAAATAACATGCAGTTCCCCATAGGATATCCCACCTATATAGATGGTTCACCATAATCTATAAATGTTTTTAAATGATCCTCCACTAAATTCCACCCCACATTGATGTTATTAATAAAGGACCAGACCTCCATGAAGGTGTTAGGATCAAAAAAACTCATTTTATACCTGAGGAGAGAATGAAAATAAGCCATGTTCCTATCCCTAACCTTTAACAAGAACTATTTAGAATTATATTGGTCAAATAATCTATAGTCCAAGTAGCATGCTCACCATCTGGTTCTTTTTGTCAATGAGAATAGAAAAGAAATTAATATCCTAAGAAGCTTCATGAATATCAATTACCCTCTCAATATAATGATTCAATTATTTTAGATCCAGACAGCTTAGTGGGGGGATCCCTAAACCAATTCTGAAGTATGTGTATCATACCATGTTTTATGGACCTTTTTTGCAAATAAATTAAATATTCATTAATGTCTTGAAATCCACTATGTCAAATATTCCTGTCATAGGGTACCGAATTTTTATACATTTCCCAACACTAACTCATAATATGATAGATGAAAATAACTCGACATAAATTACAAAGAACATATACTTAGTATACTTTATATGGAACTACCACTCAACATGCGTTTTACACAACACTGACATGGCATACATTACGTCCAACACCGATGTTTCTACGAAACATTATTTTGTTGTTACAATTATTTAAATTAGATAATTACAACTTATTTATTAAAAATATTAATTTTAATAGTAATAAATACATTTAAAATATTTTTATAATATTATTATATAAATAAAACATATAGATATTGAAGGATATTATTTTTTGTAATGTCTATTAATGTTTGAAAATACCGTGTTTTCGAATGAAGTGATTTTAATAATAAAATTTATTTTAGAAAATTTTAAAAATTAAATTGGATAATATAATTTTTTCTGAATTTATAATTTTTAAATTATCTTAGGGTGAATTTTTGTGATTTTGCTGAGAAGAATTTTTTTTGATGAATAGTGAAAAATAACGTATTCTAATTATAAACTGCTTTTTCATATAAATTATTTATAAGGTTAAATTATATTTTATTTTAGTTTAAAATTTTAATTATAATATATTTTGATCAATTAATCCAATTTGGGTAATTAGAAATAATTTTAAATTGAAATTCGATATAAAAACATTGTAATCTTTTGATCATTTTTACTTTAAAAACCTCATTGTTAACCCGACTGTGGGATTAATTTTAAATTAATTTATACCACTTATGTTATTTGAATTTTAAAAAATTGATTCCATAATTGTAATAAGTTTAATTTATAATTCTTAATAAAGTCATATTAGTTTTTGACCAAAAATATTAAGGCTAGTGATTAAGATTAATTAAGTCGATTAAGGTTAAATTAAGCTTAATAAGGGACTAAATCATAACCTTAAGGCCCAAATTGACATTTACACTTCCCCAAAATACATTTTTTGGATATATTTATACCCTATACACCCTTTTATCTGATTGTTATCATTATTATATCCCCATGAAACATAAAAAACATGGCTGGAATTCTCTCTTCCAATATTTGCAAGAATGCCACTCCTCCTTCCCAATAAAAGGCCAGCACCTCTTCCTCTTCATAACACCTATCAGACCAATAATGTTCATCAATGATCTTCCCAATAATCCATTCATCCTAGAATCGTTCCCTTGGTAAGAATGAAATACCTGGAATTATTTTGGCATAAACCTAAAGAATTTACACGATTAAGAGGTAACACATTCTCTCTTGTCTTTTATTTTATTTTGTTTCTCCACTTCATAAAATCTTTGTTATCACTTGATTGTATAAAAAAAGTATATTAAATATACTAGGATTTATTATGATAATTTTTCAACCTACACTTACCCAGACCTCCCTCTAGCTGATTAGGAATAGATTGTTTTTATGTACGGTGAACTATTGCGTCACAAAACGACGATTGTTCCGATTTCCTAACCATCTATCATGGTCAAAATTATGATTGAAAATATATTTATATATGATATATATTTTATTTATTATTTATTTAAATTTATTTTTTCATTTTAAAATATATATCTCTTTTATATTCCATTTTTTGTTAATATGATGATTTTGAATGAGGAAGTGTGTACTACCGCCCACTCAAAGCAACATGATTCAGTCATACAGAACATGGCTTGTATTAATGATGGTTTTAGTGAATATATAAGATATATATGATTTAATAAATATACGTTAGTAATGATATATATATACATATAAATACATATATTTATTTTACTTACTTTTTTTCAATACATCAACGAAAATTGAAACAACGAAAATTGAAACAACGTTCATTTGTACACATGGTTTACTATCTCTATATATAAGGAATTCCATATTGTACTTCTATATTTTGTAAATTATTATACTGAAAATATGTTGTATATAAATGTTATCAATATAATGGTTTAAAATTTTTAAATCATGATATAAAGTATAATTACCAAAGATATAACAAATTAAGACTCATACAAAAAATAAAGTGAATATTACCCGATGTGAAACCTTAACATATATTTGTTAACAAGTGGGTAATATAAGGTCATAATAAAACCATAAATGGTATAAGATATAATAATATGGTCCTTTAAAATATCTATAATAAATTTATATTTATTATACAGGTGGGTTGAAAAATTATGATGAGAGTTAAGACACAAGGTAAGAGGATTTATCTCACTTTTTATTTCCTTGAGATACATGATATGTTTTCCATTCATTAATTTTGTGTAGTCTATGTAATTACCTTGATTTTATTATATTTATCTTTTAATTAAGTTTATAACTATTCTATTCTCAATTTTATTATCTTTCATTCATGGTTATTAGGTTTTAAAAGTTACCAATTCGGTTAATTAGTTTTGTCTCAATTTTCTTTCTTTGAGACTCGTGTTTTGTTATGCATATAAATTTTCATACAATATGTATATAAATCTAGTTTACATATTATACGATGAATTTAATTATTTTAATTATGTTTTATGTTTCAATAAATTTCTCTTTACTACATGGAGAGTATTATTCCACACTACCAAGTTATAATATTTCATTGAGGAAATATCATCGCTTTTCAATATTGTTTATGTTTATGCTTCTTTTGTTGAAATATTATGATCCATATCTCATGGAAATGCCCAAATTTTATTATCCTCTAGCTAGAAATTTTTTATTCATACATTTTTACCATTTATTATACTCCTTGGTATATAATATTTTTAATAAAGTGTTTCTAAAAAATCCCAACATTACCATGTCCTCAGTCAGAAAACATTATTCCTTCAAAACCATGTTTTATAAAAATGGTTTCCCTGAATATTTTAACATTATCATATAATATTTAAAATAAAATTTTACCCTTTTTTACCAATGTTTTTTACAGAATCATCTTTTCACATTCCAAACAAGTCATTTTTCTAACCTTTTTACCGTAAAAAAGGAATGTTGTTCTTAACTTTTATGAAATGTAATAATTTGAATATCATAATTAATTTAAATCTTGATTTTAATTTTTAAAGGATAATTTTCCTGATTTTTTTAAAAGTGATGTTGAAGTAAAATGGTTTTCAAAACATTTTCAATCTCCTTCCACGTGTTTTCAAGTAAAAAGGGTTTCAAAACATTTTCAAGATTTCTTTATAATTTTTAATGAATATTTAAAGATATTTGTTTCAAAACATTTTAAACATTTCTTTATAAGTTTAAATGTATTTTCAAATAAATTGATTTAAAACAATTTCAAGCTTTCATTATATGTTTTCAAAGTTTTTTCAAAATAAATTGTTTTCAATACATTTTAATGATTTCTTTGTAAGTTTATAAATTATTTTCCAAGAAATGGTTTTAAAAACATTTTTAATGGTTCTTAAAAAGATTTCAAATTGTTTTAAATGAAAAAGGTTTTTAATATATTTTGAAACATATTGTATATGTTTTAAGGAAAAAGGTTTTCAAAAATATTTCAATTCTTCTTTATCAGTTTTAAAGATATATTCTAAGAAAATTACTTTCAAAGGTTTTTATGTATTAAAAAGACTTTTTCAAAGAAAAAAGCTTATTTTTCTCAAGATATGTTCCTGAATGATATTTTAGAAATATTTTCAATATATGATGACATGTGTTGACGTTACCCATGCCTCTCTTAGAAATTATCTAAAGATTAAATTCATATTCCATCTCATATTGTGTTATGATTAATGTAATGATCATTATGAAACACACTTCTCTTTCATGGGATATATGTTTATAAAATATATTTTTATTTAATTGGTTTTGTGTTTTGAAAATCCATTTCCCTTCAACGGGTTGTGATTTTTATGAAATGATTATGAAACCTGTATCTTTTTGAATTGGGTATAATATGATTAAAAGTTTCTGATACCCATTTCATTTCATGGGGTTTATAATGATTGTTTATGATTTTTAGAACATGTTTGTATGATTTAATTATGAGATTGGTGGGACATATTTCTCCCTCCAATGCATTGGGTGATTATTTATATCTCATGATATAAACTAATATGGTCTTGGGAATAAACATTTACTACTAAGATAGAAATGGGTGTGAACCATGAATACCAAGATGGTATGAGGAGTAAACTCATGCTATATATATGCCTATGGGAGCGAACCAGGACTACCAAGATAGTATGGGTTGTAAACCCATAATATAAATATAGTCTTGGTAGTGATGTCTTAGCTACTATAGAAATCATATTATATGGTTATGTGTCATCCACAATACCATATTTTATTCCAATGTTATTCTTTCATGGATAATATTATTTATTTCCTTATGATTCATGGCTTATGAACTACAATGCTTTATGCCATGATTCATGTAAATGATCTTTGATATGTAGGTTATGATATTATATTTTCATGATCATGTTCTCATACTATTATTCTCATGATTATACTTACATATATCCCTTGTTTACCCTTAATAAGAATTTGGGAAACTCTAGCATCGTCTCCGCCCTCATTCTCCTCTTGCTTCTCCACTGGCGTTGCTGTTCTGCTTCATATTTTCTCCCGATCTGGATTTTCCTCCTCTCAGTTTTTCTCTCTCTAGGGATAACTGCAAGGGGTTTTCCCCAGATGTTTCTTCAATGTTACTGGCATTGTCGGTTTGCTGTAGAAGCCATCAGCTTCTCAAAACTCGATGGGTTCCCTGGCGCTCCTGGATTTGGCCTGCTCTCATTGTGTCCTCTTCATATTTTATGCTCCACAATGGAATCATTCAGAGCCCCTAGCCACTGAACCGTACTTTGAACTTGAGTTACTCAGCACCTCTCCCAGTTGGATTTGGTGTAGTGGATTCTCTGAGGTTCTGGGAAGTGTGTTTTGGCAGCTTTCGGTCCAGACGCCTCTTGAGATGATCCTTTTCTATGAAGTTGGTTTTTAGTTTGCCTTTTTTTGTATTTCTTCTTCAAAGAATCTGGTGTTGATTTTTCTCCTTGAATTTCATATTCTGACTGTGAAGGTGGAGCGACGTTGATTTGGGTTTTTCGACCAGTTTTGGGACTCGGATAATTTAATAGATAATGAAAATCTTGTGATAGTGATGAAAGACACCAGTGGAAGGGCTCTCCAATGATTTTATCTAAAGTAATGATGGGTTTGTGATTGGTCAAGATGTCTGATGGCTAACGTCTCAACGATGATGGATTCTAGTGGGTCTCACCAGCGTTCTAACCTAGAGCTATCTGCTCGATTCTCTACACTTGATCCAGGACCTCAACACCCTCTCTAAGGCAGATGCGGGAAGTGGTATTCTTAGTTCCATGGGATGTGAGTTCAAGCATACATCACCTAGAGGTTGATGGTGATGAATCATCTATGTTCGTTCTGGTCATCAGATCCTCGATGACAATCAGTTGGTGATGATGATGGGGTTCAGTGCTGGCTATGACGAAGTATAGCTGACAGTGATGAGTCACTAATGATGATTTGATGGTGATGAGTCGATGTGAAGGCAACGATTGTGGCGACAGTGACATAGATTCTCTCAATTTCGGTTTCTCGATCTTTTTTCTTTTCCCGTGGTATGAGTTTTCAATTTTTCAATTTGAATTTTCATATTTGAATATTCATTTTCATGATATTGTATTCCTATATGGATGTGTTTGAATCTTGTATGAGTTTTTTGTAAGGTTCCCACTCTCCTAAAAAGTTGTCTATTTTTAAAAAATGAAAAACATTATTTGGAACAATAATTTCCTATTGGGAGATAATCTAGCTCATTTTTGTACCAGAGGCTTTGTTTACTAAGTTTCCAAAGGCACGAGACTAGTACAATATTTGGGAAAATGTTTGTATAATGTTCTAAGTATTCCCCAAAAGTTATGTAATGTTTATTTATAAAAAGTAAGGGTCACTATTATTAGAATCAGAGAAAAGGTCTAGTTATCCATTGGATGCTAAGATGAGAAAAACAAAGTGATAAACCTATGGACTAGTTATATAATTTTCCAGTCCTGAATCAGGGTAATCTGGTACATGACAATGGGATTTTCTGCAAACATGTTTTGACACTCTTGCGGGATATGCTTCTAAAATTCACAAAATATTCTCAAACCGTCATAAAATATTTAAATATAAATTTCATATGAATAGCCTAGGAAAAACCTTATGTTTCATATATTAAGGAAGGTGTCATAATTTAGACATCCTATCAGTGACCTTTCATGATTATATAGATCCTCATTATGATTACTTGATGATTTTTTTCTTTTAGTCAATGGATGGAACCCAAAGGAACCACGTTAATGTTGATTACGATGGAAAATGTATTGATTGTCCTCCTGAAAAAATTAATTCTATGGAATATTTAATGAACTACCATATTTTTTTGGTCACCCAACTTTATCAAACTATGAATCATGGTGGAATTCGAAATTATAAAAGGGGAGAACAACATTATATTGACTCTATCATGAGGAATAATATACCTTCTTTTAGAGGGTATTCTTATCCACTTATTACTAAATAATGGATCAATAATACTAAAAAGATATCAACAATTATCTAGTGTTCAGAGCATGAGAAATTCATTCTGGCTGTCTATTGATTAGAAGTCAAAATTGATCAGTGGTGGACTCTAATCAAGAATTCGAGGCAAAAAGATGATACTGAATTCATGGATTGTGATGAGTTCAATAAATTATTTTTTCTGTAAGTGATTTCCTCGGATTCTTCATACAACGTTAGAGAAAATGTTTCTTGAGTTGAAGAAAAGGGATGAAGAATCTATTGACACCTATGAGGCTAATTTCATGAGATTTAAATGCTATGCTTCAGGAATTATCATCTAACCCAAAAGTAAAGTAGATAGGTTCTTCAGTGGTTTAAAGCCAAGTATCATAAGGTTATTCACCATAAGAGGCTTTAGTATCTACAAATAGATTTTGCATCATGTAATGATGTTTTAAATGGATTTTGGAGTCATATATCAATCCCATGTTTTTGACAAGAAGAGGAATATGAATTTTAAAGTAAAATCTAAAAACTATTAAGAGAAGAAGATGAGATTCCCTTTATGCTCTATGTGTGTGAAAGATCATAAATTAAATTTATGTAAGAGGTCTAATAAATATTTTAATTGTGGAAGGGAAGGAAATTATTTATTTGATTGCCGATATGATGGGAATAAGTTAGATAACATTTATAATGCAGAAAAAGAGGCATAAAATGCACCTCCCATGATTTACTGCAACAAGTGTAAGGAGAATGGTAATTATGATAACCACTACCCAAACCCAAGTGCTGGTGGTCATGATCTATTTTAAAAAACTCTTAAGACAAGGGACAAGGGAAAATATCATGCAATACCTATTTATGTTTATCAGTTTGAAAATTATGTGATGAATATTACACATATCATCCACTCTAGAACTACTAATTTCATATTTGATTCTTAATCTACCCACTCTTTCATATCTAAAGGATTTTCTAGGGGTGTTAAGATTGTACCAAAACAATTAGATATGGAATTAGAAGTGCCAACCACAAATGGTACAATGATTGCATCTCATGTAAATTATTCCTCTCCAATTGGACTTTGTGGGAATATGATTCCTATAAATATTGTAATTCTTACATTGGTTTAATTTGATGTTATCATAGGTATGGATTGGATTTATATGTATAAAAACTACATCAATTGTCTGGGAAGGGAAGTTACATTATATATTTTGAACCCTCTTATGATTATCCATCCATGTAATGAATAGTATGCACATCATATAGAGATTACATAAAGTGTATAGGTTATAATTCTCATTCAAAATTGTTGTTTATCTCAAAATGTTATGGAGAAATTTGACATTGATGATATGCCTATTTTATGGGATGTTATGGATTTTTTTCCAGAAGATTTTCCTAGTATTCCACCAAAATGAGAAGTGGAGATCCCAATAGAACTCATATGTGGTTCCACACCAATTTCCAAGACTCCTAATAGAATAGATTTAATTGAGTTACCATAATTTAAGAAGAAACTCTATGAAAACCCTAACAAGGGATTCATTTGGAAAAGTGTGTCACCATGGTGTGTACTAGTTATTTGTGTGAAAAATAAATATGGATAAATTAAAATTTTCATTGATTATTTGAAGTTGAACAAGATCACAATCAAGATTAAGTATCCTCCCTCCCTCCCACCACCCACTGCCCGTATTGTAGACTTGTTTGATCAAACATGTGGAGCTCAATAATTTTATAATAGTGACCTTCATTATAGATATCATTAATTAAGGGTCAAGAAACATGATATACCAATTAAGTAATTATGTACAAGGTATGGTCACTATGTATATATTGTGATTCCTTTTGGTCTTTCTAATGACCCTTTTATCTTCATGGGTTTTATCAATAAAGACTATATATATTACCTAGATAAGTTTGTGGTAGTAGTTATAAATGACATTATTATCTATTAAATGAAAAAGCATGAGCATGAAGATCACTTGATAATTGTACATAAGTCATAAAGGAAGGAGAATATATATATAGAATTTATAGTGTGAATTTTATCTGAAAGAGGTTTCGTTTTTTGGTCACATATTACCCAGAGACGGTATAGAAGTAGATCCATCAAAGATGGAGGTTATTAAATGTTGTCCTAGACCAACCACAATGACATAGATCTATAAGTTTATTGGTTTATATATATATATATATATATTATATATGGTTTGTGGAATATTTATCATTACTATGCAATCCACTAACCAAGTTAACTTGGAAGGTCATCATGTTCCTATGGATAGGTGAATGTGAAGAAACTTTTAGGGAACTAAAGAGAAGGTTATTTAGTGCTCCTGTACTTACATTAACCTATAGTAGAGAAGGGTTTTTAATATATAATGATGCATCCAAAAAGGTATTGGTATTTCACCTTATTCAGAATAACATGGTTATAGCATATTCCATATGATAGTTTATGATTCATGATTAAAATTACCGAACTCCTGATTTGAAGTTATTGGTGGTAATTTTTACCTTAAAATATGGATGAATTATCATTATGAAAAAAGGTTTCATATATACAATGATCGTAATAGTCTAAAATATATTTTTACATTGAAGGAGTTGAAAATGAACTAGATTATATGGTTAGAGTAGATAAATAATTATTACTTCTCAATACATTACCACCTTGGGAAAGTTAACAAGGTGGTTGATGCTTTTATTCATAAGGATTATGATATATTATATAGGATTGGGATCAGAAAAAATCCAATATTTTAGAATTTTCAATGGATGGATCTAGAAATTATGATGGAAGGGGGAAAATATTGTATTTCTCAAATTAATGTTCTACCATCCATCCAAGTAATGATTTAGGAGGTGTAGGAGGAAGATAAATAATTGCAAAAGAATGTTAGAAATGTTCTTGAATTTATCGATGATCAAGATAGAGTTATAAGGTTTGAAAACTGTGTATGGGTTCCTTCCATACTGATAGAAAATTATATTTTTTTATTATCAAACACATTTGAGGAGAAAGTGAGAAACCCATAGTTCAAACACAAAAAGAAATAGAATATTCATTAAAGCACAACATAATCCTACCAAATTTTAACTCCCTAAATAACATCCAGGATATAGTTTTTACCTGTGTATATTGTCCATCCTCTAAAAGACCATCAAACATTAACACCATCTTGTCCCAGGACTGGATGTACTCACCTACATTGATCTTCTCGTCATTGAACCCTCTTATCATTATAAGATCCTTCTTGTCGATCCAAGAACACTACTCCTCATTAGGTGATACCTTTAATAACCCACTCATCATTCTGTTGGCATCTTCATCAGTTTCTTTAATTGTCAGAATGGAATCTTGCATCTCCTATCCCGATTCCATTAGCAATTCAAAATATTGCTCCTGCACTGTTATATGTTCCGCCTTTTGGTAGACATCCATGGGTTCATCTCCCACCAGATTAGCTTTCGACTTCTTAGCAGATCTAGTTTCCATAGGTAGTGGAATATATGATTAGTCCTTCCTCTCTTTGTGGACAACCCTATGACTCTTACTTCTTCTTGGGATTGGAAGTCTTTTGCTCTATCCATCTTCATCTGAGTCACTAGCTAACTTGTTATAATGCTCATCACTGGACTCATTTTCACGGGACATCTTCTCTTTCGACCTAGTCGAGAGAGTTTCTAACTCCTACACCGGATCATCATTAGACAAAAATTCAAAACCGTTAACTAGTTTGATATCAGCCACCTTCACTCTAGGGCATAAACTGATTGAGTCTGAAAGGACCACTTCCTGGCCTTTATCTGAGATACCTTATCCTGACCAGACATCATCAATGAAAGAAACAACCAAAGGATTCTATAGGATTCTCACATCCTCTACATTGAATTCCCCAGCAGATAATTCCTCATTGCCTATTCGGGCATCTCCACCTTGATTCGGAGAGTCCGAATTCTCCACACTTGCAATTAAAACAGATGCTCCTATAACTCTATCACCTGAAGTCACTGCAGCACCCTTAAACATCAATGAATTTACAGAATTCCCCATTCCCATGTCAGTCTTGAATCTGCCAAAAATGTCTGAATCCTTTGGTTCCTAAATCATGTGCTTGTGTTCTGACACCCCCTAGGCTGCATCCCCCAAGTCCACTGCCTGGTTGAGAAGTCGATCAGGGGATTCATGACCTGACCCATTGACCACCAAGGGATTACTACTAACAGCGGTAGTCTCTCCTAGGACCAATCTTGTATTCTTAGCACTCAAACCAAAATCCTTCCGCATCGTATTCTTACGCATATAATCCTCCATTCGATGACCCATTTTCATGCACTAGGGAAAGAATTTATACCAGGATTTAGAGACCACAAACTGCTTATGTCAAAACTCTTCACCTACAACAACCCAGAAAAACTCTACAGGCTGCATAGACATATAAACTTCAACACATATTCCCAAAGAAATAAGATGATAGACATCACTCATCCTACTATCCAATAATAAATAACAGCCCATGAGGTTACCAATCATACAAAGGATCGAAGGATTTTGAAACGGTATCGGCAGTTCAGAAAGGCTTACCCAAACGACCATTGTAGGAGCGTCACGTTTCTTAAGAATTGTATATGACCATTTGAAGAGAATAAATAGAGATCCATTGAAAATTTGAGGAGCTGACAAACATGACCATATCAAATTATCCTCTGTGGCGAACCTAATCCTGATGTGTTTGGAGTTGATGAGCCCTACTATCGCACGCTCATGTAAATTCCAGGAACCATAGATTAAGCGATCAAAAACATTGATCAATGGCCGCATATGCTTGAACCTTGAAATAAGCATCTGACGAAACAAGGTAGATGCGTTCATCGACTCTAAATTTGAGATCGACAATTGTGGGGCTCCATTGAATTGATCTAGAAGCTTCAGACAAAGATAAATATTAGGAAATGAAGGAATTCACTATGGATTCGAGAAGGGAGAAAGGATGGATGTCGATCTCCATAGTGGGGCATCATAATACCCTCCCCCAATATGGGGGAAGGGTCCGGTATAGATACCATCAAACCCTAGGCCATGGATGTCAGGGGCCACGAGGCGAGCTCGTGCAAAGGGTTCCTTCCTGACTTGATTTGAAGAATGAGATTTTAGAGGAAGCTCAAAGTTCTTCATTATATATTCATCCATATAGTAAAAAAGATGTATACAAACATGAATAATACTTCTGGTGGGATGGAATGAAGATAGATATTGTATATTTTGTATCTCAATTCTTGGTATGCCAAAAATTTATGGCTGAAAGACAAAATTCAAAGAGGATGTTCCATCCATTACCCATACCAGAAAGAAAATAGGTGAAAATCACTATAGATTTTGTCATATGACTACCCGAAACCCCTAAAGTTTTTAATACTCTATGGGTGGTAGTAAAACACCTTACTAAGTAAACACACTTTATCGCTATCATAGAATACATATCATTGGATCATATTACCATGATATACATTAAGTATATGGTAATGTTTTATGGAGTACCACATTCTGTTGTCTCTATTTGGGAACCAAGGTCTACCTCAAAGTTATATTGAGTCTTAAACATGAACATGATAAAGAATTGAGTTTCATCACTATTTTTTATCCTAAGATAGATGTTCAGTCTAAAATAAAAATACAAACCCGTGAGGATATGTTGAGATCTTGTTTTTAGATTTCAATGGGGGTTGGGATCAACACCTTCCTATAGATGATTTTTTATACAATAATAGCTTTCACTCAAGCATTCAAATAGAGCCTTATGAATCCATTTATGGGAAGAAATGTAGATCTCAAATGGGTTTAGATGATGTTTGAGAAATAATGTTATTGGGACCTGATGTTGCTAAAGAAATGATTTAGAAGGTTAGAACCATTAAACATCATATCAAAGTAGCACAAAGTCGGGAAAAACGTTACCCTAATAACCATTGGTGCTACCTAGAATTTGAAGTTGTTGAAAAAGTTTTTTTTATGAATTTCGCCCTGTAATTAATTCATGAAAAGGGGGGAAATTATCCCTATGTATATTTGTCTCTTTTAGATTCTTAATCGTTTTGGGATAGTAGCATATAGGGTGGCACTTACTGCAAATAAATCACAAGTCCATGATGTGTTTAATGTGTCTCTCTTGAGGAAGTACATACCTAATCATTCAAATTTACTGAACTTAGAGGTCATACCACTAGGTCATGATCATTCTTACAATGAGTAACCTATTGAAATTATGGATCATATGGAGAAAGATCTATGAAACATGACCACTCACCTGATCAATGTTTATTTTTGGAGAAATAACTAAATAGATGAAGCTATGTATGAACTTGAGAATATAATTATGTTGAAGTATACCCAATATTTGTTTTCTCAAGTAATGATTTTTCTGGAAAAATTCATTTTACGGGGTGTATAATGTAACACCCCTTGTTTTTATGAACTTTTTTTTAATAAATTAAATTTTCATTTATGACTTTCAATGCACATAGTTAAATATTACCGTCACATAGTACCGAATTGGCAAAAGTTACACCACAAAAACTTATAATTTCTTATAAAAACCAAACTTGGATTACATTTTACGGAACATTAACTCACCATATGGTACATAGAACATCGACTTGACATATCTTATAAACAACACAATCTTAGCATCCATTACATGCAACCATGATGTTTCTACGAAACATCATTATGATATTATAATTATTTAAATGAGGTAATTATAACATACCCAATAAACTTATAAATTTTAATATGAATAACTAATTTTCAAAAAAAAAATATTACTTCTTTATATTAAAAACATATTAATAATGAATGATATGATATTTTGTAAAGTCCTTTTATGTTTAAAAACACGATTTTCAAGAATTAACTAATTTTAAAAATATAATTAATTTATGAAATATATATAAATTGAATTTGAAAAAAAACTACATGCTTTAATTTATAATTTATAAATTATCATAGTTTTAGTTTTTGGGATTTTTTTGAGAAACATCAATTTTTTTGACGAATAGTGAAAATTACCAGATTCAAATTCAAAAATGCTTTTTTGAATAATATATTTATGAGGTAAAATTATATTTTATTTTGGATTGAAAGTTTAATTATACTATATATTTATAAATATATCCAATTTGGGTAATTAGAAATAATTGCAAATTCAAATTGGATGAAAAATAGGAAATGTTTGATCATTTTTGCACTAAAAACCCGTATTGCCGACCCAACTAAAAGAATAAATTTTAATATTATCTCTGTGACATATTTTGTTGTAATTTGTAAAAATTAATTCATTATTTATAATAAACATTAAATATAATGTCACATCAGGTCAATAACAGTTTTTTACAAACCATATTAGTGAATGTGATTAAAATTTATTAAATCTTCTAAGGTTAAATTATTCATAATAAGGGACTAAACCATAACCTTAAGTCAATAAATGACCTATAAACATTTCAAAAATCCATTTTGAACACATTTTTACCATATAATTCCTTTTATAGGATTTCTCTCTTTATTGGATCTACTTTCAAAATGAAAAATATGGGTGGAATTCTCTCTTCAAATATTTACCAGAATGCCACTTGTCCTTCCCGATAATATTCCACCACCTCTCCCTCTTCTTCACAACATTAAAAACTATTAAGTTATTCTCATTTCTTCCCAATAATCCATTAATCCTAGAATACTTACCTCATGAGGAAGTAAATCCAAGTAATACTTTTGGTGAAAATCAATAGGAGTTACCTGATTAAGAGGTAACACCTTCTCTCAAGTCCTTTCAATTATTTTATTTCTCCACTCGGTCAAGTAATTATTCCTTGATTTTATAGAAACAATAGAATTTTCAATATACTAAGATTTTCTTATTATGAGGTTTTTATTCACACTTACACACATCTCTATCCAATGGATAACATACATACTTTTTATATGTATGGTTTACTACCGCCTCACTAAATGATGATTGTTCAATTTTCCTTACAGCCACTCATGGAGTAAATTTTGATAGACACTATATTTATATATATTATATATTATATTTATTATTTATTTAATATTATTTATAACTTTTATAACACATATCTTTTTGTACTTTCTATTTTCTGTTAATATGATAATTTCATTTGAGTTTGTGTGGACTACCGCCCCTCAAATCGATAAGATTCATTCATACACTACATGAATTAGACTAAGAATGGGTTTAGTGAATATATAAGATAAATATGATATCATAAATCTACTATAATAATGATATATATACATATATGTCTTCTACTTTCTTTATTTTAATACGATAATAAAAATGGAAACAATGTTCATGTGTACATATGACTTACCGTCTCTATGAACAATGTATTCCATTTTGTAATTATATATTCAATATATTATTATAATTAAAATATAATGGATATAATATAAATTTATAACATGTTTTAAATTCTATAAATCAGGATATAAAGTATATGTATCAAAGATATAATAAATTAAGACACATGCGAAGAATAAAGTAGATATTACCCAAAGTGAAACCTTGACATAGGATTATAAATAAGATGGTAATAAAAGGTCTTAATTAAACAATATATGGTATTATATATAAGAATATTCTCTTTTAAACGATGTATAATAAATTTATAATTATTATAAAGGTGGTTTAAATGATTACTGTGAGAGTCAAGAGATAATGTAAGGGGATTTCATCTCACTTTTTATTTCCAAGAGATACATGCTATGTTTTCCACTCGTTCTTTTTGAATGGTGTATGAATTTCCAATGATTATATAATATGTATCTAATAATTACATTTATGGGTATTCACATATCCATTTTATGATCTTTATTTAATGGAGATTATGTTTTAAAAGTTACCAAATCGGTGAAATAGTTTTGTCTCAATTTTACTTCTTTGAGACTAATGTTTTTTATGCAGCTAAATTTTATTCGAGGTGTATATACTTCCATTTTACATGTTATATCATGAAGTTACTTCTTTTCCCTAATTTTTTATTTTATTTAATTTTTTTTTCTTACATAGAGAATATTATTCCAAGTTACCATGTTAAAAAATTTCATTGAGACAATCTCATCTCTTTGCATGATTGTTTATTTTTATGATTATTTGGATTAAATATTATGATCCATATCTCAATAAAATTCATTAATTTTATTATCCTATGGGTATTAATTATTTATTATTATATTTTTACCATTTCATCTACTATTTAGTAAATAATATAGTTAAGAAAGTGTTTTTAAAAAAGATCAAATTTAACATCTCTTTAGTTATAAATACGTGTTCCTTGAAAACCATTTTTTCTAAAAACGGATTCCATGAATATTATACCATTATCCTATAACATTTAAAATATTGCTTTACCATTTTTTTATTTTACCCATATTTTTAATTGAATATTCTTGTCACTTTCTGAATAAGTAATTTTTCTATCCTTTTTACCATGTAAATGAAATGATATTTTTACCCCATATGAAATGTAAGGATTTAACAGCCACAATTTCATTCATGATTACTTTTCAATTTTGAAAGGTTAATTTTTAATAATTTTTTTTAAATTTTATATTCATATAAAATGTTTTTAAAAATTATTTCAAGCTCTTTCACATGCTTTCTTGTAAAAAGGTTTCTATTTTTTTTAATTTGAATGAATTTTCAATGAAAAAGGGTTTCATAATATTTTTAGAATTTATTTATAAGTTTTCATAGTATTTTAATGGAAATTGTTTTTACAACATTATTCTGATTTAATTTTATATTTTAAAATTATTTTGAAAGAAATGGGTTTGAAATCATTTTAATTTTTTCTTTATAAGTTTTCAAAATCGTTTAAGAGAATTTTTTTCCTAAACATTTCTTTTATTTATTTAAAAAAATTCAATGTTTTTCAATGATATAAATTTAAATTATTTTTAATATATTTTATAATTTTCATGGAAATGGGTTTTCAAAATGATTTATATTATTATTTTTATGTTTTCAAGGGTTTTCTAAGAAAATTACATTCAAATGATTTAATGTATTATAAAGCATTTTTCAAAGAATAAAGGATATTTTCCTCTAGAAACATTTTTGAATGATATTAAAAAATTATTGTCGATAAAAGATGACATTCATTGATTTTGATCATGAATCTCATGGAAATGGTTTAATGGTTCCGTCAATATTCTTTCTTTGAATGGGTTATTCTTAATTTCATGGTGTTTATGAAACCCTTTTCTCTTTTAGGGGTTATATGTTTATGATATCTTTTTCTCCTTCATGGGTTATATATTTATGAAATCCATTTCTCTTCCACGGGTTATGATTTGAATGAAATAATTATGAATCCTATAACTTTTTCCATAGGTTATCATAAGATTACATGTTTATGATACCAATTTCGTTTCATGGTTTATGGTATGGTTGTTAATGAATTTGTGACATGTGTATGTATGATATCAATATGATATCAGTGGAACCTGTATATCCCTCCAATACATTAGTTGTAGATTTTTATCCCACGATATAGACTATGATGATATTGGGAATGAATCTTCACAACTAATATTACCATTGGAGTGAATCATGTCAACCAAGATAGTAATGGGAGTGAACTCATGCTACTAAGATGGCCATGAGAGTGAACCATGGTTACCAAGATGGTATAGGGAGTAAAACTATACCATCAATATGGTATTGGTAGTGATTCCATGGATACTATGAAAATCATATTATATTCTTATGTGTCTGCCACAATTCAATGTTTATTTCATATTTTATGCTTTCATGGTTTTTGTTCATTATTTCATTATGATTTATGTCTTATGAACTACAAATATATATTCCATGATTCATGTAAATGATATTTTATATGTATTTTATGATATTATATTTTAATAAACATGTTCCCCTACCTTTTTTCTCATGATTATACCTACATATCTCCCTTTTTTACCCATACTGATCATTTGATCACTCCTGTTATTATGTTTCCTTCCTCAGGTTAGGAATATTTGTACAATCATTGATGTGTATAATAAGGGTTATAGTGAGAAAGAACCTAGTGGTAGATAATATATCTCAATTATGTATTAGTGTTTATGTTTTCTATGTTTCCAAGGGCAGTAGAATAGTACGGTCTTTGGGTGTCTGTTTGTATATTGTTTTAAGTATTTTACAAAAGTTATCTAATGTTAATGTATGAAATGAAAGGGTCTCTATAGGTCCTATTTGAGATACCTATGATTTTTATGTACCCCAACCCATGATGAATCATGATGGGCATTATCCAAGATTCATGCACCAGAGAACGATACTCTAGATCCTCCATCTAGCACATGGAGAAGATGAATTTTCCATTGGAATTAGCTCTTGGGTTGAGGAAAACTAGAAGAAGAGAGTGGCTATATAGGACTTTCACCATATTAGTGAAACTAATATTAGGATAAGTCGTGATAGTATAGTTATTGCTCAAGCAACGATCCAATATAAACCATGTATTAAGAGGCATGAATGAGGTCATGTGTAATTTCATCTTGGACCTAATGGTTTGGTTCAAGATGTTACAATTCTCTTCTTCACATAAATATAAAATTTGGAAATGAATCATATTATATTTCATTCCTCATTGGACTCTTTCGATTCCTAGGATGATAATTTCATATTTTTAGCAATTGTGAATACATGTATATTTATTGGTGTTAATGTGAGATCGAAGTTAGACATTTTCTATTTCTCCACCCATATCCATTGTCTGAGGTTTAAATACTTTTTGGTGAAAAGGAAACACAAAATATTTTGTTTGGCGTAAAAATTAAACTTCTCATAAAATAAGTAGTGTATCCACCACTTTAATGAATTCATAACTACAAATAATCATGGTCATGGGTTTGATATTTTTTTAAGGGAGTATTCGTTGAGACCCATAAGATAAAACATGATTACCTTGTATAAGGATTCACTCCAAATTGAAAAATTATATATCATAATAAATCACATGCCCTTCCTCATGATCTTATAAAATCAAAAATGGGTTCAATTTCAGTCGTTGTTTTAACTCATAAAATGATTATTTATATTTATGACTACATTAAAATTGCATTTTTTTATTACTGGGGTATATAATAAGTGTAGAAAGATTGATAAAATATATTATAAACCATTGATAATATCCCTCTACACATAATAAGCATTATATCTCAAAGTCATTTTTTAGTACTTTCCGTTTTATAATAACTTTCACATTCCTAGAATCTACTACAATTTCCAGTTTCAACACCCTATGTCCAATGAAATTCACTTCTTTTATATAGTAATATAACTTTGAAAATGTATATAATGGTAATGTTTTCTATGAATGCTCAAAAAACCCTCAGATAATTATTGTTCTTCTCTTCAGATTTGAAATAAAATAAACATCAACTATAAAAAAACTAAATTATTATTCTAGGTACCGATAGAAGATATAATTCATAAATAAAACAAATAAAATTTGTGTATTAGTTAGTATAAATAGTATCATAACTTATTTAAAGTGACTATAAATACTTCAGTTGATGTAAAAAATATATCATGATCCTTTACTATGAGTAAATGATATCTTAACATGAGAAAAATCTTATAAAACCTTTTTTTCCTATTTTATCTAATAAAATATGTATGACTTGGAAACTAAAATATTTAATTATCCATTATATAAATTCATTGTTTAGTAATATGTACTGCAAGAACCAATGAACCTAATAAACTGTGATACACTATAGAAATATTATTATTTAAATATAACAGTTACAACCTAGTTATTTATATATAAGGAATGCGTACGAGTAACCATAAAATGAAATATATGTTGAAAAGTTTTACTTATTCAAATTTATTTTTTATTTAATTTAAAATAGGAAATAAAATTTTAATGAGTAGATTTAAATATTATAAGGATAAAAAACAGTAAAAGTATAAATGTTGAATTTTTCTATCAATGTATACTTTACTTATATTTTGTTTTTTTATTTCAAATATAAGTTTATGAATTTTAAAAATTTCATTTCATAAAATATATATTATTTTTTAAATCATCAAATCAAATATATCTTAGGGGGAATTTTTTGATTATTTTCCAAAAATTTTAATTATTTAGCGAATAGTTTATAATATAATTTTTTTATAAAATATATCATTTATTTTAATTTATTTACAAAGAATTATTTTATATTGAATTGTTTTTAATAAAAATTTAGTTTTATTATGTTAGAAATAATAAATCCAATTAAATGGTAATCATCATTATACAAAATTTTGGTATAAAATATTTTTTATGCTAAAAACATGTATTTTTATAAAAACTTTTTTTCATTGGCTTTCATGTGCTTATTTTAAACATAATTTTTACCACAGATAAAAATTTAATATTGTTAAATATAATCTATATAATTTTCATCATGTTTTAATTTATTCACGATACTATTATAGTTCCCACGTGAATCAGTGTAGGAATGTACCTTTATTAGGTGTAAAAAAATGATGTTCTAAGAGACCTTAAGATATGTTCATTTTTATCTATGATCAAAAATATCTGAAAATGGAAACCTTTAGTAGTGATAAAAATCCACTAATAAAATCCTCCTTATATTAGCTAAGATAAAATTATCGACTATCTATGATAAAAAGATCACTAATAAAATTAATTTTCTTTAAATAATTTTTCCTTACCAAGAGACCCCTTTTATCAACACTAAGAAACTACACCACCTTCAATTATAACATGTGAAGCCCCCCAATACCCCTTTACTATAACTTTTCACCCCTACATGAAATTTATCATCACTCATAACCCCTTCCCTTCCATCCCTCTCACACAACTCTAAGGATTTGAACACGGGGCCTCTCCATTCAAAGTGGACACCCATTACCACATTAAGAAACTATTTTTTATATTTTGGGATATAAATCATTATTTTAAATATTTAAATTCCTATTTTTAATAAATTTATTAACATAATTATATTTAATTATATAATTATATGTAATAATATAGTTATATATATTTATATAAGTATATATATTCATATAATTATTTTTAAACACATTTATAAAATATATTTTTGTGTTTGTAAATTTGGGCATGTTTATATTTATATTTGTGTGTGTGTTCATATTTATATTTACATATAAATAAATATATATATATAATTATTTCAAAAAAAATTTATAAAATATGTGTGTGAGTGTGAGTGTATTTATATTTATACATGGATGTGTGTGTTCATAAATATAAATATGTGTATTTATTTAAATATATTATATGTTAATATTTATTTACATGTATTAGAAAATATAATTAAATATATATCTATTTTTTAATATAGGCAAACACACACACATAAAAATAACTTTACATATAAATTTTTTTAGGTATATACATATTGATAAATTTTTATAATTTAAAAAAATGAGTTAATTATTATTGTATATAAATTAATAATTATTTATTATAGACATAATATTAATATATTTACAAAGAAATTTTAGATGTAAAAATAGTTTAATAATTATTTCGACAATTAAAATTTGGATATGTAAATTTAAGAAATATATATATATATAATTATAAATAACACTACAATAAGAAAAAAATAAATATTTCAACCCATAATATCCATTTGAGTGTAATCCGTAAAAGTAAATTTAGTTATCACTGAACAAAGAAAATAATATTGTCCATAATATAGATAAGATTCCATATAATTTTTAAAAAGTAGTGTATCATAAATAAAAAATCGGTTTTGGAGGCCTTTCAGCCCTTTTTTGATATCTTGCACATACCAAACAGACACCAATATCAAAAGTTATGGCCATTTGAAGTTCAAGACTTATTTTAAACTTATCTTATGATATTAATATTTTCAGTCAATTTTTTATTATTAAATACCTATTACTATGTACTAATTATAAAATTATTAATCAATATTAATATTTCATTATTTTCAAAACCCTTTTTACTAGATATATTAAATATTAGGTGAAAATACATAATTTCACTAAAAAAATTGATATTGGAAGAAATTATTAATGATAAAATAAAAATATATAAATTATATGATAGGCCCAAATAATGATCCCATTTGTTAGTGATAAAAATTAAATCATAATATCTTTGAAAATAAATAATAAAGGTGACCATTATCAGCTATAAAAACATTAGTGAAGACCCCCTTTACAAGTGTTTTTAGGGTTGAAAAATACCCCATTTACCAGCACATTTTTATAGCAATGGTTAGAGAAACCACCTTTTTATAATTTTTTAATCACTAATAAAGTGTATCACTTAATATAGAAAGTTATGGTGAGGGTTGATGTAAATTTCATTTTTTTCATAATGAAAAATAACCACGATATACATGTTTCATCATTGTAAATTATAAAATTGGGGAAAAGTGTTAGATCAAGGGTTTAAGCCTTAAAATATTACAAAATATCATCTTCGACTAGGTGGATGAGGTTATACATGACATACCTTCATATTATCAACACTAATGGTCGAATTTGGAGCCAAATTATATTAATATGGCCTCCCTTTTTGGTTAAAAAAATTCTATTTCCAAAACAATTTCATAGTATGTCACTTATTATATTTTAATGATAAAGATAAAGATAAAAACATGATATGAGTGATTATATGTTATAAAATTGATGATAAATAAAATATTTTTATTAAAATAATTTATTTTTTATTCTTGTTTATGATATTTGTACCTAGAACACTAACGCATCACCAATGTAGTGCATGTGAAAGTTGAATAAAAATGAGTGTAAATAGATATACAAATATTAAAAGTAATTTTTTGATAAGTTAGGTTATATAAATATATTTTTTGATCAAAATTAAAATTTATAAATGTTAAATAATTTCAAATTCAAAATCTTAAATTGTCTTGGTGTCTCTAAAGTCATATTATTTGAATAGTGTCAAAAATAACATTAATGATATTTGGTGTTAAATAATATCTTATAAAATGAATTAAAGATCACAAAAATATAATAATTATTCTTTTGGATTGTAAAATTTTATATACAGCTACATATTGACTATTTGTTAATCACATTTAGTTTTTGAATGACATTTTGAACCTTAAATACTGAGTATTTATGAAACACCGTTGATTTTTTCCAATAAAATAGAATTTAATATATCCCTTATATAGAAACAAACGAGTTCAGTTTTCTATAAAAAAATCTACCAAAATACCTTTCAAATTATCAAATAACATGTCCCTATGCCATTTGTGTAATCAAATTTTACTACTCTAAAAGCATTAATCTCATTAAAAAAATCATTGTTTCAAAGATTGGCGTAAAGAAATCCAATCCACATTGACATTTCAGAATTATGATTCTTTATCTTGATAAAATTTTAAAACTAAGATATTTTTGTATGTTGATTCCATTTATATGGTATTAGAATCAAATTTTTCAATTGATTATGGGGGATCGCCTATTACCTCTCTACCAAATCACCTCTATAATATGTAATTATTTCGAAATGTTAGGTTTTCAAAGATGGTCTTTTAATTTCAATTGAGAACTTAATTTTTCCATAATTAAAGTATTAAATCAAAATTTATCTGAAATTATTGTTTTATTTATTATCTATTTTCCTTTATAAAACAAAAATATTTATTAAATTTACTTTTTTTATTACACTTTTGGAAAGCATTTCTCACAATGATGGTTTTATGAAACGTACATAAATGATGTAGTTTTCAGGAATTTATGTCTATCATGGGTATTCTGAAAAATTATTTTTATGAATTAATATATAATTAAAGATAAATTATTTTTATGATTTTTATTCCTTAATTTTAAATTATACATTATAAGAATGAACTTAAATGTCAACGAATACGGTTATGTGCTTAATGACCAATAATTATTTAATTTTCTATTTATAATCATTTTATTTGTGTTTAAATTTATTTCACATAATCAGTTAATAGATTAATACTCACATCAATGTCATGATATTTACAAGGGATTCTTATCTACAAAATTCATTATTGATATACATTTCATATTAAGATTATTGTTTTCATTTATATAGTGTACTTTCTACCCCACGAAATAATTAGACATAATATTTGATGTAATTCAATGGATTTATTAAACTATATCATGTTTTTTCAATTGATTTTTTTGATTCAATAGTTTCTATATGCACACGATTTTATACTTCAATCTAATATTTAATCGGGATTGATTATTCTGGAATCTTTATCATTGGATTTATATTCTCTTCCTCTATTTAACCTCATGTTTTTATTCTAGTCAAATTATTTCTTAGTTTTACAATTATTATTTCTATTTTACCTCTTTGGTATGGAAATCCATCAAATAAGTTTTTTATAACAAAATATGACCTTATTTATTCTTCTTGTTTGGGAGACATTCTCTTCTATGATTTATTTTACTTTATAATATTTTATAGGCTTCCAATGTAATATATTTTTCCAAAAATCTATGAAATTTTAAAAGGAAAAGTATATTAATCTCACAAGATATATTTGAAAATGGATTTCACTCTACTTATAAACACTTTTATCTTCTTATTAAAACTTAATTAGTTAGGTATAGTTTATTTAAAAGATTATATTATTTTAAATTATTTTACAACAAATTTTTATATGGAACTTTGGGTACCTCATAAAAAGTGTTTTGGAAGCGATTTATATTTTTTTACATTTTTAAAGATAAATTATTTATAAAAGAATCACTTTTATTTTCCTCTCTACTTTTTTAAAAAATCTATTTAATGTAACACTATAACAACCCAAACCATAGTTGACTAAATATAATGGTTGATTTATCAGAATGTAAATTGGTATAACTGATCTCATCCCAAGGGACCAAATAGTTTCATATTCTGGGTAAAATAGATTCATTTTTAAATCCCCAATACATTTAAAAACATAAACTACAACATATTATCTTCTTTTAGAAGATTATTATTCCTTATAATATATCCTTTAATATCAATCATAGTACAATTCCTAGAATCCCAGTGAAAGTAAAAAATATTAAAGGGTGAGATTAGATTCATGGTAATGGAATATGTATAACGGAATATATTATAAAATTAATAATGCAAGAATAATATGGAATAAATAAATAATTATTAAATAATTTCATATAAAATAATTCATTGAGCTTGAAAATTATCAATTGAAAACAAAACTATTTAATGAAAATCACGGAAATTAAAAAAAATAATTCATAATGATGGAGTATATAATATTAGACATAATAAAATTAACATTGAGATTCATACGAAACCATCATACACAAAAGGGTAAGGCCCTAGTGAAATACCCAAATTAGTTTCTCTCTCGATCCCTACTAATGTGTGGAGATGCCAAATTGGGCCCCACCAATCAGTCACTAAGTCCAATTCATTTATCATATGAAATGACTGAATAAGAAGTCAATACATATTGAAAATAAACCTTCATATTGAAAAATATCATTTGAAATGTTAATATTTTTTCCAATTACGGATTATAATGTGTACATAAGAAATCCATAGTAACATAGATAATGAAATCAACAGATTATATCCCCAATAAATCATAATATCCACCAAAAATATTGGGATGGATGAAAATACTTTAATAATATAACTAGAATGTTTCTTAAAGAAAATACACTTTTCATTTTGAAATCACTTTTATTAAAATATAAAAAATTAACGATTAATAAGTAATTTTTTTATAAAAAACATAGAAAAATATAATTGAACATTCAAACCAAGGTGTAATCGTTATGGTAGTAAAACATTGTTCGTGAATTGTATATTAAAATAAACATTCTATACACACCTTTTCTAAAAAATTCATCCATTATAACACCATAATATGTTTACATTTAATGTTTTTTTATAAAAACTAAAAAAAAAGTGAAAACATGAATTTAATCATTCATTGTATAATAGTAAAAACATTCTTGAAAACAATTTATAAAACCTAGATATTTCATACTTTTCCTTGAGTGGATAGAGAAATAAATTTGGTTTCCCATAAAGCCAATATTTTTGAGAATTGAGTAATTAGAGAGATGAAAAAGAAAGGGACAAATTAATTTCCAAAAATAAATAGATGATAATAAAACATATGGGGTTTAATATATAAAGATAATATAATCCCCCAAGAGAAGCTGAGATATGTCTACAAATAAACCCTTACCACTATGGTAATATTTCAATCATAACCCACATTAAAAAGATAAACTAAAATGATAATTTTAATTAGATTACTTAAAATATATTTATGACTGGAAATATTAAAAGGGTGCCTATTGGCACTTTGTTTCATCCCATGGATAGACATTTTACATAGGGAAACAAATTATAAAAATTAAGGGAAGGCATATGAAGAATGCCAAATAATCACAAAGCCTCAAAAAATAGTTTTCCCATGGTATCTGAAATCACCATTTGCATGAAAGAACTTATGTGCCACCCCACATGTTTGACTAGAACTATCACCCAGAGTATCATATATTCCTACAAATAGACCATTGGGGGATTTATTTGTATGGATGAATTTTGTGGATGTTTTATTGTTGCTCTGATCTCCATAGTACCTAGCTCAAGTCCTCTGAACCCTCCATGGTAGTTTCTTAATACCTAAATAGAGGTAATCAAAGTGTATAGTGAGACTCAAGTCCATTCAGTTTTAAAGATAAATAACACCTGTGTGAATCATTCTCCCAACCCCCTGATGTTAGAGGATTAGAAGAACTACCTTTCCACAAACAAGAACTTGTGATACTCACTTCTGGGAATATCTGTATAGACCCTTTAAGGCGTGAGTCAAGTCTCACCCAAGTGTAGTTATCCAGATTGTTCTTCACCTATGGTTCCATTAGTTCACCCTATCCTAATTGTGCAGAGCACCCTTGTGCAACCATACTTGGTTCTCCCTACCCTTTAGCATGCATGTGCCTTTCATGAATCCTCTTTTGAAGACACTGATGGAAAGGATTCTCCTTCACTATGTTCATATTGAATCCTCAAAAAAACCCTCTTGATTTAAAAAAACATAAGTAAAAGAACATCATCCTGTCTCCCATTTAGAATTAGATTTATATGGTCAGAGGATTCCTACCCTTATCCAATAAGAGGGTAAGGATCCTCAAGGAATCTTTATATTTGGATATTAGTGGTCACATGGGCCCTTATCCCTGGGATAGTGTTGCAGAGTTCTAGATCTTGGATTCCAAGGATAAGTATCTACCCACCCATTCTCATCTTTAAAACCAAGAAACTACAGTTTGCAATAGGGATATTAAGGATCATACTTGTTATTCCATTCTTCATGGAATGCGGTCCTCCTTATATTTCAAAACCAAATTTTTTAAAACCATCCTAGTGTAATCCCCTAACCTTTAATATAAGAGGTTATAGTCTTTCTCCTCTCTAAATTGTTCACCATAATTACTTCCATACCTTGGGATCTCTAATAATGTAATGTAAACAGAGGGAAGTGTCGTATCCCCATCCCTTTCAACCATAGAGTTAGCCTTCTTCTCCATAGCACCCACCACTTCTGCCACAACCCCAGCCTCTTATATCATCAAAGGAAGGAATGTGTGTGGTTTTTGAAATATTATTCACCCTCTTCTGTCTAACACTAATCATGAATCTCGTGGGCTTAGAATATAGTGATGATCCAGACATCCACACAATCCACCAGAAGTAATGAATTATGAGAACTTTGATTCCCACCATAAATGGGATACATAGGAAGAATTATCAAGTCCCAAGCTCTACATCATCTCATATATGAAATGAGAAATCATTCCCCCATAAAATGGTCCACCTATTAGGTTCATACCTCAAATTTCATTGAACTACAATAACAATAATTCAATCCATAACCATGATATGTAGGTTTCCCACATAGAGCGTGATCATAATGGTAATCCTCCATGTGAATAATCCCCAGTCATAATTCCTATAATCTATCTATCCTCCTTAGGATTAAACCCCGAGTTAAGAACCCAAATCACAATGAGTTAAAACATTTTTCATGATCCCTTCACAATGAATATCTTTCTTTGGAATAACTCCCAACCTATCTTTTAAAAGGGTCATACTCCCCTGCAAGACATAACCTTGAGGGCCTCTATAATTATGTTTCATTACTAACCAACTATGTGGGATTTGATTACTATACAAATGGGATATAAAGGAATCTTTATAGAGGATAAAAAAATACTAAAACAATCATTCTCTTCTAGGCCATATCCATAGTAGGGCCTAATTTAATTTAAAAACTCACATTCGTTCCATGTTATTTGGGCTTCTTAGGTATATGTCACACACAAAACATTGACTAGGCACCTCCCACATATATATCTATACCACATGACATTAAACTATCAGTTGGTTCCTTATCACAAAACTTTATAGGTATGATGTGTCCCATTAAGCGGCACTGAACTACATGGGTTATTATTCCTTTTACAATGATAAGTAGGTAGCCCATCTATGGGTTAGATCCCAACATTATAAAAAATTCTGTTTCCCAGGATGACGATAAATTCTAGTGTGAAATTCATCGACATAGATTTCTATAAATTCCAAAGACCCCCCTACATGGATATAAAACCATCATCATCTTAATAATGATCAAATAATCTATAATTAGTACATAAGAGGATACCATCAATAGAGAACATATGATACATACATATATCAACATTTATTAGGAACCTTGAATACATATGGACGATTCTAAACTCCAGACATGCTAATAATTGGTTGCTAATATAGGGATTACTCACATCGTACTTGGGATTAAATGAAGAATTCATGAACATATATTTAATTTATAAGTGTGTCCTGGAGTGGGAAATAACTCACCCTAAATGGATTTGATGATCCTGAGCTCCCATCCTCCCATCCAATGCGAGTTCTTAAGAATTGTGGGTGAAAATCCATAATGAGAACCTGCCATTGGAAAATAGGTCCTTATGGATATACAACCACTGGATGATTCTAGTTCCATGAACAAACCCATTGGAAACTATTTATAAAAAATTATTTCCCCAATGATGTCACATTTATGTGGAAAAACAAAATGGTGAACCTGAAATGAATCATTAACCAAATGTTAATGCCACCTACATATTCATCCCCTCACATTTTCAAGTAAATGAGGGCCTAGTAGGGTAATCAATCACACATGTATTCACCTAAAAATGAGGCTTCTATTCCGGAGTTCATTAATTATTTGTTTCATATATAAATTCACTTAATTCCAAGAACTCCCAGTAATCCAATGGATTCCTTCATGTTTACACCCATGAATGCCCCAAATGCTGCTCAAGCTGGATGCTCATCCTCATGAAGGATTCCACCACTAGCTAAGTGACTTTAATGTTGGGTATGCAATGCACTAGTTTGAGAGTACCATCATAACATTACCATTCTGACCTTGGAGGCTATCCGACAGGCCCTCAAGATCAATAATCACCACCATTTGTCTAGAAAATGATGGTTTTTGGTCTTAACCAAGATGGAACCGATCAACGTCTTCAACCATTTCCAGATCTTATCCCTTGACTAAAACAACAAGTACGTCCCATATTCCATGCAGGTGGATTGAGAGTCCACTTCTAGCCCAATCATGATGACAGATGGATCCTTCTCAAGGGATCCTTCCAATAATCACTATCATGAATTCCGCACGATAGTGAACTCTCATTATGATGAAGCTTTCATCCTTGGCTATTCAGTTTAGGTCCCCTAAATCTGGGCATGCGTGTTGGCTGACCGAAGATGGAAACCAGCTAATAGGGAGCAGGTTCATTCCTTTCCCCACTCGGGAGAATCCCACCAACCCAATTTCGTGAAAAATAGTGAGCTGACACATATACCTATTTGCCTTTATTCGAACAACCAATAAAATCATCAGGAGGAATTCAAATATTACTACCAAAAAAATATGATGGATATCGGCAGCCAGGAACATACACCTAATTTTACACCCCAAACCTTTTCTAAGACTCATTTAGCAGCAACCAAAGAAGCATGTTGACCATGTATGGCGGAAAACAGCATGTTGGAACACACACACCTATCAATATTTATTATCCTTCCTAGCATCGCGTGGTGAATTTAGTGGGGGAAGTCCTGATGACATGCAGAGGGTATACTCAACTCTCTAACTATGAGTATTTTAATTATCCATTCATAAGAAATTGAGAAATGGAGAAAGGCCATACACCCACTCTAAACATGGAATAGACATATATTACCATTCCAAATATTTAAGTCATGATAAAAATCATGGAAATAGTGAAAGGGAAGAAGAAAATCCCTACTAATATCCTACATACAATCTAGGATATAATAACAATGGGGATAATAGTACCCAAGGGTTAGACACAAAACATCATCCCCATATCTGGGGTGGCTCATCATCATTTCACCCCAGAAAAGATACATACCACTACTCCCATTCATATGGGTCATGGGGAAAACTCCCCCATATCATCTGGATAATTGGATCTAGAAATTACACCCACTCCAACTGAAGATAATTAGACTATTCCAATGTCCACTATGATAAAAGAAAAAACATCTTCCCATGATGACCACATTTACCAATAAGTGGCTCAAACTACTTATAAGAATACTCTAAAAAATAAGTCTCATCAAGCACAGTTGGATAATCAAAAGCCAAATATCATTATGGCGCCACTTAATCCTAGAGGTATTGAAGCCCTCTGATGTTTATCTATTTCAGATCAAGATTCTACTATCCTGTTACCAAATTATGTGATAAATAGTAATAATTATGAAGGTCCTTATCAAACCCTTCCTCATGAAGGCATACTTTATGGAAATTTCATTAATACCGAGAGCCTATCTCTTGTTGAGAGCTAGACAACCCTCCATGTGGCTGGAATACGAAGGAGATAGAGGGTCTTCACCTTGCTATAATCCACCATGTTGGTCCTCTGCATGATGTAATTAACAATGAAAGTTACCTCTAAAGTAGTGATTCACATTATTAAGAGAATTTTTGAACTAAAAATGTAGAAATGAGAAATATATATTATCATGAGGCACTCAAAATCATGAGGATAGTAATGTCTGATGCCTTTTCATTGGAGGGTGAAATCATTTCTCATCCAGAAGATAGCCCAAGGAGATGGACATTCTACAAACCAACCTTGGATCACATTCCTATCAATATACCAGAAGAGATCTTAACCAATCCCATTTCTTGTTATGAAACAATTGGGAAGCATCCACTATGGTCCGACCAGGACAAGGAACCTCTTATGAAATACAAATAAGATATTATAAACATGAGGAAAAAATTGTCTAATGATGACATACTAGTAATGTTCTAGTCTTTAGCCACCTATCAATATAGAATTCCAGTGGTGTTGTTGGGACATTGTATTCATGATCTCCACCTCAATATATGGAACACTCTTAATCACCTAAAAGAAAAGGTATTACCCTATGATGAGTATCAAACTCAAGTCAAGGTAATATAAGGGGTACAATTCCAAATTGACTTGGAATCTCTCATGGATTCCTGACATCCAAATATTGATAAAAAACATTTATCCCTTCAATTTGCATGACTTAATGCATTAATGTGGTATTGAAAGATGACCATAGATACCCCATATGGTGTTTGTATCAGAGGATGGGTTGTATATGGGGAATTTTATTTCACTACACTCCCCAACCATCAAAGCCCACAAAAAGTGATCTCTTTCAACATTATTGCATTAGGTTTTCTATAATAAATGGAATATGTTCATGACTAGATATATTCTGAAAACGAATAGGCCCCAATCAGATTCCATCAATGTTATTTTAGGAGAGGGATAATGAGAACTATTGAGATACGTTTTCATTAACCAACTGAGGACATTGAGAAGGTATCCTGCTTCAAGGATTTTGGCCATCTGGTTGAGAAAGTTTCAAAAATAGCTCAATGGTCTTCCAAAATAGATAATTTAAGTGAGTGAAAAATAATTGACCCAACCAATGTTTGGAACAGAATAGATAAAATTACAAGAGAAGCTATGGTAATATCATACATAACTATTTCGGAAGAACCCCATTCTATATGGATATGGCCTTTTTGAACCCATCCCTCAGGATTATCCTACCTAGTCTGAATGATTGGGAAGACAGAACAGGAACAACCCCAATTTTTAGGGATGGGGAGTTATTCACCCCAACAATTGCCTCCTCTAAGAAAATCAGTTTTCACCCAATTAGATAAGATGTATCTTATTTAATCCTCACAATATAAACATTACCATGATCCACATCAATCTCTCGGAATACTTACAACTAAAATCTTTGCGGATTCCCTTTAGGTCACTATACATATAACATCCCCTGGGGAACCAATGAAGAAGTGGATAAGGTCTTGTGGAGGACATTGAAGAAGGTTATCTCATAGATATTCCAATATAATAATTGTGATGCACTACAAATATATGAATGTCATCAATTACATTATTAAAGACCATCTAGAACAAAATACTAATTTAGTGGAGTATGAAGAAGTAGTTCATATTCACAAGATGGTCCACCCTAAAATGAATGCAGAAGGTGTGCATACCTAAAACTATAGGGTCACTCAAAATCTGAGTATTCCATCAAATAACTCACTAATACCACTTCAAAAGGAACCTAATACATGAAAAGATAAGAGTTATACCATGTATCTCTTTCCCCTCAAATAAGGCCAACACCTTTCACTAGAAGAAATACTTTCTCAGCAAGAGGAGAAAATAAGAGAGTTGATAAGTATCAATAGAGAGTTACTCTGAGGCAATCTTCCAGAAAGTTGTGCTTCACATGTAGACCCAAAACTCGCACATCTAGTTAGCATGCATCAGTGATGTGTTCGATTTGGTTATACCTTTTCATATATATTAATTACCAAAAAACTTGTTTTTCACCAAATATCAATCATTTTGTGGATCAAATTATTTATATTGGTAATTATGATGATTTTTAGGAGCTTTTTATTGAAATTCACAAATCCAGAAAGGAAAAATCAAAAATCAAATATACATAATGTGTACTTATTACACATATTGTGTATTATTTCCATGACACATATCGACATGATTGGATAGACACCCATGTTTCCAGTCAAATATTACACATCGTGTGATTCACATATACACACCATGTCATCCATTATAGAAGGAATGGGTGGACCGTGATTGATATTACATTTCATGTAGGGCAGAAAACATGCCATGTACCAACACCTACTAGGAAGATCCGTGTTCTAAGTCAAGGCTGGCATGGTAGCTCACCCACTGACAGAGAAAAGAAGGCCAAAACTGGTTGACCAGAGTACATGCCATGTACTTTCTGGTATACAGTGTGTATTATTACATAGTATAAATAGGAGGTATGGCCATCCATGTTTAGGATAGAATATTTCCATGATTGACCGAGGTGTAAAATTATGAATATTCCCAATAAGAGAAGAATAGAGAGAATTACAAAGAGAGAAGATAGGAGAGAATGTGCTTTCATGATACCTTCCCGACGACCTTCCCTCTGAATATTTTTGATGGTTAATTCATGTATCACAAGTAGTTTAGTTACTAGTTACTCAATGAGTAGATAAATCCTTTATTTGTTGGGGATCTAAATGATTATGGGTTATATTTTGTCAAATGTTATATTGTACTCGCGTTATTCATTATTCTCTCATAATTCCATAAAAATCCATTCTAAATATCACTATAAATCTGATTTCAAACCAACAAAGGGATATCTAGAGATACTATGAGTAATTAAAACTAATAACATCCATGATCATTGTGTGTACCAATCATCTCAAAATGGGGATACAATTAACAAAATTAATAGAAAGAAAATCCCAGTCCAAGGAATTGGTTTCTACTGGTTTAAACATAATTCATCCAACCAAAGGGATTCCATTATCAAAAACCTAAATATGTGAGTTATCAAGAACAACAAAACCTCATAATCTAATTGATCAATTAATTATCTTTAAAAATCCATATCACCAAGGCATTCTTCCCATTTCTCACCAAGAATCAAATTTTTGTGTTTTTCTTTATATTTATAATAATTTATCAAGAAATTGAATGTTTAATTACTCTATCATTGAAAAACCAGAACATCGACTCAAAAGTTCATCAAACATCACCTAATTAATTAAAAACATGAAAAAACACAGTATATTCCTCTCCCTATGGATAAATCATAGACTTACTCTATTCTAGTATTATGTTTGGGTAATTCAATTTGGATTGTAGAAAGTAACACTTTGGGGAAAATAATACCAAATTTTGGTGTCGTTGCTAAGGTAGTGAAAGTCAACCGTATATTTATTATTCAATTTTATTAATTAATTTGAAAATTGAAATAAAAAATTCGAAGAATTTTTTTTTCTTAATTGAATTTTTTTCTTTATTATTTTATTTTCCCTCTTTTATGCTTGTTTTTTTGTTTTATGTTATGCAGGATATAAAGAGCATGATTGGTCGAATCACGCATTCCAAGAGCGCTGAATCATTAGAAATACTTTAACTTGTTATAGAGATTGAATGATTAGTCTTGCTGTGAAAAACGGAACTTATAGATGAGCACACTGAGATCACCTACATGGAAGACATAAAAGAATAAGATCCAACTGCTTTCTAGGGAGTTGGACAACTTTTTTTTCCATATGATAACTAGAACCAACAAATAGTTGTGGAGAATGAGCATATATGACTTCCACTATAAAACATAATGAAGTTCATCCCATGGAACCAAAAAAGACAAAAAGCAATATTATTTCTAGGGTATGGCCCAAACAAATCCTAGCAGTTCCAACAAGAGCAGTTTCCATACCCGCATCCAGGTCAGGGGAATTATTTTTCTCTTGAGCAGCAATTTCTTATCCTACCTCTATGAGAGAAACAACCCCACACAGCATCCTTATAGAGTATGACCTTTCTTTCATCAAAGGGGGAGATATTAGATTTGGTAGACCACTCATGAAAGACGAACATTTTGAGATCAATGTATCCCTCATAAGGCTCATCCAAATCACAATGCAATTTGAAGGATTACCTAGTGAATGGAAACACCGATCTCTCCAATTTTATGGAGATTTTTTTCACCTTTCGTTACCATGGGGTTTTCGAGGATTCCATTCACCTTCGACTATTACCCTTTTAATGAATGGATAATGTAAAAGACTAGATCAAAGGACTGCATCAATGCTCTATTCTCACTTGGGAGGCGTTAGCCCAAGCATTCTAATCAAAATATTTCTTACCCTCCAAGTTGGTTACATTGCAAAACGAAATCCACAATTTACAAAAACATTAATGTGAGTGGGAGTTTGTCACTAGTTAATTTGAGTATAAGGGTTTCCAAAACCACTATTTATTTTATTCTTAGTGGTACCTTTATAAAAAAAGTCAAAATATGGATTATATTCATTCATGGTTTATGAGCCCATATTTGTAAGATAATATCATGGTAATGATATCATTTGTGAGATATTGATTGGGGGTTCATTTTAAATAACTTTATTTTGAATATCATGAATTATTGTTTAAGAAATAATCCTCTATTTTACGTCTATGAGATTAATTTTCTTCACTACCTACCAATACTTATCCTCAATAACATTTTCAACTTATTGAAATCTTGCATGATTTTTCCGATTTTTCTTCTTAAGGGATAAAAAGAACACTTTTAAGGCTATTGATAGAGTGAATATACTTAATATTGAGTATAAATATGATTAAATAATCTTGAGTAATTTGTGTGGTACTTTTGGTGAGGTAAATCAATATGTGTCAAGTTTATTTATGGAATGTTAAATAATGTGGATGAAAGTGGGGGAAATTTTTTAATTAAATTATATATGAAGAAGTATTAGAATATCTTTGGAATTGAAATATGTTCTTTTGACTATTAAAATATTATTCTATGGATATAGTATTTTAAATTATAATTAGTTGAATGATTCCCTTTATATGGTATGGATTCTTCTAATTTGTTGTTGAGATTTTTCTTGAGGACAAGTAAATGACTAAGTGTGGGAGAGTTTTATATGGCGAATTTGTGTATAATTTTTCATATATATTAATGAGAATAAAAACTGTTTTCACCAAATATCAACATTTTTGTGAATAAAATTATTTATATTGATGATTATGATTATTTTTGGGTGATTTTCATCCAAAGTCACATATTGGGAAATGATAGAACAAAAATTCAACATATACGGTTTGAACTTATTACACACACCATGTACTATTGCCATGACACGTGTCAATAGTACTGGATAGACATCAATGATGCTGAAAAAATCTTACATGTTGTGTGATTCCCATATAATGTTGTGTCAACCCTTCTAGAAGTGGTTAATGGCCGATGATTGATATTACATGCCATTTAGGGTGACGATGCACATTTTGTACCTCTACCTATCGGGCGGAACATTGTTCCAAGTCAAGGGTACTACAGTAGATCAACCACCAGTGGAGAAAAGCTGAAAAAAATTGGTTGACCAGGGTACACACCATGTAATTTTTGGTACACACCGTGTATTCCTAAACACTATAAATAGAAGGAATTCCCTACATGTTCAGGACTGAATCATTCCAAGACAGACCAAGGGGGAAAATTCTGAAGAAGCCCAAGAAGAGAAGAAGATGTAGAAATGGAAGAAGAGAAGATAAGAGATAAGGTACTTTCGTGCTACCATATTGACAACCATCACTCTGAATATTATGGATGCTTAATTCTGGTATCACAAATATTTTAGTTAATAACTACTTTAGAGAGGCTAAATCTCCAATGTGTTTGGTCTGTGGACGATTATGGGTTGTATTTTGTCAACAGTTATATTTTACTCGTGTTATTATTTCTTATCTTCTAATTCATTAATAATACATTCTAAATATCTCTAGAAATATCGTATCCGACCAAAAATGATATTTCTAGGTATCTTATAAGGAATTATGAGTAATAACATCCATGATAATTTGGTTTACATATCTTCTCAGAAGGGGTTACAAATAAAAAACAATAGAAACCACGTTCTATAACAAGGAATTCATGTTTACTGATTTAAAAGAAATTCACCAGACCAAGTGGACTTCGTTATCCAAAAAACAAAGATGAGAGTTATCATGAATAGCACAACCTCATAAGAAAATTGATTAATCAATTTTCCTTAAAAATCCTCATCCCCGACACATTCTTCCCATTTATCATAAAGAATAAAATTTTGGTGTTTTTATTTATATTTAAAAGTAATTGATAAAAAAATTGAATGTTTAATTACTCTTTAATTGAAACAACAAAACATTGATTTTACATTTCAGAAGACATCACCTAATTAATCACAGACCAGAAATAATACAATAACTCCATCTCCCTATGGAAGAATCACATTCTTGGACTGTAGTAGCATTACATTTGGGTCATTCAGTTGGGATAGTCAAAAGTAACACTATAATAGAAAATATACCAATCTGAAAAGAGGATTTTCCATAATAACTGAATTAGATATTGAACATTCTATCAACATGGGAGGTCATGCAAAATTATATTTGGATCCCGAATTAATAGATCAATAATTCCCTTTATTTGGTACAGAACCAGAACATGGTTAGGCGTATTCTTACAGGCCCACCCCTACTGGTTACCCAAGACAGATACCAACGGTGCTACCACCTGTGGTCTTACTTGTTATCTCACATGTTTACACTTAATCAGCTACACCTATTTGGGTCCCGAATCAACTATATATTACTCTCATTATTATGAATAACATTGAGTCAATAACAACTCGATTGGAAGCTATTGAACGATGTTTGATGCCAATACCTCTAAAAAAGAAGGCTTATCCCAAATGGGTGGATTTGACTCATACTCCACCAAATTTTGGGAATCCAGCATTTCCATGTTTCATTGGCTTGGGAGATCTACAAAAGTACTTGATGCATTTCATCTCTGGCCGCAATCCCACAATTAGAACTTTTGAGTAGTAGAAATTAGTGAAACATATATTAATTGGATAATCATTGAAGGGGTCAGACTTTGTATAGTAGATGTGTTTTCAGTCCTGATTGATCACTAGATGGGAAGATCTCTATCAGAAGTACCTCTTCCAGTTTAGTTCAACATTTCAAAAGAAAAAAAATCTTCGATCCGAAAACATGAAAAAATAGAGAATGAAATAGTCTCAAATTACATTACTCAATGGAACGTATTGACATACTCCTTAAACCTAACACTCCTTAAATAGTAGATGTTACCTATCTTCATAGAAAATCCCCTTGATGAGTTGCACACATTATTGATCCTTGTGAAATACATAGGACGGTTTTCTGATTTGGACACAATTGCTCAATTGTTGGAAAACTCCATTATAGAGACCAAAGGAAAGTCTTGGGTAATTCCATCACCTTATGGAAGGAGAACAGGAAAGGAATAATCCACTATAGTTACACTTAAGTAGGCCCCTGTACCCACTCCTACCTCAAATAATGCACTATATGACAAGACTCAACATCTAGAGCATCAACATAAATAACTAACTCATTAAGATGATCGAAGATATCATAGGTGAATAAAGTTTATGGTGTTTAAAAACAAATTATTTTCATTTTAGAATAACCAAGACTCTATTTAATTCATCACAACTTGGTAAACAACTTATTACATTTTCCAAATCCTAAGAAGCATTAAAAAAGATGATGAGGATCTCCAAAATATTTTTCCTTCCATCAAATGTTAGGGAATCCCATCTAGGATTGTTGTTTTCAAGGAGTTCCAAATAAGATGGTGGATTCTGAGCAAGGTAAATTGAAGAATTCTCCATCCTAGGTTACATATGATTCTATAACCGGTCCGGGGGAGGAATGAGAGTGGCACAAAGTTAAAAGAATGAATGCGTAGAATGTCGATGTATGGATCGTTAGAAAAACAATTAAACTGACTCATGCCATTATAAGAACACAGTTTAAACATCCAACAGTTACTATTCCCACATTAGATACAGAAAATACAAATTCATCAAAAGAACCATCCTATGAAGGCCAATTCACAAAAAAGAGACATAGGTTGAAAGATAAGAAGAAAACTGATGAAGATTAGTTCGTGTTAAGGCCAAACTTTTCCTGTAAATTTTTAGATTTCATGCCAACTATCTCAAAACAACAGGAATCACACCGCCAAATAAAATAACAAGTGTCGAACCCCAATGATAATATTCATCAGAGGAGGAGTTTATATTTGGTTTTATTAATGTTATTCACTTAATGGATCCCTTATGAAATGATGATTCTGATTATGAACCTTATTTTATTACACTAGATTGTGGAACTCGGGGAGGAGAACATGAAGATTAAGGATACATGGGAAGGTGTAGTAATGCTAGGATCCACTAGTTCAACCAAACCACCACTCGAACTGTCTACACATCCAAAAACCATGGGAAATCTCTCCAATGAGCACAAAAATAACATGTGAGTTTTTTCTCCACACATGACTGGATCTGCCTTGACATAATTACCCTGGAAGATCAGTTTGAGGTTACACCACCACCATCTCAGTATATAAGAAGACCTAAATGGACTAATCCACCAAGGACAAGAACACATCCAACTCCTATCCCAAAAGAGGATCCATCAACATTAGGAACATCAGCTCTCAAGGCACCTGTAATAGAGTGTCTCCATGAAGGAAAACTAAGACCTATGAATCAAAATTATGATGTTTTAAACAACTATCTCATGTTCTAGCTAAATTATAAATCCTATATGCTTTGTGTCTATCAAAATACTTCTGATAATCACTCATTGAGGCATTATAAAGCCCTCTGGAATTTTAAGTTGAGGCTGCGACTGCTGAAGTATAACATGTGGATAATGACCATGCAGCATGTCATGCAGTCATTTCCTTCACCGACCAAAATGAAGATTCTATAAGAAAAGGACATGTTAAGACCTTTTATATATTCAAGAGTCCAATTGACATTGATAATCAATGATCTTTCATTGAAACTGTCTCAAGAGACAACCTCATCCTAGTTTATACACTTCATAAACTGGGATTCATTGAATATTACTTGTCTCCCTTCACTAAGATGTTATGTGGTTATGAAAAGAATGAGCTGGAGACTCTTAGAGAGATCACACACTGAACTCAGTTTAGTGATCTTGTATTTGACACAAGATTCATGGTGGTCTATAAGGACACAAATTTTAATGTTCTACCAGGAAGACCTTGGATGCATCAACATTTTGTCATTCCTTCTTCATACTATCAATGACACAAATATTCTATCAATGGAATAATTGGGACATTATATGGTAATATTGATCCTTTAAAATCACATGAAACATAATATATTGATGAAGGTTTCTATAATCATTGACATAAACATTCCCTGGTTGATGATTCCACTCAAATCAATTCCCAAAATGGCTTGGAGATGATCATAGCTAACCCTTTTAAGAATCTCATTAGAGATTACATACTTCCTATTAATCATATTGAAATGGAGGGCTTAAATTCAGAAATTTATTAAACATATTATTTAATTTAAATCATACAATTTGATCCCAAAACACTAAATATGTTATAAACTCTTCGAGTGAAAACATAATCTTGAATGAAAATGTCTTTGTTCTATCCCCTGAGCATCAACAAAGCCTGATTCAATTAGATAAATTAGAAGAAGCTACCATGATTATAGGAGAAGGTGAAGAGACTCATTATTAGTCCCTTGTTTCCAATTTAGGAATCCGAGAAGGCTTCATTCCAATAAGTGAGCCTAAAACTATTGCCTTATCCTCCATAAATTTTAATGGAAAATCACCTCTTCCTTCAGAGGAACTTGTTTTATCAACTCCTCCCCAAGAAGAATCACTAACAGTGAAGCATGAGAAAGAGGAAGAGGAATATGAAGAGGAGGAAGAAGAAGATCTCAAGGATTCCACTCAAGTATTTGAGGAAGGCATATCCACCACCATTAATTAACATAGAGAAATAAATCCTGGTACATAAAATGATTAATTCCCAAATCCATTTAGTGAGGCATTGAATCTCAAGGAATAGGAGGAATACAATTTCTTCCTAACGTAGCACCAGGTTGTTTTTTCTAGGAGTTATATTGATATTCCTTGACTTCATAATGAGGTTTCCACAAATCATTTGGGTTTTTCATATGATCATTTTGGATACATGAAATTATCCATGAGGGCGCAACCAACACACGCCTCCAAATTTTAGGCCGAAGTGGATAATATCATCAAGGATGACTTCCTTAAATCTATAAAATACCCTTAGTTACTAGAGAACATTGTCCCTGTAAAAAATAAGAATAGGGAAATTAGTCTATTCATTGATTTTAGAGATCTCAACCAACATTATCCAAAAAATGACTTCTCGGTTCCAATAACATAACTCATAATTGATGCGATAACTAGATACGAGGCCCTTTCATTCATTTATCACTATTCTATATACATTCAAATCGAGATAGCCCCAGAAAATGAATCAGCAACATCTTTCAGAGAACCTAAATGCATATTTTTGTATTGGGTAATTCCATTTGGGTTGAAGAAAATTAGTGAAACATATTAACATGCTATGCATCACATCTTCAAACCCTTCTTATGAAAGTTTTTTAAATGCTATGTTCATTATCCAATGATTAAATCCTTACAATGCTCTGATCACATCGCTAACCTAGAAACTATGTTTAACATGAATCTACAATATAATCTGAAGATAAAAACATTAAAATGTTCTTTCAAGGTAACCTCGGGATAATTATTCAACATCATTGTATGCCATCGTGGCATCAAAGTTGATCCTTAGATGACTAAATATATCGTTGGAATGTCACATCCTCAAAACATGAAATAGATAAGAGGAATTGAATGAGACTTGGCCTACATTTGGAGCTTCATATCCAACCATACTGGAAAGTGTTTACCCTTCACCAAATTGATGAAGAATGGGGTCACTTATTAATGGACCAATGAATACCAAGAATCATTTGATGGTCTCTAGAAATAAATATTTAGCCCATTGGTATTGATGTCACCTATTGAAGGAAATCCAATCATTCTATACATATCATCTTTGAAGTGATCATTGGGTTCTTTACTCGTAAAAAATAATGATGTTGGGAATGAAAAAAAACATTATTTATCAGGAAAACTATGATCAACATAGAGACTTGATGTTAAGATATTAAAAAGTGCTAACTACAATTAATCTTTTTAGTTCAGAAGCTGAGGCACCACCTGCAGCACCATGATATCTATTGGGCATCTCACAATAACCATCTATAATTTATCCTCATTCATCCTTTTCTCATAGTGTTCCTATATGGGTGGGTAGATATCCTACATCATTTTAATATATATATTCTGTAACTAATAAAGATGTAAAAGGTCAAGGCTTAGAAAACTTCCCCATTAAGCACCCATCTATAGAAGAGACTTCATTAAATACTAAACTACCTAATGAATAAATCTTAGTTATTAAGGGTATCCTTCAAACATGGGAAATTTATTTTGATTTTTCTACCTTATGTCTAATAATGAAATGAATGGAAAACCCTAAACTCAACAAAGTTGGTTTATGAATTGTGCTTATCCCCTTGAAAAAATCAGTACTACCATACTATTTACTATTATCTGAAGGTGATTCCAAAAATGAGGTGGAATATTAGGCTTATTAATAGCTAGGAATTGGAACTCAAATTACCATTTATCCTCCTAGAAGTAAAGGTTGATTTGGAGTTTAGAATCAAACAAATCAATGGGGATTATTCCTTTAGAAAGACAGAGCTACTCCCCCTATGTATTTTTATGAGGGTTAATGGAAGGATTTACCTTAGATCAAACATTTACCATCATACTATGATCATATAATTCTTAGGTAGATGTATTGTAAAATGTGGCAATAGATTTGGAATATCAAAATCAGGATAAAACAATCATCAGCATTTCCCATAGCTTAATGCTTTTACCTTTTTTTCAAATCAGAGCAGAAGAGATCAATGAAATTAGTCCCATCCCTGAGACATATAGCTCATATTATTGGATGGATAAAAACATTACTTTATCATCTCCACGATGGAGTTCTTACACTAAATAGGGTTATAAGAGAGAATATTTGATGGACACAACTAATTTAACTCTTTATGATGGCCCAAATCACCAGAATGTCCTCTACAAGTGAGGCTTTGATGAATTCCTTCCCAGATGTGTTGATGGAGAAACGACAACAACAATTATGGAATATATACATGTAAGATATTATGGTTACCAATAATTAGGTTATAGTCAATCTAATCAAATCTGAAGGGTTGGATACTTATGGCCTTATATGACATAGGATTACATAGAATTTACTACGAAATTTCATCCCTGACAAGTGCATGCCAATTTCATCCATCAACCCCTATATTTTATACATTAATCTAAATACTCTTCCCCATTTTACACATGGGGAATGGACATTGTTGGACCATATCCTCCAAAAAAAACCAATCAATTCATGTACATCCTTACTGTAATATATTTATTCTATAAATGGGCTGATGTATTACCCCTAAAAGAAGTCGGATACAAGAGCACATGTATTTTTTTAAAGCTAACATCTTTACCAGATTTGGTGTCCCGTACAAATTTTGTTTTTAAAATGGTACCAATTTCTATTCTGTTGAGGTGGAGAAGCAGTATGCAGAATAATTTATCAAGACCAACTATTCATCCCGCTATCATGAAACTTCCAATGGATAGATAGAGGATTTTAATAATATTCTATCAAACATACTTCACAAGATGGTGGAAAATAAAGTAAATATTGCCCTAATAAGCTCTTTTGTGTCTTATGGGGTTATTAAACTACTAGCCGTACTGCTACGTGAGAAACCCCATAATCATTGGTGCACAAAACAAAAGCAGTCCTTCCAATTCAGAGTCAGTTTCCATCACTGGGTATTGACATCCGTGACTAGATATCCATAAATGAGAAGTTACAGAAATGAATCGATGAGCTAGAACAACTAGACAAAAAGATATTGCAAACCTTGAAACACTTGAAGGTGTTACAGAACCAGATATCATGATACTTTAAGAAGAAGGCCCATCTTTGATCATTCCACTGAGGAGAATTGGTATTGGTCCTTCATAATTTGACGATACTAGGAATGAATCCTTTGATGCTTAACCTAATGTGGGAGGGACCTTACTCTATACATAAAGTCCTCTATAATAGAAATTAATCATTAATATCGATGGATGGAGAGCTCACTACAACTAAAAATAATGAAAGGTTACTAATGAAGTACTTTTTATAATCACACAATGTTCATCTCAGTTGCAAGACCTTAAACTTCATAGAACCATTTGAATCCATTTTGAACAAAGTTAAACTTCATAACATCATTTACATGTCGTGTGATAATAAATTTTACCACATATATTCCAAGTGTCAATATATTAAACTAAATAGCACTAGTTTTCCTCACCACATGACATTAAACTGTATGGTTAATGTATTTCTTGTTTTATGTTAATAAATCCCCAAGATACCACCAATATACACTCCTTTTGGTCCCTCAAACTTTGAATAACATCCATGTGAAAACTTACTCACTTTATCGACACTCCCTAATGGCACTTGAGCCCCATTTATTCCTGTGTTTGGATCTGACCTTAATGGGAATCAATTTTCAAGAACTAAGTGTGGCTTGATTCTTCCCAACCAAGATACATAGTGACACCTAGGTATTATCCCTCAGTTCAACCACAATGTTTCTTTCATGTCAGGTGAACTAAATCTTCACCCCATGATGATAAACTATTTGGTACCTCCAGAACTAACTATGGCTAGATTCTCATTCCAATGATATACATAGTAATGTCCAGATCTCCAATCTCTATCCCACCCACTCCAACAAAAGAAACAATTTTTTCTTTCCCTGCGTATGAACCAGTTGTATACTGTGAACTCTTCCAAAACATATGTCTTTTTTCTCATAACATATTTTATATTGGGACCAACCATTATTCTATAAAATATCTAAAAAATATTAAATCCTTATCCCTCTTGTCAAACCTCAGTTTTTGTTGGAAACTTTATCAAGAACTATACATGGCTTGATTAATTCCCAAAAAAGATATGGGGTGAAACCCATATATCCTATCTTAGGTGCAACCGTAATGTAAAAAAAATCCCTTCACCCCATGTTTTCATGAATCAAAAATGCATAGAGAACTTCTTCATGAACCACTTGTGGCATGATTCTCATCACATTGAGATATATAGTGACACCCGGATCTCAAATCCCGGGTCTGATGTAATTCTATAAAAGAAAATCCACCTATATCTTAATTTTTGACCATATTTACAAACAGAAACTTTTCATGACTTATGCATTGATTCTTAGTACAATTGATATTCACGGTTATTCACATATTTCAGGCTTTAGGCTCAACCATCAATTTGGAGGTTTTTTCAAAATTCTCTTTTCCCACATCTATTTCTGGTTGGGGTGGAAAACAACTTTCAAGAATTACATATGGATTTATTATCATCCTATTGAGATATGTTGTGATGACTGATTCTCCAATACATGGTCCAGTCATGATTAATAATAAATCCCCAATAATTCATTTTCATGAATTAGATCAACACATGGAATCTATTTAGGACCACATGAGGCGTGATTCTTACCCCTATGAGATATGTTGTGAAATATTCAATCTTGGGCCTGACCATAATATTTACATCACTTCATGTTAGTTCATCTTTAGCATTACTACATGACATTAAAATGAATGGAATTTCAATAACTTTATGTGGATTTATTCTCATTCTAGTGGTATATGTAGTGACACTTCAGTCATATCCCATGGTCCAACTTTGATTTAAAACCCCCCACTTCATGTGTACGAATCATCCTCCCATGGGGGAATTCATCAAGAACTACATGTGGCTTGATTCTCACTCATATGAGATACATAGTGACAACCAAAATCTCAATGTTGGGCCCAATTGGAACATAATGCAAACAATTACTCTTTTCTCCCTTGTATGAGCTTGATATTTGTGAGGAGATTGAATAGGAGTTATTATCTTATGTATAAACCCGTATTCAATGATACCCCATTATACTACACCTATAAATTCAATAAGGGTGATGGAACTTTATTTAAGAACTTTGTGTGGTTTATTTTCACCTCATTGATATACATTGTGATGTAAAAAATATTCAATCCTAGGACCAGTGACATCACAACATAAAAAATATCCTACTCCCCAATGTACAAGTCAGATCTACATGGGGAGATCAGATATGAGTTTAAACGTTATGAATGAACTCGTATATATTATAACTAAATGTTGCTTCATTTTTTTTGGTATATGATATGTAGGGATGCTTGGGCTTTACACCATAGACCAACCACAATATTACTTTTCACAACGGATTCACCCATGTTCTTTCTATAAGTCGTTAAAATGCATGTCCAATGTCCCCGCCGCATGACTTCATACTACATGGTACCTCTAAAACTATGTTTGTATTGATTATCATCCCATTAAGATACACAGTGAATCATAGGCCATAATACCTAGCTCTAAATACATGGAAAAATAATATTCCCCCTATCCTATATATAATAAAAAATATATGCAAGAGCTTTTTATTTGAGTCATCTCCTTAGAGATCCCCGTGAAGGAAACGAGAGATTCCCTAATTATGCACGTGACTCCAAATTCAGGGCTAGTATAGGTCCAAATTCTTCAATTGTGCATTGGAAATTTACACTTCTTCATGTCATACTTCTAATCCTAGATTCATTAAGATATTCATAATAATTCCTTGGGTTCTAGTGCCATAATGTCTTATACATGAGACCTCATTTACCTAACTATACAACGTGTTACCCAGTTGGCCGTGTATAAGAAACCTACACAATAGACCTGTCATCCTGAGTATTCCACTGCTTGACTATGTAGTATGCACCCTATCTGGACATGCATAAGACAACCCTCAGAACAAGTTTGTAAAGTAGTAGTTACTTCATTTGTAATAGAATCATCTTCTATGCCTTTAAGCTTTGATGATAGTATACTAGAACCCAAAATTCAATGGTCATCCTCTTCAAATTTTCCTCACATCCTCTTTCCTATCCTGAAATTCACTATGAACATGGTTTATATTTTCTCCCATCATATGTTCAAATAATACTGGAATATTAATCAAATATTTGACCACATACCATCCATAATTTTCATAATCTTGTGGTCCTTGACATATGAACTAAATCTACAGGCACCATAATTCTTGAATTTTCGTCAGACCTGCCTACAAATACTGATAATCCTAAATGATGAATTAAAATAATTGTTAGCTTCAAAAGAATGGAAATAATATATCACAATCCCAATAGTTGGTGATATTTACCCAATAATAGATCATCATACTTAGACGATTTATCCCTGATATTCCCAACTTCAGTAGTCTGAGAGGGCACTTATTATTGAGTAATAATCCCTTGGGTCTTCCCAATTCCTGCCAAATGATATTCAGAATGGTTTCCCATTTCAAAGTCCCTCTGAGATGGATCATTCTCAATAATGGTATTGGGAGTGATTTCAACACCATCTCAATCCACCATTACTATAGTTGTTTTATTGGATGGGGTTACGCATTGAAACCAATCATGATTAGGGAATCTAGAAAAATAAGATTAAATGGATGTGAAAAAATTTGCATGCCTATTTGGTTCTATATATAGTGCCCCAAATTCTTCTAAAGAAGTAGGAATATTAGTGTGTTCCGGTATTTAATAAAAACACATTCCTAGATTCATCATTTATTTTATTGACATCCCAATCCCCACATTAATCACACCTGTGGGAACACTTGTATAAGTTTTTTCATGTCTTCCCTTCGATGATATTAGACCACAAATAACCTCCTCGATGACAACCACAAGGTCCACATTAGTCTTTGTAGGATTTTATCGTGTAAGTAAAAAACTTGAAATATTATATAAATGAATATTAATTATCAATATATATCTCCTCATGAAGAAAATATGACATACCAGATGCCTCCTCTCTTCCAATAGTAGTGATAGGATCAGTTCAAGGAGAAGATGATATTTTTTTGGGGTGATACTTCTCCTAATTCAGGGGTGATTCAATAGCACCAATCAGAGTGCCTCCAGGACTATACCATGGAAATGGAACATCAAATAATTTTCCCTTATCCAAATTTCTATTAAAATAGTATTACCATAGATTAATAATGTTTTGGAAGAAATATAAAGGCCAAAATGAAAAGAGTTAGAGAAGAGAACACACACATTTGGGATAAACAAAATCACACCATTCTTTAAAGCATGAGTTATCGACCCCCTCAAAAATGACACGATCAATCATATCCTTTACTCAACTTCTAGTAGGGACCCAATAATCAGTTTCATAGATTAGATTATATATCTCCTGATCATGTATTCTCACCTCAAAAGGATTATCCTCAAATAAAATAACAGAAAAGGCTCAGAGATATTATATACCTAAAATATGCAACCCATAACATGGGAGCTGCCACATGGGTTTAATATCAATGTACAAGGCCTACCATGTTTGTAATAACATTTTTCATACAAATTATAAATAAATCATGGCCTGATGTGATAAAGATTCTATAGAATTAGATTTAACAGTCTTCCTAATTCCTGCCATCACTGATGGTGAAAAAGAAAAAAGAACATGATAATCTTCTTAGTGATGGTGACTAGACCACCTAGGTGTAACCTCAGTTAGTGATGATGGTGTAGTCATATTGATTCTAGATGGTGGATTATATCTTGCATGAGGTCATGTTGATTAATTGAGGGCCTCATCATCCTCACTCCACGACTCCTATGATTCAACTTATAAATTATATAATCCTCCAACCAAATGATAATGTTATTTCATAGGCTGCCTATTTATTCCAACTAGAAGAAAAATGTTGTTTTGTTCCATTCAAGGTTTGAGGCAATCCATGAATCATCATCCTATGTAGTTAATCTTCATTTTTTATTAGCTATAGGTAGATGGATCACCACCCCAGTCAGTTCCATAGCTATAAGAATCCATAGCTACTGAGACACCATCCGATGTTGTTCTAATCTAACATTAAATATAGGAGATATATTAATTATTTAAATTAATTTTAAATGGAACTAATATCATTAAGGACCATAGGCCTCAAAAAATATTTCATCGTCAATCTTTGTTACCATCACAACATCCATAAAGGCTAGCATATATGACATTATCTCTATGCTGGACTTCCCATCATTAGTAAACCTTCTCATGTGCAGATTACCATAAGGAAATATTCTAAATTCCTTAAATAAAGTCAGTCAATTATTAATTTACACAGGTTTTAAGGATATGGTAAGTACCATATAAATCATTAATGAATGGTTGGAATGATCTCTCAAGGAAATATATCACAATCTACACTACATAAGACCTAAAATGGGTCATGATCCATCCCTAGAACACATGGAATGGTCTTGTAATTATGAAAAAATCCTTCCCCCAAACAGTTTAAAATAATCTACTTTGGATTTTTGACAAAAATAGGGGTGGGTAACCGCACTATTTTATTCTCTAAAAATTGGCCGCTACAAAAAATGTTACGTGCCTTATACAGCTTCTGGAATAGCAGACATGAAATAGATAAATTTTGATCCAGATAGCTAGAAATCCTATGAGACATTTCTTGGCATGAATTTTGTGTTTGATCTCATATCCCCACTTTTCAAACACTCTTTTTCATGCATCGACTAGAAGGTGTCATGTGCACTTCTCTTTAAATCCTTGGGACGACTCGTTGGGCAATTTCACTTGGGACCTTCCACCTCATTATTCAAGGAAATGTCCATCCAAGTATCTGAATGAATATCTCCTCTTGAATAAGTATTTTCTTCTTGATTTTATGGTATCTTTTTAGTATCTCACACAAAAAATATGGAATCCTATCAGTATCATCCCACATCATCATTAGAGGAATGAATTCATCTTACATATCTCCAAGGATTGGAGCTGTGAAGATCTTGTGGATTTCACAAAAAATGATTACCACTTCTCCATGAATCAGATAGAAATAATTCATCTATGAACTCCACCATCTTTGAAGTTCTGGTAAAAAATGTTCATTCTTATACACATAGTCTTTCCCTACACATACAACCTTATAAATCCCAATTCATTCCAGATCCTATTTGAATTTTCATAGGTTTTGTGTAACAAGTATTCCCATGTCCTTGTGGTCTTAAAACCCCCTCCAAGGTGAAATACAAAACACTTATTTCAGCCCTTCAATTAATCTTTCTGTGAATCTAAATAAAAAATAATAATAATAATTCTTCTTTTGTTCGACTGTATGTGGGTTCAGATCTGGAGTACAGAGGATGTGATGCTTAAAATATTCCCTGGATGTTGTCTTAACATTAATATATATCCATGCACCATAAATGTTGACAGATGAGATGTTATTATGGTCTTGAAACCAATAGATTGGGAGATAATTGTTTAGTTCCGACATATAGACGTCCCATTGATGGCCATAACTATAAAGTGGAAGATAAGTACTCTTCAGAAAATCTCAATGATATTTTTTCAGATACCATTCTAGATCCAAAAGGGTGGTATCACAAATATAGTAGTAATCATTCCATATGATCTTAAACATTTCGTCAGATCTCTTTATATCTATTTCATCAGCAGTTTCGATCCTATTGGAAGCCATTGGACCTTCAAATAAATATCATGTTTATTTTAGAATTGGCTCATTTTGAAAAAATTGGGAAATAATAAAAAATTTGGCAGAGCTATTTCGACATGAAGGTATTCCAGCCTGAAAGTGTCTCACTCAAGGTTCAGAAGACAAGTGTCTCACCCAAATAAATATGTTATATGTGCAAACAAAAAATTTAGTAAGAAATATGTATGTGTGTAAGACTTACATAGTGAGAGCATGAATTTCCAAATCATGAGAGTTTTTAGGAATGTGAAGGCCCTATTTAGAGATGAGGAATCCAAACTGCATGACAATATAGCACCATAGACCTACACGAACAAATAAAAACAAATTTGGATGTAAACGAAATATCATTTTTATCTATTTTACATGATGATTAAACCAACTTTCTTCAATAAAATCCAATCCTATGGGGGTGTTTTTTGACACTCTTTTTCATCACATGGTTGAGAATTTGACAAAGGAAAATTTCATTGAAAAATGGCAGTGATGGTAGATAAAAAATTCCATATAATTGGAAAGCCTTAGAAAATGGTTTTTCCAAGGTAGCACAAATAACCATTGGAACATAAAAACATGCACGCCACCAAACTTGTGTGACAAGAAACCTAAACCTAAGGTCTCATATTTTCATATAAATAGAACCTTTGGACCTTTGTTTGTATTTAATAATTTCTCCAAAGGCTTATTTCAACTCTAGTCACCCTCATAATTCTCTCAAGTCCTCCAAAAATTCCATGGTAGTTTCATAAATCCTAATGAGATGAAATCAAAGCGGGATAGTGAGACTTAATTATATTCAGTGTTAAAAATAAATTACATTTTAATTACTCATTCATACAATAACCTAATTTATGAGCTCTAGTGTTATGTCCCTTCATCAAATAAGAACTTCAAATAATCTTTTTATGGGAGTACCTGTGAAGACCCATGAAGGCTTTAGTCAAGTTTCTCCCCAGTGTAGTAATCATGTTTGTTCTTCACCCAAGGTTCCATTAGTTCTCCAAAGATTACTTGTGTGGATCACCCTTGCACAACCCTCTTTGTTCCACCCTACCCTTCAGCCTATGTGAGCCTTTCATAAATCCTTTTTCAAAGCCACTCATGGAAAGGCTTCTCCTTCACATGATACCTTTCATAAAAGGGAACATGTTGAAACATTAACCAAATCCTCTTTATTTACATAACCTTATAGAAAGGCTCAATAGTATGTCTCCCATTTGGATTTGGATTTCTATGATCTTAGGTTTCTCATAATTGTCCTACTAGAGGATAAGGGTCCTCGAGGCTTTATTAGATTTTGATATTGATGGTCACGTGTGCCCTTACTGTAAGGATAATGTTGCGGAGTTAAAGATATTGGATTCCAAGGATAAGAATTTGTCCAACCCTTAAAATATTTATGACCTAGAAAATCCAGTTCCCATAAGGGAGGGTAAGGATCATTCTTTATTTTCCATTCCCCATGGAATGAGATATTACTTCTTCAATGGAACCAAATTTAGGGAAACCAGCTTGGTGTATGCCCCAAGCCTTCAATAAAGGAGGCTTCAGTCTTTCTCATCTCTATATCCTTCAACTTAAGAATTTTTTACCTTGAACTCTTATCGAATGTTAACAAATAGAGGGGTGCTTCATAGTTATTTCCCCTTTCATCATAGCCTCATCCTCTTCCACCATAGTCTTGACCTATTCCGCCATATCCCCAGTCTCTAACATCATCGAAGGAAGAAGAGACTACGGTTTTTAAAATATAATGATTCATCTTGTTTCTCACACTGATCATGACACACATGGGCTTAGAGTATAGTGATTATCATGAAATCCACACGATCCACATTAATTAATGAACTATAAGGACTCAGATTTCCAAAAAAGTTGGATACATCAGAAGCGTTTTCAAGGTCCATGCTCTACATCATCTCATCTATGAAATGAGAAATCGTGCACCACTAAAATGGTCATCATCCTGGGTGTAAGCCCCAAATTACATTGAACTATAGGAAAGATGATTCCTTCCATAACCAAGATATATCATAAGCCTACCTGGGGACCAAGATCATTATGCATCCTCTTTAAGAATAAGCCCCAATCATAATTACTATAATCCTGGTTTCCTCTTCAAGATTATGCCTTAGGATAAACCCCCAAATCACCATGATTTAAAAAATTATTTAAGGTCCCTTCATGGGGGATATCCTTATTAGAAATAACCCCCATCCAATCACATCAAAGGGATATACTGCCCTGCGAGACATACCCTTGACAACCTCTGTAGGAAAGGGTCCTCTATAACAAACTATGTGGGATTTGAATCCCATCCAAATGGGATATGTAGGAAGCATCCTGGAGGCTCAAACCAAACATCCTAAACCAATCCTTTTATTCTAGGTCATATCCCCATTAGGGTATAATTCAACTTTTAAACTTATATCCATTACATGCACTTTGGGATGCATAGGTATAAGTCACAGACCAAAATTTGACTAGTAACCTCTCATCTAGAATTACAAACCACATGACATTAATCTTTATTATTGTGTCCTTCTAAAAAATACTTAAAAGGTATGATATGTCTCATTAAGTGACACTGGACTATGTTGGTTCTGATTCCTTTCATAATGATATGTTGGAAGTCTATCTATGGGTTTGATCCCCACATAAATAACATCTTACATCTCCAATAAAACTAATATTGTTGTAATAACGACCAAAGAACATCAATGTAGTATATAAGAGTATACGATCAATGGATAACCTCATATACATATAGTTATATCCACTGATGAAGAAACTCAAATACATACAGATGATTCTAGAATCCACATATGCTAATAATTTATATCTAATATTTGGATATAATACATCGTACATGTGAATTAATAATGGAATTATGAATGTATCTTAAATATATAAGAGAGTCATGGAGTATGGAATAGTTCCCCCAAACAGTTTGATGATCCCAACCTCTCATCCTCTCGATCGATGCGAGTTCTAAAGTATCGCGGGTCAAAATCCCTAATGAGAACATGCCTTTAAAAATTAGGTCTATATTGATACAAAACCATTAGGTGTTACCAGTACCATAAAAAACACATTGGAAACTGTTCAGAAATAAATATTTCCCCAAAAAATTCACATTTTCATGGGAAACTAAATCATAAACACAAAAAAAAAAGAAATAAGGGGTGAATATGGAATATGTCTCAAAAAAAAGTTATATTAGAATCCTTTTCAAATATCATAACATTGAAGTGAAAAATTTATCCATTATGTGGTTTTTTTTAAAATTTAAAAACACAAAAAACAAGTATAAATTGAAAAAAAAAATTTAGGTTTATACCCATATAATCATGTAATAACATTGATAATGAAGAAGTAATAAAATCCAATGAAAGGAAATTGAGCTAAAAAACCCTTACCATGATTGTAAAATTGAAATGAGAATTAATCAATGAAGTGATTATGTGTGAAAAATGTAAATTAACATTAAACAAATTGAAATAAAATATAAAATAATCTTATTACATCACACAAATAATCATTCCATAGTATAGACAATGAAGAAGCAATACAACCTAATGTAAAATAATTGAGTTTTGGAATCCATTTCAATAGGCCCAAATTTATTTTAATATTCTTTTAACATTATATATATATATTAAATTTATATTTATTATAATTCTATACTAGAACCAAATGAAAACTTATTGACTCACTTATAATGTTTAAACATTAATTTATTAATATTTGTTTTATTAAAACATTCATTTTTTTCTGTAAAAAACTTATTTTTTCATGTATGTTTTGGTCATTGCATTTGTCTAATGTTTCAATCATATTTATAATGCTAATAATGAGTGGAATATAATAAATATTTATTATATACTTATTTATAATCATTATTTAATGGAATATAAGAAATATAAATCACATCACGTCATGGAGGTTGTAGTCTACATTTATGCATAAGAGACATTATCCTTTTAAACGAGTGAAAGATAAAATTTTTAAATAATATCATATATTTATATAATAATATATTTTTAAAAAATATCATATATATTCATTATATCATTCCTTATAATTATCCAGGTAATTTTTAGTTAATAATTATCCCACTACGTAGAGAGGGTAAGTAGTATATGAAAACAAGTAATTTTTTCATACTCTATATGACATAAAATATATGGAAATTGGTTTTCCGTCAATAATAATATCATATTATAATATTTATTATACTAGATTTATTATTATAGTGTCTTGATAGAATATTTATAAAAAGTATAAGTAGAATTAAACAACAAAGTGTAGGTAAATATGATTACCACTTTTTTTGGGGAACCTCCTTTAGATCTTAAATTAAGGACCATAGGTTTATCTTTTGTGATGACTAGTACCTCTAGAATATATTTAAGGTTGTTTAATAGATATAGTTTTATAGAGATTTTGAGATAATTTAAAATGTTGGTGGTAATAATAGAAGATATGTGTTTCCTTTTATAGTGAATAAAATTATATGCTTGGAATTACTTAAAATATATAAATATAATAATTTATTTATTTCAAGTGAAATATGAACCATGTGGCTAATGTTTTGGTATAAGATAGTAAATTGTTGAAATAAATTCAACCAATAAAATTTGGATAGGATTATGCATTATTTTAAACCCCATATTATGGATTAACCCCTTTATTAACCAGTTTAAACATCTACGGTAACGACATTTTCATTCTTAAAGGGTAAAGATTTTAACATTAAGGAAACAATTGAATCATAAAAGTTAAAGTGATGAAATAATAAACTATACCCCTTACCACTATTACTATATCAATATTTTTATATTTTTTGAATTATTTAATAGAATATTATTTTTAATAAATTATCAAATAATTAATTTTAATTATTATCATCATATATTGACATTAAAAATATCATGAAAGGAAACCATTTCAAATATAATCACTCAGAATATACTTTATCCTTCTTAAAAATAATTGGAAATCATTATATATCTATACTCAGATAAATGGTATCATTTTTAATTTTTTTAAATCAATTACTTAATATTTCTTATGTTTTCTTAAATGTTGCACCATCATGATATAAATGTGTTTTAAAATTGTATTTTTTTTAAAAATATTAAAAACATCATAATAATAATAATAATTTATTTTACTTGCTCGTGAATATTTATTTTGTTAAATATGTATATTTACACACATCTATGTCATTAAAACATATTTAATGTGTTATTTTTGAATTTTCGTTCCTTACGCAAGAACTACACATGCTTTTGGAACAATTTCTTGTTATATAAGTAACAATACTCATACCTATCTATCAATATAATCTATTAAGAATCATATTAAATAATAAATTCAAAAAAAAACTTCTTCCTTATCGAAAATGTTCTTTATAACACCAAATTTTATTTTTCCATTGTTGTGCCAGCACTGCGTCGACATTGAAAATAATCTTCATATTTATCCAGAAAAAAAATTATATTTTATTTATTAAAAAATTTATTGTATTATATTTTTATTAATTTTTCATAAATGACTTTTTAAATTAATTTTATGTATTGTTATATGATATTAGGGTCTTTGTGATATCATAATGACACCGTATTTTGAAGAATGCTTCTTTTTACTATTCTCCAAACAATTAACTTCATCAGAAAAATATCAAAACATTATCCTAAGATAAATTTGGCATGATGAATCTAAAAAATTATTTTCATTTAATAAAATTAAAGTCATATGAGTTTTATAATTTATTTTTAAAATAAACCCAAAAAATGGTATAAAGAATGATTTTTAGAAAAATATGTATTTGACACAAAAACGAACTTATACAAAATTCTAAAATAATATTAATTACTATTTATTTAATTATTTTAATTAAATATAAATTAGGTTTTTATTAATTTATGATTATATTAAAGAATATTGATTCTTTTATATTACCTTATTTAATGAAAAAAAATGATTTTTTACTAAAATCGATATTTTTAATATTCACGTAAAATTAAACAATTTTAGAAAAATATCACAATTTCCCCCTAAGAAAATTTTTATATTATGAATTAAAAAATTATATCCTTTTAATCAAATACATGTATATATTTTCAATAAGTTATTTGTAACTAACAATGCACAAAATGTAATTAACAAATAAATTTTGAGAAATTGTATTTTTCGAGGCCTAAATGATTTTAATAAAAATTCATTTCTTATTTATTATAAACATACCATTAAATACATATTTATTAGGAAATTTATATAAATATTTGATAATATGGTTTCCCCTATTCATACCATCAAATTCCACGACTAGTTTTTGATAGTCATATATAAATTATATTATTTCATAGGTTTTTAAATATTCCTATTATGTGTTCGACATTTTATCATGATTAATTATTTTTCAAAATAGAATATAAAATTAAAATATAGGGTGTTACATTCTCTCAACTATATAGAAATTTAATCCTCATAATTTCAATTCTTTATTTATTCTAAACATGATATTTCAAAGTAATAAATTCAGATATTGATTTTATTAGGAACATTAATTTCTAGTTTACGATATGAAAACATATTATGCATGTAAATCTATAAGGCTTAAATCAATTTTTGAAAAATTACCATTGTATTTGAGTGTTAATTTCAACATAATATATGATAGATTTATCATTAGTTTTCTTAATATAAGGAAATTATTTCCACCATTTATATTATAAATATAATAAAATTTACTAATAATATTTCATCTGATACTAAAAGAGTAATTACATCCTTTGACATTCATCACCCAGATAATGAAGTGTTTTTCTTGATTGAATAATTGAAATAAACTTTTAAGTGTCAATATCATCCAAAATGGATGAAATACTATTCCTTATATTTTTATTCATTATCCCAAACTAATGTGGTCAGTAAAAATGAGATAATATCGAATATGAATAAACCATTACATGTGTAATTACTGCATTAATCTATAAATAATCAACAATAACACCCAATGTTCAACATAAATCATTCATTAAATAATTAAGATTAAATTTCATCAAAACTATATGAAAACAATTTCAAAACACAAAAAGTGGAATGATTAGATAACATATTCTCTTGACATAAATCTAATATTTATCTTAGAACAACATTAACTATTCATAAATTAATTTAACAAAAATTTATATTCCATATCATATAATATCTTCAATGTTTTATTAATTCCACTAAATAACATTAATCATCATAACGCTACTTCAAAAGATATATTATTCCAATTTTAAAATCAGTCATCATTCATCAAATTAAATCCCATAAAAAAAACATTAAGTTTAACTTAATCATATAAATTTCTCTAAAAATATAGTAATATTCTTCCAAAATATCATTTATCACATAGTAACTAAATAACCACTCCATCCCATGGATATTTGTTCAATAAAACAATTGTTCACAAAATTTGATAACCCTTTCCAATAATAATCTATTCTTACCTCATCATTAAAGACCATATTGACCCTAAAGGTTATCAATTCCTTTAAAAATATGCCCAAAAAATAAAAAATAATTATTCCTAATATTACATTATCAATAAAATACATTCTAAACCCAAGGGTTTTATTTCGCTAAATGTCTCCCAATATATTCTAACTATTCTAATAACTCACAATACCTAAAACCTAAAAAGGGTTATATATTCTATAGATACCCTTTTCCTGAATTATAAGATATTGAAGTATATCAAGAAATATTTTCAGAGTTGGGCACTAAGACGACATGTGATTTCGAGGTCTGGTGCAACCTGAAATAATTTAATAAAAAATTTAAATATATTTTATTTCATGAAATGGTATTTTTTTTAGAAATTATTGAATATCTCATAAATAGTGAATCAAAAAAATCATAACCCATGGTTGAATCCTAAGAATTTTATTTACCATAGGGATGACCTAAAGTAGGTCGACACCATACATTCATATAAATATTCTATTGGTGGGTACATTATGTGTAATAATTAATCAATTCATTGAATGGAATAAATGGTTTCCATCAAAATATATGATGTTATTGAGAATATATAGGATTAGACATATAACCATGAGATTATTAAGAGGATAATTCCACTGTTCTTTATTGGAAAATTGAGATCAGACACTGATAAACATCCAGATTAATGTGAATTGAGGTACAATGAATGCAACAGGTGTTCCCCATATTTAGAGAATATATTATTCACCAATGAGTTATCCAATATTGATGTAGGATTCATAATTTAGGGTTTCATTATGGTTAAATTAATTTTCATGATGAAAACATTATTCTTTGATATGCACTTAAATAATCCTTTATATGAGCCCATATATTAGGTTTAAATTATTAATAAAATTGTTTTTTTCTTATTGTACAGTATTTCCCACTCTTATATCCCCAATTTATATTTATTGGTCATATAAAATTGGATAATGATTATTTCACCTTTTCCATTGTGTTTTCCCTCATAGTTCTTCATGTTCATCACTATTAGCCTATGGGGCCACGAATGGACATTGTCAATTTGGTTCATGCATGATATAAGCCCAAAATTGATAGCATATACACGTGCGATAGAAGATTTGATCAATTAAGGATGGGTAGCGGTGAATCAAGGGATGTGGGTGATGGATTCATGGATCCTGAATTCGAAGTAGAGTTTTTTGTAGCAAAGGAGATGTATCATGGCATGCAGGATAACAATATTACAATTTCTGGCCAACCGAGTATCAAAATTGATGGAAATATTATTTTTCCACCATTTTTGGGTGGTCAAAAAGTGGAATCAACACCCATATAAAAATATGTGTTATTCATAGGGAAGTTCGAAATTTAAATAAAAAACATGAAAATATTCCATATGTTCATATGATATAAATTGTGTAGTCCATTATCTATTGTGTGTATGATGTCATGATGTAGTTAAATATAAGACACCTTGTGGAGGTCCAACACTCAGTATGAACCCAATTTTTATGGCTCCATGTGTACAAGGATTACATTACTAGGATCTCATGTGACACTACACACTGTGTAGGGTGGGGGTAAACATCATGTAATAGAACAAGTATAGTGTACACCGACATGGCATGAAGGTCACTAAATTGGCTAGGAGAACACAGATCCGCCCAGGGAGGACGAGACATGAAGTGTAGGTTTAACATCCCATGTTATACTATATGAACAGTGAGTCATGTGATATAATGTACATGACTAGACATAATAATGGGCCACACACCATGTGGGTCCCTTACATATCATGTACTCTTTTATGAATATTCTATCATTTGGACTAATAATTTGGTATAAGAGTATCCTATCATGATTGTTTTACATGTTGAATTGGATGGTTTCATTTATGGTGGATTTTGGGATATAATGAATGATTCATTGAGAATAATGCTTCTTTAAGCAGCACTCGATGACATAAATGATTGAATATGATGATCATAGAGTGGTTACATCTAACTGACTAGGGCATGGATCCTCTATCTAAGTATTGGTACCCCTTGATGAACTAGTATGTGCGACCTTTATCTATCAATTGAGGGGTACCCATTCTCATAATAGAGTGTGTTTCCTCTATCTAGTATGTTTTACCACCATAAAGGACTATATAATGGGTCCCCTATCTATCTATTGAGTGTTACCCCCTAAAAAACTATGGAATCATTCCTCTATATAGTGAGTTGTACCCACCGATGTACTAGGTAATAATTTACTTTATCTATCTAAAGAGTGGCAACCCTTAATGCACTAGGACATGGGTCTTCTAAATTGAGTTTTTCCCCCTCGACTGTATGGTATTGTTGTGAGGTGTGGGTCCTCAACATGATTACACCTTCAAAAAAATGCACAAGATGCTGGGATTCAATGATGGGCATTTGGAACTATTAGTGGATACTTTTTTTGGGACGGGCTGTGAGATAGAGATCCATATTCTCTCTCATATAGGTTTAATTTACGAAAAAATATTTCTCTACTACTTGATTTTATCTCTCTCATGAAATGGGTAGAGTTGTCAGCTTCTATCATGTATCCTATTTCTCCCCGTAATTTTTTTCATATAATCCTATTGGTTATGTATATAATCACCCATTCAGGGGCCTTTCTCACATGTGTTTTATCATATACATATGAAAGATTGGGAGATGAAAATTTTAGAGGGGTATAGAGACACCCATGTGTGTTTTACCATGTATGGTGATCGGTTCTTGTAGATCTAGGGTGGGTCTCTCACATCTTTTAATTATCCAGTTATTGTCAGGTTTGGATATATTTTTTGGTTAGGCATATATTTTTCCCTTTACTTTTAGTATTTTACAATTGTAGTCATTTTTTCCTAGAGGTTGTTACATAATGGTTAGTACTCTAGATTCCATTATCTTTTCTTTTTATTCCCCTTCACTTATACATGGATATGGGTGGGATTATGAATAAAAAAACATTTGGAAAGAGCCTCTTATATATGTTATACCTTTATGCATTTTTCAGCAGTCCTTTCCCTATAGAGGCGGCCATGGAGTAGTTTTATCTTTCCCTTCCACCGGCCAAGAGGGACCTAGTGGGTCAGGTCATGAATGATTGTTAATATATCTGGTTCATCCATAGTATGATGTTTATAGGTATATTACCTTTTGAGGTTTGGTTGGGAACATAGAGAAATTTTGTCAATGTGTCTCAAGTGGGGAATTTAGGCTAGGGAAATCGGTGAAGTGTGGTCGCTGACATATCCATTCACTAGGACTTTGACTACTTTCATACCGACTCGTCAGACTGCGAAATTTTTTGTGTGAAACTTTTGATCATGAATCATATAGGATTGATTATTTTGAATTTTTTTCCTATTGAAATCACTTAATATATATTCTCATATGACTATTTATTTATTTAATTAATTCAAGTATGCTTATATGAAGACATCCAATTATGTTACCGATTTAGGATTGTGATGACCTTCTGATGAGTGATAAGGTCATATTTTTGGGTCCATCATGTGATATCATTCCTATAAGAGTGTAGGTTGAAGCACCCAAGCCCACTAAAAAGAATATTATACCATCATAGAAGGATGATGATATGAACATGCTTAGATCACTCTACGTGTTCCAATGCCAATGGTCTTTGAGGTTCCATGGTGAACCAGATCCCCATACAGAAGTGGATTTGATTTAGGTAGTTATCTGAGTTTCCAAAATTTTCCAATCCCCAATATTCATGGTGGATGTGTTGGAATCCATTATTTTTCATAGATTATCTAGGCACTAGTGAAGTCAAGTTACATAGATTCGTCATTTATTTACACTCTCATGGTCCAAATTCTAGAAGCTGTTTTGTGAGGAGAAATACCACACATGCTGGAACTCACTATATATTCAAGAAATTCAATATATACATCAGATAGGGATGAAATTTTTTTATTATTCATCAAGGTTCCCTGATTTCATATAGTACTCCCTCAACCAAATCCATAATGGAAACTTCTAGGAATAAAATTTATCTAGGGTTTTCGTATAAACATACATCCCAGTGTGGTACCCCAATGAATTCCCACTTATGAGGTAGTGTTACAATGGGAGCTGTTGAATGATATATTCCTATAAAATAGATTTTATATAGATGTAAACATTAGTGGGAATAATAGGACTATGTCATCTAGAGTTGCTAGTAGGAACCAGTCATTAGGGTCTAGGCATAAGTGATCCTCTTATAAACGAACTCAGGAAGATGGCCTTGTGGATCAAGGAACATGTAGATGACCATGGTAATCTATAGTGGGTATATAATATGCAGGTGACAAGTGAGGTAACCTATAATGTGATTTCTCAACCTCACGTGCTGAGGAGGGTGGATTTATAGCAGATGGACTACCACAATACATGTAATGTTGTGGTTATGGTTTTCTTATGAATGACTATGGTGGAACCACGGAAGAAATAACTCGTATTGGATCAACTTTTACTTCCATAAGATAAGATGTGGGTGATGTATTATGTTAAGATATTCTTCCACAACCACTACTAGGTGGTCCACATCAAGACTAGGGAGTCGCAGTTTGTGGCCATGGGTAGCTACAATCTATGGAGGCTTATGACCTGATTGATGACCAGATGATTAGAGGAATGATATGTGTTTAATATACTATTTATTCAGTACAATAAAACATAAAAACGAGTAATTCCTTCGTTTCCTTACTCATATAGATAGCGTTGGAGCTCCCAGTTGAGAATTTATCCCTGTATCATTCTCTTATGGTTCTTATAGGGAACAATTATTTGATAGGGTTTATTTACTAGTAGTGAAGGATATCACATTATGGAGAGAGTTTATTATGGGAAATTTTGGTCATCATGATTAGATCATATGATGTTATCTTGGGTATGTACTAGGTGTCCATATTCTGAGCATATATTGACTAGAACTGTAGAAAAGTTTTATTCATTTGGATTGATTGGATGAGAAAATCCTTTCCGGGTGAGAGATATATAATGGAATAGAATATGGGATATATGAGCAAGAAATGTAACCATTCACCCAAGAGTTAGTGAGTTTATCCCTTAGTGTAGATGGATTATCAGGCATCTGGATCCTTTCATTAGAATATTATTATATGAATATCTTATGAATGGAAATTAGGGAACTAAATATGAGGTGAGAGATGTAGTTTAATATTTACTTTCACCATGATTACACTCTTATATACTTTTCATCATATCTAATTGCCCATATCAGTATTCATGGGTAGGGGTTTTAGTAGGAGGACCCTCTATATAAGTGTTTCATTAGATCTAATATGTCCCATTGGGAATCTTCATTATTTTTTGTGAAAAAATAAATTGGGAGATTCTATATTTTTGTGGATTATTGTTGCTGAAACTAGGCCCCAGTAAACAAAAAATTTCCATTTCTGAGGATTTATGTCCCATTTGGTCAGTTTTAGGTGAGATATGTTTCTAAAAGATCAATCTCATATCTAGCTACCACCGGTTATGATTTCATGAGGTTGATATTACAAAGTAGGTATTTCAATGTTTCTACAGACATTAGGAGTTATTGATGATTCTCTTCAGTGTGAATAATGACCGAACTATATTTATGGATCAAATTAACTAGTTATTTATTCCGTATATGGACCAATTTTTCCCTTCAATGATGACATACTTATATAATATTTATTAGAAGAGGACCGTGCAGAGTGCTTGAGGATAGACCTAGACCTACTTTAGGAGAACCATTTTTAGGGAATTACCTTGATGAACTAGTTATAGATCCATTAGGTTTACTATAATGAGTATTTCATCTTGGATAATGTATTAAAAATGGAAGTTGCTAATAACGATGAAGTGTTTTTTTTGTGATCCAACAAAGAATGTGATAGATTTGCATAGTTTTTAGGGAATAAAAGGGTATTATATTAGGTTTGTGGAATACTTATATTGGATTATGTTCCCTTTGAACTAAGTGATGTAGAAAGGGCTTCCATTTACCTGGACTAGGTAGTTACAAAGATCCTTTGAGGTGCTGATGTTGAGGATAATAAATACTCCAATTACGAGACTATCAAAAGAGACTATAGAGTACGTAGTAGACTATGATGACTCTGAATATGGGATCATACATGTGTTAATTTAGAAGAATTAAATGATCCCAAATTCATCTAGGTAATTGAGACCCCATGAGAATAACTACATCCCTCATCACCGAGAGTTAACAGAAGTAGTTTTTTCTATGATAATGTGGAGGCCCAATCTTCTAGGGGTGTGCTTTGTTATTTAGTCAGAACATTACAGCATGGAGTATGTATTCATATAGGGAGACCAAAACATGAGACATTTTTTTAGTTTGGAGTTCTTGATGGAATATGTATTTGAGATAGTCTATACTCATAGGTAGGTCAATGTGGTGGAAATTTAACGTAACAAGAAGTCCCATGATCATTTGGTGGAGGAGGAATCGTTGTAGTTGGCATTGTTAGAGCTAAAACTAGTAGTGTATGATGGTGTAACATTTATTCTATCTATGTTATTGGATCCTCAAGTTCTCCACCATGTGTGGGAGGCATAGTTGGAAGACAACAATGGTGGGGTCCTACGTGACCATATATCCAAAGTAGATACAACAGATGGGTTTTGTATAGGATGTAATCACATCATCCTATTCTAAGTATGGATAGTAGTCCCAATCACGATGTGTGAGGAGGTTATGAGGGTGTTTCATGCATCTCCATTGTATTTACAACTTTTTGAGGCAAATATTTAATGAGACATTAAGATGTAGTTTTGGTAGATAAAAATGTGATGAAGAATAGAAGATTTCATCTCCCAGTGTCTGACATGTCAGTATGTGAAGTCTTGAACACCAAGTTTTGGTAGGATTTTTGAAGGGTCTTGGGACCCAATAGTGTAAATAGGATATCATATCCTTTGAATTCATGATCGAGATTCCATGAATTGCAAGAGCCCACAATTCCTTCTATGTGATAATTGACCAACATACAAAGTCAACACAATTCCTTTCTATCAGGGTCCATAGTTCAATATAGGTTTTGTGGATCTTGTACATATGAGAGATATCCACCTTCACGGGTTACCCACAATTATTATCTCCAACCATGATTCATGGTTCACTTCATGATTATGCGGTGGCCTATATGAGGAACTCGAGACCCAAATGATGACGAGTACATAATTTCACCCTATGATGGATGGGAACACTGACCTCACTCTCTAGGTGGTGATGGATATGCTGATGTATTGTGTATTAGACATTGGCAGGAGTTGGGATGATCTCTTAGACTTAGTATTATTTTCTAATAGTAATAGATATCACTCAACTACTAGCGGGGAAAATTTCAAGGTCATATATGGGAGACACTATAGGTAACCTTAATTCTAGAATGATATATGTGAGATATATATTATTAGGATAGTGATGGTGGAATAGATGATGGAGATGGTCTAGGTGATCTTTGATAAGATGAGAATTGCTCATAATAGGTAGAAAGCTTTTTCAAATTGGCATTGTAGGCCCTTGGAGTTCGTTAAGGGAGGCTTTTGTTTCTTTAGATTCTCACCAGGATGAGGATTGTGGAGATTCACTTAGGGAGGCAAGATATCCTTGTGGTTAATTGGGCTATTTGAAATCATATAGAGGGCTAGAATGATTCCATTCCACCTTACCATACCCATAAAGTTAGATCGGGTTCATGTAATCTTCCATGTGTTGTAGGTGAGAAGATGAATTCATGATCCCGCAGTCATTATTGACTGGGGAAAGCTATAATTTAAGGATGTAGCCACCTTTATGGATCACCCTATAGAGATCGAGGAAAATAGGAAGAGGATCTCACATGGATTGACCATTCCCAAGGTTTGTGTGTTGCGGTGACATGAGATCATAGAGATGAGATATTGGGAGTGGGAGAACCAAATGCGGGCTCTGTATCCCCACACTTTTATATAGTTTTTTCTTTTATAGAGTAAAAATACAGAAATATGGAAGAATGTAGAGACCCGTTTTTATCCTTATATGTCATTTAAATATATTAATGAAATTTTCTAAAGTAGGCACTGAGATGGTGTGTGATTACTAGGCCTAGTGTGCCTAGAATTAATTTTACAAAAATAATAACAATATTTTATATCTCTTATGAACAGTTTTTCATAAATTATAGAATATCTCCCAAATAGAGTCTCAAATAAAATAATATGAGATATTCTTAGAATCCAGATTGTTGGATTTACCCTTGGAATGTACTAAAGTTTTTTGTCACTAAAAATTATGATAATGTAGATGTTAGTGGTTACATTAAGTGATTTAGTTAATTAATTCAATTAATTAATTCATTAAATGACCTAAAATATTTTCCCTCTATATATATGCAATTTTGATGAATATTTATGTTTATACACAAAACATTTGGGACCATTGATAGGAATATTCCACTATTCTTCATTGGTGGATTGAGATTGGATAATGATTGACATCCAGATCAAGGTTAATTAAGGTGCATCGAATTAAAAAATATCCTCCCCATCATTGGTGAATAAGTTATTCAAAAAATAGTGATTCAACATCAATCTATAAAATTAAATTTTCATTTATTCAGTTATTATTAAACGGTAGATCATGATCATATCCTTATTTGTCGATCTGTACATAAATAATCCTTTGCATGATCCAAAATATGGAATTTAGATTATTTATTGAATTTATTATTTTCTTTTTATAGTATTTCTCACATTGGATTTCCTTAATTTATATTATTGAGTAAAGAACATTTGCCTATTGATTAAAAATCATTGGTCTTTGTGATTTTCCATCATTATTTATTGTGTTCCCCACTATGTCCCTATGAGGCAGTAGTATGACATTTCTAAGAGCTTTCTATCATGATAGAACCACATAATTCATGTAGGACTCATGTAATATAGATGGTTTGATGATATAAGGATGAGTATTGATAAATAAAGGGATGCACGTTATGGATTCATGGATCTGAGATCTTAAGTAGAGATGGATGTGGCACAAGTGATGTTCTGAGGTTTGAGGTTTTCTTGAGGTAGAACCAGATTCTGATTTTAAGAAAACAGAGGGATGGAATAAAATAAATAAGTCATTTTAAATGGGTTTTTAGTGGTTAAATGGTGGATTCCATAGTGGGATAAATATATCTATGCCCTGAAAATAAGTTAAAAATTTATCTGAAAAACCTAACTACACACCATGTAATCCAAATAACACACACCATGTGGTATGTTTTCATTGAAAACTAGGGTTTCTTGATGGGGTTTAAAATCATATTTTTTTTGGAGGGCTCACACGATATGTGTGACTAGTTATCATTCTTGGTTTGTACATTGATTAAACAATCAAGAACACATGTGGACCTATAAACCATTTAGGGTGGTAAAAGGGTTGTGTACCAGTACATGCGTAGTGGACATGGACATGGTTTCAATGACACATAAACAACCAGAAAAACATGGATTAGACTTGGGAGTATGGGATTTGTTGTTTAATACCTAACAAAATGTGTATTATTACATAGATATTGAGTCACTTACTGAAAAAGACTCAACCATACAATAGAATGGGGACAAATACTATGTAGAAACCATACTCACAATGTAACCCTTTATGAATCTTGTATCTATCATATGTACATAGTTTGGACTTGGATTGTATCCCCCGAGTTTCACATCCTCATTATTTTTCCTCATAAAATGTGATAGTTCCCTTCACAGTGGATTTTGAGATATTAAGTTAGATGTTCAAAGTGTGATTCTTATTTAGGTGACATTGAATGATGAAAATGATCATAAAATATCATCAGTGAGTGGTACCCACTAGATAGACTAGGGAACATGTCTTTTATCTATTGAGTTCTACCCCTAAATACTCAAGAAATGTTCCTCTATATATCTGCTAAGTAGTAAGATCTGAAAAACTAGGGAATGGGTCCTCTATCTACTAAGTGGTACACTTCTGAGGGACTAGTTCATGGGTTGTCTATTTATATATTTAGTGGTACCCATTGAAGGGCTAGGGTATCGGTCCTTTATCTACTAATTGGTACCTTCTAATGGACTAGGACATGGTTCCTCTATCTATCTATTTTTTTGGTACCCCTTGATACACTAGGGTCGACATCCTCTACATGGTGATTTTCCCCCTTTGAATGTGTGGAACAATTCCAAGGTGTGGGTCTTCCACATGGTTCCTTCTTTAGAAATATTTAGTAGATTATAGGAATCGATGAATGGTCTTTGGAACTATTCGAAGACTATTTTTATCAACTAGACTATGAGATAGATTTCCCATTTATCTCTATTACGTGTTTCTTTATGATAGTATATTTAAATATTGTTGGATTTTATATCTCCTTATCTATGGGTTCATATCTATATTTTAATGTGTCTCTTATTACCCCCTCTTGTTTTTAGGGTATCCTACTGGGTCTATATAAACATACCCATCCACGGGCCTTTCATTCACATGTCACAACTTTTGTAGAAAAAAAATATGAAGATGATGATTTAATAGGATCATAGGTATACCCAGGTGCATTTGACTGTGTATGGTGGTTAGGGTTTAGAGATCTAGAGTCAGGTAATCCTAGAATTTTTTTCTTGTAATTGTCAGACTGGGACATGTTCTCTAGTTAAAAGTGTATTTTTTTCATTCAATTTTCAAATCAGACATTCATACACTTTTTTATTCTCTATAGGTTGTTATATGTAGGTTTATTTCTGTAAGTGTTATTATATTTTCATTTTGTTCTCTACAATTATGCATGGATATGTTTGGGTGTGTGCATATAGGCACATCAAAAATTTTCCTCCCATATTATTTATATATTTTAGTGAATTCCACAATCCCTTGGATTATGGAGGATGGATTGGGGTTGTTGTGGCTCAACCATCTTTCGTCTAGGCAATCATTTGTGGGTTAGGTCGTGTCATATTTCTAAAGAGTAATGATCACCCATATATTTATAATCTCGTGATAATTTTGTTTTATCAGATATCACTGTGAAATATTATATGTTTCAATTTTTTATCTTCTCAGTAATTATAAATCATAACAGAAAATGGAAATTAAATGAAGTATGTTCCTCAGGAGGGTCAATCTAGGTTCATAATAAAGGGCATATTCTCTATTATATATAATGATGTCTAAGATACTCCCAAAAAAATATTTTCGATGTTATTACCCTTAGATTCATCTATGCCAAAAAAAACTGCACACTTATATTTCCCATACCAGTATGTAGTTTATAGAGAAACCACATAATATCTACCTTACTAAAACATTGTTATATTATCTTCTTCATAAACTTATCAAAATATCCTTATATAGGGTTATGTTCTTAAATCTATGTGTTTTTAAATCTTGTTCCCAAATTTTCTAATAAACACTATCTGATACAAACTATAATAACCCCTACCCTTATTTCCCAGAGCCAATGCCTACTTTATTACAATGGGTGTAGATATAAGAGATCACATACTAATGAACTAAATGGTTTATTAGTCTCAGCAGATGATAAAACACAATTTTATTGAATATTTAATTTATAATAAATTATATAATTTCTTCACATTTTGGTAAATATGTTTATTTCTGAAATATTTGGGATTAGATCATTCATTTTAAAATTTGATGAAAATTCCAGTTTTAGCCTTTTGAAAATGCACTGTAGTATTTCGCACATAAATATTTCAGTTTGACATATTTGAACATACAATTTTCTAAAAGGGTTCTTAAATTAATTTTATATAAATTTTATTCAGGACATTAGTGATAAAGATTTCATTTGGATATAGTAAATGTGCCATTAAGTCAATGGTGGGATCGTAATGCGTGATTGGACATAACTTTAGTGTTTTGGCCATATCTTCTACATCCCTCCATGGATTGAGCCAAAATAATGAGGGGGGATCAAAAACAAAATTTATCAATTATTATCCCTTTGGAAGGATAGCTAATTCATGCGTTTTGGTGGTCAAAAAGGCATTGGAAGTGGGATTAAAATATTTGGAAGAATCTTATCATTCACAATTGAAACTACTTTTAACCTAGCCACCCCTCCACTCTATAAATATGTATTTTTATTATTTTAAAGTGTGGGGACGTGCATTATGATGTTTATGGCATATAATGAAAAGGTTCCACTCCAAATCACCAAGAAATTCAATAAGGGTAGCTTTTGAAGCAAGGATCCATTCGTCGAAGCCCACTTATTCTTCTTCAGGTTGTTAAGGTTGTGTTTTCATAATAAATTTTTTTTGTTCTTCTTTTATTTCTTTGATTTTCTTCTATAATTTTCAATTTTAATCTTCTCTTAATAATCCTATTCGGGCTGAAATTCAAGAGTGGAGACCAGATTGGGTTATACCCTTTCAATCCATTGCTCATGCAGAATGTCTCCACGATGACCACACCACCCGTAGAAGAGTGGTTTTCTTAGTGACTCGTATATCTTATACCCAATTCATTTAATTATTTTGAATCATTATGTTATTGTATATCACATAATATGGTCCAAGGAATTGAGTTTTTAATTTATATGAAACTATTCAAACAATTGATCAATTGACACAAAAACACTCGAGGTCATGTTTTTTTGTAAATTGGGAGAGTGCGAACTTAATCGGTAATACAAGAGCACATATGATATGTTTGTAGAGTTAAAATATAATCCATAAACTCAATTAAATATCATTTTTAGAGTGGATATCGTCTCTAATTTACCCCTTACTATAATATAACCTTATATCATCAATCAAAGTAGGGGGCAATGATTGTGTGTTCTAAGGCTAGCCTAGGGTTTATGAAATTTCATTTTTGTGGTTATGTTATCTCTCATAGGGATCGAGAGTTAAAAAAATCAGGGTATCAAAATTAAGTGGATATTAATTTAAATGATAATTATTAATATGTAAATGAAATGGTAGAGTTAGATCGTTTATTCCTTTTAAAATATTTTCTAAAAAACATCTTCTTTTTGCATCAAATTTCATTTCAAATTTAAAAACAAAAAAATGCAATCTTCTTCCAACAAACATCTTCTAGTTTTATAAATGATAAAAAAACACATCCTATCAAGTAGTGTTTTTATTATCTTTTATTTTATTTCTATAATACCTTTAAGAGGATGTTTTAATTTACTTCCTCCATTGAGAGACGACCTTGGTCAGCCACTATGTTCCACCTAAGTTACTCGAAATGGAAGATCATTTGAAAGCTCCCATGATAGCACCTTTAAAATTGGATCTATTTCCAGGGAGGCAAGTAATTTTTTCAACCAATTAGATTTATTTATTTTATTTTAAATTTTATTATCTTCTTATCTTCTTTCTTCCTTTTTAACCCAATCTGAGTTTTTTATTCTTCTATTATTTTATTCCTCTTCATTTTCGACCATCTACTCAAACTTCTCATTTTTATTATGGTTCAGATTCCTTATTTTTATTTCTATATGGTTTATGACAGAAAAAAATCCCAATGATCTCTTAGATCTAGATCTTGAGATTGAACGTAGCCTTCGGGCTCAAATCAGATATTCTCAGTCTTCGAGAAGTTTCAACATTCAACCAGTTGGTGAATTCCTACTCTCCCATAACATTTAAATTGAGAGAAATTCAAAATCAAACATAAAACTACAAAATGGAAGAAATTAATTTAAATGAACATAATATAATCATTTACACAAATCTCGAATCAGAGTTTGAACTGAAATCTGGGTTAATTCATCTTCTTCCAAAGTTTCATGGATCATAAGGTGAGGATCCAAATATAAAATTTAAATAATTTAATGTGGTTTTCTAAACCTTAAAACCAAAAAATGTTTCGGAAGATCAAATCAAACTAAGAGTGTTCCCATTCTCACAAGATAGAGCTACAAAAGATTGGATGTATTATATACAACCCGAAGATGTAACTTGTTGGAATGATTTTAAATGACATTTCCTAAATAGATTATTTCCATTATCAAGGCCCACATACATTCGAAAATAGATCTTATAGATCATGAAATACCAAGGGGAGTTAATGTATGAGTATGGGGAGTGATTCAAGAAGTTGTGTGCAATGTGACCACATCACCAAATCTGTGAGAAACTCCTCATCCAATTCTTAATATGAGGGACTCATACATATAGATAGAAGCATGGTGGATTCCAAGGCTAGAGGAGAATTGGTGGTCAAGACACGAGTATCTATAAAGGTGTTGATCGACAAGATGGCATAAAACACCCAAAAATTTGGCGATCGAGGTACACAACATGTTAGGGGAGTACATCAGGTAAATACTTCCTCTCAAGAAAATAATTTAATTGATAGTAAGTTGGAATAATTGACCACTATAGTGAGTAATATTACTTTGGAACAAAAGACCTCCCAACCCCATCCTTCATGGCCTTGTGTAATTTTAAATAATACAAGCCATCCGATTGACTGTTTCCCCAATAGAAAGAAACAGAAGATTGTGCAGCAGTGCTTCCTGGGAGACCATATAAGTAGAAACGACAACAAAAATATCTGTTAAAGAAGTTTGATACAACATAAAACCAAGGTTTTAAGGATCAATAGGAAATGAGGTAAGGCTCTGGACAACAACAAAGGCTCCCTTTTCAACAAAACTTCTAACGGTATCCACCTTACAAATAGGGTTTCCAACAACCCCAAAGGCGAGTCAAAACTTAAGAATTATCAAGTCAACAACAAGGGGCTTCTCAATCTATGGTAGATTCTAATACTGATAATATTTTGAAACAAATTTTTCTTTATCAACAGAATGAGTTGAAGAGTCAACGTTTATAGTTGAGGTAGTTGAAGACTAAAATGAGCTAGATTGCCACTTCCCTCCATGAACTTGTAAGTAAGAATTATATAAATCTACCTTCCCAACCTACTCCAAATGCAAAGGGTAATTTCAGTTCCATCATAATAAGAAGTGGGAAGAATATGAATGATACATATGCACCCACAATTCCACTGGGTTCACATAACCTCTAGAAAATCCTCATTCCACACTAGCTAATGGGAACCCCAAGGAGAATGATAATGGTAAGAAAACTATTAATGATGTTCTTCCTAAACCACTTACTTTTCCGGAAATGGTTGTTCAAAAAAAATGTGGCTGAAGAGGAAATAAAAAAAGTGGTTTTGGACACATTCAACCCTGTGGAGATAACATTCCTCTACTTGAATCCATCATGAAAATACCAAGGTATGTCAAATTTTTAAAAGAACTTTGTACCAATTGAAGAGGGCTCAAGGGAAATAAGAGGATCGATCTAGGAAGGAATGTGTCAGTTCTCATTAAACCAACTCTAGAAATCCCAACAAAGTGCAAGGATCCCATGACATTCATGAAGTGCATTGTGTTTCATTTGTTGTCAATGAGGCATGAAGTTGTCCTAGAATGAATGGATGTCAAGGCGTCAAGAGGTGAATGCCAAAGGTTGTGATGGTGTTGGTGATGAAGAGAGAATGACCATAGTACTAAGATGCATGTCACTTAGGAGATTCACTAAGTGACATAGGAGATGATGGTTTGAAACATTCTCTAAGAACATCTGACGATTGTTGAGCTGATCTTTAAGTTCATAGAACTTGTATCAATTGGATACAAAGTCACAACATTGATTGAAGACCATGCATTGTCTTCACAATGCATGAGGAGTTGAAGAGAGCCATCCACAACTTCTAATAGGATGAAGTGAGCCAAAAAAAGTCCTTGCACTATCACTCAGTGCATGTGAATCAGAATATGTCCCAATTTGATCTCTGATTAGATCAACAAAGATAATTGAAGAAGTTATGTGATTTAGGAGTTCGGTTGAAGGAAGACCCTTCGGAATTCCCTCCTAAGTTGTGAAATGTTGAAAAGTTATTAAGAACATGAGGAGGAGATGGGTAATTCCTAAGAAGAAGAAGAATAATGGAGAAGAGGAAATGGAGAAGTGGCATTTGGCATATTACACTTGGTACTTTGTTTTTATACAAAGTCACTTAGTGTTTTACACTAGCAAAAAATAGCCACCAAGGAGGCCAGCCTTAAGGGTTCAACCCAAGGCACATGTGGGACCAGGTCACCACGCCCAAGGGGATCCCATGGGGCCAGCCCCCGAGAGGCAGGGGGGCCGTGTATAAGCCCCGAGCTACGCGGTGGTGAAGTCCGCGCAGCGCGCGCGCCCGAAGGCACGCATAGTGGGCGCCAGTGGCGCGCCCGAGTGGCAGGAGTGGGCGCAGAGCGCGCCCGCAGAAGAACCCGGTGCGGGGCGGCACCGGGAGGGAGGAAGTTCAATTGTGGGGTAGCGGAGAGCGGCAGGGTTATTAACCGCGGAAATTCCGCAAGAGAATTCGATGTGGGACGCGCGATTTTCACCGGGAACGAATCCCAGCCGCACGATTCATCGCGCGCTCGATCTGGACCGCCCATCTAATCCGCCGCGGCCCAGCCTGATCGCGGCCGTCCAAATATTTAATCCAACCGCTCTCCGCGCGTCTTCTTCCCCGCGCCATGCGAAGCCACCCGCGACGTCCCCGCATGAACCAGAGCCTCCCGAGCAGTGTTCTCGAGCTCCCGGCCACCATTTCCGAATCCGAAACCTCCATTGTGATCGTCTGGCCACACTGAACAGATCCATGCCTAAAAATTGGCTTGCATGCTATGTTTGGAAGAATTCGAAGAAGGCCGAGGCAAGAGAATCTGCCGAGGCTTTGGGGTGTTTATGCATGCATGGATTGGGTTTCAACAGAGGCCGTGCATGCGTTATAAATCGCATGCACGTGAAGGAGAAAAATAAAGGAAGAACCCGCGTCAAACCGAGAATGAAAAAACAAGATTTGAAAAGATTTTTTAAAGATCCGAAGATCTCGGGTGTTTGAAGTTATTGCACGCGGATAATCTGAGGCAGTCTCTGCCTATAAAAATGAGGCCGAGCCCTCTGTGCCGCTTGCTGATGCGCTGAAGTTTTGAAGTCCCGTGAGCGCATCCCTCTGCCTGGCGAAGTTTTGAAGCCACCGCGCACACTTGCGCGGCTGAAGATCTCGGTGCCACCCGAGGCCCGAAAGAGATCCCTGTGCGCCTTCCTTGCGCGACAGGAAGAACCCGGGGCCGCAGCATTCTTGCGCGCCCGTGGTTGATTCCCTCACTGCCTGCACATTTACGCGGCAGGAGGAAGGAGCCCGCGCTGCCTTGCACCCGTGGCTAGTGCGGCCGGTTACATCTGAGGACTTGCGCGGCTTGGTGCCTTGCGCGGCAGGCAGTGTTGAAGTAGAGAAGGCTTCACCCTCTTGCGCGCCTCCTGAAGTTCGGGCAGTGTGTGCAAAGGCAGTGGAAGGCCAAGGCATTGCCTTGTGCTAAACAAGAAGGGGACCCGAGGCTTGCATGCCTTGTGTGTGCAAAGTGAGAAGAAGGCAGTGTGTGTGCATAAGTGGGGAAGGACACACTCGGGTGTGTGTGCAAGAAGGGAGAAGAAAGCCGAGGCCTTGCCTCGTGTGTGTGTGTGTGCCAAGTGGAGAAGAAGAACCCAAGGCCATGTGTGTGCACAAAAGACAACACCAAGTGGTGTGTGCCAAGTGAAGAGGAAGAGCACACTTGGCCGTGTGTGCATTTGAAGAGGCCGAGGGTTGTGACCTTGTGTGTGCACCAAGTGAAGACACATTTTGTGTGTGCAAAATTGAAGAACAACCTACGGGTTAAGGGTGTGCAACAAGAAGAGGGAAGAGGCCAAAGTCAAGTGTGTGCAAAACAAAGAACAATTTATGTGTACATGAACAAGTGACAAAGAAGGCCGAACCTATGTGTGTGCTCTAAGAGGAGTGGACACACTTAGAAGAAGAAGGAGACCCTCACACTAAAGTATAACACACATTCTAGTGTGTAAGCAAATTGCATAAAGTGTGTGAAGTCTGAGAAGTAGGTGTGTGCTCAAAAGTGATTACACCCTTTGTGGGTCTACTGCACCAAGAAGAAGAAAAGGAGAGTGCATGCATGCATGCATGCACGTGCACACGTGAACAGTGCTAAATCAGTGGTGTGCAACTGAGACTGGACCAGACCGAAGATAAAGATATTATTTGTCTGAGCATTCAGTAATTGGAGAGAAGCCAGGTCATCCTGAGAAGAAGGAGATAAATCCTGAGCTAGACGAGAAGACCTGATCATCACAAGTGATCAGAGGTACAGAGCAAGGCCAGCAGTCTTTATCCCAGACTGCTGAGGATACTTGATGAACTTGAAGTGAAGAAGAGCTACTCGTGTGACTCGAGGAGCCAGGAGAAGACCCTGTGGGACTCAGGGAGAAGAAGTCTTCAGTGGGATTCTGGAGCAGGCCAGTGGGACTCTGGTAACACTGTGTGAAGCAGTATAAAGACCCTCCTGTGGGACTCAGGAGAGATACAGTGGGACTCTGTATCGACCATTGTAATTTTAACAGGTTATAATGGAGAATCCATGCTTGGAGAGCATGGCAAGGATGTAGGCCTTTGGTGCCGAACCTTGTAAATCCTTGTGTCCTGTGCCTTTTCATTACTGCATTATCCGGGAAAGGTTGAGAGATACAAGAAGAGTGGATCGAGGCTTTAACCAGCCATAGAGGTTTAATTGATTAAGAATCAATTAGTAAAAAGTTTTAAAGGATCACTGATTCACCCCCTCCCCCTCTCAGTGATTCACACTGATCTGGGCACTTCAATTGGTATCAGAGCGAGGTTACCTCTAAAAGATCCAAGAGAGTCTTTATGGAGTGCAGATTTGAGGAAATGAATGACCAGCCTCAAATGGAGATATCTGCCAAGACTCAGAAAAACAGAATGAAGAAACAGGCAAAGAAGATGAAGAAGAAGGTCGGTGCAATCAGAGAAACTCCTTCTATAGAAAGAAATGTGAAAGTCACATCAGATGACAATTCCTTTTATCATTCTTCTGATGAAGCCTGTCCTAGCTGTGATGAAGTTGAAACAGTGAATGATCTTCAGAGTGCACTCAAATATCTTCAGAAGACAGTTCCCATGGAAGTGGCAAAGTGTATAGCTACAGGCATCCATGATCTTCATGAAGAAAAATCACAGTTAGAAGAAGAAGCCAATGCAATGAAAGATCAATTGGCTAAAAGGGTTGGCATAACCAACACTCTCAGAAAGCTGGTAAATGCCAAAGATGAAATAGTTTCCCTTTGCAATGAAAGATATGAAGACACTGCTGAAGAATTGCAAAGAAGCCTTTCTGAGAAAGACATCTTTATGATAATAGTCAAAGATGTTGTCCATACACTGGAAAAGAGGCACAAAGTGTCAATGAATGTCAGAGATGCTCAACTCGAAGACAAAGTCAAATTGGTGAAGGAGCTTGACAACTCATTGCAAGAAATGAAGAAGGTGCATGATGACCAGTTGAAGCAGCTGAAAGAAGATTGGGAAGGAAAGCTAAGAATTGTTGAGGATGAGAAGAACTCCCTTAACATGAAATGCTTAGAACTAGAGGTGATATTGAAAAATCTGCAATCACCCAAAGCTGAATCCTCCCAGTCAGCTGAAAGAAGAAATGTTGCTACTCAAGTGAGCTTTGAAAAGGATGATTCTAAAAGAAAGACATCCTATAATAAAAGGGAAACAACTTCTAGAAAGAAGGTACCATCCATCCCATCTTGTGCTGATGCTTCTAATTGTGTTTCCACAAAAAGTGCAGGATGGAAGAATAATTCCAAACAAATATGGATGAAGACAGTAAAGAAGCAGAGCTCTCCTGAAACAGCACAACAGGTCATGAAAAGTACCCAACAATCAGAAGGACTCAAGAGGTCAAGATTTGTGGGTCAATGCTGGTGTTGTAATAAGTATGGGCATTGTGCAAAGGATTGTTGGTACAATCCACTGAATGCCAAAGCACAGAGGAAGCCCATGCCTAGGGGGAGCAAGCCAGAAGAAAAGAAGCAGCATCCACAGGTCCAGAGACATCTGTTTACTGCTAACAGATTTGGATTGCTTGACAACATCTGGGATGTTTGCAAAAGTGGTCAAAAAGATACATGTCAATCTCCAACTGTATCCAGAGCTCAAAAGAAGAAAAGATCACAGAACCTGGCTCAGAAAGAATCCTTGGGAAGCAAGAATAAAGTTGAAGAAGCTCCCAAGAAGTGTTTGAGAAATAAAGAGAAGTCCTTAGAGTCTGAGTCCAAGAAGGGTGATGCATCCAGAAGGACCACCAAGAAATGCTTCTACTGTGGAAAGAAAGGTCATATCATGGATCTTTGTAAAGAAGCCATGAAACTAAATAGAAGCAGACTGAACTCCAGAAGACAATCAATCCAGAAGCAGAAGGGATTGGTTGAAAATAAGTTGCCTAAGAGAGGTAGCTTAACAGCATCAAAAGAACCATGTGGAATTTCCAGAACTGAGGCCACACTTCCAAATGACTCGTTAGTCATATGGCCAAATCAGTTGCAACTTGCCAAAGATCTACAGAGAGCTGAAGATGAAGTTCTGGCAATTGCTAAGGCAAAAGGGAAGAAGAATATTTCACATGAAGATGTTTTGAGAACCACACCAGCACAATCATCAATGAAGATCAAATGTGCAAGTGTGAAGACTGGTGAAAATGGGACATCTCGGTTGAGAGAATCTTCTCAACCTTGTTGTTCACATTGATGAACCAAGGAGGTTCCATTTTATTCCCTTATACTATTGGTATTTACAAGTGCTAACATTGTAGGGAATTGAAGATGATGATCATTCTCAGCTGGAGGGTGGTTTGGATTGAATGGAGTGCACCCCTTGAGGGGGAGCAAATCTGAAGAAGATGATGTTCTGAGATTATTATCATCTTGAGAAAAGTGAAGGTGTTCCAATCATACTTTCATCCCTTGTTTCTTAATTGTATTCATCATGTCAATTAAGGGGGAGTATGGATTGAAGACAAATGGATGAAAGGGGGAGCTTTATCTTAGCACTGAACTTTCTAATGAGTTTTGTGAAGTATGTGCAGGATTTAGCAATTCATTGTTATATCTGAAAAATTTCAAGCCCCTAAGCATGATCTCACATGTGTAGAGAATTGTGGACAGCATTGAGTTCCTTGGTTACATCACTCTTGTTTTCTACACCGGGTTAGCCCAAGTAGACTTAGAGCTGATTTACTAAAGGTTCTTTGCTAAAGAGAACATGTGACATCATCCCTCTCTTAGTGTTTTTCAAGAAAATACTTTTTAAAGGGAGGAAGTGATATTTTGAAGAGAACCACACCACACCTTTGCATTTGATTGCAAATAAGGGGGAGAAATATTGGCACACATATTGACCCATTCATATGTGCTGAAGGAGTGTATTGACAACAAATACAAAGGGGGAGATTGAAGTGCATTGTGTTGCATTTGTTGTCAATGAGGCATGAAGTTGTCCTAGAATGAATGGATGTCAAGGAGTCAAGAGGTGAATGCCAAAGGTTGTGATGGTGTTGGTGATGAAGAGAGAATGACCATAGTACTAAGATGCATGTCACTTAGGAGATTCACTAAGTGACATAGGAGATGATGGTTTGAAACATTCTCTAAGAACATCTGACGATTGTTGAGCTGATCTTTAAGTTCATAGAACTTGTATCAATTGGATACAAAGTCACAACATTGATTGAAGACCATGAATTGTCTTCACAATGCATGAGGAGTTGAAGAGAGCCATCCACAACTTCTAAGTGGATGAAGTGATCCAAAAAAAGTCCTTGCACTATCACTCAGTGCATGTGAATCAGAATATGTCCCAATTTGATCTCTGATTAGATCAACAAAGATAATCGAAGAAGTTATGTGATTTAGGAGTTCGGTTGAAGGAAGACCCTTCGGAATTCCCTCCTAAGTTGTGAAATGTTGAAAAGTTATTAAGAACATGAGGAGGAGATGGGTAATTCCTAAGAAGAAGAAGAATAATGGAGAAGAGGAAATGGAGAAGTGGCATTTGGCATATTACACTTGGTACTTTGTTTTTATACAAAGTCACTTAGTGTTTTACACTAGCAAAAAATAGCCACCAAGGAGGCCAGCCTTAAGGGTTCAACCCAAGGCACATGTGGGACCAGGTCACCACGCCCAAGGGGATCCCATGGGGCCAGCCCCCGAGAGGCAGGGGGGCCGTGTATAAGCCCCGAGCTACGCGGTGGTGAAGTCCGCGCAGCGCGCGCGCCCGAAGGCACGCATAGTGGGCGCCAGTGGCGCGCCCGAGTGGCAGGAGTGGGCGCAGAGCGCGCCCGCAGAAGAACCCGGTGCGGGGCGGCACCGGGAGGGAGGAAGTTCAATTGTGGGGTAGCGGAGAGCGGCAGGGTTATTAACCGCGGAAATTCCGCGAGAGAATTCGATGTGGGACGCGCGATTTTCACCGGGAACGAATCCCAGCCGCACGATTCATCGCGCGCTCGATCTGGACCGCCCATCTAATCCGCCGCGGCCCAGCCTGATCGCGGCCGTCCAAATCTTTAATCCAACGGCTCTCCGCGCGTCTTCTTCCCCGCGCCATGCGAAGCCACCCGCGACGTCCCCGCATGAACCAGAGCCTCCCGAGCAGTGTTCTCGAGCTCCCGGCCACCATTTCCGAATCCGAAACCTCCATTGTGATCGTCTGGCCACACTGAACAGATCCATGCCTAAAAATTGGCTTGCATGCTATGTTTGGAAGAATTCGAAGAAGGCCGAGGCAAGAGAATCTGCCGAGGCTTTGGGGTGTTTATGCATGCATGGATTGGGTTTCAACAGAGGCCGTGCATGCGTTATAAATCGCATGCACGTGAAGGAGAAAAATAAAGGAAGAACCCGCGTCAAACCGAGAATGAAAAAACAAGATTTGAAAAGATTTTTTAAAGATCCGAAGATCTCGGGTGTTTGAAGTTATTGCACGCGGATAATCTGAGGCAGTCTCTGCCTATAAAAATGAGGCCGAGCCCTCTGTGCCGCTTGCTGATGCGCTGAAGTTTTGAAGTCCCGTGAGCGCATCCCTCTGCCTCGCGAAGTTTTGAAGCCACCGCGCACACTTGCGCGGCTGAAGATCTCGGTGCCACCCGAGGCCCGAAAGAGATCCCTGTGCGCCTTCCTTGCACGACAGGAAGAACCCGGGGCCGCAGCATTCTTGCGCGCCCGTGGTTGATTCCCTCACTGCCTGCACATTTACGCGGCAGGAGGAAGGAGCCCGCGCTGCCTTGCACCCGTGGCTAGTGCGGCCGGTTACATCTGAGGACTTGCGCGGCTTGGTGCCTTGCGCGGCAGGCAGTGTTGAAGTAGAGAAGGCTGCACCCTCTTGCGCGCCTCCTGAAGTTCGGGCAGTGTGTGCAAAGGCAGTGGAAGGCCAAGGCATTGCCTTGTGCTAAACAAGAAGGGGACCCGAGGCTTGCATGCCTTGTGTGTGCAAAGTGAGAAGAAGGCAGTGTGTGTGCATAAGTGGGGAAGGACACACTCGGGTGTGTGTGCAAGAAGGGAGAAGAAAGCCGAGGCCTTGCCTCGTGTGTGTGTGTGCCAAGTGGAGAAGAAGAACCCAAGGCCATGTGTGTGCACAAAAGACAACACCAAGTGGTGTGTGCCAAGTGAAGAGGAAGAGCACACTTGGCCGTGTGTGCATTTGAAGAGGCCGAGGGTTGTGACCTTGTGTGTGCACCAAGTGAAGACACATTTTGTGTGTGCAAAATTGAAGAACAACCTACGGGTTAAGGGTGTGCAACAAGAAGAGGGAAGAGGCCAAAGTCAAGTGTGTGCAAAACAAAGAACAATTTATGTGTACATGAACAAGTGACAAAGAAGGCCGAACCTATGTGTGTGCTCTAAGAGGAGTGGACACACTTAGAAGAAGAAGGAGACCCTCACACTAAAGTATAACACACATTCTAGTGTGTAAGCAAATTGCATAAAGTGTGTGAAGTCTGAGAAGTAGGTGTGTGCTCAAAAGTGATTACACCCTTTGTGGGTCTACTGCACCAAGAAGAAGAAAAGGAGAGTGCATGCATGCATGCATGCACGTGCACACGTGAACAGTGCTAAATCAGTGGTGTGCAACTGAGACTGGACCAGACCGAAGATAAAGATATTATTTGTCTGAGCATTCAGTAATTGGAGAGAAGCCAGGTCATCCTGAGAAGAAGGAGATAAATCCTGAGCTAGACGAGAAGACCTGATCATCACAAGTGATCAGAGGTACAGAGCAAGGCCAGCAGTCTTTATCCCAGACTGCTGAGGATACTTGAAGAACTTGAAGTGAAGAAGAGCTACTCGTGTGACTCGAGGAGCCAGGAGAAGACCCTGTGGGACTCAGGGAGAAGAAGTCTTCAGTGGGATTCTGGAGCAGGCCAGTGGGACTCTGGTAACACTGTGTGAAGCAGTATAAAGACCCTCCTGTGGGACTCAGGAGAGATATAGTGGGACTCTGTATCGACCATTGTAATTTTAACAGGTTATAATGGAGAATCCATGCTTGGAGAGAATGGCAAGGATGTAGGCCTTTGGTGCCGAACCTTGTAAATCCTTGTGTCCTGTGCCTTTTCATTACTGCATTATCCGGGAAAGGTTGAGAGATACAAGAAGAGTGGATCGAGGCTTTAACCAGCCATAGAGGTTTAATTGATTAAGAATCAATTAGTAAAAAGTTTTAAAGGATCACTGATTCACCCCCTCCCCCTCTCAGTGATTCACACTGATCTGGGCACTTCAATTCACTATACCATGCACCATAAGGCAGTTTCACTTTTTCTATGATCTTTGTGATTTGGGAGCTTCCCAAAATGTGATGCATCACTATGTATTCTCTTTTTTATAGGTTGGTGAGTTGAATCCGATAAGAATAGTCATGAAGTTGGAAAATAGAGCTAAAAAAATCTAGCGGGGGTCCTTGAGGATGTACTTGTCTAGGTAAGAGACATGATATTTTCATCAAATTTATACGTTCTTAAATAGTGGAATATCAGGTATGTTCATGTGATGCAATTATCTTCGGTAGACCCCTTCTCAAAACTGCAAAACTATAATAAATTTCAATGAGGGTACACTTTCCATGGAATTTGGATATGAAGTTGTGATATTTAATGTCATGGAATGCATGAAGTACCCCTCATAACACCATTATGCATTTGTTATCTCCCATTTTGAACCACCAAATAAAAACTCCATGGAATTTGATTATCCTATATTAAGGGAGATTATGGGAATTGGTTCTTGTCCGATGTCTAAGTGAACGTCATTATCTATTTATAATGAACATGAATCTTGTATATTTTATTTTGAAATGGATTTATATTTTTATTATTATCATGTGAACCATGATTATGACTTGTATGTTGAGTATTCTGATGGATTTGATGTTTTATTCACTTTTTGTGATGATTTTTATTCTCATACAGATGCTCTTTTGGTACATATTTCAGTTACATCAATTTCACCATCTATATATCACCCCCTTCATTGGAACTCAATCCATTTAAACATAATCTAAAATATGTAAGCTTTTTTAAGTGGAGTGAGATTACCTGTTATAATTTCTAATAATCTTCCTTTTGCACATGAAGAAAATCTTTTGAATATTTTGAGGGATAACATTAGGGAAATAGGGTGGACCTTTCCTGACATATCAGGTATTAGCCCATCCATCTGCATGCATAGGATTATTTTGGATGATGGGGCTAAACTGGTTAGGCAGCCACAAATGAGTCTGAATCCAACACTTTTGGAAGTCGTAAAAAAAATAAGATGAGAAATTGCTTGAGGCAGGTATAATATTTCCCATTTCTTATTATCAATGTGTATGTCTGAATCAGGTTGCACATAAAAAAGTGGTGTTACAGTTGTTAAAAATTAGAAATATGATTTAGTTCTAATGAGGGTATATAACAATTGAAATGTGTGTATTTATTATAGGAAACGAAATCAGTCCACCTGCAATGTCCATTTCCCCTCCCATTTATTGATCAAATGCTTGAGAGACTAGCTGGGAAGACACATTATTGTTTCTTGGATGGATTTTATGGATATTTTCAAGTTCATATTACTCCAGAGGTTCAAAAGAAGACAACATTCACTTTTCCATTCGATAGGTTTTCCTACCAAAGGATTCCATTTAGACATTGCAACGCCCAGGGTAACTTCCAGAGATGTACGGTCAGTATTTTTTCTGATTTTATTGAAACCTTCATGTAGGAATTTGTAATATCACAGTAAAATAAAGAATATAATATTTTTATATTTAATAAAATTTTTGAATTAAATATTAATTTTACTTTAAAGGGGATGATGTATTTTATGGCATACCTGATACGCAACAACGTGTTTCTTTGAAATCTTATGTTGCACACAGTGCTGAGTCATACTGAAAAATAATAATACAATATTATTTCAAATGACAGTTAAAACCAAACTATTGTTTTAGCCGTAATGGAATGAACTAACTATAATATGAATATAAATATTTTTTAAATGTTTTTACATTTACCCAAAAAAATTTAGAGGCTTAAAATAAGATATAATCCGATTTTAAGTATAAATACTCTAATATTCATTAAATGGTCGATTTACCCACTTTTGATGGAAAACCTATTTAAATTTAGTTTTGGATACTTTTAAATTTTATATTTGACAAAATAAAATTCTACTTTAGAATTGGGACATCAAAATTTATATTGGGTAAATTTTTGGTATTTTTATGATAAAATTTACTTTTTAATGAATCGTGAAAAATACTGTATTTTAATTCCAACCCAAATTTTAATCTAATTTATTTATAAGGTTTGATTATATTTTTAAGTGGTTATAAATTATAATTATATGATGTTTTTACCATTTAATGTAATTTTTCCCATTGGAATTAATTTATCTTTGAAATTGGACACAAATAAGTGTCAATCTTTGGATAGTTATTATTTCTTAAAAACACGTTTTTGTTTTGACAACGAAAATTAATTTAAAATTAATTTTTGCCTCTTCTCTATTTTGAATTTCCATATTTTGGGTATCAGGAGGACCAAATTTTTAAATATGTTTGTTTTATTTTTAGAATATATGAATATTTACTTTAGTAAAAGTTTTATTTACCATGTTTAAAGGGTAAATCTGGTAAATAAGGGAAACAAAATATTATAATAATAATATTAAATTACCCTAAAATTTTTCCTAATCATATTGGTTGATATATGCTCGACGATGGGAATCCTTGGGTCAATTTTGGGACCCCATGGAGCCACATAGGAGTGATAATGAAACCTTATTTTAATTAATTTGAAGTAAAGACAAAAATGACACAAACAAATATCTTTTAGTAAATAAATTATTACATGGGTTTATATAAGTTATCTCCTCAACTGTAAATATTAATTTGAAATAAAAAAATATTTCTTACATCATGATTTTTTTATAATTTTCATACATCAAATATATAAAAATATATATGAAATAATAATGATGTAGTGTTTACCTCATTAATGAATGAATTAAATAAATAAGAATATAAAGATCAAAACAAAATCCAAAACCTATACAATTCTTGTTGAATGATTTTACATCGAACTAGTCATCTTAAAATCTACTTTAATAAGTTTTGTACCTTTAGAAACTAAAAATCATTATATAATAAAATAATATTTTTAATCATTCCTATAGAGCCCCTCCTCCTCCTTATACTAATCCCTCACTTATCACCCATTCTTCACACTTATCAAGCCCCTTGGCTAGCCCAATATATACCCAATTAATCTCCCTAAATACCTCTCCTCCTCCTAGATAAAATCCCTTAGGCAGAAGTCAAATCAATTAATCTTTTTGGTTTAAACCAATGGGAGATACCCGATTTTAAGGTAACGTCTTCTCTTAAGTTCTTTATTTTTATTTTACTTCTTCAATCCCCTAAAATCTTTTTATTACTTTATATTATAAAAATAATAGTAACCTCAATATACTAACTTGTTTTTATGATAATTATTCTAACTACACTTACACACACCAACATCTAATGGGTAAAGAACATACTATTTTTGTGGACGGCGAACTACTGCCTCATGAAACTATGATTATTCAATATTCTCATACGACCTCTTATGGTGGCCATTAAGATGGAACTATATTTATATGTGAAATATATTATATTTATATTTTTTCTATTCTTCTTTATTTTTCATTTTTTTAATAATTTTATTTTTTCCATAGTGGGTAAATACAATAATTTCATTTGAGGAAGTGCGGACTCCCCCCCTCAATGTGATATGACTCGTTCATGCCATATGTGGAACATAGAAAGTATGGAGATAATTAAATTATATATGATATTTTATTGGAATTATAATATACCTATTTATTGTTACATTTTCATTCCATTAAATATGAAATACAAATGAAAGTAGCATTCATGCGTACGTACGGCTTACCGTCTCCATTACCAGTGCATTTCATTTGTTATCTACAAATGTTATGTAATATTATAAATATATATATATATAATAGATATATATTATATATATGATATCTAAATCATTAATATCATTCTAGAGATAATGGAATTATGACCACACAGACAATTTATAATTATAACAAGTTTATTTTTAACTCAAGTTCTGAAAATCGAAAAAATGTCTGATATGAACTCAAATAATTAACTACTTATTATAGAATGGTAATAATTGATATAAAAGTTATAATAAACATGAATAATTTTCTTAATAAATTATAAATTATCCTTAATTTATTATTCAAGTGATTATAGAACGATCGAGTCAAGTCGGACATGAGGTAAGGGGATTCTTATCTCACTTTTAATTATGTGAGATTTCCATTGTTCACCACTTTTTTATTGTATGTGGTGTATTGTGCACTGCCATTTGATATATATTATCATTATTCTTTTATATTTATTGTATTATATGATTCATTTGGTTGTTATTAACTTTTGTTCAAACGAATGGATTGATTACATCATGGTAAGGGGTTTTCATCTCACATTTTATTGCAGTGAGATTCATGCTATATTTTCCACTACATCCATTGGTCTGGTGGTTGTACTACCCATGATTGTATTATTTTGGTAATATAAATAAATTTAAAGGTATTTACATATTCATTTAATTAACCTTCTTTCATGTGGTGTATGTTTCGTAAGATACCAAATCGGTATGGGAACCTTTCACCCTCTTTTTTAAAAAGACGTTTTTTGTTATGTATTTTAATTAATATCTTATTTTGTTGGGATATGTTCTTAAATATCCTTATTTCTATAAATTTTATTTTCAAGTGATGAGATAACCTTTTTCTCTGATCAACTCATTTTCTAAATTTTAAAGTGACGCTATTAGGCTATCAAATTTTTTGCAAGGGAACTTCATTACCCAATTTCAATTTTTGGGTTAAACATCTACTTCATGATTATGTCCTGCTAGGAATAATTGTGATGCGATATGATTTTTTTACACTTAATATCAATTTATATTAGGTGTATTCTTATTTTTGACACATAATTATGTCATTGATATATCCTTAATATAAGGATTTGATCTTTGTAAGGGTCTTTGTCACAATTTACATTCCATTGAACCTTATTGTAGTTATACACCAATGAAAGTTTATATGGTGTATATACAATCCTTTTACATATTATATAATGAATCTATTTATTCTCATGATATTATAATTTTTTTTTAAATTTTATTCCTCAATTATTTTTATTGAAGCGTCTCTTCTTTGGTTGGGAACCATTTTACTAAAATATCGTTTTAAATGTTTTAATTATTTTTTCTTCAAAATCTTTATCATTAATGTCCTTGTTTAAAAATTGTTTCAAGTATTTTTTTATATGGACATGAATGTTTTGAAATTAAAATTTCTTTTAAAAGATTCAATGTGGTATGAGACACTTTGATTCAGAAATCTCTTTATTAAATGCTTTAGATGTTATTGAAAATTGTTTGATAATGAATTGATGTTGTCTATATCTTGAAATGATATGTTGTGATTTCAATGCATAAATGTTATCTTTCCATTATTCATGTTTTATGTGTTATGAATATGTTATGATTACTACGCATTGCTTATGTATACATGTGGTTCCGTGATAAAACTAGAGCTGGTTAGCCCGAGATAGATCTCCAATATATTGGGTAAAGTGACAAAGGTAAACGTTAATGTTTCTCTTAAGAGATTTAGGGAATATAAGATGATGGGTATTTCAATGTAACTCTTACATAGCTGTGATATCCATAATGTAGTTATGATATAGATACAAAAAAATTATCTTTATGATTTAGGATTTCTATGTGTTAATCATAATTCTTGCGATTTCATGAGTTATGTAATGATTGAAAAGTATGGTTTCATTGATTTGTATTTATTGATTGGTTAATGTTTCATTTCATTATTTTATAACCCTTAATGTGATTTTTTTTCTCACCCCAAGTTTTGAATTTTCTTTCACAAGACTTAAAGATGAATAGGTTTAAGTATGTGATCATGGAAAAGTCATGCTATCTAAAACATGGAACTAGAAATGTTTTTTAGAGTTTTTTATTATATAAAAAATGGACACTGATTAGAAGTGTCTACATTGTATTTTTTTGAAATGTAACGTAGTAGATATGTCCTAATTCACTAAAACTATAAACTTGAAAAGATCCTCAATCTTAATTATTCATTTAATTCATGATTATATAATGCTTACAGTAGGGTCCTTACAGTTGGTATCAGAGGTCGGTTTAGTCAACATTAGGGATTAGGAGTTTTTGTTAAACACATGGTTAGTGTTTAGTTAATATGGTTTTCTTTATGAATTTTCCATTCATTCTGGTTTTGAAAATCACAAACAGCTTATACTTAAGCAAATATATATATATATTACTTCTCTAATGAAAATTTCCTTCCTTAAGTAAATTTACCCTAACCTAGATTTCCTTATACATATAAATATTTTTCATAAGTGTAAAAATCAGATTCTTACCCAAAACCTCTGAATCATATAATACTTAGATATGAATCATTCTGTTTTAGGATCAGAATTCTTGATATGAACTATAATAAAGTTCCACTCCTAATTCTAGATACGAACTTTAAAAAAGATCCACTCCGAATTCAGGATATGAACTCTAACAAAGTTCCACTCCGAATTCAGGATACAAACTCTAATAGTGATCTACTCTGAATTCTGGATACGAACTCTAGAAAAGTTACACTTCGAATTATGGATACGAACTCTAATAAAGTTCCACACAAAATTCTAGATACGAACTCTAATGAAGTTCCATTCCGAATTCTGGATACGAACTCTAATAAAGTTCCAATCTGAATTCTGGATATGAACTCTAACAAAGATCAACTCCGAATTCTAGACTCTAAACTTCTATAAGTTCGACTCCGAACTTCTATGAGTTCGACTCCGACCTTTGTAAGTTTAGATTCATAATTCTAGTGAAACCGGACTCCAAATTTCTTAAAAAATTCATTCTCTGGATTTCTACAGAATTCAGATTTTGAATTCCTACAAAACACAATCTGAATATCTCTTTTTTATAGACTCCAAATTCCATTTTGGTTAGACTCCAAAATCTTGTTTTCTTACATTCCGAACATCATTTTTACTTATACATACACATATTTCATTACCAAACAATTTTTATCTTTTAGTTATTGACTAGCTGTTGGTTGAGTGACACTTGTATAGGTCCCTGTGAAATACAAGGAGAAATATAACCATTGTAGGAGGGAGCCAACCGTTGGAGCTTCATCTATAAATAAGAGCTCATTTCAAAAAAAAACTTGTGTAATTATGGTGATCTGAACTTCCTAAAGTGTTTTCTAGAGAGAGAGGCTCTTATTAACTCTCAAGCATCATGCAGAAAGTTTGAATGACTTGTTCAAAATTTTCCTTCTGCAGACTTGCGTCGTGTGACTCCTATTGTTGGTGATTACATTTGAGGGCTTCCGAGGATATGAAGATAGAGGTTCCAACACCTTGAAGTTGAGGGCTTCCATACTGAGGAAGACAGAGGTACCGAATACCTAATAGTTGAGGGCTTACAGGGATATCAAGACAAACTCCGATCTTCGTATCGAGGGCTTAACCTGGTGTGGGTAAGACATACTTTCCTGAAAGTATAAATCAATGGACCTATATGCAAGTTTTTTGGATAGCCTTCTCTTTGGGTTAAAAGAGTTATTGTTTGTTAATTGTAGTTTTACTACTTGTTTTTTCACTACATTTTGTATTACTAAGGGAAGTATAACTTTCTTATACTTCCTTACTTGTAATCTGATTTAGTTAGATTCTATACACTTTAAGGTATAATCTCATATTATAAGCATTGGTTAAGTTTCATTTTTCAGATCCATATTTTCAGAACCAGTTTTTTAGAATAACTTTCATGATTTAAGCAAGTACATAGAACTAGAAGTTTGTAACTTCATACTTGGTCCCAGTTTTTCAATTAGTGTTAGAGGTGTTGTGAATTTACTTAGTTTAACTTTTTTAAATGTAGATCGTTCCTTCTTTAAGAAAATTTTTAAAGTGTACAATTCACCTCCCTCTTGTATATTGAGAATCTACATCGTTAATTCGATCCTACATTTGGTATCAGAGTAGGTCTCTAAAATACTTATAATCACATATATGTTTTTCTTCCTCAATTTGTCATTGTTCTATATTTTCTTGCCAAGTTCCTTGAATCTGAACATTTTATATTAACATGTTTTTGTGTATAATGTTTTTTTAAGATGACGGGAATCAATGTTGGTTCCATCAACAACCTAAATCCTACAAGACCACCAATTTTTGATGGAAATGATTATGAGTATTGGAGAGATCGTATGAAGACTTTCGTTATCAATATTAGGGTAGATAAAATTGTTATGATTATTAGAAGTTATCAAATTCCTGATAAGGAAGTAAGTGCTTTCACAAACCAAGAGAAGCATGATTATCAATTAAACTATAAGGTACTCAATACTCTAATCTGTTCAAGGACTTGGAACATATGTAGCCAAATTTATTCATGTGAAACAGCTAACTGTATATGGAAGAAACTCGAAGTTTCACATTATGGTACATCTAATGTAATTGAGACTAGAAGAGCTATGCTCAGATCTGAGTATCATGGTTTTAACTTTCCTTATAGAGAACCCGTTTGTAAGGTGCAACAAATATTTATGACTATCGTGAATAACTTCCAATCAATGGGAGATAAAGGTATGGATGATGAAGATCTTGTTGAAAAGATCATTAATATTATGCCCAATTAGTGGGAATCAAAGAGAACAACTATTGATGAGAATAGGAAGGTCACTCAAATTTCCTTAAATGAGCTGTTTGGAACTTTTCTCCAACATGAAACAAGAATGAAGAGAGATGCTGACAACATCAAAAAGAAGTATGGGAATGGTACTGTTTATTTTACTACAACCTAAAATAACATTAAAGATAAGACTCCTTACAGAGTAACTAGATCCATGTCTAAGATGGTTACCATCAAATCGAATCTAGTGAGAGTGAAGTCTCAGAAAATGAGTTAGCTAATCTTGTTCGAAGAATGAACAAGATAACCGGTCAAAGAAATTTCCAATCCAGATATAAGAATAAGTAAAGGAATGATAAAAAATATTAAGAGGCCACATGCTATGAATTCAAGAGAAGTTTACACATAAGACCTGATTTCCCTATACTTAAAAATAAAGAATGAAAAGAGAGGCATTCTGAAAGGAACATGAAGAATTTTTACAAATCTAATGTTAAGAAAAGTCTGAAATCTAATACTACTTAGAGTGCTAGCTATGGAGACTCTTCAGAATGTGAATCCTCAGAATATGATTCATCAGCTTAGAAGAATATGGGATTCATTGCTAATACTTCTTTTCCACTTACATGTCTTATGGCTAAGGTACGCTCTGCCAGGGCTTTAACAAATTTATCTCTTGATAAGAATTACTATTCCGAAAATAGTAAATATAATGAAGATACTTCATCCTTCGAAAATGAAGAACCTTCATATAAATATGTATCTAGATTTTATAAGTTACTTGAAGCAACAAATTGTAAAATTTATTAGAAATTAGATAAGGCAAATACTAGGGAAGAAATTCTTACAAAAGAGATTTCAGATCTTTCTACAAATCTTAGAGATAAAGAACAACTTTTAGAAAAACTTTCTAAATACCTTGAGAAAGCAAATTCTGATAAGGAATAACTTTATAAAGATATTAATAATGCTATTTTAAAGATGAAAGTTTTTGAGGAAAAATATAACTCTATGGAAATGATTCATGAGGATAGGAATTTAGTCATTAAACTGAAATATGAAATATTTTCTATAAAGAAGCTCCTTGAAAGATTTAACTCTGGGAAGGAAAATTCTGACAAGATGTATTCTCAAATTAAACCTCACGGAAACACTACTGGAGTAGGTTATACTCACAAAAAACTAGTTTTCAAAAACAGCTATTTTGTTCCTTCAAGAGCCCCTTTTTTGCACTAAGTGTAAAAGTGGGGGGCATTGGAAGGAAAATTTTTCTTTTAATAGAGTTCAATATTTTGGGTTTCATAAAGAATATTTTTCTAAATAAATGTGGATACCCAAAATTTTGATGTCTAACAATTCCAGATCCAAGAAAGTCTGGATTCTGAAAACCTAACTTGTTTCCCATTTTTAGGAAAATAGGGAAAATACCAACAATAATACATGGTACATGGATAGTGGATGTTCCCAGCACATGACTATTAACAAAAGATATTTTGAAAAGATTATAAAGACAAAAGGAGGGAAAGTAACTTTCTGAGAGAACGCTCAAGGAGAAATTATTGTAATAAGTAACATTGTTCTTCTTGAAAAAACCTTGATTTTAAATGTTTTATTTGTTAAGGGTCTTAAGCATGACCTCATTAGCATAAGTCAATTATGTGTTGAAGTACACCTTGTGAATTTTAGGAATGATAAGTGTTTAGTACACAACTTAAAGGAAGATTTTATTCATTCTGCCCATAGGCAAGAGAATGTTTACACATTGAACATATAAGTCCTTAGGAGCCAAGACACACCTTTCCTAAGTAAAATATAAGAACATTCTTGGTTATGGCATAGAAGACTAGGTCACTTTAACTTTAGAAACTTATGTAAACTCTAAGAAGAAACTAGTAAAGGATCTACCAGAGCTTAGATTTCATTCATCTAAAGTTTCTGATCCTTCTCAAAATGGTAAGCAACATAAATCTAGTTTTAAATCAATCAGTGAAGTCTAAAAACTGATGTTTTATAGTTAGTGCACATTGATCTTTTTGGTCTAACAAAAACTAGAAGCTTTGTGTGAATGTATTATGTATTTGTCTTAGTTGATTATTAAACTAGATTTACATGGGTCTATTTTCTAGCAAAGAAGTATAAATATTTTTCATATTAAAAAAGATTTAGAACCCAAGTTAAAAATTAGAAAAACCCTCCACTGAGAAATATTCACAGTGATCATGGAGGAGAATTTCAAAATTCTCATTTTGAAACTTTTTGTAGTAAAAAACATATTACTCACAACTTTTCAGCACCCAGAACACCTCAACAAAATGGTGTAGTTGAAAGAAGAAATAGAATTCTTCAAGAGATAACTAGAACCATGTTGAGTGAATATTCTATAGCTAGAAATTTTTGGGCTGAAGCTGCAAGTACTACTTGTTATACTACAAATCGAGTTTTGATTAGACATTTTCTCAATAAAACCCTTATGAGTTATGGAATGGTAGAAATACAATACTTTCATTCTTCAATGTTTTTGGTTGCAAAGTATTCATCCTAAATACTAAAGATAATCTCCACAAATTCTCACCAAAATATGATAAAAGAATTTTCTTAGGATACTCCACAACTTCTAAGGCTTATAGAGTCTTCAATAAAAACACTTATTCTGTTGAGGAAACAGTACATATAAAATTTGATGAGTCTGACCCTTTTGTTTTTAAACCATCCCAACCCACATCCTCATATGTGTTTTCAAAAACTGATTATCAACCTTTGAAAGAAGACTCTTCTGATAAGGAAAATGACCACGAAGATTCTTCTGAAACATTTACCCAAGAATAATTTCTACCCTATGTTGATGAACATGTTTTAAAAAACCCAAGTCTGGTGTTTCTTAAGAATCATCCCATTGATAGTGTCATTGGTGATGTTAGTCAAACTGTAAAGACTAGAAGTTCCTTAAGAAATGAAGTAGAATATCTAGAATTTCTTTCCCAATTGGAACCAAAAAGCACTAATGAAGCTCTAGGTGATGATGATTGGACAAAATCCATGCAAGATGATCTAAATTAATTCAAAAGGAATAATGTCTGGACATTTTTTGAAAGACCTAAGGAAACTTTGGTTACTAGAGTAAAATGGGTCTTCATAAATAAATGTGATGAAAATGAAGTCATCGTTAGAAATAAATCTAGATTAGTTGCTAAAGGCTATAATCAACAAGAGGTAGTAGACTATGTATAAACCTATACTCCAGTAGCTAGACATGAATCTATTCGTGTCTTACCTGCCTGTACAGCATTATTCAATTTTAAACTTTTTAAAATGGAAGTGAAATGTTCTTTTCTTAACAACTATTTTAAAGAGGAAGTTTTTATTGAACAACCTCCTGGCATTGAAGATACAAAACATCCTGATCATGTTTTTAGACTAACCAAAACTTTTTATGGCCTTAAACCAGCCCCACGAGCTTGGTATGATATAATTACAGGATTTTTGCTTCAAAATAACTATTTTAAGGGAAATACAGATCTAACCATTTTTATAAAGAAAGATAAGAAAAATGTTTTGATTGTTCAAATTTATGTTTATGACATTATATTTAGTTCAACTTGGCTATATTTAACTTTTTCTTTTGCGGATCTAATGAAATCTGAGTTTGAAATTAGTATGATGGGTGAGTTAACAATTTTCCTTGGTTTTCAAATTTCTCAAAAACCAGAAGGAAACTATATATCTCATCATAAGTATATTAAATATCTTCTTAAAAAGTATGGGTATGAAAAAACTCAAAGTATAAATACTCCTATTGGTACCTCAAACACCCTTGATCTTGATGAAGCTGGGAAACCAGTAGATCAAACATCTTTTAGAGGTATGATAGGAAGTCTACTTTACATAATAGCTAGTCGACCAGACTTGATGTTTTCAGTATGATTATGTGAAATATATCAATCCAATCCTAAGGAATATCATTTAAAGGCAGTGAAAAGAATTTTTCGCTAATTAAAGGGAACCATTGATCTAGGATTATTTTATTCTTAGGGAAATGATTTCGTTTTAAAGATCTTTTCAGATTCTGACTTTGGTGGGTGTAGAATGGATAGAAAAACTACTTCTAGAGCTTGTCATTTCTTAGGAGATTCATTGGTTTCATGGTCATTCAAGTAGCAACATTCTATAGTACTCTCCACTGCTGAAGTTAAATATGTAGCAGCTGGAAGTTGTTGTGGTCAAGTGTTGTGGATGCAACCCACACTCACAGACTATGGATTGAGTTATACTAAGACTCAAATTTTGTGTGATAACACAACTGCAATTTCCCTTATTAAAAAACCTGCACATCACTCTCGTTTAAAGCACATAGATATAAGTCATCACTTGCTTAGGGTTTACACACTTAATGGAGATATCCTTCTTCAGTTTATCAGAAAGCAAGATCAACTTGATGATATTTTCACAAAACCTTTACCTTCCGATAGATATGAATACATTAAACAGAAGTTAGGAATGATAACCGTGAGGTAATCTTCCTTTATTAACTTTTTTTAAAACAATCTCCTTATAATAATAAACTCTTTTTCATAGGGGGAGTACATTTTTTGGTTAGAATAATCAAAGTTCTTTCAAGTCAGTTTTTTTAAACTTTAGTAACCAATATTTTTGTAATAATTTTTTTCAAGTGAAAATTATTGTAATGATTTTTTAGAATGGAAATTTTTGTAATGGAGTTCTTCAGACGTAAGTTTTCATAATAAAGTCTTCGTAAATAATGAATTTTTCATACTGAGAATTTTTGTAATGAGAATTTTGGTAATGATAATTTTTGTAAGGGGAATTTTCGTACTCATATTTTTTTTTCATAGAGAGCTTTTCATAATTGTTTTAGTCAAAATTTTCATCTAGAAGAATATTACCAATTACGAATAATCTTCCCAGCCAAATCGGGAAGGTATGACTTCCTTACTAAAGTTTTCGTAGTCATTTTTTTGTTGCTGGTAGTTTCCTAATCTTATAAAATTTCCCGGATTCATTTTTCTTATTAAATACGAATGTTTTTGTGAAAACCTCAAAAGATCAGATTCAAGATTTCTTTGTAGATTTGATTTAAACAGATAGATCAGATGAGAGAAATTCACAACTGCTAGATTGCTTTTGGAAGCTAAAGGGTCAGCTCCATCGCCTATATAATGGGCACCCACATTGGTTGTCCGACATCGATTTCAAGCTCTCGTGTGTCAAATCTATGCATCAATTGTTAAAGGGAATTCCGAATCCTTCAGAGCTCCTCAATTATGAATGTCTGTTAAAGCTACATCCCACGATATGTCTACCTCGAAGCCAATTCCAAAATTGAAAGTGTACAAAGAAAGACTGGTCCATCCAAACTTTTACATGTATGATTCTATCAACTCCAAGAACATCAAGCTGAATAGTTGGGAAGATGCATTTGTATCCAAGAAAAGTGATCAAGATGTGTTCTATCTAGAGTTATTTGTAGAATTATATGAATCAGCAAGATTTTATGATGAAGAGGGATGAGAAAAGTTTTCATTCAAGTCTTATGGAAAGACATACAATCTTACTTACACCAAGGTGGCAAGCTTGGTGGTGCTGGTATATTAAGGAAAAGTTGAATTTTGTTCACACAAACTCTAGGATGCTCAAGGAAGTTTTGTTATGGTTAAGGCCATACAATTTCATGGACTTTCTGATGTCAAGACAGCAAATATTGCTCACCCATCTCCTAATAATTAGATTCATCAGCTTTGGGTACAAGGTTTCTTGGTTATGAGAATGGGTGATAAAGATACCCTAACAAAAAGTTTCATATTTTTCGTAGAATTCATGGTGAATCTAAGAAAAATAAATCTAATGAGGCATGTTCTTGTGACAATCAATAATATCAAGGAAAAAAACTTGAGAGCTAAAATCACCATGTACCCTGCCTTACTATCAAAGATGATAGTTTGATGTTTAGATTATTTCAATATTGCATGTAAGTCTATGGTTCTGAATTGAAAGCTTATTCTTTTCAGTGATGACACTCTGAAAAGAATGAATATGGATTTTTCTAAGGAAACATGATAATTTTATAATTTTCTAGAGGAAGAGGCTGAAATCATTTTGAAAAATGGGGAAAAAGTTGAGCCAGTGAAGAAAGTTACTAAGATGAGGAAGCATAAGGAAGTGGTTGCTGAAGACAAAACCCCCAAAGCTTAGGAAACCCATTCCGAACCTCCCAAGATGAAAAAACAGAAAGAATATCAAGATGAGGAAGCTGATAAATGGAGAGAAGATAAAGAGAAAAAGAAAGAAGGGGATCCACTGTTCGGATTAGACCCTGCTGAGCCTAAGGCCTTAAAAGAGAAAGCATCTGATGAGTTAGAGAGGCAAGCAAAAGATAAAAATATGAAGAAGAATATTTAAGAAGAAGATATTGTTCAATCTCTCTTAAAATCCACAGAAGTAGATTTTGAGTAGATTCCAATTCTTGAAACTTTTGATGTCCAACCATTACCAGAGACTCTTGGGAAAAAGTAATTAACTTCAGAAACGTCCAAAGGGAATGAGGTTGATGAAGAAGTAAAGAAAATAGCTGGTGAAGAAGTAGAAGAAGAAGTTGTTAAAGAAGACGAAGAAGTAGAAGAAGGAAGTGATGACCTGGATGAATTGATCAAACAAGTAGAATATTATCATGAAAAGGCTGAATCTTCAAAATTAGTCACTCTGGGAAAGGGAGATGACAAAGAAGGTAAGAGAGATGAAGTTGAGGAAGAAGATAAAGATAATGAATTTACTGATGAGTAAGTAATCTATGAGAAACATTATATTGAAGAAGGAATGGATAATGAGAAACCAGATAAAGACAAGATTGTTCAAGAATATGAATTCGAGGAAGAATCTCCTAATGAGGAACCTATTTTGAAAACTGATAAGGGAAAGAAGGTTCTTATGGACACTCCAACAAAAGATGTTATAAGAATGAAAGATGTTGGTGGTTCTTCTAGAAGGAAGTTGGTGAAAATTGAAGAAGAACAATCCCCAAACAAAGTTTCAGATTTGGAGTCATTAGCACTGGGTCATGAATTTGTTGTCGGGTCCTTGCAAAAGTTAGTGGAAGTCATTCCGTTATTTCCCACTATAGACTCCAGATGCCAGATACTGCAACATAGTCTGAATTAGAAGTCATAATCCTTACCTATGGTAATGGATAAGTGTGTGAAGATTGAGGCTGATCATTGAAATTTCTTTATCAATTATGATGTTCACAGAAAATCATTCAGCAAAATCACTTTGTGGTCTAAGAATGTTGAAGAAGTCATGGATGAGTTTGATCGTTTTCAAAATGATGTTAAAGATGCCTTTGACACCGAGGATTCCAAGGTTAATAATCTTGAGTATAAGATGAATCTTGAGAAAAATTCTCAGAATCAACAAGTATGGGATCTGAATGGGAAGCTCAAATTAGTATCTAAAAATTGGAAAGGGGAAAGGGATTTCCGTATTGAGTTTCAAGAGAAGATGCAAAAGAAATATGAGTTATTGAAGATGCAAGAAGAGTCCATGAAGGCTCAGGAAGAAGTCTTTAAAGTTCAACAAGGATAAAAGCTTTGGAGAAGCAAGTTGAGGAGGATCATAAAGACCTGAAGAAGCTGAAAACCTTGTTGAAGAAGTTAATTCCCATGGAAAAGGAGGACAAATAGACAAATCAGATCTTTTGTTGCATTTGATTTTACTTATAAAAATTCTTCCAATAATAATAGAAATGTGGTTGCTTGTTTTCCTTGCATGTCTTTACTAATATTTCAGGTAGCATATTTCTATTCCATTCACTTAAATTCTTTTTGAAAATCACAAAGGAGGATAAGGAAAAATAACTACTCAAAAGGGGGAGAAGGAAAAAAGAACTACTGAAAAGGGGAGAAGGAAAAATTAAAAATGGAGAAGGAAAAATTTCTATGTGAAGATATCCTTAAAGTAAGGGGGAGTGTCTTATTAAGAGGTTTTTCATTCACATGATAATGAAAAATCCATTCTAGAAATCCAGAATAAAATCCTTAGAGTTTCAGTGCCTAAGGGGGATTTAGTTATATTTAATATCATCCATGAACAAATGGATATATGTTTTAATTTTAATGTATAATGAAAATTTTCAATGTCCTTATATTCTTTTTCAAAAGGTTGTTTGTGCTTTCCAAAAAGGGGGATATTGTTGAGTCAATAAGGTTTTCTTTATGACTTTCCCATTCCATCTTGTTTTGAAAATCACAAACACCTAATACTTAAGAAAATATATATGATACTTTTATAAAGAAAAATTTCCTTCCTTAAGGAAACTTACCCTAACCTAGAGTTCCTTATACATATCAATATTTCTCTTAAGTGTAAAAATCGGATTCATACCGGAAACCTTGGAATCTTATAATACTTAGATATGAAGAATTTTGTTTTAGGATCTGAATTCTGGATACGAACTCTAATAAAGTTCTACTCCAAATTATGTATACGAACTCTAATAAAGTTCTACATTGAATTAAGGATACCAACCCTAATAAGGTTCCACTCCAAATTCTGGATACGAACTCTAATAAAGTAACACTCCCAATTCTGGATATGAACTCTAAAAAATATCCACATCAAATTCTGGATACGAACTCTAATAAATTTCCACTCTGAATTCTATATACGAACTCTAATGAAGTTCCATTCCAAATTCTTGATACGAACTCTAAGAAAGTTCCACTCTAAATTCTGGATACGAACTCTAACAAAGTTCAAATTTGAATTCTGGACTCTGAACTTCTATAAGTTCAAATCCGAACTTCTAGGAGTTTGACTCCAAACATTGTAAGTTTAGATTCTGAATTCTAGTGAAACCAGACTCCAAATTTCCTTAGAAATTCAGACTCCGGATTTCTACAGAATTCAGGTTCTGAATTCCTACGAAATCGAATCCGAATATCTCTTTATTATAGACTCTGAATTCTATTTTGTTTAGACTCTGAACTCTTGTTTTCTTACATTCCAAACATTATTTTTACTTATACTTACAATTATTTCATTCCAAAATGATGTCGTGCTTTCAGTTATTGACTAACCATTGGTTGAGTGACACGTGTACTAGTCCCTCCGAAATTCAAGGAGAAATATAATCATTGGAGGAGGGAGCCGACCGTTGGAGCTTCACCTATAAATAGGATCTCATTTGAAAAGAAACGACAACTTTTGGAATTTTGGTGATCTGAACTTCCTGAAGTGATTTCTAGAGAGAGGGAGGCTCTTATTAACTCTCAATCTTCGTGCCGAAAGTTTGAATGACTTGTTCAAACTTTACCTAGTGCAGACTTGCTTCATGAAACTCTGATTTTTCGTGATTAAAACAGAAGGCTTCCAGGGATAGGAATATAGAGGTTCCAACACCTTGATGTTGAGGGCTTCCTTGTTGTGGAAGACAGAGGTGCCAACTACCCGATAGTTGAGGTCTTGCAGGGATAGCAAGATAGACCCCGATCTTCGTATCGAGGGATTACCCTAGTGTGGGTAAGACCGAATTTCATGAAAGTATAAATCAAGGGACCTTTATCCACAGTTGTTGGATACCCTTCTCTTTGGGTTAAAAGAGTTATTGTTTGTTACTTGTAGTTTTACTACTTGTTTTTCTGCTGCATTTTGTATTACTAAGGAAAGTATAAATTTCTTACACTTCCTTACTTGTAATCTGATTTAGATCGATTATATATGCTTTAAGGTAGAATCTCATATTATAATATTTGGTTGGGTTTCATTTTCCGGATCCATATTTCCAGAACCAGTTTTTCGGAATCACTTTCCAGATTTAAGAAAGTATATAGAACTAAAAGTTGGTAACTTCATACTTTGTCCCATTTTTTCAATTGGTGTTAGAGGTGTTGTGAAATTTATTAGTTTAACTTTTTTAAACTTAGATATTTCCTTCTTTAACAAAATTTTTAATGTGTACAATTCACCCCTATTGTATATTGAGAATCTACATCATTATTTAAATCCTACAGTTAGTCCCATTGTCTATTATTTAAATTAAATAATTGATTTATAAATTTTCTAGATCAAGGAATGTGAGATGAAAATGGAAGGAGGGGGATCTCAAAAAACATTCCTATCTCTTCCTGATGACATGCTTGTAATAATTATTCCAATGTATTTTTCATATGATGGTGAAATGGTTTCTAGCATACAACACACATACAAGAAGTTTTTTGAGATATAATCGTAGATCATGGGTATTATTTAATAATATACTATTTTATCAACATTCTCATATTTTCAAGAAAGTTAAATATTATCAATTCATTCGAAATATTTTACCTTATCACAAGATTTTGAAGCATATTATGATTTTGAAAAATGTTCTAAAGAAAGAGACCCTTGCCCAACCAATTTAAATTTTCATTTTCAATATAGTCTCTTAGCACATACTTATGGTATTTTAAAAGGACCATTGATTGAATGTTTCAACTAAAATTTGGTCTGACTATTTTATAAAAATCATGTTTTGTCAGATGTTTTGAAATTATATATGATACATGATTATTTTCAGAAACTATTTTTCTACGAACACCCATATGACCCAAGTTATACAAGATGTATTTGGATGAAGGAAGAAAATGATTTTGAAGGATCTATAGATACTTTTTGAAATGCAAGGACCTTCTACCTATGTGAACTAGATGATGATGAAACCATATAGAAAACATGTTCAAGGTATGAAGTTCTTTCTATTGGGAAAAGTTTTATTTTACCACACAGAGATGAAAAAAATGACAATACATAAGATGTTGAGGTCTTAATGTATTGGGATGAAAATGAAAGGTATAATAAAAAATTTGAGGTTAAATAATGTTATGTTTATTTTTGAGTTTCATAAAAAGGATTACAAATATGATTGGTGAAAACCCTTCGCATCGGAAAAGGTTTTAGGAATAAATCCCATAACTGAAGGGTGATAATTTCACATCGCCTACCACTATCCTATGTGATGTCCCTGGTTAGTATGACTTATTATTTTAAGTTAAATGATTTTATTGATCAAGAATAAGTTGATTTTGGGAACTTAGGTTTTATCAAATGGATATCATTAATTTATGAAAATTATTTAGTGATTATGTAATAAGGGCAATTTTAGATTTTTTTTCTATTTTGGAATCAATATATGCTTAAGGGAAATAGAATACTACGAGATCTAATTTGTGGAGTAATGGTTGAAATTTTATTTTGGAAGAATCTATGTTTTTATTATGAACATATTGAGATTTGGTTTAATTATGGAAATAAATGACCTATCATAGAGAATGTGTGATTTGGTTAATTACACTTTACTATTAGAATTTATGAGTAGTCGATGTTATTTGGAGATAAATGTTATGATTTATCGAGGAAGACTATGTGATCAAATTATTATGATTTTTGGGTTTCAATATTTGCTTGGATTATTTTATATAATGTCATGGACAGTTTTATATTGAATGGTCTTTGTTGAACTTTGGGTATTCTTTGACAAATTTTGGTGATTAAGAGTAGTTTGTTTTGTAAATGATTATCCTTTTTGGGGATTATCTAATCTTATACTAACCATTTTAGTTTTGGTTAATTTTTTAAAATATGGGAAATATATAGTTCATATTTTTTGGATTATGTTATTCTCTAGATGTTGAATACATCACTTTCAATGTGATAAAGACATCTTGAATACTCATAATTTGGAGAAAAGTTGTGTTTGTAGTATAAATCTAGTAAAGGATTAATGTTTACATGAAAATTAATTGTGTTTCCTTATGTTCTTATTCAAGATCTTAAATAAATTCCTCAAAATTATGAAAATTTACTAAAAACAGAAACATTGTATGTTAACTTTTCTTATGTGGGAATCAAAGACTGTTTAACCCATCACAAGCTTGTGATTTTCTGGTGGTTAAAATTCTCCTAATCATGTTTTCTTCCACTCTCCATAAAACCTTGATGGTTTGATTCTCTTCTATATCCATATTATCTGACATGGAATTCTTGTATGGCCTAACTCATGTGACCATCTCATATCTCTTTCTTTCTATTAAAGTGCTGTTTTATTGACTCTTTTTGATGTGGAACGTTCAATGAAGTTTCTAAGCCCAATTTTAAAAACGCACGAACATTATTCCCAAAAGGGGGGAAAGATGTATCATCCTAGGTAAATAAAGAATATTAAATTTTTTATATTTATTATAATTTTTTACTTAATTATAAATTTTACATTAAAGGGGATGATATGTTTGATGGTGTACCCGATACGCAACAACAGGATTCTTCAAAATCTTATGTTTAACACAAAGTTGAGTCATACTGAAAACTAATAATATAAAATTATTTTAAATGGTAGTTGATGCCTATACATTTTATTGGTGGGATTGGAATGAATTAAATACAATATAAAAATACATGTTTTTTAATTGTTTTTACAATTACCAGATAAATTTTAGAGGCTTAATATAATATGGAATCCAATTTTAAGCATAAATACTTTAATATTCATGAAAATATGCCACCTTTCGATGATGAACCCTCTTTATATCTTGTTTTGGAAACTTTTAAATGTTCTGTTTTAAAAAATAAAATTCCTATTTGGAATCAAGACATCAAAATTTAATTTGGATAAATTTTTATTATTTTTCAGAAAAAAGAAATTTTTTAATTAATAGTAGTAAATATTGTATTTTAATGAAAAACTACCTTTTAATCTAATATTTTATAAGGTTATATTATCTTTTTAATTGATTTTAAATATTAATTGTTTTATTTTATTACCATTTAATCCATTATTGGTAATTGGAAGTAATTTCACTTTAAAATTAGACATCAATAAGTGTCAATCTTTTGATAGTTATTATTTCTTAAAAACACGCTTTTTGTTTTGACAACGGGAATTAATTTTAAATTAAATTATTCCAATTATGGGTTATAAATTTTAAAAAATGGATTATATATTTGGAATCCGGCGGTCCAAATTGTGTAAATAGTTATCTTTTATTTTTAGACATTATGAATATTTACTTCAGTAAAAATATTATTTACCATGGTTAAAGGATAAATCTAGTAAATAAGGGTAAAAAATATTATTATAATAATAGTAAATTACCCTAACATGTATCTTAATCCTATTTATTGATATATTTATGACCATGTTCATCATTGGGTGGATTTTTGGACCCCATGGATCCATTTGAAAGTGATAATGACACTTTATATTAATTAATTTAAAGCAATGACAAAAATGACACAAACATATATCTTATAGTAAATAAATTATTAGATAGGGTTATATTTGTTATATCTTCGACTATAAAATTTCATTTGTAAGATAAAACTATTTCCTACATCATGATATTTTTTTTAATAATTTTTAGACATTATCTAAATAAAACTATATATGACAAAATAGTGAAGTAGTGTTTAACTCATTAATGAATGATTTAAATAAATAAGATTATAAAGATTAAAAAATATTCAAAACCTATCCAATTATTATTTGAGTATTTTACTTAGAACATTAATCATATTATATTATACTTTATTAACTTTTGGAAATTTATAAACTAAAAATAATTATATAATAAAATAATATGTTTAAATATTCCTAAAGATCCCTCCTCCACCTTATAAAAAGCCATCACTTCTAACCCATCCCTCACACATATAAAGCACCTCGGATCATAAAAAATTCTCAAAATTAATCTCCATACATCCCTCTTCTCCTCCTAGAAGCCTTCCCATTGGAAGAAAGAAATTCAATTAAACCATTTGGTTCAAACAAAAGGGAGATACCCGATTTAAAGGTAACGTCTTCTCTTATGTTCTTTTGTTTTATTTTACTTCTCCAATCGCATAAACTCATTTTAGTCAGTTATTTTATAATAACACCATTATCCTCAATATTCTAGTGTTTTTTTTTTGAATTATTATAACTACACATTCACTCACATCCATCTAATGGGTAAAGAACATACTGTTTTTGTGGACGGCGAACAACTACCTCACGAAATGTTGATTGTTCATTCTTCTCTGACCACCTCTTATGGTGGCCTTTAATATGGCACTATATTTTTATGTAAAATATATTATATTAATATTTTCTCTATGCTTATGTATTTTTCATTTACAGAATACCATTATGGTTTCCATAGTTGGTAAATATGATAATTTCATTTGAGGAAATGAGGACTACCAACATCTCAAAGTGATATGACCCATTCATGACATATGTGGAACATAGAAAGTATAGAGATAATTAAATTATATATGATATTATACTAGAATTATAAAATATAGATTTATCATTACATTTTCGTTCCATTAAATATAAAAAATAAATGAAAGTATCTTTCATGCGTACGTACGACTTACCGTCTCTATGAACCATGCATTTCATTTCTTATCTCCAAATGTTATGTACTACTAAAAATACACATATATTTACTGGATATATATGATATATATGATATATAAAAAATTAATATCATTCTGGAGATAATTTATTTTCATCCACATGGAAAATTTATAATTATAACAAGTTTATTTATAACTCAAGTTCCGAACATCGACAAAATGTCCAATATGAAATAAAATAATTACCTAATTGTTATAGCAAATTAATAATTGATATAAAAGGAAAAATAAACTTGAAAAAGGATCATAATAATTTATAAATTAACTTTAATTCTTTTCCATGAGATTAAATAATGATCGAGTCAGGTCAAACACAACATAAGGGGTTTTTTATCTCACTTTTAATTTCGTAAGATTTCAATTGTTCTACACTTATTTATTGCATGTGGTGTATTTTCTACTGAAATATGATATATATTATCATTATTATATTAATATTAATTGAATTATATGATTCATTTTGTGGTTATTAACTTTTGGTCATACGAATCGATTGATTACTACGTGGTAAATGGTTTTCATGTCCCGTTTTATTCCCATGTGATTCATGCTATATTGGCCAATATTTACTTTTGTATGATGAATGTACTTCACACGATTTTATTATTTGTGTAATATAATTTATTTTATGGGTATTTTCATCTTCATTGAATTATCCTTCGTTCATGTGGTCTATGATTCGAAAGTTACCAAATCGGTAAGGAAACTTTTCACCCTCTTTTTTTAAAAGACTTATTTTTGTTATGTATTTTAATTTATATATTCTTATGTTGGGATATGTTATTATATACCCTTATTGATTTAAATTTTATGTACATGTTATGAGATATACTTTTTTCTCCCATCAACTCATTTTCTAAATTTTAAAGTGATGCCGTTAGGCTGTCGAATTTCTGTAAGGGGACTTCTTTATCCAATTTCAATTATTTGGGATAAACTTATACTTCTTGATTATATCATGATATTAATATGTGTGAATTAACTATGATTTTTTAAACATAATCTCAACTTATATTAGGTGTATTATTATTTTTCACACATAATTATGTCATTGATTTGTCATTAATCTTAGGATTTGATATTTTCAAAGGACTTTGCCTCAATTGACATTCCATTAAAAATTATTGTTGTTATACAACAATTCACTTTTATATGCTGTATATACTGCCCTTTTACATATTATATCTTGAATATATTTATTATAATGATATTATAATCTTTTCTTAATGTTATTGATCAAATATTTATTTCAAGCATCTCTCTTTTGGTTGGGAACTCATTAACTAAGATATCGTTTTAAATATTTTAATGATTTATTCTTCTAAATATTTATCATTAATTTCCATGTTTTAAATTTTTTTTAAGTATATATTTATATGGATGTGAATGTTTTGAAATTAAAATTTATTTCCAAAGATTCAAATTGGTATAGGACACTTTAATTCAAAACTTTCTTTATTAAATGTTTTAAATGTTTTTGAAAGTAGTTTGATAAAGCATTGATTATATCTATATATTGAAATGATATGTTGTTATTGCAATGTGGTAATGTTTTATTTCATTTATTCTTGTTTTATTTGTTATGAATATGTTATTATTATTGGGTATTTTATTACATATTAAGGTGGTTCCATGACAAACCTAGGATGGGTGACCCCGAGATAGTTATCTAATGCATTGGGTAACATGATAGAGGTAAACATTAATGTTTCTACTAAGATATTTAGGGAATATACTATAATGGGAATTCCAACATAACTACCTACATAGCTGTGACAACTATAATGTAAGTATGATATGGATGCCACACATTACCTTTACGATTTATTATTTCTCTGTTTTATTCATAAATATTATGATTTAATGAGGTATGTTATGATGGAAAAGTATGGTTTCATTTATTTGTATTTATTGATGGGTTAATGTTTCCTTTTCTTATTTTATAACCCTTAATGAGCTTTTTAGGCCCACCTCATGTTTTGAAATGTTTTTCAAATGACTTAAAGATTAATAGGGTTAAGGATGTGATCAAGGAAAAGTCATGATGTCTAGAACATGGAAATAGACATGCTTTTTAGTGTTTTTATTTTATGAATAAATGGATATTGAGAAGAAGTGTATAATTATTATTTTTAAATATATTGTTAAATATATGTCCTAATTCCTTAACACTATAAACCTGAAAAGTTCCTCAATGTGAATTATTTAATTAAATCAATATTATGTATTGTTTGAGACATGATCTTTATAGTACTTATTGATGATTTTATAGTGTATGGATCCTGATTTGATGAATTTCTAAGTAGTTTTGGAAAGGTGTTGAATCATTCTAATAAAAATAATACAGTCCTAAACATTGAAAAGTCTCATTTCATGGTAGAGAACGGAATTGTCTTAGGGCATGTAATATCAAAACATGGGATAGAGGTTGATAGATCTATGATAGAAATTATTTCTTCCTTACAATATCCTTCTTGTGTGCATGGTGTTAGATCTTTCTTAGGGAATGCATTATTTTATCGGTGCTTCATCAAATATTTTATTAATATTTCTCTTCCTATGTCACGATTACATCAAAAGGATTCAGATTTTGTGTTTGATGATTATTTTAGTACTTCCTTTGATGAATAAAACATGTGCCTGACCACTCCACCGATCATATAGCCCCCCACAGTGGGAGCTTGCTTTTGATCTTATGTGTGGTGCCTCTAACATTATGGTCAGAGATATATTATCTCAGAGGGTGGAGGGACAATCACATGTGATTTAATATGCATCAAGGACATTGGATTCAGCCCAATCAAGAAACAAAATCACAAAAAAAGAGTTTCTTACTGTTATATTTTCTTTAGATAAATTCAGTTCATATTTATTGGGCCCTAAAGAAGTTGTTTTTTCTGACCATGTATCTATGAGGTACCTATTGAAGATGTCGGATGAAAATCCCAAGATAATACAATGGATTCTCCTTCTTTAGGAATTTGAAATTGATATACAGGATGAGAAGGGGTCAAAAAACATAGAGACAAACCACATGAGTAGGCTTATTCACACAATAGAGGATGAAACCTTGGACCAGGTACCACTTCGGGACACTTTCCCCAATGATCATCTATATTCCATCTCAGGTACACCTCCTTGGTATGCTGATTTAGTGAACTACCTTATTGCATATGAAATTACTACAAATTTAAAGAAACATCACATCTGAAAGTTAAAGAGTGATTCATGATTTTATATATGGAATGATCCCTACATATGGTGAATGTGTAGTGACCAAGTTATTAAGAGGTGTATTTCTGATCATGAGTTTGATTCTGTTATGCAATTCTGTCATACAATTTCTTGTGGTGGGAACTTTGGATCCCAATTTACATCATGGAATGTTTTAGACTCTAGATTATATTGGCCTAGATTATTCCATGACACTCATTTTTATTGTATGTCGTGCTCAGGATGCCAACACATGAGAAAAATTTCTTGGAGACATGAGATTCATCATCAACCCATATTATTCTTTGGGATTTTTTATGTATGGGGAATCGATTTTATGGTTCCTTTTACTAGTTCATTTGGATTTTTGTATATTTTGGTTTCCATTTATTATGGTAGAAAATGGGTGGAGGCTAAGGCCACCAGGACTGATGATTCTCATGTTGTTGTAGACTTTATCAAAGCACAAATTTTATGTAGGTTTGGAGTACCGAAGTCTGTCATGAGTGACCAAGGGAAACACATCTATTGCCATAATCTCTCTTCTCTTATTCGGAAGAATGGGGTGACAAAAAAAACCTTAACACAATACCACGCCCAAAAAAATTTCCAGGATGAGGTTTCAAATCGTGGGTTGAAACAAATTTTGGAGAAAACTATGCAGCCGAATATAAAATATTAGAGAAAATGTTTGGATGTTGTGCTTTGGGCTTATAATATAGCATACAAGGCACCCATCAGTATGTCCCCATTCTGGATTGTTTTTGTGAAAACATGTCATCTTCATGTGGAAGTCAAGCATGAGGTTTATTGGGCTATAAAGAAATAAAACATGGATTTGGCCCAAGCTATAATTCAAAGGAAGCTGCAAATTCAAATGCTCGAGGAGATTCAACTTTCCTCATTTGAGTACTCAAGGATCTATAAGGAAAAATCAAAATCATCTCACAATAAAATTATCCAAAAAAGAGATTTTCAATTTGGAGATAAATTCCTTCTCTACAGTTCACGACTAAAGATGATGCATAGTAAGTTGTTTTCAGATGGTTAGGTCCTTATGTTGTGACAAATGTTTTCCTTATGGTGTAGTGGAGATCACACAAGAGGACACAAGAAGGATATTTATAGTCAATGGGAAATGCTTGAAGAAATGCATTTAGCGACTTCCTTCTAATGCAGTGGATTTCTTCACATTGCATGACCCCATCAACACTTAAGCATATCAGGTTGTTCCTAACATGTTAACTTCTTTATTAATTGTCCTATTTAAAATTATACATTTAATGTGCATATATCTTCCTCTGGGTTCAAAATAGGGACAATGTAATATTTTATGTGTAGGGTAGGGAACCTTTTAGTTTAGTAATTTCAATTGTTTTCCTATTTTTTGAATGATTATCAAAAACAATTGCTTGATTTTCAAATTTTGTGTGTTTATTTTTCAATTTTTGTGTGTTTTTGAAACGTTTGAGTTGAAATGATTCTCATATTCATTTTTAAATCCATATAAATAACTGAAATAAATTATCCCTTGAAACTGAGGGAAAATGAATGCTAAAAATGACTTTGTTTCATGTTCAAATCATTAGTAATTTCATGAAAACTACATTGAATTTTGAATCCCATGACACATCTCACTGTATTTGTATTTGAAATCACTTTCTTGTGAGGATTCTAAACCATTAATTTCTTATTATTTATATTTAACCCACATATTGAGAGAACCAAACCATGATTTATTTAACTAGAATTTGATTTATTACTATAAAATCATGAGGGTTTTATGTACTTCTGTTTAAATGATTGAGGCATTTGTTTGGTATTAAAGCACCTATTTCAAAAAATTCTTTTTATAATAGCCTACCTTGAACATTTAATCCTTGTAGCCCATAAGAAAACATGAAAATATTGTTAGTTTAGCCACATTACAATCCAAAATTCTCTATCCAAAAAACTCTTGAAGTGAAATTTCTTAAACTAGTTGAACTTAAGTGTAGGGGGGAGCTATATTGTGTTGCGCTACCACATTCTGTGATACTTATGGTGAAAAATTAAATTCTGAAGTGGTTTTTTTGCTGTTGAAAAAACAATAATCATGTTAGAAGATGTGCCTTTTCAAGTACTTTCATGTTATGTGGATTTTTTCCATTTTAGAGCTTCTAATATAGGGATAAAGTTTTACCTATCTGGAGTTTTCAAGAAAATCTTGTTAGAGACGATAAACATTTTTACTTATGAAATGTTGAATGGTGTAAGCATTCATTTATTTTTCATCATTATGAACATGAATAGATTCTATAGGTATTGAGAAGGAGACCATATTTAAGTGAAAATTATTTTAATGTAATTTTTCTTCAAAAAGAGTTAAGCCCACCTCATTCAGCCTAATAATTTTTCAAATCTAATTCCTGCAAACTGAAATCCAAAGAATAAACCTAAAAAGTACTCATAATAAACATATTTACTTGAATCACATAGAGTGATGATGCAATAATTTATCAAGACTATGGTGACCATTGTATGAGTTTGGATGATAAATACATTGTTGAGAAATGGACATTTGTGTGATAGGGGAAAATTCAATTGAGGTAAGTGTTTTGTGCTTGAGAGGATAAATGAAGTGCAAATATATTGAATGATATAAATGGAGAACTTGAAAAAATAGATTTTTAGGAGGCATTATAACTTTTTTTTCTTGGGGTGGAATTGTTGGATCTCAAGGATATGTTTTTTAAAATATGTTTTGATTTGATGTTGATGTTTACTTGTCAAAATTTTTCAGAATAAATCATATGTGGTTTTTCCCGGGACTATAAATGGGTAAGTGTGGGGGATTTGATAAAACACAATATTATTGAACATTTTATTGATAATAAATGATATAAATTCCTCAAATTGTGGTAAATATGTTTATTTGGGAACTATTTGTGATATGATCATTCATTTAAAATTTTGACTAAAATTCCAATTTTACCATCTTAAAATTCAATGTAGTATTTTGAATATAAACATTTTAATATGAATTATTTTTACTTAATGTTTTGTAATAGTGTTCCTTAATTAATTTTTCACAACTTTTATTCAGGACACGAGATCTAAAGAGTGCATTTCAATGAATTAAATCAGACATTAACTCAATAGTGGGAAGGACACACGAGATTGGACATCACTTTAGTGTTTGAGCCATATCTTCTGCATCCATGCATGAATTCAGCCCAACATTTGAGAGGGGATCTAAAAACCAATTTTCCACTTATTATCCTTTTGTAAGGATTGATAATTTATGCGCTTTGTTGGTCAAGAAGGTGGTTCAAGTGAGATTAAAATATTTGGCAGAATCTTCTCATTCACACTTTAACCCACTTTTACCCTAGCCTCCCCTCCACACTATACATATATAGTTATTTCATTTACAAGGGTGGGGACGTGAATTAGGAAGTTGGGGATAGAGGAGAAGTGGTTCCACTCCAATTTTCCACAAAATTTAATAAGTGTACATCTTAGATCATGGAGCCCTTCGTCGAAGCCCTATTCTTCGTCCACATGTTTTAATGTTTATGTTTTCATAATAATCTTGATTGTTCTTATTTTATTTCTTCCCAATTATTATGTTATTTTCAATTTTATTACTCTATTAATCTCCCTATTTGGGCTGAAATTCAAGAGTGTAGACTAGATTGGATTCTACCCTTTCAATCTTTTTCCAATGCAAAACATCTCCACTAAGACCACACCACCCATGGAAGAGTAGTTTTCTTATTGATCAGTCTATGTTCTACACTCTTCATTTAATAATTTTGAATTATTAATCTACTATAATTCACATAACATGATACATGAATTGTGTTTTTAATTTATATGAATCTAAGAAAACAATTGATCAATTGACACAAAAACACATTAGGTCGAGATTTTGTGTAAATTGTGAGAGCGCGAACTTAATCTGCAATACAAGACCACACAGGATATGCTTGTAGAGTTAAAATTTAGTCCAAAAATTCAATTATTCCAAATTTTTAGAGTGGATATGTACTCAAATTAACCACTGACCATAATCTAACCTTAAAACTTCAATCAAATAAGGGTGTTGTGATTGTGGATTATGAAGCTAGCAGAGGGTTTATGTAATTTAATCTTAGTGGTTATGTTAACTACCGTAGGGTTAGAGGGTTAAAAAATTTGGGTATAATAATTAAATGGATATTAATTTAAATTATAATGATAAATATGTAAATGAATAGGTATAGTTAGATTGATTATTCCTTTTAAAATATTTACTAAATAAACATCTTCTCGTTGCGTTGAATTTCATTTCAAAATTAAAATCAAAAAAATTACAATCTTCATCCAACAATATTTTTATAGTTTTATTAACGATAAACAACCCCACGTCCTATCAAGTAGTTTTTTTATTCTCATTTATTTTATTTTTTGAATACATTTAAAAATTTGTTTTAATTTACTTCCTCTTTTGAGAGATAACCTTGGTTAACTACTCTACTGCACCTAAGTAACCTCAAACTGAACATCATTTGAAAGCACCCACGACAGTTCCTTTCAAATTGGCACCATTTTTGGGGTGGCATGTAATTATTTTAACCGTGTAGATGTATTTATTTTATTTTACATTTTATTCTCTTCTTCTATGCTTTCTTCCTTCTTTACGCAATCTGCATTTTTTCTTCTTCTTTTATTTTCCTCTTCTTCTTTTTAGACCATCAAATCAAACTTATCATTTTTATTATGGTCCACATTATTTATATTTAATTTTATATTATTTATGATAGAAAATAATCCCAAATATCTCTTATATCTTGATCTTGGAATTGAACATAGCCTTCGATCTCGAATCATACATTCTCAGTCTATAGGAAGTTTGAAAATTCAACAAATTAGAAAATTCTTCCACTATAAAAATATTGAAATTGGAAGCAATTCAAATTAAAACATAAAATAAGAACCAATGGATAGATATAATGGAAATTAACTTAATAGAACCATTCGAGAATTGGATTCCCCTGATATTAACTATCAACCAAATTGTATATCATACCGAAATCTCAAATTGGACTTTGAACTGAAATCTAGGTTAATTCATCTTCTTCCAATGCTTCAGGGATTATCTGGTGAGGATACAAATAAAAATTTGAATGAATTTAATGTGGTTTTCTCAACCTTTAAATTAAGAAATGTTTCTGATTATCAAATCAAACTAAGAGAATTCCCATTCACACTTAATGGAGCAGCAAAATATTGGGTGCCTTATTTACAAACTGAATATGTAACTTGTTGGAATGAATTGGAATGTCTTTTCATGTAGAGATTTTTTCTAGCATCAAGGACAACATCCATTGGAATATAGATCTTAAGGATCATGAAAGATCAAGGGAATTCAATGTATGATTATTGAGAGTGATTCAAGAAGTTGTGTTCAAGCTTCCCACATCACCAAATATGTGAGAAACTCCTCATCCAATACTTCTATGAGGGACTCACACCTATGGAGAAAGCATGGTGGATTTTGAGGATGGAGAAGCATTGGTGGACAAGAAACCAGTAGATGCATGAGTGTTGATCATCAAGATGGCACAAATATCCCAACAATTTTGCAATTGAAGTACACCATATGTCAAGGGAGTAAATTAGGTAAGTCTATCCTCTCTGGAAAAAAATTGATTGATACAAAGCTTGAGGAATTGAACATTATGGGGAGAGAGATTGCATTGGGACAAAAGAAATCCCAACCCAATCCTTCAAGGCCTTATGGTATATTCACTGAGACATTCCACCCTACTGACTGTTGCCCCCAAATACAAGAAATCGAAGATTGTGCAATAGTATTTCCTGGGAGACAATATCAGCTACAAAAAAAACATCCATATACCCAAAATAAGTTTGATTCAACATACAACCAAGGGGGTAATGATTAATCAGACATGAGGTGTGTCTCTGGACAACAACAAATGCCCCTTTTAAACAAAAATTCTAGCATCCCCCACCTTACCAACAAAGTTTCCAACAACCCCAAAGGTGATTTGAAGCTCAAGGATCATCAATCCCATAACAAGGGTATTCTAAATCAATGGTAGATTCTAATAATGATAATCTTTTGAAATAAATTCTTCTAAATCAGCAGAATGAGATGAAGAGTCAAGGTTCAGAGTGGAGGGAGTTGAAGAATCAAATGAGCCAGATTACCACATCCCTCCATGAACCTGTAATTATGAATTCCAGAAATATACCTTGCCAACCTACTCTAAATACTAAGGGGATTGTTAGTTCCATCACACTGTGAAGTGGGAAGTAAATGAATGATACATCTGCACCCACCATTCCACCGGGATTCACCTCAACTACAGAAAATCCACATTCAACACCAACTGATGAGAAACCCAAGTATAAAGATAAAGGTAATAAAAAGATTAATTATGTAACTCCTAAACACCTTCTTTTTCCAAACATGGTTGTTCAAACCAAGAATATTACTGAAGAGGAAATGAAAAATGAGGTTTCAGACATAATCAAGTATGTGGAGATCAACATTCCTTTAGTTGAAACTATAAAGAAAATCCCAAGGTATACCAAATTTTTAAAAGAACTATGTACCAATCAAAGATGTATTAAGGGAAATGAGAGGATAAATCATGGAAGGAATGTGCCAGCACTCATTAGAAAAACTCTATAAATTCTAACAAAGTGTAATAATACCAGGAAATTCACTATCCCATGCACCATAGAGAAGTTTCACATTTTTGAAGCTCTTTGTGATTTGAGAGCATCCATAAATGTGATGCCTCAATCTGTATTCTCTTCTTTATAGGTTAGTGAGTTGAAGCTGATGAGAGTAGTGGTGTAGTTGAAAAATAGAGCTAAAACTTATCCAGCGGGAGTCCTTGAGGATGTACTTGTCCTGGTACAAGACATGATGTTTCCAGTAGATTTCTACGTGAATAAAATGGAGGGTGATTAGGTAAGTTCACATTCTCCCATTATATTATGTATAAACTTAATCAAAACTATAAAAACTATCCTAAATTTCAAGGAGAGTACAATTTCCATGGAATTTTGTAATGAAGTTGTGAAATTTAATGTCCTGGAATCAATGAAATACCCCTCAGAGGACCATTATGTATTTGTTATCAACCATTTTGAAAAACCAAATAAAAACTCCATGAAATTTGATTGTCATATGTTTAGGAAGATTATGAGTATTGGTTCTAGTTTTATGTCTAAGATCACTTCTAAATATATTTATAATAAAGAAGACTTTCATATATTTGATTTGGAAATGGATTCATATTATGATTTTGATCATGTGAACTATGATTATGACTTGGCTGTTGTTTATTCTAACAGATTTGATTTTTTATTCTCTTATTTTGATGATTTCGTTTGTCATATTGATGCTTTTTTTGCACATAATTTAGTTCCTTCAATTTCTCCATCTATACATCAACCCCTTCATTGGAACTCAAGCCCTTTCCACCTAATATAAAATACTCATACATGTTAAGTGGAGAGAGATTACCTGTTATAATTGCTAATAATATTCTTTTTGAACATGAAGAAAAGATTTTGAATCTTTTGAGGGAGAATATCAGGGTAATCGGATGAATTTTGGATGACATATCAGGTATTAGCCCCTCCATCTTCATGCATATGATACTTTTGAATTACGGGGCTAAACCAGTTAGGCAGTCACAAAGGAGTCTAAATCCAACTCTTCTAGAAGTCATAAAAATAGAAGTTTAGAAATTTCTCGAGGCAGACATAATCTTTCCCATGTCATATTATCAATGGGTAATTCCTATTCAGGTTGTTCCTATGAAAAGTGGTGTTATAGTTTTTAAAAATGAGAAACATGAGTTAGTTCCAATGAGGCTACAAAACAGTTGGTGTGAGTGTGTATTGGTTATAAGAATCTAAATCAGTCCACCATGAAGGACCATTTTCTACTCCAATTTGTTGATCAAATTCTTGAGAGACTAGGTGGGAAGACACGTCATTGCTTCTTGGATGGATATTCTAGATAGTTTCATGTTCTTATTGTTCTAGGGTATGAGTATAAGACAACATTCACTTGTCCAAGGGTACGTTTTCCTACCGAAGGATGCCATTTGTACTTTGCAATTCCCTAGGTACCCTCCTGAGATTCATGGTGAGTATTTTTATGATTTTATTGAGACCCGCATGAAGGTATATATGGATGATTTTGTATTGTAAGTATCCTCATTTGATGAATGTATAAATAGTTTGGAAAAGGTGTTAAATCGTTGTATTGAGAGTAATCTAGTCCAGAACATTAAAAAGTGTCATTTCATGGTAGATCATGGCATTGTATTAGGGAATGTAGTGTGAAAACATGGGATAGAGGTTGATAGATCTAAGATATGCATTATTTCATCCTTACCAGATCCTTTATGTGTGTCTGATGTTAGACCTTTCCTAAGGAATATATAATTTTATCAATGCTTCATCAAAGACTTTAGAATGATTTCTCTTCCTATGTCATGAATACATAAAAAGGATTCAGATTTTGTGTTTGATGATTATTGTAGGACTTCCTTTGATGAAAAAAAGAAGTTCATTACCACTCCACTGATCATATAACTCCCACAGTGGGAGATTCCTTACGAGCTTATGTGTGAAACTTCCAATTTTGTGGTCAGAGATGTCTTATCTCAGATGGTGGAGGATCATTCACATGTGATTGCATATGCATCTAAGACATTGGATTCATCCTACTCAAACAAAATAATGATTTTAAAGGAGTTTCTTAATGTTATATTTACTTTAGATAAATTCTGTTCATATATATAGGGCTATAAAGTAGATGTTTTCTCTTACCATACAACTATGACGTAATTATTGAATAAACTAGATGCAAAGCCCATGCTAATTCCATGGATGATCCTTCTTCAATAATTTGAAATTTAGATAATAGACAAGAAGGGGTTAAAAAAATGGTGGGGGACCGCATGAGTAGGCTTACTCACACACTAGAGGATGAAGCATTGGACTAAGAACCACTTCAAGACACTTTCCATGATGAGCATCTATATTCCATCTCAGGTATGAATACATGGTGTGCCGATTTAGTGAACTAACTTTTTGCATATTAAATTCCTGTAAATTTCAAGAAACATAAAGTCCAAATGTTAAGGAGTGGGTTAGAATTTTATGTATGGGATGATCCCTACATATGGCACGTATGTAGTGACCATGTTATTAGGAGGTGTATTCCTGATCATGGGTTGGAGTCTGTTCAGCAATTCTTCCAGACACTTTCTTGTGGTTTTCACATTGGACCCCAATGAACAACTAGGAAGGTTTTAGACTCTAGATTGTGTTGGCCTAGCTTATTCCATGATTCTCATTTGTATTGTAAGTCATGCTCACATTGCCATCACACGGGAAAAATTTCTTTGAGACATGAGATGCCTGAACAACCCATATTATTTTGTGAGATTTTTGATGTACATGGAATCAATGTTATGGATCCCTTTCCTATTTTTTTTGGTTTTTTATATATTTTGGTTTCCAATGATTATGTGGGAAAATGGGTGGAGGCTAAGGCCACAAGGACTGATGATTCTCATTTTTTTGTGGAATTTGACAAATTATAGTTTTTTTGAAGGTTTAGAGTATCGAAAGATATCATTAGTGACCAAGGGACACACTTCAACAATCAAAGTCTTGCTTCCCTTCATTAGAATTATGGGGTGACACACAAAACATCATCAACATACCACCCCTAAACAAATGGTCATGCTGAGGTTTCAAATCGTGATTTGAAACAAATTTTGGAGAAAATTGTGCAGCCCAATAGGAAAGATTAGTGAAAATGTAAAGACCCGTAAAATTCAAGGGAAATTTTTTCTTAATTTTCTTTGGAATTTTACAAGAGCGCAGTTTCTGAAGGCACCTGATTCCGAGGCCCGGAGTGCCCGGAATCAATTTCTGAAGTTTGGCTCGGGTACGTTCAGTGAACGAACGAGCGGGTTTTTCTAAAATTTTATCTGGTGCTCGGAATTGAAATCCAAGGACACCGATGAACTCGCAGCGCCGATTTTATCTTAAGGAGACCTTTTCCGTAGTTGCGTTTATTGCGGGACGAAAGTTAGTTTTTGGGAGAATTATAAAAAGTTGAATAAAAATGTGGAACACTTTTTATTTTTCTTACTTGTTGGTTAACTCCTCTCAAAGGAAGTTAAAGGTGGGACACACATCCACTTAACCTCCCTTGGGAGGATTAAGTGTGGTGGGGCCCACACGAAACCCAACTTTTCATCTCCTCTCAAAACTCTTTTAACCCCTCTTTAATTAACATGACAACTTGTTAATTAATTTGGAGTTATTTTATTTGAATTTCAAACCATTGAAATTCAATTTGTTAAGTTTGTGAATAAAATAAGACTCTATCTTATTTTGTTGGGTTAGAACTCTCTAGCCTTATTGAGAGGATTTTGGGAGCTCCTTCTTCTTCTTCAACCTTGACGAAGAACGCGAAGAACCTTCGAGCTCCGACGAAGAACGCCGCTCCTCTCATCTTCGTAGCCCATTGTTTCCGAAGATTGACGACACCTTCCGTGTCAACGAAAAGGGAACACCGCTTCCTCCTCGGACTTCCTTCGTCGGCATATGAAGATTCGCGAATGACTTACCTCTTCGGACGTACCTCTTCGTCATCGGATTTGACGAACGATTACCGCGACACCCGACCTCTGCGACGTTGTCTTCCGCGGGTCGTTGACGATCTTCGAACTTGAACCCAAGGTAGGGGTTTGTTGTGGTTTATTTCCTTACTCTCGTTCTTGGTTCTAGAATGATAATTTGTGAATAAATGTTTAAGAGTTATCATCTAACGAGAGGGGGGTCGGACCGCACAAACACGGCCGAATTCCCCCTCCTTTCTTCTTGGTTATTTATAATCTTGTGATGAACGAGAAGGCGTGGTGCCGTTGCACCACGCGGGAATCGCCCGGATTATTTACGCAACGCCGTCGCGTCGCGTCGTGGATGGATCATCATGAACGCGATGCCGTCACGCCGCGTCGAAGGAAACCGAAGGCGCCGCGGCCGGAGCGGGGCCGCGGCGGATCGGCGCGGTGCCGTCGCACCGTGCCGGATGACGAACACCGCGGCCGGTTCCAGGCCGTGGCGAGACGGGAAGACCGGCGGCTCGCCGGGCCGCCGGTGTCGGGAGTCGGAAGGGGACCGGCTTTGCCGGTCCCGTTGGAGAAAAACCGGCCGGCCGGAAGGTCAAAGACCGGGGGAATTTAATTCCCCCAGTCAGCTCAAAAGCCCCCCCATTATTTGGGGGGGGGGTTCATTGAGGGGGGAAGGCGGCCCCGTGGTTCTCTTCAAAGCAGGCCCCCACGAGGGGGGTGCCGGTTCCCAAAGGCGCGGCTAAAACCCGCGCCGCCATTTTGATAAAGCGGGGGCTTTGCCCCCCGCGCGTGGCGACAAGCGGCGCCAGGCCGGGCCGCGCCGCCGCGCCAGACCGCGCCGGTCCGCGCCGCCGCGCCGGACTGCTGCCGGCCGGGCCGGGTCGGGTCGACCCGGTTCGGGCCGACCCAGTGGGGGTCGGGCCGGGTCGGCCCGGACCCGGACCCCCCGTTTTCGTGTCGTCTTCGGTCTTTTGGCCATAACATGAGCCATATACCTCCGATTGACGAACCGTCAGCGGATACGCGATATTTGGATCGAGACGGTCTATTCGGTATATCGCACTCAATGTTTCGGAATACTTCGAGTTCAGCCGGGTTGGTTCGTTCACGAAACCAACCGGGCCTTCGGAGCGGAAACGCTCATATCTTGAGCTACGGACGTCCGATTGACGTGTCGTCAGCTTTGTTGTGTTCCTCTTAGTGAGACGGTTCTTTTGGCATACTCCTCCCGAGGTTTGGACGCAGGTGGAGTACGGTCGGGTTGGTTTGTCCTTAAAAACCAACCGGGCCCCTAGGACGAAAAAGCTAATAACTCTCAGATCGGGCGTCCGATCGACGCGCCGTCTGTTGCGTTCAGTTCCTGTTGACGATACGGAACTTTTGGATACATCAACTCTGGACTTTGTGACAGTTGATGTATCAGCCTCTCGGCTCGTGGAGCGGACCCTCCTGTACGAGCTTGCTGTGTGCGGGAACCCTAGTGCTGGCTGCGACTGTTACTGCGACTGCGACTGCTACTGCTACTGCTACTGCTACTGTGACTGCGACGACGACAGTAAAGAGATCCTGTGTGGATTCGATGATGATGACTACAGCACTCAGCGATCCTACGTGGATCAGTGCTACAGGTCCTGTGTGGGCCCAATCCTGTGTGGGTCCGATCCTGTGTGGGTCTTTGCGCTCAGCGGTCCTGTGTGAACCAGCGCCTACAGGTCCTATGTGGGCCCGATCCTGTGTGGGTATTTTGCGGGGGTTAGTTACCTATCGATCCTTCGTGTGTCCGACGACTTAGATGGATCAGAGATCATCTTTATCGTCTTTCGAAGAAGTATACCTGTGTGAGCTGAATCCTATTGCTTTCCTGTGTGGATTGTGTTGTGCTATCCTGTGTGGATTACGTTTTGCTTTCCTGTGTGGAATACGTTTACTTTCCTGTGTGGACTGAGTTGTACATGGGCTCGGAGGTTGGAGCGTATTTGAAATTGATGACTTAGGTATATGTATGGGCATATACCTAAGCAGTGTCAGTTGTTATTTCGTGATTGTTCCTTTCTTTGTGGTTTATCCTTTGTGGATTTCGAGAGACCTTCAAGGGTCTCGGGGTCCCTACTGAGTAGCTTATACTCACCCCTGCACGGGCTATGCCCGTACTACGTTGTGTTGGTTGCAGACGACGGACATCGTTGATCTTGGCTGAGGCTTGCAGAGCAGGACGGTACCTGGAGGTGGACCACTGGGCGGGGCGTGCTCAGAGCGGACGGCGGGACCCGAGGAGCAGTGGAGCTATCTATACCCACCCTTCAGGTGGGATTTCTAGTGGACAGCTCGGTGTTGCAGCTTTTACTTTACAGTTTCTTTTTTCCCTTTCGAGTTGTACTTTACTTTCAGTATGGGTTCGTATACTAGCCCATTTACTTTTCCGCACTTTCAGTTGTACTCTGTTTTTTTACTTAGTGTTTACTTTCCGCTTGCTTACTCTGTGGTGTTTGTTTACTTTACAAAGGAAATGCATTCCCTTTTTACCGGGATTTACGCCTTGGTGCTAGTCGCCAGCCCCTGGCATATGGAAGGCGGGCTTGGGATAGTCACGGCACGGACCCCGAGGGCGGGTCGTGACAAATTGGTATCAGAGGAGTTCGGTTCTACCGCGAACTCTGATCATTTCTATGAGAAGCAATAATGTTTAGCGTATTGAGTGTGGTTATCAGTCCAGGGAGTCCAGTGTTGGTGCGGCGGCCGACATATCCGTACACCAGGACCCTGACTTCTGATTTCCTACTTAATGCATGAAAACATTGATTGCGTGTGTGTTTCAATGTTTTCTTTGTGATTACTTTGTGTCAGCTCACCAGGTATACTGTTTGACCGTGGCGCACCTGTTTCCTTTCCAGGATGGCCCCACGACGGCAGCTAGCAAGGGTTCCGAGAGTTGAGTGTGACGACAGCCCACCGAGCGACGAGGCCTCGGTGCAGGGCCCTTTGTCAGAAGTGGAACCGGCGGTAGCACTACCTGTCGAGCCACCGATGCTTCCAGCACTAGCCGCGGACGATGCACGTCGCCTCAGCGCACTGCATGAGTTTTAGCGCCAGCGAACACCCAGGTTTCGCGGGGAGACGGATCCCCAGGCAGCAGAGGACTGGCTGGAGGCAGTGGTACGTGTGTTTAGGCATGTGAGGACACCAGCAGACCTCATGGTGATCCTCGCTGCGAGCCTACTACACGCAGCAGCAGGACGATGGTGGAGCTTGATGCTCTAGCTGCACGATGAGGCATCTCTTCTATGGACGGACTTTGAGATCCTTTTCCACTCGGAGTTTGTCCCAGCCACCCTTCGTGCGGTGCGTATCCAGGAGCTTCTTCAGCTGCGGCAGTGCAACATGACGGTCTCTTAGTACTCGGCGAGATTTACCGATCTCTCGCGCTACTCGACCGACATGGTACGGGACCCATTCTTCCGGGCCCGGACCTTCGAGCAGGGTTTGAGACACGAGATCAGGGCATCGCTGATCTCCCTCAGCATACCGACTCAGACAGGAGTACTGGAGCGGGCCCTTCTGATCGAGAGCTTCCTTGCTGAGTCTGCACTAGCACCGAGACCCACCGCAGGGCGGCACGTGGCAGAGTAATCTGCAGCAGGCAGTTGACAGATGACTCAGGGGTCCAGGCAGACCAGACCTTCGGGCAGATGACCTCAGGACACTGGCTCAGCAGTGCGGAGCACACAGCGCATAGCCAGTCTTTTGAGAGGCAGAATGTGCTACTCGTGCGGCGGGCATGGCCACATGGCTCGTGACTGCCCGACCCACCATGCTGAGGAGCAGCAGACGGTTGAGGAATCACCTAGGCAGAGGCAGAGGTTCGACCGTGGCGGTCCACAGGGAGGAGGCGGACGAGGCAGAGGAGCTGGACGAGCAGCAGGTGGTGGGCGACGTTTTGAGGCTCTACCACCACAACCACCAGGAGGTCCATCCCGACCTCAAGGGAGAGCATAGCTTCAGGCAGCTGAAGCTTACGATCATGGAGCTCCGGAAGCGGGTGGTCTAGTGCGGGACTAGCTCCAGGCATAGAGGCCTTTTCCCATAATGCCTCTAGCTTCATAGTTTGTGTTGCTTTGTGTCTTTGTACTTTAAGTTGAAGTAATAAAAGACACTTGCCTTGGTGACTTTTGTTTTCTTGTCTTTTGTTTGTTTTTACTAAGAGGTGCCGGTTAAACACTGTTGACTTGACCCTCACTTGCGAGATTCTTACTGGAGGAAACCCAGTGACTACACACTAATGCCGACAGTGTGACTCAACCCTTAGAGGCGAGAGTAACGGTTGGATCTCTTGGTAGCAGCGTCGAGTCCTTACGACGTCATCCATGCCATGAATTAACTAATCATGACGGGATTGACTGTATTAGGCAAGGAACGTGGTTCATCCAGGGGATGGGACCAGATTTCACTTTTTGGCAAAGGAGAAATCTTTACAGCTTTTCCATACGTTAAGGAGGAAGGGGAAACCCTTCGTGTGGTCAGTCAGATGTCAGCAGAGCTTCCAGGAGCTGAGACAGAGGTTGACCAGCGCACCTATCTTGAGGTTGCCTGAGGAGGGAGTAGGGTACGTAGTCTACTGCGATGCATCAGGGACCGGACTAGGATGTGTTCTGATGTAGGAGCGGGCAGTGATCGCCTATGGATCACGTCAGTTGAGACCGCATGAGCAGAACTATGCTACCCATGACATGGAGTTAGCAGTAGTGGTCTTCGCTCTGAAGACATGGAGACACTTTCTGATGGGTGAGCGCTTTACAGTCTTTTCCGATCATCAGAGTCTCAGGTATATCTTCTCGCAGAAGGACCTAAACCTGAGATAGCGGCGATGGCTCGAGTTCCTCCAGGACTATGACTTTGAGATAGTCTATAATCCTGGGAAGGGAAACGTGGTAGCCGATGCCCTCAGCAGGAGGACGGGCATTCAGCTACTTGAGGAGGCGACAGAGCAGCTAGCCTCTTTGCAGATATCCTTCGTGGATAGAGATGGAGCAGCCTTCCTCCATTCTCTCACAGTCACCCCTCCACTACTGCATCGGGTCAGAGAGGCACAACGTGAGGACGCTGACTGTGAGACACGGCGTGCACAGATATCCTCGGGACAGGCACCTGATGGTTTCTCCCTTGGAGCAGAGCACGACATCCTTTTCAGAGGACGTACCATGGTACCAGTCACTTTGCGAGAGGAAGTGCTGAGAGAGTTTCACACTTCTCCTTTGGCGGTACATCCTAGAGTGGCGAAGATGTACCAGGACCTCAGATGACAGCACTGGTGGCCGGGCATGAAGAAGGCAGTGGAAGAGTTCGTATCTCGATGCCTCACCTGTCAGCAGGTGAAGGCAGAGCATCAGGTACCAGCAGGCTTGGTACAGCTCTTGGAGGTCCCGGAGTGGAAGTGGGACGGCATATCTATGGACTTCGTGACTGGACTTCCACGCACATCCAGAGGTCACGACTCCATCTGGGTGATTGTTGACCGACTCACCAAGTCGGCACACTTCTTACCCATCAGAGAGCAGGGCTCAGTAGAGAGCTTGGGACGTCTCTACGTTCAAGAGATTGTGCGGCTCCACGGTGTGACATCATCTATCGTCTCCAATCGAGATGGTCGCTTTACTTTCCGGCTTTGGAAGGGGTTGCAGGAGGCGTTCGGGACGCAGCTACGTCTGAGCACAGCCTTTCACCCTCAGACGGATGGTCAGATGGAGAGGACCATTCAGACTCTCGAGGACATGCTCCGCGCATGTGTCCTCGACTTTGTTCGTAGCTGGGAGGACCACCTAACCTTGGTGGAGTTTGCGTACAACAACATCTACCACTCCACCATCAGGATGGAACCGTATGAGGCGTTGTACGTCCGACCTTGTAGATCTTCTTTGTGCTGGACAGACCCTGGGGAGTCAGTACTGGTGGGACCGGAGATGGTCCAGGCCACGACAGAGATGGTCCAGGTCATCCAGGAGCGGATGAGAACAGCTCAGAGCCGGCAGAAGTCATACGCTGACAGGAGGCGGAGGCCACTGGAGTTCGAGGATGGCGACCACGTCTTCTTGCGGGTCTCACCTCGACGTGGTATTCAGAGATTTGGCCGAGGTGGCAAGTTATCTTTGTGCTTCATCGGACCCTTCCAGGTCCTCAGCAGGGTTGGCGAGGTGGCTTATCGCCTGGCTCTTCCACCTCAGTTACACCGGGTGCACGACGTCTTCCACGTATCCCAACTGAGGAGATACCTGCATGACCCGACGCACATCATTGACCATGGGGAGCTTGACGTTGACGATGGGGTGACTTTTACGGAGGTCCCGGTGGAGATAGAGGATCGACAGGAGCGGGTCCTACGTGGGCGATCGATTCCTCTTGTGCGCATCATATGGAAGCACGGGAACCTCCAGGAGAGCACGTGGGAGCGGGAGGCTCAGATGCGTGCTCAGTACCCTCATTTTTTCCCTAGTTTTTGATGTATCTTTACGGGGACGTAAAGCCCTGAGGTGGGAGTAATGTAAAGACCCGTAAAATTCAAGGGAAATTTTTTCTTAATTTTCTTTGGAATTTTACAAGAGCGCGGTTTCTGACGGCACCTGATTCCGAGGCCCGGAGTGCCCGGAATCAATTTCCGAAGTTTGGCTCGGGTACGTTCAGTGAACGAACGAGCGGGTTTTTCTAACTTTTGATCCGGTGCTCGGAATTGAAATCCAAGGACACCGATGAACTCGCAGCACCGATTTTCGCTTAAGGAGACCTTTTCCGTAGTTGCGTTTATTGCGGGACAAAAGTTAGTTTTCGGGAGAATTATAAAAAGTTGAATAAAAATGTGGAACACTTTTTATTTTTCTTACTTGTTGGTTAACTCCTCTCAAAGGAAGTTAAAGGTGGGACCCACATCCACTTAACCTCCCTTGTGAGGATTAAGTGTGGTGGGGCCCACACGAAACCCAACTTTTCATCTCCTCTCAAAACTCCTTTAACCCCTCTTTAATTAACATGACAACTTGTTAATTAATTTGGAGTTATTTTATATGAATTTCAAACCTTTGAAATTCAATTTGTTAAGTTTGTGAAAAAAATTAGACTCTATCTTATTTTGTTGGGTTAGAACTCTCTAGCCTTCTTGAGAGGATTTTGGGAGCTCCTTCTTCTTCTTCAACCTTGACGAAGAACGCGAAGAACCTTCGAGCTCCGACGAAGAACGCCGCTCCTCTCATCTTCGTAGCCCGTTGTTTCCGAAGATTGACGACACATTCCGTGTCAACGAAAAGGGAACTCCACTTCCTCCTCGGACTTCCTTCGTCGGCATACGAAGATTCGCCAACGACATACCTCTTCGGACGTACCTCTTCATCATCGGATTTGACGAACGATTACCGCGACGCCCGATCTCCACGACATTGTCTTCCGCGGGTCGTTGACGATCTTCGAACTTGAACCCAAGGTAGGGGTTTGTTGTGGTTTATTTCCTTACTCTCGTTCTTGGTTCTAGAATGATAATTTGTGAATAAATGTTTAAGAGTTATCATCTAACAAGATGGGGGTCAGACCGCACAAACACGGCCGAATTCCCCCTCCTTTTTTCTTGGTTATTTATAATCTTGTGATGAACGAGAAGGCGTGGTGCCGTTGCACCACGCGGGAATCGCCCGGATTATTTACGCAACGCCGTCGCGTCGCGCCGTGTATTGATCATCATGAACGCGACGCCGTCGCGCTGCGTCGAAGGAAACCGAAGGCGCCGCGGCCGGAGCGGGGCCGCAGCGGAGGGGCGCGGTGCCGTCGCACCGCGCCAGACGACGAACACCGCGGCCGGTTCCGGGCCGCGGCGAGACGGGAAGACCGGCGGCTCGCAGGGCCGCTGGTGTCGGGAGTCGGAAGGGGACCAGCTTTTCCGGTCTCGTTGGAGAAAAACCGGCCGGCCAGGTGGGCGGCAAGAAGGTCAAAAACCGGGGGAATTTAATTCCCCCGGTCAGCTCAAAATCCCCCCCATTATTGGGGGGGGGGTTTCATTGAGGGGGGAAGGCGGCCCCCCGGTTCTCTTCAAAGCAGGCCCCCACGAGGGGGGGGGGTTCCCAAAGGCGCGGCTAAAAGCCGCGCCGCCAGTTTGATAAATCGGGGGCTTTGCCCCCCGCGCATGGCGACAAGCGGCGTCAGGCCGCGTCGCCGCCGGCCGGGCCGCGCCGCCGCGCCAGACCGCGCCGCCGCCGGCCGGGCCGCGCCGCCGCGCCAGACCGCGCCGCCGCCGGCCGGGCCGCGCCGCCGCGCCAGACTGCGCCGTCGCGCCGGTCCGCGCCGCCGCCGGCCAGGCCGGGTCGGACCCGGGTTGGGTCGACCCGGCTCGGGGCGACCCGGTTCGGGCCGACCCAGGGGGGTCGGGCCGGGTCGGGCCGGACCCGGACCCCCCCTTTTCGTGTCGTCTTCGGTTTTTGGCCATAACTTGAGCCACGGACCTCCGATTGATGAACCGTCAGAGGCTATGCGATCTTGGGCTCAAGAAGGTCGATTCGGTATATCGCACTCAAAGTTTAGGAATACTTCGAGTTTGGACGGGTTAGTTCGTTCACGAAACCAACCGGGCCTTCGGAGCGGAAACACTCATATCTTGAGCTACGGACGTCCGATTGACGTGCCGTCAGCTTTGTTGTGTTCCTCTTAGTGGGAAGAATCTTTTGGCATACTCCGCCCGAGGTTTTGACACAGGTGTAGTATGGTCGGGTTGGTTTTGCCTTAAAACCCAACAGGGCCCCTGGGACGAAAAAGCCAATAACTCTCAGACCAGGCGTCCGATCGACGCGCCGTCTCTTGCGTTGAGTTTCTGTTGACGATACAGAACTTTTGGATACATCAACTCTGGACTTTGTGACAGTTGATGTATCAGCCTCTCGGCTCGTGGAGCGGACACTCCTGTACGAGCTTGCTGTGTGCGGGAACCCTAGTGATGGCTGCGACTGTTACTGCGACTGCGACTGCTACTGCTACTGCTAATGCTACTGCTACTGTGACTGCGACGACGACAGTACAGAGATCCTGTGTGGATTTGACGACGACAACTACAGCACTCAGCGATCCTACGTGGATCAGTGCTACAGGTCCTGTGTGGGCCCGATCCGGTCTGGGTCCGATCCTTTGTGGGTCTTTTCGCTCAGCGGTCCTGTGTTAACCAGCGCCTACAGGTCCTATGTGGGCCCGATCCTGTGTGGGTCTTTTGCGGGGGTTAGTTACCTATCGATCCTTCGTGGGTCCGACGACTTAGTTGGATCAGAGATCATCTTTATCATCTTTCGAAGAAGTATACCTGTGTGAGCTGAATCCTGTTGCTTTCCTGTGTGAATTGTGTTGTGCTATCCTGTGTGGATTACGTTTTTCTTTCCTGTCTGGAATACGTTTACTTTCCTGTGTGGACTGAGTTGTAATTGGGCTCAGAGGTTGGAGCGTATGTGAAATTGATGACTTAGGTATATGTATGGGCATATAACTAAGCAGTGTCGGTTGTTACTTCGTGATTGTACCTTTCTTTTTGGTTTATCCTTTGTGGATTTCGAGAGACCTTCAAGGGTCTCGTGGTCCCTACTGAGTAGCTTATACTCACCCCTGCACGGGCTATGCCCGTACTACGTTGTGTTGGTTGCAGACGATGGACAACGTCGATCTTGGCTGAGGCTTGCAGAGCAGGACGGTACCTGGAGGTGGACCACTGGGCGGGACGTGCTCGGAGCGTACGGCGAGACCCGAGGAGTAGTGGATTTATCTGTACCCACCCTTCAGGTGGGATTTCTAGTGGACAGCTCGGTGTTGCAGATTTTACTTTACAGTTGTTGTTTTCCCTTTCGAGTTGTACTTTACTTTCAGTATGGGTTTGTATACTGGCCCATTTACTTTTCCGCACTTCCAGTTGTACTCTGTTTTTTACTTCCGCTTGCTTACTTTGTGGTGTTTGTTTACTTTACAAAGGCAATGCCTTCCTTTTTACCGGGATTTACGCCTTGGTGCTAGTCGCCAGCCCCTGGCCTATGGAAGGCGGGCTTGGGGTAGTCACGGCACGGACCCCGAGGGCGGGTCGTGACAGAAAATGACCGGATATTGTGCTTTGAGATTATTGGAAAACATACAAGATACCCATTGATATTTCCCCTTTCAGGATTGTTTTTGGGAAAGCCTTTCATCTCGTTGGTGAAGTCGAGCTTCAGGTTTATTGGGATATAAATAAATGCAACATGGATTTGGACAAAGATGGAATTCAAAGGAAGCTATAAATTCATGAGCTTGAGGAGATTCTATTGTCCTCATATGACAACTCAAGGCTATATACGGAAATATCAAAATCTGATCACAAAAAAATTGATCCAAAAAAGTGAATTTCAAGTTGGTGAAAAATTCCTTCTCTATAGTTCACGACTGAAGTTGATACCTAGTAAGTTGCATTCCAGATGGTTAGGTACTTATGTTATGACTAATGTTTTTCCTTATGGTTAAGTGGAGATCACTAAAGAGGACACATGAAGGAGCCTTACAGTCAATGGGAAATGTTTGAAAAATACATTGAGGGAATTCCTGCTAATGTATTGGATTTCATCACACTACATGACCCCATCACCACTTAAGCATATCAGGCTATTCCTAACCCTTTAGATTTTTTATTCTTTGTCCTATTTAAAATTATAAATTTCGTGTGCATATGGAATCTCAGGGGATAACATTTAGGAAATGCAATATTTTAATTATGGGAGAGGGAACCTTTTAGTTTAGTAATTTCAATTGTTTTCTTATTTTTTTAATGATTTTTAAAAACAATTGTGTGTTAGTTAAATTTTGTGTGTTTATTTTTTCAAATTTTTTTCTATATACAAAAAATTTGAGATGAAATGATTCTCATAACCATTTTGAAATCCATATCAATAAGTGAAAATATTTATCCCTTGAAACTATGCATAAATTAATTCTAAAAATGACTTTGTTTTAAGTTCAAATCTTTTCTAATTTCATAAAAAGTACTCTGAATTTTTAATCTCATTCCACATCTCACCGTCTTTATATTTGAAATCACTTTCCTGTGAGGATTCTAAACAATTATTTTCATAATATTTACATTCACCTCACTTCTTGAGAGAACAAAACCATGCATTATTTAACTTGAATTTGATTTGTTCGAATAAAAACATAATTTTTTGAGGAATGTATGTTTAAATGATTGAGGCATTTGTTTTGTATTAAATACCCTACTTCATATAATCCATTTTATAATGGACTATCTTGAATATTTAATCATTTTAGCCCTTATAATCCATGAAAAACCTATTAGGTTAGTCACATTACAAGACAATTCTCTCTATCCAACCAACTCTTGAAGTGAAATTCGTAAATCTTGTTGAACGTAAGTGTGGGTGGGGGGGAGATGTATTGTGTTGTGCTGCCACATTATATGATAATTTGGGTGAAAATTATGTTTTAATGAGATGTGTTTGCTACTGAAAAAAATCATTATGTGGGAGGCTGTTCCTTTTTTGGATCTTTTATGATAAGTGAAGTTTTGCCTTTCTGGAGCTTCTAATAGATGGAGAATGTTGTGCCTATCTAGAGCTTTAAAGAAAATCATGTTTGAGAAGATTGAATTATTTTTGATGAAATGTTAAATGATGTGAAATTCCTTTATTTTTCATGATTATGAACATGAATCGATGCTATGGGGATTGAGGAGGAGGCCATATTTATGTGAAAATTAGATTAATGCAACTTTTCTTAAAAAAGGAGTCAAGCCCTCCACATTCAGGCTCATAATTTTTCACATCTAAATCCTACCCACCGAAATCTACAAAACAACCCTGAAATATCCTCCTGATAAACATATATTCTTGACATAAATTGTTTGGTGATGCAGGAATTTTTTAATCCTATGGTGACCCTTGCCTGATTTTGGATGAGAAAGACATTGCTGAAAATTGTCATTTGTGTGATAAGAGAAAAATCAAGTGAGGTATGTGTTTTGTGCATGGGAGGATAAATGAAGTGGAAATATATTGAATGATACAAATGGGGAACATGAATTAATAGTTTTTTAGGAGGAATGATTAATTTTTTTTCGTGGTGTGGAATGGTTGGATCTCTAGGATTTGTGTTTTAAAATTTGTTTTGATTTAATATCGATGTTTACTTGTCACGGTTTTTGGGAATAAATGATATGGGGATTTACTCTAGACTACAAAAGGGTAATTGTGGGGGATTTGATAAAAGACAATTTTATTGAATATTTTATTTATAATTAATTATATAATTTCCTTACATTGTGGTAAATATGTTTTATTTATGAAATATTAGGGATTAGATCATTCATTTGAAAATATGATGAAAATTCCAGTTTTACCCTTTTAAAATGCACTATAGTATTTCACACATGACTATTTTAAGATGACTTATTTGAAATTATAATTTTGTAACATTATTCCTCACTTAATTTTATACAACCTCTATTCAGGATTCTAGATCTAAAGAGTGCATTTGAATGGAGTAAATGGGCCATTAAGTCAATGGTGGGCTAGACATGCAAGACTGGACATTACTTAAGTGTTGGGCCCAAATCTTCTACATATGTGCATGGATTGAGCTCAATTTTTGTGAGGGGATATAAAAACCAATTTTTCACATATTAGCATTATAGAAGGACAAAAAATTCTTGCGTTTGTGTGTTCAAGAAGGTATTAAAATTGGGATTAAAATATTTGGCAGAATCTTCTCATTCACAATTGAATCCACTTTTAACCTAGCCTCCCCTCAACTCTATAAATATATATTTTTATCATTTTAAGGGTGGGTATGTGGATTTAGAAGTTGAGGGTATATGAGAAGAGGTTTCACTCCAATTATCCATGTAATTAAATAAGGTAAGCTGTTGAATCAAGGACCACTTTGTTGAAGCCCTCTTCCTCTACCTCAAGTTGTAATGTTAGTGTATACATAATAAACTTCTTTCTTTCTCTTTTATTTATCCTATTTTATTATTTTATTTTTAATTTCTTTCTTTTCATTAATATTATTATTTGGGATTAAATTCAAGAGTGGAGACCAGATTTGGTTCTACCATTTTAATCCTTTTCTCAGGCAAAACGTCACCACGATGACCACACCGCCCATGGGAGAGTAGTTTTCTTAGTGATCATTATATCTTATACCCTCTTCATTTAATTATTTTAAATCATTGAGAAACTTTAATTAACTTAATATGATCCATAAATTGAGTTTCTAATTTATATGAAACTAAGCTGAAAATTGATCAATTGACACAAAAACCCGCGAGGTCGAGATGTTATTTAAATTGTCTGAGCGCAAACGTAATCGGTAATACAAGACCACAAGGGATAAGTTTGTAGAGTTCAAATATAATACCTAAAATCAGTTAATCATAATTTTAAGATTGTATATGTGCTCTAATTAACCAATTACAAGGATATAACCTTATAACATCAATCAAAGTAAGGTGTTGTGATTGTGTGTTTCGAAGCTAGCCTAGGGTTTAAGTAATTTCATCTTTGTGGTTAAGTTAACTCACATAGGGTTAGAGGGTTAACAATTAGGGGATAATAATTAAGTGGATAGTAATTTAAAATATAAATATTAATATGTTAATAAAGAGGTAGAGTTTGATCGATTGCACCTTTAAAAATATTTCCTAAAAAAATATCTTCTTATTGTGTCGAATTTCAATTCAAAAATAAAAACAAAAAAATGAAATATCCTTCTAGCAAACTTCTTCTAGTTTTATAATCAATAAACAACCCCACATCCTATCAAGTAGTATTTTTTTTATTTTATTTTTTGAATACCTTTAAGAATTTGTTTTCATTTACATCCTCCTTTGAAAGACGACCTTGGTTAGCCACTCTACTACACCTATGTAACTTGAAACAGAAAATCATTTGAAAGCACCCATGATAACACCTTTCAATAGACTGAACACATGATATATTCTCATATTAAATCTGAAAAGATAAAATAAAATATATTATTATATTTGGGAACATTATTATTCACTCTATCATATCCTTTCATATCAATCATTATACATTTCTTGGTATCATAGGGAAAGGAAATAAAATTAAAGGTTGAGAAAAGATTCTCTATAAAGTTACATATATAGTTGAATCTAGCACAGATTAAAAATGTCATGAATAATATGTTTTGAATAAATGATGATAAAATAATTCAACATAAATAGACACAAGATATTGAATCTTATCCATGTATAACATTAATTATCTAATAATAACAAGTTCTTCAATAAATGATTTTATAACGATGTAATGCATAATTCCTTACATCTTAAACAAATATTTTAGGCCTCAATCCTAGTAATATTACATAAACGTGCATGTAATTTTACTAGTACCCAAACTAGATTGTCTCGTGAGACCTACTCATGCATCACAAGGCTATAATAGGACCTTTCTATCACTTTACTCTTCCAATGTATTCATTATATGAAATTTGAGAATACTAATTCAATACATTGTCAACATATATATTAATTTTGAAAATCCATCACAAATATTTTTAGTTTTAACCAAATAAATAAATATAAAATCAACATTATATAACCTGAGTAATATTGTGTATTGTATCTATAGATTATATCACTATTAAAGGATAAAATTCACTATAGAATGTGGTTATATATGCAAATATGTTAAAATATCACATGAATATTTCATTAGGAAAAATAATTTTCATTCTTAGTTCACTTATATTAAAATATAAGAAATTACATAACATTGGGGAAACAATATTCATTATAAGGATCCATAATATTTTAAAATGGAAGAATAAAAAAAATCATCATGATGGAATGAGAATTTTTTTCGTGTGGTGTATGATAAAATAATGTTTTGATTTACAGCTTCAATAGAATAATCCTTATTCAAAAAATGACACAAAAATTTATTTTAATGTTTTTTTATAAAAATTTAATCATCTGTAAAAAAATTAATAAATCATTATATAATAGTGAACATTTCATTCAAACATTTTAAAAAACATGGATATAGGAGAGAAAAAATTTGACTGAAGAGAAAAATGAAGTTGATTTTCCTTAAAAACATTCTTTTATATTTTTTAGAACATAAATAGATGGAAATAAAATGTTTAATTATAATTTATTGAAATAATCAAAAGAGAATAAAATAGTTGTGTTTTAATATAGTATTTTAAAATATTCCCCTAAAAGCATAAACACAAACAATCCTGTTAATGATGGGGTTGGAAAATAAAGCATTACGACTTTGGTAAATTTTCAATCATAGCCCCATTGAATGATAAAATTTAAAATAAACCTTAAAATACTATGAAGTTAAAGATATGAATTGAATAAAATGTAAAAGGGTAGTATAAAAACATACAAAAGAAAAAAGGATGAATATGGAATATGTGAGGTAGGAAACCTTTATAGAGGACAGAACATTGGAGTGAGAATTAATCAATGATGTAATTATGTGTAAAAAATGTCAAAACAAATAAAAAAAAGTGTAAATGAAGAAAATAATTATATTCCATTACACACATAATATTTTCTTAACATTGATAATGAAGAATTAATATAACCCATTGAAAATAAATGTATTTAAGAAAACCATTATAATGATCATGACATATAAAAAAGATATAAACATAAAATAAATTCAATATATTCATATTTAAAATTTTCCTTGAATGGTAGACAAGATTCATAAATCACATCACTTCATGAAGGTGTTAATACACAAATATGTATGATAGAAATTATCATTTCTTAATGAGTGGAAAGGAATAAAATTAAATGATATCTTGATACTACAGATTCATAATTATTTTAGAAATATAATACAGATTTATTATTTATCTCATGAGCCTCAAACCGGTTGGTGAGGTCTCCTTAAGAGCATCTAGGTGAACCAGGATCAAATGCTAGTAGAGGCTAATTTCTTGGTACTGTAGCAGGAACTGTGTAGTACTGTAGCAGGTTCTGTAGTGGGAAATTTATCCGGTACTGTTTGGCACTATAGAGGCTACAGATATTCCCCCATTTTCTCCTTCGGGTCCCCAATTTGGCCCCTAAGTTCTTTAAGTCCTTCAGGCCACCCGGGCCTTTGGGTTAGTAATTCCTTCAGACCACCTCAATTCCTTCTGGCCACATTACGGGTAGATGCAAACTAGACAACCTACAAGGAACAAGCTCCAGAAGAAAGATGAACAAGGAGATTTAAGCATAGTAGAAGCTAAATGGATTGCAAGAATGAGAGGGTATGGAACCTGCCATCGAGACAAGGTTGTTCATGCATGGGGAAGCCTAGAAGAACAGCCATGCGATGGTAGAGACCTTATTCCACAATGAAGTTGTTGGGGAGGAGAAGATCAAAGTAGTTATTCAGGGATGTATGTAATGTTTGAAGCCTATGGGCAATGAATTCATCTATTGTCTACGATCCATATAATACTTATGCCTACGAGCCTTGTGAGGGTTCCAACTCACCCCTTGAAAGTTGAATTATCAAAAATCAATAAAAAAATGAAGGCCTTCGGGCCATTGGATGCTTAGTTTCATCAATATAACCATGCATTTAAATTGGTTACGATAAAAGAATTATACTGTTATGTGGAGATGGTATGTCATATGTACACATGGGCGATGTTTTCACTCTTAATAGAATGGGAAAGATATGGAAATTTATTAAAACAAAATCATAATATCATCTAATAATATTTATTTTCTAGATTATTAAGTATATTATGGTTATAATCAATTTATAGTAAGTATAATAAGAATAAAATTTAATGAGTTGGTAACTATGATTAACTCTTCATTTGGGTAACAAACTTTAGATCTTATCTTAAGGACCCTTGGATCGGTAGTTTTGGAAGACTAGTACTTATATAATATATCGAAATATTATTTTGATATATTATAGAGGGGTTTAGTTGAGATATGTTTCTCATGGTGGTATGAGTAATATAGGGGAGGTGGATTCCTTTTATTTGAAGGAAAGGATGCACTTGGTATTACAAAAATGATATAAGGAAAAAACTTTTTTTAGCAAAGTGGAACCAAGTGGAAATAATTTCAATTATAAGTTTTTTTAAGGTATAAATCCCTTTACGTAAAAAAATATGGATAGGTTTATTTGAAATTTCAATCTTTACCATTTGGTTTAACCCCTTAATTAACCAATTTTAACCTTAACCAGGCTAAAATCCATTTCATTATTAAAGGGTTATTAATTATCATCTATGATAAAAATTGTCACAAAAAGGTTACTTCATTACATATTCAACCACATCCCATCCCTAGTTTTCTATTAACAAATTTTTATTATTTTTAAATAATTTAATAGAATATTATTTAACATCATATACCATAAATGTCATTTTCCTTATTATCATATTATATTCACATTAAAAATATCATAGCAATAAAAAAATAAATTAAAATAAATTATATTATACTTTATAATTCATCAATATCTATAAAATTCATGTGACTTATAAAATAATCTAACTAATAACTTTTTTAATATTTTAAAAGTCAATTACTTGATTTTTCTTATGCTTTCCAAAACACTACACCCTCATTGTGTAAAAGATTAAACAATTTTACTCATTTAGAAAATTTATAATAAATTATTAACATAATAATTTAATTTTCTTCTTAATTGCAATTTATTTTTAGTCAATATTTGTATTTATGCACATCTATGTCATGATAACATATTTAATGTGTTATTTTGACTTTTCTTTCCGTGTCTAAGAACTGTTGAATAATTTGAAACTTTTTTTGTTATATATGTAAATAATTCATACCTTTCACTATATGTAACCAATTAATCAACATATTAATTAATTATTTAAATATAATAGTTCTTATGTCTCATATATTACCATTATAATACCAAATTTGACTTTTCCTTTATTGTGAAAGCACCACATGAGAAATGAAAATAATTAAAAAATATTTGAATAAATAAATTATAATTTATATATTTTGAATTATTTTTAGATGATATTTGAATTTTATTGTCGTTTTGTAATCATTCCATAATTTTTTAAATTCATATATCATATTTATGTCCTGATGATATCATAAATGATACCGTATTTCATAAATACAGTATTTTTTATTATTCATCCCAAAAAAACTTCTTTATAAAAATATCAACTATTTATCATAGAATAAATTTGAATTTTGAATCCCAATGAAATTAAATTTTAATAAATTCAATTCGGATAAGTTTCAAAAATTAGTTTAAAAAAACCCACAAAATTAGATGATGATTTTTTTTTGAAAAATACTCTTTTAAAATAAAAAATGAACTTATAATAAAATCTCAAACAATGAAGAATCTTCTTTAATGAATTCGATATTTTATAATTAATTTTTTATTATTATTTTTATTATAAAATTAAAAAAATAATGAGGAATTCAAATTTCTTTATTAAATGAAAATATGTCAACTTTAAAAAATCATTATTTTTAATATTCACATCAAAATCAATATTTTTTGACAAAACCAAAATTCCACACTAGGATTATTTTTATATTATGATTAAAAAGACATTAATTTTTTAAATATTATTTCCAAAATGGTAAGAATATAATTATAATTATCTATGTGCAAATTGAAATGAAAACCTATTTTCAAAGAAAATGTATTATTGAGTCATAGAATGATTTCACTAAAAATTAAGTAAAATTATTATTAAATTAATAATTAAATTAATATTTAATAAGGAATATATATATTTCATAATTCTCTTAATTATTTTCATACCCATTATTTATATGGTGGGATTATAACGTTCATTTATAGACAATACTATTTTATAGTTTGTTTAAGTTCAGGGTTGTGTGTATTATCCAATAACCAACATAGTGTTTTCTAATAAATTTATATATACTAAAATTATTGGGTATTACAAAAACATTCATTTCTTATGAATTTTTGGTTACCTTCATGCCCATGTTATTTATTCTCATGAATATATTTTACATCATTTCTTGTATTGAATTAACTATATACTCAAATTTTTATAAAGTATAAACAACATAATTTAAATAATTCTGATCATCGATCATGTCAAAAAAGTTAGTTATTTTATTAATTAGGGAAACATAGATAATATGTATAATTTTTAGTTCTTTATGAATGACTACTAATTGATAAGAATGGTTGATTATATACTGGGGGAATATTGACATTTCATATGTTACGTTTTCAATACAATTGTTATCATTAAGTTATATTTATTATGTATTGAATGGTTATTCAATTATTTCATATGATGGATGAATTAGACATAATAATTTATTATTGAGGCCTTAAATTAGATAGGAACTTCATAAATTGGTATGCATCATGAGACAAACTAGCATGAGTATTTTGTGTATGCGTTATGTATTTATGTATGATGTCTTGGAATGTTTCCTTGATGGTAAGAATTGGATGTTTGAAATTATGCATTTTATCATTATAAAATAAGTTTCATATCAATGTTATTTGTTATATTTATATTTAATTCATGGATATATTCCACTTTTATAATATTTATTATATAGTTTATTTGATTAATTTTTATTCCTCCCATATTATTCATGTTTCATTTATTTTATGATAGATTCTATTGTATACATTCCCTCTCTGATCATTTGATCTCACCTTTTTTTATATGTTTTCATTCCCTTGGATACAATTAATATGTATGTGATTGATACTTCTATAATAGTTGTATGACTGTTGAATTTTATGGGAGAATTTTTAGACTTATTATAGATTAAGAGAATCCAAGTATGGTGGTAAACAATACTTTGGATGAGAAAGTTATTATTTTTTATACAACAATTTTCCAAAATCTATTAATCTATAAACATAAAAAGGCCACATTTATTTAATTCACTGAACTGTTTCCATGATTTAGTAATAATTAATGTCAAAACTGGGTCACATTTATTGGTATCAATCCTTGTATGTAAAGTATATGTTTTTAGAACTGAATCTGGATGTACGTGTCTGGTATACTAAAAAATAGATCATTAATGTGAGGAAAGGGGTATTTATGCATTATTGATACTAGAATAAAATTACCAAACTCAATTAATATATTTAATATTACATTATCCTTTTAGGAAATGAGAATAATATCTTTCGATAAAGAAGCCCTTAGATCTATAAAAACCTTAACATTAGAATCATATAAAAAATATTTTATATATTTTAACTTACCTAGAAACATTTGATATAAATCCAATTATATAGGATACATCTTTTATATCTGTAAAAATATAATTCATCTTATTTTTCTTGAGGAAACCAAGATAAATCATCATAAATCTAGTCAGTTATACCACATTCCTTGTAAAGAAGATAATTTTTAAAATTCATGTCATTTGTTTCCACTATGAGGTAATATAATTAGCATGAAAACTCATTATTTTCTTATAGAGGATGTTTAACTTGAAATGTACCTCAGTCCAATTTACCTTTAAAAAAATGTGTGCACCCATTAAAATACACAATTACAATCCTTAAATGTTCATTATCAATAAAATATTTGGTAATGGCTATTTAGTCCATCATAAGGATAATATAAAAAAGATTTATTTTATGAATAATAAAATCCCAGATAAATCATCATATGATATTTAAATATAATTTGAATGACTTTGAAAACACTATAGATTCTTCTTTCTAACTATATTTTATATCTCCATCATATATATATTAAGTTCTTGTGAGGGATTTTATAGTTATATAATATGAGTAAATATAAAAGAGTGTGATGAACCTATATAAAAAATGAAACAATTATAAATGATGCAATAAGTAAAGTACCTATTACTGTTTTAGGTCCTTCTTCAAAACAACTTGGGACTTGGTCCACTAAATATATTTACATATATTTTAGTGGAAAGTTAGCCTTCTCAATAACTCTAGGTTCACTCTTTAGATTTATTTTCTAGTGTGAATAACATCTTCAACCTCTAACGTCCCATATATTAGATGATATTACCTTTGAAAAATAATAACGAATATTGGATATCCTTTATAAAAATTATATTGCAACACATTATTGGGGATGATTGATTCTAAAAAATTCTAGAGATGGACCATTTAGTGAAGAAAATGAAAAACAATATGGGTCTCATGGAATGAAGTCTTAATGTGTTCCAAGTTTTAACATTGATTAAATATCAAAGGGAAAATACTAAAAAGTGATTATAAATATGATTGATATGATCCCCTTAAACCACTTCCATCACCCCATATGAATTAATATAATATTCTATTCCACTAACATAAATATTCTTAACTATAATTCGGAATGTTAGATGATGTTCATTGAATTACAAAAAATATTTCTAGGCCTGTATCCATCATTAGGTATTTATGAACTCACAAATTGTTTTTGTAATTTTAAATGGAATACCTTTTATGATATGTTTGGGTGAAGATCAATTTAAAATATGAAGACTTTAATGTATCTTTTGAAACTGTTTTAGGTTAAAAATGAAAAGGAAAAATGAATTGATTTATGTATTCCATCATCATCTGGTTACATTGTTATATTGATATAAAATCCATTAACATTACAAATCCCATTGTAACTGGGTATACATTTTATGTAAATATGATTTTGAAGACTATCTTAGGTAGGTTATTTTTAATGTTTATAGGAACGATTAACTCACATAATTTTTTCTTTTCCCTTCATGTAAAAATGTAGTAAAATTAACATTATAAACATATGGAGTTTAAATAAATTAAAATATTATTTTAATTTTCTCATAACTATCATTTTTTCTCTAAGTATCCCTACATCCTTAGAAAGATATAGAATTTTTGTGAAGTAAATCTTGAGCACAATATCTCCTTATTCAAAATTAAAGATAGTCATGAGTACCATATAATTGGGACTTTAATATATAGAAGATTCTATTAAGAGAAAATATTTATTACTCCCTTATAAGAGTTCACACTGACACTTCTAGGAGGCGTAATATCACCTAGTAACTAAAATATCATCACAATAGGTTTTGTTTATCATAAAATATCCCATAAGTTTCGATAAAACTATATCTTATCTAATGTGAAACCTTAAATAATTTAAATCAATATTAGATTTGCATATCCATTTGATAAAACAGAACTTGGGTACAATGTTCTTTTATATGATCCATTCCATCAAAAGGCATGATGTGCGTTCTCAATCATAACAAGATAAAGTATAGTTTCATGGCACTAAATACACTCGATTGGGATTTTTTCACACTGAATTATAAACCAACAATGGAAATTCCAAATAGATTAACTAAACATACTTTCTATAGGTTAGTGAGCCACACATACATAATAATCATATAAACGAACACAACCAAATCTTGTATAAAAACTCAAAACCATAAATAATAAACATCAATATAATGAAATAAATAAATAATTCCATACATAATCAATATACATAAACCAATTTATATAATAAAATGTTAGATAAAAATAAGTGAATTGTCTTGATGAGAGAACAATATTGGTCAATAAATAAGGAATATTTAAAATACATAACCAAAATATTATCATAACACTTTATATATGTGTGATCTGATAGAATTTAAAACCATTTCACCTATTCCAAAACCACTATAAATTTTATCCTATGTTCAGCACATAAAAGAAGATATTTACCTTTCCCCATTATAGAGAAATAAAGGTCAATATAATCTCAAAGGGTATTTGCAGGGTCTAAGAAATAATCTTCCCAATGGGTTTATTAGTGTTGTATTTATTGTTAATAATTTTTTTTGAGAATATGGTAAGGTCAATATACTATGATTGAGCTTGAAGCGAATTACATGTAGGGTTATTAAAGAAATGGATATGGAATATATATATATATATATATATATATATTATTTGAGATCAATTCAAAGGTATACAAGTTATAATGAGAGGCTTATATGAAGTGGTGATCAATGATGATATTGATGCTACTGTTTGATATTTTTGACAATAAAACTTTATGGAATAATATTTTAAATATAATGATTATTAAGCTATAATTATTATGTATGAAGTATGAATTCTATTAGTAGGAAATTAAATAAGAAATTAAATTACTATTGGAATCATCTATTGTATATTCATGTTGATTTTAAAAAACTAGGTATTGATAAACTTGAAGAGTAGCTTAGATGAAATGTAAATTTGGATGGTTGAGTGATTATACATCCTTATTATATCAAGAATAAAGTCTATTTACTATAATTATTAACACAAATTGATATTTGATAAATAATTTTGAGTTTTAATATAAAAATCGTGACAAATTTATTTGATAATTAATTATGAACAACCATTTGAGTCATTGGATAAAGAGGAGTTGAAGTAATGTTGACACATTGGAGCTGTATTGAAGTACTTAAGAAAATAATTTATATGAAGAAAAATTATTTTTTAATTGTGATAAATTTATTTTTAATGTTATGATTATTTATTAATGTCATTTATGTTGTTTTGAGATGAGCTGGAGTAGGTTTAGATGCTTATAGAATAAATGAATTAGTTTTTAGTTGAGTTTTAGTTGTTCAAAAATCCTGAATTAGAGGTCAGGAATCTATTAAGGAATTTGTAAAATCCCATAAAAAAATATTTAAAATTTACCTAATTTCTCAAAGATATGTAATATTCTCTGGATTATACTTGATAAATAATATGATTTTAATAATTATATGTAATATCTCTCAGATGTTGTTCAATTATTTAAGGGATACTTATTTTATCCTGGTGCACATGGAGAATAAATATTGAACTTCAAACTGAGGTATGATAATTTATAATCATTCACTATGACTTGAAATATATATTTTATGTCATATAATATTTTTAAAGTGATTTATAATATAATCAATAGAGTACAAATTGATAAATAAGACATCAGAAATGGTACATTGTATTTTATATTGAATACATAAGATCCTTATGACCATATGAATGGTATTTTTTGGGGATGAATAAATTAAATTAGCATGATACAGTGATACATAATATTCCCAATTTCACTAATGATATCAATATTTATGAAAAAATTGTGGAATTATTGAGATTAAATCATACAACTCTTATACCAAACTTCATTTCATAAAGATCAGGATTCTAGTTTTTGAGTTGTGATTCATGATGAGGATAAATTTACAAAAGACATGAGAGTTTGATATATGTGTTGGGGAGAGTAACATTATCCCATAAAGTTATATTATATGTGAAGATAAATATATGGATAAACTATTCATATATTGTGGAAGAATAAATAAGAAAAATTAGAGAAGATCTTCCCATAATAAATCATGAGTTTTAAATACAATTATTCGAATTTCATTTATAAATATCAAATATGGGCCCCTTAATATATAATATTATACCTTATTAAATAAGTTATATTTTTTTATAATTAATGAAGAATATTAGTTATTTATTTATATGAAAATTATAAGGTTTAAAATGTGAATATTTGAAACCCTTATTTAAGATCAATATTGGAGGAATTCATAGTTATTATTTTTCGAATGATACATGAAAGAATCATGAGAGATGAATCTCAAAAAAGTTTTTTTATTTTAAAAAATGGAAAATTATATCTCATGATTATAATGAGTTAATAAATATCATAATAACATTAATATAATTAATTTCTGAAAAATTGATGATATGATGATGGTATTCAGTAGAATACTACATCAATCATTATATAAGAGTTATTTTATGCGTGATATTAACTTAATTATATAATATATCATAATATTTGAAGTATAAAAATAAAATTTAGTTTATGATCAATGTTTTTTCCTTCTATTGAATCCCATATACATCGATTATCTTAAATAATTAAGATCTATCACTTATTAATGATTAATTAAATTTTTATTGTTGATATTTTTGGATGAAGAAATGTGATGGAAACCTCATAATCATGAGTTGATCATTCTGATTATTGAGGAGGATGATAATGATTTATGTTTATATGTTCCCATCTATACATTTATTATTCCAAAAGTTAGAGTAAAAGTCCAACCTTGGTGCTTCTACTCTTTAGAATATATTGGATATTAAAGACATCACTTTATGGTAGAAGTGAATATAATATTGGTTTTATGGAATCCTATAATGGAGGATAATATATTTCATATTATAATTCATGGAGTATCATTATACACATTCAATATCCTTAATAAATAGAAAAACATAAAATATTACATAACTGCTGGGAGATAGTGATGTATTCTCATTGTATTATTAATAAAACACTTTGGGAAAGATAAGATTTCCCCCCTTCCATTATAATTCCAAGATCCATCCTTTGTAAATCCATAAATATTGGATCTTTTGTGATCCTCATCATGGATAAACTAGCACTGTCTTGTCGACTTAATGCATCTGCCACCTTGTTTTCTTTCCCAGGGTGGTAATGGATTGAGCAGTAATAATCCTTAATCAGATCCAACCATCTTCTTTGACGCATATTCAGCTCCTTTTGTGTGAAAATATACTTTAAAATTTTATGATCAGTATAAATATCACACCTTTCACCATAAAGGTAATGCCTCCAAATCTTTAATGCAAAGATTACCGCAGCCAACTCCAAATCATGTGTTGGGTAATTTTTCTCATGGATTTTCAACTGTCGTGAGGCATAAGCTATTACCATATCATTTTGCATAAGAACACAGCCCAATCCCTTCTTGGATGCATCACTGTAGATCACAAACCTTTCTCCACTACAAGGAAGTGTGAGCACAGGTGCACTGGATAACCTTCTTTTCAACTCCTTGAAATTCTCTTCACATTCCTCTGTCCAAACAAACTTAACTCCTTCCCGAGTAAACTTGGTGAGTGGATTAGATAATCGTGAAAAATCTTTTACAAAACGTCGATAATATCCAGCCAAACCAAGAAAACTTCGGATCTCAGTTACTGTTGTTGGTCTCGACCATCTTTCAATAACCTCTGTTTTTGCTGGATCCACATATATCCCCTCTTTTGAGAATATGTGACCCAAAAATGCAACTTTTTGAAGCCAAAATTCACATTTGGTAAATTTGGCATAAAGCTTCTCCTTTATCAGGGTCTTCAATATAATTCTCAAGTGATCTTCATGCTCTTCCTTGCTCTTTGAATAGACAAGAATATCGTCTATAAAGACTACCACAAATTGATCAAGATAGTCTCTAAAGACTCTATTCATTAGATCCATGAAGATAGAAGGGGAATTAGTAAGACCAAATGGCATCACTATAAATTCATAGTGTCCATACCTTGTACGGAAAGTCGTCTTTGGTATATCCTCCCTTTTGACCCTTAATTGATGATACCCTGAATGAAGATCAATCTTGGAATAGTATTGATCTCCGTGTAGTTGGTCAAATAAGTCATCAATGTGTGGGAGAGGATATTTGTTCTTGATAGTGATCTTGTTAAGTTCTCGATAATCAATGTAGAGTCTCATTGATCCATATTTCTTCTTAACAAATAGAACAGGTGCTCCCCAAGGTGACGCACTAGGGCGTATGAATACCTTATCAAGATTCTCCTGGAGTTTCTTCTTCAATTCCTGCAACTCAATTGGGGCCATTCTATAAGGTGTCTTTGAAATAGGCAAAGCACCTGGTACGAGTTCTATTGAAAACTCAACTTGACGATTTGGTTGAAGACCCGGTAATTCCTCCGTAAAGACATCATCAAACTCTCGTACGATGGGAATATTCTTAATCGTGAGTTTCTCACCAACCATTTGAGATAAATAACCTTCATTTAGTGGAATCAAGACCCATAAGATGGAAGAAATTTCCACTGGAAGGTTATATTCATCCTTGCATCGATAGACGATCGTAGATTGATCTAGAGTATGAAATGTGACTTCCCTTCTTTGGCAATTGATATGAGCTCCATGTAGAGAAAGCCAATCCATGCCAAGAATCATATCAAATTCCACTAAAGGAATTATCACAAGATTTTCGGGAAGCACTTTCCCACAAACTTCAATCGGAGAAGAATTATAAACTTTTGATGCGACTGTTGTGCCATTAGGTGTTGTCACAGTTAACTCAACATCTAATTGTTGAGGTAATACGGTGATACCCTTAGAAATTTTTTCAGAAATAAAAGAGTGGGTGGATCCAGAATCAAATAAAACATTTGCTACTTTAGAGTGGATGGTAAGTTTACCTTCAACCACATCGTTATCATACTCCACATCGCTGATAGAAATTGCATGTGACATTCCTTTGTCTTTAGCCTTATGATTTTGTTGACGTCGACCATCATCATCAACCCTTGGATTTGGGCATTGATTGGCATAATGCCCCATCTCCTTGCACTTGAAACATTGAAGTGTAGTAGGTTCATTCTGTGTATCCCTTCCGTTGTTTGCATAATTAGACATCTTCTTCCCATTATCGCGGCATTCAAATGCCCGATGACCTTCCTTTCCACATTTGAAACATTTACTTGTCCCTTTAAGACAACTCCCTCCATGTTTCTTTCCACACTTTGAGCATAAGGGAAAGCTCATCTTTTTTTCAGTGTGCTCTTTAGATTTTCCTTTGAATTCCATCTTCCTCTTCTTATCAAACCCATGTGACTGATGGGTTACTCCAATCTCCATCTCGAATTTGAGAGCACATTGAACTATTTCCTCGTAGCTATTGAAGTCCCTTATGGCTAACGCCCTTCGAAGACTTGGTTTTAAGCCACTAAAGAATCGATCGATCTTACTCTCAGGTTGGATAATAATACCAGAAGCGTACCTTGCAAGTCTTGTAAAATTTGCTTCATAGGTACCAACAGATTCATCATCCCTTTGCATCAGTTCAAGAAACTCTTTCTCCATATTTGTTCGGAGAATACGAGGGAAGTACTTATTGAAAAATAAGTTCTTGAACTCGTCCCATTCCATAGACTCAATTTCATCCCTTTGCCTTGTATTCTTAATAAGATTCCACCGTTGATCAGCATCTCCTTCTAAACGATACACTGCTAGGATGACTTTATCATGTTCAGAACATTGAAGAACTGAAAATATCTTTTTAGTAGTACTAATCCATTGTTCAGAAACTAATGGATCAGTAGGCCCGCTGAAAGAAGGTGGACGCTGCCTCATGAAGGATTCAACAGAATATTGCTCCTTCCTTTGCTCGTTTGGAAGTCCTGCATAATTCATAGCTTGAGAATGTTTTGTGAGCATGGCTACAAGATTTTTCATTCCAGCTCCCATATCATTTGGTTGCTCAGGGGGACAATCATTGCATTGCCCATCGCATTCCGCATTAACAGGGTTCCTTCGGGTTCCAGCCATTGACTAAAACCAAGAAGAATAGTGTGAGAAACACTAATTATAATAGGAAAAACACATAATCAAGGATAAAATTTCACACTTAAGGTCTTATCCTAGGGTATTCATGGCCATCTCTAAAACACTAAGATTGTGTTCTATGCTTAGACTTATCCTTAGGGTTCTTACTAAGACTTTCACATCCTAGTTTCCAAAGGTTGACTATACCTTTCCTCTGATACCAACTATAATGACCCATACTTTACATACATTGTTAATACTTCAAAATTTAAGCACACTTATTACAACATATGACAAAACCACAAAGGACCGTATAGGTATAGTGTCTTTAGAAACTGGGAAACATAAAAAACTGGTTCATAAATCTTCTACAATGTCTCCCATTTATTTCATCATATCTAGAGTCCATTTTAGCATATTCTACTTAATATCCATCTTCCTGACCTGGGGAAAAGAAAACATAAAAGGGTGAGGTCAAATGCTCAGAAAGGGCAAATAAAGGAAATAAAAATCATATCATATCTTTTTGAAAATAATAACCTGCAAAAGAGATCATAATATCTTAACATGGAATAAATCATAGAAGAGAAAATGGGATCCCCATAATCATAACATGAAACTTGAAACTTTGTGGCATGCACACATAATCATGGAAAATTATTTCTTGTTATTCATGACTCATTTCCAAGACTATCTTAGTGGACAAAGTCCCTTTCTGAACCGAGTTCACTCCTCGTTTCAGTCCTGTATCACTGAACCGAAATAACCTTCCGTTCCAGCCATGTCTATCTCATGAGATATAAATCTTTACCCAATGCATTGGAGGGAGATATAGGTCCCACCCATCTTATAATGAATCCTTTCTTATGTGTTCCACATAATCATAAACCATACATCATAGCGTAACCCATGTAATAAAAATGGGATTCTTAAACAACATGACATCATAAAAAAATCCATATAAGATAAAGGAATTCATAAAAATATTTCCATCACAACATAATCAAATCCATGTAATAATAGGGATAAAAACAGAACCCTTTTATTATCTTAGATGAAAAATAATTTTGATAAAATACTTGAACTCCATTCTTGAGGAAAATATCCTTTCTACTTCAAAAACATTTTTCCTTTCATAACATGTCATACAACTTTAAAATAAAAGAAGTTGATTAAAAATAAACTTGAAAACTTGTAAAGGAAGCATCTTGGAAATAATGTTTTAAAAATCCATTCTTTCCGTATAAGTTAAAAAAACATTCTTCGTACTTTTGTCCGAAAAGTCAAAAAGTACCTCATATGAAAAACGACAAAAGATTCCTTTCATACATATTACTAAAAACTCACCGAAGGGTAAAAATGGATTTAAACAATTGTAGGTGGATGGAAATAATATTACATATTGATGAAACATGGATGTGGACGATAAAATACACCCCAGTAAATACTTACGAAAAAAAAATCTTGGATAAAAATGAGATTGTGATATTTCCCTTACCTTAGGTCCGATTTGCTTTGTACGTGTCCGAAGATCCTCTTCTTTGGAACGCCTCTTTGAATCCTCCACTTAGGGAACTAAGATTGGTCTTTGAAGAAGACCAGGACCTCTAGGATTATTATAGGGAAGTGGAGAGGAGAAAATGGCAGGGGTTGGCCGAGCTTGAGTGCTCATATTGGTGTGAGGAGGAGGGGGAGGAGGTGCCCTTTTATAAGGGAGGAGAGGGGCACCTTAGGAATATCTCAAAATATTATTTTATATTAAAGTCAAAATCAGTTTATAATGGTTCCAAAGGGTCTTATTTCGAAGCTAAAGTGGGGATGGGTCGAAATCCTATCAACCAATAGGATTTAGACAAGTTTAGGGTATTATTTTAACCTTATCAATTAGATTTAACTCTAAGTTAAATAATTTAACTTTTACCATGTCTTTTTGTTTTCTTTCACTATATGGTTAATACACTTACTATAACATGCCAAACGAACCCCAAATTGTTTATTATTAATATATATATCCTTATCTAAGTCATTTGGCCGATCCTCAGATTTTTAGGAATAAGATAACAATTAATAATATAATATGTGATTTAAAAACTATTTTGTGTCAATTTTGACACTATTTGATATATGATTTTTGTGAAAGTCATAACAGAATTATATGTTCGAACCAAGTTGATTAAATCAACAAAAATATATCATAGTAACCTAGAAAATTTGTGTAATTCATAAAAAGTCTCAAATTACATTTATTTTGGTGTTTATAACATCAATTATGTCAATATTTCATAAATAAGATAATTACTGCATCATAATTGTGTCATAAATAAATTAAATTATTTAATGTCTAAAAATTATAAATAAAATACCATTATATAGGAAATCTTTTTAGATTTCTAATGAATATTTATAGTCTAATTTATCTTATGTATAACCCCGTATTAAAAATGATTTACTTATTAAACTTTGATTTTAATTATTTTAACCCTTCTTTAAATAAATTAATAATAAATGTCCTAATCTAATCCAAGTGGGCCTAAATGGTCATATTTTATTCCTAAGTTTGTTTTTGGTCGAATTACACTTATCCAATAGAATTAATACATGTGTTAGGGTAATAGTAATATCATATTTACCCTTAGTTACCCTATTTACTATTAACCGCGGTAAAAAAGGTAAAAAGTTACTATTCACCAAAAAATTATTTTTATCTCATTGAACCACATTTTACTTACTGATATCAACCGTGTCTGTCGGATTTTCGAAATTCCATTCACAGAAGCGGTAAAATTAAGTTTTATGCAAAATTCAGTTTTTAACCTACCACTTAGTGGTTTCACAATTCATCAAAAATTGAAAGTTTTCAGAAAAATAACAAAATTTCACCCTAGGCTAATTTCGGTATTCCGAATCCAAAAATGAAGTCCATTTTGAAAGATAAAATTTATAAAATTTCAAAAAGTGATTATTACTATTCATAACGGCTAGTTTTAATAATATTTTAATATCATATCGTTGTTTAGTGAAACTCGGTATTGCGTACGACGCAAGCTATCAAGGAAGGTCACGATTGTGTGTAAAGTAAGCCAAGCAAGTGTGTAGTGAAAGATTTCTTTGAACAAAATATTACTCATAAAAATCTTGGGTGTTACATTAAATCAGTAAAACTAAATCTAATTTAACATTATTAATATTAATATATATATATATATATATATATTATTAATCAGAGGAATATGGTATCTGTGTTTCAAAATAATTTGAGGTCATTATAAAATTATTAAAAATTATAAAAAATTTAATATCATGAAAATAATTTCACAAATATAAAAATATATACATGTAGTTATTAATAAATTAATTTTATTTCCTTATATAGACACATAAGAGACATTTAAAAACAAGAGACTTTCATTTTTTAACTTTCTTTGCTTTAAATTTTTTAAAAGTAATTTTCATGAAAATATAACTTTAAAACAGCTCAATTTTGAGAATAAGAAGGTAAGGGATGAATTAAATTCATCTATAAAGAATTTTTATGAAACATTATGTTATAATCAGGTAGTTTAGAGAAAAATTAATTAGATTTATCCTTTACCATGGTGATACATTTTACAACGGTTACTATTCACATCGATAAAAAATATAAGGTTACTTTTTATCAAATTTGAACTTTTGGATTCCCAATATGGAATCAATTTTATCTACCTAAATTTCAACCTTTATTTGAAATTAATTAAAAAATTATTGTGCATCACATGATGAAAACTTCTTTTTAGAAAAATACTTTTTTATGATAAAAAATCATTTACTCATATCCCATAATTAGAAAATCGTTGAATAAATTTGAAAAATATTATATAACATATTAATATCATTATAATCGTTTAAAATATATTTATTAATTTAATTTCTTATTATAAAAACACATTGTGCTCGTAAAAATAATTTTTTTCAAAAATGTATTTTCTAATATAAAAAATGATTTTATACTAAATTAAAATGTTAAATTGATTCAAATTAATTATTTAGTATTTTTTAAAATAGAAGATATATATATAAAAATTATACCATTTTAAAATAAAATATATATTTTTACTATCATTAAATAAAATTAATGGGTAAACAAACACTTTTTTCTTTATTTATTAGAAAATAAGTCATTTAAAAAGGATACCAAAAATTTACCCAAATATATGATTTATATGGTTATTTCAAAAATATAGTTTGTTTTATTGAAATCCATTCTTAAATTTGTGAAAGACTAAATATAATATTTTTTTTATAAAAATAAATAAAAATCATTTGGAAAGAAATATAATTATTAAGGATAATATAAATTTACTAAAAATTGAATTCCTATTTCCTAAGAATTAATAAACATATTTATATAGTGTCTGGTCTTTTTTTATATAACTCATAAAGTAATTAATCTAATTTATATCTTCCAATTTAAAAGCTAGGAAATAATGGTAACATAATAATATTTTAATGATATATTACAGTTTGTTTAATCTCTATGTTTCATGTAATGAAAGATATCATAGAAATTAATCCTATTCTAGAAAAATCCTAAAATCTAATGGTGTTACAATATGAATTTTAGCATATGTATTTTCATCTTAAATTACCGAAAAAGATCATATTCCCACAATGTAATCCTTCATGAATTAGTTGAGTTTGATATGTCTGTAGATATCTAAAAAATAATTAGATGAGATCCATACTACAACAAAGTGGTCAACACAATTGAGATTTATGATTTTGTGCACATGAAAAATATTAATGATTTTAAAGAGATGTTTTTTATCAATAATTAAAATAAGGAAACTATATGATCCATCTAGAGATCTAAAATATGATTTTAATGGGAATTCAAAAACATTAAATTAGGAAATAAATCATAAATAACTTTGACTGATTTAAATGATGATATATAACCTACATCGAAAGATCATGTTTTTCCCATATTTTTAATATTCAGGAAAATAATCAAACTATTTAATTTTGAAAATATATTTATATAGTTGGGAAGAATAATGAGGAAAAATCTATGAATTACTCTTCGGGACATTAGAACATTAAGAGGCTGGTAATTTTTTTATTAAGGGTATGGAAGGTGTCAAAGATGGTATCAAATGAAGAAGATAGTGTTCTACCATCCACCAGAGTATTCTTAAAGGTAGAGGAAGATCCAAATCAATCAATATAAAGAGTATTTCACATGACTAGATGCACTATAGAAGTCCTTAAGGGAGTTCACATGCATATGTGTGGATTCATTGGCCCATGGAGTAGAACGAATATCTATTTTTGTAGTAAATATTAATAGTTTGAGGGTATTTATTTTAAATAACTTTTTATTATAGAGTTTTTGTGTCTTATAATAGAATCTAGAATCTATGGAGATGTACCGTGCAGGGCCCAGATACCCTAAACATTCCCTAAGCTAAGTTGGCCACATGGACTCACGTGCATCTCCCTTAAATCCAGAGGCTGATAGATAGTAGTGAAGGACTATAGTGCATCTGTAGGGAGACTATTCCCTCATTAAAAGAGTATAACATACTGGATTACAATAATAATAATTAGTGGAAGCTAAAAATCAATCAGATAATAGACAATATAAAACATAGGTATGATTAAAAACACCATAAGTAATCTCATATAAATATGATGATGATACATGTCATGTCTCGATAAAATAACAAAAATAGGTATACATGTAACTAGTACAATACATTGAAAAAATTATAAAAGGGAAAAATAACTTATCTAGAATCATAAGCCTGAGTGCAGTCATTTGATCCCCTACTCCGAAGAAGAAATCAAGAACTGGTAGTAGTGTGTTTTCCCTTTTCCATACCTATAATCATATAATCTGTTCATGTACCCATCAAGTGCCCAAACAGGGTGTGAGATACAATCCCTATAGCAAACCAACCAAGGAATAACTTCATCTAGAAAATTAATATATAACAAAAAATATTGTGAATGAAATTTTAGAATACATAAGGAAGTACTAAAAGTACATAACCCATAAAGGTCTTAGTTCCAATGGACACCCATCCTCTGCTACCTTCAACGACCTCTGCCAATAATTCTCCAAATAAATATGTAGTACTATGTATATTTATAATTAAATTCAATAAATCATTCAATGTCATTCAATAAATAATTCTCAAGACCTGAAACGTATCCCGACATCCCTCAAATAAATTTGTGATCAAAAGATGCCCAAACTAGGAATACATTAGGTATAAGTCTCTGACCAAATCCAAGGGTGTTCATTGTCTTGGAAAACATATCATATAAATCCTTTCATTCACTATTCATGTATGTACTTATGACCATCCATGGAATTCCTAATGTGGAATCAAGGTGCTGCTCCTAGTGTATCATGAACGAACAGCCTATAATCTCATCCTAGAAACTCCTCATTGGAATCCTGGTACCGCTCTAGGTGTGGTATAACATCTATTCTCACTATGTTCATCGTTTTTGGTCTTCTAAGGGATCACAAGTTTTACCGAAGGTGTATATGAGGTAATTCCGCTTCGGTTCATCCTTTTAAATCTATACAGTGGCTATGTATCACTTGGGTGTATAATAGTTAACCCCCATGTGCCCAACCATCGAAGTCCAAGTGTCACTCAAGCATAAGAAAGGTAGAATCCAAATGAGTCTTTCCATCACATTCGTATAAGAAACCATGTGTCACCCAAGGTATATAACAACATACATTCAATCAATATCATTTAACTATATCCAGGTCTAGACCAAGAATGACTCATTTCAATATCACCCTAAAAGGGGTTTCAAGGCACGACATATGTATATAAAGATTGACCTATTATTTATCACACATGGGTATTTCATTTAAATGGTAAATTCATTATTAATCAAGAAATTACATGGTAAGACTCTAGGGACATGTATTCCATTCCTTTTTCAGTAATAAATAAAAATTCAATTCAATTTAAAATACATTTCAGTTTAAATTAAAAATTAATATTAAAATCACCTTGTAGAGGAAAACGAAACACCTAAAAGGTATACAAGAATCAAAATCTATCCTTGGTGGTCGATTTAATTATAAAACACACTTCATGGGTGGTTCTAATTCTTAGTCAAAAACCTAAAATCTTTTATCAATGGTCTCATTAGTTACATATGTCACAACTATTTAATTTATTCAAGGATTAGATTTTCTTTCAAGGGTGTCACTATGATAATTGGTTTCATGGAATAATGAAAAACACACAAACACATATATTCGATTTAATATTAAGAAAAAATCATGATACCAACTATCATAAGCCCATAGTAGATTGGTTATCCCATATCATCTTTGGATTCAACTAATATCAGGAGAGAATCGAAGAATGAACAAAATTCCTGGAAAAAAAGGAAACTAGATTTCACATAAATACCACAGTAGACTCTAAGAAGAATGAATAGTAGTAAAAAAATAAATTAATATCTTACTAATATGGATCCAATGAGAAGAAAGTTCTTAATTCTAAGATCAGACAGAGATTCATTAGAGAATCCTAAATAGGACGGAATGAGAAGATCTCAACATAAAGGTTCCTCTAATGGAGTAGAATAGTAACAATTATGTTTTAAATAAGAATTAATTATGGTAATGTTTGTACATTCAGAAACATTATTGGGTTGCATGGTCTGGCCACACGGTATGATAAAACATGTGCCCACCATGCACCCATTGCTGCAGAAAAGTGTCAATTTGAATAGTTTTCTTGAATGATTATACTTCGTCAAAAATTATGTCTCAACCCATGATAAAAAACAAATGACAATTCTATATTGTTGGATGCCTCAAATCGTATAGTTTTTCTAACTATGCAGCATGTAATACTCTATTTTCCACTATTGTAGGGTTGTGAGTAACCATTTGGCCAACCCCATACGGTTTCAACAAACCATGTACTAGGATTATTTTACACCAATGTTGGGTTTTGAGTTCTGAACCAGCCCTAGAATCCCCCATTACCACCATAAACTCAATTGGAATTAACATAAGGTTGTTATTATACTTTTATATAGTGAATTTATGGGATGTAAAAGATTTCATACACTAAGAAAGTACATATTTCATACAAATTTATCCCTTAAATAAATTTATCCTCAAATTTCCCTTCCAATGGAAGTGAGGCATAATATCTAAACATCTTATGCCGTTGTACTCATACATCGGTCTCTTACTCCAATTTCTCATCTTGTACATGGTCGTTCTTCCATAGAACTCATAAAAGAGGAAGTGATCATCCTTAGAGAACCTCAGTGCTATGATCCAAAATATGAATCTAATGCCCCTCAATGGACACATTTACATTTATCTCATCCTCCTAAGGCTGAAAATCATGATACATGTCTAAATGATATCAATTTAGTTGAGATACATGGAAGATTCCATGTGTATCCTGTTACCTATGAGGTAACTAAAACTGATATACTATCTTATTGAAACTATCAAGAATCTAAAACTTCCCAACATATGATGGGGAAAGCATAATCTATCTCTGGATCCTCTTATTTCCTAGCCTCACTGAGACGAATAAAAATAACAAATCCCTGTCCTCAAACAATAGAGGTTTATATGCATCCATTGGTGTAAGATTTATTTTAAGACTGCACAATAAACAACAAAATTTGTATCAACTTCACATTCCCTATGGTCTTCTGAACATGACGAGGTCCAAGAATAGTTTGCTTTCCTTACTCAAAACTACATTGGGTTGATCAGAATGAACTACCATGAAAAACCTCTTGAGGCACTATCTGTATTATATCCTGAAATCTATTGTTTTAGGTGAATTAAACAAGGGGGGTCTGTCTCCTTCAGGAGCCATAATAAGAAAGGATCATTACATGAAAAATTTCTTCAAAAACCTATTTTGTATTCATTAACTAACCATCATCCAGAGGGTGGAACATGTTTACCTAATTCCCAATGTAGTTCATTCTATAACCATGATGTCAACTAGGTGTACCTATCTAAAATAGTAGTAGGGTTTACCATGGGATTTTGTACAATCTCACAAATTCAAAACCTCCCAAGTTCAGCAACTGAAAAATTCTCCTTTATAGGTAGGAACTGAGTGAATTTTTTGGGCATGTCGACCAAACCCATACAGAATCATTGCCTTATAGTGACTTCGGTATCCCAATTCAAAAATCCATAAAAACATCATTCCATTTCCACTTTGAATTAATAATTTTCTATGAAGGGTTTTCCTATCACTAGTGTTCCTCTTTCACTTAATAACATGTAGAAAATCTCAGGATAAAACTATCCATACCTCTTTTCATACCCAAGCACCAGTATTGGAGATGTAAATCCTAATACAACTTGGTAATTCCAGGATTCACTACCCAGTAAGAATCATGACGGTCTCACATCATATTCTCACACATATCTTCTAAAGCCCATATTCAACCATCAATAAAAATAACTTCATCCATTCCAACTGTCCAAATAGGAGGAAGTTCATCCCCTTCCACAATATCTTATAGGACAAGGCCATAAAAATACAAAGATTGACTCATGCTAAAATATCTAAAATTATAGAGGTCACTAATGAGGATTATAGAGAGTTCTACCCATGAATATCCCACACTTCCAGGTTCATATTAGAGAAAAAATCCATGATCTTCCACATTCTATTATCTTATATAATTTTATGCAACTATGTCTCCTGCTCAGTGCATTTACCTCTTTATTTAATTTAACAAGCATGTAGGCAATCTCAATGTTGAAATACTATGAGTATTCAACCCACCATTGTTGTCTCAAATTCTGATCAAACTTTTTAAATATGTACATGAGACTTTATTAATCTCTGAACACCATAAAATACTATCCATGTATGTAATGTGTGAAATAGTGAAAAACATGAAAAAGTATTTCTATCTTTATATCTTGTGTTAGGTAATTCCACTCATGTGGACTTAACTATTAAGACCCATACACTATGAATCTACACCCCTTCATAAGAACATCTCCTAGATAGATACATGATGCATCATTGTAAACAATGTATATCCTTCCTATATCTAGAAAAATTAGTATTGGAGAAGAAGTAAATCTCTATTTCCACTTTGAAAAGGTTGAATCACATGTTTCTCATAACATATACTTTCTACTCTACCCATTCAATCCCATGAGTGGAAATACTATGAATAAATATTACTTTATGAAATTCCTTTAATATTTAACCATCCCAATCAAACTATATTATATGAAGAAGTTCATGGGATGATCCTAAGAAAACTACATCTCTCAACATATCTAGTTCAACTGATACTATTTTCTCTTTGAATATGTTACCCAGTAAGTGAGTCTTATCTATCTATTTGTGAAAATTTTGAGCTTTGCATACAACTGATGCCCCCTCAATTTATCCAATATGATCCCAAGATGTATGTAATGGTTGTGTCGATGGTGTGAATACACCAAGATATCATCCAAGAGTACCACGATAAAAGAATCTAGATAAGGATGGAAAACTCAGTTCACCCATTCCATATTGACATCCGGCACATTCATGAGACCAAACAACATTACTAAATACTCATAGATACCATAACTACTATGAAATTTTGTGTGAGGTATTCATGATATTATAACATAAATATGATAGTAACATGATCTCAAGTCAATTTTGATCAATATTTGAGCTCCTTGGTGCTAATAAAAACGAACATCTCTTTGCGGTGGTGGATACCAGGTTTTCAATGTCAGATGGTAAAATTTTTGTTAATATATGCATAATATAATGGTGCCATCCACCTTATTCAAAAAAGGACAAGAAAACCCCATAGAGAAATATTATGTTGGATAAAATCAATATCCTTTAAATCCTATAGCTTCTTAATTGAGCTATTACATCTCAATAGTAGGTATCTTGTAAGGAGGGATGCATACCACTATAGCTACCAGCACTATGGTGATAGAGAAATAAACCTCTCTCGCTAGAGACAATCCTAAAATTTCATCTAGGAAAGCTTCCATGAAACGATCACCACTGGAAGAAACCTTTCCTAATGTATTCTCTGATAATCCAGATATAAACTCCCACTCAGGGTTATTATCTTTCCAAACCAACAATACTCAGGTCCAACATAGCATTCATGGATGCCCCATTCAACCTTGTGAATAAACTCTACACCCTATTTTGATTTGAATGTCACTCAAAGATGACAATAATCATCAAAAAAATGAAAGGTAACCAACTATTCCATTCCATAGAAGATGTTAAAACCTATTATCATGAGGAAAAAATGTACTATATGATGTGACACCCGCCAATCTCAATGGGGAACTCCCTACACTGATGTACATCTTCCTTTCAGATCCAAAATGGAGTATCAAGATTCATTAATCCATCTAAAAAATGAATTTCGAGACCATGTCACTCCACAACAAGAAGAGATATAAATTTATGAGAAGCTCTTATATCAAAATGATATGATGGTAATATTGAGGATACTAGAATAGTACCTCTCATAGTAGAAGGTTCCTAATTAAACTCCTAATGTTTTGTTTTCACTAATTATATATGGCTTGATTTGTATCTCTATGATATAGTATGGATACCCTAGGAATATTCTCTCTATGTTCACTGCATGTCTAGGGTCATACTATAATGGCTACAACCACCACAAAGGCCTGATTAGCCAACTGTACTCCAGCTCCAAACCTGACGAGAAGCTACTGGTCACTCTCCTATAAATGGAGTTAGTGTAGACCCTCTCCTATTGTATTTTGGAGGGAAATTTCTGAAAATTGTGGTAGATGATGCATATTACCATAGGATTGATACTCGGCTGGGTATCTCTGACACCGAGGTCTCATATGTGTTGATTTACCTCACTAATTTTACATCACCTAGATATGTGGGTGTGTGTTCTAGCTACTAATGTAACCATATGTGATTTCCAAATGAAAAATATTACTACTATTTTATGCAGTACCAGATCTAGAAGTCGAATATCCTTTGATAGCACCCCCAACATCTCCCATGTTACACTCTATGATAATGGAATGATTCATGATTTTAGAAATGGTAATAATCCTATAGAATTTCACCTATGATTGGATATAATAACTAATTCAATCCTCAAAACCCATGGATTTATATAAATCATCACCCATCAGAATAGGTGGGAAAAATGAAGATCTAAAAAATAGGCAAAATAATCAATAATTGGAAATGCACCCCACTCAAGTGCATGGAATCTCGATTTTTATCATCCCTTTGCATCTCGAGATAGAAGTATTCATAGAACCCTATATAAAAATTCTTCTAATTTATCTCTTGATGATGATCCTTATGAGCAATGACATCCCACCATCTCTTGGAGGATTTATGTTAGATATACATAGCGATATTTACCATCCTTTAGTGGGACATCACATGATGATCAAAGAAAGATATAATAACCTCTTGCAATGCTTTCATACCTATGGTCTTCTATCCCTTGAAAAAGTTGGTGGACGCTACTGGTAGAACTTTAGAGTCAACTATTCTATAATTTTGGCATGTCACGGTGCTCTCGGAATGGTCTGTTTAAATCACATTATTCCTTCTCAAAACTATTCACCAGAACCTAGTGTCTTGTAAAACTACAGGTTCCTCAAATAGCACTATTAGAGGATCTACTGGTATCCCATGGCCCACCACCTCTGGAGTGTAGTTATTGCTAGCTTCATGCTGTATGACTAGAGGTCAACATGTGGGCATGTCCTTGTAATTCCAAACAAAATCATTAAAAAATAACATTAACAAATTTCATAGCACCAAGCGTAGATACTGAAATAGGATATGTTAAATCCATATTATATAAGAAACAAACCCCTTCTCCTTCTCCTTATATTTATTCTGGGAGATGTATAGGTCACATATAAAATCAAGATATATTAATTGCATCCCAATAATAAGGTTGGGTCTATGTTAAGTTTTCTTCTATGAAAAATTCCAGTTTTCACATTATTCTTCTTTATTTCCCATTTCATTTTTATTATTCCTTTCCATCATATCAAAATTAATTGTAAATAGTTCAATGAGATTATTCAACAAATTTTTACCCATAAGGGCCCATACACCCCTTCAACAAGAATATAGAATCCACCTAATTCACACCATAACAAATTATAGTCCATGAAACTCATGGTCCATGACTTAACATGCCACAATTAGAAGCATAAGGTGTTTGGTTTCACCTAATTAGGAAAACATTGCTTAGGTTACAACATGTACTCAAAGTACCAATCATTTACTCTCAATTATCTGGAAAAAATATGTATCACACATCAGGTATATCAACCATGTAAGGTATTTTAATTCTAACAGGTGCCTAACATGATGCGTGAGATAGCATATATCTATCTCTACAGTTTTAACACAATTGATCCCATAATCAAATCCATGATGACATAAAAATTCATCAGCTTCACCTAATGGAGGAATCAAATCTACTATAATATCAAAAATAAAAAAAACTTCAATTATAATTGAGTAAAATTGGATTTTTCTGGTTTGTGGGGTAACTATGTCCAGGAACAACTCATTACCAAATTCTAATATCTTCCTACCACTATTTTTTTTATCTAAATAGTAAATCAAACCTTATGGGACAAATACCCTCTGATACGCCTTTGTATGATTTTGGACCTGAATGACATTGAAGGTGCCCCAAGCCCAGTTGGCCACATGGACTCAAGCGTATCTCCCAAAAGTCCATCAGTTTCTGACTAGCAACAAGGGCCTAGGGTGTTCCCATGGAAGGATTATGATCTCATTACTAGAGTATAATATAATGGAATACATTTATAGATAAGTAGAAAAATCTATAAATCAATCATATAATATACAATATCTAATACAAATATGATAAACAACACCAAAATTTATATCATGTACATTTGATGATGATACATGTCATGTATCTATAAAACATCCAAAAAGGTATACCTAAAACAAGTAAAATACATGGAACAAAAGTTAAAAAGGACAAAAACAATCCAACGAACATTACGTGCCTCATATCGGTCATGTGCTCTACTACTAATATGTAGAAATCAATAACCTATAGCATGTAATTTTTCTTTTCCCATTACTATAATAATATAATCTATTCAAGTACACATCGACATCCAAATCATGGTGTAAGATAGAACCACAGTAGGAAACTACCCAAGGTCTAGTATCATTCAGTCCATGAATATAAAACAATAATACTATGAAGGGAATAATAGGTTAGGGCCGAAGCCTCTTTTTTATTAATAAAGCAAAGAAAAGACTTCTTTAAACTTGGTAGAGGGAGACCCATTAAATTGCCTAAAGGCCCCGTGGGATTTTTAGCCCATTACATAGCCCATAGGCCCATATTTTTGGCCCAATTCCCATTATATGAATAGTAACCCGACTACCATAGTACCCGCACAGTACCGCGGCTGCTACAGTGCCCTACCGCCGCTACAGTACCCACCGATCAACAGTGCCCCCGCTGCTACAGTACTGCTACAGTACCTGCGCCCAATGGGTTTTGTACCACCATTTTTCATGTAGTATAATGGGGTGCTTACCACTAATCCAAACACCAACTACACTATGAAGGGAATAATATAATATGTAAGGAAGTACTGAATGTAAATACCCTGTGAAGGTCAGAGTTCCCATGGAAACCCATCCTCCGCTACCTTTTTCGACCACATCCATTATGTATCTAAATAAACAGTTATCCCTATGCTTATTTATAATAAAAATTATTAAATAACTTGATCTCATATAATAAATAATCCTCTAGACATGGAATGTAGGACAACATAATCTATATATATTTGTGATTAGAAGACTCCTAAACTGGCCATCAAAAGGTATAATCCACTAACTCAATCCAAGAATATGTGTTGGCTTTAAAAAAGCATCATATAAATAATTTTATTCATTATTCAATTAAATACCAGACCTTATCCTTAACATTCCTATTTTATAATCTAGGTATCGCTCCAAGGGTATCCCAAACCAACACCTTATAAGCCAGTTCTAGGAACTCCTCATTGAAATCTAGGCATCACTCTAGGTGTGGCTGTAACACCTTAAGATTGTATGAGATAGATTCTTTTTAATTTCTATGATGTCATGTTTTTTATGGTACCCCAAGATTAGATTTCACTATACGTAAGAATGTAATATCTTGTAGAATATGCAACAATCTTATTGGCTTGTGTTACACACAATTTCATGTTTGTTTGATAAAATTCATTTCAGGAAACAATGATTATATATTTTTTGCATTGTATAAAATACATATTTTGGGATTATGATATATGAAACACCAAAGAAAGCTTTCACAAAACTTAACACTGACATGGATAACATTACATGCAAGTGCGGCCTACCATGATAGCTTGTGTTGTACACAATACCGAGTTTAACTAACAAACAATATATTTTGAAAATATTATATAAACTGGCTGTAATGAATAGTTTTAACCAAATTTTTTAATTTATATAATATTAAAATTCATCATTTTTATTTTGTATGACATGGTACGAGAAAAAATTCAAATGTTTTGAAAAAAAGAATAATTTTTTAATAACAATGCAGGTTTTCCACCTTTTGATGGAACACCAATTTTAAATCTAGTTTTCAACACTTTTATACATTATAATTTACAAAATAAATGTATTATTTTCAATTAAGAAATAAAAATATAACTTGCTTGAAATTTTTGTATTTTTCTGATGAAATTCATACTACAATGAAGAGTAAAAAATACTATATTTTAAATCATAAATGACTTTTGGTCTAATTTATTTATATAGTTAGAATATATTTTTAATTTGTTTTGATGTATAATTGGATTATTATTTATATTATTTAGTCAATTTTTTTTCATTGGATGTAATTTCACATTTAAATTAGACATAAATAAATGACAATCTTTTGATAAGTTTTTACTTCTTAAAAATATGTTTTTGGTTTGGAAAATGGGAATTAATTATAAATTGATTTATAATTATTTTTTTGTTTGAATTATGAAAAATTAATTCCATATTTGGAATAGGTGGATCCAAATTATGTTCATATGTTATTTTTATTTTTGAATATTATGAATAGTAATCATGGTAATTTTTATTTTCCACTATTAATGGTAAATCGAGTAAATTTGGTTAACTAACAATATAATAAAGATAATGAAATTACCCTAAAACTTGAAAAATCTATTTGGATGAATTAAAGTTGACCAATATCACCTATGATTCAGATTTTAATTTTTTAATGGACTTTGTTCTATTAAAGTGATTCAATTATAATTAAAACAAAAGAAGGCAACAATATGTCACTCTCATATATTTTATCAGTATAAAAATTTTAATATAATGACAAACATGATAAAACATAGAATATAAATATTCTATAGAAAAACAATTAAATTATCTACATCATTTGAATTTATTAATAATTTTTAGATATTTAATAATTACCATTAATGATGAAACAATAGTGATGTAGAAATTATTTTATTGATAGAAATATAAAATAAATGCATTCAAAAATAATAAAATAAATATCATATGAACTAATTAATGTGATACCCAAATTTTCTAGGAGACTATGAAATTTTATCAATGTATTAAATATTTTTTTTTAATTTATGTTATGTTAGGATTTTATTTATAGTTATATAAATGCATAATGCCAAAATTGAGAGTATTGATATTTTATAAAAATAACATATTATTAAATTATTTTAAAATCGGAAAAAATATTTAAAAATAAAAAAGTGAACATTATATTGTCTAAAATGTAATACCTTATCCAATTATGTAAAATATTCAATAAATAAGTAGATATTTCTAACTAATTAATATTTAAAATATTATTACCAAAAATTAAATTAAATAGATTAAATAAGGATAAATCAAAATGATAAGGTTTATAATAATATCTAAAAATTAATAATTTTTTTTGACATGGGTTCTGATCAGTACTCATATTATATTAGAAATAAATGTGTTTTGGACCATTATAAATCTAAAATCAATTTATAATAACTTAATATGTCAAGTCATTCCAAATGTGTGCCTCCTCCCTCTTATAAAAGGCCACAAACTCTAATCACTTAATCACACAATTCAAGACCTTTTTATCTCCAAAAATCTAAAAACATAATCTACAAACATACCTAACTTCCTATTAGAGGCCACACTTTGGGCAGAAAAACATTATAGAGAGACATTTTGTGTAAATCAAAAAGAGATACTTGAAAATGAGGAAATTGTTTTATCACCTTTTTCAAAATTATTTTATTATTTTACTTCCACTTCTCATGTTGTTCTCATAATAAATTAATAAATCCAGTATCTTCTACATGATGATATGTTATTATAATTATTTTACAACCTTATAACTCTTTTTATTCATCTTATGAATAACAATATCATCATGCATGGGTACGTACGAGTTACCGTCTCTACGCCATGGTCTAATTTATTATTCATCAATACATAATTTGGATGTGTATAATGATGAGTATAATTTATTTAAATAATTAATATAACATGATAATTGTTATTTATAATTAATATACCATCTAATTCTATACCATTTAATCATTAAGTGAATGATATCATCGCTCGTGCGTACATGTGGCATGATGTCTCCACAACAAGATGAGATTCATTCTCCACGTTAACCATTAAAGAATGATTATAAAGTTTATATAATAAATAAGTATGAAATATAAAACATAATAATACTACTGGATTTATGTATATGTATATATTTCGAATACTTACTTTAATTCAATTCAATATGGAAGCAGAAACAACAGTCATGCGTACGTACGACCTACTATCTCCAGGAATGGTGTATTCCATTTCATTTATATATCTATTATATATATTTATATACTGAATATTTATGATATATAACTCATTTTTTACATTCTATATGTATTTAAATCATGATATATATAATAAGATCAAGAATAAAAAGTCAAACACATATGATAAATAAAATTATTATTACCCAAAACATTTCCTTAACATGGAATTGAGAAATAAATGGGTAATATAAAGTAATAAGTGAATCATATATGATATCATAAATAATATTAATGAACTATTAAAAATTTATAATATGTTTAAACCCACTATACAATATTTTTAGACACATATGAATGAAATCAAACCTAAGGTAAGGGATAACGTTGCAAATATCATTTTTATTTGTGATTTTTTATTCCTAAGTATTTATTGGGATATTTTTATCATCTACATCCATGTTTACTAAATATTTATTTCCAAATATTATTTATATCCTTATATAGTTTTTTATCTTAAATTTTACCCATTTGGGAATTTTTACTAAATGGTATGAATGGAATCTTTTGTCATTTTCAGTACGAGGCACTTATTTAATTTTCCTCCCAAAGTACTTAAAGAATGTTTTTCTAACTTGTACATCATGACCAAATAATTAGACATTCATAAAAACTTATTTACATTATTATTCCCCTAAAATATTAAAAATTTATTGTCATATAAAATGATTTCTTTTATATTCTTACTACATTTTATGGAAGGAAAACATTTTTGAAATAGAAGACATATTTTCCCCTAGAATTTATTTGAAGTCTTATCTAAAAATTATTTTCCATATAAGATTAAATTCATTATATAGGGTTATTAATATTTTTACTATGATTTTATATTGTTTATTATGGAATTTTATTTAATAAATATATTTATTTTATAAGAATTATTGTATAATGATGTTTATGAAACCCATTATTTCATGGGTTATGCTATACTGAATGTTTTTGTGATTTTGTGGGATGCATAATAATGGTTTAAGTATTATATGGGTGGGACTGATATCTCCCTCCAATACACTAATTAAATTTTTTTATCTCATTATATAGACATGAAAGGAACAAAAAGTAAATATTGGTCAGTAATACAGGATAGGAATGACAAGAAAACCCGGTTCAGTAATGAAATTTCTCTATTGTGATGGTCTTCAAAGTAATGCCTTGGATACTATGGAAATCATTTTATATACTTATTTTTTCCACTATTATATGTTTTATTCCAATACTATTTTGTGATGGTTAATGTTCTTTAATGAACTATGCCTTATGTACCACCATGATTTATCTCATCACCACGATTTTGATACTTAAACTTTATGTTCATGTTATTACATTATTATATTTATGATTGGTTATATGTTCTCAGTGTTTACCCTTAAATGCGAATGGAGATCACCCTTTTTTATGTTTTATTTTACCCAGGATATAAATAATGATTTTAGGTAGAAAAACTAAATGGGATGATCATTAGGAGATATGTTTAATATCTTTCACCATGTTAGAAGATTATTTTCGTTGTTTCTAAAGACAGTAAAATTATATGGTCTTTGGGTGTAAATTTGGGAAATGTAAAATGTAGTATGAAAAATAAATTTAATGTCTATTTATGTCAATATTTGGTCATTTCAGTTGGTTTTAGAGTGAATGATTCATTAGCCTTTGGAAACTAGGATGTGAAAACTTTATTGAGATCCCTAGAGATATTTCTTAGGCATGTCTAGGGATGTCCCTAAGGGTAAGTATAACTATAGTTTAAAGTCTTAGTATTATGGTAATGATAAATAATAACCTAGTATTATGCATAATTTAATAGATACTGGAAGTAAAACCCCTAGATTATGTTGTTTCTCTATTTGACTTTTTCCTCTCACACTATTCTTTTTGGGTTTTAGACATTGGATAGAAACCAAAGGAACCGTGTTAATGATCAATGAACTGGTGAAATAATAATTATCTTCTTGAACAACAAAATTTTATTGTATATGGAATGGAAAATATTATTTACATACTTACAAAAGCTATGAATCATTTTGGACATTCCAATGAGCATAGAAGGGAATAACATTTTATTGAGTCCATTATGAGGCAACATAAACCTTATTCTCATGGGTCTTATGATCCACTTGTTGCTGAATAAGGGATATGTACCATTGTGAAGATATTTTCCCTGATTCACTATTTAGAATGAAAAAGTCATTTTGGTTATTTATCATTTAGAAGGTGAAGCAGACTAGTGGTAGACTCTAATCATGAATACCAGGCAACAAGATAAAATTGAATCCATGGAATGGGATGAGATCAAGAAATTATTTTTAAATTATTACACCCCTTATATCCTTCAAAAAAATACAGAAAAGGAGTTCTAGGATCTAAATCATAAGGATAGTGAATCTTTTGGTAGATATGAGGAAAATTTTACAAGAATTGCAATGCATGATTTTGGTATTGTAATCCTACGCGAAAATAAAATTGATCAATTATTCAGTGTCTTAAAACCAATTCTTAAATGGGAATTAACTATAAGATACTATTTTAGATATGAAGAGATGTGTGTAATTCTATCATTTTAGAAATGGATGTTGCTGTTACATATAAAACTCTAGGTTTTGACACGAAATGAAAGATGGAGATTTAGGGAAAATCTCAAAACAATGGTGAAAATAAGATGAATGTTTCATTATGATAAAAGTTTGGAATGAATCATGGTGGAAATTGACATAAAGGTACTATAAAAATATGTGACATGTTGAAAAGAAGGTTTTAAAGTAGCTGAGTGACGATGTAATGGGAAATTTTTCTCTAAAGGTGTGAATAGAGAAAAAACTACAGAAAATGACCCACCCACACTTCAATGCTATATAAGTGAAATAAAATGAGTCATTATTCTAAACAAATCCCAAATAAAAGGGTTAATGATGATGATCAATTCAGCAACCTATTAAGGCCAAAGACAATGGAAAATCACATGTGATCACTATTGGTGAAGTTGAGTATGAAAATGAAGTGGTGGAATAATTAAGTGTTTATGTAATGGGATTCCAAAATTGTGTTGTCGAATCTATTATATAGTATTATAAAATATTTGAATATTTATGTATTAATCATTGTGGGTTTCCATAAGTATATGCTATCAATAACCAAAAAAAGTGATTGAAAATATTTTTAGGAAGCTCATGATATGCCTATAATGTAGGGATAAAGAGATATTGAGATGTTTGATAGTATTAATGAGCTCATGACTGGTATTAGGACAAAGTGATAGCATGGTTTGAGTATATAGTTTTTTTATATTTGGTGTGTGGATAGAGTTAATTTTGAAAGAGTGAATGTTTTCACTAAGGTTCTATGGTAATTCATGTTATTACCATGTTTCATGAGAATACATGAATAAGGTATTCACATGTTTGGAATATGATAAACAAAAACAAACCTATAGGATATGGGAGATAAATGCTATAGCGATTTAGTTCACCTCTTTCTATAGTTTTATATTTTTAGTTTTTGGAATGATTGTAATGTTATCCATTTATGGATAGTATAAGTTATATTCCAGTTGAAGTTTGTTAGATTAATGTATTATCTCACTATAGGTGGACTTATTCAAATTTGACTATCTTTGACAAGCTTTTCTTAAGACAAAATGAACACCCTATCATTTTATTTCATCATCTAGAAACATTTAAAGAATGGAAAATTTAACATCATTTATTTAAATTAGTGATGATGTGGAAATTGATTATGGAATGACAAACGATGAGATTGTACTAAAAACAAGTGAGTGTTTCAACTCATGTTCTTAAACATTAAAGAAAGTACCTTGAAAGAATGAAATGTTATTTTAGTACGTTATTATTCAATAAATCAGATGGTCCCTTAAATCATCACAAATTTACAGCTTTCTGTATGTTAACATCCTCCAAAACTTATTCTTTATCACTATCCATCTGAACATGATGGTTAGATTATTATTCCAAATCCATGATTTCACTTCCAACCTATGTTATCCTATGTGGAAACCCAGTGATAAGTTACTTTGTGTAACCATTATGTTTCTGAATTTCCTTTTTAAAATTAAGTTTTAGTATTCATTTTTATGATGTGGGTTTATACTAATGAAACATTTAAGTAGTAAATATTTTATAACACTGACGAATTTCTAGGGGGAAACTCATTTTAAGGGGGGTAGAATGTAAAACCGCAAGATTTAATGACAATTATTCCTTTTAATTTCATAGATTATTTTTTTGTACTCTAAAATAAGATTATATTGTGCTATACACAACAGTATATTAGCTTGAAATATACACAACACTATACTTGGCTTCTGTTACACACAATTTCATGTTTGTTAGATAGAATTCATTCCATGCAACAGTGAGTATATATTTTCTTCAATGCATAAAAAAACTATGTTTGTATTATGTTATATGAAACACCGAAGTGATATTTAACTAAATGAAACACTAACATGGCTTGAAATACATGAAAAATCGTCCTTCCTAAATAGCATGTGTTGTACTCAATACCGAGTTTCAATAAACAGTGATATATTATTAAAATATTATATAAACTTGCTATTATGAATAGTGTTAAAAAAAATTTGAATTTTATATAACATTAAAATTCATCATATGTATTTTTTAGAACATGATATAAGAAAACATTTAATTTTTCCGTTAAAAGAAGTATTTTTTAAAAGAAGTAGTTTTCTAAAAAATGCAGCGTTGCCGCCTTTTAATGGTGCACCAATTTTAAATATATTTTTAAATAATTTTATATATTCTATTTGAAAATATAAATGACTTATTTTTAAGTGGGACATTTAAATTGAACTTGGTATAAATTTTGTTATTTTTTTGATTAAATTCAAATTATAATGAATAGTGAAAAATGATGCATTTTACATCAAAACTACCTTTTTTGTCTAACTTATTTTAATAGGTAGATTATATTTTTAATTGGTTTTAAAGTCTAATTGGATTATGTTTCAATAATTTAATCCAAAATTTTTTAGAAGATGTTATTTCACATTTAAATTGGACATAAACACGTGAATGTCATTTGATAAGTGTTTACTACTAGACAATTTATTATTTTTCTGGGTTTGACAATGAAAATTAATTTTGAATTAATTTATGATAATTCTAGGATTTTAAATATGAAAAATGGATTCCAAATTTGGAATTATTGGGTCCACATTATGTCAATAGGTTACTTTTTTGGATATTTTGAATAGTAACTATGATATTTTTTATTTACCATAGTTAATGGAAAATCAAGTATATTAGGGTAACTAACAGTATGATAAAGATAAAAAAAATTACCCAAAAACCATCCAAAATATTATAGGATGAATTGATGTCTACCAATATAACATATAGGTCAGAATTAATTCATTTAGTGTACTTTTTCCTTGAATGTTTTGTAATTATATTTAAAACAAAATAAGGTGGAAACAAGTCACTCTGTATATATATTATAAGTATAATAATTTTAATATATTGATAAATATGATAAAACCTCGAAACCAAATACTATCTATAAATATAATGAAATTATATACATCATTTGAATTTATATATAATATTTAGAGATTTAATAATTTACATTAGTGAAGACACAATAGTGATGTAGATGTTATTTTATTGAAGGAAATATTAAATAAATGGTATTAAAAATATTAAAATAAATATTATATGAACTAATTAATGTGATACACGAATATTATTTATGAATAAGACATGTTAAGAGTTTATTAAAAAATCTATTCGAATTTACCTTTTGTCTTTATTTTATTTAATGTTAATTAAATGAATTATTTAAAAATTGACACTATCGATATTTTAAATAAATAACATATTATTAATTTATTTAAAAATCACAAAAATATGTAAAAATTAAAAATTGAAAATAATCTGTTCGATAATGTCATAAAATTTCAAAATATTGAAAATTTATGACACATAAGTAAATATTTTTATCTATTTAATATTTATAATATTACAACCATAAACAAAATTAAATTGATTAAATATGGATAAATAAAAATGAAAAGGATTAAATTATACTAAAAATTTCCAATTTTTTATTGGTTGTGATGATATCAACCCATACTAATATTATAGTCGAAATTATTGAGTTCTGGACCATTATAAACCGATCATAAATTTATAATAAATTGACATGATAAGACATTCCTATTGTGCCCCTCCTCCCTCTAATAGAAGGCCACAATCTCTACTCACTTACTCACACCATTCAATATTTTCTTCTAGTACAAATTCAAATAACATAAGACCCACATATCCAACCCTTCCACAAAAGGACAACACTTTGGGAAGAAATCCATCATTGGGAGATCTTTCATACAATTCGGATGGAGAAACTCAAAAAATATGTAATTGTTTTATCATCACATCGAAAACTATTTTATTTTTTTACTTTCTCTTACTTTGTTTTTAAAGTTATAAAGTAATAAATAAATTATCTTATACATTTTTATATGTTATTATAATTTGGTACAACATTATACCTCCTTTTGTACATCCTAACAATAACAATATCACTATGTGTGTGCACGTATGACTTACCATCTCCACACTATGGTGTGATTTGTTATAAAACGATACTTAATTTTTATGGGTATAATTAAGAGTATAATAAATTTAAATAAGGAATATAATGTTACAATTATTATGTAAAATCAATACACCATCCAATTCAATATCCTTTAACTATTAAGTGAATGATATCGTCGCTCGTGTGTACGTATGTCATACCGTCTCCATGACATGATAAGTTTCATTCTCCCCATTAACCACTAAACAATGATTATAAAATATATATATTAAATAATAATTAAATATATGAAATAATAATTCTAATTGATGTATATAAATATGTTTGTAATTTATTTTCTTCCATTTAATTCAATAACGAAGCAAAAACAATGTTTATGCGTACGTACGACCAACCGTATCCAAGAACGGTGTATTCCATTTCATTTAACTATCTAATATATATATATATATATATTTATTATGAATATTTATGATATATAAATCATTTTTAACATTCTATAAGTATTTAAATCACAATCTAAGTAAAAATACCCAGAATAACAAGTCAAAACTCGTACGATAAATAAAATGATTATTACAAAAAACACTAACTTAACATGTAATTGATAAATAAATGGATAATATAAAGTTATTCGTGAATCATACATGATATAATAAATATTATTATGGTTCTGTTACAAGATAATAATATATTCTAACCCATTTTAAAAGAGTTTCAGACAAATACAGAAGAAATTGGACCTAAGGTATGGGATTACTTTGCAAATCTCAATTTTATCCAAGATTGTCTATTCGTTAGTATTTACTGCGGTATATTTACCATCCAAATAAATATTTACAGAATATATATTTAAAATTTTTCTTTATATCCTTATATAATTTTTTAAATTCAATTTTACCCATTGGTTAATTTTTGCAAAAGGGTATGAATGAAATCTATTGACTTTTTCGGTATGAGGTACTTTTGGATTTTCTAGAAAAAGTATGAGAACACTATTTTTAACTTGTATGAAATGAAAATATCTTTATGATTTCATAATTACATATTTCCATTAAGAATCTCATAATAGTTTGCAAGGTTATAATCACATTAAATTATGTCTTCTAAAATTATATTCCATTTTGAGGATGGAAAATGTTTTTAAAGATGAAAGCATATTTTCATCAAGAATTAATATCGAGTGTTTTGTCAAAATAATTTTTCATCTAAGATGAAATTATTTAAATATGGTCATAAATATTCTTAAAATGAGTTGATTATTTTTATTATGGAATGTTGTTAAGTAATCCCATGTGTTTTATATGAATTATGATTGAGTGATGTTTAAGAATCCTATTTTATTTCATGGGTTTTGATATGGGGAATGTTTTTATGTTTTTGTGGAACACATAAAAATGGTTTCATTATGAGATTGGTGGGACCTATATCTCCCTACAATGAATTGTGTAATGATTTATATATCACGAGAAAGGGATGACTCTAAAGAAAAGTAAATCTACTTTAGTAATATTGGGATGAAATAATAAGTAATCCTGGTTCAGTAATGGACTTTAACCACTATGATGGTCTTGGAAGCAATAACATTGTCAATATTGAAATCATATTATGTCCTTATTTGTTTTCCATAATTCCATATTTTATTCCAATGCTATTTTATCATAGTTAATGTTACATTAAAAACTATTCCTTATGTACAACCAATATTTATTTTATGACCCATGATATTGATATTTAGACTTTATGTTCATGTTTTTTACATTCTTATGTTTACGAATTGTTCTATGTTATCAGTGTTTACCCTTACTGAGCATTACAATCACCTTTTTTATTTTTTCATTTCCCCAACTTATAAATAAAACATTTAGGTAGGACAACCAATGGGGATGTCTTTATAGGTTATGCTGAATATCTTTCATCTAGTTAGAAGATTATGTTATAAGTTTCCAAAGAAACTAAACTAATACAATCATTGGGACTATATTTGTGTAATTTATTAAGTATTCTGTATAATAAATGTAATGTCCATTCATGTTAAGATTGGGTCATTATAGTGGTATACAATCACTACTCACTTATTCCATCCTTGTTTGTCTACTAATTGACTCAAAGGGTCCCCCATGGCTTATATGATTACAATGAGTCCTTTCTTGGAAATCAATAAGAATTCCAAGTATCACAAGACCACATACCATAGGTTTTTTGTATATTTCTCATCTAGTAGAACCTCTTGATTAGACTCAGACTAGGAGAAAATCAAAGAACATATAAAGAACCTGAAAAAAGGGTATATTATATTATACCTAAATAGTACAGCTGATTCGATGAAAAATGAGTAATGGAAAAAATGTACAGATATATTACCATTGCAGATCCAATGTGACAAAAAATTCTTGATTCTGATCCGAGATAAAAATCCAATTTTAAATCCTAGAATATGCCTCATGGAGAGGATTTAAAATTGAAGGTTCTACCAATGGAGGAGAATAATGAATATTATGTTTTAAATAAAAAATTAATTATCAGAAAATAGGTAAAATCACCAAAATTACATTACCACACATTTTGACGCATAGTTAGCCTTCCATGCACCAATCATGCACCCAAAAGTGTAGGAAGACACACTTCATATAGTTTACTCGCATGATTTGTCTAATTTTATGCAACCTATGTGTCATCCCACTAACAAAACCTATAGACACACCTACATGGATGTGTATATGGTCTGTCTAACTATGTGTCTTATATTACTCCATTTTCCAGCCTCACATGGTTAGATGATACAATGCATCCTACCCCACATAGTGTATACTAACCATGACCTGAGTATATTTCACCCCAAAGTTGGGCTCTTAGCTCATAACCATCTCTCGACACCCCCGACACCTTCAGGATCATAACATGAATTCACATTAGTCCATTATAATACATTTAAATATAGAATCTATGGAATTTAAAAGATTACATACCTCAAGAAAGAACCAGGTTCTTACAGGAGATCATATTAGACCCTCTCTTATAAGTCAATTGTTTATGATATTAGGGAACATATATTGGAGGTATAACCAACATGGTAAGGATTATATCTCTCAATATAACCTTTCAATTATTTTTTACTAATCTATATTCCCTATTATTACTATAAATGAAGTTAATGTGGTAAAAAAAGTATTATACATAGAGATTTTTAATAAGTTCATGATTTTGGGTTTAAATGGTATTAATCATAATATTAAAAGAGATCTCTAATTCACCCCTCCAAACCTCATTGATCCAATAATATCTATTAATAAAAACCATAAAATTTATAAGAAGAAAGATGGATAAATAATGAAAATCAATTCAATAAAGAAATTATTGGATTTGTTTGAAGGAAGAAATCCAAGAAGAATTTGAGTGGCTTCTTAAATAGGGTAAGACAAATACAATTTAGAATCCACATGGAAGATACATAAATTCCAACCATGTTACAAAATAATTCATATTTATTCCTACCCTTAATATAAGTTTCAAGTAATATAATAGAATAATAAAGTAATTATTATTATTTGGTTATTATTATTAATAGAATTATAATTCTACAAAATGGGATGTCTGAAAATATAAATAATACCCTACTGTTCATGGAGGATCGTGTTTCAAGAAATAATGAATGATCAAGCATAAAAAGTGTTCTTAAAAAAAGGAATTCAAAATGTAAATTTGTGTTAAGAAACATATCTTAACATTATTTCTCTCACTATAGAAATTTAGAGGATCCACCGTATTCCCATATTTTTTTGGTTTTTCAATGATGGGAATTTATGTTTATATAAGAATTTATAGAGAGAATTTGAATAATGTGAATATTTTATATCATGATGAGATATTAATAATGGAGTTCTTATATTATCGAAATATTTGAAAGCTTCAACAGGAATCATAAATATATCATTGGTGTTTACTATAAATAATATCACATAAAATTTGTATTTATTGAATATAACCCTTGAGGGGAATTATAGAATATGGGAAAGCTTCCAAAATATTAAAATTTCATATAAGGATTGATTTTCACACATTTTCATCCTATTTTTAAGATTAATTAATTTTTTAAGGGGATATTTTGTTGAGTTAATTAATAAAGATAAATAACTCAAAAATAAAAAATATAATAGTGTTTGAATGATTTTAAAGTATTTTTTAGTTAAATATATGGGATTTATGGAATAAGCTTCCTAAAAATTATGAGTTTGTATCATATATTGTGTAATTTTTATAAAACCTTGACATATATATTTTTTCCTATTGTATTCAACCCAAAATATGTCGTATATGATTATATTTTATTAAGTTATAACTCATTTATTAGAGAAATTTGATACCATCCTTTTCTCAAGAGAATATTTATTTCTTTTCAATAATAGTGGAGAAGATGAAAGCTCAATATGAGTGGATCTATAGATGTGTATTAAAATAAATCCAATGAGGTGATTAATTTCCGAATGGGTTGTAAGTGTGTTATTTTTTGACCATAGGAGATGAAGTGAATGAGAAGATGGTAAAGTCATTATAGGTCGAGTGCGATTGAATGACCAAGAATGTGGGGTTATATATGAAAATGATATTGAATATATATATATACATATATATATGTATGTGTGTGTATGTATTTTATCTGTGATCTTGTCATTTTTTGGAAAATAAGAATGATAGGCTTCCATGAAGAGCTGTGTAAAGAATATGAAGTGGCTACTGTATAGTATTTTAATAAATGAATATTTAAGGAAACATTATTTATATATGATGATTTTTATACTGGTATTAAGAAGAATAAATGAAATTAATATACCTAATAGGTATAATTAGAGCTTCAATTGTTTTATGTAGTATATATTATATAATCATTATGCGTTTGACACGAAAGATATTAAAATACTTGATGATTGGTTGAGTACAGAGGTAATGATTACTTAACGAGTGAGTAAGATCTTGGAGTTATAAATAATAAAAATTACTAGATAATTTCAATAACACACATTTATTATTTATGGATAATATTGTGTCTAAATATAAAACATATGATATAATTTTTTATAATTATTTTTCACTACATTAGATTGAATTTGGTGAAGACGATGTGGATAAATATTGAGGTAGTGAATATTTATATATGTACTCATGAAGGATTTTTAAATGATGATTCTTTGTGAATTTTACATAGGATATTTTTTATGGTTTTATTAATTGATAATTTCTTTTATGTTGTTTTGAGAAAAGCTATAGTTGTTAGGCATACCCAGAGGATGTTTAAACACATTTTTTCATAAGTTGTGAATATTATGGAATTAAGGATTGGAGATGAAAATTTTATGAAATAATATTTAAGATTTATCATAGAGAAGTATTAAAATTTTTACTATAGATCACTATGACACGTAAAAATATTTGTATGATATTTAAGAAATATTTTGTTTTACTCTATGATACCTAATATCTTTTTTATGGTGCATATTTTTCTCTTACTCATACACAATATCTCTCAGTTCATATATATCAAAAGTCTCAATGTTATTACTAGAATGTGGAAAATTCAAATCATTTACTATGATTCATAATATATATTTCGTGTTGTATAATATTTTTTCAGAGATATGTCTAATAATTCAAAGCATATATGATGATACATAATATATCACATATAGAACAAATGTTTTACTCTAAGAAGATTTGTCCTTATGATCATACAATAGATATTTTTTAGGATTTGAAATACAATTTACCTACCATATTTGTATATATAAGACATCTAATTTATTATATGGGATCACACTATCTATATTATGATTTGAGTTAATGAGATTAAATATGATGATTCTTATGATGATCTCCTTGTGAAAAATATCATGAGGTGGCTATTTTATCCATTATTGAGTTTGAGGATATGGGGGGAGAATTGTTTAAAATGGATAGATATTCACCATGGAGGAGTTCATATAGCAAGTGTTTACTATATGTGAACACACAGATGAAGATAAGGCATGAGTTTTTTTGAATGAATAAATGAGAATTTTTTTGGAAGATTATAAAATTAAAAATGATAATTTGAAATGCTGTTATTTGAAATTCCTTTAAAAAGATAAAATATGCACACTCTTTAATGTAATATTCAACTTGATTAAATTGGAGACATTTTTTAAAAAAAATTGTAATTTTGATAATATCACTGAGAAATTATTATGGTATTTCAAATTTATTGATTTGAAACATTTTTCCAATATCCTCACTAAAGAAATTTATGATTATTATATGAATAGAGATAAATGAAATATTTATGAGGGACAATGAAAAATGTGGTATTGATATTTTAAATTATTTATAAATAGTTCTCATAAATATATTGAGTTTATAAAAAGAATAATAATAAGTGAAATAAAAATAATAATAGGGAAGATAATCCAATGATTCTGTAGAAGAATACTTTATGGATTGATAAGTACTAATATTATTCTATTATATGTTAGAAGTTTTTAATTAGAATAATAAATGTGTTAGTGAGATTGATGTTATTCTATTTTTATTGAATATCATATATATATAGGCTATCAATGAATTGGGAGTTTCTACAAAATAAATACTAATTGAAGGATTAAAGAAGATATTTGATGAATAATTCAATGTGATGGAACCTTACAAATCATGTGTTGATAATTCTGATGATTAACCATAAAAAAATGTATCTTTAATGTTCCCATTCTTACATTGATCATTTTAATAGTGAGAGGAATTTTCTTTACTTTGACGATATTGTTTCTGATCATTAATAAGCTATAAAATAAGTCAATTTAAGTAAACAGTTCTTATCATATTTATTTTATTACATCATATAGGGAGTAATAAGATATTGTTTATTAGATTTAGAGGACAACTATTGTATACTAATGTAGGGTAGTATAATGAATTTGTCTGTAAGAGTATTAAACTATCAAAATACATTTGTGTATTAAATTTTCATTATTACTAAAACATCAATGGATTGAACCTGACTAAAAAAACCTGGGAGTACATACCCACAATGGGAATGAATCATATAAAAAAAATATGTGTTCTACTCACTTTACTTTTTTTCATGTTTTTAAATGAAATAAGTGAAACATACCAGATCCATAGATCTTAAAAGGTGAATATATTCAATTTAAAATAGTGAATGTAATTTTGTAAAAAATTATTCACAGATATTCAACCACCCTTTACTGTGACTATAAGATCTTACCAGTCAATTCAAGTATAAAAATATCAGTATAATTCTACCGCATGTCTAATATAAAGAGGTTAGAAAATTAGAAAAATCACACAAGCTTCAACCACATCTATGAATTCACCACTTCATTATTTTCAAAAAATGGATAATAATAGTTTGTATATATAACATATGTTTTTAATAGAGAAGAACATGTATTAAAATTCATTTAAGGTGATAAAAATATTAAGGGTAAATATATTTGTTGTGACTAGAATCAATTATAGAAACAAAATTTATAAGATAGGGTAACCTATGTTTTCTAAGATAAAAAACCATAGTATATATAATTTTTATCATCGTAATCTTAATTAACTATCCACAAATAATAATCTATAGAATGGTTACTATAAAAAACATCATCATATACTATCATTAAACACGCATGGGAATAGTTAGAGTAGCATAATATTTATCCATCATAGTAAGATTTTCATCATATCTTGGGGAATAATTTAGGTAGAATTTCCTCATAACCATGCTTAGAAATTTTACACCATCCAAGTACCAAATATATTATTTAATGAGGTCTTAGTGATTCAATTTCTTTAATAACCAAATTTAATAAATGAATCAACCCCTCTATAAATATTAAAAATATCACAATGATGCAATACCATATAGATCAATACCATATTTAAAAATAGAAAATTAATAGGGGAGGGGTAATTTATGAATCAATAATTTAATGATAATAATTTTCACATAATCATGAAGGTTTTCAATTGGAAAAAAAATAATATATCATTAAAACCATACATATCATTCATATAAAATACAATGCCATCAGATTTCATGAAACAATAAGATACAAATTTATTAAAACATTTTTCGGGAATTAAAATAAACCAATATAACATTATACATTTAAATATGATCCCTAACTAATAATTTCAGAATCCCAAATATAAAATTTTGTAATTAGTAAAAATAAAAATAATTATCAATGTCCTTTTAGTATTTGACAAAATAAATTAAAATATATCAAGAATTAGGATTCATTAAGTAAAGGGATTGACATAGAGCCACCTAAAAAATTAATCTAATGTAATTGTATTTATTTTCATGTAAATAAGAGAGTATGAATCCATAAAAGGAAATCGAAAGACCTAACACCAAAACCCCCATATGAATCATATCAAAATATGAAACCTTGGAAACATTTACAAAGAAGAGAGGCACAATTAAAAATAGAGGAAGAATATATTGGGGACAAATCAGATTCACATGCACAATGGAATCATTAAGATTTGATATTGAAATACCAACATTTAATTCTAGAGGATATGTGAGAAAGGTAGTAAATTATGGGGATATCTATAGAGGATTTTATAAAAAAAGGGAGGACGACGAGGTCCCCCTTCCACATTAACTAATAATTTAAGAAGTTATTAATATTTTTTATTTGTTGCATGGTCTACTTTAATAATTGTGAGATAAATAATTTGAAGACCTTGAAAATACATATGTCTCCCAAAATTATACCCATAGTTAGCTAACACTACTAAGGTAACATGCACTGTAATTAGATAGCCTTTTTAAATATCTCAAAATAAAATTTTATCGAATCAAAATATTAATATAGGAAATAAAATATTTAAATTCCAAAATATATACCAAAAAATGAAATTATTGTATTTATATATTCGTTGGATGCAATTATTTATGTGAAGGATATACAAATAAAGCCTTATATTGATCATAAATTATGCACATAAATAATCTAATGGATAATTAAAGAGGTGGGTGAAAAAAACTTATGAAATCACCAATAAGGAAAAAAACACAAACAAATAGAGAAATTTTCAAGATGAGGAGGAACCATTGTATGTAGAGGGTGATCATGTATATCAATCACCCATCAATGTGAATAAATAATATTATGTTAAAATTATAATGTATAATAATTCTATAAAAATAAGGATTATGTTAAAAGTAGTTTAACAACATTGAGTATGGAACGATGAGAGTGGATGAACTTATAAAATAAAAAACAATGAGCTTTTTAGAGGAATTAAATATGATAAGGAATGTGCCGTCAATTTGATAAGATAAATTATTGGAAATAATTGACTGTGAAAAAGTGTAAAATTAGTGGAAAAGTGATGAAGAAAATGGATGTATTTTTTTTTAAAATGGCATGATCAAGACTTTGCAAGTCCCATTGAATTATAAGACTCAGGACATGTTGTAATTTTTAAAAGGAATAAAATTACTTGGAATGGAATGGATTGTAAAATGGTGATAAAAATATTACACAAAAAATGTAATATCTACCTCATCATTATAGAATAATACTTGGGCATTATAAAAATGGATAATTTAAATTGATTATAGAATAAAACTCTTGGAATCAGGAGAAAAAATAAGTGGAAGATATGGTTAAAAATGAAGGAACACATGACATACACAAGATTACACATGACTTTACTCGTATGTGTAATATTTTTCAAAATGTAAATATTATTTGAACACTTATAGTATGAAAGGAAAAATCTTATACATTATATGAATTGGTCAATGTTGATGTTTTTATGCTAATAAATCAATTATAAATTGTTAGAAATATATTTAAGGTACTACTAAATTATTATTATAGTTGAATGTTTTGGTTGATGTTTATTGATTATAATTTATATATGTTTAATTTTATAAACACATAATTCAATATTGGTGGAAAATATTATTGGTCATTAAATTATGAAATTAGGATAGAAAGTGTCACAAATTTAACTAATATCCAAGTGTATTTTTATATTAAAAAACAATATATAAGATAACATGTCTTTAAGAGTAACTAAATAATCGAATAGATGGATATTATTATGTTCATTGAGAAATAATTTTAAAAAAAATATTTGGAAAAGAATGAAAGGCCCATGATAGATTATTCCCCTATTGATTTGGGGATAGATTAGTAGAAACTAAAATACTAGCTATTGATTTCCATTTTTCTAATTATTGGTTTTTTGTGAATGGATTATGAAATTGACAATGCGATGATGTGAGATAGATTAAAAATAACACACACAATCATGATAGTATGTATATGGTTCAAACACCCATATTATCAAGTTGAAAATACTTTGTGTATTATGGTTATGATCACATTGGATTATTCCAATTTATTATAAAATGGTCTTGGAAGGAAGAAATAGTATTTTCTTGAACTACAATTACTAGATGAAATGTGAGTGTCAACAGGCCAGATCTTCTCTTATAATACCTTAAGTTCATCTAGAAATTATATTTCATTTGCACCCTTATTATTTTTGTTAATAGACCACAAAGTCCATATTTTAATTGCATTATGGAATGGGTGGATAGATCTATAATATTTTATCATCTTTTTACCACACCTAAATCCTATAGGAATCCACATATATAAAAAAAATCACTTGTTGTATCATACCGCCTCCATCTATAAAGAGAGCCTTATATCTAAAAATAAGAAAGGATAAATCTCAATGATCTTAGAGTATATTTTACTAGATTTATAATTCATAGGTAGGATATGGCCTATCATGTTTTATATTATTAGAACCAAAAATATTATTCAATTTCCATATCCATGATCATAGCACCTAGAAATAATAATTATTATATAGCTTAACTCAAAATCTAGAATAAAAAATTCCTTAAATGTTAGTTTCCCAACTCATGGAAGTGTATGTTATCATATATAATTATTATATCATCACATATTAAACTTCCAAATTTTTTATTTATATTATTTTTGAAATTATATATTTAATTTATAATCTAGTGAAATGCCAAAATCTCTTTTCTAAGTGTCCACAACATGGTGAAATCCACATAAATTTATTAAATAAATGTTCACAATGAAACCAATATATCTATTTGTTATTATTGATACCTTATAGTAAATCTTTTCACAAAAGAGTAATCGAGAGGTGAAACCCTCCTATTTATGAGTAACTCATTTTTATATTTATCATCATCATGAAATGTTCAAAAATATATGGAGTAGTCCTTCACACATTATATAAATCCTTAACAATATAATATTAACCCAATCATTATGTGACATGGTCATCACCATTCCTTATGTGGTTTCATTATAATTAAAAAATATATATTTCTTTTTGTTTACACTAAACTCCAAAGTGCTTCGAACTAATCCATGAGAATTTTGTCAATGAATATAATTCCAAAAATATCAAACACACGAATTAATTATCTCAATAGAACGAGTGAATAAGTTAAATGGTAAAATAAAATGAATTTATAATATGGATATATTTTTGAGTAAATCAATATAGAGGTTCTTACATTATTTTTTGAAAGAGTTTAAATAGGGGAAGATCTTTCAAGAAGGAAATAGTGAGGAAATTTCAGGTAGTATAGTGACAACATATAAAATATTTTTAGTGAAGGTACATCTCATTAAAAAAAATCGTTATTATATCATATGATATATATTAGATAAACACATACACTGTCAAATGAATATAGTACTACAAAATTTATGGATATTCACTGCTTGATGGAAACCACTAAAAGGATTTTTTTTCGAGTTCATGTGTGGTCATATATTATTTCCAAACAACAACAAGGACTAACTAGTCATATTGAGTATTGAACCTTGTAGATACCTTTTTTTGTTTATTATTTTTTTAGTATAGTTGATTTCCACCTACCAGGACTAAATGAAGATTCCAAATTATGAAAACATAAAAATAAGAGACCCTTGATTTACCACCTCCCATCTCTTTGATAACACATATCATAATTTTTCATTATAATTTGTATTAGAGTGAAATATTAAATCATTTAATATTTTTTAAAGTATGATTAATTGGAATGTTCCCATAATTGTTTAGAACTATATTAACATTATGGGAATTCATGTGTTTGACATAAAGATCCAGAAAATATCTAAAGAAAAAATATTACCTAGTCCACTATCTATGGGCTATGATGTTCTTCAGGTTGAAGAAGATAGTTTCAATCATCATGTTAATGGTTATCGATTAATAAAAACTAATAATAATAATTTATAAAATGATGGGTGAGCCAAAAATTCTATACATTTCTCACACTTAGAAAGTGGTTTTTGTGGGTTATAGGTATTGGGACAACTAAACAAATCTAGGTCATGTTGAAGAACATTTACTATGGAAATATGAAAGTAAATTTGGAAATAAAAAAATATATTGAAAAAAGTAAAATACCTTAATATGGGAGATTATTAATCTATTTTTAACTTCTTTTAAATTGTAAATGGAATTGTAAGCACCATAAGATATTCTAGAGAGAAGTAGTAAGATTTAACTAATAAATAAAAGATTCTAATAATTATTCCTAATAATTTTATAAAAATGTAATATATATAGAAGATAATCATCTCAAAAATCATTCTATGGATGATATATATATAATTTACTAAACTATTTGAGAAAAGTCTCTAATTAAAAATGAAAAATATGTTCATGAAATCTATTTCAAGGTTTCTTTTTAAAGAAATTCTAAGAATGTTATCAAGGAATTGGTCATTAACATTAGAACTAATGATGATGTTTGTAGAATATTTGATTAATTTATTTATTTATATTATAAATGGTTAAAAAGTGGTACAAGTATGTATAAATTAAAGTTTCTTTTAATTTAAATTGTTTAAAAAGTCATTGTCCAATTTTTTTTTAAATTGTACAATACTGAGGGATTATAAAGAAAAATATAAAGAAGATACAAAATCGTGAAGATAACTAATGAGGAAGGAAGATACATAAAATATATATTTAAGGGTAAAGGATAATAATTTCCCAAAATAAAAAAGGATAAAGTATTTATCTTCATGTGAGGAAGATTGTGATTATTAAGTGAAAGAAAATAATCAAGTAAAGAGGTTAAATAAATACTTATTATTGCAAAATTGAATGATGAGAATTTTACCAATGATGAAAGTAGAAGTTATATATTAGGGGAGTATGAGATTCAAATTGCATGTATTCTTAAACGGTATATGATATAATGTCTCTCAAATATTAATAAACATTTAAGAGAGAACAAGAAGTTGATTATAGAAGATCTTCCAACAAAAAATCATGAATCTGTTTCTAAATAAAAATACAATTCATTAAAAGATATTTATGATTTAAAGTTGTTATTTTATGATGATAAAAACCAAAACATAGATATTGATGAAAATATAAAAGGGATGGTGTAATTAATTTTATTTTCACTAAATAAACATGTTAAAGTTGAGAAAGGAGTAACAAACTTCCAAAAATAGTGTTTCAGAAATGATCATATTCTAAGAATTTTAATCATTAAAGTAATATTTAAAAATCATCCCAAAAAGGTAACAAAATAGTTGAAGATATTTATAAGTGTTAATTAAAGAAATCTATATATGTACATAAAACTAGAGGACTCAAAAACTCTAAAATAATTAAATTTTCAGTTTCTAGAGAAAATGATTTCATTCCCACTTTAATTGATCATGATATCAGAGTGATAGAGAATGAACCTTCGGGTGATCAGTGAAGAAACCATAAAAGTGATCTTTAATCTTTTTATGACATTGTTTCTTAGCATGATGAATTGTTGGAATCATATAATGATTCAAACACTTAAACACTAATTAAACTAAATAAATTTCATCGTTGCTGACTCACAATAATCTACTTTTCTATGGAATAGGAACAATTAAAAGATTTAGATATACACTTTATGCTTATTGGAATGTTTTTTTAATAATTTACCATTACTTATTTTCCTTAGAGAAAACTTTAAAAAAAATTTATTTTTCTCCATTAATTTTGGTCTACATGAATCTTCACATGACATTTTTTGATTTTATTTTAAAACTTTTTACTTTTGACTTTGGTTGGGATGATTTTGGCACATTGGTGGTTGTTTCATGAAGGTGTTAAAACAGTCCATGGATTTATTCAATTATTCTAATCCACCATTTATTCTTATTTGTATTTGGATACCTTCTCTTATATTTAATTTATTTAAATAGGATAAATTATTTTTGATATCCTATTTAATTGGGAAACTCCTTAAATTGAATATTGCTTCTAAGAATAAATAATGACCTTTAATTTATAGAATATATTTAGAAGTTGGTATTTAACAATCTCTAACACCTCATATTTGGATTCAAAATGGTGACCATAGTTTGTTAAATTAATTTTTCTTAAAAATATTCTAGATTATTCCCATAAATATTTGATAATTGGACATAACACTAAATAATGTAACATCAGATCATATAATGCATACCACTTACAAATTTTAATTAAATTTGGATAGAAAAAATCATAGAGAAAGAGGATTCTTATTGCTTCTTCTAGTTATCATGAGGATCCTATTATTAAATATTAAAATAAGAATCTAACTATTGTTTCTAATAGTAAAAACTCTTCTATTTATTTCTTGAGATTCATGGATGATGTTCATAATACTAAATATAATAATGACTTTATAGAGAATCCCAACAAGACTGAGACAATTTCTTTTGAGACCACCAAATTTATTCACCTCTTTCAAGAGGATTTCAAGATTGACCACTCTGATTTTAGTAAATATTTACATGATGTTCATGAAATGACTTGTTATATTAAGGATTGTTACTTGAAATTGAGTGATAGAAAATGTAAAACACAAATATTTGATCTATATGGATGCATCACTCTAAATTGCAGGAAGAAATGGAAATATAGATAATATTATATATTTGAGATAGAAATTGTTACTAGACCACTAGAGGCCTCCAATAGTGAAAATTTTATATTCCCCCATGTACATTGGGTTTTTAACATTTGACAACATCCAATGATAAAGATGATTTGATAGAAAAAAATTATGATAATGATGATGAACCTTATTTGTGGGATGCCTATCAAATTTAAGAGAAACCGTTAGTCCGAGGATCTGGACTCTTAGATGTTTCAGAATGTTGAAATCATATTTCATAAATAACTAGATGGTGGAACTTGAACGAAGACATACTTCCAATTCAGAAAACTATCTTTATTAAGATGGTGGAGGAATTAAAATAGAAATCCAAATTTCTATTTTATAGAAATTTCAGGGATATGACTCTTCATTAATTATACTTTTTGAATGTGGTATTTTTGGGGTATTAAAGATTATTTTTTACCCATTTTCTTGAACAGTTTAACCATATAAAAATTCTTTATCTCTTGATGGATGTTTAAAATTATTTTTTTATTAAAATAGAAGTTTCTCCATATAAGATGGAATGATTTTATATGTGTATGTTTCAATTATAATTTATCTATGATTTACATGGTTTCACTTTTCTTATGATGAAATGATATCCATTTTTTTGTATGGATTATGTTATGATGGTATGATGTTTATGAAACACATTTTATACTTTGGGTAATGATGAATGATTTATGTTAATGTTGTGGCACAAGTAAGATTGAGTTCATTATGATATGGGTGGGACCTATATCTACCTAAAATGCATTGGGTAATGATTTATATCTCATGATATAGACATCGATGGAACGGTAAGTTAATCTGGTTCAGTGTTATAGGACTGAAACGAGGAGTGAAATAGATTCGGTAAGGGACTTTGTCCTCTAAGATGGTCTTGGTAGCAATGCCTTGGCTACTTTAGAAATCACAACATGTTCTTAATGGTTTCTAAAATTACATGTTTTATTCCCATGATATTTTATCATGATTCATGTCCCATTATGATCTATGCCTTACGTAATGACATTTTTTATGTCATTTCTAAAGATCTTGAAGTTTAAACATTATGTTCATGTTTTTAAGTTCAAATGTATATGATTTTTTTATTTTCTCCATGCTTACCCTTACTGAGCATTTGAGCTCACATTTTTTATGTATTCTTTTCCCCAGGATTTAAAGAAAGGTTTTAGGTAAGAAAACAAAAAAGGGGAAGACCATTATTGGAGATGTTGAAGATCTTTTACTATGATTAGAAGATTATGTTCCGAGTTTCCAAAGACACTAAACTATTTCGGTCCTTGAGTATTGGTTCTTGTTATGTATTAAGTATTCTGAAAAAGTAATGTAATGTCTATGTACATCAAGCTTTGGGTCTCTACATTTGGTATCATAGGAAAGGTTTAGTCAACCTTTGGAAACTAGCATGCGAGAAATTTAGTGAGATCCCTAGAGATATTTCTAAGGTATGTCTAGGGATGTCCCTAAGGTTAAGTATAAGTATAGGTTATGGTCCTAGAATTACTGAAATGATATTAGAATTAAACATAATATGTTAGATATTGAAGGTACTCCCCCTTGATTATGATTTTTTCCTCTCACACTATTCATTTTGGGTTTTAGAAACTGGCTACAAACAGGAAGATTCACAATAATGGTGGATATGATGGACAATTGAATGATATTATTCATGAGCAACCAAATTTAATTGGATCTGGAAGTCCACATATCGTTATTATGCCTAATCAGCAATCTCATAATATGATTAATAATCTCAACATTGGTAAGTATCCTGACTCATCTAATAAGATAATGATGGAGTTTCATGATGATCATAGTGGAAAGAAAATTCAATTTCCCTCATGTAAAACATGTGGGAAGAGGAATCAGGGACAATTTTTCAAAGGAACTGGAACATGATTTGGGTGTGGAAAAGAAGGACACAAAGCCAGTAAGTGAAAAGGAAAAGGTTGAGTTAACACCATGGATAAGGATAATTGTACTACTACGACATCAACAATGATTAAATGTTTTCAATGTAGAATGTATGGGCATTATGAAAACCAATTCCCTAAGGGAAAGTCTCATAAAGAGAATTAGCATGGTCGTATGGGTTGTATTTATGTTGTTGCTGATGAAGAGACTAAAAATGATATGTGAGATGAAATAATTGTTGAAGCTCAGTCAATGGTTTAAGAATGTAGTGGAATGATTTATGTTTATCAAGAGTTATGTTGTATAGGTAATGGTATTATGGAATAAAGACACATCTAAGGATTATTGCACTATTGTTTTTCCTAAATTATTTGAAAGTATATGTTGAATGGTACCGGTAACCATGAAAGGTTATTCAGATATTTTTGGAAAGTAGATGATATGCACATAATGAATGAATAAGAAGAAAATGAGATAATTGATATTATTCACGAGCTCAGGAATGATATAAGGACTAATGTATATTATTGTTTGGGTATATAGATTTTTTGGGATTTTGGAATGTGGAAAGAGATAACTTTTGACAACATTCATGTTTTAACTATGGATCAATGAGTATTCATTTTTCAAGAGAATACATGATTAAGGCATTTGAATGTTTGGAATGTGACCAAAAAGACATATCTTATGATATATGGAGATCAATGATTGTATTAACATGCTTTTTATATAAACTCCCATGTAATCTTTTTCACTAAAATATGAGATTTTACAACAGTATTTTAGATAAATCTAAATATTGGAATGGATTATGTTGGACATATGTTAGTACTGTTTAAGGCGAGAACTTTTTTGATATTTTTGATGGAACGTTATTATAAATTAGTTTTAGAAAAAGGAAAACATGTAGGACGTGCGACAACTCATTTCGTCAAATAAGGCTGTGGGAATCGAACCCACAACTGAAGTGCGATAGGCCTTTATCGGCTACCACTGGCCTACAAGAAGTCCCTAGTTAGTAGAAGCTAGTTTTATTATATTAGGCGGTATGATATATAAAGAATAAGTCCATTTTATGAACCATATATGATTAATCTCACTATAGATAGACTTATGTATATTTAATAACTTTTACTATCCTTTTGTTTGAGATAGATGGAATGACCAATCATTTTATCACATGATCTGCTAACACTTCATGAATGACAAATTCAACTTCATTTCATTTAATAGATGAAGTGGAAATTGTCCAAGGAAAGTCTAATGGTGATATTTTACCAAAATCAAGTAAGTATTTCTTTTAATTCAACAATTATTCAACATTATGGAAATGATTTTGAATACAATTTTTTTTGTTTTCCTAGTTTCCTTATATCCGATGAATCATATGGTACCTTAAATCATCACAAATTTATGGCTTTTTGATTGTTGGCTTTTTCATATCCATGTTCTCTACCACTCTCCCTCAGAACATGATGGATATATTTCTCTATCCTATCCATATTTTTAACTATGTTCTCCTATGTAGAAACCCAGTGATTAGTTAATTTGGGTAATCTTTATGTTTGAAACTTTAGTTTTTAATGATAAGTTTTGGTATTCCTTTTTATTATGTGGGTTTATATTAAAGAAACTTTATAGTAGTAAACCATTTATAACCCCAACGAATTTTTCGGGAGAAATTAATTTTACGGGGGGTAGAATGTAACACCCTGAGATTTTATGAAAAATATTCTTTTTAATTTCATTGATGTATTGTGTTGTACGCTACACCAAAAGGATCTTACAATACAACCATCCCTGACTTGTCTTTCATTACACACAAGCACGACCTTCCACGATAGCGTGTGTTGTACGCAATGCCTAGATTCTCTAAATAATGATATATTATATAAACTAGCTATTATGAATAGTGATACCCACTTTTTGAAATTTTATAAATTTTATCTTTCAAAATGGACTTCATTTTTGGATTTGGAATATCAAAATTATCCTAGGGTGAATTTTTGGTATTTTTCAGAAAACATTCAATTTTTGATGAATAGTGAAAACACTAGGTTACTATTTAAAAACCGAATTCATTTTTAAATAATTATTTATTTTATTTAAATGTATTTTAGGTCAAATTTGATACATAATACCTATATAAATCCAATGTAATTCATTTGATTCATTTTATAATAATTTTAGATATATAAAACTTTTATTGAACTTTTCACCGTCTTTTACCCACATCCTAGGAGAATTTTGAAATTCACATAAAACATAATTTTACAACTTCTATGAGTGGAATTTCAAAAATCCAAGAGACATGGTTAATATTAAGGTGTAAAATGTGGTTCAATGATATGAATATAATTTTTGGTGAATAGTAACTTTTTACTATTATTTACCACGGTTAAAAGTAAATAGGGTAATTAAGGGTACAAATGAGATTAATATTACCATAAGTCATGTATTAATTCTATTGGACAAGTGTATCTTGACCAAAAACAACATTTTGAATAAAATATTATCATTTAGGTCCACTTGGATAAGATTAGGACAGTAATTATTATTTTATTTAAAGAAGAGTCAAAATACTTAAAATCAATGTTTAATAACTAAAACATTTTTAATATAGGGTTATACATACGATAAATTCGACTATAAATATTCATTAGAAATCTAAAACGATTTCCAACATAATGGTATTTTATTAATAATTTTTATACATTAAATAATTCAATTTATTTAGAACATAATGATGATGCAATAATTGCTTTATTAATGAAATATTAACATAATTGATGTTATAAATACCCAAATAAATGCAATTTTAGACTTTTTATGAATTAAACTAATTTTATAGGTTAATATGAAATGTTAGTAGTGATTAAATTAACTTTTTTGAACTAATCATGCTGTTATGATTTTCACAAAAAAGCAAGTACCAAATAGTGTCAAAATTGACGTAAATTAGTTTAAAAAAATATTATATTATTAATTGTTAATATATTCCTCAAAATTTAAGGATCAGAAAAATGACTTAGATAAATATATATATATTAATAATGAACCACTTGGGGTTCTTTTGGCTTGTTATAGTATGTTTGTTAACAATATAATGTAAGAAAACAAAAAGACATGGTAAAAGTTAAATTATTTAACTTAGAGTTAAATCAAAATGATAAGGATACAATGGTTACCTAAACTTGTCTAAAACCTATTGGATGAGATTACTTCGACCCATCCCTAGTTTATCTTCAAAATAAATCAATTTGGAACTATTATAAACTGAATATGACTTTATTATAAAATAATATGTTATGTTTTTCCAAAGGTGCCCCTCTCCTCCCTAATAAAAAGGGCAGCCCTTCCCTATTCTATTCACACCCTTTTGAGCATTGGAGAACAACCAACCCATGAAAATTACTCTTATAAAACTTTATATCAATATCATAGTGGTTTTGGTATTCTCAAAAGACTAACTCTAGTGCCCTAAGATGAAGTTTAAAGGAAGTGCGTCGAAGAAGAGGTAATCTCTTCTACCGATTCTTTCAAGTTTCTTTCTTCTTAAAATTCTTCTTATTTATTTTTTTCATTATAATGTAATAACATAAGTATTACTTATATACTGATATGTTATTATAAATATTAAACAACCCCATTTCACCTACTATCCATCATACGGAAAACGAAATCACCACGCGTATGTACGTACATAATACCGTCTCCATGCCGTGGTGTAATATGTTTTTCCACCACCACCTTACTTGGATGGGTATAATATTGTAAATAATAACTATATATGATTATTATAACCTCATAATGATTCAATGATATTATATCATCCACTCCATTTCCATTCAATAAATATGGGAACGATATCATCGCTCTTGCGTACGTACAGATTACCGTCTCCATGACGCGATGAGATTCATTTTCCATGTTAACAATTCAAGAATGATTATAAATTATATATAATAAGAAATCGTTAAATATATGAAATAATAATTCTACTGGATTTGTGTATATATATATATGTATGTCATCCACTTAATTCCATTCAAGCCAATATGGAAAGGAAAACAACGTTCATGCGTATGAACGACCTAACGTCTCTATGAACGGTGTATTTCATTTCATTCATCTATCTATTATATATATATATATATACTGAATATATATGACATATATATCATTATTTACAATTTGGAAGTAAGTAAATTGTTATATACGTAATAATAATATCAAGAAAAACAAATCAAAACACATACGATAAATGAAACGATTTTACCCAAAACGCGGATTTAACATGGAATTTATAAAAGAACAGGTATTATAAAGTCATAATTGAACCATATATGATATCATAAAAATAAATATGATTCTTGAATAAGACAATAAAATTATTTAAATCATTATACAGGAGGTTAGGATACGTATGAAGCATATCAGACCTAAGGTAAGGGATAATTATTCCAATCTCATTCTTATTCGAGATTGTTTATTCAGAAGTATTTACTGGGGTTATGTTTATCATCCATGTCCATATGTTCTCAAAATGTCTTCATAAAATGTTTAATTTTCCTCCATGTATGTTTAAAGTCATTTTTACCCCTCTTTTACTTTTACATTATTTTATGGAAGGAATATTTCTTTTGTTTACCATACGAGGAACTTTTTGACTTTTCCGATAAAAGTATGAGGAGAATGTGTTTCTTAACTTATACGGCTTTAACATATTTTTACAGTTTCATAATGCCTTATTTTCATGAAGCATACTCTACAAGATTTAATGAATATTTTCAACAAAATCCTTTTCTTTTTAAAATTTCATGGAATTTTGTGAAAAGAAAATGATTTTGAAGAAGAGAGGATATTTTCCTAAAGAATTCATTTCACGTGTTTTATCAAAATAATTTTCCATATAAAATGGAATTATTTCATATGTGTATATTTTAAGTATAATTTCTCTATGATTTACATGGTTTCAGTTTTCATATGGTGAAATTATATCCATTTTTTGTAAGGATTATGTTATGATGGTATGATGTTTATGAAACCCATTTTAAACTTTGGGTAATGATGAATGATTTGTGTTCATGTTGTGGAACAGGTAAGAATGATTTCATTATGAGATGGGAGGGACCTATATCACTTTCCAATGCATTGGGTAATGATTTATATCTCATGATATAGACATGGATGGAACGATATGTTAATCCAGTTCAGTTTTATAGGACTAAAATGAGGAGTGAACTCAATTTAAAAAGGGACATTGTCCACTAAGATGGTCTTGGCAGTAATTCCTTGGCTACTTTTGAAATCATAACATGTTCTTAATGGTTTCCAAAATTACATGTTTTATTCCCATGCTATTTTAGCATGATTGATGTCCCATTATGATCTATGCCTTATGTACTGACATGTTTTATGTCATTGCTCAAGATCTTGTTGTTTAAACAATATATTCATGTTTTTTAGTTGAAATGTATATGATATATTTTATTTTATCCATTATTACCCTTACTGAGCATTTTAGATCACCTTTTTTATGATTTCATTTCCCTAGGATTTAATGAAAGGTTTTAGGTAAGAAAACAAAAAAGGGGAATATCTTTATGAGAGATGTTGAAGATCTTTCACCACAATTGGAAGATTATGTTGGGAGTTTCCAATGACACTAAACTATTACGCTCCTTGAGTGTTGGTTCTTGTTATGAATTAAGTATTCCTAAAAAGTAATTTAATGTCTATGTACATCAAGCATTGGGTCTCTATAGTTGGTATCAGAGGAAAGGTTTAGTCAACCATTAGAAACTAGGATGTGAGAACTTTAGTGAGATTCCTAGAGATATTTCTAAGGTATTTCAGGGGATGTCCCTAAGGTTATGTATAAGTATAGGTTATACTCCTAGAATTACTGAAATTATTTTAGAATTAAACCTAATATGTTAGATATTGAAGGTACTCCCCCTTGATTATGATTTTTTCCACTCACACTATTCTTTTTGTGTTTTAGAAAATGGCTGGAAATAGGAAGATTCACGATAATGGAGGATATGATAGACATGGGAATGATATTATTCATGAGAAACCAAAGGAAATTGGATATGGAAGTCCACATATTGCTATTTTGCCTAATCATAAATCTTATAATATGATCAATAATATCAACTTTGGTAAGTATCCCAACTCATCTAATAAGAGAAATATGGAGTTTCGTGATGATCATATAGAAAAGAAAGTTCAATTTCCTTCAAGTAAATCATGTGTGAAGAGGCATCAGGGAGAATGTTTCAAAGAAACTAGAAGATGCTTTGGGTGTGGAAAAGAAGGACACTAAGCCAGTAAGTGCAAAGGAAAAGGTTCAGATAACACCATGGACAAGGATAATTGTACTGCTACGACATCAACAATGATTAAATGTTTTCAATGTGGAATGTATGGGAAATATGAAAAACAATGCCCTAAGGGAAAGTCTCATGAAGAGAATCAGCATGATCGTATGGGTAGTATTTATGTTGATGATCATGAAGATATTACAAATGATATTTGAGATGAAATAATTTTTGAAGCTCAGTCAATGGTTTAAGAAGGTAGTGGAATGATTTATGTTTATCAAGAGTTATGTTGTATAGGTAATGGTACTATGGAATAAAGACACATCTAAGGATTTTTGCACTATTTTTTTCATAAAGTATTTGAAAGTATATGTTGAATGGTACCAGTAACCATGAAAGGTTATTCAGATATTTTTGAAATGTAGATGATATGCGCATAATGAAGTGATAATAAGACAAGGAGATGTTTGATAGTATAATGAGCTCATGACTAATATAAGGACTATGTGCTATTATGGTTTGAGTATATAAAATTTTTGGGATTTTGTTATGTGGAAAGAGTTCTCTTTTGACAACATTCAGGTTTTCAATAAGGTTCAATGAGTATTCATTTTTCAAGAGAATACATGATTAAGGCCATAGAATGTGTGGAATGTGACCAACACGACATATCTTATGATATATGGGGATCAATGATGGTATTAACATGTTTGTTATATGAACTCTGGTAATATTTTTCACTATAATATGAGATTAGACAATAGTATTTTAGACAAGCCTAAATATTGGAATTGATTATGTTGGGCATACGTTAGTACTGTTTAAGTGTAGAACTTTTTTGATATCATTGATGGAAAGTTGTAATAATGTAGTTTTAGAAAAAGGACAACCTGAAGGACGTGTGACAACCCATCACGTCGGACAAGGATGTTAGAATCGAACCCACAACCGAATTGCGACGGTCCCTTATCACCTACCACTGGCCTACAAAAAGTCTCTGGTTAGTAGAAGCTAGTTTTATTATATTAAGTGGTATGATACATGAAGTATAAGTCCATTTTGGGATCTATATATGATTAATCTCACTATAGATGGACTTATGTATATTTAAAAACTTTTACTATCCATTTGCTTGAGACAGATGGAATGACCTATCATTCTATCACATGATCTACTAACACTTCACTACTGAAAAATTAGACTTTATTTCTTTAAGAGATGAAGTGGAAATTTTCCAAGGAATAACCAACGGTGATATTGAAACAAAATCAAGTAAGTATTTCTTTTAATTCAACAATTCTTCAACTTTAGGGAAATGATATTGAATACAAAAAAAATGTGGTCTTAGTGTACATATATCTGATGAATTAGATGTTACCTTAAATCATCACAAATTTATGGCTATGTGATTGTTGGATTTTTCATAGCCATGTTCTCTACCACTCTCTATCAGAACATGATGATTAGATTTCTTTTCTATGTCCATATTTTCTCCTATGTTCTCCTATGTGGAAACCCAGTGATTAGTTAATTTGGATAACTGTTATGTTTCATGTTTTTAAAGATAATTTTTGGTATTCCTTTTTACGATGTGGGTTTCTATTAAAGTAACTTTTGAGTAGTAAACCATTTATACCCTCGATGAATTTCATGGGCGAAATTCATTTTAAGGGGGTAGAATATAACACCCCGAGATTTTATGAAAAATATTCATTTCAATTTCATTGGTGTCTTGTGTTGTACACTACACAAAAAGGAGCTTGCACTACATGCATCCCTGACTTGGCTTGCATTACATGCAATCGCGACCTTCCACGATAGGATGTATTGTACATAATACCGAGTTTCGCTAAACAATGATATGTTATATAAACTAGTCGTTATGAATAGTAATGCCCACTTTTTGAAATTTTATAAATTTTATATTTCAAAATGGACTTCATTTTTGGATCTGGAATATAGAAATTAGCCTAGGGTGAATTTTTGGTATTTTTCTGAAATCTTTCAATTTTTGATGAATAGTGAAAACACTGGGTTACTATTTAAAAACTGAATGTTTTTTAAATAATTATTTATTTTATTTAAATTTATTTTAGGTTAATATTGATACATAATAACTATATAAGTTCAATGTAATTCATTTGAGTCAGTTTATATTAATTTTAGATATATAAAAATTTTATAGAACTTTTCACCGTCTTTTACCCACATCCTAGGAGAATTTAGAAATTCACATAAAACGTAATTTTACCGCTTCTGTGAGTGGAATTTCAAAAATCTGAGAGACACAGTTAATATCAAGGAGTAAAATGTGGTTTAATGAGATGAAAATAATTGTTGTTGAATAGTAACTTTTTACTTTTATTTACCACAGTTAAAAGTAAATAGGGTAATTAAGGGTAAAATGAGATTAATATTACCATATTACATGTCCTAATTTAATTGGACAAGTATTTCTCAACCAAAAAAAAACTTAGGAATAAAATATTATCATTTAGGTTCACGTGGATTAGATTAGGATAGTTATTATTATTTTATTTAAAGAAGAGTTAAAATAGTTAAAATCAAAGTTTAATAACTAAAACCTTTTTAATATAGGGTTATACATAAGATAAATTCTACTATAAATATTCACTATAAAGATAAAAAGATTTTCAACATAATGGTATTTTATTTATAATTTTTAGACATTAAATAATTCAATAAATATATGACACAATGATGATACAGTAATTACTTTATTAATGAAATATTAACATGATTGATGTTATAAATAGACAAATAAATGTAATTTTATACTTTTTATGAATTAAAATAAAATTATAAGATAATATGACATGTTATTATAGATTTAGTTAACTTTTTTATAACTATTTATACTGTTATGAGTTTCACAAAAATCAAGTACCAAATAGTGTCAAAATTTACATAAAATAGTTTTTTAATCAAATATTATATTATAAATTATTATTTTATTCCTAAAAATCTAAGGTTCAGAAGAATGACTTCGATAAGGATATATATATTAATAATTAACCACTTGGTGTTCGTTTGGCCTATTATAGAATGTTTATTAACCATATAATGTAAGAAAACAAAAATACACGGTACAAGTTAAATTATTTAACTTAGAGTTAAATCTAATTGATAAGGATAAAATAGTAACCAAAGCTTGTCTAAAACCTATTGGTTTGGAGTATTTCGACCAATCCCCACTTTAGATTTTAAATAAATAAATTTGGAGCTATTATAAACCGAATATGACTTTATTATAAGATAATATTTTAAGTTTTTCTAAAGGTACCCCTCTCCTCTCTTATAAAAGGGCACCCCTTCCCTCTTCTCTTCACACCCTTTTAAGCCTTGATGCTCGGCCAACCCCTGAAAATTAATCTTCTCAACCTCTCTAGTTATATAATAGTTGTTAATGTCTTCTCAAAAGACCAACTCTAGTGACCTAAGAAGAATTTTAAAAGATGTGTGTCGAAGAAGAGGTAATCTCTTCTACCGGTTCTTTCAAGTTTTTTTCTTCTTCAACTTCTTCTTCTTTAGTTGTTCCATTATAAAGTAATATCATAAGTATTACTTATATACTGATATGTTATTATAAATATGAAACAATACCATTTCACATTTTATCCATCCTATGGAAAACGAAATCACCGCGTGTGCGTACGTACAGAATACCGTCTCCACGCTGTGGTGTAATCTGTTTTTCCACCACCATCTTACATGGATGGGTATATTGGTGTAAAAATAACTATATATGATAATTATAACATAATACTGATTATATTATATTATATCATCAACTCCATTTCCATCTAATAAATTTGGGAATGATATCATAGCTCATGCGTACGTACGGATTACCGTCTCCACGACACGATGAGATTCATTTTCCTTGTTAAAAATTCAAGAATGATTATAATGTATATATAATAAGTAATCATGAAATATATGAAATAATAATTCTACTGTATTTTTGTATATATATATTTATGTCATCCACTTAATTCCATTGAAGTCAATCAGGAAAGGAAAACATCGTTCATGTGTAAGTACGACCTACCGTCTCCATGAACGGTGTATTTAATTTCATTCATCTATATTATATATATATATATACTGAATATATATGATATATAAATCATGAATTAAATTCTAGAAGTATGTAAATAATTATATAAGTAATAATAATATTAATAACAACAAATCAAAACACGTATGATAAATGAATCGATTTTACCCAAAACGCTGCTTTAACATGGAATTTATAAAAGAACGAGTATTATAAAGTCATAATTTAACAATATATGATATCATAACAATGAATATGATTCTGTAATAAGTCAATGACATTATTTAAATCATTATATAGGATGTGCAGATACGTACGAAGCATAATGAACCTAAGGTAAGGGATAATTATTCCAATCTCATTTTATCCGAGATTGTTTAATCAGAAGTATTTACTAAGGCTATGTTTATCATCAATGTCCATATGTTCTCAAAAAATTTTCATAAAATGTTTACTTTCCTTCCATGTATGTATAAAGTCATTTTTACCCCTCTTTAAATTTTACATTGTGTTATGGAATGAATCTTTCTTTTGTTTACCATATGATTTTTTTTGGCTTTTCCGATAAAAGTACGAGGAGAAGGTTTTTCTTAACATACAAGGCATGAAAGGATTTTTACGGATTCATGACGCCTTATTTTCATGACGCATACTCTACAAGATTTAATTACTATTTTAAACAAAATCACTTTCTTTTAAAATTGCATGGAATTTTTTGAAAAGAAAATGATTTTGAAGAAGAAAGGATATTTTCCCAATGAATTCATTTCAAGTTTTTTATCAAAAACATTTTCCATATGAGATGGCATTATTTCATATGTATATGTTTCATGTATAATTTCTCTATTATTTACATGGTTTAACTTTTCTTATGATGAAATGATATCCATTTTTTTAATGGATTATGTTATGATGGGATGATTTTTATGAAACCCATTTTATACTTTGGGTAATGATGAATGATTTATGTTCATGTTGTGGAACAAGTAAGAATTATTTCGTTATGAGATGTGTGGGACCTATATCTCCCTCCAATTCATTGGGTAAAGATTTATATCTCATTATATAGACATGGATGGAACAATAAGTTAATTCAGTTCAGTGTTATAGGACTGAAATGAGGAGTGAACTCGACTCAGAAAGGGACTTTGCCCACTAAGATGGTCTTGGCAGTAATGCCTTAGATTCTATGGAAATCCTAACATGTGATTAATGGTTTACACAATTACATGTTTTATTCCCATGCTATTTTATCATGATTGAGGTCCCATTATGATATATGTCGTACGTACTGACATATTTTATGTCATTTCTCAAGATCATGATGTTTAAACATTATGTTCATGTTTTTATGTTCAAATGTATATGATTTGTTTTATTTTCCCCATGCTTACGCTTAGAAAGAATTTTAGATCACCTTTTTTTATGTTTTCTTTTCTCTGAGATTAAAAGAAAGGTTTTGGGTAAGAAAAAAAGGGGAAGATCATTATGGGAGATGTTGAAGACCTTTCACCACGATTAGAAGATTATGTTCCAAGATTCCAAAGACAGTAAACTATTATGGTCCTTGAATGTTGGTTCTTGTTATGTATTAAATATCAGAAAAAGTATTGTAATGTCTATGTACGTCAAGCTTTGGGTCTCTATATAAATTAATTTAAAAATAAACCCTATAACCACATGACCATGGGAGAAGGATATCTTATTATAAAATTGAATACAGATAATGAGAGAGGAGAATAGAGAAGATTACATTGAGAATCCACTATTATCTATTGAATATGTCCTTAGATTGACACCGTGGGAGGAAGAAGGAGGCATGATAAACCAGGAATAGGAACACCTAGGGTCATACAAACCAGTTGGGTGGGAGGGATGGTAATATATTTTGTTAAAATATTGTATGGTTAGTTTATAAATTCCATAAATTTTTTGATTTGTGGAACACACATGGTTTGGATGCACGATTTGGTAAACCGTGCACCTACCAAGAAGGATGGTTCTTCAATGTCATAGTGGCTTCTCGAACACTTAATCTACAATTTTTCAAAGCATATTAAGGTAATGTACCATAAACCAGAAGTACCCTAATTCCTACACTTTTTCCTAGTGTAAGATACAGGATTTTCCTAAACTATGCAATGACCATGTGCCAAAAGAAAAACACCATGAAACTAAAAATTTAAAACCATCACAGACTAAACTCGAGAAAAACAATACAATTTTAAAAGATAATGTAGATGATAGGTAAAAATAAAAATATTATTGCAAAAATTCTACCAACTATAATGCTTTCTATCCTAGGAAGGATGCAACATCATTGAGAGGATCAATCAATCACTATGGATTTCTAAAACTTTGTGATCCACCCCCTCAAACAAAAAAAAATATCATCTAAACCAAAGAAAACTTAAGCTGATTTCTTGAATGAAATCAAGGATCTCAAATAATTTCTGAAAAAAAGATGAGAAGACTCAATCTATAACCTATTAAACCATGATTTGAAAAAAAAACTATAGGGTGAACTCAAAAAATACCAATCTTTCCCCAAACTAAAAATAAAATAAAATCAGATAACTTTAAATGAATCCTTTCTCTACTAGACTGCATAAAAAACGAAAATTATCATTCAACAGGAGATGTCGGAATAGGATCCCCACTGTTGAACCCAACTAGCATTGATTTATCAAAGGATAAATCTTAGCGAGACCCATAGTGGGTCTCCCCACTATTTATAAACTGACCAATTTGGGAAAACTGACAGAAGGTAACATGTAAAATATCCTCCACACTGATCAACATGTCCCCACCAAAAGGTAAAAAATAAGAGCTGTAATAGGTGACCATAAAATATCTTTATTCTTGCACTGAAGAATAATGTTATAATAAGGTCACTTAGTCCCCTAGGATTCATTACTATAAAATAACTTCAATAAGGGTCCTATGGTTGGAGCCTTGATTTCTGAAGAATCTACTTCCTCATAGTCAGAAGATGAATATTCCTATTTAAAACTATTTCTTTCCAATGAAATATGGGTTTCAAAAGTTACAGAATCCACATATTCCACCCCAAATGAAAAAAACAGAAACCAGACACACACCACAATGATCCTCTTCTCATGAGGAAAGTAATTTAGAACTCTCAAAAAGAAAAAAATTCATCCTTCATAAAATAAGTACATAGACAATTTAAAAACATAAACTTTTACAATATAAAGTGAATTAAAACCATAAAATACCACCTATAACAACCACCACAATAGAAAGAAAAAATAAAAATAAAGGGACATCAAACAAAGCCCAAATAGCAATCAAATCCTACGAATTGGATCCACATCACTTCCTAGGGAAAACTTGTTAGAAACAGTCCGGGTTACCAATAAATTAACCTGAGTAATAGTCCTTTGAGAATTTAAACATGAATAAATTTTATGACCCTACTTTCCACACCGATGACACACTTGGATCCCATTCCCAGAAGAAGATGATGATAGGTTCAATGGCCTTTTAATCTAGTGATCATGAAAAAAAGAGTTCGTCAGATTCCCCACTTCCTTGATGGAAATACCATCACTACTTCTAGGGAACAAATGATGGACGACTTCACCAAGAACATCCTCCATCAAAACTTATACTTTAATTGATTTCCTCACCATGTGGGAAAAAGAAGTTATATTGTACTTTGACACATTCAATTGTATATTAAGCTGAATCCCAAACTCAAATTTATGAGCATTCAAGAAATTGTCTGCATCATACTACGAAAGGTAAGTGTTAAGATCCATTTAATGACATAAGTATTCCATAACCTATCCATCACCCAACTAGAAACAGAACATATCCATCGCCTTTATCATTTTTATTAATTTAGATTAATACTTCTGGATGAATGAATCCTTGAAGAACACCCATGTAAGATATTCCCAATGCTTGTTATGAGATACCAAAAACAACCATTTCCAGGTCATCCCAACAATCACGAATGTAGAAAAATTCACATTTAATAACTCATGAAACAAAAAATTACTGAAAATCCTTTCTATTTTTTTCATCCACTCTTTTATTTCGAGAGTATCCAATTGAACAAAAAAACTGTTGGATTCAACTTTCAAAACACCAGAATGAATGCCTTAGGTTGATTAACTAAATATACTGATAATAGGGAATTACCCAAATCTGTAGAAGAAGAATCCATCAATTCCCTTTGTGGGAGAACACTGGGATGAAAGAAGTTGAATAGCTTAATAAAAACTAGCTCATTAACCAAAACTCACATCAAATACATACCAAAAAAGGGGAAACTAGATCAAATATTCCAAAAACCTTTTCTCTAAATCAAATAAGCACCACTTCAAAACCAAATAATCAACAAGATTTTTACTCAAAACACAACATATTCCACACCTCCCAAAATATAATAAAGGGAACCAAACATCCAGTAGTTTTCAAAAACATTATTGTTTTCCTTTTGAAAACATTTTTAAAAAGAAAAATAGACTTGGTGAATTTTCACACTCACCAATGGTATTTTGTAGAGTCCCACTCACATGACAACTCCCATTCTAACCCATGTACATATCGACTGATGCCACACCAGTAACTCATCCTCCCAATCCATTAACCATCTACTTCCCACACATATCTATGCATGTGAGTACCATAGGAAAATACCAAAAGTCAAATCAAAAGATACCCATTTAAAAATTCACAAATACTTTAAATCCTCATAAACAACCAATGAAAAAATAATTTTCAAATTTAACACTTAAATCCTCTTCATCTTTTTCAAAAACAACTCAACAAACAAACAATCCCATTTCATCAAAAATCATTTGATGAGAATCCCCTTATAAGTAATTATTTAAAACTAAACTGAAAACTCATTTTCCATCTTTCCAAAACGAAACCATTTATATTTTTAAATATAGTTTTTAAAATCCCAAAACAGGAGTTTCCCAACAAATTTTATAATCATTAAGAACTCAAAAAACTGACAAGGGGAAACTAGCATTGATGGGTGACTTGTTTTCATTGTTGGTCACCACATGCCAATCTCACCATTGGAATAAGGAGTATTATAGGGCCATTTTTTCAGCTCCACATTTGTTTCTAGGCCCTATAAGATCACTAGGACCACTATCAAAACTTAATTTTGGTATCCCAAACACAAAACAATCGACAAGATTGAAATAGAGAAAATATAATCTAACATCCCATGGAAACCGAATGATTGGTAAAGAAAATTCCTTACACTCCCTCATACCTACACCGTAAGGTTTTGAATTTCCTAATCAATATACCTTGAAATCCAAAATAATATAGGGTGCTTTAAAATCATAGTCCTTTAAGGGAAACCACTATTAATACCATTTTTTCATGAAGAAACTCGAGTTGACCCTAAATCGTTCACCCAAGCCGATCTATAGCAAGGAATGAAGGGTGTTCCCGATCCCCACAAGTTGGAAACTAGTATCAAACAAAATCAGAGTAACCAATATAATAATTTCTCCCAATATAAATAAATAATGTTAAAAATTATAAAAAACAACCTAAATAATATACAAATATCCAAAATTAACATCTTTTACCAAAAAATTAAAAACAAGAAACCCAAAATGTACCTGATGACCAAAAATATACATGTGACCCTAAGGTCTCTCTCTGACACCAAAACCAACCATCACCCATGATGATTGAAAATAAACCGAGTCCTACTCCACAAATTAAAAATAAGAAATACTTATAGGTGTGTGTTTTAAAACATAGTTTTTGTGAGAGAAAAAATATATTCCCAATGAACTTCATTTAAAACAAAATAAACATAAACTTCATGTTTAAAATATTATTTATAAATATAACTTTACCATATATTTCCACATTAAAAAACACAGTACATTTCTATTTTTCTTTTCCAAATCCATTTAATCTTCTAAGAGGCCACTATTTACATTTCAAGGTCTAAAGTGATGATTTAACTACAAAATTGGAATAAGAAAGTATAAAACATTACTAAGAGTAAGAATATTTCATAATCCCTTGAAAACCAACTCATCATATTCCAGTGAAGTACACCACCTAAGAGAGCACCAAAAAATCATATAATAAAGTCAATGAGAAAAAAAAACAAAATTGTAGTCAACCAATAATGCATATCAATCATCCACAATAAGTACCTATGTGCTTATAGGCCTAGGAGAAAACTAGGAGCTCTTGAATAAATCAAAACACACTAATACATGCTAAATCATTATAAAATTCATGCCTCACTCGATGAAATCATTAAAACCCAATACACCCATATATCCCCTAGATGGTACATAAAAAGGGGAACTATCCCATTGTAATAAAACTAAATATATCATTGTGGTATGGGCCTCTACATAGTGCATAACCTGTGTAGCGAAGTAATGGTTCTCATAAAATTCAATAATTATGTCAGGTTTTCTTTGTCAATTTCTATAGAAGAGGGTTGAGCCATCATATGCCAACCAAATATCTAATCACATAAACATATACTTTGTATAATAATATACACAATAAACATCACCTCAGATCACTCCATAGATAAATCTCTTTTCCTTACAAAACATTGGTCATAAAAGAAAGGGGAAAAGATGATTTCATATGGAGGAAATCAAACCCATTTAAATATATGGATCCTGAGGATTCCAAAATTAAGAAATCTAATCCATTTAATCATAAATTAAGAGTATAATTATCTAAGGAGGGTTTTTGTATTAAAAACATTCACTATTTTCACAAATTTCCAGACATACCTCAAAATTACTTTCAAACAAATCAACATTTAACAAATAATCAAATCAATTTTCAAAAAGAGAGAAAATACAACATTTTATATTTCAAAATCATTTATATGAATCCCATTTATGTACTCACACCACATCGGAAAAACCCATTTTTCAATTAACATTCCAAAATTACTATTATTCATCATCACATGTTTAACCACTTTCAAAAGAAACATACACACTTATTTTATACACAAAGAAACTTTGGAAACCCTTTTAAGAAACACATGTAATCATTTTAGATTTCAAAAATTCATTTAAAAAACCAAACAATGCTTAAAAGGAAATAAAAGTCTTATATAAACCAACTGGTAATTTCATCGAACGCTTGAGGTGCAATATTTGCAAAAAAAATCTTATATACTTATTAACAATTAAGAGATCATCTCTTTTCACACAAAACAATTAATTTTATTTCCAGACATCACAATCTAAAATTTAATGATGGTATGAAAATAAAGAAACCAATGAATCCTACATTATAATGGAAAGTGCATTGGTAAACCTACCTCAATATCATGGAGCTTCAATAACACATGTCCAAAATTAAACCACGATGGTTCCAAAAGCTGAGATCTATGAAGAAGAATCATAAACACATAAAGCCACAAAAATACATGATGGAAAAAATAAACCATATATCCAAAAGGCCATTGGAGAAAGTGATATTATGATAGAATGGATGGATGATGAAAATGGGGGAGAAAATATAAGATTACCTTGACAAATCACCCATAACTCTTGATGAAATCCTTAAATCTACACCCAGGGAGGAAGAATGAGGATTGAAGAACCAAGGAGAGGAATCCCTAGGGTTGTATGAAACATGTGGGATAGAAATGGTTTTATTTGGGGTTAAAATTCCATAAATTTAGCTTAGGAATTAGATAATTGTTATGATCCGGTCAGATAACATGGTTTGGACACATTGTTTGGTAGACCATGCGTCAACAAATAAGGATGGTCCTATCACAAGCTAGTGGCTTCCTGTATTCTTACCAGACGGTTTTTTTTACCCTGAAAAGTTCATTCAACCTCAACAAAGAGAACCCTAATTCTACAAGGTTTTCTAGATATGTTCACATTGTTTACCCAAACCACAAGATAGTGTAAATACTCTTAGAAACTCAAAATTTAAACCTGTACAACCAAAACTAGAGATTAAAACCCATGGAATAAACATAAACCAAATTAGATGTGAAAATGATAATCAAGAAGTATAAATTTGAACATAAAATTGGTAGTAATAGGTAGATGGAATAAATTATCCTAATACTATAAATTGGAAATTTAATGCACAATATAATAAATAAACATGAATGAAGGGGATAATGTGAGTATCCCTTACTAAATCTAAGCATGGTAAGTGGTGTACATAATGGATAATGGGAGGGATTGATGAGAGTGAAAGGGATGTCTCTTAATTTATTAATTAAATGGATAGTAAGGAGTTTTAGTAAAACATAACCAAACAATATCAAATTGAAACTAAGAATCATAAAAAAATAGAGGATCTTGGATGTAAATGAGAAGATAAAAATTATTTAATTGAGTGTGTGACTCCAAATGAATGGGTGTGGATTCTTGAGAGTCTAGGAGAACATTGGGATGATTCTAGAGAGGGTAGGGAAGATTAAGGATGCGCTCTATGTGTTTTTATTGAAGCATAATGGGATCTTGGGTGGGTTTATATAAGAAGAGAGTGTGTATTTCTTTACAATTTATCAAACATAGGTTTTGAACTCTATATAATAAAATAAACAAAACAAAAAAATACCATTGTTTTTTCAATTGATTCAACTATATTTGATTGGTTTCCATTATATAAGTCCAATTGCCAAACATAATAAACTAACAATGTTGATTATGTTGAAGTGGTTCATACTCTTAAGGAAATGATTTCAAAAACATAAAATATATTAATGGTTTTGGAGAACTCATAAATACTTTATTAAATTTTAAAAGTTAACATAAAATCCCATTATTTCAAAATGAAAACATATATTTTCCGTGGATCTAATATATAGTATTTATTAAATTGTTTTACAGTCATTATGATGTTCTAATACCGAAAGTATATTTATAAGATCTTTAGTTTTCACCTAAAAGATTGACTGTCTCCAAATATTATGAAAAAGTGTACATTAGATAATTGTCTTATATAATTCAAAATTTAATATTAAATTTATCAAAATAATTTTCTAAATATGAATATTTTTACATTAAAATTATAATTAACATTTATTGATAAATGTTGGGTTTGTTTTGACAATAAATGATTTTGAAAATTTATAAAAATTACATTGTACTTCCTAAAAATTATATGATAATTTAAATTTAATAAAAATTATTTAATTGTAATATTTTATTAAAATATTATTTATTTCAAAAAAACATTAATTCATCAAAATTAATATCTTAATTAAAATTGAATAATAATTAAACATAGAATTTGTGTTTTATTTTATCAAAATAAAAATCATTTAGAAATTAAAAATAATAAGATGAAAATATTTTGATTATTAAATAATATACATAATCAATTTTCTATGGTATTGATACATATTCCTATAATACATCAGAGAATTCCCTAAAATTAATATGTGCACTGATGATGCTTTCCTGGGGTGGTCTGTCGTGCTTGGTTTGGGTTGTTATCTCGATGAGCTTGAACTTATCTTGCAAATAGTTTCTTTCAAACTTAAGTTGATGGATATCATCTTGGGCATGGTCAAGGACAAATTCCATAGATTATATCTCCCTCATAAGCTTTGCTAAATGGGCTTCATAGGGTATTATCCTACTACTTGATTCTATATATTCCTTTATCTATAACAATTAGATTTTTGAAAATCCTATATTTATATTAATTATGCCATCATTGTTCAATGACTATATTATCAACATAAATGACTCTTAATCACAATTTAAAAAGGATATAATAATAAGAAATGATTTCATGTGCTCTGTATACCCATAAAAAATAATATAAAATTTTAATAAATACAAATAGTGGAATTTTATTTATAACAGTTTGGATTATTAAAATCATCCCCCTTAAGAAAATTTTCTAAAAAAACTTACTTTCCCAGAGTAAAACAGAAGAGAGTAACTCTATTTCATCACCTCCTCTGGTTCCTTTATTGCTTCATCAAATAGGTGGTTTCTCTACAACACATTGACCAAGTGAATTGTCATCTTTCATAGGATTTAGGTGGGAGTGCTAGTTGGTCGACCTCTGCTCTGATGCGATCAAGGATATGTAATGGGATGGTGTATCTTTGATTAAGTGTTACCTTATTACCAAATATCATCACATTAATCCAAGGAGATATGTGAATGAAAAACATGTATCTGAAATAAAACACTAGGTATTATCAATGATTATTATTTTAGATCTTCTGTTGACTTAAAGAAGCCTTGAGGTGCTACTGAATGGTCTTAGCATATTACCCCTTTTCCTTGACCATTTCATGACCATATATTTTTCATTCCAAAATATCATCCCAAAATTTATATGTTCTACACCACTTCCCATAAAGGGTTTCATAGGGATCCATTTTGATGCTTGAGTGGAAACAGTTGTTGAAAATGTAATCAACTAAAGGATGATATTGGTCTTATCCTCCTTTGGTTTCAATTGATCATGATCTCAACATGTACCCAAGTGTTTAGATTGTCTTCTAATATTAGAAATTTGATTGAGGGTGATAAGCCATGATGAACTTCAAATCGGTATTCAGATCATGTTGGAGTCTCTTGCAGAACATACAGGTGAATCTTGGATATCGATCAGATATAATCGATAGTGGTGTTCCTTATAACGTCGCCACTTCTCTAATGTATATCATTTCAAGTTGATCAATTGATAAATCCTATTGAATCACAAGGAAGCATGAAATATTTTTATGAATATCCACCACAACCCATATAGAATTATTTTATCTTAATGTATTGGGAATACTAGTGACAAAGTTAAAGGTGATATTTTCCAATTTCCATGTAGGTAAGGGTAATGGCTGAATCATCACATTGTGTTTTTTTTTCACTTTCACTTGATAACATATAATACATCTTGACATATATTCCATGATTAAATTATTTATATATACCCAAAAATAGTATTTTCATAGATCTCGATATATCTATGTGATTCCTAAGTGGATGGAGAAGGTCAATCTATGTGCATTTCCCAATAGCTCATTATTTAACTTCAGTTTTGATAGTACACATAGTCTTGAACCAAATAAAAAAACCCCAAATTTGTTAACATTAAAATCTATGTATTTATATTTTCTTATAGTTTCTATATTATTTTAAATTCCCACATCATCTCTTAGAGAATATTTTATCGTTTCCAAAAGAGATTGTTGAGAAATCTTTGTGAAGGCATTAATGATGTCCATTCATTTATACTTCCCATGTCCATACTCATAAAATATAAGAATTTCTAATCCTTATCAATTATCTATAAGGATAGAATGTATAGATCCTTTCTACATAGATTATATGACACACTACATGATTTACTAGGATGTTAGTGAATTTTTCAGTCATAGTCATTCATCAGATCTAACAATATTCATTGGACAATAATCAACTCATTATGTGTTAATATATAATTGATTATTTTTTGATATTTATATATTTAATAATTCTCCACAAATATATAATTTATCCATCTTTTCAATGAATATATAACTATATCAAACTCCAGATCATGTGTTGGGTAGTTCTATTTGTGAGCATTCAACTACCTAGCATAGGCTATGAATTTTTCATTCTTCATTAACACCCAGCCAAATCCCTTCTTCCATTGGTCATTGAACCCCACAAAAATTTCTCCTCAATTGGGTAGTTTGACCCAAAGTGTTTTGATAAGCTTCCTTTTTAACTCCTTGTATCTCTTTTCTCATTCATCTTTTCATGAAAACATGACTGCCTCCTAAGTTATCTGGGTTATATGGTTTTCTAATTGATTAAAATTTATCACAAGTCAATGATAATACCATGCTTTTCCATGTAAATTATGGATATCAGTAATAAATTATGGAATCTATCATCCTTAAATTTAGTTGGTATTTTAAGTATCAAATGATATCTCATTACTTGTAATGATATTTCCTAAAATGATACATCCTTTAACCTGAACCCAAATTGTATATACTTTTCCTAAATCTTCTATTTTTCAAGGTCCTTATCATAATTCTCATATGATCCCCATTATCTTGCTTGGTTTTAGATAAAATTATAATATCATCAATAAATACTACCTCAAAATTTTTGAGGTAACATGTAAAGACTCTATTCGTCAATTACATGATGATTTTGGGAGAATTAGAGAGTCTGAAAGGAATCTCTATGAACTCATAGTGCTCGTACCTCATACGAAAAGAAGTATTGGGGATATACTCCTTCTTCACCCAAACGTGATAATACCCTTACCATAGATACACCTTGGATATGTATTTTTTCCCACATATCTGATTGAACAAGTCATCAATCTGAGAGAGTGGATACATTTTATTTACCATTATCTTGTTGAGATCATTATAATCAATTCATAGATTTAATGACCCATCATAATTATTGATAATGATGACCGTTGCACCCCAAAGTGAAACACTTGGGTGTATACCCCCTTTATCTAAATTCTTCTTTGTAGTTTCTTCAGCTACCCCTATTCTACAACATCCATTATATATAGATTCTTGGTTAATAGTAACACCCAAGGTATTGCCTCAATTGAAAATTCAACCTCTTTTTAAGGAGTAAGAATATATAATTCCTCAAGAAACAAATTAACATATTCCCTCATAATAGGAATGTCTTATAGGATGACTCTTTACTTAGACACAATCATTTGAGCTAGATACACTTTCTTGTTGGTAAATAATATCCATGATTATGATGTTGGTTCTAAAGAAGACTTGTATCCTCCTTGAACTTGTATAGAATCGGATATGTACAGTGATTTCCTTCCCATGAAAATTTATATTTTATCTAAATAGATAAATCTAATCCATACACAGAATTGCATCAAATTCCTCCAAAGGGAATTTGACCAGGTTCACTAGGAATTTCATCCAACAAATTTTGGAATCGGATTAGTTAGATACATGGTATATCATAACTACCACATTTTTCATTTCCACAAATAACTCACCCTCCATGTTTTTAGGGGCGTTTGAATAGTTCTACTAAACTATCATGATATGAAGATATGCATAGAAATAGAATGAATAACTATCATATGAACACTTCATTTTAGAGATCTACCACTACTGTTGTGATGGATAAATCTCACCCTTAATACCTTTGATCTTGTTGGTTGTCTCCAAAGACCCTTGGTTTAGTGCATTTATTTGAAAAGTTCCATTGTTCCTTTAAGTTGAAGTACCAAAAAATAATTTAAGGGCTGATTAGAGCATTCCATTCCTCTATCACAATAGTGGATTTCTCTTATCAGAAATATCCTTATAGGTGACCTTCCAACCCACCCCTAAATCATTCCCCCCTAGGAAATTTACGAGTTACTTATTTCTACAACTTTTACTATAGGGATGTTTAAATTTCTTGGCACTGTTAGATATTTCCCTCAGAACTCTATAATTACAACCGAATTTCTGCTTCATATCATATTGATACCCTTGAGATTATCTGATCTCCATTTTAACATTGAGGTAACATCATAAACATTACTTATAACTATCAAAGTCATAGATATCTAGGGTGTTTTATACAGTTGGTTTTATCCCAAAAAATAAACGGCCATCCATTCATTCAGTGTTAATGAAAAGGCCAAAGGCATATCATGAAAGTCTTGTGAAGTTTTCCTTGTACTCCATGATTGGTTTGTCATATTCATTCCAAAGGGAAAGATAATCATTTTAAATTTTAATTAATAGATTTTGAGAAAAAGTTTAATCAAAAAACATTTTTTCATAGTTCCTTCTACCCAATGACATCAACCTCTTCCGCATGATTTTCATTCATAATCAATTTCCAACAATGATCAGGTTCTCCCTTTATATGATAAATAATTAGTAGAACATTATCTTATTCATTATATTTATGGAGACTATCTTTTCAGTTTAGCTGATCCATTTTTATGTTATTTATGTATCAAATGATTATTTGAAATTCTGGGTACTTTATTGAATAGGGGACTCAATTTTAGATTTTTCATTATTATTGGGATTTGGGAACACCACATAATCCATATTTCTATACAAAATGTGAGTAAACTAAGAGAGTATTGTCAAAATGTATATGATTCCCACTCCCATCTAGTTGATAATCTCAGTGGGGTGATCATCACATTACCCATCACATTGATTGTATATCGATACCTCCTATTACAATCCATTATCTAGAATAATGATAAAATTAGGAATGAATATTTTTAAATTATTATACACATAACGGGGAATTTAATGACATTTAATGGATAACTTTTAACATACATTTATTTCTATAACTTATGAATTTATAGGCTTTAAATTATTTTATTCATTATATATTTACTAACATATATTATTATGGGAATTTGTTTCCCTTAATAATGGTTCCTAATGAACTAATGGATTTACCAATGAATATCCCATAGGTGTTTCAAACTAGTGGTACAGTGAGTCCCGTTGTCATGTACCACATCATGTAGAGTCAGGCCCGGTCTAACTTGTCTGAGTTGTTAAGCCTTGGTACATCTTTCTAGAACCATGCCCACATATTGCATCAAGAATGAGATGTATTTGTTTGATAAACCACATACTCTATACTTAACAAAATTTAGGGATTTTTTCATATATTTTTTCTCATCCCTAAGTCGTTCTATAGAGTTTTATAAACATAATACCAAAATAACTAAATTTTCTTTTGATTACAACTATAACAACCCATCTCATTATTACATATCAATAAATTTTTTATCATATAAGATTACCCATAATCTGACCTAGAAGATCAATAAGTCTAATACTTTTGGTAATTAGGTACATAGAATAACATCTTGAACATAGGATGTAACTACATTATATAGAAACATCCTTAACATGATTATTTAAAAACATGGATTTTAAAACTGGATAGGATAACCTTGGGAAATTAATAAGAAATTGGTGATCTATTAATCCTAATAAGGGAATAAACATGGAATATGGTAATACATGTCAGAAAATTGGCATATCAAAAGGGAATAATAGGGGTACTAATAATAAGGCATTATATAGCATGACACATAAAGGAAGCAAGGGAAATGTAGACAAAACTTAAAATAATTCATCATAAATATAGGTCAAAGATAACGTCCAATAAATAATTATGGAAAAATTACTATAATGGAATAATGGTCACTATCATTCACAACATGGCATCTCATGAGACAACACATTACCAAATGCATTAGAGTGCTATAAAATTCTTGGTGCATCTGTCAATTTGATTTCATTCTCATACTTAAGTGTGCCACATAGATCACACCATGTGGATTCATTAATCATTTTATTTTATTCCATGATCAAGGATTGTAGTATAAATACATATAAGTAACAATTCAAATAATAATAAGTGTATAATGGTGAACAAAAATGAAATGAAATGTGTGTGGAATTCCCTACATAATTGTATTGTCTAGGAAAACTGATTCTAAATTTAAACAACATAACTACATCACCAAAAAATCCTAAAATGGGATTATTAGTGAGAAAGGTGTCCCAAATCAATTGGAAATAAAACTATAATTTATTGGGACATGTAAAGGCTTATCCAATAATTACTAATTAGAAATTTAAGGTATAAGATAATAAATAAACATGAATTATGTAGAGAAGGTAAGTATCCCTTACTAAATTTCAATACTAGAAAATGAGGCTACTTCCATGGAACTATAGCTATGGTTTTAAAACCCTGTCTATAGGTTGTTATAGCCATGGTTTTAAAACCGTGGCTATAGGATGGTTTTCCATGGCCTATTTCCATGGTTTTGAAAAACAAGGCATTAGGTCATGGCTATAGCCATGGTTTTGTGGCTTACTGCCAGGGTTTTAAAACCATGGCTATAGGCCAAGTGTTTCGATGGCCTATAGCCATTGTTTTCAATACAGTTGCAATAGGGTTCCCATGCTTCCGTGGGAAAGACATTTCCCACAATATATTTTGTGGGAAGACCTACCACCACTATTTTGACGCTATTACCATAGTTTATATTAATATATATATCATAATATATATATATACATGAAGTATTGTGTGGTGTAGTGATAAGTGAGTTGGATTGCAATGTGGAGGTGCAGGGATCGAAACCCATTGGGGAGAATTTTGATTTAATATATTGCCCTAGTTTTATAATGATATTACCATAGTTAAAACAATGGAAATAGCCACCTATAGCCATGGTTTAAACCGTGGCTATAGGTCAACTACCATAGTGTCAAATTTGGAGGCCAATTGCCATGATATTCAAAACTGTGGCAATAGGATGGGACCTACTACCATGGTGATAGCGGCCACAGTTTAGGGTCATATTCCCCTATTTTGAACCATGGATATAGACCTATTTTCAGTTGTTTTTCAGCATGGTAATAGGTCTATATTAAGGATCATCAGATGGATTAATGTGAGTGAAAGGGTTACATCATCAATTACAAATAAAATGGAAAGTAAGGGGTTGTATATGACAACCTTGATCGTTATTTCAAACCTAAAAATAATTTATTATCTAAAATATTCAGTTGATACAACATAGAAGTTAGATATGTATATTTTATTTGTAGATTTTGAAAAATACATCAAATTTCAAAACACTAAATACACATATTTAATGAAAACTTATTTTACATGAGAACACACATTCATTCATACTTAGAATTGCATGGGATAACCTGAGAACATGCATAAGAAAATAGTGGGATATAATTCCTAGTAAGGGAGTAAAAAAGTAATAACCTTAATAATAAATTGCATGTTAGGCTATAGGCATATCAAGGGATCATAAGATAAATATGAACATAATGGCATGATATAGCATGATTATCCTAACATGAAAAAGTTTCAATAACATTTAACATTATATTAGCATGATCCATGGTTCATTTTACATGGATCATGAGTAAAACCACATTGAACCGGAATTAGAATGGGTAGAAACTCATTTCACTTGACACATTATGATACTAATCTTTACCCAATGCATTGGAGCACTACTAGGGAGAACCATTCGAAATCATTACATTTGATGCATAAATGTGTGACATAGATCATAAAACATGGATTCATTAAACATCATAATTTGTTCCATGAGTAAGAGAAATGGAATACATACTTGAAACTATATAATCAATAAGTAAATGTGTGTAATGGTGAATACCCTTGAAAGATAAATGGGCACGATATTCACTACACAATGACTATGGATTAGAAAATCATGGTGAAATTTCTGTAGCATAACAACGTGACATAAGACTTCATAAAAATGGTTGATGAGGGAGAAAGGGGTGTCTCATAATATGTAAATTAAATGTATAGTATGGGGTTTATATAGATACATGACACAATATATTTAATGGAATTTATATTCATAAAACAAAATAATTTTTGAATGTAAATGAGGATAGTTAAATCCCTTATTGAATTTTACCATGGTAATAGGTGTAAATGAGAGGCGTTAATAAGAGATAAAAGAGTTTCTTATCATTTAAACATAAGGAGGTAAGTATGTGGGAGGTTAAAAATCATACCCCAATATTTTTATTTGATTAAAAGGGTATAATAACATAATGAATTTTGGTCAAAAAATGAGAATAAAAGGAATCCCTCACTTGGAAGTGTTATCCCAAAGTCTTGGGAGAGGCTTGAGAGAGTCTTCTTGGGACATTAGGGTGCCTTGGGAGGATTTTAGAGAGAGTATTTTAGGGATTTATAGAGCTCCAAAGTCATTGAGTGAAGAGGAAGTGGGAGCATGGTATTGTTTATATTTGAAAAGAGAGTAAATTCATTATTATTTAGGTTTTGGACAGCACACATTAAACTAATCAAAACCACAAAACAACCCATGGATGTTTACCATGGTTTTATCCAAAATAGAGTGGAAAAAATTATATTATAAGTAAAAATGCCTAAATTATTCAAATATTAAGATTTCCTATGTGGAGGTGAGTCACACTCTTAAGGATAACATTTTAAAAAGTTATAATGTTTTATAAGTCTTGGAGGGTGCATTAAATCTATGTAAAATAGATAAAATAAACCTATAATAAATCATTTTATTGGTAAAATGTATATTGTATGAACATTCAATTTAGAGTATTTTATTACAACACTATTAGTTCATTATTATATCCTAAAACACATTATATAATTAAACGTTATTTGATTTTAACCCAAAAATTCAACTGTCTTATAAAATAAAGAAAAATTCACTATTGGATAATTTCGACATCCTAATTCCAAAAATAATATTCATTTTATATAATTAATTTTCTAAATATGTGAATTTTTACTTTTAAAATAATAACAGTCATTTATCAAACATTCATGGGTTTTAACAAAAATGGATTTCAATCCTTAATAAACATTACTACAATATTCATAAATATTATATGATAATTTATATTTATTAAAAGTTTTTTATTAATAATTTTTTAATAAACTCTTATTTAATTTATCAATCTCTTAATTCGATAAAATAGATTTTTTAATTGAATATTTACTAAAAATTCTATATGTGCATTAAAAACTATTTACAAAGTAATAAAAATATAATTAATGTAACTATTTAAAAAAACAATGTACATAATCATAGAACTAATGTATTATTAAATAACCCATTATAACACCTGCATAAGACATAATGGTAAGGTGCATGATAGTTATAGACTGTTGGGGTGGCTTGGATAAAATCACTCATGTGGTAATCTCTATCAATATCAACTTCTATGGTAGGAGGTTACGTTCGAGATTAACGTGTTGAAACGTGGATTGGAATCAGTCAAGAGTGAAGCCCAATGACTCCAACTCCATTCCAACCTCCAATAATGGGCTTCGTACCGAGCAATTCTACTAGATGCAGCCATCTCTTCCTTTGTCTGATTAAATTGGATTTGTTAAAGCCTTATATTTATACTAATCATGTGATCACTATTCAATGGCTATATTAACAATGGTAACAATTTTAACTGTATTTTGAAATAAAAAATCATAAAACCAAAGAAGTGAATATATAATATAACTATTTTATGTAATAAGACCTTCAATTTTATAAAGAGTAGTATTCATTAATAAATGTTTGGGTCTTTAAAATATTCCCACCTTAAGAAATTTCTCCCTCGAAATTTCATTTTCCCACACTAAAATAGATGGGGGTTACTTTTCTTTATCACTTCTCTGATTCTTATGTTGCTTCTTCAAACATTTGGTTTCTCTAAAACACTTTCACGAGGGGAATTGTCTTATTTCATAGAACTTTTTCCATATGATCTAATATCTTCACCAACTTTTCTTCATTCGAAATTTCATTCTCAAACGGTACCATCTATAGATTGAGTATATGTGATGGGTCGGGTATTTACTTCATCAAGAGTGATACAAGTAATACATCATGTATGAAAGATAGGTTCAGTGGGAGTGCTAGTGGATAGTCCACTGCTGCAATGTGATCAAGGAACTCAAAAGGGACAATGTACCATGAACTAAGCTTTACCTTATTCCCAAATCTCATAACTCTCTTCCACGGTGATATGGGGAGGAATACCATGTCTCCAACATCAAACTCTAGGTCATGTCGAAGATTATCAGTATAACTCTTTTTCCGAATCTGAGAAGATTTAATGTGATGCTAGATGGTATTAACCTTCTCCACCATTTCTTAGACCATTTCTGGACCTAGGAGTTTTTGATCCCCAGCTTCATCCTCGCATGTCAGCATTCGTCACCTCTTCCTATAAAGGGCTTCATAAGGAGCAATTTGGATGCTTGAGTGGAAACTTTGGTTGTATGAAAACTCAACTAGAGGTAGATATTGATCTCCTCCTTTAATGTCCATGGAGAATGTTGTCAACATGTCCTCAAGTGTTTAGATAGTCAGCTCAGATTATTCATCAATTTGAGAATGATAAGCCATACAAATGTTCATCTCTGTATTCAGAGTGTGTTGAAGACTCTTACATAACATAGAGGTGAATCATGGATCTCGATCGGATACAATCAATAGTGGTACTCCATGAAGCCTTACCACATATCTAATGTATATCTGTTCCATCTAATCCAATGACAAATCCTAGCAAATTGTAATGAAGTGTGTAGTATTTGTAAGACGATCTATAACCCAGATAGCATTGTTTCCTTTGGATGTATTTGGAAGTCCGGTAACAAAGTCTATGGTGTGTTTTTTCATTTCCATTTTGGTATTGGTAATTCTTGTATCATCCACTTAGACTTCTTTATCTCATACTTCAGTTACTGTCATACTAGGAACTTTTATGTATACTCAGAGATATCCTTCTTCATGTTATCCCACCAAAAATGCTCTCAGGGATCTTGATACTTCTTTTTGTTTCATGGGTTAATGGATAAATTTGAACTATGTGCATCATAAAAAATCACTTTCTTTATCTTCGTATTTTATGAAACACATATTTTTGACACAAATCTCACAATTCATTCTTCATTAAATTTGAACTCCATGGATTTACATTTTATGATAGTTTCCACTTTCTTATTAATTCCCACATCATCATTTTGAGCATCCATTAACCATTCTAAAAGAGACGGTTGGGCAATATTTGTGAAAGGATTTCTGATGTTTCTTTATTTATGATTCCCATGTCCATATTCATCAACTCTAAGAAGTTTGGATCCTTTTAAATTAACAATAATGATAGAATTGTTGGGTCATTTGTACTTAGATAATACACCACCTTGTTCGCTTTCCCACAATGATAATGGATTGAGTAGTCATAGTCTTTGATCAGATCTAGCCATCATAGTTACTACATATCCAACTTTTTCTATGTGAATACATACCTGAGGCTTTTGTGATATGTGTATATTTTCCACTTCTCCCAAAAGAGGTAATGTCGCCAAATTTTCAAAATGAAGATTACTACAGCCAACTCCAGATCATGTGTTGGATAGTTTTTTTCATGAACATTCAATTTCCTTGAATCTTAGGTAATGAATTTTTCATATTGAATCAACACACATCCCATTACATTCTTCAAAGCATCACTAAATACCACAAAAAATTCTCTACTTATAGGTATTGTGAGCACAGGTGCAGTGGGGTGCCTTCTTTTCAAATCCGTGAAGCTATATTTTCATTCATCACTCTATGAAAACTTTTCTCCCTTCTGAGTAAGCTTACTAAGAGGGTTTGATAATCATGAGAAATTTCTCATAAATCAGTGATAATATCTAGCTAACCTAGGAAGATTCCATTGTCTGTTACTAATATTGGCCTCGGCCATCCGTTAATTGCAGCTATCATAGAGGGATCCACAGACCTGTCATTGCTTGTGATGATATGACCCAAGAATGATATCTCCTTCAACTAGAAATCACACTTACTATACTTTTCAAAGAGATTATCATTTCGAAAGGTCTTTAGTATAGTGATTATATTCTCCCCATGATCCACTTATGTGTTGGAGTATATTAGAATATCATTTATAAAGACTACATCAAATTTTTCATGGTAATCTCTATAGACTCTACCTCTCATGTCCTTGATGATTTATGGAGCATTAGTGAGTATAAAAGGCATAAATATGGATTCATAATGCCTGTATGATGTACAAAAACTAGTTTTGGGCATATCCTCATTCTTCACCCTTAATCGGAAATATCCTGACCGCAAATCTACCTTGTTTAAGTATTGTTCTCCACGTAGTTGATCAAACAAGTAACAAATTCACAGGAAGAGGATACAAGTTCTTTATCGTGATTTTTTTGAGCTCATGCTAATCAATTAAAGGTGAATTGACTCATCCTTTTTCTGGACGAATAAGACTGGTGCAACCAATGGTGAATCACTTGGGCATATAAACCCTTTATCCAGATTCTCATTTTGTTTTTATTTAGATCCTCAAGATCTAAAATATCCATTCTATATAGATTCTTAGATATCAACAATACCCTAGGTAAACGATAAATTTAGAATTCAACATATCTTCTTGGAGGATGACAAATAGAATTCTTTAGGAAACACTTTATAAAATTCCTTCACAATAGAAATGTATTCAAGGATTACTACTTCCTTAGACTCAATCATCTGAGCCAGATACACATGATCATAGGGCAGTAATATCCACACTTGAGATGATGGTGGTAAAGAACATTAATCCTCCTCCTTACACATGTACAGAATTGGGGGTCGATTCTCTATAGGGAGAGTGACTTCCATCTCACAGAAATTTATGTTGGATCTATATAAGGAAAGACAATAGCTGCCAATATTTGCATCAAATTACACCAAAGGGAATATGACGAGGTTCACCTAGAAGATAAATCCACAAATTTTGACTAGTGATGAGTTATATTCATGGGATGCTATGGTTGACACATTTTCCATTTTCAGTGAAATATTTACTTCCATTTCATTTGGTGGTGTTGATATTGTTTTACTAAACTTCCATGATATAAATGAATGTATAGGAGAAAAATCAAAAAGTAAGTTCTCTATTATTGAATGAATAACTAATATATATGTCACCACTTTTTTTTTCAGGGTTCACTTCAGTGGTATATATGGAGAAGGCTCTCCCTTCTTACCTTGGATGTTGTTGGCTGCCTCCGAAAATCCATGGATAAGGGAACAGGTTTGCAATGTGCCCCGGTTCATTGTAGTTAAAGCAATTAACAATGTGTTGAGGGTCGAACAAAGTGTTCCTCTCCTCTATCACAGTCATGAGTTTTTCTTGATAGTAGTTAATGTTCAGGTTCCCTTCTCTTCCACACTTATAATATTTCCTCATCCCCTTCAGGCAATTTCTGGGGTTCTTCATTCCACACCTTTGGAAAGTGGGGTGTTTTATTTTATTTGCACCGTTGGATTTTTCATTTGGACCACTAGAATTGAATTCCATCTTAAGATTCTTATCCCCATGATACCCTTGAGATTCATTAATCTCCATTTTGACTTTGAGGGCACATCAGACAATTTTCTCATAGCTCTCAAAGTCTCAAATCACTAGGGATTCTTGTTGGCTATCTGTTATCGCACCAAATAAGTGATAAAACATAAATTACGGGGTAATGACAAAGCCATAGGCATATTGTGAAATCCTTGTAATTTTTTTCTCATACACATCGATAGATTCATCAACTTTTTTTGAGCTAAAAGAGGTCCCTTTACAGATTATGTTAGGGGGTGTGAGGAAAATATTTTTTGAAAAATATTTTCAAGAAATCATTCCATTAAAATGCCTCAATATCCTCCTTGGGATTCATATTTTTTTATCAATGTACACCATTGAGTTTCTTCACCCTCCATACGATAACCATCCAGAAGTACCTTCTCTTTTTTAGATCATTGTAATATGGAAAAGATCTTCTCAATGGAATTGATTCATTTTTCAGCAATTGTGGTATTAGATGATCCATTAAAAGTAGGAGTCCTTTTTCTCATGAATCTCTCGATTGTGAACTATTATCTCTTGGGGGGTGGGGTGAATGATACTCTTGAAAAATGTTTCTATTAAAAACATGAGTTAATTAAGAGATTATCGTGATAATTTTTTCGATTCCCACTCCCATCATATTGGGCATCTCATTATAACGGTCGTCACATTGATCTTTGTATCATTTTTATCCTAATCCCTCATATTAGTGGTTATTTCCTGGAATAAAAGAATAGTTAGCGGTTACACATAAATTTTAATCCAACAACAAAAATGGATGACTTATAAATTACTTCTATTTCATTAACTTATAAATTTATAGGCTTCAATCTATGTTATCCATGGTTTACTTACCAACATATAGTCATAGGGGCATTTTTTATTCTCGTAATAATGGTTTGAACTAATAATTGAATTAACCAATTCATATCCCTCGAGAGTGTATATACCAAGAGTATTACAAATCCTATTGTGATTCACCAGTTCCTATTTGAGTCTAGCTCTATGTGGTGTTTTTTGGTTTTTACCCCTAGAGACATATGTGGCAGAGTTTCCTCTACCTACTCATATCCAAAAAAGGATATATTTGATTGATAATCCACTTACTCAATACAAACCAAATTTTAGAGATGTTTTTATTAGACATAGTATTATCCCTAAGGATTTAACTAGGGTATTCTAATCATAATCCAAGAAATAATTAATCGTATCCTCTGATACCAACTGTAACAACTTTGATCTTTATTTGACACTTAAAAATAATTTATTACATACAATATTCACATGATACAACATAAAAGATCACGAGGTCTAGTGTATTTGGGGATCATGAACATTACATAACAACATGTAACAATAAATACACATCTTTATTAAAAACTTCTTTTACATGACTACCCACAATCCATCGTACTCAGAATTGCATGGGATAACCAGAAGACATTCATAAGAAAATGGTGACCTATAAATCCCAGAAAGGGAGTAAAAAATGTATAAAATGAAGAATAAATTTTATTTTAATTAATATTTATATATATTTAGCTTAAGAGAAATATGAACACAAAGTCCTCATATAGAATGATTATCATAACATGGAAATGTGGAAACAACCTTTAACATGATATTAGAATGTTCCAAGACTCATTGCACATGGAGCAAGAGTAAACCCTCATTGAACATGAATTATAATTTTTAAACCTTCATTAGACTGGAAATAGTAGGATAATAATATTTCCCAAATGCATTGGAGCGCTATCAGGGAGAAAAATTCATAATCATTTTCATTTCACACATAAATTTTCCCCATAGATCGTACAATATGGATTCATGAAACATCATAATTTGTTCCACTAAAAAGAGATGTGGAATAAATAAATGAAAATCTATAATAAATAAGTAATTGTGTATAAAGTTTAATACCCTTGATATATAAATGGGCATGGTATTTACTACACAATGAATTTCTCTTGGAAAATCACAGTGCAAATTTTACAATATAACTACATGACATAAGAATTCATAAAATTGGTTGATGAGAGAGAAAGGGGTGGATAGTCATTTGTAAATGAGATGGATGGTATGGTGGTAATATAGATACGTGTCCAATCATATTTAATGGAATTTATATTGATAAAAAAAATAATTTGTTGAATGTAAATGCGGAGTGAGGGACCCCATATGAAATTTCAGAATGGTAATAGGTGTACTTGGGAGGAATTAATAAGCGTGAAAGGGGTTTCTCGCCATTAATACATAAGGATGGCAGTATGGGGGAGTTTTAAAATCATACTGCAACATGTATAGTTGAAAATGGAAGGGTATAAAAACATAATGAAATTTGGACAAAAATAAGAATTGAATAAATCTGTTACTTGGAAGTGTGATCCCAAAGGCTTGGGAGAGGTTTTAGAGAGGCATCTTGGGAGATTGGGGGTGACATATGATGATTATAGAGAGAGGAGGGAAGGTTGTGGTTGATATCCAAAGGATTAGGGTGAACATGAAGTGGGAGGTTGGGTGGTTTTATATTGGAAATTGGAGGGAGTTATTTATTATTTAGGTTTTGGACACCACACATTAAAGTAATAAAAACCACAAACCAACCCATGGTATTTCACATGATTTTCTATAAATGGTAATTGGAAAACATTCTTTTATAAGACCAATGGCCTAACGTTTTATAATATTAGGATTGATTATGTGGAGGTGAATCACACTGTCAAAGAAATCATTTTAAAATGATAATATGTTTTATAAGTCCTAGAGGGTCCACTAATGCATTGTAAAATAAATCAAATAAAACTAAAATCAGATTATTTTAATGGTAAAATGTATATTGTCCTAATTATCCATTTATAGTATTTTATTAAATCACTACAAGGTCATTATGATTTCATAAAACACATTAAATAATTAAATGGTATTTAATTTTTACCCAAAAATTTGACTGTCTCTGAAAATTATGAAAAATTCTCTATTGGATAATTTCAAAATCCTGATTTCAAAAATAATATTCACCTTCTATAAATAATATTCTAATTATTTGAATATTTAATTTTAAAATATTAACCTATATTCTTCAATAATTAATGGGTTTTGACAAAAAGGTCATTCAAACCTTAATATAAATTACAACTATATTCCTTAATATTTTATTCTCATTTATATTTAATAAAATGTAAATTTATAATAATGTTTTATTGAAATATTATTTAATTCAAAAATCCCGTTAATTCATCAATATAGATTAATTAATTGGATATTAACTAAAAATAATATTTGTGCTTTAAAAAAAAATTAAAAAGTTATAATAATTAAATTAATGTATATTCTTTACAAAAACAATACACATAATCATAGTACTTAGGTATTATTACATAAACCGTTATAACATCTGTATAAAACCTAGGGGTAAGGGTAGGGATGGTTAAATACTCTCAGGGTGGCTTGGATAACATCGTTGAGGTGTTATTCTCAATCAACATCCACATCCTCTGTAGGAAGTTTCATCTGAGCTTAACTTGTTGAAGCTTATCTTGGGTTTGGTGAAGAGAGAAGAACAATGACACCCCCTCCTTTAAATGCTCTAAAAAATGGACTTCATATAGAGAAATTCCTCTATGTGAGGCCATCAATTCCTTTTTTGGGAGTAAATTGGATTTGTAAAAGCCCTATATTTATACTAATCATGTGATCACTGTTCAACGACTATATTATCAACGATAACAATTCATAATGGTATATTTAAATCCCAAATCATAAAACTAAAGAAGTGAATATATTATATAACCATTTTATATAATAAGAAATTTAATTATATCAAGATGAATTTTCATTAATTATAGTTTTGGTTGTTACATTGTAGGAAATAATTCCCAAATAACAAAAAATTTAAATTAAGAATCATAACCTAAAAGAGGCTCTTGAATGGAAATGAGAAGAAATTAATATCTTATATGAGTGTGTGACGCCAAATGCTTGGTAGGTGCTTATAGAGATATTGAGATGACATTGGGAGGGTTATATAGAGTGGAATTCAGATTAATGATGTGTTGTAAGGATTTTTTTGAAGATTAATGTGTGCTTGGGTTGGTTTATATAAGAAATTAGTGGGAAGTTTGTTATTATTTTTCTGACATAGGATTTCAACTCTATAAAACATAATAGAAAAAACTAAAAACCTCCACATGTTTTTCCCATATATTCTCCCAAATGGGAGTGGGTTTTATTATTTTATTGGTAAAAGGGTTGTGCCTAATCAAATAAAACCTTTTCATAATTTAGTAGAGAGTCAAAGTAGTAAAGAAATAATTTTAAAACCATAAAAAAATTAATGGGTTAAGAGGATTCATAAAGGATTTATACAATTAAAACATAGTCCTAAAATAAAATTCATTAAAATTGAAAACATATAAAAGTTTTTACCCCATTTATAGTATCTGTTACACTATTATTGGTTCATTATGAAGTCATAATACAAAAAGTATATTTATACGATATTTATTTTTTACCAAAAAATCTGTCTATCTCAGAAAATTATGAAAAATTCTACATTAGATAATAAAAATATTCTGATGCCAAAAATAATATTAATTTTATCAAAATAAATTACTAAATATGTTTATTTTCTTTTTAAAATTAATAATCCACATTTATTGAGAAATGCTGGGTTTTTCAACAATAATTATTTTCAAACCTTTATAAATAATTACATTTTCATTAAAAAAATAATGGGATAATTTATATTTATAGACATTATTTAAATATAATAATTTATTAAAAATAATTTATTATAAAAAGCGATTAATTAATTAAAAATTTTGTCTTAATTTTTTTGAATACTAATTAAAAATACGTTTTGTGCTTTATTATATCAAAATAAAAAAACATTCCTAAAGTAAAAATAATTAGATAAAAATATATTAATTATTATATAATATACATAATTATATTGGTAGGGTCTTCATATATATCATGTTAATACACAATAAAATGTTTTAAAATTAAGGTGTCTGATGGTGAGACTTTTAATGGGCAGTTCAAGGTACATGTTTTTGGAAATGTTCTCGATGAGATTTAACTTCTCCCATAAATGGTTTCACTCATGCTTAAGTTGTTGGATATCATATTTGGATTGTTCAAGGTAAAATAATATAGATTATATCTCAATCTAAATTGCTAATATACATGATTGATATGGTATGATCCTGCTGTTTGAGGCCATCAATTCCATTTTCTGTTTCAATTGGATTTTTCAGAACTTTATATTTATATACATAATGTGATCACAATTTAATGGATATATAGTCAATGATAATAGTTATTATTGATCATTTAAATAGGATAAAATAATACCCAATAGGTTGATGTGTTTTCTATAACCATAATACATAATAAGACATATAAATAATGGAAATGGTGGAATTTTATTTATAATTGTTTGGGTCATTATGTATGATCATTAATCCTCAGGAATGACTTGTAACTCTTACTTTATTTTATAATTTTTTCAAATATATGGGTGGGTGACTAACTCATATATCACTAATTTATTAAAAAAATGGAGAAAATTAACTATAACTAGAGAATCTATTAAGGATGAAATAATATATAAGATGAATTAGAATATGTCAAGAGGCTCCTAAAACATGTTTTTAGAAAAATGAACCAATGTTTATTTTATGAATGATAATGTAGAGCATGAAAATTGGTTTAAAACATGTTTTCTAGTAAGAAAAATATGATTTCTATGGTTATCTCTAGTTTCATTGGTGCTTTGGGAATATTATGAAAATTTGACAACATCAACTTGAGTAACATGAGGTTGGGGTGTTCTTTATTACATTGGAATAGATACATGAGATAAAATTGAAAAGGACTAATAATTGTTGTCTTTTTATATACCATATCAATAAAATAAAACCATTTTATATTAGAAATAAAAATAAAACACAATACCTAACAAAATAAAATGATTTTCATCAGGGAAACTCATACAAATATTTCTTCTTTATATCCAAGGGAAAAAAATAAAATTACGAGTGAGAAAAAATGATCAGTAAGGGTTACATACAACCTAATATATCAGAGATCAATAAATAATAACTAATATAATAGTTAAAATAAATAAACACACATTCCATTTAATCAATAACATTATAATCATAATTGGATATGTAATAATCAATATGAAAAGGTAAATAAATAAATAAACATTCCATTTCATCAATAAACTAAGAAATAAATTAATCCAGAGATAATAACATTCCGAAAATATCAATTATAATAATTCTAACTGAATTATCAATTAATTAAATTTTGAATTTTTAGACATGATGATCTAATACATCAGGATACCTATACATTCAATACCTTTCACAAGATAGTTTAAAACTAGTAGGTAAAAATCCACCTGATTTGGCCAACTTATTTGTCTCATGAGAACATCCAATGAATCGAAGGGATATATATTTATATAACCAATACCCATACATATCTTCATTTAATAATAATTAATAAAATATCAAATAATTTATTAAATTCATGAATCAATATTTCTTATCATCAGATATCCATACTAAGTAATGATATAAATTTACTAATATTTCCCCTATTAATCAAATAATATTCAATGTAAATACCTTATGTAAAAATTTATATGATATATTAAATAATATTATCCACCAGAAAGAAATAGGGATATTTAATAAATATGTAATGTGTATAGAACAATTCCCTTAAGAATGCGATTCTTTCAAGATATTTTAAATAATTAAAAAAGAAAGTAAGATTGTAAAATATTTTTTACCACTTTCATAACTTCAAAATTAAAAAATATTTAATAATAAACATGAAGTGAGTAATTAATCATCATCAATAAAATATTAATAATTTTAAATATATCGTTTTTAGTATATACCCCACATAAAAGTGAATAGTTTCATATTTATAGACATGTCTTAATAAAATGGAAACTAAGACCAAATCCCCTAACTAACACATTCCTTTTGTTGACCATGATTTAATCTCATATATAACGGTTTTAATCATTTTATTAATTTATAAAATAACTATAAACATATTCATAATATCATATATTATCCTTTTATAATATCTTACCACCCCTTTGATAATACTACTTCATTATTTTGGGTTTTAATTTCCTTTTTTTCTCATGCATCTTTTGGAACGAAAGTTATTGTTCTTGTACATAGGATTTTGGTGTATACTATATATAATTATAATAATGTCATGAATATAATATTTACTCCTTAAATACAGGATTAGAATAATTCTTAAATGTTTAGATTTAAATATTAATTGCATCGCTTAGTGGAGATGGTAGGTTGTACGTATGAATGAGAAATGATATCATTCCCTTAATGGGTGAAAGGTTAAGGAATTATGTGATATATTAATTTTTATTAATTGATATCATTTAATCTATATCAAATATATTTATTATTTTGATCCTTATTACCTTCTAAATAATGACTTGTTGTAAAATTAATCACATAGCTTCATAGGGTTGTAGTCTTCTGTACACACGAGAGACACTATAACATTTAAAACAGGTTGTAAAGTCATAAGTTATATGTGTTTTTATAATTATATAGATATAATAATATAATAAAATTAATATACATGTGTTAAAACCATCATTATATCCATCATTAGAAGGGTGTGATGGAAAATAAACTATTCTGGTTTACGAGGCGGTAGTCCTCCATATATATGATCAACTATTTTGTTTCCCATTTGATGGAATAGGAAATATATATAGGTAATGAAATTAAAATTATAAATTATAATAATATTTAATATATATAGGTTATTCTATAATCATTTTTTATAATATTTTAATGATTTGGAATATGAAAATAAAAAGTATTGGTTTAGAAAGTTCCCTCTTTTTTTGGAGAACGTATTTAGTTTATAACCAAAAGCCTTGTATGGTTGGATTTATGATAAAACAATGGATATAGGATGGTGGTATGGGAGTAAGTAATTTTTTTAATCATTATCTGAAGCTATTTATTTGGATGTGTAAATATGGGATGATAGTGGGTGGCCTTTTATAAGTAAGGGAGAGAATGCACATGCATTTTTTAAGAAATTTAATCACACCCTTGTTTTATCATATCAAAAGCCACAAATCTAGAAATTCTCATCACATAGAGGTTATATGGTAAAATTATTTCCATAATGATAGTTTTGGATAAATTTATATGTAATAGTAACTCTTTTCTTGTTAATTTAACCTCATAGTAATTTAGTTTTTCCCTAAACAACGATCACCTGATTTTTATTGATATGACTATTCATAATGGTAAAAAATTAATTTTCGTTTCATAGATAATATAAATAATACTAATTAAAAATATGACATCCATTTTTCAATATTACAATCATATATGTTTCAAAATAAATTTTAAAATTATACCTACATATGTGATGAAAAGAGTGCTTCTATGGTAAAAATTCTCTAAATTATAAAATATTTTACAATAAAAATTCAATATTATATTGATTGGAATAACCTAATTTTGTTATTATAATATATTTTAAATAATTTTAATATAAAAATTATTAGAAATAAAATTTATCTTTTTAAATAATTTTAAAAAAAGTAGTTTTTAATAAAAAATTCAGTATTTTAATTATTTATCAAAAAAATTAAAAATTTCAAAAAAATATCAAATATTCACCATATGATAATTTTGATATGATTATTTCAAAAATAAATTTTCTGCAACACCCTGACCCTAGTGACCCAGATTTGGTGCCTTATTTTAATACATTGGAATGATTACAATGAATCAAGTCTCGAAAAACAGATCAGTTTAGCAGTCTTGGAAAATAGATTACATACATGAATGTTACATTACACTTCATAACATACAAAACAACATAAATAATCCTTTATGAATTCCATTATTCCCTTGTCTTAACCCTGCATTTCAATCACAATATAGTTCTTGGAATCCTGGATAAAATAAAACATATAAAGGGGTGAGCTCAAACGCTCCGTAAGGGTAAGCAATACTGTGGAAACTTTCATAAATAAGCATAATCATTTTAGGCAATGTATAACTAAAACAAAATCCTTTTAAACGTAAACACCAACATAGTATGGAAAAAATAAAATGAAAATAATTCCATTTACTTATTCACATGGATATTCTACTAATCAAATAATCACATGAAATATCAATAACCACTTTCATAATGATGGAATGCATAATGCCAGACTATCATAACCACATAGACAAGGCCTCGTGCCAAGACTAAAAATAAGATTTTGTCAAGGCCCTGTGCCAAGACCCTAGTTTGTCTCATGAGACCTACCGATGCATCGATGAGCTATAGAGGGCTCCACTCGTCACATATTAAGTCCAATGCATTCCCATATGAAAAGTTTTAAACATAACATAAACATTTGTATTAAAACTAGCATACGAAATGTCAATACTTTCTCCATAAACCATGAATGGTATAGAAATAACCCATCCACAGTAAAACATATCACAAAACCTTCAATACAATATGGAAGTTTTGTATCATAATAAATAAACATCAAATAATCTTAAAATACATCAAAGTATGTTGACATAGATGAAATTAAAACTATTTGAGAGAAATATCTCTTTTTTTTGAAATCATTTAAAAGTCACACATTTATAAAGAAAGTAATTTATAAGAGATTTTGAATCAAAGTGTCCCACACCAATTTGAAACTTTTGAAAAGAAAAATCATTTTAAAATATTAATGTCCATATAAATAAATCCTTAAAATTATTTTCAAAACATGTACATTAATTAAAAAGATTTATAAAGATAAATTTTTAAAACATTTAAAAATTATGATCTTGATAAAGAGTACCTTTCAAAAATTATTAAAATATTCATTTTGAAATCATTTAAAGTCAAATAATTATAAAATAATACATTTAATTTGAATATATTCTTATAAGATTTAAATGGATGCTTCAACGATTTTATAATGGCAGTAAATAGCCACACCTACCTTATAAGTTAAAAAAACATTCTTACATTAAATTTGTCCAAAATCATAAAAGTGCCTTGTTTGGAAAACGACGGAAATATTCCTTTCAAAACACATAAGGATATAAATGACATTAACCCATTATCTTGTAAATATTTAAAATGTTTTTAAATACATTTTTAAGGAACATGGATGTGGATGATAAAGATATCCCAGTAGATAATTACGTATAAACAACCTCAGATAATGAAGAGATTGCAAAATAAACCCATACCTTGTACTTTTCCTTAGTTGGGGATAGGTTAACCTCCTGTATAATGGTGAAATAATTGTTAATAAATTATACAAGAATCATATACATTAATATGATATCATATATGATCTTTTAATATTGCTTTGTTAATAATATTTTAGTATTATCATCGTTTCGGGTGTTAACTGATTTGTTTTCTTTTATATGCTTCGTTACGTAAGTCGTGTTTGTTATGGATAGGTTGTATCTTATTTATATCCAGAATGATATGAAGTCCTTAAAAATTACTTTTAATCATCAAATGATAATTATTCTTGAATGGATATGATGGGGAAATGAATCTCATCATGTTCGTGGAGACGGTAATCCGTATGTACGCACGAATGCTACTTCCATTTCATTTTTCATTTTAAAAGGAATAAAAATAAAAAGATGCATATGTATATAATTATTCAAGTATAATATAATATCTTATATATTTTACTTAAGTTCATTAACACCATCCTTTATACGTTCCATGTATGGTATTAACGAGTCATATCACTTTGAGGGGGCGGTAGTCTGCACTTCCTCAAATGAAATTATCGTATATATATACAACATGAAAAAAATAATGGTATGATATAAAATGGAATTACAGAAGATTATATATAAAATAAATATCATTAATATCATATTTAATTATATTTCCATCATAATGGCCACCATGAGAGGTGGTAGGAGATAAATGAACAATCATCGCTTCATGAGGCGTTTGGTTGCCATCCACAGAAACATTATGTTCATCACCCATTAGATGGATGTGCGTGTAAGTGTAGTTATAATACTTCTAATAAAATTATCATAGTATATTTAGGATACTGGTTTTGTTACAAAATAAAATAATAAGAAGAGTTTAGAGGTTGGAGAAGTAAAATAAAAGAAAAGAAGCTAAGAGAAATCGTTACCTTTAATTTGGGTAACTCAATTTGGTTTAAACAAAAAATAACTCTTCAAGTGCATTATGCCTAAGGTAAGGCTTCTAAAATTAGGATAGGGATGTAGGTAGATTAATTGGGCAGATTTTGGACGAGCCAAAGGGCTTGAGAGGTGTGAGGAAACAGTTAGAAGTGATGTCCTTTTATAAGGGGGAGGAGGGACTCTTTAGGAAAATCTAAAACTATTATTTTATAATAAATTCATATTCGGTTTTTAATGGCTCAAAAGAGGATTATTTAAAAGTTAAGGTGGGGATAGGTTGAAATGCACTCAACCAATAGAATTTATACAGGTTTGTGTCACTATATTAACCTTATCTTTAAGTATTAACTCTAAGTTAATTAGTTTCACTTTTACAATGTCTCTTTGTATTTTTATATTATATGGTTAATAAACATACTATATACATCCAAGATACCACCAAGTGGTTCATTAATTATACAAATATCATTATATAAGTCTCTTGGCCGAACCTCATATTTTTAGGAATTTAATATCAATTAATAATATAATATTTCTTTTAAAAACTCTTTTATGTCAATTTTGACACTATTCAATAGTTGATTTTTGTAAAACTCATAACAGAATGATTACTTAACAAAAATACAATTAAATAAATCCTCATATGTCTTATTTACCTATAAAATTATTTTAATTCAATAAAAGTCTACAATTATATTTATTTGTGTATTTATAATATCAATTATTTTAATTTTTCTCTATTATGGTAATTACTACATCATCAATGTGTCCTAAATAAAATAAACTATTTAATGTCTAAAATTTATAAATAAAATATCCTTATATAGGAAATGTTTTTATATTTCTAATTAATATTTATAGTCTAAAATAAAACATATATAACCAAATTTAAAAATTGTTTTTTTAAAAGATATATGCTTATGTCATTTTTGTAATTACTTTAACTTAATTAATATAAAGTGTCATTATCACTTACAAGTGGATCCATGGGGTCACAAAATCGTCCCAAAGATGACCATGGTCGGCGATGTATCAACCAATAGGGTTAAGTCACGTTTTAGGGTAATTAAATATTATTATAATATTATTTATTTACCCTTATTTACTGGATTTACCCTTTAACCGTGGTAAATAAAATATTTACCGAAGTAATTATTCAAAATGTCTAAATATAAAAGTTACCTATTTACACAATTTGGAAATCCTGATTCCAAATATGGAATAAATTTTTTCAAATTCAATACACAGACGTGGCAGAAATGAATTTTAAATTAATTCCCGTTGTTAAAACAAAAAGCGTGTTTTAAAGAAATAAAAACTATCAAAATATTGACATTTGTTTATATTTGGTTTAAATGGGAAATTATGTTCAAAGACCCAAACTGTATTACATGGTAAAAATATATTATAAATATAATTTAAAACCACTCAAATTCATAATTTATCACTATTAATTATTTCGATTTAAAAAGTTGTTTTTATTTAAAATTTAGTAATTTTCATCAAAATATAAAAGTTATCCAAAAATTACCAAACTTTCACCCGAGGATAATTACATTTTTCCAAATCCAAAAATGAAGTCTATTTTACCAAATTCAAAACATGAAATTTTGATTTATTAATTTAAAATTGATTCCCGCTTTTGAAACCAAAAGGCGTATTTTTAAGAAATAATAACTATCAAAAGTTTGACACTTGTTTATGTCCAATTTCAATGTGAAATTACATAAAATGACCATAATTGGATTAAATAGTAAAAATATAATCTATTTATACTTCCAAATCATTAAAAATCATAATTTAACAACATGAATTATTTTTATTAAAAAAGTCATTTTTAGTTAAAATATAGTATTTTTCACTATTCACACAAATATGAAAGTTATCAGAAAAACAACAACACATTATTGAAAATAAATTATTATGTCTTGATTATAAAGAAAAATTTCATTTTTTCAAATTAAATATATAAAAGTTTCAAATATTGGATTTGAAAAGGCTTCGCCATTAAAAGGTGATAAAATTTCATTTTTTGAAAAATACTTCGTTTATCTGAAAAAAATGAATTTGTTCATCAATCATGTCTTAGAAACTCATAATATGGATTCTAAAAATATAATTATTATATAATGTTTTAAAATTTAGTTAATACTATTCATAACCTCTTTTGAACGGATTTTTTGGTAAGTCATGGTGCGCTTGAACTCTGTGTTGCGTGTAGTGTAAGTTATTGAATTATTTTGAAGAAATAACACACTATGAAATCTTGGGGTGTTACATTCTCCCCTCCTTCAATAAATTTTTTCCTTGCAATTTGAAATTTTTCTTCAAAAATAAACGGTGAAAATAGAATATATCTTTGTGCGAAAACCCACATCAGAAATTGGGTTAATAAAATTTAGTCTTAATAAGAGGAAAAGAGAAATGAAAGGGTCACCACCAAATTACGATCTCTATTCGAAGAACATTGGTGGAAATTAGAGACATTTAATTGGAAGAAAAATGTAAATATTTATAGGTAGTGATTGAGTTCATCAATCACAAACAAGTGTAAAATTGTGGTCCTTAAATTCATCAATCTATGATGATTTAAAATACCATCGGTTCAAAAAAACATAATGTATTAAGATAACACATTTTTGACATTTCAAAATATCTTAGTTGAAATCCCACATCAGAAAATCAATTAATGAGGCCTCTATTTAACATAAAGAGTGGTAAGTTTGAAGATTACTGAAAATAACACATACTACGGTTCCATGTAGGGAAATATGGATATGGAAGAGAAATCTAACCATCAATTATCTGATGGAGAGTGGTAAAGAACATGGCTGTGAAAAGGCTCACAATCCCAAAGCCATAAATTATTGATGATCTAAGGTACCATCTAGGACAACATTTATGTTCTAAGTTCCTTTTCTTAATGTTTAGGAATTTATTTATGAGATTGGCTAAGATCATAAGAAGATATACATACTTTATAATTAGAGTTTTATCCATTAATAAATTTCTTCCACAAACTCATCTTTCACCCCAAAACATAATACAACTCAAAAATACTATATTTATCCTAACCGTAAAGGTTTTCAAATATAATGAAATTATAATTCACAAATCAGATCCATTATTAAACAAAACTACATTATACTATCCAGGAACTTCATGTAGCACAATGGTACGTGATAAATCCCAATTTCACTATGGTTTTGGGTTTGATTCATGCAGCTTTGTCTGACATGATGGGTTGTCACATGGTCTGCATGTTGTCCTTTTATAAAAATCCAAAAATAACCTTTCAAACTTAATCTATTCCAACCATTAAACTTATCCAAAATACTATTATCCAAACTCATAGTCCAAAATTTTCAAGGAAGTTAAACATAATGTGGATCCTTTTTACCAAGTAATAACATGTGAACGCCTTCCCCATATATTCTTTTACAACACCTCAACATCTTGAATTACCAAAATTAACCATATCTTATTCCAAAATCATTACCTCAGTATTAGAACTATATTGTGGTTTATCATTATCTCAACCATATATTTTCCAAAAATTTAATCTGCTATTGAGTCACTTTTCTTTGTTCAACAAAATCTCAAGTCCTTAATGAAATAGATTTGCAGTACAATCCCTATATGCTCCTTAATTATTATAACAAGTACATTGTTGATACAACACTCAAATGACATAATCAACATAAGAACTCTAATCATTCCTCTTCATCTGTGGTAGTATCATAACTTGATTATTATCCAATAGTATCATTTGTGGCATAGTCGGATGACTGGGAAATATGTTCACATAGTGTCCAAACCCCTTGCAAATGAAGCATTGTACATTTGAAACCATTTTCCTACCCTTGCAGTCATGTAATTTGTGCCCTTTTCCTCCACACTTATAACAAACTACCATTCCTTTCTGGAAATTTCTAGGGTGTTTCTTCCCACATTTATCACATATTGGAAAATTCTTCTTTTCCCTTTTCCCTTTATCCATCTTTCTCTCTTCCCTCCTTTTCTTCTCTTGCTTCCCTTCAAAGCCATAGGACTCAGTAAACTCTTTACTTATCTTATCAACAGATGATATTTTTTCTTTATATGATGATAATACATGGGAGACTATTTCTCTTATAAATTCTGGTTTAAGACCATTAAAGATATAATCCTTCTTTCTCTTTGGATCATGTGCATTGCTGGAGTTCTCATTCCTTCTACTGGGTGCCATTTCGAAACAATAGCATAAACTAGGTCAATTTATGAATTGTAATGAATAATTCCAAAATTGTAAAATACCTAACGCAAATTGAACAGTTTATGGATATAATCCATAATCATAAAAATGTTTCCATTGAGTAAGTATATACTCATGAGCCCTTCATAATGGTTTTTAAAGAAAATGAGAATTATCCTAAGCATATCCCCCGGGAGTGTCGTAACCAAGAGTGCAGCAAGGCCCATTTTCGTGCACCGGTTCTCATTCGAGTCTAGCTCAAAGTGGTGTTTTCGGGTTTTACCCCTAGGTACCTCTTTGTCAGAGCCGCCTCTACCTACTCGTATCCAGACAGGGATGTATTGCTTGGAAAACACACAAAATCTCTACAATACCAAAATTATAGGATGTTCTTCTATACTAATCCTCGAAGTCTATATTAGGGCTATGTGCTCTAATCAGAGTTTATCTAAATCTTGTTTCCAAGGTTATTTCTAAACTTCCTCTGATACTAACTGCAACGCCCTGACCCCAGTGACCTAGAGTCGGTGCATTATTTTAATACAGTGGAATGATTAAAAAGAATGAAGTCTTGAATGAATGATCAGTTTAGTAGTCTTATAAAATAGATTACATACATGAATGTTACATTACACTTCATAACATACAAAACAACATAAATAATCTTTTATGAATTATTTTATTTCCTTGTCTTAACCCTGCATATCAATCACAATTTAGTTCTTGGAATCCTGGAAAAAATAAAACATAGAAAGGGGTGAGCTCAAACGCTCCGTAAGGGTAAGCAATACAACGGAAACTTTCATAAATAAGCATAAACATTTTAGGCAATGTATAACTAAAAAAAATCCTTTTAAACATAAACATAAACATAGTATGGAAAAAATAAAATGAAAATAATTTCATTTACTTATTCACATGGATATTCTAATTATCGAATAATCACATGAAATATCAGTAACCACTTTAATAATGATGGAATGCATAATGCCAGACTATCATAACCACATAGCCAAGGTCTCGTGCCAAGACTACAAATAAGATTTTGTCAAGGCCTTGTGCCAAGACAATAGTTTGTCTCACAAGACCTACCGATGCATCGAGGAGCTATATCGGGCTCCAACCGTCACATATTAAGTCCAATTAATTCCCATATGAAAAGGTTTAAACATAACATAAACATTCGTATTAAAACTAGCATACGAAATGTCAATGCTTTCTCCATAAACCATGAATGGTATAGAAATAACACATCCACAGTCAAACATATCACAAAACCTTCAATAAAATATAGAGGTTTTGTATCATAATAAATCAACTTCAAATAATCTTAAAATTCATCAAAGGATGTTGACATAGATGAAATTAAAACTATTTGAGAGAAATATCTCTTTTTTTGAAATCATTTAAAAGTCACACATTTATAAAGAAAGTAATTTAAAAGAGATTTTTGAATCACAGTGTCCCATACCACTTTGAAAATTTTGAAAAAAAAATCATTTTAAAATATTAATGTCCATGTAAATAAATCCTTAAAATTATTTTTAAAATAGGGACATTAATTAAAAAGATTTATAAAGATAAATCTTTAAAACATTTAAAAATTATGATCTTGATAAAGAGTACCTTTCACAAATTCATAAAATATTCATTTTGAAATCATTTAAAGTAACATAATTATAAAATAATACATTTACTTTTAATATATTTTTATAAGCTTGTAAGGTAAGCTTCAACAATTTTATAACGGTAGTAAATAGACGCACCTACCGTATAAGTTAAAAAAACATTCTTACCTTAAATTTGTCAAAAAGGATAAAAGTGCCTTGTTTGGAAAATGACAAAAAGATTCCATTAAAAACACATAAGGGTATAAATGACTTTAAACTATTGTCTATTAAATAGTAAAAATGTTTTTAAAATTTTTTTTAAGGAACATGGATGTGGATGATAAAGAGATCCCAGTAGATAATTACGTATAAACAACCGGAGATAATGAAGAGATTGTGAAATAAACCCTTACCTTGTACTTTTCCTTAGTTGGGGGTAGGTTAACCTCCTGTATAATGGTGAAATAATTGTTATTAAATTATACAAGAATCATATACATTAATATGATATCATATATGATCTTTTAATATTGCTTTGTTAATAATATTTTAGTATTATCGTCGTTTCAGGTGTTAACTGATTCGTTTTCCTTTATATGCTTCGTTACGTAAGCCATTTTTGTTATGGATAGGTTGTATCTTATTTATATCCATAATGATATCAAGTCCTTAAACATTACTTTTAATCATCAAATGATAATTATTATTGAATGGATATGATGGGGAAATGAATCTCATCATGTTCGTGGAGACGGTAATCCGTACGTACGCACGAATGCCACTTCCATTTCATTTTTCATTTTAAAAGGAATAAAAACCAAAAGATACATAGGTATATAATTATTCAAGTATAATATAATATCTTATATGTGTTACTTAAGTTCATTAAAACCATCCTTTATACATTCCATGTATGGTATTAACGAGTCATATCACTTTGAGTGGGCGGCAGTCCGCACTTCCTCAAATGAAATTATCGTATATATATACAACATGAAACGAATAATGGTATGATATAAAATGGAATTAGAGAAGATTATATATAAAATAAATATCATAAATATCATATTTAATTATATTTCAATCATAATGGCCACCATGAGAGGTTGTAGGAGATAATTGAACAATCATCACTTCGTGAGGCGTTTGGTTACCATCCACAGAAACATTATGTTCATCACCCATTAGATGGATGTGTGTGTAAGTGTAGTTATAATACCTCTAATAACATAATACTAGTATATTTAGGATACTGGTTTTGTTACAAATGAAAATAATAAGAAGAGTTTCGGGGTTCGAGATATAAAATAAAAGAAAAGAAGCTAAGTGAAATCGTTACCTTTAATTTGGGTAACTCCCTTTGGTTTGAAACAAAAAGAACTCTTGATGTGCATTATGCCTAAGGTAAGGCTTCTAAAATTAGTAGAGTGATGTAGGGAGCTTAATTGGTCAGAGTTTGGACGAGCCAAAAGGCTTGAGATGTGTGAGGAAATGGTTAGAAGTGGTGTCCTTTTATAAGGGGGGGAGGGGCTCTTTAGGAAAATCTAGAAATATTATTTTATAATAAAGTAATATTCGGTTTATAATGGCTCCAAAGTGGATTATTTAAAGGTTAATGTGGGTATAGGTCGCAAATCACTCAACCAATATAATTTAGACAGGTTTGGGTCACTATATTAACCTTATCTATAAGTATTAACTCTAAGTTAATTAGTTTCACTTTTAAAATGTCTCTTTGTATTTTTATATTATATGGTTAATAAACATACTATATATATCCAAGATATTCCCAAGTGGTCCCTTAATGATACACATATCATTATATAAGTCTCTTGGCTGAACCTTAGATTTTTAGGAATTTAAAATCAATTAATAATATAATATTTGTTTTAAAAACTCTTTTATGTCAATTTTGAGACTATTCTATAGTTGATTTTTGTGAAACTCATAACAGAATTATTACTTCGAAAAAAGACAATTAAATCAGTCCTAATATGTCTTATTAACCTATAAAATTATTTTAATTCAATATAAGTCTCCAATTATATTTATTTGGGTATTTATAATATCAATTATTTTATTTTTTATCTATTATGGTAATTACTCCATCATCAATGTGTCATAAATAAAATCAATTATATAATGTCTAAAAATTATAAATAAAATATAATTATGTATTAAATCGTTTTATCTTTCTAATGAATATTTATAGTCTAAAATACAACATATATAACCCTATGTAAAAATTATTTTCCTAAAGGATATATGTTTATGGAATTTTTATAATTACTTTAACTTAATTAATATAAAGTGTCATTATCACAAATAAGTGGATTCATGGGGTCCCAAAATCTACCCAAAGATGCCCATGGTCGGCCATGTATCAACCAATATGGTTAAGACATGTTTTATGGTAATTTAGTATTATTATAATATTATTTATTTACCCTTATTTATAGGATTTACCCTTTAACCGTGGTAAATAAAATATTTACCGAAGTAATTATTCAAAATGACTAAATATAAAAGTTACCTATTTACACAATTTGGATATTATGATTCCAAATATGGAATTCATTTTTTCAAATTCAATACACATAAGTGGCAGAAATTATTTTAATATTAATTCCCGTTGTTAAAACAAAAAGCGTGTTTTAAAGAAATAATAACTATCAAAAGATTGACAGTTGTTTAAGTTCGGTTTAAATGTGAAATTATGTTCAATGACCCAAATTGTATTACATGGTAAAAATATATTCTAAATATAATTTAAAACCACTCAAATTCATAATTTATCACTATTAATGATTTCGATTAAAAATGTTATTTTTATTTAAAATTTAGTAATTTTCATCAAAATATAAAAGTTATCCGAAAAGTACCAAAATTTCACCCTAGGATAATTTAGTTATTCTGAATCCAAAAATAAAGTCTATTTTACCAAATTCAAAACATAAAATTTGCATTTATTAATTTAAAATTGATTCCCATTTTCGAAATCAAAAGGCGTATTTTTAAGAAATAATAACTATCAAAAGTTTGACACTTGTTTATGTCCAATTTCAAGGTGAAATTACTTAAAATGACAATCATTTGATTAAATAGTAAAAATATAATCTATTTATACTTCCAAACCATTAAAATTTATAATTTAACAACATGAATTATTTTGATTAAAAAAGTCATTTACAGTTAAAATATAGTATTTTTCACTATTCACACAAATATGAAAGTTATCAGAAAAACACCAAAAAATTATTGAAAATAAATTATTCTGTCTCGATTCTAAAGAAGAAGTTAATTTTGTCAAATTAAATATATAAAATTTCAAATATTGGATTTAAAAAGGCTTCGCCAATAAAAGGCGGTAAAATTTTATTTTTTGAAAAATACTTCTTTTATTTGAAAAAAATGAATTTGTTCATCAATCATGTATTAGAAACTCATAATATGGATTCTAAAAATATAAGGATTATATAAAGTTTTAAAATTTAGTTAATACTATTCATAACGTCTTTTGAACGACTTGTTTGGTAAGTCATGGCGCGCTTGAACTCGGTGTTGCGTGTAGTGTAAGTTATTGAATTATTTTGATGAAATAACACACTATGAAATCTTGGTGTGTTACATTTTCATTTCATTCAAATTTTGTTTTTATAAAAGTGGTCATAGTAAACGTTATTTAAGTCACCCATAGCATGACTAAACCACAAATTAAAAAAATAACTTCTTTTCAAAAAACATTTCTTTCGCATTCAAATGATTTCTTATATTTTTTTTAATAAATATATATCATGTTAATTTATTTTATAAATGTATAAGAAATATAATTTTCATAATTAATTTATTAATATTCATTTTTCCCAACTTAATGGATATGTTATAATGTCAGTGTTCAAATAATATTTTTGTAGAGTATTTTCGTTTAATCTAGATATTTCTTGTGTTACAAGATATATAATAGATTGAATTTATTTAAAATTTTATAAATCACAATTAATTTTGGCTTTACATTTTTTTCTCCTAAAAAATAATCTTATAAATTTCTTTGGATATTTCCTTCAAAAAAAGCGAGGGTGGTTCTTCTTCATAACGCCTTCTTGTTCCCATGCTACTTCTTCCATTTGGTGATTTCTCCAAAGTAAAATCACTAGTCGAGTCATATGATTCCTAAAATGAATTATCTATAGTTTTAAGAATCTATATGGGGTTTTCACAATAAGTTATATTATGTTCTAATTATATTCCACCAAAATTGAGCACATGTACTAGGTCTAGCATGTATTTACTTATAAATGATATATGGAACACATCATGTACATTTGGGAGACATTTTGAATTTTCCAATTGATAATCCATTAATACATTACTTTCCAAAATTTCAAAGGGTTTCAGGTACCAATGTCTCATATTTCCCTTCCTACCAAACCTTATATCACCCACCCATGGAGAAACTTATATGAAAGAATTATCTCCCACATGGAATTCCAAATCATTTCTCAAATTTTCGGCATAAATATTTTCCCTATATTCAGATGCTTTAATATAAGACTTAATTTTCTTTATGTTTTTCTCTATTTTTTTTAAACTACATGTTTTCTTTCATAAACTTCATCCCAAAAAGTTGTATTAAAAAATCTTTTACAAAATAATGCTCATTTGATTCCATTTGAATAATTTAATGAAAAATATTATTAAATGAAAAATATACCAAAGGAAAATATCAATCCCACATACCATTAATGTTAAGACATAAAAGGCCACTACATGAATTCCAATGGTTTAATATTACTTTAATACTATCCATAAATTTTTGTATGGTGTGAAGTGCTAAAATGAAGCTCTATATTAAGAGCCTTTTGAAGACTCTCCCTGAAGTTTTATCTGATACAGGGGTAATGACCAGACATTATCGAAAGAAGTTAACCATGAAGTATTAAAACATCATTAATATAGATCCTTTTGTTGTGTTAAGGAGGTAAATATTCTCTTACAAATAAAAAATGTTCATATGTGTTTTTTTCCTAAAAAACATCACATATTTTAGCATTCATCATAAGAGTAATTGTTAGTCCTATGACAATGACCATAGTAATGTAATTCCATTAACATAAAACAATCGGAATGGGTTTCATGAATCTTCTATTATAATGTCTCATAGCTTTGACCTATTGAAAAAATCCTAGCACATTTACACATAGTCTGTAATTTTCCACTTCATGTTATCCCAATAAAATGTTCCCTCAAATCCCTATACATCTTGGTTCTACCGTGGTGTATTGGGAAATTCAAGATATGAGTGTCATCCAAAAATTCCAAATTTAGATAATATATAGATGGAACACATAATACCTTCCAAAATTTCACAACACTATCTTCACAATTGAATTCTTCTAATTTTCCATCAGTCATATCTATAATTTTCTTATGAAAGTTTTCATTATCAAATTGATAGCATTTAAACTTTTCTAATAAATTTATTTTCACAAACATTTGAAAATGAAGTGGTTAAGCCATCTTATTTGTATAATATTTAGATCACTATATGAAAGTATGTAGTTTAGAAATTTATGATCCTAATTTATATAAAATATTTCACCATACAGATAATGTCTCCAAATCATAAAAGAAAATAGAATAGATTCCAATTCAAGATCATGGGTTATATTGTTATGTTCACGAGTCTATAATTTCCTTGATGAATGTTCCATAACATTGTAATGTTTCATTAGGGAAAACAAATTTTTTTATACATCACTATATATCAAAAACCAATCTTTTCTATATGGTAGTTTCAAAAATGAAGCATTGAACAATGACCTCTCTAGTTTATAAATAAATTCTTCATCTTTCCTTTTCCGAAAGTTCATTTATAAGTATTCTAAGTTAATAAGTTATACAATTGGGAAAAAATCTTACTGAATTTCTAACTGTAACATACCAAACCAATTAAAATACATAACATAGTTATTTTCATTAATTTGGGACATTATCATGATGGATTTGCATGTGTATGATCAACAGAGATTCCATTCATGTAGAAAATATGTCCACGAAATGAATCTTCATGAATCCCTAAATCAAAATTACCAAATTTCTAATATAACTACTTTATTTTAATATTTTCTTGAATGAATATTTAGTGATTCTCATTGTCCTTGAAGGTTTTATAATAAAAATTTATGTCATCAATGAATATCAAAAAACAAATTATCAAAATATTACATGAATAACTTGTTCATTATATTTATAAAAATAGTGAGTGCACTATTTAATCCAATGGTATTAATGTAAACTCATACCTTCTATACCCAGTTTGAAAATTTTACCTCAAATTTTCATCTTTACTTACTCACAATTTATGATACCAAAACGACTATCAATCTTTTAAAAATATTTTCATCCATGAATTTGATTTAATAATTCATCAACATGAGGAATACGGTACATGTTATTTATCATAATAACAAATATTTATCTATAACAAATACAAAGCCTCAAGGATCTATATTTCATCTTAACATAGATAATATGGTATCCCCACGATGAAACAATAGGGTGAATGAATCCGTTATTACACAAAACCTCTAGTTGTTTCTTTGTCTTTATTAATTCTATAGTTGCAATTATATAGGGAGTATTTAAAATTTATATTGTATTTGACATAAAATCAATAGAAAACATAACATCACACTATGGGTTATATCAAGGTAATTTCATAGGAAATACATAAATATTTTCCAATATAATAGGTATTTCCTCAATTTGAATATTACATTCTCCATCCCTATATTTTTTTATTATTCCACAACAATATCATTCTATAGAGTTGCTAAGGGCGGATCTAAACATGGATAAATGATCATATATATACCATAATGATAAGGAATTCTACATATTATTCAGGAATCATAATTTCCTTCTTCTTGAAATAAATTTATTGTATTACATTTTTCAATTAAATACATACCAAGGAATATATCAAATTCAACCATATGTAAGATAACAAGGGTGATAATGAAAGACTATTTATGTGTCACTATAAAGACTTATTGATGAATCCTTATATAAGTGATACCTCTAATATTATTTTTAAGTTAAAAATACATTATTAAAATGATTATAAAATTTCTAATTTTCTATTCATGATTGGAATATAAAAAATGGTGAGAGGATATAGAATCAAATAAAAAATTAGCTAATTTTTTATGATATGATTAATATACCTTCCCAGACATCATTGGGTGGTTTAACCTCTGTAGTAGTGACAACATAGTCCTAAAATTATCCCCTTATCCTATTCTATTGTAGATTCCGTTGACTTTTAGGGAATTTATTTTCATAGTTCCCCATTTACATATAGTTAAAACATATAATTACTATTATTTTTGTCTTACCTTGGAATTATTTATCCTAATAAACCATATCTATACACGTAATAAAAAAAATCCTAAAAACTTTATGAAATTCCTAGGATTATTCTTTCCATATTATTAATAAGAAGGTAATTTCATTAATATCATATTATTATTTGAAAAATTCACCTTTTCTTGGTGAACATTAGACATCATATGTATTTTATTTCCATTGAATATTTATTTTCTATATAATTATATCTCCATTTTTATGATAAATAAAACTATTTCATCATATGATGAAAAATATTGAGAGACCAACACCGTTTGGGTACTTGGATTAAGCCCTTTTATAAAATGTTATATATTATAGAATGTGTTATGTGTGAAATACATACCATACCTAGCTAACATTGTAAATGTATCCTCATACTTAGTCACACATTCTTTATCATTTTTAATTAATATGAGGAACTTTATCTTCATTTAAATTTTTTCTCATGATGAAAATATTTTTCAATGAATTTATCATTCAAAGATTTACATTTCTTGAGTTCAATTTCCTATTCCTACCTAATATTCTCGATCAATGACCACCATTGATCAACATCACCTTTTAGACAATTAGATATAAATGTGACCATTTATTTTCATTACACCCTAAGGATATAAATTTGTTCGCCACAGAATTAATCCATTTCTTAGCGACCATTAGATTAGTAGTCCAATAAAATGAAAAGGGTTGATGTCACATGTAGCGATCCAACATAGGATAATCATGTTAATGAATAGATTACTCCATCCAGAAAATATAGTTTTTCAAAACATGGTTAATCCTTCCTTATATATATGTAATCTTCATACAAGATATATTGTCTTTTCCATTAGGGAAATCTCTACACTAGCCATGATTATTGAAACCATTCTTCCATCCAGGCATGATTTTTAAACAATATAATATTCTATATTAGTTTATAAAATTATTACTTTCAAATCCTAATGTATATTTATAAACAAGGTGTAACACTGAACATAAATTCATTTTTTTTTCTTTTTTAATCTATGATTCTAAATATTTTTTATTTCTGGATATCCTTATTTTGGAATCCTTCACAATTATTTGTTAAAAAAATATTAATTTTCTGAAAAATATACCCCTGAGTGTTAAACCATGTTATAATTAGGGAACATTTTTGAGAACAAGGTGATGATCGGGTCAATACCAATGAAAACGTTTTAGAGTTATTACCCAAAGGTAATTATTTTTCAGAAAAATTCCCACATTTAGTTTAGAAAAGTTTTTATATCAAAGGAAAACCATATAATATCTTATTAAAAATATTATAGGATATTATTATGTAATTATCTTTATATTATATGAAAGGTTAATGTTCCCTAATCTATGTTTTTCTTATTATAGTTCCAATGTTTTGATTTAAACATGCTCTAATACCAACTTTAATGACCCCAAATCCGTTTATTAGAGTTAGTGACTACTTTATTACATTATAATAGATACATGGGGTCAAATCAGAAAGGACTGATATGTTTAGCATTTGGTGTGAACTAGATAGATATATGAGTCAAATTTAACATTGTGAATACAGATAAAATATAATACATAAAATTTCAAATGATTCTCATCCCTAAAACTCATTTAATGATTTATTCTTCATATAATAGTGAAAGAAAATAAAATAAGAATGAGATCCAATCCGTCACAAGGGTTACAAACAATAAAATATAACATGAATAAATAAATAATAATTAATATGAAAAGGTAAATAACTGAACACACATGATATTTAATAAATAAATTTACTATAAAAATTATGTAAGGAATAATAAATATTTAATGTTATATAATATAAAACAGATGCCATTTAATCAATAAATTTAGAATGAAATGCATCCTGAGATATCATAACTAGGAAAATATAGTTGATAATAAAAATATATTAAATTATACATGAATGATATTCTTAATTATTCTATTTCATGAACTCAGGTATCAGGATACCCTTACTCTCAAGAAAATTCATAAGACTGTTTAAAACTTCTCGGTAAAAAAACATCTAATTTAGCTATCTGATTTGTCTTATTATACCTATCAATGCATCTAGTGGATATTTATAACTAGGACCCACCCATATATTCATACAAAAGTCACTACTAACTGTAATAATTAATTAAATTTATTAATTAATATTCCTTATTATAAAATATTTGTATTTTTTAAGGATACATATTTTTCTATATTATAGGGTTTTCTACCGAAATGGAAATTCCTCACTTCCTTGGATTCAATCATCTTGACGCGTGATAGAGGGGAAAGGATTCGATTCTGAGCACTGCGCTGAGTTCTGTTTTCAGAAAGCTGGCAATTTCTGCTGCTTTGCTCACGTCGGTTGATGGTGGTGTCTTTTCTAGCAAGCGATGGTCTACTAATGTGATTTCGAGTGGCTTGAAAAACCTGGAGGTCTCTGCTAATGTTGCATTAGCTGGTGGCGTGAAGGTATTCTCCGGTGAGACTGTTCTAATGCGATCAGAGGATGGTGCGGCGAGTGTGTTGAATCGCGCTGCTGCGAAACCTTCACACTGCAAATCCCTTAACTAGTGTGCTCAGGATTCTTCTGGGTTCATGGTAAAAGATTTTTTTAAGATTGCCTCTTCTGATGTCAATATTGGCCATTTATAGGAATCTGTGAAGGTGCCTGCTGGTGCTATATCATGTGTTCAGCGCTCCTTTTTTGATGTGATGAAGGATTCTTTATCAGATTAGAAAACGAATGAGGATTCCTACTATAGAAGGATTCTACGAAAGGGATCTTTGGCTCAGGTTGAGGCGAACCCTGGTGTAATTGCTGAAAGGTTAGCATTGGGTGAGAACTCATTTATTGCTCGCATTGTTCTTCCAAAAGGTGAACAATCCTGGAAATGTGAACATTTATTCCATAGAATTTTGATGTTGTGGGGCTTTGCTAGCTGGAAATGTGTATCCCTTGGGCGGGGTTTCTTTCACTGTTTGTTTCCATCGGCGGATCTCAAGCTTAGGGCATGGAGTTCTGGTTCAATGTGTCTAAAACCGGGATGGATTCATCTACATGAATAGTCACTTGAATTTAATGACTCGAATGCAAAAAATGTCTCCGCTCAGTTATGGGTGCGTCTTCATGGGAATAATTGGGTTCTCTGGTATCCAGAGATCCTGAATGATATTGGAAATACAATTGAAACTCCCTTCCACCTTGATAAGGAGACGACAGACATCCTATTTGGGCACTTTGCTAGAATGATGGTTGAAGTTGATCTCAGATCCACTCTCATTGATATGGTAACACTTTCTATTCCATTTGATCAAATTCTGATTGATGTTGAATATGAAAAGAAACATCTTCTCTGCACTAAATTCATGACTGTGGGGCACTCTTTGGAGTTGTGTCGTAAAAATATCACTTGTAAGGAGTGTGGAATGCGATGACACCCCTCCAATCTCTGTCAAAAAAAGGATACTTTGACGGAATCTTCCTCACCAAAGCATGCCATCAAGGATAGTGACCCTCCTATGAAGGCAACCCCTGATGTGCTGCCTCCTTAGAAGGGGAAGATTTGATTATTGATTATACTCCAAAAAGATCTTATTGTGTCCCTTCTAGAGCCCATGAGGTTATCAATTTTGATAATCTGAGTCCTGTGTCAGAATTGGTGGTGAATGAATCTTCACAGATGAATATTCAGAAGCAATATTCTGTGGAACAGAGGTATAACTATGATGATGGGATGGAAGGGGCTGAGGTCTCCACTCCGGGAAAGGTAGTGTCCACACCCTGGAAGTGGGGGGAAACTTATGAGGATGATGAGGAAAGTGATAGGAATATGATTAAAACCTCATACAGTGATATTGTTTGAGGAGAAAAGATCAGAATCTCTGACAGTGAGGGTGTATTGCCTACCCCAGTTAAAAGGAAACCAAGGAAAGATTACTCTACAGTTCAGAGGATGATGACCACCATGTCATCCTCCATGAAGGCAAAGGAGATGCTATCTATGGAGCAATTGGATCGAAGGAAGGATTATATCAAGTTTCTCAAACAATATGAGACCTAATCAGAATGGGAGTCAGCCGATGTGGATGATATGACCAGGTATGAATGTGATGCTTATGACTATTATGACATGTAATCTCATTCTCTTTATCTTTTATGTCTCTGAACTTTTCTTTTTATTAATAAATTTGTGGTCCAAGCGTGCTTGGATCAGACTTCAGGGTAAATAACTACACAAGATTCTGTGATTGTACAATAATTTTGACCTCTTTTCTAAATTATAAATTATAACCCCTTAAAGAATAAACATTAAATGAAACAAAAATAAACTCCAATAAATATATATTTATGTCAAATACATTAACAGGTCAGCATATACATCGAAAAAAAGTGAATAGGATAATATTTGCAAATATGTCTCAATGAAATGGAAATTGAGACGAAATCTATTAGCTCACACTTTACTTTACTTGAACATGATTTAACCTCATGTATAACTATTTTAAGAATTTAATTAATTAAAAATAGATCTTTAGTCATATTTATAATATGATATATTATTATATTATAATTCTTTACCTCTCGATTGTTTAAAATATTTCATTATTTTCACAATTTCGGGTGTTAATTGCAATGTTTTTTCAGGCGTGTTTTATCATGAATGTTCTAGTTTATGTGAATAGGATATAAATAAATAATCTTTATAATTATAAAATTGATAAAAATATCATATTTAATCAGTAAATATATTATTATAACCATTTTTACATTTTTTCAAGAACAATGAATTGCATCCCTTGGTAAAGATGATAGGTCGTACACACACATGAGTGGCGATATTATTCTCTTAATAGTTGAAAGGGTAAGGAAGTGTATGATATATTAATTCTAAATAATTTATAACATGTTATATATATCAAAAATATTCATTTAATTTATCATTATCACCTTCCATGTAATGCGTATATGATAAATGATTAACACCGCTTCTCTAGATGGTATCCCGCTATACATACGAGCGATATTATCATTTTTGTAATCGAACTAGAAAATAAGAAGTTAAATGTGACATTATTATTAGATAAGTATAATAATATCATATATATAATTTAAAATTTTTTAATACATCATTATATATATCCTTGATAGGAGGTAATGTAAAATCATTTATATTAGTTTGTGACGTGGTCATTTTCTATATACATAACCGATGGTTTCATTTCTCATTTGATGGAAAATAATAAGGAAATTGGTCATGAATTTAACATAATAATATATTAGTATATTTAATATACTTATGTTATTATATACTAATAGTTTAATTATATATTAATGAATTGGATGAGGAAACAATATAAAAACACTCATTTTAGAACCTTACATCTTCTTTAGAAAACTTCTTTATGTTTACACCAAAAGCCTTATAAATTGGATTAGAGTAAAACATAGATATAGAATTATTTTATAGGAGTATGGAATTGATTATTGTATGAATTTTATGAACCAAATTCTTATTTAATTGTTAATAGGTAGGGAGAGGGGTTAACTTTTAAAATTGGGGGAGAGGACACACATGGAATTTTGGAAAAGAATCAATTTATCAAAATTTATTACCTTTAAAAAGTGAAGAAGTGGGTAATTATAAACAATTATAATTTATAGGATCTAATTACGACCATACATTGTGTTTTTTATAAATAGGCTTGTTATTTTTAATCCTCCCTCATGGTAAATTAGTTGTTACCTTAACCACAACAATTAATGTTTATATATTTTACTTTTTATATAGTTAAAAAATGATTGATTTATTATATAATATAAATTATTATGATTAAAATATGGAAAAAAATTTATAAATTAAATTAATATAAATTTCAAATTATAATGAAAAGTTATACCCAGAAATGCTGTGAAAAAGTAGGTTTCCAAAGAGAAAATATACAGAAGTATATAAGGCATTAATATCAAAATTTAAAATGAAATTGAACCCACTAACCTAAATATAATTTTTTATGATATTATTTTTGTACATTTTCATTAAGAAAATTAAAATATAATTTTTCATTTAAAATAAAAAAATGAAAACTTAAATAAAACAATTAGTATTTTCACTATTCATTAAAAAATAAAACATTTTAGAAAAATCCAAAAAAATTATACCAAATATGATTTTGATATGATAATTAAAATAATTAAGTTATTTTTGTGAAATAATTTTATAAATGTTTTAAATATTAACTTCATTTTATGTTTTCAAAGCGCAACTAAATAGGCTTTTATAAACAATATAGTTTTTTAGAAAACAAATTTCATTTTCTTTAAAAATATTTCTAATTTTCTTTCTATTAATTAGGAATCAATTAAATTTATTTTATTTATATATAAATCAAAAAATTTTATTATTTTAGTTAGAAATATTCCTACCCATCAGCATAAAGACTATGATTTAACGGTAACTTATATGTAATATATTAATATATTATTTTCGATTGAACCTAGTGTTGAGTGCATCATAAGATATCAAAGATATTAAATTTAATTAATTGGAAATAAATCATAATATCAAGGGGTAATATATAAAATCTGATGGATCAATAATAAATACTATAATGAATTCAGAATAAACTAAATGTAGAGGTTGATGGGGATCTAACATAGTCAAATAAGACAACATGGAAAATCTATTTTGAAAATAAGAAAGATATTTTTAACCTCTGGAAACTATCTATGAAGAAATTGACCATATTATAAATATTGGAAATTGATTAATATTTATTATACCAATATAAAATAATATATTCAATATCTTATTATCCTCATTTAAATAATGAAAATGGTTATGTTATTGGTATAGGGGTTGAAACTACTTTTAATGGTATAAAATGTGAACAACCTTTGATATTGGGTTGCGGGTGTTTTAAAAAGTTGAAGAGAGAATTGAAATTTCTAATGAATTTAAAATATTATAAATAAGTTATAATGATTTTTTAAAAGAATAGTCACATAGAGACAAATTTTTTTGATATATAATCATTGGAAAAAATAGTTTAAAATCATAAGAACTTTTTTATTGATGGTTAATACACAATTTGTTTAGTATTTCATTATAATTTGTTGAATTAAATGTTGTTTTTTAGAATTTTTTTTAAATGTATCGAATATTATAAAGTTGTAAAAAGGGGAAAATGATCTAATGGAGACTTGTTTCGCATTATAGATGCAAAAGGTTCATGCTATCTAATAATTATTGATGAAAAACAATTATTGAATAAGAGGGTGAAAAAAATCATAAAATTGAAATATTGGAAATATAATAGAGAGTGAAAGTAATCATGATATTCCTAGTATAAGAATAATAATATATTAGTTTTCTTTTATATTTTATAATGTGAATATTACAAACATAGAACATAAGAAAGTTGAGATACATTCAACACATCCCTTGGAGATTATACAATATAATATATGTGATCCCATGATACATAAATTAAAAAAAGTGTTAAGTAAAATATTATAGTTATTGATAATTCTCTATAGATTACATGTATTTTGTTTTTGAAATGTAAATCAAAGGCTCTCAAAATAGTAAATAGTTTTAGGATAATTGATGAAAATAAATACAAATATTATATAAATGATGTTTGAGTTGTTAATTTTTTAGAATATACAAATGGAAAGATTAAATATCATATTAAAAGTAAATCCATGATTTATTATCATAGTGCACTATACACACAATAGAAAAATGGTGTTTCTAAAAATAATAATAGATACTGGGTTGAGATGGATCGAACATTATTGATCAAAAAATGATATTTATATATTCTTTTAGAAATAGGGTATTGTAGTCATAATACACATCGATGAGTTTTCTTTCTATAAGAAAAACTATGATATGACTCTTTATGATATTTAATAAAAAGATAAACCCCATTTTAAAATATGTATGGATGTTTAGAAGACTATGAATTATCAATTTCAATGGAGTAAATATTTGAAAGACTGATTATATAGGTTTTGATGTTATCTTTCTCAGATTTTTATTTAATGGTTATGGATACATGTTTTATAACGAGGAAAGAAGAATTATTGTTGACTTTATGATTGTGAAATCCCTAGAACATTATAATATAAACTTTTCTCAAATAATTATTGATAAGAGAGAGAGTGAAGATAAATATGTCATGGTAAAACTACATGATAAAGTTTTTAACATATGAAAAGATACAAAAGTTTTACATGATAAAGCAGTTGATTCATCCATAAAAATCGATGAATTCAAATTATATTTATCTAATTATAGTATAAGAAAGAATGTAGATGTCTAAAATGTTATTAGTGATAGAGGATAATAGGTTCTGGATATAGGAAAATTGATGATGTTTACTCATACCTCTTTTCATTGGTAGGTTGAGCCAAGATATGTTAAAGAATCATTAAAGCACCAAGTGTCGATTAATTCTATGGATGAAGAATATAATTAGATTGAGAAGAATTAAAATGGAAATTGTACCAAAACTAAAATATAATAATGTTATTAGAAAATGATGTGTTTCATTAAAAAAGTTCAATGAAAAAGATGACGTTATATGAAACATATAAAGACAACCTAGAAAAGGCTATTCATAAGTTCAAGGTATTGATTTTTATGATACTTTTTCTCCAGTATAACCACATGAAACCCTCAGAATATTTCTTATTATTCATTCTCAAAAAATATATAAGATATTGTAAATTTATATCAAGTATATGATTTTTAATATATATCTAGTACAAGGGGTTTATATAGGTTAAAAATGTGGATTAATGATATGATAAAATGGAAAATATGTTTGAATGCTGAAAAATATATTTTTTGGTAGGAAATAATATCTTATTGCTTGGTATTCTAAGTTGGACATTTTCTTAATGAAGTTTAATTTTATAAATAGAAGTGGTAACAAAAAAATCTAAAAAATATAAAACCACATTCCTTCCTTCAATTTGATTATTTAAGTATATAATGTCGTATTTATAGGGAATTATGAATGAAATTGTAAATTTTTTTAGGTGATAAATATTTTATTTGATATTTCTATGAAATTATAAATAAATTAATTTCATGGATTAAAAAAATCACAACAAGAAAATGTAATTTTTCTTATCTTTGAGTCAGTATCTTAATAAAATCCTGAATTAGATCATCATGGAATATTCAATGTTTGTTTCTACATCCATTTTCGTAGGAATGATGTTAGATGCATATGTGAAAGGAAATGATATTTTTCGTAAATTATATTTAATCAATCAAAGTGCACCTAAATAATATCATTTTTTTTATAAAAAACTTAATTATTAGATATATTAAAATCACACGTGATTTTGGTTTGAAATTTTAATGGACTTAAAACAATTATTATTTTCGTTACAAATATACACATGGGGTAGGCTAGGTCAAATATAGAAGATCCACATCAGGTGAATAATTATTTTTGGGAGAAGTATTTTTGAGTTGGAATATTAAGAAAAATATTTCAAGGAATCTAAGTAGTATTAATGATGAGTATTTATCATATACTGAAGATAGTACATATTTATGTAGACAAATACCCACTTGTAATATTTTTTTATTGATGAAAATAAACCCCTTATATTGGGTTGTGACAATAAAAGATAAAAAAATCTAAATAATAATACAATGAAACAATCCTTATCTAATAAAATTAATATTAAATATGTTTTAATCAAAGAGAATGTTGAAAAAAAATGAATTGTTCTCAGATATTGTTTCTATAATGATGCCAGTTGTTGATATATTTAATAAACCACTACGAACACTTCATAATATGTGGTTATCCATGTGTTTACAACCTCATTTTCTTCAATTATGAGGTATGTGATGATCCATCCCCTCGCTCATATTGTCTTTGGATAGTGATACGCTAGAGGGAGAAAATATGTACCATACATCTATCCATTGGTATGTGAATTACATTTTAAGGCAGTAAATATATTTAAGGGGAGTTTTAAAAGGTATAATATACGGTTTTATAAAGTGTGAAATTTTTAATACTCTGTTAAAGTGGTTTTAAGAAGTTTCTCTTACAAATTTAAATTATTTTTTAACAGTTTATGTTGGAAAATATTCTTATGATGATTTGAGAATGAATAAAGTTTAAGAATTTTTTCTAAAATCAATGGTAAAAGACATAATGATATATTTTTTCAATTATTCTTATTTCATTTACTGTTTTCTCTCACATAGGATTAAATTTTTTGAATAAGAATTATTTTCAAAGGTTTCATAGTTATTTTATTTTATATTCCTTGGTCGAAAAAAATCCAAATGGGGTTATTTTTTAGATCATAAATATTTAAGGTTTTTTTGAAGAAGATCAACATGTAATGTAAAATATTTTTGAAGATGATAAACATGTAATGTGAAAGAGTTTTATTGAAGAAGAAATTGTTTATTCATATTCATCCTATTGTGTCTTTTTCCTTATGTATTTTTGATGAATCCTATTAACATTAGGTTTATTGGTGATCATATGAAGAATGTTTAAATTAGGGTATTCAATGTTTGAGTGGGTAATTTGAATTTCCATTTAGATTTCCTCTATAAATATTTGGAAAATGGATGCTTAAAGTAAAATTGGTACATTGACATATGTTATTTTATTATTTTTCACTAGGATATGTTTTGATGAAGTTATGTTGAATGACATCATAAAACATTTATACTATTAATTAGTATAATAAAAATACTGTGAAGATGTTTTTTTTGAATAGTGTGTTGAATAGATCAAAAAAACAGACATAATAGGATGAACATGGAATTGGATGGTGTGCACTAGATCAATGGAAACACATGTAGAAGTGATAAGGCTGATACTTTTATACACAATCCCATATATAATTTTATACTTTTCATTGTTTTAGAGAGTAAAGAGGATAATTGATAACCTAAAAATAGAATTGGTGAAGGATGTTCCTAAATTATAATGAAAACATGAAAATTAGTATTGGTTAAGGTTCTTTTCATTATTGAAAAGCATTCATATATCATATTATATGTGCAAAGAGAACATGATCTTTTGAGGGAACTTAGTATTATGAAAGTAATGTATATTCCATTCTTATATTAGAAAACTAACATATTTTTTGGTGGTATTGTTTTTTTTTTCAAACCATTCCAAGGAATATATACTCATATTGAGAATTAAAATTATTAAATACCAATGTTTTGAGGGATGTGGTTGTTTTTTATTTTTTAGTGGAGTTGATTCTCACTAACATGATCTGAAAGATATTACTTAAGTATGAAAAGATAAAAAGAGAACATCCCAAAATACGGAATTCCCCTGTCATTGATCACAAAAATATTGATTTGTCTACTGATTAACATCATAATACCCCTGAAAACAACCATGAATTCTTTTTATCTTGAAAAAATAGTAGAAATAAAATAGGCTGTAGAATAATATCTGTTGGACCCTCTGTGATATATTAGTTTTCATTATCACAAATAATGTCAATACATAGATTCTACTTTTCCATTCCATTTAATATCTCTAAGTAAATCAATTATTTCATACAGAACTATATACATCAATAATTTAATAACCTATATATATATATAAATCAATATGTTTAAAAGTGTATTTTAACATGTGTTGTTTAGTATAAAATAGACACTTCATGTGATTTTTGGTGTCCCTAGGATGGATAATCTGTTAGACACACCGATGTTCGACACACCAGTGTATGACAGACCAAAGATGATAGACCGAAGATGCCAGACCTAAGAGGAAAGAACAAAGATGATAGACTGAAGAAGAGAGACTGAAGATGATAGACCAAAGATGATAGACCGAAGATGATAGAACAAATATGACAGACTGATAATGAGAGACCCAAGATGACTGACTGAAGATGATAGACCATAGATGACAGACCGAAGATGATAGACTAAAAATGATAGATCGAAGATGACACACCAAAGATGAAAGACAGAAGATGAAAAACTGAAGATGACAGACCGAAGATCACATACTGATGCTAACACACCAATGATAACAGACTGAAGATGACAGACCGATGTAAATGACTCATCGGTATTCATAAATAACTATTTCAAATTTATTATTTCAAATTCATTTCTAATGGTAATATTTAGACAAATTAATGTTTCTGAAATTATTTAATGTTGTCTATAAGACTATTCGTAGATAGTATGAGGTACATGAACATGGGGAGATCCTCTTTCCTAGTGGACCATGAAGTATAAATGGATTACAAGATCAACCTTAAAGCCTCTCTCTTGAAAAAAATATTGAAAAAACAAAAGTTAAAGTCTGTGCGAATATGCATGATTTTGAAAAGAGATGAAATCGAAGCTTCAGCTTAGAAGAAGCTTTACAAGAAACATCCTGCTGAATCTCACTGAACATCCTCACATAAAAGACCAGAATTGTTCCACACCTTGAAGATATATTATAGAGACTATGATACTCTGTTTTGGAGCCCGCTTCTAGAATATGACTCAAATATCATTTTCTCTACATCTACTGAGTCCAGGGCTTTACTGTACAACACACAGAAATTTCTAAACACTATTCTTATTTTATAACTATATTGTGATATTGTGTTTACAAGTTGTGAAGTGTGTGTATCTTTTTTTGTTACACACTATCTCCTGAGTAAAACAGAAGGATACAAAATTATCCTCACGCTCAATCCATTTATACTCTTGTATCCCATGTGGAACTGTGGAAGAGGTCATGTGTGATCTATTTGATAGTTTTCCCACGAATAACAATGGTTAAGGTCAAGTGAGACCTTGACATCCCCGTGTTCTATTTTGAACCCTGATCCAAGGTGTGGATCCAATTTTTATTAATATAAACTACTTGGTAGCAGGTGATCACCATGTAGAAAGGACTAAGTCTCTACTTGAGACTGAACCTCTTGTTTTACCTACTGTGTTGTTTGTCTTGTGTTTTAATATGATATGTATTCCTCACATAATGATAAACTAATCCTTCAAAGTTAGTTTAGAATGTGTTTACATCTGTTTTGAATCAGTAGATTAGTTTCAATAGTTTGACTAATCTTTAGATTGGTAAAGCTGGGAACTAATAAATCTTCTGAGAATCTAATTGAATGTTTAAGGATTTTAAAAATTCACTAAAAACTGACTTTGATTTTATTTTCATATGGGATGTATTTTAAATAACCAGTTTAAAAAAAATAGTCACCCAATTCACCCCCTTCTAGAGTGATTTACTCCGACCAACATTTGGTATCAGAGGAAATTAAAAGTTATTATCATTTTTCAAATCTTGTCAACTGTGATTATAGTTGTTTTTCAAAGATCTAAAAATTTATTTTATTTATAAATTTTTATCTCTTTGAAATTATTTTACAATCTATATCATGGATAATTGATTAGAAGGGACTACTTCCAATAGTCCACCTTTCATTAATGGAACTAATTACGATCAGTGGAAGATTAAAATGAAAATTCATCTAGAAAGCATGGGATTTGAAATCTATAATAGTATTGAAAGTAAATACTAAATTCTTAAAATTCATAGAAACACTTGGGATGAACCTACTGAAACAACCAATAACAATAATTGTAATGCAATAAGTGCTCTGTACTCTACACTAGGAGATAATGAGTTTAACCATATCTCTACTTGTAAAACTGCACATGAGATTTGGGACACTCTATCTCTTTCCCATGAGTACTACTTGAAATATGATATATACCAACGGTTTTGGCCAAACTGTTGGTATAGATCTTTAATTTGGACCTAAACCATCAGTTTGAAAAAAACCGTTGGTATGGGTCACTTATATGGACCTATACCAAAGGTTTTGTCCAAACCGTTGGTATAGGTCCATTATAGAGACCCAGTACCAAAGGTTTTGCCAAACCATTAGTAAGGTCCCCCCTATAACAATAGTTTTTCCAAACCAGTTGGTATAGGTTCCAAAATCAAAGGGCCTATAACAAAGGTTCTCAAAACTATTGGTATAGGTCTATACCAATGGTTTTTAGAACTGTTGGTATAGGTACATGTATTTTTAATGGAATCTTCTTGAATAGAACACTAAATAAATCAAAATTTAACATATTTATGATAATACATATATATATTTATGAAATTTACTTCTCAAAAATCATGTTAGGTTAGTGGTTAGGTTGTTCAATCATAAACTAGAGGTCCTGGGATCAAATCCCCCTTAATGTTTCTTTTTCGAAATACATATACCAACAGTCTTATGGAACCGTTTGTATAGGTTATCATATTACTTATACCAATGGTTTTCAAAACCGTTGGTATAGGTCTATATCAAGAGTTTTTTCAAAACCGTTGGTATAGGCCAATCCTCACGGCTTACCTAGCCACGGTCCTCCAAACTGTTGGTATAGGTTATACCAATGATTTGGAGGCCTATACCAACGGTTCCAACCCGTTGGTATATGTTATTTTTCCAGTAGTGGAGGAAACATAAAATATTAAAGAAATGAGATTAAATATTTATACTACTAAATATAACATCTTCAAAATGAATCTTGATGAGTCTATTTTTTCTATGTATCTCAGGTTTAATGAAATTGTGAATACCATTATTTCATTATAAAGAGAAGTAATTGTGAAAGATCAGATTATGCAGATTCAGCAAGGCTAACTAGAAAGATGGAATGGAACGTCTATATCAATCAGTGAATCATGCGGTAGTGATAAGATTCTAGTGAAGGAATTGATTGTAAAATTAATGAGGTATGAAGAGGAATTGAAAGTGAATGAAATAGAGGATAAGCCAAAATGAATGTTTGTAACTTTCAAGACAACTGATTCTAAAAGTAAATATTAGGAGAAAGATCAAGCTTCTGTTGAATACTCAAGTAATGATGAAGCAGCTATGGATATTGATGAAAAAATGTCTTATTTTCATTGAAGATTCATGAATGTTTAGGGAAAAAATAATTCTTTCAAAAAACAAAATTCCAAAACAAATAATGATAACAAGGGATATTAAAAAAGGATTAGAAGAGAAATGATAAACCAGAAGAGATAATTTTCTATGAATTTAGAAGGAAAGGACATGTGAATGATGACTTTATAAAGATTAAATATAAGAAAAAGTATGAAAATAAGGATAGAAGGAATAAAAAAGAAATTAAGTCCACCTAGAGTGCCTGTGAGGACAACTCAAGTGAATATGGGTCTTCTCAGAATAAGAAAGTTTATATGGATAATATTTTTTTTTTCTGAAAAACACAACTTAGGTAACCTTAGACTATAATGTACATAATTATTTTTATTTTGAAAGTGGGTATATGAATATTAAAAATGATGAATTATTATAATATTTCAACATGTTTGAAGAAACAGGTAATTATTTAAAGGAGATGTATAAATATATGAAGAAATAGCATGCTCTTACTATGAATATTAACACTATACTTACAACTAAAAAGGAGAAAAATTCTCAACTGGTCAAGGAGAACAATGAGTTAAAAATGTATAATGCGAAATTGAAGAATGTCTTGGAAATGTTCACTTATAGAAGAAATAATTTTACTAAAATTATCAACAAAAATATAACTCCTATGTAGACATCAGGAATAGAATATCAACCAGATCAAAGTAATTTATCCAAATCGCATTTTGTGACTAGATCTAGAAAATATGTTACCTTTTTCAGAAACCAAAAATTTTACATAATTTCCAGTTCCAAGAATTCTTTTACTGCATCTAATTCTTCAAGACCAAACATAGTTTACTTTTAAAAGACTTTATATTCTGTATATAGGAGTACCATAATATATTTGTGTTTTTATAAAGCTTATATCACTAATGTATGTGGACCCAGCAAAATATGGGTACAATAGTTATTTCCTGGATAAACTATTTTGTTTGTAAAATGCCTAAGGAGCTCCTATAAAAAAGCAGTGGTACTTGGAAAGTGGATGTTCAAAACACATGATAGGGTACTATTCATGATTTAAAATTATTGTCAATATTGGTGGAGTACATGTCACTTTTGGTGACATTGGTAACGGAGAAATCATTAGCCTAGGCCAAATTGGTAACCCTAACACTATTACAATTTCTAAAGTATTGTATGTTGATGGATTAAAGTACAACCGTCTCTACATATCTCAATTGTGTAATGATGGATTTAATTTTAAATTAAAAAATGATTCATGCCATCTTTTTATTCCACAAATAACTTATTATTTACTACTTTTAGAAATGATAATGTATATGGTATAAATCTAGACACACTAGCCTCACAGAATGTCTCTAGTCTAAATGCCTTTAACAAATATTCTTGGCTCTGGAATAAAACACTAGGACATTGCAACATACCCTCTCTTAGTAAGTCAACATTAAAAGGTTTAGTTAAAGACTTACACAAATTATAGTTTACAAAAAATAAAGTATGTAATCATTATCAAAAAGTAAAGCAACGTAAAATCTCTTTCAAACCAAAGAAAAAAGTAACTACTTCTCAACCTCTTGAGTTGGTTTGGATGGACTTTTTTGGACCATCAATATTTTCAAGTATCAATGTGAATCACTATGTTTATGTTCTTGTAGATGATTACTCTAAGTACACCTAGACACTTTTCCTAGCATACAAAAGGGAAGCTTGATCACACATTACCTAGTATGCTAGGACTATAGAAAATCATAGTGGACTTAAGATTAAATCATTAAGAATTGACCATGGGCGTGAGTTTGAGAATTAAGATTTTGAATCTTTTTTTCTCAATAAATAAATAAAATCATAATTTCTCTTCTTTATGGGCACCTCAACAAAATGGGGTGGTAGAAAGAAGAAATAGAACAGTACATGAAATTTTCCAATCACTACTCATTGAATATGACCTACCTATTTATTTTTGGGCTGAATATATTAATACAACCTGTTACATAATAAACAGAGTCTTAATCAGACCCAACCTTAAGAAAACTCCTTTTGAGTTGTGGAAAAATAAGAATCCCAATATAGGTTATTTTAAAGTGTTTGGATCAAATGTTTATATTCTTAACATGAACAATTATTTAGATAAATTTGCCTCCAAAAGTGAAGAAGGAATATTTTTTGGATATTCTAAATTAGGCAAAGCATATAAATTCTTTAATAAGAAAATAAAATTTGTGGAGGAATCTGTATATATCTAGTTTGACGAAGCAGATCCACATGAGCCCAAGACCTCCATAGAAAATATTGAAGAGGATATTTAAAATTTGGACATTAATGATAAAACCTAAAATCATCATGTGAAGGAATCTTTGAAATCTTCAAGCTCTTTAAATTCACCAGATTCTAACCGTAGTGAATCAAATGAACCTAAAAAACCTGAAATATCAAGTTCAACCTTCTCTAGACTATCCTGGACCCTAAAGAATCATCTCCAAGATGCTGTTGTTGGAGATCCATATAAAGGAACACAAAAAATAGCTTCCTTGAAAAACTGTGTTGAACATCAAGCTTTCATATCACATATTTAACCTAAAAATATCAATGACGTGATTATAGATGAATTTTGGTTAATGTTCATGCAAGAAGAACATTATCTGTTTGAGTGAAATAATATTTGGAAACATTTATATAGATTGAAGGATACTTTGAGCATAGGAACCAAATGAGTTCTTATAAATAAAGTAGATGATATTGTAAATATAGTTATAAATAAAGCTATAATAGTTTCCCAAGGATATAATCAATAATAGGGAACTGATTATGAAGAGACCTTTGTAGCAGTAGCCAAACATGAGGCAAGTATGATCTTACTTGCCTATACAGCACACTTGGGTTTTTAACATTATCAAATAGATGTCAAAAGTGAAATATTAAATTGATATTTAATTGAGGCTGTTTTTGTTGAACAACCCCATGGTTATATAGATACACATTTTCCAAATCATGAGTTCAAATTATCGAAAGATTTATATGATTTGAAACAAGATCAAAGAGTTTGGTTTGAATGTTTGAATAATTTTCTTATTTCTAAATGTTTATAAAAGAACTTGTAGGTACTAATTTATTTATAAAAATAATTTAAAAAGATGTTTTAATATCCAAAATATATGTAGATGATATTATCTTTGGATCTTTTAACAATTCTTTATGTAATGATTTTCAAACATAATGCAATGTGAGTTTGAAATGTGATTAATGGGTGAACAAAAATATTTTCTCGTATTTAAAATATTTCAAAATAAATAATGTATTACGTTAAATCAAAAGTAAGTACACTAAATATATTTTGATAGATATTTCATTGATAGCACTAAGATTAGTGAAACCCCTATGCGCTCCACATGTAAGTTAGATCATGATGAAAATGAAAATTAGTTGATCAAACTGCTTATAGTGGAATGATTGGGAGTTTGATATAATAATTTCTAGTAGACCAGATATTATGATCAGTGTGTGTATGTGTATGAGATTTCAAGAAAACCAAAAAGAGTCAGAGTTAAATGGTGTTAAAAGAATTTTTAAATACCTAAAGTATACAACTAATTTATGATTGTTCTACCCTAATGGATAACCTTCTGATTTAGTTAGCTATTCAGATTCTGACATTCATGGATGTAAGTTAGATAGAAAAAGTACCACTGGAACATGTCACTTTTTGGAAAAGTCTAGAATATCATGGTGTAGTAAAAAGAAAAATTAAGTTTCCTTATCAACTATAGAAGTAGAATACTTTGCTGTTGGAAGTTGTTCTGCACAAATTTTGTGGATGAAACTCGCCTTATTAGACTATGGATTTTAATTCATACATATCCACATAAGTTGTGACAACAAAAGTTCAATTAAAATTTCTAAGAATCCAATTTCTCATTCTAGAACAAAGAAGATTAATGTGAGACATAAATTTTTGAGATATTGTTATCAAAAAGGTGATACAACACTTGAGTTTATTGGGACTGAACATCAGCTTGATGATATATTCAATAAAACCTTAAACTCTGAGAGAATGAACTACATCAGAAATGAACTAGGAATGATAAATATCTAAGAACTCCTTTAAAATGATCTTCAAAAACCGATCCTTGGAACTGATCTTCAGAAACCAATCCTAGAAACTAATCATGTGAAATAGAACATAGAAACTGATCCTTGAAACTAATCTCATGAAACCGATCCTTGATACCGATCTTGTGAAACTGATCCTTGAAACTGATCTTTTAAAACTAATCCTTGAAACTGATCTTGTGAAACTATTCCTTGAAATCGATCTTGTGAGACCAATCCTTGAAACTGATCCTGGGAAACCAATCCTTGAAACTTCTCTTGTGAAACCGATCCTATGAAACCAATACTTGAAACCAATCTTGTGAAACTGATCTTGTGAAATCAATCTCTGAAGTCGATCATGTAAAACTGATTTAATAACACCGATGTATTTAAGGATACTTTTGTAATTCTGTTTGTTCTAAATAAATTTACATTTTTTTTCCTCATTTAAATTTTATGCTTTATAATTTACAATACCAAAATTATATACAAAAATTGATCCATCCTGACCTTTCACCTTTCCACTGCCGTAAATCCTTATATTCTTTGTCACTCTGTCTCTCGACTCTCAACCTCTCAACTCCTTTGGAATTTAAATCCTCAAAGTGGAATGGTTGAAGCATTCCATGGAAGATCCAAGAAAATCTCCATCAACAATGTGTCAGAATGGTGACTCTAGTGGGACTGAAAAACTGAGCATCGAAAGCCAAGTGGGTGCAGTAGATAAAGAATTATATGTAGAATGACTACTATCAAGAAATTCAATTTTATTGAGAGTGAAAGAATCTCAAGGGTGGCTAAGCTGGATCTCTAATAATGAAATTCCATATTATCCCTAACTAGTGCATGAGTTTTATCAACATTTGATGACTTCTCTAGATGAATCTGAGGAAGCATTGATAAAGTTAGTGATAAAGGGAAGGGGAATAGCTTTTTCATCTGTGGAATGGGTTGATTTCTTGGAGAATCCTCATGAAGGTGTATATACCGATTATTTGGGTAATATTCTACCTTCCTATGATTTATTCTCTTATGAATATTCTCTAAAGGAGTTGACTAGAAATAGATTATCTAGAAGGACTATTTCAAGTGATTTTGAGGGAGATGAAATATTACTTCTTAATATTATCCAACATCAAATCTTCCCAAGGAAGGGAGATTTCCATGTGGTATAGTATCAAGATGTATTCCTGTTCGATCTGTTGAAACATGGGATAAAATTGAACTAATGTAGTTATCTAATGGTGCATGTTTCCAATTTGATAAATCCATTAAAAAATTCAACATTTTTGTACTTTCCAAGGATGATCTAAGCGTTGTTAAAAAGGTTAGGTTGTGTGGAAGATGGATATGAAGTGATAAGGGCATGTAGTGGTTTTTTTCTTCAAAAAGATATTAGTAAAATAATGAAGATATTCTAGAACATGTTGAAGAAATGCTGGGTAGGTTATGAGGAAATGCTGTATGAGGATTTCAATCTAGTTGACCATCCGACCAGACCAATGTATTAAGTTGATCGAGGTCTCAAGACAAGAGAAGAACTTTTTTATTCTGACGAGGTAGCTGAGGCTGAAAGTGCAAATGGAAGAAGGGTCTCCTTTTGATGTAAAGAGTGATCCTGATATTGCTGCAAGCCCCAAAGATATATCTTATGAACCTTCTAGTCCACCTTTAGACATACCATCAAGAGAATATTTGTTACGTGATGAGGATGGGTAAGAGACCAATATTACTAGTGTTTAAGGTTATGTAATTTAATAAAATGAGTAGTCTGATGATGATGATGATGAAGGAGGAAATGGTCAGCATGTAAGTGATTTTTTAAAAGTGGGACAACTAGTAGTTGACATATTCAATGAGGAATCTATACATGGAGCTGGTAATTGTGCTGACCCCGTTGAATAGGAAGATGTTGATCATAGAGATGCTATTCATTAGGATGGATCACCCCATCGTAATGCTGAAAATTAAAACAACATTAAGGAATTGAATAAACTTATGGATAGTGGCCATCAGAAAGAAGTTGAGGATCAAGTGACTCCAATTGAGGAAGTTCCAAGAGAATTTTAAGTGGCTGGAGAACATGAAGAACCTGTAGTTTAGTCGATTTCTATACCCAAAAATGTTATTTTGTCCAGAAGATAGGATGAAGAAGTAGATGAAGATGTTTTTGTTCATAATCCTTAGGGAAGAAGGACTAGGATTGAAACTTTTTAGCTAAGAGACTAGAAATGTAATCAAGAATGGAATAATGATCCAGTATACATTTTTTTTGTGTTGGAATATGACTCAGATGAAGAGAAGGTGCCTCATCCTCTTGATCTGCATGCCCAAGATGAAGCAGAACCTGTTCCACCAATTGCATCACCAGTAGTAGATCTAGTAGTAGAGATAGTGCCTAGTGACTATGTCACTAAGGCTGATTTGGAGAAATTCTAAAATGATATATGTGAGTCAGTTGGAGCCTTAGTTGGATCTAGAGGTGAATCATCCACTTCAATAGGTATTTCAGATGCATATGCAACAAATATGGCACAGATAGTGATCCAGGAGATTCAACCAAATCTCATTTCCACAGTAGAAACCATAATTAAGAATAATACATTACTGAGAAAAGAAGTAAGAAAGATGAGCAATGAGTTAAATTCTCTTAAATTTTTTTCAAGACCCATTTTAGTGTTGTACTGGAAGGTATTAGGAACTTGGTGGCTCATCTACTAAGTGTATTTCTAAAAAAATTAAAAGAGCAGTTTGGCCAAATGATTACTCGCCCTTCTAGCACTAGGAGTCGAAAAGGGGCTATTGCTGATTTGGAATCTCTCATGGTTGTCACGATAGAGGAACTAAAAAATATTCAGAGTGTTTTAGACAAATAATCTCTCGAAAAAGTGCATCAAAATACAGACCTTCTGCACGATATGTTATGAAAGTTCACTAATGATGCCACGAATTCTTAGAAAAAGATTAGAGAGAAAGTGGATAATTACATTACTAAGATTTATACCAATTATGATCTCATCAATAACATCAAGTTTCTAGTAGAAAACATCAGAATATATCCATTCATAAAAGCATTCAAGAAGAAAGTTACTCAATTGATGGTGTTTACACCTTTGTTGAATAAAATTATGGATAATAAGGATGACTTCGGGAAATACATGCAATACGGTGGTGAAATCATGAATGATTTCATCATCCTCCTTAAGCCATATCTACATGTCCAACTAGAACCAATTGTGGCTTCTTTCGATGCATCCATTTGTACTACCTCTTGACTTTGTACTCCAATGAATGTCTCTTAGTATCATTCCCAGATTCGACCGATCATTTCAGAAAAATCTGTCTGTCGAGTGTTGTCAAAAAGAAAGAACAGCCTTTCCACCAATGTACCTACAATTGTTTCCTTGACTAGTGTTATCTTCATACCGCCTCTTCCCTCTGCCACTCCCACACCTTCTCCTCCTCCTTCGAATCCTTCAGATAAAGGAAAAGCCCCTCAACATCCATACCCTTGGTGATGGATTGTCACTTAGATATGGATTTGTTCTTTTTTTTGGAATGTACTCTTTTTTATCTTAATAGAAATATTTTTTGTGTCTTTGTTTTATGGTATTTCTCCTCTTACTTTCTTCTTCTATTTTTTTTCTAATCCCAAAAGGAGGAGAAAAGGAAAAAGTATTACATTATTTATCTAATGGGGATAATTTATAGTATAGTTCACATGGAATGTACTCATCATAATCCATTTATTGACTCTAGTGAAAATTTGGGATTTAATATTAATGGAATAATGTCAGTTTTTTTAAAAAATGATGCCAATAGTATGTGAGGGAAATTTAAGGAGTCAGTTTTTAGTAAAACCGACGCCAACAACAATTATTCGATGATATTTCACGTCATTTTTCATCAATCTGACGTCGAAAATATTAAAAAAATGTTTTGGCTTCATCTTTTAAGAAAACTGTTGCCAATAATACTAATAAAAATCAACGTCAATTTTGAGAAAAACCGATACCAAAAATATAAAAAAAAACTTTTTTGCATCGGTTTTATCTGAAAAAAAATGCCATAATTTATAGTTTCGGCATTGGTTTTGGATAAAATCGATCCCAAAAATAAAATAAAGGATTATTGGCATCGGTTATTCTCAAAACCAACGCCGAAAGTATTTTAAAATTATCGGGGGTCTGAAACCCTCATTTTGTTCGATCGTCAAAATCAAAACTTGTTGCGGCGCCTTGGACTCCAGACGAACTTCAAAGCTCATTTGTGAACTTGGAAGGCCATTGTTGAAGGTTTTGTTTAGTTTGCATGATTTCAGGTTTATGTTCTATGTTTTTATCTCTTGTTTCATCTTCCATTGTTTATTTCTTCTTCCATAACCCTATTTTACGCGATTTTCAATATTGGTTCGATTTTAGTTTTTGTTTATCATTATTTTTGGTTGGTATTATCATTTTTGGTATTGATTTTTTAATGTTTATTTTTCAAAGTCATTATACCGAGTGCAATTTGGATTTATGTTCTCCATTCGTGTTGAAATTCAAATTTTTCAAGCTTTTTTCTATTTTTGTAGATAAATCATTTATCATTTAATTTTGTTAGTGATTTTCTTTACTTATTAGTTTATATTTTGTTTTAAATATGATAGACCATATTTAAATATTCTTTCCACATACATTCTTAAATATCCTGTAAACAAATTTTATTTTTTACATTGACTCCAATAAAATTTCACCCAATACACTTACTGCATCCTATAAATTAATGTACTCTTCAATATTTTTGACACATGAAACATCGAAATATTGCAACTATGTAATATGAACTGTTAAATTTTAAAAGAATGATATTATAATTAAATTATAATATTAATATAACAGACATGTATATAATATGAAAATAAACGGTTTACTCTATTTGTAAACGTGTTTCATATCTGTTGTCTTTTATCTGATTATCAATAGTTTTTATTAAATATGTTTTTGTTGACAATTTATCTGATAGATATTTATGTTTTTTTATGTTTTAATATATTCATCAATTATATTATGATATCAGGTATTAATGGATCGTAGTTGGATTCATTTACGATGAACCACTATTGAATATGAAAAAGGAGTTGATAATTTTTTGGAATTTTCTAAACGACATCTTCGAAACATTTATTTGATTTTCTGTCCATGTGTGAAATGTGTAAATATGAGAAAGATAAACTCTAGAGAAATCAAGGATCATCTCATTTGTTATGGTTTTAGCTTTAATTATACACATTGGATCATTCATAGTGAAAGAACTGAAAATTCAACATCCAATGTTGATGACGATATTCATATTGAGGAAGAGGATCATATTGGAGAATTAATTAATGATTTAGGTGTTAAAGCCATCGAAAAAACACCAACTGTTGAATAATTGTATGGAGATTTTGAAAAACCACTATCCCCAGGTTATAGTAAATATACAGTGTTATCATCAGTTTTGAGAGTAGTTAACTTAAAAGAAAAAAATGGGTGGAGTGATGAAAGTTTCTCCAATTTACTTAAGCTTTTAAAAGAGCTACTTCCAGAAGGAAATTGGCTTCCAGATTCCAATTATGAGGTGAAAAATATATTATGCCCAATGGGATTGGGGTATAGAAAGATACATGTTTTCCCCAATGATTTTGTACTATATAGGAAAGAAAATGAACATTTATCTAGTTTCCATACATGTGGGACATCATGCTATAAGATGGATGAGAATGTCAACTCAAATTCATTCTCATGTGATGTAATGTAACATCATGAAAAATAAATATTGTACTTTCCAATGATATCATCCAATATTTTTTGCATACAATTCTGATAATTCGATTCAAATATATTTTTAGGTGACAGAATCAAAACTCCAACTAAAGCAATTTGGTACCATCCAATAATTCCTCATTTGAAGAATTTATTTTCAAATTCAATTGATGTAAAAAGGTTAAGATGGCATTCAGATGAGCACATATTTGATGGTAACTTACGTCACCATGCTGATTCACCATAGTGCAAGAGTTTTGATAAAAACAATTTATGATTTTGGAAGTGAAGTCAGAAATCTCAGAATGGGATTGTGTACTGATGGAATAAATCCATATCAGAGCCTCAGTATCCAACATAGTTTATGGCCTATTTTTCTAGTACTTTATAACTTTTCCCCATATCTATGTATGAAGAAAAAATATGTTATGATGAGCTAGATGATTTTTGGACCAAAAATACCGGGAAATGATATTGATGTCTATCTTACACCATTGATTGATGATTTGAAACTGCTATGGGAGGAAGGTGTTAAAATGTTAGATGCATACAAGAAAGTGTATTTTATTTTGCGAGCTATGATAATTTTCAATATACACATCTTTCCTGCATATGGAAACTTATCTGGATATAGTGTTAAGGGACATAAATCATGTGCAATTTGTGAAGAACAAACTTCATATTATCAATTGAAGAATGGAAGAAAGACAATTTTCATGGGACATCGATGATTTTTGAGAAATGATCATCCTTATCATTGATTGAAAAATCCATTTAATAGTTTACAAGAATACTACCTTCCCCCTCAACCATTTTCAGCTGATGAATATTCTGACAGAGTAAAAGATATTGATTTGAGCTTTGGAAAGAGAAGTAGTTCTGGTTTTCAATAACATATCTGGAAGATGCATTCTTTTTTTTTCGAATTACCTTATTGGATATTTTTAGAGATAAAACATAACATTGATGTTATGCATGTTGAGAAAAACATATGTGAAATTTTTATTGAAACATTGTTTGACATAAAAGGAAAGGCAAAAGATGGATTACATGCTAGATTAGACTTGATATTAATGAGAATACGTTTGGAGTTAGCTCCCTCTCTAAAAGGAAACAGAACATATTTACCTTCATCTTGTCACACATTAAGAAAGATTTAAAAGATGAATTTTTGTCTGTGTCTTCATGGTATTAATGTACCCAATGGTTTTTCTTCAAATGTGAATAATTGTTTTTCATTGAAGGATTGTAAATTAAAAGGTATGAAATCTCATGATTTCCATGTGTTGATGCAACCAATTCTACCAGTAGCAGTGTGTGGTATATTACCAATTGTTGTCAGAAAGACTATCATCATGTTATGTAGTTTCTTCAAATCCATTTGTAGCAATGTCATTGATCCAAATTTGTTAGATGTGTTGGAGAATGAAGAAACTCTTATTCTTTTTCAACTAGAAATGTATTTCCTAGCCACATTTTTTGATATAATGGTTCATCTATTGATTCATTTGGTATGTGAGATAAGAATATGTGGGCATGTATATTTAAGATTGATGTATCATTTTGAACGATATGTGAAAATTATGAAAGGATATGTTAAAAATTCTTATCGACCAAAGGCCTCCATTGTTCAAAAATATTAATTAGAAGAGGTGATTGAGTTTTGTACTGATTATTTTTATGAGGTGGAGCGTATTGGTATCCCTGTATCTCAACATATGACATGTGATAGTCAAGGTAGAGGGGTTCAAGGCTTATCGGAAATGTGCATTCCATGTGATGAAGTGATGCAGGAAAATTTATAAATTTTGAACAATACAAATGATGTTCAACCCTATATATCCTCACATATTGCTGAATTAAATTTACGATATCAAAAAATAAACAAAAAGTTGTTGATGATTGAGTATGAGGAGACATTTATTTCATGGTTTAAAGAGAAATCCACCCTAGAAATATCTGTTTTAGAAACATTGAAGTGGTAATAAGGGGGACCATCTCTTAATGTGATCACATGGTCTAGTTTTGATATCAATGGCTACACATTTTACACAAAACAAACTAGATTAAAAGAGTACAGTTCAGAATAGTGGTGTGATGGTTTTTGCTGAAGCAATGCATTTTATGAGTGCCAAAGATAAAAAACCAATTTCTGCATCAACGTCATATTTTTGGAGTTATTTAAGACATATGGGAAATTGATTATATTAATTTTCACGTCACTTCTTTTAAGTGTAATCGTGTTGATAGTAATAGTGGCGTGAAACATGATGAATATGGGTTTAAATTGGTAGATTTGAAATGATTTATTTTCAATGAGGAACCATTTATCACGGCGACACATGAAAAATAAGTATTTTATATCATTAATTCGTCGAATGATCAATGGTACATTGTTTTGCAAGGAAAAAGAAACCATTCGGGTGATGATGATGTTAGTGATTTAAATGAGCCTCATTCATCTATTACGTAATTCCAAGATGATTATGATGAGTATAAGATAGACAGAGTGAAATCAGTACATACTGATCATGATGAAGGTATGTGAGAAAACACTAAATTAGTCTCCTAATTTTTCTGGAAAATATTTATATTTTGTGTCAATTTTTGAAACTTACAAATGAATACCTCTATTTTTACATACTTATTTTTGTCTTCCTTGTTTGTAATTATTCATTTTTCTAATGATATGAAGGTACTCAAAATTTCATTACACTTTCTAGTAGTAATGTCAGATAAAAATATAGAGGAGAAGTTACCGAGGAAAATCTATTTTGACATATTATTAAATATTTAGTAATATACATATTTAATGAAATAAAATTGTTAACTTACAATTTTTTTTTGCAGGACTACTAATACATCATCGAAAGAGGAGAATTCTCCATTTACTACTCGATAATGAAGTTCTCAAGTTGGTAAACGTGGAATTACACATTTACTAAAACTATCACATTCTCGTGATGATAAAAAAGTACACATTCGTATTGATGATAATAATAATGCAGTTGGCCCAAATTTAGTTCAGTTTGTCAGTTATATAGCGAAGTAGAGCCGTTACTAGATGTGTATTTTATATCCTGATTGGAAGTCAGTGGACAGGACAACGAAGCAACATATTTTGGAGGTCGTGATGGTAAAATATCTTTATTTATTTATTTTATCTCATTTTTTGAATATTATATATTTTAAATGACATATTTAATTTATTCGATTACATATGAAATTCAATTTTGAGGAAACCAAAGAAATTAAGAAAATACATCTCTCTTTAGCGGCGGTTCATTGGAGAGATTTTAAAACAAATTGGAAAAAATTATGTTTTTTGAAAGAGAAGGTTTGAAAGCCCGTGTCTTAAGTATCCATATATAGATAATGAAACATGGATGAAATTTGTTGATAGTTGTCAGGAAGAGAAATTTCATGCATGGTAATTGTTTTATATTTTAAAATTTATACTATATTTTTCATATTACTTGGTATTTTATTTTTATACAATAGGCCTCCAGGAGATCTCATCAGGAGATCTAGTTTAAAAACGTATACCCTCATACTTTATCACATGGTGGGTATTTATATTTGGAGAAGAAAATGATTGATGAAAAATTTGAAGCATTAAGATCTCGATCAAGTAGTGGTTCAGAAGAGGTCTAGTTTGGCCATCCATCTCCTCCCACTCGCCATGAGAAATGGAAACGAGCAAGAAGAAGAAAAAATGAACATTATCTTATAGAGGAAGCTCATTAAGTGGCTGATAAAATTATAAGTAAATATTATTTATTTTTTAACTATTTTTCTATTTGATAATTTATAAACACTAATATAACCTTTTTATTTTTAATGTCATGATGAACTTCAGGAGAAAGAGACACATGGCTATTTTATCCGTGAGGGTAGGATAGGCATCCTAGCCACAGCTTTGTGAAAGAAAGAACACCCAAGCCATGTTAGAGGATATCAGGAGGGTGTTAGTATTTGGAAGGTTTTTAGTAAGAGTAAGCAATCAAAAGACCCAGAAATAGAATACTTAAAAGAAGATCTGAAAGGTATGAAACATTCTATGGGTGATAAAATTTAAGCAGCAGTGCAGAATGATTTATTTGAACACTTGGAAAGACAATCACAGTCTGCGCAGCCTTCCCAGGTATATTATTTATTTGTCATTAATTTTTCTGTTTTATAAATTATAATCACTAATATAATTTTTTCATTTTTCATCCTTCCCAGTTTGCTCACCCGGACTACCATGCATCATCTGCTTACCCTGCCCCGTCTATGTAGCCTTCCAAGGTATATTATTTATTTTTCATCAATTTTTCTATTTTATAAATTATAAACACTAATATAACTTTTTCATTTTTCAGCATTCTCAGCCTACTCACCCGGACTACCCTTCCCCATCTGCTTACCATGCCCCGTCTATGTAACCTTTCGAGGAATATTATTTTATTTTAATCAATTTATCTATTTTATAAATTTTAAACACTAATATTACTTATTTATTTTTCTGCCTTCTCAGCCTCCACACCTGGACTACCCTTCCCCACCTTCTTACAATGAGCCTCCACCTCCTCCCTCTGATCAATCCTTATATTGTGAGTTGTTTGCAGAAGATCCTCGTGTACTTATTGTTGCATTAGGACAGGCGCATTTTTTGGGGGACTCGGTACATCATGAGCCTATGAAGATGGGTCAGGAAAGAGTATCAGTACTTGTTATTATAGATCCTATTTCTCTACTACCATTTTCTGATGTGGAGATCACCAGTGTTGGGGAATGTATAGGCCATTTCTTACTTTGGCCAATATCCCTTCTTCATTATATTTCACTTGAGGTATACATTTTTTGAAATATTAATTAAAAATTATTCAAAATTACTTATAATGTTTTCTAAAATTTAACGTTTATAGGAATATTTGAAAGAAAAAGAAACTACACAAATACAACAAAATGTTCAGGAGCAGTTGGTTGTAGATACGTCTAATATTTTTTATGGGTTAAAAAGATTACTTGAGTCCTCTTATTCCTTGAATTTTATCTATGAGTTTCGGATGACACCCGATATATGTGGAAGAAAATATGGATTGGAATTATTGAAAGAAGATATCATGAATTTAGTTAATTTTGAAGAGATCACGCAGAGTGTCGTGTAGTTGGTTATCATGTATGTAAATTGACGTTTGAATTTCTATTCCTTTAATAAAAGATTGTTATGTCATTGACTAACTATATTTTCTTTTTAAATTAGGAATCTACACATGCTTCTTTTAAAAAAGGAATCAACATGCATTTACAGCTTTATAGATCCAGATTACATTTCCTCCGAAGCCAAATATGTGATGAATCATGAAAGAGTTCAATATATATCCGAGATATTAACATAGAAATAGATTCAGTGATGGTTCATTTCATTTCTTGATAAGTAATAACAAAAACATATTTATGAACTAATGATCATTATAATATCATTTATTGTGAACTTTTTGTATTGTAGGGGGAATTGTATGTTAGGCGTATTTTTCCCAAGTGAATGAACCTTATATTGGTTTTTCTCTTTATTAGGAGTGATTAAACTATTTTTCACCTTATTAAATAGGTAAGTTTTTTTATTTTTTATAAGCTCATTATGTTTAATTTTCATTGTTTAGACAAGTATTATTAGTTCTTATATAAAGAAATGAATATCATGGTATCATTTTAAGAAGGAATACATGTCATAAAAGAAACCAATGAAAATCAAATATGTTGAAGTACAGGTAATTAGTTTTTATATTTTTGTTATATATTGTTTTTTAGTTAAATTTTTTATAACTTCAGCGTCATTATCAAAATGGACATGTTGAATATGGTTATTAAATTCTACGATTCATGTACAAGATAATAAAAACTATGTAAACTACTGATTTTCATAAGGTTATTTGTATTAATTTTTTATATATTTTCTACCATATTATTTTATTTTTTAATTTCATATCATTCAATATTATTATAGGCATTCAATATTTCACAGCCTTATTCCCAATCTGATATGACCCATATTCAATCTAATTTTTCGAACTATTTTTTAAGTCTGATTATTATTTGAGGTATTTATATTCTAATATTTATAAATAATAATTCATATGGGTTCAAAAACATAACTCTTTTGATGTATAGGTGTTTGAAATGAGCATATCGTAAATGCTGGTGTCCTGGGACTTGCAAATGTCATAAAATTTCTTGAATTCATTGATTGCAGGTGCATGTATTGAAATTTTACATTATAATAACAATGTATAGATAATATTTCTGATTAACTAGATATAAGAATTGGAGTTATACGAGTTATTGGATGATAAATACATTTTAATTGTTTTTGTATATTGTGTTATTTTTACAGGGGTTTTGAATTTTTTGGGAAGTGTAATGGGAATTATTTTATAATTTTTTTTTATTTATGGTGTTGGCTATTTAAATAAATTACACAAAAATATTAAAAAAATGATTTTCAGCATCGGTTTTAGATAAAACCGACGCCGAAACTCTAACCGAAAATATTTTCGGCCCTGGTTTTTGAAAAACCCACACCTAAAACCATATTTTTAACATTGCCTTTATATACGTCGGTTTAAAATCGATGTAAAAAATTAAAAAACCTGACGTTAATTTATGTTCTTCCACTAGTATGAGGGGGTGATTTTCCATTAAAAACTCAAATAAGGGGGGGGGGCTTTAGTTATATTAAATAATCTCATATAGTGAAGTATAGTATTTCTAGTTATTCTTATTCTTTATATTTTTATGTATGCCATAATTTGGGATTATCAAAAAGGGGAGACATTGTTAGACCCACTATGATATAGTAGTTCTCATAATAAAAAATAATGTCAATCTACAGATTCTACTATGTCATGCGATATAATATCTCTAAGTAAATCAATTCTTCCTTACAGAAATGTATAATTAAATAAGTCTTAAACCTATATATATATAAGTCAATATGTTTACAACTTTATTTTTACTTGTGTTGTTTCGTATAAGAAAAAAGATTATTGAGATTTTTAGAGTCTCTAGCACCGATAGTTTTTTTGATACGCTGATGTTCTACACACCAATGTATGGAAGACCAAAGATGAAAGACCAAAGATGACAATCCGAAGATGGCTGACTGAAGATGACAGACTGATGATGATAGACTGATGATGACAGACCGAAGATGACAAACCCATGATGAAAGACCGAAGATGACATACCGAAGATGAGACACCAAAGATGACAGACTGAAGATGACAGATCGAAGATAACAGACTGAAGATGATAGAACGAAGATGACATACCAAAGATGATAGACCAAAGATCACAGACTGATGCTGACACACCGATGCTAATATAATAAAGATGATTGATCGATGAAAATGAATCGATGATTGTCATAAATAACTAATTCTAATTTGTTAATTCAAATTTTTTTTCTAACGGTCATATTAAAAAAATTAATGTTTCTGAAATTATTTAATGTTGTCTGTAAGACTATCTGTAGACAGTACATGGTACACGCACATGGGGGAGATCCTCTTCCCTAGTAGACCATGAAGTATAAATGTATTACAAGATCAACCTTAAATTCTCTCTCTCGAAATAATTTTAAAAAAACAATAAAGTTAGACTATGTGAATATGCATGATTTTGCTAAGGTAGGAACTCGAAACATGAGATCATAAGAAACTTTACAATAAACAACCTACTGAAGCTTACTGAACATCCTAACATAGAAGATATGAACCTTTTAAAACATGGAAGATAGACTATAGAGACTATAATACCCTGTTATGGAGCCCACTTCTATAATATGACTCGAATATCATTTTCTCTACATCCATTGAGTCCATAGCATTACTTCACAACACATAGAGATTTTTAAACACTATTCTTCTTTTATAAAAGTATTGTGATCTTGTGTTAACTATTTGAGCAGTGTGTGTATCTGTTTGTGTCACAATCATCATCTCTTGAGCATAAATAAAGGATACTAAAACATAATCACACTCAATCACTTTCTACTCTTGTATCCCACGTAGAACTATAGATGAGATCATGTGTGATCTGTCTGATAGTTTTCCCATGAATAATTATGGTAGAGGTAAAGTGTATCCTCTATAGCCTTGTGTGCTGTTGTGAAACCCGATCCAGGGTGTGGATCAAATGTGTATTAATATAATCTTCTTGGTGGTAGGTGATCACTATGTGGAGAGGACTATGTCTCAGCTTGAGACTAAACTTCTTTTTTTTCACATTGTGTTGTTTTTCTTATGTTTTAATCTGATATGTATTCTACACATTAAGATAAAATTAATTTTTATCATTAGTTTAAAAAGTGTTTATATCTTTTTTGAATCATTATATTAGTTTCAAAAGTTTGAATAATTTTATGATTGGTAATGCTGAGAACTAATAAATCTTCTGAGAATATAATTGAAAGTTCATGTCTTTTATAAATTCACTACATACTTACATTGATTTTATTAAAATAGGGGGTGTTATTTTAAAGAACCAATTTTAACAGAAATCTTTATAGACACTCAATCCACCCCCCTCTTGAATGATCCAATCTTATTAACAATATCAATAAAGAGTAATAATACATCCATAGAAATAATATGGATTTAATAATTAGAATATATCTTTATTAGCGAATAGTGAAACAATAAAGGATATTTCAATATATGAAAAATATATTTAAATAAATACTTGAGATATCTCATTAAAAACATTCAAAATAACATTTTCTTTTGAAAATATTTAAAATAAAAAATACCAGAATATTAAGAAAAATAGTTTCCATGAAAAGTACCTTATAAAACATAAATGAATAGAATATTTATGGAAGTGATAAAATATATTCATTTAGTAAATGTTAATGAAAATAATGATTTCCCACTTCTGAAAAAAACTAGAATATCTTTTTTTATTAAATAAAAAAAGATTTATATTAATCTAATTTAATGAAAATCTTATGTATTTCAAATTTATTTTAAGAAATCAATTTTTTATAGAAAAGTAAATTTTTATAAAATTTTAATGATCATTGACATGTAATGGAACATATTCCCAACCAAAACAAGAAATAAGGTTGATTTTTACAAAAAAATGTTCATTTGAACTAATTATGTAGAAAATATAGAAAAATTAAAGGAAATCAAATAAAATATATAAATAACTAGATGAGAATAATATATTTGTGTTTCAGAAAACTAATATCATGGTACCTCCCCCAATGGAACATTGAGTATAATCCATCCCGAAATGAAATGAGATACTAACATAAACCATTACCACATTAGTAAATTTCGAATAAAAAGTCATTGAAAGAATTAATATTATACGGGTATATAGATCTCATGAATTGCATGACATAATATTTAAAAAATCATTCAATGAGAATTATGTAAACCATACAAAGATATCATGGTGCACTACATGGAACATGCCTTTAAAAAATAATATTGTTATAAATAAAACACTTATAATGATCATAAAAATTGATGTGGAAATTTATCCTTGACCTTATTATATTTTCTTATATAAATCCACAAATAACCAGAAATATATAAAAAAATTATATATCATGTCATATATATTCTAGGGATAACAATGTTAATGAAGTAGTGTTATAACATTAATAAAAGAATTTTTTTTAAGAAACCCTTTACCTCAATCCTAAAATTTCTATTCATGTCCTCTACATACTATATAATAAAACTATATTAATTATTAAAATGTTTTTGAATCCTTTATAGGTTTAGGAAAATATTAATAAACCATTTATTTTAATGACACATTGAATTCATCTTCCCTTTTGTCTCATCTTCCCAGCATCCAGGGTATCTCTTTAGCTCCCTAATTCTTGGAAAGGGTAAATGGATACCACTCAGTAGATTTATCTTCAGTAGAATTTGTCGTAGATAGGATATTAATCAATGGATTCTAGTTGCAAGGGTCAGCTGAGATTGATCATCATTGGATCTTTTCTAGTTATTTGTGGGTACTTGGGGTCTCTCCCATTCCACAGTGGTGTCTTCCATTTCATGGTACACCTTTTCCATTCACTATTTATCTAGGGATGATTTATATCATGCATGGTATTTAGAAGAATAGAATTTCTGAACCTATAGGTTTAGTGTATCTTGGTGGTCATGGGATGTCCCCTTTGACAAGGATTCCAACTCGGAAGTAGTATGGTCAAGAATTTTAGGTCATATTATTCCATTCTCCAAACAATCAATTATTACTATTAGGGAACATGAATATAATGATGATAAAATCATTTCATTTTCAAGAATATAGGGTTTTAAAAATGCGATGGATTTTTTTCATCATAATAATTATGTTTGGATATTCTAGAAAATTATATTTTTTTTGAAATGTTAGAGGTTTTAGTCATAATATAACTACCATGATCTCAAAAATTCATTATAATCATTTGTTTACATTTTTGTATGATAGTTACAGAGTTAGTGAGGAGACATCATTTCATCTTGTGCTATTTGATTTGAAATCCGGGACACTTCAATGGTTTTTGGGTGGAGACATTTACTCGATCACTAACCTTCCATAAAATAAGGGGGATAACATAACATTCTAATTCGATGCATGAATTTAAAAGTGTTTATGAATAGTAATGGTCTGATGAATATAGGGATTTTGGAAATCTATTTTCATCGTGCAAAAAAAATAAAATAAGTGAAAGGATATAGGGAAGTCTTGATAGATTCTTATGTAATCTTCAGAGTGTTTATTTCTATCCACAGTCCTCAGTTACTCGTCTTCCGCGAATGTGGTTTAACCATTATTCAATTCAGGTTTATGTTGTCTAAAGGAGAAAAAACCAACACAGCATTCAATATCAAGTTGAATGATGGATATTTCCTTAGGGACATGGATGTGATTGGAAAGATATCTGAAAATCATTTCAAAAAAATTCTCTCTGAATCGATCCCTTTAGTTGAAGACAATTTTTGTGGGGTGGAAGGGTTGATATATTTTTCAACTTCATCAACAAACAGGTCACCAATAAGGATAATAAATTTATGATTTTCAACCTAGATGAAGAAGAAATAAAGGTTGTGGTTTTTTTATTAAACAAAGATAGGGATCCAAGAATAGATGACTTCTTAGGAACATTTTATGTCTTTTTAGGGGATATTATTAAAATGAATGTCATCGAAGCCATGTATAAATTTTTCAGGTTGGAGATTTAATTGGAGAAATTATAGTTTCCCAATTGGTCTTTATTCCTAAAGTGAAGGACACAATAAACATGAATTTGTTCAGGACAGTATCTCTTTTCAATTTCTCATATATTGTTCTAACCACTATCATCAATAATTGGTTAACAAATGAGATTTTACAGATTATTTTTGATCAATAGCATTGTTTCATGAAGTGTTATATCAACTTATAGGCTATCAAGATTGTGATGATGATGATGAATAACTTAAAAAATAAGTGTCTTTGATAAAATATAATTATTAATATGGATATGGATAAAGAATATGACCATATATAGTGAAGCCTCATCGTTAAGGATATGAAGAAGTTTGGTTTCAATGATTGGACACCTGAACTAACTTTAAAATTCTTTTCTTATTCATGGATTTTAGTGTCTTTATTTTCCAGTTATTTTGGTTTCTTCAAATTAGTCCGAGGATTGGGGCTGGGAGATCCTATATCACCAAGTCGTTTTATCCTCTCATAGGAGATCTTATCAAGAAATATTCCAAGTTAACTTATAAAGGATCCATTGGGGCCTATATGAATATAATGGGAACGTTTGTAGTATATCATTTGATGTATGGGGATGAAATTATTTTCATCGTTAATGTAGGTCTAAATCACTTGATGGATTCAAAAACACAATGGAAGTTTTTAAGAGCAAGATTGGGAAAAACATCAATCTGGCTAAAATCAGTGATTATCTTCTAAAGACCTACTCAAACCCCCATAGTAGAATTGTTCAGAGAAGTATAGGTATTCATAGGAGTAACCTTCTGATGGACTACATAGGATCTGCTATTTTAGATGGAGGAATCAAAAAAGAGTTCTTTGATAAGTAGGTGAGTCATATCCTGACTTATACATTTGACTAGAAAAACACACTTATCTCATTTGGTGGTATAATGACATTGATGAATAGTATTCTTATTACTATTGAAATGAACCATCCAAGGTTATCCTCAAACGTGGCAGCCAAACCAATCCATTACATGCCAGAATGGTGTTCTCGATCCCCACAGGTTAGCCAAAAGCTACTAGGCATTGAACAACACAAAAGAGGATATGATATCTCCCAACCTAAACAAATAGATGGAATATGTATATATTCATATATATATATATAACAAGAAGAAACTGGGGAATATTAAAAAGTGTTATATTCCATAATTGTAAGAAAACAACAGAAATAAACTACAAAAAAGTAGCAAAAAACACAATGAAAAGTCCAACTACAAATGACTAAAAACCAAACAGCTACTCCAAATGGTGATATAGAAAACCTACGACCATCTCACCACCATATACCCTACCAAATGAAATGAACCTCATCACTTCAATATGTTTCCTTTCCTTTCCAAAAAATTTAAAACAAACAATGGTCTACACACCACTAATGAGGGGTATAGGGTGCCAGTTAATAGGCTCAATAGAATCCCACCATGGTATTTCACAACTAGTATCTGTATAGAATCTATGTATTCTTATTTAAAATAAAACATGGAATTATATTCAATAAAGTAGTTTCAAATAATACATATTGATCATTTCACTTTCTACACAATTATAAAATAATGTAGGTATATCAATTTCAAGATCATTTTTGATATATTTTTCTATTGTCATAAACATGAAAATCAAGGCTAACTCAGAAATCCAAGAAATAAAAGACATAAGTAAAATTATCTAAACACCATGGAATAATATATGTCCATGACACATAATACTCTTACCAAAATAAATCAAGCTAAAAAATTCTAATCCAAGAAAAATGGGCCTAATAAGAAGAGGAAACCCCAATGAGTAACCCCTCCAAAATATCAACATCATTCACCTAGAATAATTGTTATAGGAAACAATGGAATCCCCTAAAAAAACCTCCTTAATAATCTCAAAATAATGGATGATAACCACAAGCTAAACCTTCCACCTAATTACCCAAGGTAACTAATGTTCTCTTTTTTAAAATTAATTTCAATGGTTAGAAAACCCTTTCAAAACCATCTGACATATTCCATTTGAATTCATTAAATATACCCATTTATTTCCATTTGCCAATAACCAAGGAAACACCATTCCTATTTGAAAAATATTTTCAGAAAACACAAAAAAAATCATTCCAAATTAAATATACCAAAAATTTTAATTAGAAAATAAAACAGGTTCATCAACATAGGCCAGATAAGGATCCACCAACATCAAAACTAAGGTCGTACACTCCCACAATAGAATCCAAAACAATTAAAACCAATCATCATTAAATAAGGCCCTAGAATAAAATTCTTGTCAATATTTATTCATTTTAGAATATCAAGTATCGAACGGATCGATCTAGAAGGGGTTGAGTCTCTTAAAAATTCTCTAGAACTGCCTTAAGTTGATAGTCACAAATAATCGGCGAAGGAATTGAAATGACATAACAACAAAAAAATTTAAAAATAATATAAGATGATTACATTGGGTGTAACACCATTACAAGATTTTTGGACCCCATGATCGATATATGCTGAAACATCCATTGTATTGGATTAATAATACAACATTTTATGAAGTTAAGACCTAAAACCTCCTTTCAGAATGTGTAATACTTCATAGTGTGATACCACTTAAGACTTATACCAAACAATAATTATAGTTCTTGTAACCCAGTTATATGTCATTAAATCATTCTACAACCAGAAAAAATGACACGTTCTTAGTGAAAGACCAACAAATATATGACTTCGCCATTATAGGTATCCTCCTAATATTAATGGATTGGAAAAACACATTGATGTTAAGGGATTACCTGATAAATAATTAATATTATGTTACCAAATCCCCACCATATAGACTTTCCATCCCCAAGAATCCATATAGATAATATAATCCCTGGATAGAGATGAGGCCACTACTCCCTCATCAATGATTCATATTCTCATGTATCATGACAATCCAATCCTTATTTCCATAGAAACTCTGAAAAATGGAATCGAATACCCACACAAGACATTCACTTGAGAGACAAAAATCCCAATAAGATTCTCTAGAATAGAATAATTTGCATATAACTAAATTTCTTCCCAACTCAGAATGTTAGTGGGATCATGGTGATATTTTTTGAGTTATGTTATATGGAAAACATCATGAATACCCATCAGCTGAACTAACAATGTAAACCGATATATAAATAGTTTGAGTTGCTCAGTGACCATAGATGACCTATCATACATCGATGCTAAATTTTGTTTTCATCCCATGAAAATGGTGACCCAATATTGGGGATGTTTTCAAGAACACCCAGTCACCTATGACAAACATCAATGGCTGATGTCATAGATCTACATAAATATTTTTTCGACAATAGGCTGTATCCAGCCATTGATATATATCATGAATATGCATGGACATTTCATGAACCAAAAATGGTTCAACTAAAGATACTTCTACCACAACATCCCAAAAAAGTGGTTATATATACGGGCACCCAAAAAATGCCTCAAAATGATCCATTCTAATTGAAAAATAATAATTGTTGCTATAAATAAACATAACTTATCCCAGATGGCTATCCCATGATCCTCTGAAATCCAAGACAGAGGTGCATTTCATATCCTCTAGAATCTGAATTACTCCCTCTATTTAGAAATCTGTTTGTGGATGGTATGCTATGCTCAGTATGACCTGAGTTCCCATCACCTCTTGGAGCCTCCTCCAAAAACATGAGGAAAACCTAGGATCCCCATATGAACCAATTAAAGGATTCCCATGTAACCTCAAAATTTCTTGTATATACAGCTTACCTAGATCTTCAACCTTACTGGTATCTGTGGTCAGAATGAAATTAGTAGACTTTGTTAACTGATCGACAACTATGCAAATTGTATTCTTCCATCAGGGAGTCTATGATTATCTGATAAACAAATCCAGGGAAAACTCGTCCCATTTCACAACCATCATAAGAAGAGGCAGAAGAAACCTAGAAGGTTTCAAGTGCTATGCCTATATCTGTTGACAAGAGTAGGAATAAGAAAAATATCCCCAATATCACATTTGATACACAACCACCATAATTGTTACCTCTTGTCATAATACATATATGTAATTCCTAGATGAATGGCCCATGATGATTTTTCACAATCAGACTGGATAGAAATCCTTATAGATTATGGGTTGAAAATTTATTTCCTAAAGAGAATCACACCATCCGAAGAAGGAGACTAACCCAAAAAAGTCTCCCCATGGTAAAGGATTTATTAAGGCTTCTGAAACTCATCATCTTGGTGATAACTCTACAAGATACAATCTAGGATAGATGATGATAAATGAACACCATCTAGAACTAAGTCCTAAATATTCTCCTGAGCATATATTTTCAACTAAGAGAAAATCCATATAAGGTTCCTCTCCTCCTTAGATTCTAGGATAGCCTATGCAGGTACATTCCTTGTAAGAGCATCTGCAACAACATTACCCTTTCTTGATGTGTAGGAAATATGAAATTCAAATTCCTAATGGTATTCTAACCATTTTATTTATCTGAGATTCTGGTTATTATATGAAAAGAAATAACTCGGTTTGTTATGATTATAGAAGATATTGATCTTTTGTGAAAAAAGATAGTGCCTCCAACACCTACGTGAATGCATGACTTCATAAACCTCTAAATCAAATGTTGGGTAGATCTTTTCATGTGTTCAAAGCTAACAATACTTGTAAGCCTCCACTTGGTCATCCTGCATAAGCATACATCCCAAACCAACACCCAAAGCTTCAAAAAACACCGCATATCTATTACTTGGATCAGGTTAGACAATAATAAGAGCTGATGTTAGAAGAAGTTTCTGTTCATTAAAAGAATACTGACATATCACATCCTATGATGATTTTCACCACTTCCCCAATGAGTGTAGTTAAAGGTGACACCATTTTAGAGAATCCATTAACAAACTGTTGGCCGTATCTAGTAATACCATAGAAGATTATTATCTCAAATAAATTTTGTGGTTTCTTCCATGACAAAACTTCCATTACCTTCTCTGGATAAACTGATAATACATGATTATAAATATTGTTCCACTTCCTGAATCCAGAAACAACATTTCAAAATCCTTCCATAAAATTAGTTACTTCTCAAAATTTATAGAATCAAACTCAGTTGGTTCCCATGATCACTCTTAGATTTTGAATAAACTAGGATATCATACATGAAAACTACCCCAAAAGTGTCGAGTTATTGTTTTAATATCAAATTAATTAAATCTATAAAATCTATAGGAGTGTTAGTTAGACCAAAAGGCGTCACAATATATTCATAATGGCCATACCTACTCCTGTAGGTTGTATTTGGTATATCAGGCTCTCAAATTATGAGCTGATGATAACTTGACCAAATATAGATATTTGCAAACTACTTTTCCCCCATAGTTTATCAAAAATATCATCCACATGAGGAAAATGATACTTTTTCTTAACCATCACCTAGTTTAAATTTTGATAGTCAACCCATAAATGAATTGAACCATATGGGTTTTTAGTAAAGAGCATAGGGGATACCCAATGTGAAATACTAGGGTGAAAAAAAGGATTTCAAACATGTATTCCAATTGAATCTTGGTCTCTTTCATCTCCACTAGTGCCATTCGATAAGAAGGTATCGATAACGGCTATGTAACAGGCACCAGATCAATCATAAACTCTAACTTTCTCTCTTGAGGAAGAAGAGAGAATTAGTCTCGGAAAACGCAGGGAGAGTCTCTAACAACAATGAGAAAAACAACAATATGAGAGACGTCATTAGGATCAAACACAACAATAGATAGAAAACTCTTGATCATTGGGTAGAAAGACCCTGCACGACTTGATCCCGGATCCCAATATCTCTAAAACACATGATATATCCTATCATCACTAAGAAATGAAACACACTGATGATAACAGTCAACTGTAGATCAATGAGTAAAAATACAATCCATACCAATGATGACATCAAAGAAATCGATAACAAAAATGATAAAATCTGAGACCAACTACATATCAGTTATCATTAATGAACAAGAAGGAATCCTAAACCCCCACACATTCCTTGTACCAAGAGGTGTCACAAACTCCATTTTAAAGGACATATGTTTAATTGGACGTTTAAGAACATCAAAAAAACATTCAGATATAAATTAGTGATAGGAACCAGTATAAAATAAAGAAATTGCTACTGAAGATGAAATAAGGATAGTACAACTCACTATTGTCAAAAATTCATTAAATTCCAATGGAAACTCATCTACTATATGAAAATTCTTCACTCCAAAGTACTTAGGAAAGATACCTATAGTCATTGAAATTTATAACTACACTGTAGTAGCCTTTGAAGTTGACAAAAACAGACTATAATGAGGTGTAGTCATAGCCTTAAATAAGTATTGTGTGTGACTGATGCATCCAAAACTGTTACATGTTTTCACGAGCATATGAAAAATAATTTCCTGCGTTTCTTCCATTTCCACATTAATAGAAAATCAGAGGAACATTTTCTACTAGAACAGATGGTGCAGAGGAGGCCCGTTGCTGAGACCCACCTCCACTATGCCTACGATGATCTTTCCTCTACCTCTTCTTCCCATGCACGCCACTGAAGATGCCACCCAATGTAAGAGGAGATAAGTAAAATAAAATATTTCCTAACATATTCATTTATATCATCATAGCTATATCTATCATCTCTTCATTGGTAGAAAGATTCATCATAAACACCTATGATTTGATATCTGATTGCCATCCCTATAGGTACTTATGAACCTTCAGCTAGTCAGTCATCACCACGTCCAAGGTAAAATGGACAAGATAATAAAAACTATTGGTCTATTATGATACAGAACTCTATCACTTTTAAAAATACAGGAACTCCAGAAATATTTCCAACATCAAGGAATCTGGGGAAAATAGTTTCATAAATCGTTTTTTGAAACCATTCCAACCTAAGACCACATGTCTGTCTGCTTAGACCATATAATCCCACCATCATGTTCTAGAACCCTTGAATATAGATAGTTCACATTTCAACATTATGTTCTCATGTATCTCCATAAAGTTGAGTATTCGATTTATCTTTTCAATATAGTATTCCACCTCTTGTGGTTATATTGTTCCCTTAAAATACGATAGTTTCTCTGGAAAGAACTCATGTGATCGATATCTTTATCCTATAACTCATGGAAGTACCTCAACCACTACATTATTCTATCGTGGAAAATTCTAATAAACAATATGGAATACACGCATGATTTCCTCGATGGGGTTTTTATATATTGGTGGGTTCCCTCATGGATCATCAGTTTCACCTTCCAGACGAACTCATAGAAGATGTCTCAGAGGCATAGTACTACTCACTGAATCAAAATAATGATTATACATCAGAAAAAATCTTAGTTAAAACTACAAAACACCTAAAAAATATGTTATCTTTAAAATAGGAACCAATACTAGAGACAAACATCCCAAAATAACATGAGAGATTGAGCCTATTTATGATAAGAGCTCACTAGGCACTAATCTCAGCATACCAATCATGTGCCGACAATCCCATCTCCCAAAAAGACATCCTAAGAAAATTACACTTGAAAATATACCACCTATAATACCAAATTGTAATGAACCAACCCAGGTTACCCTCAAACCAAGATCCCAACCCGATCAGTCAGATACCCAAAGGGCATTCCTGATCCCCATATGTTGGAGAAAAGCACCCGACCATCAAAAAACACAATAGTGTGAATGATTTTTTCAAATTTAAACAACTACATTTCAAATATATTTAAAACAATATGCAATAAAGTAATATGAATATTATCTATATTCCATAACTATAATAAAATAATGGAAATATGCAACTACAAAAGGAGATAAAAACTCCAAGACAAATCCAACTACAAAGGCCTAAAAATCCAAAAACTAGTCCAAATGATTGTTTGGATGAACTACCATAATTTCACCACTAGCTACCCAAACAACTGACACAACCCTCACCACCTCACAACAACGTCTTTCATTTCCCTAAACTATAATAAAAACAACGTTCTACGCACTACCGAAGAGGTGCAGGGTGTGAGCTAATAGGCTCAGTAAGATCCCACCCAGGTCTTCCACAACTAGTCTCTCTATAAAATCTATGTATGCTCATCTTAAATAAAACATGGCATGATAATGATTAAAGTATTTTTATATAAAACATGTTAGACATTTTCTTTTATCCATAATTCTAAAAAAATTAGGTATACCAATTTCAAGATCATTTTTTTATATCTTTTTCCACAATCATAAACTTGTATATCAAGACAAACTCAGAAATCCATGAAATACAAAACATAAGCATAAGTATGACAACACCAAGTAAACTATAGTTCTTGGATACAAACTACTCATAATATAATCAATTGAGTCCAAAAATTATGATCCTATAATAATGGGCCTTAGAAGAAGTTGAATACCTCTTGATTAAACCCCCTAAATGTCAATATAGCTCCCCAAGAATGAAGATCCTATAAAATAGAAGAAATAATTGAGGCAAGAATCTTTTATAATCAAGAAAAAATGGATGATGGATCCATGATAAACCCACCACCTATGTTTCCATGGTAACCTATGTGATCTTTTTTAAATGTATTTTCAATTATTTGAAAATCATTTCAAATCCATTTCTAAAATCCGATTTCAATTCATAGATAATACCCATTTTCTTTCAATTTATCAATAACCAGGTAAAACCATTTCTCCTTGAATTTTTTTTAACACACACAAATCAATCAATCCGATTTCAATATACAAAAAACTAATAATAAGAAAAACAATCAGGTTCATCAATATTGGCTAGAGATAGATCCACCTACCTAAAAACTGGAGTTTCACATGCCCAAAATAGAATCCCGAATCAATGAATACCAATCAAAATCGAAAAGGCCCTTTAATCAAATCCACAGTATGAATGATTCAATTTAGAAGAAAAGGAGTTGGTAGAATAGAGTAAACCATCATACCTAAAAGAAAAATGCCCACCATACTATGACCAACAAACAAAAAAAATCCAGAATGAGATCACACAATGGATATAGGAATAAACCAAGAAGAATCACCAACCATAGAGTAATGGATCCAAGGATTTCACCCACTAATGAAATTTTGATCAAAGGAAACGATAGAAAAGAAATGTTACTTACCCGGAGAGACACACCACAAAAGCCCCAAAGATCGAGTGTCAAACAGAACAAACAAGAAGGGGTTGAGTTACTAAAAAATTCACTAGAACTACTTTAGGTCGTGATCCATGAAAAAAAATAAAAAGAATTGGAACAAAATAGCTACACACTATTTTTTAAACTGTACGGGGCCGTTACACGACGTGTAACCCCCACGATCCATATAAACCGAACAATCCGTTGACTTCGATTAAAAATAATTTATTTCAATTAGTCATGATGTGAAACCCCCTTTCATTATATGTAATGTTTTACAGTGTGGTCACTCTCATGACTTGTATCCAATAATAGTTAGATAGCATATAACCCATTTGAATGGCCTGAAATCATTCTATAGCCCTAAAAAATGACCGGTTCTTAGTGAAAGTCCAATAAATCACTATCTTCACCATTATAGGTATCCTCCCAATCTGAAAGCAGTTAAAAACCATGTTGATGTTGAGGGAGTAACTGATAAAATGGTTATGAGATGTTATATCTATACCCACACATTTTTTGTGATTATGCCACCGAAGGGTATTATTGATAGAAATCAAAAAATTATTAATACTTTCATATGGCATTAAAATTGTGAGGAGAAGATTCATTAGTCTTCTAGGAAGTGGTTTAAACATCCTTTTTCCTATTGTTGATCAATGTAAAAAGTGTGGATGATTTAGTATCTTCCGTGCAATAATGCTTGGTCTCCATAGGTGAGATTTATGCAAAGAAATTATTTATGGGTCTGGAAAACCTGGGATGATCATCATAGAATGAAATCTTGGATAAACAAATTCATGGGTGAAAACCTCATAAGTTTGGATGATAAGTTACATTGGATTATCAGGCATGGAGACATCAAATAATAGAAAGAAAACTGTGTGGGATCGAGACTCTTCCTTCTGGGGTATCCTATGCTGGAGATTTTTTTTCTTAGGTGAGCCTGTATCCATGTTTTATCATTGCAACTTGCAATGTGGATAAGAAATCTTTTATGAGAAAATTAATCTTTTGGATGAACCTAGTAAACTAATTTTCAATGAATCATCATTGGGGGTCTAGAATTCTCTGGATTATCTCCATATCTCTTGCCCAAATCATCAAAATGATAAGTGGGATTGATTTTTGTGGTGAAACAATATCCCAACTATGATGAATTTTCTAATGTGAAGAATAAGGAACCAAACCCTTCCAATAGACAACAATGTTCAACGAACGGATTTTTTTATAGTATCAAGGAGAATTTTCTGATAGAATCCTAGTACCGAGCTAGTGTGACATCATTTTTATGGAATTTGGGCATGTTTTTCTTAGGTACTAGTCGACCAAAGGGTTAGGATATTAGATTAGGCCGGAGGTTTCTATAATTTCATATATTCCTATTTTTAGGGAGTGGAGACTCAAACATCATATATCAATACTCGTATTATGATTTTATCCTCAGTTTTTTTGGGTTTTATGGTAGATGAGGAAAAATCATAGAGAAGGCTTTAAGGTTTCACTTCATCAGCTTAAAGTTTGTGTCCTTCATATGGTGTTATAATTTTCTTCTTTCTTCCATGAAAAAATTCCTTGAAAGGATGATGAAGGAATTATTTCACATTCTTCAGGGATCAATAACATCAATTTAGTTGGAAGATGGTTCGAATAGAACCCATCTTCCTTGGCCCTAGAAATTAATAATGAAGGGTCATAAATTTGAGGAAATGAGAGAGGATGAGGACTCGTTCATAATGAAAGATGGTCTGTGATAATTGGTTTCAATACATTTTTTGTGGTAAAAGGAATGAAACTAAGAGAGTAACTCATTCTATCCTCAGTTGAATCACTTTGTGGAAGATTTAATACATTAATATTGTGACTATTGATATTTATTTGATGCTTTTTGTGAGATTCATGTGTGACATTAGTAGTACTCTATGGTACCTCAATTATCTCACTCGAAAGTGAAAAATCATCACTAGTGATGCTATGATTATTACTTACACCTTAAGGGAGGTGTATATCTCTATTGATAGCCTTTCTAGGAAAGGTAACCCCGGTGAGAGTATTTTTATTTATTATAGCAACAGATCTATTCCCTAGGATAGTGTTTTGGTTTTTAGAGATGTTGCCATGGGATTACATCATTTTAAAACACCTTAATGTATGTTTTATTTGAAATAATGATTTATTTTTAGGTGTTCTAAGGTTATTTGAATCATAATTGAAAAATGAATTTGGATGTTTGATACTTTTCGATGGTTTCATTGTCAAATAGTATCATGAATAATAATGATCACATAACTATGAATATTATATATCAGATAGAATTTCTCATAGATTAATGAATGTTGTCACAAAAAATAAAATATTTTGGCTCGCGAGGTGGTTGTCCCCACATACACAGGAGTGATATTTTTACTTTTAAATGGATGGAAAATAAATAAATAAAATTAATTTTACCTTTGTAAAAATCATTCCAATTTAATATAAATCAGATAAAATTTTAAAATGCATACCCATTACCAGCTATTAGAGGTAGTATTGAAAAAGTAAGTACATTATTATGCAGATAGGGTAGTCTTTACATAAACACGTGATATGATTCCAATTATAAATATTAGAATAGCGGGAATATATAAGATATATATTATTTTAATCACCATAATTAAATCAAGAATATTATATAAATATATATTAAACCCCACATAATTACTAACCATGAATTGTAGTGATGATAAATGAAATACAGATCTTCATGAGGCGGTATTCTGTTTGTAAAAATGATGGTTTTATTTATTATTTGATGGAAAAGAAGATGAATAATATTAATAAATTACTAAAACAATAAATTAGTATATGATATATAATTATTTTATTATATTGAAATTTTTAGGATAGAATATACAAAAGCATCAGAAGAGGTGAAATGAAAATTCAATATTAAGATGATTACCACCACTTTGAAAAAAAAATAGAATTTTTAAAATTATAAAAGCTAAAAAAATTGGATAATAAATTTAATAAGTGGTTTTGGTAGATTTTGATCTATAATAGTTTCTCAATATGTGTGAGGAAGAGAGGAGGGGAATTTATATATTATATGTTTGGGTAGGGGAGCCCATGAAATTACTTAACGAATTAAATTAATTAAAATATAATTTTATGTTCAATTCAAAAATAGATATATTATTAATATAGATTAAATAAAATTAAAATTAATTTCCTTAAATAAATTTTATAAAATTTAAGGTGATATTTTTACCCTTATCTCTTAGTTTTAACCTCCCATAAACCCTTTTGATGATTACTGCTACATTAAGCTCTTTACAATATTAGGGTTAATAAAGATTGTATAAAAGGAAAAGTGACCCATAAGAGGATATTAGTTGAAATTCTGAACCATTTCCCCTTAACTTCACAAAAGATAATATATTTATGATTTTAAGATAAATTAATAAATAAATTTTAACATAAAATACCATTAAATTCATTTTCATGACAATTAATATAATTTACTTTAAAAAATATCAATACCATAATTTATTTCAAAAATTAATTATTTAACACATATGTTATAAATTAAAATTTTCAAAAATATTAGTCGAACACGATGACTCAGATATAAAATATTAATTTTATTTTTTAATCATTTTCTTAAATTTTCAATTTCTTGCACAAGAAATATAATGATTTTGTGCAAGAATTTGTTGTAATTATTTCATCTTTAAACAATTAAATTAAATTTCCATCATAAAATAATTTTTTTTTATTCAAAATAAACATGAATAACCATTAATAAATTAAATTAATAATTTCCACAAAATATTATAGATATTAAAAGAAAGAAAGATACATCTTGAAATTTTTCATTACATCAAATAATATAATTGTCACTATCAAATAATAATGGCCCCAAAATTTCATATATTTTAATATATAAAGGTTCGACATGATTAAACTCATGAAATAAATATAAGTAATATTATAGATGATTTAAAATACTTATAAAATATTTTTAACAATCCTCTTCACATTTTACCCATATCATGATGGCAACATTTTTACTAAGGGCACTATTCATTATTATAAAAAATATTGTAAAACTATTTTACAAATTTTGAAAAAAATATTCCAAAAATGGATTAAATTTTATTAAATTCCATTTCTATAATAGGGAGAAATATATTTTAAAATAATCCTCTAAAACACGATGAAATAAGTTTTTTCCAAAAAAATCATTTTTAAGTATACTATTTTATTATCAAAATGAAGTTTAATATTGAATATAAATAAAATAATTTTTTTTTTAATAAAAAGAAATGTTAAAATTTTATTTTTTTAAGAAAATGGGACATTAGATATATTTGAAAAAAATGAAGTGTCTCTATAAAATTATTGTTTTTCTAATTTACTAAAAAAGTATCCCTTTTAAAAAAATCCCAAACATTTATCATAAGATTATTTTGATATGATGATTTAAAAATTATATAATTTTAAAATAATAAATTTGAAAAAAATTCATAAAATAATTATAATATTTTCACAAAAAAACAAATAAAAATTATATATGAAGCAAATGTATTTTTGAATCCTAAAATGGATTTACAAAAAATCGAGTGATTATTTCATAAGAATTACTTTATAAATTTTTATTGAGTTGGGACTTTATATATTTATATATATTTCATAATTTATTTACTATTATCTATATCCTAAAACCAATTTACAACTCTATATCATTCATATTAAAATAAGAATATTTCACAAATGTTAAAGCTCACTATTGTGTTTTTTGTAAACTAAAAAATTGCCCTCTTTTAAAATATCAATTTATAATATTAATTTAATTAAATTGATTTCATTTTTTAAATTTTTATGTCTAAATTATCTAATATTCACCATTATTTTTGAAGATTATAGTAAATATTACATTAGAAAGAAATATTCACCTCGACAAAAAATCAAAAGGGGTAAAATGGGTGTAACTAAGGGGAAAGACCACAAACATTATTAAAACATATATAGGAAATTGTAACGCCCCGACCCCAGTTACCCAGAGTCGTTGCATTATTACATAACATTGGCATGATCACAAGAAAGATCAAATCTCGAAAGACCGATTAGTTTAGTAGCCTTGGAAACACTAGATATATTCATAAGTTTTACATTATATCATAAAATGAAAAACTACTACAACAACATAATGTTTCCACAGTCCACACTATAATCCCCTCATAATATCCCTGCAGGTCATTCAAAACTTACATCTTCACATCCTGGGAAAAATAAAACATAGAAAAGGGGTGAGCTCAAATGCCCAGTAAGGATAACAATATAGCGGAACATTCAAAAATAAGCATAAACATTTAAGGCAATGAATTACTAAAACAAAAGCCTTTTAAACTTGAACTTCAACATAGTATGGCAAAAGTAAAATGAAATAATGCCATTTACTTGTTCACATGGATATTCTACTAATCTAATAATCACATGCAAAATCAATAACCACTTTCATAATGTTGGAATGCATAATGCTAAACTTTAATTACTTTTCAAGGCCTCGTCCCAAGACCTTGGGGCTAACTGTAACCGGAACCCAACCCGGAGTGCCTTTAATAACCGGACACCAACCCGGAGTGCCTCTAATAATCGGACACCAACCCGGAGTGCCTCTAATAACCGGACACCAACCCGGAGTGCCTCTAATAACCGGACACCAACCCGGAGGGCTTACTTTTACCAGTCCCTAACCTGGAGGGATTACTTTTACCAGTCCCCAACCTGGAGGGCTTACTTTTACCAGTCCCCAACCTGGAGGGCTTACTTTAACCAGTCCCCAACCTGGAACATACTTGTCCAACACATTCATATGAAGTAAAGATTGAAATATAACATAAACATTCTTATTGGAACTAGCATACGAAATGTCAATACTTTCACCATAAACTATGAATGGTATAAAAATAGCACATCCACAGTCAAACATATCACAAAACCCTAAAAACAATATAGAAGTTTTGTATCATAATAAATCAACTTCAAATAATCTTAAAACCCATCAAAGGATGTTGACATAGATGAAATCAAAATTCTTTTTAAAGAAAGATCTCCTTTTATTTTGAAATCATTTAAGATCCATATAAAATCAAACATTTTCTTTGAAAATAATCTTATAAGCTTTTAAGGGAAGCTTTGACGATTTTATAACGGCGGAAAATAACCGCACCCGCCGTATAAGTTAAAAAAAACATTCTTATCTTAATTCTGTCGAAAAGGTTAAAAAGCACCTTGTTTGGAAAACGACGGAAAGATTCCCTTATAAACCTCTTATAAAAAGTAAAACAAGGGTATAAATGACTTTAACCCATATTCTTTTAAATATTAAAAATGTTTTGAAATACATTTTGAAGAAACATGGATGTGGATGATAACGAGATCCCAGTAGATTATTACGTATAAACAACCTCAGATAATGAAGAGATTGTGAAATAACCCTTACCAGTTTGGTAACATATGAAACATACAACCCATGAAAGAGGTATCATACAATGAATATGTAAGTACACATAAATTAGAGTGTATTACACAAAGAATATAATTATGGGCAGTACATACACCACACAAAAGGTAATGGTGGCAATATGGCATGAATCTCATGAGAATAAGGAGTGAGATGAAAACCCCTTACCACGTTAATCAACTGAGTCGTATGGCCAAAAGTTAATAACCATCAAATGATTTAGAGAATAACATGAATATAAATAGAATCATGATAATATATATCAAATGTCAGTACACAATACACCACTTTCAATAATTTAGTGGCGAACAATGGAAATCTCACGGAATTGAATGTGAGATAAGAAAATCCCTTACCTTGTACTTTTCCTTGGTTGGGGTAGGTTAACCTCCTGTATAATGGTGAAATAATTGTTATTAAATTATACAAGAATCATATATATTAATATTATATCATATATGATCTTTTAATATTGATTTGATAATAATATCTTAGTATTATCGTTGTTTCGGGTGTTAACTTACTTGTTTTCTTTTGTATGTTTTGTTACGTAAGACATGTTTGTAAAGGATAGGTTGTATATTATTCAAATCCAGAATGGTATCAAGTCCTTAAACATCATTTTTAAATCATCAAATGATAATTATACTTGAATGGATACGATGGAGGATGAATCTCATCGCGTTCGTGGAGACGGTAGTCCGTACGTACGCACGAACGCAACTTCCATTTAATTTTTATTTTAAAAGAATTGAATCCAAATGATACTTAGGTATATTACTATTACAGTATAATATAATATTTTATATATGTTACTTTAGTTTCATTAACACCATCCTTTATACATTCCATGTGTGGTATGAACGAGTCATATCATTTTAAGGGGGCGGTAGTCCGCACTTCCTCAAATGAAATTATCGTATGTATATACAACATGAAACGAATAATGGTATGAAATAAAATGGAATTAGAGAAGATTATATATAAAATATATATCATTAATATCATATTTAATTACAGTGCCATCATAATGGCCACCATGAGAGGCGGTAAGATGTATTTGAACAATCATCGTTTCGTGAGGCGTTAGTTTGCCATCCACAGAAACATTATCTTCATCATCCATTAGATGGATTTGTGTGTATGTGTAGTTTGAATACTTCTTATAACAACATCCTAGTATATTTAGGATACTGGTGTTGTTACAAAAGAAAGTAAATAAAAAGAGTTTGGGGGTTGGAGAAGCAAAATAAATGAAAATAATTTAAGAGAAACCGTTACCTTTAATTTAGGTAACTCACTTTGGATGGAACCAAAGGACTTCTTGAAATGCTTTCTGCCTACGGGAAAGCTTGAAGGAGGAGTAGAGTTATGTGGGGAGCTTAGTTGGGCAGAGTTTGGACGAGCCAAGTGGCTTGAGAGGTGTGAGGAATGAGTAGATGTGGTCTCCTTTTATAAGGGAGAGGAGGGGCTCTTTAGGAAAGAGTTAAAGTATTACTTTATAATATAATTATATTCGGTTTATAATGGTCCAAAAATTATTGAGGTCGAAGATAAGATGACTCATATTCTAAATAACATCAACCAAAAAGAATTGGACAGGTTTTAGATAATATTTTAATCATTATAATCTTATTTATTTAAATGATTTATTAATGAGGTAAACATTGCATCACTATTGTGTCATTAATAATTTAACTTATTTGATGTCTAAAATTATAAATAAAATATAATTATGTAGGAAATCTTTTTAGATTTCTAATGAATATTTATAATCGAAAATCCAACTTGTATAACCCTATGTAAAAATTGTTCTTCTAAAAGATGTAAGCTTATGCCATTTTTATTTTTATTTTAACTTTATTAATATAAAGTGTCCCTACCACATACAAGTGGCTCCAAGGGGTCCCCAAATTGACCCAAGGATGATCATGGTCGGGTATGTGTCCACCAATACGGTTAGGACACGTTTTAGGGTAATTTTGTATTATTATAATATTATTTTTTAACCCTTATTTACCAGATTTACCCTTAACCATGGTAAATAAAATATTTACCACAGTAATTATTCAAAATGTCTAAAAATAAAAGTTACCTATTTACACAATTTGGACATCCTGATTCCAAATATGGAATCCATTTTTCTAAATTCAAAACACAGAAGTGGCAGAAATTAATTTAAAATTAATTCCCGCTGTCAAAACAAAAAGCGTGTTTTTAAGAGATAATAACTATCAAAAGATTGACACTTGTTTATGTTCGGTTTAATTGTAAAATTATGTCCAATGACCAACATTATATTAAATGGTAAAAATATATTCTAAATATACTTTAAAACTACTAAAATTCATAATTTATCACTATTAATTATTTTGATTAAAAAAGTTGTTTTTAATTAAAATTTAGTAATTTTCACTATTCATCAAAATATGAAAGTTATCCGAAAAGTACCAAAATTTCACCTTAGGCTAAATTCGATATTCCGAATCCAAAAATGAAGTCCATTTTTAAATATAAAATATTTATAATTTCAAAATTTAGGTATTACTATTCATAACGGCTAGTTTGATTGGTTGTGGCGTGTGTTAAAACTCAAGGTTGCGTACAACACACGCTACTATTTTATTCAAAGGAAAGCGTACCGTGGAAGATTGGGATGTTTCATTTAAATTTTTTTTTATGTCCCAATTTATTCAGATAGTTTAAAATATTTTATTTAAAAAGGTTTCACTATTAAAGTTGATAAAATGCAATACTGAAAATGAATCTGTTCTTGCATTATGACTAAGAAACTCATAATAGGGATTCTAAAATTATAAGGATTATATAAAGTTCAAAATGTTGTTAATACTATTCATGACCTCTTTTAATGGCTTTTTTTTGTACGTCATGGTGTGATTGAACTCGGTGTTGCGTGTAGTGCAAGTTATTGAATTATTTTTAAGAAATAACACACTATGAAATCCTGGGGTGTTACATTCTCCCCTCCTTCAATAAATTGCGTCCTCGCAATTTGAAATTGTTCTTCGAAAATAAAAGGTTGAAAATAGAAAATATCTTTGTGGGAAAACCCACATCGGAAATTAGGTTACTAAAATTTAGTCTTAATATGAGGAAAAGAGAAATGAAAGAGTCGCCACCAAATTATGATCTCGATTAGGAGAACATTGGTGGCAATTAGAGACATATAATTGGAGGAAAAACGTAAATATTTATAGGTAGTGATTGAGATCATCAATCACAAACAAGTGTATAATTTAGGTCCTTAAATTCATCAATATATGATGATTTGAAATACCATCGGTTCAACAAAACATAGGGTATTAGGATAACACATTTTTGACGTTTCAAAATATCATAGTTGAAATCCCACATCGAAAAATGAATTAACGAGGCCTCTATTTAAAATAAAGAGTGGAAAGTATGAAGATTACCGAAAATAACACATACTAGGGTTCCATGTAGGAAAATATGGATATGGAAGAGAAATCTAACCATCAATTATTTGATGGAGAGTGGTAGAGAACATGGCTATGAAAAGGCCAACAATCCCAAAGCCATGAATTAGTGATGATTTAAGGTACCATCTAGGACAACATTTTTGTTCTAAGTTCCTTTTATTAATGTTGAGGAATATATTTATGAGATTGGCTAAGATCATAAGGAGATATACTTACTTTATAATTAGAGTTTTATCCATTAATAAATTTCTACCACAAACTCATCTTTCACTCTAAAAGATAATAGAATGTAATTTTTTTATTTATACTATTCGTACAGGGTTCCAAAATAAATGAATTTATAATTCATCTACCAGACCTTTAAAAAAACAACATTATTTAATCCAGGACATCTCGTGGGCCAGTGGTAGGTGATACACCCTTGTCGCCCTTTGGTTGCGGGTTCAAGTCTCGCAGCCTTGCCGGACGCGACGGGTTGCCGCCCGACCTCTGGGTTGTCCTTTTATGGTAATCCAAAATAATCCTAACTAGAACTATCCAAAATACTTCTGTCCAAACTCACAGTCCAACATTTATAAGGAAGGTAAACATAATATAGATCCTTTTTACCCCGTAATAGCATATGAATACCTTCATCTTGTATTCTTTTAATAAACTGAAACATCTTGAATTACCATATTCCTTATTTATTACATTCATGCTCCCCTATTCCATATAGAATGCTGGATATACTTCATCAATCCAAAAATGTTTTAAACCCCAAAAAAATGATGGAATATACAAATCATTAATCAGTTTCAAGGTAGTCAAGAATATCCAACATAATTTATCCAAATCAATCATGTATTATTCTAAAATCACTAACTCGGTATCAGAACCATATTATGGTTTATCTTTCTCTCAACCATATATTTTCCAAAACTTTATCCTGCTATTGAGTCACTTCTCTTTGTTCCACACAATCTCAAGTCCTTAATGAAATAGTACTGCAGTACAATCCTTATATACTCCATAATTATTATAACAAGTACATTGTTGATACAACACTCAATTGACATAATCAACATAAGAACTCTAATCATTCCTCTTCATCTGTGGTAGTATCATAACATGATTATTATCCAATAGCATCATTTGCGGCATAGTCTGATGACTGGGGCATAGGTTCGCGTAGTGTCCAAACTCCTTGCAAATGAAGCATTGTACATTTGAAACCATTTTCTCACCCTTGCAGTCACGTACTTTGTGCCCTTTTCCTCCACACTTATAACAAACTCCCATTCCTTTCAGGCAAGTTCCAGGGTGTTTCTTCCCACAGTTACCACATATGGGAAAATTCATCTTTTCCCTCTTCCCTTTATCCATTTTTCTCTCTTCCATCCTTTTCTTCTCTTACTTCCCTTCAAAGCCATAGGACTCAGTAAACTCTTTACTTATCTTATCAACACATGATATTATTTCTTCATATGATGATAATACATGGGAGACTATTTCTCTTATCAATTCTAGCTTAAGACCATGAAAGATATGATCCTTCCTTCTCTTTGGATCATGTGCATTTCTGGAGTTCTCATTCCTTCTACTGGGCGCCATTTCTAAACAATGACATAAAATAGATCAGTTTATGAATCAAAATACATAATCCTATACTTATAAAACACTTAACATAAATTGAACTATTTATGGATATAATCCATAATCATAAAAATGTTTTCTTTGAGGAAGTATATACTCATAAACCCTTCATAATGATTTGTAAGAAAATGAAAGTTATCCTAAGCATATCCCCCGGGAGTGTCGTAACCAAGAGTGCAGCAAGGCCCGTTGTCGTGCACCAGTTCCCGTTCGAGTCTAGCTCAAAGCGGTGTTTTCGGGTTTTACCCCTAGGTACATTTGTGCCAGAGCCGCCTCTACCTGCTCGTATCCAGACAGGGATGTATTGCTCAGAAAACTCACAAAATCTCTACGATACCAAAATTCTAGGAAGTTCTTCTATACTAATCCTGAAATTTCATCTTAGGTCTACGTGCTCTAATCAGAGTTTATCTAAATCTAGTTTCCAAGGTTTGTACTAAACTTCCTCTGATACCAACTGTAACGCCCCGACCCCAGTTACCCAGAGTCGTTTCATTATTACATAACATTGGCATGATCACAAGAAAGATCAAATATCTAATGACCGATTGGTTTAGTAGCCTTGGAAACACTAGATATATTCATAAGTTTTACATTATATCATAAAATGAAAAACTACTACAACAACATAATGTTTCCACAGTCCACACTATAATCCCCTCATAATATCCCTGCAGGTCATTCATAACTTACATCTTCACATCCTGGTAAAAATAAAACATAGAAAAGGGGTGAGCTCAAATTCCCAGTAAGGATAACAATATAGCGGAACATTCAAAAATAAGCATAAACATTTAAGGAAATGAATTACTAAAACAAAAGCCTTTTAAACTTGAACTTCAACATAGTATGGCAAAAGTAAAATGAAATAATGCCATTTACTTGTTCACATGGATATTCTACTAATCGAATAATCACATGAAAAATCAATAACCACTTTCATAATGTTGGAATGCATAATGCTAAACTTTAATTACTTTTCAAGGCCTCGTCCCAAGACCTTGGGGCTAACTGTAACCGGAACCCAACCCGGAGTGCCTCTAATAACCGGACACCAACCCGGAGTGCCTCTAATAACCGGACACCAACCCGGAGTGCCTCTAATAACCGGACACCAACCCAGAGTGCCTCTAATAACCAGACACCAACCCAGAGTGCCTCTAATAACCGGACACCAACCCGGAGGCCTTACTTTTACCAGTCCCTAACCTGGAGGGCTTACTTTTACCAGTCCCCAACCTGGAGGGCTTACTTTTACCAGTCCCCAACCTGGAGGGCTTACTTTAACCAGTCCCCAACCTGGAACATACTTGTCCAACACATTCATATGAAGTAAAGATTGAAATATAACATAAACATTCTTATTGGAACTAGCATACGAAATGTCAATACTTTCACCATAAACTATGAATGGTATAAAAATAGAACATCCACAGTCAAACATATCACAAAACCATCAAAACAACATAGAAGTTTTGTATCATAATAAATCAACTTCAAATAATCTTAAAACCCATCAAAGGATGTTGACATAGATGAAATCAAAATTCTTTTTAAAGAAATATCTCTTTTTATTTTGAAATCATTTAAGATCCATATAAAATCAAACATTTTCTTTGAAAATAATCTTATAAGCTTTTAAGGGAAGCTTTGACGATTTTATAACGGCGGAAAATAACCGCACCCTCCGTATAAGTTAAAAAAACATTCTTATCTTAATTCTGTCGAAAGGGTTAAAAAGCACCTTGTTTGGAAAACGACGGAAAGATTCCCTTATAAACCTCTTATAAAAAGTCAAACAAGGGTATAAATGACTTTAACCCATATTCTTTTAAATATTAAAAATGTTTTGAAATACATTTTGAAGAAACATGGATGTGGATGATAATGAGATCCCAGTAGATTATTACGTATAAACAACCTCAGATAATGAAGAGATTGTGAAATAACCCTTACGAGTTTGGTAACTTATGAAACATACAACCCATGAAAGAGGTATAATACAATGAATATGTAAGTACACATAAATTAGAGTGTATTACACAAAGAATATAATTATGGGCAGTACATACACCACACAAAAGGTAATGGTGGCAATATGGCATGAATCTCATGAGAATAAGGAGTGAGATGAAAACCCCTTACCACGTTAATCAACTGAGTCGTATGGCCAAAAGTTAATAACCACCAAATGATTTACAGAATAACATGAATATAAATAGAATCATGATAATATATATCAAATGGCAGTACACAATACACCACTTTCAATAATTTAGTGGCGAACAATGGAAATCTCACGGAATTGAATGTGAGATAAGAAAATCCCTTACCTTGTACTTTTCCTTGGTTGGGGTAGGTTAACCTCCTGTATAATGGTGAAATAATTGTTATTAAATTATAAAAGAATCATATATATTTATATGATATCATATATGATCTTTTAATATTGATTTGATAATAATATCTTAGTGTTATCGTTGTTTCGGGTGTTAACTTACTTGTTTTCTTTTGTATGTTTTGTTACGTAAGACATGTTTTTAAAGGATAGGTTGTATATTATTCAAATACAGAATGGTATCAAGTACTTAAAAATCATTTTTAAATCATCAAATGATAATTATACTTGAATGGATACGATGGAGGATGAATCTCATCGCGTTCGTGGAGACGGTAGTCCGTACGTACGCACGAACGCAACTTCCATTTAATTTTTATTTTAAAAGAATTGAATCCAAATGATACTTAGGTATATTACTATTACAGTATAATATAATATTTTATATATGTTACTTTAGTTTCATTAACACCATCCTTTATACGTTCCATGTGTGGTATGAACGAGTCATATAATTTTAAGGGGGCGGTAGTCCGCACTTCCTCAAATGAAATTATCGTATGTATATTCAACATGAAACGAATAATGGTATGAAATAAAATGGAATTACAGAAGCTTATATATAAAATATATATCATTAATATCATATTTAATTACAGTGCCATCATAATGGCCACCATGAGAGGCGGTAAGATGTATTTGAACAATCATCGTTTCGTGAGGCGTTAGTTTGCCATCCACAGAAACATTATGTTCATCATCCATTAGATGGAGTTGTGTGTATGTGTAGTTTGAATACTTCTTATAACAACATCCTAGTATATTTAGGATACTGGTGTTGTTACAAAAGAAAGGAAATAAAAAGAGTTTGGGGGTTGGAGAAGCAAAATAAATGAAAATAATTTAAGAGAAATCGTTACCTTTAATTTAGGTAACTCACTTTGGTTGGAACCAAAGGACTTCTTGAAATGCTTTCTGCCTAAGGGGAAGCTTCAAGGAGGAGGATAGCGATGTGGGGAGCTTAGTTGGGCAGAGTTTGGACGAGCCAAGTGGCTTGAGAGGTGTGAGGAATGAGTAGAAGTGGTCTCCTTTTATAAGGGAGAGGAGGGGCTCTTTAGGAAAGAGTGAAAGTATTACTTTATAATATAATTATATTCGGTTTATAATGGTCCAAAAATCATTGAGGTCGAAGGTAAGATGACTCATATTCTAAATAACATCAACCAATAAGAATTGGACAGGTTTTAGATAATAGTTTAATCATTATAATCTTATTTATTTAAATGATTTATTAATGAGGTAAACATTGCATCACTATTGTGTCATTAATAATTTAACTTATTTGATGTCTAAAATTATAAATAAAATATCATTATGTAGGAAATATTTTTATATTTCTAATGAATATTTATAATCGAAAGTCCAACATGTATAACCCTACGTAAAAATTGTTCTTCTAAAAGATGTAAGCTTATGCCATTTTTATTTTTATTTTAACTTTATTAATATAAAGTGTCCCTACCACATACAAGTGGCTCCAAGGGGTCCCCAAATTGACCCAAGGATTCTCATGGTCGGGTATGTGTCCACAAATAAGGTTAGGACACGTTTTAGGGTAATTTTGTATTATTATAATATTATTTTTTAACCCTTATTTACCGGATTTACCCTTAACCATGGTAAATAAAATATTTACCACAGTAATTATTCAAAATGTCTAAAAATAAAAGTTACCTATTTACACAATTTGGACATCCTGATTTTAAATATGGAATCCATTTTTCTAAATTCAAAACACAGAAGTGGCAGCAATTAATTTAAAATTAATTCCCGCTGTCAAAACAAAAAGCGTGTTTTTAAGAGATAATAACTATCAAAAGATTGACACTTGTTTATGTTCGGTTTAATTGTAAAATTATGTCCAATGACCAAAATATATTAAATGGTAAAAATATATTCTAAATATACTTTAAAACTACTAAAATTCATAATTTATCACTATTAATTATTTTGATTAAAAAAGTTGTTTTTAATTAAAATTTAGTAATTTTCACTATTCATCAAAATATGAAAGTTATCCGAAAAGTACCAAAATTTCACCTTAGGCTAAATTCGATATTCCGAATCCAAAAATGAAGTCCATTTTGAAATATAAAATATATATAATTTCAAAATTTAGGTATTACTATTCATAACGGCTAGTTTGATTGGTTGTGGCGTGTGTTAAAACTCAAGGTTGCGTACAACAAACGCTACTATTTTATTCAAAGGAAATCGTACCGTGGAAGCTTGGGATGTTTCATTTAAAATTTTTTTTTGATGTCCCAATTTATTCTGATAGTTTAAAATATTTTATTTAAAAAGGTTTCACTATTAAAGTTGATAAAAGTGCAATACTGAAAATGAATCTCTTCTTGCATTATGACTAAGAAACTCATAATAGGGATTCTAAAATTATAAGGATTATATAAAGTTCAAAATGTTGTTAATACTATTCATGACCTCTTTTAATGGCTTTTTTTTGTACATCATGGTGTGATTGAACTCGGTGTTGCGTGTAGTGCAAGTTATTGAATTATTTTTAAGAAATAACACACTATGAAATCCTGGGGTGTTACAGAAATAGTGGTAGATTCATTTATCAAAAATAACTTTTTTATATCCATTTTTTCCAAATTTTTATTGACTTTACTTTATAAAAATGTTATGTGTATTTACAATAAAATAATATATTTCCACTTGTAGAATGGGATCTTCTATCCTCACTTCTTCTCATAATATAACAAAATAGTATTATCAAAAACTATTCCCATACCTCTCATAAACAGTACTAGATGCCATAATGTTGTTTTGGAATTCTTAAAATATGACCGCTTATATATCCATCCCATTTTTAAAATGGATAATGTAAGTATTAAGGTGTAATGTTTTATCAAATCTATTATCTTCTATAATTTCTTTATGTAAACATATACATTTAGAAATTCTATCATACCATCATAAAATATTAACATTTTTATCAATGATATAGATATTTTACCTTATTATTATGGTACAATCACTAAAAACCTTTCCCTTTTCCATTAAGAAAAATAAAAAATATTAATAATGCATACATGGAAACTACAGCCACCATAAAGCAACATGTTTGGTTTTCCAACACCACCAAACATGGCTATTACAAATGGACATTTAACAAAATATGTATGATATATATATATATATATAGATATATATCTCACTAAAGTTTATTAAATGATAAAAAATGTTTATTATTTTTTCCTCCCATTAAGAAACTAAATAATCATCCATTCATATGAGTGAACTACCACATCCATGGAATTATGCTTTATATTTTTCACAACGGTCATCATGGATGGTTTCAAATTATTTTTGATGAGTACATAAGATATATATATATATATATATAATGTCACAAATTATATTCTTTATATAATAAATAATTTATTTTCCATTATAATGTAATCGATCAATATTGAAGAATAACCCAAAAATAATTCGTAACTGATTTCAACATCCTAAAACACAACTAAAACCCCCTTGTGATGGAATTATAATATTATAAGTATTTATAAGAATCTAATTCTATAACATTAAATATGTTTCTAATGATTGATATTGTGTAGATTTGGATGCTCAATGCCAATTTTGCATTAATGAACTTTATTTTTTCAATAATATTCATTTTTAATGATTTTCACCCTTTTATTTCCAGAGGAAATCTTTTTCTCAAATAAATTTTCATGAGAGGTGTTCTTTTCATTTTTTTAAAAGGAGGATTTTTGAAAAGTGTGCATTGACAATGAATTTTACAATATTAAATATAAAATATTATCAAAAAATAATTAACATGATTTTACTTTTATTATTTTAAAATTATATATCTCCATATGAGTTTTGTTTCATTGCTAACCAAATATTTTAATTTTTTTATATAATTATTTTGAGTGATCATGTTTTCAGTATCAATATATTTTATTAATGATGTTATTTTATAAAATTTATATGTTTTATGAATCAATTTTTTTCATTGGTTATTTATGATGAGTGTACTATTTTAATTTTGTATTTTTATGAAACCGTTTTTATTACAACGTGTACTTTATGATTTTAATAGGGAATGATTTTTAAGTGTAATATATATGTATGGATGAAGGATGTTTGGGGTCCTATTTATTCTTCAAATTAATTAGTTAAATGTATTTATCTCATGAGATAACTAATGATGATTAAATTTTAGTTTCATAAAAGTAAATGAATTGATGGTGTGGATTGTGAATGAAACATTTCCTTAGTCTAATTTTTGTGTCATATTTAAAGGACTACATTATTTATGATCATATTCTCTCATTATTCAATATTTATGTTAAATTTTTCTATGACATGATATAGATATTATGATTCCATGTTGTTATTTTGTGGCTTTAAGTTATTTTTTATGAAATTTGAAGTTGGCTTGTGATTATTACTCATGTGGTTATGATATTTCCCGGATACTAACATTTTCACTTATTCTAATGATCTCATATTCTATAAAATGTTTATTTATCACTTAATGAGTGTTTTAGGTTAATCAATTCTATAATTTTAATTCCATAGGTTTTGGGTATGATTCATTCAAATTAGGTATATAGAATATTTTGTAGTATGATTCTTTTCTGGATATATGATTGGGAGTTTTAAAAAATATGATTTTTATGTAGATGGACCCAAAATACACATACCCAGCCTATTCATGGGATACTATTGTTTAGGAAATATGATATTTTAAATATTGTAAAACATATAATAGAATGTCATGTTTATCTTGGTTTTCCTTAGTTATATTGAGAGTAAATGTTTGGTTATTTTTTTATATTTGACTAGTTACCATTGTTGTTAGGATTACAGAATAATAGTGAAACTCCTAGAGAAGAGTTTAAGTATATTATAATATTATAAAATAATAGTAAAGTATTGCTTATGCTTTGTTAAATATATTACATCACATTCTATGTTTTTAAAAGCGTATGCCGCTCTATAATATATGCACACAAGGGTAATCACTAATAAAAGGGTTTCTTGAGCACTTACTCAATCATCACTATAATACATGATAAATCTATATAACACTGTATACCTAGTTATAATCTCAAGGGGTTAATGCTTTGGTTATTCATATGATTCTTTTGAATCACTATAAAGAATTTATATCGTTTATAAACAATGTAATTATGTTGATAAGTATCATATAACACACTTTAATGTAACATTTTGTAAACTAAGAATGATATATGTTGAAATAATGAAATTATTCGATACTATAATAATATAAAATAAAAATACATTTTAAGTATTAATTATTTTTATGATTATGATAATCATCCCATATTATTAATTTTTTGTTTCTCATGTTAACACTTTTGGATTAAGGGATCGCTAGAACTAGTGGTAATTGAGTAATTAGTGAGTGTGTTGGATAATATAGTGATTGTCTCAATAAGAAAACATTTAGAATATGAGATGGAATGATAAAAAAATAGATTTTTCCAATCATTAATTATAACAAATAATATGAGAATTTTTGTAGTATCAAATACCCAACAGAAAAGAATGATAGAGTCTTGTGGAAGTTCATGTGATATGGAAAATTAAGGAATATAAATATAATTCCCAATATGTCAACAATGTTTTCATTGGGAAATTTTCCCTAATGGTACCTATATATGAAATAATTATGCAAATTATGGCTATAAAAATCATAATTGTTTTGGATATCAAGAAGATTGAAAAATATTTTATGAAATTATAATGTAATTGGAAATTCTTAAAATCAATTACCTAATCTAACAGCTAAAAAAGAAAAAATGTACCAACAACGACTTAGTCTATGGGAAAAAGGAAAATCCTATGTAATCAATTTTATTGAATTAAAATGTGAATTTTCACTCTAGATTTTAGTATATCTTATTTTGTGTATGTTTTAAGTGTTAATTTAAAAAATTAGTGGTATGACCATTATATTAATTATAAAAGGATCATATTAAATTTTATAAAAATTATATATTATTATGATTCAATTACCAATAGATAATCTATTTTTAAAAGGGCTTATATAAAGTCACATATAGGTAAATACCACTTTATATCAAAAGTAAACCCATGATCGACAACCACTATATTGTTAATTAGGATCTCCCTATGAAAATTACTCTATATTTATGATATTTAAAATTGTGAGGACATCGTTTATTTAAGGTGGAGAATGTAATAAATAGATATTTCATTATATGTTCTACCTAAAAAAATAATATATTAAATATTGTGTTAAACATACTATAACAAACTAAAAAAAATATCCAAAAATTTTAATACTAAATATTACTGTTAAAACATATATGTTAAATTAGTTGGTATTAATAGAAGTAACTATATCATAAAATTAATAATCAAACAAAGAAGAAATTGAATCCAGATATGAAATTCATCCTAATTGTAACGCCCCGACCCCAGCTACCCAGAGTCGGTGCATTACTTCGTAACATTGGCATGATCACAAGAAAGATCAAATCTTGAAAGACCGATTGGTTTAGTAGCCTTGGAAACACTAGATATATTCATAGGTTTTACATTACATCATAAAAGGAAAAACTACTACAACAACATAAAGTCTCCATAATCCACACTCATATCCCCACATAATATCCCTGCAGGTCATTCATAATTTACTTCTTCACTTCCTGGGAAAAATAAAACATATAAAAGGGGTGAGCTCAAATGCCCAGTAAGGATAACAAAATAGCGGAAACTTTCATAAATAAGAATAAACTTTTAAGGAAATGTATAACTAAAACAAAAGCCTTTCAAACATGAACTTTCAACATGGTATGGCATAAATAAAATGAAATAATGCCATTTACTTATTCACATGGATATTCTACTAATCGAATAATCACATGCAAAAATCAATAACCACTTTCATAATGTTGGAATGCATAATTCCAGACTATCATAACCACATAGCCAAGGCCTAGTGCCAAGACTACAAATAAGATTTTGTCAAGGCCTTGTGCCAAGACACTAGTTTGTCTCATGAGACCTACTGATGCATCGAGGAGCTATAGCGGGCTCCACCCGTCACTTATTAAGTCCAATGCATTCCCATATGAAAAGGTTTAAACATAACATAAACATTCATATTAAAACTAGCATACGAAATGTCAATAATTTCACCATAAACTATGAATGGTATAAAAATAGCACATCCATAGTCAAACATATCACAAAACCTTCAATACAATATAGAAGTTTTGTATCATAATAAATCAACTTCAAATAATCTTAAAATCCATCAAAGGATGTTGACGTAGATGAAATCAAATTTTTTTTAAAGAAATATCTCCTTTTATTTTGAAATCATTTAAGATCCATATAAAATAAAACATTTTCATTGAAAATATTCTTATAATCTTGTAAGGAAATCTTTGAAGATTTTATAACGGCGTAAAATAACCGCACCCGCCGTATAAGTTAAAAACATTCTTACCTCAATTCTGTCGAAAAGGTTAAAAAGGACCTTGTTTTGAAAACGACGGAAAGATTCCTTTATAAACCTCTTATAAAAAGTCAAACAAGGGTATAAATGAATTTAACCCATATTCTTGTAAATAGTAAAAATGTTTTGAAATACATTTTTAAGAAACATGGATGTGGATGATAAAGATATCCCAGTAGATTATTACGTATAAACAACCTCGGATAATGAAGAGATTGTGAAATAACCCTTACCTTGTACTTTTCCTTTGTTGGGGTTGGTTAACCTCCTGTATAATGGTGAAATAATTGTTATTAAATTATACAAGAATAATATACATTAATATGATATCATATATGATCTTTTAACATTGCTTTATTAATAATATCTTAGTATTATCGTCGTTTCAGGTGATAATCGATTCGTTCTTCATAAATGTTTGGTTACGTAAGACATGTTTGTAATGGATAGATTAAATCATATTCATAATCAGAATGATATTAACATTATTTTTAACCCTAAAATGAGAATAAGACTTGAATGGATACGATGGAGGATGGATCTCACCGCGTTCGTGGAGACGGTAGTCCGTACGTACGCACGAACGCTACTTCCATTTAATTTTTATTTTAAAAGAACTGAATCCAAATGATACATAGGTATATTACTATTCCAGTATAATATAATATTTTATATATGTTACTTAAGTTCATTAACACCATCCTTTATACGTTCCATGTGTGGTATGAACGATTCATATCATTTTAAGGGGGCGGTAGTCCGCACTTCCTCAAATGAAATTATCGTATGTATATACAACATGAAACGAATAATAGTATGAAATAAAATGGAATTACAGAAGCTTATATATAAAATATATATCATTAATATCATATTTAATTACAGTTCCATCATAATGGCCACCATGAGAGGCGATAATATGTATTTGAACAATCATCGTTTCGTGAGGCGTTAGTTTTCCATCCACAGAAACATTATGTTCATCATCCATTAGATGGAGTTGTGTGTATGTGTAGTTTGAATCCTTCTTATAACAACATCCTAGTATATTGAGGATACTGGTGTTGTTACAAAATAAAGGAAATAAAAAGAGTTTGGGGGTTGGAGAAGCAAAATAAAGGAAAATAATTTAAGAGAAATCGTTACCTTTAATTTAGGTAACTCACTTTGGTTGGAACCAAAGGACTTCTTGAAATGATTTCTTCCTAAGGGGAAGCTTCAAGGAGGAGGATAGGGATGTGGGGAGCTTAGTTGTGCAGAGTTTGGACGAGCCAAGTGGCTTGAGAGGTGTGAGGAATGAGTAGAAGTGGTCTCCTTTTATAAGGGAGAAGAGGGGCTCTTTAGGAAAGAGTGAAAGTATTACTTTATAATATAATTATATTCGGTTTATAATGGTCCAAAAATCATTGAGGTCGAAGATAAGATGACTAATATTTTAAATAACATCAACCAATAAGAATTGGACAGGTTTTAGATAATATTTTAATCATTATAATCTTATTTATTTAAATGATTTATTAATGAGGTAAACATTGCATCAATATTGTGTCATTAATAATTTAAATTCTTTGATATCTAAAAATTATAAAAAAAATCTCATTATGTAGGATATCTTGTTATCTTTCTAATGAATATTTATAATCGAAAATCCAACATGTATAACCCTATGTAAAAATTGTTCTTCTAAAAGATGTAAGCTTATGCCATTTTTATTTTTATTTTAACTTTATTAATATAAAGTGTCCCTACCACATACAAGTGGCTCCAAGGGGTCCCCAAATTGACCCAAGGATGCTCATGGTCGGGTATGTGTCCACCAATAAGGTTAGGACACGTTTTAGGGTAATTTTGTATTATTATAATATTATTGTTCAACCCTTATTTAGCGGATTTACCCTTAACCATGGTAAATAAAATATTTACCACAGTAATTATTCAAAATGTCTAAAAATAAAAGTTACCTATTTACACAATTTGGACATCCTGATTCCAAATATGGAATCCATTTTTCTAAATTCAAAACACAGAAGTGGCAGAAATTAATTTAAAATTAATTCCCGCTGTCAAAACAAAAAGCGTGTTTTTAAGAGGTAATAACTATCAAAAGATTGACACTCGTTTATGTTCGGTTTAATTGTAAAATTATGTCCAATGACCAACATTATATTAAATGGTAATACAATATTCTAAATATACTTTAAAACCACCCAAATTCATAATTTATCACTATAAATTATTTTGATTAAAAAAGTTGTTTTTAATTAAAACTTAGTAATTTTCACTATTCATCAAAATATGAAAGTTATCCGAAATGTACCAAAATTTCACCTTAGGCTAAATTCGATATTCCGAATCCAAAAATGAAGTCCATTTTCAAATATAAAATATATATAATTTAAAAAAGTAGGTATTACTATTCATAACGGCTAGTTTGATTAGTTATGGTGTGTTAGAACTCGGTGTTGCGTACAACACACGCTATCACATTATTCAAAGAGAAGCGTACCGTAGAAGCTTGGGGTGTTACATTCTACCCTCCTTCAAAAAATTGCGTCCCCGCAATTTCTAGGGTATTACTGCATAAAAAGACTCTGGTGGTTCTTCATCATAAGTTCCTCGGGTTCCCACGTTGCCTCTTCCATCTTATGGTCTCTCCACAAAACTTTTACCAGACGCGTCGTCCGGTTTCTCAGCACTTGTTCTCTCGTATCAAGAATCTTGACGGGCTCTTCGCAATAAGACATATCGGGTTCCAGTTCTAATTCCTCATAGGTGAGTACATGCGTTGGGTCAGGCATGTATTTTCTCAACAGAGATACGTGGAACACATCGTGAACTTTGGAGAGACTTGGCGGCATTGCCAATCGGTAAGCTACTGCCCCAATTTGTTCTAGAATTTCGAAAGGTCCGATGTACCTGGGACTCAATTTACCTTTCTTACCAAAACGTATGACTCCCTTCCATGGAGATAACTTTAGGAAAACATGATCACCGACCTGAAATTCCAAATCCTTCCTTCGATTATCGGCATAGCTCTTCTGCCTACTTTGAGCTGCTTTGATGTGATTTTGGATTACTTTCACCTTTTCCACCGTTTCCTCCACCAGTTCTGGGCCTACAAGTTTTCTTTCACCAACGTCATCCCAACAGGTTGGTGTACGACAGCTCTTTCCGTATAACTCTTCATATGGTGCCATCTGAATACTCGAATGGAAGCTATTGTTATAGGAAAATTCTACCAAAGGAAAATATTGATCCCACATACCCTGAAAGTCAAGTGAGCAAGATCTCAACATGTCTTCTAAGGTTTGAATAGTCCGTTCTGATTGTCCGTCTGTCTGAGGGTGGTAAGCAGTGCTCAAATGAAGTTCAGTATCCAGGGATTTCTGAAGACTTTTCCAGAATCTTGAAGTAAAACGGGGATCACGATCAGAAACAATCGATAGGGGTACTCCATGAAGTCTCACAACTTCATTAATATATAGTCTCGCTAGACGTTCCAGGGGTAGATCTTCTCCTATAGCAAGAAAATGTAATTTCTTGGTAAGACGATCAACAATAACCCATATTGCATCATTCCTTCTAGGAGTCTTTGGTAGCCCCATGACAAAGTCCATCGTAACATTGTCCCATTTCCACTCCGGTATGGGAAGAGGTTGCATGACTCCTCCAGGTTGTTGCCTTCCAGCTTTCACTTGTTGACAAACCATACATCTTGACACAAAATCCGCAATCTCCCTCTTCATGTTGTCCCACCAAAAATGTTCCTTCAAATCTCTATACATTTTGGTGCTCCCAGGGTGTATAGAGAAATTGGAACTATGAGCATCATCCAACAATTCCCTTTTTAGATCAGGTATATTGGGAACACAAAGTCTCTTCCCGAATTTCAAAATTCCATCTTCATACACAAAGTCTCTCAATCTCCCATCATTCACAGCTTTAATCTTCTTTTGGAATTCTTCATCATCGGTCTGAGAACTCTTAATCCTTTCTAGTAAAGATGGTTTGGCAACCATTTGAAAAAGAATTGATGTTTCACCTTCCCTGGTTATTCCCATGTCCATCTTCACTAGATCCATAAAAATTGGATCCCTTTCAATTCTCATATTGTTCAAAACTCTATGGTCTTTTCTACTCAAAGCATCTGCCACCTTGTTTGCCTTCCCTGGGTGGTAGTGTATCGTACAATCATAATCCTTGAGTAATTCAAGCCATCTCCTTTGCCTCATGTTGAGTTCTTTTTGTGAGAAAATATACTTCAAACTCTTGTGATCAGTATAAATCTCACATTTTTCACCATAGAGGTAGTGCCTCCATATCTTCAAATCAAAGATCACTGCTTCTAACTCGAGATCATGAGTAGGATAGTTTTGTTCATGAATTTTCAACTGTCGTGATGCATAGGCAATAACTCTATCATTCTGCATAAGGACACAGCCAAGTCCTTTCTTCGATGCATCAATATAAATAATGAACCCATCATTCCCCGATAGTAGAGTCAATATAGGAGCATTGACTAATCTTCTCTTCAGTTCTTCGAAACATTCTTCACACTCTTTTTTCCAAACAAATTTAACCCCTTTACGTGTGAGCTTCGTTAATGGGTTAGCCAATCAGGCAAAATTCTGGACGAAACGTCGATAATAACCTGCCAAACCAATAAAACTACGTACCTCAGTTATACTCGTAGGTGCTGGCCATTCTTGGATTGCCTTGGTCTTAGAAGGATCAACAGAGATTCCATCTTTAGAGACAATGTGGCCAAGAAAAGAAATCTCCTGAAGCCAGAATTCACACTTGCAAAACTTCCCATATAATTCATGCGTCCTCAGAGTCTTCAAGATAATGCGCAAGTGATTTTCATGATCTTCGTAGGTTTTGGAGTATACCAATATATCATCAATAAATACCACCACAAATTCATCGAGATACTCCTTGAAAACTCTATTCATCAGATCCATGAATACAGAGGGTGCATTAGTCAATCCAAACGGCATTACAGTAAACTCGTAATGCCCGTACCTGGTTCGAAATGCTGTCTTCAGAATTTCTTCCTTCTTCACACACAACTGATGGTATCCAGATCGAAGGTCAATCTTTGAAAAGTATTGAGCTCCATTCAGATGGTCAAATAAATCATCAATACGAGGTAGGGGATACTTGTTCTTTATCGTTATAGCATTGATCTCCCTGTAGTCGATACATAACCTCATAGATCCATCTTTCAAAAAGAACAGGGGCTCCCCATGGAGAAACACTAGGGCGAATAAATCCCTTATTACTCAATTCCTCTAGTTGTTTCTTTAGTTCGACTAACTCTACAGTGGCCATTCTATAAGGGGTCTTCGATATAGGCCTTGATCCAGGAATCAAATCAATAGAAAACTCAACTTCTCGTTCTGGAGGATGTCCAGGTAAATCTTCCGGAAATACATCTACAAATTCTGTCACAATAGGTACATCCTCTATTTGAACATTCCTTTCCTCACCGACAGTTATTTCATTCGCTTCCTCCCCAATAATTGAATTTAGTTGAGCTACTGGGGGTGGATCTAAATAAGAATTAGGTGGTGACGATTCTGCTCTAAAAATAAGGTGTTCCTTATCATTATCATCAAGAATCGTAACCTCTTTCTTCTTACAATAAATCTTCGCATCATAGTACGAAAGCCAGTCCATACCGAGGATTATATCAAACTCAATCATAGGTATGACGATGAGATCAGCAGATAAAGAAAATTTATGTGCTCTAATGGGGACTGATTCACAAAACTTTGTTGCAACGATACTTCCCTTAGGAGTTTTAACTGACAACTCCCATATTAAATAAAATTGGAAATATCTAATTTTCTTAGAAAACTGGGAAGATATGAAACAATGCGATGATCCAGAATCAAATAATGCATTTGCTAAACTTGAGGAAACCATTAAATTACCTGCCACCACGTCTTTCGGAGCTTCTACCTCAGCAGTAGTGATAGCATAAGCCTGGCCTTGATCCCTTGGCCTTTTCTGAGGTAAGTTCTCCTGACGCTTAGGACATGAATTTGCATAATGCCCCATCTCCCTGCAATTATAGCACTGAACGTTGGTAGCTTCCTTCTTCCCCTTGCAATAATGAGCTTGGTGGCCTTTTTCACCACACTTGTAACAGACTCTCATTCCCTTCAAGCAAGTACCAGGATGTTTCTTCCCGCATTTACCACAAGATGGATATTCAACCTTTCCCTTATTCCCCTTATTTCCATTCCCAGATTGATCAGCAGGTCTCTTCTTCTCTTTCTTTGCTTTAAAGTCATAAGACTTAGAGAATTCCTTTTCGGTCTTGATAGCACATGAGACAATGTCTTCGTACGATGAAAAGGATTGTGAGACTAATGCTCAACGGAGAAATGGTTTTAACCCATCAAAGAAACGATCAATCTTACTTCTTGGGTTGCGAATATAATCTCCAGCATACCTCGCTAACCTTGTAAAGTTAGCCTCATACTTTGTGACATTCTCATCCTCCTTTTGTCTCAGACTCAGAAATTGCCTTTCCATATCTGCTCGATGGTTGCGAGGGAAGTATTTTTCTAAAAACAGATCTTTGAACTCCCTCCATTCCATATTTGATACTTCATCATCTTCCTTCGTATTTTGAATCAATGACCACCATTGATCAGCATCTCCAGTGAGGCGGTAAACTGCCATGATAACTTTTTCCCTTTCACTGCTCCCCATAGCCTGAAATATTTTCTCTAGGGAAAATATCCATTGCTCAGCTACTAAGGGATTTGTATTCCCATTGAACGTTGGTGGTTGTTGCCTCATGAATCGATCTAACATTGATCCTCCACGCTGCGGATCAGGGTGCTCTATACGGTTAAGGTTATTATTCATAACCTGAGTAAGTTGTCCCAGTATGGTGATTAGCTGATCGGCACCAGTTGCATCACCAGCCCCACTATAATTATCTTGAGCAGGAGGGCAATCCCTACATGGAGTGCGTGCATTGATACGGTTTCCATTTCTTCCACTAGGCGCCATTTCTAAACAATGGCATAAACTAGATCAGTTTATGAATCAAAATACATAATCCCATACTTATAAAACACTTAACATAAATTGAACTATTTATGGATATAATCCATAATCATAAAAATGTTTTCTTTGAGGAAGTATATACTCATAAACCCTTCATAATGATTTGTAAAGATAGTGAGAGTTATCCTAAGCATATCCCCTGGGAGTGTCGTAACCAAGAGTGCAGCAAGGCCCGTTGTCGTGCACCAGTTCCCGTTCGAGTCTAGCTCAAAGCGGTGTTTTCGGGTTTTACCCCTAGGTACATCTGTGCCAGAGCCGCCTCTACCTGCTCGTATCCAGACAGGGATGTATTGCTCAGAAAACTCACAAAATCTCTACAATACCGAAATTCTAGGAAGTTCTTCTATACTAATCCTCAAAGTTCATCTTAGGTCTACGTGCTCTAATCAGAGTTTATCTAAATCTAACTTCCAAGGTTTGTACTAAACTTCCTCTGATACCAACTGTAACGCCCCGACCCCAGCTACCCAGAGTCGGTGCATTACTTCGTAACTTTGGCATGATCACAAGAAAGATCAAATCTCGAAAGACCGATTGGTTTAGTAGCCATGGAAACACTAGATATATTCATAGGTTTTACATTACATCATAAAATGAAAAACTACTACAACAACATAAAGTCTCCATAATCCACACTCATATCCCCACATAATATCCCTGCAGGTCATTCATAATTTACTTCTTCACTTCCTGGGAAAAATAAAACATATAAAAGGGGTGAGCTCAAATGCCCAGTAAGGATAACAAAATAGCGGAAACTTTCATAAAAAAGAATACACTTTTAAGGCAATGTATAACTAAAACAAAAGCCTTTCAAATATGAACTTTCAACATGGTATGGCATAAATAAAATGAAATAATGCCATTTACTTATTCACATGGATATTCTACTAATCGAATAATCACATGCAAAAATCAATAACCACTTTCATAATGTTGGAATGCATAATGCCAGACTATCATAACCACATAGCCAAGGCCTCGTGCCAAGACTACAAATAAGATTTTGTCAAGGCCTTGTGGCAAAACACTAGTTTGTCTCATGAGACCTACCGATGCATCTAGGAGCTATAGCGGGCTCCACCCGTCACTTATTAAGTCCAATGCATTCCCATATGAAAAGGTTTAAACATAACATAAACATTCGTATTAAAACTAGCATATGAAATGTCAATAATTTCACCATAAACTATGAATGGTATAAAAATAGCACATCCATAGTCAAACATATCACAAAACCTTAAATACAATATAGAAGTTTTGTTTCATAATAAATCAACTTCAAATAATCTTAAAATCCATCAAAGGATGTTGACGTAGATAAAATCAAATTTTTTTTAAAGAAATATCTCCTTTTATTTTGAAATCATTTAAGATCCATATAAAATAAAACATTTTCTTTGAAAATATTCTTATAAGCTTGTAAGGAAAGCTTTGAAGATTTTATAATGGCGTAAAATAACCGCACCCGCCGTATAAGTTAAAAACATTCTTACCTCAATTCTGTCGAAAAGGTTAAAAAGGACCTTGTTTGGAAAACGATGGAAAGATTCCTTTATAAACCTCTTATAAAAAGTCAAACAAGGGTATAAATGAATTTAACCCATATTCTTGTAAATAGTAAAAATGTTTTGAAATACATTTTTAAGAAACATGGATGTGGATGATAAAGATATCCCAGTAGATTATTACGTATAAACAACCTCGGATAATGATGAGATTGTGAAATAACCCTTACCTTGTACTTTTCCTTTGTTGGGGTCGGTTAACCTCCTGTATAATGGTGAAATAATTGTTATTAAATTATACAAGAATCATATACATTAATATTATATCATATATGATCTTTTAACATTGCATTATTAATAATATCTTAGTATTATCGTCGTTTCAGGTGATAATCGATTCGTTCTTCTTAAATGTTTGGTTACGTAAGACATGTTTGTAATGGATAGATTAAATCTTATTCATAATCAGAATGATATTAACATTATTTTTAACCCTAAAATGAGAATAATACTTGAATGGATACGATGGAGGATGGATCTCACCGCGTTCATGGAGACGGTAGTCCGTACGTACGCACGAACGCTACTTCCATTTAATTTTTATTTTAAAATAATTGAATCCAAATGATACATAGGTATATTACTATTCCAGTATAATATAATATTTTATATATGTTACTTAAGTTCATTAACACCATCCTTTATACGTTCCATGTGTGGTATGAACGAGTCATATCATTTTAAGGGGGCGGTAGTCCGCACTTCCTCAAATGAAATTATCGTATGTATATACAACATGAAACGAATAATGGTATGAAATAAAATGGAATTACAGAAGCTTATATATAAAATATATATCATTAATATCATATTGAATTACAGTTCCATCATAATGGCCACCATGAGAGGCGGTAAGATGTATTTGAACAATCATCGTTTCGTGAGGCGTTAGTTTGCCATCCACAGAAACATTATGTTCATCATCCATTAGATGGAGTTGTGTGTATGTGTAGTTTGAATCTTTCTTATAACAACATCCTAGTATATTTAGGATACTGGTGTTGTTACAAAAGAAAGGAAATAAAAAGATTTTTGGGGTTGGAGAAGCAAAATAAAGGAAAATAATTTAAGAGAAATCGTTACCTTTAATTTAGATAACTCACTTTGGTTGGAACCAAAGGACTTCTTGAAATGATTTCTTCCTAAGGGGAAGCTTCAAGGAGGAGGATAGGGATGTGGGGAGCTTAGTTGGGTAGAGTTTTGACGAGCCAAGTGGCTTGAGAGGTGTGAGGAATGAGTAGAAGTGGTCTCCTTTTATAAGGGAGAAGAGGGTCTCTTTAGGAAAGAGTGAAAGTATTACTTTATAATATAATTATATTGGGTTTATAATGGTCCAAAAATCATTGAGGTCGAAGATAAGATGACTAATATTCTAAATAACATCAACCAATAAGAATTGGACAGGTTTTAGATAATATTTTAATCATTATAATCTTATTTATTTAAATGATTTATTAATGAGGTAAACATTGCATCATTATTGTGTCATTAATAATTTAAATTATTTGATGTCTAAAAATTATAAATAAAATATCATTATGTAGGAAATCGTTTTATCTTTCTAATGAATATTTATAATCGAAAATCCAACATGTATAACCCTATGTAAAAATTGTTCTTCTAAAAGATGTAAGCTTATGCCATTTTTATTTTTATTTTAACTTTATTAATATAAAGTGTCCCTACCACATACAAGTGGCTCCAAGGGGTCCCCAAATTGACCCAAGGATGCTCATGGTCGGGTATGTGTCCACCAATAAGGTTAGGACACGTTTTAGGGTAATTTTGTATTATTATAATATTATGTTTTAACCCTTATTTACCGGATTTACCCTTAACCATGGTAAATAAAATATTTACCACAGTAATTATTCAAAATGTCTAAAAATAAAAGTTACCTATTTACACAATTTGGACATCCTGATTCCAAATATGGAATCAATTTTTCTAAATTCAAAACACAGAAGTGGCAGAAATTAATTTAAAATTAATTCCCGCTGTCAAAACAAAAAGCGTGTTTTTAAGAGGTAATAACTATCAAAAGATTGACACTCGTTTATGTTCGGTTTAATTGTAAAATTATGTCCAATGACCAGCATTATATTTAATGGTAAAAATATATTCTAAATATACTTTAAAACCCCTCAAATTCATAATTTATCACTATTAATTATTTTGATTAAAAAAGTTGTTTTAATTAAAACTTAGTAATTTTCACTATTCATCAAAATATGAAAGTTATCCGAAATGTACCAAAATTTCACCTTAGGCTAAATTCGATATTCCAAATCCAAAAATGAAGTCCATTTTAAAATATAAAATACATATAATTTCAAGAAGTAGGTATTACTATTCATAATGGCTAGTTTGATTAGTTATGGTGTGTTAGAACTCGGTGTTGCGTACAACACACGCTATCACATTATTCAAAGAGAAGCGTACCGTAGAAGCTTGGGGTGTTACACTAATAAATCACATGATTCTTATTATTTACAAGTATAAATACTGATATTATTTTCCTTTGATAAATATTTTGAAAATTAGAGGAAATTTCAGTTTGAGAAAAATTGTATATGAGAGAAGTTAAATCATGTGTAGATTTCTACAAGATCCATGGTAGTTAAATAGTCACTTGAAACTATAACAAGAGATTATTTGGTGTTGATATATTATTTAGATATCATAATATCTTATTTAAGTATAAATATGGATTATATTATCATGTAATAAAAATTAATGTCTGCATATATATTAAGAGTTGCGATTTTTTTCAAAAGGACTTTTTTATCATTTAACATTATACATAAAAGAGTGTTTTTCTAGAATATTTTGTTTTAAATAAAAGAAATATGTTTATAATGATTGAGTAATAAAAGTAAATATTTATTTTATGAATATTTCTTAAAAAACATTATTATTTTTTGATCTACAGTAAAAATAATTGTTAATAATAAAAAATAATTTTCTTATAAAAATATATTTTTCATATATTTTATGTTTTTAAATAAAAATTATTTTTTAAAATTTTATGTACATAAATATTTAAAAATAAACATTATTTTAGGATTTATCATGGGAATATTAAATTTATTTTAATTTTTGGGATTTTTCTAAACAGATTTATTTTTAGGTAAATAGTGTATAATATCATTTTAAAAATAATAGAACTTTTATAACATTATTGGAATATAAGAATGCATTTAAAATTCATTAATCCTTTTTTAAATACCAAATTAGTTAGTTTTATTTGAAATTTTATTTTGAAAAGTGTTTTGGTTAATTTATGAACACATTTATCAAATTTTAAAAATTATGTAATATTTTTCAAATGATTGTGTATAATTCATTATATATTTAATAATTTTAAATTTATTTTTAAAAATATGAAAAACTGAATATAATAATATATTTTTTAAAAATTACAAACAAATTATTTAAGAGGGACGGTTTTATAACATGTTAATGATTCTGTATATATGATATACCATCCCATTACATACTATTTTACCATCAATAGAACGATATTGTCACTCATGCGTATGTACGGATTACCGTCTCCACGAAAGCAATGAGATTCATTCCCCATCATGACCACTAATGAATAATTTCATTTTATGATTAAAAATAATGTTTAAGAACATAATATCATTCAGAATATGAATCAAATATATCATATCCATAAAAAAACAAGACTTACATAAAAAAATAAAGGAAAACAAATCAGTTAACACCCAAAACAATGATACTACAAAAATAGTATTAACATAGCAATATTAGAAGATCATATATGATATCATATTTATATATTGGGTTCTTTTATAATTTTATAACATTTATTTAACTATTATATAGTATGTTAACGTACCCTCGAATAGGGAAAATTACAGAGTAGGGGTTAATTTTACAATCTCTTTATTATCCGGGGTTTTTTATACGTAAGTATCTACTTGGACCTCTCTATCATCCACATCCATGTTTCTTAAAAAATTATTTCAAACATTTTTACTATTTAATAGACTATGGGTTAATGTAATTTATTCCCTTTTTAACTTTTTATAAAATGGAATGAAATGAATCTCTCTATCGTTTCCAAATAAGGTACTTTATGACCTATTCACTAAATTAATGAAAGAATGTTTTTTTAATTTATATGGTAGGTGCATCTATTTTATGCTATTATAACACATTCTAAGATTCCCTTAAAAGCTTATAAATGTTTTTTCAAAATTAATGTTTTCATTAATAATTACATGACTTTTAATAGATTTTAAAATATAAAGACATATTTCTCTCAAATATTTTTGAATTTATCTATGTCAACATCCCTTGATGGATTTTACACTGTATTAAAGTTGATTTATTATGATATAATAATCCTTATTATATTGAATGTTTTGTAATATGTTTGCCTATGTATGTGTTATTTTTATACCATCCACAGTTTATGGTTAAAGTATTAACATTTATTATGCTAGTTTTAATACGAATGATTATGTTATTTCTACTTACTTTCATATGAGGAATCCATTGGACTTTGTAAGTGATGGGTGTAGCCCAATATATATCCTCTATGCATCGCTAGGTCTAATGAGAGAAACTAGTGTTTTGGCACAAGGCCTTGACAAAATATAATTTTGAGTCTTAGCACGAGTCCTTGACTATGTGGTTATGATGTCTGGAATTATACATTGCATCATTTTGAAATTAGCTATTGATATTACAAGTGATTATATGACTAGTAGAATATTCATGTGAATAAGTAAATGTAATTATTTGATTTATATTTTCCATATTTTGCTGATGTTTATATTTAAAAATCATGTGTTTATTCTTATAAATTGTGATAAATGTTTATGCTTATTTATAATATTTTCTGCTATATTTTTATCCTTACAGAAATATGAGATCACCCCATTCTATGTTTTATTATTCCCAAGATGCAAAGAAGTATGTTATAATTAACCTGTAGGGATAGGCCAAAGCATATAAGTGTGTTCAAAGACAACATAATGTTTTTTATTTAATGATGTAATGTAAAACTTATGTATGTATCTAGTATATACAAGGCTACTAAATTAATTGGTCTTTCAAGATATGATATATTTTGATCTTGCTAATGTGATGTAATAATGCACCGACTATAGGTAACAAGGGTTAGGGCATTAAAGTTGGTATTAGAGGATGTTTAGTACTAACCATAGAAACTATATTTAGATACACTCTAATTAGAGAACATTTCCTAAATATATAATTTGGGGATTATTATAGAAGAACATACAAAATATTGGTAATATATATATTATGTGTGGTTTTCAAGAAAATACATTCTTATCTTGATACAAAGAGGTAGAGGTGGATTTGGAACAGATGTACCTATGAGTGAAAACTCTAACAAAGAGTTTCAGGCTTGACCTAGGGTATCCTTTTACATCACAATGGGCTTTGCTGCAGTCTTGGTATTGACACTCCTAGGGTATATTCTTATGATAATTAATATTTTCTCTAAAAACCATTATGAATGATTTATGAGTAAATATGGAAGCAAAGAAACTATTTTTATTATTATGAGACTATATGTGTTAAAATATATATTTAATGTTGAGACATTTTCTAGTTTTTGGATTATACATTATGATATGATCTAACCAAGTGTATTTCATCATTTAGAAATGACTCCTAGTAGAAGGAATGTGAACTCTTGCAATACAAATGTCCCAAAGAGTAAGAAGGATCATATCTTTTAGGGTCTTAATCAAACATTTCAAATGGAAATAGCCTCCCATGAGTTATCAGCTTATGATAAAATAATATCATGTATTAATATGATAAGAAAATAATTCTCTATGTCCTATGGATTTGAAGGGAAACCAGAAAGTAAGAAGATGGTAGAGAGAAAGATAGATAAATGGAAGAAGGGAAAGAAGGGTTTTCATATATGTTAGAACTGTGGAAAGAATCACTATGGTAAGTGCTTAAATGGAATGGGATTTTGTTATAAATTTCTAGAAAACTGAAACCAAATTTTTGATAGCAAGGTTAAGAAAATGGTTTCAAATGTATAATGTTTTATCTGCAATGTGTTGGGACACTACACGAATCAATGTCTCAATCATTAGAGTATACCCCTAATGATGCTATTGGCTAATAATCAAGTTATGAAGCCACAAAAAATGTAGGGTAATGATTAGAGTTCTTATGTTATTATTAATGAATTGTGTAATTTTATTATTTTGTTAATGATGTACAATTTATAATAATTATAATGCATATAAGGATTGTACTATAGTGCGTTTTCTTTAAGGATTTTGGATTTTATAGTACCAAGTGAAGTGACATAGTTTCAAGTTAAACATTTTAGAAAATATATATTTTGGGGAAATATAACCCTTAATATTTTTCTCAAACTAAGATAATGATTTTTGAATAAGATATGATTGATTTAGACAAATTATATTGATATTTTTTACTACCTCAAAACAAATTAATATTTTATTATTCCATCATTGTTTGAGTTTGAATTAATTTTGGATATAGGGAGTATATCCATTATTCTATAAGGAATAATTTATAATGAATGTAATAAATAAGGTTTTATGGTAATTAAGTATGTCACTATGTTTTAAGAGAATATGTGAAGAAGATTTTCACATGTTATTATGTGTAAAAAGAGATCTTCAATATTTTTACCTTTCATATAGTTTTTGTACTACGATTTTAGCCAGAAGTATTTTGGAAAAGTATAAAAGTTGTAATGAATTATGTTGGATATTATATACTAATGTTTATGATTAAAACATTTCTTAAGATTATTTTTGGATAGATATAAAAAGGAAAACCCGGAGGTCAGGTGACAACCATTTGCATCCGACAAGGCTACGGGACATGAAACCGCAACTGAAGGGTGATAAGGGTGCATCCCCTACAACTAGCCTACGTGATGTCTATGTTTGTATAATGTAATTTTTTTTAAATTTTCTAATAGATGAATTATAAATTATATTTTTAGAACCTTATATTATTTCCTTTGGAGTGAATGATGAGTTTGTCATAGAAATTAGTTAAATGATAGAACTCTACTTATCATGTATTCTTTTTCTTCTTATTCTATGAAAAAATTAATTCTTAAAATTTTGGGAAAGGATCTCAAAATAAAAAATGTGTTATCCTAATAACTTATATTTTGTTTAAATAATGATATATTAAATCATCATAGATTTATGGCATTGAGGCCCTCAATTTTCCATTCGCATTTTTGGGACTGATGACCAAAATTACTCCCTATATATATTTAAGTTTATCCTATAATAATAATATCCACCAATGTTCTCTTATTCATGTTCATAATTTGGTGGTGTCTTTTTCATTTCTATTTCCTTCTTATTAAGACTAAATTTTATTAACCATATTTCTAATGTGGGTTTTCCACAAAGGTATTTTCTATTTTAACCTTTTATTTCAAAGAACAATTTCAAATTGCGAGGATGAAATTTATTGATGGATGGGATAATTTAATACCCAAGGATTTCATTTTATGTTGTCTCTTTAAAGTAATTCAATAGCATTCACTACATGCACCATTGAGTTTAAGTGCATCACGACTTACTAAACTAGCCATTCAATAATCGGTTATAAAGATTATTAACAATATTTTGAATTTTATATACTCAATATAATTTTATTATTCATATTCTGTTTTTATTAGACATAATATAAGAATATATATAAATTTTCATACAAAGAAAGTATTTTTCAGAAAATGAAATTTTACTGCCTTTTAATGGAAAACCATTTTTTAAATCTAATAATTTACACTTTTATATATTAAAGTCGACAAAATAAACTTTTTATTTAGAAGTTGGACAAAAAATTAGTTTTGATGAATTATTTTCATGTTTTTCTGATAACTTTCACATATTGATGAATAGGGAAAATACTTTTTTTTAATTGAAAACTAATTTTCAATCAAAATAATTTAAATTATTATGAAATAAATTTGAATGGGTTTGAAGTATAATTAGATTATATTTGTATCATTTAATACAATGTGGTTCATTGGATGTAATTTTACATTAAAATTGGACATAAACAAATATCAATATTTTGATAATTTTTACTTCTCAAAAACTCAATTTCTGGTTTTGAAAATGGTAATTAATATTAAATTAATTAATGGAACTTCTATGTTCTAAATTTTTTAAAATATAGATCATTTTTTATTTCATAATTTCCAAATTATCTTAGGTTAAATGTTTGGTATTTTTATGAAGACTTTCAATTTTTGATGAATAGTGAAAAACACTACATTATTGTTTAAAACTGACTTTTATTTCAATAATTATTATTTTTAATTAATTTTATTTTGAAGTCAAAATAGATATATAAAATCTATATTTTTCCAATGTAATTCATTGGAGTAATTTTATAATAAGATTAGATATATAAAATTTTATTGAACTTTTTAATGTCTTTTACCCACCTTTTGGGAACATTAGAAAATTTGCATCCAACGAAAATTTTCTGCTTCAGTGAATTGAATTTAAAAAATTAGAGACACATAGTTGACATTAGTAATTAAAATGTGTTTTAATTGGATGAAAATATTTTTTGGTGAATAGTATCTTTTGGACATTATTTACAATGATATAAGTAAATAGAGTAATTAAATGTAAAAATGATATTATCATTACCGTAACACATGTCCTAATTGTATAGGATAAGTTTATTTCTACCAAAATCAACCTTATTAATAAAATATGATCCTATTTGATCTACATGGATTATATTTGGACATTTATTATTATTTTATTTAAAGAAGAGTTAAAAGTGATGAATTCAAATTTTATTATCTAAAACATTTTTAATCTAGTGTTATACATAATCTAAATTAGAATATTAAAATTAATTATAAAGCTAAAACAATTTCCCACATAATTTTTTTTTCTTTATAATTTTTAGACATTCAATTATTAAATTTATTTATGACACAATGATGATGGAGTAATTACCTTATTAATGAATAATTAAAATAATTGAAATTATAAATATCCTAAAAAATGTAAATTGATAATTTTTGTACATTACACTAATTTTATTGATTAATATGACATGTCAGGGTTGATTTCATGTGTTTTTTCGACGTAATCACATTTTTTTGGCTTTCAAATAAACCAAATACTAAATAGTCTCAAAATTGACATAAATGAGTTTTTAAAAAAAATACAATTTTATTAAATGATATAATATTTCTATAAATTTTTGGCTTAGCTAAAAGAAATAATAAGATGATAGATATGTCATTAATGAACCACTTTAGGTTCTCTTGTTATTTTATAGTATGTTTATTAACCATGTAATATAAACATTCAATAAGACATTGTAAAAGTTAAACTATATGACTAAGAGTAAAATCTAAAAGATAATGTTAATATGGTGACCTAAACTTGTCAAAATACTATTGTTTGAGATTATTTCGCCCCTCCCACATCTTATCCTCAAAATAAATCCATTGGGAGCCATTATGAACTAAAATGATTTAATAATAAAATAATATATCATGATTTTCCTAAAGTGACCCTCACCTCTATTATAAAAGGGTACTTCCCCTTCTCTCACGATTATACCTTCTAAGCCATTTGTCTCAGCCAATCCCAGATAAAATTTCTTTCCAACTACCCTAAAATCAACCTAGATGCCTTACGTTGATAAAAAATCCATTCTATAGATCCCTTTTGATCCAATCAAAAGGAATCACCTGAAGAAGAGGTAACAATTCCATCACATCTTTCAAAGTTCTATTCTTCTTCCACATAATCTTTCATTGTAGTTTCCATAAAAAAACTAGTACCTTATACATAATTTTATTTTATTATAAATATGTTACAATCATATTCATTATTCTATCGATCATATGAATGACAATGTCACCATATGTGCATATGTATAGCTTACCGTCTCCACGTCGAGGTTGTAGTTTGTTATTCAACACTTTATTATTTGAAATGGTATAATAATGAGTAAACTTTATGTAAATAATAAAAATAACATTTTAATTATTCGTTATATATGATATAACTTCTAATTACATATGATTTTACCATCAATAGAATGATATTGTTTCTAGTGTGCACATACGGATTAACGTCTCCATGAATGCGATGAGATTTCCCCATCATAACCATTTAAAAATAATTTCATTTTTATGATTAAAAATAATTTTTAAGAACTAAATATCAATCTATATATGAATCAAATACATCCTATCCATAAAAAACATGACATACATAACAAAACATTTATAGGAAAATGAATAAGTTTAGAGCCAAAACAATGATACTACTAAAATATTATTAACAATGAAATATCTGAAGATCATATATGATATCATATTTATGTATGATGTTCTTTTATAATTTAATAACAGTGGTTTAACTATTATACAGCAGGTTAACATACCCTAGACCAAGGAAAAGTATAAGGAAAGAGTTAATTTTACAATCTCTTTATTATCTAGGGTTGTTTAAATGTAAGTATCTTATGGGACTTCTTTATCATCCACATCCATGTATCTTGAACATGTATTTAAAAATTTTGACTATTTATTAAACTATGGGTTAAAGTCATTTATACCCTAATTTTAATTTTTATAAAATGGTAGGAATGGAATCCTTTCATTGCATTCCAAAAAAGGTACATTATGACTTTTTCAAAAAATTAAGGTAAGAATGTTTTTTTAACATATACGGTGTGTGTGGGTATTTTCTGCCATTATAACACCTTAGAATCATTCCTTACATGATTATAAAAATATTTTTAAAATAATTGTTTTATTTTATAATTACATTAATTTTAAATGATTTCAATATATAAAGAGATATTCCCCTCAAGTAGTTTTGATTTCATCTATGTCAACATCCTTTGATGGATTTTACACTTGTTTGAAGATTATTTATTATGATACAATCACTCATATTGTATTGAAGGTTTTGTGATACGTTTTACTATGGATGTGTTATTTTTCTACAATTTTTGGTTTATGGTTAATGTATTTACATTTCATATGCTATTTTTAATACAAATGTTTGTGTAATGTTCCATCATTTTCTTATGATGAATGCATTGGACTTAGTATGTGATGAGTGGAGCTTGCTATTGCTCCTCGATGCATAGGTAGGTCTCATGAGAGAAAATATTGTCTTAGCACAAGGCCTTGACAAAATATTATTTTTATTCTTAGCATGAGGTCTTGACTATGTGGTTATGATGTCTGGAATTATGCATTCCATTATTATTAAATTAGATATATATATTACATGTGATTATTCGACTAGTAGAATATCCATGTGAATAAGTAAATGAAATTATTTCATTTTTATTTGCCATATTTTTTTTATTTTTATTTTTAAAAGGATTGTATTTATTATTATATTTTTTTTAAATGTTTATGTTTATTTATAATAGTTTCCTCTATATTTTTATCCTTACTGAGCATCTGAGCTCACCCCTTTCTATGTTTTATTTATTCCAGGATGCGAAGAATTATATTATGATTAACCAATAGGGATAGGCCACCGGATATGAGTGTGTTCAAACCGAAAAAAATGTTGTGTTTTTTATTTAATTATGTAATTCAAAACAATGAATGTATCTAGAACTTCCAATGATACTAAACTAATTGGTCTTTAGAGACTTGATCGCTTGTGATCATTTCAATATTATGTAATAATGCACCGACTCTAGATAACTAAGGTCATTACATTACAATTAAAGTCTCATAAAATTATAATATTATCATAATACATAAAAATATTAATTTATGATTCTATTTTATGAAAATAATTTTTTTAAATCATTATAATAATTATAATATTTTTAATAAATATTTATACTTTAAAAAATATGAACACTTAATTTATCATTTTAAAATTGTTTATTTATTTATAAAATAATTTAATTATATCATATTTTCATTTATAGTGTAACGCCCCAACCCCAGTTACCCAGATTTGGTGCATTATGACATAACATTGGCATGATCACAAGAAAGATCAAGCCTCGAAAGACCGATTAGTTTAGTAGCCTTGGATTAACTAGATACATTAATAAAGTTTACATTACATTACAAAATGAAAACTACAACAACATAGTCTCCATAGTCCACACTCATATCCCCACATAATTTCCCAGCAGGTCATTCATAAATTACTTCTTCACATCCTGGGGAAAATAAAACATTGAAAGGGGTGAGCCCAAATGCCCAGTAAGGATAACAATATAGTGGAAAAATTCTTAAATAAGAATAACCACTTAAGGCAATGTATAAATAAAACAAAAGCCTTTCAATCTTGAACTTAAACATAATATGGTAGAAATAAAATGAAATAATTTTATTTTCTTATTCACATGGATATTCTACTAATCGAATAATCATATGCAATATCAATAACCACTTTCATAACGATGGGATACATAATGCCAGACTATCAAAACCACATAGCCAAGGCCTCATGCCAAAATTACAAATAAGATTTTGTCAAGGACTTGTGCCAAGACACTATTTTGTCTCATGAGACCTACCAATGCATTGAGGAGATATAGCTGGCTCCACCCGCCACATATTAAGTCCAATGTATTCCTCAAATGAACAGGTTTAAACATAACATGAACATTCTTATTAAAACTAGCATAAGAAATGTCAATACTTTCTCCATAAACCATGAATAGTATAAAAATAACACATCCACATTCAAACAAATGACAAAAGTTTCAGTACAATATGGAAGAATTGTATCATAATAAATCAACTTCAAATAAGCTTAAAATCCATCAAAGGATGTTGACATAGATGAAATCAAAACTATTTTAGAGAGATATCTCTTTTTTTGAAATCATTTAAATGACACATAATTATAAAATAAAATATTTTCTTTGAAAATATTCTAATAATCTTATAAGGGAAGCTTCTAAGATTTTACAATGGTGGAAAATATCCACACCTTCTGTATAGGTTAAAAAAGACATTCTTACCTTAATTCTATCGAAATGGTTAAAAAGGACCTTGTTTGGAAAATGACAAAAAGATTCCTTTATAAACATATAATAAAAATTCAAACAAGGGTATAAATGACTTTAACCCATATTCTGTAAAATAGTAAGAATGTTTTGAAATATATTTTTAATAAACATGGATGGGGATGATAAAGAGGTCCCATTATATAATTACATGTAAACAACCTCAGATGATGAAGAGATTGTGAAATAAACCCTTACCTTGTACTTTTCCTTTGTTGGGGTAGGTTAACCACCTGTATAATGGTGAAATAATTGTTATTAAATTATAAAATAATAATATACATGAATATGATATCATATATTAGCTTTTAAATTTTTTTTTGTTAATAATATCTTAATATTATTCTCGTTTCGGGTGTTAACTTACTCATTTTATTTTATATGTTTTGTTACATAAGACATGTTTGTTATGGATAGGTTGTATCTTATTCATATATATATTATATTAAGTCCTTAAACATTATTATTAATCATAAAATGAGAATTATACTTGAATGGATACGATGGGGAATGAATCTCATCGCATTCTTGGAGACGGTAGTCCGTATGTACGCACGAGCGACCATACCATTATTTTGATATTATAATAATATATAATTGGATGGTATAACATATATACAGAATCATTTTCATGTTATATTTATTATTTACATGAATTACAAATCATTATTATACCCATCCAAGTAATAATGTTTTGAATAACAATTACACCACAATGTGGAGACGGTAAGCCGTACGTACGCACGTTTGGTGACATGTCATTCAAAAGATGGATATAATACTGAATATTCTTGTACCATTTTTATTATAACATCTCAGTATATAGAAGATACTAGAGTTATTATTTTATAATGGTAATAACAAGGAAATAAGAAGTTGAAGAAGAAAAGAACATGAAAAAGGGTGGTGAAATCATTACCTCTTTTTCGGGTTCTTCCTTTTGATTTGATCAAAAGGACTCCTTAGGTTGGATTTCTGACTAAATGAAGGACTATATGATGAGTTGAGGGAAGTTGAGAGAGTATTTTGGTAGGGGATGGTAGAACCAAAATTCTCTGAATTTTTCAATTAAATAGAAGGGGGAGTGCCCTTTTATAAGAGGGGTGAGGGGCACCTTTGGAAAAGCTAGAAATATTATTTTATAATAAATTTATATTAGGATTATAATGCCTCCAAAGTGGATTATTTAAAGTTTAATGTGGTGATAGGTCTAAAACCAATCAACCAATTGGTTTTATACAGGTTTGGGTCACTATATTAACCTTATCTTTTAGTTTTAACTCTTAGTTAATTGGTTTAACAATTACCATGTCACTTTGTATGTTTATATTATATAGTTAATAAACATACTATATACATACAAGAGACCCCCAAGTGGTCCATTAATAATACCCCTTTCATGATATAAGTATATTTGCGGAACTTTAGATTTTTAGTAATTTAATATCAATTAATAATATAATATGTGTTTTAAAAACTCTTTTATGTCAATTTCGACACTATTGGGTATTTTGTTTTTGATAAATTCATAATAGAATTATTATTTCAAAAAAAAATTATATAAAAAATTATAATATGTCTTATTAACCTATAAAGGTATTTCAATTTATAAAAATTCTCAAATTCCTTTTATTGGGGTATTTGTAATATCAATTATTCTAAAGTTTCATTAATTAATTAATTACTGCATCACCATTGTGTCATAAATAAATTAAATTATTTAATGTCTCAAAATTATAAAAAAATACACTTATGTAGGAACACGTCTTAGATTTCTAAGGAATATTTATAGTTGAAAATACAACATATATAACCCTATGTAAAAATTATTTGTCTAAAAGATATATGCTTATGACATTTTTGTATTTATTTTAACTTAATTAATATAAAGTGTCATTATCACTTACTAGTGGATCCATGGGGTCCTAAAATCGACCCAATGATGCCCATGGTCAGAAATGTATCAAAAAATAATGTTAGGACACATTTTAGGGTAATTTATTATTATTATAATATTATTTGTTACCCTTATTTACCGGATTTACCCTTTAACCATGTTAAATAAAATATTTACTGAAGTAATTATTCAAAATCTCTAAAAATAAAATTTACCTATTTATAAAATTTTTACTTCTTGATTCCAAATATGGAATCCATTTTTCCAAATTCAAAACACGTAAGTTGCAGAAATTAATTTAAAATTAATTTCAGCTGTTAAAACAAAAACCGTGTTTTTAAAAGATAATAACTATCACAAGATTAACACTTGTTTATGTCCGGTTTAATTGTGAAATTATGTCCAATGACCAACATTGTATTAAATGGTAAAAATATATTCTAAATATACTTTAAAACCACTCAAATTCATATTTTATCAATATTAATTATTTCAATTAAAAAAGTAGTTTTTAATTAAAATTTAGTAATTTTCACTATTCATCAAAATATAAATGTTATCCAAAAAGTTCCAAAATTTTACCCTAGGCTAATTTCGATATTTAGAATCCAAAAATGAGGTCCATTTTATGAGATAAAATTTATAAAATTTCAAAAAGTGGGTATTACTATTCATTACAGCTAGTTTGATTGGTTGTGGTGTGTGTTAGAACTCAAAGTTGTGTACAACACTTGCTACTGTGTTATTCAAAGAGAAGCATACCATGGAAACATGGGGTTTTAAATTCTCCCCTCCTTCAAATAATTTCTTCATTAAAATTTCTAGAATAAAACTGCATAAAAAGACTCGGGTCGTTCTTCATCATAAGTTCCTCATGTTCCCACGTTGCCTCTTCCATGTTTTGGTTTCTCCATAGAACTTTTACCAGAGGAGTCGTCCGATTTCTCAGCACTTGTTCTCTAGTATCAAGAATCATGAAGGGCTCTTCGTAATATGACAGATCAGGTTCCAGTTCTAATTCCTCATAGGTGAGTACATGCGTTGGGTCAGGCATGTATTTTATCAACAATGATACATGGAACACATCATAAACTTTGGAGAGATTTGGCGGCATTGCAAAACGGTAAGCTACAGTCCCTATTAGTTCTAGAATTTTGAAAGGTCCAATGTACATGGGACTCAATTTACCCATCTTATTGAAACGTATAACTCCCTTCTGTGGAGATACCTTCGAGAAAACATGTTCTCCTACATGAAATTACAAACCATTCCTTCGGTTATCGACATAGCTATTTTGTCTACTTTGAGAATCATTGATATGGTTTTGGATTACCTTCACCTTTTCCATCATTTCCTCGACAAGTTCTGGGCCTAAAAGTTTACTTTCACCAACGTCATCCCAACAGGTTTGTGTGCGAAATCTCTTTCTGTACAATGCTTCATATGGTGCCATCCAAATACTTTAATGGAAGCTATTATTATAGGAAAATTCTACCATAGGTAAATATTGATCCCACATACCCTGAAAGTCAAGTGAGCATGATCTCAACATTCCTTCTAAGGTTTGAATCGTCCGTTCTGATTGTACATCTGTATGAGGGTGGAAGGTAGTGCTCAAATGAAGTTTAGTATCCAAGGATTTCTAAAGACATTTCCAGAATCTTGAAGTAAAACGGTGATCATGATCAGAAAAAGTCAATAGGGGTACTCCTTGAAGTCTCAAAACATCATTAATATATAGTCTTTCTAGACGTTCAAGTGGTAAACCTTCCCTTATAGAAAGAAAATGTGCTGACTTGCTAAGACGATCAACAATGACCCATATTGCATCGTTCCGTCTAGGAGTCTTTGGTAGTCCCATGAAAAATTCCATCATGATATTATTCTATTTCCACTCAGGTATAGGAAGAGGTTGCATGACTCCTCCAGTTTATTGCCTTCCAGCTTTCACTTAATGAAAAACCATATATCTTGACACAAAATCAGCAATTTCCCTCTTCATGTTGTCCCAACAAAAATGTTCCTTCAAATCTCTATACATTTTGGGGCTCCCATGGTGTATAGAGAAGTTGGAACTATGAGAATCATCCAACAATTCCCTTTTTAGATCAGTTATATTGGGAACACAATGTATCTTACAAAATTTTAAAGTTACTTCTTCATACACAATGTCTCTCAATCTCCCATCATTCAAACCTTTAATCTTCTTCTGAAACTCTTCGTCATCGGTATGAGAACTCTTTATCCTTTTGAGCAAATATGGTATGGCAACTATTTGAAAAATCATTGATGTTTCACCTTCCATGGTGATTCCCATATCCAACTTTACTATATCCATAAAAATAGGATCCCTTTCAATTCTCATCATGTTCAAAACTCCATGATCTTTTCTTCTCAAAGCATCTTCCACCTTATTTTCCATCCCCGAGTGGTATTGTATCGTGCAATCATAATACTTAAGTAGTTCAAGCCATCGCCTTTGCCTCATGTTGAGTATTTTTGTGAGAAAATATACTTCAAACTCTTGTGATCAGTATAACTATAACATTTTTCACCATAGAGGTAGTGTCTCTATATCTTCAAAGAGAAGATCAGAACCGCTAACTCGATATCATGAGTAGGATACTTTTTCTCATGAATTTTCAACTATCATGATGCATAGGCAATAACTCTATAATTCTGCATAAGGACACAACGAAGTCCTTTCTTCGATGAATCACTATAAATAACGAACCCATCATTCCTCGATGGTATAGTCAATATAGGAGCATTGACTAATCTTATCTTCAATTCTTCAAAACATTCCTCACACTCTTTCGTCCAAACAAATTTATACCCTTTACGTGTGAGCTTTGTTAATGGGTTACCCAATCGAAAAACATTCTGGACGAAATGTCAATAATAACCTGCAAAACCAATAAAATTGTGTACCTCAGTTATACTCATCAGTTCTGTCCATTCTTGGATTTCCTTGGCCTCAGAAGGATCAACATAGATTCTATCTTTAGAGACAATATGGCCAAGAAAAGAAATCTCCTGAAGCCAGAATTCACACTGCTAAACTTCCAAGATAATTCATGTCATCTCAGAGACTTTAGGATAACACGCAAATGATTTTCATGATATTCATATCTTGTAGAGAATAACAAGATATAATCAATAAATACCACCACAAATTCATCATGATATTCCTTGAAAACTCTATTCATTATATACCTAAATAGATAGGGTGCATTAGTCAATCGAAAAGCCATTACTGTAAACTCGTAATGCCCTTACCTGGTGAAAAATGCTATCTTCAGATTGTATTCCTTCTTTACACACAACTGATGGCCTCCAGAACAAAGGTCAATCTTTGAAATGTATTGAGCTCCATGCAGTTGGTCAAATAAATCATCTATGCGAGGTAGGGGATACTTGTTCTATGTTGTTATAGCATTGATTTCCCTCTAGTCGATACATAACCTTGTAGATACATCTTTCTTTTTAACGAAAGGAACAGGGGCTCCTCAAGGAGAAAACAATAGGGTGAATATATCCCTTAATACTCAATTCCTCTAGTTGTTTCTTTAGTTCAACTAATTCTACAATGGCCATTCTATAAAGGGACTTTGATATAGGTGTTGATCCTGCAATTAAATCAATGGAAAACTCAACTTATCATTCTAGAGGATGTCCAGGTAAATCATCCGGAAACACATCTACATATTCTTTCACAACAGGTACATCCTCTATTTGAACATTCCTTTCCTCACCCATAGTCATTTCATTCTCTTCCTCCCCAATAATTGAATGTAGTTGAGCTATTGGGGGTGGATCTAAATAATAATTAGGTGGTGATGATTTTGCTCTAAAGATAAGGTGTTCCTTATCTTCATCTTCAAAAATCATAACCTTATTCTTAAAATAAATCATTGTATCATGGTTCAAGAGAAAATCCATAACAAGGATTATATCAAACTCAATCATAGGTATGATAATGAGATCAGTGGATAAAGAACATTTATGTGCTCTAATGGGGACTGATTCACAAAACATTGTTGCAATGATACTTCCATTAGGAGTTTTAACTGACAACTCCCTTGTTAAATCAAATAGGAAATATCTAATTTTCCTATCAAACTGGGAAGATATGAAACAATACAATGATCCAGAATCAAAAAATTCATTTGCTAAACTCGAGGAAACCATTAAATTACCGGCCACCACATCTTTCAGAGCTTCTACCTCTGTAGTATTGATAGCATAAGATTGGCATTGATCCCTTGGACTTTTCTGAGGTAAGTTCCCCTGACGCTTAGGACATTCATTTTCATAATGCCTCATCTCCCTACAATTATAGCATTGGACATTGGTAGCTTCCTTCTTCCCCTTGCAATCATGAGCTTGGTGGCCTTTTTCACCACATTTGTAACAAACTCCCATTCCTTTTAAGCAAGTACCAGGGTGTTTCATCCCACATTTACTGTAGGATGGATATTCAACTTTTCCCTTCTTCCCCTTATTTCCATTCCCAGTTTGATCAGAAAATATATTCTTCTCTTTCTATTCTTTAAAGTCATTAGACTTAGAGAATTCCTTTTCTATCTTGATAGCACATGAGACAATATATTCGTATGACGAGAAGGATTGTGAGACTAATGCTCGATGGAGAAATGGTTTTAACCCATCAAAAAATGATCAATATTACTTCTTGGGTTATGTATATAATCTCTATAATACCTTGATAACCTTGTAAAGTTATCCTCATACTTTGCGACATTCTCATCCTCCTTTTGTCTCAGACTCAGAAATTGCCTTTCCATATCTGCTCGATGGTCACGAGGAAAGTATTTTTCTAAAAACAGATCATTGAACTCCCTCCATTCCATATTTGATACATCATCATCTTCCTTCCTATTTTGAATCAATGACCACCATTGATCAGCATCTCCAGTGATGCGATAAACTACCATGATAACGTTTTCACTTTCACTACTCCCCAAAGCCTAAAATATTTTCTCTAGGGAATTTATCCATTTCTCAGATACTAAGGGATTTTTACTCCCATTGAACGTTGGTGGTTTTTTCCTCATGAAGAGATCTTACATTGATCCTCCACACTACGGATCAAGGTGCTCCATACAGGTATGGTTATTATTCATAACCTGATTGAGTTGTCCCAGTATGGTTATTAGCTGGTCAACACCAGTTGCATCACCAGCTCCTCTATAATTTTCTTGAGAAGTATGGAAATCCCTACACGGAGTGCATGCATTGATACAGTTTCCATTTCATCCACTAGGATCCATTTCTAAACAATGGCATAAACTAGCTCAGTTTATGAATCGAAATACATAATTCCATACTTATAAAACACTTAACAGAAATTGAACTATTTATGGATATAATCCACAATCATAAAAATGTTTTCTTTGAGTAATTATATACTCATAATTCCTTCATAATGATTTGTAAATAAAATGAGAGTTATCCTAAGCACATCCCCTTGGAGTGTCGTAACCAAGAGTGCAGCAAGGCCCGTTGTCGTGCACCAGTTCCCGTTCGAGTCTAGCTCAAAGCGGTGTTTCCGGGTTTTACCCCTAGGTACATCTATGCCATAGTCGGCTCTACATGCTCGTATCCATATAGGGATATATTGCTCGGAAAACTCACAAAATCATTACAATACCAAAATTCTAGGAAGTTCTTCTATACTAATCCTCAATGTCTATCTTAGGTCTATGTGTTATAATCAGAGTTTATCTAAATCTATCTTCCAAGGTTTGTACTAAACATCCTCTGATACCAACTGTAATTCCCCGACCCTAGTTACCCAGAGTCGGTGCATTATGAAATAACCATGGCATGATCACAAGAATGATCAAGTCTCTAAAGACCGATTAGTTTAGTAGCCTTAGAATAACTAGATAAATTAATAAAGTTTACATTTCATTATAAAATGAAAACTACAACAACATAGTCTCTATAGTCCACACTCATATCCCCACATACTATCCCAGTAGGTCATTCATAAATTACTTATTCACATCCTGGGAAAAATAAAAAATTGAAAGGGGTGAGCTCAAATGACCAGTAAGGATAACAATATACCAGAAACTTTTATAAATAAAAATAAACAATTAAGGATATGTATAACTAAAACAAAATACTTTTAAACTTGAACTTCAACATAATATGGTAGAAATAAAATTATATAATTCCATTTATTTATTCACATGGATATTATACTAATCGAATAATCACATGCAATATCAATAATCACTTTCATAATGATGGAATGCATAATTCCATACTATCATAACCACATAGCCAAGGCCGCATACCAAGACTACAAATAAGATTTTTTCAAGGCCTTGTGCCAAGACACTAGTTTGTCTCATGAGACCTACCGATGCATCGAGGAGCCATACCGGGCTCCACCCGTCACATATTAAGTCCAATGCATTCCTCATATGAACAGGTTTAAACATAACTTAAACATTAATATTAAAACTAACATACAAAATGTCAATAATTTATTCATAAACCATGAATGGTATAAAAATAGCACATCCACAGTCAAAAAATCGCAAAACCTTCAATTAAATATGGAAGTTTTGTATCATAATAAATCAACTTCAAATAAGATTAAAATCCATCAAAGGATGTTGACATAGATGAAATCAAAACTATTTGAGAGAAATATCTATTTTTTTGAAATCATTTAAAAGCCACATAATTATAAATTAAAACATTTACTTTGAAAATATTATTATAAGATTATAAGGGAAGCTTCAAAGAATTTATAACGATGGAAAATAGCCTCACCTACCGTATAGGTTAAAAAAGGACATTCTTACCTTAATTCTGTCGAAAAGGTTAAAAAGGACCTTGTTTGGAAAACGATACGAAGATTCCTTTAGAAAGTTCTTATAAAAAGTAAAACAAGGGTATATATGACTTTGACCCATATTCTGTAATATATTAAGAATGTTTTGAAATACATTTTTACGAAACATGTATGTGGATGATAAATAGGTCCCAGTATATAATTACGTGTAAACAACCTCAGATAATGAAGAGAATGTGAAATAAACCCTTACCTTGTACTTTTCCTTGGATGGGGGTAGTTTAACCACTTGTAAAATGGTTAAATAATTGATATTAAATTATACAATATTCATATATATTAAAATTATATCATATATAATCTTTTAACATTTCTTTGTTAACAATATCTTAATATTGTTGTTGTTTCGGGTGTTAACTTACTCAGTTTATTTTATATGTTTTGTTACATAAGCAATGTTTATTATGGATAGTTTGTATATTATTAATATACAGAATTATATTAAGTCCTTAAACATTATTATTAATCATCAAATGAGAATTAGACTTGAATGGATATGATGGGGAATGAATCTCATCGCGTTTGTGGAGACGGTAGTCCGTACGTACACACGAGTGACAATATCATTCTTTTGATATTATAATAATATATAATTGGATTGTATATCATATATACATAATAATTATCATGTTATATTAATTATTTACATGAATTACAAATCATCATTATACCCATCCAAATAATAATGTTTTGAATAACAATTACACCACAACGTGGAGACGGTAATCCGTACGTACGCACGTATGGTGACATGTCATTCAAAGGATGGATAGAATACTGAATATGATTTTACCATATTTATAATAACATCTCAGTATATAGAGGATACTGGATTTATTATTTTTTAATGAGAATAACAAGTTAAGAAGACATTGAAGAAGAAAGGAACTTGAAAAAGGGTGGTGAAATCATTACCTCTTCTTCAGGTTCTTCCTTTTGATTTGATCAAAAGGACTCCTTAGTTTGTCTTTATGACTAAACAAAGTCCTCTAGGATGAAGTGAGGGAATTTTAGCGAGTATTTGGGCTGGTTTTGGCCAAACCAAAAGGATTTGAAGGTGTGAATTAATGATAAGGGGGAGTTCCCTTTTATAAGAGGGGTGAGGGGCACCTTTGGAAAAGCTTGAAATATTATTTTATAATAAATTTATATTCGGTTTCTAATGTCTCAAAAGTGGATTATTTAAATTTTAAGGTAGGGATAGGTCTAAACCCACTCAAATATTAGGTTTTATATAGGTTTTGGTCACTATATTAACATTATCGTTTATTTTTAACTCTTAGTTAATTGGTTTAACAATTACCATGTCACTTTGTATTTTTCTATTATATAGTTAATAAACATACTATATACATCCAAGAGACCCCCAAGTGGTACGTTAATGACAATCCTATCATGATATAAGTCTCTTAGTTGAGCCTTATATTTTTATAAATTTAATATCAATTAATAATATAATATTTGTTTTTAAAACTCTTTTATGTCAATTTTGTCATTATTGGGTATTTTGTTTTTGATAAATTTATAATAGCATTATTACATTGAAAAAAAATTATATAAACAATAATAATATGTCATATTAACCTAAAAAATTATTTTAATTTTTCAAAAGTCTAAAATTAAATTTATTTGGGTATTTATAATAATAATTATTCTAATTTTTCATTAATTAGGTAATTACTGCATCACCATTGTGTCATAAATAAATTACATTATTTAATGTATAAAAATTGAAAATAAACTATAATTATGTAGTAAATAGTTTTATCTTTCTAATGAATATTTATAGTCGAAAATCCAACATATATAACCCTATTTAAAATTTGTTTTTTTAAAAGATATATGCTTATGCCATTTTTGTATTTTTTAACATAATTAATATAAAGTGTCATTATCACTTACAAGTGGATCCATGGGGTCAAAAAATCGACCCAAAGATTCCCATGGTCAGATATGTATCAACCAATAAGGTTACAACACGTTAAAGGGAATTTATTATTATTATAATATTATTTTTTACCCTTATTTCCGGATTTACCCATTAACCATGGTAAATAAAATATTTACCGAAGTAATAATTCAAATTGTATAAAAATAAAATTTAACTATTTACACAATTTGAAAATACTGATTCCAAATATGGGATCCATTTTTCCAAATTCAAAACACATAACTGGAAGAAATTAATTTAAAATTAATTTCCGTTTTTAAAACAAAAAGCATGTTTTTAAGAGATAATAACTATCAAAAGATTGACACTTGTTTATGTCTGGTTTAAGTGTGAAATTATATCCAATGACAAAAATTGTATTACATGGTAGAAATATATTCTAAATATACTTTAAAACCACTCAAATTCATAATTTATCACTATTAATTATTTAAATTAAAATTTTGTTTTTAATTAAAATTTATTAATTTTCACTATTCATCAAAATATAAATGTTATCCGAAAAGTTCCAAAATTTTACCCTAGGATAATTTCAATATTTAGAATCCAAAATGAATTTCATTTTAAGAGATAAAATTTATAAAATTTGAGAAAGTGGGTATTACTATTCATAATAGCTAGTTTGATTGGTTGTGGTGTGTGCTAGAACTCGAAGTTGCGTACAATACACAATACTGTATTATTAAAAGAGAACCGTATCGTGGAAGATTGGGGTGTTACATATAGGATGCCTAAAATTTATTTATAGTTTAATATGTTAGGTTTCTATTCTATTTTCTGAATTACAATTCCTAAGCAATACAATACTATACCCAAGGCCATGTTACTATTTTATGGGTATATGATTCTTAATTTATATAAAATGACTATTTTTTCATTTATTCCTCATTTATGAAGATTATTTTTTTTCATCTATGTGATTTTATATAATTTATACAATAAAAAATTATTATGTGTTCAATTTAAGCTATCAAATGAATTAAAATTATTTAATCGATTACATACTGTAAAATCATAGGGTGTTATATTCTCCCCACCTTTAGAAATTTCATCCTAAATTTTCTTTCAGGAATATTTCCTTCCAAACAAATGTTGGTGGATCTTCTTTATAACATCCTCAGGTTCCCATAATGATTCTTTAATTTTATGCTTTCTCTAAATAAAATTTACCAGTCGATTCGTCTAATTTCTTAATACATTCTCAATTATGAAAATAATCATGATAGGCTCTTCACAGTAAGAAAAATCAGGTTCATGTTCTATTTCTTCATAGGCGAGTACATGTGTTGGGTCTGACATATAATTCTTTAACAATGATATGTGTAACACATCATAATATTTGGAGAGACATGGCGGAATTGATAGTCGATATGCTACTTCTCCAATTCATTCTAAAATATCAAATGGTCTTTTAATGCGAGGATCAGTTCCCCTTTCTTACAGAATATTATGACACCTTTCCATGAATATTCTTTTATAAAGTCATGATCTCCTACATGAAATCCAAAATACATTCTTCGATTTTCATCATAACTCTTTTTCCTAAATTTTTCTTCTTTGATATTTGCACAGATAGTCATTAACAGTTTTATTGTCACATCATTATGTCCTTCAACTAGACATTTCCACTCAAATATTTCATCCCAACAAGTTAGAGTATGAAATATATTTTAATATTATACATTATATGGTGCATTTTGAATACTAGAATAGAAGTTATTATTATTAGAAAATTCTACCAAAGGTAAATACTGATCCCACATACCATTAATGTCATGTGAGTATGTTCTCAACTTGTCATGAATTGATTAAAGATTCCTTTTAGAAAATCCATCAGTTTGAAAGAGATAAGAAGTGCTCAAAGGAAGATCTGTATCTGAACCCTTAGGAAGACTCTTCTAAAATTCTGATGTAAAACATAGATCTGGATCATACAAAATCAATAGCGCTACACTCTAGATTCTTACAAATTCAATAATATAGAGTCTTGCATGGTGACCAAGTGGAAGATACTCTCTTATATAGAGGGAATGTGTAGATTTTTCATGTTGATCAACAATTACCCAAATTTCATCATGCTTTCATAGAGTCTTTGGTAATCATGTGATGAAGACTATAGTAATTTTATCTTACATCCACATAGGAATAGGTAGAGGTTTTCTGAATCATCTAGGATTTTTTCTCTCATCCATCAATTGTTTTCAAACTAGAAACCTTGACACATAGTTAGCAATTTCCCACTTCATATTATCCCAACAAAAATGTTCCTTCTGATCTCTATACATCATGGTACTACCAAGGTTTATAGATAAAACTGAGCTTTTAAAATCATCTAATAGTAACCTTTATTCTCTTGTATTTATGGAACATATAACCTCTTAACAAATTTCAGAATTCCATCATCATACACAATATTTTCCAGTCTTCCATTATTAATGAATTTAGTTTTCTTTTAAAAATTCTCATCAACACATTGAGTGTTTTTTCTCATATAGTAAGTATTATTTCAAAATAAATTGAAAAATAAGTGATTTTTCCTCTTCCTTGAAAATTCCTAATACCATATTTACAAAATCAATGAAAATAGCATATTTTTTAATCCACATTTGTGCAAAAAGTCTATGATCTTTTCTCATTAATGCATCTTATACATTATTTGATTTTCCTTTATGGTAGTGTATCAAGGAATCTTAATATTTGAGTAACTGAAACAATATATTTTTCCCCATATTGAGTTATTTCTATGTAACGTTGTATTTCAAACTCTTGTGATAGATAGTGTCCCCATATCATCAGAGAAAAGATTACGACTGCTAACTCAATATCATTAGTTGAATAATTTTTTTTCATGTGTATGAAATTTCTATGATGAATATGAAATAACATCATCATTTTTTATAAGAAAACAACCTAGTCCATTCTTTGATAAATTAATATATATCACAAACCCATCATTTCCTAATGGTAGAGTCAAAAATGGAGCATTGACAAATCTTCTCTTCAATTATTTAATAAAATATGTACATTATTTTCTCCATAAAAATTTAACCCCTTTACACTTGAGCATTGTTAATGGGTTAGATAATTAGGAAATAATCTTCATAAAACACTGATAGTAACCTGCTAAACCAATTAAACTACATACCTAGGTAATGTTTGATGGTATGGGATGTTCTTGAATTGCTTTTTTCTTTATAGGATCAACTTAGATTCCATCCCTATGGACAATATTTCAAAAAAAAAATATTTTGAAGCCAAAATTCAGACATTCTGAACCTTCCATATAAAATTTTTGTTATAAGAGTTTTAGAACATTTCTCAAGTTATTCCCATAGTCCTCATTTCTTTGGATGTACACAAAAAATTCATCAATGAAAACTATAAAAACAATGTAAGGATATTCCTTGAATACTATATTTATTAGATCCATAAAAATTGAGGGATAATTTTTCATTAAAAATGGCATTATTGTAAACTCATAATTTCTATACCTAGTTCGTAATGATTTATTTGGAATGGAATTCTTCTTTATATGCAATTCAGGATATCGAAAAGAAATTTCAATCATCATAAAATATTGAGCTCTGTGGAGTTGATCAAATAAATTATCAGTGAAAGATAGATGATACATATTATTTAATGTAATATAAATTATTTATATACAGTTAATTCATAGAATTAAGTATCCATCTTTTATCTTAAAAAATAAACAAGGGTTCCCTATAGAGAAACACTAGGTTGAATAATCCCCCTTTTACTCAAATCATCGAGTTGTTTCATCAACTCCACTAATCACAAATTTTCTATTATTTATGTATTTTTTGATATTGGTATTACATCAAGGAATGGATTAATGGTAAATTCAAATTCATGCTCTATGTTGTCCCAATGTAATTCCAATGGAAATACACCAATGTATTCCAACACAATTAGTACATCCTAAATTTGAATATTACTTTCCATGTCACTAGATATTGTTTTATCTTCTTCCCAAAGAATTCCATTCATTATATCTACTAGGGATGGATATAGTGAGAATCATATAATGAGGTTTCTATTCTAAGGATTATAGATTATACATCTAATATACATATTGGGATTTCCTTATTTTTTTAATAATTTTTTGCATCATATTTAAAAATAAAATCCATACTGAGGAATATATATAAGTAAACCATGGTTATTATGGTAAGTTCAGAAAATAAATAATGATTATCTACCACAAAAGGAATGACTGACACATTTTAGTTACAATGATTCTCCCCTTAAAAGTTTTGATTGAAAACAACCTCGTTAAATGAAAAGGTAGATGTATAATTTTCAAGGAAAAATAAGTTTATATAAAAATTGTTTATGATCTAGAATCAAATAAATAATTTGATAAATTTGAATATATAATTAATGTACCTAACACAACATCATTGGGTACTTCCACCTCAGATTTAGTGAGCACATAAACTTTTCCATCACCCATTGGAATCTTTTTTGGTAGATTAAGTTATCACTTTTCCAATTTCACAATAGTTTAATCATTAAATATCATTGATTTTCTTCTTCCCCGTGCAATAATTAGCTCGACGACCCTTTTCTATGACTGTATAATAATCTAAAATGACTTTAAAGAATTTACCAGGATCATTATTTACACAATACCAGTATAATGCAAATTTCTCCATTCCTTTATTCTTCTTTAATGCTTCACCTTTTCAATGGTTATTAGATGAACTATTATTTTCTCAATTTCTGTTGAACTTATAGGATCTTGAAAATTTCTACTTAGTAATGATAGAACATATTACAATTTCCTCTTCTGATAAAAAAATTTGAGAAGCCAGTTATCTTCATGGGAATGGCTTAATAACCTCAAAACAATTATAAATATTATCTTCAAAATTACGTTGGTAATCTATAAAATCCCTGGATAGTATTGGGAAGGTATCCTTATACTCCGAAATACTCTCCTTTTCCTTTTTTTATGATATATAATTTTTTCATCATTTTAGTTAACTTCTCATGAGGGAAGTTTTTGTTAAAAAAAGTATCATTAAAAGTTCATTACTCATTATCTTCTATTTCATCTTCCTCCTTTGTATTTTGGATAAATGCCCACCATTTATCCAGATATACATTTAGAAAATATACTTCTCATACTACCATATAATTTTCATTGTATCCCAATGATAGAAATATATTTTTAAGGGACATGATACACTACTCAACTATCGCTATATTAGTAGTCCCACTAAGAGATAGTGGTTATTACACTTGAAAGGAACCAACATAGTTTTCATATGTTTATTAATCATAACCCAATTAAGGTGTTCTAATATGGTCATGATATGCTCATCCAAAACATTCAATATGTAGACTTTCACTATGGAGAAATCCGTACATTGACTATAAGTATTATTTCCCTTACTTCCCTTAGTAGTCATCAATAAATAATGGAAAATTCCAAGTTCCCTCACAATAATCATGAGCATTGGTCCAAAAAATTAACTAAAATGGATTATTAAAATTCTCATGTTTACAAAAAATCTAGTTCCCTAGGTTTCTATTAAACATTCTCTAATACAAACTATATCAAACCTGATCCATGTATCCCAAAGTCAGTGGCCCTTTTATTATAATGGCATAAATATAAGAGATAAAATTTTTGATGATTTATTAGTTTAGTAGTCTTGAATAACTAAATATATACGTGGTTACCTTATTATTTGGGTATTTAAACATAGAACATAATAAAGGAAAATAATTGGATTCCATGAAACTTATTCAAAAAACCAAACTTCATAACCTAGGGAAAGAAATCAATTAAAAGGGTGAGCCCAATTTCTCAGTAAGGGTTACATGAATCCATAAGAAGTGAAGCAAATATAATAATGAAAAATCATTATAGAGAGGTACATAATACCAAAGTCCAATCCATTAATAAACTAAGAATGTAAATATATCCAAATATTTCGTCATTGTGAAAATATAAAGGAATGTAATGGCTGAATACTGAGTGAAGAAAATGATAAATCATTGGATGTCATGTATCTGAAACATGGTCTATTATACTATCAATATAGTTTATGTATTTGGGTAATATCCCACTTGATTATGCTTAGAAAAAAACAATAATGGTTTATCACCAACTGTTTTGTCTCAAAATACCTATAAATTTATCTAGGGGATATATATAACAAGGAACATCCATCACATCTTGTATAAAAACTTCTTCTTACAAAGATTCAATTCAAAAACAATATGACTTATCAAAATATATTCATTGGGCAGAGGATACATATTCATCAATATTTCCCCTATTAAAACAGAATTCAATGAAAACACATATTTAAAAATTGTACAGGGATAAGGAAATAATAATTTACATGATACCTGAAATATGGATATATAATGAAATCTTCAATTAATGTTGATAAAAAATGAAAGTTAAGTATACATACACCACACATAAGGAATAAGTGGTGAATAAGGCATTACCAAACAGGAATATAATAATAGATTCCATCAAAAAATGGATTTAAATCATACATAGACATTAATACAGGAAAATAAGAATATATAATGATACTTCATAAAAATATAAAGTGAAAATATTTAATATAAATTATTAAGAAACTTTAAAAATGATCCTCTTTAGTGTAGTTTAAGGAAAATTATTAAGAGTCTTTAAAATAAAAAAATCTATCATTATTTATATAAAACTAGAACCAGTAAAATTTATTTTTTAATGATAAAGTGAGTGATTTAATAAAACCATTTGTAGTTTAAAATAGATTATGGTTGGTACTTGAAAATGGGTATAAAATTGGGAAGTTCCATATATCAGGCGTTCTTATCAGAAGGAATTGAAAATGAATCCTTGAAAAACATGTATTTCCCATTGGAGAACAATGAATTGGGACAAGTACATATATTTTAAAAATACACACATAATTTAGATATAGTACATAATATGAATTAATTATTTCATTGTAATTAAAAGATAGAAGACACAAACTGAAAGAAAAATGGTGGTTCAAGGGGAATCCCTTGCCTTATATCTGAATGTGTTCTACACATGCACTAAATATCCTAATAATGAAATTAAATTCATTAATAATTTAATTCATATCATCTTAAACATTTATTTAATTTATTATAATATTATTTATTGTATTTATGGTCATTTTTTGAGTTATTAGATTCAATAATGTAGTTAGGTACTGTTTGTTTCCTTGGTTTTCATGATTGGTTCAATTATATGCATGAATGGAAGGTCATTTAAAATTGGAAATAATTCACTATAATTGAAATTATATGTTATTAATTGACTTACATAAGAATAAATTGTCTTATATATTATTGTTCTCTATATATTAGGATGATTGATTAGATAAAATGTGAAGTATGACTTTAGTTTTTTTGGTTATTTTTGATTATCACAGTGTATTTTTTATAAGTAATTTTTATGTATATATATTTGTTATAGAATACTAGATAAGTTGTAATATGCATTTTAAAATCTGGTTTAATCATTATAATGGATTTATGACTCAATAATGTAATGTTTCCCTAGGATAATGTTTATTCCATATATAAATGATGTTTTTATTTATGATATTATTATCCCTCGATTCATGTGCTATGCTAGATACATATAAAAAATGATATAACTATTATTAATCTATATTTATATTGTTTTATTTATCTTCTTAAAACATTTACTTTGATGATGAATTATTATTATCACCTATTGTTTAATGATATCTATATCAGGGTTATTTTTTTCAATTTTTCTTATGAACATATCCTAGTTAAAAAAATTATTCATCTCGTACTAAGTGTTTGAGATCACCCCTTTATATGTTCTCATTCATAAGGTTTTGAGGATGAGTCATATGTATGATAGTTCTAATGTATGGTCTACTTTGGAGAAATTAAGGGCAATTTATCTTGAGTATTTTAAAATAGTCATATTATGTAGCTATTATTCTATTGCACTAGACCTATCGATTATTGAGATATTAATATTTATATATTGTATTGTTTCAAATCAAGTAAATTATTTAAAATAAAGGTATTTTTTTCCATATCTATATATATCATTTCTATTATGTTAGGAATTTCACGACGAGTATCATAGAATAATTAGTTATATCAGTATGTGAAATGGAAGTGATCCCAATTCACTATGGGAATCTATCCAATGTGGTGTTCATAAAAGTAATCCTTGACTTGGCAAATATTTTTACATTTATCTTTATGAAAAAAATATGACTTATTTATATCTTTAGATTTCATGGTTTATGATCTATTATTGATGATTCTAAACGTTTATGACTCATATTTATTATTATGAAAAAAACGTATTTCTTAACTCATGTTCTATGGTTTTTGAGTTATTGAGAATGATATAATATGTTTTGATATGTACATATACCATTAATATTATCCTCTAATCACCTATAATAATTGAAAAAATATCCCATGTTTACCCTTATGATCCATTGAACTCACCCTTTCTTATGTTTCCTTTCATCGAGTTATGTAGAATGGATTAAAATAGTGAATTTCAATGAAGTGTACTAAATAAGGAGAACTATTATAGAGATGTTAAAGATCATACCTGAAATACATTGATTATGTATCTAGTATTCATAGACGTTAAACCCTAATGGTTTTGTGATTGGTATTTTAAAATATGCATTGAATATTCATCTAAAATTAAGTAATATAAATATAATTGATAATTCATTATACTCATTTATTCATTATTAATACCCACCAATGAGTTAGGGGGAGATTATTGTCAAATTTTAATAAAGAGAAGTGATAATAATAATATATATTTGTAATGAGTTTAGGAAAATAAAAAATTAAAAATATTTAAGGGTAGTATAGAAGTCTAACATATGTGATATGATTTAATATGAACGTATTTGTAGTTTGATAATAATTATTAAATTCATTTATGAAAATAAAATTTTTCATATAATGAAAATGGAAATCCCCACTATATCATTATTTCTCATTGAAAATATATGTGAATATATTATATACCGGGATGTGAAATGATAATTATCACTTGAAAGTATGATATTGAATTAACCTAATCGATTTTATTCAAGGAGTATTATATGGTATGAATAAATGGTATGGCTAGAATGAATTGGATTTTTATATTAATATTCATAATATTATCATTAGTAAAAAAATTGATTTTTGAAATGGATGACAAATTAAATTTATAACATGGAGTGAATTACTCAAAAAAATTGTATACTATAGGTTCATGGTTTATATTTTAAATTACCCACACTTGAGGTTCTAAGATACCTAGAATGAGAAGCATCATTATCTGATTTGTTTGTTATGAAATCCATGAGGCTTAGATAATCATGGTGTTTTTGGTTATGTTGTTGATCATGTCATTTGTTGTAGGTTAACCATGATAGGATATAACCACTCTAGTAATGTTTATAACATATAGTCCCTCGATTTATGTATCCTAAGAAAGTGAAAAATCATACCGAGATTTAATACATGAAGTTATTTTCTATCTAATGAGGGGTATTTGATGTGATCAAATATAAAGGTGAATGAAATGTGATATATTCATCAACATGATTGGGTTTTACTTAAATAATCAAGAATTAATAACTGAATATAAGGGATCAACAAACATTAGGTCTAGTGGTTTCTTGGTGTATTTTATAGAGGTGTTATATATAAATTCATAATTTCAAATGACTCCATTGTTTGAAAAATTTATAAAGATACATATATTTTATGAATATCATGACATATCCCTTTTGTGATTGATTTTAGTTGATTCATATATAATTTATATTCCTTTCTTATATTAACATATTCAAGAATTTAAATTATTTTACAAAATTAAAATGGATCATGGGGTAAAGTATTTTGGTTTATTGAAAAGGTATTTAGTTTGAATCAGATACAAGATATAAAATGGAATTTGTTTATATCTAAAATGGGTTTTTGGGGTTTTAACAACATGTTATATATTATGTGATTATAAGATAAATTGATAATAAATCCCAATGGTTTTTTGGAAGATAACCAAAAGGTTTCTAGAATTTTGTTTCAAATGTTATTCCATGTTATATAGTATAATGTGAAATGGAATAACATCAATTAAAAATTATTACATGGGGATGATTGATAGCGATATTCGAAAAATAGCTAAAACCATTCAACATAATATATGAGTGTTTTATAAATTGACATGAATTAATTGATATGAATATCATATTCCTTATCTTAAGGATATTAAAAATATGATTATGTGATCACTTCCTAAATTTATTGTTGATGATACACAAATAGTTATAATCATAAAACAAGTCTCATATGATTAAATGTGTGGATAATCGAGTGCATTTTTTGATAAATTAACGGTTTGATAGAGTATTGAAATGGTTTTTCTGGCATTGGAATCAATCATATGTTTTTTAATGTATGATTTATTATAAGAACACTAAATGAAGATTTAAAATTGTGATTGGGGCATGTTAATTAGTTCTAGGATTTTATCTAAGGTTCATGTTGACCTGCCTAATCACTATGCTCTCTTAACATTCCTCCAATTCTATGTGTGGAACTAGAATTTCTTGATGAGAGTGAAATATCCACCTAAATATCGAGTGATTAATTCAATAATTGTATATAACAAAGAGGATAGTGTCTTAAATATTCATTTTAGTGATTTTCCTGAACCATTTTGAAGTGTACATAATTAATTTTAATCATCCATGGAAGGTTTATAAAATATTTTTCATTATATATATAGTATGGATTCAATTTCAAGAAATTGAGATATTCGGAATAGGGTTTCCTTTAATTTATTCTGAGTTCTGTAAATGATAATTTATTATTAACATCCTATAAAAATCTTATGTTTAAATATAAAAATACCATTTAACAAAACCTCAGTCAGTGGAGTCCACTATGATAGGGTGTTTTAATTGATGACTATGTAGAAATATCTTTATAAATCTTAAAATCATGGCTCTTAGAAGAATATATCATCATGGAATACTTTTAAGTATTCATATGACACTCCATGAGTGTGTGATAAGAAGACCAATAGCTCGACAGTGGAGGGAATGTTTCTACAACACCTCAACTGACAAAATGATAAATGAGTTAAGACTTTAAGGGTATATTTTTAATTCTCCAAACAATGGACATGTGGAAATGAAATTTGATAACACCCCAAAAATATAGAGATATATTTTTCATTAAATTTACAATAACTTATCAACCCTGAAACAACAGACTAAAAACAATCATTAAAAAATATATATTACAACAAAATGAGATCCAGAGGAATAAGATCTTTTTTTGCAAAGTAATAAGGAAATGAATTTATACGATGTAATGGGGGTAATATAGCGATGATATGACTATTATTAAAGCATATATAGTCTTTGTATATAATACTAAAAAACAAATTACCAGTTTCGAATTATTAATTTATAGATTATAATTGTAACGCTTATTTAGTTATTAAAAATATTAGTAACAAAATTAATTTAAATAAAATAAATTATTTTGGAAGATAATTAAAATATACCAAATAACCATAGAAACTTTTATAGATAACATTGAAACGTTTTTATGAATTTTTTGTTTATATTAAATATATTTAATTTAAAAAATTATATAGTAAATATTTATTGATAAATTTTAAGGGATAATTTATAAAATTAATTATTAAAATCCATAAAATAATTATAGGACAATAAGGAATACTAATTTAATTATTCATGATTAAAAATACTTTATTCAAAATCATTTTTTTATTATATATTATATGATTATATTTAGAATTTAAATATCGCATTTTTTGAGTATAAAATTTTAAAAAATTTATTATTTGTGTAATAAATTAATTGAACATCTATAAAATGAATATTACATGGATTAAATTCATTTGATGCATAAAAATGTTTTTGAATTTTTTTCTGCGTTCTGTGTTTTTATAATAGATGTATTTTTAAAAAAATTATAAATTTAATCCAAAACAATTGATTTTACATATAATATTAGAACATCCAAATTATGTAATATTGTAAATTACATTTTTAGTTATAAAAATATGTTATTTAGGTGACAATTTAGATAAATAAACTGATATAAATCAGTTAAATTGAGGGGTAAAATACCTAATTTCATAAAAACGTTGTCCCTAAATGTGTTCATGTGGGAATGATCAACCTCCCGTTATCTTATATCAATTTTTGTTATACTTTGGATCCACTTGTTGTGATAAATTAAATTTCATTATTTATTATGTAATGAGTATTTGTGAAAATATAAATCAAGATATCCTATAAAGGACTCATCCTCTTACCACAAATATGTAACCCTTAACATTAGTTTCCTCTTGAATCCATACCTAATTTATGACCCTAACAATACTTTTTCATGTTTTTTAACCTCTATGTAATGGCTTGAGTTTTAGTAAGAATTTCCTCTTTAAAGAAATATTATTTTTGATATCTCTCTCTACACTAAACACAAAACTCAAACATACCACATATTTATTTATTAAAATATAAATTGACCATTTTATGATAGATTTTGAATAAGAAGTTACCGAGAGTTATAACCTACTTATGAAATAATGTTCCTTTTAATATTATTTCAATAAGTGCAGAAAACAATCAAGTAAAATATTTTACTTCTATGCTTATAATTTATTTTATAAATTGTATTTTTCCAACATTTGATATATTTATTAGTAGCACCAATATTATAATAATATTTAATTTACAAAAAATTATTTCCAAAAAATAGTTTCCCCCCTTTTTTATGTTTTTTATATGTAAATTTTTTTTAATGTTAATGTGAAATAATTAAATTTATTTTGAAAAATTTCATGAAATTATTAATTTAGGAATATTTTTTTGGACTTTTTTAAAATGTGTATTTTAGTTGAATAGTCTAAAATACCATTTCTAAAAATTACATGAATTTTATAAAATTATTATCATTTAATTATAAATTATCAATACTTGATGTATTTTTTTAAAAAATATATTTTATAATTGAAATTATATTTTTAAATGAACTAGGTGTAATGTAAAACAAATATTTTACATTTTAGATCATAGGTTATATTTAAAAAAATATTTTAATGGATTATATATTTCATATTTCAAAACAATTTCTTGTCACTTTTAAAAAAATCATTTTTTAAAATGGATTTTAATTTGGAATCATTAAGTCCAAATTATATTATAATTACCATTTTATTTTCATTTATAAATTATATATTACTTGTATAAAATCTAATTACTAATTTAAAAATAATATGGGGTAATAAGGGTTTATCTAAGAGGGAAATACAACCAAAAATATTGAAAACATGTGTATAAATAGGTGGCTGAGGGCTTGGTCATATGTGTCCCGCCACTCCCCATTATTTTCTAATTATGAATCTGCTTTCATTTAGTGTGAATTATAATTAAAAATTTGTTTTGGGTATTTTAAAAAATTAAATCACTTTTCATTTATAAAAAGTGGTTTCCCTCCCCACACTTCCCCTCACCCCAAAACTCGTATAGTTCAGACCAAACTCTACCAAAAAAATTCTTAAAAATTCTATACACATTCAAAGGGTTATATTCTTCTAAAATACCTCCCCTTAATTTAATAACCCAATTTTCAATGAATATAATCCTATTCGTGAGGTATAAATTTCTAAAACCTCTCTTCTCATTTCTGTTTATTTATATGCACTTATCCTTACCCAAATTAAATTTACCATATTAAAATTATAACATTAGTATAATTAGTATATAGATTTTATATTTTAATTATGGTATAACAAATAACCAATTATGAAACACCATGACCCTATAAAACCATATCAAATGTTTACAAAATTACATTGGTACATAATATAAAGTATCACACCATAATAGATCAATCAATTTAGCGATCTTGGAAAAATAAATACATTCATGATTCCAATATACATTGGAAATATAAAACATATCATATGGAACTTTATTTTAACCATCAAATACTTAATAATATACTTTTATATTATGGGTAAAGAATGACTGTAAAGAGTGGGCTCATATTTATAATAAAAAATTACACACCGCAGAAGATATCTTATAATAAATAAGGAATAACTAAATTGAATATCAAATATTTTTTATTTCAAATACAGTTTTCCGTAGTGAGTGAGAGACAAGTAGAATCTTGAAAAAAACAAACATTAAACCATGAAAGATACAACAAAACCCTTTCATAACAAACTAATGAAGTTGGAATCTAACACTTTATATAGGCTCTATTCAATAGATGTTAATTGCATACCTCGATCACCATTGATGGGATCCTAAAATTGATTTGACATCTGGTTCCAGATTTAAATTTATTTATCCAAATATTATTATGTATCCAAGAAACTAATATTTAAAATATTACATATATAACATAAATATTCAAATAATCATAATGAAATCAACGACTCATTTTATAATGATGAAATTCATAATTATAGACATATTAATCTATCCCTTAGGGTCTCAGTACAAGAAATCATATTTTAACTGGTAAGGAATATACTATGTACCTAACCTATTTTGTATCATGAGACCTAGAGATTTATCTAGTGGAAATAATGGGTCCCTTCTATCACTTACTATGTCACATTCATTCATCATGTGAAAGGGTGATTAGAAATGCATTACATAATCAATAGAAACATTTATATTGAAAAAATAACATAAAAAATGTTAATATTTTACCAAATAAATATATATAACAACATGCCATTAAGTTATATAGATAAATGTAGATGGTAAAATTAGATTACATCTCAAGTAGAGTATAAGATTCATCCAATGATGTTGACATAGATGAATATACTTTTAAAAGATCACTAGTTATTTTATTGAGGAAAATAACCATTTAATATTGAAATAACATGTTTAAAATATAAAAAATTTTATAAAATAAGGAAAAAAAATCATTTAAAATAACCTTTGAAACATTTATTGAAAATATAATGGATAATATTACTAATTCTGGTTGTAAATCTATTTGTACAATATGCATTGAAATAAAATTCTATTTATGTATTTGGTAAAACAAATATCATTCAGAAAAATAGAATACGATTCCATTGAAATAATTTTATAGAAAATAAATTGGATAAATAATTTATTTAGTATTTGATTATATAATATAAAAATCATTCATTAAATAATATTAATGAAAATATAGACATTTATGGAAAATATTCCTAACCTAATAGAAAAAAATATTGTTTTTGGAAAAAAAATATACATTTGATCTTATATAGTGAACAAGAAGGTTAAAGGGGAAATAATAATTAAAATCTTTATTAACAACCATTTTGGAATAAAATACATGGTTCTTATGATAAAATGGAATTTATAATTCCTCAGAAGGAAAATTTAAACATAATCAATCTCAAATAAGGATAATCTTGTCAATTAAACCCTTTCCACATTACATACGTTTGAATCATAACTCACTTGAAAGAAATAACATTATATGAAACATAAAATTCCATGAATATAAATATATTCATCATAAAATATATAAAATTTAAATTATATACACAAGATGAAAGAAACAAATTGGGGATATTGTATATGTGTTGAATAAAAAACCAGATAATAAATCTTTAAAAAAGATCACAACATTGAAGTAAGATTATATAAATAAATAAGTTATATTTAACAAATTTAAATAAATATATAATATTTAAAATAAAACATAAAACATTTATATTTAATGAAGCACATAATCTTTTAATATCATAGAAAAATAAGAAGTAATATAATTTAATGAAAGAAAAATTACTTATGAAACCCCATACCTGAGATACAACTTTTTTAATAAGTTATTTCAAATTTTTGTGAACCTATTTAAAAATTATTATAATTCTATATGAGAAACATATCCTTAATTATTATTTCATATACTACGTAATTATATCATTTAAACTTTATTTATTAATAATTATCAATTCAAATCATTTCTCCCGAGTCTTAGTTGTTTCATTTTTCATGTATGTTTCAAAATGGTAGTTTTAGTGATTGGATATTTATCATGTTTCCATAATATAGATAATATTAATAATTATTTACATATAATATATATTAATTAAATAATTATTTTTAATCATTCTTGAATGTAGTTGATCAAAAATAAATCATATCACTTCATAGAGGTTGTAATCTAAATGTAGTCATGAGTGACATTATTATTTTTAAATGGGTTTAAGGATAAGAAGGTAAATGATATAATGTATTTCAATAATAATAATTATATCATATATATAATATAAATTATTTGTTCTAAATCTCTATAACCTATCAAATAATTGTTTTATAGAAAACCAATTACATCTCTATGTGGGGACAGTATGTTGATTGAATGTATGAGTGATGTTTTCATTTTTTATAGGGTAGAATGGGGATGAATAAGGGTTGTGACATAATAATAAAAAAAATTAGTATATTAATTATGTTAATTTTTTATCTGAAAATATTTATAAAAAACATAAATGTTGTAAAATATTAAATTAAATGAGAACACTTTGCTAAAAGCTATACCTCATTTTCAAAACACATTATTTGGATTACTCCTTAATCCATCATAGAAATGCCTTATGGTTATAATAAAATCCATAAAATGAATTTAAGGATGATATTGAAGTATTATGGTAGTTATTGACTGAAATATAATGGTAAAACATTATAAATAAGAGAGTAGAGGAGGTTTCATTTTAAAAGTGAGTGGATGGACACACATAACATTACCTAAAATATTTAAATATAATTAATTCCTTTATCAAGTAAAATGATTCCAAATGGACATGGATTTGATGAATAATTGGGCATTTCTGAACTGTAATTAACCAATAAAATTTATATCGGTTTCAATTTTATTATAATACATATCATTTGGTATAACCACACCATTAACATTTTTTACCCTTAGTCATTGTAATTCATTTATATCATTTCAGGGTTCTAAATTTACTTCTAAGGTCACCAAAAGACCAAAAATGGTCAATGTATAAAATGTTATATCATTTCTCATCCCATTTATCATATTTATTTATATCTTTATTTTTATATCATCTAATGAAAAATTATTTAATGAAAAATAAAAATTAATTCATTTTTTGTAACAATTAGATTAAATTGAAATTATATTCAAAAATATAATAATGTATTTATATTATAATCTATTTTACAATAAATGATATCATAAAATTAGCCATAAAACTTACTGAATTATATAATTCATCCAAATAAGTACTTTCTAGGGTTTTAAAATTATTAAATAAATTTGTATACTATTTGAAGAATCATTGAGTTAGCGTACTTTAAGTATTTAAGGAAGTTATACCATTATAAAAAATGAAAAATAATTTTTCATCTTAAAAATAATTGATTTAATTTAAAAAGTAACATTTATATGGATTATAAATTATTTTTATTCCTATGAAAATTTATAATATAAATTATAGTCAAGGGAGTTACATTTTTTAGTTTTCATTTTCATAGAATAATATAAATGTAAAAATAAAATGGTATTTTAAAAAAAATTACATATATTATAATTCATGATTTAAATAGTTGAATTAATCTCATACAATTTTTAATATCATGTTTTGAGTTGATTTTTAGACCAAATCACATAGTTCTAACATTAATTATCATGTTTTACTCATTACCTTGGAGATAAACTTTCACCTTGGTTACAATTCATTGTGACTAAAAATTAAATCAATATTTTAAAAAAATGACCTATTTATAATTAATATGGAAATTATTTTGAAGATTCAATTCCTAGTAGTGGAATAAATGAATATGAATATAAATTCATAAAGTTAAACGAATATGGGCTTAATAGAATGGTGTTTTTAAGCCCAAAAATGAACTTTTATCAAAATAAAGTACTATACTAAATCATATGTAATTAAATATATTATTTATAATTAAATTATAATTATTTTACTTTAATATAAAATTCATAATATAATTTCACTTTAAAATAATAGGATTTTATTTAAAGAAATTATATTTTTACAAAAATCAGCATTTATCACTATTTACTAAAAAACTATATTTATTGAAAAATATCTAAAATTCATCCTAAGAATATAATGAAATGATGATTTAAAAATTAAAACAATTTTTTGAAAAATATTTTCAATATTAAAAATATTAACTATAATATCCTCACACAAAATGCATTAAAAACCTTTTCAGAACAAATATAAATTTAAAGTATAAAATGAATTATTACTTATATGTTTCCAAGTTAAATAATTAGATGAATGTTAAATTAATTATTTTTATTAATGAAATTATTTCTACATATATTTTATAATTTGATTATTCATATTCATGCCTTTTAAACTAATGACTACATAATAATACATTTATTTAAATTATATTATTTCTCAGTTCATTTAAGCTCTTTGTTGCATATTGTGTAAATTGTTGAACATATTGTAACTAAAAAAGGAAATATAAAATAAAATATACTTTTATTTCATTCCCTCATCCTTATAGATATTTTTTACTCTTATTTTTAATTATTCTCTATCTAACAGAAAATATTATTGTAATAAAATCACATATTGATTTAATCATGAACATTAGTATATTTGTTATAACTAGAAAACGTATTTTGGATGTAAATATATAATAATAATACAAGGAAATCAGTTTTTAAAAGTGAACCGTGATAGTTGAGTATTAATTTATGAATACAAATCCATATATTTAAGATAATATATTACCATCAAGATTTTCATTTTTAGAAAATATACATAATTGAATAAATTTTATTATTTTTTCATCCCAAAGAGGATGTGTGCTGGTGAACAGTATGGTCTGGATGATACCAACTAAAATAATGTTGTTATAAAGAGTTTTACATATGTTTCAGCATTTTTGTTTTGTCTTTAGGTGATTGTGTGTGGGAAAAGATGGCTTAAAAGTTAACAACTAATTTCTTATTGTAATAGAGGGTTTCACATTTGGTTCACCATTTTTGTTTCAACCCGATTTTCATCATACCATGGGTAGAAAAAATGGCCCGACAGACAGTAACCAAATGTACGTTATTATGAATGGTTTTATATCAGGTACAATGTCCTGGGATGGTCTCTAACAGGTTTATTCGCGGATCTAGATACTCGCAAAGAACCTTGTATCAAGGATTCATAGACCATATTTCTATAGGAAAACACTCGTTGGATGATGATTTGGCCAACGACACTGAAGGAATCCATTGGTCAAGGGGATAGGATGTTGGGCTCATCCACCCTTTTAGGTGGAATTATTTCCTACTCTGAGAATCTCTTATAGATTTAAGAAATGTTAATATATTCATGAACACATTATTCATTACCAAGAATGTATCCATAGGTTACCTTTGGGTTACAAGATTAACCATATATACGCATGAGTCAGTAATTACTCAGACATCACTAGTTTAAGCCCTTTGAAGAGGCACTGTAGAGTTTATCATTATCCAGGGAGAATAAAAGTAGTTTCACTATCATGATTGAACCCATAAGATGGGCTTCCAATGTATCATTATGATAAGAAACAGAAACCACATAGTTTGGTGTCTCTAAACAAGACTACCAACCTTTTTAGGTCATTCGATAAGGACCCATCCATGTATCTTAACATCATGTCATATGGACACCTCGGTGAAATATGCCTAGTCAAGATTTAATGTGGGACTTACATTGAAGAAGCGTCAGATGCTCATGGTCTCTTAGGTGGAAATGTCCCCATCATAGATATGGCTTGGTGAACACTAGGAGGATTTGGTTGTTGGGTCTAGACCACAGGGATGCTTCCTACATATCCTAGTTTCTTTGGAATAAAACCCCTCATAGTTTTATTTATGATAGGGATTATATCATAAAGGAGGTCCTATATGTGGGGGGGGGCATGATTGGGGATTAACCTTTTAAATGGATCTCCTTTTGAGTTAAAGCCAATATAAAGGAGTCCTACGTATCTTATTTACTGTAGGAATCATAATTCTCATAGTTCATTTTATGTTGGTGTGGATGTTGGTATCATCATCAACCTCTAAGAACATGTGATTCCAGCTGAGTGTGAGAAACAAGAGGAATTGGTATATCAAACATACCAGAAAACCTTTCCATATCCTTTGATGGAAAAGGAGGACGATAGTTGAAGAGGATGGGGCAATGGCTTTGCCAAAAAGAGGGGTGTTGAACATGCCAATTTACTCCCCCATGTTGATATCCAAGATATTCACATTTGGAAATTTAACCAAACATGTCCTGAGTTGATCCAAAGAGGATTAAGAGGGCTTCCTCCATTAGAAATGAAATAAGGTCACCTTAAGGGGGGTTCCCTAAAGCTGGTTCTAGGAAATGGGACAAGCACCACTCCTTATCGAAAGGAAAGGCATGCATGATCCCTTTGACTTATCACTATCCCCCATTGACTGGAAAACCCAGGAATGACCCTTAATCCCAAGATCATGGAGTTAAATGTAACCATCCCAATGTTTGAACATGGGTTACCCTAATAATGAAGACATAAAAACACGTCGGGGGACCGTACCATTACAGGGAATACCCACGTGTATCTACTTACCACTATTATGTAGACTCAGAAGGGAATGCTAAGGCACCCAATGGTCTCTTCATACAGGTCCAATGGATTTTGATGATGCTTTTACCTAATGCTTATAGATTAGTTTGGGGAGGATCCAAGGAGGGGGTGACGGGTATGGAATGACATGATCAAAACTGGATGGTGGAACGCCTGAAGGATCCCAATTCTATATAACATTTCTTCATGTTGGATGGAGATAAATTTTCATGGTGTACTGCTATGTGGGTAGAGGGTCCATACACATACCAAAAGTGGTATGAGGACCTTGGTGTGGTCCAAATACTGTAGTTGTATGAAGCCTGAGGATCCATCCACATGTTATGGTGGTATGTGGTGATGTAGTCCATTAGTGTGGTAGAATTCTATCCAAGACAGGGTTTCCTTTGCATAGTGATTTGACATGTAGTACGTTATATTAAAGAAGGAAAATTGATCCGTATGTTTGCAGGAAGTTCCATTATGAAGGGAATATGGTTATCAGTTTACCAATTAGTTTCATGGATTTACCATATTTTTATGATTACATATTGTTTTGGTTTGTGGTGTGTTTATACCTACTGTAATCTGTTCATGTTTCCATATTTTTATGATCATTTCCCTTAAAAGTCTTCCATATGTAAACTCCAAGCTCCCCCAAGAATAATCTCCCCCACTATTATCCCCTCTGGGACCTTTTATAGAGTGCTAAGGAGGTTTTATCTATGGGATACATGACAATATTTTTAGAATCCCGTGAACAAAACACCCAACCTATAGAAGAATCAGTCAATAGAGATTTGCAGGGCTACGGTTTGAGAATGTGGAAATAAACACCTTGATCAAATAACCTATGAGACTCATGGGATGCCTCTAACATTTGGTTTATGCGAACTATGTTTGTAGGTATGGCATGTGGGGGCATACCTCTTAGTCATGTTTTCACCAATAATATGGTTTTTGGGGCAGCAGTACGCGGGTGGAATTTCTCTTCCTACATTAATACAACTATTTGGTTCATGTGGGACTGGAACTATTCTTCATTTATTCTATTCACAATGTATTTCCTTGGAAAATTCCTTATATGCCATCATTTCATGAGTTTTTTATATATCGGTCAGTTCACAGGTAATTACATCTTCATAGCATTCTCAGAAATCATTACACATACCAATTTGCCAATTTTCCAAATTTGATTTCTTCAATATCCTTCTCAATTGTTAAATTGAACCAATATCTTATTCCTTCATCGTATTTTTTCTAGTATCATTCTTCCCATTGTAGTTTTTTCAAGACCATATAAAGTATCCTCATCAAAATGGATTCCAATATGGAAAAAGAGGAGGTAATTCAGATTTAGAAAGTAGTCCTAAATAGAACAAGTTTTTAGTAAAAAGGTGGATCCATTGCAAGGGACCACACATATATAGGGGTCCCAATTAATTATTCAAACACATAAATTCATTGAAAACTGTTCTTTGTAAAGTTCTCTCACATTTCCATTATTCTGCGTATTGAATGCTTCATAGAATCATTTGAATATGAACCATGATTCGCCTTTCACGAACCGAGAACTCTTCAAAGACTCCCCCACCAATTCACAACTAATTTAAATCCACATACTGAAAATTTATTTTCAATCATAAACATTTAGGTCATAACTTCAGATGACCATTTAGTGAAGTTCGATATGTTTCCACCTAGTTCATGAACTGTTTCGTTTATTGGCCATTGCTTCACGAGCCAGTGTCTTGCGAAGAATTCCATGAACCATTGGTTCGTGGGGAATGAATTCAAAAACCTGTTTCATGTGTTTAGTTTGTAGATCCTTTCTATGTGGACTTCTCTTATTACATTGTCAATTTTTGGACTTTTAACCAAATATTTGATTAGACTTGCCATTTTTATGGTATTTTTATGCAGAAAACGATAGATCTTCTTATATCAATAGAAGTGACCGGGAGAAGGGTAACCATGGTTTAGAACACCTAATTCAACCATAATTTCTATATAATTCCTCAACAGGGTATTCTCAATGCTCATTGTTCCAAATCTCACAGTGTATCTTCTATGTTTCCAATTGTCTCTTTATATCTTTGGCCTTCAAGGCGACATTACCTTGACATTTGTTGACTGGAGAAGCTTCACCATTCACCTTGATAAATCTCAATAGTATAATAAGATTAATATTCCTTCCACTAGGGAGATCATGATTGCCTAAATCAAGGATGATATATTTGTTTTGAATAGTTCTATGTGGATGTAGAGCACACACTGGTACTGCGCTACATATTCAGAATCAATCGTTTGAGATTAGATGACTATAGTTAACTTTTAATGATTCAACTCTTGCTGAAGGTGGACCTCTAAAATGTATATTCATTCTAAATGGTTCTTTTCTAAAAAGTGGGATTGGGCCTTCTGGGTTCTTCAATTTTGGGGGACTTCATATCCTTGGAGAAAAATTCAATGAGTTTCTTCCTATGGCCAATACTTGGGAGAATGTTGAAAAGGATTCTCTATTGGTGAGAGGTATACTAGTCTTAGTAGTGGGATTGGATGGACATCCTATTAATGCATACTCATTGATTTCATTTGATGATTAGACAGGGTTATTTCTTCAATCAAGCAAGCTGAAGGCGATATTCTATCGTAGTTGTGCTCATCCAACACAATAGTCTCAGTAAATTCCCAACTCATAATGTTCTATCCTCGATGTGGTTCGGTAAACCACCTTGGTCTAAGATATCTGACCACTCGTATAGCATAATATTATATTAGAAGGTTTCATTTCCTTGTTCTTGAGTTGATTTATCTTCTCCTTTCATGATTTATACACTAATGTTAGATCTTGGGCTCTGATGATGGATACCACAGTGGAAGAGGGGTAACTTTTTAATTTATTTATCCCGACCCTTGCCTGAATCTATGATCTATTGGGATAGATACAATATGGAAGGCATCTGCATCATCTCAGCAGGCCATTTCAATTTTTTATGGTTGTATAATAGATCATTTTATCTACTATGAGTATCTTCATACCACAATGGTGTCCTATTCTAACATCCGTCCAACCCATCATGGTATTTTCACCATTCTCCATCGATCTCTAAATATTGAAGGATTGGTTGACCTACTAAGTGATGTATCTCAGTTTTCCTTTGCATTTTATCTAGTTTAATATGGAATAATTGTGGATGATGGGAAGGGTTCTTCAAAAGCACATTCAAACCACATGGATCTCCTATATGAAATCTTAAACATTTGAATAGATAGGATGACTATATGACAACCCTATGTGCCCTATCAGTTTACTAGGTAGTTTGGATATCAACAATGAGTTCCACTCCTATCAATTACCTATGTTATGATAGAATATCACCCAGAAATTCTTCAGAAGGTATGGTTGATTATGATATGGGAGGACTATGGAAGGATTGTATCTATTCATCCTAAAGAGGCCTATACTTACTTAGCATTGATGTATACCCAATAGTGGGTAGCGTGTTATTTTGAAAATTTTCTAGCTAGGAAGTTCAACAAGTTTAATGACCCTTGATTACTTATAGTACCTTTTTTCAGTTATACCTGCTTCATCTCCTTCCATTAATATTTTCTAAAGGAAATCATTTCATCGAAACATTCATTTGGAGGGGGATTTATCTTCTCATATTATCTTTGTACATTGCGACTAAGACCCCACACACAATGCTATTACATTTTGTGGTCTTTCTAAAGCTAGTGTGAGTGTAACATCATTATATATCCCTTGAGTTTTGGTCATCCCTATGAGCTTGGTTCCAGATGTCGAATCTCCCCCAAGGAGGGAGGGTTCCTCCATTTGGGTGATCCATCCCAGGGAGGCTCCATTTATTATGGTGTCACTCCTTGAATATATACCTAATGTGGAAAAGGAACAAAGATAGGGATCCAATACTTCCCGAAGACACTGACCTAAGCATATACATGAGTGGGTTTGAATCTGTACTATTGTTGTTGAGACTCCTCTTCTAGAGTTTGATGAGGAGGAGGAAACACTTCGATAGCTATTTTCCATCGTATGTTTGGGAAGATTTGATTGTGGACATTTACCCCAACTTGCACAAAATATTTTCATAGTTCTAGTGGTTCGAGAAACTCATGAATATGAATTCCCTCAATTCCACACTTCACACTATAAGAAAAATAATTTTCAATATCTTACTGACGTGTTTCATCACATAATGGTTGAGGAGCTAGACACTGATGACTATGTGATTCCCCAAACAGAAGGGTTTTAGGAGTACAAAGCTCATGTTTCCAAGCTAAATGTGCAACTGGCATCAATGAGTGCCAACTTTGAGGCCATAAAATATAAAGTCTTGGATATTGGTGTCTTAATTAGGTTTGTATATCCCTCGGTTGAAGATAAAGATACATAGCGGACTAATTTAGAGTAATCTCTTAATAGTCCTTGCTAGAAAATCATTGATCTATTGGAAAAAGCTAAGTAGGATTCATGATAATTTTTTAAAGTTTCTTGTACGGTTGGTTTTATTTATTATTAGGGAGAGGATTTAGGTTGTGGAAATCTTCTTTATCAGCATTTAATAGAATGAAAAGTTTCTTCTCGCCAATGAATATCTATTACAATTTCCTATAATATCCATGAATCATTATCAACTGTAATTTAAACAAAAATATAAACTATATATCAACATGATTTATAATCTGAGACAAAGAAAATAACTAAATCATTCCCTAATTTTTCCTGAGCGTAGGGGCTCAGCAAGCGTAGTTTGACTCTGGCTAGGGTTACACAGAAAACTCATACAATCTCTGTTCCTTTTTCTTCATGAACCTAATTTTTTCCTAAACCAAATTTTGTGTGGGTTTAGAGGGTATAACATGAATTTTTCATAGTCCTTTATTTATCGGGGTTTTTTTAACTAACATGATTTTCTTCTCATGATAATTTTTTATTTCTGGATGTTTTTCCTAAACCGTATTTAGTATTGTTTTAATAAGCATGTACTCGACTTTTGGTTTGAGATTTCTTTTGCGAGGTTTCATCCACATGTGTCCTATTTCACTTTTTATTGTATGTTTATAGTCTATCAAGTTATAATATCGTTAATGTTCATTTAGATCAAATAGATTTCATCATGATTTTTTGGGTGAGATCCCAAATTTACGACTCATAGACAGAGGAATCTCTAATCACTTTCATACATGGATAAAGGATTTTTATTTACCCTATTTTTTTGATTTCTGGATATGGGACATGATATGGGGCTTGGAATCCATGGGGTGTACAAAATAAAGAAAATCCTCTCCTGATGATGAAGTTTACCTTGGTTGATAATGCATTTTTTTTGCAAGATATGAAGAGTCATTGGGGAATTGCGTGCATTGTTAAAAAAGGTATTCATAGGAAACTGGCAATCCATTTTTGATGGTCAGGGAATTTGTATACAATTTAGGATCTTTTTTCTATTGAGGGCCATAGGAGGTGTCCTGTTAAGGGAGCAATGTTTTAAAGAAATAGTGACATTTGTATCATCATTGGATGAGAAAACACTCCCACATGAACATGACTTGTGTAAAGAATGTTTAGTTCATGGTGTAGTATAATGTCATACAACCAGTACATTTGATATTTTTTTATGAAATAATTTTACTCTAATTATAGGTGGGTAAACTATTCATATTTTCCACATTAGTTTGACCAAAAATTTCATATAACTTCAAGCATTGAAAAGGGAAAATATGTAAACCATAATCAATGAGTTTTTGAATCCATAGACTGAGGATGGACTTAAATTCCATAAGGGAATAAAATGGTAGTAAAATCCACTCATGAGGATGAATTTTCTTCTAGTTGACATACCATTCTTTCTGTTCAACATATGTAGAGACATTAAGGTATTGTGTTCATAGTAACTATAATGCTTCCTCTTGACACTGACCATCCATTTCTGATGGCCAAGGTAGATATTGCGGTTTTGACCTTTCTATACATAGAGTATGGTGTGTGGAGATGGGTCCCTAAAAAAAATATGAGGAATTTTAGGCTGAACATTATTGGGAATATCGAGAATAAGGATAGGCATTTTTATCATATTCATATGAGTTGTTTCCTTACACCGGTCTGAACCTTGCATAGTTAAGGATGTGACACATATGTTTTGTGTATGGATATGAGATATGAAACATGGATGGAACTATGTGTCATGTGGTGATAGGAGTCAAGTAATATATATTCCATTCAAGGCTCAAACCTTATACGGATCTGATTCTCACATAAGGATGGGGTATTTTTGTTTTGGATATGGATTCACCAATGAGGGGGGGAGTATATCAAACATTCTCATGTGGATTCATTTCATGTTTAGAAACATGATTTGAAATAACATTTCACAGAACCGTGGTGGAGGGTGAATACTAGTTATCAAGTATCGTGAATTTTAAATTTCATGCTATTAAGAAATTGGTATAGAAGCCTCATGTATCTGGAGGATAATCAGGCTAAGATGTTCTTTATTTTCTTGGACATGAGTAGGAAAGAAATTGTAAAACATGGTTTTGATGGATTGTGGTTAAGGAAAAATTACATGGGTATTGGAAGACTCTAGTCATATAAAAATTGGAAAATCCTATCATGGGGATGAATTTTCCTTTGTTTGAAAGGACAATTTTTTAGGCAACATTTACAAAGACGCCAGGGAATTGTGTGCAAAGACAAACAAAGGTGTCCATAGGGCACTGACCTTATATTTCTTACTGACCAAGAAGGATTATGAAGATCTAAGATCACTCAAAGTGCAGAGTTTGATGAATGTAAATAATTCGTTTGGAAATATCAAAAACACTCAGGCCGTGATTATCTGTGGAATTGGGAGTCTCTCTACACAGAGTTGACCCGTTTGTGGGGTGAGACATTTTGACTTCTTTGTTAGATCGAGGCCCAATTTTGAAGATCCATGTGTCCCAATATCAGGATCACTACATTGGTTTGGTATGTACTTGGGGAGTGGATGCATTTTTATATATGTTTGGGGTACCATGTAGTTTAATTTCAAAAGGTTTGGACTTTAGGTTTCTTAATATGTATGGGAAACACGAATATGCCTTTTGAAGTCATGCTAGTATGATCAACCATTATTTATGGATTCACCCTATCATTGTGGGGAATCCCCTATGGAAATTCATAACCCCACATGTGCTATACTTGGTGTGAGAAACAAGGGGAGAAAAGGGTTTCACTCAGCCACCTAGGTTGTGCATGATTAAATAAGGGATTGTTTTTGGGCCTTTTAAATTAACATCACGTGGTGAGGAAGATGAAAAAATTGTTTAATGGTATGTTTTAGTGAAAATTTTCATGGAATCATGTGAAAACATTGGCTATTCAGGCTTGGATATCCCTAGTATCCCCCAAATGGGAATGGGGGAAGAAAGAGTAAACAATGATTATTGGAACCCTCAAATTTGGAGGGATGATGTGATTCTTAGGGGATAATGGTAGTACACATGTAGGAAATTCCTCTCATGAGGGAGAATTATCCTTTGGTTAACATGAAATTTTGTGGGAGGTTTATGAAAATCTACAGGAGAATTGTTTTCACAGTCAAAATAAAGTATCCACATGACACTGTCCATCTATTTCCAATAGCCTTGGGTGATTATGGTGATCAGATATTTCTCAAGTCATGAAGTTTCATGGATGAAAAGTGGATGTTAGGGACATGGGAAATATCCAGACCATGATTAGTTCTAAGGTGTGAGATCATTAACATTGATATAATTCAAATTAATGGGGAATCATGGTCTTTTAACACGTTTTGGATGTAAGAGGTGAGATTTGAAATCCACTACATCTATTTTCATTTCACTTGCGAAATATTGGGGTCATTTTTTTCATTTTATTCATTGTGGATAGACCCGATATTTCCAGCATGAGCTTCACTACATATTTCAATGATGGATGGGAATCAATATATACATTTTTCTAGATTTCCATGTAGTTTAGAGTCACGTGGTACGTTGAAGAGTGTACCTAACTTGAAAAATATGAGTTTAGTGATGTTTTTATCTTGATCCTTAGGGAGGCAACCAATGTATCCCTATTAGTTGGTAATCTAAGTCCATATATTTCTAACACTAGGTAACCTTTATTGGTTTGCCTCATGTTGAGGGAGGGGAAAAATTGATGGTGGATGGACCATGATCAATCATCGTAGTGTAAGTACATATCTGGTGAGGGTAGGAATCAATAAACACATTGTAATTGAGGATTCCCCATGCCTGTATAATATGTTCACAAAGTGGGGGGTACATTTTATACCATGCTTTCATGATTATGGGCTTATCATATTCTTCTATGCTCTATCCACATGTTGAAATACATAACATAATTCTTAAGCCCAAGCGAGTTATACTCAATGTGAAAATTAAGGAGTGATAAGGAGTTCTCTTGTTTTATAGGAAAAAAGGGATATAAAATAGTCATTTCATGTCATGTGATTCTTGCATCATGATCTGGGGTCCAGCATCTGTACATGCCATATTGATGAATTAGAATTAAAACATATGTAGTTCTGAAAAACATGTTCCCCATACTTGTCTTACATTCTCATAGGGAAAAGGTCATTCATATTTTTATTGTTTGTTGGTGGACCCAGATGTAGGTTTCAAAAGTCACTATATATCCCATTGATGAATGGGAATCAAGCACCACATAGTTATTAGATACACTCCTTATTCTAGTCTGACCCATACAAAAAGGGGGTGTGTTTTTACCTTTCCTTCATGCATATCAGCTTTATGGTAAACAAGTCATTGTACCAGACACAATAATCACCATGTAATTTAAAATCATGTTAATAGAATAAAAATGATATGTAGTTTAACATTTTAAATCGTCTATGTATATGTCCATACGAAATTTAATGTATTGCAGCTAAACAAAAATTATATTATTACACATAGTACTTCTTCAAGAACCATGAAATGGTAGGAGTAGTAGTGATATATCCATCCATTAAAACTATTTAATATGCTCCATTGGAGTAGACCCTGTGTATAAAATATTATTCATCCCATTTGGATCCAAGTTTGTAGGTTTGATTCTGAGTATCATTGGAGTTATGTGTGTCGACACTATCTCTCATTCGAGGAAATACTAAGGATGAACCCTATTATTGAAAGCTCACACAATCTAGTTCTGGTAGAATTATTAATGGTGCAGAGCATGCTATCATTTCCCATCCAATCTCTCCAGCTCATCAAACCATTTCTGGGACTGCTCATCTGTGGATATTTGGTCATAGATAGCCACACTGAGTGATATTAATTGAACATAATTGTGTATAACTACCTCTATAATATATACTAATGAGTATAGGGTTTGTTGGGTGGTAGTGATACCATGCTCTGATAAGCCCATAGAGCACAGTGGAGATTATCTATCCATGATTTTCTATCCTTTTCTACCATTTTATGGAGTATATTGGATAGGGTCTTGTTTAAGGCCTCTATATGCCCATTGGAGGCTTCATGGTAGAGGTATGAATGGTTGGCCTTAATACCATACTCCTGATATAGCTTTCCTAGCTCTATAGTGTAGAAATTGGTGCCATTTTCTATCAGTATTGTCTGAGGGACTCCAAAACTGGTGATGATTTTGGCTTTCAAAAAGCTACCAATGATTATTTTCACTAACTTCTTTGAGAGGTACAACATTTTCCCATTTAGAAAAGTCTTCAATTACTATGAAAATATATTTTAATTTCTAGCCATGGTAGGAGGTTATGGTCCCATTATATCCATTCCCTATATAAAAAATGGCCAGGATCACATGGTCGTGTGAAGTAACTCTAGGGGATATTGGATCAAATTTTCATAAACATGGTTGGAATGGAAATTCCTGGTAAATATGGTGCAATCATGCATCATGGTGGTCCAATAGTACCCAAGACTTTCAATCTGCTGCGATTTCATGGACACTTAATGATGTTCTCCATATGTTCTTGCATGAACTTATTTTATGATGGTGGTCGTCTCTTCACTATCAATGCACCTAATAAGGACCCCATCACGGCCTCTCTTATAAAGGGCATTCTTCCAGTTTGTTCCATTGTACAAGAGTATTATTGTTTCCCAACTCCAGATATATTCCATTCCATCCCTATCAAGTAGGAGCTCTCTAATTTTTTGGTATTCTCGAATGGGGGTCATCTAATGGGTGGTGGGACCATACGGCTGATAGAGGGGACTAATTTTGTTAATTTATCCCAGTTTGGTCTAAATGAATGGTATGACCATCCATCGTTGGGAAATACTGATGAATGTTACGTTTTGATTTGGGTTAGCTAGAGTTATATCTCCATTTCCATTGCATTGGCATGAACATTTTGTGACTGGGGGACATATGTTAATGTGGGATCTAACATGAATTCTTCCTTCAGTTCTTAGACAAGGTTCATCAAATGGATTAACTCCTCTTTCATGATGGAATATTCACCATTTAATTTCTTGATGGATAGTTACAAATTGACTTTAATCTATAGGTGTTCATCTTTCACTTGGAGTTATAGCTACAATCAAGTGATATGGGCCTAGTATTATGCTTTATAGTTTGTGTATACCTCTAATAATAGGAAGAAATAGGGATGAAATAATTTTTATAAGGATATGATTATAGCTCCCAACCTCACTCTGTTGAGTTTGGGGTCTTCCATTACGTTTCCTGTAGAGCTTCAGGAGGCTCCGTATAAGTTCATTTCCCACATCTGGGAGTTCTCATGAATTGATAAAACTTCCTCACTGGGTAATTCACCATCTAATATGACCACCTCTGTTGAGGGATTCTCATCGAGGGAATTCTCTAATGAATGGAATTTTAGGGATTTATGTGGTTTGAACCATATATTGAACTACTACATGATAACCCCCCCCCCCCCCATGATAGGTAACGTGTTAATAATTGACGGCTGAGAATATAATTCAATGGGTTTCTAAGAGATACCAAATGGACTTCGTGGTGCTGTATGTAATTCCTCTGCCCATGGGACACAAATATAAATGTAAGTTAGACCTTCTTTATATTTTAATAATAATTCTCAACATCAATCACCATTTGGATGATGTAATAGAATCTGTTCTCACTGTCAGAATCATTGTTCTGTAAGAGGAATGCACCTAAGGATTTCTCCAAGGTGGCCAGAAATAGGATTTTTGGGACCAATTTCATTTATTGGGTTGTATTTGTTTTCAAATATGTCAACGAGGATTTCAATGATGATCAATATGAATAAGGAGCTCTCCCAAGTCATAGTTTATGGAGAATGGAAATTCATATAAATGATATATTGATCTTAAGTTCAAATAACTTGTGTCAAGGGTGACATAGTGTTTACAATAATGAAGTATCATCTATTCACTATGATTGAATACACTAAGTGTTATCATACATTAGATAAAATAATTATGTGATTTTAATAAAGCAGAGAATATGAGAAAATAAAGATAATAAGAAGGGTGTCCATGCATGAAATTTTATTTACTAGGTTTCCATGCATTTCATTTCATGTTAACATTTATGTTAACATTATTTTTTGTGCCCTTACATAAAACAATGGGTCAACCCTCAAGCTAGATAGCCAGCCTCAACCTAATGCTCATGTGGGATAGGATTCAACCATGCCCATGGGGAATCTGGCCATGCCATCCCCCAAGAGGCAGTGAGTAAGCATAGAATATGCCCGTAGAGAACTGTTATGGGGAGGTAGCAGGGAGGGGGAGATATAATTATAAATCAACATTAATAGAACTTTATTGATATAATGTGATCCACCTCTGTATTGGATTAAATGTGGGAAAAATTGCTATGGATATAGTCTATCACTTGAAAAGCACATGAGTGGTCTCCACCTTCCATCCCATCATTGTCCCTCAATCTAATCACTATTGTTCAATAACTATGTGCCATGCTTGTTGGAACATAATTCATTTGATGCTTCCATAGCTATTTCATCTTCTTCCTCCCTCTGCTACTTGATTCAACCACTGATATCTATCAGAGTTGATGAGGAACCATGATCCAATCACCATGGATGATCATTTCGATATAGTGAGGGCCATTGGATCATCCCGAGTCTATGTATGAAACTAACATCTCCCATTTGTGCATACAAATCAAAGAAGAAGTTTCATCCGAGGAAAAAAGAATTTCTGAGGCCATATGGATTCAAGCATTAACTTAAAATTATATTTATGCAATATCACATACACTCACATGATTAATGGGTGATCACTTGAAAAAGGAAACAACCACAATATCAAGCATATCTTCAGAGGCGGTTTGAAAATTTTAATAAAGTGAAGATTTCAGTTATTAAAGGATGGATTTTATGAGAATATCGTATAGATACTTAAACATTAAAAACAGAAGGTACCTACCTATAAAAACAGTGGTCTAGATCTAAATATTTTTTTTCTGCTCTCATATTTCAATAGCTCTCATTTTTCGTGAAATAATAGATGCGTATTCTTTGAGAAGGGTGAGAAAAGGATTTGCGAGCTCTATGAAAATGTGAATAGGAGATCCTACAAGCCTTTTATAGGTTCCATGAACACTCGAATGACTTTGTGAAGAAGTTCATTGCTTATCATGAACATGTTACCCTATACACGTGACTGGTATTCTCAAACCCTCACTATGTATTGTGAAGGCCATGTCACTGTGAGCTAGTGTTTGTGCATTGCACTCCCAATGCGCTTTGTGAAGACACATGAACTATGAATCCCTTACAAGAAGAGTAATTATTATGGCCACCTAGGCTTTATGAAAAAAAAATCCCACATATTGTGTGTAGAAGATCCATGGAGCTCTCTTCTCACATGAAGGTTACCACCCTTATAGCCACACATTAAGAATGTACTCATTATTTATAGGGGGTTTCTGAAGGAGAAGTACACATAATGATGTTCATGCCTGAACAATAGTAAAGAAAAAGTTTTCATGAAGGTGGGAATTACATATACCCATGCACACATATACTAAACATACCCAAATGATGTGAAAAGAAAAGGGAAGAATAGAATAAAAGAAATAGGTGTTGTTTGTATAAAGTAGTTATAATTCATTTTGGAGCACACAAATAATAATAGCAAATGATTGGACAAGTTTACATAAATAATCACATTCTTGAATAATAATTGATGTTTGTGTGCATGTGTGTAAATATTAATAAGAGAAGAAGTTCATTTAAATGATCCATACATGATTTCATGCATATATGTGAAGAAGAAAGAAGAAGAGTTAATTATGATGATTCCAGGTAATTTGATCCTTTTTTTCGAATAATTAAATGGTTATATGTGATTATTTACAAGAAAGAAGTAGGAGTTTTAGTTAATTCAGTTATTCCAATAAAAGAAGATGAAATAATAAGAAGTTCAAGTGTAGTTTGTTGTTTCACTAAAGAAGAAGAAAGAAGAAGAAGTAGTGCAGTTGGTTTTGCACAAGAAAAGAATACAGAATAAAAAAAGGAGAGTATCTTTCCTATTGATCTATAAGAACATATGTGAAGATCACAGAAGAAGATCCAGAGTATAACCAACCTTATTAAAGAAGGTATAATACTTTCTACACAGACGGTATGAAGAACCACCAATGAAGATTCAAGTTTAACTAGGTCATTACCGCATTAGAAAAAAGATTGATTCCCTTACCCCTTGATATTTTAGGGACTCACACTAATTATAGGATTATTTTCATAGTTAAACGACTGTAACAATTTTCAAATTGTTGTGGAGAAACCATGTATTGGTCATCACCAAACATGAAAAAGATTTAGTTTCTCTTATACAGTTGTGAACCTTGTAAAATTATCATGTTCATATTTTTAATGCTTTCAATGATTGCATGGAACATGGAAAAGATAATAAGAGAATAATGATTCTAATAGGTCGATAGGTATAGGGATAAAAAAATTTAATTGGATGAAAAATTCTGCCACTCAGATTCACACCCTCTCAGTGTTATGTATATCCCAAATTTTTCTTCTAAATTGGTATTATATGGAAAGGTTCAACTCTATTGGATTTCTTAAATTGACGATATTCTCTTTTGATAATTTCTATTTATTTCCAAATTTATCAATGAAGTTCAATTTTATTGAAGATTAATTTATCTTTCAGAAGAAGGCCATATCTACCAGGAACATGATGAATATGAAAAATAAGGAGAATATAAATCTAAAGAAGAAGCCTCTCTTTTCAAAATAAGAGAAAGAATCTATATATCCCTATGTTTATGGAAATTAAGAAGTACTATTCTTGGAAATAATTGAGCAAGTTACTCATGTTTCCACCAAGAATATGGGAATAATTCCTTCCTGAAATGATTATGTGGTATGTGTTGGTAAATCTTAAAATTATTCACATGGTGGAAATTCTAGCACAAGTGGTGATGATAAATCCAAAACCACCTAAGAATTATCAACCGATATATTAAGAGCTATTCGGTATGATATCCCTAAATAAAGTGCATCACCTGATTATATATTATTTCAATATATATTATAAAATGTCACCTGGGTGTTAGAATAAAATGATATTTTGGAGAAGTGCATAAATGACAAAATTGTTGAATGTCTAAAGCCCTCCGGAAAAGTTGGTGCCTTTGACGAAACAAAGAGGGAATTTTAAATATATTCCCCCAAAACAACTCAATGATGATGAGGTGAAATATGGAGTCAATAATTAATTGTAAGAGAAGATCTATAGACTTGAAAATTTGATGTAGAATAGAATTGATGTCAAGGGTTTAAATTAGGACGAAAAGACCAACAAGATCAAGGAACTTGACTCTTTTTTACAAAACAATGTTCTAATTCATGAAGTGGAAATTGAAAGACTGAATAATAATTTTAAAGAGAAGATTACTATGATTGAATATAAAAAAACCAACATTAGTATTAAATGTATAGAAATAGAATCTTATTTGGCCAAACATGAGAAGACACCTATTGGGGATTCACAAAAGAATGAAATAGTTTCTACTGGTACTCAATGTTAATTTTAGGATTTTATAAGTGAAAGAACTCCAACATGTTATAAGAAGACCACGACTTCACTCAATGATCTATCACAAGCATCATAGAAGTATTAGGTTCCCCCCATACCATCTTGTACTAATGTTACTAAATGTTTTTCCATAAGAAGTGCATGTTGGGAGAAAAATTCTTAACAAGTGTGGATAATTAAAGGTGATAAGAAACCTACCACCATGAATGGGGTGGATTGGAAGAAGAAGTTGGAAGAGTACTCCTCATAGAATGAAAACCCCATCAAAAAAAATATCCATCAATATAATATTGAAGATATCATGAAATCAGGGTTTGTGGGTAAATCTTGATGCTTCAATATATTTGGGAATTGTGCATTGGGTTGTTGGTACAATCCCATAAATGAAAAAGAACATATCAATACTATATCAATGGGGAGAAATATAGAGAGGAAGAAGCAAAATCCATAGATCCAAAAGCATCTATATACTACATATAGAATTTGAATGCTAGATAACATATGCTATGTATGAATTGGGAGAAGTCATAATGTTGGTACATATTAATCTCAACTTGTATCCCAGGTTGATAAGAAAATAAGACCACATAAGCTGGATAAGAAAGAAGAATCATCCTTGGGATGTAGTTAGAAGAATTTTATAAAAACTAATTCTCCCTAGAAGACTCCATGAACAAAAGTAGAGGTGTCCTTGGATAATAAATCAAAGAATTTGAATAGTGGTGCATCCAAAATAACTCCAAAGAAGGATTTCATTCAGAAGAACCCTTATGCAAGATCAAATATTAATGCATTGATATCTAATAACATATTAGTCATCTGGCCAAATGATTTGGAAATAATGAGAAAGAAATAAGATGCAGAGGATAAGGCTAGTACCAAAGTGAGTAAAAAGATTCCATCTGAAGAAAAATAATACCTTTGTGTGATAAAAAACAAGGCTGGTCACATTGTTTAAAATAACATCACATTTATTAGAGCATGACAATAATTTCTTAATAATATGAATGATTCCCCAGAAGATTCTTGTGCTTTGAAATCCCTTTAAGAAAGAAGGATCACACCTAAAGAAATAAAATAAGTGATACGGTCAACACAAACCCAATCAGAATTGAAGATCAAATGTGAATGTATTAATAGTGGTGAAAATGGAGCATAGTGGTTGATAAAATCATCTCAACCAAGTTATTCACATTTATATAGAATGAAGCATCCACCTCATTTCCTCGAATATTTGTACATTATAATTTTTCTTATAATAAATAAAATTAAAGGTGAAGTAAGATATCTGTGGGAAAAATAGAGAGTTCGGGATGACATTTTTTTCCTTTAGGTGGAGACATATGGAGAAGATGCCAGATTTATTATTTCAATAAGCATCATATTTAGTTGGTATCACATTTAATTACATTAAATATTATTTAAAGAATATGTAGTTTGTAAAGGAATTACATTACATAATCTTTTATCCTTGATTACTGAAAATAAATATCATCTTGAAATGGGGGAGTAACTGAATTAATCATTTATATAAGAATAATGGTAGTGCCCCCTGGTCACTTATATTTCCTATTACACTTGAATGTTATTAATCCATTTGTTGATGTGAAGGAAGGAGTTTCAGGTTGACTATTTCTAGAAATATTCAACTAAAATTTATTATCCTCATCCTGGAATGAAAGTGGAAACCCCTTGAAGATAAGTATATGAGTTCTCACCCAATTTTGTGTCATGTTAGTGGGTAATGGACAACTTTTTTGTCTAAATCAAATCCTCTTGTCTTGTACAACGATCATTGCACATGTATACTTAGAGTGAAATTATGGATGTCACACTGCTTATGTATGAATTGAAACTCTTTTACAATGAACATTGTATTTCTCATCAATAAGGGGGAGAGAAATGAAATAAATGTTTTAGGGGGAGAAAGAGGTGAAGGGGAGAAAAAAGACATAGATTGACACATTCAATTGAAAGATAACATTGGGTGTTACCAACAAACACAAAGGGGGAGATTGTTGGGACCACATTAGTGTATTGAGTTGTATTTATTGTCAATGATGTCAGTGAGGTTGTCAATGATGATAAATATGAAGAAGGAGATCTCCCAATTCATAGTTGATGGAGAATTTAAATTCAGATGATTGACACACTGATCCAAAGTTCAATCAACTTGTGTCAAAGGTGACACATTGTTTACAAAATGAAGTATCACCCATTGAGGATAATTAAAGACTCTATCTATGATCTTGAAAAAATTAAAAGAATTATGTGATTGGAATGAGGTGTAAAATATGAGATAATGAAGATATTAAGAAGGATAACCATGCATGGATATTGATTTAATAGGTGTCCATGCATTTCATTTCATGTTAACATTTCTGTTAACACTATGTTTTGTGGGCTTAAATAAAATATTGGGAGAACCCTCTAGTTAGACAACTAGCCTCAACCTGAGGATTATGCGAGACAAGATATAGTCGTTCCCATGGGGAATATAGCCAGGCTATCCCAGAAGTAGCTGAGAGTGGGTACATAATGCACCCAGAGAGAACCAGTACAACACAGTACTAGGGAGGCAGAGAGATAATTATAAATAATTGATGATGGATGTTGATTGATATAAAATTCTCCACCTACGTTTTGGATTTTATATAAGACATAGAACAACAAATATTATTAGTCAGTTAATAAACATGAGTGTTATCCTCATTGTCCATACCATCCATGTCTCGTGATCTTATCATTGTCGTCCACTAACTTTGTGCCATTCTTGTTTGAACCCGAGCCATTTGATGCTCTCGTTGCGATGTCATCTTGTTCTTCCTATCACTACTTTATGACACTACTTTTATCTACCAAATTTGATGAAGAACCATTATTCAATCACCATGTCTGATTATTTCAATATCATGAGGACCATTGAATCACACCTACACTATCCATGCAACTAACATCTTGCATGCATGTGTAAAACTAAAAAAAAAATGTTTGTAAAATGATAAAAGAATTGTAGGGGACACAAGGATTCAAGAATGAATATAAAACTATATGCATTTAATGTCACATGCATTCAAAGTAACTGAAGGTAGATCATTTGAAAAAAGAAATAGCTGCGATATATGGCATATCGTCACACACGGTTTGAAAATATTAAAGAACCAAATATATATGTTATTAGAGGAAGGATTTGAGGATCATATCATGTAGTTATTTGAATGCAGAAATGAATAGATCCCTACCTATAAAAAAGTAAGGTCCCAAACAAAGGAATTCTATGATGCTCTCATATTTTGAGAGATCTCTTTTTCTTGAAAAATATGACATCTCCATGATTATGCTTTTCAAAGTGAGAGAAAAGGAACTAATAGAACTATGGCTCTGAAAAGGGGATACCCTGCAAGCTTCGATAGGCTCCACACACCCTTGAAAAAATTTATAAACAGACTAAATGCTTTTCATGAACTAGTTTCTGCAAACACGTGACCACTTTTCTCAAAAACGCATTGTGCATTGCGAAGCCCATGTCACCATGAGCCCATGTTTGGGTTTTTCACTACTACTGTGCTTTGTGAAGACACCTAAACAGTCTATCCCATTCAAGAATAAGAATACTATGACCACTCTGGTGTCCTGAATAATAATCACAAATACAATGAGTAGAAGATCCATGGAGCTCTCTCCTTAGATGATGGTGAACACCATCCTGTCCACACATTCAGAATGTACACATTGTTTTAGGGGTTTTTTTTTGAAGGATAAGAACATGTGAAGAAGTGCATGATTCCACCAAAGTGTAGAATAAAAATTGATTAAGGTGGGAAGTACATATACCCATGCATGCTGAATCTAAATACACCCAAACCAAGTGAAAATTAAAGATTAGAAGAGAGGAAAAGAAAGAATAAGTGTGTGTACAAAGGAGTTATAATTCATTTGTGTGCAAAATAATAATAATGAAGAATTACTCTACCTAAATACATGAAAAAACACATTATTGAATAAAAAATGAAGTTTGTGTGCATTTGGTTTAATAAAAAGAAGTGTAGAATTATAGTTAAATTCTCCATGCATGATTTCATTCGTAAATGTGAAAAATAAAGAAGAAGAGTTAATTCTTACGATTCTAGTTAAGCTGATACTCAGAGTATAAATAATCACATAAGTGTATGTAATTCATTTCAAGAAATAATAATGAGTTTTAGTGAATTCAATTAAATTACTAAAAGAATAGAAAAAGAAAAATAAGTTCTAGTGAAGTTTGTTTTCACACTAAAGTAGAAGAAAGAAGAAGATGTAGTGCAGATGGTTTTTCACTAGAGATGAACAGAGAAGAATAAATGAGTGTTTCTTACCTACTAATTTGCAAGTAACCAAGTTAATGGTACTGAAGAAGATCAATATAAGAACATTCATTATTAAATAGGGAAGATCACTGTCTCCATAGGTAGTATAAAAATACAGCAACGAAGCTGTAAGTTGAACTATGTCATCCACATATCAAGAAGAGGATTGTTTCCCTTCCCCCGCTAAAGTGTATGGAATCAAATTGAATAGTGGTTTGTTTTAGTAGTAAAACCATTGTAATAGTTATAACATTTTAGGAGATAATACATGTATTGGTCATCACCATATATGGTAATGATATAGCTACTCTTATTGTGTAGTGAACCTTGTAAAAATTGTGAACATATTTTTACTATTTTCTCTTGTTTCATGGGAAAGAGAAAATAGAATAATAGAATAATGATCCAAACAGGTCAAGAGGTAAAGGATTAAAATTTTGGAATGGATTCAAAAAGTAACCAACACCGATTCGCCCCTCTCATTATTAGTTATATCGCAAACCATTCCTCTCAATTAATATTAGAGGGGAAGGTTCAATTATGATGGATTCTCTAAAGTGAAGATATTCTATTTTGATGATTTTTGTTTCTTTTTGGATTTATCAATGAGGTATAGTTTCAGTGAATTTTTTTTATCTTTCAGTAGTAGGCCATATCTACCAAGACCATTTTGACCAAAAAAATAAGGTGAAGTGAAAGCTAAACAATAATTGCATCTTATCTAAAGAATAAGAAGTATTTATTTCTTCAAGCCTCACTGGAAATAAAGACATATCAGGATTGGAAATAAATGAGTAGGTGTATCTTATTTCCACCAATAAGATGGAAAACCTTCATACATAAAATGATCAGAAGGTATGTATTAGTACTTTTGAAAATTATTCTCATGATGGAAATCTTGTCACAAGTGGTTATGGTCAATCAGAAACCTCTCAAGATTTATTATTGGATAGATTAAGAGCTATTCTGTGTGATATCCCTAAAGAACGTGAATCCATTTTTTGTAGAGTATGCAAATGTATGCTGAAATATTTCTCTCAGGTGGAAGAATAAAATGATCTTTTGGAGGTGGGATTGTAGGAAAATAATAGCTGAATGTCAAAGATCTCTAGACCGGATGGATCCGTTCAAGCAAAAAAGAGAAAATTTTAAATAAGATCCTCAAAATGGCTCAATGAAGTTGAGGAGAATGTGGGAGTCAATAAGTATCTAAAATAGAAGATTCATTCACTAGAAAATGAGATAAATAAGATCATTGATATTAAGGGTTTATATTATAAAGAAAATTCCATGATGGTTAATGAACATGACTCTTTGTTACAAACAAAGTTTTGATGCATTAAGTGGAAGTCGAAATATTGAAGAAAGCTTGTGAAGAGAATATTACTATCATTGAAGATCAAAAAATCCTCCTTAATATTAAATGTATAGAAATAGAATCTCTATTGGCGGAACATGAGAATACACATATTGAGACTTCAAAAATAATTTAAATTGTTACTACTAGTACTAAATGTTCAATGCGGGATTCTATGGGTGAAAAAACTCAAAAATTAGATAAGAATATCATGCCTTCACTAAATGATCTATCGCAAGCATATGAGACAAATATGGTACCATCCATACCATCTTTTACACATGTTTCTAAATCTGTTTCGACAAGTAGTGTAGGTTGGTAGAAAAATTAAAAACAAGTGCAGATGAAGAAAGGTGAAAAGAAAACTCCCATCATGACTAGGGTAGATAGAAAGAAGAAGTTGTAATATGACCCCCCAAAGTGAGCAAAATAGATCAAGAAGAAGACCCAACAATATAATATATAATATATAAATAATTAAATATTGATGGATCAAATTTGGTGATACAATATATTTGGGAAGTGTACATTGTATTGATGGTACAATCACTTAAATTAAAAAGCAGAGAGAATGCATATATCAAGGGGAGAAAGCCAGAGATAAATAAGCAACATCCAGATATCCAGAAAAATCCATATACTACCAAAATATTTGTAATGATAGATAACATATGTGATATATGAAATGGTAGTGGTCAAAATGTTTGTACAAGTTCATCTCAACTTGTATCCATATCTAATAAGAAAATAAGCCCACGTAAGTTAGCTATGAAAGAAGATGCATCCTTAAAAAGTAGTCAGAAGAGTGTAGTAAAAACTAAATCTCCTATGAAGACTCAAATAAGAAATGGAGATAAGTCCTTGGATTCTAAATTCAAGATGTTGAAGGGTAGTGCCTCGAAAATAACTCTTAAAAAGGATTTCACTCGGAATAAGCCATGTTTAAGATCCAATCTGGATGCCACAGACCCTATGCACATATTAGTCATATAGCCTAAATATTTGAAAATAATGTGATTTATGTAAGTTTCATAGACTAGGTATTGTGAAAAGGGACTAAAAAAGACTCCACCTAAAGAAAATTAAGTCTCGTGTGTGAGGTGCATCAAGGATGGTCACACTATTAAAAATTACATTACATTTATTCCCGCTTAAGAAGAATTTCCTAAGAAGGTGAAAGTTACACCAAAAGATTCTAGTGGTTTAAAATATCTTTATAAAAGAATGATCACATAAAAATAGATAGATGGTGTGACAAGATTCACACAACAACAATCATAATTTAAGATCGAATGTGAATGTGTGAAAAGTGGATAAAATGGAGAATCTTGGAAGATAAAATCATCTCGACCTTTCTTTTAATATTGATAAAGAATGTATGATCCACCTTATTCCCTTAAATATTACTGTATTATATTTTTTCTTATAATAAAGTGATTTAAAGTTGAATAAATCCCTCAGGGGAAGAACTTTAGAATCAGTGATGAGAAGTGTTCCCTTGAGGCGGAGACATATAAAGAAGTTACTAGAGTTATTACTTTAATATGTATCAATTTATGTTGGTATCAAATTCTATTACTCAAAAGATTGTTTGAAGACAATTTAATTATAAAACGTATGTCATTTTATAATCACTCATCCTTGGTTACTCAAAATAAAGATCATATTTCAAAGGGGGGGCAACTAAATTACTCATTGGCATAAGAATAATGGTAATTCTTCAAGGTCACTTTTCTTACCTATTGCACTTGAATGTATTAATCTATTAGTTAAAGTAAGTGCAGGGGTTTTAGGCTGAATATTTCTAGAATGATCCATCATATGCTTATTATCCTTGGTAATGAAAGAATGTGGAAAACCCTTGAATATGATTTCTCATCTCATAATTTATCATATTAGTATGTAATGGAAAACATGGTTTTCTAAATCAAATCCTCATATTTTCATCACTGATCATTTCCCAAGCATACATAGAGTGAAATGATGGATATCACAATGCTTAACCATGAATTGAAACACATTTCCCATGAACTTTTTATTTCTATTAGATGAGGTGGAGATAAATGAAATGAATTTTTTAGGGAGATAAATATATGAAGGGGAGAAAAAACTCACATGGCATATTAATTGGAAAGAGAACTTTGGGTATTGAAAACAAATACGAAGGGGGAGATTGTTGGGAACACATTAGTGTATTGAGTTTTATTTTTTGTCCAATATGTCAATGAGGTTGTCAATTCTGATAAATATGAGGAATGAGGTATCCATTGTCATAGTTTATGGATAATAACAATTTAGACAATTGATAGACTGATTCTATGTTCAATGAACTTGTGTCAAAGGTGGAATAGTTTTTACAACAATGATTTGTCATCCATTGAGGATGAATGAAGACACTATGTGTGATCATGAAAAAAGTTAAAGAATTATGTGACTTTCATGATGTAGAGAATATGAATGAATTATTAGAAGAAGAAGGTCGACCATTCTTGGGCATTGAGTTACTAGGTGGGCATGCATTTCGTTTTCTATCTACATTTATATTCACACTATTTTTTGTGGCCATACATAAAAAAATGGGACAACACTCAACGTAGATATCCAGTATAAACCCAAGGATCATGAATTTATAGGATTAAACTATGACCATGGAGAAGATGACCATTTCATCCCGCAAGCGATAGGGAGCAGTGCTAGAATGTGCCCACAATGAACTGGTACGTGGCGGTACTAGGGAGCAGAGAGAGAATTCTGAAGCACTTTTGGGAGTTCTTTATTGATATACCATACTCCAACCATTTTTTTAGATGTGGAATATAGAACCACAAATATTGATCAACACTTAAAAATCACAGTTTTGATCCTCGTTATCCATCCCATCTTCATCATGTGATCTAATCACCACTGTCCAATCACTCCACACCATGAAAGTATGAATTTGAGTTGTCCAATGATCCAGCAGTGGTGTCATCTTCTATATTCCATTGTTGGTTGACGCCCCTATTGTTATCTCTTGTGTTTAATGAAGAACCATGATCCAATCACCATGGAAGATTAGTTTGATATCATGAGGTCCACTAGATCGTACCGAGGCCATTCATGCAACTAATGTCCTACCTGAATGTATAAAACTCAAAAAATAAGGCAATGTTTAGGCAAAAAATGTTTCTAAGGCCATAAAGATATGAGAATTAAGATAAAACAAGATTCATAAAATCTCACATGGATGAATAAGATCCAATGGATTCTTGTTTGAAAAAGGAAACAGTCCTGATAACTGGTATATCTTCTTGCACGGTCTGAAAATTTTAACGAACCAAATATATAGGTTATTCATGTTCAATTTGAGGAGTATATAGTGTAGATATTTTAACACATAAAACATGATATCCCGTCCAATAAAAGGAGAGGTCAAAATCCAAGGAATGATTTTCTGGTACCATATTTCAAGAGCTCTCGTTTTCATTGAAAAATAGATAATATATGTGCTTCTGCTTTGTGAAGGGAGAGAAAAGGAATTCCAAGACCTTTGTATCTATGAAGAGGAGATCCAACATGTCCTCAATAGGTTCCACACACTCTTTAATGTATTGTTGAATAATTTTAGTGCTTTGACAAAATTTGTTACCACAAACATGTGGATGGTATTCTCAATACCTCACTCTGCATTACGAAGGCCATGTCACCGTGAGCTAGTGTTCGAGTCTTGAACTCCCAATATGTTGTATGATGACACCCAAACCATTCATACCATTCAAGAAGAGGAAGAATAGTGAACACCCTTGTTTCAGAATGAAGAATCATACATTATGTTTTTAGAATATCTATGGATCCATCTTCTCACACTAAGGTGAACACCCTCCATTCCACACACTGAGAATGTACACATTGTTTGAAGGGTTGTGTTTTTGAGTATCAAAATGCATGAAGTCATGCATCCTTGCACAAAAGTGATAGAAAAGTTTGGAAATTATAGTGTATTACATATACCAATTCACCCCTAAACTATATACACCCAAACTATGTGTAAAAAAAGAGAATAAGAGAGGGAAAGAAAGAGGTTTCATGTGTATAAAAGAGTTATCATTTATTTAGGTGAACACAGATAATAATTAAGAATATATTCACATTGATAAATATATAAACACATTTGTGAATAGAAAAGGTTGTGGGTGGGCACGTCTATAAAGAATAAAAATAAGAGTTGTTCATTTAAATTCTCCATGCATGATTTCATTCATATATTTGAAGAATAAATACTAAGAGTTGATTTTGATTATGCCAGTTAAGCTGATCCTCAGTGTTTGAATAATCACATAGCTGTATGTGACTATTTCCCCAAAATAAGAAAAAGTTTTAGTGCATTCATTTATTTCACTAGAATAATAATAGAGAAGAATTTATAGAGTAGTTGGTAGTTTCCCTAAAGTAGATGATAGATAAAGAAGCAGTCCGGTTGGTTTTTCAATAGAGAAAAATAGAGAAGAAGAAATTAGAGTTTATATCCTAATACTTCTCAAGTAACCAGGTGAAGAGCACTGAAAATGATCAAGATAATAACTTACCTTATTAACAAAGTAAAAAAGACTATCTCCACAAGTCGAATAAATAAATATCAAGGATGTTTCAAGTTAAACATGGTTATCATCATGTTAGGAAGTGGAGTTTTTCCACTCCCCCTCCAAAGTGTAGGGGGTCACACTTAATAAGGGATTGTTTTTGTTGTCGATCCACTATAATAGTTATCAAATTTTAGTGGAGAATCCATGTATTATTCATCACCATACCTTGAATGGATGTAGCTACTCTTATTGAGTAGTGAACCGTGTAATAATATCATGTTCCTATTTTTATGGCATTGAATTATTTCATATGATAAGGAGAAGAGAATAAGAGAATCATGATTCTAACATGTCAACAGGTAGAGGGATCAAAATATGGATTAGGTTAAATAGTCTAATTAACTAATTCACCCCTCTCAATTTTAGGTATATCCCAAACTGTTCCTCTCAAGAATGAGTGTTCTTCCATCAAAAGGTGGTGTTATCACCGGTGGGCTTAAGATATACCACATGATATTGTCAGATGCTTCCACACAATCATCATCCCACTGATATTCCACCCTAGTTTTCATCAAATTGGTGATGGGAAGTCATTTTACTATGAGGTTGGCTATGAAATGATTAATGTAGGCTTAGTATCCTAGGATTCCTCTTCACTCAATGATTTTTAGAGAAGGTTAGATGAAAAGGATGTCCCTTTCCATATCAGGGTCTAATTTGATTCCACAAAGGCGTACGATGAAGATGAGGAATTTTTGCTGATGTAACACTGAAAGAACACATTATGGGGTTCATTTTCATACTGTGAAATCATAATTTATTGATGATCGTTTCAAGATCAGCTAGGTGGGATGATAATTGTTGCAACTTATCTATAAGATCATCCACATAGCATTCGAAAAATATTTATAAGATGGGTTTGAAAATTTGATGCACGATGCACTGATATGTGGTGCCAAAATTTTTTAAACTGAAAAATATAACTTTTAAGAAAATAACCCTAGGGATCCATAAACATGATGGATTATTCATCCTCTAAGGATATTTGAATTTTTTTATATCCTAAATAACCATCCATGAATGAGAGAGACTCGTATCTGATAATTCTGTTGATCAACAATTCATTGACAGGACATGGAAGTAATCTTTGGGGCTATGCAGATTGAGATCTCTGAAGTCAATGCAAACTCAGATATGTCGATTATTATTTTTTAAGGGTATAATGTGGTATATCCATTTGGGGTTTTGGAATTCTAGAAATAATTTTGCTCTGATGATCTTGTCAACATCATACTCTATTTGGGTAACATTGGTCAAGTGTGTTATTCCTGCAGGTTTCTGGTAACCACATTGATCTTCTAGAAGGGAAAGGTGGTGAGTGTCTACCTCTGGATTGAGGCCTGACATTTATGTATTGTTCTAGGTGAAAAAATCTCAATTCTGCTTCAATTGTGAGGTATATACCTCTTGATCATTAGAATACCTGGCCTCACTAATCAGAGTTGGCCACGTGTCTTCTTCAGTACACAAGATAATTTATTTGAGGTCATCAATTTTGGTAGAGATTCCTTCCTCAAATGTTGTAGGGGAATCCCCAGAATTCTTTTTCCCCCAATGCATAATCATCATATTACTTTTCATTTTTTGATGGTGAGAACAATTCTTGAAGCTATTACTCCACAACTATGGGAAGAGTTTCAATTTTGGTGTCTGGGAGTTAATGTTGTCTATTATGTATTGGCCATTGATGTGGGATTCTTTGGATAAGATAAAGTGAGCAGTAAAAAAGTTTCCTCATCTTCTTTGGGTGATGAAACACTTCCTCCAACATTAGTGAGTGTGGCAAGGATATTTATAGAGTTTGTATGATGGTTTGGGGTATATCTATTAGATCCCTCGCCATTATATTAAAGGTCTATGAGTTTTTCAATATTATAAGTGTTGGAGACCTTAACCAAAATCATTTGGACTACTGAATAAACATCCAAATTTGGACTTGTACTTTCAATATGATTGATGGGAATTACATATTTGTCCTCGAGATACTCGAGGGGATCACTGGGAAATATTTCCAAACTATTTGGGGTGGGGACCCAACGAATTCCATCAGATGAGGGTTATTTCCCCATCAATTTGTAGAACACCTAATCAATATATTGTGATTCAAAGATGGAAAATGGGGCCTTATAGACAAGAAGTGTTCAATTTTTTCATTAATTCTATATTTGAGGCATTAATGGTAAGCGGAGGGGATTACGACATGTCTGTACATCTAGGGTCTTCCTCATTGGGCATTGAAGGACATATTATTTCAGACCAACAAAAACAGTGGGTGAACTACAAGGTCACCGAACTGGGTTTCGAGTATGATTTAGCCTATCAACATATTATTTCTTTTTTCATAGCACAATAGTGTTTTGGTGTAGGTATTCCGATCGTCCCCATTGCAGCCCAGCCGACTAAGTGTCCAAAGATGAAGTAGATTAAACCGAGACCCATTATCAATTAAGACTTTCCAGATATTGAAACCATTTATCATGATAGATGCATATAAGGGTTTAATTTTTCCTTGAATTATTGCATATTTATCTTGATATGTGAATGAGATAACTATGCGGCATTCAACAAGATTCATCCTAGTCAGGTAGACTTCAGTGGTGGTTACCTTGGCTTCAAACTCATGGGTAATTAAAAAATATTGGAAGAGTGATTCTATGAGATCTGCTGATAGATTTTTTGATTCTATTATTGAGAGCGTAGTTGGTACCAAATCTTACTATTTTAGAATTTCATATTAAAAATATAAATGATATAACTTCATAGCTTGGGGATTCTCTTTCACATTCACTTTAGGGTCTTGAGCATTTAATGAAGATGTGTCAACTCTTATGGTTGGAGCCAGAGGAGCTTATGTCCTTTTCATATTGAAACGAGTAGTTCTACTTGCCATCTGATGGAAATTATTCATATGTTTTTACTCTGGTGGATATTTTAGAAATATTGGAACGGGGTGGATTTTTTTGGGGGAATGATAATTTTACGGTCTCACTTGGATCCAATGGAGGTTCATTCTATGGGTTTCTACAACATTGACGGTATGAGATGGGGTGCATACAAAATCTTTTTTTCTACCATGGTTGTATATCCTATAATATCTCTGATCCCTGTGTCTTCTTCCATTGGCCACCCAGTTGGGTGCGTGGAGTTCTGGTTGATAACCATATTCATCATCGGAGTAGGAATCCCTTAAGTGGATAACATTGGCGGAGTGAAAAATCAGTTCCTCTTCTGATGGTACCATTTGGTGGGGCAGTTCCTGTGTCTTCATATTTGATGCATGAAATCTAGTAGAGTCAAAAAAAAATTGGATTTGGTGCAGGTTCATCTCCCTACACTTTCTTTACTCGCTTCTGATTGGGTTTCTTAGTGGGTGATCATCCTTTGGAGGGTTTTGGGGCCAAGGATGTTGGCTTTGTTACATTATGAAAATTTGGAGGCATAGTTGATTTCTTCATCTATGTCTAGAGGGTACTTTGGACTCAGGTTATTGTTTTTCAAGTCATCCAGTAATCAAAATTTTCACCTTTTTGTTAATAAATATTTTCCACTCCCCCTCTTCATTTAGATCAGTGGTGGTAACATACGCCACTTACGCTAGTGGTGGTCTCAACATGACATGTCTCGAATCTATCATCTTTTGCAAGATTTCCTTGACTAAAAATAATTCTTAGATGTTTTCCTAAACATTTATTTGATGTTAATATAATATGTCTGATCATAATGAACTACATCATCATCCCACATTGGCTCCGAAACTCAAAAAATGTTGAAATTGATGGTAGCTACAAAGTAACCATATACATGATCATCCTAGAATTAATACACATTATATTTTCATTCTTTGAGTAGATATCCTTCGACACTCTTCTACACTTCGTGTTGAGGCAGTGTTGGCTACTGATGTCTAGAGGGAAATACGCAGTTTGGTGGGGGCCTTGGGGTTTGAGACGGTGTAGGGGGTGTCTTAATCAATATAGAATCCACTTCATATCTTCCCACACTTCTTAATATGGTTTATGGGGCTTCCTAATACATGACATTAGTCCATTGAAAGGAATCTTAAGTCCTCTGAGTGATGCTGGAGAAGTCCCTTAAACAACATGTATACATAACCGGGATGAGCACTGTTCTTAGCTCATCATGGAGTTTGTCGATGCACATCAAAAACATATCATCATGGGGGAGTGCATAATTCAGAAAGTAAGTAACACCCTTTCATCTTGAAATTAAGTACAAAACTATATCATTCTCCCACTCTTTGTAGTTTAAGAGATCACATAATAATATATTTGGAAAAATTTAACTAAAATGGAAGACAAACTCTTACCAGAGGTCTTTCTAGCCTATGATTGAATTATCCAACAGACTGGTATACCACACAATGTCTAAGCCTTACATAGTGTGCATGAAGAATCATAGTTTCACTACTTCTTATTTCTCTGGGGTTCCCATCATGGGGTCACAATAAGAAGATAAGTTCATTGTATACTACTCTAGGTCCCTTGATCCATTGAACACTGGGAATACAGGCTTACTGAAATTTTCTAGACGCAGGATGTTTCTCACCTAGTTGAGGTAAGGTTTAATTTCTATTTGTATCAAAGCTCACAACCCCTAAATTTATTCCATTTGAGTTGTCAATAACTCATTGGTATTCAGGATCCCTTGATGAATTTATTGTTAGACCTAAGCGTGAGCATGTATAGTAGGGGGGGTGATTGGATATGCTGCCACTACTGGGACATGAGGCAGATACCAATCTAGGGTAATCCTTGGTTGATTATTTTGAATCTATTATGGTTCCTCCCTAATGGTGTAATGTCTTTATATCCAATTGGGATAGGTCTCAATTAGACTGATGGTCCTAGTGTTACCTTGAATGAGCATTCTAACCCTACTTTATCTATCAGGATGATCCCATCAAGAAGAGGAACATCAGATGGATGTGTGTGTTTATGTTCTACATGATGAATATACCTAGTAGGATGGCTTGGTCATAACAGCTTATCATTGATTCTCCATATCTCTTACATGTCATCCTCCTATCAAAAGAATCTCTCCTAAATCATGGGAGAATCATCTTCATAGGGAGGAGGAGGAAGTTTGTAGACCTTTCTCTTATTCATATCCATATTGGTGATTCACACCTGATGTAATGGAAGATTATCTAAGGGGTTTACATATTTAAGAAAAATCATTTGTTTTGAGTGTGCACATGTCTAGGCTCAGTATGGACTGTCTCCAAGAAGGAACCCTCTTATCCTATTTTTTCATTACATTTATCATCTTCAACTAGCTATATGGGGTTGATGTACATAACATTCACCAATGTATACCACATTGGGGGAGGAATACCAGGTGTAGATTTGTAAGAGAGATTCTTGTATCCTTTATTGGATATTCTCTAGCCATTCTATGATATGCTTCCAATTTCCTGGCAAAGAGTGACTCAAAGGGATGCCTAATATGGCCTTGAAGTATGCCTCCATTCCAAGGGATGTGAATCATGGGATGAGGTAGAATGAGAGCCCTCCCAATTTTTTTATTCTACCCATACGAGAGAATGAATCCACCTACTGGACTTTAATTTGAGGTAAAAATTCCACGATCTCTATGGTTTGGGGTTATTACTATTCCTTTATCATTGTTCAGTTCCCTAAATATGTTAGTCTTATCGGAGAATTTTGTGTTAAAATTTTTCACTAACCCTATGGGTTGGGGTTAACCTCGTATTTTGATGGTTGGTTTGGCTATTGCTGCTCTCTTGATCTCATGCATTCTAATCTGGTCTTGGGATGGATATGGTTCCAGGTCCGAATGTGAATAGTTTTATTCTGAGGACATGAAAATTTATCATTCCTTGGCCTCCCATAGGTGATAATCCTCCCGGATGTCCATTGTTTCCAAGATAATGACATTTTTATGGATTTATCTCATTTAGATGGATGCTTTTGAGACTTACTCAGGGCCTATTATTAAAATCATATCATCTCTCCTGAAATGTACTTCATTTGGCTGCTATATTAGAATGATGACATTGAAGGAGGCCATTTCCAATTGGTTCTATTGGACATGAAGTGGGGTGAAGTTTATAGCTCCAATTTCTCACCATCCCAAGACATTCACAATAGACATCACGTAACCGATGATGCAATGTAATTTTTTCATCATGCGGAGGCAAGCTATACTGAGAAGTGTATTTAGGTCTGAACAAAGTCATTATATCATTCCTCTCTAGTTGTCTTCTCACAAGTGACAAATTATGTCATTCTTATTCCAGGTATTCCTCTACTTGTTTTTAGAAACATGGATGCTTTATAATGATTTCATCTTCAGTGGAAGAGCATGTAGATATTTCATTGAGGCATGAATGACACAGGGGTGGATTAGAGGATGAGTGTGGCCTCAGACTATCTCATACATGAGAAAGGATTAAGAAATTTAATGACAAGGTTTATAACGTATCTGACCCTATCCTTCCAAGTTCCTTGGGATATGAGTTATTTATCATATTTATATTATGGTTATATTCTTGATAGTGCGACTTTTGAATATGGGGAGGGCCTTAGAAATTGATTACATGATTGTGAGGGCTAACATTTTAGCTTGTTGTCTAACCACATATAAAGTTTATGTGTCATATAACATGGGGAGGGCCTTCAGGGAAGACTGTAGAAATGGGAGTACCTCCTTGTGGTGTAATGCCTTTTAGGGGAGGAAATTCAAAATGACTATTAATATGGAGAAGAATACCATCATAGCTCTAGCTACAGGGATAATATCTATTGTGTACATTATGAGGAGGACCTTCAGGATGTACTGAATTGTGGGGAGTACTTTATCATTACTCGGTGTTACTACGCGAAGGGTCTTTGTAGTGACTACCAACATGGTGAGGAATACCATTATAGATTGTCATCCAAATACATAGAGAATCATATATACATTGTATACCCCTGGGAGGCTATTTATGGAGAACTAAAAAAAGGTGAGTAACTTATTGTTGTATGACCATCTAGTCAAAGGAAGGGCTACCCTGAAACTCATCGGTAGATAGGCTCTAAGGATCTATCATTTCTTTCCCATCATAGAAGCCCCTGTGGGTGATTTAGGTAAGACCTTCAGAGCTATTGGTTTCAACACTATAGGGAAGTCCATCGAAACATCTACTACCTCTTCTATACATTGGTAATGGATCAATATAATCATGAGACTCTATGTATAGATCTATTATGGTGTCAATAACCCTAGCTTTTAGTAGAGTAGAATCATGACTGTCATTATCATTTTTTAGCATCCTTTAGAGCCATATTTTTTGGGGTGTTCTTTTATGGGAAACAAAGGAAACCTTCTATTGATAATAACCTTCTTATATAGGACCCTATTAGGTAGTTTTCCACAAATTTTTTGGGAAATTCCTATGATCATTTGGAGTTTTGGAATGGATATATACAATCCCTAGAGTGGACACCACGTTGGACCTGTGTCACCCATTTGAAACAAGTATTTTCCCCATATATTTTCCTTGTATCATAGAATATGGTTGTAATCCTTCCTAGAATATTGTAGGGATACGTGTCTGATCCAATGTGACTATCTAAATTTGTGGATAAATCACCCCGCCTAATGAAACTAGTTCGTGGGCCCGAATCCTTACTTTTTCTACAGAATAAATGACTTCATGATATTCAAGGAGGATATAGTCTATAAAAGATGTCTAATCTTACATCATGGCCATGATGTGTTGGGATAGGTATTTAGATTTAATGGGTATGAATTCCCATTCCCATATCATAGATGGAATTTCTACCTGCTCTGGTCCTACATGGCTTTCTAGTGGGTACTAGTGGTTCTCCTGTGTTGGGGAAGAGAAGCATGCATACTTGTGACTTGTATCCAGGATACACTGGCTAAGTTATAAAGTTTCCAATATGTTTTACTGGTGGTATTTCATTGCATCTGTAGAAATTTGACACTACCCATATTTTCTTTCCACCATATTTGACTGGTGGTCTTCATGTACATCGACAGTGTTTTATGAATGCCAAGGGTTTTCCTCCCAATTCGGATGGAAGAAATAGTGTGCATTAGTATGAATTTATGCCTTCTTATAGTTGGGTTCTATACTGTATGGATGATGGGATTCTTTCACATTCATAGAGATTTTCATCTGTCTATAATTTTCTACTATGTCTATACAGCGGGACTGGTGATCATTGGAGGGAATTAGCACCTACTTGTGAGATCTCACAATGTATCTGTGGTGAGACTCAAAATATTGAGTGTGAATATAAATACACTAATAGGTTTCCACTGTATGTTTTGTGATGGGATTGAGAATAGAGGCGAGGTTTTAGGTATTCCCATTCTATGCTTATACCTTTTTACAGTAGGTATCCTCTTCAAGAACCCTGGTGAAAGCCTACTTCTAATCATGTGTTTTCTTCTCTCGTTGAGCAGAATGAGGGGACCATGTATATTGGAATTTAGAAAGTTCTCTCAGAATTAGTTCCTATTTATAGCAAGGATATTGGGTAGTACGTCTTCGGAGGTAGTGTCATATGGTAGGATCCCTCGACTGGGTTTCCTATGCAGTTGGGATGATGTCATTGGTGTCATCTTCATCAGCTTCCCTCAGATAATGGAGGTATTGGTTGTCATGTTATAGGGAAGGGTTCTCAAAATGATTTTAGGTGGCTGATGGAGCTGTCATATATTGGCTTTTAGACCACAATTGAAGAGGTATCTGGTGAGATTTCACTTATACGAGGGCCTTCTTTGTAGGATCCACCATGGAGAGAGTATCATTTTGGTTGTACTATTTGATTAGTGCTTTTCAAACCAATCATTGAAGATACTGGTAAGTGAGGGAGTCCTATTCCTTGTGGGTAACCTAGCCGCCTTCGTGGTCACTGACATGCATTTCTGATAAATTTATTAGCATCCCATCATATTATTGGATTGAAGTGAGCTCTGCATAATGCCTATAACATATATGATACTTACAGGAAAAAAAGCTCCCCAAATTAGCGTCTCAGGAGAACATGAATAATTGATGATCTTGCATGTACCTTTTCCTTTTGAATGTTAAATGGTATTGATTTAGAGTAACCCATCACCTTGGTTAATAATTCACGTTTATTTAACCAATTTTGTTTAGTCTCAAGGTGTGTGTGTGTTGGAAAACAAAATGGTCATATAGATAACAACTAACTACTTGTTCTTATATAGAGTTTCATATTTGTTTCACCATTTTTTGTTTAATACCGAGGTGCGCATGTGTGGGAAAAATGTTCTAATGGATAAAAACAATTTTTTGTGTTATAGAGAGTTTCACATTGGGTTTAACATTATTTGATTCGACCCGATTCACATCATACCATGGGAAAAAATGGCCTAATAGACAGTAACCAACTCTATGTTATTATGAAGGATTCCTCATTAGTTATGGTGTTCTTAAATGATCTCTAATGTGTTTATTTGTTGATCAAAAAACACCCAATGAACCTTATATCTATGATTGAAAAACCTTCTCTCCAAATACAGGGGCTCATTAGATGATGATTTGGATAAGAAAACTTAAGGACACTATTAGTCCAGATAATGGTAGGGTGGGTCATCACACCATTTGGGGGGGGAATCATATCATACTGTAGAGTCTCTTATAGATTTATGAAATGTTTATAAGTTAATGATTCCTTGGTTCTTTACCAATAATGTGTCTATAGGTTACCCATGGGATGAAAGATTAAGCATATATACACATGGGTTGGTAATTAAGGAGATAATGTTATTTTAAGTTGTATGATGAGGCGTTCTATAGTTTATCATCATCTAGGGGGGGAAAGTTGTTTCATTGTTGGGATCGAAATCATAAATTGGATTACTACATATCCTCATGAGATGAATTAGAACCCACGTAGTTTGGTGCCGCTTAACTTGACACATCACCCTTTAAGGACGTACGATGAGGACCCATCCATGCTATTTAATGTCATGTGGTAAGGGAACACTAATGAAAGACACATAGTCCAAAATTCATGTCGTACTTACATTGAATCAGATGGGGATACTCAGAAGAGGCATGACCTCTTTTTTGGATATAAAACCATCAAGGATATGACCCGGTCAACACTAGGGTTATATTTTTGGTTGGTTTGGAACTTTTGGAGGCTTCTTAGACATCCTAGTTTATTTGAATCAAAGCCCGTGTAGTTTAGATTATGTTGGGTATTATTCCCTAAAGGAGGCCATGTTTGTTGGGGGGGTCATGATTGGGTCTTATCCTTTGAAATGGATCCCTCTTTGAGATTGGTCCTTTAGACAGACATCCTACATATCTGGTTTGGGGAAAGAATCATAGTTCTCATAGGTAATTTTTTGTTGGTTTGGATGATATGATCATATTCAAACTCTAAAAAAATGTGATTCTAGCTCAGTTTGAGAAACAAGAGGAACAAATATATCAAACAGACCACAAAACCGTTCATTATCCACTGATGGAAAAGGAAGATGACGGTGGAGGGGGTGGTGGAGAAGACTCGATGAGACAGAGGGGTTTGAATGTTCCAATTTCATCACTTTTGTTGATATATAGGATATTCGTGATTGGAAATCTATTCCTACATGTTCTAGGTTGATCTTTAGGGGAGTAGGAGGACCGAATCTAATAGAAAGGCTATGGGATCACCTTTAAGGGGGTGCTCTAATGTTGGTTTTGGGAAATGGATAAGCATTGATCGTCATCAAAAGGAATGTTACACATGATCACTTGGAATTATCACATTCCCTTATTGAATGGAAAATATAGTTATTACCCTTGATCCATAAACATGGAGGAACATCTGAGAATACAATGGTTGGATCCTGGGATACCATGAGAATGTAGACATAGAAACAATCTTGGGGCCCATACCATTGCAAGGATTAACCCTATGTCTCCAATTACCATGATTCTATAGACTAATAAGGAAGTACTAAGGTGCTCAATGGTTTATTCATACAAGCATATATGATACAGAGGTGGCTTTGGCCTCATGCCTTTGGATTGGATTATAGAGGATATGTAGAGGGAGTGGCGGATATGGAAGTTCATAATTAGAATTGGAAGGTGGAACTCCTAAAGGATCTCCATACTGCATTTTTTTCTTCATGTATGATAGGGATCCCTCCACTTAGCTACCGCTCTCCAGGTAGAGAGGCCATCCACGAACCAATGTGGTACCTGACCTATGGTTTTGTTCAGAAACCACAGTGGTATGTGGTGTTAAAGTCCATCTGTCTGTCAAAACAATACACAGGACACGGTTTCATCCTCATAACAATGCGTTATGCAGTGCACCAAATTAAAGAAGGGACATTGATCATGCAGTTCAAGGGAATTTCATCTACGAAGGTATTATGGTTCATTTTTATCCAATTAAGTTCACGTTTTCCCATATTATAATTCTTTATTCTTATAATTGTTTTTAGAGGGTTTATACATGATGGAAACCATTTATGGTTCTATACATTGTCGATCGTTTCCCTTGGAAATCTTCTGTTCGTAAACTCAAATATCTCCCAAGAATCTGATCCACCTCTGGGCTCCCCATGGGGTTCTTTTATAGAGTACCTAGGAGACTGTATCTATGGTTCACACGACACTATTTGAATAATCCCATAAGGAAATAATCTGAACCATGGATGATTCAGTCAAAAGATATTTGTGGGGATGTGGTTTGTGATGGCAGAAATCATTATCTCAATCCTACAAACGATAGAGTTCGTGGGACACGACTAGCCTCACCTAGTCCGTGTACAATGTTTGTGGGGACGGTGTGCGGGGGTATAACATTCTATAATGTTTTCTCTAATGAAATGGGTCACGGGGTTGTGGTTTGTAGGTGGAAAGTCGCTTCCTCCATTCGTCCAGTGACATGATTTGTGGGGGACTACCCTCATTCTTCATTTATTCCATGAACAACCTAGTTCCCTTGCCAATGCCTCATGGGCCATCATTTTATAGGTTGTCCTCATACCATTTAGCTTGTTGGAAATGCCATCCACATACCGTATTCATAAATCAGTACAAGACCGTATTTTCTTCTCTCCCAAATTTTATTCCTTCAATATCATTAAAAAAAATTTCAATTGAACTTACATCTTTTTCTTTTATAAAATTTGTCAGAGTATTTTCTATCCCATTGTGGAATTTTCAAGACCCGACAACTATATAATTAAAATTTCATCCTTAATTGATTGTTTGATCAATTTATACATCTATCTCATTTATAATTCAATTAATTGAATATTAAATATGAATTATTCATTCCTGAATCTGAAAATTAAACATTTAACTAACTATATAATACATAAAATGATGAAAATTTATTCCATCATTCTACAACTAAATTTGATAGCATAAGATAAATAATAACTTGTATGAATGAACCATGATATTAGGTAATAATTAATTAATATATTAATATAAATAATAACACCCAAACTACATCATAATTAATTCAACTAGTAACTAACATTAAATATGTTAAACTTTTTATGGACCAACATGAAAACTCTAAAATCGCACAAATTTTATGAAATATTCATTATAGATCAATTTAAAATTTATCTTCTAAAAACATTAATCACTCGTAATTTAATATAAAAAATGAATATTCATTTTAATAAAATCTATAAAATAAGATTATAATTTCTATAAATACATTGAATCGCTATAAATTCCTTTTATAATCATACAAGGAACATAATGATAACTCAAACGTTATTTATCAATTAAAATTCCATCTTAGACCAATTTTTTTATTTTCCTTATTCATATAATGTTCCAAATATATATAGATTATTCAAAAATAAAATTAATTTATTATTCATTAAATCACATTTTATCACATGGTTATCTATATGATATAACATATGTTCTCAAATTGTAATAACCCTTTTATCCATGTTAAACATATTATCATAAAAATCATATAAAACCTAAACATTATCAACAATATTCTACTTTTAACTACTAAATATAAAATCATTCTTACTCAAATATCCTTTTTGGAAAGAAATACTAAACCAAAGTGTTTTATAATCATATATGTCTATATGAATATATTTAATCTCATTGAACCACTATCACATAAAACCATAAAACAGGTACCTATTCCTTTAATCTTATGATCAACCTTAGAAGTATAAACCCTTCTCACATTTGGTTTATTGTATATCACTATTCCATATAATAGGGTTATATCGGTTCTATCTTGTCATTGAATGTAATGGTTAAGAAAATTTGAATTAACCTAGGAATATCCCTTGAGAGTTTTTGAAAATTTTTATAGTCTTAGGCACAGTCATTATAAACCCTAATGATCAAGTTAATATTTAATCCACCCACTTTAGAGTTTTTACCCCTGTGAAAATCGTTTCCACATATGTGTCCATGTTTAGGAATCTTTAAAGGGATATATTTTCTGGGAAAACCACATAATCTATACTAAACCAAAGCTTCATGATATTAACCAATAAAACGACTTATCTCTCGAAACTATCATAGGGTTAAATTTTATTATAACTTTTCCCCCAAATTTTTTAATGTATGTAACTAGTAATATTTTTATGATAATAAATACATCACATTGACTCCAAAATCCTATAGTCGATGTTTAATTTATTACATTTATATGAAATATGAGTCTCACTAACCATGAGTAAATAGTTAAAAGTCATTAGAAAATTTATATTGAAATTATTCCTATATTATATAGGATATATAAAAACATAGAATCTGAAACATTATTTAATCAATAAAATCATTCAAAATGTCCTTCTACATATCTCGTGGAAAACAAAATAAAACAAGGATGAGTTAAGATGATCTGTAAGGGAATTCATGCAACAAAAGATGTCCCAGATTATATAGGTCATGTTGAATATAAAAAGAATAAATGATGATCAAATGCTATAATATAAAAAATCACATGACCTTAAATCCTATTTATAGGGAGTATAACTATAAGAATAATAACATCGATGTAAATAACTGATTTCATAATGAGGGAACTCATAATTTATGGAACCATAAACCTACCTTTGAGGCCTCCTTCCAAGACATCATACATAAATGAATAATTCATATACAAAATACCCAACCTATTTCATCTCATGAGATATACTGGTGTATCTAGTGGTGATAAATGGTCTCTCCCAATATATACCAACTGAAATTCAACCATCATATGAAATAGGAAAATAAGAATAATATATAAAATCGACATAAACATTCATATTGAATAACGAGAATATGGAATATTAATATTATCAATAATAAATAACTACAAAAATGTGATCTTATAAAATCTATTGAAATAAGGTGGATATAAGTATTAGATTATAACCCTCATAAAGCATAAGATTCATCAATGTATATTAACATAGATTAAAATAATTTTAAAATTTACATGAGAAATTTCTTAGTGAAAATACACTTCTTATTTTGATAAAACTTATTTAATGTCAAAAAATTTCCAGAATATTTGAAAAATATCCTTTAAAAGAAACATGGAAAATTTTAACCATAAATTAAAGGAATATAATTTTCCATAAATATAGAAAATTTATTTCTGTGGAAAGTGAAACAATGATTTTGTTTTCACCTTATTCAAAATAATCCTCATTCAAAAAAGAAGAAGATTCATTTAAATCCAATTTATATATATTAAAAAATGGATGAAAATGAATTTAATAAATGAATTTTTAATATTAAATGTAACACCCTGAGATTTTATGAAAAATATTATTTTAATTTCATTAATTTCTTGTGTTGTATGCTACGACAAGATTACCTTGCTTTATACGCAACACCGTATTAGCTTGCAGTATACGCAACACTATTCTTGGATCGTGTTACACACAATTTTGATAATAGTTATTCTACGCAACATTGATTATATATATATATATATTCAATGTATAAATGAAATATGGTTGGATTATGATATACTAAACAACGAAGGATTATTTCATAGCACGCAACCCTGACTTGGCTTGCATTACACGCAATCGCGACCTTCCTCGATAGCGTGTGTTGTACGCAATACCGGGTTTCACTAAACAATAATATATTATTATAATATTGTTATGAACTAGCCGTTATGAATAGTGTTAACTATATTTTGAATTTTATAACATTATTATTCATCTTACACATTTCTAGAACATGGTATAAGAACAAAATAATATTTTCGGGTAAAATATGTATTTTTCAAAAAATATTGTTTTGCTGCCTTTTGATGGCGCACCCACTTTAAATCTAGTTTTTGACATGTTTATAAGTTCAATTTGACAAAATAAAATTCTTCTTTTGAATCAGGATATAAAAATTTACATTAGATAACGTTTTGATATTTTTCCGATAACTTTCATATTTTAATGAATAGTAAAAACACGATATATTTTAATTAAAAACAACTTTTTTCATCGTAATATCTTATGTGGTTAAATTATAATATTGAATGGTTTAAAGTATAAATATAATATATTTTTACCATTTAATATAATATATGTCATTAGCATTGATTTTACCTTGAATTCGTAGGTTAAATCAATTCAATCTTTTGCAATGTTTTAAAGAAAACCCGTTTTCTTTCAAAAAACGAGATTAATTTTAATTTAATTTCTGAATCTTTTGTGTATTGAATTTGGAAAAATGGATTCCATATTTGGAATAAGTGGGTCCAAATTATGTTAATAAGCTACTTTTTAATTTTGGGCATTGTGAATAGTAACTACGGTAAATTTTATTTATTATAGTTAAAGGTGAATCAGGTAATTAAGGGTAAATATAAGATTAAAAAATTACCCTAACAATTGGAAAAATATTATTGGATGGCTAAACGTATACCCATATAACCTAAGGGTCAGATTAGATTCATTTTATGGACTTTTTTCTATGAAAATAATTTAAATATTATTAAAACCAATGAATGTGACAACATGTCACTTTCTTAAATCTTATAGGTATATTAATTTTAATTTAGTGATAATATTCATGAAACGTCGAAAATGAATAGTATCCAGAAAGATAATACAATTATCTACATCATAGGAATTTATTTAGAATTTTTAGGTATTAAATAAATATCATTTACTATGACACAAAGATGATGCAGTAATTGTCTTATTAATGAAATATTGACATAATTGATGTTATAAATGCCCAAATAAATGTAATTTGAGACTTTTTCTGACTTAAATTAATTTTCTAGGATACTATGACATGTTATGGTTGATATACGTAACTTGGTTAGAATTTATAATTCTGTTATAAATTTCATAAAAATCATGTACCAAATAGTTTCAAAAATGACATAAATTAGTTTTTAAAACAAATATTATATTATTAATTTTTATTTAATTAATAAAAATCTAAGGTTCTGCCAAATTACTTATCTAAGGATATATATATTAATAATAAACAACTTGGGGTTATTTTGGATTGTTATGGTAAGTTTATTAACCATATAGTGTAGGAAAACAAAAAGATATGGTAAAAGTTAAATTATTTAACTTAGAGTTAAATCTAATTGATAAGGTTATCATAATAACCTAAACTTTTCTAAATCATATTTTATGAGAGGATTTCGACCCATACCCACTTTATCTTCGAAATAAGACCCTTTGGAACCATTATACCCCGAATTTGACCTTAATATAAAATAATATTTTGAGATTTTCTTAAGGTGCCCCTCTCCTCCCTTATAAAAGGGCACCTCCTACCTCTCCTCCTCACACCAATTTGAGCATTCAAGCTTGGCCAACCCCTGACAAAATCTTTTCTCCAATTCCCTAGTATCATCCTAGAGGTCTTGGTCTTCTTCAAAGGCCATCCTTAGTTCTTTAAGTGGAGGTTATGTGAAGGCGCGTCAAAAAGAGGTAATATCCATTACCGATCTTTTTCAATTTATTTCTTCTTCAACTTCTTCTTCATTAGTTGTTTCATAATAAAGTAATAACATCAGCATTTCTTATATACTGATATGTTATTATAAATATGAAACAACTCTAATTAACCTTCTATCCATCCTACGGAAAAAGGAAATCATCGCGCATGCGTACGTACGAAATACCGTCTCCACGCCGTGGTGTAATCTATTTTCCACCACCACCTTAATTGGATGAGTATAATGGTGTAAATAATAACTATATTTGATTATTGTAAAGTGATATTGATTCTGTAATAGTATACATACACTCCAATAAAATTCCACGATCATGAAAACGATATCATCGCTCGTGCGTACGTACGGACTACCGTCTCCACGACGCGATGAGATTCGTTCTCCACATTAACCATTCATGAAGGATTATAAAGTACATATAATTAGTAATCATGAAATATATGGAATAATAATGATACTGGATTTATGTGTATATATATTTATGTCATATACATAATTCCATTCAACTCAATAAGGAAATGAAAACAGCGTTCATGCGTACGTACAGCCTACCGTCTCCATGAAGGGTGTATTTCTTTCCATTTACTGATCTAATATATATATATATATATATATATATATATTATGAATATATATTATATATAAATAATGTTTTATATTCTGGAATTATGTAATCATGATCTAAGTAATCATATGAATAATTACAAGTCAAAACACAGACGACAAATGAAACGATTTTACCGAAAACGCTCTTTAACATGGAATTTACAAAAGAACGGGTAATATAAAGTCATAAGTGAACCATATATGATATCATAACAATGAATATGATTCTGTAATAAGTTAATGACATTATTTAAATCATTATACAGGAGGTTCGAATACGTACAAAGCATATCAGACATAAGGTAAGGGATAAATTTTCAATCTAATTTTTATCCGAGATTGCTTATACGTAAGTATTTACTGGGGTTACGTTTATCATCCATGACCATGTTTTCTAAAAATGTTTTTATAAAATGTTTACCATTCTTGCATGAATTTTTAAAGTCATTTTTACCCTTTATTGACTTTTTACCACATTGTATTAATGGAATCTTTCCTTTGGTTACCATATAAGGTACTTTTTGACTTTTCCGACAAAAGTACGAGGAGAATGTTATTTTTAACTTATATGGCGTGATCGGATTTTTAAGGTTTCATAACACCTCATTTTAAAGAAGCTTACACTACAATATTGCATGATTATTTTCAACAAAACCCTTATCTTTTAAAATTATATGGAATTTTTTGAAAAGAAAATGATTTTAAAGAAGAGAGGATATTTTCCTCAAGAATTCATTTCAAGTGTTTTTCTCAAAATTATTTTCCATCTAAGATGACATTATTTGATATTTATGTTTCAAGTAAAATGTCTCTATGATTTAAATGGTTTCAATTTTCTTATGTTGAAATGATATCAATTGTTTATGGATTATGATGGCATGATGTTTAAGAATCCCATTTTATTACATGGGTTATGAAATGATGTATGATTTATGATTTTGTGGAACACATAAGAATTGTATCATTATGAGATTGGTGGTACCTATATCTACCTCCAATCCATTGGGTAAAGATTTTATATCTCATGAGATAGACATGGCTGGTACGGTAGGTTGTACTGGTTCAGTGAAGCAGGACTGAAACGAGGGTAACTCGGTTCAGAAATGGACTTTATCCACTAAGATAGTCTTGGAAATGAGTCTTGACTAATAAGAAATGATTCTCTATGATTATGTGTGTATGCCACAAAGTTTCATGTTTTATGTTATGATTATTGGGATTTCATATCACTATTATGATTTATCCCATGTTATGAAATTTTGCTCTCTTTTGTAGGTTAAGATTTCCAAAATGTTATGTTCTTAAGAAAATGTTGTGGTTAATATTTCTTTTGTTTACCATTACTGAGCATTTGAGCTCACCCTTTTATGTTTTCTTTTCCCCAGGATATAAAGAAAGGTTTTAGGTAAAAAAAGGAAGATCTTTATGGGAGATGTTGAAGATCTTTCACAATGATTAGAAGATTATATTCCGAGTTTCCAAAGACACTAAACTATTACGATCCTTGTGTGTGTGTTTTTGTTATATACTAAGTATTCCGCAAAAGTAATGTAATGTCCATGTACGTCAATCTTTGGGTCTCTAAAGTTGGTATCAGATGAAAGGTTTAGTCAACCTTTGGAAACTAGGATGCGAAAACGTTAGTGAGATCCCTAGAGATATTTCTAAGGTATGTCTAGGGATGTCCCTAAGGATAAGTATACGTATAGGATATAGTCCTAGAACTATGGTAACGATATTAGATTAAACCAATGATGTTAGATATTAAAGTTACTCCCCCTTTATTATGATTTTTGCCCCTCAAACTATTCTTTTTGGGTTTTAGAAAATGGCTGGAAACAAGATGATTCATGATAATAGAGTATATGATGGACAATAGAATGATATTCTTCATGAGAAACCAAATGAAATGGGATTTGTAAGTCCAAACATCATTATTATGCCAAATCAGCAATCTCATAATATGATCAATAATGTAAAATTTGGTAAGTTTCCTGACTCGGCTAATAAGAGAAAGATGGAGTTTCATGATGATCATAGAGGAAAGAAAGTTCAATTTCACCTATGTAAATCATGTGGGAAGAGACATCAAGGAGAATGTTTCAAAGGAACTGGAAGATGCTTTGGGTGTGGAAAAGAAGGACACAAAGACAATAAGTGCAAAAGAAAAGGTTAAGTTAACACCAGGGATGAGGATAATGGTATTGCTACGACATCAAAAATGGTTAAATGTTTTAAATGTGGAATGTACGGGCATTATGAAAACCAATTACCTAAGGGAAAGTCTCATGAAGTGAATCAGTATGGTCGTATGGGTAGTATTTATGTAGATAATGATGAAGAGACTACAAATGATATGTGAGATGAAAGAATTGTTGAAGCTCGGTCAATGCTTTAAGAATGTAGTGGAATGATTACATGTTTATCATGTGTAATGTTGTATAAGTAATCTCATGGTACTATCGAATAAAGAGACATCTAAGGATTGTTACACTATTGTCTTTCCCTGAGTTTTGAATGTGTATGATTAATGTTACTAGTATCCATAAAAGGTTATTCCGATATTTTTGGAATGTAGATGATATGCACATAATGAAGTGATAAGGAGAAAATTAAATGTTTGATAGTATTCATGAGTTCATTACTAATATAAGGAGAAGATTATATCATGGTTTGAGTATATAGAATTTTTGGATTTTGGTATGTGGAAAGAGTTAACTTTTGACAGCATTCATGTTTTCACTAAGGTTTAATGGGTATTAATTTTTTAAGAGAATACATCATTAAGGTATTCACATGATTGGATTGTGACCAACAAGATATATGGGGAATAAATGATGGTATTCACATGCTTGGTTGACGACATTTCAAGATATCGTTTTCTTTATACTATGAGCTTGGACCGAAGTATTTTAGATAAGACTAATGATTGGAATGGATTATGTTAACCCTAAGTTTGTATTGTTTAAGGATAGAACATTTTTTGATATTATTTATGTGATGTTATAGAAATGTAGTTTTAGAAAAAGGACAACCTGTCGGACGGGCGACAGCCCATCGCGTCGGACAAGGCTGTGGGAATCGAACCCACAACCGAAGTGCGGCTGGCCTTTATCGCCTACCACTAGCCTACAGGAAGTCCTTGTTTAGTAGAAACTAGTTTTATTTTATTACGCGGTATGAAATATGAAGTATAAGTTCATTTTTGGAATCGTATACGATTAACCTCACCATAGATGGACTTATGTATATTTGATAACTTTGACTAAACTATTGTTTGAAACAAATGGGATGACCCATCATTTTATCACATGATCTATTAACACTTCATGAATAAGAAATTCAAATTCATTTCTTGAAGAGATGAAGTGGAAATTATTCAAAACACGAACAACAGTGAAATTGTACCAAAATCATGTAAGTATTTCTTTTAATTCACCAACCTTAGGGAAATTATCTTGAAATCCAAAAATGTTGTCCTAGTGCCCTTATATCTGATTAATCAGATGGTACCTTAGATCATCGCAAATCTATGGCTTTATGATTGTTGGCTATTTCATATCCATGTTCTCTTCCACTCTCCATCAGAACTTGATGGTTAGATTTTTCTTCCATATCCATATTTTCTCCTATGTTCTCCTACGTGGAAACCCCGTGATGAGTTAATTTGGGTAACCGTTATGTTTCATAATTTTTTTTTTAAAGATTGGTTTTGGTATTCCTTTTTACAATGTGAGTTTCTACTAAAGAATCTTTCGAATAGTAAACCATTTATAACCCCGATGAATTTCGAGGGAGAAATTCATTTTATGGGGGGTATAATGTAACACCCCAAGATTTTATGAAAAATATTCTTTTAATTTCATTAATGTCTTGTGTTGTATGTTACAACAACAATACCTTGCCCTATACGCAACACCTTATTAGCTTGCAGTATACGCAACACTATTCTTGGGTCATGTTACACACAATTTTGATAATAGTTATTCTACGCAAAATTGAACATATATATATATATATTCAATGAATAAATGAAATATGGTTGGATTATGATATACAAAACAAAGAAGTATTATTTCACAGCACGCAACCCTAACTTGGCTTGCAGTACATACAATCACGACCTTCCTCGATAGCGTGTGTTGTACGCAATACCAGGTTTTACTAAACAACGATATATTATTATAATATTGTTATGAACTAGCCGTTATGAATAGTGTTAACGAAATTTTTAATTTTATAACATTATTATTCATCTTACACATTTCTAGAACATGGTATAAGAACAAAATAAATTTTTCGGGTAAAATAAATATTTTTCAAAAAATGCTGTTTTTCCGCCTTTTGATGGCACACCCACATTAAATCTAGTTTTTGACATTTTTATAAGTTCAATTTGAAAAAATAAAATTCTTCTTTTGAATCAGGATATAAAAATTTACATTAGATAATGTTTTGATATTTTTCCAATAACTTTCATATTTTAATGAATAGTAAAAATACGCTATATTTTAATTAAAAACAACTTTTTTCATCGTAATATATTATGTGGTTAAATTATAATATTGAATGGTGTAAAAGTATAAATAGAATATATTTTTACTATTTAATATAATGTATGTCATTAGCATTGATTTTACCTTGAATTCGTAGGTTAAATCAATTCAATCTTTTACAATGTTTTAAAGAAAAACCCATTTTCTTTCGACAACGAGATTAATTTTAATTTAATTTCTGCATCTTATGTGTATTGAATTTTGAAAAATGGATTCCATATTTGGAATCAGTGGGTCCAAATTATGTTAATAATCTACTTTTTATTTTTGGGCCTTGTGAATAGTAACAACGGTAAATTTTATTTACTATAGTTAAAGGTAAATCTGGTAATTAAGGGTAAATATAAGATTATAAAATTACCCTAACACTTGGAAAAATTCTATTGGATGGCTAAAAGTAGACCCATATAACCTAAGGGTCGGATTAGATTCATTTTATGGACTTTTGTCCATGAAAATAATTTAATTATTATTAAGACCAAAGAACGTGACAACATGTCACTTTCTTAAATATTATAAGTATAATAATTTTAATTTAGTGATTAAATTCATGAAACTTAGAACATGCATAGTCTCCAGAAATATAATACAATTATCTACATCATAGGAATTTATTTAGAATTTTTAGGGATTAAATAATTATCATTTATTATGACACAAAGATGATGCAGTAATTGTCTTATTAATGAAATATTGATATAATTGATGTTATAAATGCCCAAATAAATGTAATTTGAGACTTTTTATGACATAAATTAATTTTCTAGGTTAATATGACATGTTATTGTTTATATAATTAACTTGGTTCGAACTTTGTATTCTGTTATGAATTTCATAAAAATCATGTACCAAATAGTGTCAAAATTGACATAAATTAGTTTTTAAAACAAATATTATATTATTAATTGTTATTTATTTCCTAAAAATCTACGGTTCAGCCAAATGAATTATATAAGGATAGATATATTAATAATAAACAACTTGGGGTTAGTTTTTATTTTTATGGTAAGTTTATTAACCATATAGTGTAAGAAAACAAAAACACAAGGTAAAAGTTAAATTATTTAACTTAGAGTTAAATCTAATTTATAAGGTTAAAATAATAACCTAAACTTGTCTAAATCCTATTGGATGAGAGTATTGCGACCCATCCCCACTTTATCTTCGAAATAAGACCCTTTGGAACCATTATAAACCGAATTTTACCTTAATATAAAATAATATTTTGAGATTTTCCTAAGGTGCCCCTCTCCTCCCTTATAAAAGGGACCTCCTCCCTCTCCTCCTCACACCAATTTGAGCATTAAAGCTCGGAAAACCCCTGCCAAAATCTCTTCTCCACTTCCCTAGTATCATCCTAGAGGTCCTGGTCTTCTTCAAAGACCATCCTTAGTTCTTTAAGTGGAGGTTAAGTGAAGGCGCGTCAAAAAGAGGTAATATCCACTACCGATCTTTTTCAATTTCTTTCTTCTTCAACTTCTTCTTCATTAGTTTTTTCATAATAATGTAATAACATAAGTATTTCTTATATACCTAGATGTTATTATAAATATGAAACAACTCTAATTAACCTTCTATCCATCCTACTGAAAAAGGAAATCACCGCGCATGCGTACGTATGGAATACCGTCTCCACGCCGTGGTGTAATCTATTTTCCACCACCACCTTAATTGGATGGGTATAATGGTGTAAATAATAACTATATATGATTATTGTAAAGTGATATTGATTCTTTAATAGTATACATACACTACAATAAAATTCCATGATCATGAAAACGATATCATCGCTCGTGCGTACGTACGGACTACCATCTCCACGACGCGATGAGATTCGTTCTCCACTTTAACCATTCTTGAATGATTATAAAGTACATATAATAAGTAATAATGAAATATATGAAATAATAATGATACTGGATTTATGTTTTTATATATTTATGTAATCTACTTAATTCCATTCAACTCAATAAGGAAATGAAAACAGCGTTCATGCGTACGTACGGCCTACCGTCTCCATGAACATTGTATTTCTTTCCATTTACTGATCTATTATATATATATATATATATATATATATATATTATGGATATATATTATATATAAATCATGTTTTATATTCTGAAATTAATTAATCATGATCTAAGTAATCATATGAATAATTACAAGTCAAAACACAAACGACAAATGAAACGATTTTACCAAAAACGCTCTTTAACATGGAATTTACAAAAGAACGGGTAATATAAAGTCATAAGTGAACCATATATGATATCATAACAATGAATATAATTCTGCAATAAGTTAATGACATTATTTAAATCATTATACATGAGTTTCTAATACATACAAATCATATCATACATAAGGTAAGGGATAAAGTTTCAATCTCATTTTTATCCGAGATTGCTTATACGTAAGTATTTACTGGGGTTACGTTTATCATCCATGACCTTGTTTTCTAAAAATGTTTTTATAAAATGTTTACCATTCTTCCATGAATTTGTAAAGTCATTTGTACCCTTTATTGACATTTTACCACATTTTATGAATGGAATCTTTCCTTTGGTTACCATATAAGGTACTTTTTGACTTTTCCGACAAAAGTACGAGGAGAATGTTATTTTTAACTTATACGGTGGGATCAGATTTTTACGATTTCATAACACCTCATTTTCAAGAAGCTTCCTCTAAAATATTTCATGATTATTTTCAACAAAACACTTATCTTTTAAAATTGCATGGAATTTTGTGAAAAGAAAATGATTTTAAAGAAGAGAGGATATTTTCCTCAAGAATTCATTTCAAGTGTTTTTCTCAAAACTATTTTCCATATAAGATGACATTATTTGATATGTATGGTTAAATTAAAATGTCTCTATGATTTAAATGGTTTCAATTTTCTTAGGATGAAATGATATCAATTGTTTATGGATTATGATGGCATGATGTTTAAGAATCCCATTTTATTACATGGGTTATGCAATGATGTATGATTTATGATTTTGTGGCACACATAAGAATGGTATAATTATGAGATGGGTGGGACCTATATCTCCCTCCAATGCATTGGGTATATATTTTATATCCCATGAGATAGACATGGCTGGAACGGTAGGTTATACCGATTCAGTGAAGCAGGACTGAAACGAGGGTAACTGGGTTCAGAAATGGACTTTGTCCACTAAGATAATCTTGGAAATGAGTCTTGACTAATAAAAATGATTCTCTATGATTATGTGTATATGCCACAAAGTTTTATGTTTTAAGTTATGATTATTCGGATTTCATTTCACTATTATGATTTATCCCATGTTATGAAATTATGCCCTCTTTTGTAGGTTATGATTTCCAAAATGTTATGTTCTTATGAAAATGTTGTGGTTGATATTTCTTTTGTTTACCCTTACTGAGAATTTGAGCTCACCCTTTTATGTATTCTTTTCCCCAAGATATAAATAAAGGTTTTAGGTAAAAAAAGGAATATCTTTATGGGATATGTTGAAGATCTTTCACCACGATTAGAAGATTATATTCTGAGTTTCCAAAGACACTAAACTATTACGATCCTTGTGTGTGTGTTTTTGTTATGTACTAAGTATTCCGCAAAAGTAATGTAATGTCCATGTTCATCAAGCTTAGGGTCTCTACAGTTGGTATCAGAGGAAAGGTTTAGTCATCCTTTGGAAACTAGGATGCAAAAACGTTAGTGAGATCCCTAGAGATATTTCTAAGGTATGTCTAGGGATATCCCTAAGGATAAGTATACGTATAGGATATAGCCCTAGAACTATGGTAACGATATTAGATTAATCCAAATATGTTAGATATTGAAGTTACTCCCCCTTTATTATGATTTTTGCCTCTCACACTATTCTTTTTGGGTTTTAGAAAATGGATGGAAACAAGATGATTCATGATAATAGAGGATATGATGGACAATGGAATGATATTCTTCATGAGAAACCAAATGAAATGGGATTTGGAAGTCCAAAAATCATTATTATGCCGAATTAGAAATCTCATAATATGATCAATAAAGTAAAATTTGGTAAGTTTCCTGACTCGGCTAATAAGAGAAAGAGGGAGTTTCATGATGATCATAGAGGAAAGAAAGTTCAATTTCCCCTATGAAAATCATGTGGGAAGAGACATAAAGGAGAATGTTTAAAAGGAACTGGAAGATGTTTTGGGTGTGGAAAAGAAGGACACAAAGCCAGTAAGTGCAAAGGAAAAGGTTCAGTTAACACCGGGGATGAGGATAATGGTATTGCTATGACATCAACAATGGTTAAATGTTTTAACTGTGGAATTTACGGGCATTATGCAAACCAATGCCCTAAGGGAAAGTCTCATGAAGAGAATCAGTATGGTCGTATGGGTAGTATTTATGTGGATAATGATGAAGAGACTACAAATGATATGTGAGATGAAAGAATTGTTGAAGCTCGGTCAATGCTTTAAGAATGTAGTGGAATGATTAAATTTTTATCATGTGTAATGTTGTGTAAGTAATCTCATGGTACTATGGAATAAAGAGACATCTAAGGATTGTTACACTATTGTCTTTACTTGAGTTTTGAAAGTGTATGATTAATGTTACCAGCATCCATGAAAGGTTATTCAGATATTTTTGGAATGTAGATGATATGCGCATAATGAAGGGATAAGGAGAAAATTAAATGTTTGATAGTATTCATGAGATCATGACTAATATAAGGAGAATATTATATCATGGTTTGAGTATATAGAATTTTTGGATTTTGGTATGTGGAAAGAGTTAACTTTTGACATCATTCATGTTTTCACTAAGGTTTAATGGGTATTAATTTTTCAAGAGAATACATCATTAAGGTATTCACATGATTGTAATGTGACCAACAAGATATATGGGTGATAAATGATGGTATTCACATGCTTGGTTAATGACATTTCAAGATATCGTTTTCTTTATATTATGAGCTTGGACCGAAGTATTTTAGATAAACCTAAAGATTGGAATGGATTATGTTAACAATAAGTTAGTATTGTTTAAGGATAGAAATTCTTTTGATATTATTTATGTGATGTTATATAATGTAGTTTTAGAAAAAGGACAACTTGCAGGACGGGAGACAACCCATCGCGTCGAACAAGGATGTGGCAATCGAACCCACAACCGAAGTGCGACTGGCCTTTATCGGCTACCACTGGCCTACAGGAAGTCCCAGTTTAGTAGAAACTAGTTTCATTTTATTACGCGGTATGATATATGAAGTATAAGTTCATTTTTGGAATCGTATATGATTAACCTCACCATAGATGGACTTATGTATATTTGATAACTTTTGCTAACCTTTTGTTTGAAACAGTTGGAATGACCCATCATTTTATCACATGATCTATTAACACTTCATGAATAAAAAAATCAAATTCATTTCTTTAAGAGATGAAGTGGAAATTGTTCAAAGAATGAACAACAGTGAAATTGTACCAAAATCATATATGTATTTCTTTTAATTCACCAAACTTAGGGAAATGATCTTGAAAACTAAAAATGTTGTCTTAGTTCCCTTAAATCTGATTAATCATATGGTACCTTAGATCATTGCAAATCTATGGCTTTATGATTGTTGGCTATTTCATAGCCATGTTCTCTACCACTCTCCATCAGAACATGATGGTTAGATTTTTCTTCCATATCCATATTTTCACCTATGTTCTCCTACGTTGAAACCCAGTGATGAGTTAATTTGGGTAACCGTTACATTTCATACTTTTGTTTTTAAAGAATAGTTTTGGTATTCCTTTTTACGATGTGGGTTTCTGTTAAAGAAACTTTCGAATAGTAAACCATTTATAAACCCGACGAATTTCGAGGGGGAAATTCATTTTAAGGGGGGTAGAATGTAACACCTAGAGATTTTATGAAAATACTCTTTTAATTTCATTAATGTCTTCTGTTTTATTCTACAACAAGATTACCTTGCGCTAAATGCAACACCATATTAGCTTGCAGTATACGCAACACTATTCTTGGATGGTGTTACACGCAATTTTGATAATAGTTATTCTACGCAACATTGAGTATATATATATATTCAATGTATAAATGAAATATGTTTGGATTATGATATAAGAAACAACGAAGGATTATTTCACAGCACACAACCCTGACATGGCTTGCATTACACGCAATCACGACCTTCCTCGATAACGTGTGTTGTACGAAATACCAGGTTTTACTAAACAACGATATATTATTATAATATTGTTATGAACTAGCCGTTATGAATATTGTTAACTGAATTTTGAATTTTATAACATTATTATTCATCTTACACATTTCTAGAACATGGTATAAGAACAAAATTAATTTTTCGGTTAAAATAAGTATTTTTCAAAAAATGCAGTTTTTCCACCTTTTGATGGCGCACCCACATTAAATCTAGTTTTTGACTTGTTTATAAGTTCAATCTGACAAAATAAAATTCTTCTTTCGAATCAGGATATAAAAATTTACATTTGATAAAGTTTTGATATTTTTCCGATAACTTTCATATTTTAATGAATAGTAAACACATGCTATATTTTAATTAAAAACAAATTTTTTCCTCGTAATATCTTATGTGGTTAAATTATAATATTTAATGGTTTTAAAGTATAAATAGAATATATTTTTATCATTTATTATAATTTATGTCATTAGCATTGATTTAACTTGAATTCATAGGTTAAATCAATTCAATCTTTTGCAATGTTTTAAAGAAAACCCCATTTTTTTCGGCAATGGGATTAATTTTAATTTAATTTCTGCATCTTTTGTGTATTGAATTTGGAAAAATGGATTCCATATTTGGAATCAGTGGGTCCAAAATATGTTAATAAGCTACTTTTAATTTTTGGGCATTGTGAATAGTGACTATGATAAATTTTATTTACTATAGTTAAAGGTAAATCAGGTAATTAAGGGTAATTATACGATTATAAAATTACCCTAACAATTGGAAAAATCCTATTGGATGGATAAAAGTAGACTCATATAACCTAAGGGTCGGATTAGATTCATTTTATGGACTTTTGTCCATGAAAATAATTTAATTATTATTAAAACCAAAGAATGTGACAACATGTCACTTTCTTAAATCTTATAAGTATAATAATTTTTATTTTGTGATAAACTTCATGAAACTTAGAATATTAATAGTGTCCAGAAATATAATACAAGTATCTACATCATAGGAATTTATTTATAATTTTTAGGGATTAAGTAATTATCATTTATTATGACAGAAAGATGATGCAGTAATTGTCTTATTAATGAAATATTGACATAATTGATGTTATAAATGCCCAAATAAATGTAATTTGAGTCTTTTTGTGACATAAATTAATTTTCTAGGTTACTATGACATGTTATTGTTGATATAAGTAACTTGGTTCTAACGTATCATTCTGTTATGAATTTCATAAAAATCATGTACCAAATAGTGTCAAAATTGACATAAATTAGTTTTGAAAACAAATATTATATTATTAATTGTTATTTAATTCCTAAATATCTAATGTTCGGCCAAATTACTTATATAAGGATACCTATATTAATAATAAACAACTTGGGGTTATTTTGGCTTGTTATGGTATGTTTATTAACCATATAGTGTAAGAAAACAAAAAGACACGGTAAAAGTTAAATTATTTAACTTAGAGTTAAATCTAATTGATAAGGTTTAAATAATAACCTAAACAAGTCTAAATCCTATTGGATGAGAGTATTTCAACCCATCCCAACTTTATCTTCGAAATAAGACCCTTTGGAACCATTATAAACTGAATTTGACCTTTATATAAAATAATATTTTGAGGTTTTCCTAAGGTCCCCCTCTCCTCCCTTATAAAAGGGCACCTCCTCCCTCTCCTCCTCACACCAATTTGAACATTCAAGCTTGGCCAACCCCTACCGAAATCACTTCTCCACTTTCCTAGTATCATCCTAGAGGTCCTTGTCTTATTCAAAGACCATCCTTAGTTCTTTAAGTGGAGGTTAAGTGAAGGCGCGTCAAAAAGAGGTAATATCCATTACCGATCTTTTTCAATTTCTTTCTTCTTCAACTTCTTCTTATTTAGTTTTTTCATAATAAAGTAATAACATAAGTATTTCTTATATACTGATATGTTATTATAAATATGAAACAACTCTAATTAACCTTCTATCCATCCTATGGAAAAAGGAAATCACCGCGCGTGCGTACGTACGGAATACCGTCTCCACGCCGTGGTGTAATCTATTTTCCACCACCACCTTAATTGGATGGGTATAATGGTGTAAATTATAACTATATATGATTATTGTAAAATGATATTGATTCTTTAATAGTATACATACACTCCAATAAAATTCCACGATCATGAAAATGATATCATCGCTCGTGCGTACGTACGGACTACCGTCTCCACGACGCGATGAGATTCGTTCTCCACTTTAAACATTCATGAATGATTATAAAGTACATATAATATGTAATAATGAAATATATGAAATAATAATGATACTGGATTTATGTGTATATATATTTATGTCATCTACTTAATTCCATTCAACTCAATAAGGAAATGAAAACATCGTTCATGCGTACGTACGGCCTACCGTCTCCATGAACGGTGTATTTATTTACATTTACTGATCTCTATATATATATATATATATTATGAATATATATCATATATAAATCATGTTTTATATTCTAGAATTAAGTAATCATGATCTAAGTAATCATATTAATAATTACAAGTCAAAACACGGACGACAAATGAAACGATTTTACCGAAAACGCTCTTTAACATTGAATTTACAAAAGAACGGGTAATATAAAGTCATACGTGAACCATATATGATATCATAACCATGAATATGATTCTGTAATAAGTTAATGACATTATTTAAATCATTATACAGGAGTTTTGAATACGTACAAAGCATATCAGACATAAGGTAAGGGATAAATTTTCAATCTCTTTTTTATCAGAGATTGTTATACGTAAGTATTTACTGGGGTTACGTTTATCATCCATGACCATGTTTTCTAAAAATGTTTTTATAAAATGTTTACCATTCTTCCATGAATGTTTAAAGTCATTTTTACCCTTTATTGACTTTTTACCACATTGTATGAATGAAATCTTTCCTTTGGTTACCATATAAAGTACTTTTTGACTTTTCCGAAAAAAGTACAAGGAGAATGTTATTTTTAACTTATACGGCGTGATCGGATTTTTATGGTTTCATAACACCTCATTTTCAAGAAGCTTCCTCTACAATATTGCATGATTATTTTCAAAAAAACCCTTATCTCTTAAAATTGCATGGAATTTTGTGAAAAGAAAATGATTTTAAAGAAGATAGGATATTTTCCTCAAGAATTCATTTCAAGTGTTTTTCTCAAAACTATTTTCCATCTAAGATGACATTATTTGATATGTATGTTTCAAGTTAAATGTCTATATTATTTAAATGGTTTCAATTTTCTTATGATGAAATGATATCAATTGTTTATGGATTATGATTGCATGATGTTTAAGAATCCCATTTTATTACATGGGTTATGCAATGATGTATGATTTATGATTTTGTGGCACACATAAGAATGGTATCATTATGAGATGGGTGGGACCAATATCTCCCTCCAATTCATTGGGTAAAGATTTTATATCTCATGAGATAGACATAGATGGAATGGTATGTTATACCGGTTCAATGAAGCAGGACTGAAATGAGGGTAACTCGGTTTAGAAATAGACTTTTTCCACTAAGATAGTCTTGGAAATGAGTCTTGACTAATAATAAATGATTCTCTATGATTATGTGTGTATGCCACAAAGTTTCATGTTTTAAGTTATGATTATTGGGATTTCATTTCACTATTATGATTTATCCCATGTTATGAAATTATGCTCTCTTTTGTAGGTTAAGATTTCCAAAATGTTATGTTCTTATGAAAATGTTGTGATTGATATTTCTTTTGTTTACCCTTACTGAGTATTTGAGCTCACCCTTTTATGTTTTCTTTTCCCCAGGATATAAATAAAGGTTTTAGGTAAAAAAAAGGAAGATCTTTATGGGAGATGTTGAAGATCTTTCACCATGATTAGAAGATTATATTCCGAGTTTCCAAAGACACTAATCTATTATGATCCTTGTGTGTGTGTTTTTGTTATATACTAAGTATTCTGCAAAAGTAATGTAATGTCCATGTACGTCAAGCTTCGGGTCTCTACAGTAAAATTATTCTTGAAAAAAAATAAAATAACATATTGATATGGGAGAAAAATATTCCTGTCTAAATAGAAAAACAAAGGCACCTCTATTTAAAAAATCAATAGGTCTTTTGAATTCCAAAGATGGAAAAAATGGAACTAGGGACTATAAATTATATAAATAATAATATTACAAAACAATATATTGGATTTTTCAATATAAAATATCATATAATTTCTCTAATAGAAACAAAAAAAGAAACAATTTTGAATAAGGATGAAATTGTGAAATAAGTCCTTATGATTATGGAAACTTTTAAAATCATAACCTCAATGAAATAAATAACATAAAATAAATCATTTAATACCATGTATGTAGATAAATTATTTATAAAACACATAATAGGTTTAGTATATACACCATATGAATGTAATATGTTGTGAATATTGAATATGGCTCATAGAATCAGAAGTGAGATTATGAATCATTAAAACAAACCAAAATATTGAATTGAGAATTAATCAATTAAGTAATTATTAGTAAGAAAATCCAAATAAAAAATGAAAAAAATAAAAATATTTTGATTTAATTTTTCATGTAAATTAGAATGAAATAGTGAATGATGATGTAATATAACACAACGAAAAGAAATTGATTTGTAAAATACCTTGCCTCATGTTTGAATTTATTCATAAATTATTTTATCCTCTTATATAATAAATTTAAATCTACTATATTTCTATATCTTTAACATATAAATTATAATAAAATAATTTATAATCCACTTATATCATTTAAATATTCATTTATTAATAAGTATTTCTTAAAATTGTTATTCTACAGTGTTACTAGTTTAGTTCTTCATGTATTAGATTATGAAGTATTGGACCTTATATTTTCTTTATGGGTACATCATATCTATAGTGTTAATAATGATATGAATATAATATATATATATATATATACATAATAATTATTTAATTTTATACATGAAAAATCGTTCACATCATCTCTTGGATATTGTAGATTACATATACACATGAGAGAACTTATCATTATTAACTGGTAGAAGGGTAATAAGATAAATGATATAATATAAATAAAAAATAAGAATAAAATCATAAATTTTTTATATATTCATTAATTAAATCTTTTTATTTATTCACGTAATGTGGTGATGAAAAAAGACTTGTACTGCAATATGGAGATAGTGGACCATACATACACATGCAAAATGTTTTCATTTTCCATAGGATATAAAGTTGTTGAATTAGAATTAGAAAAAACATAATAACACTTAATTATATTTTAGATACATATTATATTATATTATCATGTTTATAGTAAATTTAATAGTGGAAGAAGAATAAATAAAATGAGAAAACTCAGTTAATAGGTACAACACTTATTTAGAAAACCACATTCAGTTTACACCGTTGGACATTTTTCATAGTCCTATGGTGTGACCAGGGGATCAATTTTGAAGGTAATGAATATATAAAGGTATTATCATATTAATTGGAAGATCTATATTCCAAAAACTTTTTGAATAAGTCATTAGATGAGGTTCCCTTTTATAAGGGATTATAAAGAAACACCTAGAATTACTTAATATTTATATATTATTAATTTCCTTCTAATTTAAGATGGTTAAAAAAGGAAATATATTTTAATTTAAAAATTATAATGTGGAAATAAATTCCTACAATAAATTTTATATAGGTTTTTATGTAATTTTGATCAATTTTTTTTTAATATCCCCATTAACCCTTTCTAACCACATTTGTTGTAGGGAATTTTTTATAATTTAGGGGTTATATATTACCTTCAAAGGTGAAAAGTGGCATGAAAATGTTTCATGGTTGAAATTGAAAACCATTTTATTTTTTATATATCCAGTTTCAAGAATTTTTTTATTTTTAATTCATTTAATTAATATTATTTATCATAAGGTATCATTAAACTAATTTTTTAGAACTATTAATTTTGGTCAAATTTAATGTCATCAAGAAAACAATTGATTAAAAATATAAAATATTTAAGCATAAATTAAACATTATTTTTGATAATAAAATTCATGGTACAACATAATTTAATGAAAAAATATTTCATTTATTGTTTTTAAAGTTATTAAATATATTTTTATTACTTTTTCCATAGGAACTGAGTAGGTGTTACTTAATAACTTTAGGAAATTATACCATCACCAAAAACTAAAAATAAATTACCCAAAGAAATTAATTTTTATATGTTTATAATAAAATTTTACATTCATTAATAACTTATTTTTATCCATATAACAACATATAAGTGAAATTAATTTCAAAATATTGAAATTTTTTATATAACATTTTCTTAAAATAATATATGTTTTATAATCAAAATAAAATAAAACTAAAATGATAGATATTATAAGTTAGAATATATTTGTTTGAATTAATATATATAAAATAAATAAAATAATGTGTTGGGTTTATTTAGATAAATTATCACACTGAATTAACATGAATTAACATTTTCTACCTATTAACGTGATGATACACATTTACTATAGTTACTATTCATCATTAGTGTGGAGTCCCAAAGCTTTATGTACATGGAAATTACATTAACTTTGCGGAATACTTTATACATAACAAAAACAGACACCAAAGGACAGTAATAGTTTAGTTTCTTTGGAAACTTGGAACATAATATTTTAATTTTGGTGAAATAACTTCAACATCTCTCATAAAGATATTCCCTTTTTTTCTTACCTAAAACCTTTCTTTATATCCTGGGAAAAAGAAAACATATAAAGGGGGAGCTTAAATTCTCAGTAATGGTATGCATGGAGAAAATAAAACAAACAATATACATTTCAACTTCAAAACATGAACATAAAGTTTAAACATAAAAATCTTGAGTTGTGAAATAAATCATGGCAGTACGTAAGGCATAGATCATAAAAGAACATCAATCATGATAAAATAGTATGGTAATAAAAAATTTAATTATGGAAAACCATTAATCACATGATATGATTTCCATAGTAGCCAAGGCACTGCTACTAAGACCATCTTAGTGGAGAAAGTCCCATTCTGAATTGAGTTCAATCTTCATTCCAGTCTTGTATAACTGAACCAGATTAACTTACCATTCTAGCCATGACTATCTCATTAGATATAAACCTTTACCCAATGCATTTTAGGGAGATATAGGTCTCACCCATCTCACAATGAAATCATTCATTTTTGTGCCATAAAGTAATCATACATCATTCATAATAACCCAATGAATAAAATGAGTTTCATAAACATCTTCCCATCATAACATAATCGATATAAAAGAAATGGATATCATTTCATCATAAGAAAACTCAAACCATTTAAATAATATATACATTATAATTGAAACATAAACATACTTAATAATTTCATCTTATATGGAAAATAGTTTTGATAAAACACCTGAAATGAATTCTTGAGGAAAATATCCTTTCTTATTCAAAATCTATTTATTTTCTCAAAAAGCCAACAAATTTTAAAATAAAAGAATTTTAGTGAAAATAATCACAATATTTTGTAGAGGAAGATTCATTGAAATAGGTCGTTATGAAACTATAAAAATATGATCATGTCATATAAGTTAAAGAAACATTTTTCTCGAACTTTTGCCGGAAAAGTTAAAAAGTACCTCATATGGTAAAAAAAAGAATGATTCCTTACATACCATGTTGTAAATGTAAAAAATGAGTAAAAAATAATTTAAACATACATGAAACAATTTTTAGAAAATAGGTACATGGATGATAAATATAACCATAGTAAATACTTACGAATAAACAATCTCGGATAAAAACGATATTGAAAAAGTTATCCCATACCTTATGTATGATATGCTTTGTTTGTATTCAAACCTCCTGTATAATGATTTAAATAATGTCATTTACTTATTAAAGAATCTCATTAATTTTTATGATATCATATATGGTCCACTTATGACTTTATATTATCCTTTCTTTTGTAAATTCCATGTTAAAACAACGTTTTGGGTAAAACTGTTTCATATGTAGTATGTGTTTCGATTTTTTGTTCTTGATATTATTACTCCTATACTGATTTACTTAATTCCAGAATTTAATATATGATTTATATATAATATATATTTTTCATATAAATATATATGATAGATTGATAAATGGAATGAAATACACCGTTCATGGAGACGGTAGGCCGTACGTACACATGAACGCAGTTTTCGTTTCCATAATGAATTGAATGGAATTAAGTAAATGACATAAATATATATATATATATATACATAAATCCATTAGAATTATTATTTCATATATTTCATTATTATTTGTTATATATAATTTATAATCATTCATGAATGGTTAACATGAAGAATGAATCTCATCGCGTTCGTGGAGATGGTAAGTCGTACGTACACACAAGCGATGATATCATTCCCATAATTATTGAATGGTCTTGGAGTGGATGTAAAAATATCTTAGTATTAGTATAATTTTATAAAAACCATATATAGTTATTCTTTACACCATTATATCCATCCATGTAAGGTGGTGTGGGAAAAATAGATTACACCATAGCGTTGAGACGGTATTCCGTACGTACGCACACGCAGTGATTTTGTTTTTCGTAGGATGGATAGAATGTGAAATTTGGTTGTTTCATATTTATAATAACATATCTGTATATTATTGATACTGATGTTATTACTTTATAATGAAACATATAAAGAAGAATAATTTGAAGAAGAAATAAATTGGAAGGGGCCGGTAAAGGATATTACCTCTCCTTTTATGGGTCTCCTTTAAACTTCCACTTAAGGGACTAGAGTTGGTCTTTTGAGAAGACCAGAACCTATACAATGTTTATAGGGATGTAGAGAAGAGAAATTGCCATGGTTTTGCCGAACTTCAAGGCTCAATGTTGTTTAAATATGAGAGGGAGGAGGTTCCCTTTTATAAGGGAGGAGATGTGCACCTTTGGAAAGTGTGAAAATATTATTTTATTATAAACTTATCTTCAGTTTCAAAACGTCCAAAAATCATTAAAGATGACTATAAGATGATTCATGGTCGAAATAAAATCATCCAATCAGAATTGGACATGTTTTGGATAATATTTGAATCCTTATAATCTTATTTATTTAAATCATTTATTAATGAGGTAAATGATGCTTCATTATTGTGTCATAAATAATTTAATTTATTTGATGTCTAAAAATTATAAAAAAATACCATCAAGTAGGAAATATTTTTATATTTCCAATTAATATTTATAGTCTAAAATATAATTTATATAACCCCTTATAAAAATTAATTACTAAAAGATATTTGTTATCGTCAATTTTGTCTTTACATTAAATTAATTAATCCAAATTGACATTATCACTACCAAGTGGATCAATGGGGTCCCAAAATCGACCCAAGGATGCCGATGGTCGGACAATACTAACCCAATAAGGTTATTACAATTGTTAAGGTGATTTTTAATTATTATAATATCCTTTTACCTTTGAATTACCCTATTTACCTTTAACCACGGTAAATAAAAGTCAAAAGTTACTATTCACCAAAAATTATTTTCATCTTATTGAGCCAAATTTTACTTCTTGATAACAACCATGTATATAGGATTTTTGAAATTCAATTCACATAAGTGGTAAAATTTCATTTAAATGAAAGAGTCTATTTTTTAACTACCACTAAACGGTTTCATTATTCATCAAAAATTGATGTTTTTCAGAAAAATACAAAAAATTCAGCCTAAGCTATATTTGATAATCCAAATTAAAACATGATGTCTATTTTTCCAAATTCAAAACATAGAATTGGAATTAATAAATTTTAAAATTAATTCCCTTTATAAAAACAAATGATGTGTTTTTAAGAAACAAAACTATCAAAAGATCTACACTTGTTTATGTCCAATTTCAAAGTGAAATTAATTCCAATGACCAACATTGGATTAAATGGTAAAAATATATTCTAATTAAACTTTAAAACCAATTAAAAATATAATCTAACCATATAAATTATTGTGATGAAAAAGTTTTTTTAATTAAAATATAGCGTGTTTTTACTATTCATTAAAATATGAAAGTTATCAGAATAATATGAAAATTTTATCAAAAGTAAATTTTTATATTCTGATTCAAAATAATAATTTTATTTTGTCAAATTGAACTTATAAACATTTAAAAAACTATATTTAATGTGGGTGTTCCATTAAAAGGTGGAAAAACTGCATTTTTTGAAAAATACTTATTTTACCTAAAAAATTTAGTTTGTTCTAATACCATGTTCTAGAAAATGTGTAATATGAATAATAATGTTATAAAATTCAATATTTAGTTGATAGTGTTCATAAATACTAGTTCATAATAATATTATAACCATATATCGTTGTTTAGTGAAACCTATTGCGTACAACACACGCTATCGAGGAAGGCTGTGATTGCATGTAATGAAAGACAAGTCAGGGTTGGGTATTGTGCAAGACTCCATCATTGTTTCGTATAACAAAATCCAGCCGTATTTCATTTATACACTGAATATATATATATATATATACACACACACACACACACTCAACGTTGCGTAGAATTAATACTATCAAACAAACTTGAAATTGTGTGTAACTTGATCCAAGAATTGTGTTGCGTATGTTGTAAGATAATATGATGTTGCATATAGCGCAAGATAATCTTGGTGTAGCGTAAAATAGAAGATATGAAAAAATAATAATATATCTCATAAAATATTGGGGTGTTATATTCTACCCCCCTTAAAATGAATTTTTCCCACGAAGTTATTCAGGTTTATAAATGGTTTATTACTTGTGAGTTTATTTCATAGAAACCCACATCATAAAAAGTAATACTAAAACATAATTTTAAAAATGAATGTTAGAAAAAAAAATAGATACCCAAAGTCACTCATCACTTGGGTTCCCACATATGAGATCATAGGTGAAAAATATGGATATGGAAAAGAAATCTAACCATAAAGTTCTGATGGAGAGTGGTAGAGAACATGGCTATGAAAAAGCCAATAATCACAAAGAAATAAATTTTGTGATGATATAAGGTACCATCTGATTCATCAGATATGAGAGCACTAGGACAACATTTTTTGTTTTCAAGATCATTTCCCAAATATTGAATAATTTTTGAATAAAAAGAAATACTTACTTGATTTTGCTACAATCTTAACGTTTCTAATGCCTAGAACAATTTCCACTTCATTTCTTAAAGAAATGAAGTTGAATTTGTCTTTCGCAAAGTGTTAGAAGATCCTTTGATAGAATGATGGGTCATTCCATCTATCTAAATAAAGGTTATCAAATGTTATTAAATATACATAAGTCCATCTATGGTAAGATTAATCGAATTTGATTCAAAAAATGGACTTATACTTCATCTATAATACAGCTTAAAAAACTAGTTTCTACAAACCAGGGACTTCCTGAAGGCCAGTGGTAGGTGATAAAGGCATGTCACACTTCGGTTGTGGGATTGATTCCTACAGCCTTGTCTGACAGGATGGGTTGTCGCCCGTCCTACGGGTTTTCCTTTTTCTAAAACTATATTATTATAACATTCCAGAAATAATATTGAAAAACAAGTTCTATCATTAAACAATATAATCTAATGTCTAAATGAATCGGTTACAGCATTTAGGATTATCAAAAATACTTCTATCCAATCTTATTTTAAAAAAACAATTACCAGAAAGGTCATATAACAAGCATGTGAATACAATCATTTATCCCTCATATATCCCAAGATATATCTTGTTGATCACATTCAAAAAATGTGAATACCTTAATCTTGTAATATCTTGAAATATGAATACCCATTGAACCTCAGTGAAAACTTGAATGATGTCAACAGTTAACTCTTTCCACATACCAAAATCCAAAAAATTTATATACTCAAACCATGATATAACTTTGTCCTTATATCAGTCACTATCTCATTAATACTATAAAAAATTTCATTTTATACTTATCCCTTCATTATGCCCATATCACCTGCATTCCAAAAAAATCTCAATCAATTTTCATGCTTACTGGTACCATAAAATTATTGAAAACCACAATACACTAATACATAAATAATCCAATATTCCACGATACTATTTACAACATTATTTTCTAATCCCATTACATAAAGACTTAATCATTCCACCACATCGTTTTCATATTCAACATCACCAATAGTGATCGCATGTGACTTCCCTTTGTCCTTTTCCTTAAGAGGTTGCTCATGTCGATCATCATTAACCCTTGGATTATGACATTGGTTAGCATAATTCCCCATTTCCTTGCACTTGAAGCATTGAAGTGTTGGTGGTGCGTTTTCTGCTGTCTTTTCTCCATTCACACCATTAGCTACCTTTTTCAAATTACTTCGTCACTCATTTACTCAATGACCCTCTTTTCCACACTTGAAAAATTTTCTAGTACCTTTTAGACGATCTCCACCATGCTTCTTTCCCCAATTTGATTATAAAGAAACATTCACCTTCTTTTCACTATTGTTTTGAAATTTTTCCATAAACTCTATCTTTAATTTCTTTTCAAAACCATGAGATGGATATATAACACCAACATCAATTTATACCTTGATAGAACAAAGCACAATTTCTTTATGGCTACTGAAGTCTCTTATCGCTAATGCCCTTCAAAGACTTGGTTTTAATCCACTGAAGAATCGATCAACTTTACTTTCAGGTTTGATGATAAATCCAGATGCATACCGTGCAAGCCTTGTAAAATTATCTTTGTATCTACCAATAGATTTATCATCCTTTTGCTTCATCTCATGTAACTCCTTCTCCATCTTTGTTCGAAGAATACGTGGGAAGTACATATTTAAAAACATGTTCATGAAATCATTCCATTCCATGGATTAAATTTCATCTTGTGACCTTTTATTCTTAATTAGAGTCCACCACTGGTCTGCTTCACCTTCAAAATGATAAATAGCTAAAATGAATTTTTCATTCTCTTTACAACAATGTATGGTAAGTATCGTCTCAATGGTACTGATCCATAGTTCAGCAACAAGTGGATAAGAAGGCCCCTTAAAAGAAGGTGGGCGTTGCCTCATGAAGGGCTCAATAGAATATTGTTCCATTCTCTACTCATTTGGATGTCCAAACTGATTCATAGTTTGTGTAAGTATAGAAATAAGATTTTGCACTCCATCTCCTATCACATTTGGTTTCTTTGGAGGAAAATAATTTCATTTTCCATTACATTGATCAACACGGTTCCTTCGGGTTCCGGCCATCATCTAAAACCCAAAAAGAACAGTGTGAGAGGCAAAAATCATGCTAGGAAAACAACATAATAAATGAACACTACATTAATTATCTAATATCTTAGGTTTAATTCTATGATATTTACCATAATTCTAGGACTATAACCTATACTTATACTTAACATTACGGACATCCTTATATATACCTTAGAAATATTTCTAGGGATCTCACTAAAGTTATCGCATCCTAGTTTCCCAAGGTTAAATAAACCTTTCATCTAATACCCACTGTAGGGACCCAAATCCTAACATACATGGAAATTACACTAATTTTTTGGAATACTTAATACATAACAAAAACATACACCAAAGTACCATTATTGTTTAGTGTATTTGGAAAATTGGAACATAATCTTCTAATATTGGTGAAAGATCTTCAACATCTCCCAAAAAGATCATCCCTTTTTTTATTACCTAAATCCTTTCTTTATATTCTAGGGAAAAAAACATATAAAGGGTGAGATCAAATTCTTAGTAAGGGTAAGCATGGAGAAAATAAAACAAACCACATACATTTGAACTTCAAAACATGAACATAATGTTTAAACATCAAAATCTTGAGTAGTGAAATAAACCTTGGCAATACATAAGGCATAGATCATAAAAGAACATAAATCATGATAAAATAGAAAGGGAATAAAACATTTAATTGTTGAAAAACATTAATAAAATGATATTATTACCATAGTTGCCAAGGAATTGCTGCCAAGACCATCTTAGTGGACAAAGTCCCATTCTGAATCGAGTTCAGTCTTCGTTCCAGTCCTGTATCTCTAAACTGGATTAACTTATCATTCTAGAAATTTCTATTTCATGAGATATTAATCGTTACCCAATTAATTGAAGGGAGATAAAGGTCCCACTGATCTCATAATTAAATCATTCTTTCATGTGCCAGAAAATAAACATACATCATTTATAATAACCCAATTAATAAAATGGGTTTTATAAACATCATCCCATCATAACATAATCCATATAAAAGAAATGGATGTCATTTCATCATAAAAAAACTCAATCCATGTAAATAATATATACATTGTACTTTAAAGATAAACATACATAATAATGTCATCTTATATGGAAAATAGTTTTGATAAAACACTTGAAATGAATTCTTGAGGAAAATATCATTTCTTCTTCAAAATCATTTTCTTCTCTCAAAATTCCATGAAATTTTAATATAAAAATATTTTGTTGAAAATAATAATGAAATTTCGTATAGGAATATTCATTGAAATAATTCGTTATGAAACCACAAAAATCCATTCATGTCGTATAAGTTAAAAAAGCATTATTCTCATACTTTTTTCGGAAAAGTCAAAAAGTACCTCGTATGGTAAAAAAAGAATGATTCCGTACATACCATGTAGTAAAAGTCAAGAATGGGTAAAAATGACTTTAAAAATACATGAAACCATTTTTAGAAAATACGTACATGGATGATAAATATAACCCCAGTAAATACTTACGAATAAACAATCTCAGATAAAAACGAGATTGGAAAAGTTATGCCTTACCTTATGTCTGATATGCTTTGTATGTATCTAAACCTCCTGCATAATGATTTAAATAATGTCTTTGACTTGCTAAAAAATCATATTAATGTTTATGATATCATATATTGTTCACTTATGACTTTATATTACCCGTTCTTTTGTAAATTCCTTATTAAAGTAGCGTTTTGTGTAAAACTGTTTCATTTGTCGTATGTGTTTCGATATGTTGTTCATGATATTATTACTCATATCCTGATTTACTTAATTCCAGAGTTTAAAAAATTATTTATATATAATATATATTCAGAATATAAATATATATGATAGATCGATAAATGTAATGAAGTACACCGTTCATGAAGACCGTAGGCCGTACGTACGCATGAACACAGTTTTCGTTTCCTTATTGAATTGAATGGAATTAAGTAGATGACACATATATATATATATACATAAATTAAATAGCATTATTATGTCATATATTGAATTATTATTCATTATATATATTTTATAATCATTCATGAATGGTTAACATGAAGAATGAACTCATCGCGTTCGTGGAGACGGTAAGCCGTACGTATGCACGAGTGACGATATCATTCCCATAATTATTGAACGGTCATGAGGTGGATGGTAGAATATCTTAGAATTAGTATCATTTTATAATAACCATATATAGTTATTCTTTACACCATTATACTCATCCATGTAAGGTGGTGTTGGAAAAACAGATTACGCCAAAGCATGGAGACGGTATTCCGTACGTACGCACGCGCGATGATTTTGTTTTTCATAGGATGGATATAAGGTGAAATAGAGTTTTTTCATATTTATAATAACATATCAGTATATTAGTGATAATTATGTTATTACTTTATATTGAAACCTATAAATACGAACAATTAGAAGAAGAAATAAATTGGAAAGGATTAGTAAAGGATATTACCTCTTCTTTGATGCGCCTCCTTTAAACATCCACATAAGGGACGAGAGTTGGTCTTTTGAGAAGACCAGAACCTCTACTATGTTTCTAGTTATTTTTTGAAGGTAAGTTTTCAGGTTTTGGCTAATATTGAAGGCTCAAAGTTGTGTAATGTGGAGAGGGAGGAGATGCCCTTTTATAAGCGAAGAGAGGGGAACCTTTGGAAAGTTTGAAAATATTATTTTATTATAAACTTATATTCGGTTTCAAAATGACCCAAAATAATTAAATATGAATATATGATGACTCATGGTCGAAATAAAATCATCCAATCATTATTGGACATGTTTTTGATAATAGTTTAATCATTAAAATCATATTTATTTAAATCATTTATTAATGTGGTAAATGCTGCATCATTATTATGTCATAAATAATTTAATTTATTTGATGTCTAAAAATTATAAAACAAATAACATAATGTAGGAAATAGTTTTAGCTTTACAATGAATATTTATAGTCGAAAAGATAATTTATATAACCCCTTATATAAATTAATTACTAAAAGATATTTGTTAAGGTCAATTTTGTCTTTACATTAAATTAATTAATGAAAATTGTCATTATCACTATCAAGTGGCTCAAAGGGGTCGCCAAATCATCACAAAGATTCAAATGTTCTTCCACTACTCATCCAATAAGGTTAAAAAAAAATTTAAGGTAATTTTGAATTATTATAATATCCTTTTAACCTTGAATTACCCTATTTACCTTTAACCGCGGTAAATAAAAGTAAAAAGTTACTATTCAACAAAAAATATTTTCATCTCATTGAAACACCATTTACTTCTTGATAACAACCATGAATGTATGATTTTCAAAATCTAATTCATATAAGTGGTAACATTTTATTTAAATGAAAGAGTCAGTTTTTTTAACAACCACTACGTGGTTTCATTATTCATCAAAAATTGATGTTTTTTAGAAAAATACCAAAAATTCAGTCTAAGATTTATTTGATATTCCGAATTCAAAAATTATGTCAATTTTTTCAAATTCAAAACATAGAAGTGGCATTAATTAATTTTAATATTAATTATCATTATCAAAATAAATAGCGTGTTTTTAAGAAACAATAACTATCAAAAGATCGACACTTGTTTATGTCCAATTTCAAAGTGAAATTAATTCCAATAACCAACATTGAATTAAATGGTAAAAATATATTCTAATTACACTTTAAACCTAATTAAAAATATATTCTAACCATATAAATTATTATGATGAAAAAAATTGTTTTTAATTAAAATATAGTGTGTTCTTACTATTCATTTAAATATGAAAGTTATCAGAATAATATGAAAAATTTATCCAAAGTAAATTATTATATCCTGATTCCAAATAAAAATTTTATGTGGTCAAAGTGAACTTATAAACAAGTCAGAAACTAGATTTAAAGTGGGTGCGCCATCAAAAGTCGGCAAAACTACATTTTTTGAAAAATACTTATTTTACCTGAAAAATTTAGTTTGTTCTCATACCATGTTTAGAAAATGTGTCAGATGAATAATATTGTTATAAAATTCAAAATTTATTTGATACTATTCATAACGGTTAGTTCATAAAAATATTATGACCATATATCATTGTTTAGTAAACCTTGGTATTGCATACAACACACGCTATTGAGAAAGGTCGTGATTGCGTGTAATGCATGCCAAGTCAGGGTTGCGTGTTGTGCAAGACTCCTTCGTTGTTTCGTATAAAAGAATCAAACCATATTTCATTTATACATTGAATATATATATATACAATCAATGTTGCGTAGAATAATTAATATCAAACGAACATGAAATTGTGTGTAACATGATCCAAGAATAGTGTTGCTTATACTACAAGCTAATATGGTGTTGCATATAGTGCAACGTAATCTTGGTGTAGCACACAAAAGAATATGTGGAAAAAATCATATCTCAAAATATCTCGGGGTGTTACAATGAGTATAAATGAAATTAAAATATTTATGAAATTTCAACCTCATGATTCTAAATATTAAATATATTTTTAGGATTATATTTAAAGGAGAGGAGGAAATAAATTTTAGTATAAATGCCTAAATAGAAATGAAAAACTCTATTTTGATAAATGTGTTTTAATCTAAAAATTGAATGTATACCAAAATATAAGATAATGATGATCCCTATTATATTAATTTGATTATTTATAATTTAGGGAGGAATATTTTACTTTATGATCAAATTAAATATGGATTTTGAATTTGAAATTGATTGATCTGATGAAGAGAAATGACAATTTTACGAAACAATTATATTTTTCATTATTCACTCAAAAGTAAATCCTTTCCAGAAAATATCAAAACATAACCCTAATTAAATTATGACTTAAAGATTTCAAATATTATATAATTTTGTAAATAATATTTATAAATATGGAATTTAGTTAATTATAATATCTACTCACAAAATAAAATAATCCAATTTTATAAGAACAAAAACCTTAAATCATAAAGTGAATTTATTTTTATCAATTTCATAGTGACAACAGTTGGATGAATGTTAATTTTATTGATAATTTATTACTTATATTTTTTAAATACTTTATACACATAATAAATGATTTATTTATTCTTATTCATACCCACCAACCCAACAATAAATTTATAATAGTTATATATAAATAATATTATATTTTGGTTCATCTAAGATCAGGGTACTTTGTGGTGTTTTCTATCAAAAAAATTTTTCTCACAAAATAAAATATCACCTAAAATATTATTTTATTACAAATTTTCTCTTATACTTATGAAAATTAAATCATGAATCATGTGAACATGTAGACTACCACATCCATGAAGAAACATATTTCATTTTCTTTTACTTCCTGAAAAAACTAGTCCAAAATATAAATTGACATAACATATTGGATATATATATATATATATATATCATATTTACTTTATTGAAATAATAAAAATATAAATTTTGTCTTCCTCGATTTGAAATTTTAAACCAATATCTATTCACATGTGCAGACTGTCACCTACATGGAATAATGCATTCACTCTTTCACAGCTATATTCATGGGTAATTTTCATTAATATTTGATGATTATATATGATATATAAAATTAATATATATCATGAATTTTTTATTAATGGATAGAAAAAAATTAATGATTGTTATATTGTAATCCATCAGTATCTATAAAACACTAATAACTAGTTCAACACTACTGTCATCTTCATGAAACATGACTAAAACTACCATGTGATTGAATTATAACATTATAGGTCTTTATAAAACGTAAATTTATTTTACTGTAATGATTTTTGGTGATAATATTTTGATGGAGTAGGAATATAAAATTGGCTTTTATGAACCCAGTTCAAAATGGTGAATGTTATTAATAACTAATATATAAAAGAGATTAAACAAATCTTATACACGAACATCACTGTTATTAATCAAGACAATAAATGGAAATTTATACGAATAATTTTCCAAAATTGGTAATTAATGTGTTTATAATCATATTAAAATTTTCTTAAAAATCTTATATAAAAACCAAGTGTAATCATTAAGGACATGTTAATTCAAACTATTTTATCTGAGTTAAATAATTTGTTATTGAACTTAGTTCATTCAAAACATTACATTTCAATGATGTTTTATCTTATATTTATGGTAGAAAATATTTTTTAACCCAAATAAATTACCATGAATGGTTTTATTTTCACTTATTTTAAATATTTTTTTTTTCAAAATAGACTCATAACTATGGATTTTACATTGATGAATAAAAAATGTTTTCTAGAGTGTTATTTTCATTATTTGGATTTTGATTTACACTTGATTTTTAAAATTACCTAACTATAATGAAGTTATGTTTCTTACATCACTCTATATTTTTCATTTATTATATTATAGTTTTTGGATGATCTTGTTTATTGGTATCAAATGATTAGATTCATCATGTTAATTTATTCAATCTGTATGTTTCAAGGGACAATTATATTTTCATGGGATCTTTATGAAAAGTTATTAATTTTTATTGGGATGATTTATAAATCCCATTTAATTTAACTCGGTTATTTATGGAATTTAAATGATTCCATTTAAATATTTTATTAATCATATTTTATTTCCATGTGTTATTTATAAAAATATAATTATTTTCATTTGTAAACTTTATGAAAGGAATTTTGTTTCCATAAGTTATCAATGATGTGAAAGGTGAATGTATATTATTTTGGATGTGTTAGAATGGATGAATAATGGGTGGGACTATATATCTCTATCCAATTCATTAGTTAAGTCTTTATATCTCATGAGATATGTACTTGTGATTAAATTATAGTTTCTTGTATGAATTTACATTGATGGTGTGGATCATGGATGTAATGTCTCACTATGCTAATGTTAGGTCCTTAGGTAAAGGGTCTTATTTATTGTGGTCATATTCCCCTGTGATTCATAGATTGTATAAAACATTTATAATTAATGATATAATTATCATTATTCCAGGTTTATCATATGTTTCATTATGTAATTACTAAATATACATTGTATTTAACACGTGTCTTATGATTATCACTCACAGTGTTTTGATATTATTATTATGATTAAATGTTTTACTTTTTCAAATTCAATCTTACTAGAATATTTTTATTCATCTTTTAATGATCATTCAATCACACCCATTTATTATATTTTCATTGCACTGGTTTTGAGTAAGAGTATTACTAATGAGATTTACAGAAGTTGGTCCCGTATTGTGCCTTTATGAGGAAAGGATCTCATTATTGTAATATAAAATGATTTTGTAGCTATTCTCAAAATATGTAGAACATATATTTCCTTGAATTGTTATTTTAACAGTTTCTTAAATGTAATGTTTTATCATGTAAACATTTCAAAATAAATTCATGATTTGATTGGGTTTCTATTGTCATTATCATATAAAATGTTTATGTCTTTTTGTACATTAGTGAAGCTATTTTTTAGAAGTAGGGTTATGAAACCTTAGTAGAAAGATAAGAAATAATTATATGCATATAATAACATTATGAAGTATTTATATTATAAATATTGTGATTTTCACCTAGAAATTTTATCCCTATTTGGATACTTGAATTCTAGGTGTGCTCTGAAATAGATATACCCAGGGGAATAACCACAAAAGATCGTATTGGGTATTAAGTAAATTTTAACTTAGTTAACAATAAAGTTATATAACTACACAACTTTTTTGAAACTATTGAGGGATATACTTTATTTTATCACATTATCTTTAAAAACCATTATGAAGGGTTTATTTATTAGTTAGTTTTTTGGGTTAATTTAAGAAATATGTGAACCACCCATTTAATGTTGAACCAAAATGATGCAGTTTGAACTCAAATATTTATATACTTACATTATATTGTTTAATATTAATACATGTTAATGTTGAAATCATTTTATTTTATTACTCTCTTATGGTTTACATTTTTAATCATTAATGTTAACTCATTTTGGGTTTTTAATGCTTGGAAGCATATGGAACTGGTTATACTATAGGTGTCATGGACAATCAAATGATTTCCCAATTAAATAACCTTGTTGGAGACATTTTAAAATATATCATCACTATACTCACTAGACTATTGGAAGATGTGAATAATAATGGAAAACAAATTGAATTCGTGAATGCACAATGAAGGGAGCATCTTGTTATTATGAAATTTGTGTACAAGGTTCCACAATCATTCAATGTCTCATCAAAGACATTTATCAAAAAAATAATGGACCAATGCGATGGAAACATAGTTTTTCACTATGTAGTTCATTGATCATGAATTGTTCAATCTGATTGTTTATTATTTTTAAGGTGAGGTCAATAAGTGATGGGCTCTCATTAAGAATACAGTGAAGAAATATGATGTAGACTCTATAGAATAGAAAGAGTTTAAGTAAGTATTATTTAGCAAATCTTTTATTTGAACTCTTCAAATTATAATGAATAGAAAATACATTGATTTAAAACAAGAAGAAGATGAATTCATTAGGACAAATAAAGAAAACTTAAAAAGGATTGTAAGATGTTCTTATAGTTTTATCTCTCATTTATAAATGTAAATCAATTTTTTCTCTAGTGGGCTATGTCATAGAGATCAAAATATTTTTCCATAGTAGAATTTGAAAGATACAAATAAATTATTTGAGGTGTGATAAAGGTGGGGATGAAATTTTGTGCATCTGAGTACTCTGGATATAGAAAAAATTAATGTAGAATACTAGGGGAAGTCCAATGGTATTTCAAATTAAGTAAATAAATTTAAACCCCCACTTTATAATATTATGGGAGGAATCAGCAAAGTAATCACATTAATGTATTAGGGAAGTGTTCTATGTGTGGTAATGTATGCTAAAAATCTTAAAATAACTAATTTAACTCTAAGAGTCTTAAAAAAGGAGAAGAATGTCCTAGATAATTATTTACCCACACAATAATAAATCCAGTGAATAGTGTTTTGAAACTATGAGTCTAATGACCCAACCCTTTGAAAAATGATGAAAATAGGCATCAAATGCCTCTTAAACTGAGGGAATAATTATGTGAATTTATGATCCCTACCACAGAGGTTCAGAGAGGTGATAAATTGATGCGGGGGTAAATATAGTCTTTATTCTAGATCTAAATATACCTTATTTGATTTTGGATAATCGTATAATTTTTTATTATAATTTTTTCTGAGAATGAGGAATCAAAACATAATTTAATTGATATATAACTCTCTAAGAAATCACTAAGCAGCACAACGACTTCCTATAATATATATATATATATATATTCACTAATTATGATTTTCAGGAGGATACTTCTTGTACATATAATTATTCTTCATTTGGTTAAATTTTACATAATATTTGGTATGGATTAGTTATCCATCTATATATCCCACATTAATTCTATAGATTACGAGATCTAAATTCGTACAGTAGATCATCCAATTCTCAAGTATCAATATAATAATGATCCCAAGTTGGAAGAAAATCCGTTAATATTGGTTTTTTTCTAATAATAAAGGATTCATAGGACAAATTATCATTGAGGAAGATAATATTTATGACATTCCAATTGCATAGGAATATAGGGATATATTATTGGGTAAAATACATAGTCTTTTCCTAGAATGCGAGGTTTAGTCTTCAATTATACTCATACATGTACCTATGAATATCTCAAATATTATATATAGAAATTATCTTTTTAAATTAAATAAATTAATGAAGAATTTATTAGAAAATATATGCTTTGACTATATCTATCTTAGTTTTTTGTCATGTGGTTCACTAGTCATTTTTTCAAGAAAATTATATAAAATTCACCTTTCCATTGAATTTCATGAGATTAACAAGTTCATGACTATGAAAAAATATCCACTTCCCCATATACAAGACTTCTTTGATTGGCTCATAGAAGCTCAATGAATTTCAAATATTGTCTTATGATCAAGATATCATTGGTTAAGTGTCAAAAGAGAGGATATTTCAATAGAATCCATACCAAAAAGGTATTAAAACTATCCTTATATCGGTATTCTATTCATTTTTAATAATTATCCCACTATATTCTAGGATCTAATGAATAGTGGCTTTTGAGAAACATGGATAGTTTTTTAGTTGTCTTAATAGTTGATGTTATTATTTATTATAAGATCGTGGATGATCATGAATATCTGTTAAGAGTCATGTTAACTACCTTAAAAATGATAATTTTTTTTCCATAAATAGAATGTGTGAACTTTGGATATAAATAGTTTCATTCAGGTTTCGTGTATTCACAATAATGGATATATCTGTAAATTATTCCAGGAAAACAATTACAGGAAAATTCCATAAAATAATAATAATAACCAAGATCCATATTTTTTATTTTAGTTGTGTAATATTAATAAATATAATGCATATTTCATGGTTATAAAATCTACAAACCAAATATAATTGGATTGGGGTGATTTTTGTTTGGAAGGATAAATTTGAAAATTAGTTTAAGGAACTAAAGAAAAGATTGTTCATTGTGCATGTACATTCATTACCATATAATGGGGAAGGGTTTGTAATAAACAGGGATTATATAAAGAAGGTTTTGGGATGTTTCTTAATGAAAATGGTAATGGTAATTTCGTATTCTTTATGAAAATTCCAAACTCATAAAAAATTTCCCTATACTTGAATTTGAGCTAGCTATAATGATATTTGCAATGAAAATTTATTGAAATTATTTCTACAGTAAGAAGTGTGATAATTATAAAAACCATATTATTTTACAACATATATTTATATATAATTATATAAATATTTTCCAAATGAGATGTTTTGAACTGATAAAAATATATTAATTATCAATACATTATCACTCGGTGAAGGGAAACAAGGTAGATTATTCTTGTATAAGGAGAGATTAAGATACCATATTGATTATGAGTGGAGAAAAAGATCCAATATTATTTGATTTTTGAAGTTTGAATTTAATATTTTTATGGGAAGGTAATAAATTATATCATTCCCAAGTGACCACCCAAACCATCCATTTAGATGATGATCTAAGAATCACAAAATGATTATTTAGATATAAAAAAATTAACGAATATTCTGAAGTTCAAATTTGATAAAGATGGAATTATACGGTTCAAAACCTAGATATTAATGACATATAAACTATGTATTGGGTCTCCCTCTACCCAGACAATGACGTCTTTTCATTTCTTAAATAATAAATGAGGCTTAGGCCCCAAACTTCTAAAAAATTTGTATTCCATATTGATAAGTCTTAAGAAAAACATTATAAAGTATTTTAATAAAAAAATACTCATACCAGTATTAAATCGATAAAAATATCCATGGATTTTATTATAGGACTCTATAGAACATCTAAAGTTTATAATGTTTTCACGATTGTATTCGATCACTTTTTAAAGCCAGCATGTTCTATTACCATCATAGAGGATTTCAGTCTAGACCAACTCACAAGGATATACATAAAGTATGTTGTATAGTTTCATGGATTAACTCTTTATATAGTATTAGATCAATATATAAGAACTGTAGTAAGGTTTTGTATAAGTATTTATAAAGGGCTATGTATAGATCTATGTTTCAGTAACATTTATCACTCTTGGAGTGATGGTTTGTCTGAGAAGACCCTCTGGACACTTGAGTACAAGTTGTGATCATGTTAAATGTATTTCCATGGATATTGGGATAAAAACAACCACGAGTATTATTATTATATAACAACAGGTTTCATTATAGTATTCATATGGAACCTTAAAAGTCTCTATATGGGTTGATATGCAAGACACCAACAAGTTGGGAAGAAGTTCTAGAATGGATGCTTCTAGGAGAATACCTTGATCAATAAATTAAATGGAAGGACAAAAAAATTAATATAATATGATGGAATTAAAATTCAAATAGAATAATAATGTACATAAACATCAATGATGTCAAGAGTTTGAAGTTGGTGTTCAAGTCTTCCTATATATATCTCATTAGAAGTTTGTAATGATATTTGGGAAGAAAGTGAAGTTGAGACCCAAGTACATTAGTCCCTTCGATATAATTGATCATGCATAGGATATAAATTATCGCTTATAACTCCTTCCATAACAATCCAAAGTACATGAAGTGTTTTTTGTATTTCTTTTGAGAAATGAAATACCACATCCTTCACATGTGCTAAAGGCAAAATTTGTCAAACTAGAAAATGTTCTCTCACATGATAAATAACCTATGGATATCCATCGTTATATGTAAAACATGTTGTGGATGAATACTAATTATTTTATCAAAGTCTTTTATAATATTAATAGGCTTAAGGATGCAAAGTGGGAATTAGAGGTTGTTATAAGGGAAAAACACCCTCACTTATTTTCTTCCATGTTGTAAAATTTTGAGGATGAAATTAGTTTTAGGGGTACAATGTAAAAAGCACATAACATACTGTATGTAAGCTTCCAAACATTGTGTGTGTGACTCTCATTGAGTTTTACATGTACTAAAATCATATTAACATGAGTAATCAACTTAAAATTTTTATCCTAGTGGGTATATGTTTTTTGGGTCTCTTGGATCCCTTAGTATTCTTCAATGCTAGTTGAGTCATGTGATCCCAAATACATGACATTCCATGATGTTCATAGGACATGTGGTTCTTGACTGATGCCTTAGGCCTATATACTTTCTGATTCAATTTCATATATTTTATACCCAATTGGTACATACAACAATATACAACATATTCTAAATAGGGAGGTTATTAATGCACTCTATCGCACCATAGGTTATGTGGTTCTTCAAGTGTGTGACATGTATTCACACCTCATGTGATATCCACACATAAACCCATATCTATGATCAACACGTTATGAGTATCTGATATGAATACAATATTTTATATTTATAAATCATGAATGCCCTATCACAGCAACCATTCCCAAACACAAACTATATTTCCTTGACTATATTCCTTATCAGCAAGGTTTTCTCCTAGATCCAACTTCTAATCTACTATCTTTTTCAATGTCATCATTATTCATGTTTCCATCAATGAACACATATTGTATTTTTTCTATAAACTATTAGGGTCCCTTCAAGCAACTTAATAAATATATTATACATTATTTTGATATAATTTACTAGATCCACTCAAAAATCAATCCCCCTTTTCCAACCCTTCATTGCGGACCTAGGGTCGGTTGTGCTTCATCATCCAATCACTAACAAATATACAAAACACCACATATATTACAATATTTATCAATTATCATAATTAAATTATTAAAACCCATTATATAACCCACCAATTATTAACAATTTACCATATTTATTTCTGGAGGATATTCTTTATTGTAATAAGTAAAGAGTGTGATGGGATATCAAAAAGGCAGTGAAAAGTTTGATTTTATCAACATAAAATATTATTTTTAGTGAGGTATCTAAATAATAATAAAGGTCAATAAAATAACATAAAATATCATAATAATTTATAAATATTAAATCCATAATATTTTTAAGGATGAGATAAACAAGAAATAATTAATAACTTATTCACCATCAAATAATTTTTTAACAAAAAGTAATAAAATTATAAAATCTCAACAATCAAATACATTATAATAATCTCAGGTTCCTTTTCAATTCATGAATTGTTATAAAATAAAATAAAATAAAGAAGATTTCAATGAAAATAAAAAATTCCAACCACATATATAATTATATATAAGCCTCAATCCATGAATTAAAGCTATGTGACTCGATCATTACAGTCGGTTGAATTCTCCTCTTATCCACTGTTAAATTTTGGATCCATAGAAGAGAAATCATAGATAATTCAAATTAAAAAAACCTATATTGCTATTATTCATAGTTTCTATCCACTTGATAAAAGATTAAATTGTATATTAGTGATATAAAATTTGGATAATGGATAAATGAGTGCAAGTTATATAAGTAGATGAAATGTTTGTATCCAAGGTAATAAATTCCCATTCTAAATAAAACTATTGTATCAAGACATATATCTCAAAAAATATTATTATATATTGAATTCATTCATGATGAAATAATATTTACATATTTAAAAATTATTAAATATATCATAAAAATCAACTAGCTCATAATTTCATAAAAACTCATTGCAAGTGAAAAAATTCCAAAATTAGTAAAACCATCAGATTATTTTATTAGGTTTTTCAATGGCAATATTTAAATATTTTACCCCTTTGGGGACCTAGGATACAGAAACAAAAACATGAGTTAATAACCACTCAAGGAAACCGCTAGGTAACTACACTTTGTTCGTTATTTATTACAATTCTAATTATCTAGATTTATTTTAGTAATAAGTGTATGGTCCATGATTTTCATAAAGTATGTTTTTGTTTATGTTTTGGATTATCCCTCTTCTTAGTGGATAGATAAGTGTTTTCCCATTTATTTGAGAGGTAACATGGGTGTTCCAGGGGTTCGAGACATGAAAAGGGGGGAGGGGGAAATCTGGGCAATCCACACAGTTTGTGAACGACGAGAAAAACCATGCGATGGGAGACCATTAAGGTGGTCAAAATCTACATTGTTTGTGCACGGTCTGGAAAAATATATAAAATTACCAAGAAACCAAGTCTAGGGGTGAAGTTTGGGATATAACTTCCTCACGGTTTGTGCAGGGATTGGTAAACTGTGCGGGTAAACCATGCATCCAAGAAGAGACAGAAAATTAAAAAAAATTATGTCCTTGGAATTTAAACCATAACTTCAGTTTCTCCTCCATTTCACCCCTATAAACCTAGTGATTAACTTGGTTGGCCCATTCTTCCAAGAGGTGATTCTCCCTTGATTAATGGCTATTTTGGATGTCGTTGGTTTCATATTGATGCTCAGGGTAAGTCTCATCCTCCCCTTCCTTCTCTTTTTTAGAATATTGTTTTTGGTTCCATCCTTCTTCTTCTAAAACCATAAATACCACTTTTTCATGTGGAACCTATGTTGGGGGTTCAAGGGGTGCTTGAATCTGGATCCAAGTCCATGATTAAGAGTGTGTTCATCAATAGATTCAAGGTAGGTTGTCTATAAGTATTATCCCCTAGTTTTATTTCAGATTTGTGCATGGAAGATTGGGTTCTTATTTTTCCCTAAATGTGTTCTTCACTACGTTAAAGTGTTTGATAAAAGGGGGTTTTGAAGTGATCAATTGAAATATTCACTATCCTCATTGGATCCATATAGAATAACTTGACCATTTAGGGCTACCTATGGGGTGCGCCGGCAAACTTAATCCTTGAGTGTGGTAGGGTCAAGTGAAGGCTTGCCAATTAATAATGTGGAACCCATGTAGACTATGTATTAATAGTTGATTAAGTTGTAAATGGACTGCTGATAGAGATTCCTAGGATGACTAGGCATAATGGGTTATTTGACATGACATGGAAAAGAGAAATGGGTCCAATCGAATTATGTCAATTATTTGAAGGAATTTTGTTAGAATTTCCTAAGAGGATTAGGGCATAATAAATGGTGAACATATATTTGGATTTTAGAATGGGAAAGGTGGAGTATTTTAATGGGTTGTATTAAGTATATGGATGAATATGTTGAATGGGTTAATACATGGGAATTATGGAAAACCTAATGGTGCAATGTAATAAGTGTTCATGTTATGAGATATGACAAAAGTACTAGAAATTCCATAGAGGGTTAATTATTGGAAAATTATAAAAGGGATAAATGGGTAAATGTATGGTCATTAATGAGTTTGGATAAGTCATAGGGGTTGGTGAATACACTTAGTGTGTTAAAGTATGAGAATGTAAATTTATCTAAAGGGACATGAATTGTAAATGTTAAATTTATTAAAGGGTTAGGGCATTGCATTAATTACAATGTTTTTTGTTATGTATTGTTAATTATAATGGAATTGAATATGCTTGGTTTGGTTATGGTATTGTTGTGGTGACTTTGTAAATATGCATGTGAACATGGCTTGAAAGAGTGGGGTATTGACTCGATGTTCTATGCCCACTGGTCAAGTTAGACTAAAGCTCTAAACTCCACCCCAAAAAACATGGGTCAGGGAAGTGGACATAGGCTCTATTCCCCTAATAGTTGCATTCAACCCTGACATAGTGTTCTATGTGAGGATAATGTGTTGATGTTATTTGTGTTTCCATAGTAATATAAAGACTATATTTGATTCCAATATGTTTTATGATTAATTTTTATAGACCCATGTGTAGATGATGTGTATGCCTAACTCAAATAGAATGTTCTAATAAATTGATTATGTGGTAAAAATGGTATAAGAAATAAAATTGTCATACATATTAGTCCTGAATTAAATTAATCACATTAAATAATGCCACTTGAAATGTCCCTTATTCATGTTCCTCTCATTTTGTACATGCATGCACTATCTATTAGATTTGATATTTTTTATACATCGTTTTTGGTGGCCTACTGAGTTTTTTACTCACACCCATCTTGGGCCACTGTTGGGTACTCGTGAAGGTCTCTTGGCGGAAGGTCAGGTCAAGGGAAATAGCCCTATGTAAAGAATATAAGTTGGGATCATGATCATCATGGGGATGCATCTAGATTTATATTCAGGACCCATTTGGAGTGTATTTGTTTTCATTAACTTTGGGTTTCATTCACCTTTCACTACAAGTATGACATGACATTTTTGTATTTGATTTGGGGTTTGTACCCTTTTTTGGGAAACTCATAGTTATGCATGTTAATTTGTTATTCATATTGTTTTTTCTATTCATATTCTTTCCTTTTGTGCTTACTCTGATAAAGAAGGTGTAGTCTCCCAACCTGACATATTGGACCCTCACCACTAATCGAAACCCTCTGGCATATGGGGAGGCACACTTGGGTTCATGCGATGACTCGGCTCGGAGCACCGGTTTTGTGGATTTTGGGTCGAGGATGTTACAAAGTGGTATTAGAGGGTTTCTTCTCTCTGTCGTACTATATGGGGATGGTAGACATGAGATTAGGATGTTTCAGGCCTGGTGAATGATCTTTTTCTCTGGAGTAGTTGACCCATGTACGAGGTAAAACCCTAGTTACCCTGGGCATGAATTATTGTTCTTGATGTGTGTTGTTTTAGTGTAATGATATTTCATAGTTTGGTGATGCACATGTTTTGTGAGTTAACTTATTTATGAAATTTTTCTCATGGTCATAATGGCATGAGGTTGTGCATTCATTCATCATTTTAGGAACCTAAGCATATAGGTGTCATACTTCGTTATTGGAACAGAGGTGGGATGGGCATGCAGGGTGTAAAGAGTATAATTCCCTTTACTTATTTGTTAAATATGAAAAAAAATGATTAATAATGGTAATGAAAGTTTCTGAATGAAAAGAATGAAAATTTATGGTTAAGCAATATCGTGTATATAGAAATGTTGAAATTGGGGTTAAAAATTTGGGATGTGATAAATAATAAAGGTTGATTTAGTAACTAGAAGAAAAAGGTATTGCAAAATGATGGTAAAATTGTTATTGAATTTTTACTAAGGAAATGTGTAAAGGAATTAAATTGATTATTTATACAAGTTTTGAAATGGGAAATGTGCCAAAATGGATCGGAATTGTGTTATAAAAGAATATATGGGTCGAAGAGGTGTTGATGAAAGAATTGTGATTAAGTGAATTGGTTACCCCATGTTGACCATGACCATAGTAGGTAATGTAGGGGCAGTGTTATATTTGTGATGATGACTGTTGGGATAGAGCATGAAGAATGGATTTTTAAGGTTTCTAGTGTGAAACCTTTTTCCATCTCTCATTAAATCATGTCGGTCATTCATTGAAGCACCGAGTGAATGATATGTTTAAAAATGAGAATATTTGAGTTCAATAGTAGGTATCCTATTATGTATCCATTGTCCCTTGTATGTGTGGGTTAGGATAGTGAGATTTATCTAGTTAAGAAATTGGATTTGTATTGTGAGGCCTTTCTAGTTGTGTTATGGCCTAGGTGGTGTTTTTTTGGAACCCTTGGTAGGGTTCTTGTAATTGTGTTATTAGACATTGTTTGGTAATGATTATGAAGAGACTCTCGTGGTCTTTGACCATACATTGGGAATATTGGATCTTAAGGATGGTGTCTAGGTCTTCCTGACCTTGTGGGTAGAGAGGTTGCGAGTTGTGTCCTAATTCCCGAAGAGAATGTTTTGCTTATAGTTTTGAGGAATGTGTAAACCAATGTGGTGGAACCTAGAGTAGATGGTTTTTGTGTGTTCTAGAAAAAATGCGCTTTAGAACTGTGGTGAGAGTGATATGCATGAGCATTGCTTTTCTCGTGTTATAATATGTATGGTTTGTAGATAGGGGCATTGGATTTTCATAGTTTTGACTGTATTCTTTGGAGTCAGTGTCATTCAACCTTCAAGGTGACCGATGAGAATGGTCTGATGGTTTCCCTAGTGCTTTGGGTGTGTGTTTCACATTTAGAAGTTTTGGACTTTGACAGTGGGACTCAGAGTGTTTCATTCTATAGGATTGACCTTGAGGGCTCAGTGGGAAGGTTGATGGATGGTGGTGCCCCTCAATTTGTTATTATGGGAAGATAGTTTTGGAAAATCACATATGACCATATCTAAGGTTAGGAAAGTAGTTCAAGTACCTTGTAATGTGAAGCATGGAAGATGCATCAGAGGTGGTGTCAATGCATAGCAAGTACCCCATGTTTTAGTGAATGGTATAGTAGTTCTGGGATCTTTTATAAGGGAACCGTAGTGCTTGTAATAAAATGTAAGGACTCTTTCAAAGAGCTGTATCATATGAATGCCTGACACTCCTATTTGGATGATGATTCACCAGGACTTGAATTTGTTTTCATGTGGAAGAGACGATGGTGGATGACGTTTGGTTATATTCCTTCACTTGATGATGGAAACCCGATGTAAGGGTGGTCACGTTGATAAACATGTTTGTATGAATTTTTTGATTATTGGGTGAGATAGAAAGGCTGAATCAGGGATGGTGAGGCTGAATAACCAAGAAAAATGGTAAGGAACGTTATAAAGAGATGGTATATAAACATGTTAAGGTTATTTTGACGAGAGACTAATGGTTTGGATTGTGTGAAAAATTGTGTGACATGGTTGTTGGTTATCGGGGCCACCCCAGAACAACCAGTGAATATGGTGGATGTAGTCCCACATGAAACGTTGGTTTATGGATTCATGGTGATTTGGTTGTGGATTAATGGTAATATTGGTTTGAAATCACACCTAAGTGTTGGTGAATAAGTGTTGGTGAGATGCCTTTGGCAGGGGACCTGAGATCCTTTCCTAGTCATGGTGTCCCATAGTTCGACATTAGAAATGGATATGTGGGTGGTGGGGTTCTTCGAAAAATATTTATCATACGTAAGCTAGTGATGACACTTCTGATTATCTTGACATCTTCTTAGGTATGTTGAGAAGCTCTGGGTCCCGGCAAGATACTTGATGGTGTTTGGTAGGATGAGGGACATTATTGAATTTACGTGCATAGAAATGGTATACTTGGAGCCTGATAAAGAGATGTACACCCTTAATTTCTTGAGGTGTTGTGCTTAGTATGGACTGAATAATGAAAAAGGTCATGTATGATGATAAAGGAACTCGAGAATGGGCATGGGGTGATGTTCATTTTCCTGTTTTGGTTAAAATCTATATATCCTTGCCTTTGATTTGGGGGTTTGGATTCTGATTGCATGCATGAAACAGTTGTGGGAAACCCTCTTGAGAGCTGCAATAACAACACCCCTAAGGTGGGGTGTGGTAAGTGAGTCTTGGACATGGAGAAGATAACATCGAGTCAACGTAGTGGCACTGGGGTGCCAATGAGGAACCTATGAGGTGCATGTCAGGTTCCTCGAGAGGCATGCGGTCCATGGACGTCATGTCTGATGATCCAATTGTTGGCATAAGCTCATAGGGATTCCAAGTGAATCTTCTAATGCAGGTTCTGAGTCATATAAGCGTGTGGGTGGATATGAAAACTGGTTGTAGCAAATGATTTTGGGGTCTTATAAATCCAACGAATATTGGGGTAGACTTGGGTAATTTTCCCTTGTGTGGTTTTGAAACATCGTGAAGATGAGTGAACCTTGGTCATATGATGTGGTGTCACGACAAGGGTGAATCTCGATGACGGTCAAGATGGAAGTAAGGATGTGATGATGGAATTCTACTAGAATTCAGGAAATGTCTTTAGGGGGTGTGTAGGAGTATAATGATAGGCTTCAAGTAAGTAACAACATTGGCAGGGTGACAGAAAGGTGTAGCGTACCATTAGTGGAAAGTGGGTGTTCTGGGACAAGCTAGTTGTGTGTGGACTGACCTGAGAAGATAAAACTGAAAGTGTGAGGTGGGATTAACCCACTTCTGGGTTTATATCATAGCATAAATAATCTTTTTTAAACAAAATTGTACCTGAGTGAGGTCAGGTTTATCTTAGTACTGGGATGGATAATGTAGTAATTTCCTTCAAAATTATTTCAATGGTGCTGCTGGTTACAAATTTCGGGTAATGCCCTATGGATTCTTGGGCATGGTGAGTTGCAACAAGTTAGGAAATGAAAATTTGGGTTAACACCCCATGATTTCATAGTTAGTTATATCATTCTAGTAATTTTAAAAGGCTATATTTAATACAACACCTACTTGTGTTATTTTATACGCAAGAATGAGTTTTTGTGAAACAACACATTTGTATTATAATTATTTAAAAAATATATTTAATTATCAATTAAATATTGTAATATTAATAGTAACATAAAATTTTAATTTTTATTAATAATTTTTTCACATAAATAAAATATATTTTTAATGAAATGTATATGTCTTGTTAAAATATTTATATATTTAAAAAATAGATTTTCTTAAAAGAATTTCTTTTTTATGTCATTTTGTGAACAATAATAAAATAAATTTTATACACTACTAAAATTTGAATTTTGAAAAATGGACTTCCTTTTTGAATTCGGAATTTCAAAATTGGCTTAGGGTGATTTTTTGGTATTTTTATGAAAACTTTCAATTTTTTTGTGAATAGTGAAAAATACTACATAGTACATAAAAACCAACTTTTTCATGTAAATATTTATTTTAATTAAAATTTTATCTTAAATTAAAACTAGATACATAATATATATATTATTACAATGTAATTCATTGGATTAATTTTATAATAAGATTAGATATATAAAATTTTATTGATCCCTTTTAACGTCTTTTTACCCACCTTTTAGGCACATTTGCAAATTTGCATAAAACATAATATTACCACTATTGTGAATTGAATTTAAATAATAAGAGAAACAAATTTCACATTCAATAGGAAAATTTGGTTCAATGTGATGAAAATAATTATTGGTGAATAGTAACTTTTGAATTTTATTAACCACAATTGAATTTAAATAATGTAATTAAAGATAAAAATAATATTAAACTTACCCCGAAAACATGTCCTAATTCTATTGGATAAGTTTATTTCGACCAGAATAATATTTAGGAAACAAATAACATCCTTTTGATCCATTTGGGTAAGATTAGGAAATTTATTATATTTTATATAAAGAAGAGTTAAAAGTGTTAAATTACCAGGAAAGTTCAGTCAGAGGAAAAACCTCTGACCATTTATTAAAAAGAAATAAAAAGTGCAGTAAACAAAGAGATGGGTGAGGGCGAACAGTTTGACCACACCCAATCAAGAGTCCCCACCAAGCACAAGCACAATTAAAAACCAAACCATTACACCCAGAATCAAAAACCATTTTTTTGTTTCAGCACATTCAACTAGAGTTCATCATCTTCATCAATTCCAGCTATTCAACAGCACATCACCACTATATTTGCAGCAACCGCGACTTCAACCCAATGTTCTTACCACAATAAAATCCTGAGGAGAACCAAATACGAGAAACAGGGCAGACATCCAGCATGAAAATCAGCGGGATCATATCACCGGGGAGCAAATCCACCATCACAAAACACAAATCCAATAGAACCCGAAGCAGATTCATCCAAAATAGCAGCAACCAAAAACTAACCCGATGCAAGAACAACACCAAACCACCGGGGAGAAACAAGCAACAGCAAACAAATCCAGACTCAAGAGTAAATGGAAAATTCAAAGAAGAAGCCATCACCATGCCGAAGACCACCCAGAGCTGAAGTCCTCTAAGAACACCGCAAATCACCCAGATCTCGTCGCCGCCAACCAATACGCACTCGCAGACCTCAACGAAACCCCAACCGCACACAACGATGATAAGGCAGATACCTCAGGCCGCTGGATCTAGAGGCTCGGACGCAGACCGACACCGCACCGCCATGGGAGACCCTATCCGGAGACGGAGGAATCGGGCGAGGAGATGCCAGCAACAGAGCAAGGAAGACGACCCGAGTCCACAAAAGCACTGCAGCCAAGGATTCACCGCCAGATCTTTCCGAGCACAAAAAGGATCGCCGCATCAACTGGAGTTGATGGAGGCGATGACTCGGAAGAAACCCTAGCGCTCCGAGCCCCTTACGGGCTCATCTCTAAAAGTGTTAAATTCAACGTTTAATAACTAAACCCTTTTTAATATAGGGTTACACATAAGATAAATTTGACTATAAATATTCATTTGAAGTGTAAAAATATTTCCTACATCATGTTTTTTTATTTATAATTTTTATACATCATATAATTAAATTTATTTTCAACCCAATGATGATGTAGTAATTATCTTCTTAAGGAAATAGTAAAATATATGATATTTTAAATCGTAAAATAAATAAAAATTTAAAAATTTGATGCCATCCATGAATTTTATAAGTTAATATGATATTTTAGTGATGATTCAATATTTTTTTTTGAAGTTATCATGTTTTTCTGACTTTGAACAAAACCAAATTCTAAATAGTGTCAAAATTGACATAAATGAGTTTTTTAAAACAAATACTATTTTATTAAATGATATAATATTCCCAAAAATCTAAGATTCATCCAATGGAATTATACCATGTTATATATGTAACTAATGAACTACTTTAGGTTCGGTTTGTAGTTTATAGTAACTATATTAAGCATGTAATATAAAAATACCGGAAGACATGGTAATAATTGATCTATTTAACTAAGAGTAAAATCTAAACGATGAGGTTAATATGGTGACCTAAGCCCATATAAAACCTATTGGTTGTGTGGATTTCGACCCATACCCACCTTATACTCTACATAAATCCATTAGGTGGCATTAAAAAACTAAAAATATTTTATTATAAATTAATATTTCAAGCTTTTATTAATGTTCCCCTCACATCTCATATAAAATCGTACTTCCCCTTATCTTAAATTCACAACTAAAAAGCCATCTGACTCAGCCAAAACAAGATCTAATCTCCTTCAAGATATCCTTAATTCAAACTAAACGCCATAATTTGATCATAAATCCAATCTATGTATCCCTCCTTTTCAAATCAATAGGAAGAATCCGAAGAAGAGATAATTATTTCATCACCTCTTTGAAGTTATTTTCTTCTTCTACTTCATATTTCTTTGTTATTTCTGTACCAAAAATAATAAACCCAATACCTTCTACAATATGATATGTTATTATAAATATTCTCCAACTATATTAATTATTCTTTTAATCCTATTAATGACAAAGTAACCATGCGTGCGTATGTACGGCTTACCGTCTTCACGTTGTGTTGTAGTTTGTTATTCAACACTTCATTATTTTGATAGATATAATAATGAGTATAATTATTTTATATTATAAATAAAACATTTTAATGATTATGTATATATAATATACCATTAAATTATATATTATTTACCATCAATATAACGATACCATCGGTCAAGCGTACGTACGGCTTACCGTTTCCAAGACGCGATGAGACTCATTTCCAGATTCAACATTTAATGATAATTATAAAAATAAATATTATTAATAAGAATTAAATATATCAAATAATAATGATACTATATATATATATATATATCAATATGTATATGTATTTATATATATCTCATTGACTTAATTAAATTCAATACGATATGAAAGCGAAAATGACGTTTATGCGTACATACAATGTACCATCTCTATAAACTGTGTCTTCCATTTCATATATCTATCAATTATACACATTTATATTCTGAATATATATGATACATAAATAATTTTTTATATTCTGTAAGAAATTAAATCATGATATAAGTGATATGATCAAAAATAACAAGTTAAAACTCCTACCATAAAGAAAGTGATTATTACCCAAAATGTTATTTTAACATGGAATTAATTATTAAATGGGAAGTATAAAACCATAAATGAATCAAATTATGATTTCATAAATATTTATATGGTTATGGTATAGTTTAGTAACATACAATGGTCATTATAGCATAGGTTAAATGTACCCTTGACCAAAGGAAAGTAAAAGGTAAAGGTTAATTCCTCAATTTTGTTTTTATCCGAGATTGTTTATGTGTAAGTATTTACTGGGACATATTTATTATCCATTTCCATGTGTCATAAATTAGTTTTCAAAAGGATTCTTTTTAATGGAATCGTTAACTAAAACATCATTTAAAATGGTTTAAATATGTTTTCTTCTAAATCAATCTCATTAATATCTATGTTTTTACAATATTTTTAAGGATTTAATTATATGGGCATGAATGATTTAAAATATTTATTCCTATCAAAAGTTTCAAACTAGTATGGGACAATTTGATTAAAAAGGTCTTCTAAATTTATTTCTTTCTAAATTGTGTGACATTTAAATGATTTCATAAAAAAGGATATTTATCCCCAAGATTTTTACCAATAATTTTCAATTAAGTCAACATTATTTACAAGATATTATTCATGACTGAGGTTTATTTATTATAATACAGTGTTCTATTATGTTTTGAATGAGTTATGATATGTTTTACTATGGATGTGTTTTTTATACCATTCATGATTTATGATTTAAGTGTTTATATTTTGTATGCTAGTTTTAGTACCAATGTTTATGTTATGTTTCACCATTTTCATATAAGGAATGCATTGTATATAGTAAGTGAATGTTGGTGCCCGTTATATCCCCTCGATTCATCTGTAGGTCTCATGAGACTAAAAAGTGTCTTGGAAAAAGGCCTTGAAAATATTTTTATTTGTAGTCATGGCAAAAGGCCTTGACTACTTGGTAATGATGTCTGGAGTTATGCATTCCCCCATTATTAAATTAGTTATTACATCTAATTATTCTACTAGCAGAATATACATATGCATGTTTATATGGTAATTTTTGGTTTAATTTTTCCATATTATGTTCATGTTTATGATTAAAATGCAAATGTTTTTATTACACATCATTCCTTAAAAGTTTATAGATTTTACTAAATTATTTAGCCTTACTAAGCAATCAAGCTCACTCGTTTCATATGTTTCTTCCTAGGATTCTAAGAAGTTTATTATGATTGATATATGGGGTTATGCTTCGGGATTAATGGAATTCTAAAAAGATTGTTTATGTTGTGTTTTATGTTTGAATGTGTAATTTCACTTTCATTTATGTAATATATTTTCTAAAACTGCTAAATGGATCGGTCTTTCGAGACATTATTCCTTGTAATCATTTCAATGTATTTAAATAATGCACCATCTTCGGGCTTTTGGGGTCAGGGCATTATAATTGGTAAGAGTATAATTTTAGCAATAACCTTCAAAATAGATTTCGATGAGCTTATATTTGGAAGAATTACTCTAAGATAAGATTTGAGGATTATAATATAAGAACATTAAAAAATTAGGATAATGAAGATATTATGTGGGTTTTCCAAGAAATACATCCATGTCTGGATACTTCATGTTGGCATGGTTATAATAAAATATACCTAGGAGTGAAAATTCTAATATCGATTTTTAGGCTTCACTCGGGGTGTCCTAGAACACGACAATGGGCCTTAGTGCACACCTAGTTTGACACTCATGTGGGATATGCTTATAATAATTCATATTTTCTTTACCAACCATTATGATGGATTTATGAGTAAATATTTCAGAAAAGAACCGTTTTTTATGTTTATGAGACTTGATGTGTAAAAATATTCAATTAATGTCGAGAATTTTTCAAGTTTTTTATTATACCATATGATGTCATCTATCCTGGTGTATGTCTTTATTTAGAAATGGCACCTAGTAGATGGAATGAGAACTCCAGTAATACGCATTATCTAAAGTGATAGAAAGATAATATCTTTTATAGTATTAATCCTGCATTTAGAAGGGAATTAATGTACCATGTATTCTAATCGTATGAAGAAATGGTATCATGAGTTAATAAGATAAGTAATGAATTTATTGAGTCCTATGGATTTTAAGGTAAATAAGAGAAGAGAAGGATGAAAGAGAAAAATATAGATAAAGGGAGGATGAGAAAGAAGTATTTTCCTACATGTGATAATTGTGGAAAAATCAACTATTTAAATGCTTGAAGGGAATGAGAGTTTTTTATAATTGTGGAGAAAAAGGACCCAATGTTCATGATTTTAAGTGTAAGAAAATGGATTCAAATGTACAATGCTACATCTATAAGGAGTTTAGACACTATGTGAATCATTGTCCTAATCATCATAGTATACCCCAAATGATATTATTGGATCATAATCAAGTCATGATACTATAACAAATGAAGAGAAATTAGTAGTGTTCATAGGATGTTATTAATGAATTGTGTCATTTGAGTATTTTATTAATGATTTAAATGTTATAATAATTGTAATGTATATAAGGATTGTACTATAGTACATTTTCATTAAGGAGTTGATATTTTATGGTACCAAGTAATGTGTCATAGTTTCATGTTAAATATATTGAAAAATAAATGGTTGGGGGAAATATAACCCTTAATATGTTTCAAAAACTGAGAAAATTATTTGGAGTAATATATAATATTTTTGTACAAATTATATTATATATCCTTGGATACCTTGAAAATAATTAATTTTTTTTTATTCCATAATTTTTGGAGTTTATATCATTTTGGGATATAGGGTTTATATCTATTATTCTATAAAGAATATGGGATAATTAATGTAATCCAAAAGGTTTTGCAGTAATTAAGGGTGTTACTATGTTTTAAGAGAATACATGATAAATGTATTCAGATGTTATTATGTGTAAAAAGATATTTTCAATATGTTTACCACCCATATAATTTTTTTGGAATGTGAGTTTGGACACAAGTATTTTGGATAAGTCTATGGTTTGGAATATAGTAAGTTGTGCACTTCAGAATAAAGTAATTTGAGCACTTGTTATTATTTTTAGGTTCAAGTATAAATTATTGGATACTTTGACAAATCCTTTTGGATTTCAATAAAAATATAGAGGATTAACGAAATACTTGTGGAACTTATTATTTATCAAATGTGCTTCAGGCATAAAAAAATCATTTATTAAATATTCCTTTCTTAGTGAAAGTGATGAAGTGAAAATAGATTGAAGTACAACCAAATGATGAGATTATGATTATGATAGGTAATGTAATCATGTTTTTTCCTTGAGTTCTTATCTTGATAGTAAATAAATCCCTCCTCTTCCAAAAAAGTATCAAAAAATGTGTTATCATAATACCTTAAGTTTTTCTGATCCTATGATACTTTAAATCATCATAGATTGATGGATTTGAAGCCCTCAATTTTTCATTTACTATTCACTTGTTTGTGATTGATGACCTTAATCACTCACTATAAATATTTATGTCTTTACTTTAATTATATGTCTCTAATTTCCACCAATAAACGCATAGTCAAAATCCTAATTTTATGGTGTCTTTTTCATTTCCCATTTCCTCTTATTATGACTAAATTTTATTAACCCTATTTCCGATGTGGCTTTTCCACAATGGTATTTTATATTTTCAAACTTTTATTTTTGTAGAACAATTTTAAATTACAAGGACACAATTTATAGAAGAATGGGAGAATGTAACACCCCATGATTTCATAGTAAGATGTCTCTTTAAGTTAATTTAATAGCTTATATTTCACGCAACACCTACTAGGCTTGTGTAATATGCAAGATTGAGTATCAGCGAAATAAAATAATAGTATTATAATTATTTAAACGAAGTATTTAATTACCAATTAAATTTTGTATTATGAATAGTAAAATATAAAATATAAATGTTATTTATAATGTTTTCACATAACTAAAATATATTTATAATGAAATGTATAAGTTTGGTTAAAATATTTATATATTTTGACAATCTATTTCCTTAAAAGAACTTTTTATGTCCCTTTGCGAACAATAATAAAATAAATTTTATACCCAAATTGAAATTGTATTTGAAAAAATGGACTTTTTTATTGAATTTGGAATAACAAAATTAGATTAGGATGAATTTTTGGTATTTTTCTGAAAACAATCATTTTTTATGAATAGTGAAAAATACTGCATAGTACATAAAAAACAAAATTTTCATTTAAATAATAATTTTTAATTAAAAATTTATCTTAAAGTAAAAAATAGATACATAATATAAATTAGTACAATTTAAGTCCTTAGAGTCATGTTATAATAAGATTAGAAATATAAACTTTTATTGAACATTTTTACGTCTTTTTACCCACCTTCTAGGAACATTTGAAAATTTGCAAAAAAACATAATTATACAACTTCTATGAATTTACATTCAAAAATCTGTGAGACACGGTTGAAATCAGTATGTAAGATGTGGTTCAATATGATGAAAATAATTTTGGGTGAATGGTAACCATTGAATTTTATTTACCATGATTAAAAGAAAATAAGGCAATTAAAGGTACAAATAATATTAAAATTACCCCAAAACATGTTATATTTCTATTGGATAAGTTTATTTCTAGAAAAATATACCTTATGAAAAAAATAAGATCCTTTTGATCCATTTGTATTAGATAAAGATATTTATTATATTTTATTTAAAGAAGATTTAAAAGTGTTAAATTCAAAGTTAAATAACAAAACACTTTTTAAAATAGGGATACACATAAGATAAATTGATAATAAATATTACTTAGAAAGATAAAAATATTTAATACATCATGGTATTTTATTTATATTTTTTAGATATAATATAACTAAATTAATTTATGACATAATGATGATGCAGAAATTACCTTCCTAATGAAATATTAAAACAATTGATATTGAAAATATTAAAATATATCACAATTGAAACTTTTGATGCCATAAACGAATTTTCATGGTTAATATGACATGTTATGGATGATTCAATGTATTTTTTTGAAGTCATCAAGTTATTATGAGTTTCTCAAAACCGAATACTTAATAATGTCAAAATTGACATAAATTATTTTTTAAAAACAAATAATATTTTATTAAATGATATTATTTTCATAAAAATATTAGATTATTTAAAAGGAAATATATAATGTTAGATATGTCATTGAAGAAACAATTGAGTTTCTCTAACATTTTATAGTAACTATATTAACCATGTTATATAAAAATACAAGAAGACATGATAAAAGCTAAACTATTTAACTAAGAGTTAAATCTAAAAGATGAGGTTAATATAGTGACTTAAACTTTTATAAACCCTATTCGGTGAGATTATTTCGATCCATACCCACCATAACCACGAAATAAATCCATTTGTAAGGATTATAATCGGAAAATTATTTTATAATAATATAAATTTTGAATGTTTTTCAAAAGTGCCCCTCACCAGTCTTATAAATTGGTACTTCCCCTTCTCTTAAATTCAGACATCCAAAGTCACTTGTATCAGTAAAAAAATTATCAAATATCCTACAATAATACCCTCAATTACAACTAGAGACCTTATATTGATCATACATCCAACCTATAGAGGCATTTCCTTCTTATCATAAGGAAGAACCCAAAAAAGATGTAATTATTTTATCACCTACCTCAATGTTCGTTTCTTCTTCCACTTCCTCTTTCATTTTTTTTCTTACCAAAATAATACCTCCAGTACCTTCTAAATACTAATATTTTATTATAAATATGGAACAAAAATATTCATTATTTTATCAATCCTATGAATGACAAAGTCACTATACATGTGTACGTACGGCTTACCGCCTCCATGTCATGGTGTAGTTTTTTATTCAAAACATCATTATTTTGATTGGTATAATAATGACTATAATTGATGTAAATAATAAATCTAATATTTTTATTATTATCTATATATAATATACAATCCAATTATATATTATTTTATAATCAATAGATTAATATCATCTCTCGTGTGTACTTATGGCTTACTGTCCCCACGACGCAATGAGATTCATTTCCTCATTCACCGTTCAATGATGATTATAAAAATATATATTATTAATAAGTATGTTGTGAAAGATGGGTCCCTATAACAACATATCCCCCCTGCCTTGACATGGTCATAGGGTCCTGGCCCGCCAGGTACCACATGTTTCCCTGCAGACATGTGGTCCCCACCCAAGAGTCCACCAACATGCCTGAACGGGTTATCTGACTAATGACAGTCCCCACAAGCCAACACTTTTCCTTTCTAGTGTTCTTTCTCCTCACTCACACACACCCTGTAAAATGTCCAAGATGGTCACTCATCCTAATCACTCCTCTAGGTCAAGCACAAGTAATAGTAAGATCTCCCATGCTCTCTTGGATTTTTCTGAGGCATGTTTCTATGGAGTTTACGACACTCATTTTCATATTGTCCCATATCTCTACAATTATAGCATTGAACATCATCCAACTGTTTCTTCCCATTGAATTCCTGAGATTGATTACCCTTTTCTACACAATTATAGAAGACTCACATACATTTCAAGCATTTCTCAATATTATTCTTTCCACAGCTCTAATAAAATGATAATTTCTACATTCCCTTGTTTTTATTTGAAACTTTACCTTTTCCTTGTTTATCAGATTACCAATTTTATCTTGGTTTCCCTTGACCAAATTAGATCTTGAATATTACTTTCTTATTATGATGGCACTTAATACAATTTAATCATATGATGAAAATGTTTAAGAATCTAGTTCCTGTTGAATAATTGGCTTAATACCTTCAAATAAATGATAAATATTGTATTCCAAGTAACATACATAATCTACAGCATACATATCAAGCCTTGTGAAGGTAGACTCATATTCTGCAACACGGTCTTCATCATCTTTCTTTATGCTAAGACATTTTCTCTTCATTTATCTTTGTTTCTCATAAAAGAAATATTTTTCAATGAATATTACATTAATGGTCCTCCATTCCATATCTACTATTTTTTTCTTCATCCATGGTATTCTAAATCAAGGACCACCATTGATCAGCATCACCCTTGAGACAATATACTACCAATACCACCTTTTCATTTTCATTTCATCTTAATTCCATGAATATCATTTCAAGGGACTTGATCCATTGCCAAAAAATCACTGGATTAGTAGTCCCGCTGAAAGATGGGGGCTTTTTCCGCATGAAACGATCCAACACAGGTGTGGAATAGTTATTTGTTACAACCTGAGTAAGTTCTCCTAATATGGTCATGATCTGATCAGCTCCAACAATGAATGTGTTGACTTGCTCAGTGGGGATATCTCTACATTTCCCACGACAATAGATTCCCCTTCTTCCATTAGGAACTATTTCTAAATGATGGAACACGCTAGATTAGGGTATGAATAATAATGTATAATCTTAATTTAGGAAAAATACTTAGCATAAATTGAGGTCCTACTCATGGCTAATCCCATAATCAGAAAAATGGTTTCTTTGAGGAATAATTTACATTTAAATCCTTTATAATGGCTTGTAAAGAAAATATGAATTATCCTAAGAATATATCCTAGGAGTTTCATAACCAAGAGTGTATTAAGGCCCTTGGTCCTGTACCAGGATACCCGGGGTCAAGCATGAAACTCCTTGTCGGAGCTTTCACGCCTAGACACATTTATGCCAGAGCCACCTCTACATGCTTGTATCCAAACAGGGATTTATTTTCTAGAAATATTCATATAATCTATTACATACTAAAATAATATGATGTTCGTGTATGTTTATCCATAAATAATACCTTAGGGCTTTGTTCCCTACTATAAATTTTCAACTCTAGTTTCAAAGTATTATTATAAACTTCCTTTGATGCCAACTGTAATGCCTAGACCCCTCTAGACCGGAGTCAATGCATTAATAAGTACATTGGAATGGTTAAAATGAATGAAAATCCCATGGTAACTATCATTTTAGTAGTGTTGAAGAAACTAGATACATAGATGTAACTCAAATTACACCAGAAAAGGTTACAATATACGATACATAACAAAAACGAAAGACTACATCCATAAGAACTCAATAAATTATCTCCTCTTCATCACCTGTTGAAAGTAAATAATGAAAGGGGTGAGCTAAAATGATTGGTAAGGGTTAAAAATGGTAGAAACATGAATCAATAATAACTTAATTGTAAACAATTTTACATAATCAATATGTCATGGTGAATAAATGAAAAACCCACACCATTAATAAACTGATAACAACAATGGATCTATAGATTTTTTCATAGTAAAAACCTCAAGGATAGTAATATTTGATAATGAATAAAGAGAATTATGATTAATTTGAAGTCATGTATCTCGAACATTATACCATAATACCATAAAATCTGTTTAGTTCTATGGGTAGAAACCCGTCTGATTTCTTAGAAATAAACTTGAAGGGTTTATCTCTAACTGACTTGTCTCATGAGACCTACCGATACATCGAAGGGATGTAGCAGGCCCCACCCACCTCTGCATCTAAATAATTATTTCTACATAGATACAATAGAATAGAAACATGAATTTACATTATTTGTATAAAATAGAGGATAAAGGGTCATCAATATTTCCACAGTCAAAACAACATTCAAGGAAAATATCATAAGTAAAATGGTATACGGCTTAGACAATAATAATATCCATGATATAAGAATATGGATATTTAAATGGAATATAATTTTATTTGAAAATTTATCTCAAATTGGCACTAGGTACACTCCCTAAGAAAGAATCGGTGCACAATACTAAGCAAGTCACAATGAAGTAAAATTTGTGACAAAGCTCATTACCACGTTGTAGTCAATTGAGTCATATGAAAAAAATTTAATAACCACCAAATTAATCACATAATACCATGTATATAAAAATAATGATGATAATATATATTAACTATTAGTACAACTATACCACATATATGAAATAAGAGGCAAACAATGGAAATCCCACAGAATTGAAAGTGTGATGAGGAGAACCATTTACAAACATTTCAACATGGTAAGGAGTGTTCTTGCGAGGGATTAATGAGAGGTAAAGGGGTATACCATTTTTTATATGTCATAAGGTAAGTATGGTGGAGGTGAAAAAACATACCCCATCATTAGGAATTAAAAATAAAAGAGAAAAACATAGGGTAGATTCTTTACCAAAAGTTAGAGAGAGTATCCCTTACCTTATGCTTGAAGGTGTTTTAATTATTCTTAACGACCCGAATAATCAAATTTAACTTCAGTAATTAATAATTCCTGAACCTAATCAACATTTAATTGAAATTTTCTGACCTTATTAGGTTTATTAATGGCCTTTTTATGGTTTAAGAGACTCAATTTTATTGTTTTGGTAGTATTTTATTCTTTTGTTTTCATGATCTTT